>OY728129.1:1414825216-1419825216 GCA_963277665.1 Viscum album | reverse complement strand
CATTAAGAAATTTAAATTTAAAACATTTTAAAATATGGTAAAATATCATTTAAAATATATTTATGAAATCATTTGTTTATAAAATGAAATTTTAAAAACATTTTATAACACATGTATATGGAAGTGAAAAATACCCGATCTAAAAGAGAATAAAAATTCACTATCACTTACAAATGAATTTCTTAATTTTAATTTAATCAATAATTGAGGAAATGGAAATAAAAAAAGTTATATAAATTAATAAAAATTTTATAAGAAATATATTTTTCTCAACAAAATAAGAGAACATTTTTTCCTCTAATGGATCCTTAAATGCAAACAATCTCGAATGGAAGGAGATTGTTACATAAAGCATTTTCTACATTGGTAACTCTTCAATCGTAAGACCCCTGAATGAATAATGTACAATGATACATTAAATATCATTAATATAAAGAGATTCTGGATATTACACATAATATGGGAAGTATATATACCTCATAAAATAAGATAGTTTTATAATATAACATATTTCCCAAATAATACAATTTTAGGTAAGCAATCATTACAATGATCAAAATGTTGAAGTGATAATTAATCAATGAATTGATTATTTGTATCAATTTTAAATACATATAAAACAATTTTAAATTAAATATAATTCAATAAAAATTTATTATACACATCATACTGGAATATCAAATATCGTGAATAAGTAATATAACTTAATGAAAGGAAGCTGTGTAATGAAATTCTTTACAACTTTGTAACTTTCAAGTCAAATCCCCTTCGATGAAATAATTTGACATTAAAATTAAAATACAATTAATTATGAATTATGCATTATATTATATTTAAAATGGGTAGTATATAAACCTCATGATAAAAAATTTGTGAATATGGTATATGTTTCATATAAATAAAAAGTGAGTCAAGAAATCTCTTACCTCAAGTCTAGACTTTCCTTATATGTCCTTTAACACCTGCATAATAAGTTTACATAATTTCTTGGATTTTTTTAAGAAAAATATCCAAGTTTAATAAAATATACTTTTATAATTTATTTTAATTATTGATAATTAAAAAATTAAATACATAATTATTTATTTCCATATAGAGTATTTTGAGGATGTTCATCTCATTATTTCAAAACAGATTTCATGTGTTGACTGTGGTCAAAGAGGTAATTTTTAAAAATACATATAATAATAACCAAGAAATATTTTTTAGAAGTTCCTCCAATTTTTTGTTCAAAACCAATCATGAAATATGGTTATGGGAAATGAAAAACGTTTCAATCATGAAGAAAGTATGTCCTACATAGGCTTGAGTATCATTTTCATGTTTCAATGATTATTATGGATAGAAGATAAATAAAATTTTATATTAAAAAAATTATCATAATATAATAAATACCATATTATTAATCTAAAAAACTTATATATATTTCATCAATGTGTTTTGGTGATGAAAAAAGAGTAACATCACTTCGTGGAGGCGGTAGTAAACATATATGAACAAATGATGTTATCGTTTTATATTTAAGAAAAAATGATATATAATATTATATTAATGATAAATAAGTAATTAATATAAAAAATAATTTATGTCAAATATAATCATTAAATTTATCCTTATTACCATCCATATAACGAGATAGTGAAAAACGAA
The DNA here is from genome assembly GCA_963277665.1 of Viscum album. NCBI lineage: Eukaryota > Viridiplantae > Streptophyta > Magnoliopsida > Santalales > Viscaceae > Viscum > Viscum album. The sequence continues at coordinate 1,419,823,566 of OY728129.1, read as the reverse complement.
TCACCTCGCTTCATGAGGAGGTAATTCGTCATATGCATGAGTAGTGTAATCATGCTCCTTACAGAATGAAAAGAAAGAAGATAAATGTGATATAATAAGTTAAAAAGTATAGATATGTCAAATTTATAATATATACTTTAAATCCATCATTACAACTATACTTTAAGGATAATTATGGAAAAATAATGGCATCGGTTTGGAAGTCCGTAGTTCACCATACACACAAATGATGATTTTTTAACCCATTTGATGGAAGAGGAGATGGATTTATAATATTACATTAACATAATAACATATAATTATTTTTTTATATATTGGTGTTATTATATAATCACAATTTTATAATATGTTAAGGAGGTGTACAATAAATAAAATTAAAAACACTCGGTTAAACAATCTACATATTCTTCATACAACCTCCATATGTAGGCACAAATATCCATAAAAATATATATTTATGATCAAAATAAGGGCATTATAATGTGGGAATAGAAGTATGGAATACATAATTTTATGTATTTTAAGAACCCAAAAGGATATGAAGGTGTAATGTGGGGAGGATTGGGCATAGCCTTTTATATGCGATGTGAGTAGAAAATTTGTAATTTTTTAAAAGAAAAAGGTGTTCCCATAATCGTAAGATTAAAAAAGGATAGAAATGGACCATTATTGGTACATAGATATGATGAGGTCGATTTATGTCCAAAATTTATTTTAAATGAGTTTTTAGGTAATTTTAACTCGTATATTTATAGTTTAAACCCCGGTAAACCCATTTTCATCTTAATCGTGAAAATTATTTTTTACTGATTTCACTATAAATTCTGGTAAAAAATTAATTTTAACTTATTTTATAATATAAATTATGATAATTAAAATTATTTATTATATTTTACAAAATTTAATTAGATAATTTTAATAATTAAATTTAAAATATAATCTGAATATGTGATAAAATATTGGGTTTTCAAGGAGTGTATTTTTTTCAAGAAAATATAAATTTATATAAACTATAAGATAAATAATAATTATTATATAAATATAAATTAATGTTTATTTATATATAACTTATAAATATAAATTAAATAATTTATAATTATGGGTTTATTAATTAATTAAAAAGTAGAATCATTATTCCTTTTAAAACATCTTTTAGAAAAAAACCAATTTTTAAAGTCCAAGATTTACTTACACTAAGATCCAATATGAAGTTGATTAAAAAGTAATTAATTTGATTAAACATTACTAAGTAATACTTATGTTACTTTACATAATATTTAAAACATAAGATTACTTTTAAACTTTTTATTTACTTAAAATAAATGACATTTTTATAAAAATCGGTATTTTCACTATTCACCAAAAAAATCACTATTTTCCAAAAGAAAATCCCAGCATTTCTCCCCATGTAAATTTTTATATGATGATATGAAATATATATGATTAATTTTATTAGATAAATTTTATAAATTTTCTAAAAATTAATTATAAATTTTTTTCAAGAAAAGTAATTAAAAACATTTTTGAAAACAAAATTGACGAATAAAGTGACTTTAATAAATATTAATTGTTTGTTTAATAAAAATTTATAAATAATTTATATTAAATAGGAAATTTATATATATACAGATTTATATATTTCTTAAATTATATCATACTATTCATACCCTCCAATTTAACTACTAGGTTGGAGAAATTATATATATCATGGTTTATTTATGCTCGGTGTTGCTTGTTGAGTAAGCTATCAAAAATAATTATTTTTTTATAAAATATCGGGGCACTATATCCTAGTTTATTTAAAAAAATACTTGTAATTTAAACTTTTAATATGTAATCAGAGGTTTTTCATTTTAAAATAAATACCTACGTTGGAAACGCACTTCATAAAAAGGGTTAATAAAATATCATCTTAATAAGAGAGAAAAAAATGTATGAGGTTCGTCTAGAATAACACATACTAGATTTATAAAAAATTGAACATAGTTGGGAAGTTAATATTTCTACATGTAATAAAATAATAAATCCAAAATAATGATGGATAGTGATAGAGATCATTGATCACAAGAATTTGAAGGATCATGAGGAAGATAAGGACCTTAAGACCATAAATTTGGGATGAGTGGAAAGAACATCGGTTCATTAGAAATTTAGGTACTACTATAATTATTCTATTTCAAGATAATTTTCCTATATTTAAGGTATTCCATTTCTATATATGAAAAAAATACTGAAATTTACTTACTTTACAAGCATAATTTTATTCTTTAACTAAATTCGGCCACAATATCATCTTTTTCTCACGAATATGAGTATTGAAGATGAATTATTCATGCATGAATCCCTAAAAAAAATTTAATTACTACATAACCGTAAAAGGGATAACGATATAACACTCCTAAATTTATACATTAAAAAACCCATTATTTTTAACACAGTTTTAGATAATTAAAAAAATGAATAAAATTTCATAAAATGAAATAATACATTAATCTCTAAAATTTAACAGCAATACCAAAGATAAAACTAAATCATTAAATCTATAAATGTCCCATTATCCCAAATAACATTAATAAACTCCACATTAAATAGTTTTTTAACCTCAAGGGTTATATCATTCCTTTTATCTTACAAGACAGTAAATATAGATATATTATTCTTGAAATAAGATTAATTACTTAGTCTCCAAACCACATTACGATCCTATGGTTATCTATATGATAACACATTTATTCTAACAATTACCTCAGTATCCAAGATCATATAAAACCTAAAGGTTACCAATACCTTAAAATTTATGTCCAAAAATTATAAAACAATACATCACATTAAACCTACACATTACATGTACATTAACCCAATAAAATACATCCTAAAGTGTCATTAATTTATTTTAGATCTCATCACTTAAAACCAAAATAGGGGTTCCCAATAATTTGAACTTTTGATCAACCTTAATATTATAAACCTATAATGATATTCATTACACTTAAGCTAATCTCACACAAAAACATCCTAATCTAAAATATTATATAAACCTTCCTGTAAAACAATCTAATATAATCCCAAACCCACACTCTCAGATCCAATTCTAAAAACATAAAAATTACATTTTCGGTAATGATACCGATTATGGTTGCCCAAAATTCAACATCCAAAACATACAATATAAAAAAATTTGGATCATTTACATTCTGATGAACATTATTGGTTTAAATTCTCAGATAATTAGGAATCAATATTACATAGATAGTACCCATGTCATTAAATGATCATTTCTCCTAATTAACCTAGATTTTATTATTTCGCATTAAGTAAAAAATCATCATCCTTAAGAAACCCTTATAGAAATAAAACATTTATCATCATTATTGATAACCTGGGGAAAGGAAATGTAAAAGGGATGAGCTCAAATTCATAGCAAAGGTAAAAATATTAATTAACAATTGAATGTCATCAGTTAGATTAAGATTGTAATAAGGTTATATTGACATAATCAAATTGAATAAGAAATAAATGAGATACGTAATTCCTATAAATACTTGGATCATTGAATATAAAAACATGGAATATAGCTTTAACAAATGTTAGAGTCCTCAGAATAAATATTTTTAAGTTATATGATATCAATCTTGGTCTCAGAAAAAATTATAACTCAGAATAAAAAAACATAAACATTTCAGTATCTAGGGACATTAACCTTATAAAACACTTAATAAACACACATAATCTAAAAAATGGAATAAATAAACATTTGAATTCTATACTTAATTCATTGAAGTGTTTTCTGGGTGCACCCATCATATAATATATATTGAGCTCCACCAGTACTATATTTGTGAAACAATCATAAAAAATACATTTGATTAATAAATAAATTATATATAGATTCTGTTTCACCATAAAACTCAAAAAATGTCATTATTAATTTCATTACATGATTATATAATGAAAAATAAACAGGTTTCATAACAATTTCTTTGAAACAAGATTAACCTGTAGAAAGGAAATAGGTTTCACAAAAATCTCTTCAAAACATTATTAACTTGTGGAAAATAAACATGTTACATAAATATTTAATTGAGACATGATTAAACTATAGAAAATAAATAGGTTCTGCAATTATCTTTTTGAATCATGATTAACCTATATAAATGAAATAGGTTCTACAAAAATATCATTGAAACGTGATTAACTCATGGAAAAAGAAATGATTTCCATAACAATATATTTGAAATAATATTCATATATCTATTGAAATAATGAGTATGGAATCATTAAAAAATATCCTTATTATATTACATGTTTCAATAAGAGTTGTTATTGTTTAATGGAAATACTATAAAAAGATCATTAAATTTTTTTGAGGCAAATAAACATTTCATTTTGAAAATAAATTGTCAAAACTAATAATTTAAAAATGTTTTCGAAATCTTTTTCTTTGAAAATTTTTTTGAAAAATATGAAGGAAACTTCATGGAAAATGATTGTTATTATGGAAGAAAAACATGTTCATGTCATAGTTGTTAAAAATAAATATGCTTTTCAAAATATTTCAAAAAAGGGACTCAAATGAGACCCATTCTAAAAAATAGGAAATTTACATTTAAATACATTTAAAATAAGGGAAAATATCATATAAAATTAATTTACGAAGTCGTTTATATTTAGAAAATTACATTTTAGTAAACATTTTATAGAACATGGATATTGTAGAGAGAGATACCTGATCTAAAAGAAAATAAAATATTGGTATGACATACAAATGAATTTCATGATGTGTCATTAATAAATGAGAGAGTAATTGGAAATCAAACATGTTAACCAAATTAATAACCTGTGGAGAATATGGATCAATAAAATAAGATCATATGATTTTCTACAAAGAATCCACGAAAATAAACAATCTCAAAAGGAATAATATTTTAACATAAATCATCTGCCACTTTGGTAACTCATCTATCATAAGCACCATGAAAAAATAAATTCAAATGATACATAAAATATCATGAAAATAATAAGATTCAAGATATAACATGTCATAGATGAATTAGATATATAGAAACAATGGTTTTTTATATAAGACATTGGAATATTCAAAAGAATATTTTTTGAGCCAGGCTATGAGAAATATCTCGATTCTAAGGCCCGATGAGCCCATAATTAATTTTTTAAAAATATTAATTATAATTTATATGACACATTTGATGTGTTTCTAAAAAAGTATAATATCTCTTGGATGGAGTATCATATTAGATTTTTAAGACCACAGTTGATTCTAGAGTGCAACGTTTATCCAAGGCATGATCTCATGTTGTTCCTAATAGAGGTTCAGATGATGTATCGATTTTCAATTACATTTAGGTAAAATAAATATATTATTTTTTTGTTTGTTTTATTAAATTAAATAATTAAATCCTCTATAAATACCCTATTATGATAATTTTTCAAGGGTTGGTTGTATATCCCTTACTGGATCTGAGAGGATGAGAAGAGCATTCTTCTTTGGTGGATCAAGATCGCATGATGTTCGCTGATAGGATCATAATGTATTGAAAAACAACAGACATAGTGGATCAACTTCATCATTTGAGGATGTGTTCTTCACGAAGGATTGATCTAGAATCAAGGTAGGACTCAGCATTACTTTTTCCTCCCATTTGATTAAAAAATTCATTGGGATCACATCCATTTTGTTAGATCAACATTTAAATGGACCTTCACTTGAGAGAATGTATCACAATAAATTATTATTTCAATTTATTTATTGTACATGACATGATTCACACCCCAAATTACCCAGTATGAAATAATTGGATAATAATGTCTAGCAATGATGTTTATCACATTTTTTGTTGTTTTTCCCATACCATTCTTTTTTGTTATTTGTCATTAGACTAGGGGGTCTCAAATTGACATTAATGGGGGTATTCAGTGAGATCGAACCCCAAATTCATTTTGGTTGCACAAATAATATGTAGATTGATGTTTTGTGGACTTATTGATAAACAAGTGGGATGATGTTTTGTAAAAAGATCAGATTGGTACATTGGGTGTCTGTTTATGATTAGATTGATGATCTTGGTTTTATTGAATGGCATGTGTCGAGGAAATGTGTTGTGATGCGATCAGTTCTGAGTAGAGGTTGTGTGTATAGTCCCATGGGGGAGGATTATCGGCATAGATGTGGTGGTGAACAGACTTGGATATTCCACTAGGTGGTCATGCGTGGTAAATGCGGTGTTAGTTATTATTACTTTTAATAAAAAATAAAAACATTTTAAAATAATTGTTTGGTTAAAAAAATCAAATGGATATAATTTAATAATGAAAATCTGGTAAATTTCATTATTATCATTATTATTAATAAAGTTTTCTTATTGTATTTATTTATTATAATAATAACTTTTGAAATTAATAAAATTAAAATGGAATGAAGATGTGGGATGTTGATTCCTGTATGACATATGAATTTTGAGAATTTGATTCATTTAATGAAAATAATTAATTAATTAAATTATTACAATTTGTGAATAGATAATACTTTAAGGCGCATGGCATAGAAATGGACAATTGTACATGTAATGTAGAAGGGTGGTGTATGGGTTTCTTATAAAAATGAATCAAATATAATAATAATAGAATTATAAATTATTATTATTATTTATTATGGTTATCAAATTTTACTTCAGTCGCAAATTATTCATACAATGTCGGATTGATGAGTTGTCAGTGGTAACAAGCCCCCAATACTAAGATAGTCATTTCAAGACCAATGTTGGATATTTAATTCAAGATCTTGGTTCTGGTCCACAGAGCGCCCAACAACAAAAACAATAATAATAATAATAACAAAAACAACAAAAACCACAACAATAATACGAAATCTAGTATCTGACCTATCTTCTTCATATGGGGTCAAAATAACAAACCGTATAAGGCACTATAACCCTCAGGTTGATGAAGATGCTTCCAAACCAGTATCAGGTGTAAAATTCCAACTTCTGTCTCAGGAATAGGAAATATTTTTCATGCGTGATGTGGTGAAATTCATTTATTTTACCAAGTGTTTGATTGAGGAATATTAATCATCAATCCTGAGCGCTTTTTCAGGAGGATCAAAAATGTGTGATCATTTTGTCCATTTGGGGATTTTTTTTATATACATGTTAGTGGAATTATATTTGATCCCTTCAGACCGATGATGAGCCTCTTTTTTCATTAGGATTTTGTCCAAGACACATCGTTTAGTTCCCTAACTTCCATGTATTACTGCATGGAAAAAAAGATATGTGTTATTGGGGACATTTGCAGATAGACTAATGGGCCCATATGTCATGTGGAACCATAACACACCATTTATTTCTTGGGAATCTTCAACTTATCGTATCACCTTCATCTTGACTCATATTTTTTCAACTGAGAATCCCATCCTAATTGTTTTTCCACGAAGAATGTGACAGTGGATTCCATAGTAGATTTTATGATATGATGTGAGATGTTCTTGGTTTGATGATTCTTTATGTGTCTCTCAATTATATAAATTATTAAAATTATGATAGGAACACCCTATCAGATAAATAATGTGTCCTCGATGACTAATGTGGAACCCCCTATCGCATTAGGGAACATGTCCTCGACCTTTTAAGTGAAACCCCCTATTGGATAGGCTGAAATTACTTGATGAATAGAGTGGAACTCCCCTATTGTACCAGGGTGTGGTTCCTCATCCTTTCGAGAATAACTTCCTATCAGATAGAGAATGGGTCCTCAATGACCAGAGTGGAAACCTATGTCACATCAGAGAGCAGGTCCTCAACATTCAGAGTGGAACCCCCTATCAAATACGGTATGGATCCTCGATGATTAGAGTGGAACCCCCATTTCGCATCAGGGTGTGGTTCCTGAAACTATAGAGTGGAAACCCCAATCATCTATTTTGTGGGTCCTCTACCTACTTAGTGGAACCCCCTATCGGATAGGGTGTGGGTCTTCATGGAATCAGAGTGGAACCCCCTAACACACCAGGGAATAGGTCCTCTACCTGTAGAGTAGAACCCCGTGATGCATCATGGTGTGGATCCTCTATGGAAACTTATTTATTGGCACCACCCTGATTCACTAGTTCATGGGTCCTCTAATTTGAGATTTTTCAACTCAGCTATGTAGCAAAACGGAGAGGTGTGGTCCTCCACCTTGTTACTTATTTGGAATGAAAACTGAGATTATGGGCATCGATAATGGACTTATGGAACTGATAGAACTCTTTTTTTGGTTGGATTGTGATATGGAGGTCATATTTCTCTTCCAATTGGGATTATTTTATAGAGAATATATATATATATATATATCAAAATCCAGGCTTTCGGATTTTGTTACTCTCATTTCATCGGTTGTAGGAACATGTGGGGTTGTCCACCTACACACTGTGTTGCGAACCTCGTTGTTGGATGAGGATAATCTCAAACTATGGGAAGTGAAGACATGAAATTTATTAAAATTGTACACCATATTGGGTCCCTTGTGTTTGGATGAGGTTACATTCTTTTACTTTGGGTTGAGATGAATCTTGTTTCCTATCCACTATCCATTCCTATCGTGTCTCTTAATACACCCCCTTTAGATATCGAGCCTTCCTATGGGGTATATATATACTCAACCCTGCATGGGTATTCCCTAATGTGGCGTATATTATGTCGATGATAGACAGGTTGATGGGGACTTCAGATGAGTTTAGGGATACTTTGTGGCATTGACCGCGTACAATGGTCGTAGCTTGGAGATCATGAGATTTCTCTTTCAGAACATTTAATTTATAGTAGTATCAATTTGAAACATGTTTCTTACTGGGAATTTATTTTTTCCCTTTACTTTTTTGTTTTTGTTTTTCTACTCTTGTAAACCCTATAGGGTTTCCATGTATGGTTATATTATAGAAGTTTCATCTATTATGTTATTATTCCTCTTTACTTCATCATTGAAATGGTTTGGTGTGTTCAAATAGGTTCCTTAGGAAAGGGAATCTCATTTAGTATATGCCTTTTAGTGTGTGTCTCTATCCGAAGGCCCATGGGGTGGGCTTCAGGTAGTTTCCGCTCAAACCCCGGTTAGGGCTAGGTCATGACATATTGGTATTATAGATGTTCATTCCATGGGGTGATTATTAGAGTATTCCCATTATGATGATTTGGAGGGAATTTAGGTTAACAATTTCAATGTGTTTTGAGTGCATATTTCACACTATGGGATCTAGTGTTGGTGCAATAGGTGAGACATATATTCACCTAGATCTTTACTACATGCTTTTCAACTCATTATATTGATTAATTTGTTCTAGGGATCCATGGTACATGAATCATATAGGATTGAGTGTTTGGATTGTACTTATTGAGTCATCTCCCCATTTTATATATATGATCATTTAACCATGGTACATCTTGATCACTTTCGAGATGCCTCCAGAAAGACATCCAACCAGGTTATCGATTTCTAGATCAGGACTTTGATTTAATGAGAGATGAGGCCTCAATTTTGGGTCTATCGTGTGGGATATGTCCTCCAAGAAAGTAGGTAGCATCACCCCCACTTATTAAGTGAAAACGTTTATCAACATATTGGGCTGAAGATGAATGAATGCTTAGCGTAGTCCATGTGTTCCTGCACCCGAGTCCATTAAGGTTTTATGATAAGACAAATCCTTAGGTTGTAGAGGATTATTTTCAGTTAGTGATCTAATTTCCTAGACTTGTGAAGATCCCAAACAATCAAATGGATTCCCTGACAATCATTTCTTTTTCATAGTGGAGTAGTTGGTTCTGATGGTACCCACATTTGACACACCTGTGAAGAGTGTGTAACACCCCGAGATTTTATGAAAAATATTCTTTTAATTTCACTGATTTCTTCTATTATACACCACACCAAGTTTAGCTTGTACTATACGCAACACCGTATTATCTTGCAATATATGCAACACTATTCTTGAATCGTATTACACACAATTTCAAGTTCATTTTATAATAGTCATTCTACGCAACATTGAGTGTGTATATATATATATATATTCAATGTATAAATGAAATATGGTTGGATTATGTTATAAGAAACAATGATGTATTATTGTATAACACACAACCCTGACTTGTCTTGCATTACACGCAATCACGACCTTCCTCGATAGCATGTGTTGTACACAATTCCGGGTTTTAATAAACAACGATATATTATTATAATATCATTATGAACTAGCCATTATGAATAGTATTAACTAAATTTTTAATTTCATAACATTATTATTCATCATAAACATTTTCTAGAACATCGTATAAGAACAAAATAAATTTTTCAGGTAAAATAAGTATTTTTCAAAAAATGCTGTTTTGCCGCCTTTTGATGGCGCACCCACTTTAAATCTAGTTTTTGACATTTTTTTAAGTTCAATTTTACAAAATAAAATTATTATTGTGAATAAGGATATAAAATCTTACCTTGGATAAATTTTTCATATTATTCTGATAACTTTCATATTTTAATGAATAGTAAAAAAACACTATATTTTAATTAAAAACAACTTTTTTCATCGTAATAACTTATGTGGTTAAATGATAATATTTAATGGTTTTAAAGTATAAATAGAATATATTTTTACCATTTAATATAATTCATGTCATTATCCTTGATTTTACATTGAATTCGTTGGTTAAATAAATTAAATCTTTTGCAATGTTTTAAACAAAAACCCGTTTTCTTTCGACAACGGGATTAATTTCAATTTAATTTCTGCAACTTCTGTGTATTGAATTTGGAAAAATGTATTCCATATTTGGAATCAGTGGGTCCAAATTATATTAATATGGTACTTTTTATTTTTTGGCTTTATGAATATTAACAACGGTAAATTTTATTTACCATAGTAAAAGGTAAATTGGGTAATTAAGGGTAAATATAAGATTATAAAATTATCCTAATACTTGTATTAATACATTTTGATGATTATAATTTTTCCTATGTCTTATTTGGGTCGAAATGGAATCCATTAGAACCCACTTGGAGGTGATTAAGACCTTTAGTTTATTTTATTTAAAGGAAAGTGAAATATGTCTCACTTAACTTTAATAATTAAAATATTTTTAATATAAGTTTATAAAGAATATATAAATTCGGTTATAAATACTCATTTGAAATATAAAATGTTTTTCTTTGTCATGGTAATTTATTTGTAATTTTTAAGAGTTATTTAATTACTTTATTATCTTATACATTAATGATGCAGAAATTATTTATTTAGTGAAAAATCAATAATATAGTTTTTATTTAAATATTAATACACATCAAAAGGCCCAAAAATATGCACAAAACATATTATTAGTGTATATATAAACCCTAATAATCCACTTTCCGAATTTTTGACCATTTGGATCCTTATTAAGATGATTATGACACTTGTATTATTTTATTTTAAGTGATGCCAAAGTTGTCACCTTCATAATTTAATAAATATAAAAATTTAAATATTTTTATTTTAAGATGATAAATTCGAGTAAAAGTGTTAATGTGAATGGTAATAGATTTATATTCATCATAGGACTTTATTTTGAATTTTTATGCAACAAATAAGTATATTAAATAATTATACAAAAATGTTGTAGTAATTATTTTATTAAGAGATCAACCAAATAAATGGTTTTAAAAATAATAAAATAAATATTATATTAACTATTTAATGTTCTCCACTAATTTTCTAGATACATAAGACATTTTATTAATCTATTAAAGCTTCTATTTCGAAAATATATTCTGTATATATTTTATTTAAATTCAAATAAATGAATAGTGTCAAAATTGACACTATTGTTATTTTATATAAATAACATATTATAAAATTGTCTAAAAATCAGAAAAATATTTAAAAATAATAAATTTAAATTTATACGGTCTAAAATGTTATAACGTAGCAACTTATGTACAATTAACAACAAATAAGTAATTATTTGTTATAATTTAAAATTTATAATATTATTACCACAAAAAAAATTAAATTCATTAAATAAGGATAAATCAAGTTGATAATGTTTAAAATAAATTCCTAACATGTCTAAATTTTATTTTTTGATGCGATTACAACCCTATCTCATCTAATCTTTGGATATGAGTCATTTTGGAAGTTTTTATGTGGGGTTGGGATTTAATATAATCTAATATTTCTTATATTTCCAAAGGTGCCCCTCTCCTCCCTTATAAAAGGGCACCAACTCCCTCTCCTCCTCACACCAATTTGTGCCTTCAAGCTCGGCCAAACACTTCCCATTTCACTTAAAAACTTCCCTATAAACATCTTAGAGGCATGGTTCTTCTTCAAAGACCAATTTTATTTCCCTAATAGGAGGTCTCAAAGAGGCTCTTCAAAGAAGAGGTAATGTCTGTTACCGATTCTTTCAACTTTATTTCTTCTTCTACTACTTCTTATTTAGTTGTTTCATTATGAAGTAATAACATCAGTATCAATAATATAATGATATGATATTATAAGTATGAAACAACCATATATCACCATCTATCCATCCTACGGAAAATGAAATCACCGCACATGCGTACGTACGAAATACGGTCTCCACGCCGTGGTGTAATCTATTTTCTACCACCACCTTGCTTGGATGGGTATAATGGTGTAAATAATGACTATATATTATTATTTTAAAGTCATATTTATTCTTAAATAGTGTACATACACTCCAATACAATTCCATGGGAACGATATCATCGCTCGTGCGTACGTACGGATTACCGTCTCCACAACACGATGAGATTCATTTTCCATGTTAAAAATTCAAGAATGATTATAAAGTATATATAATAAGTAATAATGAAAAATATTACATAATAATTATACTGGATTTATTTACATATATATGTATTTCATATACTGAATTCCATTCAATTCAATAAGGGAAACGAAAACAGCGTTCATGCGTACGTACGACCTACCGTCTCCATGAACGATGTATTTCTTTCCATTTATCGATCTATTATATATATGTATATTCTGAATATATATTATATATAAATCATGCTTTAAATTCGTAATGTAAGTAGTCATGATCTAAGTAATCATATGAGTATCTACAAGTTAAAACACAAACGACAAATGAAACGATTTTACCCAAAACGCTACTTTAACATGAGTTTAGAAAAGAACGAGTAATATAAAGTCATAAGTGAACCATATATGATATAATAACAATGTATATGATTCTGTAATAAGTCAATGACATTATTTAAATCATTATACAGGAGGTTTGGATATGCACGAAGCATATCGGACCTAAGGTAAGGGATAATTTTGCAAATCTCATTTTTATCTGAGATTGCTTATACGTAAGTATTTACTGGGGTTATTGTTATCATCCATGTCAATGTTTTCTAAAAGTGTTTTATGTATGTTTAATGTTATTTTTACCCATTTTTTCTTTTACTACATGGTATGTAATGAATCTTTCTTTTTTTTATGTTACGAGGTACTTTTTGACTTTTCTGACAAAAGTACGAGAAGAATGTTATTTTTAACTTATATGGCATGAAAGGATTTTTACGGTTTTATAAAGACTTATTTTAACGAAGATTCCTCTATAATATTTTATGAATATTTTCAACAAAATAATTTTATTTTAAAAAGTGTATGGCATTTTTTGAAAAGAAGTTGATTTTGAAGAAGAAATGATATTTTCCCCAAGAATTCATTTCAAATGTTTTATCAAAACCATTTTCCATCTAGGATGAAATTATTTCATATGTGTATGTTTCAAGTATCATGTATCTATTATTTACATGGTTTCACTTTTATTATTATTAAATGATATCCATTACATTTATATGGATAATGAAATGATGGGATGATGTTTATGAAACCCATTTTATTCTTTGGTATATGATGAATGTTTTAATTTTATTTTGTGGCACAAGAAATAATGATTTCATTATGATATGGGTGGGACCTATATCTCCCTCCAATGGATTGGGTAAAGATTTATAGTTCATGAGAGAGACATGGCTGGAACAGTAAGTTAATCCGGTTCAGTGTTACAGGACTGAAACGAGGAGTGAACTTGATTCATAAAGGGACTTTGTCCACTAAGATGGTCTTAACATCAATGCCTATACTATGGAAATCATAAAAACTACTGAATTGTTTCCACAATTACATATTTTATTCCCATGCTAGTTTATCATGATTAATGTTCCTTTATAATCTATGCTTTATGTACTTCCATGATTTATGTCTTTGCTCCAGATTTTGATGTTTAGATATCATGTTCATGTTTTTGCATTCAAATGTTTATGGATTATTTTATGTTCTCTATGCTTACCCTTACTGAGCATTTGATCCCACCCTTTATATGTTTTCTTTTCCCCAGGATTTAAAGAAAGTTTTTAGTTAAGAAAACAAAAGGGGAAGATCTTTATGGGAGATGTTGAAGATCTTTCACCAAGATTAGAAGATTACATTCCGAGTGTCCAAAGACACTAAACTATTACGATCCTTGAGTTTTGGTTTTTGTTATGTATTAAGTATTCCTAAAAAGTAATGTATTGTCCATGTACGTTAATCTTTGGGTCTCTACAGAGTGTGCATTATAGGTTTGGAGATAGAGATCTTCTAGGTTTCGTATTGACCCATACTCCATTCTTATGTGGTTGAGGCCAGGCCTGATTTTATGGTTTTCATAACCCAATCAGATATAGGCCATTATTTATGATGTTTCTCATGGTGATACCACTTCAGGATGACACTGGGAGTTTTTGGAGCCTTATGAGAAATATTTTCAACATGTCTTCAAACATGGAAGTAATCAGGATAGTTTACCCATTGAGATATTTTCTTGTGATGCAATCTAAAATCATGTAGTCGATTCAGTGTCATTCTATAGTAGATAGTATAGAAGTGTGGTGGATGAGTTACACTGTATTTTCTGATTTAGGTCCTTATGATTTGTTCAGGTATCATAGAAAGACTTTTTTGAGGCGATTAGGTGAGAAAGGGAAAGAATGAACTTCTAGAAAAAGGGTCTTTTGGCTAGGATTCCTAAGTGTGGTTTAGGGTATGACCTATGTCACCACTGATCTAGTGGTAATTGTCAGCAAAAATTAAAAATCCAAATTTTCCCTATGTGTAGACTCTATTTGAGACCTAAAGATACCAGTGGAGAACCTTTGTACTCAACCCTTGTGTTGTAGGCTTATAAATAGAGGACCGATGATCACATGTTTTGGTTGATGGGGGTAACCTTACTCTGTGATGAGAGAGATCCTAAAAATAAATATTTCTATAGTTTTAGTGGGTCCCTATGATGTTTTCCATATTATGGATCAGTCATTTACCATTAATTATTATATTATTTCTACTAATGATTATGGTAGTTCTTCTGAGTTGTGGGATGGAGTTTCTCTCCTTGATAAAGAGTGATTCCTGAATAGAGTTGGATGAACTCAGTCATAAGAGGTTACAACAGATTCAACAATTTCCTAGTATTACCTTTGGAGTAGTGGATGTTATGATATATAAATTCTCTCCTATGATGGTGGGTTTTGATAAATTTTTTAGTTTTACCTCCACACCATGAGATGGAACTCTATGTAGACTAGTACCAGGGATGACTCTATGTTTGCGCTAGCACATCAGATGCCCTCATGGGGCTGCAAGAGCCATTTCGCTGGTTATAGGGTATATAGAGGTAGGTCTCATTAATACCCAGTGTGTTAACCTAGGAACCCCTATGTTTTTTTTCCTATGAGGTAGATAAGAGCATGTGTTTAGGTGTGTGTTAGCATCACCTGATCCAAGTGAGTATTCAGAAGGAGCATCCACCCCCCAAGAATTGATGAAATCTTCACTCAGTGGGTATAGTTGAAGGGGATATCAAAGTATGACTTCTGTATGGGTTATCACCACCTCCATGTTCCAGAGGTGGATGTATCGAGCATGCCTTCATAGATTTATTTTGGTTGCGTTGAGTTCTTGGTGATACCCTTTGACATGTGGAACACCATTGCAGTGTTCACAAGACATTTGAACCAAACATGTATCCCATATTGGATTGCTTCATGGTTATCTTATAAAATTTTATCATCATTCCCTTGGAATTATATTTGGATCACGTGAGACACATGAGATTAGGGATAAACATGTTGTGGGGGTGCTAGTCATATGATAGCTTTCATCAGATTAGTTCTTGGTTTGAAGGTCCACTTCTTAGGATATCTATTCTCATACATAAGATCGTTTATAGACCTTATAAAGGTTGAGGTAGTGTCTGATTTTGGCCCAACCCAGGTGTGTTCATGGATGTATATACTCACAGTGAGATTTTTCATCTATTGTTGTCATGCGAGGTGAAAAAGAAGATGTCCTCCATGCAATTGTATTAGATGTTTGGGGTTCTTCACATGTTGTAGCTGAGTTGGTATGTGCATGTCTCTTTGTACGATAACAACCTAGGATATATGGTCTGTGAGACTTGAGATTCCATTTTTAAGTACCTGATGGTGTTGAGAACAGATAGAGAATGTCCCTTCATAGGCATGTTTTTTTCCTTGGCGACGTGTTAGTTCGAATCCAAATAAATCACCATGGGAGCTCGTATGAGTGGGAGAGCCGGATGTGGGCTCAGTATCCCCACATTTTCCCTTAGTTTGGTCATTTTTGGGTTGAATATAAAATAAAATAAATTGTGTTGTTATTATTATTTTTAATAATAAAAAATTCGTGTTATTATTATTATTTTCAATAACGATAATATTATTTTTACAACTATTTATAATAATAACTATTAAAGAAAATTA
The DNA here is from genome assembly GCA_963277665.1 of Viscum album. Lineage (NCBI taxonomy): Eukaryota > Viridiplantae > Streptophyta > Magnoliopsida > Santalales > Viscaceae > Viscum > Viscum album. The sequence continues at coordinate 1,419,806,730 of OY728129.1, read as the reverse complement.
TAAAAATAAAATGGAGTGAAGAGGTGGGGAAGTGGTTACCAATACACCATATAAAGTTTGGAAATTTATTAATTTAATTATAACTATCAATTAATTAAATTATTATAATTGGTGAAGATAGAATACATTAAGGCGCACAATAGAGAAAAGGCCTCATGTACGCATGAAAGAGAAGGGAGGTACATGGGTTTCTTCTAAAATAGAAAAATATATTAACTAAAATAATTTAAAATAATATTATTATTTAGTTTGGATATCAGAACTAATTTCAATCACAATTTATTTATACATCATCGTATTTATGAGCTATCAGTAGTAGCGTGAACTAGACATTAAGATGGTCATTTCAAGACTAATTTTGGATATTTAATTTAATCCTGAGAATCAAGTACAAAGAGTGCTTATTATTATTATTATTATTTTGGATTATAGTATCAGATATAACTTATTCATACTTTGTCAAAATGAGGAATAGTCTGAGGAACTATTACCCTGATATTGAGGTTGAAATTTCAAGAACAATATCATGTGTTTAATTTAGACTCATGGCTTTGTCCTACAAAACACTTTTTGAGAATGATGTAGTTAAATGTGTTTTTTTCACCAGGTTTTGGATTAATGAAAGTGAATAATTTATCCTGATAATTTTATATGAGTGTCAAAACTTTTTGATCCCTTTGGCCTTCCATGGATGTTTGTAGAAGCATATTATAGTAATTAAATTTTTCCCATTGGACTGATAATGAGGCTTGTCTGTTCGTCAGGATTCTGGCCAATACAAATCATGATGTATTCAACATGTTGGGTAGTACTACATGACTAGAGATATATGTGATGGTGATAAAATTACCAAAAAAAGGGATAGGGGACAAGAACCATGTGGATTCCACACACACCATGTATTTCTTGAAAATATTCAACCTCTCGTATCTCCTTTATTTGGACTCAGATTTTGGCATGTTAGTACCCTATCATGAGTGTCTTTATTTGTAAAACATTGTGGAGGCCTCAAAATTGGATTTTTACATATGATATGTATTTTTTTGAACGTGACACTTTTTTATGAAATGATTGGTGATAGATTTGATGAGACACACTATTGGACCCCCCCCCCCCATTTGATAGGGTGCATGTCCTTGATGACTAGAGCGGAACCCCCTATCACATTATAGAGTGATTCATCAACCTTCAGAGGGGAAGCCCTTATTAGATAGAGTGCAGTTCCTCAATTAATAGACTAGAACCCCATGTTGTAATAGGGTGTTGTTCCTCGAACATCCATTGGAACCCCCTATCTGATAGGGCATGGGTACTCCATAACCAGAGTGAAGACTTGTTTCATATCAAGGTGTGGTTCCTTGACCTTCAAATTTGAACCCCTTATCAGATAGGGTGTGGTTACATGATGACTAGAGTGGAACCCAAGTGTCTCTTCAATGCACGTGTACCCATCCTACAGATTAGAACTCTCCATCACATAGGGCATCAACCCACTATATATCGAGTGAAACCTATATCGGATAGAATGTGGGTACACATGAAATCAGGGAAAAAACCCCCTGATGCTCCAGGGGAGGGGTCCATTACCTAAATAGTTGAACCCATAGATGCATCCAATCTCTGGCCCTATATGGATAGTTATTGAGTGGATCCTCCCTGATGCACTAGGGCAAGGGTCCTCTACATGGTGATTTTTTTCACTTGACTGTGCATCAGAGTGGTGAGTTGTGGGCCTCAACCCAATTACTTATTTGGGTTGAAACATGAGATTTTGGGCATCGATGATGGAGTTATGGAATTGATGGAAATATTTTCCTGGGATGATCTATGAGATGAAGATCCCCATTCTCTCTCGTTTGGGCATATTTTATTAATAATAATATATATATATATATGTATATGTATATATCTTTGTATCCATGTATATAAATTTTTTTAATATCCTTCTTTGGGTTATAGAGATGCACGAGGTAGTCAACTTACTTTTCATATTGAGCACCTCATGGTTGGATGAGGTTACTCTCCTACTATAGGCACTGAAGTCTCAATGTTTAGTCCATGTACACATCATGATGGGACCCTTGTGTTTGGATAAGGTTACATTCTCTTTCTTTGGGTTGAACTATATCCTATTTCATATTTACTATATCTTCCTATTGCATCACTTACTTCTCCCCTTTATCTTTTAGGGTTTCCTACTGGTTATCTATATACTCATTACAACATGGGATTTTCCCAAATATGTCATGACTTATGAAGAAGAATGATAGTTTGGTGGTGAATTTAGTGAAGTTTAGGGATACTTGTTCCTTGGACTACGTTCGCTGGTCAGATAATGGAGATCATGAGCTGGTCTCTCTCATCAATTTTACATTCTAGTTTGGTTAGGTTGGAACTTATTTTCGGTTGAGCATGTATTTTTACCCTTTAATTTTCATTTTTCATTAGCGTACATTATACACCTTAGAGTTTTTTCATGTATGGTTCTATTATATCTATTTTATCTTTTCTTTTATTATTCCTATGCACTTATGTACTGAGTTGTTCGGCTGTGTCCATATAGGTACATTAGGAAAAGGCCTCCCATTTAGGATATCCCTTCCAATGATTGTCTCCATCCCAAGTCATATAGAGGATGTCTTAGGGTACCTATGGATCAAACCTCAGTTAGGTTCAAGCCAATGTAAGATACACCTCATAAAATAATATTGGTTAATAACATAATATATGTCCAAAAGAACACAGTTTGAGATGATCCATCCTTACAGTGATCATAACATTGAAGTGAGAATTAATCAACGAATAAATTATGTATATCAATATTAAATCTACATAAAACAAGGTTAAATGAAAAATAATATAATAAAAAATAAATATACACATAATCATACAATATTAAATAAAATGAAAAAATAATATTACTCAATGAAAATAAATTGAGTTACGAAATTCTTTACCACCTGGTAACATTCATGTCAAATATCCTTAAATGAAATAATTCAAATTGAGACATAAAATTCCATAATGTATGAGTATTCATGGTATTAAAAGTAAAATGGGAATTATATAAAATACAAATTAAAAATAAGTGGTGAATATGGAATATGTATCATAGAAATAAAAAGTTATATGACAAATCCCTTTCCATGAGTCCATAAATTCTTTATTTGTAATTTCTCTTTGATATGATAATATTAAATAAATTATTTGATTTATTTAGAAAATTTTATGATTACAATAAAATAGAATTTAATCATTTACTTTATTTATTTATAACTTCACAATTAAATACTTAATCAGTTAAGTCCATGTCGGGTGTTTTAATGACGTTCTGTTCATTAATTCAAAATGGTTGTTCTGTGTTGAACATGGATAAAGAAATTATTTCAATTGTCCTAGAAAAAAAATCATGAAATTTTAATCATATTTTTACATCAATTAATCATTTAAAAAAATCATGATATATGGTTAGGAAAAATGAATAATGTTATAATCATGAAGATGGTAGGTCGTTCGTATGCATGAGTGATGTTTCCATTTTTCAACAATCATTATTGAAAGATGGTAAGTGATGTTTTATATTTATATAATGATAATAATATTATAAATAACATATTATTTATATAAATATTCATATATATCATCGATGTTTTTGTGGTTATGAATAAAATAGTCACATCAATTTGTGGAGACAGTAGTCCTTACGTTCGCACGATTGACATTGTCATTTTTTAGTAAAAGAAATAAAATGATATATTATCTTTTAAGATTGATAGATATGTCATGAATAACATAATTATGTAATTTATATGATATATCCTTATTTAAATTATAATTATTTCCTTTTATTTAAAGTGTTGGTGAAAAACAAATCACATCTCTTTAGGATGGGGTAGTCCACCGTACACATGAAAAAAATTTATCGTATACCCTGAGAAGATGAATGTAAAAAAAGAAATATATGAAATCATAAATCTATAAGTATAAATATGTTACAAAAATCCTATATATTCTTTAAATAATACATTATAACAATTTTTCAGATGAAAGTATGGAAAATTAATGGCATCGGTTCATGAGGTCGTAGTTCACCATACACACGATTAATGACTTCATATCTTATTTGACGGAAGAGGAGATGGATTCATGTTATTATATTTATATAATAAAATAAAAATATATTATGAATAACTATTTTATTATATCTTCATAATTTGATAAGATTTTAATTTCGTGTAAGAATAAAAAAAATAAAAATGCTCAGTTAGGTAAAATAACTCTTCTTCAGACAAACTCCTTAGGTAAGCAACAAAAAGAATTCATATGATAAATTTATAATAAAAATAATTGATATATGATGTAAGTAGGAAGTAATTTAGATATTTCTTTTGGTATTTTTTGATCCAAATTTATTTTAATGTGTGAAGATGAGAGGATATTGGGTGACAACTTATATGTGAGGTGAGTGGTACACTAGTAATTTTTTAAAATAAAAATGTGTAACCACATTTTTTACCTGCCAGAAGACAATCAAAATGACCATTCACAATAATATTACACGATAAGGTCTAAATATTTCCATAAATTTTATTTTAGAAAACAAATTAGATTAATTTAACCATAATTGTTTTAGTTTGACCCCTAATAATCTTACTTTCACTTTACCTACGATAATTTTATTTACTATTTTCACAATTTTTTATAGTAAAAATTAAGTTCATATTATTATATAATATATATTATTTTTATGTAAGTATTTAATACATTTTACTGAATTAAATTTAAAAAAATTTCAAAAATAAATTAAAAATTGAACCCATATACATGATGAAAAATCATGTTTTCAAGAAGTATTTTTTCATGCAAAAGATAATTTTATATATACTCTATGACTAATAATAATAATTATACGAATATTAATAAATATTAATTGATTTATAATATATTAATTTAATTTAACTTATTCCTTATTAGATGATGAATCTATTTATTAAATACGAGAAGAATTATGCAATTTAAATCATATTTTAGGAAAAATCTGTTTCAAACCCAATACCTTACACTAAAATACAGTAAAAATTTGATTAAATAGTAATTAATTGGATAAATATAAATAAATAATAAATAATATTCAAAACATAATTTTACTTTTTAATTGCGTATTTTTTTAAAATGAAGTGATTGGTTTACAAAAAAATTGATATTTTTCATTATTCACTAAAATATAAATATTTTTTGAAAAATCCCAAGATTTCACCGCATGTTAATTTAGATACAATGATTTAAAAAATTAATTCAATTTTTTCTAATAAATTTTCTAAATGTTATAAATATTAATTATAATAATTTTTTATGGAAATCTATAAAAATATTTCAACGAAAAATAAATTTAAAGAAAATAATTACATTACTAAAAATTGATTAATTATTTAATACACATTTATCGATAATATATTAATTAATAAATTTATATTTTTATATATATTTTTATTTAACACTTTAGTTAATAATATTAATGCCTTCTAATTTAAGAGCAAGGTTATAACAATTCTCTATTCTATTATTCATTTGAGATTGATGTTTCATATTGAATACACTATCAAAAATATTATTATTAATTTAAAATATCATGGTGTTACATTACCTATATACAGAATATAAGTAAAAACCCATTTGTATTATTGAATTCATGTAATTGTATACCACTCATAATAATAATAATACCCCATAATTCATAATTTATCAACAAAAAATATCTAATGAATGTTAAGGAATATACAATGGTGTCAACCATGTACAACATGACTTTAAAAATATCTTGTTATCATGGAAGAAACATGCTTAGTGGTTTCCACTATATAAATGGTCACATCCTCAAATACATCAAACATTATTTTAATTTTACTAACTTCATAGAATAACTTGACGTAGGTAGTTTCCCAAGGATTTAAGGGACTAATATATTATATTTGATTGCAATTTTTAAAATTAATGAAAAGATGAATAATTTGGGGGGGGGGGTTGGATTTTGAAACAAAAATGAACAGTAAGTTAATAAATGAAAGAAGCTTGTTAGAGAAATCATGATCAACCTAGGGTAGTTTTCCAATGATTCTCAACCATTATTATTCTCAATGGATATGGGATAGATTATTAATTTATGGACTCATACCTATTAAACCTAAAAAAATTATGTGATCTCATAATAGGTTAACACCGAGTATTTGATCAATAAATGGCGTTAATTATTTGATAATTCTCAAAATCTATAAAATAATTTTTAATGTAAAATATGAACTCAATAAAGGCATAACATTAACAAAGTGATGTGATGAAAAAATTTTGTTTCATTTTTCAATTTTATAACATCAAAATTAGATGAATTTTCATGGGTTCTTGATTTTGGATTCTATCAAATAACATAATAAGAAAAAACCTCAAGAAAGAAAATGGAGGTAGAGGAAAGTAACATCTAAAATCCATATATAATTTATTTTATGCTTAAAAACATGATAATTCATGTTTCTTTTATTCATATATTTCAATTCAATATAATACATAGAAAAAATATATGGAATTTTAGTTCAACAGAAAAAACATGGAAAATAAATTGTCTTCCAAAACTTATATGAACTAAGATCTAGATTATAAAATAGATAACCATGTAGATTGATCAATAAGTGTTTTATAAGTACAGGATGGAGAAAATAAGAATATGGATGAAGAAAGATACAAACCTTGACTCAACCTTACATCTAGATGTTAAAACCTTCTCAAGGAGGTTTTTGATTGTTTTTAATGGAATTTTATGAATGTCAGCCTCAAGTGATGTTGATGGACAAGGTGAAATATATTAAATGAATTATTAATTCTAACCCCTCTACTTTATCCATGTGAAATACTAAATTTCCTATAAAATCATTACCTTCTTTTTTAAAATATTGATCTTTGAGTTTTCTTTCCATAACATTTATAATCATCCCAATTTGATTTATTTATCTAGAGTGATGTCCCAAAAACTAAAAATGAGTATACTTAATCATTCCTATATTTTCTTCACACTATTTTTATCCATTAATACTCATATTCATAGATATATCATTTGTTCTTATTAGACTAATTGAATCAACTTGACTATATAATCCTAAAAAAACAATTTTCATGTTTGGATCAATATAGTTAATATTTTGATAAAAATATCAAACTACATTCAAATTCGGCCATCATGTGAAAATATCCAATTTTAGTACTTTGGAAGAAAACTTAAACACCAATAAATTTTATGAAATATTTTTATCAAATAAATTTTATGTCTCCGATAGGTTTTTTACACACAACATTGAGTTTTAACAAACAATGTTATACTATAAATATTATTGTGACTATGATAACCTTACCATTAAATTGAGACGTATGAATAGTAATAATTTTTTATAAAAAATAAAAAATAAATGTTTTTAATAAAGAAAATATATTAATAAATAATTAATTAACCTTTTATAAAGTCTTTAAATATTTCAAACAAAACTTTTTTATCAAAATAATTTTCATTGATTTTTTTGAAAAAATAATAAAATAATTTTTTCCACTTTAAAAAATGTTTTAGATAATATTTATTTCATTTTTTAAAGAAACATTTCGAAATTATCTTCTGGGGAATTTTTTTATATTTTTCTAAAAAGATTATTTTTTCAATAAATATTGAAAAATAATGATTTTTATGAAAAACGACTTTTCATTTAAATCGTTTACACATTTATATTTTCCTTTATAAATGGTTTGAAATTAAATTTTTTTAATTATATTATAATTAATATAATTTACATCATTATATTAAATTTAATATTTACTATTGATATTAACATTTTTTATACTTATGAAACATTTCCCTTTAGAAAATTTCATTTTTAATGTGTATCGTGTTTAATCTATATTACAATTTAGATAATTATATGAATGGAATTTAGAAAAACATATTAAATATTTTTAATCATAAAAAATTATATTTTATAATAATTTCATCTTAGTTTTTTTATAATTATTAATAACATCAGTAGAAATTAATTATCAGGATTAAGGTTAAAACAGGTTTATTGGCAGTTAAACTAAACAATAATTGTTAAATTGATGTATAAAATTTTGAAAATAATATTAAAAGAAACGTTTTTGACCTTATATCATATAAGGTTATTTAATGATCCATTTTGGATCCTTGTTCTAATTTTAAAACATGGGAATAACCTTTTCATTTTAAAAATTCCAAGTGTGTCCTCTACTCCAATTATAAAAGGCACCCCTCCACTCTACTCTTCATACATAAAAATACTTTTAGTTTAGACAATACATTTATTAATTTTACCTCCATATCCTAGTGTCATTTTTCTATTATAAAACCCTCCTAACATTGATTTTGGTTAAAACATAAGGAGGTTATATCAAGAAGTTGTATTGTACTTAATTGAGGTTCTATATTTTGTTTTTTATTCTAACTCATTAAAATAGCCTTCAAATAGGACGATATTATAATATTATTATATAACATAGAATTATATTTAATTATATTAATATAATAATCTAAACCCATATCCACTTCCATAAAATAAATAATGAAACCATTGATCGTGTGTATGGAGGATAACCACCTCACGAACTGATGTATTTGGTTTTCCATAACCACCACCCTTGGATGGATAAGAATATAAATTTCATGTATATATATTATATTTTTGACATAATTATACAAATCAAAATATAATATCACATCTACCTTTTAACCTTTCAATTTGTTGAAAAATGATAACTTCACTCGTTTGTACGTGTGGACTACCGCCTCAATGAAACAATGCAGTGCGTTATTAATTTTATTTTGACTTGGATTGTAGTAATAATAGATTTAATTATTATATATGATATATATGTTATAAAAATTATCCTAATAAGATGATATATTATTTACCATTCTTTCATTTTTTCCATCTTGAAAATTAAAATAGTATTTATGCATACGTAAAGTGTACCGTCTCCATGAACACTGTGATTTATTTTTATATATCTAACATTTATGTATGACTATAAATTTTAATATAATAAGAAAATATGATATTTATATCATGATTAATATTATTGATTTTATTCTACCAGAATAAAAGTTAAATGACTAAAAATACCAAACAAAAATATATTTGAAAAAAAAGCAGTAGTTACCTAAAACATGATTTTAACAAGGAATGGATAATAAATACATACAAAACGTTCATAAGAAAATAATTTATGTTATGATATATATGATAATTATTATGAAATAGTTTTATAATAAAACTATATTTGTTATATGTGGTTTTTTAACATGTGTGAATAAATTAAATACATAAGGTAAGGGATTTTCATCTAACTACTATTTCCATTTGACACATTACATATTCACCACTTGTTTCTTTTATGTGGTGCATATAATGAAGGACCTTGGGACACCCTGAGAGGGGAGGGGTGAATCAGGGTGACAACTTTTTCTTTTAATGTGATGGATCTTGTTCCCACGTTGGTAGGAACATGATTAACCTGTATGATGAATATGATCAGAAAGGAAACATTCACATGCATAGAGAAGACATATCACTTTTTACTTGGTTCACCACTAAGGGCTACGCCCAAGGAGCATATGCCGAAAAGTTGTCGGTCATAACAAATTCCACTAATATTCACTAGTTGTGGATTACAAAGGTTTGGGTATAATCACTCTGTCCCAGGCTCACTACCTTTACAAAGGTTCAAGGATAGCTCACTGCTTCCCTCGGGTCACTCCGGTTGACTCCCCCTAGCTCACTGCCCTTGGTGAAGTCACACTCAGTTTATAGATGTGAATGTCTCTTCATCATTGCATAAGAATGCATCCTTTTTTATATGTAGATGCTCTGTTGAAGTCCAACTCTAACCTGAAGACGAATCTCACTTTGCGCTGAGGGGACCGGATGATCCTCCAGCTTTCGTGCAGCTTCAAAAGGACGGATGAACTTTAACAACCCTGGCGCGCTTCTTCCAAGCTCCGTTGCGCAAGTTTCAGGAATGGCGCGCAAGTCACTTGTGCAGTACAAACTCATTGTGCAGGTGACTCCAAACAACTTGCGCGACACTGCCTCTTTGAACTCCAAACTTGCGTGACTCGGCGCCTCTAAATCCCAAACCACTTTGGACGTGCAACCAACAGCTGGCGCACAACCTCTACTTGCGTGACCAAACAACCACTTGAGCGACTCAAGCACTTGCACAATGAGAGCTAGAAAATCTCTATGTCTCGAAATTCATTAAAAATAAGCAGGGGTGGTCCTCTATTTATAGTCAAACTGGACCCCCTACGCGGTGGTGCGCAAGTCTTCCCTCAGCGCGTAGGTTCCTGCATGCAGCTCATCCTCCCTAGCCTCTGTTGCGCTACTCACTTGTGCAACCACAAAAATACTTGCGCAACCTTCTTTCCATTTCCATATTTTGAAGTTATAATCTTGAAAAACAATAGAGGCGCAAGTTTACAATCCTCCTAGGCATCGGCACGAAAGTCTCTTCAGGGCGCGCAGGTCCCTTGCGCAACCAGCGCCAAACTTGCGCGGCCCGTATCCCTTTTCCATTTTCCCATATTCTGATCTTTAAAAACATATGGCGCACAAGTTTCCTCTCCTTCAAGTACACGGCGTGAAAGTCTCTTTTCCAAAAACACTTTTCTCCATTTGTTGATCTTCAGGCCCAAAAATTTGGCAAACACTGGGAAACGGTGCCACCTTTAATACTATTGTCTGCTTGAACTATTGATCTCTTTGCTGGTACACATTCTGAACTTCTACTAAGGATTGACAACAAACACAAACCATACTCCAAATCATCCATAGAAGACCTTGGTTGCAACATATAATATCCAAGACTATTCATTATGAGTATTTTCATGAATATTATGGTAAATTCACATCTATATAAGTTTATTTATTTCAAGTTTCTTATGATTCAAAAGTTACCAATGTGGTAAGGGTTTTATGTTAGAATCTCATTGTTTTTCATGATTTCTTATAATTCTGCTTCAAATAGTGAAATATTATGATATATCTCTCAAGAAAATCATGTCCCTTATTATAATATTATTTTTAAAGGGAATAACCTATTTACTTTCATTTTTTATCTATTTATTTACCTAAGATACAAAAATATTGTTTTATGAAATATTTACCTTATTTTTCTCTTTGGTAGAAAATAATATTTCTTCCATGATAATGTATACTAAAAATGTTTGGAATAAATTTTTTTATAATTATATAATTATTTTTTGAGAACATTTTTACCTATGTTTTACTATTTAAAAAAATATTTAAATGGAATATTCTTATCATTTCTTAAATAAGTCTTCCCTGACCTTGTGCTGAAAATGTAAAAGGAATCATTGTTTTAACATGAATGAAATGGATGAAATTTCCTAGCATCATAACCACTAAATTATTTAAATATTCCATTATAATTCCCCAAGTTTGTTTTTGAAATTATAAATTCCCATTAATATTTGGGAAATATTTCTATTTTAACGATGTTGTTTCATAATGTGAAGGATATTATCCTCATGAAATGTTATAATGGATATTTTAAAATTATTTTCCATATCATATGACATTCATTGATGTTAATTATGATTTCATGATGATATGAATTAATGAAATCATCCTTATTATTTTTCTAGATTATTTTTGTATGATCAAAATATGTTAATGAATCCCGTTTATTTTCCATGGGTTAAAATATGAGGAATTACAAATGAATCCCATTTATTTTATTTGGGTTATGATATTTTGAATTCATTATGATAATATAGAACACAAATTTAGTATATTTATTATGTGATAGGTGGGATTTATATCTCCATCCAATTAATTTTTTAATTATTAATGATTTATCAAATGGTATATGGGTGGTTATCCAAAGCCCAAAAAAGTGGGTACAAGAGATTTTATCCCAAACCTGAAATAGGGGTTAAATGGAATTTTATACCAAGACTAGAATAATAGGGTAAATAAGAGGTTATATAATTCCAAAAATAGGGTACATGAGAGGCTATCCTAAGCCTGAAGAATTTTCATGGGTGATTTTCCCAAGACTAACATGTTATAAATTTCTTGGTGGGAAGCCTTGAAATAATATTTTCTATGATTTTGTGTATGAAAAAAATCCATGTCTTATGCCAATGTTTTGAACTCATGGATCATATTCTTTAATTATTTTTTGATTCATGTCTTAATAAAAACTAATATTTATTCCATGACTTAGGATTAAGAACTTTGATATTAAGGGTTTGGTTTTCAAATGTTAAGATCATGTTCTTTTATAATTATGCTCGTCTTATGTTTATGTGATCATTGATATCTCCCTTCTTTACCCTTATAATGAATATGATCTCACACATTCTTATGTTTCCATTCCTGGGGTTATGAATAATTTCATTATGTATGATATTTTTATGAAGGGTTATTTTTATGAATAATAAAGTGGGATATGATTTATGTCTATTATGATCCAGTTGATTACATATCTATGTTTTCTAAGACACTAAACCCTTACGATCTCCATGCATGGTTTTTGTAAAATAAAAAGAATATTCATCTTCTAAGATGTAATATATAAATATATATATGAAAATTGTGTTAGTTTATAAAAAAAATTAAACATCTATGTTTATTCACTCAATGACTTGAAATGTAATGAGGTGAATGATAAAATATATGAATACATGTCAGGCACAAAATTAACCACAATTATATTTTTCACTCTGGTTAAAAATTATATATTTAAATCAAAATCTACTCTTAAATAAAAATTTATAAAATATCTAAGACTAATTTCAAAGTTATTTCCAACATTTCTCATTTATGAAATGAATTTTCTGATCATTATTCTTCTCTCACATTCAAATTTTCTCAAATTACTTAATTAACCAATTCAACATGTCACGACCTACATCACAAAGTATTAGTTGTCTCTCAATTGTAAAATTTATGAAAAGTTTTAATCATTTCATAATCCTTAAATCTGTGCCATGGGATTGGTAAAAGCCTTACACTCCAAAAAATAATAAAAATACGTGTTCTAATCTTGAGGCATTTCAAGGGTGTGCATGAGGCTTAGGGTTCGTTGGTATGCATTTAAAAATTAAATATATAAAGTAGAGGTTATTATATTATAATATGATAAATGAAAAATAATTTAAAGCATAGAACATCAATTATCTAGTTTTTCCATCTATAATTCACTCAACCCACATCCCCATTTTCATGAAAATCCCACAATTCATAATAAGAAATGTTTGAGGAAAGATTTATAATTTTATTTCCTTTCTTTTTTTATATATTTTTTTATTTTACTTTTTTTAGTAAATGATAAGGAAAATGAATAAATAAAATTAATTATGAAACATGCCCTTTTTATGAGGTTAAAGAGCCACACAAATTATTATGATGAAAGAATAAATCCAAATTTTATATATATAATTTTTTTTCATATTCTTTTCATGAAGAAACAAATAATTTATATTAATATATGCATGAATTATCGATATTCCCTAAAATTTCAAATCCCCCCCCACACTTCCATATAAAGAAACTCCTCCCCATAATAATAACATAATTTCTACAATTCCGTAACACTTATTTTGGAATATTATCATGAAATGAATTTTATAGTAAGGATAGGTAGAGAAAATAAGATTATAATGTGGCTAACCGATAAGTAATTTCATGGATATTATGTTCTTAACAAGGGATAATTTAAGGGTAGGACTAAAAAGTGGATAAAAATAGGAGGTTAATATCATGTAAACACCGCCATCACAATAGAAATATTCCTTGTTCTCAAATGATTTGATGAAGAATAAAACCATTTTCTATATGAAAAACATATTATTAGTTCACCCAAGAATGTAGGGTAATAGGAATATTATATGAAAATTAGATTAGTGTACCTACCGATATGGGATAAAATAACATTAGTAAACGAAAATGAGGCATGGTTTTGAAAAACCCATCACACTCTTATAAATGTTTATAAAATTAAAAATCTTGTAAAATATTCTACATAAAAATAATTTTTATTTTCTATTCAAAACCCTTTTAATTGACTGAAAAGTTACTCAATCGGAAAAAATAATTTTCGATTTTTAATTTTATCTAAAAATTATTTAAAACACAGAAAAACAAATAATGTGAACTAATAATAAAAACACACCCAAATTATTACATATAATAATATAAATCCCTCCACCCACAGTTAATTATTTTATTTTCCTCAATAAAATATTACTTATTATTAGAAAGTGATTCTTTTTAAAATATCGAAAAAATAATGTTTCTTGAAATTATAATACCTCATGACCTCATTGATAAGTTAGATGGAAGATAGAAACTTCCTCCTCCAATTGATTTGTGAAGTCCTCATGAAAGGAATTCATACTTTTCCCATTAACCATTATTTATGAATTTTTGGATTAATTTATGATCATTACAACACCATATAAAATAATATTAGAAACAATCTATAGGCCTAAGAAATGGGAATGATTCATACTGGGTATTGGCTTTAACCCTGAGTTATATATGAAGACTTTATCTCCCACCTTAAACTCATTTTTCAAAATAATATTTTTATATACTACCTTTTTAGTACATATAAATTTGAAAATTCTCATAAGAATTATAGATAATCTCCTCAGGATCATGAATTTTAAATTTATGATTATTATATACATCTGAAAGATTTATGTTTTTGTTTTTATTGAACAATATTAATACTCTTTATCCTTACCTCTATGGTGATAATATTTCTCAAACACCAATCTAAACAGAGACATACTAATGTAAGTTTAAAATTTAGTACAGTATTCCCAAAATTCATCATCTAATAGAGTAATCTAATATTTATTATTAAGTGGAGTAGTTATTTCAAATATTTTATTAACCTATTTGACAGAAAATTTTATCTACCAATTAGTTTAGGTATTATATTGTGTAAAAACATAGTGGGGAACCCCATAACTGCATTAAATTTAGTGCATGATAATATTAAAAAAGTGAGACCCCTATTTACTATTAACTCGTCATGGTAAATAATGTCGACAAAAGATATTGGATATTTGAAACTAAATAATGACTCAGGATTAATTGATCCATATATCTTTTTCCAACAACCATTTTCCGACCAAGTCAACTTCCATAAAAATATAGAAAAATTCAAAATCACTATGAAACATTCATATCAATTCAATTCCCCAAATATTGAATATCTCACAAAAGAAAAGGGGTAGTTATGGAATCTTATTCTACTTAGTCATATTTCAAGAAAAATAGAACTACACACATGACTTAATAAAATGATGAATATCTCAAAATAACCTCGGCCAATAAAGACCTTAGTCTAGGAATTTTTTGGAAAAACATTGGGGAATAAAGTGATCCCTACATGATTGAGTATGAAAAAATGTGAGTATGGATGTGGACTCATGGCCAAGTACACGTCATTATATAACTAATTCGTTATAAATTTTATACAAATAGGTTTAATCCCAAATTTAAAACCTATATTCACTCCTGAGACTATCCATTTGGTTTTTATTTCATATAGATGGTTTCTATGAGGATGAAAAAAAATTATCGATACTGAAAACCATTAAATGGTATCATGAACTATTTACAAGTTCTCATTGGAGAAGTTTTTCAAAGATTATGCTTATATTAATGTAATATATCTCTAATCTTTCTATACTTTTTAGGTTTATAATTGAATCCCATGGGATTTGTATTTCAATTAAATAATCAGAGCATGAAACACCCCACTAATGTATTAGAGAATGTGTTTATGAAGGTGGAGGATTTTATGTTCCCAATAGACTTCTATATACTTCAAATTGAGTATGGTAAAAGGAAATAAAACATTTTTAGGATTCTTGGTAATTAATTCTAAAAATTTGACAAAATAATAATAAATGTAAATAATAGAACCCAATTATTGAATTTTATTGGCGATGTTATGAATTTTATCATTCTAAATTATATAAAACAATCCCCTAAGGATAACTCAACATTACTAGTTTATAAAATTGATGTTCTCTCTAGGGATTATGTTATTTCAAATCTATTTTTTACCCCATCACTTTTTTCTTAATTATTGATATTTTTGTGAGGATTCATCAATATATTACTACATTTGCATTGAAAAACTACACACATTTAAATATAGTATTTTTAGACAAATTTTTAGTTTTGAAATCCTCGATGATTCTGTAATGACCATTGATATTGACCTTTCACTAAGAATATACTCATTAAGAAGACATATGGTATAAATTAAATTCTTCCTAAAAAACAATGTCTTCAATTCTTAACTCACCTTATCTTGAATTATGATCACTTTCATGTAACATAAAATTATCCTTTATGTGGGGGGTCTAACCAATCACCAATTATTATTTTTAATAATAAGGATACAAAATCATGACATAGGAAAATATTACATAATATTAAATTAATATTCAATTCGTTTCATTACAATACACACCCTAGAACCAAAATGGTTTAGTGTCTTTGGAGAAAATTTACATAAAAACATTTGTCATGAAACATTTTCAACGTCTCCCAAAATGTTATTACCACATACTAACCTTTTTATACATGCTCTAATTAAAACCATTCTTCATAACCTGGGGAATTCAGATCATTATAAATGGTGAAGACAAAATATCAGAAATGATAAACATTGGTATAACTATTCAATGATCATCTAAAAGAATAATATGAGAATAATGGTTTAAAAATCCTGGAATAAAATTATAAAATTATACACAAAAATTCATAGATCATAATCATTAGTCATAACATAAAACATGGAATCTCATAAAACATAAATAATAAAAGAATCTAAATTAATGATATGTGAGAACATATAATAATAATATGATCATGTAATTAAAGATGGCCATGAAGTATTTTAGAATCACAATCATAGAATTCATATGTCAAGGCTCACTTCCAAGACCATAATTTCATTGTTCTTATAAGCTCACTATAGAAAATCCTACCCAATACATTCTAATATTCTCATCGGAGTTACTTCAAACAAGTTAACTCCATCATCATTATCCAACACATTATTGGGATAAATATTTATGTATATATACATAACATAATAATTATTCATTCTTATTTATTCCACAATATCATAAAACATTACTAATTTCATCATTTAATAACCTAGGGAAAATTAACTAGATTTGTAAATATCTCAAATCATAATCATGATAGTATTTATCATGGATTAATTTTCCCATGGAACTAAAATGGTTTTCATATCAATTACCACATAATCATAAACTATCCATAGGAAATAATTGATTATAGGATTAAATTATATCCCTATTAGAGGATAAAAGCATCAAAAAGTGTTTACATAGATAAAAATTCCATTAAAAATATTTAAAACATTAATTTGAAAATATGGAAATTATCATTTTTATTTGATATAATCAAAACTACAGGACCTAAAATATTAATAAAATTATTTTCAATAAAAAAACCAGTGGAAAATTAAAAGATAAGGTTAAAATGAAAAATTTAAATGACAGCCGGAAATTCTGGTCATACCATCTACATTAAAAAACATGTTTTCATTAGCTTGAAAAAAAGTAAAAAGTACCTCGTTTAAGAAAAAAATAATAGTATTACTTTCAAAAAATTTAAAACAAATAAACAGTTAGAAATTTAATAAAACAATCATTATCCAAAATAAAATGACATTCAATACAATATTTATAAATATATGTACATTGAAGAAAAATATTTGATCATGAACAAACTCAGTTTACCCTAAAAATTTCATAACTCGAATCGATCCTAACACATCGTAAAGGGCGTTCTAGATCCCATGAGCTAGTGAAAAGAACCTAGGAATCTAGAACTACCAATGGGAATGAAATTCTAAAAATAACCTGAAATGAGGTGAAAAATATATTGAATGTTTCACTATGAAAAAACTTGGAAAAAGGGAGAAAAGATCATTAAATAATCAAAACAAGTGTCACGATACATAGAAATAAACATAATTAAAAAAGAGTGATTAATAGTACCCTATATAACATGATGTATCCTCTATTATTCCACTCCATAAAAATGAATAAACCAAAATACTCCATGTTTCATTATTCCATTACCAGTATCAGATAAAATAAGATATATGTACACTTAATGGTGTATGTAGATTGTGATAAAATGAGCCTAGAAGGGTCCCACAAATTTTTTCATAAGAATATTTTATAAAATAAACCAATTATTTATTATATAATTTATATATTGAAATGAGATATATTTTAACATTAAGAAAGGATAAAACACCCCTTCAAAAATTTCAAAACGTTTTCCATTAAATTGGCTTCAAATTATTTTAGTCCACACACCTAGAATGAATTTAATTGATAATGAATAGAAAAAATAATTCCATGTGTACCAACATTTCTAATTTAATGAGGATCTTATTTACATTATAGTGATTAGTAGGGAACCCGATGTGCAGATTACCCTAGTAGAATAGGTCAAGTGGGGTGGGATGTTATTCCTCAAAGTGACACCTTGCCACAACTTATGTATCCTGGTATATACATTACTCTAGTGGAATTGGTCTAGTGGGAAATAGTTCATCCTAGATGACGGCCTTAGGCCTCATCGTGGATCAAATCTCGGTTTAACATGGTAGAATCATCCATTGTAATTTCATCTTTGAAACCACACAAATCATGATTTTAAATAAATATCATCAACACCAAAAGAGAAAACCACTTTCAAAACCATAATCAAAAGCATCAACTTTTAGAAAAATAATTTAAATTCATTTAATGAAAATTATAAATCAATTTATAAAATTAAGAAACCAAGGATCATAGCACAACGCTAAATCATGAAACCACTTACATTACAAAACTTGTAATTAAAATCTGTGGTATATAAAAAGACTTAAAGATCTAGTGGAATTAAAAATGGAGAATTAACACTGGAATAATAATTAATAATCACAAACCTAAATATTGGCATGTTCTATAATGAAAAATTCCAAAAAAATCATTTAAAACTACAAATATCGATCAACCCACTAAGAATATTGATGATCTGATCAAGAATCCTCAATTCCATAATAAATATATAAATAAGAATATTATATTCTCTGACAAAAAATTTTCATTATTGAAGAAGATAATACATAGAGATAAATAAGAGTAATATGAAGAAGGACATCCATGATTAAAATGTAGATCAACTTACCATGAGACTATTATAGCTTTAATTAGTTCTTTTATTTACCAAGGAATTGAGTTGATAGACTATTAAACACCCCAAGAGAGTCACCATGTTTAATTAAATGAATATGGGTAATATCGGTTGATTAAAAAATAAAATGGATGTTTCAGGTGCTGGAAATATGAAACTACCCCTTACTTCATCATCCCAGAATGCCACCACTGGTGAGTCGGTGGAGCCATCCAGCTATTTTGTTGTGCGAGAAGAATGTCCAGACCTCTAGAAACCCTACTAGTGGTCTTATATAATTCCTTTCAAGAACCACTTAATCCAACTTCCATAGGACCCTCATCGGTTATATAGTGGACTAATTGTATCTATTCTATATATTGGTTTATTTCTAAACTTATACAAAAACATGCGGATGCACCCTAAACCCCTTTTTCAACAAAAATACATAATGAGACTAAGGAGAATTTCTAGAAAAGGAAGAAAAATTAAATAAAAATAGGATTTGGTTGGTACCTAAACCATCATCACTATTTTTTCAATTATCCTATAAATACTAATATATTCTCCCAAAAAGTTAAATAGAAGAATTTTGGCCTTCAAATAGTTGAGGCCATTATTCCCTCATTATTGAATCCCACTACCAAGTCCAATGAGATTTAGAGCCATGATACCATAATACTCAAACTAGAGGTAGATACTTCTCATATAGAACCTTCACAAGAGAATCAATAACTTAAAGATGTTGTTCAGTTATAGATATGTCTGGTTATGTATTAAAGACTACCAAGTTCATAACATGAGTGAAGTATGGTGGATATATTTCAGTTGATACACATAGAAAACATCACGAATAGATGATACTTTTGGTGGTAAATCATAGTGGTAGGTCACATTTCAAAGTTATTCCATTATCATAAATGGTCCCACATACTTAGGAGTGTGATTTTTTTACATTTCAATCCATTGATAACCGAACCAGGGAGAGACTTTAAGGAATAAGTGATCACAAATAGAGAAATCCAAAGGGAAACAACATTTTTCCACATAAGACTTGCACCAGATTTGAGTCGTGAACAACTACTGATGAACCAACTTAATATTTATATTTTTCTCCCAAATAAAACATAGTCAAATGAAACAAAAACATCTCTAACATCATACCAACATAAGTGACAACTACTAGTATGGCCATACAATTCCATGAAAGGTTCCCTTCTAAAATATGACAAGTTTTTGTTCTTAAATGAAAAGTCAACCAACCCTATATTTTTTTCTCAATAATCTATAAAGACCAAGAAATAAGTACAAATTATATCATCTAAAATCTTATTACCCCTTTCCATCTTTAATGAAGTCTATGAATGATATATTGTTCTCAACCTTACATGATTTCCCATTATCTTATGGTGGCCCTTAAAATATATAAGGTAAAATGAGGGTCTCTATCAGATAAAATTTCATGAGGAATCTTATGTAGTATTCAAATCTCTTGGGTATAAAGATTTTCACAATTTTATACATTAGTGATGTCACATATCAGTATTAAATGAGCTAAATTATCCAATCAATCGATCACTACACAATGTAAATTCTTACCTTTGGGATTCCTAGTTAAACCAATAATTAAAAACAATTAAAATTTATTCCACTACTATCATTTCAATGAATTCTACTGAATAAAAACAAAGTCCTTTGATGCTCATTCATAATCTTTTTGAAATTACAATAATGATATATAATGTCGCCTATATCTTATTTTATACTAGGGAACATAAAATTAAATTTCATTACATAAAACATCATTGGGGTCCCATTCTAGAAAACCCACAAAGAATACTAAAAAATATTAAAAAAAATTAATTTCCTTCATACAAAAGAACAACTTACTAAATCCAAAATAAAATGATATCCTCCAAGGAAAGAGACCACTTAATGATGGTCTCCTGACTATATATAGAATATATGATACTCATAAACTCTTCATCATGTTGTTTTTAATAAATAATCAACTCAAAAAGAGTGGATTTCCCAAGAACACTTTCAGGAAAATTACTAGAATTCAATTACCTAATTCCTATGTAAATCTGAGAAAAAATCCCCATCAATTTCTATTCATCATTGTCGTTTCTTACATTCTAATAATGTATCATTTTTCTTGAAACATTTGCTACAACATTTAATTCTTCCATTGTATAGGCAATGTAAATGTTAAACAAATACATATACTCCACCAACAATCTATAATACAGGATTAAGATATTTTTATGAAAATAAATACCCAAACTTTTATTGTTAGAGTAAATAGTAAACCTTTACCCCAAAATATAGTTATACCAACATTTAAGGTCCTGAAAAAACACTGCTTTTCCAAATCATGAATGGGGAAATTATTATCATGAGGTTATGGGTGACTAGATCCATAATCTTATAATGACCTGAACTTTTATAAATTAAATTCCATTCTAAATGAATAAATTTCTTAATAAGTAATATAGTTATAGAAAACATTTACCCTACATTTTTTATTTTGGAATTATATTACCTGTTGGATTTAAAATATTGTTATGTATCATAACCATTGATAATTTATTACTTTAATAGAGACCATGAAGAATAAAAAATATTAAGGTTTATGATAAAATCCAATTTACACATATAGAAGAAGTGATAGCCCTAACTAGTAGGATTGTAAACTATGAAGCCTGTTTATTGGAACATTCAAGGGAGATGGAATCATTGGATTTTCCCTTAACCAATACCACGTTGAGAATAAAAAAATGAAGGTCAAAAAAAATTATGGTAGATTTTTTATCTTATCTAGATCACAGACCAAACCATTTTTTCTAAACCAACCCAAAAAATCACCACCACCACTCACCATACCCTTAAGGAATACACTGGTGTAATAAGGGGTTATGAATCTAGATCCTAGTAGCGTGAATTTTTATGATTTATTTGTAACAATATAAAGATTATTTTTATCGATTTTGATTATTAAAATTTATTTAAAATTATATATGAGTTTTTGAAAATTAGCTTTTGATAAACCAAAATTGGATTTTTGGAAAACATATGGTTTGAATGCACTTTTTACTAAATTCATGAATTTTTTAATAGATTATATCTTCATATAATATTAGTATTATTTAAGTTCTATTTATATAAATTATTTTATGCTTTATTGAAGTCTAATGTCGTCATTATAAGTGTCAGAAAATTTTAAATTTCATAAAAAATAATAATTTTTAATAAAAGAATATTTTTTAAAGGAGTGAATTATAATATTTAAAAAATTAATTGGTAAAAATTAATATAATTTTTAAAAATATCATTTCAAAATTATCCAATGGTTAATTTTTCATAATTTCTTGAAAGAGTCTATTTTTTGAGTAAAAAATTAATGTGGTATAAATATATTATCTATATTATTATATAATAATAGCATAAAAATGATGTAATGAATGATATAAAAATTAATCCTTGAAAAAAATGTTTCTTCCATTGAAATAAAGTTTTTTAAATTATTTTATTAATTTTATAATTTTATAATGAGTCCTTAAAAACAAATATTTTATTTAAATGTTTTAAAAGCAATTCTTTGTGAACATAAGTTGCTTATACATCACAAATGTTACTATTTTAATATTACATGTTATTATACTGATAAAATATTGAATACTAATACCATTTGGAATAAACCATTAGGAAAATAAGGTAAGGTTTCTGGCTTTCATTATTTTATCATAAATACTCCAAAACCTCGTTTTAAAATTAATAAAGAAATGCTCTCTCTTTTTCGATAAATAACCACCCAAAATCCTACTCATCTTTACTAAAAACCCAGTGATCCGGAATTTACTGTCCTTATCCCTATATAAATCCATCCCAATGTGTTCCCAAGATCATAAATGTCTCCTCTGAATATTTTAGAAGTGACCTCTCAAGGTAAGGGATTCTATCATCCTCTTCTATATTCAAGTACTTCTTTTGAGTTATTCTATTAGATTTCAAAATGTTAAAGTTGTAACATATTTTTACACATTACTTTATTATACTTCATATTTCCACATAATGCTAAACCAACTTAAACCCTCATTAAATCATTCACTAAATATTTATGTACCCCAGTTATGCTTCAAAAATTATCACGTGACCTTCCATGCCAAACATTTATGTTATGTATACCCATCCCCATTTACAATCATGGGTATTCATCCAGATATGCATATACTTAATTTATTGGTAACATCCTTGTATAAAATCCACACACATTGATCATGATATTAAAATTTATGATTGGTTCTTTTAGATTTTATGATAGATGTGGCACACTAATGCATGTATATGATATGAATATGATGGATGGTCCCAGAATTATATAACCCTCCAAGGCATTAGGTAATGTTTTTATCTCATGAGATACCATTTTTAGTCAATGTGTGGTCATCTTAATAACATTATGTTACAATTTCCTTTAATTTATCCTTTACATATTCTTGTGATGTCATTTGTATGGTATTTCCACATTACTATGTGGTTATGATGTTATCATATCATATAATTCATTGATTTTCATGTTTGTAATTCTCACCCCTTTTATGTCACCTTGAAATACCAATTGACTAACATGTATTAATTTCATCATTTTATGCTTTGATTATTCCCATATAGGGTATTATAATTCACCCCATTCTTATGTTCATCCCGAATATCATGTGTAGTTTTAGAGGAGTGATGAAAATATAAGATCAAGTTATGGAGTTTTAAATAATGTTGTTATATACGTATTTCAATTTATTATGCCATGTATCTAATTAAATAAATAAATTATGTCATTATATATTTTGGGATTTAATTATGCGTTCCATTATTTAATAAATCATGAATTAAGGATTATAAAAGATAGGGGTTTTCATAAATCCACTATATGATCTCCCTACATAAGCATGCAACCCAAACCAGAACATAATGATTCATAATAAACCAAATATCCCGGATCAACATATAGTAGATATATATTTATTAATAAGGTAAAATTTTACTTTATATCATTGAGGTATTATTAACACTTTCAATCCCAGAATATCTTTACCCCTTCTTGGGTGAGAGCAGTCAAAGGTGATGCAATCATTGAAAAATGATTTATGAAGCACAAATAGTATGCCGCCAAAACCTAGAACACATGTATCCAAAATTAATTTTTTGGTTCTCACCATGAAATAACATCTATCAACTTCTTCCTATCAAATAAGATACAATTTTCTGTAATTACATGTCCCAAGTATGTAACTTCATTGATCCAAAATTGGTACAAAGATAATTCAGTATAAATAATATTATACCTCAAAATTCCCAAAATTCACCTAAAAAGGAACACATAATGTTCTTTAGTATTAGATTAAACCAAAATTTAATCCAATAAAATAATGGTAAATGTGTCAAAAAACTCATATAATATCAGTATTATGAATTCCATAAATACAACAAGAGAGTTATTCAGACCAAAGGACATCACAAGGTACACGAAATGGATGCACTTACTCCTGAAGTTCATCATAGAGATGTATAACTCATTGATTTTGAGTTTTTGATAATAAAAACAAAGATAAATTTTTTAAAACCATATTTATCATTTCATCTGTTCGAACAAATCACCAATTCGGGGTTATTTATATTTTTTCATTACCATTTATTGAATGATCTTTCAATAATCAGAAAATAAGTGAAGAGTTACATCGGCCTTCTATGAAAAATATAATGGGGATTTCCCAGGGTGAAACCCTTGGATATTTAAAGAAATTTTACATAAAATCATCCAACAAAATTTTCATCTCCTTTTATTCATCTTGATTGATATAGTGAGATTGAATTAATATTAATTGAGTTCTAAGAGATATGTCATTTGAGAACTCCAACTTCCACTCCTGAGTAAAACCTAAAAAGTAATTATGAAACACATTAGGAGACTTATTGATTACTAGGGAAAGAAAAAAATTGGTAGATTCCTATATTAAAATGGATGCAGAAAAGAATAATATATTACTATGATTTGGAAGAGATGACCCCAATCTATTGGACCTTAAATATCATTCTCCCTATAACACAATGGAGTTACCATGTGAATGTGTGAAGGAAATGTTAGAGTTGGTGGCCTAGGACCAACTACATTGTATGTAATTAATTAACAAATACCTTATCTCATATTGATTGTTATTCTTCATGACAATTCATGTGATAATGCTCTAAGGATAGCTATTGCATTAAAGGGTTATAGAGGATCCCTACTATGATGAGAACCTGGAAGTGCCATAGCACTATTCTAAAACATATGTTCTATGGCCGGATGATGTTATTTGAGGGACACAAATAATACAGGCCATTAAGGGTAAGTACTAATAAAACATTGATGCACCTTCTCAGGGTATGTGCCCTTGGTAATATCTAGGAGGATATTGTGAGAATGAGACCCGCTAGTAGGAAATCCACATTTCCTAGTGTCATTGGATGTTCCTTTATACGGGCGTCTGTATTGGTCCTTAGACATTAAGATTATTATTTAAGTGTATTTCAACTCACTCACTTAGATTTATTGATGAATAATGTGATGACACACAATTTGTAGTGAAGTAGGATGTGCTGGGTGTGTCATGAGTAATACTGTATTAATAGATAATGTGAGAAAGTATTTGTCCCTTCTGTTCTATAATGGAAGTATATATCTTAGGCCCTATTATGGAATTTATATAGCCTAAATAAATCCATGGCCATGGTAATAAATAAGAGAGTTCAATTCTAAGATGTCAAAGGAAAAATAATTGAGCCCATGGGATGATGGAACCATCATGCAACATTCTTGATTCAAGATATCGAGACAAAAGGATTGCATTTCACTGTAAGAATTCGTAGGAGGTGACACGTCATTGTGGCATTAACTTCTATCTCTATGGGTGCCTTGGAATTTTTCTAGTTACTAACCTAGGACATTAAGTAGGCTCCGCCTAATACCACAGAGTAAGAGTCCTAGAGGGTTACACACTAATTTTGTTCATGTATCTCAATTAAATATTAAATTAACAAGTTGAATAAATATTATTCCCAATGGTGGTTTAATAATTATTAAAAAACGTATGATCGCAATTATTTCGACAGTAGTTATTTGAGAGAATATATTTTGGGTGAAATAATATATTTATTAGTGAGTAATGCAGTGATATTTATTTGAGAAATAAATATCCATTTTTCAAGGTATAATAAATGTGTTGGTGGAAATAAAGAAAAATGGAAAACCAAAATTACACACTTAGTATATTAAATATACACGTCATGTATTTTTTTCAGGGAATTTATGAGAAATAATATCATTTATTTAATTAAATAATATGAGGTGTAATTCACTAGACACGTGTCAGATAATGATAGTAGTCAACTGTTATTATTAGACATGGGGTATTACTAATAATTAAATGAAATGAATAAATTCATCCAGGTAATTAATTCATTTTATTAATCTATGTAATTAAAAAATACCAATTATATATTTCTCATTAGCCCAACCATTTTTTGTAGTTGTGCACAATGGATCTAGTGAAATCCCTCAAGACAAGAGAGAATTTTTTTTATAAAAGAATACGACAGATAGATCCTCTTCAACCAGATGGAGGCAATCAAAGACGGACATCGCAAGAGAAGGCTCTTCTGTTCTAGAATCTGAATATCCGTTCAGCAACATCCAAAGATACATCGAACCTATGTGGATCACCAATAGAGTAATCCTACACTTGGATTCTATGATGAAATGATGGATCAAATCAGATCATTACCGGAAACATCAACAAAGAAAGAATTTCATCAAGATAATTCATGTCAATTAACTAAATGAATTATAACCAACATATGATGATCTTATCTATAGTTTCGGGAATCCCCTATTTTATTTTTCGTTCTTTGTTCTATTCTGAAGATCCGGCATTTTATTATCATGATGGATCTCAGATTGATCGTTGTTAACACTTAAATTAATGGTGGGTACACCCACCAACTTGCTTCCGATGTGCTCGGAACCTATAAGTTTTATCAGAGCAAGGTTATATCGTGGATTATAATTATTTAGTTTTTTATAGGGAATTTATGCATTTAATAATTTATATGTTTCAATTAAAATAAATCATTATTTAATATCATAATCTCCAGACATGTTCCTCCTCTCTAATTTCTCAATCACCTTATAGAAACGAATTTTTCATTTAGTTTGGATTAAAATAAAATAGTGGATCTCATCCAGAGGTTCCAAACATTACTGGTCGTACAAAAGTAGATTACATGGCATGTTGTCTTGGTTCAATGCATCAGACTAGTCCACCAAATCAGGTTGTGTTTTGGAGTATTTATTATTCGTAAATGACACTATATGTTGACATGGAACAGGTGGCACACAGTTTACGGATTACACGATGTGTGGTCCACGGAACCTGGCATGTAGTCTCTTTGGGTTAGGGTTGGACCATGTACCCCATACCCGGCTTTCCTGGCTGGAAACCATGTAACGTGGATACTACACAGCGTGTTTCCCACTGAGCATGTTGTGTAGTCCGAATATTTTCGAAGTACATCAACACGTCATGTCCCCAGGCATGTACTTTGGATGGACGGTGAACAAAAGTACAAACTGTGTAGTCGGAACTACATGTCGTGTACTTATAAAAATTATGCAGATTTATTAAAATTTATTAATATATTATAAAAACCATTCAGCCGTGTACCATATTGTAGGATTAAAGTTGAGTCACAACATGTGATATCTGTTATATATATATGTGTTTAATTTAACATCTGTGTAATGTTCATTTCTACTCAATGGGTAGTTATGAATGAGAATTCATCGGGTTGTCTCCAATGTACAAGTTACGTAAAAAGTTAATTTTAAATGAATTTATTTGTTTAAAATTATGATATATTAGAATCCAAAGAAATTCATAAAAGATATTAAGATAAAAGGGTTGATTAATTAATTATAATTAATTGATTCGAGCATGATTTGTCTGAAATAAGAATGATTAAAAAATTGAATTCTAGTTTTTTTAATGCACAAATATCATTGCATGTATTGATGATCATGTGCTAGACCAAGACCTTTGTATGTGAATGGTTTCTTTTAATTTATTTATTTAAATTAAATTTATTGGCATGCCAACTTTCATCTCATTAATATGTTGGGCATACGTGCCCAAGGTTTCTTTTATATAAAACCCCATTTTACCCCTCATCTACTAGTGAGATAAATGAATATATAATGGATGGATCCCCTAAGCTAGTGGAGGATTATCATGTTAGGATCCATGGTGAAACTAATCCAAGGAGATACAATGGTGGTTATGTGGAAAGTTGTAAACATGAACCCAAAAGGTTCAAGGTGTTTCTCCCCTAAGTCTTGGGTAATTTTATCAACTGCTAGATAAACTAACCAATAGAATAGGATCATGATCATTCCTTTCATTTTATTTCTATTAGTTGCATGGTTTATTTATTGTGGGTGTGTTTTCACATTCACAAAATTAATGAATTAATCAATCAAGAAAGATGAAACTAAAAAAAGACCAGCTTATGCGTAAAATATTATCTTAGATATGGTTAATTACTTAAGTATATCCCACATAATATATATAAGCATGTAATCAAAGATAATAAAATAGAAATTTATGTTTAAGGATAAAATCCATCAAAGAAAATATTAAGTCGGTATAGCCTTCCATAATCTTAGTTAGAATCAAACCATAGTTCAAAGTGCTTGACCAACCCTAGTTGGGGTGAAATCAATTATTGAGGAATCATAATTCATTTTTTTGGGTTGACGTGACTTGGTTCACATCAATGGTTGACTACCACAGCAGACCTTGGTGTGACCAAGATGCAAAAGTAGAGTAAATAAAAAATAAAAGGATTTTAGGATTTGGAAGTCCACTCAGCAGATCAAGGAGCAATGAGTTAATGTAGTTGGAATTTGGAAAGCCTACCTAAAAAACCTTCATGTTTCTTGAACAATCCTAGTTGGGGTAATTCTAAGGGAAATATGGATCATTTCCACAAGAATATTTAGGCAATATAATATTCATAATTCAAAGGTTAGGGCTATTGGATTTCGATAAAATAGTGGGATAAGTATTAATTTAATTATTTGTATCAGTTTTATCATAATAAATTACTAAACATTTTCTCATCATTATTTGTAGAAATGTAAATAAAAATGACTTCAAACGTATCATTGCGAACCATACTTGAGAAGGAAAACCTTCTCACCGGTACCAATTTCTAACAATTGATGAGGCGTTTACACATCAACCTTTTCCCTGAGAGGAAATTGTATATGTTGGGAGAGCATGTCCCAGTTGCGCCTGTGAAAGAGGCCAGTGATGAGGAACTATATATCTACATGAAACATATGGAATATTCCATATATGTCAAATATTTCATGCTATCATCCAATTCTAATGAGCTCTTGAAGCCACATGAAAATATGGACATGTATTACATGATGTATCACCTTAAGGATCTCTATCAAGAGAAGGAGAGACAGCAGAGATATAAGATCTTTAATGATTTGATCACAATTAAGCTTTGAGAGTCTGTTCCAATTGGGCCTCATGTAGTCATGCTTCTTAGGATATCTAAGTGATTAAGATCCCAGATGAGTTGCGTACAGATCTCTTCCTATCATCACTGCCCAAGACCTACTCTAGCTTTATTGTCAACTATAACATGAGTAACAATGAAAAGAGTGTATCAGAACTTGTAACCTTAATTTTCCATGTAGATAAGGACATGGGGCATGAAAAACCCACAGTCCTTTTAGTGAATAAGAAAAGGAAGGATAAGGAAAGGGGGCTATGGACTTATAAACGGTCAGAATCCCTCGATCACCATCCCTCCATGAAGGGGAAGATTCATAGGTAGGGCTATGAATGAGAGGCATCATGTTTTGAAAGAGGAAAGAAAGGCCATAAGAAGAGGAACTCCACCCAGAAGCGTGGGGACACTAATGGTTCATTCATTATTATGTTTAATCATTCCATTTGTACACATTGGGTATTAGATACAGCTTATGGGGATCACATATGTATTCAAATATAGGAACCTAGTAGATTTAGATAGATTTCCATAGGAGAGGTGGATCTTTGAGCTTCCAATGTCGTGAGGCTGGCTACATTAGCCATTGGTTATTACCAAATATCATCTCCAAGTGGGATGATTTTGGTTTTACAAAATTGTTATCATGTGCCTAATGATACCAAAAACATAATTTATATATCATGTTTGGATATGGATGGATTTATTTTCATATTTGGAAATGAGGGTTGCTTATTTTATAAGAACAAAATATGTTATGGTATGGTGAATTTAAATAATGGTTTGTGTATATTAAATTACGAAAACCAAGTGTTGGAAATTGATAATGAAACAAACTCACATGAATCATACACCACCCAGTTATGGAATCACCGTCTCTGTCATGTAAATGAGAGGCGCTTGACAAAGCTCTGCCAAGATGGCTATTTAGACTCTACTAAGGAAAAATCACTTTATAGATGTCAAACTTATTTACATGGTAAAATGAACAAGCCGTCTTTCGGTGGACTGGGTGAATGGGCCACATAGCTTCTACGATTTCTGCACACAGATGTGTGTGGACCATTTCTAGTAGAACCTATTGATGGATATTCTTACTTAATCACTTTTTCTAATGATTAGAGTAGATATGTGTATATCTACTTAATGAGGTATAAGTCATAATCCTTAGAGAAATTTATGTAATTTAATAATGTCGTAGATAATCCTCTTGGTAAGAAGATAAAGAATCTTTGATCAGATCAAGGTGGAGAATATCTAAACCAAGAGTTCATCGATCTTTTACGGGAGTCTGGAATTCTATCTTAGCTCACTTATCCTTACACACCATAGTGGAATGGTTTTAGTGAATGGAGGAACAACACCTTGTTAGACATGGTGATGTCGATGATGAGTAATACAGATCTTTCATTATCCTTTTGTGGAGATGCATTACAAACTGCAAAATACACTTTAAACTGAGTACCAACTAAGGTGAAAAATCTGAGTTATAGAAATAGAAAGAAATACATTTTGTCGCACACATGTGTATGGGGATGTGAGGCAATTGTTAAGGTTTTCTCAGGAAACAAACTATCACCCTGGGGAACTAGGTGTATCTTTATAGGATATCCTAAGGAAACGAAAGGATATTACCTATATAACCCTTCAGACAAGTATGTGATTATCACCAGACAAGTTGTCTTTATTGAGAGGGAGAAAATACTCAAAGATTATAGTGGGATCAAGATTGAATTCGATGAAGTTGATTCTCAAGATACACATGAGTTGGTATAAGAATAGGTTCCATAGGTCCCCATGGAAGAGGTTCCAGAAATATAAGTACTGCGTAGGATCTCAAGAGAGGTAAGGGAACCCGAGAGATTTGGTTTCCTTGTTACTAAGTATGGTGAATCATTATTTTTAGACAATGTTCAAACTCTCTCCTATAATGAACTAGTAGAAATCCCAGAAGCTACAGGATGTCTAGAATCATTGACTTCTGAGATTGATTCCATGTATCAAAACCATGTATGGGTTCTGCTCGATGAGCTAGTTGATGAGAATCGTGTTAGATGTAAATGGGCATTCAAGAGAAAACTGGACATGGATGGTAATGTTAGAACCTATAAAGAAAGGATAATGGCTAAAGGATTCAGACAGCATCAAGGAAATGACTATGATGAAACCTTTTTTCCAGTTTTCATGTTTAAATCCCTAAGAATCATACTTTCCATAGCACCAAACCATGACTGTGAGACATGGAAAATGGATGTCAAAACAACATTTCTTAATGGTAACCTTCAAGAATATTTCTGTATGATACAACCAGAATGGTTTGTGACACCAGGTGAAGCTAAACGGGTTTTAAAGTTGCAAAAATCTATTTATGGATTAAAGTAAGAATCTAGGTCATAGAACATTCGATTTGATGAAGCCAT
Organism: Viscum album; assembly: GCA_963277665.1. NCBI lineage: Eukaryota > Viridiplantae > Streptophyta > Magnoliopsida > Santalales > Viscaceae > Viscum > Viscum album. Next base: position 1,419,774,383 of record OY728129.1, on the reverse strand, counting down.
AAAGGAATTTGGTTTCATTAAGAAAGAATGTGATCCATCTGTTTATAATTGGTTTAATGGGAATGTGGTCATTATCCTAGTAGTAAATGTTGACGACATATTGCTTATTGGAAAACATGTACCAGTCTTGCAGTCAGTTAAGGAATTGTTGAACAAATGTCTCTCCATGAAGGACTTAGGTGAAGCAGCCTACATTTTAGGGATCAATATCATTCGTGATAGATCTAAAAGGCTTCTTAGACTATGTTAGGGTATATACATTGACCAGATACTAAAGGGATTTAGTATGGAACAATCTATGAGGTTAACGGTTCCTATGCCACATGGCCTAAAACTTTCTAAGAAAATGTGTCCTCAGACACAACATGGGAAAGATAGAATGAGTAAGATCCCATACACTTTGGCTATAGGATCCATCATGTATGTCATGTTATCTACCAGGCATGATGTTTCCTATTCACAGAGCATGGTAGGAAGATATCAAGTAGATCCATGAGAACAACATTGGACTGCTGTTAAGACTATCCTTAAGTATCTGAGAAGAACTAAGGGTATTTTCTAGTTGTATGGGGGAGATGAGGAGATTGTCATTAGGGGATATACTGATGCTGGTTTTCAAAAAATCAGAATGATCTAAAACCAAAAGTTGGATATGTTTTCTATCTCAATGGAGGAGTTTTGACTTGGAATAGTTCAAAGCAACTAGTTTTCACCGATTCTATAGTGGAGTTCGAATATATAGCAGCTTCTGATGCAGTAAAGGAAGCCGTATGGATTCAGATCTTTGTCAATGAGCTTGATGTGGTGCCTATAATAAAATATCCCAACACATTATACTGTGATAATAATTCATTGGTGGATCTTGAAAAAGAACCTAGGTCACATCAATGGACAAAGAACATACTCTGGAAGTATCACCTCTTGAGGGATTTCTATCAAAGGGGTAAAGTTGCAGGGAGAAGAGTGTCCACAGAAGACAACATGGCAGACCCCATGACTAAAGGACTATCTCATCAGAAGCATGAATATCATGTGAGAGCTAGTTGGTTAATGTTTGTTAGCGGTTGGCTCTAGTCAAAGTGGGAGACTTTTGGAGTTTGTGGCCTAGAACCAACTACATTCATTAATAAATACAATATCACATCTTGATTGTGCTTCTTGATGACAATGCATGTGATAATATCTTAAGGATAATTGTTTCATTAAAAGGTCATAGTGGATCCCTGCTATGATGAAAACCTGTAAGTTCCATAACACTGTTCTTGAACATTTTTTCTATGGACGAATGATGTAATTTGAGGGACCAAAATAATACAGGCCATTAAGGGTGAAGACTCATAAAACATTGATTCACCTTCTCATGGTGTGATCGCATGGTAATATTCAAGAGGATATTTTCAGAAAGAGACCCTCTAGTAGAAAATCCACATTTCAAAATGTCATTGGATGTTCCTATCTACGGACGTGTGTATTGGTCTTTAGACTTTAAGATTATTATTAATGGGTATTGCAACTCACACACTAATATGTATTGACAAAAAACATTGACAAAACATTGTTCATAGTGAAGTAGGATATTTTGGGAGCATCACGGGTAATATTGCATTAATAGATAATGCGAGAAAGGATTTGTCCCTTCTGTTCCATAAATGAAATATATATCTTAGTTCCTTTGATGGAATTCATATAGCCATGTAAATCCATGTCCATGGTAATAAATTGGTTACTTTAATTATAGGATTTCAAAGAAATAATGTTTGATCACATGGGTTGATGACACCAATATACAACCCACTTGATTCAAGATATCGAGATAATGGAATTACATTACTTGGTAAGAGTTCGTAGGAGGTGACACGTCATTTCAGTGTTATCTTCCTTCTCTATGGGTGCATTGGCGTGTTTCAAGATGCTAAGCTTGGACTTTAGGAAGGCTCTGCCTAATGCCACTGAAAAAGAGTCTTAGAGGGTCACAAACTAATTGTTTCAATGTATCTCAATTAAAAATTAATTCAAAAAGATAAATAATTATTATTCCCGACTATGGTTTAATAATTATTCAAGAAAGCTTGATTGCATTTACTTCGACACTGGTTATTTGAGATAATATATTTTGGGTGAAATAATATATTTATTATCAATTAATGATGTGATATTTATTTGAGAAATAAACAGCCATTATTCAAGGTCTAATAAATGTGGTGGAGGAAATAAAAAAAATTCAAAAATAAAAGCACATGATGTGTATATTAAATATACACGCCATATATTTTTTTCTATGAATTTAGGATAAATAGTATTATTTATTTAATTAATTAATATTAAGTGTAATTCTCTGGGCAGTTTTCAGGTAATAATAATAGTCAACTGTTATTATTAGACATGGGTTATTACTAAGAATTAAATGAAATGAATAAATAATTTCAGGCAATTAATTCATTTTATTATTCTATGTAATTAACAATACCAATTAAATATTTCTCATTAGCCTAGAATTTTTTTGTGGTTGTGAATAATGGATATAGAGAAAGATATCATGCCAAGAGAGAATTAATTTCTTTCAAGAATGCGCTCAAGCTACGAGAGAGATCCTGCTCCACCAGATCATGGTGATCGAAGGCGGGCATCGCATGTGAACACTCTTCCGCACTAACACCTGGAAATCCCTTCAGCGATGTCCAAAGTTACATGGAACACATGTGGATCACTACTAGAAGAATCTTATACTTTTATTCTATGACACAATAATATATCACATCAGATTGTTAATAGAAACATTAACGAAGAATGAATTTCATCAAGGTATTTCTGGTCCATTAATTAAATTAATTAAAACCAACATATGATGATCCTATCTATGGTTCCAGGACTCCCCTCTTTTCTTTTTCATTCTTCATTCTATTTCTAAGATATAGAGTTTTATTATCACGATGGATCTCATATTGATCGTTGTTAACACTAAAATTAATGTTTGGTACACCCACTAACGCACTTCGGCTGCGCCTAGAAGCTACAGGAAAAGTATTGATGGTATCAATGGATTGGGTCTTTCTGATTGGACAACCAATACATCATAATAATAACATCAAATAGAATAATGTTTAGAGTTAAAAAATATAAACTCATATATACCTGTCACGTAAATAAGGCATAAAAGGGATTGTATGAACCTTATTCTATCTTATTTCATAGAGGCATATCGAATTCTATAATTAATGGAATGATTTTTTTGGAATCTTGAGATGAACAACCATATGTGAAGATAAAATGGATTAAGAGTAACCTATATCAAATAAAGTATCCAGTCAGTAAGAAACCAAACAAAAAATGGTATATCTCCCAGTGATATGACCCATTTCAACCTCTGGTAGAAACTCCTCAATTATGTGTTACTACATAATTTTGGATGCCTGTGTTTGGAAACCTATAGTCTATAATGTTTATAGATTCAACATAGATACTTTTAATGCTGATGAGACTACACTATAGTGAGTAGAATATATATCCCGCAAAAATAGAAAAACATTAACCCAATGCTCACAATAGTTGAAAACCCTTGGATGAAAATGGAAAATCATTTCTTGTGTCTGATATGGGAACATTGAAAAAAAATCATGCCACTAACTATTGATGATGGAATAGAACGATACTTTTGAGAAGTGATACAACTATTTCACTCATGTAACTCACTATTCTTCTTTTTACCCTTGAAAGAGATAATGTAGATACAACTAAAAGAAAGAGAAACTCTGATCAATCCAATCTCACATGCCATGTTAAGATATTCCATCAAGTAAATATCCACTACCTCAATATAGGTGCACATATTTAACTTGAAAATATATGATTAGATTTTAGCATGAAGAGCCATTTGAACCCTATGAGCCTTCATCGTTTCATTAGATATCATCTCTGATGAAAAAAATGTGAACTCAGTGAAGTGATTAGTATATTCCATCATAGAAAAATCTCTTTTATCAATCTTCATGATCTCTATGGATTTATCCATGGAGATATACTCTAGGAAGAACTAATCATTTAAAATACCATTACTATCCTTCCACTATAGGACCACTTGATTATTATCAAAGAAAACTGAATTTGATGATATTGTAATTGGATAATCATGCTTGAAGATAATAATATTTACTTATATAGAGTTTTTAGTCTGTAGTAATTAAAAAATAATCTCAAACATTCCCAACCAATCCAACATATCATGAGGAATATTTTTCCCTAGGTATTAGTGTAGACTTAGGAAATGAAGTTCCTATGTATAAATAATGTCTTCATCCCTCTTAAATCTTGTCTCTCTAGCATGAACATGAGTAGGTTTCACACCATGTCCCATGGACAGGGGCATGTGCACCACCACTTGAATGAATTTATGATCAACATAATGGTTTATCAATCAAGGTTCATTAACAAAATCCACCCATGTAATTTTTGGATTTATTCTAGGGGAATTGTATTAAAAATCATTAGAAAACATGAAACAAAAACATGAAATCCAATAATAAATTCCAATTTATAATAATACAAATAATGTAATTATAAAGAGATAAACTAGAAAAATATAAGGATTAAAATTCATTGAATCCCTAAAGTCACATTTCTCAAAAACCCCTGATAAAATAATGATCATTAGGATGAGAGCTAGCCAAGACACCACTCACAACCTACCCCATATGTTCCCAAACTCTTAACTCCTATAAAAAAATACATTAAAAAATGTCATACCATCAATGAAACTAGGAAAAACATATTTTAATACTAATTTTTCATGAACCAACCTAGATTACCATAAATCATCCATAAGATGAATCCATCCCAACATGGAACAAAGGGTGTCCTTAATCCCCACAGGATAGAGACAAGCACCTCGGCACTGAGAACTTTCTTTGGGAAAAAATAACCTAAATGAGGTGATAAATATATCAAATATTAATGTATTATAAAAATAATACAAAAGGAAGAAAGGAACAAGAAATGATAAAACAAAGTGAAATTATATTTCAAAACAACCATAGTATTAAAAGAGTTCAAAACCAAACATTGTGTGACATAATTCCACCTCCAGACTCCCACACCATGCTAATGAGCTATCCTTCCACCTTCTTCCAATTCCATTCCTTCAAACGAATTACATAGAATAATATTTTCATACACCCAGGAGTTTAAATAGGGTGTGGTCAAAAGTGATCAGTAGTATCACATCAAGAGTTTCACAATAAGACATTATTAAATAAAACAATTATATTCAGATGAATTAAAACAAGTCATGAAATAAAATTTGACATAATGTTTTGGTAAAACACACCCTTCAAAAATTATGAAGGTATTTTAATAAGTAGGATTCCAAATAATTTTAGTCCACATTCTAATAAATAATTTATAAGATAACTAGTAGATAAAATAATTCCATGTTTGGAAAAATGATATAGGTTAATAATGATCCTTTCTACATTATAGTAATTATTAGGCCACCCGGTGTGCCCATTACCTTAGAAGAATTGGTCTAAGTGGTAAGACAACACTCCCAATAGCGACTCATAACAAAAAAATAGGAATTTGAGTGCGTACATTACCCTGGGAGAATAGATCTAGGAGGAAAGATTTCATCCCCAAGTATGGATACATGCCTCAACATAGATCATGTTTGGTAACACATTAAAATAATTCATAGGTTTTTCATTTTTTAAACCACACAATTCAAGATTAAAAATGAATTTTTGAACTCCACACCAAAGGTTAAAACCATTTTATAAAAAACTATAAAAAATATTGAATTTTATAAATATAATATTCATTTTCTCAAGCAACTTTATTTATGAATTTATAAAAGAAATAAATAAAGTGTCATATTAAAAATTTGAATCTTGAAACTTCCAGCCTCAAAACATGTGGAATGAACATTATAATTGTACAAAACCATCAAAAAGAATCTAATGGATTTAGTAATAGGTAAGGAATACTGTAATAATAATTAAAAATAAAAAATCTATAAATTTACATGTTCTAGAATAAAGGGAACCAAAATGAGCACTTTCCACTACAAGTCTCAACCAACACACCAAGGGGATTGACGATTTGATCTATAATCATCAATTCTACAATGTATATATAAAGTACCATATTAGATTATCGAACAAAAAAAAATTAAATTATTGATGAATCCAAACCATAGAGATAAATAGTAGTAATTGAAATAATATGGGGTTCTATAAATAAAATGGGTATCAACTTACCTAGATAATTTTATGGATTCGATTGTCACTTAGATCCTCTAATGAATTGATTTTATAGAGGATAAAACACCCCAATATATTCTCTGAGTCAAATGATAATAATTATGGTATAATTGAGTATATTAAGAATTAAAATAGTTATTTTCGGTGGTGTAAATTAAAAACTACCCCTTACATATTCATCCCAGAATGCCACCACCTACTGGTCGGTGACTTATATAGAAATGTTGAACCTTCTGGGCATTCTACAAGTAGGACAGTGTTGTAGGAATAATTAATCTACCTCTAAAGCCCAACCTATTGGATTTTGGTATTCCTATAGGGAAAAAAATTTATCATCATTCCACCAATTGGATGGTGCCCCTCACATACTAGGAAATGTAATAGTTGTAGCTCTTCCATACACATGTTCATGTCCAAACATATACAAAAACATCAGGATGAAACCCAAACCAGTTTTCACTATGACCCATTATAAAAACCAGGATAAAATATTGAAACAAACTAATATAAAATAAACACAAACAAGATCATAGTAGTACTTTAAAATAACAATTAGATGTTACTAATTCATAACCATGCATTTAAATAAGGTAGATTTCCCTTAAAACATTATTTTAATTCACTTTGAGTACAAAAGAGAGGAAAAGGAAAAGAAAATGTGAAAACATTATAATTAACTAAAGCATAAAAAATTACATGGATGTTTATAAGATTTAAAGAAAACAATTCACCCAAATGAAATTTAAACATATGTGATCCTAATTAAAAGTGAGATCAAATACTTAACCCTTACCACATCAATAACTTTTCAATAATAAGACCCATGAAAGAATAACATTAAATGAAATATTTAACATCATGAAAATAATGAGATTAATCATATAACATTTTAAACTAGTATTATATAAACCTCATGAACATAAATATGTGAATAACATCAAACATGTCTTAAAGAAACAGTATTGAGATGAAGGACCCTTAAAAATTTGTTAATATATAAATCAAAAACAAATGAAAGATATGAACTTATATGGAGGTTTAAATCCCCATAATGTTTTTTAAAATAATTAGAAAATACATTCATTTTCATTATATAAACCACACTAAATATTAACATGGTGAATATAAAATATGTCTCACAGAAATAAAATCAATATGGGAAACCATTAACTCGCGTCAGAATTTATTTGTAAGGGTTCTAACCTCCTATATAACAAATATAATTTTTTTTTATAATTCTATAATTTAACTGTATAAATACTTATAATATCATATATAATCCAATTATAACATTTTAGTAGCCATTTATTTTTATTTATTCATTAAAATCATCATTTTTGGATGTTAACAGTTTTTTTTCATATAAATTCCAGTTCCATAGTTTCAGTGCTTGCACATTGATAATGGTTTCATCATATCCATAATATTAATAATATCATGATTTTAAAGTATAATCATTATATACACATATATAACTACTCATAATAAGAAGTGATGAAAAATTAATTACATCACTTCATGGAGAATGTAGTATGAATGTACGCATGAGTGATGTTTCCATTTTTGATAGATGTGGCCAAATAAGGTTAAACAATAAATAAAAACATAATAATATCATATATATCATATATATTGATTAAATATTAAACTATATATAGTTATTTGAGGTAGTGATAGAAAACTAATTATATCACATCGTAGAGGTGGAAGTCCACACCTACGCACGAGCAATACTTTCATTTACCATTTTTATTGAATAAAATATGAATAATGCTATTAAATTAAAATAATAAAATATAATTACATTAGATATAATTATTTTATTAAATTTTAATGCTTAGGATAAAATTTATGGATGTTGAAGAATAAGTAAAATAAATATGCTCGGTAGAGATGATTAACTCATATTTGAGGAAGATCCTTTGGATCACTCTTTAAGGACCCTAGGGATGGTGTTTTAAGAAGAAAAACTCCACTAGAGTTTATATAAGTAATTTAGGATTAGTTTTCTCTATATTGTTTTGAGTTAAGTGGCCCAATAAGTTTGAGTATGATAGGAGATGTGGTTTCCATATATAAGAGAGGAGTGGGGTACCCCTGGAACTACTTAAAATATTAAATTAATATTAATTGATTTGCATGATTAAGTGGATAAAAATCATATATTTAGAATATTTTATTAAATTAAGTTTAAATAATATAATCCAATAATATTTACAAAAGTTTAGGGAATGTTTCAGCACTTATATGTTTGTTTTAAACCATCATTAACCCCTTAGATGATCGTCGTGATATAAAAGTTTGTTACTCTTTAAGGGTCAAGAATGTAAGTTTAAAATTAAAAGTGACCCATAAGTGGAATTTGATTGGTATAAAAGACCTAAAATCATACAATTTTATGTATATAATATTTTTATAAATTTTAATTCATTTAATAAAATATTATTTAATATAATATACCATTAATATATTTTTTAACTAGTCACATAGTTGACTTCTAAATATTATCAAGATAGAAAAATAATTCAAAAAACATTTAACACATCCCTAATAAATTATATATATACAAAAAAAAATAATGTAACACAGTAAATATTCTAAATAATATTACTTCATATGTTTTTTAAATCATTTACCCGATCTTTATATTGTTTCTACAAGCATTGTGTCAGTGTTACGTAAGCATTTAATGTAATTATTCCGAAAATATAAATTAAAAATAAATTAAAATGATATAAAATCAATAAAATTTATTGTAACCCTTTATAAATATTCATATAAACTTTTTATCCCTATTAAAAAAAATTTATTGCTAAAAACAAAAGAGAATTACATTTGTTATTTATTCTTCACTTGAAATAATATAATTGTTGTTATCAAATAATAATGGCACCATGTTTCCATATATTACAATATTTTATGAGGATTGTCACAATAAACTTATCTAATATAAATATTTTAGGTTTTAGATATATTTTTAAATCCTTTTCACATTATTTTTATACATAATTACTCAATTGACCCTTACTGAGGAGAAAAATATTTACCATGGTTACTATAAATTATGAAAAAAATAAAGATTAAATATCTATTTTTTTAATTTATAATTATTAATACGTAATCCATTATTTTAAATTCATTCTCTATAATTTATATAAATTAATTTTAAATTAAACCCACAAATATGACAAAGATGATTTTTCAAAAAAACGTATCTTTAAGAATAAAAATGTATTTATACAATATGAAAAATAATGTTGATTAAAATGAAATTAATTGGATTTTTTTTAATTAAAATGCAATAATTATATTTTAATTCAAATTAAAAAAAATTGGGACTCTATAAATACATGAAAATACAACTATTTTTAATTATTTATCATTAATCACTGACAAATTAATCTTTTCAAAAAAATCAAAAACAAATCACCCTAAGATAATATTAATATGAAGATTTCATAAAGGTTAATATTTTTTTAAAATAAAATTTAATAAAGTTTCATAAAATAACTATAATATTCCCTCACAAAAAATCAATAAAAACTATTTTAAAATAAAAAAGTTTCTTGAAAAATAAAATGATATTACTGAAAATTGAGTGCCTATTTCCTAAGAATTAGAAAATACATTTTTATTGGGTATGACCATATTTTATATATCACATAATTATGTTTCTCTAACCTATATCCTAAAATTAAATATCTTGGCTATATCATTAATATTAAAGTTATAATATTTCACTGTTCATTTGAGATCGGCATTGCATGTCGTATACACTATGGAATGTAGTTTTCTTCTAAAATATAGAGGTGTTACACTCCCCCTCCCCCCACACCCTAATAAATTAAATCCTTTAAATCTTATCCTGATCTAAAAAATAATGTTCTTAACAATTGAAAATACCTTTGTTAAATAGGTTTCCAAATAGTTTTTAATTAGTTGTAAGTTAAAATATGGACATGGAGGAAAAATAATTGTCCAAATAATTATGGATAGTGATATGAACATTGATCACAATGATCATGATAACGTAAATGCCCACAAAACTATAATCCAATGAGGTGGGAAAAAACCATCAATTCATCATAAATAATGATAATAAAATAACACTTTTATTTCAATATACCTTTCTTATATTTGAGGAATTCATTTACCAACTAGACTACAATGATAAGGAAATTACCTTAAATTATTTTCATAAAATTAATAAATTCAATTTTAACAAATAATTGCATGTTTAGATCAGTTTCTTCTTTTTTATCTTCTTTTACTCCAAATGATGACTCTGAATATTTAATGTTTCAATACCTATAATAAAATTTTAATTAAACATGATGTATATAAAAGAATTAAAATATTTTCTTCCTATCATTCTGTGACCAAAATTGTTAGCACCAGGTAAGATAATTCCCAAAATAAATAAACCATCATATAAAGAAATAATATATTGATATCCAACATTCAACAATAATACCCACTGTTTATATTAAATACTTACACAAATAATTAACTCTATATCTCAAATATCCTCAATAAGAAAATGTTAACATGAATGGTTGTATTATAAAATTCTTCTCACATCCCCAAAATGCAATAGAATTCTTCCCGAAGAAGTGACAGGTCCCTATTGCTCTAGGGGTGATAGGTCTTCTACTCCTATTCTGCATCAGTGAAAGCCACTGGGCCGGTCCCTCCCCCTCCATTAGGGGAGGAACCATTAATGTCCTTCAAGGGAGAATCAGTCACCCTCTCTGCCTTTCCAAATCCCAGTATACTCCCCACATTCCCACAAATCTTTTTGTGTCCCAAGGTTCCAGATCTACACAATGGATGCCCTAACCTTCCTCTTTCAATCACTGAGTTCAACGAAGCTTCATACCTCCATAATCAAATAATAATAGCATGATTTTCTCAAATAAGGCCTTTTGTGGACTCATTTGATAGGTTTTTCTTCAACCCTTAGGACTTAAAGGATATGGAAACTATGGGGTTTATCGAAAATAAGAACATCATGATCTATTCTTCTTCAAAAGTGGACCCGAATAAAGCTCGGTCTAGTGCTCTATATTATGGTAATGGTTCTCAATTTTCCCTCCATAGATAGAACTATTACTTCCATATGAGGGTCGATTCTCCATTAGTTGTGATTTGGGATAGTCTTCTGATCTTTCCATTACCGTTTGAAAATCCCATGATTATTAGGATGCTCTCAAACTTCGTAGGTAGGTATTTATTCTCTGATGGACTACCCTGTTCTATTTTTTTCATTTTAACCCATGAATTTTTGTAAAATCAAATCCCTCAAGATTGACTCTATACTTTGTTTGGAATATAGTATGTGAGGAGTTTCGTTGTAAACTGCAAGTTGTGTATTAATCATGGATTGATTTTTTTTTTCTAATTTTAAATGTATGGTTCACTACTCATTTGAAAGTATGTGTGGATTTAGGCAGCCAGATAAGCAAGGTGGTGTAGGTTTATCAGGAAATGATAAGGCCCCCATATGACTAGTTATGTTGGTCTCTCTGGTAAGGGTACTGCAAGTGTGGATTCTGTGAATAACACAGTTCAGATTAATTCCTGGTAGATGGCAATTTTATAAAGGCTATTGGGGATCCTCAAGAATCTTCCTTTGTCCCTTTGAAGTAATAAATGGTAGAAAAGGGGGCTGGAGTTGAGGCTACCCATGGTAGAAGAAAATATAACACTTAAGCAGAGTATCAATGAGTGGATGATTTAGGTCTAAAGGCCCCACTGGGTGCCTCATATGCTGATGTGGTATGACTAGGGAGTGGTACCCAAGATAGAGGTCTGGAAAAGGCTACTAATGAATCATGGGAGGGTAACTTTTATAGTTCCAGAGCTAGTCCTAGTAAAGAGGTTACTGTTATTGAGTTGGGAAATCATTTTTCCAGACTACCTAATGAGTACCCAGTTTTGGATTTTGAGAAGAAGTTGACCAGGTACTTAATAGATGGGCAGAATGACCATGGGTCCAGTGATGATAGTTCTAGTAATTTTCAAGTAAAGTTAAGGATGAGGTTTAGGTTTTGGGTGATAGACTCTCATGTTATAAGGGAGGTAAGAATCGGATGGTCATCAAGAAACCGAGAAAGTACTACTAATTATTTACACTTCATATAGAGACATGGTCAGTGAAGAAATCAAAAGAAAAGCTGATGGGTAGTGATTCTCTCCAAAAATACAAGACGGATTGTTAGCCGAGGAAGCCAGATTTCATTCTTGATCATTCCTTAGAAATGATTATGAGCTCAGTAGAAAAAGTGGTTGAGCAGGTTTGGACACTTAATGCTACTAAAGAAGATACAACTAGAATAAAGGGGCATTCTTTAAAGATTTATCTCAATGGGGAGAAGTATTCTTGGATCGAATTCGGTATCTTTTTTTATCTATGGTTTAAATAGTGGGAATATTAGGTTTGAGGAATACATCCAGTCTTAGTAAAAGTTGTCTTTCATGTTCTAAGACCTTATAATATATGAACCAAAACTCCAAGAAAACAAAAATTCTTGGAAATTATTTAGAGAAAATCATTTTGGTAGGCTTAACATGTTATTCAATAGTTCTGTATTTTACTTTTGTTGTTGAACTTAGGGTTCCTCACTTTTTAAAAAAAATTGTGTAAATATTTAAAAGTTAATTTTCATTCAATATAATTCTTCCCCAATAATTAATTATGTTGTGATACACTTAAAGTTTAACTATACATCAACCAAATAAAATAAATCTTAAAATATAATTAAAATTATAAACCCATGATGCTTTCCAAAAATATTAACTTAACCTCTACTTAAAGCATCATAATTTCTAATTCTATCTAAAATATGATTTGATATACCAAATAAGGTGAACCAAACAAAACATACATAAATATTGTTTCATTTTATATTAATATTCAATACAGTTCGTAAGAATACATGCCCTAGAACTATAATGGTTTAGGGTATTTAGAAAATAAATACATGAAATAAATTATCTCATCAAAGATCTTTAACATATCCCAAAAAATTTTCTCACATATTACTCTTCCTATAAATTTAATACTTAAAACCTTTATTCATAACATGAGGAATATAAAACATAAGAAAGAGTGATCTTAGACCCTCAGTAAGGATAAACATGAGAGATATCATTGAAAATGGCCATTTGTAAGAATAACACGAGAATAAGGTTATGAAAAAATGTGTATAATAAAAGAAAATAATACTCAATAATTCATATCCACTATTTTATGAGTCCTGGAATAAATCTCGGAAGTTTATAATAAATAAATCAAAAGAGAACCAAAATTCATTAGTCATAAGAACATATCATAATAATATGATGATGTCATAAAAGAGTGGAATCAATTTTTCCATAATAATAATCATGGAAATTATATATCATTGATAAATTCAAAGACTATAATTTCATAGTGGACATCATTTCATTAAAGAATATATTACCCCAGCAATTCTAATATTCTCTTATGAGTAACTTCCACCCAATTAACTCTGTCATCATCACCAAATGCATTATCGGGATGTATAATTCTAAAACTATCAATATTATAATAATAATTTATTAATTTGTATACCTTGGTATCATCAAACACTCCCCATTTTATCATAGAAAACCCTATGGAAAATAACGATGTTTTGTAAATATCTCATCATAATAATCATAAAAGCATTCATTGTGGATTAATTGACCTGTAGAAGGAATATGGGTTTTATATCAATTACCAAATAATCATAAAAAATCTAGAGGAAGAATATATATTGTATAATAATAACATATTCCCAATGGAGTATAAGAAACATTAATGGTTGATGAATTAAATTAAAAATTCTTTTAAAAGGACATTTATTATATTTCATTGAAAATATGGAAAATATCATTTTATATTTATATATTTAAAAATAAAAACTCTTAGAATATAGAAAAAAGAATTTTCTTTGAAAATAAAAATGGAAAATTGAAAATGATACTTCAGATAAAAGAAATTTCAATGAGGTAGGAAAATCTTCTCATGTTGTGCATGCTAATGAAATTCTTATTACACTTTGGGAAAAATTTACAAAGTACCTCATTAAGAAAATAAAAAGAATATTCATTTCAAAACATTGTTAGAAAATAAATCCTAGATAAAATTATTTGAAACAATAATTGTATAAATAAAAATTAATTTTTTTATAAAACAGATTATATAAAAATGGAAGAAAAATATTCCCCACTATAAGAATAAATAAGGTTGGTTTTCCTTAATAACATTTTGGGGTTCTCTTTGAGAACCAAAGAGATGAAAATGATAAAAAAACATGACCACGTAAAAATTTACCAAAGGATAGAAGATATAAATTATTTTATAAAATTGAATTCATATAATACACCCACGTGGAATTTAAATATAAACATTTCTAATTAAAATTGAGATCGAAGAATTAACCCTTACCAATTTGGTAACTTTTGAATTATAAAATTGAATAAATAATAACATAAAATTTATATTTAAATATCATGAGAATAAATATATTCAAGATATAACATTTCAAATGTGTAGTATTACACATCAAAAACATAAATAGGTGCAAAACATCAAACGTGTCTCAAAACATAATTTTGAGATAAAGAAAACTTACATCTTTGGTAATATCTGAATAAAAAATTCATGAAATAGAGAAACGTATATATATTTGTAAATAACTTTAATTTTCCTAAAAATAATAATAAAATTAATTTAATTTAATTTTATACACCTCACAAATGAATAAATTGGTAAATATGGTATATGTTTCATAGAAAAAATGTGAGTTGAGAATCCTTTGCCTCACATCCAAATTTTATTATAAGAACTCTAAAATCATTGAAAATAAAAATTATTTATTATAGTTATTTAAAATAACCATAAACATATTTATAATTTCATTTATTATCCAATTATGATATTTTTATACCCATTTTTTAACATTTTTTATTAAAATCATTGTTTCCAAGTGTTAAATGATTTTTTTCATGTAACATTTTGTTTAGAAGTTCTAGTCCTTATAATTTAATCATAATTCAATTATTTACATAACATTAACAATTTAATTATTATCTTATATAATCATTATATTTAATTCTACATCTATTCACAATAAGTGGTGGTGGAAAATGAATTACATCACTTCATGGGGATGGTAGTCTCTACATACACATGAATGATGCTTCCATTTTTTATAGATGGGATGAAAGAAAATTAAATAATAATTAACCATTAAAATATATTAATAATATTATAAATATAATATATTTTTATTAACTTTATCATTATAAAGATCTATTTTATGTGGTGATGGTCAATGAATCATATCATTTCATCGAGGCAGTATTCTACACATAGACATTAAAAATATTTTTATTTCCCATTTGATGGAAGAATAGGGACGGATAACGTTACTAAATTATCTTTATAACATATAGGTTTATGTGAGATAATTATATTATTATACTATAATTGTTAGGATATAATCCAATGGGTTAGAAGAAAAAGTAATATGAAAATGCTGGGTTAAAATGATTACCTCCATTTTAAAGGACCACCTTTGGATATCTCTTTAAGGACTGTAGGGATAGTCTTTAAAAAATAAAAAAAACATTTGGAATGTATATATGTATGTTAAAATGTTTTTTTTGAGGTTTTTATGAGATAATTTTTTCATGAAGTGTAAGGAATAGAGGAGTGGTGGTGTCCTTAAATAATAGAGGATAGTGAAACCCTTTGAATTTCTTAATTTATTAAATTAATATAAAAAAATTTTAATGTTCAAATGAATAAAAATTGATATATTTAGAATATAGGATGAACATAATTATATATAATCTCATCCAATTATATTTATCATTGTTTAGGTGATTATTTAACCCTTATCTCTTAGTTTTATCCCCTTATTATCCCTTTCGATGATTACCTTGGTATAAATGTAGTTTACTCTTTAGGGGTCAATAATATACTCTAAATGGAAAAGTGTCTCATAAGTGTATAATGGTTGATGTTCTAGACTATATCTCACCCACTTGTTCAACTATAAGATATTTTTGAATTTTAATTCATTTATTTAACATAAGATAAAATTAAACTTATTTTCAGTACTATTGAAATAGTCTACATTCAAAAACAATCTAGTAATTTTATTTGAATATAAAATTTTAAAACATCGACAATTCATTATATTTATCAAAAAATATTCCTGGAAATCCATAAATAATAAAAAATTTATTGCAATTTATGTTTCTAAAATAATTTACTATAGTTTTCTATTATTAATACAAGCATAGTGTCGACATTGTGTTAGAATATAAGGTAATTATTAAATCACTAAAAAATAAAAACAAATACCATGATTAAAAAATACATTAATATTTAAAATGTCAATTTATAATGTAAAATAAAAATAAATCTCTATGAAAAATATAAGATTTATTTAAATAAATTGAGTTAAATTAAGTCTTTATTCTTTACAGAAAAACAATATAATTGTCATTATCAAATAAAAATATAACACCCAGAGATTTTATGATATGTCTCTATTAAATTTAACATATTCAATGGGCCGTGTTTCATAGAACACCGCGTTTAATGTTGTGATATACTATTAAATATGTACAATATTATTGGAATAGTAATGTGGAAATTTGTAATATTAATCTTGACATTATAAAAATAACCACACCTATGAAATTATAAATAAAATTTTGGTATCTCATAAATGAAAATATGGTATATTTATGTAATGGAATAAGTAAAAAATTGTCTTAAAGATTAGATATTAAGTGTTGGTAATTTTTTGAAACTTAATTGTTTATTTACAATTTTATAATTAATATAGTGATTTAAAAAAAATTATTTTATTAAAACATAATTAAAAATTAATATTTTTTCATTATAATTATAATATAAGTTTATGATACTGAAAATAATTCTTCTGAGTGTCGTAAAATCAATTATAATTTTAAAATTCGAATTTTTTTGACTAAATGATATTTTTAATTAAAAAAGAAATACTAATATTTTGATAATTATTTTCATAAAAAGGATTTCATTATTTAAATCTTCACATTGAAAAACGATCAGGGTTAATTTTTTGGATTTTTCTAAAATAGTTAAATTTTGTGAATAGTAAATTACAGTAATGTTTGGTTTTTAACATTTTAAGACAAATATATGAATTCTTGAGTCATGGATGGTGTATGGATTATATAAGAACCAATATTTTCAACTCACAAGTACTAATTACTATACTTAGTGACAAGAATCAACACTATCTATAGTCTTGATCCAAAATAATAAACAAATGATTTAAATAATCAAAAAAACGCCCATATCATCCCTTTAAAATACCACCCCTCACTACCCCTTCTCCTACACCTTTTTAGACTTAAATCTTGATTATATTCTACCAAATGCATCTCAAAAACCTATTCCCCACATTTTGGTCTTTTGGGTTTCACTAAAAGACCATTTTAATGTTCTTTAAGGAGGTTCTCTATGAGACGACAATGAAGAGGAAAAACCCTCCCTTTATCTCTTCTAATTTCTTATCTTTTCTTATCAATCCATCACCTCCCCTATCCAAAGTAACATGATAACTCCCGTTTAATATATATATATATATATATATATATAATTTTATTATGTTAGTGGAATTTCTATCATCAAATCTCTTCTCCTCTTCCTTTTTTCCAACAAATAAAAACATCATTCGTGAGGTGTCGATTCACCGCATTAATGGACGACAAGTCTTCATTTTTCATTACTGCAATAAAGGATGATCATAAAACCATTTTTAATTTTAAAAAATATTATAATATGTGTTTTAAAACTTATTTAGTTTCCTATAACCACTATATAAATATATATTTTTAAATATAACTATACAAATTCATAATAGTCGTAAAAACCACCTAAATTAATTAAATAATTTTTATTAATGTTTTATCTAATAAATCAACCTCATACCATAAAACCAAATGATATATAAGACCATTTAAAATTATAGAAATTGATTAATAATAAATAATTTCATTTCAGGAGGATTATTCTCATTTTACATGAACATCCATAATTTTATACTAGAAAATTGATCATGGAAATCAAGAAAACGAACGCACCCAGAACAAAAAAATAAACATTATATAAAATTAAATTCATTATAAATGGAATTAATGAAATTGAAATAAACTGAATATATTTTAAAGAGGTTCAGAATTTTGAAATTAATGAGACTGATTTTATTATCCAGAACATTAAGTAAATGTTCACAATGATTTCATACATAAGTTAAGGGTTTTCTCATCTCACCTTTATTTCAAGGAGATATTCCTTATTCACCACTCAGTACTTGTGTGTGGTTTATGTATAAATAAAATTGAAATATCATATCATTAATTATTTTATCTTCATGTTATTTAATATTTTATTTGATAGTTATTATTTTTCGGGTGAATATGGTTCTAATAATTACAAAGTGGTCAGGGAATTCTTAACCTAGTTTCCACTCTTTGCAATAAACTTCTTCTCTAATTTTTATTCCATGCTATGATTATGTTTGAAAAGAATTTTTATTATATTATTTTTTATTTCATCTTGTTTAATGTGGATTTATTATTGATACATATAATCGATTCATTTGTCTAACTCTCCCACTTTCTTTTGAAAATACACATTTAAATGTTTCTTTTTTAAAAGTTTGAAGGTAATGTTTATTAAAACTTATATTACATGAGTGGGTTTCCTTGATTTCATGACACCTTAATGTATTGAGGAATCTTTTAAATTTTTACAATGTTATTTTCAATGAAAATGTTTCTTTTATAATTTTCCATCTTTTTGAATAAATGATTTTATTGAATTTTTTATAATCGGTTTGAAACTAGGTGTGTTAATTTGTTATAATTCATTGGATGGTTTATGATTATGTTTGTTGTTTAGGTAAAGTTATTTAATATGGGAGTTTCAATATGAATTTATATGTTTATTATGATTCACCCTTTTTATATGAAAAATTAATTGGACTTTCTAAGTAATTGTTGGGTCCAGTTATAGCCCCTTGATATATTTCCAGGTCTCATGAGACACACATGTTTTGTTATTGGCCGATGTCGTAACTGATTATGTATAGTGTCTTAGACGAATCCTTAACAGTATATTTATGATGTCCCTCATTATGCATTCCCTCATTATAGAATTAGTTATTGATAATCCATGTTATTATTTTACTACTAGAATATCTATGGTTCAATTTCATTCTCATGTGATTATTTATATGGGAATATTTGATCAAATATTATTCCTACCATATCAGGCTTAAGATTATGTTTTAATGGAATGTTTTTTTATTTATTAGTTTTTCCTTGTTATTTATAGTTATTTATTACAGATTTTGTTGTATTCTTACCCATATTGAGTATCTAATCTCACCCATTTCTTATGTTTTATTTTTCTCCAAGATTACATGATGTATATCTGGATTGGCATGCATGGATAAGTTAAGATAATGGGGGTATTTTCAATGGAGTTACTATATCATATTTTATTTAAAGTTTTAATTTAATAATTTTGTTGGTATCTAGTTTTCCAAAGCTACTGAACTATTCATTTCATTTGTATGTGATTACTTGTACTTATTACCAATGTAATAAATAAAGCCATTGGCCCTAGTTTACTACGGTAAGGGTCCTTACAGTTGGTATCGGATCTACTTCAGTAGAAACTTTGGAAAGTAAATTTACAAAAATATAGATTAGGGAAATATAACCCTATAAATGACATTGATAATATTCCCAAGGTAACCAAGATTATGATTTCAATATTAGCTATTCATAAATATTTTTAGGTGTTTCACTTATTTTAGAATTTCATAATCTAGTATAATGGGTTCCATTTTTTAGAAATGAAACCTAGTTGAAGGAATGGAAACTATTTAAATGATATTATTCCATGTAGGGAATACCTTACTATAAAAGATAATGATGTTGAAGCTAAATCTTCAACTAGATCTGAAAAAATTATAACTATACTGGGACAATTAACCCAGGTTATGAGATATAACCATACTCGCATGGAGCATAAAAATCCACAATGCGATGTAACAATGTTAGACTACTTCATGCGACAAAAAACTACATCATTCAATGGGAAAACAAAATAATTTTTACCTAAGAAACGGATAAGTTCCATAGAGAATATATTTATTACACTTGGAAGTAACAAAAGGGAGAATGTTATCACAGACATTTATTGTCTCTCGATAGATGCAGATCAATGGTTTTCATTAATTCAAAACAAAAAGGAGGGGGAAGAAATTAAAAATATGGAATGATAATATTTTAATGAAAATTTGATGTAAAATATTACCATCACAAACGATGAGTGGATATAGAGAGAAAATTATTAGGTATAAAACAGAAAGCTGATAAAATATTTCTACGTATGAAGCCTAATTTACAATGTAACCAAGGGATGACACAAACTATATATGTAATCCAAAGAGTAAGATTGACCTTTTATTTGATGGTCTTAAAAAAATTTATGATGAAAACTAGTCACTCAAACATTCTCATCAGACAAGGATATAATATCATGTTCCACAAATATGGGAATAGAATTTTCCAATCCATATGTATTCAAAGGGAAGTAATATAAGAATAGGGATTTTTAGTACTCTATAAAGGAAATAAGGAAAAATATAATTAGGAGGTATGATAATGTCTAACTTGTTAAAAATATGGAAATAATCATTATGGAACATTCTTATTGGGAATGAGAGTTTATTACAAGTGTGTAGAAAACCACCACCAGGAACATGATTACAAGGGAATGAAATAAGTCTCTATTATTTAATTCTTCAACTGTAAGGTGATGGGACACAATCCACATGATTGTAAAAGAAATCAAAGAAATCTGTCACAAAAAAACCGAGGGAACAAGGCCATGCTTATGTAGTCACAAAATCATAGGTTGAAGTTCCTACTGATGTGGTGTCAGGTAATTTAATCAAATCCTAAAATTTAGATAATCCTTTATTCTATTATGTATTATCGTATTCTTTTATATCTTTCAATCTTTATATAAAAATTAAATATTTTCCATTCATCTTAACAATGGGTTTTTCATTCAAAACTCCTTGTAGAAACCTTATTACATCAAATATACCTCTATATGTTCATATTATGACACAAAAACTTTCTATAATTACAAACTTTATTATCATACCTTTGATTTATTTTGATATAATCCTTGGTATGTATTATCTTTCAAATAATAATACAAAAAATTATTGAAAATAGAAGGAAGTTACGATTAGTTATTAATATATAGAATTCATTATCTTTATTGGAGAATCTTCATCACATGAGTCATATCAGGGTCCACCTTCAACAATTCTTCTAAATAAGATAGATGGATAAGAAGAGGAGATAAAACCTAATATTGAAAAAGGATGTGTTTTAATTGAATATGTACCAATTGTACAAGAATAAATTGATATATTTATAGAGGAATTAACTTGACATCCTATAGAGCAGGAAGTTGAGTTTTCTATTGATTTAATTCATTATGCAAGATCTATATCAATGACCCTTTATATAATGTCCATGATATAGTTAATAGAGTTAAATAAACCAGTAGTTGAATTGTGTGGTATGGGATTTATACACAATAGTGTTTTAAATTAGGAAGATCAGATTATTTTTGTTAAGAATAAAGATGGATATGTGAGATTTTTCATTGACTATAGAGATATCAATTCTATTATGATAAAAAATAAAAATCATCTACCTCATATTGGTGAATTGTTGACCATCATCATGATGATCAATACTATTTAAATATTTTTCTTCAAAACATATATCATAGTTTGCATGGAAAGAAGGAATATATTCCAAAGGTAATATCTCGAACAATTTAAGTACATTAAATGTTTATTTGAATTCAATTAGGACTAAATATAACTCCATCTATTTTTATGGAACGAATAAATAGATTATTCGATGAATATATTGATATTTTTTTTGGTATTTATTGATGATATCATGGTGTACTCTAAAATCTATCAGGACCATGGGAACCACTTACGGATTTCTTGGAGACTCCAAGAAGAAAATAGTTATTTGTGAATTTTATATAGTTTTTATTCTGGTTTCAAACAATATCTTTTCTTTTCCATCAAGTCTCTACAGATGGAATCTCAATTGATCCTACAGTGAAAAACACATTCCAAGAATGGCCTAAACCAAAAAACATAACTATGGTATATAGTTCCATTTGTTTATAATGTTATTATCAGTGTTTCAATCTGAATGTTTCATAATTAGGTAACCCGTTAACCAAGATTACAAAAAAAGTTTTTAAGTTTATTTAGATCCAAGAATACAGATACTTTTTTGAATAATTGAAGATGATATTACTAAATTCCCTAATCTTGACTCTACCATAATGAAATTTTGGTTTTGGGATTTATTGTGATGCATTGAAGAAGGGACTTGGTCGTTTCCTTATGAAAAAAATGAGAGAGCTATTTCTTATGAATCAAGGAAGTTAAAAACTCATGAATAGATCTATCTATTTCATGATCTTGTGTTAGCAGTTGTAATATTTTATCAGAATATATGAAGACAATATCTATAAGGTGAATATTTTGATATATATAAATATATATATAAAAATACTTTTAAATATATCTTTTCTTATAATTAACTCATCATGAGGTGAATTTTGTTGTTTGAGGTACTCAAGGACTATGATTGTTCAATGCACTACCACATAGGGAGGGAAAACAAGGTAGTAGATTCATAGATTATGAAGGATCATGGATTTCTAAAAAAATTTATTGAAATGAATCCTATGTACATGGATCCGGTAAAAATTGATTTTTCAAATTATCAAGGTGAACCATTGCTACTTTTTCAAATGATTTCCAACCCATCATTATTGGAAAATATAAAAAGTTCTCAATCTAATGTTGAGAATTTCCAAAAGAAAATTAATGATGTTAATGATGGGAACATGGTAGACGTTGTATATAAAGCTAGGATTTTTAAATTTGGGAAGAGTCTTTGACCTCCCTCTATACTAGAGATAAATGGGGAATTAATAGATTATTCTTATGGCTCAAATTTCTCTATAAACTTGGGTAGCACTAAGATGTATAGATATTTGAAGGAACATTTTTAGTCGGATGATATGAAGTGCTAAATTTTTGATTATGTATCAAGATGTTTGTTTTATCTACTTGTGAAGGTTAAAAGAAAACATCCAAGATGTTTAATGTAACCTCTACAAATTCCTGTATGGAAATTGGATGAAATTACTATGGATTTTGTCATTATATTAACAAATACTCAAAAACATAATGACGCAGTATTAGTAATTACTTGTCGACTTATAAAATATGCACATTTCCTCACAATAATAAAGAATTTAACACTAGGGAACCTTGAATGGATCTATATTATTGAATTTATAATACTTAATGGTGCACATAATTCAATTATATCTAATAAAGATCCTTGATTTATATGAAAATTATAAAAAATTCTTCAGAACGATCTTGATATCGAGATTCATTTGCGTACATATTATCAGCCTCCAACTGGTGGAAAATCTAAAATAAATAATCAACGATTAAAAGTAATTTTTAGGTCCCTATATCATGACTTTAAGGGTATTAGGGATCATTTTTTTACCTTTGGTATAATTTTATAATAAAAATTTCATCCATTTAAGTATTCAAGTGGCACTGTATGAAGCCTTTTATGGAAAAAGATGTCATACACCAAATTACTGGGATGATGTTAGTGAAATAAATCTTATAGGTGCAGAACCTGTAGAGGAAACAATAGTAAAGTTAAAGAGTATTAAAAACCATATCAATGCATCTCAATGAAGGAAAAAATATCTATGTGGATAACTTGAGGAAGGATTTCGAGTTTCAAGTGGTAGATCATGTTTTCTTGAAGTTATTTCCTTGGGAGGGTGTTAGAAGAATTTTGACGAAAGGGAAACTATGCCATAGGTACATTATACCTTTTAAAATTATTTATATAATTGGGGTTGTGGCTTGCCATTTGGAAATTCCACCTAGCATTGCTAAGTACACATTGTGTTCCACATCTCTTTGTTAGGTAAGTACATGCCAAACCCAATGCATGTTCTCACTTCTAATGAAATATAATATAAACCTAATTTATTTTACTCTGAAGATCCTATATATATTCTAGAAACTAGAGAACAGGTGTTGAGGAATTAGACGGTAAGGCTAGTAATCATACATTAAAAAAATCATAAAATTGAAATGTTGTGTGAGAAGAAGAGGAAATTATGGTGAATGACTAACACAATATTTTTATGAGGTGACATTCAGTAAATTTACAAGATGAAATTTTTAATAGAGGGGATAATTTAACAACCTAATATTTTACAGTATGGTTCTTTTAAATTTAACATCATCTATATCTTATGTTGTACAGAAGACCAATTTAAAACTGTAATATAATTTTAAATATTAACATGATCACTGGAATAGTAATGTGACTATTATGATGATTAATCTAGCCATTAGAATAATAAATTCACCTATGAATGTATAAATAAAATTTATATATCCCATAAATGAAGATATGGTGTATTTATATCATGGAATGAGTGAATAATTGTTTTAAAATGAAAAATTAACTGTTTGTGTTTTTGTAAAAGGTAAATATTTATTTATAATTTTATAATAAATATAATGAGTTGAAATAAAATTTATTTTCATAATAGATATTTAAAAATTAATATTTTTTAAATATAATTATAAGATAATTTTATGAGACCATAATTAATTTTTCGACGTGTCGTAAAAATAGTAATAATTTTAAAACTGATATTTACATAATAAATGCTAATTTTATTTAAAAAATAAACTTACCATATTTAGAAAATTATTTTCATAAAATCGAGTAAATTAGGGTGAATATTTTGGATATTTCTGAAATAGTTGAATAATTGGTGAATATTAAAATACGGTAATTTACGTAATTTAACATTTTAAGCCAAATGAAAAAAAATGTTGAGTCATGACTGGTGTTTGGATGATGTCAAAACCATTATCTTGAAATCCCATGCACTTTTCACTTTACATAGTCATGAGAATCGACAGTAATGATAGTCCTGAGCCAAAATAATAAACAAAAAATAATAATAATAAAAACAACCCCCTCCTCCACTATAAATACCACCCATTTTTCTCAAAACATATAATCCTTCAATAATTAATATATTCTACCCAATACCACTCCCAAACATTTTCCGCAGGTTTTGGTCTATCTGGTCTCACAAAATTTCCATTTATAAGGGCATTCAAGTGGTTCTCAAGAATATGACACTTAAGAGGAAAACCTGCCCTCTTTCTCTTTAAATTTATTTTCATTTATTATCCTTCCTTCACCTCCCAAATCCCAAGAATCATGATAAATCTAATTATATATATACTATAGTATTATTTTATTAATGGAAAATCCATCATCAAATCTATTATCATCTCATTTTTTCTAAAAAAGAAAGCACTGTCCCTTAGGTGTGGAATCACCACCTTCGTGGTCGATTTGTTTTTTTAATTACCACCATAAAGGTTGGTAATAAAAAATATTATAGTTAAAATAGATTATAATTTGTGAATTTAATTATATTAAATTTTATTGAACCATTTTATAAACATATTATTAAATAAAATAATGCTAATTTGTTAAACAAACCAGAATAAATTAAATCATTTTCATTCACATTTTATTTAATAAATCATCCTCATACCTTAAAAAATGATATATAAGACCATTTAAAATTATGTAAGATCAGTAACAAAATATAATTTCTATTCTAGAGGATTATTGTCCTTTTACATGAACTTCCATATTTTTATACACGCAAACCAATCATGAAAACCAAGAAAACGAACACACCTAGAAAAAAAAATTAAACATTATAACCCTTTGAAATGGTCATTAAATAAATTAATAAAATTGTAATAAATTAATATATGTTTAATATGTTATTAATTACGTTATAAATTAATCTATTTTGAATATTTATGACATTATGTACTCGTGCAGAATGCTTATGGACATAAGGTAAGGGTTCTCTCATCTCACTTTTATTTCTATGAGATATACATTATTCACCACATTATTCTTGTGTATGGTGTATGTATACTTACCACTGATATATAATATCATGAATCCATTTTTTGTCATGTTTTTCAATTTTTCATTTGAAAATTATTACTTTTATAGGAAATATAGTCTGACGGATTATATGGTGATAAGGGAATTCTTAACCGAATTATCATTCTTTGGGTTAAACATCTAATCCAATGATTAAGTCCGGCTAAAATTTTGTTTTAAATGAAATTTTATTATCCTATATTGTATTTTTAATTTTTTATGTGGATTTATTTCTATCACACATAATTTATTCATTTTTTAATGCTCACACATTCATTAAAAACACTCTTATAAATGCTAAATTTTTCGTAGCTTAGGGGAAATGTTTTTAACTTAAACGACAAGAGACAATTTTACTAATTTTATGAAACCATATTACCTATATGAATCCTTTACATGTTTTCAAATTTATTATTAAAGAAAATATTTTATTTAATAATTTTTCATGTTGTAAAAAAAATTCAATTAAAGTGGTATTTATCTCAAGAAATTTTCAATGATTTTATTAGAGTATTTTCACTACCTTAACCCCCATTGTTGGGTATTTTTCTTAATTAATATTGATCTCTTATGACACCATATACCATATTTTACAAAATTATTTATGATTAGATTTATGTTGGATGTGAAAATTTAAGACCATTCACTAGATGGGTTATGATTATGTTTCTTGTTTGGGAAAATTTATTTCATCTTCTTGTTTTAATATGAATGTATACATTGACTATGTTTCACCGCTTTCATATGTGGAATGAATTGGACATATTAAGTGATGGGTGGGGCTTTCTATAGCCCCTTGATTCATAGGTAGGTTCCATGAGACAAAATAGTTTGGGTATTGGCTGATGTATTACTCAATTATATATGGTGTCATTATAATGACCCAAACTATAATAAATAAAACTCCCCTCGTGTTTAAATTAAAATTATTATTATTTAATAAGGTTATAGAAAACATATTCAATAATTTGGTTTTATTATATACAATCACATATACTATATTTTTAAGATTCATTAATAGTGAGAATATATTCATTGAATAATGATCATATATTTATTGTAAATATAGAGTTTTAATAAATCCTATTGACACGGGCAAAGGAAGTGATTGGATCAACCAGTATGATGGTGCCATATAGAGCCCATTTATCAAATATTATGAGGGTGATATAATATTTGGTATTTCCCATTGACTAATCCCATGTTGAGATCGAAAAAATTAAGCTTGAGTGAAATTGTATATAGGTGAAGTTCAAGCTCATCGAGATCGTTCCCAAAACCATGTACATCGAAGAACCCCATGAAAGTCACCTTATTGAACATGTTACACTTATGGAGTTTTAGAGTGTATTTAAGGGATTTTTATCAAGACCATAGAAATATGAGTATGTAAATTTTTGTTTATATAATAATTAATATAGTTTCATCATATTATTTTTATGCTATAAATGGTTTTTATTTTTATACAATAAGAGACAAATATTATTTTTTGTTAATATTAAAATTTAATTAAGGAATTTATTTTGATTAATTACGGTATTTTTTTAAAAAAAATATTTTAATAAAAAATATTTTAATAGAATATTATTATTATATTATTTTTATCAAATATAAATGATCATATATATTTTATAAAGTCAAATATAATTTTCATAAGGGTTCGAAAACTGTTATTATCATAAAACTTATCATTTCTCAATAAATGGAAATACATATTTTAAAATTTTAAATTATTTAAGAAATTATATTGATAAAATTAATGCTAGTTTTTGTAATTGGAAAATATAAATTATCCAACGGTGACTTTTTCATAATTTTTTGAGACAGTAAAATTTTCTAGTAAAAATTAAATACGGTATAAAAATAGTGTGTATTATGACATCGTAATGACAAAAAAATTATGTATTAAATAATATTAATTTAATCCATGACCAAATATATGTTTTTGATTTAATATAAGTTTATGTTATGTTTATTTGAATAATTTAATAAAGCCCTTATAAATCATCCAATCCCATTAATATATTTTTATGGTTTTAAAAATCATTTTTTTATGAGTATGACTCACTTAGATAGAATAATGTGTATTATTTTATTAATTTTGGCCCCTAGATATATAAAATAATGAAAATTATATCCTTTGATAGAAACCATGGCCCAACCCATGATAAAGTTTATGGTTTTGGTTATTTAATTATATAGATTCCAAACCCTATTTTTGAGAAATAATAAATAATTCACCAATCTTTTCATATATAAACCCACATAATCTCCTACATATATTCACTCATAATAATTTCAGAACATCCTTACTAATCACTCCCCTATCTATAGTCCTCCCTAGTTTCCACCGTCCTCTCAATAATCTTCTCCAAATCATTTGGAGTCACACACTCAAGTAAGGGATCCTCTCTTTCTCCTCTTTATTCGATATTCTTATTAATCTTATGTATTTTATTTTTATTTACTATTGACATGGTATGTTATTACATACCCCCCATTACAGTCCATTTTATTTATAAATGATTGGATACCCCTTTCACTCTCATCAACTCTCCGCCCATGAACATCCCTATTCCCCTGTTATGCTGCCGCAATTTTACTGTGATTTTCCATGCCAAAAATTATGTGCTGAATACCTATACCCACTTCATATCATGGGTGTTAACCTTTGTAAACTTATACTTACTGATTCAGAACATAAATGTATTTATTCCACACTCCATGATCAATGAATAAAATATTTTTTTGAATGAATCCATGTTGTATGATCCATTTGGAATAGTTATGCAAGAGGATAAAATGAAAGTGACGAGTGTGCCAAGGATTATATTGCAGTCAAATGAATTTGGTAATTTTTGTCTCATAAGACAATGTGTAAGGTATTATGGAGTAAAACTAATTTATTATGGGGATTTCTCCATCATAATGGTTGGGTAGTTAGTAATAACCAATGTTTGTGATGCTATGTTTTAACTTTTTGCCACTTTTCCCATTTTTCCCTTTATGATTAACATGACAAATCATGCCTTATTGTTAATGTTTATGATTCTCTAAAATCTTATTCTCCATTGATATTACTTTTGTATAAAATGTATTACCTTATTTTTGTTATGCCATGTTTCCTCCCTTATTATTATTTGTTGCTCTCCCCTTTCTTATATATGCTCCTAGGTTATCCCATAAAGATTTAAGTTCGATGGAATATTATGATCATGTTAAGGATGTTTTTCATAAAGATGATGTATTCCCCATTTTAATTTGTTATATAATGTAACCAATTAATAAATATGCTAGACATATCGATCATACAAGTCGTATTAAGTGTAATGTTATGTAATATATCATGTATTAATGTGAAATAAGGAACAAGGTTGTTATAGATGGTATAAAAGTTAAATTTTAGTTATTTTTGGCATTACGATTAGAAAAATATAGAAAAAAGTTTTAGGTATCATACAAAGTATAATAAAACATTGCTAAATTTTTATAAATATGGATTATATTTTTTATCATGAAAATTCATCCCTCTCTAGATAATACAACTAGATGTGGAACTGGTATTGGTGTACATAGGGGTAAAACTTGAAAACACCACATTTTTGCAAGATTCAACTGGGAATTGGTGCAAGATAATGGGTCTTTCAGAGCACCCAATTTGATACTCCCTAAGGATATGATTTGTTAAATTTAAAATCTCATTAAGAACAATTATTGAGGGAAAAAAATTCACATAAGAGTCTATGTTACGAAATAGATCATGGATAACATAGACTGAAGCCTCTGAATTCATAAGTTAAGGAAATTATTGTAGTTTATAAGTTATCTCTTTAATTTCAATGGATTCTCTTAAATGAGATTAATATTTTAAAAATAATCTTCCCTAATTTTCTATTTATTCTATACAATGGCCAAAAATAGGAGGAATCAGGTAAACAATCAATGTGATGAACAATGTGAAGACTACCCCAATGAGACTACCAACCCAAAGAGAGTGGGAATAGATAAAGTTTTAATGATACAATATAGATTTGATCAAGATATAAATAAAAAACTAAATTATGAGGATCGTCCAAATCACCATAAGAGATAACAAGTAGTGATTGATACCTCTATGTGACAAAGGCATCTAACTTTCAATAGATCATCTGATCCCTTATTCAAGGAACAATGTATCAAATACATTGAGAAGATATTATATATCCTTCAATGTTCTGAGAAGGAGAAGGTTCTATTGGTTGTTTATCATATGGAGGTAGAAGATTTTCAATAGAGGACATTGATCAAAAATACAAAACATGAGCAAGAGATCAAAGTGACGGGGTTGACGGAATTTTAGAAAATATTTCTTGATAAATATTTTCCTCCCAATAATCATCTTAAAATGGAAAGGGGTTTAATTTCCCTTGTGAGAAAAATACGATGAATCTATCAGGGTGTTTGAGGAAAACATGACCATACATCCATGATATGCCTTTGGATTTTTATTACACTCTAATTCAATGTTGACAGGTTCTTTGGTGGGATAAAACCGAGTATACAAAAATAATTGGAGATTAGTGACTTTGATAGCTATGAGGAAATTATCTGTTGTTCACTAAAATTCAATATGAATATTAGAGAATATAAAGTGTATCATTGGGATATGATGTTAAGTGGAGTTTAATTTGGAATTACTATATAGAAATATAATGGTTCAAACAAATTTCAACACCCCACTTGTCAATGGAACGTAAAAAAGAACACTTAAAATTTCTCTAAGTGGGACAAGGAAATGCTTTTGATGAGGGAAGGAATGGCACCTAGATATTGATTACAATTATAAAACCCACTAATGCATTGGAGAAGAGGAATTCTCTGGTTAACCATCAGAATATTGTTAATTGAATCAACAAGAAAGTACTAGGGAATGTTAAAAATCAATGCACTAAGCTTATTATTTTCAGAGATAATCAACTACATCCACAGTATAAAGGGTGATATTTTCTCATCACAACCGCTAAGGTGGATCTTGATAATGATGTGGGGATAGGTACACTAGTTATTCAATCAATAATAGATAACCTACTTTTTAATTTTTCTTTAACGCAATCATTCATATAACAAACGTTCAGTAGAACTATACAAACCCCCACCAAAAAGTATGGATGTAGAGTCATTTGTGAGAATAGGAAATAGGGAAATTATTTCATCCTTGGTATATAAATATGAACCTGTCAAAAAATTTAGGTTGAACTTCCCTGAAAAACATATCACACTACATTTTGTGGAATTTGATGAAATTATGGGTATGGATTGGCTTCCCCTAAATTGAGCCCACATAAATTACTATAAGAAATAAATCACTCAACATATTGAAAGTCAACCCCCAATTTTGTACAAGTGCAGGGAAGAAGGTTGGATATTTTTTAGCACCAATATCTCAAGAATTGATATTATTTACCTTTTAGAAATAATATCTAGCTCAAATGATTTATTCTAATGAATTAATAATTCTTTAAGGAATTATCATTGTGAGGGTATACATTGATGTGTTTCTTGAAGAATTTCCATGTCTTCCTCTTATTTGATAGGTTGAATATTCAATCGATCTTATACACGGGGTGTTACCATTATCTAAGAATCCATATATAATGGTTTTTCTGGAATGTGAGGATCTGAAGAAACAAGTATAAGAGAATTTGGATAAAGGGTTGATATGCCCAAATTCTTCCCCTTTGGGAGCACCAGTCCACTTCTTAAAGAAGAAGGATGGGTCAATGTGCCTTTGTATTAATTATCTTTAGCTTAACAATATCATGATAAAGAGCATGTATCATCTACCATGGATTAATGACTTGCTTTATTAGCTACATGGAGCATAATACTTCTCTATGGTGGATCTGAAGATGGAATATTACCATATTTTGGTGAATAATGAGGATATCCACAAGATTTAATTTCATATAAGGTACATGAACAAATAGTTCATAGTAATTAAATTTGGACTCAATAATGCTCTAGAAATATTTTTGGACTTTATGAATAGGGTCCATAGAGATTACCAGAAATATTTTTCATAGTATTTATAGATGATATTCTTATATTCTCCAAAACCAAGGAGGGGCATGAGGAGCCTTTGTGTATTGTGCTAAAGACCTTATGACCGGATAATATTTATGCTAAGTATAGAGAATTTGAGTTTTGTAAAAGGAAGTTTCATTAATGGGGCTCAAAATACATGTAATGGGATATTTGTGGACCCTAAAAAGATATAATCCATTAATGGATTCTTAAGGATAACATATGTGACAAATATATGTATTTTCCTTGGATTATATGGGTACTATCGTAAATTTGGGAGAACTTTATATGGATTTTAAAACCCCAAAACCAAGCTAACTCCGAAGGGATTCATATTTTCTTGGAATGATGAATATGTAGAGTGATTCAATGAGTTAAAAAATATGCATCCCACTATCCATGTGCTCACACTACCCCCAAGTAGATAAATTTTTGTATTATTAAGTGATTCATAGAAGAATAAATTGGGAAATATGTTAAGGTAGAATGAAAAATTCAGAGCCTCTACTTCAAGGCAGCTAAAAGTTCTATAATAGAACAACCCAATGCATGATTTCGAGTTTGTTGTAGTGATCTTCTCATTGAATATATCATATTATTATCTGTTTGCGGGTAGTGTGTAATTTATACTAATCACAAAAGCCTCATGTATATATTCAGATAAAAGATATGAATATGGGACAATTAAGATGGTTAGAGTTGATCCATGACTATTAATTCTCAATTCACAAACACCGTGGGAAAGAGATAAAAGTGGAATATTCTCTAGGTAGAAAGGATACAGAAATTTTATGATTTACAAGAATTGAGAAGGATCCAATATTCTTATACATGAAGATGAAGGACATGGGAATCGTATAGGAAAGAAAATCATCAATCCTTTTCCTAAATGATTGATCAACTGTATATTTTAGAAAATATATTGGGTGATCAAAGTTTTTATGTGGGAATTAAGAATAAATTTAAATATATAAGAAATAGTAATTCCTAGGATTTTAATATTAATTAAGAAGGTGTTGTAATATTCGGGTCAAGATAATGTGTACACTCAAATTATGAGTTAAAGAATGAGATGTTGCATGATGCACATAGATAACAATTCTCTATCCATATTGGAAGCACAAATATGTATCCAAATCTATGATAAAACTATTGGTGGGATAATATGAAGAAGGATTTCATAGAATATACATCAATTAGACTTGTATGTCACTAAGTGAAGGTGGAAAGGAAAAATATAAGGGGATGATGCAACCAGTACCATACCTACATGGAAATGGGAAACCGTCCCCATGGACTTTTTCACCAAACTTCTAAATACTTTCATAAGAAAAAAATGCTATATGGGTTATAGTGGATCATCTTACCAATACTTCACAATTCATTGCAAGTCAGTATGACTTTTCACTCAATCAATTTTCAAGGGTATACATTATTGAAGTCGTGAGTCTGTATGGAATACCACTGCTGATTATATCCGATTGAGATCCATGATTTATCTCCATATTTTGTAAGAGTATCCAACATGTTGTAACTACTATGTTGATCTTCAACATGGCTTATCTGTCACGACTCGTCCTCGGGGCCCGTGCCGTGACTACCCCAAGCCCACCTTCCATAGACCAGGGGCTGGCGACCAGCACCAAGGCGTAAATCCCGGTAAAAAGGGAAGGCATTGCCTTTGTAAAGTAAACAAGAACCACAGAGTAAGCAAACGGAAAGTAAACACTAAGTAAAAACAAAGTACAACTGAAAGTGCGGAAAAGTAAATAGGCCAGTATACAAACCTAAATGGAAAGTAAAGTATAACTCGAAAAGGAAAACAACAACTATAAAGTAAAAGCCGCTACACCGAGCTGTCCACTGGAAATCCCACCTGAAGGGTGGGTACAGATAGCTCCACTGCTCCACGGTTCCCACCGTCCACTCCGAGTACGTCCCGCCCAGTGGTCCACCTCCAGGTACCATCCTGCTCTGCAAGCCTCAACCACGATCAGCGATGTCTGTCGTCTGCAACCAACACAACGTAGTGCGGGAATAGCCCGTGCAGGGGTGAGTATAAGCTACTCAGTAGGGACCTCGAGACCCCTGAAGGTCTCCCAAAATCCACAAAGGATAAACCACAATGGTGAGATACAAACACGAAGTAACAACCGACACTGCTTAGGTATATGCCCATACATATACCGAAGTCATCAATTCCAATACGCTCCAACCTCTGAGCCCAAGTACAACTCAGTCCACACAGGAAAGTATACGTATTCCACACAGGAAAGCAAAACGAAATCCACACAGGATAGCACAACACAATCCACACAGGATAACAACAGTATTCAGCTCACACATGTATACTTCTTCGAAAGATGATAAAGATGATATCTGATCCATCTAAGTCATCGGACCCACGAAGGATCGATAGGTAACTAACCCCCGCAAAGACCCACACAGGATCGGGCCCACACAGGACCTGTAGGCGCTGGTTCACACAGGACCGCTGAGCGCAAGGACCCACACAGGATCAGACCCACACAGGATCGGGCCCACACAGGACCTGTAGCACTGATCCACGTAGGATTGCTGAGTGTTGTAGTCGTCGTCAAATCCACCAAGGATCTCTGTACTGTCATCTTCGCAGTCACAGTAGCAGTAGCAGTAGCAGTAGCAGTCACAGTCGCAGCCAGCACTAGGGTTTCCGCACACAGTAATCTCGTTCGGGAGGGTCTGCTCCACGAGCCGAGAGGCTGATACATCAACTGTCAAAAAGTCCAGAGTTGATGTATCCAAAAGTTCCATATCGTCAACAGGAACTCAACGCAACAGACGGCGCGTCGATCGGACGCCCGGTCTGAGAGTTATTGGCTTTTTCGTCCCGGGGGCCCGGTTGATTTTTAATGCAAAACCAACCCGACCGTACTCCACCTGCGTCCAAACCTCGGGCGGAGTATGCCAAAAGATCCGTCTCACTAAGAGGAACACAACAAAGCTGACGACACGTCAATCGGACGTCCGTAGCTCAAGATATGAGTGTTTCCGTTCCGAAGGCCCGGTTGGTTTCGTGAACGAACCAACCCGACCGAACTCAATGTATTCCGAATCTTTGAGTGCGATATACCGAATCGACCGTCTCGATCCAAGGATCGCATTTCCGCTGACGGTTCGTCAATCGGAGGTCTGTGGCTCAAGATATAGCCAAAAGACCGAAGTTGTTTCGAAAACGGGGGGTCCGGGTCCGGGCCGACCCGGCCCGACCCCCCTGGGTCGGCCCGAACTGGGTCGACCCGACCCGGGTCCGACCCAGCCCAGCCAGCGGCGCGGCCCGGCCGGCGGCGGTGCAGCCTGGCACTGCTCGAGTGCCACGCGCGGGGGGCTGAGCCCCCGCCTCTCCCCTTGCTGGCGGCGCGGCTGAAGCCGCGCCTTTGGAGGAAACCGACCCCCCTTGTGGGGGCCTTCTTTGAGAAAACGGGGGGGCGCTGCCCCCCCTTTGTGAAACTGGCCCCCCCTCACGTGGGGGGCCTGCTTGAGGAAAAACGGGGGGCCGCCTGCCCCCCTTTATGAAACCCCCCCCTCTCATAATGGGGGGGTAATTAACCTGGCAGGGGGAATTTAATTCCCCCGGTCTTTCCCCTTCCGGCCGGCCCGACCTGGCCGGCCGATTCTTCTTCAACGGACCGGCAAAGCCGGTCCCCTTCCGGCTTCCGACACCGGCGGCCCGGCGAGCCGCCGGTCTTCTCGTTCCGCCGCAGCCCGGAACCGACCGCGGTGTTCATCATCCGGCGCGGTGCGACGGCACTGCGCCCCTCCGCCGCGGCCCCGCTTCGGCCGCGGCGCCTTCGGTTCCCTTGGACGTGGCGCGACGACATCACGTTCATGGTAATCCTTCCACGGCGCGGCGCGACGGCGCCGAGCAATATTAGTCGAATGATTTCCGCGTGGTGCGACGACACCACGCCCTCTCGTTTATCCACGAGAAAAATAATAATAATAATCATGAACAAGGGAGGGGGAATTCAGCCGTGTTTGTGTGGTCCGACCCCCCTCTCGTTAGATGATAACCCTAAAATAATTACCCACAACATTGTCATACTAGAACCAAGAATGAGAGTAAATAAAATATCAACAACAACCCCTACCTCGGTTTCAAGATCGATGATCATCAAAGACCCGCGGAAGACAACGTCGCGGAGGTCGGGCGTCGCGGTAAACGTTCGTCAATTCCGTTGACGAAGAGGTACGTCCGAAGAGGTACGTCGTTGGTGAATCTTCGTAATCCGACAAAGAAAGTCTGAGGAGGAAGCGGCCTTCCCTTTCGTTGACACGGAAGGCGTCGTCGATCTTCGGAAACAACCGGCTAAGAAGAAGAGAGGAGCAGCGTTCTTCGTCGGAGCCTGAAGGTTCTTCGCGTTCTTCGTCAAAGTTTGGAGAAGAAGAAGGAGCTCCCAAATCCTCTCAAGATGGCTAAAAAAAATAAAATAATCTAAGGCTTATTTTATTTACACAAAAAACAACTTGAATTTCAAAGGTTTGAAATTCAAATCAACCCACCTTAATTAAATAAACTTAGTTGTCAAATATTAATTAAAGGGGGTTATAGGGGTGTTTTGAGAGAAGATCAGGAGTTAGGGTTCGTGTGGGCCCCACCACACTTAATCCTCCCAAGGGAGGTTAAGTGGATGTGGGTCCCACCTTTAACTCCCTTTGGGAGAAGTTAACAAACAAAATAAAAATAAAAAGTGTTTCCACATTTTTATTTAACTTCTTATATTTTCTCCCAAAAAAACTAACTTCCGTCCCGCATAAAACGCAACCTCGGAAAAGGTCTCCTTAAGCGAAAATTGGCGCTGCGAGTTCATCGGTGCCCTCGGAATTTGATTCCGGGCACCGGTTCAAAAGTTAGAAATTCCCGCTCGTTCGTTCACTGAACGTACCTGAGCCAAACTTCGGAAATTGATTCCGGGCACTCCGGGCCTCGGAATCAGGTTCCGTCAGAAACCATGTTCTTGTAAAATTACAATGAAAATTTAGGAAAAAATTACCTTGAATTTTACGGGTCTTTACATTATCACTCATAAAAGGATGGAAAATATGAGTCAACTATCTAGACAGTTGATCACATGTGGAGATCAATGTCACTTGACATTAAATGAGGATGGGATCAACATAATTCATTGGTAGCTTTCTCAAACAATAAAAGTTTCCACTCTATAATTCAAATGGATCCATATGATTCCCTTTATGGGAAAAGGTTCATAACACCTACATGCTGGGATGAAGTTGGGGAAAGAAAACAGTTAGGTCCTGAAATGGTTTCGGAAATGGTGTATGAGGTTAAGACCATTGATAAAAAAATAAGTATACTTGGTGGTGAGAGAATACTTATGATGAAAATTATTGGTGAGATCGTGATTTTGATATTGGGAACATGGAATTCCTCAACATATGTTTGTGGAAGAAGGACATTAGATTTTGTAATAAGGGAAAACTTATTCAAATATAAATTGGTTCCTTTGAGATCCTTGATCACATTGAAGCAGTGGCCTATCGAATAGTACCTCAACCTATCTCAAGTACATGATGTATTTCATGTATTCATCTTAAGGAAGTACATACCAGACCCCTCACATGTACTCACTATAGAGGTGGAACCATTGGAGAATGATCTTTCTTATAAGGATTAGTCAGTGAAGATCGTAGATTATAGAGATAATGTTCTAAAGAATCAGATAATACACTTGGTCAATGTGATGGGGAGAAACCACAAAGTTTGAATAAGTATCATGGGAACTAGAGGAAGTGATGAAACAAAATTACCCACATCTATTTTAGTGTGTAAAAGGAAATTTTGGGGTTGAAATTTTTGAAGTTGGGATGATTGTAATGACCCAAACTATTATAAATAAATCCCCCCTTTCATTTTAATTAAATGTATTATTATGTTATATGGTTATAGAAAACACATGCACCCATTTGGCGTTATCATATCCTATCATATTTTAAGTATCATTACACACCATTATTATTGAGAATATAACCCATGAATAGTTAATATATTATTAGTATAAATATACGGTGTTAAAAATGCAATTGAAAAAAAGGAAGTGGTGGATTCAACAAGTATAATTGAACCCTATAAATTCCATTTATCAAAGATTTTGAGGGAGATAAAATCTATAGGATTTCCCTTAACCAATCCCAAGATAATATCTAATAAATTATTCACAAGAATAACAATTTAGAGGAGAAGTTAAAGCTCATCGAGATCACAACCCAAACCATGTATGTTGAAAACCCCCTGAAAGTCTCACCATCACGAAACTTACTCATAGGGATTGTTCTGGTGTTTTAAATGGATATGTATCAATAACCGATAAATGTGAGTATGTAAATAATTTTTTATATAACAATGTACATGTTTTTGTCCAATTATTTTTACTGTATAAATTTTTTTTATTTTCATATAATTAAACACAAATAGTATTTTTGGTTAATATTCAAATTCAATTAAGGAATTTATTTTGATGAATTAATGGATTTTTGAAATAAGTAAAAATTTAATAAAATATTATTATTAATTAATTTTTATCAAATATATATTATCATATAATTTTTATGAATTCAAATGTATTTTTTTAAGGTTTTGAAAACTATTACTATAAAAAACCAACAATTATAAAAAAATGTCAATTATTATTTTAAAAGAGGAACAAAAAATATTTATAAAAATATTTTTATCGTATTAATATTATATTTGGAATCCAACATTGAAGTTATCCAATGTTGAATTTTTCATAATTTTCTGAGACAATTGAATTTTTGGGTAAAAAATAAATACAGTATAAATATATGGTGTATATTATACCATCACAATGACTCAAAAATAATGTAATAAATAATATAAATGGTATAAAAAACCAAATATACCTTTAACGTTTTTATAATTTTACTTTATTTTTATTTTATTAATTTTATAAAGCCATTATGAATCTTCCAAAACCATTAATATACATTTATGGTTTTAAAAATCATTTCATTAAGGGTATGACTTACTTCCAAATATAAAAGGGTATTATTTAATTAATTTCATCTATTATAATTATAAAACAATGAAAAACACTCCCCTTTTTTAGAAACCATTAGGAAAAACCATGTAAAGGTTAATGTTATTGGTTATAAAGTCAAAAACCTATGTTTGAGAAAAGATAAATAATATCCACCCATTTCCTATAAAAACCCACTCGAGATCCCACTTCTATTCACTCATAATCATTTTATAACACATTTAATCCTATATAACCTATATAGATTCCACCCATGGTTCACCCAAGCTCTTATGAAGCTCTCCCCGAGTATTTTGAGTCCCACATTCAAGTATGGGATCCCCTCCTTCTCCTCATTGTTTATGTATATTCTTTATCTTATGTCTTTTACCTTAATTAACTAATTATGGGATATGTTATTAAATATCCCCATTACTTTAAATTTTATTTATAATGGATTAGATAAACCTTTAACTCTAATCAACCTTCCCACGAACTTTTATACACCCCTATTTTGCTGCTGAAATTTCACCGAAATTTTCCATGCCAAACAATGGTATAGTGATTACCCATACCCATTTCCTATCAATGATGTTAATATTTATGCACTTATAAATTTATATTTTGAATTTAAATTTATTTATTCAACACTCCTTGGTCATGTAATAAAATATTATGATTTATGAATCCATTTTTATGATCTATGTGGCACACTTAAGCATGAGAATGAAATGAAAGTT
The DNA here is from genome assembly GCA_963277665.1 of Viscum album. Lineage (NCBI taxonomy): Eukaryota > Viridiplantae > Streptophyta > Magnoliopsida > Santalales > Viscaceae > Viscum > Viscum album. Next base: position 1,419,734,054 of record OY728129.1, on the reverse strand, counting down.
ACTGGTGAACCTGTAATTATATAGTAATCCAATGTGTTGGTTAATGTTTTCGTATCATGAGACACCACACAAGTTATTAGAGAGTGAACCTAATAAATCATGGTACTTTTTCCATTATGAAGTATTGGTAGTTATCCTTGACCGATGTTTATAATAAAATGTCTTATGTTGTTTCCACAATTTAACTATTTATTTTATGATTGTCATGTTATATCATGCCCCACTATTGATGTTTATGATTACAAATACATTTATTCACCATTTATATTCATATTTTGTAACATGTAATAACTTATTCCTATTATTCCATGTTAATAACCTTGCTAAAATTTATATCTCACACCTTTCTTATGTATATCCCTAGGCTGTCCCATGCATTTTTCAGTTTGATAGAATATTATGATCATGTTAAGGATGTTTTAAATAAAGATAACATATCCCCCAACTTAAGATTTTATGTAATGTATAAAATTTCCAAATTCACTATAATTCTCAATATTCTTGGTTGAATTAAGTGAAATATTATATAATAAATTGTGTATTAGTGTGAAATAAAGAGTAGGGTTGTTATAATCTTGGTTGAATCCTTGATGGTATGTTTATGATGAAATATATTACGCATTTCCTTGTTATGAGATTAGTTATTAATAATCGATGTGATTATTCAACTAGTAGAATATCAATGGTTATGATTCATTCTCATTTTATTATTTATATGGGATTATTTGGTCATATTTTATTCTTTTTATATCATGAACAAGATTATGTTTTAATGGAATTTAGTTTTAGTTAATAAAATTTCCTTATTGTTAGTGTTTATTTATGATATATTCTAATGAATTCTTATACTTATTGAGCAAATTATTTAACACCATACTTGTGTTTAGCTTATCTAGGATTACAAGATGTATATTATGATTGACATGTTGGGATAATCTAAGAGAATAGAGGTGTTGCCAATGAAATTATTATTTTGTATTTAATTTTAATTTGTAATATAATAATTATTTTTGAAGCTAGTTTTCCAAAGCTACAAAAATATTTGGTCTTTTGGGATGTGGTTTCTCGTACTTAGTACCAATGTAATAAAGTAAGGCACTGACTCCAGGATACTGGCTTGGGGTTGTTACAAAAAATGAAATCTATTTTATGTATTATAGAATATTTTTATTTTTATGTTATAAATAAATTCATATAATAGAAATTATTATGGAGTTATAGATATTTTTAAAGAATTATCACATTATTTGTTAATGTTAATTTCCCGATTTACCATTATCAAGGTGACAAATATTTACCACAATTACTATTCATTATGATGAAAAATAATGTTTAAATATTTATAAAAAAATTTAAATCATGATTCCAAATGCTAAATATATTTTATCATTTACAATCCATAAATGTGGATAAATTTACTTTTAAAATAAACTCACAAAACACGATGAAAACTCTTTTTAAAAAAATGAATTTTTATGTTTAAAATTTTTTATACCAACATTAAGAAATATGTGGATTAGAATTAAATAAATTGTATTTTATTTAATCAAATGGAGCTAATTAAATATTAATACAAATTCAAAACGAAACTTGAATCTAAAAATACATGAAAAGACAATAAAATTTTCATTATTTTTCACCATTCATTAAAATATTAATCTTTTCTGAAAAATCATAAAATTTAATTCTAAGTTAAAATTTTTATAAAAATTTATGAAATTATATCCATTTTATAAAACATAATTTTTAAATTTATAATAAATTATTTATGATATTCTCCCCCAAAATTAAGTAAAAACTATTTTCAGATAAAAAATATTTTTAAAGCATAAAATAACTTTTCTAAAAATTGAGTGATTATTTATGAAGAATTATTCTCTAAATTTTAATTGAGAAGGATTATTTATTATATATTGTATTATTTAGTTAGATCTATTTAAATCTTCTAATTCAATAGTTACGTTATATCAGTCATATTTGGATAATAATATTCCATGGCTCATTTAAGCTCCTTGTTTTTTATCGTATACGATGTTGAATATTGTGATATTTTAAATTGTTGAAGTGTTATAAATATCCTCTATCCATATAATAAAATAAAGTTTATTATCCTTTTAAGAGAGTGTAAAAATGACAATTGGATGGAAATTAGAAATTACCCCTGATATTACCCATCCTTATGCATGCAATGAATTCCCCTTAATAATGAAACTAACCATGTAAGGAAACCATATAATTATGATATAAAAATGCCTCATAGAGAAAATTGGGATTCTGTGGTAGAAAATTAAAACCTAAATAAATAAATCCTTAAAAAGGAACTAAAAGTGGTTAAAAATCAAACCAAAATATAACCAAATCCAGAATTGGTATAATGAAATGAAATAATATAATATTAAAATAAATAACTACCCCATATTTACTATTCCATCCTTCTTACATCTAATACCTGTAAGAGGATACCAACTTGTAACATAGGCCTATTCTTATCTATATCCTCTCTAAATCTAATGTTATTATGGGTGAGAAACCTCACAAACACCTAATGGAGGTCCATATTGTGTGAAAATCTAGGTAACCCTAGAGTTTCACTCATAATCTCATTTAAATTAAGGACTTCCCCTTATCCCTTGATTTTGTAGCCAATGGTTGGTAATACTTCCTATTTATCAATATAGGTGGATGGGAAAACCTTAAACAGCTGTTACTAGGGAATGTTTTCCAAGACTTTCATGTTGAATTTATAAGGAAATAAATATGTAGAATAAGGAAAGAATAAAGAGATACATTACTTGAATATCAGGATAGATTTAAAATATTGTGTACTATTTTCTGTCACCACTAAATTAGTGACCAATTGAAAATCTATTACTTTTATGAGGAAAATTCCCCAATGGATCATGGTATTTCAGCTTCTATAGTGTGTGGAATTAGATGACGAACATATTTCTACAAATCACAACTTGAGAGAAAATACGCATCAAAATTCACAACATTTATGGACATGATCTTGTAGTGATCCACTATTGATTTCCACCCTTATACCACTATGTTAAACTGATTATGTATCATAAATTCCAAATTTAATATCAAATTTTAAATAATGTATGATTCATTTACTTATTATTTTTCACTGTTAAAAAGAGAAATTTCACTTGTTTTGATGACTTCATTGTAGGTGAAGGTGATTCTGATAGTCTGCAATAGAGATTAAGCAAAATGGGTCAAACTACATGGAATCCCATGAACACTTCTCCGTTTTTTTGCATTTTATGAAAATTAAATGAATTCAAATGGGATTAATTTTGTGTTTAGATCTAAAATATATTTAAATACAACTCTTATGAAGCCACCCAACCCTGATTTTTTCATTTGGTGACTAAAAAAACTGATCTATCCAAGGAATAAAATATGATCAAAGTGAAAAGTTTGGTTTTGTATTTTGTCCATATATTGATTATTCCTTATAAAAATGATGAAAAAAGTTTTTTTGGATTTATTTAAGAAGGGGGAAGAAAAGTTTTTATTTATTAGAAAGTTATATAGGACTGTATGGCCACCGGAAACTGTGGGCCAATTTGTTTCTCAAAATCAGGGCACTCAAAACTACCTTATCCTTTGCCTATATATTAGAACCTTGGGAACCCCATTTTTAAGTTCATAAAAGGGGAAAAGTGATGAATTTTTGGATTTCAATAGGATTCCATTCCTTGTCTTATAAGTTATGGATTCCCCTATCCTCATCGGGGGATCAAGGATGAAGGGGAACTTCAACCCGAGCCTCAAAATCCTCTCAATGGTGAGCCAAATGGTGGAAGATCATTTCCAGTGAGCTAACCATATTGTAAAAGGGTTTATATAAGATTTTATTATGATGGTTGGGTATAATTTTTGGGTGAAACATTTCATATAATTTTAATCTTAAATGTATCCCCCTTTGAATTCATTTCAGTTGTACAATTATGTGTAATACTTATCATTTCAATACCAATTAGGTTGAAATTTAAGTAGGGTTCATGGGTGGTTCCGGTTGAAAAAAAACTAGAATCATATTTATCCCACACATACATACTATTTAAGTATAATTTGGTATCCCTTGTTATCTAATTTAGTTCCAAACTATCACAACACAATTTTTGTGTTAAGGGTTGGTTCTTTTTGCATTGTTTTGAATGGAATGAGTGGAATTGCATTCTTGATTACCCTAAACTGATGGATTCCATTGAAAAGTGTAATTTTCCAAACAAAGAACTAAAAAATAATTATAGTCAACATTAAATTTACTACTTCTCTAATAATTCTTAAAATGAAACGTTATTTTTCATCTATTAAACTCTTTACAATAATTTCATTTCTTAAAACTATTTTCCAAAATCACCCCCTCTTTTAGTAATTTTTATTAAAAATATACACTCTAAACCTTTTAATTATCTATGATATATAACCTAGGGTATTCGATAGACTATAATTCAACACTAAAAAATATATAAATTTTATGAGTCATGAAATCCCATTAATATTTTGGCACCATTGCTGGGGAGCACATTGGTTATTATTGCGTGTTTTTTATAAGTTTTTTGTAAATTTTATGAACACTTATATATTTTGTCTTCTATGTTTATATATATTTATGTTATGATTTATTTATCTTGTAGGTTCTATAAATTTCACATTCTACTCTGGGATATTTAACTCTTTTTAAACCTGAACCGGAGAGGATCCTACAACAGCAACACCAAGACACATAGGAGAAACCTTTGAGTGAGGACACCAAAAACATTTGACTATCCTCGATCCTTCTTCTTATTTTGGAACCCATATTAAAACTAAAATAAACATGAATAATATAGCTGAAAAAATCATACATTAAATGAATTATCCTCTCCAAATATATATATCCACCCCACATACATTCAAATACTTGCCAAGGAATATAATTTGGAACAAAACTATAATTTAATTCACTTATTAACAATAATCCAGGGACTCATGGGAGAATATCCACGTAATCACATAAAATAATTTCAAACTATTTTATATAAATAAAAACCTGAAAATGAATATGAATAAAAGGTAAATATTAGGGTATTCTCTTTATTATTGTAAGACATTTAAAAAGGTTGGATTTACTTTGTTAATTCACCAACTAGAGGTTGGGCAGACATGAAATCCATTTTTGTTGGAAAATAATTCCTAGACTATATAACTAAATAAATGAGGAAAGAAATATATGGGTACGACTATAAAAATGGGAAACAGTTCATAAATACTAGGAAATATTTAAATGGTTATGTTTATGCTTCTAACACCACCAAATAATTGATCAGCTTTTAATAAAGTGTTTTTATGGAGGTTTAATTCTTATTAATCTTAACATGATTGAATATGCTATAGGTGGTTCACTAGTTTACGAAAAAACAATTACTATAAGAACCCTAATTGATAACATGGCACAGAACGCAAAAACATTTGGTTCAAGTTCTATTATACCCATTTGAGTTGTCCATGAGGTGAAAAGTACTGAATTCAAGAATAATTTGGACATGATGTTTGAATAGTAATGTACTATTCTTTGATAAATTTTTCTTTCCCAAGGGAAATCACACTCTCCTCCTCCCATAAATTCTGTTACTTGTTTTTCTGATAACCACTATTCTTGACCAATTCCCCCAATTGAGTGAAATATATGAGAGTTGTGAGTAAATCTTTTTAGGCCTCCCCTCTAACCAACCATTTATGAAAGAAGCACACTATCCATTCAACCCTGGGTATAAAAAACCAAACCTATATGAAAGGGGGTATTCAAACCAACCTTAATAACCATGGAACCAACCGGGGAAGAGTAGCCATCCACCACCACAACCTATAAATACTCAACCGCCACAAAGGACTTTCCAACAACCCCCTAAAATACCTAATCCTAGTCTAGAATATGTGATGAGACAAATGGCTGCAAAAAGTATTCAATTCCAAAAAACCACCCAAGCTACAATAAAATACCTAAAACCCCAGTTAGGCTAACTCTCCAACTCAATGAGGGGAAATCCCAATTCATAGATTGGGTAAACTACCCTATGTTCCACTAGTGAACCGTAGTGATAATGGAAATGTTAGTTCCATCACCCCTATAAGTGGAACACAACTTAAAATCCAAATTTCATGTCCATTAGAATCATCCCCTCTTAAGGAAACTGTCATCCCAACCATTTAAAATGGTCCAAATTACGAAGAACATTGTCATGAGAGAAGCCCTGGAAAAGAAAATAGATTTTCACTTGATAATCCGAAAATACAAACCATTCCTCCACCTTTTTCAAAAAGGTGCACCCAACAAATGAAACAAAAAGAAACTGATATTGGTACATAAATCATGGAATGTTTCAAAAAAGTGCAGGTTAACATCCCCTTGATTGATGTCATGAATAAAATTACAAGATAGGCCAAATTTTTAAAGGGATTGTGTGCTCACCAAAGGATACTTTGAGATTATGAGAAGGTGAGATTAGCGAGCAATTTCTAGGCATTGATAGATTAATCATGTCTAAACAAATTCAATGATCCCATAACATTCTCAATTTCATGCACCATAAGGTAATATTTCCTTTCCAATAATATTCTTGATTTGAGTGCTTCTGTAAATGTGATTCCTCACTCCATTTTCACTTAAATGATGTTCGGAGAATGGAATCCCACTAGAATAGTTTTTTAACTAGAAAAAAGAGTACAACACACCCCACTGGTGTGTTAGAATGTTTTCTATTTAGGGTGAAAATTTTAAATTTCCATGCTGAATTTTATCTTCTTAAAAAGGAAGATGATAATATGAATCGACATGCCCTAATTATATTGGATAGAAAATTCTCGAAAACATCCAAACCCATAATTAATTTATATAATATTACATTATATTTGGATTTTGGTTGTGAAATTATCTACTTAGAAATATTTGATTCCATGAGGAACCCCTCAAAAGAACATTCCTCACTTTTAGTTAATTATATTGACATACAACCTTCCCTTTAAAAAACAACTTTTCTTTACCCCAATACCCTTTTTGATTTTTCAGAATTAATAGAGTTGATAGAAAATGAATCATTCATTAACTGTTATAGTGGTCTATGAGAATTTCATTCATGTTTTTTAATTGATAATTTCTTGAGCAATGCGGATCCCATGACCATTTATGATACTACTAATCTTGTAAAAGCTAATTCCGAATCTTAGGTTGTTACCATTGGGTAGTTAGATGAGATTAGTGACATTACACATTAACATTAACTCCTATTAATAAAAAATACTCATGAATTTTAACTGAAACCACTACTTAAAAATATAAAATATTCATATCTTGGGAATAAAAAAAATTTAGCTCAACATTACTATTTAACTCCCTCAAGAACATGAATTGAGACTACTTGAAATTTTGAGGGTGTGTGAACAATATTTGGGATGAACACTATCTGATATTCCTAGTATAATTCCATCAATTTTCACACATAATATATTGTTAAATGATAAGGATAAACCCATGAGGCAGCCACAACATTGACTGAACCCAAACCTCCTAGATATTTTTAAAATGAGGTAACAATATTATTCACTACTGGAATAATTTACCTCATATCTAACAACAAATGGGTTAGTCTAGTGTAGTTAGTTCCCAATAAAAATATTCTAATATGAATTAAAATTGAAAATAATTAATTTGTTCTTAGCCATGTGAAGAATTGTTAGTGCATCTGTATAGACTATCATCAACTAAACAAACACACTACGAATGACCATTTCCCATTATTGTTCATTGACTAGATGCTATAGAGGCTAGTAGGGAATTCCCATTATTATTTCCTTGATTTCTATTATGGATACTGAAGTGCCCAGATCAGTGTGAATCACTGAGAGGGGAGGGGGTGAATCAGTGATCCCTTAAAACTTTTTACTAATTGATTCCTTATCAATTAAACCTCTATGGCTGGTTAAATCCTCGATCCACTCTTCTTGTATCTCTCACCTTTCCACGAATGATGCAGTAAATGTAAAGTCACCGGACCCAAGGATTTACAAGGTTCGGCACCAAAGGCCTACGTCCTTGCCATGTTGGTTATACAACCCAACATGGTTTCTCCATTATAACTTGTTAGAATTACAATGGTTGATACAGAGTCCCATTGTATCTCTCCTGAGTCCAACAGGAGGGTCTTTATACTGCGTCCCACAGTGTTACCAGAGTCCCACTGGCCTGCTCCAGAATCCCACTGAAGACTTCTTCCACCCTTAGTCTCACAGGGGGCTTCTCCTGGCTCCTCGAGTCACACGAGTAGCTCTTCTTCACTTTAAGTTCTTCAAGTATCCTCAGCAGCCTGGGATAAAGGTTGATGGCCTTGCTCTGTACCTCTGCTCACTTGTGATGAACAGGTCTTCTCGTCTTGCTCAGGATTTTTCTCCTTCTTCTAAGGATGACCTGGCCTCTCTCCAATTACTGAATACTCAGACAATTGATGTCTTTATCTTCAGTCTGGTCCAGTCTCACTACAATTCAACTTCATGCACTGAATGCATGGAAACTCTGATTCTTCAAGATCTTCTGGTCTTGGACTTCTCAATTGCACTCAACCTGATTTAGCTTTGTTCACGTGTGCACGTGCATGCATGTAAGCATGCACTCCCCTTATTCTCTTCTTGGTGCAGTAAACCCTCAGAGGGTGTAGTCAACTATAGCACACACCTTCTCACTTGAACTTCACACTTTGTTCAATGTGTTTACACACTTAAATGTGTGTTATACTTTGTGTGGGTCTTCTTCTTCTTCTAAGTGTGTCCACTCCACTTAGAGCACACACATAGGTTCGGCCTTCTTGTTCTTGTTTGCTCACACACACTTCCTTTGATCAATTAGCAAACACAAGGCTTTGCCTACTTCACTTACTAAGCACACACACTTCCTTGTTCTTTTAATCTTCTTCAATGTATGCACTTCACTTATGCACACATTTGGTTCTCCATTTTGTACACACAAGGGCTATGGCCTCTTTGTTTTCTTTTTGCACACATGTAGGCTTAGGTGTTTATCTTCACTTGGTGCACACACAAGGTCTAAGCCTTGGCCTTCCACTTTGAACACCTACTTCCCGTAGAGAGTTCTTCTCTTCACTTGGCACACACAAAGGTATGCCCTCGGGTTCTTCTCCACTTCTTCTCCATGGAAGGTTGCAAGAGTTTGGCCTCTACTGTCTTCAAATGCCACGCACAAGTCCTCAAGGTGCACAAGGGTCATGCCAGTCCTCGGACAGCCGTGCAAGTTCTTTAGCCGCAGCCGCGCAAGGTACCAAGCCGCGGGGCGCACAAGCGATGCGGCCTCGGGTCGCGCAAGTGCAAGGCACAAGCTGGCCGCACAAGCTCCTCCTGCCGCGCAAATTTGCGGGCAGTGAGGGCTCCTTTTGCCGCGTGAGTACGCGGGCAGGGACCTCCTTCAGAGCCTCGGGTGGCTCTGGAACTTCAGTCGCGCAAGTGTGGGCGGGGCTTCTACTTCGCGAGGAACAAATGCACTCACGGGTCTTCCAAGGTTTTCAGCAAACTCTCCTCGAGGGCTAGGCCTCATTTTTATATGCAAAGGAGAGGCGGTTCAATCCGCGTGATATAACTTCAAACTCCCGAGATTTTCTGTTCTTCAAGATTCTGTAAAATCTTGTTTCTCTCCTCGGTTCACCACAGGTTCTCCTTCTTTATTTTTGTTTTTCTCCTCCACGTGCATGCGACTCAGAACGCATGCACGGCCTTCGTCTCTTCTATCCCATGCAAAACACGAACTCACCGAAGCCTCGGCAACTTCGTTTTGCCTCGGCCTTGTTCGAAATCTCCCAAACATTGCATGCATGCCTATTTTCTTGCATGATCGTTTTCGGTAGGTCTAGACGAGCTCAATGGAGCCTTCGGCTTCGGCAATGGTGGCCGGGATCACAAAATCCATGCTCGGATGGCGCCTGGTTCGTCAGAGGCTCGTGGGGAGGCTTCGGCATGGCTCGAGGAAGGAGATGCCTCGCAGGCCATTGGATCAGATCTTTGGACGGCCGCGATCAGAAGATCTCGCGCGGGATCGATCGTGCGGTCGAGATCTAGCGCGCGATCGATCGAGCGGCCAGGATTCGCTCCCGGTGAATTTTGCGCGTCCAACATCGAAACGGCGAGCGGATTTTCCGCGGTTTATCACCCAGCCGCTCCCAGAGACGGCCAGTTGAATCTCCTCCCCTCTCGGTGCCGCCCCGCACCGAGTTCTCTCTGCGGGCGCGCTCTTGCGCCCACCCCTGCCACTCGGGTGCACCACTGGCGCCTACGATGCTTGTCACGGGCGCGCTCCTCGCGCTCACGCTGCGCGGGCTTGATCACCGCGTGGCCTCGGGGCTTATACACGGCCCCGATCTCCTGCCTCAGGGATATGCTGCCTTGGCCTGAGGGTTCCCCATGGGCATGGTGACCTCGAGTCCCACATGAGCCTTGGGTGATGACCCTCGGCTGGCCTTCCTTGGTGGCTATTTTTTTCTACTTAAAAACACAAGTGCTTTGTTAAAAAACAATGTGACAAGTGTAAATGCCAATTGCCATTCAAGCCATCTTCTAAAACATTCTTTCCATTTCTTCTTCATTCTTCTTCCACAAACTTCCTCAACTCCTTTCAATCATGTATTCTAGACTTATGAGACATTTTTAGAAGGTTCTTCATCAACCAAAACTCCTAAATTAAATAATTCATCAACATTATTCAATGATATTCATTGATCAAATCAGAGATCAATTGGATCTTCTTCACATTCACATGCACTAACTGTTAGTGCATGGACTTCATTAATCCACTTCATCCACTTAGAAGTTGTGGATGGATCCCATTCACTTCCTCATGCATTGTCTTAAGAATGCATGGCCTTCTAGATCTTGTTGTGACATTGTATCCAGTTGATACAAGTTCTTGGAACTTAAAGATCAGTTCAACAATCGTCCGATTTAATGATGCTCTATCATCATTCTCCATCATCATTTTTCATAGAGAATGTTTCAACCACAACATCCTATGTCACTTACTGAATCTCCTAGGTGACATGCCTCTAAGTACCATGGCCATTCTCCTTTATCACCATCACCATCACATCCTTTGTCATTCACATCTTAAAATTCCTTGACATCCATTCATTCCATGACAACATCATGCCTCATTGACAAAAAATGCAACACAGTGCATTTCAATCTCCCCCTTTGTATTTGTTGGCAATATACTAGAGCACATATGAATGGGTCAATATGTGTGCCAATATTTTCTCCCCCTTATTGGCAATCAAATTCAAAGGTGTGGTGTGGTTCTCTTTCAAAAATCTCTTCCTCCCTTTGAAAAGTATTTTCTTGAAAAACACTGAGAGAGGGATGATGTCACATGTTCTCTTTAGCAAAGAACCTTTAGTAAATCATCTCTAAGTCTACTTGGGCTAACCTAGTGTAGAAAACAAGAGTGATGTAGCCAAGGAACTCAATGATATCCAACATTCATTGTACATGTGAGATCATGCTTCAGGGGTTTGAAATTTTTCAGATATATCAATGAATTGCTAAATCCTGCACATACTTCACCAAACACCTCAGAAAGTTCAGGTGCAAAGATAAAGCTCCCCCTTTCATCCATTTGACTTCAATCCATACTCCCCTTTAATTGACAAGATAAACTCAATTAAGAAACAAGGGATGAAAGTATGATTGGAATATCTTCTCTTTTCTCAAGATGGTATTAATCTAAGAATCCCATCTTCTACAGATTGGCTCCCCCTCAAGGGGTGCACTCCATTCTGTCCAAACCATCCTCCAGTTGAGAATGATCATCATCTTCAATTCCCTGTAATGTTAGCACATGTAAATACAAGTGATTAGGGAATAATATGGAACCTCCTTGGTTAATCAATGTGAACAACAAGTTTGAGAAGATTCTCTCAACCGAGATGTCCCATTTTCACCATTCTTCACACTTGCACATTTGATCTTCAATGATGATTGTGCTGGTGTGGATCTCAACACATCTTCATGTGAAATCTTTAGTTTCCTTTTTTCCTTAGCAATTGCCAGTGCTTCATCTTCAGCTCTTTGCAGTTCTATGGAAAGTTGCAACAGATTAGGCCATATGACTAACAAGTCATTTGGAAGTGAGGCCTCAGTTTTGGAAATTCCACATGGTTCTTTTGATACTGTTAAGCCACCTTTCTTAGGCAACTTATTTTCAACCAATCCCTTCTGCTTCTTCTGGATTGATTGTCTGTTTGAGTCCAGTCTGCCTCTATTGAATTTCATGTCTTCTTTACAATGATCCATGGTATGGCCTTTCTTTCCACAGTAGAAGCATGTTCTCTTCTTGGTGGTCCTTCTGGATGCATCACCCTTCTTGGATTTCAAATCCAAGGAATTCTCTTCCTTTTTCAACATCTTCTTGGGAGCATTGTCACCTTTCTTCTGTTTGCTTCCCAAGGTTTCCATTTTAGCTAGGTTCAGTGATCTTCTCTTCTTTTTAGCTCTGGATACAGTTGGAGATTGACATGTATTATTTTGACCACTTTTGCAATCATCCCAGATGTTGTCAAGTAGTCCAAATCTATTTATAGTAAACAGATGTCTCTGGACCTGTGGATGCTGCTTCTTTTCCTCTGGCTTGCTCCCCCTTGGCATGGGATTCCTTTGTGATTTGACATTCAGTGGATTGTACCAACAATCCTTTTCACAGTGCCCATACTTATTACAACACCAACACTGACCCACAAATCTTAACCTCTTCAGTCCTTCTGATTGTTGGGTACTTTTCTTGACTTGTTGTGTTGTTTCAGGAGAGCATTCTTTCTTCACTGTCTTCATCCATACTTGTTTGGATTCATTCTTCCATCCTTCACTTTTAGTAGAAACGCTTTTAGAAGCATGAGTACAATATGGTATGGATGGTACCTTCTTTTTAGAATATGTTTCCCTTTCATTAGAGGATGTCTTTCTTTTAGAATCATCCTTCTCAAAGCTCACTTGAGTAGCAACATTTCTTCTTTCAGCTGACTGGGAGGCTTCAGCTTTGGGTGATTGAAGATTTTTCAATATCACCTCTAGTTCTATGCATTTCATGTTAAGGGAGTTCTTCTCATCCTCAACAGTTCTTAGCCTTCCTTCCCATTTCTCTTCCAGCTGTTCTAACTGGTCTTCATGCACCTTCTTCAATTCTAGTAATGAATTTTCAAGCTCCTTCACCCTGTTTACTTTGTCTTCAATTTCAGCATCTCTGACATTCATTGAAACTTTGTGCCTCTTTTCCAGTGCATGGAAAACATCTTTGACCACAGTCTTAAAGAATTCTTTCTTAGAAAGGCTTCTTTGCAATTCTTCACAAGTATCTTCATATCTTTAATTGCAAAGAGAAACTGTTTCATCCTTAGCCTTCACCAGCTTTCTGAGAGTGTTGGTTATGCCAACCCTTTTTGCCAACTGATCTTCCATTGCATTGGCTTCTTCTTCTAACTGTGATTTTTCTTCTTGAAGATCAAGGATGCCTGTAGCTATACACATTGCCACTTCCTTGGGGACTGTCTTCTGAAGATATTCGATTGCACTTTGAAGATCTTTCATTGTTCCAACTTCATCACAACTAGGACAGGCTTTCTTCATCTTTTTGGCCTGTTTCTTCTTTCTATTTTTCTGAGTCTTGGCAGATATCTCCATTTTAGGTTGTTCTTTCATTTCCTCAAATCTGCACACCGTATAGACTCTCTTGGATCTTTTATAGGTAACCTCCCTCTGATACCAATTGAAGTGCCCAGATCAGTGTGAATCACTGAGAGGGGGAGGGGGTGAATCAGTGATCCCTTAAAACTTTTTACTAATTGATTCCTTATCAATTAAACCTCTATGGCTAGTTAAATCCTCGATCCACTCTTCTTGTATCTCTCACCTTTCCACGAATGATGCAGTAAATGTAAAGGCACTGGACACAATGATTTACAAGGTTCGGCACCAAAGGCCTACGTCCTTGCCATGTTGGTTATACACCCCAACATGGTTTCTCCATTATAACTTGTTAGAATTAAAATGGTCGATACAGAGTCCCACTGTATCTCTCATGAGTCCCACAGGAGGGTCTTTATACTGCGTCCCACAGTGTTACCAGAGTCCCACTGGCCTGCTCTAGAATCCCACTGAAGACTTCTTCCACCCTGAGTCTCACAGGGGTCTTCTCCTAGCTCCTCGAGTCACACGAGTAGCTCTTCTTCACTTTAAGTTCTTCAAGTATCCTCAGCAGCCTGGGATAAAGGCTGCTGGCCTTGATCTGTACCTCTGCTCACTTGTGATGAACAAGTCTTCTCGTATTTCTCAGGATTTATCTCCTTCTTCTAAGGATGACCTGGCCTCTCTCAAATTACTGAATACTCAGACAATTGATGTCTTTATCTTCAGTCTGGTCCAGTCTCACTGCAATTCAACTTCATGCACTGAATGCATGGAAACTCTGATTCTTCAAGATCTTCTGGTCTTGGACTTCTCAATTGCACTCGGCCTGATTTAGCTTTGTTCACGTGTGCACGTGCATGAATGTAAGCATGCACTCCCCTTCTTCTCTTCTTGGTGCAGTAAACCCTCAGAGGGTGTAGCCAACTATAGCACACACCTTGTCACTTGAACTTCACACTTTGATCAATGTGTTTACACACTTAAATGTGTGTTATACTTTGTGTGAGTCTTCTTCTTCTTCTAAGTGTGTCCACTCCACTTAGAGCACACACATAGGTTCGGCCTTCTTGTTCTTGTTTGCTCACACACACTTCCTTTGATCAATTAGCAAACACAGGGCTTGGCCTACTTCACTTACTAATCACACACACTTCCTTGTTCTTTTAATCTTCTTCAAAGTATGAACTTCACTTATGCACACACTTGGTTCTCCATTTTGTACACACAAGGGCTACGGCCTCTTTGTTTTCTTTTTGCACACATGTAGGCTTAGATGTTTATCTTCACTTGGTTCACACACAAGGGCTAAGCCTTGGCCTTCCACTTTGAACACCTACATCCCGTAGAGAGTTCTTCTCTTCACTTGGCTCACACAAAGGTATGCCCTCGGGTTCTTCTCCACTTCTTCTCCATGCAAGGTTGCAAGAGTGTGGCCTCTACTTTCTTCAAATTCCGCGCGCAAGTCCTCAAGGTGCACAAGGGTCGCGCCATTCCTCGGACAGTCGTGCAAGTTCTTTAGCCGCAGCCGCGCAAGGTACCAAGCCGCGGGGCGCACAAGCGATGCGGCCTCGGGTCGCGCAAGTGTAAGGAACAAGCTAGCCACACAAGCTCCTCCTGCCGCGCAAATTTGCGGGTAGTGAGGGCTCCTTCTGCCGCGTGAGTACGCGGGCAGGGACCTCCTTCAGAGCCTCGGGTGGCTCTGGAACTTCAGCCGTGCAAGTGTGCGCGGGGCTTCTACTTCGCGAGGCACAAAGGCACTCACGGGTCTTCCAAGGTTTTCATCAAACTCTCCTCGAGGGATAGGCCTCATTTTTATAGGCAAAGGAGAGGCGGTTCAATCCATGTGATATAACTTCAAACTCCCATGATTTTCAGTTCTTCAAGATTCTGTAAAATCTTGTTTTTCTCCTCGGTTCACCGCGGGTTCTCCTTCTTTATTTTTGTTTTTCTCCTCCACGTGCATGCGACTTAGAACGCATGCACGGCCTTCGTCTCTTCTATCCCATGCAAAAAACGAACTCACCGAAGCCTCGGCAACTTCGTTTTGCCTCGTCCTTGTTCGAAATCTCCCAAACATTGCATGCATGCCTATTTTCTTGCATGATCGTGTTCGGTAGGACTAGACGAGCTCAATGGAGCCTTCGGCTTCGGCAATGGTGGCCAGGATCTCAAAATCCATGCTCGGATGGCGCCTGGTTCGTAGGAGGCTCGCGGGGAGGCTTCGGCATGGCTCGAGGAAGGAGACGCCTCGCGTGCCATTGGATCAGATCTTTGGACGGCCGCGATTAGAAGATCTCGCGCGAGATCGATCGTGCTGTCGAGATCTGGAGCGCGATCGATCGAGCGGCCAGGATTCGCTCCCGGTGAATTTTGTGTGTCCCACATCGAAACAGCGAGTGGATTTTCCTCGGTTTATCACCCAGCCGCTCCCAGAGATGGCCAGTTGAATCTCCTCCCCTCTCGGTGCCGCCCCGCACCGAGTTCTCTCTGCGGGCGCGCTATTGCGCCCACCCCTGCCACTCGGTCACGCCACTGGCGCCTACGATGCTTGTCACGGGCGCGCTCCTCGCGCTCACGCTGCGCGGGCTTGATCACCGCGTGGCCTCGGGGCTTATACATGGCCCCGATCTCCTGCCTCAGGGATATGCTGCCTTGGCCTGAGGGTTCCCCATGGGCGTGGTGACCTCGAGTCCCACATGAGCCTTGGGTGATGACCCTCGGCTGGCCTTCCTTGGTGGCTATTTTTTGCTACTTAAAAACACAAGTTCTTTGTTAAAAAAACAAAGTGACAAGCGTAAATGCCAATTGCCATTCAAGCCATCTTCTAAGACATTCTTTCCATTTCTTTTTCATTCTTCTTCCACAAACTTCCTCAACTCCTTTCAATCATGTATTCTAGACTTATGAGACATTTGTAGAAGGTTATTCATCAACCGAAACACCTGAATTAAATAATTCATCAACATTCTTCAATGATCTTCATTGATCAAATCAGAGATCAATTGGATCTTCTTCACATTCACATGCACTAACTGTTAGTGCATGGACTTCATTAATCCACTTCATCCACTTAGAAGTTGTGGATGGATCCCATTCACTTCCTCATGCATTGTCTTAACAATGCATGGCCTTCTAGAGCTTGTTGTGACATTGTATCCAGTTGATACAAGTTCTTGGAACTTAAAGATCAGTTCAACAATCGTCTGATTTAATGATGCTCCATCATCATTCTCCATCATCATTCTTCATAGAGAATGTTTCAACCACAACATCCTATGTCACTTAGTGAATATCCTAAGTGACATGCCTCTAAGTACCATGGCCATTCTCCTTTATCACCATCACCATCACATCCTTTGTCATTTACATCTTGACATTCCTTGACATCCATTCATTCCATGACAACATCATGCCTCATTGACAACAAATGCAACACAGTGCATTTCAGATACTATCATATAAATATTTTCCTTGAGAATCTGGAAAATATGACCTTCACTTTCCCCTTTGGCACATTATGATATAAGAGGATTCCATTTGGTTTATGTAATTCTCCAAGTACATTCCAATGATTCATTGTTATTATTTTTTCGAATTACCTAGAGGATTAAAAAATATTATGGATGATTTAATTTTATATGGTTCCTCTATTGACCAATATTTGAGTAGTCTTGGTTTAATATAATATCACTGTATTAGAAATAATATTATATTAAATTATGATAAATCTCATTTCATGGTATAGAAAGGTATAGTACTGGGGTTTTTCATTTATGGGGATGGTATCCATGTATATATATCAAAAGTGTACGCCATTTCTTACATACTATTCACCAAAAATATATGGGATTTGTGGTTTTTCTTATGTTATGATGGATTTTACCTTTGTTTCATTCGTAAATCGAGTAACATTTCAATACCCCTCTCCTACTAACTCAAAAAGGAATCATAATTTATTTTTTTTTAAGAAAAGTGAGTAAGATTTTAAAAAATTGAAATGGAGTCTCACATCACACCCAATAATGCAAACACCTCGGTGGGATTGACTACTTTATCTCATGTATGATGCCTCTAACTATGCATTTGGGGTAGCCTTATCATAACAGGTTGATTGAGTTCTAGTTTACATAGCCTATGCCTCATGCACATTAGAATTTTCCCAAGAAAAATACACTACAAATAACAAAATCCTTTTTATTTTTTTTCTTGGATAAATTCAGGTCATACATTTTAGGGTCCAAATTAATTATGTTCTCAGATGATAAATCCCTATGGTATCTCCTTAAGACACCAAAATACAAACCAAATTTGAGTCAGTTTATTCACCTACATGAGGAATTTAATAGAGTTATTAGTGATAAAAAGGGAGCAGAAAATGTGGTGTCTAACCATATCAGTAGGATCCTCCCATCCTTAGACATTGACCCATCCCCCTATATTCCCATTAAATATAAGTTTAATATTGAGAAATTGTACCATGGGGAAGATGTTATTCCTGGGTATGCCAAAATTGTAAATTGTTTGTAGAATCTTTCATTCCTGAAACATTCAGCAAAAACCATGCCAATAGTCTAAAACATTAGTCTTGTTGGTAAATTTGGGATAACCCCTACCTTTGATGCACATGTAGTAATAAATTCATCAGGTGTTGTGTTATTAAAAGGGAGTTTTAGTCCAGCCTTAGGTTTTTACACAGTCTTGATTTTGGGGGCCACTTTGGTCTCTAACAGACTCCTTGAAAGGTCCCTGGTTCTTGTGTCTTTTGGCCTAAACCATTCCAGTATTCCCATGATTTCTGTAAATCTTGTCCTTATTGTCAAAAGATGAGGAATATATATAAATTAAATGAAATGAAACAATAACCCCTACACTATCATGACATATTTTATGTTTTTGGCATTAACATTATGCGGAAATTTCCCAATTTCTTTGGAAACTTGTATATTCTTATGAAAGATTATTACAAGCCAATTTGTTGGGGCATGAGTCACAAGGACAGATTATTCTAAGAAAATTGTGAAATTTTTAAGAATGGAAATTTTATGTAGGTTTGGATTACATAGGTTCATTGTTTGGGACTCGGGTTCTGATTTATGTAACTGAGAAATGCAATCACTAATTTCTCAATATGGGGTTGGGTATCAAGAGACTACTATATATCACCAAAAAACTTATGGTCACGATGTGGTGTATAATAGAAAGGTAAAATTGATTCTTGAAAAAATGATTTATCCCAATAGAAAATATTGGAGTCCTACACTGAATTATTTATTATCGGCTTACTGTAATACCTTTAAAACTCCCATTGGAATGTCTCTCTACCCGCTTGTGTTTTAAAAGAGTTTCCACCCCCCCCCCTATTGAGATAGAGAATCAGGACTACAGGGTTAATAGAAATTAAAATTCAAATATTTTGGGTGAAAGTTCTTAAAGGAAGCATCAAATTTAGGAGTTGGAAGAAATGTATAGGGATTCATATGAGAACTCTAATATTTATAATGAGGGAACTAAGGCTTCTCATGACTCTCTCGTCCTTCATCAGCAATTCCACACTAACAAGAAGGTCCTCCTTTATAATGGAAGGATGAAGTTTCATTCAGGTAATATTTTTCCCACTTTTTTGCCTCATTCACTCTTACTAATGTTTACCCATTTAGTGTTGGTCATGTTATAAATAATGAAACAAAACAAACCATTATTATCAATGGGAAGTGACTGAAGAACTTTCATGAATCCCATCCAATCTCCCTGGTGGATGAACTCCAAGTTCAAGAAGAAACCAAAAAATGAAACCCATCAGGTGTTATCCATCCTTACCACATTCATTTTTGTTAGAGTGAAGACAGTCCATACTCTAGGTGTGGAGGATAGGTATATTCCTAGATTGGTTAGGAATTTTCATCATCTATCTTCTTTTTCACTTTTTGGCTTGCTAGATAGTATTATTGCCTTCCCCCGATGCCCCCATCAATTTTGTGTCATATTATTAATTTTTATACCTACTTAATCATAGAAAATTATTCCCACTTAGTCTTGTAAATTATTGAAAATGCATGAGGAATTTCCCTATTTCATATTGATTTAACGTTAAAAATATCACTAATAGAATGTCTAATTTACCATGATTTCAACTCTATTTTGCGAGTTATTATTGAAAATTGGTTTTATTTTGATGATATAAATTGTGGTATCATTTAAAAACCATTGAGAATAATGGTACCCATTGTTTGGGTAGTTTATTAGAAAATTTTTCCACTTAATTTCTCAACACATTTTTGCAAAAAAACATAAATTATTAATATTTATTAATTAATATATTTTAAATATAAGTTGGTTTAATATTTATTTGCTTTCCCAAATGATGTTTCCATATGTTGTTTATTTATTGAATCTTTTTCATTACTATAACAGATTGACTTATGTGTGTATACATGTTAACTGACAGTTGTAAACCATTAAAAAACATTTATTCACAAAAACAAAAACATAAAACCATGGGTTGTGTATTTTTTAGGTCAAAATCACTCTTACTTGACCTTTTATATTCTTATAAAAATTGAAATTAATGTAATGAGGAGATCAAACAAGGGTTGAGTGACGGGTGTGATATTGGTCCCCAATTCAACTTTTGAAATAAACAAAAACAATAATAATAATAAATGATGGGAGTGATGAAATGTAAAATATATTGAGATATATCGGTCAAGATATTATGTTTTGACTTTTTGGAATTCTTAAGTGATTGATTCTTCATATTTTATTGCAAAAGATATAGTGTAGGTTTGGTGGATTGAATAATTTAAGTAGAATAGTTTTGAAATAAATTATATATACTGGATATAAAGTGGAAAAGATATCATTAAATGGTTTTCACAAAAACAATTAGAGAATTATTTACATAGTTAACTGTTGAATTAATTTTTCATAATGGTGTCATGAATCTCGTAAACTTTTTTATGATACGATTTATGATAATTCTTTTTCCATGATCACTGAGAATTACTCCATGGTGTAGTTTTTTCATTAATCAAATTTCTATCACTGATTAAATTTTCATTAATTATAAATATTTTTGTAATATCACTATGAATATTTTTTTTAAATTATATTTTTCCCACGAGGAAAAAGTTTCTGGTGTGGGTGTGAGATTATGTAGCAATTCACTATTCATTTCCACCCTTATACCACTATGTTATGATAATTTTGTTTGATAAATTAATAATTAAATAAAAAAACTTATTTCATGTTTGATTTATTTATTTTTGTTCTATTAAAAAGATAAATTTTACTTGTTTTGATAATTTCATTGTAGGTGCAAGTTATTTAGAGAGTCTGTGAGGTTGTTTAAGCAAAATAGACCAAAGTGCATGGAATCCCAGGAACACTTGTCAACTATTTTTAATTTTATAAATAAATATGTGAACTAAAAAGTATTTATATTATATGTGTGGATCCATAATTAAGTTTACTATAACTCTTATGAAGACACCCAATCTCGATTTCTCTATTTGGTGGCCAAACAGAATTTATCTGTCTAGGGAACCGAATCTGTTTGAAGAAAATTGTTTGGTTTTGTATTTCACATATATATCATTTTTTCCATATCCAAATGATTCCAAAAATTATGTGTATTTATTCAATAGGTGAAAATATGACCATTTATTAGTTTTAAAAATGATACAATACTATCTAACCACCAAAAACTATGGACCATGTGGATTCTAAAAATCACGGTGCCAAAACCACCTTCTACTTTGCCTATAAATTGGCACCATGGGCACCCCATTTGAATTTTTTACCTGGGAGTGACGTTCTGAAATTTTTGAGTTCTATTGGATTCCTCTCCACATACTATATTTTCTTTAGGACCATATACTCATATTGGGGTCAAGGATAAAGGTGATGTTCCACTCGAGCCTCCTCTTCCACTCAATGGAAAGATAAATGGTGGACAATCATTCCAAGAGAGCTACACATCATGTAAATGGATTTATATTAGTTTTTTTATTATTGTTTGGTGTAATTTTTGTGTGTAGAATTTTATCAAAGTGTTATCGTTAATTTCATCTCATTTTAATGCATTTATTTTGTACACATTTGTGTAACACATTTAATTTCAATACTGATTCGGTCGAGATTTGAGTTCGAATCATGGGTTATTATGATTGTAAAACACAATAATCCTATTTCTATTGCACAAACATAACATTTTAGTATTATTTTATAGCCCTTTTACTTTACTTTAGATCGAATACTTAACAACATGATTGTTGTTTTATGGTTTGGTTCTTTATGCATCATTTTAATAGGCATGATGGGAATTGAGATCTTGATTACCCCAAACCGAATGATTCCATTAAACCATGTGTAATTTCGAAAACGATGAACTAAAAAATATGTGTAGTGAACTTGAAATTACCTACTTATCTTATAATTCTTAAAACATGGCCTTTATTTTTCAACTATTAAACTCATTAAATTAAGTAATTTTATTAAAACTGTTTTTCAAAATGACCCCCTCTTTTATTGTTTTTTATTGAAAATAAAAACAATAAACCTATCAAATATCCTTTTTATTTCACCTAGAGTCTTCCATAAAATATAAAAAAACTCAAAAAACATAACAAACTTGGCTTGTTCACACAATGATTTCAGGACTCGAGTGAAAACACCCACTAAAGGTGTTCATGAGGAAAACATTTCTATACTTTAATAAACATTAGACACTAAATATAATTAAATTAATTCTGTTTTATGAAAAAAAATTCCATCAGTCATAATAATTCTCAATATCTATACATTTCATTACAATGTAGTGTTCATGAAGATTACACCAATTTCTTTGATTAATTACCCTTGTTCGTGTATTAATTATAGTATTGTGCAACAGTTTTTATAGCGTATCCATTTCAACAGAAATCACCACTCAGGCATGGAAAATATAAGAAAAACCCAAAACCTAGGTTCCAAGGATGAAAAAATACAAAAAAGGAGAAATCATGATACTTTAATAATCCTTTGTTCTACCATGGTAAAGGTAACAATCTAAATCCTCCACCTCTTAGAAATTAACCTCTACTAACTTCCAAGCCTAAACCAAATGTCAATGATATCATAGGGAAATTGGAATCCCAAATCCTTTAATTTCGATATACCACTCAATAAAAAAGTCAATAATTTCATACTCAAGTGGGAAAATTGAGTGACACGTTAGGTGAGATAAAGATGCATGGTTCTTGAAAACTTCATCCCCAACAGCTTGTCAATCTAAAAGACAAAGGTAATGTATCACTATAAAAATAGAAAATTAGCCACATTTTTTAGTCATGTTTTCTAAAAAAATCAATAGAATTAGATTTTGAATCATTTTCATTAAATTTGGGTAAATTTTAATTTTTTCATGTCTCCATAAAAAATAGGGCTAATTTATCCATGTTTTAAAATGTTTCTAATTTTTAATTATCCATGTTTTTTAAAAATAAACTAACATTTATTTTAATCGTTTTTTAATTGTTATAAGATTAAATATGGAATTAAAAATTAGTATATGTCAATATATTTGTAATATATTTACATAAAATATAAAATAAATACTATTCATTTAAAATTAACAAATACACACATAGATATATAGATAAATGTTTGTAAACACACACACACACACAAACACATAGTGGTTATAATGGGGTGATTTTTTTGAACAACACATCATTTCCTAATTGGTTTAAAAACATAGGTAAATACATTATCCACTTTTTTAAGTGTAACCAATATAAAAAATTCACCAATTTTTTTTTTAGTCTATATTCTACTAAATTCTTTATTGGTAATGATCAATCTCCTACCATTATTTCTAGTGATGAGAAATCTACACTTCCGGTCCTCTATTCAAATCTCTCCTTCTAAATCTTAAAAATATTTGACTGAAAATAAAAAAATTAAGATGGTAAAAATGTTTTCAAGAATATCCCCATGATTTAAAATATACCAATTTCAATTCCCAAAAAAATATAACCCATTATAAATCTAGGGAAAATGAAATTGGAAAAGAAATTATTGATAAATTTAAAAAATCTCTAGTAGACAACCATATTCTGGATGAAATGAAGAAAATTATACAATATGGGAAGCTTAATTATGGATCTCTATACCCACAAAAAACAAATTTAAGGGGATGAGAGAGTAATTATAGTGAAAAATGTCTCAACACTGATTCAACCAACATTATCAACAAAGTACACAGATCAAGGAAAATTCAAATTTCTAGGAATCATAAGGGAGTGTTATTTTTCTATTGTTATTATAGATTTTTAATCATATATTAATGTGATTCATACTTTTATTTTCTATAATTTTCATGTAAGAGAATTAAATCCCATTTTAATTGTAGTTTAGTAGGTGAATCAGAGTATTATATTCTCAAATATTTTATTGGAGTACATAATGGTGATGGTGAAGGATTTAGTGTTCCATATAGAATTATATTTACTTCAAATGGTGGATAATAAAATTCATAGACATATATCTTTCATTCTTTCTAGGCTATTTAGGAAAATGAAACACAATAATCAGTGAAAATAATGAAACCTTATCCCAGAAATTTAGTGGTGATGATTTATATTTTACTATTCTAGATATAATGAAACATATCACTAAGGAGCAATCCACATTTTCATTTCCCAATATTGATGTGATCCCCAATGATTTTGGAATTAAAAATTCATTTTTATCTCTTATCCTATGTTTATTCTATTTTTGATAGATTGGGTTAGGATTCATCAATATATTATTTTATTTTTGTTGAAAATTTCTGTTCGTATTAGTATATTTATAATTTATTACATTTAGGATATTTCTAAACTATCTATGATACTACAATGACCACTGATATTGACTTTTCCATTGAGGAGGGAAATAATGAGAAGATTTGTGGTATACATGAGATTATTCCAAAAAAATCAATTCCTTCTATTTTATATCATCCGTTAATTCAATTAATACTACTTCCATATAACATAAAATATGAATTCCTTAGGGTTTGGGACAACTACCATTTATTATTTCCAATAACATCCCTCTATAGAAAGAAATTCAATTTCTTGATCTTTTTAGAGTGAATAAAGAATAAATTGGGATGGAAATTGGCCAATATCCATGATATTAGGCCATCCTTATGCCTAAATATAATTTTCCTTGAGGATGAGGCTAAAATAGTAAAGAAACTAAAATATTGTTCTATAAAAAAACCATTTCACACAAAAAATATGGATTATAGAGTAGAAAAATCTAACCAAACTGAGGTATTATTTAAAAATAACTTCAAGAGGTTCAAAATAAAACCAAAACAAATCCTAATAAAAAATTGATTTAATTGAAAATCTAATATATCATTAGAATAATTGGAAACCCAAGATGTAGAGTTCCAACCTATGTACATAAAATATCAAAAAGAGGCTACCAAATTTAAACATATGTTTGATCTTATCCATCTCCTCTATAGATTTATAGTTATTCTTAGTGATTAACCTCAAAAAATCTTAACGAAGTTCCACATATTGTGACCTACCATGAATCCTTAGGGTTTCATCAATGAAAGAATTACAATTAAGGCATTTCCTTTCTACTTTGATAGGGTATCCCAGGTTTGGTTATACTACCTACCTACCACTATAATAGGTTGGCCTGACCTTAAATGTCTCTTCCTGGAGTTTTTTTCCAGCCTCACAAACTGCAACACTTAAGAAATATATATATGAAATTTTTCCATCATATAGAGAGATGTTGATTGAATATTGAGATATATTTATAAAAAATTGTTCAAGTGTTCATCATCATCATATTAGTGACCAAATGATATCCAAATACTTCTATGTGGGATTTTTTTCCCAGGGATAGTGACATGATAGATGATGATATAGGTGGATTTATTTAAAAAAACCCTATTGTTTCTCACAACCTGATAGATAACATGGATCAAAGTGCATGGAAATTTAGGAATTTCATGACCACTCCCACTAAAGGTGATCCTAAGGAAATCATTTTTCACTGGAACTAAAAGTGTAAACTAAACTAAATGAAATGAATAGTATTTTATTAAAAAGTTCCAATGACCAATGTGATTCTCAATAATTATATATTCCATTATATTTTTTATTTGTCGGGATAGCACCCCATTATTTAATTAATTCCCCAAAACATATTATTCATTTGAGTTATGTGCATCAATTTTTCAAGGGAATCCATTTCCACATTAACCCCCAATAAAGAAATAAAATTATTGGACAAACCCTAAAACATGGTGGAATGGATGAAACCAATACCAACAAGGGGTGAAATTATGAAACACTAATAAATATTGGTACCAACATGAAAAGGTTTTCAATCCTTATCCTCAAAATCTTAGAAATGCTCCTTTATCACCACCCAAGCATGAACAAAGTATTATTGAATTTCATGTCATATTACCAATTTATTATACTTTGATTACATGTATATATAATTAGTTTAATATTAAATCATATTATGACATATTGTTCATAGATCTCACAAAATTTAATGTATAATTTTATTGGTTATGTGTCACATTGATAAGGTCAAAATGGTTCCTCGCTATGATTAGAACATTGAATTTCTATGGCGATATTCTTAAATATAGTTCTACTATTCTACAACGTAATATGATATTACCCCCCAGTAGGAATGTTTCATGTTTGGGGTTGTCATACATTACTATCTATGAGTGTGTGTAATGGTTCATAGAATTTAACATCATCATTGTTGCATTTCATGACTTTCACGCTTAGATTTATTAACCAAAAACATTATTCCATATGTTGGACGGAAGTAGTGTATGTTGGTTGAATCATGAATAACATAAAATAAATGCATAAGTATAGGAAGGATTTTCCCTTCCATATTTATGGAATCTTATATCTCAGCCCTTTGATTAGAAAAGAACATTTTCATTAAATTCAATGTCCAGGGTGTTAAAATGTGCTTAATGTAAATAGCTAAAGAATGGAATATCGACCACATAGGATGATGACGTAGATGTGAAACATTATTTATAAGATATTGATAAAAAGGGAATATATTAGACAATGAACGTTCATATGCAATTTTTGACATTATGAAATTATGTCATTTATCTTGGGTTCCTTGAACCATTGCTAAATAGTAATCTAAGGCCTTAGGAAAAACTTCCTAATTATAGTGACAAATAATCCTAGAGGGTCATATAATATGATTCAATTGATCTCGATTAAATATATTTAAATTTAATTGCTAGTGTATATATTTTTCTGAAGACCAAGGAAAAATTATATTTGTGTTTTATTGAACACTAATACTCACAATGTAATAAATAATTTATTTACTTTTTTATGTGAATATTTGATAAATATTTACTCACAGGATCATGAATATGATCTTTATTTTTTTATTTATGAATTTAATACTTGATTAAATATTTATATGGTTATTTAATAAATGTCAAGGATGAACAGACCAAGACCGTGTCTATTGTTACGTACTAATTTTCCAACGACTAAAAATTATACTTATTGTTGTGAAATATAGTGTATGAAATAAAATTATATTACTACTATTATTATACTGCATAGAGTTTTTAAAATATTTTTATATTATTTTGGTGATGTAAAAAATTAAATTATAATTTAACCTAAATACTAGACCTATAAATAGATGGTTAGGTCTATTGTGTAGAGTTAATTGAAAATTGAGAATTGAGAATTGTTGCACACAATAGAATTCGATATCTTGAATTTTCATCCTCTCTTCCTCTCAATAATGAGAAGAACTCCTTCAAACATGAATGAACATGAGAAATCGATATGAATAGAACAATATGATTGATTAGTTTCACTAACACTATAAAATCATACGTTTTTCATAGATTAAAGGAGCGCATATGGACCACTACTCTAGGGATTCTACAATTAGATCCTCCAAGAACAATGAAGGTAACCCAAATAGTGTTTTCGAAAGATCGACATCATCATTGATAAATTGTTCCTAATATGAGGTAATCATTTTGTTGAATAAAAAAATTATTTTTAAATTTGATTCGTAATATCCGCTATTTGGGTTTTAGGAAACCCTTAATTAAAATAAATTTTAATATAACACCCACCAAAGGTGATTCCACTATTATTAAAACCTTCAAGTGGTGTCAAAGTGAGTTACATTCAAATTTTATATTATTTAATTGATTTTTTTATTTTACAGATAAAATTTAAGATTCATTCCATTTTTTTATTTTTTTTATTGATCAATCATCTAAATATCTTCTTCCTCTTCTTCATTTTTATGAAATATTACAAATATTGGTTAACTATTAATAAATTTTACTTGTGAAGATCCAATCTAGATGTTCCAAGAATCCTAGATGGATAAAATAAGACTACACACCATTTATTTCTTAGTTGCAAGTTTTGTATTCTTGTTCATTACATAAGGACACCAGTTTGGATTCTCGGTCTTCATGTAAAAAGTGAACACAATATGTAAGAAATTCACTCTTTATATATCATCCAGGGTGGCACAACTCTTTTTCAAATTACAAACCATGTTTTTTGACTTGATGTTGTGTAGTCCATGCATTTTTAGGATAGAAAAAAAGTTCAAACAATGTCATGTAATTAATGCATCACGTGTATTTAATACACTATGCATATAGAATGGAAAACCATTTAAATACAATTAGATTCCACATATCCTATATAAATTTCATGTACTTAATAAATATTTTCAATAAGTTCACATTGTGTCTCTAGTTGTGTACTATTGAGATTGGATACAGATATGATTGTGCCATGTAACTAGTCGGTACACACTATGCACTTTACCTGTATACATGAAAATATTAAAATTAAATAATTAATATTTAAATATTATAAAATCAAGTTCAATGACTCATTAATTTGATAGTACACAATTTCCATCATGTTTTATATTATATTAAATGTTTAATTAAATCAATTTCTTATTTGATACAATGAATCATGTATTGTTATTGTATATTAAATAAGTAATGCATTAAATTATTCATGCTACATAATTTTAATGTGTTCCATGGTTTATTTCGTTTACAGTAAATGCCATAAAATTATCAAACATTACATGTACCCAATATGTTGTAGTCATTCATTACTTACAATTAAACAATATTGAGTTGTTCATATAGGTAAACACTATGTTGATTCCAACTAAAAAGTTGTGTAAAATTTTATTAAGATTTAAATAAAATAAAATTATTTATTTTTTTTGAAATCATATTGGTTGAGAATTTTTGGATGATTGGATGATATAAGATATAATTAATTAATTGAATAATAAGACTATTTATTGGATTTATTCTTGTGTGTTTTATCTTATTAAATAAAAAATGAAATGAATGCTAGCTAATTATTTTAAATGAAAAGTTGTAACATGTTTATGACTAATCATTATCTTGACCAATAAAAGTGTATGTGTTGGATTTATTTAATTTAATTTATTTCATGGATCTTAATTTATTTATTATTAAATTAAATTGGATTTAATGTGAATCATCCCCCCATCCATTATTATGTTGGACCTTTGTGTCCATGGTAATTTATATAATTCACCTCAACCAATCCTTAAGTTCCTATATTCTACATGTTAGTTATAAAAACAAGTAATTAATAAAGTATCTCATGGTTTTTGGAGTCAGTTCAAGATGAAACCATATTGATATCAACATAAGTTCTACACATGTGGACATGTGTAATGTTACAACTCATGCCAAAAATGACAGAAGTATTACATTGCCTAGTTCATAGGTTGATTGATTGGCCAATTAATAAATAAACGATTAGATATGTTCATGATGGGTCCATTTATTTATTTATTTATTTATTTCCATTCATCATTTAATTTATGGATGCAATATCATAATCACATAAATAGATAAATTAATATGAAAAGAGAGAATTTAAATAAATGTATTGTGTGTAATTATTTTATCTGACATGGTTATTAATTAAGTAAAATATAATAAATATCGACAATAAAATTAATGTTTAAAAAAAGATAAAATTTATGAATAATAAATTAAAATCCCTCAACTAAATATTAATTCAAATTTATCATTTCATTACAATATTTGGAATGAAACAAAGATAACTAATTGTTTGACCAACCCATATTGGGAAAATTATTTTTTTAAGGGGTGTTCTTATAAAGGTTTTGGGATTAATTAACAATTTTACATAATGAGGAGTACCAATTTCTAAAAATGGTGAAATTTGAAGTCATGTGTTGAGAAAGTCCATGTTAGGGTTTTTGGATTGGGTAATCCACTCAACGGATCAAGGAGCTACAATCCTTTAGTTGGAAAAGACATGCCAACCTAAATAAATTATATTATCTTAGACAACCCTTTTTTGGGTTATATGAAGGGGAATATGGATTCTTGAAACTGTAATGTCCAAGAAACTAGACATTTTGAGTTTAATGATGGGGGATTTTAGGATTTGATAAAGTAGTGGGAGATTTAATAAAAATGTCATTATTATTATTTCTCACATAATTTGTAATCAAGAAAAGTACTTATAATATAATATTTAAAATTATAGAGTAAATGAAAAGTTAATCAGCCACTCTATCCATGTGATAAATATTGGATAAATACCATCTTCCCACTCTATCTAAGTTCTAGGAGTGGTTCTATCACATTCGGGTAGTGTTGTTCCATGAATGGGAATCTTTCTTACCAGAATCCTATGTGTGTGATCTTCCGGACAAAGAGTTCATTGATGATTAGTTCATTATATATGGAAATCATATAAGTTATGTGGTCCAAATTAAATGTTTGATGCTATGATATATGTCTTGTGAACTCATGAATTCTCATGAAAACATGGATTCTTAAAGGAGTCTCAAACATAAATGTTGTCTTTATTAGGAGAGAGAAAGGGAAGAATGGTTTGATATTTCCAATGAACTATTTCATATTAATCATATTGAGGGTGTGCCGACTAGGCCTCACATACTCTAAATCATTGGATATATTAATCTACTAGAATTTCATTGGTTTAATTTCCTTGATGAACTATGCACCGATCTCATTCTTACATCTCTCCCTCGAAGAATATATATATATTTTTGTTAATTTTAATATGAGAGACCTTGAGAAGTCAGTTATATATATATGCTTATTCTTATTTTCCATGTAGATAACAAGATGAAGCATGAAAATACTTTCTTCCTTATGGTGAACCAAGAGAAAGGTAAATAGAAGATCTCTAATCCCAAAGCTTCTTCATTCCCTTATAGGAAGAGAAAGATTGAGTTGGAAGAAATGGATTTGAATTATATTAGTTTTGCATGTGAAAAAAAGGTACATTGGATGAAAAACTACACCCAACCTAAGAAGATAATTGGAAGATTCATGTGAATTTTTTATCAAGGGAAATTTATCTTTTAAAAAAAACTTATATAAGATATTTCTTGCAGTGATCACATATGTATTCAAATAGAGGAACAATGTAAATTCAAAAAACAATGACTGGAAGGGGGTATCTATGAGTAGAAAATAAATCTAAACTTGTTACTATAGATAACTATGACTACTGCAAAATATTTCCAACTTGAATGATCTTGGTTTTGAAAGGTTTTTATTATGTTCCATCTATTACCAAAAACATTATATTTGTATCCAGAATTTATATGGGTGGATTTATCTTCAATTTTGGGGAAAAAGGATTCATATTTTTATAAGTGTAATGCCTCGACCCCAGTTACCCAGAATCAGTGCATTATTACATAACATTGACATGATATATGGAATAATTTCCTGAAAGACCGATCAGTTTAGTATGCTTGGAAGTAATAGATACACACATAAATTTTACATTACATCATGAAATAAAAAAAAACTACATTGTGTCCCCTTAAAAACACTCTTATATCCCTTATCATATTCCTATAGGTTAATCGTAATATACTTCGTTGTGTCTTGGAAAAAATAAAACATAAGAAATGGGTGAGCACAGATGCTATGTAAGGATAAAAATATATAGGAAACTATCATAAAAAAGAATAAATATTTTATGTGTTGTATAAGATGAGAACACAAGCCTTTTAAACTTATACTTTAGCATAATATGGAAAAGTTAAATCAAATATTTCCATTTACTTATTCACATAGATATTATACTAGTAAAATAATCACATGTAATAACAATATCCAATATCATAATTATGGAATCCATAATTCCAGACATCATAACCACAGGGTCGAGTCCTCAGGCCAAGACTACAAATAAGATTTTTCCAAGGCCTTGTGCCAAGACACTATTTTGTCTCATGAGACCTACTGATGCGTTGAGGAGCTATTGAGGGCTCCACCCCTCAATTACTAATTCAAATGCATTAATCATATGAAAATGGTGAAAAATAATCTAAACATTCATATTAAAACTAGCATAATAAATTTCAATATTTTAACCACAAAACATGAATGACATAAAAATAACTCATCCACAGTCAAAGATAACTCATTTAATATAATATGGATGACTGTATTATGATAAATCAACCTCAATCAATAATAAAATACACTTAATTATATTGACATAGATAAAAATATTCATTAAAACTATTTGAGAGAAATATCCCCGTTTTCTTGAAAACATTTAAATGCCGCACTATTTATCAAAGAAGTCGTTTAAAATAGTTTTTTTAATGAAATTGTCCCATTCACCATTTAATAATTTAAAAGGAATTTTGATTTCAAAACATTTATGTTCATATAAATAAATTCTTAAAAAGCCATTTTTAAAACATAGGAATTAATGAAAAATATTTAGAAGACTAAATATTTAAAATATTTAAAACTATATTTTAGATAAAGAGTACCTAACCAAATAAGAGACACTTGAATAAAAGTAATGAAGGAATACCATTAATAAAAAAATTATAATATCATAAGAATTAATGTAATCATGATATTATATGTGAAAGGATAGTATATACACCATATAAAAGTGAATTGGTGCAAAACAACAAAAAGGTCTCAAAGGAAAGTAAATTGAGTTGAAATACCTTATAAAGAATGTATCCTTAGATTAAGGATAGATAAATGAAATAATTATGTGTAAAAAATATAAATACACTCAATATAATTGATTATTTAGTGTAAATCAATTATACTACATTCATACATATTCTTGTAAAAACAAAACCAATGGATCGGATGTTTAACTCAATGAATAGAAATAGAGTTAAGATTACCCTTAAAAGGTTCATATCAATGGAATGTGAATTTATCAATGGATATATTACAAGTATCAATTGTATATTCATATAAAGGGGAGTGTAAATTACTGCATAAATAATAAATAGAAATTCCACACAAAATCTTGGAGTAAAATAATCAATGTAGTATGTGTAAAGCCCAATGTGTGGAAATTCAAATTTGAAATTCCCTTACTTATTTGGTAACTTACGAAACATAAAACCCATAAAATAAGAATCATAAAATTAATTTATAAATTCTAATAAATTAAATTATATTACACAAATAATACAATCATGTGTAGTACATACACCACACAAAAGGAAACTGTGGCAATATAGCATGAAACTCACAGGAATAAGAAGTGAGATGAAAACCCTTTACCAGGTTGTAATCAATAGATTCGTATGAAAAAAAGTTAGTAACCACAAAATGAATCACATTATACCATGAATATAAATAGAATAATGATATTATATATCAAATGTTAGTACAAAATAGACCAAAATTAATAAATAAGTGGTGAACAATAGAAATCTCAAGGAATTAAATGTGAGATAAGAAACACATTTACTTGTACTTTTCCATAGTATAGGTTAGGTTAAAATACTATATAATGGTAAAATAATTGTTATTAAATTATACACGAACCAAATAAATAAATATGATATCATATATGATCTTATAATATAGAGTTGTTTCTAGTATTTCAGTAGTATCATTGTTTTGGTAGTTAACTGATTCATTTTCCATTATATGTTTTGTTATGTAAGTCACGTTTTTTTTGTATAGACTGTATTTGATTCATATCCAGAATGATACTATGTTCCTAAATGTTATTGTTAATCATTAAATGAAAATTATTTTTGAATGATTACGATGGGGAATTAATCTCATCGCGTTCGTGGAGATGGTAATATGTACATACGCACGAGTGACAATATCATTATATTCATGGTGAAATTTTATGTAATTGGATGTTATATCATATATAAATAATCATTAGAATTGTATATTTATTATTTAAATTAGTTATATTCATTATTACACCCATCCAAATAATGAAGTGTTTGAATAACAAACTACACCACGACGTGGAGACGATAAGCCGTACGTACACACTTATGAGGACTTTGTCATTTATAGGATGGATAGAATAACAAATATGGTTGTACCATATTTATAATAACATCATATTATCTATAAGGTACTTAAGTTATAATTTTTTTAAGGAAACAACAATGAAACATGAAGTGAAACAGGAAAAGAACTTGAAAGAGGGTGGTGAAATTATTACCTCTTTTTCAAGTGTTTCATTTTGTGTTGATCAAAAAGAATCCTTAGGTTGGATTAATGATCAAATTATGGCCTCTTGGTTTAAGTTAGGATATTTGGGAGGATATTGGGGCTGAGGTTGGCCATGACAAAGGGATTTGGACGTGTTATTTTAATATAAATGGAAGTACCATTCTATAAGAGGGGTGAGGGTCACTTTAGGAAAACCATGAAATATTATTTTACAATAAACTCATTTTCAGCTTCTAATGGATCTAAAATTATTTTTTTCAAGGATAATGTGGGGATGGGTCGAAAATCCCTCAACCAATAGGTTTTAGACAGGTTTAGTTTTCCATATTAACCTTATATTTTAGATTTAACACTTAGTTAAATACTTTAACTTTTACCATGTATTCTTGTATTATTATATTATATGGTTAATAATTTTACTATAAAATTCCAAGCGTACCCAAAGTGGTTAATTAATGATATATCGATTATTATATATGTCCTTTGGCCAAAATTTATATTTTTAGGACAATTATGTCATTTAATAATATAGTATTTGTTTTAAAAACTCATTTATGTCAATTTTGAAACTAATAATTAATTTTTTTTAGTTAAAGTCATAATAGCAAGATTACATTGAGAAAAATTCATTGAATAGACCCTAACATGTCATATTAACCTATAAAATTAGTTAAATTCAAAAAAAAAGTGTCAAATTACATTTATTTGGATATTTATAATATCAATTATTTTAATCATTCATTAATAAGGTAATTACTGCATCATCATTGTGTCATAAATAAATTAAATTATATAATGTCTAAAATTTATTAATAAAATAAATTTTTTTTGGAAATAATTTTATATTTCTAATTAATATTTATAGTATAATTTATCTTATATTTAACTCTATATTAAAAATGATTTAGTTATTAAACAATGGATTTAACAGGTGTAACTCTTCATTAAATAAAATAATAATAAATTTCCTAATATAAAAAAATTGGACCAAATGATAATATTTTATTCACAAGGTTGATTTTGGACAAAATAAACATATCCAATAGATTTAGTACATGTGTTAGGGTAATAGTAATATCATTTTTACCTTTAATTACCATATTTACTTTTAATCGTGGTAAATAAAAGTTAAAAGTTACTATTCACCAAAAATTATTTTCATCTTATTGAACCACATTTTACATACTGATATAAACCATGTCTCTTGGATTTTTAAAATTCAATTCATAGAAGTGGTAAAATTACATTTTATACAAATTTTAAAATGCTCCTAGAAGGTGGGTAAAATAGGATAAAAAGTTCAATAATATTTTATATATCTAATATTATTATAAAATGAATCAAATGAATTATATTGAACATATATAGGTTTTATGTATCTATTTTTACCTAAAATAAATTGAAATAAAATAATCAATTATTTAAATAAGTATTCAGTTTTAAACAATAACAGAGTGTTTTTCACTATTCATAAAGAATTATAAGTTTTCATAAAAATACAAAAAATTCACCCTATGCTAATTTTGATATTATGAATTCAAAAATTTATTCCAGTTTGAAAAATAAAATTTATAAAAATTCAAAAAGTAGGTATTACTATTCATAACGGTTGGTTTGATTGGTCGTGGTGTGTTAAAACTCCAAGTTGCGTACAACGTAAGCTACTGCATTATTCAAAGGGAAACGTACTGTAGAAGCTAGGGGTGTTATATTCTTCCCTATTTCAATAAATTTCATCCTTGCATTTTGAAATTATTATTCAGAAATAAAAGGTATAAAAAATTGAAAATACGTTTGTGGAAAACCCACATCGAAAAAAAGGTTATGAAATTTTAGTCTTAATAAGAGGGAAAGGGAAATGAAAAATTCACCACTGAATTACGATTTCAAATATGAGAACATTGGTGGAAACTATAATTAGAGGAAAAAACATAAATATTTATAAGGATTGATTGAGGTCATCAATCAAAAAAAGTGAATTGAATATTGAGGGTCTCAAATTATGGAATCTATAATGAATAATGTAAGGTATTAGGATAACAGATTTTTGGGTTTAAGACCTTTTACCTAAGTTTTAATAATTAATTTCATTAATGAAGAAGAAGAAAAATACTTGATATGTAGAGTTCCATACTTTAACTAATTTCTACTACATAATCATCCTTTAATCCAAATGATGAGAATTCAAGATGAATGGGTCACACCCGATGCACTAGAATAAACATACAGATAATCACATAATTCACAAAGGATGAACTATGTATTTCCCCTATCTTTAGAGAGTAACTAAAACCAAAATCATTATTACAAGATCGAAAGATCCCCAAAACGAATAATCTTTTATAGAAATAAATACTAATCATAATTTCTAAAATTAAACCAAAAATACCCAAAGTTAAATAAATACCATTCAATAAATAATAGTCCTTAAAATCCATCAATATAATCCAAACTAAAATTGAAATCCAAAACTCATAAGAATTTGATTATGTAATCTTCCATGTTACATTTTATCTCCAAATAACATCGACTACTCTTAATGTTAAATGCTTAAAAGTAATTATCTTAATCACATATTCTCAATGATAGGTTAATAATTTACATAAATAACCTAGATCACTATAATTTTACAATAAAAAAAATAGATAAAAATCCACCATTACTCCTCAAATGAAATCCTATAGTATTCTATTTTCCTTAGGCATATAGGCTTCCCAACAGAGCGAATGTCTTCCAAAATAACATTTATCACTTAATCAACAAATCAGGTTTCTATGCTAAGGATATCCATTTGATAAACATAAGATCCCAAATCAAATTATTATTGATCAAAAAAATAATTTAACTAAAATGAAGTAGTCACACTAACCCGGGACTTCACATAGTCCAGTGGTAGGTGATAGATCCTAGTTGCACTTTGGTTGTGGGTTAGATTCCCGTAGCTTTTTCTGACACGATTGGTTGTCACACAGTTTGCACGTTGTCCTATTTCAAAAATTATATTTTATAACATTCCCAAAATGAGATAAATTCATCAAAATAACCATAATATAAGTTCACCACAAATGTTATTTCATACCTCTCATTTTCATACCAAAATTTAATAACTTGTAATTTCCCAAAATTTAAGGATCATATAAACCCAAATGGTTATTTAAAACAATATACACAGTAGAAAATATACTTCTTTCTAAAATAGAATTTTCACATAACAAACTGTAGGGTTATACATACAAGAGAAAATTATTCCAAAGTAATCCCGTCAACAAAGAGCACTAATAATTTTAAACATTTATCCATCTATTTATTTCCCCATATGTTCTTCCTTGACCAACAGGTTATCCCATAGAATAGGGAATTCACTCATGTAATTCCCCAGTCCCTTACATTTATGGAAAATGACTATAAATAGATTCTTGGGATCATTTTTTTTCTTCCATATTACACTTCATTTTTCCTAATCAATTATTTAATTTATGTTCTTCTTTCCCACACATAAATCATTTCTTTGTTCTATTGAGAAACTTTTCTAGGTGTCTCCTTCCACATTTCCTGTATGATAGAAATTGAGATTTCTTCTCTCCATGGTCTCCACTACAAGAGCTCTTATCATTCACCACCTTTATCTTCTTTGTTGAGTCCAGGAGTTGGATAATATATATTTTGTTGATCATATTATTGGAAAATTGATTTGGCATGAACACAATAACTTTTACACCTACCAACATTCCATTTTGTTGCTCATTTTCACCACTGTTCCCACCTTGTACATCATCTTCAATGTTACTATGACTTACATGGAATCAATCCATTGACTAATACAAGAAAGCATAGTGTGAGTCATAAAATCATTTAGAGAATATAAAAACACCTTATTTTCATTATAAAACACCATAGGATTAACAACGGTTATTTATTATCTTCTTATATTAAAATCCTTCAAATCAGTTTGTAAAGAAAATTTGAATTATCCTAAGAATATCCCATTGCAGTGTCGTAACCAAGAGTGCAGCAAAGCCCCTTATTGTGTACCAGGATACCCCGAGTCATGCCCGAAACTCATTGTCAGAGTTTTCACACTTAGGTACATCTGTGCAAGAGACGCCTCTATCTACTCAAATCCAGATAGGGATGCATTCCCTGGGAAACACACATAATATTTACATTACCAAAAATTTTGGGTATTCTTCTATACTAATCCTCAATTTCTATTTGATGGTAGTTTAATCTAATCATGGTTTTTCTAAATCTAGCTTCCATGGTTTTTACTAAACTTCCTCTAATACCAACTATAACGCCCCAACACCAGTTACCCTGAATCGGTGCATTAGTATATAACATTGAAATGATACAAGGAATCATGTCCCGAAAGACCGATCAATTTAGTATCCTTTAAGTACTAAATACATGCATAAGTTTTACATTACAATATGAAATTAAGAAAACAACATTTTCTCACCTTTGAACACTATTATATCCCTTAGCCTATTCCTGCAGGTTAATCGTAATATACTTCTTTTCATCCTAGAAAAAAATATACGGGGTGATATTATATGCTCAGTAAGGATAATAATATAGCAAAAACCAACATAAATAAGAAAAAACAGTTAAGTCAATGTATAAGACTAGAACACAAGCCTTTTAAACATAAACATCAGCATAATATGGAAAATTAAAATCAAATAATACCATTTACTAATTCAAATAGATATTCTACTAGTCAAATAATCTGATGTAAATTCAATATCCAATTTCATAGTGATGGAATGCTTAATGTTGGACATCATCACCACATAGTCAAGGACTCATGCCAAGACTACAAATAAGATTTTGGCAAGGCCTTATGCCAAGACAATAGTTTCTCACATGAGACCTACCAATGCATCGAGGAGCTATAGCGGGATCCCCCATCACATAATAAGTCCAATGAATTCCTCATATGAAAAGGGTGAAACATAATCTAAACATTCGTATTAAAACTAGCATACAAAATGTCATTATTTTAAACATAAACCATGAATGGCATAAAAATAGCACATCCACAATCAAAAATAACTCATTAAATAAATATAGATGATTGTATGATGATAAATCAAACTCAATGAAGAACAAAATACACTAAATCATATTGACATAGATGAAAATATTCATAAAATCTATTTGAGAGAAATATCCCCTTATTCATGAAAACATTTAAATGATGCACTATTTATCAAATATGTCGTTTAAAATAGATTTTTGAATCAAAGTGTCCCATAACACTTTGAAACATTTAAAAGGAATTTTAATTTCAAAACATTTATATCCATATAAATAAACACTTAAAACCATTTTTAAAAAACAGACATTAATGAGAAATATTTATAAGAATAAATATTTCAAACATTTAAAACAATATTTTAGTTTAAGAGTTCCTAACCGAATAATAGATGCTTGAATATAAGTAATTGATGAATAAAATTAATAAAAAATTATAATATGCTAAAAATAAAGGGATTCATGTTATAACATGTCAAAGGATAGTATAAATATCATATAAAAGTGAAATGGTTCATAACAACAAAGATGTATCAATGGAATGTAAATTGAGACAAAATACCTTATAAAGACCATATCCTTAGATTAAGGATAATTCAATGAAATAATTATGTGTGAAAAATATAAATACACTCAATATAATTGGATATTTAGTGTAAATCAGGAAGATTACATTCACATATATTCTTGTAAAAACAAAACCAATGAAATGTATGTTTAACTCAATGAATGGAAATTGAGTTAAGATTTCCCTTATAAAGTTCATATCAATAGAATGTGAATTGATCAATGGATTGATTATGTTTATTAAAGGTATAACCACAAAAATGGGGGTGGACATTACTACATAAATAATAAATGGTTATTCCACACATAATCTTGGAGTAAAATAATCAATAAAGTATGTGTAAATCCCAATGAGTGGAAATTGGAATTTCAAATTCCCTTAACAATTTGGTAACATACAAAACATACACCCTGTGATAGAAGTATCTTTAAATAAAGATGTAAATAACCGTAAATTAATTCATATTACACAAAGAATACAATCATGGATTGTATAGACACCACACAAAAGAAAATAGTGGCAATATAGTATAAATCTCACGAGAATAAGAAGTGAGATGAAAACCCCTTACCACGTTGTAATCAATCGATTCACATGAAAAAAAGTTAATAACCACCAAATGAATAAGTTGCGAAAATTGGAAATCTCACGGAATTAAAAGTGAGATAAGAAACCCCTTAACTTGTACATTTCCTTAGTATAGGGTAGGTTAAACTCCTATATAATGGTGAAATCATTGTTATTAAATTATAAAATATCCAAATACAAAAATACGATATCATATATGATCTTCTAATATTGCCTTGTTAATGATATTTTAGTATTATCATTGTTTTGGTTGTTAACTAATTCATTTTCCTTTATATGTTTTGTTACCTAAGTCGTGTTTTTTATGAATAGGATATATTTGATTTATATCTGTAATTATATTAAGTTCTTAGACATTATTTTTAATCATAAAATGAAAATTATTCTTGAATGATTATGATGGGGAATTAATCTCATCACGTTCATGGAGAGGCAATCCGTACGTACGCACGAGCGACAATATTGTTATATTGATGGAGGAATTGTATGTAATTGGATGGTATATCTTATATAAAGAATAATTAGTATGTTATATTTATTATTTATATCATTTATACTCATTATTATGCCCATATAAATAATTAAGTGTTTTAATAACAAACTAAACCACGACGTGGAGACGGTAAGCCGTACGTACGCATGTATGGTGACTTTGACATTCATATGATGGATAGAATAAATAATATGGGTTTAAAATATTTATGATAAAATAATAGTATGTATAAATTAAAGGATTTATTATTTTGGTATATAAACAAGAAATAGGAAGTGGAAGAGGAAAAGAACATGAAAGAGGGTGGTGAATTTATTACCTCTTCTTCGGGTGTTTCCTTTTGAGTTGATTAGAAGGGCTCCTTAGGTTAGATTTATGATCAAATTAATGCCTCTAGGTCGAAGTTACAACAGTTGTGAGGTAATTTGGGCATGGTTTGGCCAAGACAGATGGCTTTGGAGGTGTCATTTTGAGAGAAGGGTAAGTACCCTTTTGTAAGACAGGTGAGGGTCACGTTAGGAAAACCATGAATTATTATTTTATAATAAACTTTTTTTCAGTTTCTAATGGATCCAAAATGATTTGTTTCAAGGATAAAGTATGGATGGGTCTAAAACCTTAAAACAAATAGGTTTCAGATAGGTTTATGTCATCATATTAACCTTATCTTTTATATTTAACTCTTAGATAAATAGTTTAACTTTTACGAGGAATTCTTGTATTATTATGTTATATGGTTAATAATCTATCTATAAAATGCCAAGTGAACCCAAAGATTTTCATTAATGATATATATATTATTATACAAGTCCTTTGTAAAAACCATAGGTTGTTAAGTCTATTATATCATTTAATAATATAGTATTTGTATTAAAAACTCATTAATGTCAATTTTGACACTATTTTGTATTTTGTTATGGTTAAAGTCATAACATCATGATTACTTTGAAAAAATATTCATTGAATCGACCAAAAAATATCATATCAACCTATAAAATTAGTGAAATTCAACAAAAGTCTAAAATTATATTTATTTGGATATTTATAATATCTATTATTTTAACCGTTCATTAATAAAGTAATTACTGTATCATCATTGTGTCATAAACAAATTAAATTATATAATGTCTAAAAATTATAATTAAAATAAAAGTATATATAAAATCCTTTTATATTTCTAATTAATATTTATAGTCGAATTTATCTTATGTGTAACTCTATATTAAAATTATTTAGTTATTAATCTTTGAATTTAACCATTTTAACTCTTTTTTAAATAAAATAATAATAAATGTACTAATCTAATCCAAGTAGACCAAAAGGGTCATATTTTAATCATAAGGTTTATTTTGGTCTAAATACACTTATGCAATAGAATTAGGACATGTGTTAGGGTTATAATAATATCATTTTTCTTTTAATTACCCTATTTACTTTTAACTCTGGTAAATAAAAGTTAAAAGTTACTATCCACCAAAAATTAATTTTAACTTATTGAACCACATTTTACTTTATAATATCAACCATGTCTCTCAGATTTTTGAAATTAAATTCATAGAAGTGGTAACATTATGTTTTATTCAAATTTTCAAATGCTCATAGAAGGTGGGTAAAAGACGGTAAAAGTTCATTAAAATTTTATATATCTTATTTTATTCAAAAATTAATCTAATGAATTATATTGAAATTATATAGGCCCTATGTATCTATATTTACCTAAAATAAATTTAAATAAAATAATTATATTTTAAAATAAAAGGTCGATGTTAAACAATAATGTAGTGTTTTTTACTATTCCTCAAAAATTGAATGTTTTCAGAAAAATACCAAAAACTCACCCTAAGCTAATTTCGATAATCCAAATTCAAAAAAGATGTCCATTTTGAGAAATAAAATTTATAAAATTTCAAAAAGTGGGTATTATTATTCATAATGGCTATTTTGA
This sequence comes from Viscum album, assembly GCA_963277665.1. NCBI lineage: Eukaryota > Viridiplantae > Streptophyta > Magnoliopsida > Santalales > Viscaceae > Viscum > Viscum album. Next base: position 1,419,691,105 of record OY728129.1, on the reverse strand, counting down.
TTGGTCGTGGTGTGTTAAAACTCCAAGTTTTGTACAACACAAGCTACTACATTATTAAAAGGGAAATGCACCGTAGAATCTTGGGGTGTTACAATAAGGATATTATTTTTATGGTAATTTACATTTATATAATAGTATTCATGTGTTGGACTATCTAAACCATGTAATGGAAATAAATAACAAAACCTGTTCACATAACTCATACAAAACCCATCTTAGGCATCACCAGTTAGGTCATGTTAACAAAACAAATTTCACTAAATTTCACCAACATGGATATTAATATTATTTTAAACTAATCCCACATTGTTTATTTCATTCATGTTTACAAGTTAAGATAACAAAATCCCCATTTTGTTAAAAATGTTAAAGGGACAAAGAGATTCTTGAATTAGTTTATACTGATGTGTATATACCATTTCTTATTGAATCAAGGGGTGTTTACTCATACATCATAACTTTTACTAATGATTTTATTATATTTAGATATTTATACTTATTTAGATATAAATTGGATTATTTTGAAAAAAAATTAAGGAATATAAGATTGACATTCAGAAACATAGTGGGAAGAAGATTAAGAAACTCCAATAAAACCATGTTAAAAAATAACTTAATCAAGGAAAAAGTTAGTATTCATGAGAGTATAGAATTTTATCTAAACTGACACCTCATCATACACCTCAATGGAATGGTGTAAGTAAAATTAGGAACCATACCTTGTTAGAAATTATGAGTTCAATGGTGGGTCATGTGAATCTTCCATTATCGTTTTAGATATATGTGTTAAAGACAATATCACATATAAGAACCAAAGTAACAACTAAATCAATAAATGTTATTCCATATGAAAATTTTAGTGGAAGAAAACCCATTTTTACAAATTTACACATGTGGGGTAGTGAAGATTTTGTTAAGGCCTCTTTAGGTAACAAATATTCACCCTGAGGAACAAAGTGTACCATAATAAGATACAACAAATAAATAAGGGGATATTATCTATATAACCCCTTTGAAAAAGGATAATTTGATAGGAAGAACATAATTAAAAGATATATTGGGAGTGATATTGAATTTGATGAAGTCTGACCTCAAGATACATAGGATTTAGTACATGAACAGATTCTGTACAGTCCCATGGAAGAAGAAACTATTCTAGAGACACAAATTCTACATAGGAGTGATAGAGAGGTTAGAGAATTAAAATGATCTGGTTTTCTAGTCATCAAGAATATTTAATAATTATTAGTTGATAATAATGATCCTCTTAACTATAATAAAGTACTAAGTGTCATAGATTTCTCAAAATAGAAAGAATCTATGAATTTCGAGATGGATTCCTTATACCAAAACCAAGTAAGTATTTTGGTATATCCTATAGTGGATGTAAATAATTTTTTTTTTAAAATGGTTATTTTAGAAGAAACTAGATTTTTATGGAAAAGATAATACCTATAAGGCCCGAATTGTTCAAAAAGGGTTTAAACAGTGTCAAAGGCAATAACAATGAAGAAACCTTTTCACAATTGGATATACGGAAATCCTTCATATTTCTACTTTCCATTTTGGCATTCCTTGACTCTTATATTTTGAAAATGGATATAAAAACAGACATCGTTAACACAAACATTTAGTAATATGTCTATACGAAACAACCTGAACTGTTTTTGACTCCAAGGGATTCTAATAAAGTTATAAAATTTCAATGATCTATTTATGGGTTAAATAAATAATCCAAGTCCAAGAACATTCATTTTTATGGGTCCATAATAGATTCTTTTTCATTAATATTGAATTTGAGCCTTATATAAATAAATGTATTAGTGGGAGTGAGTTAATTTTAATAATAGTTCATGTTAATGACAAATTACTTATTGAAAATTAAATAACATTCTTACAGTCCATTAAGGTATTGTTAAATATATGATTCACTACGAAGGAATTAGGCAAGGTGATATAAATTCATGGGATCAAGATCAATCATCATAGATCCAAGATATTACTATTCTTAAGTCAAGGTAAATGTATTGACAATATACTGAACAAAATTAGTATGGAACAATCCAAGAGGGTATTGTTTCCAATGTCACATGTCATTCAATATTCTAGAAAAAATATTCCTTACAAACATGAGGAATACAATATAATGTCAAGGATCCCATACACATCGATGATTAGTTCATTTATGTATGTTATTCTCTGTACATGGATATATTTTTATTACACCTTAGTTTCGGTAGGAATTTATCAATATGACCCATGTGACCACCATTAAATGGAATTCACAAATATCATTAAGTATCTGAGGCATAATAAAGATATACTCCTGTTATGCGAAGGATATTAGAAACTAATTATTTGAGGATATGAAAATGTCAATTCCAAAATATATAAAGATGATATTAAATCAAAAAATAGGTACATCTTCAATTTAAATGGATGTTTTCTGATCTATAAGAGCTCAACATAGTCTACGGTTACTGATTATATAACAAAATTTGAGTATATTATGGATTATGAGGCATCTAAATAATTTTTATCAATATAAAACTCCATCCAGGATATTGATTCCAAACCTTTGTTAATAATAATGTCATACTCTATTGTGAAAATACTACAACAATGGATCTCTCAAATGATCTATGGTCACATCAGCGGACAAATCACCTACAATATAAGTATCATATCTTAAGGTATTATTCTTAGATATGTGAGGTTCCAGTGACTAGTATTTCAACAAATGATATTGTGAATAATCCCTTGACTAAATACTAGATTTATCAAAAAAAAGTATTATTTTGTGATTTTTAGTGGATTGAAATTCATACACAGTTGGCTATAGTCCAAGTGGTAGTTTGTTGAAGTTGGTGTCATAGGACCAATTCATTTTACATTGATTACATATATATTAAATAAATTTAATACTAAATTAAATTATAAAATATTTTTATTGTTCTATATAACTTTAATGTAATAATGTCCAAGGGCATCTTTCATATTAATAAGGTCATATTAACTCCTTACTATGATAAGAACCTTTATTTCATATGATTATATTCTTAAATATAGCTATATAGTTGGAAACATACAATGATTGGACACATGGTAAATAAATTATCCTTCAAAAGTACATGTAATTAAATGAGGATACTTCTCATGAAGTTCACACTTGGTAATATCCAAGATAGAAGATTATGAGAATAGACCCTCTAGTTGGAATTCATCATTTTTTTCATCAAATATTCTTGTATATGATTGTGTGTAATATTCATTACACCTTAAGATTATCATTGATTCATGTGATGACTCGTGCACTTATATTCATTGACAAAAACCATCACTCCATATATTGGTGGTAATTAGTGTATATTGAGTACATCATGAATGACATGTTATTACTAGATAAGTTGATGAAGGATTTAAATCTTACATAATTAAGGAAGTTATATCTCATCCATTTTACTAGAAAAAAACAATCACAATAAATTCCATTTCTATGGTGCAATGATGTGTTAATTTCATATAGTCCAAAAACATCGTATCGAGAACATAGGTTTATGACTCAGATGTGAAACCTACATGATGAGATATTGAGATAAATTACTTATATTACATAACAATCATTTTTATGTGGTTTTCAATATTATGAAACTAGGTTCTTTCTCTTTGGTTAATTGACTAGTTAATAGACAATAATCTTATACATAAGGAAAGTATTCCTATTTCAAATGTTAAAAAATCCTAGAGGTTCCCATTGTATGTTTTTTATCTCAATTATATTCTATTTGAATTTAATTATTGGAATAAATATTATTCTCAAGAATGAGGAATAAGTTTTTCCTGTTTTATTTATAGGTAATATTTTCAAGGTCATAAATCATTTATTTATTTTATTACAAGAATATTTTATAAATATTTATTCACTATATTGTGAATAAGTAATTTTTTTATTTATTTATGAATAATATATTTAATTAAATATTTATTCTAGTATTTAATAAATTCTATGTTGGTTGAATGGATTAAGACCGTTCTAGTTGAAAAATATTAATTTTTTAGTTACTCGGAAATATATTTATCATTGTACAAGTTAGTGCTCTCCATAAAATATTATTATTAATATTATTTGGCATGGGTTTGTTAAATATTATTATTTTATTTAATGTCTTGTACACAATTAAATAATAATTTATCCTAAGTACTATCTATATAAATATATGGCAATTTCTATTGTGTATGGTTAATCTAAAATTTGATAATTGAGAATCATTTCACATTACATACTTCTCTCAGTTAAATTTTCCTCCACTTTGCCTCTATATAATGAGAAGAACTCCTTCAATCCATAAGGATATTGAGTGATAAAGAATAACCACATTTTATTATTGATTCACCACACTAGCACATGAAAATAAATTGGTGTTGTTTTGTGATCAAAGGAGAATGTGTGGATCGCCACTAGAGGGATTCTACACATAGATCCTTCAAGCACAATGAAGGTAGCATGAATAGGGTTTTCATAATATCAACATCATCCTCAATGAAACGGTCCAAATACAAATAAATAATTTCTTCAAGTCTGAATAAATTATTTACTAATTTAACATGAAAGATCCCCTATCTGGGTTTTGGGAAACTCTAAATTAAAAAATAATAATTTAACACCCACCAAAGGTGCTTCCATTTCACCCAAAACCATCAAGTGTCAAGGATATGGTGAAGGAAAGGATTTCCCAAAACCTCCAGTTCTAGCACAACCTCAATCAATAATTCATGATTTGCATACTCAAGTAGTACAATTAGATAAAACAATTGGTGAGATAAAGATGCTAGGTTTTGGACTACTTGGTTCCCAACCACTTTTCATTGTAATAGGAGAAGGTAATATATCAAAATAAAAACTAACAATTATACACATTTCTTAGTTTTTTTTTGAGAATGTTGATATATTTTGATTTAGATATGTTTTTTTAAAATATTAATTAATTTTAATTTAGGCATGTTTCTATACAAACATGGATAATTTTCTATGTTTTAAAAAATGGATTGTTTTTAATTAACTAGTTGATTAAAAAATAAAATTTTATTATAAATATGTTTTAAAAGTGATAAGATAAAATAATAAATTTAATGTTAAAATGTGTGTATATATTTATAATAGCTTTATATGACATTATAAAAATGTAATTCATATAAAACTAATACCCACACACACACACACTCACCCATATATATATATATATATATATATTCACATAGATACATACATATAAACACGCATACACAGGGGTTTCATTGAGGTCAACACAGGGGAGGGAGTGTGGCAGTTTTGGGTTAGCAGGGGTCAGGATGTGGAATGAATCATGATGTGATAGGGGTAAACATAGGGTTGTGTCTATCATGGGGTAAAATTCAAAAAATACTGTTTTGGTTTAAAAAACCCATGTTTATCTAAAACATTGTTATTTTTTTTTAATAACAGACCATTTTACAATGGTTTTACAAAATGTATGTAAAAAATTAACTATTTTTATAGATTCAGATATTTTAAAATCATAGATAATTTCATGTTTTTAGTGGACGTTACAATACACAAGGTGGAAGTAAAGATATATCTCCAACCATTATTTCTTGTCATAAAAAAACCACCCTTGAGGTAAGTACCATTATTCAAATTTCTCCTTGTTAATAATTAAAATATTTAAATGAAAAAAATTAAAATGGTAAAAAGTGGTCAATAATATCCCCATGAATTCAAATAAACCAATCCCATTTTCCCAATGAATCCAACCCTCTATGAATTATATTGAATGTGAACATGAAATAAAATCTTGACAAATTTTAAATGATTCATGTTAGCATACATATTGTTGATACAGTGAATAAAATTACTCCAAATGAAAATTTTCATAAGGAATATTATACCCACCTTTAATGACTTCAAGTTGAAGAGAGAGTAAAGATGGGGAGAAATCTCTCAGCACTAATTCGATCAATATTACCAAAAAACTTCAACGATCAAGGAATCTTCAAAATTCCATGCACTATAATGGTGTGGTATTTATTTGATGATATGTCTGGTGTTGGTGTTTATATTAATGTGATGTGTTACTTGAGTTTTTTTATGTTTTAGGTTAGATAATTGAAGCCCATAAGAATTATTGTTCAATTGGTGAATCGAAGTAGTATACACCTAACCCTTGTGTTGGAGGGTCTATTGGTGAAGGTGTAGAATTTGGAATTCCTTATAGAATTTTATGTGATTTAAGTGGTGGATAATAAAATTGAATGGACAGACTCCTATGATTCTATCAGAGACATTTCCAAAAACTAAAAAATAAAAAATAAATTTAAATAATGAAACCCTGTCTATAGAATTCAGTGGTGATCTTCTTCATTTTAGAAATATATATGAAATGTAACATACCCCTATGGAGAACTATAGGCCACCATGACTCTATAGTACATGAACCAATGGAATGGTCCATCATGGAAGCACCTTATCCCTATGATCGTGGGTCTATAATAGATTCTCCATGAACATCATGTCATCCAATATATACAACTCTCCCCAATAAATTATAGAGTTTTCATAATGAAGATACTTATAGAGCTGAGAGATGTGAAATATGTCTTGAATCTTGTCTAGTCATGACAAGAGTTGAAACTAATAATGGACCTCACTAATGCACCCAGCACCTCAAAATGACCTATGAATCGGTTTGAGATCTTAATTACTATGCCAAACCTTCATAGAATATATCGAGGATAAACCTTTAAGAACATGTGTTCCTTATCTTCAAACTCCAAGGGACTACCCCTATAATCAACATAAGGCATATATCAGTTATGTGATGATTTAATCCTCCAGTGAACAACTAGAACCTTCCTCGTTTTGGCATGCACCATAGTGGGACCATCCCCAACCTTGGACCATCATAATAATAAATGACAAGGACACCTGGTCAAATTATAAAAAGGGGTCATGCCAATGGTTGAGTGGTGGATATTTCTATAAGAAAACTCCACATAAGGAATGTGATTTAACTAATATCCACTAATACTCGAGATATGAGCCTACAATATATCCTCTAGTGTCTGGATTATCCGTTCAACATACCTATCCATCTAAAGGTGGAACATAGTTTTGAGGTGAAACTATGTGCCAAAAGCATATTGTAATCCCCTCTAGTCTCACAAGGTAAAATGAGAATCCCAATACAAGACAACGAACCTTATAATTCTACATAGTAACACAACCCCATCCACATAACTCTTTACTAAAACATCTATAGTTCCAAACTCTTTGATCGATAGTTGGTGAGCGGATTTCAACAACTGATCAATGATTTCCTAGATATTATCAAAACATCATTTATCTTAGTGTAACCTTGTAAAGAAATCCATAAATATTTTATATCAATTTCAATTGAGAATATATATAGGATATAAAAAAGTGATAAGTACATGATTCTCAACCTTTTCCTACTGGAAAACAATACACTGATCGACAAACTCTACCACGACATATTTTATCTCAAGCAATAAAACCTACATCTTCAACCCATGTTTCAAATTAAAGAATCTTGTTTGTATCTCCAATGGTGATCTATGGAATTTATGAATTATTCCCTCATGCATCACCACTAGAAAAAAAACATATCTCTTGAAATAATATCCATTTATGAACATCATTTGACCATTCATCAAGAGCATCACAAAGGCCAACACGATCATGTACCACCTCTACCTTCGAGTCTCCCCACTGAGACTACCACACCTAAATAATTAAAGAATACTTCACCACTATTTGAAATAAGTATCCTCAATTATATACCACCCTTTCATATAATTGAATGGATGTAAAATCCTCAGTCTCCTATTAATAATCTTTGAACTCCTAAACAACATCCTTTAATAACTTCAAACATAATCAAATGTAGAAATTTCGGTTAAAGAAATGGTTCAGAACCATGGATATAGGGGTAAAACCCCTAGAAATAATCTATTTCCATGGTTTTACTGGCAGGGGAACCTATTGGAGAGGCTATAGAAAAAATATATAGACACCGTTTTAAGAGGCTATATGTAAGGTTAGAACAGTGGCTATAGGGTCTATTACTACAGTTTTGGAAAATGTGGTTATAGATCACATGGTATTCCACTGTGGATATAGGTCTATAACCATGGATTGATCCATGGATATAGGGTCTATTGCCATGGTAGAAAACTGTGGCTATAGCCCATGTAAACCATGGCTATAAATTTAAAATAAATAGCTCCCAATTGTATTTAATCTCTTTACCTCCACTATCTGAACCTATCACCTTACCACTACCCCAGAGATTCCTTTGTGTGTGTGTGTATATATATATGTATATTGTTATATATATTACTATGAATTGTGGTTATATCATGTAAACCATGGCTATTGAACTTCTAGCCATTTTTTGCGGGTAAATGTATTTCCCACACAATAGAGAGAGACCTATTTCCATGGTTTTGATGAACCATGGCTATATAAAATGAACATAGCTATATAGCCACAATTTAGGAAAACCATTTTTATGGACCTAAAACAATAGACCTATAGCCACAGTTTTTAGAGGCTATAGCTGTTGTTTAAACTATTTCTATAGGGTCTATTGCCAAGGTTTTCAAAACTGTGGAAATAGATCACATGGTTGTCCACTATCGATATATCCCATGTAAACCAGGGTTATAGCCTTGGTATAAATACCTATAGAAATTTTTTTTGGGAAAAATAGTTATAGGTTTGTGGATATAGTTTAGTTTTCTAGTAGTGAATGCATTTTCCATGAAATTTACTTTTCTTGAGGTGTAGGAGACCTAAGAGTCATAGTCTTGAAGAAACTCTATCCACATATTTTTTTAGATTAAGAGCATGCTGAGAAAAGATATACATCAAAATCATATAATACAATATGACCAAAAAACACTCCCTAATAAGGTTATGGCTTCATGACTTTAATAAAAAAATAGCCGTTGTTAGATCTAAACTATTGGTTGTATAATTTTGATCATGAGGGAAAAAACACCTAAACCTATAAGATACAACTACCCTATAATACATAAAAATGAACCTCAATCCCAGTCCAGAGGAATTAAAAAAACTTCAAAACCCATCCCCTCCAGGGAAAAATGGATAATCAGAGCACTGATCAATTTCCCCTTCATATAGTTAAACACTTCCTGAAATTGATCAGTCTAGATAAAAGCCTGGCCTTTCTAGGTCAAAACTATAACTAGGGTATCAATCCATGAGAAATCAGATACATGCCTCCAAAAATTTCCCACAAGAGCATGGAATCTATGAACCTATGATACATTCTCTAGTAATTCCCAAGAAAAACAACCTTGATCATTGTTGGGTCCAGAGCCACACATTTACAGGACACCATAAACCCAAGTAAAATCACGTATCATGTTGAGAATATACACTGGGAATATGTTCCATAGAGCTGGTGGTGAGGAATGATGTTCAAAATATCTATGATATGATCATCATGCTATTCATTTTAATTTGAATAAATCATTATATCATTGTTGAGAATGACTTAAAACTAGTAAAAAAACTATCGAAAGATGATGTTCATGATTCCCATGCATATAGATGGTTCCTTAAAGACACTAAATAGTAAAACCATGAACTTGAACTATCCATATTGTAATTTGAGGGAAATATATAAGATATAATATTTTTCTCCCTCAACCGATTATATCAAGACCACAAATCAATCCTATAAATCCAATTATATTCTGTAAAAAATTTGAAAAGATCATCAGTCCTTATTAGAGGATAAGAATTCTTTTTCATCGCCTAATTCAACCTCTGGTAGTCTATAATCAAACTTGGAAAACCATTCACATTCTTGGAATAAAATAGTGGACCACCCCATGATGACACACTAGGTCAGATGAATCCATTATATAATAGGTCATATTTCTAAATCCTTAACTCTTATAACTTGGAAGGTTTCATCCAGTAAGGATTCATTTAAGTCAAAGAAGCCTCAGGCTTCAAGGATATCCCAAAATCAACATCTTATTAAGGGGTATCATCCAACAACCTCAATAAAAACATCCAAAAACTACCTAAAAACCCTAGGATCATCCTATAGCCTAACATCCATTGATTCCAAAAATAATTCCTCTTTAAAATAAAGAAGTTCCTACACACATCTATTCCCCAGCTGAAAACTCTACACTCCAATAAGGACCACACACTGGCCATCCACATCCAAGAACACGAATCTCATCTAGAAGTTGTCGATAACAGTATGCAAGGAATATAACTAGTCAATGCTAATAATGAAATCACATGGATTCCTCCAAAACAAGAAAACATACACATATGACTTATGTATCTACATCATTATTTTACACACCCTATACACATCAAACAAGATGGTCAAGCATCTGACCAGCATAGTCAAAACCAGGTGCATGGAAAGACTCTCAACATATAGTCCTAGAGCATTGACTATAGTGGGTAAAAAAGGATTGTGAAGATCATGAATCAAATACTAAAAGAAAACAATTTTAAATGACAAACTGTTTGTACCTCTAATGACATTTGGACCCTCTAGTGATACCTCCCCCACTACATGCAACTGACCACACACTGCTCATCTTCCTCTCAACTAACAACCACCTATAAATTAATTCTTAAGTAGAGTTCCCTAGAGACAAATTATATCCTGAAGATGACCTATTCCTACCCCACCACCATTTTGAAGAGCATAGTCCAACTTCCCCAGCTACTAAAATATCCTCACTAGTTGTTTCCGTTGAGGCTGATGCAGAACCAAACAACCTCTATCATATCCTGTCCTAGATAACCAATCTATCAAGGATCTGAACTATAATTTGACAAGACTCAAAGGTAATTCTCAATCCCCAAGGTATGGTAACAAGAATTTAAGCATCAAACAATAAACTGAGGGAATGATTAATCCCAACCTAAAACAAGATATATTTCAGATATACACAATGAAAAGAAACATCATAACAAAACTGAAACAAATATATTCCATAATCAAAGTAGAATAGTGGTAGAGATACAAATCAAGAATAGTATATAAACCCAAGGTACATGTATAACCAAACCACAAAGGATAGATAAAACCAACCACTGATGCTCAATGTGATAAGGGGTTAATGACCAGCCATGTCACCGCCATATACCCATACCCATCAGAAATGAATCACACCACCACACTACAATTCCTTGTCTTTTCTGGAATCAAATGACATAACAATGTATAAAAACTACAAAATGGGTGTGTCGGGTGTGAGATAGATAGCATTAGTGGTATCCCACCGATTTCGTCTATATCTATTCTCTATAAAACAATCCCAATATGATCAATTTATATATGAATAGGGAATGATAAAAAATTACACAGTTTTCATATAAGAATAATGGTAAATAAATCCCCATTTCCATAATTATAAAACTATAATGGTAAAATAATTCACAGGATATCAAATTTATCAAAATATTTAATCAAATACAAAATAGTACAAACCAAAGAATACATAAATCATGAAAAGAATCACTAAAGGTTAAACAAGAAGATTACTCGTACAACAATCAATTACAAGTGTGTAATAAATTCCTTAGAACATATGCCTAAAAATATAGGAACACCCCATGAGTGAAACCCCCTATAATGACAATTCAATTTCCCTAGAACAATAATCCTATGGATAAATGGAACACCCCATTAGTGAACCCCCCCCCCCAATAATAAAATGGATGATGGTTTAGAAATTACTTCTACATAAGTACCTGAGGCTTTCCATGTACTGCATTTACAAAATCATTTCATCAAAAAATATATTTGAAGACCATTTCATAAATACATTTCACAATACTTTGAAAATACAGTATCATTTAAAAAAATAAAGTGAAAATCATCTTTTCATAAAAAACCAATTTTCACATAGACGGAAATCAATTAATCCTACCAATTAATTTAAAATAATAATAAAACAAGATAAATATGTGGTTTAAATGATATAGGATAGTGATGGAACCACCCACCTCAAACTCATGTCGCACACCAAAAGAGACGGGATCAAAAACCATTGAAGGAACATAAAAAAAAGATTCCATATCAATAGTTCCCGCATCATATAGTCATATTCCACAAAAACAAGGGTTATTAGAGATATTTTTTCACACATAACTTGAGAAACACACACACTGCACCACAACCAATGAAAATACTATCCCATAATAGAAGACTAAAAAATGAATCTAAAAAGACTAAAATACAATCACCATCACATGATTATCATATCTATTAATGTAGTCCAGCACCATAACCAGGACTAATGGAAATAAAAATGTGAAAACAATGTTTATAAATGAGATGAAATGTAACCACCATGGAGATTGAGCATCGAACAAAGATATACAGAAAGAGAGGGGAGACACAAAATCTCTTGGAAGAGCCTAGGGTTCAATGAATAAAATCAAGATTTTAAAGGATACATATTTAGTCTTGTGGAACATAAAACCTACTAGGAATGAAGGGTTTATGTTGTAATCCAGGGATTTATGGTGTTAAATCCCCTTGAAACTTATATTCCCAAAAACATGTCACCTTAGGTTAAAAATCATTTTCCAACATATTTATGATGTAAAAATAGGGTTTATAGTATATATGAACTTATGTTACAATCTATTTTTATATGTTCTAACATGCAACCCATTATCACTATTTTTTATAATGCTTTCATCGAGGCAGGAATCCGTCTCTTTAAGAGGACGCGTAGATGTTTCCCCGTATTCCATCTTTCAAATGGAGGGCGACATCTGTCACTTGTTCAGGGACATTTTCTCCTTGATCAAAAACAGCATGATAATATTTTCTTTCCTCCTTCCATGGATTCCACCTCATAACTCATTTCCTAGTATGGGTATAACTCGTAGACATAAGATGTTGTTTTTGAAACTCTTTATAGTGTCATGTATTTAGGGAGGCTGGTTAATTACGCTGCATCTGTTAAGAAATTATAGAGGGGTCACGTCAAGGTAGCATCCTTAGGTTGGGGAGTCATCAGGTTGGAAATCGCAGGCATGTCTGGACACTAGAACATTGATGCATCTGGGTTTCATCACCTTATTATAGGGCTTCTCGAGGCACAGAAGCCCGAGGCATCCCACGTCGAATGTGGGGAATTATTTTTCAAAGGCATGTCTCATAAGTTTTCCCCATCTTCCCTTGTTTAACACAGGGTATGATGTGAGCTTAACATCTTGCGAAGATAGATCGAACTAGTCATAATAATGTATGGATTATATTAGAAGGGTAAAACCCCAGGGGGATCAATGATGTTGGGGGTAACGTGTGGTTAGTTACCTAATTACTACTAGGATCAGCGAGAAAGAGGGTGAAATGATCTCACCAGGATGTGATGGCCTATGTAAGAATCAAGATGGATATGGATTGATGAGAGTGTAAGGAGAGTGAAATGGATCCGATGTGAGGGCTATGGTGATGTTGTTCTTGTGCCTCGAAGAGACTTCCTACGTATCCTTGTGGTAGGGAATCAAATTGCACGTAGTTTAGGATGGGGGTATAGAATCAGGTTGTACTCATAGGACAACGACCCGATGATATAATGGGGCTTATGCAAGGTTAGCATCCTGGGTTGGTATGATGCCCGGGGGAAGACCTGAGATTTGGGTCCCAGTGAAGGGGTCTACAATAGCTTACCTTCAATTGTAGACAACAATATATTATCGCTGATTTGGGTTCCAAAGTCTTATCACTGGTTGGGGTTGACAACGGCTTACCACTGATTGGGGTTCCAACGGCTTATCGTTGGTTGGGGTTGAAAAAGACTTACCATTGGTTAGGGTTTCAACGGATTACCTCTAGTTGGGGTTGACAATGGATTAACATCGACTGGGGAACACAATGTCTTACTATTGATTGGGTTACACAATGTATTTCCGTTGGATGGGGTACACAACGGATTACTGCTCTCCGGGGTGCACAAAACCTTACCATCGATTGGGGTTATACCTCAGGGAGGATTCATATGTAACTTGTCTGGGAGATGAGGAATAAATCCCACATATTTCTAATGGGTATAGTTTAACATATTACAGAATGAAAAAGGGCCATACAGTTTAACGTCATGCAGAATGAGGATCGACCAACGTGAAGTGGTTTGGACTGAGGGATGTGGGGCTTGAATGTAACAACCGAGAATTTTATGTGCAATATTTTGTTTTTATGTTATATAAATCATCAAAGGAATCTTTCACTACACACAACACTATCTTGGCTTGCTTTACACGCAACCGCAGCCTTCCTCGATAGCTTGCGTCGTACGCAATACCGAGTTTCACTGAACAATGATATGCTATTAAAATATTATAAAAACTAGCCGTTATGAATAGTAATAACCACTTTTTGAAATTTTATAAATTTTATTTTTTCAAAATGGGCTTCATTTTTGGATTCGGAATATCGAAATTAGCCTAGGGTGAAATTTTGGTATTTTTCTGAAAACTTTCAATTTTTGATGAATAGTGAAACCACTAAGTGGTAGTTAAAAAACTGAATTTTTCATAAAACATAATTTAAGCGCTTCTGTGAGTAGAATTTCGAAAATCCGAGAGACACGGTTGATGTCAGTAAGTAAAATGTGGATCAATGAGATGAAAATAATTTTTTGGTGAATAGTAACTTTTTACTTTTTTTACCATGGTTAAAAGTAAATAGGGTAGTTAAGGGTAACAATGATATTATTATTACTGTAACACATGTCCTAATTCTATTGGATAAGTATAATTCGACCAAAAACAACCTTGGGAATAAAATATGACCATTTAGTCCCACTTGGATTAGATTAGGACATTTATTATTAATTTATTTTAAGAAGGGTTAAAATAGTTAAAATCAAAGTTTAATAAGTAAATCATTTTTAATATGGGGTTATACATAAGATAAATTCGACTATAAATGTTCATTATAAAGATAAATAAATTTCCTACATAATTGTATTTTATTTGTAATTTTTAGACATTATATAATTTAATTTATTTATGACACAACGATGATGCAGTAATTATCTTATTAGTGAAATATTGACATAATTGATGTTATAAATACCAAAATAAATGTAATTTGAGACTTTTTATGAATTACATTAATTTTCTAGGTTAATATGACATGTTAGTATTGATTTAATTATCTTTTTACGAACTAATCATTCTGTTAGGATTTTCAACAAAATCAATTACTAAATATTGTCAAAATTGACATAAAATAGTTTTTAAAAATAATATTATATTATTAATTGTTATTTTATTCCTAAAAATATAAGGTTCGGCCAAATGACTTAGATAAGGTTATATATATTAATAATAAACAACTTGGGGTTCGTTTGGCTTTTTATAGTAAGTTTATTAACCTTATAGTGTAAGAACACAAGAAGACACGGTAAAAGTAAAATTATTTAACTTAATGTTAAATCTAAATGATAAGGTTAAAATAGGAACCTAAACTTGTCTAAATTATATTGGATGAAATTATTTCGACCCATCCCCACCTTATCTTATAAATAAATCAATTTGGAGCTATTTAAAACCGAATTTTACTTCAAAATAAAATAATAGTTTTTGTTATTCCAAAGGTGCCCCTCTCCTCCCTAATAAAAGGGCACCTCCTTCCCCTCTCCCTCACACCACATTGAACCTTCAAGCTAGGCCAACCCCTACCAATTTCTCTTCTCCACTTCCCTAGAAACATCCTAGAGATTCTGGTCTTCTTCAAAGACCTATTTTAGTGCCCTAAAAGGAGGTCTCAAAGAAGAACTTCAAAGAAGAGGTAATGTCCATTACCAATTCTTTCTTCTTTATTTCTTCTTCCACTTATTCTTCTTTAGTTGCTTCATTATGAAGTAATAACATCAGTATAAATCATTTACTGATATGTTATTATAAGTATTAAACAACCCTATTTCACCATCTATCCATCCTGCGGAAAAAGAAATCACCACGCGTGCGTACGTACGGAATACCGTCTCCACGCCGTGGTGTAATCTATTTTCCACCACCACCTTACTTGGATGGGTATAATGATGTAAATAATGACTATATATGACTATTATAAAATTATATTGATTCTGAAATAGTATACATACACTCCAATACAATTCCACGATCATAGGAATGATATCATCACTCATGCGTACGTACGGAATACCGTCTCCACAATGTGATGCGAATTGTTCTACATGATCTTCATTGAATAATGATTATATAAATGAATATAATGAATAAATATGATATATAGTACATTAATACCATTCTGGAAATGATTTATCTATAACCTAAAGAGAATAATAAGAATTTATTCGACAAAACACGCATAAGAACAAAAAGTTATAAACACCCGAATAACAAGTAGCAATGAAATATT
The DNA here is from genome assembly GCA_963277665.1 of Viscum album. NCBI lineage: Eukaryota > Viridiplantae > Streptophyta > Magnoliopsida > Santalales > Viscaceae > Viscum > Viscum album. Next base: position 1,419,674,636 of record OY728129.1, on the reverse strand, counting down.
ACTACTAAGAAGCTAAGGATATGACCATATATGATATCATAACAATAATTATGATTCTGGAATAAGTCAATAAAATTATTTAAATCATTATACATGAGGTTCTAACACTTACGAGGCAAATCGGACCTAAGGTAAGGGAAAATATCACAATCTCATTTTTATCCGAGATTGTTTATACTTTGGTATTTACTAGGGTGTATTTTATCATCCAAATCCATGTTTCCTCAATATGTAATATTATTTCCATCCACCTACAATTTTTTAAATCCAATTTTACCCTTCGGTGAGTTTTTAGTAAAATATATGAAAGGAATCTTTTGTCATTTTTCGTACAAGGTACTTTTTCACTTATCCAACAAAAGTACGAGAAAATGTTTTTTTTACTTATACGGCATGAATGGATTTTTAAAACATAATTTCCAAGAAGCTTCCTTTACAAGTTTTCAAGTTTATTTTTAATCAACTTCTTTTATTTTAGAATTGTACGACATGTTAAGAAAGGAAAAGTGTTTTTGAAGCAGAAACGATATTTTCCTAAAGAATGGAGTTCAAGTGTTTTATCAAAAAAAAAATTCCATATAAGATAATAAAGGGTTATGTTTATATCCCTATTATTACATGGATTTGATTATGTTGTGAGGGAAATATTTTTATGAATTCTTTTATCTTATATGAATTGTTTTATGATGTCACGATGTTTAAGATTCCCATTTTTATTACATGGGTTATGATATGATGTATGGTTTATGATTTTTTGGCACACATAAGAATGGTATCATTATGAGATGGGTGGGACCTATATCTCCCTCCAATGCATTGGGTAATGATTATATATCTCATGAGATATACATGGCTGGAATGGTAGGTTAAACCGGTTCAATGAAACAGGACTGAAACGAGGGTGACTCGACTCAGAAATGGACTTTGTCCACTAAGATAGTCTTTTCAATGAGTCTTGACTAATAAGAAATGATTCTCTATGATTATGTGTGTATGCCACAATGTTTCATGTTTTAAGTTATGATTATTGTGTAATGATTTTATATCTCATGAGATAGACATGGCTGGAACGGTAGGTTAAACCGGTTCAGTGAAACAGGACTGAAACAAGGGTGACTCAGCTCAGAAATGGACTTTGTCCACTAAGATATTCTTGGAAATGAGTCTTGACTAATAAGAAATGATTCTCTATGATTATTTGTGTATGCCACAAAGTTTCATGTTTTAAGTTATGATTATTGGGATTTCATTTCACTACTATGATTTATCCCATGTTATGAAATAAAGATTTCTTTTGCAGGTTATGATTTAAAAAATGTTATGTTCTTATGAATATGATGTGATTGATTTTTGTTTTGTTTACCCTTACTGAGCATTTGAGCTCACCATTTTGTATGTTTTCTTTCCCCCAGGTCAGGAAGAAGGTTATTAAGTATGATATGCCAAAAAGTTACTCTAGATATGATGAAATAAATGGGAGACAATGTAGATGCTTTATGAACCAGTTGTTTATGTTTCCCAGTTCTAAAGACACTATACCTATACGGTCCTTTCATGGTTTTGTTAAATGTTGTAATAAGTATGCTTCAATTCTGATGTAATAATAATGTATGTAAAGTTTGGGTCGTTATAGTTGGTATCAGAGGAAAGGTATAGTCAACCTTTGGAAACTAGGATGTGAAAGCCTTAGTAAGAACCCTAAAGAAAATTATAAGCATAGAACACAATCTTAGTGTTTTAGAAATGACCATGAATAACCTAGGATAAGACCTTAAGTGTGAAATTTTATTCTTGATTATGTGGTTTCCTATTATAATTAGTGTTTCTCACACTATTCTTCTTGGTTTTAGTCAATGGCTGGAACCCGAAGGAACCGTGTTAATGCGGAATGCGACAGGAAATGCAATGATTGTCCCCCTGAGTAACCAAACGTTATGGGAGATGGAATGAAAAATCTTGTAGCCATGTTCACACAACTTTCTCAAGCTATGAATCATGAAGGACTTCCAAACGAGCAAAGGAAGGAGCAACATTCTATTGAATCCTTCATGAGGCAGCGTCCAACTTCTTTCAGCGGGTCTACTGATCCATTAATTGGTGAACAATGGATTAGTACTACTGAAAATATATTTTCAGTTCTTCAATGTTCTGAACATGATAAATTCATCCTAGCAGTGTATCATTTGGAAGGAGATATTTATCATTGGTGGAATCTTATTAAGAATACGAGACAAAGAGATGAAATTGAGTCCATGGAATGGGACGAGTTCAAGAACTTTTTTTTCAATAAGTACTTCCCTTGTATTCTCCGAACAAAGATGGAGAAATAGTTTCTTGAACTGAAGAAAAAGGATGATAAATCTGTTGGTACCTATGAAGAAAATTTTACAAGACTTGTAAGGTATGCTTCTGGTATTATTATCCAACCTGAGAGTAAGATCAATCGATTCTTTAGTGGCTTAAAATCAAGTCTTCGAAGGGCGTTAGCCATAAGGGACTTTAATAGCTACGAGGAAATCATTCGATGTGCTCTTAAAGTCAATATGGAGATTGGAGTAACCCATCAGTCATATGGGTTTGATAAGAAGAGGAAAATGGAATTCAAAAGAAAATCTAAAGAGCACACTGAAAAGAAGATGATCTTTCCCTTATGCTCAAAGTGTGGAATGAAACATGGAGGGAGTTGTCTTAAAGGGACAAGTAAATGTTTCAAATGTGGAAAGGAAGGTCATTGGGCATTTGAATGCCGCAATGATGGGAAGAATATGTCTAATGATGCAAACAAAGGAAGGGATACACAGAATGAACCTACTACACTTTAATGTTTCAAGTGCAAGGAGATGGGGCATTATGCCAATAAATTCCCTAATCCAAGGGTTTTTGATGATGATCGACATCAAAAAAATCTTAAGGCTAAAGACAAAGGAAAGTCACATGCAATTTCTATCAGCGATGTGGAGTACAATAACGATGTGGTGAAAGGTACACTTACCATCCACTCTAAAGTAGCAAATGTTTTATTTGATTCTGGATCCAGCCACTCTTTTATTTCTGAAGATTTTTCTAAAGGTATCACCGTATTACCTCAACAATTAGATGTTTAGTTAGCTGTGACAACCCCTAATGGCACAACAGTAGAATCAAAAGTTTATAATTCTTCTCTGATCGTAGTTTGTTGGAAAGTCATTCCTACAAATCTTGTGATCCATCCTATAGTGGAATTTGATGTGATTCTTGGCATGGATTGGCTTTCTTTATATGTAGCTCATATCAATTTCCAAAGAAGGGAAGTCACATTTCATTTTCCAGATCAATCTATGATCATCGATCAATGAAAGGATGAACATAACCTTCCAGTGGAAATTCCTTCCATCTTATGGGTCTTGATTCCAATAAATGAAGGTTATTTATCTCAAATGGTTGGTGAGAAACTCATGATTAAGAATATTCCCATTGTAAAGGAGTTTGATGATGTCTTTCTGGAGGAATTACCGGGTCTTCCACCAAATCGGGAAGTTGAGTTTTCAATAGAACTCGTACCGGGTGCTTTGCCTATTTCAAAGACACCTAATAGAATGGCCCCAATTGAGTTGCAAGAATTGAAGAAGAAACTCCAAGAGAATATTGATAAGGGGTTCATACGACCTAGTGCGTCACCTTGGGGAGCACCTATTCTATTTGTTAAGAAGAAAGATGGATCAATGAGACTCTGAATTGATTATCGAGAACGTAACAAGATCACTATCAAGAACAAATATCCTCTCCCACGCATTGATGACTTATTTGACCAACTACGAGGACCTCAATAATTTTCCAAGATTGATCTTCGTTCAGGGTATCATCAATTAAGGGTCAAAAGGGAGGATATACTAAAGACGGATTTCCGTACAAGGTATGGACACTATGAATTTATAGTGATTCCATTTGGTCTTACTAATGCCCCTGCTATCTTCATTGATCTGATGAATAGAGTCTTTAGAGACTACCTTGATCAATTTGTGGTAGTATTTATAGACGATATTCTTGTCTATTCAAAGAGCAAGGAAGAACATGAATATCACTTGAGAATTATATTGAAGACCCTGAGAAAGGAGAAGCTTGATGCCAAATTTACTAAGTGTGAATTTTGGATTCAAAAAGTTTCATTTTTGGGTCACGTAATCTCAAAAGAGGGGATATCTGTGGATCCAGCAAAAACAGAGGTTATCGAAAGATGGTTGAGACCAACAATAGTCATTGAGATCCGAAGTTTTTTTGGTTTGGCTGGATATTATCGACGTTTTGTGAAAGATTTTTCATGATTATCTAATCCACTCACCAGGTTGACTCGAAAAGGAGTTAAGTTCGTGTGGACGGATGAATGTGAAGAGAATTTCAAAGAGTTGAAAAGAAGAATATCCAGTGCACATGTACTTACACTTCCTTGTAGTGGAGAAAGGTTTGTGATCTACAGTGATGCATCCAAGAAGGGACTGGGATGTGTTCTCATGAAAAATGATATGGTGATAGCTTATGCCTCACGACAGTTGAAAATCCATGAGAAAAATTACCCAACTCATGATTTGGAGTGAGCTGCGGTAATCTTTGCATTAAAGATTTGGAGGCATTATCTTTATGGTGAAAGGTGTGATATTTATACTGATCATAAAATTTTAAAGTATATTTTCACACAAAAGGAGCTGAATATGCGCCATAGAAGATGGTTGGAGCTGATTAAGGATTATGAATACTCAATCCATTACCACCCTGGGAAAGTAAACAAGGTGGCAAATGCATTAAGTCGACAAGACCATGCCGGTTTATCCATGATGAGGATCACAAAAGATCCAATATTTATGGATTTACAAAGGATGGATCTTGGAATTATAATGGATGTGGAAAAATATTATCTTTCTCAAATGAATTTTCAACCATCTATACATGTGAAGATTAAAGAGGCATAGAAAGAAGATGTCGAGTTACAAAAGAAGGTGAGAAATGTTCCTGAATTCAACCTTGATTGTGATGGGATAATAAAGTTCAGGAATCGAGTTTGTGTTCCTCCCATCCCGGAATTAAAGAAGGAGCTACTGGATGAGGCTCATAGTTCTTCATTCTCTATTCATCCTGGAAGCACTAAGATGTATAGGGACCTGAAAGAGTACTTCTGGTGGGATGTCATGAAAAGAGATGTTGCTGAATATGTCTCTCGATGCTTGGTTTGTCAGCAAGTTAAATATGAGAGACAGAAGTCTAATGGGATGTTACAACCATTACCCATACCCGAATGGAAATGGGAAAACATCACTATGGACTTTGCCAGAGGACTTCCTAAAACATCCAAAGGCAATAATGCTATCTGGGTCATAGTTGATCGTCTTACAAAGTCTTCACACTTCATCGCTATTAGAGAGGATTTCTCTCTGGATCAGCTTGCCAGGATATATGTGAAGGAAGTGGTAAGATTGCATGGAGTACCACTTTCTATTATATCTGATCGGGATCCGAGGTTTACCTCAAATTTCTGGCGAAGTCTTTAGCATACTCTGGATACAGAGTTGAGTTTCAGCACTACTTATCATCCTCAAACAGACGGTCAGTCTGAGAGAACAATTCAAACTCTAGAAGATATGTTGAGAGCTTGCTCTATGGATTTGAAAGGTGGTTGGGATCAACACCTACCTATGGTAGAATTTTCTTATAATAATAGCTTTCAATCCAGTTTTTAGATGGATCCTTATGAAGTTCTCTATGGAAAGAAATGCAGGACTCCAACTTGCAGGGATGAAGTTGGGGAAAGAAAGCTATTAGGACCTGATCTCGTTGATGAAATGGCAGAAAAGGTCAAATCTATTCAACAAAACATAAGATCAGCTCAGAGTCGAAATAAAAGTTATGCCGACAACCGAAGAAAATACCTAGAGTTTGAAGTGGGTGATAAAGTGTTCTTACGAATATCTCCCTAGAAGAGGGTCATGAGATTTGGAAGGAAGGGGGAGTTGAGCCCTAGATATATCGGTCCTTTCGAAATACTGGATCGTGTTGGGAAGGTAGCTTACCAATTGGCGCTTCCACCGAATCTCTCTCAAGTTCATGATGTGTTCCATGTATCTCTCCTGAGAAAGTATATACATGATCCTTCACATGTACATAGCTCAGAATTTGTACCGCTGGAGCAAGATCTTTCTTATGAAGAACAGCCAATTGAGATTCTGGATCGTAGCGAAAAAGTCCTACGAAACAAGACCACTCGATTGGTGAAAGTTGTATGGAGGAACTTCCAATTAGAAGAAGCTACATGGGAGTTTTAGGATATGATGATGGAGAGGTATCCTCATCTGTTTGTTACAAAGTGACGAATTTCGAGGGAGAAATTCATTTTAAGGGGGGTAAAATGTAACACCCGAGACTTTTATGTGAAATATTTTGTTTTTATGTTATATAAATCATCAAAGGAATCTTTCACTACACACAACACTAGCTTGGCTTGCTTTACACGTAATCGCGGCCTTCCTCGATAGCTTGCGTCGTACGCAATACCGAGTTTCACTAAACAATGATATTTATTAAAATATTATTAAAACTAGCCGTTATGAATAGTAATAACCACTCTTTGAAATTTTATAAATTTTATTTTTCAAAATGGAATTCATTTTTGGATTCGGAATATCGAAATTATCCTAGGATGAAATTTTGGTATTTTTCTGAAAAATTTCAATTTTTGATGAATAGTGAAACCACAAAGTGGTAGTTAAAAAACTGAATTTTTCATAAAACTTAATTTAACCGCTTCTGTGAGTGGAATTACAAAAATCCGAGAGACACGGTTGATGTCAGTAAGTAAAATGTGGTTCAATGAGATGATAATAATTTTTTGGTGAATAGTAACTTTTTACTTTTTTTACCACGGTTAAAAGTAAATAGGGTAGTTAAGGGAAACAATGATATTATTATTACCCTAAAACATGTCCTAATTCTATTGGATAAGTATAATTTGACCAAAAACAACCTTAGGAATAAAATATTACCATTTATGCCCACTTGGATTAGATTAGGACATTTATTATTAATTTATTTAAAGAAGGGTTAAAATAGTTAAAATCAAAGTTTAATAAGTAAATTATTTTTAATATGGGGTTATAAATAAGATAAATTCGAATATAAATATTCATTAGAAATATAAAAAAATTTCCTACATAATGGTATTTTATTTGTAATTTTTAGACATTAAATAATTTAATTTATTTATGACACAACGATGATGGAGTAATTATCTTATTAATGAAATATTGGCATAATTTATGTTATAAATACCCAAATAAATGTAATTTGAGACTTTTTATGAATAACACTAATTTTCTAGGTTAATATGACATGTTATTATTGATTTAATTAACTTTTTTAGAACTAATCATTCTGTTATAATTTTCACAAAAATCAATTACTAAATAGTGTCAAAATTGACATAAAATAGTTTTTAAAACAAATATTATATTATTAATTGTCATTTTATTCCTAAAAATCTAAGGCTCGGCCAAATGACTTATATAAGGTTATATATATTAATAATAAACAACTTGGGGTTCTTTTTACTTGTTATAGTAAGTTTATTAACCTTATAGTGTAAGAACACAAGAAGACACGGTAAAAGTAAAATTATTTAACTTAATGTTAAATCTAAATGATAAGGTTAAAATAGGAACCTAAAATTGTCCAAAATCTATTTGATGAGATTTTTTATACCCATCCCCACCTTATCTTAAAAATAAATTAATTTGGAGCTATTTAAAACCGAATTTGACTTTATAATAAAATAATAGTTTTAGTTATTCCAAAGGTGCCCCTCTCCTCCCTAATAAAAGGGAACCTCCCCCCCCTCTCCCTCAAACCACTTTGAGCCTTCAAGATCGGCCAACCCCTGTAAAGTTCTCCTCTACACTTCCCTAGAAACATCCTAAAGGTTCTGGTCTTCTTCAAAGACCTATTTGAGTGCCCTAAAATGAGGTCTCAAAGAAGGACTTCAAAGAAGAGGTAATGTCTGTTACCAATTCTTTCATCTTGATTTCTTCTTCCACTTCTTCTTCTTTAGTTGTTTCATTATTAAGTAATAACATCAGTATCACTCATATAATGATATGTTATTATAATTATTAAACAATCCTATTTCACCATCTATCCATCCTACGGAAAAAGAAATCACCGCGCGTGCGTACGTACGGAATGTCGTCTCCACGCCGTAGTGTAGTCTATTTTCAGCCACCACCTTACATGGATGGGTATAATGGTGTAAATAATGACTATATATGACTATTATAAAGTGATATTGATTCTGAAATAGTATAAATACACTCCAATACAATTCCACGATCATAGGAACGATATCATCACTCGTGCGTACGTACGGAATACCGTCTCCACGATGTGATGCGACTCGTTCAACGTGATCTTCATTGAATAATGATTATATAAATGAATTGAATGAATAAATATGATATATAGTACATTAATACCATTCTGTAAATGATGTATCTATAATCTAAAGAGAAGAATAATAATTTATTTGACAAAACACGCATAAGAACAAAAAGTTATAAACACCCAAATTACAAGTAGCAATGAAATATTACTAATAAGAAGCTAATAATATGACCATATATGATATCATAACAATAATTATGATTCCGGAATAAGTCAATAAGTTTATTTAAATCATTATACAGGAGGTTCGGACACTTACGAGGCAAATCGGACCTAAGGTAAGGGAAAATATCACAATCTCATTTTTATCCGAGATTTTTTATACTTTGGTATTTACTGGGGTGTATTTCATCATCCACATCCATGTTTCCTAAATATGTAATATTATTTCCATCCACCAACAATTTTTTAAATTCAATTTTACCCTTCATTGAGTTTTTAGTAAAAGATATGAAAGGAATCTTTTGTCATTTTTGCTACGAGGTACTTTTTCACTTTTCCGACAAAAGTACGAGAAAAATGTTTTTTTTAACTTATACGGCATGAATGGATTTTTAAAACATTATTTCCAAAAAGCTTACTTTACAAGTTTTCAAGTTTATTTTTAATCAACTTCTTTTTGTTTAGAATTTTACGACATGTTAAGAAAGGAAAAGTGTTTTTGAAGCAGAAACGATATTTTCCTCAAGAATGGAGTTCAAGTGTTTTATCAAAATTATTTTCCATCTAAGATAATAAAGGGTTATGTTTATATCCATATTATTACATGGATTTGATTATGTTGTGATGGAAAAATTTTTATGAATTCCTTTATCTTATATGAATTTTTTTATGATGTCACGATGTTTACGATTCCCATTTTTATTACATGGGTTATGATATGATGTATGGTTTATGATTTTGTGGCACACATAAGAATGGTATCATTATGAGATGGGTGGGACCTATATCTCCCTACAATGCATTGGGTAATGATTTTATATCTCATGAGATAGATATGTCTGGAACGGTAGGTTAAACCGGTTCAGTGAAACAGGACTGAAACGAGGGTGACTCGGCTCAGAAATGGACTTTGTCCACTAAGATAGTCTTGGAAAGGAGACTTGAATAATAAGAAATGATTCTCTATGATTATGTGTGTATGCCAAAAAGTTTGATGTTTTAAGTTATAATTATTGGGTAATGATTTTATATCTCATGAGATAGACATGGTTGGAACGGTAGGTTAAACCGGTTCAGTGAAACAGGACTAAAACGAGGGTGACTCAGCTCAGAAATGGACTTTGTCCACTAAGATAGTCTTGGCAATGAGTCTTGACTAATAAGAAATGATTCTCTATGATTATGTGTGTATGCCACAAAGTTTCATGTTTTAAGTTATGATTATTGGGATTTCATTTCACTACTACGATTTATCCCAAGTTATGAAATTAAGATTTCTTTTGCAAGTTAAGATTTCAAAAATGTTATGTTCTTATGAATATGATGTGATTGATTTTTGTTTTGTTTACCCTTACTGAGCATTTGAGCTCACCCTTTTGTATGTTTTCTTTCCCCCAGGTCAGGAAGAAGTTTATTAAGTATTATATGCCAAAAAGGGACTCTATATATGATGAAATAAATGGGAGACAATGTAGATGCTTTATGAACCAGTTGTTTATGTTTCCCAGTTTCTAAGGACACTATACCTATACGGTCCTTTAATGGTTTTGTTAAATGTTTTAATAAGTATGCTTCAATTCTGATGTAATAACAATGTATTTAAAATTTGGGTCGTTATATTAAACCTCAAATAGGATTCCTACATACCTTTCCCTAAGAAGGATCAAATTCCCCATAGTTCGGAATGGTGGATATAGTTTAACGTCTTGTGGGATTAAGGTAAACTAGCGTGAAGGGGTCGCGACAAGTAGGGTTTGGGCTTGAACCTTAGGGAGACTTCATACATACCTTCCCTTGGAAGGGATCAAATTCGACATAGTTTGGGATGGTAGATTGGGGATTATGCTATTGGGATACCCAAGAAGGATTCCATGGTCAATACTTACTCTATGACCACATGATTCATGCTTGGTGTGAGAAAAAAGATGCAATAAAAACTTGATGATCACATCGTGAAATCGCATCCATGGGAAGTGGAATGGGGCTTACACGTGGTTAGCATCCTAAAGAGGAAATAAGGGATTATGCTTGGTTATCAGCCTAGGGAGATGAAGATTTGGACTTACTCTAGAATAGAGGCCCAATGGAAACAAAGTTCAGAGGGAGAGGGATGTTAGAACGAAGGTCCATGTGCCACTCTCACCTCTATTCATCAGCACTGAAAAATAAAGGAGGAGCAGGGGTTCTGCCTCCTGCAAGAAAATATATGGGCTTACACCAAGGTGGTTTCCCTTTCCTTATAAACAAACACTTATCCAGAAAAGAGTATTTCATTAAATTTGAGGAAGATCTCACTCTCGTAGAGATGAGTGGGCATAGAGAATGTCTGAGACGGGGAACCCCATGTATAATGCATTGGGCGAGGACATAGTTTAACATCATGTTCTAAGTACGATGGTGCTTGGCAGTTTAACACCCAGAAAATTGGATGAGGTGAGTTCACTACACACCCTTATGACTTATATAATCTCCAAACTTTAACCCTTGGTGAAGGGAAGTCACAAGCAATGTCACTGTGAGGGGGTGTTGTGGAGTGATCCACAAAGGGGACCATGTTATCGTCGATATGAGAAGAATAAATAGTTGTTACTGTGCCTATGAAAAGAATCGTTAGGCTAGAAAATGCAACATGAAGCACCACCCAAGGGACCTTGTAATCACTCTGTACAAATATGGAGGGTCATACGAAAGAAGGGTGTGCAACACAGGTTTTTTGCGCATTAGAGAGGATCGTACATGGTTCATTAGGGAAAATAAGACACATGGAGCGTATAAAGAGGGGAGATTGGGGATAGATCACACACAAAGAAGCTTCCTAGGTTCCACTAAGGAGTGGAAATAGAGGAAGGGGTTTATGCATGGGAGCAAACCTTGTGCATCTAAGGAGCGACAACGATGAATGGGGCCTATGCATGGGAGCTTCCCGTAATGTATTCTTCATGTCTTGCCAAAAGGGCATCCCAACTCACTAGTGGGTTGAGGTATATAATTGGGGAAAACACTTATGTGCAAGTGCACAAGTGGGATAATGCCATGGGCGTTGAAATATATTTGAATAAAGAGATATGAAAAGTGTAAATCACATGCCCAACATTTGGAATGGGGTGAGGGTGGTGTAACGATGGAGGATAACTATTACCCATGTTCAAAACATAGCATCCATAGCACGTTAACTTTAAATGGGGAAAAAATGATGGTCGACTGCTAACTGTGTTCGAAACATAGGACCTGACTCAAAGTGTCATCCAAATTCTTCTAGGGCATTAGCCTAGAACTTTAGGTGAGCCGATGCAGCATGGGACAAGGCCATTAGAGGATAAATTTAGAAATAATAGAGGAAAAAGATCCCAATGAAAGACCCACAAATAATGAGGTGGAGTGATGGAATGTTTGAATGGATTCCAACCCTCTTGAAATTATTCCACTATAATCATGGCCTGAGGTATATTATGCCTATCACATAAGGCATCTCTTATTTGGAACAAGAGGAATCATATTATTGAATGATAGGGTGTACTACTATTTATATTCATGAAGTGAGGACTGATGGCATCTTATGCTTGGCTCATAAGGCATCTCTTATTGGATTCAATAGGAATCACTATTATTGAATTATAGGGTGTACTATAGTTTATAGTTGTGTAGTGACGACTATTGGCATCTTATTCTTGGCGCATAAGGAATTTATTATTGGGTGAAAGAGGCATCCTATGTTTGTAACATAGGGTTTACTATAGTTTAAATTCATGTAGATATGACTATTTGGAATAAGGTTCCTAGAAATGGTTAGTGTTGGGACTTATGCAATAGCATCCCTTTCTGGTGGATCCAAGCATAGGAGTCTGATGATGGGGTTTAGATGAGTTACTTGAATAATGGGTTGACTTAAAGTACTTGGGGAATTGATGATGATAATCTCTACACATGACATGGGAAATGAACCAAGAGGAATATGTCAACTCAAGTTGTTTCATGGTGTGCAGAGGAGTATCTCAAATCATTGTATAACATAGGTGGAAGGTGGGTGCGCATAAGGGCGCAATGGAAAATGACGATGTCATGACCTAAAAATTTTGTTGTGTGACTCTTCTTTTTTTCATGGGGAGTTTTGCACACAATAGGGAAGGAATTTCATGCAATAGGGTAGATTTTCATACAATTTGTGAGGTGTGTGCGCAATTGGACAGGTGCAACACAGGTTTGTGAAAAATCGGGAATAGTATAATTATTGTGCGCAAAAATGATGTTTTGAGAAAACAAATTGGCCACATTGGAACATTTGTGCACAAAAGTGGTGTTTTGCATGCTAGATGAGGGGTTTTGTGTTTAGGTGTCGAAGATATAGACTTATGTGCATTAGAGCAGCGACCGACCTCCAAGGGGCCACTTTGAAGAAGGTGTGCACTTGTATTTATAGGAAAAACCTTGAACATCAATGCATGTAAAATTTCATTCAACTATTGGTTGAAAAGAAATTTTTCATGAAAGATTCCATGTTTGTGCAAATGATTCTATTTTTCTATGAAAATCTATACTTTTCCCCAAAACTGTCCTAGATTTCCATCTCTAGTAGCATAACTTTGAATTGCCATAACTTTTGAACCGTAACTCCATTCGGGCTCCACAAATAGTCAAATTGAAGCTCTAGAAATGATCTATGCTCCGAGATCATGTTATGCCGCATTAGGTGAATTACATGGATGTGATTTCTAGTTCTAAAAAATATAAATTATCTACTGATGTTTTAAATGTTCCTTGTAGGAAATTCTTAGCTCATGATCTATAGAAAATTTCCCAAAACAAATCTAATTCCTCCAAACCTAAGAAAAAAACTTTTAAACTTAAAATAGGGAATACCTTTTATCCAATATGTTACAATATATCCACAATTATAATTTTTATCCCTTTGAATCCATGTGAAAGAAGGTTACTCTAGATAGAGGTGAGTCTACTACTCCCTTTCTAATGAACCATGATCATACATCTCCTTATAATATTGTCAAAGTTTACATAACACTCTAAAAAATTGAATAGAAATCCCATCAAATAATTTAACCTAGGTATTAGTAATCTAAACTAGTTTTTTAATACGAAAAACATCAAGATCCAACTCAAAAACATGGGAGGGGGCAGGATGGTATTTCCTATATTGAGATATGTAGAGAAAATCAGGTGTTGACATCAACTGAGTTGGAAATTATAACTAATAAACAACCTTTATAATCTAGTTAGTGGCCTCAAAAAATCCAACATATCTTAGAGCCATCTTAACCTATTTTCTATGCTAACAGCGACCCAAAAAACGAGATACATTCATGAAAACTCGATCACCAGATGAAAAATTTGAAGGATGGCATCAAAAATCCCAATATGATTTATAATAACTCTATATTGTAACCATACATCAATGTATATCATAAATCCTCACTGGTGTCACTTGAATGATACTTGGTCCCATTAAAGAGGATTTTCCCACCTCTTCCCAAAAAAACAATGACCTTCATGGGAGACCATACAAATCTTTAATGGGTGATATTAAAATTGAATACTAGTATCTATTGTTATAATAAAATTCAACAATTCCTTATTGGTTATTCCATGATCCACTAAAATCCATGAAATATGCTCGTAACATGTCCTCCATGATCTGAATAGTGTACTTTGTATAACATTATATCTATGGATGGTATGATATATTCAACCTAGCTTGAGTCTTCATCACCTCTTGGAGACTCTTCTAGAAACAATGGCAGAGGGAAAACCATATAATTCTAGTGTCCCTGTATGAAATAATGGGAGTTGGTACCCCATATAACCTCACAATCTATCTGATGTATAGTTTACCTAAATATTCAACCATAATAGTGGCCCTAGTCAGAATTAAATGAGTAGATTTCATCAACAGATCAACCATCACACTTATAGAATTACACCCTTTGGGTGTACATAGTAGTCTAATGAATTATTTAATGGAAACCTCATCCAATTTCCAAACCAACACTAGAAGAGTATTGAGAGAACTGTAGGGTTTCAATTTCTCTACATTTATTTTTTGACTTGTGTAACAACGGAATATAAAATTAGAGATGTGATTTTGTATTCCCAACCACCAAAATTGTCATATCATGTCTTAATACATATTTGTAGTGATTAGATGAATGATCCATGATGAAATATCATAGGTAAAAAATATTGAACTTCTCATAGATTATGGGACAATAAAACAATTCTAAAAGTAGAGAATACCCATAAAAAGGAATGACCATCAAGAAATTGCCTACCCACTATCAAAGATTTCTCTAATTACTCTATCATCATTATCCTATGATTGAGACTGTTGGATAGAATCAAGGGGTGAGGAAAATTACTAAACACTTTTCATAACCATTCTTGAATCGTTCTCCTGAGTGTCTATATGAAACTGAACAAATATCTCTATATGGTTCCACTCTTCCTTCAACTTCAATACATCATGTGTTGGATATTTTATACTGAGATAATATACGAGCACATTACCCTTTATCTGGGTGTAAGAGATGTCAAAATTGAACATCTGTTGGTACTCCACCCATCAACTTTGTCTATTATTCAGGTCCTCTTGAGAAACTATTTCATGAAAAATATTTTTTAGACAATCCTATGAATATATTCCAAAAAAGATAATTATTTCAACAGTTAAGTTCATACATAACTCTGGTGAGATCAAAATCATGATTTGGGTATTTCTTCTAATTAAGATGAAGTTATCAAGATACATAGTAAAAAAATAATTTCCCTTTATATGAATGCATCCCAGAACCACAATAAAAGCATTATAGTATACCACATAACCCTTACCAAGCTTCGGATAGATCAAAATAGGTTCTCATATCATAATTCAATTGAAATAATCAAAATAATTCTAACACTTATCATCCCATATGAATTTCACCCCTTTCCTGGTAAGATCAGTCAAAGGTGAATCCAAGTTCGATAAAACCTAGGAAAACAAGTTATAATATCCAAAAACCCAAATAAACATTAAATCTTGAAGTTGTCATGTGTCTCCTCCCATGAAAAGAATGCATTTACCTTCTTAGGATTGACTATTACTCCTTTATTTAAAATCACATGCCCCAATAAATTCACTTATTGAATCTATAAATTTCCTTTCAAAATTATTCCATAAATTAAATGGTATATCAATATTTCCAAAACCCAATTCAAATGGTTCTTGATCTCAAGCTCAAATCTTGAGTAAAAAAAAATAAATACCTTGAACACTATGACAAAGGTGATGACATACTGAGGGAATATCTGGTTCATCAAATCCAAGAAAAACCTTAGGGGAATTATTTGGAATGAAATTCATCCTAAGTTATTCATAATTTCCATACCTATCATAAAATCCATATTCGTTATATCATAATCCAAAGCCCTTTGCTGATGATAACTCAACCAAATGTGGATTTCAAAACCCAATTTTCTCTCATTATTTAATCAATAAAATCATACACATTTCGAAAAGAATAATTTTTATTAATCATCAATTGGTTTAACTATTGATAGTACACACAAAAGTGATGTGAACCATCTTTTTCCTTGGAAAATAAAACTGGTGTTTCCCATCGAGAAACACTAAGGAAAAATCTTTATTTATTAGTTCATTGAACTAGTTACTAAGATCCTTAAAATTTACTAGTTCCAAGTCATATGAGGGTATCAATATTTTTTGCATACCATGTACAAAATAAATTGGAAAATATACATAAATCCTTATAGGAAGACAAAATAATTAATATGGGAAAACATTAGGGAAGTACTCAAAAACTTTGAGAAGATCGCCAAAATAGTAAATGTCATCAGGTTTGACTGTAATAGCAGAAAACAAACTCATGAGCTATGGGTGGGGAGATCCTATATGACCAGACCACATATTCCACTCTCAATGAAACACCCAAGTCATATAATAGGTAGAAAGTAATGAAACACAATAAATATAATAATAAATATAATCAAGGTGTGGAAATACCCAACCCATCCCAATGATGAAGTCGAAAAAAAAGATCGAGATCTAGACAACCCCATACTAACTTCATGTCAGCTATCAATAGGGAAAAATGTTGGCAGAGAATCCCAACTCCATAAAAAAGGACATGATCTCCATTTTATGTTTAAGTACATCAAAAAAAATTGGAAAATATAAATGAGTGTGAACCATTAGTATCAAATAAATAATTTATTACAGAAGATACATAAAATGGTACCTATAACTATCACTAGACCTACATCAACCTTATGGTGACATGATTTTTTATTCCATTAACTTTTCATTATATGATACAACATTTAACAATATAGAGTATATTTTGGGGAATTGTTTCTTGTAAATAAGAATGTAATACATAAATAATATAGAAATAAAAACTTTATTCTAATGAACTTTAAATTCATATTCATAAGTTTATCCTATGATACTTTGACTGCATCTCACATCTTGGGTACATACATCAAAGAATGAGGTGATAATAATTCCCAACAAGAAAATAATTGAAGGAGATACTTAGCATGTTCCATATTGGAATATAAATAAGGAATGATAATTGGAACATGAGGAATATCACAAAAGAAAAAACATGAATCATAACAGGGAATGTGTCTACAACATAAAGTTTAAACATTCATAATCATACCACTGAGTTTTATCACTAAGGTGTCATAAATCAAAATTAATAATATTATCACCAAGGTATATTTACCCAATGAATTGTTATCTTAAGGGTAACTTATAATTGTTAAATATTTCATCTCTTAGCAGTAAGTTAAATAAGTTAACTTTGTTTCTTTACCCAATTATTTAGAATGATATTTGGTCACACCCTTCAAATGAGTTAATTCATGTTCTCCACATAGATCATAATAAAAATTTCATTAATTATTTATTGAAGATAAGTTATGTGTTTCGAATAAAATTAGAGAGTTTATATGTTAATAAAAACATGAATATTACTTACTTTTTAAACCCGAAAGAGGGAATGTGGGTTTAATACCAGAAAATACCCATTCAATAAATTATGATTAAATTTGTGTGAGAACCCATTCATAAGGAATATGTTTGGTAATTTTAAATATAAAATTATTTCATTATGAATAGAAAATTATATAAAATGATTTTTGTAGGGTGATTGTACATAACATGGATTAAGAAATGGCATAATGAGAGGGAATAGAAGTCTCCCATTGATAAACACTACTAGGGAAGTATTTTAAAGAACAAATGTGATGAAAATAATTTACCTTTATTATTATAATACACATATGAATATAAGTACATAAAAGGGAAAGAAGAGTAGAATAATTCCCTTACATAAGCATAGTAACGTCCTATAAATATGTTATAATGAAAAGGGATAAATGATCTATCATAATAAGAAAATAAATTTTATGGAAAATGGGTATTTATAAGTACATGAAAACATATCCAATTGAGATTCAAAATGATAAATACAAAGAATAATGATTGGAAAAGTAGATAGAGAGATTTCTTACCTTAAATTTTTTCATGATAAATCATAAGCATGGTAGCTCGATATTTTGAGGCCACCTTAGAGGGAGTCTTTGGGAGGTAAAATGATAATAAGTCCTTGGATTATTATTTTTGGAGTATACATAAATGGATAATGGATGGTATATATACATGAGTATGGGTGGGTTTTATAGAATTAATATTGATTATTTTATCATATAAGCCCACCTATTCTAGGTGAAATGAAATATAACCAATTTTAAGTCTAATTAATTAATGGGAGGGTTTTTTCTTATGTTCAAGTACTTAAAAACCTCACCACACCTTTTTTATAACCTAATAAACGTGCAGAATCTAAAAAATGATTTTTTTTAAATCCTAATTTTTGGATAAAAAAATATACATTTATATATTAGAATTGATATATGTAAATTATTTTTTATAGTTACAAAATTAAATTTATATTGATAGAAATGTTTTATAAAATATTTAATCATGCTGACATAATAATTATCTCATAAAATCACAGTGCTCGTATAGTGGCAATATTCACTTTTTGGACAAAAATTCAAATTTGTCAATAAAATCACACAAAAATACACCATAAGTTAATTTTTGAATTATGCATCCAAAAATTAAATTTATTAAATAAAAATAATTCTTATGTATTATAATTTTAATTTGTAAATTAATCATTATTTTAATGAAGATTAAAAAATTAATAGTAAAATCAACATTCTCACCATTACAAAAAATTACATTGGGATTCATGAAAATATATTATCACATGAAAATACTTTTATAATTTTATTTCTTCAAATAAATTTATATTTAAGACTTACACATAAATAATATTTTTATATAATATATTTATATTCTCTGAAAATAATATAATTTTTCTTAATAAATAATCTCAACGATAATTTAAATGCTTTAATATAACCAAAAAATATATTGAACAACTATTTTATTGAGTGGTAGTAATAATATAGTTAAATTATATTAGATGAAAAAAATAAATTTTGATGATCATATTTACCTATAAATAAAACATCATTACAACTCTTAATCATTCAATTTGATTCTAAACTAGGTTCAATGTTGTTTCAAAAATGAATATTGTATTAATAATGTTTTATTGATCTATTATATAGTGATATTAATGAGTGAAATGATTCTAGGGTATCAAATTAGACTATATTATTATATTAAATATTATTAATCCTCCATTTTCTTCTCATTTTAATATTTATTGTGATTTTGGGAGTTGTTTTGCAGTAAATGTAACATTTATAAATAATAATGTAAAGTGTTAATGGTTTATAGTATAATTGTTATTTTACTATTCCTAAATTTACTAGTTCTTATAAATACATGATGTTCAATTTTTTTTATTAAATTTAAAAGGTATTTATATTTTATTCTATTATAAAATATAAGTTATTTGGAGATAATATATATATTAATAAAAGAACATTTTTTGGGTCGTTACATTCTTCCCCACATAAATGATGTCCATCCCTGAAAAAAAATTCCCAACTATAAATGGTCCAAAATACCTTGGACATATATTCCCTATATCACCTATGGATTAGGGTACTGGTTAAAAAAGTGACCAATCTCTCCACATTTGAAGAAATACACTGCCAAATGTGTTTGTACTATCTTTCCATTATTATCAGCATTAAGAGGTTGTGGATGTTCATCTCATTGACAATTTTGAGAAATATAGATAGAATTTCAGAATTTATAGTGCTTCCCACTTCCTTGATGAAAACTCTTAAAGTGACTATTCCCATGTTTGTTGCATAAGGGATGTTTAAGTTTCTTCATTATTTATCCATGTTTTGGGTCATTCATAATATTTTTCTCCATTTTTATCTTTTTATCATTCTTCCCATTGGACAAATAAGAATATCTAAACTTCATTTAAAATTTGATAGAACATATTACTAAATCTTTATAACACTTAAAGTCACAAATATATAAATATTTTGGTAGATGGGGTCTCAGTCTTCCAAAGAACCGATATGTCTTCCCGCCAGATTTGATGACAATGCTTGAATCATAATGCACTAGCCTTGCAAAGTTCATCCCATAATTCTGCCAAAAATTAATTATATATTTGTTTCAACTTGAGGAATTCCCTCTCCAATTTTCGTCCAGAGGGTATGAGGAAAAAACTTTTAAAAAAGGGCTTTTTGAAGTCCTCCCATCCCATGGTGTCCACCATATCCCTTGGATTTGTGTTCTTGATCAGTGCCCACCACTAATCAACTTCTCTATCAAGTAGATATACTGCCAAAGAAACATTATATTTCTTAGAATAATGGAGTACATAAAATATCATTTTTATTATATTGATCCATTATTCCGTGATTAGTGGATCTGATGTTCCACTAGAAATAGGTGGCCATTAACACAAGAAAAGTTCAACTACCACTTTTTATTTCCTTGGTGAAGAGAGATGCTCTACATGGTTTTTGTTTTTGTTCATGACATGAGTTAAGTGATTCAGTATCATCTTCATAATGTTTTCAATTCCATCTCACCCCATATTGTGAATTTCATCATCAAATTTTTCATTGAACCCATTATTAGCCAGATTCCTTCTATTTCATGTCATTTCACCTGGAAGGAGAAAACCTAATTGAGAAATTAATTATTATTGGGAATGTTATAATAACAATTATAAATTATTGATTAATCTTACATTTTTAAAATACTATTCTTCTCTGATGATATAGTTCAATATTAATAAAACTAGATTATAATTATATACTTCATAATGGATTGCAGAAGCTTGTGACTAACCAACTCATATCCCTAGGGAGTTTTATACCATGTGTGCATCATGGACTATTTTTTTACACCAGTTCCTAAATGATTATAGCTCAATAGGGTGTTTTTAGGTGTCACCCCAAGGTATATCTATTCTAGAGCTACAACCACTAGTTATATCTATAGAGGGATTTATTTTCATGGAAACCACATACTTAATACTCACCAAAATACATGGATTTTTCTTATATATAGAAATATCCTTGTGGTTTTTACTAATTCTTTCTAATACTAATTTCAACAAATAGATAAACCACCCGTTGATACTAACTATGGGAACTGGAGTTTTATTCCATTAACCATTCATTACAAGATACAAAATTAAAAAAATGGAGGATCTTTTAGGGCTTAGTGTCTTAAAATAGGAAGATAATACATGAAAAAGACATGAATATAAGAATTATTATAATCCTCTTGAAATAAATCATAATAAGTTCATACTATGTTAATTTTAAAGTATCTCTTATCAGGGGTATATAAATTGAAGAATGGGTTAATCATGAATCAAAAAAAAGTAAATAATAAAAGGTAATAATTAGCTTGTGACAAATAGGCATATCAATAAGGCATGAAAATATGAATATGATTCATATCGTAATTGAAATAACATGAATCATAATGTGTAAAATTGTATACAAAATAAAATTTATACAATCATAAACATATCACTAAGATTTATCAAAAAGGTTTCATTAATCGTTATTACCAATATAGTTCACCATGGTAAATTTAATCAATTAATTAGTCTCGAAAGATTAACTTAAAATATTTAACTGTTTCATCCCTTTGGAGAAACTTACATCAGTTAAATATTTATATTTACCTGATTCATTGGAGTGAAATCAGGGAACACCCGTTATATAACTTAATTCATATGTGTCAAATAGATAAAATTAAAAAATTTCATCAATAAGACATGGAAAATAAACAATGAGTTTCAAATAAGTTCAGTGAGTGTATTTACTCATAAAAAAACAAAATAACATCATTTTTAACCCATGAAGATGGAATTTGGGTTTCACACATGTAAATACCCAATAAATAAATTATATTTACACTCTGGTGAGTACTCATTTATAAACAATTGTTTTGGGTATGAAATGATTTTGACTACATGTTAGTACATTACATGGACTAAGAAAAGGCATAATGGGAGGGAATGGAGAAATCCCATTTTAAACACTGCTTGGGTAGTATTTGGAAGATCAAATGTTCCAAAAAAGGTATATTGACAATTATAAGACACATAAGAAAACACGTATGTTGAAGAGAAAGAAGAGGTGAATAATTCCCTTACTTCAACATTGTAATAGATTAATTATATGTCATTAAGAGAGGGGATGAATGATATCATATCCTTATAAAATAAATTTTATATTAAATTTATATTTATAAATTCATTTCAACATATCAAAATTATATTCAAAAGTATAAATATGTATAAGAATCTTGAATGGGAATAAAGAGAAAGTTATCCCTTACATTAAATAATTTCTTCCTAAAACCTGAGGGTGGAACCTTAGAAACATGATGATGCATTGGAGGGACTCTTAGGGGGAAATGACCCAAAATTCAAGGATTATAAATTTTTTAGTGGATAGGAATGGATAAATGGTGTTATTTATACTTGAGTGGGGTGGGTTTTAAAGGATTTAATGTTTATTATTTTATCAAATAAGCCAACCAATTATGGGTAAATTAAATTAAAATAAAATTTATAGATAATTAATTATTGGGAGAGTGTTTTTTGGATGTTTAATTCCTTAAAAAATCAAATTAAAACTTACATATAACCCAATAAATGCATAGAATGTAAAAAACTATTTTTATTTACAAAATCCATTTTTTTGGTTGAAAAATAAATTATAAATTTCTAAATTAAAATAGATATTTAAAAATTTATTTTTATACTTATTAAAAATAATTATTAATAAAATTGACTCAGAAATTTTTTATTCATGATGATATAATAATTATTTCATAAAATCGTAGTGCTCATAAATAGGAAATTTTATCTTTTTCACCGAAAATTAAACTCTTTAATAAAATTCTCAAAAAAATTACATTATAATAATTTTGATGTTATAATTATCAAAAGAAAATTTTTTCTTAAAAATAATTCTCTATTTATGATAATTTTAATTTTTTAATAAATCATACTTTTAATGAAAAATAATAATTTAATAGAAAAATAAATTTGCTAACCATTATAAAAATTACTTTGGGATTTGTTAAAATATATTATCATTAAAAATAATTTTATAGAATTAATTCATGGAAAAAATATTATTTAAAAATATTATCTAAGCCTAATTTTAATTGAATGTTTTTATATTCTCAGAAAATAATACAATATTTCTCTTTAAATAACCCCAACTGTCATTTAAATAGGTCGATATAATAAACAACTTTTTATCAATTAATGGTAATAATTTAGATTAGATGGATTAGTTGACAAGAATTAAGTTTTATAATCATTTTTCACATTAAATAAACCATAATTATTACTCTTCATTATTCACTTCGATTTAAAACAAGTTTCAATATTATTTGAAAATTAAATAGGTATTACTAACACTATATCCCTTAATTTTAGTTATTTTTATTGGTGCAATGATTCTAAGGGATAAAAATGACCCAAATTTTAATATTTCACATTATTTATCCTCTATTTTTTCTCCTATTTTAATATTTGTTATGATATTTTTTGTTTTCTTACAAAAAATTTAACCTTCATAAATGATAAAAAAATGTGTTTAATGTTTATTTTATGGGTTTTATTTTATTGTTACTAAATGTACTAGTTTACATCAACACATGATGTTTAATGTTATTATAAAATTTAAAATTATTTCAATTTTCATTCACTATAAAATAAAATAAAATTTTTCTTGAGGCAAGAGATCCATTAATAAAAGATGAAAATTTTCGGGTCATTGCATACAAATATCAGAAATTGATCTATTGTGTGAAGGTGATTCACACCTAATACATGTGGGTAGAGACCTATGGACTTTGAAGCTTTTTAATACACTATAGTAGTAGTCAGAGATGAATATCCATGCCTGAAATGAGGAATATACCTGGATTTACAGAACCTATATAGATGTCAAATCGGACACAAGCATTACACATCCTCATGGGTGAAGAACTGGAATAGCCGGTGTACAAGACCTTATTGTAATAGTATAATGTCAGGGGCACACTACTTGCTATAAAAAATTGTTCATAGGATACCCACTACTAAGAACAATCCCCATAAATCTTAAAATGATCATACCACTTCCGCTTCCTTCTTTGTGTTTCACTGAAGCTACCATTGGGTGGAAGATGGGAGATTTTATAAGATATATAGCATGTCGGGTTCCTCTTTGATATCATAGCCATATCAACTATGTCAGTAATGGTATAATGATTCAGCATAAATACATGTGATATAATATATGCTCACTTACCCTATAGGTACTTCTATTCTTTGAACTCTTTATTTTTTACTACCCCCATATAAAAATGAAATAGATACACAAACCGATTGATGTACTTTGACACCAAATGTTCTCACTGCTACAAATATAGTAACTCTATAGAATTCAACATCATCAGAGACTATGGGGGAGTTGATGAATTAATAGGGTCTTGAAACCCCTCCAATCCAATCCCATATTCCAATATGAATGTACAATGTAATCCCACCACCACTAGTTGATACCCTTGAGCCAGAACATTGTGCAATTCCCCTTTATAGCCTCAGGTGTATCGATAAAGTAAAAGATCGGATAAATATTGTCCATATAGTCATATTAATCTTACAATTCATTCATTCCATTAAAGTATGAAGTATTCTAATGTAATAACGCTTTTGTGATCGATCCTGATCTCCTCCACCTCTTGGATGGACCTCAAAAGTGGTTCCTAAACTCATGGTACATTTTACTCTATTGCACGAACTACTCAGACATTAGCCTCTATAAAATTATAATCCAGTGGTGTATTCCCTAGAGGATATTCCAATACACCCTCATTTACAACCCATATAATACATCTCATTGAAATATTACAACATGTATAAAACAAATAAAAATTATTAGGTAATAGAATAATCTCTTTTTAAACTTAAAACCACATAATCGTGAACTGAGACTATTATAAAAACACAACATAGGAGACAAACATCCCAATATATCATGGTAACTTCAATCTTGTTATGGAAAGAGTTGTCTAAACACTCACTACAACCTACGTCTCAAGTCTTGAAAATCATATCCCCATCTAAAAATATTCCCATGACTAAGTCCAACCAACCTATGATACCAAATTTTCACATCCTGACCTATATAACCCATTTATAAAGGCTCAAAACCAAAATGAGTAAATACCTAAAGATTTTTCCAACCCCCATGGGTTAGAGACTATCACTAGGGAATCAAACAATATACAAATGGAATGATTCCACCAAACCTGAAACACGATACATAGAATATATACAAAGATAATGAAAATTGAAATAAATATATTCCATATCCAAAGTGAAATATAGGTAGTGATAAAAATATATTATCGTAGATAGAACCCAATTTAGATGTACAATAATAGAAATGATTTATAAAATCGAAATATGATACTCTACGTGATAAGGGGTAATACCCCACTATCTCACCACTAGCTACACATACCCTCCTTACAAGAACATCACTGGCTCACTACAGAACCTTTATTTTTGCTTCTTCAAAAGACATAGTAAGGTCTACACAACACTAAAGGGGTTTGTAGGGTGTGATGTAAAAAACATCACTAGGATCCCTCCCAGGTGTTATATAATAAATCTATATTCAAAAATACCTACTTGATAATTTTTTAGAAAAACATGGTAAATAAATTCCCGTATTCCACAATTCAAAAACCATTCAGGAAAAATAGTTAAAATAATATCAAATTTATGAAATAAAGTAATAAAATACAAAATATTACAAATAAAATCAAAGATAAACCTAGATAAGGATCAATGCATGTCCGGATAATTTACTACCCATACCAAAATCAATGTAAAGTGTTAAATTATGTCCTTAGAATCGAGTCTTAAGGATAAGAGGAACACCCAAAGGGTGAACCCCCCACCCCAACAATTTCAATATTAATAATCTAAACAATAGGCCTAAGGATCATAGGAACACCACATTATTGAAATAAAATAAGAGTTATCAACTCATTGAAAATACATTTACTCATTCTAAAATAAGGTAAAAACAATATTTTCTCAAAAATAATTTTATAATGACACAAAAAAATAAATAAATAGTTTCATTTAATTTTGAAAACAATTTAATAAAATAATATTTATCAATGGTTCACATAACATATGTGAGAGATGGAACCTCCCACCTGAAACTTAGGTTATACATAAAAAGTGATGGGATCTAAACCTACTGGATGGAACCTAGAATAACAAGTAGTGGTCCTATAAATGAATCCCATTTATTAGAGTCATAATATACAATAAAAAAGTATCAATGTAGAGGTTATGTCACATGTATCTCAAGAACCATGCCTGTCGCACAACAATCAATCCATGATTTTCCCATAGAAGAAGAACACAAAATGAATCTAAAATAATCAAAAAAGAATTTTTATCATATAATCAACCGATCCATGAAAAAAATCCCACCACCATAGTGAAAACTAATGTAAATTAAGATGCATAAAGGCTCTTTTAACAATTGAGATATAGTATAACAACCAGGGATAACAAGTATTGATCAATGTGAACTATACAGAGAGGAAACACCCAAAAGTGATCATAGAATCTTGGGGATTGAGGTATAGAAATATAAGTTAAATAGATTATTATTCAAGCTTGCAGCACATAATAACCAATAAGAAAGAATGTATTAAATTGTAAACCAAGGTTTTTTGATGTAAAATATATGTGAAACATGTTTGCTGAAAAACATGCCAGCATTGGTAAAAAATATCAGCCGATATATTTATGATGTAAAAACAGGGTTTACATCATAAAAAATAATTATTCCTCAAACCAATTTCATATATTTTTCCATGTGATCCACTTAATCCATAAATTAACTATTAACGTCAAAAAATTTCCAAACTATAAGTCTTCATCGAAGGATCTACTAAAGATAAAACAAAACATCATTGGTTCCCTCTAAACCTAATAAACACACTCTTAAACATATGTGAGGGAAAAAAATTTATCAAGTATGTTTCAAACTCCACCATACTAAAAATGGGGAACCACTGGTCACTAATTATTATGATAGACATAGCCCCTCACAGACAAATAAAACTAGTCCAAGGACCCTAGGAAAATCAAAAAACCCACTAGACGTAGATGACTCGAAAAGAAGATGCTGAGGTCAACTCCCTTATGATCAAAACCTCTAAATACTTTGTTCTTACGATCATCCACTTAAAACCTTTCTCTTTAAAAAATCCTATTGGTTCCCATATCATATTAAATCTACTCATGATTTCATTCTCCCTATAATATACACCTTCTTTTGAACCTCTATATATATTAGAAATGGAAACTGAGTAACTATATATTCAATTAAAGGACATAGTGATTTTTCAAGATGTCATTCCTGGGACTCATCATCACTAAAAAAGTCTATGGATAAATGAAAAATATCATTAAAATTGATCCCAATCTCCCATATGGACATTATTCCATTTTAAAGAGAGATAATTTCATGCCTCTTCACTACTTCCATGGTGGGAAATAGGAGCTATTATTAGGAATCCTTTTGAATGTGAACCCATGAAACATATGCCTCCATCCACCCACCTAGATACAAATCCCACCATTGATGCACAACTCCTAGTATCTGAATAAAATCCAAAAGGGACCAATAATTCACTAAGGTCCTAATAAAATGATGTAAATCTTGATATCCTCCAAACATCTCTCTATCTCAAGATCAAAGACACCACCCTCATACTTTTCCAAATCATTGCACTAAAATCCATTCACATTCCTCTATCCCTGATCCTCCTCCTCAACCATGTAAACCCACCATCAAAAAATTATATTAGCCTACTGAACATCCACTTCCCAAACAACAGGACAACAATAGACAAGAGCCATAGTTGGAAAGAAAAATTTCTATTTTCTAATCCTGGTAGTATGAAATTTAATAATCATTTGTTTATGCCATATTAACTTCCTAATATCACCCAATTCAAGTAATAACACAAGAAATCATGATTCATGTACCTATTATAGGACTCTTCCCTACAGCTACTGTCTCCTCCCTTGGTCATTCGTTTGGCTTAGAGTCCTTCCATCGGGTCATCGGGAACCTGAAATCCTATGTCCAGGTTGGTTTTTCATGGCCTATGTGACACACTAAGATCAACTGATGGTGGTGCCTTACCAACCCATGTTCTCCTCACTATTTTTAACATCAAACTCCATCTTATCCCTCAACCAAAACTTCAACTAACACTTTTCCATGACCCCGTCCCTCTAAAGGTAATCCTCTGAGGATGGAAATGAATAAAGAAGGACAATGGCCCCATGTCAAATCTTCAGTAGGCCCCAAGTTGGAGACTAGGGCCAAGGGTATAAAAAGCAGACAAAAAATGAATTGAATTACTCTCTATAATAGAGGATTGGGTGATAGGATAAAAAAACTATAAGAAACTCCATGAAAAAATATAAAATTAAGCCAAAGCCATCCAACAATGCATGTATAAAGAATATAAATACATTATTCTCAAAATAAATACCCAAATGAAAGTTTATATAGTAGTGCCTCAACAAAATCACTAAAGTTTATAACTATTAATGTCTATAAAATTCTATTTAGTCCTCCAAGAAACCCAAAAACAATTTATATATATGTTGGGTGAGTATACATGTATACTCAATAGGATCATACCCAAAGACTCTCATGTACCTGTGAAAGAATCATACTAATGCACCTATGATCAAACAATAAAACCAATAGAATCTAAACAAATAAACTAACCAATCCCATCATCCCCATGTCGTGCTCAGAAAATATTCCACCAAAATATAATAACATAATAATACATGTATCAATAAAATGGTACCCTGCATCACTTTCTATACTAATTTTCTACTCTTAAACCTTAATGATTCATGTACTAGAGCTCCCATGTCATTTGTATAACATCTTACCCCTAGACACATGCGCCATCATATCACATCATATCTCACTTAATGAAAATTGGTTCATCACATCACAACACATATCCTCCATAGACACCTAGGAAATCACATCACACCGCAACCAAAATAATAACAATAATATTAAGGTATCATGAACTTGGAAGAAATCAACATTATTTCCCCCTCCTACTGTGGATTACTCCCACAATAATCTATCACATAAAAAATAACCATATTAAACTTTTGACTTCTATCCATTACTTCTTGTACATGTCAAAATAACCCAAAAGTGAAAGAGTGAAAGATCAATAAGCTATCCATCCATCCTCACCACTGGTATAGTGGGATAACACCCCCAAATCATTTTGTTGTCCACACATGGAGGTCAATATGGGTGGGTTATGTATGAAAATTAAATAGAACATACAATGTAAATATATATATGAGAAATCACAGTCCCAACCAATGGGTTCTAAACAAGAAAACCAACCAACTCATAATGTCACCATCTATCCTCATAGCATCATCCACTTTCAATGGAACCTATATATTCATAAAAACAAACAATGAAGCCACATTCCACATTCTGAATTACATTTCATGCTAATCTATTTTCCATATATCCCATTACCAACCAAACTTTTATTCTACCTTATTCATTTAACATTTTTCTATATCCATTTAAACCACACATTCTATTTCAAAACAAGTGTTCATTGATCATTTGAACACATTAAACCATCCAACCCATCCATTTCAATTTCTTTATTAACCAATTATTCCATCAGAACTGGGAAAATACCACAACACAACAAAAACATGTATTTATCATTCTAACAAACCCAACATTTCAACCATTTCACAACCATGAACACATTCCACATCACAATTGTTTTCCCCACCATTATTTCTTTCCACAACTTATCACTTTCACCTCATACAAAACAACCACATGTCACCAGCAAACAACACAACCACAAAACACAACAAAACATCACCATAATAAATCATAACCACACATCGAAAATTCACATAACATATTTAGATTTAGTAAGGGGATGTCCATCACTTTCACTTCCTTATTTCATGGGAATTATCAGAAAATCCATAATTTTTAGGGGAAACCAATTCTTTAGGTTAGTATTATTTATTTCCCAATACAATTTATGTTGATAAAAAGCTATCACTCAATAGGGATTCCATATTAAAAAAAATGAAAAAAAATCTCCCAAAAACCCCAATTTTCAATAAAAATCAATACCATACAATCTCAATATAAAATAATATCAAAAGTGGTAAAGCAAGAAATTTCATTCCTTTTACCCCTTAAATTTAAATTAAAGAAATTAGTTATCTTTATTAGGTTGGTTCATACCATCTTACCAACAGATAAAGAGAGCATAAACCAACTAGATTGATATAACTAGAAGATAAATGAAGGATCCCCTACCTCAAATGAAGATTTTTGATTTACTACATGGAATTGGATCAAGAGGAAGGTCACAATAAGAGTATCAAAATTATGGAGAAAGACCTCAAAATACTATAGCTCAATTAACACATAATGTCATGACTAGAAAAATAAAAAAAAGATGGGTTTTCTTAGATAAAACCTTGTACAAGAAAAAAGAAGAAAGTCAGAAGAATGAAGTACTTTGTGGTGATTTGTGTATTTATACCTAGCCTATAAATGATAAGACTATGACACAGCCTACCACACCATGATGTAGAATTTCTAAAAAATGGTAAGACTATGGAGAAAAGGACAAGACCAAGACATAACATATTTGGTCATAGAATCCTCTGGGAGACATAGTTATCTTTACATCATAGATCTGATAAAATAAGAGAAGGAACCACAATGCATCCAACATAGATATACTGTAGAACCCAACAATGAAAATAAGGATACACTTTAGCCTTAACTCTATGGCGTTGTTACCCTAAAATTAAACAAAAACAAAATATAACTCCCAAAAACCAAGACACAACCAGGGTGACTATGCCCCAGCCATTCCCAGAATGACTGAATGGAAAAAACTACCCCATGAGCCCCTACTCCACAGCCAGATACTGTACAACACAAAACTCCAATGCATATGCATTATCCTTTCTCTATAGAATAGCCATTTATAGAAAATAATAATATCAAAAAACACATCATATAATACTTTACACCATAGTTGTCCTCCCTAAATATTATCATCTCTCCTTATAGTTTTACCCCATGATTCACATCATATAATCCTCTTTAGCTAGATTTTTTCAGCTGTAATGACCATTTCCCTCCAAATACCTAAGGACCTCCCCCAAAAACCTCCACCATAAATAGTATCCACAATGTAATGGGTCATAAGGTATCGAACATTACATAAAATACCTATCAAACTATTCCTAACCATGATAATTTAAAACAAACCAAGAAATTAAATAGGTAATAATGTACAAAAACCTATCTCGAGAAATGCCTCTAAAGGATATTTTTACAACAGAAACCCCCCACAATGAAAATGCTCTAATCTCTGCCAAAAATGTTCACCAAACATCCCTCACAACCAAAATGTTATATAAATCCTCATGTAACCCCCTTTTCACATAACCATCAGCACCATCATCTTAACATCCACATCACCCAAGCTAACAATCTTCACAACCTTCACTCAACACGGCCCTGAGCACACATTTCATGGACTTCCATCTTATATCTCAAGATATTATCTTTTTTGGGAGTATTTTATTTCCATATCATTTTTAAAATTATTTACAGTTTAATAAATATTAATTAGGAATTGGTTATCTTCCACCATTCATATGTAATAATAATTAAAACACAAAACATATCAAGGGAAAGAACATTTCATAAACAAAAAGATCCAAAAAATCAGACCAAGAAAGCAAGAAAAATAAGATAGAACTAAAAAATATAGGTATTGGGAATGAATCTATGTCACATGCTTTCATGTACTCTCCACTAGTCCACCATATTATTATAGGACATGAAATAAGGGAATGGTCTATCCACACAACACCTTATCTTGATGATGTTGGATGTCTACTAGTCGCTCCATGAATATCATATCATCCTTGATATTCAACTCTACCTTTCCATTGACATGGGAGTCATTATGAAGATAACAAAAAAACTTATTGGTTTTAAATACATTTTGAATATATTTTATTCATGGTGGGATTTCCAATTCATAGTCAACCTCACCAACGTACCATAACACCTCCAAAGGAACAATGAATTTGGGTGAGAGATTATTTCCCATCCCAAACCATTTCTAACCACATCGAGGAGAAAAATTTATAAACATGCTTTCACCAACCTCTATCTTCATGGGACTCCTCCTATGATTAGCATAATAATTATTCTGGTCCTATTCAACTTTTATCTTCTCATGAACAACCTAGACCTTCTATGGCATTCTATGAACCACATTAGGGCTGAGAACTAATGATTCCCCAATCTTGGCCTAGAACAATGGATAATGATATAAATTCCCATATAAAGCCTCAAATAGGAACATTCCAACAAACGAATTGTATAGTTTGTTATAAAAAACTCAACCATTGGAAATTCTACCCATGATCCACTAAAATCTAATATATATACAAACAATATATCCTCCAATTTATGAATAGTCATCTCTATATTTCCATCTCCATGAGGGTGTAAATTATTAATGAGGCATAACTAAGATCCAAAATAATAGTAAAATTTCCTCTAGACTCATGATATAAAATAAGAATCATGATCCAATACATTGGACCTTATATGTATATGAATCCTCACCATCTCTTATATAGGCCTCTTTTCCAAAACATCCACGCTGCCCAACTCCTTGATCACTAAGAAGTGTGATGATTTCATCAAATGATCCCTGATTACCTAGATTTCATCACAATATCATTGATTTTGGGGTGAAACTATTGATAATTACATTGATATACAATCCCACTTCCACTCAGAAACATCAATGGGCTACAATAAAACACTCAGAACACGATACTCGGTCGTTAACTTCTAGAAAACCAAACACTAATCCAAAAACAGGGTCACCACCTATTTCATATTAGGCCACCAAAACTACATATTCAAACCATGGTATATATTATACACTCTTAGGTTTGCAAGAAAATGTTATCAGTTGAATTCTCATTAGAATACCTCATACATAGCCAAAAGATCAAATAGCCTCCCCTAAAATAACATTTAATTCTGACCATCCTCCAACTGTCTATATGAATCATCATTATGGGAAACATGACC
Organism: Viscum album; assembly: GCA_963277665.1. Lineage (NCBI taxonomy): Eukaryota > Viridiplantae > Streptophyta > Magnoliopsida > Santalales > Viscaceae > Viscum > Viscum album. The sequence continues at coordinate 1,419,641,246 of OY728129.1, read as the reverse complement.
ATGAATCACCTATGCCTTTGATTCTTTCCACTATTATGCATCCACCTTCCACATTAGTGAATTTTGAACTATCATCTGAAACAAGAAAACATCATCATCATCCACAATTATATCTATGTGTAAAGATTCAAACTCCTTCATATCCCTCCAAACATCTCGAAAATCCTAAACAACATCCTTATTCAACTTCTTTATCCAAGAATCATCCATGAAGTTCCCGTTTTTTGAGGTGTAGGATATCTCAAATTTATCATCATGAACAAACTATATTTTCCTCCATTGTTATAGATTCAGATCACATGGATACAAGATATTTTCCATGCAATTATGATCTGTGAACAACATGATGTGGTTTAAAATGTGGTAATTTCATCACACCTTCAGTGAAAACCCATCTTCTACTAGCTCCAGATAATGGGTGGAATAGATACACAAATGGGGGAATAACTACTAATATTCATAAGATATGTCCAGACGTACCCTGAGCCTAAATGGGAAGAATCACAAAACACCTCAAAAATAACCCCCTTATATGGAAACTAGAGAAATGAAGAACTGGTCAATCTCCCCTCAGGTTAATCAAATTATTTATGATGATGATCAGTCCATATAAAATTTTAGACTTTCCTTGTCAAATATTTCAATGGGGACAAAATCTATGAGAAATAGGATATGAACCTCTAGTAATAGTCTGAAAGGCCAACTAATCTACAAACCTCTACCACATTATTAGATAAGACCCATGGAAAAACAGACATGATCTTCGATGGGTCTAAATCCACACCATTCTAGGAAACCACATGCCCAATGAAATGTACCTCTCGTGTCTAGAACATAAAATTGGGAAAAATCCCATAAATTCACTAGTGTCAAATAACTTGCAATAAAACTCTCAGATGCTCAACATTATCCTCTAGTGAAATCATATAAATATAGATATCAGTGATGAACATGACTAAAATCTAATATATAAACTCTCATAACATGGAGTTTATGACTCTCATGAACACAAATGGTGCATTCATGACACCGAACGACATGACCAGGAACTTGAAATTCACATAGCCATATTTTAAGGAATTGTTTGGGATATCATCCTCCTTTACCATCAACTGTTGATATCTAGATCTTTCATAAATCTTATAAAACTAACTAGCTCCCCTAAACTAGTCAAAAATATTTCTGATCCTCAAAAAAAGGGTAATGATTCTTGATCTCTTCCAAATTCAACCTGTCTTATTGTATACGCTACTTCAGGCTACCATCCTCCATCTAGGGGAATAAAACTGGATCACCCTCTAAATTTTAATTGGGTTAGAGGAAACCCTTTTATATTATTTTATCTATCTGAGACCTCACATCCCATAACTATGAAGTTTTCATCTGATAAGGATCCATCTAAATTAGAGAAGCACCAAGATTCAAGCCTATCCTAAAATCAATATCATGTCAAGGGGTAGTGTCACAATCGCCTTAATAAAAACATTAAAAAAATACTTTAAAACCATAGGGGAATCCTATAACCAAGAATGCATTGGTTCAATATATAACTCATCCATAAAATAAATAAGGGGATCCATGCATCTACCATCCAACCGATAACTCTTCTCGCCAATGAGTATTACATGTTGACCATATACACCCAAGAACAAGAATATTATTTGAAGTAGTTGATAACATAATTCATCAAATCAAACTACTTGTTTACTATAATAAAATTTCATGGATGAATATGTAGTAAGAAAACATACCCACATGAATCATGTGGACCCATCATCAGTCTACCACAAAGATATGTGTAGAAATACCATGTATCTATCTTTGATCTCAAGGTATCATTGATGATTGTATGCATAACTTTTTTTTCAATTTTGGGAAACCTTGATGTGATGCTAAATGGTTTTCACCTTCTCTACCATTTCAACAACTATTTTAGTTTCTATAAGCTGATTCTCACCAACTTTATCCCAACACACCAGTGTTATACACCTTTTCCCACAAAGGGATTTGTATGTAGCCATTCATATGATCGAGTGGAAACTATTTTTATAGCAGAATTTGACCAGTGGAAGGTGTTGGTCCCATCATCCTTTGAACTCCATAGAACAAGCTCCCAACATATCTTCTAGAGTCTAAATAGTTCGCTCGGTTTTTCCGTCATTTTGGGTATGATAGGCCATACTGAAGTTTAGTTCAATACATAGAGCATGTTGGAATAATTATCTAGAACATAAAGGTGAATATTATATCCCTATCAGATACAATAGATAGAGGTACTCCATGAAGTCTTACCACATCTTAGATATATATCCATGAAATTTTTTCCAATAAATAGTGATCTTGATTTGTGATAAAGTTAGATGTCTTTATATGACGATCCCAATTGACCCATATAGAATTGTTTCTCCTAGATGTCCTTGAATTTCCAGTGACAAAGTCCATTGTAATGTTCTTCCACTTCCATGTCGGTATGGGTAGTGGTTGAATCATCCCCTTAGACTTTTGTCTTTCATCGTTCACTTGTGGACATTCCAGGAACTTTGATGTATATTCAGAAATCTTCTTCTTCATATTGTCCCACCAAAAGTTCTCTCAAAGAACTCGATACATCTTTATGCCTCCTAGGTGAATAGAGAAGGTTGAGCTATTTGTGTCATTCAAAATCCCCTTCTTTATCTCTGGATTAAATGGTGGACATAATTTTGACCCAAATCATACAACTCTTTCCACATCAATCATAAACTCAGATGATTTTCTATTTCTTATGGATTCGACCCTTTTTTGAATTTCCACATATTTTCTTGGAGCATCATTTTTCTCTTCATGAGGGACAGTTGAGGAATAATTTGAGAAAAAATAGATGATTTTCCTACCTTAATGATTCCCATGTTCATTCTCTTAAAATATAAGAATATTGGATCCTTTTCAATTATAATCATTGATAATGATGTAGGAACCTTTCTACTTAAAGAATATTCTACCTTGGTTGCCTTACTGGGATGGTAATGGATTGAGAAGTCGTAATCCTTAATGAGTTATACCCATCTTTGTTTTCATATATTATGATTTGTTGTGAATAAATATTTGAGATACTTGTGATCAGTAAATATCTCACACATATCCCCATAGAGATAATCCCGTATGATTTTTAATGCAATGATCATTGCCGCCAACTCTAGATCATGAGTAGGATAGTTTTTCTCATGTATTTTCTGGTGCCTTGAGTCATAGGCTATCGCATTATCATTTTTCATCATCAGACAACGTAATCCCTTTTTCTAAGCATCAAGATACACCACAAAGAGTTATACACTTGTTGGGAGTGTGAGTATTGGTGTAGTGACTAGTCTCTCTTTCTACTCCTTAAAGAATTATTAATTCTTGAGTCCAGAAAAACATCACCCCTTTCTATGTCATATTGGTAATTAGGTTCAACAATCATGAAAATTTATTCACAAATAATCTATAATACCCAAATATACCCAGAAATCTATGGATCTTAGTTACAGATATTGGCCTAGGCCACTCTTTAATTGACTTTGTTTTAGAAAGGTCCAAATATATCCATTTATTAGTGATAACATTCCCCAATAATGATACTTACTCCACCCAAAACATAAATTTACTATTTTTTTCATAATGCTTATCCCTTCTCAAAGTCTTTAGCACAATATTCCGATGCTCCTCGTGTTCCTCCATGATCTTGGAGTATATCAAAATACCATCAAAAATACTATCACAAATATTTCGAGGTAATATCTAAAAACTATATTCATTAAATCCATGAAAATTGATGGAGAATTAGTGAGTCTGAAGGGAATATCTGTGAAATTATAGTGTTCATACCTCATTTGAAAGGTACTCTTGGGAATATATAACTTCCTCAACTTTAATATGTGATATCCCGACTACAGCTCCACCTTAGAGAAATATTTCGCTCTACAAAACTAATCTAACAAGTCATCTGTCCATGGAAGGGGATACATTTATATTATCATGATTTTATTGAGCTCATGAAAATCAATGCATAGGCGCACTGATCCATCCTTCTTCTTGATAAAGAAGACCAGTGCACCCCATAGTGAAGCACTCGAGCGTATAAAACCCTTCTCAAGATTATCTTCTCACTACTTATTATACTCTTCCATCTCTATGGTATCCATTCTATAAGGTTTCATTGATATAGTCATAGATCTTTTAATAATTTCAATTGAGAACTCAATATCTCAATCATGGGGAATACCAAGAAACTCTATAGGGAATACATCAGTGTAATCCCTCACGATTTTCATGTCTTCAACCATGATTCTCTCCTTTGTCACAATCATTTGAGCTAGACATGCCTGCTCATGAGGAATTAATATCCACACTAGATACAACGATTCTAACGGATATTCATAGTCCTCCTTACACAAGTAAATAATTTTAAGATTCTTCAGGATGTGAAGAGGTATCTCCCTTTCCCGATGGTTGATTTTGTCTTTGTATAAAGATAGAAAATCCATGCCCAAGATAACATCAAACTCTACTACAGTATGACATGATTATTTGGGAGGTTTAGTCCACAAACATTTAATAAGGAGGAGTTATAAAACATGGACACAATATTTTTGCCATTCTCATTTCCCATAGATAAATTATCCTGCAAATTTTGAGGTGGGGTTTGAATTGTTCCACTAAACATTCAAGATATTAAAGAATGTACAAAACCAAAATCAAATAGTACTTTTTCTATTCATGAAATTATAACTAGTTTACTTGTCAGCACATAATTGTCCGGATCCACCAATAGAGTAGTGATAGAATAATCCCGTACTTTTTCCCTTGGAGGTTGTTGTTGATATCCTCCAACAACCCTTGGCTTAGAGAAATTGTTCTCATAATTCCCATGTTCCTTGTAGTTGTAACACTTCACCAAAGGCCAAGTGTTTATCTAAACCTTCCTTTATTATTCCAAATTTGGAAGATTCTTCATTTCCCATCAGTTTTTTAGCTAGATATCCCATCTTGCCACATTTAAAGCAATTCTTGGTTCCCTTTAGACAGTTCCTAGGATTCTTCATCCAACAATATTTACATGTGAGAATGGTTGGGATTCTTTCCATCATGGAATTTATTTTCCAAACCGCACAAATTATATTTCATTTTCCTCTTTTCATCATTGGGCCCACAATATCTTGAATTCCTCCCAATCCATGGAATCAATTTCCTCCCAAGGATTCATATTGTTGATTAGTTTCCACCACTGATCATCTTCTCCATCAACTCAATAGACTTCCAACACAACTTCAACTTCTTCTGAGCAGTGGATGATAGAGAATATCTTTTCAATCGAGTTAATCCATTTTTCATTGAGGAGGGGATCAAAATATCCACTAAAAATGGGAGGACTTTTTCACATGAAGGATTCCATAGAAACATTCTCTTTCATTGGAGTAGGAGGGTGTTCCACAGGATTCATGTTATTATTCATAACTTGCACCAGCTGAGAAAGTACTGTCAAGAAGTTTTGAGCACACGTTCTAATCATATCAAGTATATCATTTGGGAAATCATCACATTTCCTATCACATTGATCGTTGTAATGTGTTCTTCTTTTTCATGCAATTAAATATGTAAAATAACATACAATTAGGGGCTACAATACATAGCTATCAAGAAAAAAAATGAAAATTTAAACACAAAAGGATAAAATCTTAAATGAAAAGTGCATCTTAACTTTTGATTCCCTAGATTTAAGTCTAGGTTATCCATGATCTATTTCATAACTTATATTCTTAAGGAATTTTTTATTCCCTTAATAATGTTTTGTACTAATCTCATGAATTTACCAAAGCATATTCACCAGGAGTGTCAAAAAAATAGTATAGCAAGGCCCATTTTAGTGCACGATTTTTCATTCGAGTCTAGCTTAAAGTGGTATTTTTGGGTTTGAATCCTAGATACATATCTCCCCGATCCACCTCTATATGTTTTTATCAAGATAGGGATTTATTTTCATGAAAAAATGCGTACCCTATACTTTTGAAAATTTAGGGGTGTTTTCTTATACTTAGTATCATTTTTAAAGTTCTTACTAAATTGCTCTATTCCTATTCTCATAAAATAACTAGACCATATTATGACACCCACTATAGAAACCCAATCCTTTTACACAAAAAATTACATGATTTTAATCATTAAAAACATCATATAACAAGCCAAGTATTGTAAAGTCTAGTGTCTTGGAAGACTAGGTATATAAAACTTAAAACATGGGACTAAAGAAAACTTATTTATTTAATCTTCATAATTATCGCCTAACTTACTTTGAGATTTACATATTTATAGGGTACCCTATGGATCATATGATTTAAGGGATGAGCTAAAAACCATGTAAGCGAATAATCCTAAGAATAAGGCTTTCGCACATGGGTTAGAGATTGTGACATAAAGATGTAAAATAGAATATAGACCCATAACATATAAAAAATGGATCATATAATCATAGAATATTAGGAATTTGGAAGAAACAAAAATCATGGTTTTATCAAGAGTCAAGGCTCATTGCACATAGAGGAGAAAAAGTCAATGCTAACCACCAAGACTGTTGTACATTGTAGCATGATTCATGGCTAACCTCCAAGACCCTTGAACAAAATATCTCATGAGACTAAAATTCACCCAATGAATTACATATTTTTCTGGGTGCCCCCACCATAATATGTTCATTAATATTCTTCCCACATAAATAATGATACATAATCAATCGTACAATAAATATAAGGAAACCCAGGGAAAGAAATAGGTATCATAATCATGTCATAATGCATAATTTAATGGGTGTATAATACAATTGTCTATGTTATAATGGAATTATGAAATAAATTTAAATTCATAAAGGATAATATTTATATATCCTGGTAATTTTTGTCAAACAAAAGTGATAACCTTTAAAAATATTATTTATGAAATTTTAGCATTCAAACATTTTGGTGCGGTATTAATGAAAATAATAAAGAGAATTAAATATATAAAAGGCCATAATATTTTATATAAAAATAAAATTGAAAAAAGAGGGATTTCATAATAAAATTATTGATTGGATAAAAATAATGGTTTCTTAAAAAAGATGTTATAGTTCACTTGAAATTGGGTAAAAATACGGGAATTTCCCTTAAAATGGGTTTGCTTATCAGGAAATATTGAGGAGGGAATCACTTAAAAGAATGTATATCCACAAAATAACATGATTAATTGATATTGATATATGAATTTATATATATAAAAATCAATTTTAATATGTTCATAAACATAATATAGGATTTCATTTCAGTAAAAAGAGAGTTAGAATAACCCGAAAGAGTAATAGAGGTTTGGGTAGAATCCCTTATGGAATATCGGCATAGTACCAGGTGTACATAAGAGGTATTAATGAAAGATAAATGGGTTTATATTCTTTTATAAATCACGAGGGTAGTATATAAGAGGTTATAAATCATTCCCCATAACTAGTAACTACACATAAAAGGGCATAAAATTGAGAAGATTCTTGAATAAATGTGAGAAAGGGAGGATCCCTTACCTTAAGTCTGGTGGTGTTCTTCACTTGATCTTAATGACCTAAATAACCAAATTAGGATACTTAATTAATAATTATTAACCTCCAATAAATTTTATTATTTGTGTATAACCATATTAAGTTCACTCATTTCCATTTTGGTGAGTTAAGAGGTTCAATTTCATTGTTTGGGTTTGTTTTATTCATGTTCATCTCACTTATATTCATGTTCGGATAAAGATGTATGATGAGAATGGTTGTACAAAATTTAAGTTATATTAAATTGGTGAAAATAACTAATATTAAATGTTTATAAATTTCATTTTTTTATTTGGAGTGAAGGTGAATCATTACATAAAACATTAAAAATAAACATTTGGAAAATTAGGGGATTTTTCTCACAATTAACTTGTTTTGTATTATAATTTAACATCATGTGTGAAAAAGGAATATAGAACATAACAAAAGATAAAATACATATTTAATATTCTGGTTCATCCATAACAATTTTTTAATGAGAATAATTGAAGATGGTAAAATAAATTGATAACTCATCATCCTTGAATGTGATAAGTTAACACATCCCAGATGGTGTTTTCATTTATTTCTTATAAAAGGATGGTAAAGGAGAGTTGATAATGATCTATCCCATTTGCATAAAAATATTCAAGTAAATTTATGGAATTGTAGTTTTCATACCATTTGGAATATTAGATTTTAGGAAATAAAATAGAACAAAGGAACATGAAAATCAAATGAAAGGAACGATAAAAGGAATTTAGCTCTTGGTTTAATTTTTTTGAGAGACTCTTAAGGGGAGAGGATTTAGTATTTTGAGGATACCAAGGGCTAATGGAAATGGGGGAGGATCTTAGGGATATATTTGAGTAGAATTTTGGAATGACACAAGGATTGAGAGGCGTGATGAAAAGAGGGGAGTCTGGGTGGTTTTTATAGTGTAGGGGAGGATGGTTTTCTTATTATATAAATCATTAGTTTATTTTTTCTCAATAAGACAAGAAATAATAATAATTATTATGATGAAAAATAGTAATATGTGCATGTGAATTTTAACTAATGTCCATATACATCAACCTTGACTCAACCAAGATGCATAAATTAATTTATTTAGCATTTATTGTATATTAAAATATTTTACTATTCCCCAAAAATTCACGTATTTTTGAAAAACCCCAAAAATTCACCCTAACCATTTTCCAAAATGTCGAATCCAAAAATGAAATCCATTTTTCAAAAATAATTTTCCATGTCTGATTAATTTAATTTTTAATTTGAATAATAATTTACTTGAAAAATTCAGATTTTAAAACTACAACTGATTTTATAGTGTTTTCAAAAATTACATAAGGCATTGTAAGATTATCTTAAAAATAAAATACATAAATTTTTTATTTTTTGAACACCTTTTAGAAAAATTAATTTCCTTTTAAATTATATAAATAGTTCTAATTAATTATTTATGAGCTACAAAAATACCAATACTTTTATTATGCTCATATTATAACTTACATGATAACTAAATTTTATTTATACATTCAAGGGTTATGTTTCTATTTTTTTGATGATTTAATATTCATACAGTTCATATTACTATTCATAAGGGTAGGTTAATATTCCTAAGGGCAGGTTATTATTCATAAAAAAAATTAAGTTTGTCTTATCAAACTCCAAACATCTTACTGATCACAATTGTGTTTGTCACATTTTTGAAATTCAAATCACAGAAGTGACAATTTTATATTTAAAGGTCACATAGTACATATTAGTTCATTGAGTTTTGATTTCATGTGATTATATGACATAATTATAAGAAGTGGATTTCCATTTATAAGACAATAGGTCGTTACAAAAAATTTTAAGGACTTTACAAAAAACATGATCTAGTTTGTCTCATGTGACCCACTTATTCATCAAGGGGCTATTGTAGGGATCACCTATCACATACTAATTAAAATTTATTCCTCATATGAAAGGGGTTAAACATAATCAAAATAAACATATGTATTGAAGAAAAATCATACTGAATGTTAATACTTTTCCTAATTAATAAAAAAATCATAAACCATTCAGAGTAACATGGAAAATGATATTAGAATATTACATCCCTCATCAAACAAATCATATTGTCTAAAAAAGTAATATGTAATGTATCATAATATCATATTCCCAATGGGGTATAATTGAAATAATTTTTTTCATTAATGAATATAAATACCATAAAAATTCCATTAAAAAATTCTTGAGGAAAATATCCTATCACTTTGAAAATAACAATAAAAAACAAAAAATTATATAATATTAATAAAATTAGTGATTTAACAATATCTTTATAAAACTATAATGTAATATTTAATGTAGTTAATGGTCAATATGATGATAAATTTTTTTCATTCCATATAAGTTAAAAACCATTCTTTTAACACTATTATAAATAGGTTAAAAAGTGTCTCATTCATAAAAAAATAACAAGATTCACTTCAAACCATTTTGTAATAAAGTAAAAAATGGGTAAAAAATTCTTTAATAAATAATTTTTAGAATGTTAAAATATTATTGAAAACAGTTCTTGAAAGCATAGACATGGAAGAAAAATGGTTTTCGGCTAAAGAGAGAAAAGGAGTAGGTTTTCTTTAAAAACATTTTTTTGATATATTATGTTATTAAATATAATATAATGAGTTGAAATATTTTCTTCTCCTAAAATAAATAGATAATAGGATAATTCATGTTCTTTTTAAAATATATATCATAATATTTCTTTATCAGAAAGATAATCATGAACAATCCTGATAAACAATGAGATTGTAACATAAACCTTTATCACTTTGGAAACTTCTAAATTCATAGGCTTTGTGAAATAAATATCATAAAATGAATATTTAAATAACATGAATATAAAGGGATTCTTGATATGACAAATGAAATGGGCATTAGATACACCACAAAAAATAACTAAGTGGTGAATATGGTATACATATCACAGAAGTTAAACTGTGATGAGAAACCCTTACCTCAGGTAAAATTTCCATTATATGTGTATATAACTCATTTAAAATAAATATATATACATTATAAATCTATTAAAAACCCCCTAATAATATATTTCCTACTGTATATTTGTTACTTATAGAGTTTTATGACCCGTTTATTAAACATTTTGTGTTAAAAAAATGTTTCGTGTGATAATTGATCCATTTTTCATGTATGTTTTGGTTCAGTAGCTTCAGACCTTTTAATTTGATCATGTTTACATAATATAAAACATTTTACCTATGATATAAATATCATATATAATAATTATTAAATTAATTATAATAGTCCATCAAAGTTATATATGGGAAAATGATTAACATTATTCATGGAGATGGTAGGCCGTGCATATGCATGAGCGTTGTTTCTATTATTACAATATATATTTCAAAAAGGTTAAAAAAAATTAAAAATTTATAGAACCGTTATTATATAATATTTTCCATTTTTATTCAATATATATATCTGAAATGCCTAGATCAGTGTGAATCACTAAGAGGGGGGAGGGGTGAATTAGTGATCCCATTTGAATATTTTTATTGATTGATTCTATTAAATTAAATGTCTATGGTTGTCTAAATCCTAGATACTCTCTTCTTATGTCTCTCATCCTTACCTAGAATGATTTTATAAATGTAATGTCACTGAAGACAAGGATTTTAAAGGTTCGGTTCAAAGACTTACTCATTATTGTGTCGGTTATTCTCTCCAACATAGATTCTCCCCTATAATGTTATTATCAATTACAATGGTGGATATAGAGTCCCACTATATACGTTTGGAGTCCTAAAGGAGGTTCCTTATACTAGTTCCCATAGTGTTACCAGAGTCCCACCGACCTACTTCAGAGCCCCACCGAATACTTCTTCTTCTTGGATTTCACAAGAGATGCTTCGTGATTCACTTTGGATAGATCTTCTAATCATCCCACACAAGCTTGTTGAATCACACATACTTGTGAATCTATTTAATAATCTTCAAAAACTATTTTTAAGGTTTTTAGGCCTTTCTCAGTAACTCTAATCAGTTTTTTTATTAGCCCTTAGTGTCACAATGCACAGGAAATTCTTTCTTCTTTGGATGAATACCCGACCTCACTTAGATGTGTGCAAGTGATGAACACTAATTTTTCAACAATATTGTTAGGCATGAATTATCTTAAACAATTTCAGCACTGTATCGCTTCGTGAATCCTCAAATACTGTCAACTAAAATAAAATATATTCTTTTAATTCTGTTTGTATTCAGTCTCATTTCTCATCTACTTCATGCATTAATTTCGTGGTATCTACACACATATTTTGGATATCTAAATTAATTATGATTCATGCATGATTTTCGTGGAATTTATTCTTCTTGTTTACACATGTTCACTCACAATCTTGATTCTTCCTTTTTATTTTATTAACATGTGTATGTTTATGCATGCACAATCCCTTTATTCTCTATTTCTTGAAAGAAAACCCAAATGGGTATGAATATGTGAGCACACACACTTACTCTTCATCTTCCCCCTTTTTCTTCTTCCATTTTTGGTTCTTATCACACACACACTTGTTCTTTTTAATTATGGTTCAATATGAGTGTTGTATTTCTATTTCTTCCTCCTTCATTCTTCACAAGGTCACACACATTGTCTTTTGTCTTCTTTTCATGTGGATGTTTTCAATGCATGCATGTGTATGCATGTACACCATGCGTACACTACTTATTATTGTACACACACTTGGTTTCCTCAAATCAAGTGTGTGATTTCATGTACATCACACTTCCCTTCTTCTTATTCACAAATATGAGTGCATGTATGCATGCACTACTCCTTCTCATTATTTCCTTTTTCACACAACCATGCACACCCTCGGTTCCTCTTCTTCTCCAAGGGCAGTGTATGTGTACAATGCCCCTTTATGAACTCTCTTGATCTTCATGAAACCAAGTATATTCACGGCTCGGTAACCTTCACTGGGTATCACAAGGGTTCATTTACTGGTTCTGTACCTATAATAATGCCTCAATAAAGTACAATGAGGGATTATTAAAGCTGGTCGCGTGTTCGTGGGGTTCCTTCACATATAGGGTGCACCTTATTTTGTGAACCAAGGGGTTCACGGTTATTCTCTTTGTGAACCATGAGTGGTGTGTGGATATCCTTCATGCAAGGGGTTCCCATGAATTATTCTTCACGAGACCCCTTTATAATGTGTAGCACTTGTTGAAGGGAAGCATGATCTTCTTCTCCTTCATGTAGAAAAGTTGTGCAGAAACCCCTGCCTTTAGTGAACCATAGGGGTTCGTGTTGGCTCTGTTTCTTCAAAAAATAGGAGAATGTTTTCTAATATTAGTTTCAACATGTTTCACCTCAGTGCCACTCATTTTATAGGTGATGATGCGCATTAATATCCTTGTGGTTAAAGGATTTGAAAGTCCGAGATATTCTTCTTTGAAAATTTTAAACACAGATAAGAGATCCAGCTTCTCTCAATTTGTTTCTATTCAGTGCAGGTTCCCTATTTCATGGAGCAAACATCACGTTCATTCATTTAATAACTCTTGTGTATCCTATTCTCCATGCAAGATCAATCACGGATCTTTCTTCATATCCTTAGTAGTCTCTCATTTCTTCTACCTCCTTGAGATCTTCATTTAGTCACACGCATGGAAATGAAATTGCATGCATGAGTTTTGTCACGTCTAAACAATCTCCACATGTTTGACCGGAGGTTCTTTTGTGGCCGGAGTGATGAGAACGATGATTGTAAGAGGCAATGGTTCGCGGGTTTTCTCGGGTGTGGTTGGAGATTTAAGATGATGCGAAGAAGAGATCGGACGATCCTGCTTCAATCTAGAACCGTGCAGATCAGATGGATGGCCTGGATGTGTGCGATGAAACCCATGATTGATTGGACTGTTGAAAGTGGGTGCCCTGGACCCAACCTGTATTGTAATTTTATTACCACTACATATATTGAGTTTTTTATATATACATGTGTTTATCTTTCCATAATAGTGTAGATACTTCTGCATCAACTTTGATTATGGAAATTTCCTTAGATTACATGTCGTATCAAAGGGTTATAGCAGATCTCAGGCTATATTGAGAACCGCGAGATTCCATGACAATAATCTTAATGTAACATCCTATGGTCCAGTTACATCATTCTGAAAAGACACAGATGATGTGTGACCATCAGGTTCTAGGGGCTCATAAGCATTGAGACTTTTTCTAGAGATGTTTTCACTTGATGATCTCTAGTATTTGGGATCATGAGGACTGACTCGCATAATAGAAGCACCACATGTTTCAGGTGTCATTGGTCATTACTATCTACGGACATGTGTAATGGTCTCCATATCTGAGATCATTATCAATGCATGTCATTTAATTTCATAATTTGATGCAACATGAAAACTATGGAGATAAAGTAGTGGAAAGGTAGTTTGTGTTGGGTATGTCCTTGGTGACATGGAATTTATTGAATGATCAAGATAGGATTTGTCACTTCCGAGTTCTGGAAGAGATATCTCAAGCATGTTTGATTAGAAAAGTTCCACCTTCATTAAATCCATTCCCATGGTAGTGGAAGGTAAGACTGTATAGAAAAATCAACAAATAAAATAAATCAAGATAAATGGTAGTGAAACTAGTGTGCATTATGCTTTATTGAGATATCGATGGTGAAGATATTATATTACACAGACCATGTTCATTGGAAGGTAGTTGTTGCTTTGACTTTACCTTCTCTCTATAGGGGCATGGATGGGTTGCTAGACCCTGATCTTAGTCGGTGGATATTATTCACTGCTATTAAGATAAGGGCCTATAGGGTCACACACAATAGCACTTTGATTATCTTCCCTATTCTAGGAATAGGAAGATAAAACACGGTGGGCCCCATCAAAGGGTATGAGTACTATACATATTATATGGATCAACAAGGAATAAATAAATTATTTAATTATTCATGTTTGTAATAATTTGTTGAATCTAATTATAACATGTATTTACAAGTCATTAAGTAAATAAAAAGATAAAATATTATTCGAACGGATTTAAATATCCAGGGTTTGTTTAATATTTTCAGGAGAAGTGAGTCGAGTTATAGACTCCAGTTTATCAGGCAATATATATTTAATATATATTGTAGTCAGTGATAAAATTAAAATAATATTTATGGAATAATTTTATTTGAAATAAATAAATATTTATAATAATTATAAAAATAAAATCTATCACACGGGGGCCGGAACCGATATCGGTTATTTTAGATATCCCCTATATAAATGAGAGAGAGGCCCACCATAGGGAACTATTCATGTGTCAAATTTGAGGGCCTCTCTCTGCTCCTAGATTCTAGAGAGAGATTATATCAAGAAAGTAATAACTTCAAGGTTATCCTTCTTGGATCAAAGTCTATTTCCTTGCGGTGATCATTTCTGCGTCGAAGAGATCGTTGATGTATCGCGCTTCCACCTGGATTTTAATGAACGACACGCGTGTATATTTGAGAGGTGTGTGTGTACGATCTAGAGGACTTTGACATCAATGTATTCGAGCAACGGTCATCGTCCTCCTGCGAAGCACATGTGTATGTCATATCTGAACAAATTACTTGTTCATTTTTTCCCCTCTGTCAAATCCACGTGTGGTCTTCGTACTGTATCTTGATAGCTCACCAGAGTCGGCATCGTAACATTGTTCTAGTGATGTGAATTTTTTTTAATTTCACAGCCCATCAGCCACCGATGTCCATCCTGGTACCTAACAGTGGTATCAGTTAGACATGTGATTTCTAAAATTAAAAAAATGAAATTGCATTAAATTTAAGTACGAGGCCTTAAATCGATTTAAACAGATCCGATTTCATGTCAATTCATTTTTGAATTGTTGATTTATGGCCATTTGAAAATTTTTAATTGGATCGATGTCATGAATTTTAATTTTCACATTTAATTTTCTTAATAATGCATTTTAATTTTATGTATGTGTTCATCAAAATACCAAAATCCAGCCACACTATGGCCGGAATCCGGTCGCCAGAATATTTCCGGTGGTTTTTTATTTTTGAGTTAAATAGAAATATTATGATATAATGTTATTTTGTTTTACTCAAA
Source organism: Viscum album (assembly GCA_963277665.1). Classification (NCBI taxonomy): domain Eukaryota; kingdom Viridiplantae; phylum Streptophyta; class Magnoliopsida; order Santalales; family Viscaceae; genus Viscum; species Viscum album. Next base: position 1,419,625,543 of record OY728129.1, on the reverse strand, counting down.
AAACAAATATAAAATGGGGTCTTTGAATACTTAAGGCAAGTCTTTCTTTTTATTTATTTAAAGTCTTTATACATTAAATTTAAAAAAAATTAAGGACCAAGACCCCAAATTGGGGACACCCTCATGGCAGTTCTCAGTCCTACTGGACTCCTCCCAGCTAGAGGTAACCTCGTTAAATTAATTTTAATTAATTTAGTTTATAAAATGGAATTAATTTTAATTAGATTGATGTTTGAATTTAATTTAATCTGAAACATTAATTTAATTTTAATTAAAATTAAATTAATGTTTTAATTTAATTTTAGAATTTAAAATTAAATTAATAGTTTAATTTAATTGTTTAGTTAAAATTAAATAAATGATCTAATTTAATTTTTGGAATTAAAATTAAATTAAAAAAATGGAACTGATAACAATAAATTAATGTAATTTATTTGAATTCCATTAATTTATTAAAGTTCACGCGTACAATTTATATTTGGCTTCAGTTTAATTTTAATTGAAATTTATTTATACCGACTGGTCTTGAGCAAGAGACCATACCATGAATATCTGATTTATTTATTTATATAATTATTTATTCAATGTGTGCGATGATTGTAATAATTATTTAGATAAATAAAAATCTATGAATCATCTTCTAATTCAAATATATATAAGGGCCAGCGTGTACATTGCAAAGTTGTATTTTTTACCCCTATACCCATTCACCTACATGCGATTATATTTGTAATTAAATGATGATGATCCAAGATATAGACACCTCCATGTCAAGGCTGTAATCCAGACGGGAGTCAAGTGCATTTCACTTGGAATGGTTGCAACGTTAGTCAGGTTTCAACTCAGGTGTGGATACACCCTGGTCAAGATTGATACATTATGGATTGATATTAAGAGAATGCTCAAGACCAGTCAGATTTCAGGATTAACCATTATTCATTGTTTATTATTTTATGCGAGTGCATGATTATTTCTTGATCACATAGAATAGTAAACAAGTTAAAAAATTCCTAAATAAATGACGAATATATTTCTATTGCATGGTCAGTTGTGAGCACCACAATATAGATTGAACACACAGATAGAAAAAGGATTATATTCTTCAATAAATATAAAAATACCTCAAATATATATTAAGTCTAAATTCCTTCCTTTTCTCACATCTAAACAAAATCGGGTGTTTGGGGTGCCCGTTGTCCATAGTTGAGAGTGATTCTTACTACCAAGGCATTTTCATGAGAGAACTGGGTTGACTTAGCTAAAGTGAGTAGTCCAAGATTAGCCATATATGACTTGATATCACTTTAGAGGTGTGATGTTGAGGGAATCAAGTTCAGATTCCAAAAGGTGTGACTTTTCTCAACAACACAAGGAACCACAAGTCAAGTGGTTGGCCAGCCTAGTGCTGACATTGAATCCCTTCGAGTACTGGTGTATTCATATCTTGTAGACAATGAGGGAGGTTTCAAGGATCCTTTCCACTAGATTACTCAAGCGATAGAGTATTCTAAATCTAATAGTGAGGGATATTAAGGTTCAAAAACATAGAGGGATATATTAAAACGAGACAATAAATTATTAATCATAAATGTCCAAAGGTAATCAATACTATTTACTAACTAATAAATTTTTATCTGATTTAGATTTTAAAATGGTAATCACCAACACCAAAAGTAATTTATCACTATGATCAATTATGGATAAAGAAAATATCCAAACTGACAATAACTTCTAGGAGTGGTGCAGGTTCTTGGGCATAGTACTGCACCAAGAAAGGGAGTAACATGTACTAGAATCCTTAGTTCCTACTGAGCCTCCATAGGGAGAAAGTAAGGAAAGAAAAGATCAATGGAGAAAGCATGTAGATTATGCGCTTGATATAAAATGAATCATGTTTTCATCCATGTCGAACCAATTGAAAATAATTAATGAGGTTGTGAATTCCTAAAAGATACCTTCAAATCTCCAAGAATTATATTTGGAGAGGGCTAGGCAAGAAAGGTATGATATCTCAAGTACCCTTTATAAGTGATGGTTAGTATAAGGGCATGAAGATGATCCTCATGTACTCAAGATTATTGGTTATATTGAGAGGCTTGAAGCCCTTGGGTTCAAATTGAACCAAGTACTACCAGTGGATCCCATTCTTGCCTCTTTACTGTCATGCTTCTCAACTTTTATTGTCAATTATGACATGAATGTTATGAAAAAGACACTCCCGGATCTTTTGGATTTAGTTCACCAAGCTGACAATGATATGAAAAATACCTATTCATCTGTCCATATGGTGAACAATAAAAGCAAGGGCAAGACAAATGGGACTATGGATAAGTCATCTCCAACGAAACCCATGCATCATCCGGAAAATAAGCCAAAGATTCTGAGGCATAGTAATGACCAAGAAGTTGACTGAATTGGATGTGGAAAGAAAGGCCACGAGAAGAATAATTGTAGAGATGGGAAGAAGAAGCAAACTGATGCTTCTACATTAGGTATTTTGGTCATTGAATGCAATCTATCTTTATCTTGAAGATGGGTGTCGGATACAGCATGTGGCTCACACATTTGTATTCATACACAGAAACCAAGTAGGTTCAAGAAGATTGTAAAAGGTGAAGTGGATCTATGAGCTTCAAATAGTGAAATTATGGAAACCTTTGCAGTGGGAGACTATCACATAATCATGCCAAGTGGTTTGATTCTAGTTTTAGAAAATTTATGTTATGCACCATCAGTAACCAGAAACATTTTCTCGATATATACATCAGACATTATGGGTTTTTATTTCATGTTTTGAAATAAATTTTATCTCTTTTATAGGGATAACATATGTTATGGTATGGAAAATCTTAATAATGGTTTATATATGATGGAACTCGAGAACCCCGTAATGACAACCAATTAAAAAACAGCCAAAATGACCCATATATCTTCTGCCTATGGAAATTCAAATTGATCATGTAAATGAGAAGAAATTACGAAGATTAAATCAAGAAAGGTATTTAGAATTAGTATAGTTAGAACCCTTGGATGTATTTCAAGCTTGTTTACAAGCAAATATGAGAAAATCAACTTTATCTAGAAAGGGAGAAAGATCCAATGCAGTACTGGAATTAATACATACTGATGTATGTGGTCCATTTCTAGTAGATGAAACGGGCGGTTTTTCATTCTTCATTACTTTTACTGATGACTATAGTAGATATAGATATATCAACTTAATGTAGTATAAGTCTGATTCCTTTCATTCTTTAAGGAATATCATAATGATGTAGAAAAAAAATTTGTAAAAAGATAAAATAACTCCGCTCAGACCGAGGTTGATAATATCATAAGCAATATTTCATTGATCACTTGAAGAAGTGTGGGATAATATCCAAACTCACTCCTCTTTATAAACCATAATGGAATGGTGTTAGTGAAAGGAGTAACAGGACCTTGCTTGACATGGTCAGATCAATGATGATTCGTGAAACTCTTCCATTATCCTTTTGGGGATATTCTTTACAAACAACCACATATACCCCTAACCGAGTACAAATTAAAGTTACAGATGGGATTTCATATGATTTATGGTATAGAAGGAGACCCAGTCTAACACACATACATGTATGGGGGTGTGAGGCATTTGTCAAGACTTTACTAACTAAAACATTATCATCTAGAAGCATCAAGTGCATCTTTATAGGTTATTCTACAGAAACTAGAGGATATTACCTATATAAACCTTTAGATAGAAACATTATTGCGGCCTAATATGCCACATTTCTAGAAATGGAACACATTTCTATTGGAAATAGTGGGATCCAGATTCAATTCGATGAATTTAAGGCTATATTTGCACAAGATCTAGATGATGAACAATCTTTACAAGATAAAGTGGAAGAAGAAGTTGTTCCAAAGACACAGATACTGTGTAGGTCTACCCAAGAGGTAAGAGAACCAGATCGTTATTATTTTCTTATCACCGAGTCATGTGAAACATTATTCCTTGAGGATAATGAACCTCTAACCAACAATTAAGTAGTATAAGGAAAAGAATCTGCTAAATGGATAGATTCCATGAATTCTAAGATGGAGTCTATGTACCAAAATTAATTTTGGATGTTGGTAGACCCTCCAGCTGATGTAAAACCAATTGGATGAAAATGGGTATTCAAGAAGAAGATAGAAATGGATGGTGAGGTTAATACATTTAAAGTAAGACTGGTTGAAAAGGGTTTCCGGAAACATCAAGGAATTTACTATGATGAAACTTTCTTACAAGTATCAATTCTTAAATCTATTAGAATATTACCTGAAATAGTAGCCTTTCATCATTATGAAATTAGGAAAATGGATATCAAAAATGATTTTCTAAATGGGATGTTGGTTGAAGAAATTTATATGACTCAACCCGAAGGGTTAATTCAAGTCATAGAATTACAATAAAGTATGACATTGTAGTGATCCATTTATGGGTTGAAGCAGGTATCAATACCATTGAATGTTTGATTTTATATGGCAATAAGAGATTTTGGTTTTTTCAAAACTGAAAGCGATCCAAGTGTTTATAAAAATTTTGAAGGGAATGCCATCATCTTCCTAGTATTATATTTTTATGGAATTTTAATTATGGGAAACGCGGTGTAAGTATTACAGTCAGTTAAGACTTTGTTAAATGAATGCTTCTCCATGAAGGACTTAGGTAAATCAACCTACATTCTAGTGATAAAGATCTATCGAGATAGATCTCAAAGGTTTCTTGGACTAATTCAAAGTACATATATTGAAAAGGTACTCAAAATGTACAATATGGAACAATCCAATAGAGGATAGTTACCTATGTCACATAGTATAAATATCACCAAGAAAATGTGTCCAAAAACACAATAAGAGATTAAAAGAATGAGTAGAATCTATTATGCCTCGGTAGTGGGTTATATCTTGTACTCCATGTTATGTAGTAGGCTTGATGTTTCCTTTTCATTAAGCTTGGTTGATAGATATCAAGACAATTCAAGAGAGCTTCATTGGGTAGCTATTAAAAGTATCCTAAAGTACTTGAGGCATACTAAGGATATGTTCCTGGGGTATGGAGTATATGAGAAACTAATAGTGAGAGGATACACTGATTCTATTTTCTAGATAGATCATGTTGATATGAAATCAATGTCAGGCTCTATCTTTTTCCGGAATGGTGGTGCGGTGAGCTGGAGAAGCTCGAAGCAAGTTGTGTATGAGGATTATACAATAGAGTATGAATATATTGTAGCCTCTGATGCAGCAAAGGAATCAGTCTAGATACGCAGTTTTATCTTAGACATTGGGGTTATGCCTAGCAGTGCAGACCCTATTCTAGTATATTGTGATAATACTAATGGATTGGTGCTTTCCAAGGAGCCCAGGTCTCACGAGAGGATAAAGCATATTATTCAAAAGTTTCATATCCTGAGGGATTTTACTAAAAGAGGTGAAGTGATAGTTAGTAGAGTAGCTACAAAGGACAACGTGGAAGACCCCCTGACTAAAGCCATTTCTCACCAGAAGGATGAATCTCATGTTAGAGCTAGAAGATTGAAACTTGTTTGCAGTTGGCTCTAGTGAAAGTGTGTGTATTGAAAGTGGGTTCCCTCGACCAAACTTGTATTGTAAATTTATTACCACAACATGTATGCAGTTTTTTATATATAAATGATTTTATCATTCCATAATAGTGTAGATACTTCTACATCCACTTTTTTATGGTAATTTCCTTCGATTACATGTTGTATCAAATGGTTATTGCAGATCCCAGACTGTCATAAGAACCTCGATATTACATGATAGTTATCTTAAAGTATTGTCATGTGGTCTAGTTACATCATTCTAAAAGGACACAGATGATGTGTTACCATCAGGTGATAGGGGCTCATAAGCATTGAGACTTCTTCTCATGAAGTTCTCACTTGATGATCTCTAGTAATTGAGATCATGAGGACAGACCCACATAATTGGAGAACAACATTTTTTACGATTCATTGGTTGTTCCAATATACAGACATGAGTACTAGTCTCCATACTTGATATTATTATTAATGAATTTCATTTAATTGTGTACTTTGATGCAAGGAAAAAATCATGGCGATAAAGTCATGGTGAGGTAGTTCGTGTTGGGTATGTCATTAGTAACATGACATTGATTGAATGATCCAGAGAGGATTTTTCACTCCTGAGTTCATAAAGATATATCTCATTCTTGGTTGAATAAGATGATTTCACCTTCCTTAAATACATGGACATGTTAGTTGATGGTAGGACCATCGGAACAAATCAACAAATAAAATAATGCAAGATGAAGGATGATGCCACTAGTGTGTATTCTACATTAGTGAGATATCAATGATGAAGAGATTATATTACACGGACCATGTTCATAGGAAGGGAGCCATTGCTTTGAATTTACCTTGTTTCTATAGGGGCCTCGATGGGTTGTTGACCCCACTCTTGGTAAGTGGATATTATTCACTATTATTGAGAAAAGGTCCTAGAGGGTCACACATAATAGCGCTTTGAGAATCTGCCCTATTTTGGGAATATGAATATAGAACATGGTGGGCCCCACAAAAGGGTCTGAGTACTATCCAAGTTCTATGGATCACCAAAGAATAAATAAATTATTAAATTATTCCAACATGGAATAATTTTTTTAATTTATTTATAACATGTATTTACGAGTCATTATGTTAATACAAAGAAAAAATATTATTCGAACGGATTAAAATATTCAATGATTTTTTAATAGTTTCAAGAGAAGTGAGTCAAGTTATATACTCAAGTTTATCACAAATTATTTAATTAATATATATTTGAGTTAGTGATAAAATTATAAATATTATTTATGTCATAATTTAGTTTGATATACATAAATAATTATAATACTTATACAGAGAATATCTACTACACGGGGGTCAGGAACCCTACCAGTTATTTTAGATATCCCCAATATAGGTGAGAGAGAGGATCTATCCAAGGAACTACTCATGTGTCATATTTTAGAGCTTCCCTCTCATCCAAGATTCTAGAGATAGATTCTCTCAATCAAGGAAAAACTTTATGATCATCCTTCTTGGATCGAAGTCTCTTTCCTTGCGGTGGTCACTACTATATCGAAGAGATCATTAGTATACCGTGCTAGCACCTGGATTCCAACAAACACTGCATGTAATGTTTTGAGAGGCATGTGTGGACGATCTAGAGGACTTCAACATCATATTATTTTAGCAACAGTTTCTAGCCTCCGGCGATGCACTTGTGTACGTCAGATCCGAACAAGGTACATGTTCATTTTTATTTTTCGCTCTTTCAAATACGTGTGTGGTCCTCCTGTAAAGACACGTAAATTTCAACGGAAATTTTTTCTTAAATTTTTTTGGGATTTTACAGTTTTGTAGTTTCTGACGGCACCTGATTCTGAGACCCGGTGTGCCCGGAATCAATTTCCGAAGATTAGCTCAGGTACGTTCAGTGAACGAACGAGCGGGTTTTCCTATGTTTTGAACTGGTGCTCGGAATCAAAATCTGAGGGCACCGATAAAACCACAGCGCCGGTAATTTCTTAGGAACACCTTATCCGAAGGTGCGTTTTCTCAGGTGGTGATGTTAACAAAAATTGAGGAATAAAAATATAATTGTTTTATTTTTATTTCTTTACTAAGAGGTTTAAGTGAAATTAAGTTATGTCACAACAAATTTCTCTCTGCTTTGTGGATAACACCCATTTTTTGGAGTTGGGGTGGGTCCCACACGAGCCCCCACCATTCAATTCTCTAACTCCCCATTAATCACCCTATCACTTTCAAATTTTGTAACACACCCGCACCTCCCCCGTTTAAATGTCAAGTCAACTCAAGCAGTTTTTCTTCCTCATTAAATACCTGCCAAAAAATTCCTAATTAATTGGATAACGCACGTTAATTAATTTGGTGATTTCATTTTGAATTTCAAATTAATGATGGATTGTGTGTGTGTAAGTTAAATAAGACAATGCCTTATTTTACTGGTGGTGATTCGCTGTGTGGAGGAGAGAACCCTCGGAGATTTTCTTCTTCCTTCTTGAAGAACATGAAGAAAACCGATGCTTCAACGAAGAACGTCATCTCATCTTTGAACCTTATTCCTGCGTCGAAGAAACCGAGATGCCGCATCTTTCACTGTGCGTGAACTGATGACATATAGAGCCTCTTTCTGCGACGCTGTTTTCCGCGACGTCGTTTCTTTGCGACGATCCTCGTACGACGACTTCATCCAGGTAAGGGGTTTTTCGTATTAAGTGTATATGTGAATTGTTCCCTCGTGTGTGGGTATTTAATTTAAGGGTGTTTGTATAATTTATTTGAAATTAATTATACCATCCTCAATGATTAAAAAGCTTGTGTTTAAACATTCCCCAATTGATAACACCTAACGTGGAGGGTGCGGGCCGAACAAACATGGCCCAACAACCCTCCGGAGTTTGTTTATTGGTGTGAAGATCGACGGGTGACGACGAAGAGGATGGAAAAGGCGTTTTGAACCCTTCTCAGTAATCTAAGGGTCTCGGGAGAGCCGCAGGAGTAGATGGTGGGAAAAACGGACCACCGGAGCGCGTCTGGTGGTCCGCGAAAGGCACTGCCGGCAACGGCCGGCCACCCGGAGGCGACATAGCCCCGGCGCGCCGCCGACAGGAGAAGCCGTGGCAGAAGCCGCGGGGGCGGTGGGATGACCGGATCCTGTGGCCGCGCGGGATCCGGGGGAGACGCGGCGACCAGCGCCGCGTCCGCTGGCAAAGGGGGGACCGCGTCCTCCACCCCAGCTCGGCCCGCTGGCCGAGCGAGCGCGCCCCCCCAGCCGGGTCGGGGCGGGTCGCGCGGACCAGGCCGGGTCGTACGGACTGGGCTGGGCCGCACCGGGCCGGGCCAAACTCGGACTCGGGTTGGGTCGACCCGGTTCGGGCCGACCCAGGGGGGTTGGGTCGGGCCGGGCCGGGCCCAGACCCCACATTTTGGACTATTTTCAGTCATTTGCCCATATCTTGGGATACGAACCTCCAATCGACACACCGTCAGTTGCGATGTGATCCTTGGTTCGAGATGGTCATTTCGGCATGTTACACTCAAGGTTTCTAAGAACTATGGGTACGACCGGGTTGGTTCGAACATGAAACCAACCGGGACCTCGGAGCAGTAACACGTATAACTTGAGCTCCGGACGTTTGATTGACATGCCGTCAAATTTGATGGATTCCTATTAGGGAGAAAGACCTTTTGGCTTACTCCGCTCGAGTTTTGGACATAGTTGTAGTATGGTCGGGTTGGTTTTGACTTAAAAACCAACCGGGCCCCTGGAATGAAAAGGCCAATAACTCTCAGAACGAGCGACTGATTGACGCGCCGTCTGTCGCGTTAGGTTCCTATTGACATGATGGAACGTTGCGATACATCAACGCTGGTCTATGTGTCAGTTGATGTATCAACCCCTTGGCTCATGGAGCGGACCCTCCCGGAAACGATCGTGTTGTGTGCAGAAACCCTAGAGCTGGCTGAGACTTGACGACTGCCGATCGATTGACTCTGAGTGTTTAGATAGCCCAGTGGGGAGTGGTTTGTTGTAGAGGAAGACCCACGGTGGAGGAGCGCTTGGTTGTAGCAGCATACCCACGCTACTCAACAGAAGGAGTACCTCTGTAGGCTATGAGGGGGAGCGCTTGGTTGTAGTGGTAGACCGATGGTGGGAAGTGCTTAGTTGTAGCAGCAGGACCACAGTACTCGACAGGTGGAGTACTACAGTAGTCCAAGTTTAGTGAGAAGCGCTTGGTTTTAGTGGCAGACCCGCGGTACTCAATAGAAGTAGTACCTCTGTAGGCTATGAGGGGGAGAGCTTGGTTGTAGAGGTAGACCCATGGTGGGAAGCGCTTGGTTATAGCAGCAGGCCCACAGTACTTAACATGTGGAGTACTACAGCAATCCAAGTATAGTTAGAATCGCTTGGTTGTAGTGGCAGGCCCACTTTACTCGATAGAGGAGGAGTTTCCTAGCAGCTATGGGTTCGAAGGTGTAGACTTTCGTACCGGAATCCTTCATGGGTTCGACGACGACGACAACTGTACGGGAATAATTCGTGGGTTCGGAAGTGACGACTACTGTACTTTCATTCCTTATGAAACCCTAGAGCTGGATGAGACTTGACGACTGCTGATTAATCGACTCGGAGTGTTTCGGATAGTCCAGTATGGAGCGCTTGGTTGTAGTGGCAGACCCACGACGGGGGAGCGCTTGGTTGTAGCAGCAAACCCGCGGTACTCAACAGAAGGAGTACCTCTATAGGCTATGAGGGGGAGTTCTTGTTTGTAGCGGAAGACCCATGTTGGGAAGAACTTGGTTGTAGCGGCAGGCCCACAGTACTCGACAGGGGAAGTACTTTAGGCAGCTGAGGCATTTCAATTTGTCACGACCCGTCCTCGGGACCTGTTCCGTGACTACCCCAAGCCTGCCTTGCATAGGAAAGGGGATGGCGACTAGCACCAAGGCGTAAATCTCGATAAAAATAGAAGGCATTGCCTTTATAAAGTAAAAAAAACACCAGAGTAAGAAAGATGAAGTAAACAATAAGTAAACTCGGTACAACTGTAAGTGCGGAAAAGTAAATGGGCCCGAATACAAACCCAACTGAAGTAAAGTACAACTGAAAGAAAGTACATCTACAGAAAGTAAAGAAGCTACGTCGAGTCGTCCATTGGAAGTCCCACATGAAGGGTGGGTACAGATAGCCTCCTCAACTCTTCGGGTCCAGTAGTCCGCTCCATGTACGTCCCACCCAGTGGTCCACCTCCAGGTACTGACTTGCTCCACAAGCCTCAACCACGATTAGTGGTGTCCGTCGTCTGCATCCAACACAACGTAGTGTGGGCATAGCCCATGCAGGGGTGAGTATACGCTACTCAGTAGGGACCCCGAGACCCTCAAGGTCTCACTAAATCCAACAAGGATAAACCAAAAAGGAAATATAAAATCACAAAGTAACATCCAACACTACTTAGGTATATTCCCATACATATACCTAAGTCATCAATTCCAGTTCGGCTCCAGCATTTGAGCCCAAGTTCGATCACGTCCACATAGGATTGTACAACCCAATCCACACAGAAAAGCACAACCCAATCCACACAGGAAAGAAAGTCAATCATATCAAAGATAAAGATTGAAAGTCAAGACTCAGCTCAAACCAGGATTTATTCAAGATGTCGGAAACATTGCTGCTGGAGAACTCCTCCTCTGTCGAGTACAGTGGGTCTGCCGCTACAACCAAGCACTATCCACTAACATTGGACTCCTGAAGTACTCCCCCTGTCGAGTACTGTGGGCCTGATGCTACAACCAAGCGCTTCCCACCATGGATCTGCCGCTACAACAAAGCGCTCCCCCTCATAGCCTACAGAGGTAATCCTTCTGTTGAGTACTGCGGGTCTGCCGCTACAACCAAGAGCTCCTCCGCCGTGGGTCTGCCGCAACAACCAAGCGCTCCCCACTAGGCTATCTGAAACACTCTGAGTCGATTGATCAGAAGTCATCAAGTCTCATCCAGATCTAGGGTTTCATAAGGAATGAAAGTACAGTAGTCGTCACTACCGAACCCACAGAGGATTCTCGTACGGTTGTCATCGTCGTCGAACCCACGGAGGATTCCAGTACGAATGTTTACACCGTCAAACCCATAGCTGCTGGGAAAATCCTCCTCTATCGAGTATAGTGGGTCTTCCGCTACAACCAAACTCTTCTCAGTAAACTTGGACTGCTGTATTACTCCACCTTTCAAGTATTTTGGGCCTGCTACTACAACCAAGTGCTTCCCACCATGGGTCTGCTGCTACAACCAAGAGATCCTCTCATAGCCTATAGAGGTACTCCTTCTTTTGAGTACTACGGGTCTGCCGCTACAACCAAGTGATTCTCACTAAACATGGACTGTTGTAGTATTCCACCTGTCGAGTATTGTGGGCCTACTGCTACAACAAAACGCTTCCCACCATGGGTCTCCCGCTACAACCAAGCGCTTCCACTCACAACTTACAGAGGTACTCCTTCTGTTGAGTACCGTGGTTCTGCCGCTACAACCAAGAGCTCCTCCGCCGTGGGTATTCCGTTGTAAGCATTCACTCCCCACTATGCTATCGAAACACTCCGAGTTGATCGATCATCAGTCGTCAAGTCTCATCCATCTCTAGGGTTTCTGCACACAACACGCTCGTTTCCGGGAGGGTCCTCTCCATGAGCCAAGGGTTAGATACATCAACTGACACTTTGACCAGCGATGATGTATCTCAAAGTATCGTCACGTCAATAGGAACACAATGAGACAGACGGCGCGTCAATCGGACGCCTGGTCTGAGAGTTATTGGCTTTTTCATTCCAGGGGCCCGGTTGGTTTTTAAGTCAAAACCAACCCGACCGTACTACAACTGCATCCAATCCTCGAGCAGAGTAAGCCAAAAGGTATGTCTCACTAAGAGGAATCCATCAAAGTCGACAGCACGTCAATTGGACGTCCGGAGCTCAAGTTATAAGTGTTACCGCTCCAAGGGCCCGGTTGGTTTCGTGTTCGAACCGGCCCGGACGTCCCAAAGTTTTCCTAAACCTTGAGTTTAACATACTGAAACGACCGTCTTGATCCAAGGATCACATCGCAACTGACGGTGCATCGATTGGAGGTCCTTAGCCCAAGATATGGGTAAATGACTGAAAACAGTCCAAAATGGGGGGGATGGGCCCGGCCCGGCCTGGCCCTGCTAGGCGCGTCCCGACTCGGTCCACCCGACCCGGCCTGGTCCGCACGACCCACCTCGGCCCCACCAGGGCGGCGCGCTGGCTCGGCCAGCGGGACGAGCTGGGGGGGAGGACGCGGTACCCCCTTTGCTAGCGAACGCGGCGCTAGTCGCCGCGTATCCCCCGGATGCCGCACGGCCGCGGGATCTGGTCATCCCCCCGCCGTCGTGGCTTCCGCGGACCACCGGACACGCTCTGGTGGTTCGTTTTTTCCGCCGTCTACGCCTACGGCTCTCCAGGGACCCATAGATTACTGTGAAGGTTTCAAAACGCCTTTGCAGTCACCTTCTTCATCGCCCGTCGATCCGCACACCAATAAACAAATTGATGAGGGTTGTCAGGCCGTGTTTGTTCGGCCCGCACCCTCCACGTTAGGTGTTATCAATTGGAAAACATTTAAACACAAACTTTTTAATCATTGACGAGGGTATAATTTATTTTAAATAAATTATACAAACACCCTACAATTAAATACCCACGCATGAGGGAACAATTCACATATACACTTAATACGAAAAACCCCCTTACCTGGAAGAATTCGTCGTATGAGGATCATCGCGGAGAAACGGAGTTGTGGAAAATGGCGTCGCGGAAAGAGGCTCTATACGTCGTCGGTGCATGCCCAGTGAAAGATGCAACATCTCGCTTTCTTCGACCCAGGAAGAAGGTGCAAAGATGAGACGACGTTCTTCATTGAATCTTCGGTGTTCTTCGCGTTCTTCAAGAAGGAAGAAGAAAATCTCTGAGGGTTCTCTCCTCCACACAGTGAATCACCACCAGTAAAATAAGACGTTTCCTTATTTAATTTACACACACACAAGACATCATGAATTTTAAATTCAAAATGAATTCACCAAATTAATTAACACGCGTTATCCAATTATTTAGGCGTTTTATTGGCAGGTATTTAATGAGGAAGAAAAACTGCTTGAGTTGACTTGACATTTAAACAGGGGAGGTGCAGGTGTATTACACAATTTAAATGTGATAGGGTGATTAATGGGGAGTAAGAGAATTGAAAGGTGGGGGCTCGTGTGGGCCCCACCCCAACTCCCACACATGGATGTTATCCACAGAGCAGAGAGAAATTAAGTTTTGACATAACGTAATTTCACTTAAACCTCTTAGTAAAGAAATAAAAATAAATCAATTATATTTTTATTCCTCACTTATTTTTAACATCACCACCCGAGCAGACACACCTTTGGATAAGGGGTTCCTAAGTAATTATCGGCGTTGCGGTTTCATCAGTGCCCTTGAATTTTGATTCCGAGCACAGATTCAAAAGTTAGGAAAACCCGCTCGTTCGTTCAATAAATGTACCCAAGCTAAACTTCATAAATTGATTCCAGGCACACCGGGCCTCGGAATCAGGAGCCATCATGACCTACGCAACCGTAAAATCCCAAAAAAAATTAAGAAAAATTTTCCATTTAAATTTATTGGTCTTTACATTACTTCCACCTCAGGGATTTACATCCCCGTAAAGATATAACACAAACTAGCGAAAACAAAAGTGGTATTGAGCACACAACTGAGCCTCCCTCTCCCCTGTGCTCTCCTGGAGGTTCCCGTGCTGCCATCTGATGCGCACTAGAGGAATCGACTACCCATGTAGGACCCGCTCCTGTAGATTCTAGATCTCCACCAGGACCTCCGTAAAAGTTTCCTCATCGTCATAGATATGAGTCAGGTCATGCACGTATCTCCTCAGCTGAGATACGTGGAAGTCATCGTGCACCTGGTGAAGCTGAGGTGGATGGGTCAAGCGGTAAACCACCTCGCCTACCCTGTTGAGTACCTAAAAGGGTCCGATGAAGTGCGAAGAGAACTTGTTGCCACAGCCAAAACTCTGTAATCCACGTCGAGGTGAGACCCGTAGGAAAACATGGTAACCATCCTCAAACTCTAGTAATCTCTTCCTCCTATCAACAAAAGACTCTTATCGGCTCAGAAATGTCCTCATCCGCTCATGGATGACCTGGACCTTCTCTGGTCCTACAAGAGCTACTAAGATTTCTTCTTTTCCGATAAGAGAAATCTGCTCTCATACCCAGGATGAACCACATTCTTTTCCTAATACAGTCATTCCCGACATGGATGATACTAATCTATACCAAGGATGACGTCGTAAGGCCTCGACGCTACTACCAAGAGATCTAATCGTTACTCTCGCCTCTAAGGGTTGAGTCACACTGTCGGCATCAGTGTGTGGTCACTGGGTCTCCTCCAGTAGGTATCTCAAAAGTGAGGGTCTAGTCAACGGTTTTTAAATCGGAACCTCTTAGTAACAACATAAAGAGAGGAAAGGAAAGTAAACTCCACAAAAAAGGTGTCTTTTATTATTGCAGCTCATAGTACAATGACACAAACTAGGGAAAACAAAAGTGGTACTGAGCACGCAACAGAGCCTCCCACTCCCATGGGATCTCCTGGAGGTTCCCATGCTACCATCTGATGCGCACTAGAGGAATCGACTGGCCACATAGGACCCACTCCTATCGATCCTCGATCTCCATCAGG
The DNA here is from genome assembly GCA_963277665.1 of Viscum album. Lineage (NCBI taxonomy): Eukaryota > Viridiplantae > Streptophyta > Magnoliopsida > Santalales > Viscaceae > Viscum > Viscum album. The sequence goes on along the minus strand of OY728129.1, from coordinate 1,419,610,202 downwards.
ACCTCTGCAAAAGTCGCCCCATTGTTAAAAATATGAGCCGGTTCATGCACGTATCTCCTAAGCTGAGATACGTGGAAGTCGTCGTGCACCTGGTGAAACTGAGGTGGATGCGTCAAGCGGTAAACCACCTCTCCTACCCTGTTGAGGAAATAGAAGGGTCCGATGAAGCGTGGATATAACTTTCTGCCCCGGCCAAAACTCCGTAATCCACGTAGAGGTGAGACCTGTAGGAAAACATGGTCACCATCCTCAAACTCTAGTGGTCTCCTCCTCCTATCAGCAAAAGATTTTTTCATCTCTGATTTGTCCTCATCCACTCTTGAATAAATCCTAGTTTGAGATGAGTCTTGACTTTCAATATTTATCTTCAATATGATTTACTTTCTTTCCTGTGTCGATTGGGTTGTGCTTTTCTATTTGGATTGGGTTGTACTATCCCTTGTGGACGTGATCGAACTTGGGCTCGGATGTTGGAGCCGAACTGGAATTGATGACTTAGGTATATGTATGGTAATATACCTAAGTATTGTTGGATTTTAATTCATGATTGTATATTTCCTTTGTGGTTTATATTTTTTGGATTTAGTGAGACCTTGAGGGTCTCAGGGTCCCTACTGAGTAGTATATACTCACCCCTGCACGGGCTATGCCCACACTACGTTGTGCTGGATGTAGATGATGGACAACACTGATCGTGGTTGAGGCTTGTGGAGAAAGTTGGTACCTGGAGTTGGACCACTGGGCGAGATGTACACAGAGCAGACGACATGACCCGAGGAGCTGAGTAGGCTATCTGTACCCACCCTTCAGGTGGGACTTCTAGTGGACGACTCGACGTTGCTGCTTTACTTTCTGTTGTTGCACATTCTTTCAGTTGTACTTTATTTCAGTTGGGTTTGTATTCTAGCCCATTTACTTTTCTGCACATACAGTTGTACCTAGTTTACTTAGTGTTTACTTCAGATTGCTTACTCTGGGGTTTGTTTACTTTATAAAGGTAATGCTTTCCCTTTTTATTGGGATTTACGCCTTGGTGCTAGTCGCCAGCCCATGGCCTATGGAAGGCGGGCTTGGGGTAGTCACGTCATGGGTCCTGAGGACAGGTCGTGACACCTCTGACCATACCGAGATATCTCACCGGATTTGATGTTGTAACATTGTTATGGTGATGTGAAAAAATATAATTTCCCTGAACATCAGCTTCCACTACCCATTCTGGTGCCTAACACAGATGGCGGAGCACTAAGTGTTTCTTTCCCACATCAAAATTGGATAGTGGGTGAGCTCTTATTTATAATGATGATCACTCCATACTTACCTCAAAATTATCCTCCCCCTCTTTTAGTGACGCACTGCATTGAAATTCTTTGGGCACACTTCTACGCTAACTCTAGCCTCCTCGGGTGTGCTCCTGTCACCCACCAGGCACCCTTGCTACACTGGTTGATCATTATGCATGATCTTGTGGGCATGTACATATCCCGCTCTCCTGCCTCATGTAGGGATGTCTTTTATTATTCCTTTAGGCGTGGTTGACCCTCTGGTCCCACATGTGCCTATGGTCAAGGACCATGGCTGGCTCTCTTGTTTGGACCTATTTTTTCACAAAGTATGGCCAAGTTTCCAGTACAATGTGTCTAGTACAATAGTAGTGCAAGGACATATTCTTAATTCAAAGCCCATGCATGGAAAATTCACTTAGTAGATTCAAAATAAACATACTAATCCCATTCATGTTTCCTTTATTCTTCTTCATCCTCAAACATCATCCTTATTTTCTTTTTTGAATAAAAAATCCAAGATCTTAAAAATTCCTCCTTTGATTCAATAATAAATGGTTCATAGATCGTTTCTTCATTCCTCATGCATTAAAGAATAATGTATGGTCTTCAATGTTGTAATGAGTGATGTGTTCTCTTTAAACACATTTCTAGGACTTTGAGGATCAGCTCAAGAAAACGTCTGATTTCTAAACACTATCCATTTAGATTCAATGGATGGATCTTCAACATTTCATCCACTTAGTGACTATGGATGGATCTCCACTTATGTCCTCAGACAATTGAGTTTGTAATAGACTTATTCAAGTGTTTTAACAATTTATCACCTTGATACAAGTCTTGGAACATAGGATCAGTTCCACAATCATCTGATTTGAATCACAACCTTCATCCAATTAGAATCCATTGGATGGATATTCCAATTTCATCATGAAATAGATTATTTCATGGGATTCTTCAAATGTTGTACCATTGTTTCATTCATTGACACATGATTTGGAAGTTAAGATAAGTTCTACAATCATATGAATTGTGACAATAAAGAAAATTTACCAAGCATGGTATCCAATGATATGAATCCATAACAATTATCTAGGAATTAGTATCATTGTAACAACTTCATAAGATTGATAACAATGAGATATTTCCATCTCATTGATCACCATTTCCAACCAACAACTATTTTCATTATTTTTCCACTAATACAATTCATAATCACATTGGGATTTTCCTTGAGTCAACAACATCACTTTAATCATTTCCACTTCAATCATCATCACTGCTTCTATCACTTCCTTTCCATACACATATTGACACCTTATTGACAACAAATACAACACTATTCTTTATAATATCCACATTGGTATTTTTTTGCCAATATCACTTGATCACACTTTTTATGGGTCAATATATATGCTATTATTTTCTCCCCCTTATTTTTAACCAAATTCAAAGGTTTAGTGGGGTTTGTTCAATATCTTGTTCTCCTCCCAAAAAAATTATCTTCTTTAATATTTATGAGAGAGGGAATATTTCACATAGTTCACTTTGCAAAGAGCCTTTAATTAATCAAATCTAAGTATAATTAGAATAACCTAGTGTAGAAAACAAGAGAGATATGACCAAGGATTTAAATTTTGACCATAAACAACCATACATGTGTAATCATGTTCAGAATGTATCAACTCTTATCCCAGGGGTTAGAAAAATCGTATTTATCAATGAAATGCTAAATCATGCTCATGGTTTGAAAAAAATATTAAAAAGTTCAAGGGAAAAAAAAAGCTTCCAAAAATATTGAAAAGTTCTAGGGAAAAGATAAAGCTCCCACATTCATCCTGTCTTGTCATCAATCAAGCACTCCCCCTTAATTTACATGATAAATACAATTATGAAAAATGGATGAAAGTGTTATTATAACACCTCAATTTTAAAAGTTTTGAGATGATATGAATTTCAATATTTTTTATGAAATAATACTTGATACCATATCTTTCATATTTTCTCCCCCTCAAGGGGTGAAATCCATTTGATTCATCATGGTGGAAAATATCATCAGATCATCTTCAAGATGTTCCAGTTAATAATCTTCCACTGTGGAACACTTCTAGTAATAATCAAATCATGAATGATTAGTCCAACGTTTTGTTGTCCACTTTGATCTTCCAATTATCATATTGAGAATGAACTTCACATTCAATTACCTGCAATTTAATCACATATATATAAAAAAATATAATGGAATAATATTGAACACATGTGAGATTCTTAATAGGTGCAATAGGGCTAGGAATTTTCACTCATCCCACAAACTCCTTTATTTGTACCTATAATGTGTCTGGTACTCTTCATGTCGGTGTATTCACTCCATTTGATATTTTGATATATCATTTTCAGGAGGGACCCTTTACTTCCATTCACCTTCAACTTTTCTGGATTGTTTGTCCTTACTTCTACCAGTAGTTAGGTAGCTTCCATTGGTGCATGTTTTTTAATTTTCAACATCTCCATTTGACCTGGTAAAATAGTTATACATTTTTTTCCTGATATCCAGCCTTGTATAACCTTACACTCACTAGTTGTGAGACACTTGGGTAGTCATGTGCTGACAACCTCTAATGAAATTCAAATTTTCCTCCATATGGAAGGACATGTTTCCCTTTTGCCTTATCTTTTCCTAGTACTTCATCTTCAGCTCTCTGCAGTTCTCTAGAAAGTCGAAATTTATTAGACTACAAAACTAAAAACTCCTTATTAACATTTTCTAAGTTAGAGCTTCCACATGGCTTCTTTATTGTCTTCAAGTTACCCTTATTAGGAAACTTATTAAGATTATCTTCAAAAATGTCTTCAGTCAATCCCATATTCTTCTAGATTGATTCTCCTTTTAATTTCATCTTGCTTACATTCATTTCCATGAATTGTTTGCAGTGATCCATGGTATGACCTTTCCTTCCACATCAGAATAATATTTTCATGGTTGATATGAAATTATTGGAATCTAGCTATAACTTATTATTGGTAATAAGGACTTTCACTATTTTCTTAACTTCATTGTTTTTCATATTCCCAATGGAATAATTTTCAAATATTTTTTCTTTATCCTTCATTTATTGTGGTCTATACTTTTTATCAACATATTCATGAGGTATGGTAGGACTAAACAAGAACTCGTCATAATTGTTACCACTTTTGTGGCAATTATCATTGAAGTCTTCAAGATATTCATATATTTTCTTAATATATAGATTATTATTCATCTGTGAATTATGATTTTTCTTCGCATGTTTCTCCATTACTTCATATATACTGTCTCTGAATGTTTCCCTTTCATAATTTTTATTTGCTGAAAGGTTAATATATAAATCATTGTCCTGATTCCCAAACTACCAGAAACACCTATAGTAGCCAATAAATCTCCTTCTTTTTCATGTATTATCAATCTGTCAAGATTCATGGATTTTTAGTTTTTGGAATTATATTTAGTTCTTTGGATCATCAATTTGGGAGTTTTTATTATTAATATTCCCAAAATCCATCCGTGAAATTTTTAAGGATGTATCAACATTTTTATCAATGCACATCTTCCCATCTTTTAGCATTGAACCAGTAATTACAAATGAAACTATTTTATTAGAAATATAAATAACTGGGTTTTGGAAAACCTCCTTCTTGTAGGATGTTGCCATTGGATTAGTAGAAAATTTTATATTCCTCTTAGAATCATATTCCTCACTAAAAACTTCAGTGTAAGCATATATTGTTTCAATTGTTTGGTATGTTCCATTTTAGAGTGATTGTTGATTCTTCAATTTCATATCTAGCTCTAAACACTTCATGTTGAAGGAGTTTTTCTCATTATCAACTAATCTTAGCTTGCTTTCCCAATTCTCCTTTAGCTTTTTCATTAGTTCTTCATACACTTTTCTTAAGTGTTTCAAAGATATTCCAATCCCTTTTACCTTTTTGTCTTTTTCTTCTATTTGAGTAGCTTTGACAACCATAGAGACTTTTTGAAAATTTTAAAATGCATGGGAAGATTCTACAAATACAAATTAAATGAATTATTTCTCACAAATACTCCCTTTAAATTCTTCATTATCTTGACCATGTCCTTCATTGTAAAGAGAAATTAATTATTCCTTTTCCATCACTAGTTTTGTAAGAGTGTTGGATATGAAAAAACATTTAGCCAATGCTTATTCCATGGAATTAGCTTCTTCTTACAGCTATAATTTTTCATCTTGAAGAGCACTAATTATTGCACCAATATGTCTTTCCACTTCTCAATGGATTTTCTTCTGATTATCTTTGAGTACATACTAAAAATAACTAATTAATCTATCATCATCACAACTTTAACATGATTCATCAGAATAGTCATAATAATAATAAAAATTATCACATGTTGTACCTTTCATATTACCACAAGTAGAAGGTGTATCCCCATTAGATGTATGATTTTTCTTCAGCTTACATGCATGTTTCTTCTTTCTATTTTTCTTAGTCTTGTTAGAAATCCCCATTTGAGGTTACTCACTAATTTCCTAAAATCTGCATTTCATAAAGACTCCATTGGATCTTTTATAGGTTACCTTCCCTTTGATACCAATTGAAATGGCCAGATCAGTATAAATCACTAAGAATGGTCGGGGTGAATCGTCAATCCATTTTGAATATTTTTACTAGTGGATTCCTTTCAATTAAACCTCTATGGATGTTTAAATCCTAGATCCAATCTTACTATCTCTCTCAGCCTGACCTGAAATGATGTTGTAAATGTAAAGGAACTAAACATAAGGATTTACAAGGTTTGGTTCAAATATATACTCTTGGTTTTGTTGGTTATTCTCCCCAACACAGATTTTATAGTATAATCTTATTCTCATTTACAGTGGTCAATTTAGAGTCCCATTGTATCTCTCCTGAGTCCCATAGGAGTTTTTTTATACAGCTTAACATAGTGTTACTAAAGTCCCACTGGCCTGCTTTAGAGACCCATGGAATACATCTTCCTCTAGGCTTTCACAAGAGATACTTCTTGATTCACGATGGATGGATCTTTTGGTTGTCCCTCATGATCTAGTTAAATCAAACTTGCTCGTGAATCTTTTCAATAATATTCAATAGCCATTAGTAAGGTCTTTTGTCCTTGCTCAATAAATATGATCACTTTTATGATAATCCCTCATTGTCATAATGTTTGGGAAATTATTTCTTCTTCTGATGAAGACCATGCCTTACTTAGATGTGTGAAAGTGATGTACACTACTTTTTCAAGAATATTGATAGGCATGACTGTTGTGGCACAATTTCAGCACTGTCACAGTTCCTGTATCCTAAAATACTATCATCTCATATACAAGTTCTTCTTTAATTCTTCATATCTTCAATATCCATTCCCATCTACATCATTCATTGATTTCATGGTATCCAAACTTCTTCTTTTTGGATATATAAATTACTTGTGCTTCATTCATGAGTTTTGTGGAATTTATTCTTCTTTTTTACACATATGAACTCAAAATATTGATTCTTCCTTTTAAGTGTCTTCATGTGTGCATGTACATGCATGCATGCATGCATGCACAACCCCCTTCTTCTCTCTTACTTGTGTGAAAACCAAATGGGTATAATTCTTGGAGCACACACACTTAATCTTATTGTTTCCCCTTTTTCTTCTTCACTTTTTGGTTCTTATCACACACACACTTGTTCTTTTAAATTAGGGTTCAATATGTGTTTTATATTTTTATTTCTTCCTCCTTCTTTATTCACAAGTGCACACGCATTGTCTTTTGTCTTCTTGGAATGTGGATGTTCTCAATGCATGAACGTGTGTTCATGTACACGATGAATACGATACTTCTTATTATACACACCCTTGGGTTTCTCAAATCATGTGTGTTATTTCATGTACATTACACTACCCTTTTTCTTATTCACAAATATGAGTGCATGTACACATGCACTACTCCTTCTCACAAGTTCCTTTCATCACACAAATATGCACACCCACGGTTCCTCTTCTTCTCCAAGGGAAGTGTATGTGTACACTGTCCCTTTATGAACATGCCTTATCTTTTTGAAACCAAGGAGTTTCATGGATTGGGTACCTTTGTAGGGTATCACAAGGGTGCATTCACTGGTTCTGTACCCACGAGAATGCCTCCACAAAGCATGATGAGGGATTTTTAAAATCGATCATGTGTTCAGAGGTTTCCATTGCACAGAGGGTGTTTCTTCCTTCCCGATTGAAGAGTTTTTCAGTTATTCTTTTTGCAAACCATGAGTGGTGTGAGGATCTCCTTCATACAAGGGATGTGGGAGACTTCTTCATGGTGAGACCCTCTGAGATTGTGTCTCACCTGTCGAATAGAAGTGGGATCCTCTTCTCCTTCGCGTATCAAAGTTGCGCGGAAACCCCTACCTTTCGTGAACAAGAGGGGTTCACGTTGGCTCTGTTTCTTTGAAAAAACAAGGTCACCTTTTTATAAGAATGAAATCAACTTGTTTCACCTTGATGACTCTCTTTTTATAGGTGAGGATATTAATTAATATCCATGGGGATAAAGGATGCGAAATCCTGAGATATTCGGATTTGAATATTTCAAATCTGAATGAGGGATCCTACTTCTCTCGGTTCCTTTCTATTCAACGTGGGTTCCCCATTTCAGGGAGGAAACATTGTGTTCGTGCTTTTAAGACTGCATGAATAAACTATTCTTCATGCAAGCTCTATCGTGGAGATTTTATCATAGCCTCGGAAGCTTTGTGTTTCCTCAGCCTTCTTGAAATCTTCATTTAGTCTCATGCATGAAAATAAAATTTCATGCATGAGTGTCGTCATGTCTAGACAATCTACATGGGCTTTACCAGAGGTTCTCTGGTGGCTGGAGTGATGAGAACGATGCTCAGAAGAGGAACTGGTTTACGAGTGATCTCGGGTGCGGCTAGGGGTTGAAGACAACGTGATGAAAAGATCGGATGACCGTACTTCAATCCCAAACTTCATAGATCATAAGGATGGAACAGATGCACGTGATCGATCCCATGATGGATCAGATGGTGAAACATTATGCGTTTCTATTCCACATCAAAACGGGATAGTGGGGGTGCTATTGTTTATAATGCTGAGTACTCCAACCTCATCTCAGAATTCTCCTCCACCATCTCCAGGTGCCTCCCCATACTGGTGATCTTCAGGTGCGCTTTTTCACATACTCTTTCCACATCATGCACATTCCTGGAACCCACTATGCACCCTTGATGAATGGTTTGATCATCACGTGTGCTCATTCGGGATTATACATAGCTTGTGCTCTTGCCTCCTGTAGGTATAGCTTTGATTCTTCTTTCAGGTGTGGTTGACCCTCTGATCTGCATGTGCCTGTGGTCGAGGACCCAGGCTTTCCATCTTGGTTGGCCCTATTTTTTGACAATGTAAGGCCAAGTGTCAAGTACAATAGTAGTACATGGCCACCTTCTTCATTCAAATCCCATTCATGGGAAATGCACTGAGTAGATTCCAAATAAACAACTAATCCCATGAATTTCTCCTTTATTTTTCTTCATCTTCAAATAGCATCATTCTTTTCTTTTTGGAATAACAAATCCCAGACCTTCAATATTCCTCCTTTGATTCTATAATAGATGATGCATGGAATATTTCTTTATTCATCAATCATTAAATCGTAATGCATGGTCTTTAATGTTTTAATGAGTAATGTGTTCTATTTAAAGCATGTCTTGTACTTTGAGGATTAGCTCAGGAAATCGTCTTATTTCTAACATCATTCATTTAGATTCAATGGATGGATCTTCAACAATTCTTACACTTAGTGAATATGGATGGATCTTCACTTATTTCCTCATGTAATTTATTATTTCATAGACTTTTCCATGTGTTGTAACAATGTATCACCTTCATACAAGTCTTCGAACTTAGGATTAGTTCAACAATTGTCTGATTTGATTCAAAACCGTCATCCAAATAGAAGTCATTGGATGGATATTCCACATTAATCATGAAATAGATTATTTCATGGGGTTCTTGAAATGTTATACCAATGTTTCATTCTTTGATACATGATTTGGTACTTAAGATCAGTTACCAATCATCTGAATTGTGATAGTATAGAGAATTTCCCAAGCATGGAATCTAATGCTATAAATCCATAACAATTCTCCTAGAATCAGTTTATTTGTAACAACTTCATAAGATTGATATAAATGAGATATTACCATATCATTGATCAATATTTCCAACCAACAACTATTGACAGTACTTTTCCACTAATACAATTCATAATCATATTCGGCTTTTCCCTTATTCAATAACATCACTTTAAGAATTACCACTTCAATCATCATCACAGCTTTCATCACTACCTTTCCATACACATATTGACACTGTATTTAAAAAAATGAAATAATATGATCTAAAATATCCTTATTAAGATACATGTAAAAATAAAATGATAAACATTTCACATCATTATATAGAGGCAGTAGTCCAAACGTATACATGAGCGACATTACTATTTTCCAAAGGATTGAAAGGTAGAAATTTATTTGTGATATTATAGTTATATAATTATATTAATAACATAAATTTAATATAAATATGTTAAATCCATCATAGTATCTATCTAATATGGGTGGTGACGGAAAACAAATTACATCGGTTCGCTAGGAGGTAGTCTGATGTACACACGATCGACAATTTCATTTCCCATTTTATAGAAGGGGGACAGATATTTGTGATGTAAATAACATAATATAATATAATTATATTTTATATTTTTTTTTACTTTTATCATGTTTTTATAATATTTTAAAGAGTTATAAGAAGTAAAATGAGAACACATGGTTAAAAACATTACCTCTTCTTCGGATAACCTCTTTAGGTTTATACCTAAATCCTTCCTAGATTGAATTTATGATAAAAATAAAATTACTCCATGTTATGGGTAGGGATGTTTGTAATATATTTTACCAGTTATTTTCAAAACCAAAACTATTTGGCTTTTTTAATAAGAGAGGAGAGGGGCGGCCTTTTATAAGAGGGGAGATGATATACTTGGAGGTTTTGAAAATAAAAAATGATACCCCATATTTCCACATGAAAAGAGGATAAAGACTATATAATTATAAAACTGTGAAGGATATAATGATGATATATGGCTCGAAAATATAAATTTTATAATTTTATAGGTCATTTTAACCCTTAACGTTTTATTTTAACACCTTGTAGACATGTTTTAACCTAAACCACGATAGTTAATTTTTGTTGTTTTTTACTATTAATTATGACCAAAAACTAAGTTTTCCTTATTATATAATATTAATTATTATTATTACAAATAGTGAATCCATTTTTATAAATTCTATTTACGTAAGGTTCATAATTTAATTTAAAATTAAACCCATATATGGGATAAAAAAGTATTTTTCTAAAAAAGAAATTCCCATAAGTATATAAAGTTTTAATATAAAAAATAAAACATAATTTTATTATAATGAAATAAATTGTATTTTTTATAACATAATTTTAATATTATTAATTTTTAAACAATTTTAAATAAAAATAGTGCTTTTAAATTCTATAAATGAGAAGGTAGATTTCAATAAAAATGAGTATTTTCACTATTCATCGAAAAATTAATCTTTTAAAAAAATTATAAAAACATTAATCTAGGATAATTATTACATAATAATTTCAAAAATTAATTTCATTTTTAAAAATAAATTTTATTAATTTAGTAATAATTAATTATAAATTATGTATTCAAATCATGACGAGGAGGCCTTTTAGAAAAATATAGTTTTTTAGAAAACTTTTCCTTTTCTTTTAAATGATTATTATTTTATTTCTAATAAATATATAAACATTGGATTTATTTAATATAAGTGTAATCCATATAATTTTTATAATTTAGTTATTAATATTAATTGCCACCAATTTAATTGAATGTTTTTAATTATATATAGTTCATTTAGAATTGGGGTTGTGTGTATCCCTAGCTATCAAAGAGGTTACGTTTAAAAAATGTACTTCATAGATCATTTAAGCTCGGTGTTTAATTTCATATAATTTATCAAAAAAATGTTCATGATTTAAAATCTCATGGATTTACACAATGTTACTTAGTCACTTAATTGTTTCTACAACAATCATTTATTTAACATTTTGTTAAGTACTTATACGATAATATAAGGCTCTAACTAATTGAATCAAACTTTCAAAATTTCAAACATCTTAAAATTGTTCTTATTAAAACTCTTATAAATATTACTTATCATTCATTTATTTTTAAAAATAAATAAATGCGGAAATAATTTTTTTAACACATGATTTACAAATTTGTAACAAACAAATGTTTTCCAATAGATTCTATAATACCTTATTTAATGAAATCAAAATAAATAAAATGTACTTATCAACCATAAAAAACATAGTGAAAATAGATTAAACCAAGGAATAATTAAATACATTATATCATAAACAAGAACTAATTTAATGTATTAAACAAACAATTTAACATGTAAAATATCATATCATTCTCTCTTAGTTCAAAACTTGTTTTTTACTAGAATAAATTTGAATATATTAAATAGTTTTTCATGTAAACAAAAATTGATTTCAAAATACTCTAAACATATAATATTTTAAAATAAAATTACTTAAACACATGGGATAACATATTATAATAAGTAATTTTCATTGGTAACATATCACTTTATTCCTAACCAATCCATTCAAACACCTCGTCATGAAACATATCAATAAAAATTCGTAATCACATATTTAAAGGAATTTATATATTTATTATACCTTTAGTTTAAGTTGGTTTTCATAATCATAAATTTTTTAATAAAAATTGTATCTTATTATAGTTTCAAATTAATGAAAATTTTATTGTACATCACATAATATAAAAACAAAAACGATATAGGCAAATCAACACAAGAAGAAATTAAAATAGGAACTATTAAGATTAATCAAAAATTAATGCAAGTATATCAACATCTTACCATTTCTTAATGACTCATTCACATATAGTCTCTAAATTAAGTCATGGGTGAAATTAATGATGATACATATACCACACCTATGTTTTTATCCTATAATCAATACATCAATAATAAATCATATTTTTTATATAATCATAATTATTAAAATGAATCACATGGTCCCTAAATATTTTAGTTGATATCATTGTCGTACATCACATGTTATGTGTGAATGGTACTATTTCCCAAAAAAAACTAATGTAATCCTCCCATGTTCCAACTCTCAACTCTATCTTAATGAGTAATACAATCACTCTAATAAACTTTTTTCATAAAAAAATCCCTCTAGAACATTTTATGGATTGGTAGGGAAAATGTGTGTGGACATTTAATATCATCTCCATTTGGATATGGTTTTGTGACTAGTACAATTTTTATATAATGTTTCATATGGGATGCATTACGCTTTTTGATATTAATAAATAAGAATAAAACCACCAATAAGAATCCCATATCCATAGAATAAAAAAACATACCATTTTTAATCCTGAATGCATGTAATATCATATTACTCATGATAATTCAAAAATATATAAAGTTATAAATGATTAACCAAAAACATATAACGAATGTAATAGAAACTACAACATGTTCAACAATATCAACTATTCTAATAAAACATCCACGTAAGTGTGGAAGAAGCATACTCAGTAGGATCCTCTATATAAACTACTGTGTCGGTGTGGAATAATAATAATAAATCTATAGTGAGTAAACTATGAAACTGATATGAAATCCCATGTCATTTACACTCTCTAATCCATCTCACAATAATCACACTCTCCAGATTTATGTAAAGTATAAGTATAATAAATCAATGAATGTATAGAATAAAATGTACCTCCCACCCACTAACCCACCAATTTAGTTTCTCTAATTCCCTAACCGTTTATGTCTTTACACTACAATCCCTTACATTTCATAATACGAAGTTATAACACATACTGGTCCACACACAAATTTTTGTAATATCCTGACCCAAGATCCACTAAACTCGTGCCGTGATCTAGTGGGTCATACGGCCTCAAGCCAGCCTCCTTTTACTCCAGACATTTTCAACTAGAAACGAGAGTCTAAGGTGCTGTAATGGGGATATTATACCAACATATTAGAGTGGAATAGTGGATAAAATAAATAAATATTAAGTAGCGGAAGCATATGGATAACCAAAATCTTGATGGAAATAAACACTATAACACCGAACTAGTAACCTTCCATTGAGGAATCTAACATAAAATATATAATAATCAACTATAGAAGAATAAATAACAAAAAAATTGAATAATAAGAAAAATCCCACAGGCTGTGTCATAAAAAATGATGTCATGGAATGGTAATATGCCAAAAAAGGAAAACAGGGGATAGGCATATGCAACATGATATTCAAAAATAAAATAAAAATTCCAAAAGGCTACTACACTAGAATCTAGAGAATATGCTCCATCCTCATCTCCCATGATACATAATATAAGTTAAATTAATAAAATATATTTATTTGGGTGATTTCCCTAATCGATACCTACATACAAGTTATATACATAGGAACCAAATGTGTCTTCAGTACGGTGTATGAAAAAACCCCATAGGCCACCACCAACGGTGTCTATAAATATTCCCAAATGTGTACATAGAAGCCATAGTGTGTAGTAATAATGAATAATAATCAATACTAAATAATAAATACCCTACAGATTTGGTTCATACAGGACACCATGGTGGATCTACCTACTTCGGCATAGGCTAGTGTAAGAGTTTGATCAGTAACCATATATATTGTAATAATATATATATATATATACTATAGTTATATACTATAACCACCAATATTCACTAAGTACATGAGGATGTAAGTAGGAATATACTTGTATAATAGGTGCTAGATGGAACTTGGGCATAACTCAAGGACCCATAACTAGTATAATGAGCTATAAGCTCTAATAAAGTGTACATGTATTGGATCTCATAATGAATGTGAGATGTCATGATCAGCACTCAAGATAGGTGGGGGGAGACGTCATTGCCAACACCTAATATAGAGTAACACAGAATGCCATTCCCATCACCCAAATATGATTATAATGGTGAGAGATATCATGATATACACCTAAAGTAAGGGAGAGTAGAACTTCATTCACCACAAGTCCCTTAACCATCGTTACACAACCAATATCAATGGTGTAATCATATAGTAACATAATATCCATGAGGTATTACCAATAATGCATCATAATAATGAAGTGAAATATAACCAAGGGCATAACATATCATACATTTCATATTTTATAATTATGTGACAAGAGATATGGCCTTTCCACCCACTTGATTCCATTTAAACAAGTTATTTAATTAATTAAGTCATGGAAATTCATAATCTGTGTCAATACAAGAACTTAAGAGGTTATTTGGTAATCTAAACAATTATATAAGGGTGGTAAAATCAATTGACAATCCAATCTGAACCATTAGATGGTGTTTGTTCCATTTAACGATTTAATACATAGGGAAATTTCAAGATGGCATGCCCAAAGGTGTGGTTATGGTAGAGGTTGAAATCCTTTAAACACATATAAAGGATCCTTGGGAGTATAATCACATGCATAAAAATATTTAGTAAGGAATGACACATTTTAAGGTGATTAACAACAATGTCCATCCTGCGGCACAATAGCAAAACTGTGAGAACAACATGACTTTGAAGGAAAAAAAGACCACATATATTAGGGTTGTAGATGACTCCTCATCCAATATTGGCTTTAGATTTGAATTATATTATAAGATAAATGAATATTGGACCAACACCCTAAAATAAATTTAATGTTCTCTCTCAAAAATAGCTCAATCTATATGAATGGAAATCAATATTAGATATAAGAGGATTCAATTGTTTACTGATGCAGATCAAACACTTTTTTTGTTTTTTGATTTAGAGTCTGAATAAGGGAGTTATCACGGAATCTTGAAGTGGGAGGATGAGAGCCTTCAAGAGAGGAAGGATGTGCTACCTTTTGAAAATGAGAGGGGGAAAAGAGGGTTTATTTTTTAAGTTCATTATGGGGAAAAGGGTAAATTTACCCTTATAGACATGGTCGCATTGTTTGGTAAAATGGTTGACCAAACCATGGACCAACCATGTAGACCTCACTATCTAAGGAGGGACCTCACATGGTTAAGGCACACTACTTCCCTAACCATGCATGAACATCTCAAAAGCCTCTAAAAATATGTCTAATATTCCACATGGGAATGTCCCTCGGCTCACACGGTTTTACACAACTGTGCAACCCTTTTATTACCTTTGAAATTCCCCACATGGTTCGTGGAAATCATGCAGACAGGGTGGCACAATTGCTTTTAACCATGGGGCCCAATCTGTTTCTCCAATATATGGGTTTTCGGGCATTGAATAGTCACCTAACACCTTCATTACCCCTGTAACTACACTAGGAAATATTATAAGGACTGATCTAAGGAATTTAAACCCAAAACAAACAAACCTTACCTTTATAAAAATCCAAGTTATAACCTCCCCTCGTTAATGAAACTCATCCCTGAGTTAGAATTCTAAGGGTAAAGAGAGAACATTATTTAAAAGCATCTTCAAATGGTCTCATATATCATCTGACCACTCTTGGGTATCATCTTGCACATTTTCAAGATATAATAGAACCCATACAAAAATAATGAACCTACCTCAGTGTGTTCTCAGTATCTAATCTACAATAGGCACTGGATACTCCTAAAAAAAAGAATCCATCTCAAAATCAACCTTATTAGGTTGAAAAACATGTGATAGGGTTAGCTAAGATCGACAGAGCTAAGACATGTGAAATACATAATGCATAGATTGGTATCTCTGAGGAAGTGTTATCTGTTAATCCATTGGTCTAAATCACTTCATAGTCTTAAATGGTCCAATGAATCATGGAGAAAACATACCCTTCCAATGAATATGTCAATGGACCATCCTAGGATAAACACTCAAAAAGACCCAATCTCGAACCACAAACTCAGTAGGTCTTTGGAATCTATTGTCTTATGACTATTTTCTAAAATGAGTTGTCATTATGCACTTCTTGATCAATTGGACAAGCTTTATAGTATCCTCAATAAGATGCAATGGAAGAAAATATACATCCCCAACCTCTATACACCATAGAGGTGAACAATAAGGCACATCATATAAGGAATCCTAAGGAGTTATATCGATGGTATATTGTAAGTTGCTATTATAAGAGAACTCAATAAGGGGTATGTGATTATCCTATGAACCCCCAAAGTCAGGGACACATGCATGAAGCATATCCTCTAACACGTGAATCTTATACTATATCAATCCATCGGTCTGAGGGTGATACATTATTCTTAGAAGAAATAGTGTACCCAATGCCTTCGGAAACCCCTACCATAATCAAGAAGTGAAATGATAATCCCATCTAGTTATGTTGGAATGTGGAGCTCCTTGAATACATTTGATCACCCAGAGGTATAGTATCCCAAGATCATCTACTGAATATGTCTCTTGAACTAGTAATAAGTGAGCTACCTTCATAAAATTGTCAATGATTAACCAAAATGTATAATTTCTAGGAGGTGATCTGGGTAAAATATTCATGAAGTCCATAGAAATATTGTTCCATTTCTACTCGGGAATGGATAACAGCATTAAAATCCCTACCTATCCATGGTACTCCACATTCACCTGCTATCAGGTGGAACATCAAGGGATAAAACTAGAAATCTATTGCTTCATACCTGGTCACCAGTAATTGAGACATAAATCTTGATACATCTTGGTGACACCAGGATTAACTATGAAAAATAATGTATCAAATTCCTGTATAAGTTCCTCTATGATGTCCATAAACACGCATAAAATCATAATGTCTCATACTCATCCATGGTCCAACTAGAATATGAATATTTATATGAGATACATTCCCTTAGGACAAGGCCCTATAGATCATAAATTTTCCTCATTCCCACCTAAGATGGGTATAGGTCACTATTAGGCTGAGAGGATTTTCTTCCAATGATCCTCTTGAACATCAACATGCATATTTTAAAACAATGACATAAGATACCACTCGCAACTCATCTCTTGGACCACTTTTTTATGAGTCCTTCGGCTTTGAGCATCAGCTATATCATTTCCTTTCCCCTAAGTATACGCAATATTGAAATTTATGGATTATAGATATTCAAACCATCTATAATGACTAATAGTAAGATCATGCTATATAAATATGTATAAAAGGATTTTTTGATCGTTGAATACCATAAAAATTTCTCCAAGTAAATATTTTTTCCAGCAGCATAGAGCATGAACTACAAAAGCTAGTTTGAGGTCATGCATAGGATAATTCTACCCATGAGGCCTCAAATAATGAGACCTGTACACTATGACTTTCTTGTTATGCCTAATAACATATCTTAACTGGATACCTAATGTGTTATAATAAATAGTATTGTTCCTTCCTATCTCTAAAAAAATAAAGATTGGTTCTAAAGTCAATCTACCCTTCAACCCCAGAAAGTATTCTTCCAAAAATTCTAACCATATTAATTTTACACCCTTATTAATCATGCTTGTAATCATTACAACTAGGAATGATAGATATTGGATGAAGAATACTTAATATCTATCTATCCCAAAGAAACTCAATAGGTCAAAGATGTTGTTGGGATTCTCCTAGTAAACTACATATCCCACTTTGTCGGGGTCTACTAAAACTAACGACTCTAATATGATATGAACTAGGAAGTGGGATTTTTAAACCCAAGAGTTGAATTTAATAATATTAGCATACAGATAGTTCTCTCTAATTTTATTCTCAATGACATCAAAATGGTGGGAATGTTCATGTAAAGAGTGTGAGTACACTAAGATATCATCCGCAATGATTAATATGAATCAGTCCAACTACGAGTGAAAACCCTAATTCATAAGATCTATAAAAATAATATTTGTGTTTGTGAGACCGAACGATATAACTAGGTAATCATAAAAATCATAACTAATCCTAAAATATATTTGAGTTATTTATGAAGACCTAAAATACAACTGATGACATCCTAACCACATATATATCTTTGAAAACACTCTTGCTCCTTAAATCTGATCAAATGGGTTATCTTTTCGATGTAGTGGATACCGGTTCCTTACCGTGAGTTGGTTCAAAAATATGTAATCCATAAAATCTTGAGGGTACCGTCTAACTTCTTGGAAAAAAAGTATTTTTTAACCCCAAGGATATGTGATCGGGGCTATGAATCCTTTATCCCATGGATCAAAAAATGGAATCTTATACTCCAAAATCTCTATATATTCCATCTTGTAATGTGAAATGGTCTCTGGTGTCACACCTAGAACTATCTAAATAGTAAATTATACCTCTCATACTAGAGTTAGCCCATAAAATTCATCAAAGTAGACTTCCCTGAATCAATCCACTATAAGATGGAAAACAGTGGGTCACAACCCTTGACCATATAATAAAAGTCTAGAGATCTAAGTTGTCACTCTGCCTATCCCCTGGTGCTCAAGTCCATCTTGAGAGGCATGGGAATCCCATTCCCCCTTATGCACATGCCTACCACCCTCTCGTGATATAAAAATCACCCCCTGATAATAGTAGTTAATATGATCAGGATAGGGAAATGATCATTCCATCAAGATGATTACATTAAACCCTATCATGTCACCCATGAAGAGATTTCATATGAATTAATATCCACCTATATCAATGGGAAATCATTGTAATTGAGAATACTCATTGATTAGATACCTAACAGGGTATTAAACATCATCATTCCACAAAAGTGTTCAATATCAAGTCTCAAACTCTCCACGATTTCCTTGGATATAAGAGAATCTGATTAGAATATATAAAAAACATACAAACTAAATTATATGCTTCTAGAAGAGCACATCAAATACTAGAAAGCCAGGTACTCTACTACCCTATAATAGACTTAACTACATGTAATTGTCTTATACCATGGCCCTGAGTCACAGCCTAACTACCCTGAGCAAGCCTAATATGCTCAAATTGAGGATCATGGGTCTGAATACCATTTCCTTGACCACCACCTCAGCCTATGTGTCTAGTGGTATTCCAGCTTCTTACCTAATGAGATACTATAGGCTCTACTTTATAATGTGGAATAGGTGTAGATCCCTCACACTAGGAACTGATAGAAAGGTCTGATAGAAGTTCTTGTTATACAACATCCTTCCATTGTCACTACAATCCAATGGATCCCATAAACACTAAGGTTTTATATCCCCCATCCCCCAATAGTTAAATATAAGAATTAATTACACATGAGGATCTTGACTATTGCTACCCCCATGAGAAACTTGGAAATTTCACTTCCACCAACTAGATGAACCACTTTCTAGTCTAGGTTTCATACCACCTTTACCGTCACCTTCATATTATCTTAAATTTCTCCCAGTAATGAGGTCCTAGTTAAATATATTAGAAATACAATTAATCCTAAAAAAATTGACCTTAAATTGGATGGTGTATACCATCCCATCCATGAATCGCATGGTTTTCATAAAATCATCACCGGATAATTTGGCATGAAATGTTACAACTCAGTAAAATGAGTATAATACTCCATGATATACATGGATTTCTAATGTAGTTTCATAAACTCTCTAGCTTGGTCATGTAAGGGTTGGTGTCTTGAGAACCATCTATTTTTTACTTTTATTACATGAATGTACCCTTATTATATATTGGTCATTGTTCTGCATGAATATATTATAATAATGTCCTTGAATATTTGTTGCATTGATAAGGTCATGGAAGATCCCTGCTATGATGAGAACCTTGAAATGCTATAACAATATTTATAAATAAAGTTCTATGGTTGGATGACATACTATTATAGGACACATAGTATACAGACCGTCATGTGCGAGTAATCGTAATAAGAGGAGACTCTCTCTCATGGAGTTTGCACGTGGTAATATCTAAGATGCGAGATTATGAGAATAGACCCACTAGTAGAAATTCCGTATGTCTGGGTGTCATCGGACATTGCTATCTACAAGCGTGTGTAATGTTCCATAGACTGGAATATTATCATTAACTCATGTCATGACTCACGCACTTAGATTTGCGGACGAAAACCATCTCGAAGAGAGTTGGTGGGAAGTAGGGTACGTTGGTTGTATCACGAATGAAATGTTATTAATGGATAAGTCAAAGGAAGGATTTGTTCCTTCCATATTTATGGAAGTAGATATCTTGGGCCCTTTTATTGAAATAGAACTGTCGCACAAATTCCATGGCCATGGTGTCACGACGAGTTTATTTCTAGAATTAAATAAATGAAAGATCATGAATATAGGTTTATCACACTCCCATGAAACCTTCTTGATGAGATATTGAGACAAAGGGATTAAATTATAGAGTAAGCATTCGTATGAGGTGACACATCAATACGGCGTCAACTTCTTTCTCTTGGGTTCCTTGACCCGTTTCTAGAGAGTAATCTTGGTCTTTAGTCAATCCCGCCTAATGCCAATGTGAAAAAGGCCTAGAGGGTCACACACTAGTTGTATCCAAGTATCTCAAGTAGAATAAAGATTATTCCCATACGTGGTTTAATAATTATTCAAGGAAGCCTAAATCATTTTAATGTTGGAGTAAGAATAAAATGAAAACAAGTAATTTATATATATTAATGATTATACGTCATGTAGTTTTTTTTAAAACAAGTACATGTCGTGTATTAATGATTACACACCGTGTAGTTTTTAATGAAAACAAGTACATGCAATGTTTTTATGATTACACGTTGTGCAGTTTCTCCAGTCGGGATTTTGGGGAAATATCGTTTTATTAAATGATATGTATTATAATCATTGTGGGTGCATGTCAAGGAATTAAGGATTCAACTTGGGGTTTTCGAAAGCATTAATGAAATAAATAAAATGTGTAATGTGTTTATTTATTGTCATAAATCTACAGCCTCAAACCCGATTATAAATATCCTCACAACCCCAACCCATTTTCTAAGAATTGTTGTGCACAAAAATTCTGGAGAATTATCTCAAGACCGAAAGAACTTCTTCCTCCAAGAACGCTATCAAGACCTAGAGAGATCCACCTCCATCGGATCAAGGCGATCTAAGGCAGACAATGCATGCAAAGGCTTCTCAATGCTAGCACCTGGAGATTCCTTAATCGACGTTAGGAGATACGTGGTGAACGTGTGGATCACCGCTAGAGGAAGTCTACACTTGGATTTTGTGACGCAACGACGATTCACATCAGAACATGATCATAAATATCAATGAAGAAAGAACACCATAAAAGGTACTTCTTGTCAATTAATTAAATTAATTATAATCAACTTGTGATGATCCATCCTTTATGGTTCCGAGACTTTTCTTCTTCTTTGTATATTTATGTGATTTGATCCATGGAGACTGGAGTTTATCATCATATTGATCCTAGATTGATTATTGCAAATGGAAAAAATCTAGGTGGGCACATCCACCCAAGTGCTTCCATTGTGGCTGGGATATTCAAGGGGTATTAGAGGATGTCACAACATTTATTATAGTTATTTAATTTTCGTCAATAATTTACGCATTTATATTAGATTCAATTCAAGATAATTTTTTCAATAAAACTGAATGAATGAGATCTGTTCTTCCTCCTTAGTTTCTCAATTAAAATAACAGAAAATACCTTTTAATTTTAATTTTGATTAAATTAAAAACGAGTAACTCATTCAGAGGAGCCTCCCTTTCTATCCGTACAACACAAGAATACACGGCGTGTAGTGAAAACTACATGTCGTGTACTTGCGTTCAATGAACCGGTACTGGTCCGCCAAACCACGCCATGTGAATTGAGTATACCAAATTTTTATTACATCTTGTTGAACAGAAATGAACTACACGTGGAACAGGAATACACAGTGTGTATGTTGAATCCACACGCCCTGTAGTCCGATCTGGCCCAAGTGAAACCATGTACATTGAGAAGTCATGTTCCACATACATGGGATTACCAGACTGGTAACCACATAACAATGAAGTAAACACCATGTTAGATTAATCTACATGCTGTGTACTCCAAAATTTTACAAAGTACAGAAAACACATCAAAGCACCGACGTGTACATTGGATAAAGGGTGAAAAATACACACCATGTAATATTTCCTACAGGCCGTGTACTTTCCATAAATGGAATTTCACCCGGTTTCCTCCAAAAGTAAAAAATACATGTTCAAGGGATATGGATGAGAAGAATCTCAAGGAAATTCATAAAGGAATTTAAGGTAAATAATTGATTAATTATAATATCATAATTAATTAATTTCAAGCGCCACATATCATAAATAATTGAACGATTAAAAGAATTTGAATTCTTAATATGCGTAAATGTCTTTGCATGCTATGGATGATAACGATCTAGACCAAAGTCCCTTTTTATGTGTGTATGGTTTCATTTAAATTTGATTAATTTAAATTTTTTGTCCTACGAGCCTTATTCCAAAAACAATTAGGGCATGTGTTCCCATGGATTATTTAATTAAAACCCCATGAAATGCAGGATCTCCCAAGCTAGAGGAGATGGTTCAAAACACGAAGCTGAGGTGAAACCAACCCAAGAAGATACAAATGTGGACAGGTGGGATTTGAAAAACACAAACCATCAGTTTAAGGTGTTTTTCCCTAGGTCAGGGTAAGCTTATCAAACCACTAGATAAACTAACCAGTAGAAGCTCATGATCATGCCATCTTATTTTATTTCTATCTGATTGCATGGTTTATTTATTATGTATGTGTTGTCGTGATCACATAATTAATGAAATAAACAAGCATGCAATGATTGAATAAAATAAAAACTGTACTCTGTGTAAACATTATCAAAACATGGTTAATCACTTAAGAAAGAATCAATTAATATTAACAATCATGTGATAATGAAAAACTACTCATAAAGAATAAAATCCCTCAAATACCATATTATGTTAGACCAAGCCTTCCGTTACTTGATTAAGGGAAAGACTCAATAAAAATATGGTTTTACCAACCCTTTTTGGGACACATAATTTTATAAAGGAAGCTATTATGAAAGTTTCTGGTTGACTTAAACATTTTACATCAAGTGGAGTAGCCCTTGATAGACTTGTTGAAAAATGGATACATTTTTTGAGGAAATCCATGTCAGGATTTCAGGATTGGGGAGTCCACTCAACAGATCAAGGAACTGTAAGCTCACCATTGGCAAAGACTTTCCAACCTAAATACCATCAAATAGCTTGACCAACCCTTGTTGGGGTTATGTGAAGGGGGATATGGATCCTTTTCACTATAATGTCAAATCAACTAGACTTTCCGGGTTAAATGGTGAGGTCCATTGGGACTTGATAAAATAGTGGGAGAATAAAAAATTCATTTATTATTTTTCATAAAATGTAATAAAAAGGAACTGATAAGTATTCTCTTTTAATTTGTTGAATCAAAATTACAAGCTCGTCAACCACATTTTCAATACAATCAATTCTGGACAAAGACAATATCATCACTGGAAGTAACTTTCTGGAATGGTTTAGGCACCTTTAGGTTATCCTATGCCATGAATGAAAGTTTAACGTGATGGAGTCCTCACTTCCTAATTCTCCTTCCCAATGGGCGAGTGATGAAGATTTCATGGTCTATGACCAGCATTTGAACGATTCACTCGATGTTCAATGTTTGATGCTAACATCAATGTCCAGTGAGCTCATGAATTTTCATGAAGACATGGATTCCTTTTGCATGCTCGATCACCTCCGTGGTCTATAATAGGAGAGAGCAATAAAAGAAAGGTTTGAGATCTCCAAGGCTCTATTTCAGAGCAATATTGGAGAGGGTTCCCCAGTCGGGCCTCATGTTGTCAAGCTCATTGGATACATTAAGTGCTTGGAGGATCTAGGGTTTATACTCCCTATGGAATTGGGTACTGATCTCATCCTCGCATCACTCCCCCAGAGCTTCTCTATCGTTGTTGTAAATTTCAACATGAACAACATTGGGAATTCTCTATCTGATTTTCTTATCCTCATTCGCCAAGTGGACAATGACATAAAGCGTGAAAAGACTTCTGTCCTTATGGTGAATAAAAGGAAAGGGAAGGCGAGGAGTTTTAAGCCCAAATCATCTTCAAGGTCTTACAAAAAAAGGAATATCAAAGGGGAGGCAAGAGAACATGAGGCAGTTTGTTTTGCATGTGGCAAGAAGGGCCAGTGGAAGAAAAACTACACCCAGCCAAGGAAGCAAGGGGAAGCTTCATGTGTGTTTTTTGTCAAATGCAATCTATCTATTTCTACAAATTGGGTATTAGATACAGCTTGTGGTGCTAACATATGTATCCAAATACAGGAACCAAGTAGATTTGGGAAGATTGATTGAGGGGAGGTAGATCTACGAGCATCCAACAGAGCCAGAATTGCTATTGTAGCTATCGGGGACTACCACCTCACATTTCCAACTGGAATGATCTTGGTGTTAAAGGGTTGTTATTATTTTCCTTCTATTACTAATAACATTATTTTAGTATCCCGATTAGATGATGATGGATTCATCTTCAAGTTTGGAAGTGAATGTTTCTACTTTTATAAAGATAGCATTTTTTTGGTAGGGCACATTTATATAATAGCCTTTATGTGTTAGACTACACAAATCAAGTAATGCTAATCGATGAAAATGTTAATTCGCATGACTCATACCACACCCAACTTTGGCATCACCGGCTAGGTCATGTTAATGAGAAATGTTTGACAAAATTACATCAAGATGGGTATTTAGATTCTTTCAAACTAAAACCACTTGATGTATGTCATGCATGTCTACAAGGAAAAATGAACAAATCCTAATTTAGTGGAAAAGGTGAAAGGGATAAAGAGCTTCTATAATCAGTTTTCACAGATGTGTGTGGACCATTTCCAATTGAAGCAAGGGGTGGGTTCTTGTACGTCATAACATTTACTGATGATTTTAGTAGATATGGATATATTTACATAAGGAGGTATAAGTCAGATTATTTTGATCGGTTCAAAGAATATAAGAATGAAGTTGAGAACCATCTTGCTAAGAAGATTAAGAAACTCCTCTCAGACAGAGGAAGAGAATATCTTCATTAGGACATCATTGATTTTTTACTAGAGTTTGGGATTCTATCTTAACTCACTCTTCCTTACACGCCTCAGTGAAATGGTGTAAGTGAAAGTAGGAACTGTACCCTGTTGGATATGGTGAGATTAATGATGATTCATGCGAGTCTTCCATTATCCTTTTGGGGATATGTATTACAAACAGCAGCACACATACTAAAACAAGTACGAACTAAATCGATAAATGGTATTCCATATGAATTATAGAGTGGACGCAAAGCCATGTTATCAAATTTACATGTGTGGGGTAGTGAACCATTTTTTAAGGCCTCTTCAATTAACAAGCTTGGACCACGAGGCACAAAGTGAATCTTTATAGGATATCCCAAGGAAACAAGGAGATATTACTTATAAAACCCCTAAGATAAAAATGTAACAGTGGAAAGACATGCCATATTCCTTGAGAGGGAGCATATCTCCAAAAGAGATAGTGGGAGCGAGATACACTTCGATGAAGTCGAGGCTCAAGATACACATGAGTTGGTACAAAATCAGATTCCACAAAGCCCCGTGGAATAACAATCTGTTCCAGAGACACAATAACTACGTTGGAGCACGAGAGAGGTGAGATAACCAGCACGATATGGTTTTCTTGTCACCAAGGATGGTGACTCCTTATTGGTTTACAATGGTGATCCTCTTACCTACAAGGAAGCAACTGAAGGCACAGATACTGCAAAGTGGCAATAATCCATGAATTCTGAAATGGATTCCATGTACCAAAACCAATTATGTATTTTGGTAGATCCTCTAGTTGATGTTAAGCCTATTGGTAATAAATGGGTATTCAAGAAGAAACTGGACATGGAGGGGCAAGTCAGCACCTATAAAAAGGACTGGTTTCAAAACGTTTTAGACAGCGTCAAGGAATTGACTATGATGAAACCTTTTCACCAGTTGGGATGATTAAATATATCAGAATCCTATTGGCCATTGCCACTTACCATGACTATGAAATTTGGAAAATGGATTTCAAAACAGAATTCCTTAATAGGAATCTCCAGGAATATGTCTACATGACACAACCTGAAGGGTTTTTGACTCCAAAGGATGCCAATAAGTTATGAAAGTTGCAAAAATTCATTTATGGATTAAAGCAAGCATCAAGGTCATGGAAAATTAGTTTTTATGAAGCCGTAATAGAATTTGGATTTGTTAAGAATGAATGTGAGCATTGTATCTACAAAAGATTTAGTGGAAGTGCAATTGTTTTCATAGTAGTTTATGTTGATGACATATTACAAATTGGAAATGAAGTACCTATCTTACAGTCAGTTAAGGCATGGTAGGATAAATTCTTCTCCGTGAAAGACTTGGGTGAGGCAGCATATATTCTTTGGACTAAGATCCATCATGATAGATCTAATAGAATGTTGGGCCTAAGTCAAATTAAAAACATTGACAAGATACTGAAGAGATTCAACATGTAACAATCCAAGAGGGGATTGTTTCCAGTGTCACATGGCATTTATCTTTCCAAGATAATATGTCCTTAGACACATGCAGAAAGAAAGAAAATGGAAAGGATTCCTTACACATCTGCGATTGGGTCAGTCATGTATGTTATTCTATGTACAAGGCTAGATGTTGCTTACGCATTAAGTGCAGTAGGCAGATATTAAGCTGATCCAGGAGACTGCCATTTGATGGTAGTCAAGACTATCCTTAAGTATCTAACGCAAACTAAGGATATGTTCTTGGTTTATGGAGGAGATGAGGAAAGATTCATCAGAGGACATGTAGATGATAGTTTCCAGACTGATCAAGATGACATGAAGTCACAGACTGGTTACATCATCAGTTTCGATGGAGGTGTAATGCGCTAGAAGAGATCAAAGAAAGGTGTGGTTGAAAATTTTACAGTAGAGTCCAAGTATGTCATAGCTTCTGAGGAAGCTAAAGAAGCATTATGGATGTGAAGCTTCGTCCAAGATATAGATGTAGTACCAAGAAGTAAAGATCCTATCACACTCTAATGTAATAATATTACAGTGGTGGAACTTGCAAAAGAGCCAAGGTCACATCAGCGGAAAAAGCACATACTTTGGAGGTATCATCTCTTGAGGGATTTCTCTCAGAGAGGTGAAGTTGTAGTGAGCAGTATTTCCATGGAAGAAAACGTGGAGGACCCCTTGACTAAAGCCTTGACTCAGTAGAAACATGATCATTTTGTGAGTTCTAGCGGACTAAAATTCGTTTGCATTTGGCTCTAGTCCAGGTGGGAGTTTGTAAGGGTTGGTGTCCTGAGAAACAACTGTTTTGTACTTTGATTACATGAATGTATCCTTATTATATATTTTTCATTATTCTGATGACTATAATATAATAATGTCCTAGAATATTTGTTGCATTGATAAGGTCGTCGCTGATCCCTTCTATGATGAGAACCTTGAAATGCTATAACAATATTATTAAATAAAGTTGTACGGTTGGATGACATACTATTATAGGACACATAGTATACAAATTGTCATGTGTGAGTACTCATAAGAAGACGAGACTCTCTCTCATGGAGTTCGCACTTGGCAATCTCTGAGATGTGAGATTATGAGAACAGACCTTCTAGTAGAAATTCCGCATGTCTTGGTGTCATCAGACATTGATATCTACGAGCGTGTTTAATGGTTCTTAGACTGGAAGTTTAACATTAACTCATGTCATGACTTGCGCTCATAGATTTTCTGACCCAAACCATCACAAAGAGAGTTGGCGAAAAGCAGGTTACGTTGGGTGCGTCACGAATGACATGTTGTTAATCGATAAATCAAGGAAGGATTTGTCCCTTCCATATTTGTAGAAGTAGATATCTCATGCCCATTTATTGAAATAGAACTGTTTCACAAATAATATGGACATTTTGTCACGATGAGTTTATTTTTGGAATTCAAAGAATGACTGATCAAGCATATAGGTTTATGAGACTACCATGAAACCCGCTTGATGATATATTGAGACAAAGGGATTAAATTACCCAGTAAGTGTTTGTATGAGGTGACACATCAATGCGGCGTCAAATTCTTTCTCTTGGGTGCCTTTACCCATTGTTAGATATTAATCTTGGAATTTAGGAAATCCCTCCTAATACCAACGATAAAGAGGAATATAGGGTCACACACTAAGTGTATCCAAGTGTCTCAAGTAGAATAAATATTATTCCCATACGTGCTTTAATAATTATTCAAGGAATCCTAAATCGTTCGAATGTTGGAGGAATAATTAAATGAAAACAAGTACTTGTCGTGTATTAATGATTACACACCGTGTAGTTTTATTTTGAAAACAAGTACACGTCGTGTATTAATGATTACACGCCATGTAGTTTTTAATGAAAACCAAGTACACGCCATGTATTTATGATTACACGCCATGTAGTTTTTCCAGCCAGGATTTTGAGGAAATATTGTTTTATTAAATTATATTTATTATAATCAGTGTGGAAGCATGTAAAGGAATTAATGATTCGAAATAGGATTTTCAAAAGAGTTAATGAATGAAATAAAACATGTAATATGTTTATTTATTGTCATAACTTTACAACCTCAAACCTGATTATAAATATCCTCACAACCCCAACTCTTTTCCTAAGAATAGTTGTGCACAAAAATTCTGGATAATTCTCTCAAGACCGAAAGAACTCCATCCTCCAAGAAGTCTCTCAAGACTGAGAGAGATCCACCTTCATTCGATAAAGGTGATCTAAGGTTGACAACGCAAGCAAAGGCTTCTCCATGCTAGCACACGGAGATTTCATTGGCAATGTCAAGAGATACGTGGTGTACGTGTGGATCACCACTAGAGGAAGTCTACAATTGGCTTATACAACGCAACGAAGAATCATATCATAACATGATCATAAATATCAACGAAGAAAGAACACCATAAAAGGTACTTCTTTTCAATTAATTAAATTAATTATAATTACCCTGTGATGATCCTTCTTTTATGGTTCTGGGAATTTTCTTCTTCTTTGCCTATTTCTGTGATTCGATCCGTGCTGACTGGCATATATCATCATATTGATCCCGAATTGATCATTTCTAATGAAAAAAATCCAAGTGGGCACATCCACCCATGTGCTTCTGCTGCGCCTAGGACCTTTAGGTCATCCATTAGAGTATGTGGAAAGAATTAGTCAAAAAAGATTGTTTAGAAATATTCCCAGGTCATATCATCAGGTTGGTATTCCCAGGTAATAACATCCCAGTATCTCTTGGAATAATCACATAAAATATTAGTATAAAGATTTACCCTCCACTCTAGAGGCATCTCTATATGCTCAAATGTAGACATCACGACCTCCATCCATGGTGGAACATCATGGGGTCCTCCATCCCCTGAAATGTTGAAGGATGCTGCTCTTTGTCCTCCATCATGGCCTCCATCCCGGACTCAACTACCTTTCTAGTGTATAACCCAGGGTTGACGTGGTGGAATTATTCTATAATTCCAAATTCATACATTATAATAGAACTAAATAGTTGAAATATTTATAGATAAGAAAATAGGAATGGCACAACATATTCCTTTAGAAAATATCTGACCTATCTGACTGCTCATAAATTTTGGTCTATATGATTAGACATATCATAATAAGACATAAAAACATTAAGATATATCCTCATCTACCCACTACTAATGTTGGGTTCAGTAATATTTCTCATATCAAATAATGGAGTTTCTAATATATGGCTTTCAAATTTCATGGTATAATGGAAAATTCACTTCATTTTACAATTGGAATATAATTTAGAGATAACTATTTTATTTTAAAGATTTAAATTCAACTATGTTCATAATATTTTATATATAATAAATATATATATCATGGTCTTGAAACAGTATCTCTAGAACCTACAATAATGCATAATTCAAGAATTAAGGTGTCATCACCAATCTATGTCAGAAAAACTATTTAGATTGATGTAGGAACATTAATTTATATGATTATATTCTCCATTCAAGAAATTTCATCACCTATCATAATTTGGTGTTGGCCATATTCATTTGGACAATTCACATAGAAAGTAAGCTTAGCATGAAAAACATTCATGGAATATTAGCCCTATTGTACCTTTGATGATGCATGTAATGACCCACCCTCATTTCATTAGGTATAGAAAAAAAAATATCTTTTCAATAACACCAATGATAATAACATTATAATACATGTGTGTTACATAATGGGGAATTCATAACAACTTTATTAGACATAATCAATAATAACAATTACCCATCCCATGAAATTTGGGTTTTCCCACTACGTAGGTTTGCTAAACCTAGGAACATGTGCATTACCAAATTCCATTACCTAATAGTATCCTATATAATACCCAAATAGTAATACAAAAGGAAAAATAGTTCTTTGATAAAACATGGTAATGTCCCGAGCCAAGAACCACTTAACATGTACCAGGAGCCGGTGGGTCACATGGCTCAGGTTTGCCTCCCTGTATTCCAGAGGATTCCAACTAATGGTGAGGGTCTAAGTTGATACAGTGGGAAGAATATAAATCCATATAATAGTGATACATAATATAAAATAAATAAATATTTAGTAGTAGAATCATATGAATATATTATATCATAGTAGAAAATGCATTATAACAAAGGATCAGTAACATGTCATAGTAGAAGAATATATGACAGATATAATAAAAAAAAGTTAAGTTTAAATAACCGAATAATAATATAATAATTAAAATCTAATAGGATTTTTCATATAAAAAGATGTCACAGCATGCTGGTATACCAAAAAAAAGTAAATTTGGGAAAGGCATATATAACATTCTATACAAAATTATAAGAAATAAAAAACGTCCACAATACTGCTCTTTTGGAATCATAATCGTATACTCAGTCCTCTATAATCATTATCCATACTATAAGTGAAATAAATAAAACATCTATATTAGGGTGCTATCCCTTATCTAGAACTAAAGACAGGTAATCTACTAAGGTACCAAAGGTGGCCCGAGTAGGGTGTGAGATAAAACCCCAGTATTCCACCACCAACTGTGTTTAAAAATAATCCAAACTATGTATGTGGAAAAAATTGTTTAGGTATAATGAAAAAAATTAAATTATTGATAATAAAAACATGTTGGCTCAGGATCCTATAGGACACTTGGCTGGCTCTACCAGCTTCGAAATCGGTCATTGTAAGAGTCTGGTCAGTAACCATATGTATATAAACAATATATATGTATAGAGTTATATATGTTATTCACCAATATTAACTAAGTGTGTGAGGATATAGGTAGGCATATACCTGGATACTAGGTACTAGCTAGACCTGGGGTATAACTCAAGTGTCCATAACAAGTCTAATGAGTTATAGGATCTAGTAGAGGTGTCATGCCCTGAATCTCATAATAAATGGGACACATCATTCTCATCACTCAAAATAGGTGGGATGCAACTTCATTCCCAACACCCAATATGTTGGAACATGGAACGCCATGCACATCATCTAGATATAAGTAAAATGATGAGAGACATCATTCTCAACACCTGATTTAAGGGAGAGTGAAAGGTCATGCTCAGCAAGTCCCTTAATAGTCATTCCATATCCAATCTCAGTGGTGTAATCATATAATAATAGAAAAACCATAAGAGATCACCTCTAATGCATCAAAATCATCAATCCCAACATAACCAAGGGCATATCATATCATAAATTTCACATTTCACAATTATGTAACTAGAGGTGTGGCCTTTCCACCCCAAATCACTTATAATCAGGGATAATCGAAGAACATAATAGGTTCCTTTACCATATATACAATTATATATGAGTGGTAAAATCCAATAAAAACACATTGATGAGGTTTTTTCAATAGAAAATTTAATACAAAGAGCCATTTCTAGCTATCACACCCAAAGGGGTGGTAATGGTTAAGGTTGAAATCCTCAAGATACATTGCAAGGATATGCTTAAAATTATTTAGGAACAATGAAAACATTCTAAGGTGATGCATGGAAATGGAAAATACTGAGAACAATGGTGATTCTATGAGAAAAATTCTACGTTGAATTAAACAAACTAGAACACCTACCTTTTGGTTCTAGATGACTCCTCATCCAATTTCGGATTCATATTTGTAGTAGATAATAAGATAAATGAAGAACAGACCAATGCAATGGATATAGAGTGATTGTGTTCACAAATATATATATATATATATATATATATAAACTGAGATAAGAAGTAATAGGATTTGATTACTTACTAAAATGGAACCAATGATTCTGATAGTGCTTGATTTGGAGTATGAATGAGGGAGTAATCAATGAACCTAGAAGAGGGAGTAGTAGATCCTTTAGGAAATAAAGTAGTTGTTACATGATGGAAATGAGAGGGTAAAATAGATGGTTTATTTTTTAGGTTCATTAAGAGAAAAAAGGTAAATTTACCCTTCGAGACAGGATTTCATGGTTTGGCCACACGGTTGGGAAAATCGTGTGCAAACCATGAACACCACACTGTCTAAGGATGGACCCCACACTATTTAGGCACATGACTTCTCAAACCATGCACAAACCTTATGAAAGTAATCTGTCAAGATGTTAGAAATTTCCAAATTGGTGTACACCAAGGTTCACACAATATCAAACTATCGTGTGACCCCCTTCTCCCCTCTGAAATTTCCCCACACAGTTAGGGAAAACATTGTAGGCTGGGTTGAATGGTTTCTTCTAACCATGTGTCCCAACCAATTTATCATAAATCTGGGTTTTCCAGGCTTTGAAAAGGCCTCAGACACATGTGTGACGCCTGTGGATCAATTAGAAAAAAATTATAATGACATGTCTAGGTAATTTAAACAAATATAAAATTATATGTACCTTTGATAAAAGATATATCATTACAATGCTAATCCACTTACATATACTAATACACATCAACATACGATGTCATTCTTGTATACCAAATTTAAATTTACATGCCTATCAAATTTATATTAAATCGTTATGACAACATCATTCATGTTCGAAAGGGGGAGTGGGGAAGGAGGTGTATTTGACCATCCATTCATTTAACATCTTAGATATTCTAGGCATAGTTGGAATGTAGGTCTTATATGGGTATTGGTTATATTATCCAACTTGAGTGGTAGTGTTTATAAATGGTGAATATTAAATAATCCATTAATGAAATAATATTTAAAATAATAAATATAATATAACTCAAAACCACAAAATACTATGGAATTACCTACTATGTCCATATACCACCAATTCCAATGCATATACCATTTTACTTACTCTACACAATATTCTGATCTAACCACATAATAAGTCATACGTCAATAATTATACAATACTAATTTATCAAAATACCATGTTCCACTTACCAATTATAATACATTAATTTTTTCATAAAAAATACAATTGTAGTCGTCAAAAATTAATCACCACACTTATATTCATTTCATATCAATCACTACTATATCTTTAAATAACCCATTAATTTTTTCATTTAATATTCATCCAATATATTTTTCTTTTCAATTTTACTTTTCAAAGTATTAAAAGTTGTTAAATATCCTAGAATCCTTTACAGTATCTTATTTAAATCTAAAATTATCCTAAATCAGCCATACCCTAATTATAAAATAACATTGATTAGTCACATGATAATAAAATATAAAATATTACTATTTTTATTTAAATATAAACATCTCTTTATCCATCACCAAACTATTCAAACTCGTTACAATTTCCATTAAAAAACATGTGAAAATTTTCTATGTAATCAAGCATTGAAACAGTGTATTTTCCACTAAAAAAGTGTTTTACAACCTAAACAAACATGAATTGATTTTAAACAAACAGTTTGTAAACCCATTCAAAACCAATTCAAAATAACCATAAAAATTAAAATTAAATTTTTATAATTCAACTCAATATTTTATTTCATACAAAAAATCATTTAAAAAATTTAACTAGAACTAAAATTCATAAAGAAAAATTCATATATTACATAGATAATAAATATTCAATGATCATATGTAATAATAAAGTAACCCATGGAATTTAATCAAAAATCAACTTAGAAGTTAGAAAAAGAAATGAAATATCATAAAAATGAAGCTAAATAATCAATGAAAAAAAGAGTTTATGTCAAATGAAAGAAAAATAGAGAGTCACAATCCTTCTATTTATAATAAAAATTCAAAAAATATTTCAATCAAATCATAAAATAACACATCAATGATTAATTGAAAATATATATGCTTGCTTGTTGTTTTAACTACAAAATCAAATGTTCCCATCAACTTCGGGCCTTGTAAGGGTTCCCTCTCATCCCTTGAAAGAGGGGTTATCAAAAATAAATATAAAAAATGAAGGCCTTCGGGCCATTCAGGCCATCAACTTTAAATGGAATGCCTTTAACCATGATAACTCAAGTGTTAATAAATTCATTAACTATGTTTATCCATTTAAATAATTTATATCTATTTATAGAAAATAAAACTTCCTCTAACCAATATATATTTTTGTCACATATTTCACTAATCCATATTATAAATTTTAAGACATTAAAACCCCAATTAAATTAATTAATAAATTTAAAATTTATAATATATCCTCATTAAATATATTAAAATTCCATGAATTTATATAGGTTTTTAGAAAAATACATGTTTATCTATTAAAGTAAATCTAAACAAACTAAAACCATTTTAAATCCATGTTTACAGATTCCTAAAATTAATTTTCATTTTATAAAAGTTTTTAACCATCCCAAGTATAAATAATTCAATATAGGTTATCTAAAATAAAATATTTGGACACTAGAAAAATTATATCCAAGATTAAAAAAAACATATTTTTTAGGAAATATAATTAATTTTAGTTGGAATATAGAATAAATAAACTCTATACTACCATATTATTTATCCTAATTTCGTTACCACCAAAAAAATTAAATTATAACATAAAAATATCAATAATATGTAATATCCACCTTATCTAATACCTCTCCACCAGACTAAATATATCAATGAAATCTTATTAAAATTTTTTTTTACTATTAAATAATATTATGTAGGCCAGGATAATTATTGAGCAAAAAAATAAAATCAAGTATTTAGACCCCTCAATCATTTTTAACAAATAGATAATTTTAAATAATATTTAATAATTCCAATTATTCATCCTGAGTTCTATAAATTAACAAAACAATAACTAAAGATACAAATTAGATCAAAATATCAAATAAAACATAACCACTTTAAAATAAAATCATGTGGAAAATATTCTACTTGGAGACATGTTTATAAAAACATTGAGGTTAATTTAATTAGATGAGAATCAATTGATTTTATTAAAAGAAAAGTTAAAGTAAATTTAGAGAGAAATAGATATTTTGAGGGTGAGGGTTAGGGATAGGTGGTAGAGTGGTTCCACACATCTTTTATCGAATTCAAAATAAAACCTATTTTTTATTTTTTAAATTCAACTATTTCTTCTTCCAAATTAATTTTCCATTTTCAAAGTCAACAATTCCCCCTTCTTCCTTGGTGTTGTGTCATCCATGGATTTTTATTTTATTTTTATTTTTTATTCCCAATGCCCAATAATCTGTTCAACCCCTATTTAACTTATAATTTGAACCAAATTTAAATCCATAAAAAACTATCTATTTTAAAAATCACGTCGTTTACCAAAATAAAAAAACCTTGTGAAGACTTTAAAAGACATAATAATCTATGAAACCATTAGAATAATAAAATTTTTGTGATAACTAATACTTTTAAAATATATGAATTCTTCTATTTGGAAAACATATATTTTAAAATCTATCATGCATAGGGAAAGGTTTATTGGTTTTTAATATATGTTGATATTATAAAAATAAAACCCAAAATTACACCTATATTTTTTAACGAATTTTCAAATAAAAGATTGGGAAAGAATATAACTACCTATTAATAGAATGAATCAATCCTCAAAAAAATATTATTCAATCATAATTAACCAACCACCAAGCTCTCATTATACCAATAAAAACATGAATGAAAATATATATATGGTAGAGAGTATCTGGAACTAAGGGTGTATTTGTTCCACCAATTTCCTTCCCCATGCTCAATTATCTTATGGTATTTCAGTGACATATCCTCAATTCACATATCAAATATTAATAATGTAATACAAGAAACAATATCTATGTAGCATGAATATACCATGAATTTACTAAACCAAACCAAACACACAATATAATTCCTATTATCCACTGGGTCAACATCATTTAAAACTACCTCTACAAACTATGAATACGTTGACACCTCCTCATCAACAAGGATAAAATGCCTATTTCTTATAGTCTAGTAAAGTATGGTAATTTACTTATCTACCTACTAGTAATGTTCACCAAATTCACACATCAAGGTATAATATATTAAATAAATTAAACTTATTATGAAACTTAATTAAAATTAGAATTCTTATTCAATATAACAAAAAAATCATTTAACAAATTGTCTTTCACGAAATTAATATATATTCAAGATATCACCACACATAAACACCAAATTAACTCATCATATATTTATTTAAGAAACTACAATATTCAAAACCTTTCAACTCCACCTTCAAACCAAAACATATAATAAAATTTAAATCCATAATAATCAATAATTTCATTTTCCATTCAATAGGGAAAATTTTCAAATTCATTTCTTTGAAATTGAGTTGTCGAGACATTATCAAAATATTTTAATACAAATAAAAAACCTTTATATTATCATTTTAAAGAAAAATAATTTGCGAAATATTAGAACTATATAAATACTCACACATGAACTCACCCATTAATCTTAATATCCTTATAGTTAAAGAAAAATCTGGAATTTCATTATTTATTAAAGAAAAAAATACATTAAAATCATCATCATATTCTTTTCAACCATTAAATTAACAACTCACCCATAAATTTCATTAAATAGACTATTAAAGATAACTATATTTTTGTTAGAAAACTTGAACATATCATTAAAAATAAAATAAATTTTTTAATAAATTGATTTTTTGAATATAACTCTACATTCCATAAATAATTTCAAATAAACAGTAATCTTATAAATTATCCTATAATCACTTATCAATTTATATATCAGCCTTTTGTAAAAAAATATTCTTTAATTATATTATAATCTAAGGCTCTAAATAATTTCATCATACCTTCAAAAATTTGATCATCTTCACAATATTCTTATGAAACCTCTTACCAATATTACTTACCCTAACTTTTGTTATAAATACAAATCAGTGAGGAAAAAATATTATTTAACACATGATTTATAAATCTATAACAAATAAATTTTATTTAAAAAATCATGTACTATTTTTTTTTATGCTACCAGATACAAAAAAAAAAGAAAAGTATTTATAAACTAAATATGTGTAGTGTGTAAAATATTAAATCGTGACATCATAAAATACAATACGTCATAAAGAAATACTAAATCATGTTACTATAAAAATAATTAAATGGAACATAAATTTCATATTGGTCTCTTAATTATAAACATTATTTGATATCATACAGTCACTTTAAATAGGTTTTATCATTTATAATATCTCTATTCATCAATTTTTTAAAGCTTTAAACTTATAACCCTTTAAAATAAATTTACATAACGCATGTAATGACATATTAAAACATAACATTGTTAATGTTAAATAAACATAATAATTCCCAAATTATCTTTTTAAACACATAATTTGGAAATATATTAATGATAAGACATAATAAAAGAGTCAAGGAAATTTCTATATCTATTCTCTCATTTATTCAAGTCAGTTTCCAAATTCAAAATGGTTTCAAAAAAATATAGTTTCAAATTAAGATATATTTTATTTCTTTAAACAATACTAACATGTTAAATAGCAGTCAAAAATCAACATAATAAAAATCAATATATGAAAAAAATAAATATATACATCGAATAATACAAATATATCAACATTATACCTTTTTCTAAGGGTTCCAACATATCTCTTATGTAAATTCAATCATAGGAAAACTCAATGATGGTGCATATACCACACCTATCTTCTTACACTATAACTAATACATCCTCACTTAAGTGTGTTCATAAAAATATAAGGTTATTTATTTAGATGACAAGATCATATCTATGTCTTGTCCAGTCACCCTAGCCTATGTCACATGCTAATATCAATTGATATTGTTTTCATACTAAAACCAAAGAAATATTCCCTAATGGATATGCAAAAATATTTCCCAAATAGGATAGTTACCTTCATTTCAGTTTGTTATGACCCAATTCCATTATAACCCCTCTTGGGTTGGTAGTGAAACTGAGGGTGAACCCTGAAACCCACCACCATAAGGTCATGGGTTAACGAATAGTATTGAGGGTATATAAAGTGTGATATGTGATTAATTACACTCTTGAAGTACGGGAAATAAAAATAAAATCACTAGTCATCAACGACCATCCATAGAAAACTAAGAAACATCCCATATATAAGAATGAAGGCATGTATTGTATTATATATCATAATGATCCAAACAACTATAAAGTCAAAATTAATAAAAAAACATCTAATTAAATTAATGAGAACTCCAACAGCCTTATCCATGGAAAAATATTTCCACGGGCTAGTAAGGTTGAACCCACTCCTCAACATGACCATATAAGGCTGAAGCTAGTATATAGATGTAGTGGTGAGTATAAAAGTATACTCAGTGGGTTCCTCACTGTAATCTCTCTTGTTATTGTGGAATAATCATATTAAATATCAGATGAGAAAATAATGAATCATATATATGATCCCATTCTAGGTAATTTCATCAACCCATACCACCACAAGTAGACACTCTAAATCTATATATAGTATAAGTATAATAAAACAATAAAATATAGAAAATTATGTACAATTTACCCACAATCCCACCAATCCAGTTTCCCTTATTCCCTAATGATATATTACAAGACACCCCAACCCCTTAAATTTTCACATAATACAACATATCACATACTAGTCCATATCCATATGTCAATCCATATTTACATACCAATCCACATCCAAATATCAATTCATGTTTTCAAAACAAATCCACATTTGTATGCATGCATCTTAAATTATACCTCAACAATATAACTGTATTCATCATATAATGAAAATAAAGTAGTGTTGGGTTTTTATCCATTCATTTGGTTTTTGAAATTATGCACAGTAGGGGTATACTAAAAAACTATGTATTATATAGGCATTGATCATGTTATCAAAATCAAGGGTTAGTGTATATCAATTGATAATACCACACAATACATTACTGAAATAATAAAATATAAAGTGATATAGCATAATTAACATACACAAAAAACTCTGAAAATAGATCATTAAGTTTATATATCACCAATTTCAACACATACATCATTATAATTATATCCTATTCCTTATTAATTTGACTACATAACAAAAGATAAATAAAGAATCCCACAATACTAATTCATCAAAACAACATATTTCTGTTACCACTTATTATAAATTCATTAGATCACCATATATTCCAATAAAACAGTTAATAATTAATCACACTACTTATATTAATTCCTTACCAATCACTATTAGTACCTTAAACCATCTCTTAATAAATTTATTTCATGTTATTTCAATTTATTTTTTACTTCATTAGCATTTACTAGTTACAATATGTCCCAATATCATTTATATAATCTAATTTATATCATAAATACATAACCCGTGTATTTATCATAAAATATCATGAATGATCCACATGATAAAAAAACACGAATTTTTTTTATTTTTATTTCAATTAAAAAAGTTTTTATCCAACAAAATGTTACCATAAAAATTTTAAATTCCCGTTAAAATTCATAAAAAAACATCTAAGTACTCAATGCATTCAAACTAGGTATTTTTTTCTCAAAATCTATTTTAAAACCCATGAATACATATATTTATTTGGCAAAAAATAGTTTGTACACGATTTGAAAAATATTTTAAAATTATTTTAAATTCCTAGTCAAAATTTAAGATTTCAAATCAAGATTTTAATTCATGTAAACATTGATTTAGAAAATATAATCGACACCAAAATCTAAAAAGAATAGTTTCTACCTGTAATAGATTAAAAATATTAAATGATAATATATTATAATAAATATAATAGGAAATTTATTCAAACATAGAAATAATGGTTAAAAAAACTATTTTTAAAATGATGTTGTAGAATCCATGAAAAGATTATTTGTATCAAATAAAAGGAAAAATATATAATCTCTTTCCCTTCATAAGGAATAAAAATTCGAACATTATGTCAATAAAATCATGTATGAACACATCATATAATAACCATTCAATAAATATATACTCACATTTTTACTTTTCACATCAAAATCCAAGATTACTATTATCTTTAAACACTACACTTTCAAACTATATCAGCTCAAGAATTACTAATTCGTTGAACATGTTTGTAAACATTAAAATAATTTTGAATTATTTATAGAAAATAGACCATCCCCTAACTTTTAAATATTTTTCTTATATATTTTTATAAACTGTAAAATAAATTTGAATCTATTAAGAATACAAGTCAATAAATTCATAAATCAGACATTTATAATATATCTAAATTCAATGTATTTAAATTAAATGAAATCCTACATTTTTTAAAAATTGTATTTACAATAATTAAAGTAAATACAAATATTTACTATAATGTTGTATCCCTTTTATATCTGTGTTTGAAAACTATTAAAATTTATTTTCATTCTAAGAAATTTTTTAACCCACCCAAGTATAAAAAAATCTCGTCATAGGTTATCATAATTCCAAATTTTAGAGATTAAAATATTTATAACCATGAAAACCCATAATTGAAAAAAATGTACTAGTTCGGAAAAATAATTAATTTCAGTATGGAATGAAAAAATAGGCAAAATCCCAAATACAATATTATTCACCTCATTCCCATTACCGCTATAAAAATATATAAACAATAGTATACAATTTAAGAAATAAATAATATTCAATATATCTGATCATTTCCGTCTCTCTTATATCCATCATTTTTTTATTTTTTTAAAACTATTTATACCATTCACTTAAAAGATCACAATCATGTTAATTATATAATGAAAATTAAAATAATTTATCTTGATCAAAATCCTCTTTCCAACCCATTGAACAATTTAAGAGAATATGTAAAAAATTAAATTATTTATTCATAGTTTTGATAAATTTCCAAAATAAAATAAAAACAATTATATCCAAATAG
Organism: Viscum album; assembly: GCA_963277665.1. Taxonomy (NCBI): domain Eukaryota; kingdom Viridiplantae; phylum Streptophyta; class Magnoliopsida; order Santalales; family Viscaceae; genus Viscum; species Viscum album. Next base: position 1,419,568,372 of record OY728129.1, on the reverse strand, counting down.
AAAAAACTAGGATACCTTTAAATAAATTCATGGGTCTTACCATCAAATGAGTATCATAGGAGATCAAATAGAGATAATTTCAAAAATATTGTGAGATAAATATAAAGGAGGAAAATTTTTAGGAGAAGGATTGGTGGTTGATTGGTTTTTCCCATTATATGCAATGTTCCTTGAAAAATTATGTTCTTTATATTTTATTTTCAACAAACATTTTTCTTCTCGTTTACTTTTTTTTTCTATTAAAAAATTGGAAATTACCCCATCATCTTGTACAGTGTATCACCCATAAATTTTCTTTTAATTTGTTTTATTTATGGTTGATTCCCAATCGACACTTTAAACCCTCAATCCCCCTTTTTTTAATTCTGTGGACGTACCTCTATCACATGACTCCCTCTGAAATACCAATTTAGAAACACTTATAACCCATGCCTCTAACTCCAAGTACTATCAGACACACACTCACACTTTTATCCATTATTTATTTAATAGAAATAATCATTACATTAACACATATAAATTTATTTAAAAAATGCTTAATAATTAATAATTATGAATATTAAAATATTAAAAATTGTAATATTAATATCATCACCATCATTACCATATATATATGTATGTATGTATATATGTATGTATGCGTATATTTATAATCATAAATATTTATATATATACATAATTAAACCAAATATATTTTCATTTAATATATTAATATTTTTATTTTTATTATAATGAAATAATAATTATAATCTAAAAAATGATTCGAATAAAATTATCCAAAGAAATAAAATGTACTCAATAACTCTTTAAAATTAAAAAAAAAGGTACTTGACCAAAACTAATTTTTTATATAATAGAGACCCTTTAAATGAGTTTTTATTCTTAGATTTCCAAAATAATCCTCCTAAGAGAAGAAACTGAGTGAGAAGGATTCTAGGTACCTACACTTATTGTCATTGATAATGATTATATTCAAATGGTGGAACAAGATATTATAACTTTCATAACATAACCGTTTAATATTATAAAGCCATATGATAATAAAGTGTTTTTAATTTCAAACTTATAGAATATTAAATATATGTTATGATGAATAAAATTCTAAATTATTTTTTATTATGAAAAAAGGGAAAACAAAAAATATGGTTATGGAAATATACAAGATTAACAGTTATATAATGAAAGTTGACTAAGGACCATGCTTTTCCCCCCCATAACTAACACTGGAAAACTTAATAACATTTTAATTTCTCGAAAAAAAATTAAAAGATAAAAAAAATATTAATATATATTTTTAGAAAACATTTGTTACACATATACCACTGAACTTGTTATTCTTGATATTATAAATGAAATTATATAACATAGTTGGCTATGAGCCTCAGTTATTATTATGTACATTATTGGACTAAAATATATTGTTATATGGAACTAAAATTAGGGTGTTTAATTATAGTTAAATACATTACTATCAATTTGCATCCCTATTTAGGTGTAATTTGATAGGATTATATATCGTCCAATAAAATTAGAGTAAGGAAAGTATAAAAATATTGGAAATTAAACTTTTAGTAGTTGAAATAATTTTTAATAAATTTAATAACACAATGGAAATAAAAAATATAATTCAATGTAAAATAAATTCTTTGAGTATTGAGTAACTTATAAAATAACCCTAAATGATATTATTTATTAATATTCTTCCAATTATTAGAAATAAATATATTTTATTGAAACAGGACTGAGGATTTATAGACCTAATCATATATATCCTTGTTTCAAGCCTAAAATGTCCTCAAATGTAAATAAATAAGATGGTATCTATCTTTATATCCCCAAAATCCCTGGATTAAATTGATCAAACATGGAAAATATTAAGCATCCTCAACTTCTCTAACTCTAACCTTATAAAAACTGATTTTAATTATTATCCCTAGAATCCCTCAGTATCAATGGTTAGAAAAACAACTTCAGAACAAAATCACTTCAATGTTAGTTATTGGACAAAGATAAATTAAAACTTAATTACTAATAGATTTACAATAAAAATAAACCTTGATATAGTATGTCGTTATGACCTTGCATTTAAATTAGAAATAATTATTAGTAAAAACAAAATAGAGAAAATTATTATTTTTTATTTATTATAAATAAAATTTGATTCATTTGAAAGAAATAGAATATTTTTTGGAAAAACATTATTTTTTCTAAAAGACTATTTAGTCGCGCTTGGTAGAGATAATTTAATATTATATTTTTTACCAATTATATAAAATTTATATGATAAAATGAAACTAATTTTTAAAATTATAATACCAGAATTATCTTCAGGTGATTTTTTTTGTATTTTTCTGAAATATTACATTTTGGATAAATAGAGAAAAATACTGATTTTTATTTGGAATATTATTTTTCATTTAAATAATTCACATGGATAAATTATATTTTAAATTTATTTTAAAGTAAATTTATTTCAATTATATATTTATTAATCCAAATTAGTTCATTTTAGTGATTTTTATATTAAATTTGGGTATAAAAACATTTTAAACTTGTGAACATTTTCTCTTTGAAAACCCACTTTCTCATCATGTATGTGGGATTAATTTTAAAATATATTATTTCAATTACGTGAATAGAATTTTTAAAATTGGAATTTATATTTAGAATAATAATAATATATATTATCTAATAAGGTTAAAATAATTTTTTATCAAAATGAATATTGAAAACATTAAAAATTATTCAATATGGATATGGTGAAAATGGATTTACCAAGGGTTAAAATAAAAAGATAATGTTTAAAATAACATAAATTATTATATAAAATATATATTATGAAATTATTTCTACCATATCCTGACTAGTTCTCTATAATTCTACATTTTGAAACCTTTTGGAATGTGAAAAATATTGGTACACATTTTTCTTTTCAAAAATTACAACTGTGTCAATTTCCATACTTATAAAATACCACCCCTATCAAATCTTATTCACACATTAAAACAATTTTGGTTTTGGAAATAAATAACTAAATAAAGTTCATAATATTATCCTATAAGCCTTATGTTTGGAATGAATCCCACCTACTATGGATTTTTTTGCAAACTATATGAGGTTACCTGAAGAAGAGGTAACGTTCTTCAACAAGCATTTATATTTTATTTCTTACTCCACCTCATTAAATTATTATTAAAAATTGATGATATAATAACCTAAATATATTAAATATAATGATATTTATTATATTAATGTCATGACCTACAAAAATACCCACTTCTGTCAAATGGGTTGCAAAATCATCAATCATGTGTACAGAGGACTACCTCCTCACAAACTGATGTCATTAATTTTTCTATTAACGCCTTTCACAGTTGAGTATGGTGAGCGATATAAATTGTATATGTGATGTTTAATTATACCTTAAAATTCATTATATCATATTTTTTTTACTTTAAATTATATAGGTGATATGATGACATTGCTTATGTGTACAGTAGACTACCATCTCGCGAAGCTATATGATTCAATTTTCTATAGCACTTTACATAGAAATTAATAATTTTTATGATAATGAATATATATGATATACATGAAATAATTAAGATAATAGTTACATATTTATCATTCTTAAAATATAGTACTTCATTTTATTTCATACACTTAAATTGTGTACATGTGGACTACGACCTTCACGAAGTGATGTGACTCTCTTTTCATCACCAAACAACATGGATGATATATATAAGCATATTTAAATTAACAATATTGTATATAAAATATTATGATAATTATTTAAATATAAAATATTACATACCTTCTTTCAATAATGATCATTACAAAATGGAAATGTTATTCATGCATATGTATAATCTACCGTCTCCAAGATCATAATGTACTTCATTTCTCAAAACCACATTTCATGATTGGTTTTAAAAGTATAATTGTGGAAAAATATGGTTATTATTTTATGATTATTATTTTTTACATTATTTGACTATATTATATTTTAAATAAACATATCTTTCATGACAAAACACGAATGAGGACAACAGTAATTAACACTCAAAATAATGAAAAAATGGTAGATTATTAACGAGATGGTGGTAAGATGTTATAAAAATATAATATATGAAATGATAAATATTATTATTATTATGGTATAAGTTATTAACAATTTTAGAACTACGATATAGGAGTTTAAATTACGTTCCACACAAACGAAGTGTAATATCCAAAGTATTGTAGAAGAAATGGTTTCTGAAGAAAAAAACTGTTTAAATGTGCACAAGTCTGTTTTATAAATAATTAAATCACTCTTGTTGGGTTATATTTATAATATTTTTATATATTAAATATAATTTATATAATTAATCTTATATGTTTTCTAGACATTATATAAGAACAAATTCAATTATACAGATAAAATTAATATTTTTCAAAAAATGTAGTTTTTCCGCCTTTTGATGTCGCACATATTTAAAATATATATTTTGAAAATTTTTTAAGTTATTTTTTACGAAATAAACTTCTTATTTCTAATTGGGATATCAAGTTTTAATTTTTTATAAATTTTTAGTTTTTTTCGGATAGGATTCGTTTTTTAATGAATAGTAAAAACTAATGCATTTCAATTCAAAACTAATTTTATATCTAATTTATTTGTATTTTAAAATTATTATTTTACTTGGTTAAAAAGTTTTGTTAGATTAATTTTTTATCGATTAATCCAATTTAGTTCATTTTTGTCAATTTCATATTGAAATTGGATATAAAAACTATGTGAACATTTGAAAGGTTTACATAAAAAACTTGTTTTCTTATTTCATCAATAGGATGCAATTTTAATTAATTTTTTCCAATTATATGTTTAAAATATGAAAAATAGATTAATTATTTTTAATAAGAATTTGAAAATTATGTAAATATGCCCCATATATTTTTTAGCATTATGAATATTAACTTTAGTAATTATTTTTATTTCCAGGGTTAAGGTTCAAATCGGGTAATTAATGATAAAAATAATATTGTGAAAATTCCAAAACTACCCTAACACTTTTCATAAATTTATTTTACCTGTTATTTTCTACCAACACAATAATTGGACCTAAATTATGGCCTTATTAATCCACTTGGGTGTGATTTTTACAATTATAACATTTTATTTAAAGTAAAGACAAAGATGTCATAATCATGTTTCTTATAACTAAAAAAATTAAAATATGGGGTTATATAAGGGATAAATTCTAATATAAATAGTATTTATAAATATAAAATTATTACCTAAATTATAGTATTATATTTTTATTTTTTTACAAATAAATAATTAAATTAAATTATGATATAATGATGATGGGGTAATTACTTCATTAATGGAAAAATCAATTAAATGATATTATAAATATTATAATAAATATAATTTGATATAATTTATGTAAGAAAAAAACTTTATGAATCACTTTAACATAATATTTATGTGTTCAAAGAGTTGGTTCAACTATACCGTGAAGTTATGATATTTTTTAAAAGTCAAGAAATAAAAAGTGTCAAAATTGACAATAATGATATTTTGATGTATAAAATATTTTATTAAAAGTTATAAAATATATAAAAATAAATAAAATATTTGTCAAATTAGTGTTAATAAGTACTAGAATGTCATAAATTACTCTTTTATTTGTCTTTTATCATGTTATGGTAATTATATTGACCCTAATTGTGTAAATTACTTAATCAAATGGTAAGAGTTAAAAGGGTTAAAAAATATATGGATAAAAAATACTCAGAACATAAATAGTTTTTATTAGATGAATGTATTTATAAGTAGTATCATCCTAGATTATAAATAAATCAAATTTTATGCATTTGTAATAGAACATTAATTTATATTAATTTAATATTTTGAATAATTCTATGAGTACCCCCTCCCCTATCTTATTAAAGGGAATTACATCCTATCATTTATTTATGCTTAAAAACCATTTTGGTATGGCCAATATATAAAATATTCATATCCAATAATCCATCACCAAATTATTGAGTCATTATTTTAGGATGATAATCATCTTTAATGTGTTAAGGTGTTAATCCAAGGTGTTCGTCCAAAGGAAACGTATCATTTTTAATCTGGTATTTTAGGTTTATTTCTTCTTCCACTTCCTTCAAATATTATTCTACCATGATGAAATAATAAATCTAATATCCTAAATATAATGAGATATTATTATTTTAATATCATCACCTAAATCCATCTCCACTTTCATTAAATTGGAAAATAATTAATCATTCGTGTATACCTGTGAACTATCACCTCCACGAGCCGATAAAATTATTTTTCCATTATTATCTCTCCAAACTAGTAATAAATATGGAATTAATTTTTATATGTGATATTCATGAAAAAAATTCATTATGATAGAGTAATATATCAGTTATTTTCTTACTTTCCATGCGCAAACAATTGATAATGCCTTTCAAGAATATAGGTGAACTATCACATCCACGAAGCGAAGTGATTCGCTTTTAATCACAACATAACATGGATAAAATATATACGAATATTTAAATGATTAATAACATATAAATTATATTATTATCATTATGTAAGGGTAAAATAATATTAAATTTTGTATAATGATCATTGAAAAATAAAAACGTTACTCATGTTTATATATGGACTATCATCTCTATGATTGTGATGTTCTTCATTTTTAATATCCATATTAATGAATGGATTTAAAAGTATGAATTTTATATAAAATTTATTGTTATTTTTTAAATTTTTTTATATATCGGATGTAATAATGAACTCCTTCACCATATTCGACATAACAAAGTCATTTTGGACTCAAGCACCAAATATCATTAAAATGACCAATGTGAACATGAATAGATAAGTAATTGTTATAACATGGTAATAAGTTATATAAAAGGAATAATAAACTTGAAAAAATTTCTCAATAAAGTAAATAATTATCCTATCTTTATTATTCATGGAGATAAATAACATAGGTAATGAATCAGACTCGAGGTAAGGGATTTCTTCTCAATCTCTTTTCATTGAAGCATTTCTTGATGATATGCACCTTTATAATTTTATAAGGTGTATATATGGCTACTTTGAAATTTCATATCCATATCTATACACATTTTCTTGAATATTTTGTAAAATTTATTCTTTCATGGGGATTAATATTTAAATGTTCAAATTCGTACATGGCTCTTTAACAAAAACATCATTTTAAGTGTTTTAAAGATTTAATATCAGAAAATATCTATTTCATGTCAATTTTTTCATAGATTATTTTATTAATGTATTTATATTAACTTTAATTTTTTAAAATGTGAATTTTTGAATTTATTAAAAAAATTCAAGGTTGTATGGGAAACTTTCTTTCAAAAATCACTTTTTAAATTTTTTAAATGGGTTTTGAAAATGGATTGGATGTTTAAATTAGTTTTAATGATTTCTTGTGAATGAAAATGAAATATTATGAGTGAAATGGTGAAAATTTAAATATGTTATGTGTTATGATTATATAATGGTATTTGGACATTTGATGTGTTCTTATGTGATAAACCAAGGACAGGTGGTTATATGGTAAATCAATGATGGGTGATTATGTTATAACCTCCAATACATTAGGTATGGAATTCATGTGTATGGCTATTCCATTTATAAGAGTGACATATATGGAATTTGGTTGTATGGTTATTAAATTTTTAAGAGTGACATGTATGGAATTCAACAGTATATATATTTAATTTTAAGTATAGTTATATCACAAGCTACCTACTTATATATTATATGTTTTTCATAGCAGGTTTCATGAAAATAATTGATTTCCAAAAGGTAATATTATGATCTTTTTTAAATGATGATCTCTTTTTCAGGGTAAAAAGTTATGTTTTTTAAGGAAATGTTTTATGGGTTTTCAATATACTAGTGGTTTTCTATATTTTTTCCCCTTACTAAGATTTTATCTTCATCTCACATTTTAAAAAAAATTAACAAGACTTAATATTGGTAATAACAAATAATATTTCATGCTAAATGTATTAAAAATGATTCATGAGAAGAAATCATGTTTTATTTAACAGGGTTTCCTTTAGTGGAAAAAATGGTTACTGAGTATGAATGTCCACTTGTAATGTATGGTTTTAATTTTATTAATTTTTTCCTAATTATCTAAAACTTTAAATTGAAAAGATCATAAAATTTTAATTCTTGTTCGAAAACACTAGAATATGAAAATTTTAAGGCTGGGTCCTTACAGTTGGTATCAAAGGATGGTTTAGAACATCAGAGATTACAATTTTTTCTTATGAGTTGGGAATATCAAAAATTATTTATAATTATAGGGTTTATCACAAGTACAATGTCTTATAAATCAATTTTTTGGATTTAAGTTATGAAATTTTAATGGGACTAATGGTATTTTTAGATACATTCACCTTTGAGGTAATTATGGTTTATTACATTTTGGGTTGAAAAATAAAAGCAATAAGATAAAAATTGAGGTTAAAACAATTTGTGATTATTTTTGAAGTATTTTTGATATTTTGGGAATTATATAGTTTTAGAAAAAGGAAAACTCCTAAGATTGGTGACAACCCGTTGCATCTAGAAAGGCCATTGGAATTGAACCCACAACCGAAGGTAATTAACGATCCATTACCTACCACTGGCCTACATGAATTCCCAATTAGTATGAATTTTTTTTTAGTTAAATAATATCATGTATAAATAATAAGTGGATCTTAGTACAAATGTTTTATCAAATAGATACACCTGGGATTCAGAAATTATTTGGTTATTAAGTGACTAATGTTTTTTCAGAAGACGTTCACTATTTTGGGGATCCTATATGTTTAATTTAAATATAATACTATGGTATTTTATTTTAAAATTAAATGATGAATTATAGTTTAAAATTATCTATTATTTTATTATGGACTTATGGTGATTTAGTTTAATTATATAAATGATTAACATATCTTAGAGAATATATGATTGGGAGAATTTCATTTTGGTTTAAGACTTCAAGAGTAATTGATGTTATTTGGATGTAAATTTTAGAACATATCTTGTAATATTATGTGATTAAATCCTTCTAGTTTCTTGTGTTTTATTCTTAGTTATAATATTTTTATGGATTTTAATTAATGTTATTTATTGAATGGTTTATGTTGAACTTTATGTAACACTATTGTTCTTTGGAGACTAATGTATTTTTTCATCATTTAATGGTTTATTCTTTTTGGATAATTATCATATCTTAGCCTAACCATTTGGTTTTTGATTAATCTCTAAATAAAATAGAAATAGATAGTTTATCGTTTTTGGATTATAATGTTCTCAAGGAGTTTATTCTAGTGCTTTGGGAATTATAAATTCTTCTTGAGAACTCATCATTTATAGAAAACTAAGAGTTTATAGTGGAAACTAAATAAATTATGAAATTATATTTTTAAAGTATGTGTGTTTCATTATGTTCTTAGTTCAGTACGTAAATGAATTCTACAACTCAATGAAAATGATCTTAAAACAATAATGTTATTTATTTTATTTTCTTACTAAGTAATAAATAACCTTTTAACAAATCACATATTTAATGTTTTGGGATTTTTAAATTTATCCTAACCATGTTTTTTAGCATTCCCCTTCTGAAAATAATGGTTAGTTTTATCTTCCATTTCCATGTTTTCCTACATGGAAACCTAGTATGTGTTATCTCAGGTGACCATCACACTTCCCTTTCTTTCTTTTTAAGTGGATTTTTTATTTACCCTTCTTCCGATGTGATATTTCAATAAAATTATTTGTAAATTTCAATCCATATTTTTTATCCAAATTTAAAATTGTGAAGATACAATTTATAAAGGGTGGGGAGAATGTAACATTCCGAGTTTTTAAAAGGAAATGTTTCACTAAAAAACCATTTAAATGTGCACAAGAATGTTTAATAAATAATAAAACAACTCTTGTTAGATTATTTTATTGATATATATATAATAATATAATATAATTTTTATAGTTATTATTATTTTTTTAAAACATTATATAAGAACAAATTCAATTTTATCGATAAAATCAGTATTTTTCTAAAAAGACAGTTTTGCTGCCTTTTGATGGAGCACATGTTTAAAATCTTGTTTTTGAAAATTTTATAAGTTATTTTTGAAAACATCAGATTCTTATATTTATTTGGGACTTAAAAATTTACTTTGCTAAATTCATTGGTATTTTTCTGATAAGATTCATTTTTTATGAATAGTGAAAAATGCAGCATTTTAATTCAAAGCTTCTTTTTATCTAATTTATTTATATTTTTAGGTTATATATTTAGTTAATTTTGAAGTAAAATTTGATTAATTTTTTATAATTTAATTCAATTTATTTCATTGGAATCAATATCATTTTGAAATTAGATATAAAAACTATGTGATCTTTTGAATATTTTACTTAAAAAATGTTTTCTTATTCTGTCAATAAGATTAATTTTTAATAAATTTATGCCAATTATGTGTTTTGAATTTGTAAAAATAGATTCCATATTTGTTATAATAATTTAAAAATTATTTAAACAGAACCCTTTTATTTTTGGGATTTATTAATATAACCTTGATTAATTATTTTTATTACCATGGTTTAGGGTAAATTGGGTAATTAAAAGTAAAAATAATATTATAAATATTATAAAAATACAATAAATATAATCCTAAATTTATTGGATGAATTTATTTCGACTCATACTCATCCTATCTTAAAAATAAATGACATCTTAACCATTCAGAAAATAAAATTAATTTATATTAATTTAATATTTTGAATAATTCCAAGAGTGCCACTCCCCTCTCATATACGTGGGCACTACTTCATGTCATTTATTCACAAAAAAACATTTTTGTTCATACAATATTTGCTAAAATACCTTCATATAATCATTCTACACATTCTTGTGTAATTATTTTAGGTAGAACACCTACTTTATAGGTGTTAAGGTGTTAATCAAGAGTGATCGTCCAAAAGAAAGGTATCGTTTTTAATCAAGTATTTCAAATTTATTTCTTCTTCCACTTCCTTAAAATATTTTCCAACCATATTGATATAGAAAATCCAATATCCTCAATATACTATGATGTTACTATGTTAATATCATCACCTCAATCCATCTCCACTTCCATCAAATGGGAAAAGAATTAATCGTTTGTGCATACATTTGAACTATCACATCCAGAAATCGAAATAATTTGTTCTGTTACCATATCTCAAGAAAAAATATAATTACAGAATTAAAGTTTATATATGATATTAATTACATTTTTATCATTACAATATAATAATATATCAATTATTTTCTTACTTTCCATGCAGATAAGAACAATAATATCTTTCGTGTGTACGTGTGAATTATCGCCTCTTTGAAGCGATGTGATTCATTTTTAATCACAACATCATGTGGATGAAATATATAATTATTTTAAAGTGATTAATAATATATAAATTATTTTATTATTATTCTATAAAAATATAATAATATTTACCTTCATTCCATAAATATCATTGAAAAATGAAATCATTACTCATGTGTATGTACAAATTACCATCTCCATGATTGTAGCAATATTAATTTTTCATATCTATATTTAATTAATGGTTTTAAAATTATAAATTTATCAATACAGTTGATTATTATTTCATGAATATTATTATGGATATTATGGACTAATGAACTATTTGACCATATTCAATTTAATGAAGTCATTTTGGACTCAATCACCAAATATCATCAAAACATCAAATGTGAAATTAAATAATTAAGTAATTGTTTTGATATGGTAATAGGTAATATAAAAAGAGTAATAAACTTTAAAAATGTTCTAATGAATGTAAATAATAAACCTAAGTTTATTATTCAGAAAGATAAAGAAAAAACATGATGAATCAGACTTGATGTAAGGGGTTTCATCTCAAAATCCTTTCATTGATGAATTTCATGATGATATTCACCTTAATTATTTTATAAGGTGTATATACATATAATATAAAATTTCATATCCATATCTATACACATTTTATTCAAAGTTTTGTTAAATGCATTCTTTCATAGAGATTAATATTCAAATATTCAAATTGTTAAGGGACTCTTTAAATAAAACATTATTTTAAGTGTTTTAAATTTTTTTTCTTCTAAATAATTATATTTCATGTACATGTTTTCAAAATTGTCTTTATGAATGTATTTATATTAAAATTAATTTTTTAAAATGTTAATTTTTTAATTTCTTGCAAATGTTTCAAATTGATATGGAACACTTTGATTGAAAAATCTCTTCTAAATTATTTTAAATGTGTTTTAAAAATGGATTGGTTATTTCAATTACTTGTAATGATTTCTTGTTAGTGAAAAAAAATTATGGGTGAAATAATTACAATTTCAATCTGTTATATGTTATGATTATATAATGGTACATGGAGATTTGACGGGTGGTTACGTGATAAACTAAGGAAGGGTGGTTACATGATAAACCAAGGATGGGTGGTTACATTATAACCTCCAATGAATTGGGTATGGAAGTCATATGTATGGTTATTCAATTTGTAAGAGTGGCATGTATGGAAGTTGGTCATATAGCTATTCCATTTTTAAGAGTGACATGTATGGAATTCGACCATATGGTTTTTCTATTTTTTGTTCAGTTATGTACAAAGTTATATACTTATACATTATATGTTTTCTTATGAGTTTTCATAAAAATAATTAATTTTAGAAAGGTAATATATTCATATTTTTTAAATGATGATCTCTTTTTCAAGGAAAAAAAGGTATGTTTTTGAAGGAAATTTTTTATCAGTTTTCATAGGACTAATTCTTTTCATTCTTTCTAGACCTTACTGAGCTTTTATTATCATACAATTTTTTTAAAAAAATAACAGATCTTAAGATTGGTCAGGAAAAATAATATGTCAAGAAGAATATATTGAAGATGTGTTATGATAAAAAATCATGTATTATTTTAATAGGTTTTCCATTGGTGGAAAAATGGTTACTGAGTATATGTGTCCACTTGTAATGTGTGGGTTTCATTTGTAAGGGTTTTTCAAAATTATCTAAAACTATAAAATGAAAATATCCTTGAATCTCCATTCTAGTTGAAAAAAATTGTAATAAGTAATGTTTAAGGTGGGTCCTTATATGAAGTGTGATGTTTGAGATTCTTTCTCAATTTCCTTTCATTAAGTTACATTTTTAGGTTATGTGCCAATTTATTTTATATGGTGTATACACTACCAATTTCAAAAGTAATATATTGAATACTATATACTTCATTTTATTTTATATTTCAATTTTAATTATTTCATTAAAGTGTATTTGGATTGAATATTACTATATAGCAAGGTATATTGTCTCAATTTCCCATCATTGAAGTATATTTTATTTTTGTGAACGTAATTTATTATATATAATATAAATAATGAACCTTTTATAAGTAATATCATGATTAGTTAATAATTCATGCAATTTTATTTTTTAATTCGAATTATTTTATCCAAGCTATTTTTACTTAAATTTTATCAAGTGGTAATGAATTTCAATACTCAATTTCATTTCAATGGGTTATATTAATCCTTTGTTGTTTTTTATAATATAATATTATATGTGTAATTAATTTTTACTATATATTTTTTTAATTGAATTTGTTTTATGTGGATTTTTATTTAATTCACATAATTGATTCACTCGTTAATTCTCACTTAAATTTTATGATTTTTGCAAGGTATTATTTCACAATCTCATTTTAATCAGGTTTGTTTATACTTGAATTTACATTAAAGGATATTATTTGTAAATTATTTAATAAACCCTTAAATTTTATTCTACTATGGTAATTAATTATCTTCTTCAAGAAATAGATTTATTTTCACTCTTTAGTAATTAAAAAAATGTGAAATTTTTTTAAGAAAATATGACATCATTAATCTCTTCATTCAGAAATTAATATTCTTCCAAAACCATGTTTTCTAAAAATGTTTTCCAAAACTATTTTTAACTTTTTAAATATTAAAATTAAAATTCATATTTAACCTTTTTTACATTAATTTTTTTTATAGGAATCATCATGTCATTTTTAAAACAATGTTTAGTTAGATTTTACAAAAAATGTGAAAGAAATATTTGTTTTAACATGTGCAGCATGAATAAAATTTTCATCCATCATGTCCAATAAAATCTTTTAAAACTCTCCTTATAAGTTTCAAAGTATATTTTTAAATAAAATTATTTTCAAAAATATTTGTAAAATTTTAAATGGTGATTTTCAAAATGAAAAGCATATTTTCCTAAAGAATGTTTTTAGAAATATATTTTGGTATTTCAATTCAACAATGACAACAAAACATTATTTTACATATACTCAACTGAGGATATGTTTCATTGATTCCATCCTTATCCTTCGTCTAGATGGATTATGATTATTTTGACCAAGGATTGTATTTAAATTCACTTATTTGATTCATTTTTTTAGTCATTAGCATTCCCTTTAATTATTCACCTTCCATTGGACATTAAATTTCCAATAAATATCCATATTATATATCATGGATATATTTATTTATTCAACTATATAACAGTACTGCATAATATCTTCTATATTTAATTTCATTTGTTTTTTTGGGGAAATATTGATAAATCTGTATTCTTTACTAATTTCAGATATTTTTTGATACGGTATATTGTTCATAAATTAAGTTGATTATTCAATATATGATGAATGCTTTAGAAATGAAGACACGAGTGGGAAATGGTTATATATATCCCCTCGATGCATCGATATGTATCATAAAACAAACCAGTTGATCGCATTAGATGGATTTTTACCCAGTATTTTTAAACTTCTTGAGGATAGATCTTGATGGTAGAGGTATCATGTGCCTAAACATGACATCAAAATACTAATAATTTCTTTGATTAAGAATTCAGTTATTTTTATCCTTTATATTTTCACAATGATATTGTCTTTTAATGGATTTCATTCTTTGTTTATTGATTAAATGAATGGTTTTTTCAGTTATTTACCATCTCTTATTGATTATGAATTATCTTATTATCCATGATATTTTTAGCATGATGTTATCTATGGATGAATTTCATTCTCATATTATTGATTTAATGGCATGTGTGTTCAAATATTTACATTTTCATTTTGATTATTATTATTTATTCATGATATCTTTAAAAAAACAAAACCCTTATTGGGTATATGATCTCACCCTTATTTTTTCTATCTTCCCTAGGATTCCATGAAGCGTACTATGATTGATGTGAATGGATATTATAGAGGGAAAAATGTAATTCTCGATAAAAGATTATAGTAAAGTTGTATGTGGTTGATAAAACAATATTTTGTTGAATATTTTATTGATAATAAATGATATAATTTCCTCACATTGTGTTTAATATGTTTATTTATAAAATATTTGGGATTTGATCATTCATTTGAAAATTTAGAGGAAATTCCAGTTTTACCCATTATAGTGCACTGTAGTATTTCGAAGATAAATTTTTTAATATTTATTTTTTGAATTTGAAATGTTTTAACCATGTTCCTAACTTAATTTTCTACAACTTTCATTCAGTACACTAGAGCTAAAAAGTGCATTTGGATGGAGTAAATGGGCCATTACTCCAATGGTGGGCTGGACTCGGTAGAATGGACATGGGTTTTGTATTTGGGTCATATCGTCTTTATCCGGCCTTGTATGGAGCCCAAATTTTGTGGAAAGCTCGGGGACATGACTTGGCACAAATCATCCTTCTGGAAGGCAGGCCAATTCACGCGGTTTGGAGGTCAACTAGGCGATGAAACATGGAATAAAATATTTGGCCGAGTTTTTCATTTCACACTTAAAAAGTTATGTATCCCTAGCCCTCGCAAACTCTATTTAAAGGTGGTTTTAACTATTTGAGAGGGGTGGTCGAGGCTTTGGGAAGGTGTGTCTGAAATGGTGTCTCTTGGGATCCCCTCACAACTCTTGGAAGAAGTAATCCCTTGTGCAAACCTCTCTTCCAAAAAGGCTCTCCTCTCCCACCTCCTCTTTGTATTTATTTTCTTTCATGTTTGTCTCTTGAATTTTTCTTCAAATAATATATTGTGTTATTCCCTATTCTTATATTAATATTTTTTAATTGGGTTGGAATCAAAAGTGGAGACAAGATTGGGTTCTACCCTTTCAATCCTTTGCTTATGCAAAACGTCTCCACAATGACTACACCGCCCATGGAAGAGTAGTTCATTTTAGTAATCGATTGACCTCTATCCTTCTTCATTTAATTATTTTGAATCATTGAGATAATGTAATTCACTTAATATGATCCATGGATTGTGTTTTTAAATTTTATGAAACTAAGTAATCAATTGAACAATTAACACAAAAAACACGCGAGGTCGGAATTTTGTGTAAATTGTGAGAGTGCGATCTTAATCTGTAATACAAGACCAAATGGGATAAATTTGTAGAGTTCAAATATGATCCCTATACACAATTCATCCTCATTTCCAGAATTGATATGTGCCTTAATTTACCACTGACCATAATCTAATCTTAGAACATCAATCAAAGCAGGGTGCTGCGATTGCGTGTTCTGAAGTTAGCTTAGGGTTAAATTCACATCATCTTCGAGGTAAAGTTAATTTTCGTAGGGTTTGGGAATTAACAAATTAAGGGATCATAATTAAGTGAATGTTAATTTAAATGATAATGATTAATAAGTGAATGAATAGGTAGAGTTAGATCGATTATGCATTTTAAAATAGATTTCTAGAAAACATCTTCTTGTTGTATCATTTTAATCAAAATTCATTTCAAAACAAAAAACAAAAAAAAATTATACAATCTTATTCCAGCAAACTTCTTCTAGATTCATAAACTATAACAAACCCCAATCCTTTAATGTAGTGTTTTTATTCTATTCTATTTCATTTTTTAGACTACCTCTAATAAATTGTTAAATTCACTTCCTCCTTTGAGAGACGACCCTGGTCAGCCACTCTCCTGCACCTAAGTACCACAAAATCACACTAATCTTTTGAGGGCACCCACGACAGTGCTCTTTCAAATTGGCACCGTTTCCGGGGAGGCAAGTAATTATTTCAACCAATTAGAGGTATTTATTTTATTTTACATTTTATTATTTTCCTCTCTTCTTTCTTCCTTCTTTACCCAATCTGATTTTTCTTCTTCTTCATTTTATTTTCTTCTACCTCATTTTGGACCATCAACTCAAACTTCTCGTTTTTATTTTACTATTGTCCACTTTCTTTATTTTCATTTTTATTTGATTTATGACATGAACTAATCCCTAAGATCTCTTAGATCTTGACCCTGAGATTGAACGCATCCTTAGGGCACGAATCAGACACTCTCAGTCTATGGGAAGTTTCAATATTCAACCAGTTGGTGAATTCCACTCTTCTGGAAACATTGGAATTAGATGTTATTCAAATTCAAACATAAAATAAGAAACAGTGGATGGTAATAATGTAAATGATCTTAATTGAACCATTCGAGAATTGGCTTCACCTGATATTAACTATCAACCAAATTGTGTTTTGCATACCCAAATCTCGAATCGGACTTTGAATTGAAATCTGGGTTAATTCACTTACTTCCAAAGTTTCATGGCCTCTCTGGTGAGGATCCCAATAAATATTTGAAAGAATTTAATGTGGTTTGCTCAACCCTGAAAACAAGAAATGTTTCTGAAGATGAAATTAAATTAAGAGCATTCCCATTCTCGCTTGATAGAGCTGCAAAAGACTGGATGTATTATTTACAACCCGAAGATATTACTTGTTGGAACGATTTGAAACGTCTTTTCTTGCAGAGATTTTTTCCAGCATAAAGTACAACATCCATTCGAAAGGAGATATCGGGGATCAAGCAAGCCCAAGGGGAGTCAATGTATGAGTACTGGGAGCGATTCATGAAGTTGTGTGCAAGCTTCCCACATCACCAAATCAGTGAGCAATTACTCATCCAGTACTTCTATGAAGGACTCACACCTACGGAGAGAAGCATGGTAGATGTTGCGGCTGGAGGAGCAGTGGTGGAAAAGACACCAGTAGCGACACGTGCGTTGATCGACAGGATGGCCCAAAACTCCCAACAATTTGGTGATCAAGGTACACCACATATCAGGGGAGTACATCAGGTAAGTCCTTCTTCTCTTGAGAGTCATTTGATTGATACCAAGTTAGAATAATTGACAACTATGGTGAGGAAAATTTCTTTGGCACAAAAGACATCTCTACCCCCTCCTTCAAAGCCTTGTGGCATTTGCACTGAGACAAGCCACCCAACTGACTGTTCCCCACAACTACAAGAGACAGAAGATTGTGCAGCAGTTTTCCCTGGGAGACCATATCAGCAGCAACAACAATAACCATATCCCCAAAAGAAGTTTGATCCAGCATACAACCAAGGGTGGAAAGATCAACCGGACATGAGGTATGGATCTGGACAACAACAAAGGCCCCCTTTTCAACCAAACTTCCAGCAGCCTCTGCCTTACCATCAGGGTTTCCAACAAACCCAAAGGATATTCGAAGCTCAAACATCAACGAGTCGGCAACAAGGGAATCTCCAACACAAGGTAGACTCTAACACTGATGATCTTTTGAAACAAATTGTTCTTAATCATCAGAATGAGCTAAAAAGTCAAGGTTGAGAGCTGAGGGAGTTAAAGACTCAAATGAGCCAGATTGCCACCGCCCTCCATGAACTTGTGAGTAAGAATTCTGTAAATCTACATTCCCAACCCACTCCAAATCCAAAGGGGAATGTTAGTGTCATCACATTGAGAAGTGGGAAGGAAATGAACGATACATCTGGACCTACCATTCCACCGGGATTCACCTCAACTCCGGAGCAGCCGCATTCCAAATTAACTGATGAGCAATCCAAGGAGAAAGATAAAGGTAAGAAAAAGATTGATGATGTTCCTCCTAAACCACTTCCTTTTCCAAACAGGGTTGTTCAAACCAAGAATATGGCTGAAGAAGCAATGAAAAAGGAGGTTTTGGACACATTCAAGCGTGTAGAGATCAATATTCTTCTTCTTGAAGACATTAAGCAACTTCCAAGGTATGCGCAATTATTAAAAGAACATTGTACCAATCGAAGAGGGATCAAGGGAAATGAGAGGATCAAACTTGGAAGGAATGTCTCGGCACTCATTACACCAACTCTAGCAATGACAAAAAAGTGAAAGGATCCCGGGACATTCACCATCCCATGTACCATAGGGCAGTTGCACTTCTCTGATGCTCCTTTTGATTTAGGAGCATCAATAAATTTGTTGTCTCACTTTGTATTCTCTTCCTTGCAGGTTGGTGAGTTGAATCCAACAAGATTAGTGGTGCAATTGGCGAATATAGCTACGGCATATCCAGCGAGAGTCCTTGTGGATGTACTTGTCCAGGTAAGAGACATGATCTTTCCAGCATATTTCTACGTTCTTAACATGGAGGATGATCAGGTAAGTTCCCATGCCCCCATTATCTTAGGTAGGCCCTTCCTCAAAACTTCAAAAACTATCATAAATGTCAATGAAGGTACACATTCAATGGAGTTTGGAGATGAAGTTGTGGTATTTAATGTTAGGGAATCCAGGAAGTACCCCTCAGAGGACCATTATGCTTTTGTTATCTCCCATTTTGAACCACCAAATAAAAACTCCATGGAATTTTATTGTCCTATTCTTAGGTAGATTATGAGTATTGGTTCGAGTTTGATGTCTAAGAGTACTTCCACACATGTTACTGATACACAACCCTCTCTAAGATTTGATTTTGAAATAGAATCATATTCTGATTTTGATCATGTGAATTCTGATTATAACATGGCTGTAGAGTATGCTGATGGATTTTATGCTTTATTCTTTGATTTTGATGATTTATATTCTGATACTAATGTTCATTGTGTAGATATGTCTATTACAGCAATTTATCCATCCATACGTCACCCCCCTACATTGGAACTCAAGCCATTGCCCCCAAATCTTAAATATGCATACTTGTTGAGTGGTGATAGATTACTTGTTATCATTGCTAACAATATCTCTTTTGAACATTAAGAAAAGCTTTTGAATATTTTGAGGGAGAACATCAGGGCGATTGGGTGGACCTTGGCTGACATATCAGGTATTAGCCCCTAAATTTTCATGCATAGGATTCTCTTGGAGGATGGGGCTAAACCGGTGAGACAACCATAAATGAGAATCAATCCCACCCTCCTGGAAGTTGTTAAAAAAGAAGTTGAGAAATTGCTCGAGGCAGGTATAATCTTTCCCATTTCATATTCTCAGTGGGTAAGTCCTATTCAGGTTGTGCCTAAGAAAAGTGGTGTTACTGTTGTTAAAAATGAGAAACATGATTTAGTTCCAATGTGGGTGCAAAACAGTTGGCGTGTGTGTATTGATTATAGGAAACTAAATCAGTACACTTGCAAGGACCATTTCCCCATCCCATTTATTTATCAGATTCTTGAGAGACTAGCTGAGAAGACACACTGTTGTTTCTTGGATGGATTTTCTGGATATTTTCAGGTTCCTATAGCTCCAGAGGATCAGGAGAAGTCTACATTCACTTGTCCCTTTGGCACATTTGCCTATCAGAGGATGCCATTTGGACTTTGCAACGCCCTAGGTACCTTCCAGAGATGCATGGTGAGTATTTTTTTTCTGATTTTATTGATACCTGCATGGAGGTCTTTATGGATGATTTTATAGTGTATGGATCCTCATTTGATTAATGTCTAAATAGTTTGGGAAATGTATTGAATCATTGTATTGAGAAGAATTTGGTCCTGAACTTTGAAAAGTGTCATTTCATGGTAGAGCATGGCATTGTCTTACAGCATGCAGTGGCAAAACATGGGATAGAGGTTGATAGATCAAAGGTAGATATTATTTCATCCTTACCATATCCTTCATGTGTGTGTGATGTTAGATCTTTCTTAGGGCATGCAGGATATAATCGGCGCTTCATCAAATACTTTAATAAGATTGCTCTTCCTATGTCAAGATTACTTCAAAAGGATTCTGATTTTGTGTTTGATGATTCTTGTAGGACTTCCTTTTATGAGCTAAAGAAGTGTCTGAACACTCCACCTATCATATAGCCCCCACGGTGGGAGATTCCTTTTGAGCTTATGTGTGACGCCTCCAACATCGCGGTTGGAGCAGTCTTATCTCAGAGGGTGGAGGGACGTTCACATGTGATCGCCTATGCATCAAGGACATTGGATTCATCCCAATCAAACTACACTACCACAGAAAAGGAGTTTCTTGCTGTCATATTTTCTTTAGATAAATTCTGTTCATATTTAGTGGGCTCTAAAGTAGTTGTTTTTTCTGACCATGCAGCTTTGAGGTACCTCCTAAAGAAGCCAGATACAAATCCACAACTTATCCGTTGGATGCTCCTTCTTCAAGAGTTTGAAATCGAGATAAAGGAAAAAAAGGGATCATAGAATTTGGTGGCAGACCACATGAGTAGGCTTACTCACACACTAGAGGACGACACCTTGGACCAGGTACCACTTCGGGACACTTTTCCCGATGAGCATCTTTATTACATATCAGGTACGCATCCTTGGTATGCATATTTAGTTAACTACATTGTTGCCTATGAAATCCATACAAATTTAAAGAAACATCAAGTCCAAAAATTAAAAAGTGAGTCTAGGTTTTATGTGTGGGATGATCCTTACCCCTGGTGCATGTGTAGTGACCAAGTCATTAGGCGGTGTGTTCCCGATCATGAGTTTGATTCTGTTTTGTATTTATGTCATACACTTGCTTGTGGTGGACACTTTGGACCCCAACGGACATCTAGGAAGGTTTTGGACTCTGGATTATATTGGCCTAGCTTATTCCATGATGCCCATGTGTTTTGTAAGTCATGCTCTCGTTGCCAATACACTGGGAACATTTCTAGGAGACATGAGAAGCCCCAACAACCCATACTATTCTGTGATATTTTTGATGTATGGGGAATTGATTTTATGGGTCCTTTTTCTAGTTCATTTGGATTTTTGTATATTTTGGTTGCTGTTGATTATGTGAGTAAATGGGTGGAGGCCAAGGCCACTAGGACTGACGATTCTCATGTTGTTGTGGACTTTGTCAACGCAAAGATTTTTTGTAGGTTTTGAGTACCAAAGGCCATCATCAGTGACCAAGGGACACACTTTTCCAATAGGAATTTTTCTTCCCTCCTTCGAAAGCATGGGGTGACACACAAAACATCAACACCATACCACCCCCAAACAAATGGCCAGGCTGAGGTTTCAAATCGTGAGTTGAAACAAATATTGGAGAAAACCGTGCATCCAAATAGGAAGGATTGGAGAAAGCGCTTGGATGATGCATTGTGGGATTATAGGACATCATACAAGACCCCCATTGGTATGTCCCCATTTCGGATTGTGTTTGGGAAAGCATTTCATCTCCTTGTGGAAGTTGAGCATCGGGCTTATTGGGCTATAAATAAATGCAACATGGATTTGGCCCAAGCTGGAATTCAACGAAAGATACAAATTCAAGAGATTGAGGATATTCGACTATCATCATATGAGAACTCAAGGCTCTATAAGGAAATATCAAAAGCAGCTCATGAAAAAATGATCCAACAAAGGGAGTTTCATGTTGGAGAGAAAGTCCTTCTCTATAGTTCACGACTAAAGCTGAAGCCTTGTATGTTGTGTTCCAGATGGTTAGGTCCTTATATTGTATCTAATTTTTTCCTTATCTTGTAGTGTAGATCACACAAGATGACACTAGAAGGAGCTTTATAGTCAATGGGAAATGTTAAGAGATACACTGAGGGACTTCCTACTGATGCAGTGGATTTTATCACACTGCATGACACCATCATCACTTGATCACATCAGGTTGTTCCTAACCCTTTCACTTTTATATTATTTGTCCTATTTAAAAATTCTCCATTTCATGTGCATATATCATCTCATGGGTTCACATTTAGTACAATGCAATATTTTAAGTGTGGTGGAGGGAACCTTTTAGTTTAGTAATTTAAATTGTTTTCCTATTTTAAAAAACCCAAAAAAATTGTGTGTTTTTCAAATTTTGTGTGTTTATTTTTCAATTTTCATTGTGTTTTTGAAATTATTGAGCTGAAATGATTCTCATCAAAATTTTGAAATGCATATCAATGAGTGAAACAATTTATCCCTTGAAACTAAGCTTAAATGAAAGCTGAAAATGACTTTGTTTCAAGTTCAAATATTTAGTAATTTCATGGAAAGTACACCGAATTTTGAATCTCATGCCACATCTCACTGCCTTTATATTTGAAATCACTTTCATGTGAGGATTCTAAACCATTATTTTCATATTCTTTAAATTCATCTCACTTCTTGAGAGAACTAAACCATGCTTGATTTAACCATTATTTGATCTATTCCTGTCAAAACATGAGGGTTTGAGGTACTTATGTTTAAATGATTGAGGCATTTGTTTGGTATTAAATCCCTTATTTCAAAGAATCCTTTTTTATAATGGCATACCTTGAATATTTAATCCTTTTATCCCTTATAATCCATGCACAGCCTGTTAGGTTAGCCATATTACAATCCAATTTTCCCTATCCAACCAACTCTTGAAGTGAAATTGCAAAATCTAGTTGAGCTTATGTGTGGGGGAATCTATCTTGTGTTGTGCCACCACATTCTGTGATACTTTGGGTGGAAAATTAAATTTTGAAGATATGTGTTTTCTACTGAAGAAAGTCATTATATTGAAATTTGTGCCTTTTCTGGAGCTTTCATGACAAGTGAAGCTATGCCTTTTCTGGAGCTTCTAATTGAGGTGGAAAGTTGTGCCTATCTGGAGCTTTCAAGAAAATCATGTTTGAGAATATTGACAATTTTTTATGCTGAAATGAAGAATGGTGTAAAATTTTCATGCCTTTTCATGATGATGGAGCTGAATTGATACTATGGGGATTAATGAGGAGACCATATTTAAGTGAAAATTAAATTAATGCAATTTTGCTTCAAAAAGAGTCAAGCCCTCCTTATTCAGCCTCAGAATTTTTCACATCTAAATCCTACCAACCGAAAGCCACAGAACAACACTGAAAAGTCCTCATGACAAACATATGTCCTTGACTCACATCAGGTAGCAATGTAGGAATCTATCAAGCCTATGGTGACCCTTTTATGAGTTTGGATGAGAAGGACATTGCAAAAAAATTGATATTTTAGTGATGAGAGAAAATTCAAGAGAGGTAAGTGTTTTGTGCATGGGAGGATAAATGAAGTAGAAATATATTGAATGATATAAATGGAGAACTTGAAATAAGGTTTTTTATGAGGCATCATATCTTTTGATTCTTGGTGTGAAATTGATTGATCTCAAGGATATGTGTTTTAAAATTGGTTTTGATTTGATATTGATGTTTACTTGATATGAGGTTTTGCTCAGGAGTGCAAAAGGGTAAGTGTGGGGGAGTTGATAAAAAACTATTTTGTTAAATATTTTATTGATAATAAATGATATAATTTCCTCACATTGTGTTTAATATGTTTATTTATAAAATATTTGGGATTTGATCATTCATTTGAAAATTTGGAGGAAATTCCAGTTTTACCCTTTAAAGTGCACTGTAGTATTTCGAAGATAGATATTTTTATATTTATTATTTGAATTATAATGTTTTCAGCAGTGTTTCTAAATTAATGTTATAAAACTTTCATTCAGGACCCTAGAGCTAAAAAGTGCATTTGGATGGAGTAAATGGGCCATTAATCCAATGGTGGGCTGGACTCGGCAGAATGGACATGGGTTTTGTATTTGGGCCATATCTTCTTCATCCGGCCTTGGATTGAGTCCAAATTTTGAGGAAAGCTCGGGGACATGATTTTGCACAAATAATCTGTCTGGAATTCCGGTCAATTCACGCGTTTTGGAGGTCAACTAGGAGATGAAACTTGGAATAAAATATTTGGCTGAGTTTTTCATTTCACACTTAAAAATTTATGTATCCCTAGCCCTCACAAACTCTATTTAAAGGGGGTTTTAACTCTTTGAGAGGGGTGGTCGAGGATTTGGGAAGGTTTTTCCGAAAGGGTGTCTCTTGGGAGCCCCTCACAACTCTTGGAATAAGTAATCCCTTGTGCAAACCTCTCTTCCAAAAAGGATCTCCTCTCCCACCTCCTCTTTGTATTTATTTTATTTCATGTTTGTTTCTTAAATATTTCTTCACATAATATTCTATGTTATTCCCTCTTCTTCTCTTAATCTTCTTAATTGGGTTGGAATCAAGAGTGGAGACAAGATTGGGTTCTACCCTTTCAATCCTTTGCTTATGAAAAACGTCTCCACGATGACTACACCGCCCATGGAAGAGTAGTTCTTTTTAGTAATCAATCGACCTCTATCCTTCTTCATTTAATCATTTTGAATCATTGAGATACTGTAATTCACTTAATATGATCCATGGATTGTGTTTTTAAATTGTAAGAAACTATGTAATCAATTGAACAATTAACACAAAAAACACGCGAGGTCGGGATTTTGTGTAAATTGTGAGAGTGCGATCTTAATCGGTAATACAAGACCATATGGGATAAATTTGTAGAGTTCAAATATGATCCCTAAACACAATTCATCCTCATTTCCAGAATGGATATGTGCCTTAATTTACCACTGACCATAATCTAATCTTAGAACATCAATCAAATCAGGGTGCTGCGATTGCATGTTCTGAAGTTAGCCTAGGGTTAAATTCACATCATCTTCGTGGTAAAGTTAATTCTCGTAGGGTTAGGGATTTAACAAATTAAGGGATGATAATTAAGTGAATGATAATTTAAATGATAATGATTAATAATTGAATGAATAGGTAGAGTTAGAACGATTACGCCTTTTAAAATATATTTCTAACAAAACATCTTCTTGTTGTGTCATTTTAATCAAAATTCATTTCAAAACTAAAAACAAAAAAAAATTATACAATCTTCATCCAGCAAACTTCTTCTAGATTCATAAAATATAACAAACCCAAATCCTTTAAAGTAGTGTTTTTATCCTACATGTGTGCATGATGTTAGATCTTTCTTAGGGCATGCAGGATTTTATCGGCGCTTCATCAAATACTTTAGTAAGATTGCTCTTCCTATGTCAAGATTACTTCAAAAGGATTCTGATTTTGTGTTTGACGATTCTTGTAGGACTTCCTTTGATGAATAAAGAAGTGTCTGACCACTCCACCTATCATACAGCCCCCACGGTGGGATATTCCTTTTGAGCTTATGTGTGACGCCTCCAACTTCGCGGTTGGAGCGGTCTTATCTCAGAGGGTGGAGGGACGTGCATTGAGAAGTTGAGGGTAGAGGAGAAGTTGATCCACTCTAATTATCCAACCATTTCAATAAGGGTAGCTCTTGAAGTAAGTATCCATTTGACGAAGCCTTCTTCTTCTCCTTCATGTTGTAATGATTTTGTTTATGTAATAAACTTCTTTGTTCTTCTTTTATTTCTTCTCTTTTCTTCTGTGTTGTTTAAATTTCTTCTTCTCTTAATCTTCCTCTTTGGGCTTGAATTCTTGAGTTAAAGTGTTATTGGGTTATACCCATTATAAACTTTTGCACATGCAAAACGCTTCTACGATGATTACTCCACCCATGGAAGATTAGTTCTTTTTAGTAATCGATCGACCTCTATCCTTCTTCATTCATTTATTTTGAATCAATGAGCTACTGTAATTCACATATTATGATCTATTAATTGATTTTTTAATTTAAATGAAACTAAGCATACAATTTAATAGTTAACACAAAACACGTGAGGTCGGGAATTGTGTGAACTGTGAGAGCGCAACCTTAACCGGTAATTCAAAACCACACGGGATCAATTTGTAGAGTTCAAATATAATCCCTAAACTCAATTAATCCTCATTTCCAGAGTGGTTATGTGCCTTAATTTACCACTGACCATAAGCTAATCTTAGAACATAAATCAAAGTAGGGTGTTATGATTGCATGTTCCGAAGTTAGCCTAAGGTTAAATTCACTTCATCTTCGTGGTAAAGTTAATTCTCGTAGGGTTCGAGATTTAAAGAAATTAAGGGATCATAATTAAGTGAATGTTAATTTAAATGATAATTATTAATAAATGATTTAAGAGGTAGAGTTAGATCTATTACGTCTTTTAAATATTATCTAAAAAACATCTTTTTGTTGTGTCATTTTAATCAAAATTCATTTCAAAACTAAAAACAAAAAAAAAATATACAATATTCTTCCAGAAAACTTCTTCTAGATTCATAAACTATAAAAAACCCCCAATACTTTAAAGTAGTGTTTTTATTCTATTCTATTTGATTTTTTTAGAATACCTCAAATAAATTGTTAAATTCACTTTCTCCTTTGAGAGACGACCTTGTTTATCCACTGTACTGCACCTAAGTACCCCAAAATCACACTAATCATTTGAGGGCACCCACGACAGTGCTCTTTAAAATTGGCGCCGTTTCCAGGGAGGAAAGTAATTATTTCAACCAATTAGAGGTATTTATTTTATTTTAAATTTTATTCTCTTCCTCTCTTCTTTCTTCCTTCTTTACCCAATCTGATTTTTCTTCTTCTTCTTTTATTTTCTTCTACTTCATTTTGGACCATCAACTCAAACTTCTCATTTTTATTTTACTATGGTCCACTTTCTTTATTTTCATTTTTATTTGATTTATGACATGAACTAATCCCGAAGATCTCATAGATCTTGACCCTGAGATTGAACGCAACCTTATGGCACGAATCAGACACTCTCTGTATACGGGAAGTTTCAATATTCAACTAGTTGGTGAATTCCTCTCTTCTGGAAACATTGGAATTAGATGTTATTAAAATAAAAACATAAAAGAGGAACCAATGGCTGGAAATAATGGAAATTAACTTAATAGAACCATTCGAGAAATGGCTACACCTGATATTAACTATCAACCAAATTTTATTGCATACCCAAATCTCGAATCAGACATTGAATTGAAATCTGGGTTAATTCACTTACTTCCAAAGTTTCATGGCCTCTCTGGTGAGGATCCAAATAAACATTTGAAATAATTTAATGTGGTTTGCTCAACCCTTAAACCAAGAAATGTTTCTGAAGATCAAATTAAATTAAGAGCATTCCCATTATCGTCTGATGGAGCTGCAAAATACTGGATGTATTATTTACAACCTGAAGATGTAACTTGTTGGAACGATTTGAAACATGTTTTCTTGCAGATATTTTTTCCAGCATCAAGGACAAAATCCATTTGAAAGGAGATATCGGCGATCAAGGAAGCCCAAGGGGAGTCAATGTATGAGTACTGGGAGAGATTCAAGAAGTTCTGTGCAAGCTGCCCACATCACCAAATCAGTGAGCAATTACTCATCCAGTACTTCTATGAAGGACTCACACCTATGGAGAGAATCATGGTAGATGTTGCGGCTGGAGGAGCATTGGTGGACAAGACACCAGTAGCTGCACGTGCGTTGATCGGCAAGATGTCCCAAAACTCCCAACAATTTGGTGATTGAGGTACACCACATATCAGGGGAGTACATCAGGTAAGTCCTTCTTCTCTTGAGAGTCATTTGATTGATACCAAGTTAAAAGAATTGACAACTATGGTGAGGAAAATTTCTTTGGCACAAAAGACATCTCTACTCCCTTCTTCAAGGCCTTGTGGCATTTGCACTGAGTCAAGCCACCCAACTGACTGTTGCCCACAACTACAAGAGACAGAAGATTGTGTAGCAGTGTTCCCTGGGAGACCATATCAGTAGCAACAACAACAACCATATCCCCAAAAGAAGTTTGATCCAATATACAACCAAGGGTGGAAAGATCAACCGGACATGAGGTATGGATATGGACAACAACAAAGGCCCCCTTTTCAACCAAATTTCCAGCAGCCTCCACCTTACTAGCAGGGTTTCCAACAACCCCAAAGGAGAATCGAAGCTCAAACATCAACGAGTCAGCAAAAAGGGAATCTCCAACACAAGGTAGATTCTAACATTGATGATCTTTTGAAACAAATTCTTATTAATCAACAGAATGAGCTAAAGTGTCAAGGTTCGGAGCTGAGGGAGTTAAAGACACAAATGAGCCAGATTGCCACCGCCCTCCATGAACTTGTGAGTAAGAATTCTGGAAATCTACCTTCCCAACCCACTCCAAATCCAAAGGGGAATGTTAGTGGCATGACATTGAGAAGTGGGAAGCAAATGAACGATACATCTGGACCTACCATTCCACCGGGATTCACCTCAACTCCGGAGCAGCCACATTCCAAACCAACTGATGAGCAATCCAAGGAGAAAGATAAAGGTAAGAAAAAGATTGATGATGTTCCTCCTAAACTCCTTCCTTTTCAAAACAGGGTTTTTCAAACCAAGAATATGGCTGAAGAAGCTATGAAAAAGGAGGTTTTGGACATATTCAAGCATGTGGAGATAAATATTCCTCTACTTGAAGCCATTAAGAAAATTCCAAGGAATGAAAAATTCTTAAAAGAACTTTGTACCAATCGAAGAGGGCTCAAGGGAAATGATAGGACAAACCTTGGATGGAATGTCTCGGAACTCATTACACCAACTATAGTAATTCCAACAAAGTGCAAGGATCCAAGGACATTCACCATCCCATGTACCATAGGGGAGTTTCACTTCTCTGATGCTCTTTGTGATTTAGGAGCTTCAATATATGTGATGCCTCACTCTTTATTCTCTTCCTTGCAGGTTGGTGAGTTGAAGCCAAAAAGAGCAGTGGTGCAATTTTCTAATAGAGCTACGACATATCCAGTGGGAGTCCTTGAGGATATACTTTTCTGGGTAAGAGACATGATCTTTCCAGCAGATTTCTACGTGCTTAACATGGAGGATGATTAGGTAAGTTCCCATGCCCCCATTATCTTAGGTAGGCCCTTCCTCCAAACTGCAAAAACTATCATAAATGTCAATGAGGGTACACTTTCCATGGAGTTTGGAGATGAAGTTGTGGTATTTAATGTCATGGAATCCATGAAGTATCCCTCAGAGGACCATTCTTCTTTTGTTATCTCCCATTTTGAACCACCAAATAAAAACTCCATGGAATTTGATTGTCCTATGCTTAGGGAGATTATGAGTATTGGTTCGAGTCTGATGTCTAAGAGTACTTCCACACATGTTGCTAATACACAATACTCTCTAAGATTTGATTTTGAAATAGAATCATAGTATGATTTTGATCATGTGAATTCTGATGATGACATGGCTGTAGAGTATGCTGATGATTTTGATGCTTTATTCTCTGATTTTGATGATGTACATTCTGATACTAAAGTTCATTGTGAAGATATGTCTGTTGCGTCAATTTCTCCATCCATACATCACCCCCCTACATTGGAACTCAAGCCATTGCCCCCAAATCTTAAATATGCATACTTGCTGAGTGGTGATAGATTACCTGTTATCATTGCTAACAATCTCTCCTTTGAACATGAAGAAAAGATTTTGAATATTTTGAGGGAGAACATCAGGGCGATTGGGTGGACCTTGGCTGACATATCAGGTATTAGCCCCTCAATTTTCATGCATAGTATTCTCTTGGAGTATGGGGATAAACTGGTGAGACAACCACAAAGGAGACTCAATCCCACCCTCCTGGAAGTTGTTAAAAAAGAATTTGAGAAATTGCTCGAGGCAGGTATAATCTTTCCCATTTCATATTCTCAGTGGGTAAGTCCTATTCAGGTTGTGCCTAAGAAAAGTGGTGTTACTGTTGTTAAAAATGAGAAAGATGAGTTAGTTCCAATGAGAGTGAAAAACAGTTGGCGTGTGTGTATTGATTATAGGAAACTAAATTAGTCCACTCGCAAGGACCATTTCCCACTCCCATTTATTGATCAGATGCTTGAGAGACTAGCTGGGAAGACACACTATTGTTTCTTGGATGGATTTTCTGGATATTTTCAGGTTCTTATAGCTCCAGAGGATCAGGAGAAGACTACATTCACCTGTCCCTTTGGCACATTTGCCTACCGTAGGATGCCATTTGGACTTTGCAACACCCCAGGTACCTTCCAGAGATGCATGGTGAGTATTTTTTCTGATTTTATTGAGACCTGCATGGAGGTATTTATGGATGATTTTAGAGTGTATGGATCCTCATTTGATGAATGTCTAAATAGTTTGGGAAATGTATTGAATCGTTGTTTTGAGAAGAATCTGGTCCTGAACTTTGAAAAGTGTCATTTCATTGTGGAGCATGGCATTGCCTTAGGGCATGTAGTGTCAAAACATGGGATAGAGGTTGATAGATCAAAGGTAGATATTATTTCATCCTTACCATATCCTTCATGTGTGCGTGATGTTAGATCTTTCTTAGGGCATGCAGGATTTTATCGGTACTTCATCAAAGACTTTAGTAATATTGCTCTTCCTATGTCAAGATTACTTCAAAAGGATTCTGATTTTGTGTTTAAAGATTCTTGTAGGAATTCCTTTGATGAGCTAAAGAAGTGTCTGACCACTCCACCTATCATACAGCCCCCACGGTGGGAGATTTCTTTTGAGCTTATGTGTGACGCCTCAAACATCGCGGTTGGAGCGGTCTTATCTCAGAGGGTGGAGGGCCATTTTTTGGGAAGTTTAGGGCAGAGGATAAGTGGATCCACTCCAATTCTCCAACCATTTCAATAAGGGTATCTCTTGAAGAAAGTATCCCTTCGACGAAGCCTTCTTCTTCTCCTTCATGTTGTAATGATTTAGTTTATGTAATAAACTTCTTTGTTCTTCTTTTATTTCTTCTCTTTTCTTTTGATTTGTTTAAATTTATTCTTCTCTTAATCTTCCTCTTTGGGCTGGAATTCTTGAGTAGAAGCGTTATTGGGTTATACCCATTATAAACCTTTGCACATGAAAAACGCTTCTACGATGATTATGCCACCCATGGAAGAGTAGTTCTTTTTAGTAATCGATCTACCTCTATCATTATTAATTCATTTATTTTGAATCAATGATCTACTGTAATTCAAATATTATGATCTATTAATTGAGTTTTTAATTTAAATGAAACTAATAAAGCAATTTAATAGTTCACACAAAACACGCGAGGTCGGGAATTGTGTGAACTGTGAGAGCACAACCTTAACCGGTAATTCAAAACCACATGGGATAAATTTTTAGAGTTCAAATATAATCCCTAAACTCAATTAATCCTCATTTCCAGAGTGGTTATGTGCCTTAATTTACCACTGACCATAAGCTAAACTTAGAACATCAATCAAAGAAGGGTGTTGCGATTTCATGTTCCGATGTTAGCCTAAGGTTAAATTCACTTCATCTTCGTGGTAAAGTTAATTCTCATAGGGTTTGGGATTTAACAAATTAAGGGATCATAATTAAGTGAATATTAATTTAAATGATAATGATTAATAAACGATTTAAGAGGTAGAGTTAGATCGATTACGTCTTTTAAATATTATCTAAAAAACATCTTCTTGTTGTGTCATTTTAATCAAAATTCATTTCAAAACTAAAAACAAAAAAAAATTATACAATATTCTTCCAGAAAACTTCTTCTAAATTCATAAACTATAACAAACCCCAATCTTTTAAAGTAGTTTTTTTATTCTATTCTATTTCATTTTTTTAGAATACCTCTAATAAATTGTTAAATTCACTTCCTCCATTGAGAGACGAACTTGTTCATCCACTCTGCTGCACCTAAGTACCCCAAAAACACACTAATGATTAATAAATGATTTAATATTTTTATTTATAAAATATTTGGGATTTGATCATTCATTTGAAAATTTGGAGGAAATTCCAGTTTTACCATTTATAGTGCACTGTAGTATTTCGAAGATAAATATTTTTATATTTATTATTTGAATTTGAACCTTTGTAACAATGTTCCTAACTTAATTTTATACAACCTTATTTCAGGACACTAGAGCTAAAAAGTGCATTTGGATGGAGTAAATGGGCCATTAATCCAATGGTGGGCTGGACTCAACTGAATGGACATGGGTTCTATATTTGGGCCATATCTTCTTCATACGTCCTTGGATTGAGCCCAAAGTTTGAGGAAAGATTGGGGAAATGATTTGGCACAAATCATCCTTCTAGAAGACTGGTCAATTCACGCGTTGTTGAGGTCAACTAGGCGATGCAACTTGGAATAAAATATTTGGCAGAGTTTTTCATTTCACACTTAAAAAGTAATGTATCCCTAGCCCTCACAAACTCTATTTAAAGGGGGTTTTAACTCTTTGAAAGGGCTGGTCGAGGATTTGGGAAGGTGTGGCCAAAATGGTGTCTCTTGGGAGCCCCTCACAACTCTTGTAAGAAGTAATCCCTTATGCAAACCTCTCTTCCAAAAACGCTCTCCTCTCCCACCTCCTTTTTGTATTTATTTTCTTTCATGTTTGTTTCTTGAATTTTTCTTCAAATAATCTTCTGTGTTATTCCATATTATTCTCTTAATATTCTTAATTAGGTTGGAATCAAGAGTGGAGACAATATTTGGTTCTTCCCTTTCAATCCTTCGCTTATGCAAAACGTCTCCACGATGACTACACCGCCCATGGAAGAGTAGTTCTTTTTAGTAATCGATCAACCTCTATCCTTCTTAATTTAATTATTTTGAATCATTGAGATACTGTAATTCACTTAATATGATCCATGTATTGTGTTTTTAAATTGTAATAAACTAATTAATCAATTGAACAATTAACACAAAAAACACGCGAGGTCCGGATTTTGCGTAAATTGTGAGAGTGCGATCTTAATCGGTAATACATGACCATATGGGATAAATTTGTAGAGATAAAATATGATCCCTAAACACAATTCATCCTCATTTCCAGAATGGATATGTGCCTAAATTTACCACTGACCATAAGCTAATCTTAGTACATCAATCAAAGCAGGGTGTTGCGATTGTGTGTTCTGAAGTTAGCCTAGGGTTAAATTCACATCATCTTCGTGGTAAAGTTAATTCTCATAGGGTTCGGGATTTAAAAAATTAAGGGATCATAATTAAGTGAATGTTAATTTAATTGATAATGATTAATAAGTGAATGAAGAGGTAGAGTTAGATCGATTACTCCTTTTAAAATAGATTTCTAAAAAAACATCATCTTGTTGTGTCATTTTAATTAAAATTCATTTCAAAACTAAAAACAAAAAAAAATATACAATCTTCTTCCAGGAAACTTCTTCTAGATTCATAAACTATAAAAAACCCCAATACTTTAAAGTAGATTATTTATTCTATTATATTTCATTTTCTTATAATACCTTTAATAAGTTGTTAAATTCACTTCCTCCTTTGAGAGACGACCTTGGTCAGCCACTCTGCTACACCTAAGATCCCCAAAATCACATTAATCATTTGAGGGCGCCCACGACAGCGCTCTATAAAATTGGTGTCGTTTTTGTAGAGGCTAGTAATTATTTCAAGAAATTAGAGGTATTTATTTTATTTTACATTTTATTCTCTTCCTCTCTTCTTTCTTCCTTCTTTACCCAATCTGATTTTTCTTCTTCTTATTTTATTTTCTTCTACTTCATTTTGGACCATCAACTCAAACTTCTCATTTTTATTTTACTATGGTCCACTTTCTTTCTTTTCATTTTTATTTGATTTATGACACAAACTAATTCCGAAGATCTATTAGATATTGACTTTGAGATTGAACGCAGCCTTAGGGCCCGAATCAGACACTCTCAGTCTATGGGAAGTTTCAATATTCAACCAGTCGGTGAATTTCTCTCTTCTAAAAACAATGGAATTGGATGTTATTCAAATTAAAACATAAAAGAGGAACCAGTGGCTGGAAATAATGGAAATGAACTTAATATAACCATTCGAGAATTGGCTGCACCTGATATTAACTATCAACCAAATTGTATTGCATACCTAAATCTCGAATTGGACTTTGAATTGAAATCTGGGTTAATTCACTTACTTCCAAAGTTTAATTGCCTCTCTGGTGAGGATCCCAATAAACATTTGAAAGAATTTAATGTGGTTTTATCAACCCTTAAACCAAGAAATGTTTCTGAAGATCAAATTAAATTAAGAGCATTCCCATTCTCGCTTGATGGAGCTGCAAAAGACTGGATGTATTATTTACAACCTGAAGATGTAAATTGTTCAAACGATTTGAAATGTCTTTTCTTGCTGAGAATTTTTACAGCATCAAGGACAACATCCATTCGAAATGAGATATCGGGGATGAAGCAAGCCCAAGGGGAGTCAATGTGTGAGTACTGGGAGCGATTCAAGAAGTTGTGTGCAAGCTGCCCACATCACCAAATCAGTGAGCAATTACTCATCCAGTACTTCTATGAAGGACTCACACCTATGGAGAGAAGCATGGTAGATTTTGCGGCTGGAGGAGCGTTGGTGGACAAGACACCAGTAGCTGCACGTGCGTTGATCGACAAGATGGCCCAAAACTCCCAACAATTTGGTGATCGAGGTACACCACATATCAGGGGAGTAAATCAGGTAAGTCCTTCTTCTCTTGAGAGTCATTTGATTGATACCAAGTTAGAAGAATTGACAACTATGGTGAGGCAAATTTCTTTGGCACAAAAGACATCTCTACCCCATCCATCAAGGCCTTGTGACATTAGCACTGAGATAAGCCACCCAACCGACTGTTGCCCACAACTACAAGAGACAGAAGATTGTGCAGCAGTGTTCCCTGGGAGACCATATCAGCAGCAGCAACAATAACCATATCCCCAAAAGAAGTTTGATCCAGCATACAACCAAGGGTGGAAAGATCAACCGGACATGAGGTATGGATCTGTACAACAACAAAGGCCCCCTTTTCAACCAAACTTCCAGCAGCCTTCGCCTTACCAGCAGGGTTTCCAACAACCCCAAAGGAGATTCGATGCTCAAACATCAACGAGTCAGCAACAAGGGAATCTCCAACATAATGTAGACTCTAACACTGATGATCTTTTGAAAAAAATTGTTCTTAATCAACAGAATGAGCTAAAGAGTCAAGGTTTAGAGCTGAGGGAGTTAAAGACTCAAATGAGCCAGATTGCCACCTCCCTCCATGAACTTGTGAGTAAGAATTCTGGAAATCTACCTTCCCAACCCACTCCAAATCCAAAGGGGAATGTTAGTTCCATCACATTGAAAAGTGGGAAGCAAATGAACGATACATCTGGACCTACCATTCCACCGGGATTCACCTCAACTCCGGAGCAGCCGCATTCCAATCCAACTGATGAGAAATCTAAGGAGAAAGATAAACGTAAGAAAAAGATTTATGATGTTCCTCCTAAACCCCTTCCTTTTCCAAACAGGGTTGTTCAAACCAAAAAGATGGCTGAAGAATAAATGAAAAATGAGGTTTGGGACACATTTAAGTGTGTGGAGATCAATATTCCTCTACTTGAAGCAATTAAGCAAATTCGAAGGTATGCGAAATTCTTAAAAGAACTTTGTACCAATCGAAGAGGGCTCAAGGGAAATGAGAGGATCAACCTTGGAAGGAATGTATCGGCACTCATTACACCAACTCTAGAAATGCCAACAAAGTGCAAGGATCCCGGGACATTCACCATCCCATGTACCATAGGGGAGTTTCACTTCTCTGATGCTCTTTGTAATTTAGGAGCTTCAATATATGTGATGCCTCACTCTGTATTCTCTTCCTTACAGGTTGGTGAGTTGAAGCCAACAAGAGTAGTGGTGCAATTGGTGAATAGATCTACAGCATATCCAGCAGGAGTCCTTGAGGATGTACTTGTCCGGGTAAGAGACATGATCTTTCCAGCAGATTTCTATGTGCTTAACATGGATGATGATCAGGTAAGTTCCCATGCCCCCATTATCTTAGGTAGGCCCTTCCTCAAAACTGCAAAAACTATCCTAAATGTCAATGAAGTTACACTTTCCATGGATTTTGTAGATGAAGTTGTGGTATTTAATGTCACGGAATCCATGAAGTACCCCTTAGGGGACCATTCTGCTTTTTTTATCTCCCATTTTGAACAACGAAATAAAAACACCATGGAATTTGATTGTCCTATTCTTTGGGAGATTATGAGTATTGGTTCGAGTTTGATGTCTAAGATTACTTCCACACATGTTGTTGATACACAATCCTCTCTAAGATTTGATTTTGAAATAGAATCATATTCTGATTTTGATCATGTGAATTCTGATTATGACATGGTTGTAGTGTATGCTGATGGATTTGATGCTTTATTCTTTGATTTTGAAGATGTATATTCTGATACTGATGTTCATTGTGCATATATGTCTGTTGCATCAATTTATCCATCCATACATCACCCCCCTACATTGGAACTCAAGCCAGTGCCCAAAAATCATAAATATGCATACTTGTTGAGTGGTGATAGATTACCTATTATCATTGCTAACAATCTCTATTTTGAACATGAAGAAAACCTTTTGAATATTTTGAGGGAGAACATGAGGACGATTGGGTGGACCATGGCTGAAAAATCAGGTATTAGCCCCTCAATTTTCATTCATATGATTCTCTTGGAGGATAGGGCTAAACCGGTGAGACAACCACAAATGAGACTCAATCCCACCCTCCTGGAAGTTGTTAAAAAAGATGTTGAGAAATTGCTAGAGGCAGGTATAATCTTTCCCATCTCAGATTCTCAGTGGGTAAGTCCTATTCAGGTTCTGCCTAAGAAAAGTGGTGTTACTGTTGTTAAAAATGAGAAAGATGAGTTAGTTCCAATAAGGGTGCAAAACAGTTGGCGTGTGTGTATTGATTATAGGAAACTAAATCAGTCCACTCGCAAGGACAATTTCCCCCTCCCATTTATTGATCAGATGCTTGAGAGACTAGCTAGGAAGACACACTATTGTTTCTTGGATGGATTTTCTGGATATTTTCAGGTTCCTATAGCTCCATAGGATCATAGGAAGACTACATTCCCCTGTCCCTTTGGCACATTTGCCTACCGGAGGATGCCATTTGGACTTTGCAACGCCTCAAGTACCTTCCAGAGATGCATGGTGAGTATTTTTTCTGATTTTATTGAGACCTTCATGGAGGTATTTATGGATTATTTTACAGTTTATGGATCCATATTTTATGAATGTCTAAATAGTTTGGGAAATGTATTGAATCGCTGTATTGAGAAGAATCTGGTCCTGAACTTTGAAAAGTGTCATTTCATGGTAGAGCATGGAATTTTCTTAGGGCTTGTTGTGTCAAAATATGGGATAGAGGTTGATAGATCAAAGGTAGATATTATTTCATCCTTACCATATCCTTCATGTGTGCGTGATGTTAGATCTTTCTTAGGGCATTCAGGATTTTATCGGTGCTTCATCAAAGACTTTAGTAAGATTTCTCTTCCTATGTCAAGATTACTTCAAAAGGATTCTGATTTTGTGTTTGATGATTCTTGTTGGACTTCCTTTGATGAGCTAAAGAAGTGTCTGACCACTCCACCTATCATAAAGCCCCCGTGGTGGGAGATTCCTTTTGATCTTATGTGTGACGCCTCCAACTTCGTGGTTAGAGCGGTCTTATCTCAGAGGGTGGAGGGATGTTCACATGTTATCGCCTATACATCAAGAACATTGGATTCAGCCCAATCAAACTACACTACCACAAAAAAAGGAGTTTCTTCCTGTCATATTTGCTTTAGATAAATTCCATTCATATTTATTGGGCACTAAAGTAGTTGTTTTTTCTGACCATGCAGCTTTGAGGTACCTCCTAAAGAAGCCAGATTCAAAGCCACGACTTATCCGTTGGATGCACCTTCTTCAAGAGTTTGACATCGAGATAAAGGACAAAAAGGGATCTGAGAATTTGGTGGCAGACCACATGAGTAGGCTTACTCACACACTGGAGGATGACACCTTGGACCAGGTACCACTTCAGGACACTTTTCCCGATGAGCATCTTTATTCCATATCAGGTACGCATCCTTGGTATGCAGATTTAGTTAACTACATGGTTTCCTCTGAAATCCCTACAAATTTAAAGAAACATCAAGTCCAAAAATTAAAAAGTGAGTCTAGGTTTTATGTGTGGGATGATCCTTACCTCTGGCACATGTGTAGTGACCAACTCATTAGGCGGTGAGTTCCCGATCATGGGTTTGATTCTATTTTGCATTTCTGTCATACACTTGCTTGTGGTGGACACTTTGGACCCCAACGGACAGCTATGAAGGTTTTGGACTCTGGATTATATTGGCCTAGCTTATTCCATGATGCCCGTGTGTTTTGTAAGTCATGCTCTCGTTGCCAACACACTGGGAACATTTCTAGGAGACATGAGATGCCCCAACAACCCATACTATTCTGTGATATTTTTGATGTATGGGGCATTGATTTTATGGGTCCTTTTTCTAGTTCATTTGTATTTTTGTAGATTTTGGTTTCTTTTGATTATGTGAGTTAATGGGTGGAGGCCAAGTCCACCAGGACTGACGATTCTCATGTTTTTGTGGACTTTGTCAAAGCACAAATTTTCTCCAGGTTTGGATTACCAAAGGCCATCATCAGTGACCAAGGGACACACTTTTTCAATAGGAATTTTTCTTCCCTCCTTCGAAAGTATGGGGTGACACACAAAACATCAACACCATACCACCCCCAAACAAATGGCCAGGCTGAGGTTTCAAATCGTGAGTTGAAACAAATATTGGAGAAAACCGTGCAGCCAAATAGGAAGGATTGGAGAAAGCGCTTGGATGATGCATTGTGGGATTATAGGAAAGCATAAAAGACCCCCGTTGGTATTTCCCCATTTCGGATTGTGTTTGGGAAAGCATTTCATCTCCCCGTGGAAGTTGAGCATCAGGCTTATTGGGCTATAAAGAAATGCAACATGGATTTGGCCCAAGATGGAATTCAAAGAAAGTTGCAAATTCAAGAGCTTGAGGAGATTCAACTGTCATCATATGAGAACTCAAGGCTCTACAGGGAAAGATCAAAAGTAGCTCATGAAAAAATGATCCAACAAAGGGAGTTTCATGTTGGAGAGAAAGTCCTTCTCTACAGTTCACGACTGAAGGTGATGCCTGGTAAGTTGCGTTCCAGATGGTTAGGTCCTTATATTGTATCTAATGTTTTTCCTTATGGTGCAGTGTAGATCACACAAGAGGACACTGGAAGGAGCTTTACAGTCAATGGGCAACGTTTGAAGAGATACATTGAGGTACTTCTTACTAATGGAGTGGATTTTATCACACTGCATGACCCCATCATCACTTGATCACATCAGGCTGTTCCTAACCCTTTCACTTTTATATTATGTGTCCTATTTAAAAACTATGCATTTCATGTGCATATATCATCTCATGGGTTCACATTGAGGAAAATTCAATATTTTAAGTGTGGGGGAGGGAACCTTTTAGTTTAGTAATTTAAATTGTTTTCCTATTTAAAAAAAACCAAAAAAAAATTGTGTGTTTATTTTTCAATTTTCTTTGTGTTTTTGAAATTTTTGAGCTGAGATGATTCTCATCACAATTTTGAAATGTATATCAATGAGTGAAACAATTTATCTCTTGAAACTAAGCTTAAATGAATGCTGAAAATGACTTTGTTTCAAGTTCAAATATTTATCAATTTCATGGAAAGTACACCGAATTTTGAATCCCATGCCACATATCACTGTCTTTATATTTGAAATCATTTTCCTGTGAGGCTTCTAAACCATTATTTTCATATTCTTTACATTCACCTCACTTCTTAAGAGAACCAAACCATGCTTGATTTAACCAGAATTTTATCTATTCCTGTCAAAACTTGAGGGTTTGAGGTACTTCTGTTTAAATGATTGAGGCATTTGTTTGGTATTAAAGCCCCTATTTCAAAGAATCCTTTTTTATAATTTCTTACCTTGAATATTTAATCATTTTATCCCCAAGAATCCTTGAAATGTCTATTAGGTTAGCCACATTACAAGCCAATTTTCCCTATTCAACTAACTCTTGAAGTGAAATTTCATAATCTAGTTGAGCTTAAGTGTGGGGGAATCTATCTTGTGTTGTGCCACCACATTCTGTGATACTTTTGGTGGAAAATTAAATTTTGAATAGATGTGTTTTCTACTAAAAAAGTCATTATATTGAAAGTTGTGCCTTTTCAGTAGCTTTCATGATAGTTGAAGTTGTGCCTTTTCTAGATATTTCATGAAAAGTGAAGTTGTGCCTTTTCTGGAGCTTCTAATTGAGGTGAAAAGTTGTCCTATCTGGAGCTTTCAAGAAAATAATGTTTGAGAAGATTGAAAATTTTTTATGCTGAAATGAAGAATGGTGTAAACTTTTCATGACTTTTCATGATGATGGAGCTGAATTGATACTATGGGGATTAATGAGGAGACCATATTTAAGTGAAAATTAGATTAATGCAATTTTGCTTCAAAAAGAGTCAAGCCCTCCTTATTCAGCCTCAGAATTTTTCACATCTAAATCCTACCAACCGAAAGCCACAGAATAACCCTGAAAAGTCCTCATGATAAACATATGTCCTTGACTCACATTGGGTAGCGATGTAGGAATCTATCAAGCCTATGGTGACCCTTGTATGAGTTTGGAAGAGAAATACATTGCAAAAAAATTGATATTTGAGTGATGAGAGAAAATTCAAGCGAGGTTAGTGTTTTGTGCATGGGAGGATAAATGAAGTGGAAATATATTGAATGATATAAATGGAGAACTTGAAATAAGGTTTTCTATGAGGCATTATATCTTTTGATTCTTTGTGTGAAATTGATTGATCTCAAGGATATGTGTTTTAAAATTGGTTTTGATTTGATATTGATGTTTACTTGATATGAGGTTTTGCTCAGGAGTGTAAAAGGGTAAGTGTGGGGGAGTTGATAAAACACTGTTTTGTTGAATATTTTAATGATAATAAATGATATAATTGTTGAAATAGTGGGTTCCCTATACCCAACTATTATGTGCTTTTGATTACCATATCGTGTAAGGTATGGATGATGTCTTCTTATCATTATAGTGTAGACATTTCTGCATCCACTATTGAAATGGTAATGTCCAAAGATTAATTGTCGTATCAAAAGGTTATAGTCGTTCCCAGGCTATAATGAGAACCTCTAGATACTATGACATTAATCTTAAATATATATGTTCTATGGTCTAGATACATCTTACTAATTGGACATAGTAGATGTCTGACCATCAGGTGCTGGGGGCTCATAAGCATTGAGACTTCTTCTCATGAAGTTCACACTTGGTGACCTCTAGTAGTGAGATCATGAGGACTGACCTGCCAATAGGAACACCACATGTTTCAGGTGTCATTGGATGTTCCTATCTACGATCATGTGTAATGGTCTCCTGACTTGAGATCATTAACAATGTATGTCATTTGATCGCGTACTTTGATGCAAGACGAAAACCATGGCAATGAAGTCGTGGTGAGGTAGTTTGTGTCGGCTGCGTCATTGGTGGCATGTCATTGGTTGAATGGTCAAGAAAGGATTTGTCGCTTCCAGGTTATGGAAGTAATATATCTCGGGCCATGTTGATATGGATGGAAGTACCTTTATAAGACCATGGCCATGGCAGTCAAGGGTAAATCCATCCAGTTACATCAACAAACAATAAAGCAAGAAAAGGGCGATGACATGAGAGTGCGTCCGGCTTTATTAGATATTATAGACAGAGAGATTATATTACACAGTGCATGTTCGTAGGTTGGTTTTCGCTGCTGTGACAATCCTTATTTCTTCAGGGGCCATGATGGGTTGCTAGATCCCGCTCTTGGTCTGTGAATACTTTTCACGGCTGTCGAAATAAGGGCCTAGAGGGTCACACACAATAGCGTATTCAAGAATCTGTCCTATTCAGTTGAATACGAGTATTGGACATAGTGGGCCCCGCCACAGGGGTCCGGGAATTGTCCAAAGTTAAACGATCACCAATGTAATAAATAAATTCATATTATTAGAGTTTAGAATAATGAGTATTGAATTTATTTATTAAATTTATTTACCAGTTTTAAGTAAATACATGAAAAAATATTAATTGATGAATATTAAATTATTCAAGGTTCAATTAATATTTATGGGAGCAACGAGTCAGGTTAATGACTTAATTATTATCATGTAATATATTTTTATATATTACAAGTAAATGATAATAATATTTATGGCTCAGTTTAGTAGTCATAAAATTTCATTAATAGTGCGTTAAGTATTCGGGGCTGGCGAGGCGATACCGGGTATTTTAATTGAGCACTATAAATATAAGAGGGGACTTTGCCAAATACTATTCATGGAGTTTATCTCTCCTCTCCTCTCTCCCACATTCTAGAGAGAGATGCTCTGGATCCAAGGAGCTCGGATGGAGCTCTCTCTCGGGCATCGCTAGCGAAGCGATGCGGTGGTCATTGGAGCGTCGAAGGCATCGTCGCAAATCCGCGCTAGCACCCGGATTACGACGAATGGCACTCACGCAGATTCCTTGAAGCGTGTGTGGACGATCTAGAGGAATTCGGCTTCGGATTATTTGAGTAGCGATCGCCAACGACGAGCGGACGTCGTGCGCGGCTTTGGATTTAAACCAGGTATTTTATGGTTTAATTTTGTGCTTAAAATCCTCCACGCGTGGTCCTCGGCTTTGACCGGGCTGCTCTTCACCGACGTCGGCAAGTTTACGGGGAACGGGGGTGGAAATTTTTTAAAAACCCACCTATTTGGGGCTTCCGCTGCATGCCCGGTTCCAACAATAATTTCCTCAAATTGTGTTTAATATGTTTATTTATAAAATATTTGGGATTTGATCATTCATTTGAAAATTTGGAGGAAATTCTAGTTTTACCCTTTATAGTGAAATGTAGTATGTCGAAGATAAATATTTTTATATTTATTATTTGAATTTGAAATTTTTTAACAGTGTTCCTAACTTAATTTCCTACAGCTTTCCTTCAGGACACTAGAGCTAAAAAGTGCATTTGGATGTAGTAAAGTGTCCATTAATCTAATGGTGGGCTGGACTCGGCCGAATGGACATGGGTTCTGTATGTGGGCCATGTCATCTTCATCCGGACTTGGATGGAGCCCAAATTTTGAGTAATGCTCGGGAACAGGATTTCACACAAATCATCCTTCTGGAAGGCCGGTAAATTCACGATTTTTGGAGGTCAACTAGGCGATTAAACATGGAATAAAATATTTGGCCGAGTTTTTCATTTCACACTTAAAAAGTTATGTATCCCTATCCCTCACAAACTATATTTAAAGGGGGTTTTAACTATTTGAGATGTCTGTTCGAGGCTTTGGGAAGGTGTGTCCGAATGGGTGTCTCTTGGGAGCCCCTCACAACTCTTGGAAGAAGTAATCCATTGTGCAAACCTCTCTTCCAAAAAGGCTCTCCTCTCCCAACTCCTCTTTGTATTTATTTTCATTCATGTTTGTTTCTTGAATTTTTCTTCAAATAATCTTCTGTGTTATTCTCTCTTCTTTTATTAATCTTCTTAATTGGGTTGGAATCAAGAGTGGAGACATGATTGGGTTCTACCCTTTCAATCCTTTGCTTATGCAAAACGTCTCCACGATGACTACACCGCCCATGGAAGAGTAGTTCTTTTTAGTAATCGATCGACCTCTATCCTTCTTCATTTAATTATTTTGAATCATTGAGATACTTTAATTCACTTAATATGATCCATGGATTGTGTTTTTAAATTGTAAGAAACTAAATAATCAATTGAAAATTTAACACAAAAAACACGCGAGGTTGGGATTTTGTGTAAATTGTGAGAGTGCGATCTTAATCTGTAATACAAGACCATAT
Source organism: Viscum album (assembly GCA_963277665.1). Lineage (NCBI taxonomy): Eukaryota > Viridiplantae > Streptophyta > Magnoliopsida > Santalales > Viscaceae > Viscum > Viscum album. The sequence goes on along the minus strand of OY728129.1, from coordinate 1,419,523,503 downwards.
GGGATAAATTTGTAGAGTTCAAATATGATCCCTAAAAAAATTCATCCTCATTTCCAGAATGGATATGTGACTTAATTTACCACTGACCATAAGCTAATCTTAGAACATCAATCAAAGAAGGGTGTTGCGATTGCGTATTCCGAAGTTAGCCTAGGGTTAAATTCACATCATCTTCGTGGTAATGTTAATTCTCGTAGGGTTCGGGATTTAACAAATTAAGGGATCATAATTAAGTGAATGTTAATTTAAATGATAATGATAAATAAGTGAATTAAGTGGTAGAGTTAGATCGATTACGCCTTTTAAAATACATTTCTAAAAAAACATCTTCGTGTTGTGTCATTTTAATCAAAATTCATTTCAAAACTAAAAACAAAAAAAATTATACAATCTTCTTCCAGCAAACTTCTTCTAGATTCATAAACTATAAAAAAAACCCCAATCCTTTAAAGTAGTGTTTTTATTCTATTATATTTCATTTTCTTAGAATACCTTTAATAAGTTGTTAAATTCACTTCCTCCTTTGAGTGACGACCTTGGTTAGCCACTCCACTGCACCTAAGAACCCCAAAATCACATTAATCATTTGAGGGAGCCCATGACAGCGCTCTATCAGTTGTTCTAGAAGAGATGTACTTAGGTGTGATAATTCTGAAAAGGGTGCATTGTGAATGACTTGATCATCACTTATTGCATGAAAATAGGCCTTAATTTGCACCTGGTTTGATACTCTTGAGGTATATTCTTTGGATAATTCATAATTTCTTTATAAACCATCATAAAGTATTTAAAATTGAGATATCCCCCAAAGAAGATGTGTTTATGGTTTTGAGATTAATTGTTCATAAATGTTTCAATTTATATTAAATATTTCACTAGTTTCCAGAGTATACAATGTGTTTCATAATGATATAATATAATCTAGTGAATTTTCACGATCCATCCCCCAGGGCCTGTGTCGTGACTACCCCAAGCCCGCCTTCCATAGGCCAGGGGCTAGTGACTAGCACCGAAAGGCGTATTCCCTTAAACTTGGAAGGAATTTCCTTTATAACTTGTAAACACACACAACCAATCACACCGCAAGATACAGACACAAGTAAACTGTATAGTAAAAAGAGTGTGAACAGTAAGAAAACGGGGCCAGAATACAAGCCCAACTCGAAAGTATAAGAAACTGAAAGGTACAAGTAAATTGAAACAGCTCCTATGAACACCCACTAAGGATCCTACCAGAAGGGTAGGTACATCTCTCTAATGGTCATCTCTATGGCACGCCTCACCTAGGGTCCACCTCCAAGCTACCTCTAGTCCTGGTACCATCATCCTCAGTCAGGGCTCTCCATCGTCTGCAACCAAAAAAACAAGGTGCGGGCATAGCCCGTGCAAGGATGAGTATGACGATATTCTGTAGGGACCCTGAGACCCTCAAGGTCACAAAAAATCCACAAAGGATAAACCAAATATCATGAAAACAATAGAAAATCCCACTTACGTATATGCCTTTACATATACCTAGGTTATCAAGTATACCCATCTCAATCATGAGGAAACATAGGGTCCAACTCAAAATCTCAAAGGTCAATTGTTCCATAAAGGAAGTCATACCACTAAGGTAAGTACCACATAGGTACACCACATAGAAGAATACCACCAAGGTATTACCACAACGGGAAGTACCATATAGGTACAAACTGAACTCACACCAAGTATTTCTAATGTACAGTAGTAGATATGATTAGATGTAACTACTAAATCATATTACTCTATTAAGAGGTAGACCCATGAAGGATCTATAATCATTATCATACCCACAGAGGATCTTAGTACATCATTAGACCCACATAGGATCCTATTACCTCATCAGTACGTCATCAGACCCACATTGGGTCTCTAAGTGCTAACCCACACAGGATCGCTCGGTGCTGACCCACACAGGATCGCTCGGTGTTGACCCACACAGGATCGCTTGGTCCTAACCCACACAGGATCGCTAGCTGCTAACCCACACAGGATCACTCAGTGGTGACCCACACAGGATCTCTCGGTGGTGACCCACAGACGATCGCTTGGTGCTGACCCACACAGGATCAATGGGTGTTGACCCACACAAGATCTCTATTCATTCTCCATATCATAGACAACTACTGGGTTCTCGTACTAAGCTTCATCATCTCCATAAGGTTCCTCTCTCCAAGCCATTTTTCTATACTCCAACATCCATTAATTCCCATAAAGAAGTATCCCATAAAACCGCCATGTAAAAGGGGTCTCAACACAATAGACGGTGCGTCAACCGGACGCCCGGTCTGTAAGCAGTATGCATTTTAGTGTTGAGGACCTGGTTGGATTTGAGTCCCATCAAACCCGTCCAAACTCCAACATTCTCTGAAATTCATATGCATTATCTCTAAAGAACCGTCTCATCTCAAGGATTTCATCACCGCAGATGGTTCATTATTTTGACACCGTATGAGGGAGATATGTCGAATACAAGATCTCGCAATAATAATATTAATAATTTTATTGGTTGTTTCAGGGACCCAAGCCATGAACCAGAATTTAATATTCAACATTATACTTAAATCGACTGTCTAAATGACAAGATCACATCGCCGCTGATGGTATGTCAATCGGACGTCGCACGTAGGAGTTATAGAGGGTCGAAGATTTAATAATAATAATAATATATTATTATTTGAGCATTTTAGGTACCCAATCCGAAAACTCAAAAAAGATGTCAAATATTGGACTCATAATTTCCATCTCAAAGTCAGAATTGTACTTCTGCTGATGGTTCATGAAACTGAGGTCGCACGAGGAAGATACAATCAAAATACGGTTTTCCCAAAGGAAATAATAATAACATCATTATATTACTTTTTTTAATTTAACCATTTTATTTTTTCCTTCAACTCCAAAGCTAATTCAATGAAAAAAACCTTCAATCTCCCATGTGCTGCACACAACCCCCCAAGTCAATCATCCTTTATCATTTATTTATCCTTAAATTTTATTCCCTTCCTATTTATATCTCTCTCTAATCTAATATTTATTTGACGTTTTATTCTCCCAATTGAGCCTCCTCAAACCCAAATTTCTAGTCGCCGCACATCTGACTTCCTAACGGCATCTCGGAAAAATCACACTGCCCTGCACCGCCTGGATGCCGCTGCCACCTTCCCCCAGCCGTACCTGCTGCCTCACGTGGCTGCTTAGAATGGACCACACATGTTGTCCGCTAGGACACTGCGCATCTAGGGAGCTTCTCCCCTTTGTCCTATCATCGTCCCAACCTCCCTCTCGCACTGCCATGATCCACCTCGGCTGTCGCTTATTTTAACCACCTCAAAAGATGCCTGCCAAACCGCACTGAACCGCCGCATTGTCTCCCTTCCACGAGACATTGTAGCTTCATTCCATGCCCAAAAATTGTATCGATCATAGATCTGTGATCCTCGGGTTGAGATCTCCATGTTCCTATGTTGCACTCAATGAAAAATTAAGCTGTTAGCACGCTTAATTATTTGGGGATGAAGAATGTGTGAAGAATGAAATTGAAATGATCATAGTCTATGTGCGGATTGATGACCATGTTTGTTTTTCCATCATCGTTGAGAATCACGAACAAGAAGAATTAAAAAAATATATATTTATCATAATTCAATTTAAAACTCCCTACCTGGATGTTCATTGGAGATGTTGCGAGGAAGGAGATGAAGACGTCTACGTTCATTTCTCACGCACCATGCTCCCAATCCGAGCTCATGCATCTTCCTCGTTCTCCAAATCCGGAGGATGCCCTTCGTTGTAGTGGATGTTCTTCTTTGAAGAATCTTCTTCCAAGTTCTATAGAGCTCTCCCTTTTGCCAACAAATTTCCAAACAAATGGGGAAGTGCAAAATAAGTTTATTAAATGAACTAATTGAGTTGGCACATTAATGGGAGGAAAGCCAAGAGTTATCTCCCATTAAAGGGTGAGTTCTAGGGTCAGGTGGTCCCCACCATTGAATTTAAATTGGGGGTTTTTAGTTTAGGTGTTCCCCCCCAAAAAACATAAAATGGGAGTTTTTAAAAATAAAATTAAAGTTGTTCTTTATTTTATTTTTATTCTTTTAACTCTCCCACAAAATTCACAAAAACTAACATTCACCCTTGACCTACTATAATCAAGGTGAAGGTCTCTTTAAGAAAATATCGGCGATGTGAGATCAATGGTGCCCTTAAATTTCAATTCCAAGAACTGGTTCAAAAGATAGAAAACAACTATCACGCATTTACTGAATGTACCCGAAATATTTTTTGGAAAATTATTAACAGTCGCCCTCGAACAGCACCAATCTCGGTTAGGCTCTTCCTACATAAAAAACACCCAAAATAACCCAACCATACTCTCGGATTTCCAATCTGAGTTACCGTTTAAACGTTAGTGATTTTACAATAAAATAATTGTCACTTAATTATTTTATTTACGTCCAAAAACTCCCTTTCACTGGTGGCCACCACTGGCCAAAGTTGGTATCTTCCTAAATAAATAAAACCCTCTCTAGTTCAGCCGTTGTCTCGAATTTTAAATCTATGTTTCCGTTTGTGAATTATAAGCATTTGAAAAATAAAATAATTATTTTAATTATTTTATTTACGATTATGCCATTTTTGGGTTTTCTTACAGGAGGCCCGCGCTGACCAAACTCAAGTCATGCTTAGGGAAAACCCACCATTATGAATGCAATGATGTCATCATTTTTCTAATGCAGGTAACCATTTAATATCTATTCCACTTTTTAAGGAAAATACCTTACGCATGCTAATTTAAGCATAACAAAAACTTTGATGGATCATTCCAGTAACTCAGGGCCTTGGAATCGCGCGCCGTCAGATTTTTCGGTCTCTTAATAATTCCATATAATTAAAAAAAAATATACGGAAATTTCATGGAATTAAATTCTCCCCACCTTAGGGATTTACGTCCTCAAAAGCCACATTATCAAAACTATGAAAACAAGTGGGGGTACTGAGCAAGAATTTGAGCCTCTCTCTCCCATGTAATCTCCTAGAGGTTCCCGTGTTTCCAATACACACACACCAAAGGTATCGATCACCCGTGAAAGACTCTCTCATGTCCGTCCTCAATCTCCACTGGAACCTTTGAAAATTTCGCCCCATCGTCAATGTCCAGCTCGCCATCATCGATGACATGAGATGAGTCATGCATGTATCCCCTCAGCTGGGATACATGGAAGACGTCATGAACCCTCTCTAACTGCGGAGGAAGAGACAAGAAATATGCCACCTCACCTACCCTCTGGAGGATCAGAAAAGAACCGATATACCTTGGTGATAAATTTCCCCCTCGGCCAAATCTCCACAAACCTCATCGACATGAGACCTGTAGGAAGACATTATCTCCCTCCTCCTATCGGAATAAGACTTCTTCTGGCTCTGAGCATTTTTCAATTGCTAACAAGTGAGGCATTGTGATACAAAATCTTCCACTACTGTCTTCATCCCTGGCCACCAGTATGGACGATGAAGGTATTGGTACATCCTCACCACACAAGGATGTACCACCAGAGGGGACATATATAACTCCCTCAACACCTCCTTATGTAGTGCTACTGGTACCATGGTATATCCTCTAAAGAGGTCGATGTGCTCCCCACCTTCATAAAATCCATCAGGTGCATACCTTGAGGATATCTAAGCATGTCAAGACTTGTATTTATCATCCCCATATTTCACCTCCGTGACTCATAGAAGAAGTGGGGGAGTGACTGTAAGAGACTGAAGAAAAGATGCTCCATCTCGATCCATAAAGGATATCTACAAAGCGGCCAGCTGATCTTTTGCCTCACTTAGCACCTGCAAGATAGACCTCCTACTGAGTGCGTCTGATAACATTTTCAACATCCCATGAGAATAGACTATCTCAAAGTCATAGTCCTTGAGGAACTATAGACACTATTGTTGAGAACTGAAAACTCAAAACTTCTGTTGCCACGAGGGTGAGGCTAGCTGACTCACGAGTGATCAGCCGTACCCTCCTATGCAAGAGTATGTCTCGTGCTGCCTGGGTTTTCTTCTTCACCAACTAAGAAAAACCTCATCCAAATGTTGTAGATAAACCACAACCTTTTTTCTTAATACAGTCAATCTGAGTATGAAACGTGGTTGCCCAGTCCATACCCAAACTAACCTCGTAAGGCCTCGATGATACCACCAAGAGGTTCCAACTGAAAATCTCTCCTCAAGGGTCATATCACATCATTGGCGTAAGTGTGATTATCGAGTATCCACCCAAATGTATCTCCAAACATGAGGGTCAAGTCAACGGCTTAACCGAAAGCTCTAGGACTTGAACATGAATCGTGGAAAGAGATAATTATTGGTACCTATGTCTATATATATGATATCTCTTATTAGACATAGACCATACATTGAACCATTCCTAGAGCCCTTGGGTCACACTCCTTGACCGCATGCAACTACTATCTTCCCCTGTCCTCCAACTCCCTGAGCCTGGCAGGGACCACAATGGGGGGTGGTTGTAACATGTCGAAATGTACACCACCTCATGCTTCTCCCCTAGATCCGATTCCACGTCTATATCCCTGCATATTCATTTGTCCCTAACACTTCTTCTTCTCGAAACATTTTTACATGCCCATGTCACTAATAATGGCACTAGTTTCCTGCTTTCCTACTACTAACATTCACTGGCTGCATCCGCTCATCTAGAGAAATTTCAACCACAAAATTTCTCTCGAGCACCCTAACATAAGTAGGAATTAATAGAGGAATAGTGCGGGCTTGGATGTCCTTAAACACACCATACGTGGAAGTCTAATCCCTAAAGCACTGATCGTATTGTATTAATCGAGTACCAGGAATGATCTGTATGCCTCGATGAATACTCCGCTACAGATATGTCATCCTGGGAAAGCTATAGAATCACTAGAGAACTATCAACCACCTCCTCAAACTAGTCCTCAGTCGCCTGTGAGTCGGGCTTGCCTCAAAACCTAAGGGGCATCTGATGCTGAAACTCGCCTAAGGCATTAAGCATAAATGTGTCCTCTATCAGTACCACTGGATATAACTGCTTCCCAACGGGAAGTGATATAGCTGACACATTATTCGAAGGTACTATCTTGGGCAATGATCCATGTACCGAAGCCTCATCAATATGCAGACCATCCTCATGGTCTTTCACTGAAAAATAATAGTAGCTAAGATCACCATCTGCTCTACTGGTGTCTCAACTAGGCAGAAAACTCTAGTAATCGCCTCCAACCGGCCCTCAGCTGCGTGGGAATCTATCTCGCCTCAAAAACTTGAAGGCCTCTTTTTTTGGAACTCGTGCAATGCACTCAGTCAGTGTGCACCTTCTACCAGTGTGGCTTGTGGTAACTGTTTCCCAACGGGTGGTGGTGCTGCTCGTACACCACCTGAAGGTTCCAACATAATAAGAGGGCCCTGCACCGTAGCCTCGTCGCTCGGTGGGCCGTTATCATGAACTCTTTTGGGAATCCTAGTTAGCTGTTTATGCAGCAGCATCCTGATAAGGAACAGGTGTGTCATGGTTATAATGTTATACCTAGTGAGATGACTCAAAAAAGTGAAAATGAAAACTTTTCAAAACACACTCAATCAGTGTTTTCACGCATTGAGTCGGAAATCAGAACTCATGATCCTTGTGTATGGATACGTTAGTCACCACACCAACACTGGATTACCTAAACTAAAAACCACACTCACTACACTAAACATTATTGTCATTAAAAAGATAAGAGTCCAATGTTCTATTGTAGAACCGACTCCTCTGATACCAATTTGTCATGACTCATCCCCTGAGGCCCATGTCGTGACTACCACATGTCCGCCTTCCATAGGCCAGGGGCTGGTGACGAGCACCAGAAGGCGTATTCCCTAAAACCGTGAAGGCATTGTCTTTATAACTTGTAAACACACGCATACAAGCACACAATGAGATACGAGCATAAGTAAATTGTATAGTAAAAAGAGTGTGAACAGTAAGAAAAAAGGGGACTTAATACAAGCCCAACTGGAAAGTACCAGAAACTGAAAGGTACAGGTAAACTGAAACAACTCCTGTGAACACCCACCAAGGATCATACCTGAAGGGTACGTACATCTCTCGAACGATCTTCTATGCGGTATGCCTTATCTAGGGTCCACCTATGAGCTACCTCCAGTCATGAAACCCTCATCCTTAGTCAATGATGTTCGTCGTCTGCAACCCACACAACAAGGTACTAGCATAGCCCGTGGAGGGCTGAGTATGAAGATACTCAGTAGGGACCTCGAGACCCTCCAAATCTCACAAGATCCAAAAAGGATAAACCAAAAATCATGAAAACAATTGACAATCACAATTAGGTATATGATCATACTTAAATCTAAGTTATCAAGTATACCCATATCAATTATGAGGAAACACAGGGTCCAACTCAAAATCTCAAAGCTCAACTTTTCCACAAAGGAAAGAATACCACTAAGGTAAGTACCACACTGGTAATCCACACAGAATAATATCACCAAGGTTTTACCATAAAGGAAAGTACCACACAGGCAAAGACTCAGTTCACACCAAGTATTTCTTAGGTACAGTAGTAGAGATGATTAGATGTAACTACTAGATCATCTTACTCTGTTAAGAGGAAGACCCATGAAGGATCCCTAATCATCATCAAAACCACAGAGGATCGTAGTACATTGTCAAGCCCACAAAGGATCCTAGTACCTCATCTGTATGTCGTCAGACCCACATAGGATCTCTAGGTGCAAACCCACACATGATCGCTCGGTGCTGACCCACACAAGATTGCTCGGTGCTGACCCACAGAGGATCGCTCGGTGCTAACTCACAAAGGATCGCTAGGTGTTGACCCACATATGATCTCTTGGTGCTGACCCACACAAGATCACTCGGTGCTGACCCACACAGGATCAGTTGGTGCTGAACCACACATGATCGATATTCATTCTGCATGTCACAGCCAGCTACTAGGTTCTCGCACTAAGTTTTCTCCTCTCCGGGAGGGTCCACTCCTAAATCCACTGGTTGATAATCCAACTACCACAAAGTCCAATGAAGAAGTATCCCAAAGGACCTCCATATAATAGGGGTATCAATGCAACAGACGGTGCGTCAACTAGATGCTCGGTCTGTAAGCTATAGGCATTTTAGTGCTGAGGGCCCAGTTGGATTCGAGTATGATCCAACCCAACATAAATCCAAAATTCTATGAAATTTACGTGGATTATCTCTAAAGATACATCTCACTTCAAGGATTTCAGTGCCGTAGATGGTTTATCATTTCGACATCGCATGAGGGAGATATGTTAAATACAAGATCCTACAATAATAATATTAATAATGTTATTGAGTGTTTCGTGGACCTGGGCGACGAAATAGAATTTAATATTCAACATTAGACTAAAATTGGTCTTCTTAATGATAGGATCACATCGCCACTGCTGGTATGTCAATCGGACGTCGCACGCAGGAGTTATAGAGGGTCGAATATTTAATAATAATAATATATTATTATTATTTTAAAATTTCGGGTACCCAATCCGAAAACCAGAAAAAGACGTCCAATATTGGACTCATAATTTCCGTCACGAAGTAAGGGCCATACTTCTACTGATGGTTCATGAAATCGAGGTTGCATGAAGAAGATATCGTCAAAAACGGATTTCCCAACAGAAATAATAATAACACTATTATATTATTATTATTTTTAATTTAACTGTTTTATTTTTTTCCATCAACTACAATGCTCATTCCACGCACAAAACAGTCAATCTCCCATATGCTGCACACAACCCCCCAAATCAATCACCCTTTATCATTTATTTCTCCTAAAATTTTATTCCATTCCTATTTATTTTTCTCTCTAATATAATCTTTATTTCACATTTTCTTATAACATTTAGCACATCCACAAACCCAAATTTCAAGCCGCCACACATCTGACTTCCTAAAGACTTCCTGAAAAAAGCATGCTGCCCTGCCCCGCCTGGACGATGTTGTCGCCTTCCACTGGCCATACCTGCTGCCTCACGTGGCTGATTTGCATGGCCCGCAACTACAGTCTGCCTGGCCACCGCACGGCTAGGGAGCTGCTCCCCTTCGGCCTACCACTGTCTTAGCCTCCCGCTCACACCGCCTCGAGCCACCCTGACTCTTGCTTATTCAAACCGCCTCGCCAGATGCCTGACACAACCTTGCTGAACCGCCGCCATGTCACACCTTCCACGGGACATTGAAGCTTTGTTCTACTCCCAAAATTTTTAACGATCACATATCTACGATCCTAGGGTTGAGATCTCCACATTTGTATGTCATGCTCAACGAAACATGACGTTTTTAGCGCGCTTAATTATTTGGCGATGAAGAACGCATTAAGAACGATATAAAAATAATCATGGCCTATGTGTGGATCGATGACCATGTTCGTTTGGCCATCATCGTTGAGAATCATGAACAAGAGGAATTAATAAATTGATATTTATCATACTTAAAATTAAAACTCCCTACATTGATGTTTGTTGGAGATGTCATGATAAAGGACAGGAAGATGTCGACGTTTGTTGCTCCCGCACCACGCTCCTGATCCGAGCTCGTGCATCTTCCTCATTCTCCGATTCTAGAGGATGCACTTTGTTGTAGTTGATTTTCTTCATTGAATAATCTCCTTCCATGTTCTCCAGAGCTCTCCCTTTTTCCAACAATCCTCCAACCAAATGGTGAAGTGCCAAAAAATTTTATTAAATAAACTAATTGAGTTGGCACAACAATGGGAGGAAAACCAAGAGTTATCCCCAATTAAAGGGCGTGTTCAAGGGTCAGGTGGTCTCACCTTTGAATTTAAATTGGGGGTTTTTAGTTTGGGTGGTCCCCACCACTAAACATCAAATGAGAGGTTTTAAAAATAAATTAAAAGTGGTTATTTATTTTATTTTTATTCTTTTAATTCTCCCACAAAATTCACGAAGACTAACTTTCATCCTCAACTTACTACGGGCAAGGTGAAGGTCTCCTTAAAAAAAATATTGGCACTGCGAGTTCAACGGTGCCCTCCGATTTAAATTATGGGCACCATTTCAAAAGTTAGAAAATGCTGCTCACACGTTTACTGAACGTACCTGAAAAAAAGTTTGGAAAATTATTATCAGTCACCCTCAACCCACGCAGGTTGAGGTTAGGCTCTGTCTAGGTGAAAACGCCCCAACGAAGCCAACAGTACTATCAGATTTCCAATCCAAGTTACTATTTAAAAGTTATGGATTTTACAATAAAATAATTGTAACTTAATTATTATTTTTACGGCCAAAAACTAACTTTCACCGGTGGCCCCCACCAGCTAAATTTATCATCTGCATAAATAAATCATTCCCTTACAAGTTTAAGGGTTGTCTTGGATTTTCAATCCAAGTTACCATTTCTGAATTATATGAATTTTAAAAATAAAATAATTTATTTAATTATTTTATATACGATTATTCCATTTTTGGGTTTTCTTAAATGAAGCTCACGCCGACCAAACATAAGTCACGCCTAGGGTAAATTCACTATTTTTGTACGCAATGATTCCCTCATATTTCTAATTCGGGCAACCGTTTATGAGTTATTCCACTTTTTCAGAAAAACTGCTTACGCACGCTAATTTAAGCGTATCAAAAACTTCGACAGATCATTCCGGGCACTCCTAGCCTCGGAATCGCACGCCTTCAGATTTTGTGGTCTCGTAATAATTCCATATAATTAAAAAAATATACAGAATTTTCGGGACACTACATAAATTCAATCATTTAGAAATGGTGCATAACAGAAGGAATTGGAACCACATCAATGCCCATAATCTAAAGAGTGAGAATGGTCGTTTCTTTCTTGGGATTAAGCAAATATTTTAAAGGTAACTAGTCTCTAAAATATTCTCATAATATTAAATCATAGTTTCATGTTCTAATATTATAGAGAAATAATTTTCTAATTATTATTATTTTGGAGTGAAGCATTAAAAGAATATAATTTTAGGGAAAATGATAGATAGATGGTATAATGGAAAGAAGGATTTCCAAACATGTGGTAATTGTGGAAAGAAACATTTTTGTACTTAGTTAAAATTAATGGGAGTTTTATTCAAGTTTAGAGATAAAGGAAACCATTCTTTTTATTTCAAGGGTAAGAAAAAAATTCAATGTACACTGATTCAACTATAAGGAGATGAGGCACTATGTAAGTCAATGTATGAAGCATCGAAGGAATATACCTCAAAATAAGCTATTGTATCGTGGTTAAGCTTATGTTACTAGCACAGATGAAGTGGAATGATTAATGTGTTTGTTTTTGGATTCAAGAATTATCTAATTTGATTATTTTATCAATGATGTCATAGTTATAAGAATTATTAAATGTACAATTATTTTATTACAGTACCTTTTCATTAAGTATTTTAAAGCTTATGTTGAACAATATCAATGAACAATAAAAATTATTTCTTGGAAATTTTAACTTCTTGTAAAACACTTGATTGAGCAAAATATAACACTTAATTTGTTCATGATGTTGGGATAATGATGTTGGGATAATTATATGACTGATATGGATAAAGTAAATTGGGTATTACTGACTACCTTGGGTCTGGATAATTATTTGTTGACAATGTGGTTTACACTATAATTGATAGAGTTCACATCATCTTTGGATTTAAGGAACAATCCCAATAATATTTTTTACATAAAATATATGGAATCATGCATGTTTTCAATAAGTTTTTTGGGTAATTTATGTTATTTCCATGTTTTAAGAAAATAAATGTTAAAGGTATTCACATGTTTGGCATGTGATGATTACGAACTACTTAATGTTGGGAAATTCAGTTATCTTCTTTATAAAGTTATAGATATTAATATTTTTGATGTAATATACGGTTAACCATTTATGAAATATTTTATGTTGAACTTTGTATAAAGTTTTAGATATTAATATATTGCTTCACCATATATAGATTCATGCATTTTGGATAACATGTGCTAACCATTTATTCCTAATAATAACTAGATATTGATGGAATAAATTATCGATATATTATATGTATTAAGATACATTAAAAGTAAATTTTAGTGCTTCAGGCCTAAAAATCATTTTTGGATATTTAGTGTTTAGAGTAGATGATCAATTGGAAATTGATCGAAGCACATCCAAAAGATGAAATTTTACTTAAGAAAAAAATCTATCATGTAGGTATATTTCCTTAAATTATTAAATAGTAAATAAATTATTTAAATTTAGAAAATGTGTATTTAAAAAAAAATTTCTTGTTACCATTATATTTTATATATTATATGGTCTTTAAAATAATTATAGATTTATGGTTTTGAGGTCCTTAACTTTCCATTGTATTATTTTATTCTAGGTATATAAATACACCTTAAACTAATGTTATCCTACTTAGAATAATAGATATATACTTTCCAAATGATATTTTTCTTTTATCTTCTCTCGTATTAAGAGGTTGTTTTATTAACTCTTTTTACGATGTGGGTTTTCAATAAAATAATTTTAAGATATCAAACCTTTGATAACAATGATCAAGATTAAATTGTGAGTATGAAATTTATTTATGGTTGGGAGTATGTAACACCCTAGAATTATAAAATAATAACCTTTTAATATATAGTATATGTTACATGAAACACCGAGCTTAAGCTACAAATGAAATATATTTCATTAAATTTAATCTCTTCGATAGCTTAAGAAACACACAACCCCTGAGTCTAAATGAACCATAATATATTATATCATCATAAAATAGCTATTAAATTAGTAGGTACGAATAGTAATAACTAAATTATTAAAATTATGGTTATTAATTTATTATAAATAAAAAAATAATCATTTGAAAGTATAAAAGAAATGTTTTGTAAAAACTATATTTGTTTTCCAAAAGATGGTTTAGTCATGAGTCTTAAATATAATTTTAAATTAATTTTAACCAATTTTAGAAAATATATTTAATAAATGAAAATTAATTTTTTAAATTATAATATAAAACTATCTTGGTGTGAATTTTGGGTATTTTTCAAAATATTTCTTTATTTATGAATAGTGAAAATACTGAATTTTAATTGAAAACTGAATTTTCATTTAAATAATTATCAATGATAAATTATATTTAAAATTATTTATAAAGTAAAATAACTAAAATTATATATATATTAATCCATTTAAGTTTATTATAATCATTTTCAAATTTAATTTTTATATAAAAAATTGTAAACTTTTGAGCATTTTTTCGTTGAAAAACTGCTTTCTCATCACGTCTGTGTGATTAATTTTTAATTAAATTTTACCACTTATATGAATGTGATTTTTAAATATAGATTAAATATTTTTAATAATTATAATTTATATTATATAATTGTGTGAACTTAATTCCTGACAAAAATTAATAGTGAAAACAATAAACATTATTTGCAGTAGTTATGGTAAAAATAAATTTACTAGGGGTTAAACTAAAAATATATGAGTTAAAATGAACAAAGAAATATTGTATAAAATATATTTTATAAACATATTTAGTCCTTATAATGAATAATTATTAATAATACACTATTTTGGACTATTTTTCATGTGAAAATGTGGGTAAACATTTTTCTGTTCATAAACTACAACTGTTCCACAAACCTCACTTATAAAAGGCCACACCCTCTCCTCTCTTCTTCACAAAATAAAACCATTTTGGATCGTCCAATACCTTACAAAATAACTTTATAAATTCCCTCCAAACATCCTAAAATCCTTACTTTGTATTAAAACCCAACCTAGTAATCATTTTGCACAAACTTAAGGGGGTTACCCAAAGAATAGGCAATGGTCTTCAATGAATTTTTTTATTTTATTTCATCCTCCCCCTTCTTGAATTATTATTAAAACATGATAATATAATAAACCTAGTATATTAAATATACTAGGATTTTTTATTTTATGTTAATTACCTACAAACACCACCACTTCCATCAAATAGATTATGAAACCATCATTCATGTGGATGGAATACTACCACCTCATAAACCAATGTCATTCATTTTTCCACTACCAACTATCACAGGTGGGTATGATAATGTATATAAATTATATATACGATATTTATTTCATAATTATACCACTGGATTCATTATATTATATATACCATTTTAATTTCCATTATGTAGTGGATATGATATTGTCGCACGTGTGTATGACGAATTACCTCCTCATGAAGCGATGTGATTCATTTTTAAATATTGATTTACACATAAGGTAATAAGTATAAAGTTAATTTATATATGTGACATAAATGGTAGAATAATTATATTCAGGAAATAGTTATCATTCTTAAAAGGTAATATATCCTTTTCCTTCTAACACATAAATATGATAACATCGTTTGTGTATGTGTGGACTACCACCTTCATGATGCGATGTGATTATCTTTTCATCAATAAACCAAGTATATGATAAGTTTATTTAAATAAATAATGTGGTATATATGATATTATGATAATTTCATATGGTTGAAATATTACTTACTTAAATTTAATAATGATCATTAAAAAGGGAAACATTATTCAAGCGTAGGTATGTCCTACTGTCTCCATGATAGTAACATGCTTCATTTCTAAGAATAACATTTCACGATTGGTTTTAGAAGAAGAATTGATGTGAAAATAAATTAATTATTTTATAATTATTATTCTAGATAAGATTGAACTATATAGTAGTTGCAAGAATCAGATCTTTCATGACAAAACAAATATGATAAAACCAAGCAATTAGCACTAGAAACAATGAAAATAATGAAAGATTATTAAAGAACATGTGATAAAATTCATAAAAGGGTCATATATGATATAATAAATATTAATATGGTTCTTATATAGGTTAATAACATGTTTAAAACAACTAAACCTGAGGATAAATCACATTCATCCAAAAGAAAGTGTGAGGTAAGGAATTTTGTATCAATTTCATTTCATTGACTCACATTTGTATGTTATACAGTAATTTATTTGATATATTTTTTACACTTACCATTTAACATAAAATATCATGAATAATTCAAAATTCATGGTATATTATATTTTATTTTGATTTATTTCATCCAAGTGTATATGTCTTGAATATTACCAAGTGGTAAGGGAATTCGTCTTAATTTCCCTTCATTAAAGAATATTTTATTATTATGCACCTAATTTCTTATATATGGTGTATAAACTAACAATGTTGCATGAGATATAATGATTTATTAACAATTCCAGGTATTTTATATTAAAATTTGAATTATTTCATCCAATGTGTTTTGACTTAAAGGATGCCAAGTGGTAAATAATTTCATCACTCAATTTTCTTATATTGGGTTATATTAAACCTTCATTGTCATTAAAATACTAATATTATGTGTTTAATTACATTTGAATATATTTTATTTCATTTCAACTTTTTTTATGTGGATCTACATTTGATACAAGTAATCTATTCATTTTTTAATTCTCACTTCAATGTTTTGGAAATTTCAAGGGTTTATTCACAATCTCATTTTATTCGAGATTGTTTATACTATAATTTCCAATAAAGGAAATTATTTTATCATTATTTAATAAACCCTTTAATTTTATTAGCCTCTTTTTATTTTATAACATTTTAATGTAATTGTATCATTTTTACTCTCATTGGTACTTCAAAATAATTTATAAAATGTTTTAAGAAGACCTGACACCATTTTTATCTTGGGTTGGAAATATGTTTTCTTCCAAAACCGTATTTTATAAAAATATATTCAAACATGTTTTTAACCTTTTCAAAATGATTTATTAAGGAAAGTTTTACCCATTATTTATTTTAATTTTTTTAAATGAATCTTCATGTCATTTTCCAGAAAATAATCATGTTTTTGTTTTTCTGAAAAAGAGAAAGGAATTTTTAAGCTCAAAGACATGTGTGGGGCCTAGTTATAGATAGGCCCTTATTGCATCGACATGTCTTATAAGACAAACCAATTGAATAAATTTGATTATTTTTACCCTGTAGTTTTGAATTTTATTGAGGATGGATTGTGATGGTAGAGGTAGCATGTTTCTGAGATATGACATTCAATAATTAAGTATATTATTCAAAAAGAATTATATTATTATTATACATGATATTTTCACAATTTATTGATTAAATAACATGTGTTTTTATTTATTTACCTTGACATAATAATTATTTATTATCTTATTATCCATGATATTTTAACTATTATATTATCTTTGGATGCATTTCATTCTCATTTTATTGATTTAATGGAATATGTGTTTATATATTTAACGTTACATGTTGATTATTCATATTGATTCATTATATATTCCTATATACATAACCATTACTAAGAATTAGAACACACCATTATTTTATTTATTTTCCCTGTGATTATCTAAAGTGTAAAATGATTTATGTATAATGATATGCTATAGGTAATAATGTTATTTCGAGAAAAAACAATTATTGTAATTTTTATTTTCAAATGTAATGAAATACTCAAGTATGTATATATTTAGCCAATACTAACAACTATTCAGTCATTTAGGATGTTACTACCTGTATCTTATGGAAATAAAATAAATCATACACCATCTTTGGACAACTAGGGTCAAGTTTACTACATGTTCAATTTATAAACATTTATGTAAAAAATGAAATGCTTTATTTTGAGTTCTTTGGGTTTAGTTAAAAAAAAAACAGATATAGTACTCCATTTTCCATTGCATATGTTTATTCTTCTATTTTCAAATGTGTTCATCACTATCACGTCACACCAATGTCCATTGAATGTACTTCAAACAACTCATAGTAAACCAGAACATAAATAGTTCTAAAGAGTTCACCAATACTTAAAATAATGGATATTAAATCTATAAATAATAAAAATTAAACAAAATATTTCATGTTAAGTGAAAGTTATATCAATTTTTTTCAAAAAAAAGTATAAAAATTTATCTTTTACATAACAATATCTTCAATTTTACAATCATAAAACATTACAAACAATAGGTAAGTTTGATTGGATATTTTAAATAAAAAATATCTACTGTCATGGATGGAAAAAATTAATCTTAAATGAATAATAAGAATTTTATGTATAGTGATACTCACTTGATATTTTTTTAACCTTTTAATTCTCACACCTAATATTTTTATTTTTACCTTCATATTTTAGTGAATATAATAATATATTTTCCTTGGATAAATCTTTCGAACTTATTAATTTTCAAAAGTAAAAACAAATAAAAAAATAGAATAAACATTGAAAATATTTTTTTACTTTCAGATATACTCCCCTTGTGTTTAACATATCAATTAATTAATTTCTAAAGATTATCACCTATCTCAATCATTAATTTGAAATAAATATTTCCCAAAAAAATAATACTATGAATATTTTCAATCGTGGATAATTTCATTCATGAATCGATAATTAAAATATAAATAAAAAATAACTGAAATTAATTTTTTATAATCATCAAAGGAAAAGGTAAAAAATTATCAATCTATTCTTTTATAAGAGTTTTTTATATAAACTTCTCTACCCTTGTTTTCCTATTATGTATTCCTTTTGATGAAGTCAATTCCTCAAAGTAAAATCTAAAAGTATAATTTTTTTTGAAATTGTGAAAAGTATGATATACAACTAGTTTATAAATTTTATTTGATAATAATAATTAATTTTAACATCCTAGAAATTATATCCAATATCATAAATTTTTTAATTATATAAAATATGGTTCTAAAATTCATTCTAAAGTCTCACTCATATCTTCCATAAATTGTAATAGTAGATAAAAAAAATAAAAAAAATTAGGTTTAAAAGAAATTAAGTATAAGATTTAAATTTTGAAAAACATAAAAATAATTTACCAGTTATCAGATATATAATTTCAGCTACTTTTACATGGTCACAACACATAATAAAAAATTATATCTGAGGAATCCAAAACTAATTTAGTCAAGAAGTGTTACTAAATAATACCATTGGCATCCAAATCTTCATATCACTTTGAAGTTTAATAATGAAATTCTCCTTATAAATATATTCTCAATATTTTCAAAAGGATTAAATTTTTTTGAAGGAACATTA
This sequence comes from Viscum album, assembly GCA_963277665.1. Lineage (NCBI taxonomy): Eukaryota > Viridiplantae > Streptophyta > Magnoliopsida > Santalales > Viscaceae > Viscum > Viscum album. The sequence continues at coordinate 1,419,504,316 of OY728129.1, read as the reverse complement.
TTTCTTTCAAATTTTCCATCTCTGACATTTTATACCAAAACTATAACTACTCGGTAGAAAGAAGTTAGACAGATAATGATAAATTTTTGTATATTTAAGTCAAATTTTGAATGTTGATGTCCAGTTTCTCAACTACCTGTATATTTTCTCAAAGTACTTTCCTCATATGATAAATTTGGGTAACAACTTATTTAGGATTTTAACATAAAACTTTATTTTCATCACTTCATTATTATCTTCTGTAAAAGATACAACCTTTCCCTTATTCTCAAAAGTTAACTTTAAACGATTAATCTTTGATTTATCCAATACTAATAAGAGTTTAATATTTTCGTTTTTCACCTTATCTAATTCATTTGTTTGCATAACAAGAATAATTTTCTTCTCATAAATTCCACATTTATGTTTCATATATTTTTTGAATATTTTTTGGTATATGACATCACATTTTACAATATATTCTCTAATTTCATCATATGTTTTTGGAACTCTGTCCTATTCTTTTGATTGAAACTTGTTATTTTATGCAGCTGGAAAATATTCTCTCAAATATAAATTGGATAGTATATCCTCTGAAATAATTCCTAGGAAGAAAGGTTCCTTCTTAGAAACTTCCCCATAAAATGTTTTAATTCTACAATTTTCTTCACTGTCATCCAATAAACTATAAAAAGATAGATCTCCACAAATGCTCCAAGTATCACTTTTCACTTTAAAATATTCTGGATCTTTCCTATATAAACATATATCAGATTCTTTTTAATTTTCTGTTAAATATCATATAATATGGTCAAATTTTCACTACTACAAAAAATCGAATAGTCATCATTAAAAATAAATCACTAATAACGACCACCATTATTAGAACTTTTTTGTAACACCAATAAAGGGTAATTTTCTATGTATTTTATCAGTGATAAACAGTGAATTTATCAATTCTTTTTTTAGAATTGATAAAATTATAAAAATATAATTTTAAATTATTCATTTATGAAGGGGAATACTAAATCCCCTTCAATTTGGGCTCTTACACTGCCTTTGTTAGGGTTATGCCCCCCCCCACTCGTACACACCCACCCCCACTTTATAAGCACTCACCCAGCACCCCTCCCCACCCAACCCTTTATAAATGTTTCCCCCGCCATATATCAATGCTTTCACACCATTTTCAACTCTCCTTGAACCTCGATTCAAATGTAGGACCTATTCCTTCATTATCTAATGCATTTACCACTACTCCATCCAAATTTCTTTAATATTTTAAAACATATATATTTATTTATATATACATATATATATATACAAAATTATTTTTTACTTATATATTTATTTATATAATTAAATACATTTATATAATTATTTTTAAATACATTTTTAAAATATATTTATATATATTACAAATAATTATTTATTTACATGTAAGTATTTTATAATTTATTTATAAATATTTGTTGTAAATGTGTTTATATAATACATTTATATAATATATTAAAATAAATTTTCTTATTCACATTTATATACATTTATATTATATATTTAATGATAATTATATATTTATAAAAATACATTTTTATGATGTATTTACATAATATTGACACACACATAAGAAGGTATACACACACATATTTACACACACACACACACATATTTATATTTCGTACATACACATGTATATTTATATTTATTTTTATATTTATATTTATATTTATATTTATATTTTGCATTCATATAGACGCACGAATATTTATTTATATATATACATATTCATATAATACATACACCAGCATATATATTTATATATTTTTTTATACAGTTCATATCACCATATTTTATCATATATAGTTGTAAATATAATTATATATATAGTTATAAATAATTATTAGAAAAAAATAAAATATATATTGTATTTATATGAATATATATTTATTAATAAATAAATCATATTAAAGAATATATAAATATGTATATATATAATATATGTTCAAGGTTCCTTTCATGTGTGTGTATTTATTTATATATTAGAATATACAGATAAATATATTTTTTTTATTAACACATTCATATTTATGTATAAACATAATATTATATATACACTTGTTTGGGTTGGTGTGTGTGTGTATCTGTATTAATGCATTTTTAAGGTAAATAAAATGAATAATTTCTTATTTTAAATAAAATGAATAATAAATATTTATTTTTATATGGATAAAATAAATAAATATAAATAAATTTTTATTATAATATTATTTAATATTTATTTGAAAATTTGATTTATTATATGTAAATATATAAAATATGTATATATTTAATTATAAATAACACTAAAATAAGAAAAAATTTATAAATTTTAAACACTATAATATCCTTATGAGTTTAATACATAAGAATAAATTTATTCTCCATTGAAAATAGACAACAACACGCCCTCAGACAAGGATGAAATTCCATCGAATGTAGAAAAATTAAGGAAACTTGATAAAAACTCGGTTTTAGAGGCCTTTTGGAGCTTTTTGACCTAAAAACATTGGAAAAGGTTTTCCCAATTATCACGTCACAGATATTTTCACAAGATTCAATTTGAAATTAGGTATATCCAAAATAGACTCCCAGATCAAAAGTTATGGTTTTTAAAAGTTCATGTCATTTTTTCAACTTATCGTATATCATTCATTAATTTATTTAATTTTTATTTCATCTAATTGTTATTAAATTTAAATTAATAAATAATAATTAGAAATTAGAAATTTTTTAATTAATACTAATTTTTAGTTATTTTATAAACAATGGTTCACTAAATATTTATATATTAATTTTAAATGGATATTTAATCTTATATAAATCATTTTTAATAAAATATATTATATTTATATCAATAAAAATGTATTTATATTTTAATATATGATTTTCAATGATATAATTTTTTTTTGAAATATACCTTTATCAATGCTAAAATAGAGCATATAATGTTCACCTTTTATCAGTGATAAAAAACATTAATAAAGGTGACCTTTATCAGTGCTACAAAATAATGAAAAGGGACACTTTTATCATCTTTTTTTCAGTGATAATAAATTTACCCTTTATCGGTGATTTCGGCTTTAACTAATAAAATTACTCCCTTTATCAACACTTTTTTTAGCCATGATAATGGGTACCGCTTAATATTGCATGTTTTGTAGTAGTCGTGTCTCAATTTTTTACACTCATGATAGATTGTGTCCATTGATTCTTTTTTTATAAATATCACTTCTATCATTACCATATTTTCTATAATCCATATAGAAATTATTTTCTATCAACATCATTCTAAATATATATTCATGTTCTCTACCTATGGGATCCAAATCACTCTCAGCATATGATTGTCTATAATTTCTTTTAGATGGACTGATCTTTGATTTCTTTCCTCTATTAGTTATGGATACCTAGGATGAAACAAATGAGACTCTACTTTTCTTATCCTATTTTTATGTATATCTCTTAAAAACAATTCAAATTGCATCAAAATTCTCAAGTAATCAAAACTAGGTTTAGTAATTCTCTTTATATCATCTATAGTTTTTTTAAGACACCCTTTCTTTTGGAAAAATATTGATGACCTTCTCAACAATATCACATAAAAATGACTATTTTTCTCCATGACATTGAATATTGTTGATTATATTCATTAATCTGTAATTCATTTGAGTGACTAATTCTCCCAGTATAAAATTAAATGTTTGATAATTAGCACATAACATTTCTATTTTGGTTTTTAGAACTTTGGATGTCCAAAAGAGATTTACTTATAAATTTTTTCAAATACCACATATCATCTAGCAAGAATAAACTACAATGTTAATAATTCTTCAGATATCACAATGTAAAGTTTTCCTGATGTGGATGTTTAGTTGAAACTCAATCAGTTAATCCAGAGTAAAAGTAAAAATTTATTTCTCCACAATATATTAACTTCCTATTAACAAAATATTGTTATCAACTCTAGTGTCGATAATGTATATATCCTTATGATATATCTAATACTCTTTATTTAAACCATCAAGTATTGGTGGTATATTCATATTTATATTTTCAATTGATCAAACATGTATTTCTAAAAATATCTTAAACCAAAATATATTTACTCCTGTACATGTTAGTGTAAATAATATATTTTATTTTCTTATAAAATAAATGGACAATAAAAAACAAAGAAATTAGATCAAAAATATATTTAATATCATATATCAAGTGTAAATATTTTATACCATGTGTTTTCACAAAAGGTGTAGTGATCTAGTACTACAAGATGGTTGAATTATAATAAAAATAGGACTATCAATTTTTATCCCACTCTAGGTGTAAATTGAATAGACGATATACCTTCCAATCAAATAAGAGTAAACAAAGTATAAACGAATCTGAAATAAAAAAAATCATTATACTATCATCTTACAAATTTAGTGAGCACAACAGAAATTAAAAAGACAATTAAATGTAAAAATAATTCTATAAGTGTTAAGTAACAACGTTAATACCCTTAAAATATATTATTTAGTAATATTCCAACAATTAATGCGAATTGTTCTCTATTATCCAAACTAGTTGAAGGAATTATAAGCCTAATCCTAGGTATTCTCATCCTAATCCTGAAATTACCTTGACTATAAAATTGTTAAACAATATCATTTTTCTTATCCTTGGAATACCAAATTGACACTGACCATACATAAGAAATCTCAATCAACATGTAATTATTCGACTATAAAATTTTCACAAGTGTCTATCTTCATTTCCCCAAAATCCATCATTCTTAGTGATCAGACAAACATATTTCATCCTATAAGCTCTTCAATCTCAATGATCGAACAATGAGAAAATTTTAATTGAAATACTAATATCTTTATAATTAAACCTCAAAAAACATATCTCTTAGAACATACTGTAAAACACTACAAGAAAAATCACTCAAACACAAACAATATGATGCATAATAAGGTTTACTAATGTTCAATCAGCATGTTTCATTACCTTCTTCTTTACAAATACTCAAGTTCAATTTATATATATCCATATAACAAAATTCAATAATCAAATTTTTAGTTATTTGGTTTTAGTTTCCCCAAAATTTGATATAGTACTCCATTGTATGATGGATTTAGCTCTACTTATATCATTTTATGTGTTCAATGACATCACAACAGAACAATATTCACTGAACAACCATTAGTACAACCCTTAGAGAACAAAAAATTAAATCATTCTAATAAGTTCATTAGTTGTTAAAATAATAGATATTAAATATTCACATTGTAAAACCTAACATATATGAGATATTTTTTGATAAATATAATATATAATTATTAATATAGTATTTCTATTTCCATTTAATGGTATGTACACATTATATAGGTATTTATAATAAATATATAGTCCCAAGAAAATTTGAACACTTTATTCATTTATAATTTCAAGTCATAATTAAATATAAGAAGGAAGGGAAAATCAAGATTAAATTATAAGATGAACAGAAGTAGTTCCAAAAAAATTTCAAGAAAAAGAAATAAATGATGTTATTTTTATTATACATACCATATAAAATTAAAACTATATACCCTGAAGAATATTATGGTAATTGTTTCTTAAAATGAATAACTTGTTAATTTTTAAACTTTTTTAGATATCATTATATACTTATTATGATAAATCTACTTAATTAGGTTATATATTTTTTATATCCCATTCTTGGATATATGAAAATTAGAAATGCATTATATCCTTTACAAATTAGTAATACAGAATATTTTAACATTTTATATATCAAATTTCAATTACAAGTTTTATAATATGCATTTAATTTCTTGTTCTACATGTTATTGTGCTGCGAATATATCAAAAACTACATCATTTAATGAAAATGAACAAAACAATATGTTGATGTATTATAATGTATGACAAACTATTCAGGTATATTTAATAAAATTTCACTATTAGAATATATATTGAAACAAATTTCCTCTAATTTTCAATATTTTTAAAATAATCATATAGTTATTACTAAGGATACTAAAATTTTAAATTTATTAAGGATGTCTCAAACCAAAATCCCTTTAAATGTATCTATTATATGTAGCTATTTTTTAATATATATATATATATATATATTAATTTTTAAAAATTATTAACCCTTTATTTATTTATATTTATTCAGTACTATAAAGATACTAGTGATAAATTATTTTCTAAAAGTTATATAAATTCATTCAATAATGATAGGGAACGTTAAATGGTCTAAAAATGTTTAAAAAGATCATGAAGATGTATTTTATACTACTATTTTATTTATTTTTATTATCTAATTTTAGAACTGTGAGAATGAATCATGTATGATTTTGATTTGTTTTGTAGTTGGAAAGATTTAAAGTGAATTCTTTCTATTTTAATAGTGTTTTTTGATTTAAAACATGTATCAAATGTTCACAACATAGCAACCATGACTTATTTTGAGTGAAAGTATAGGAAAATGGTCATTGATGAATTTTTGAACTATTGTTTTAAACCATATTCATTTTGATATGTGGTGTTTTTAGAATAATAAAAAGTTAATTTTTAAAATTTTAAATGATATCAAAGATAAAATCACATTCCATATCATCAAAACCAAGAATTCGAGTTTAGATAGTCATGAAAAACATGAAAAAAGTTCAATAATTCATTTTTATCCTTTAGAAATGAATCTCATGTTATTATTATGAATTCTATTGTCCAAATTAATGATACACAATGAATTCATAATGATTTTAAGTGAAATTGTTTAACATTAAAATTTTTATCTAAGTTATAATTTCACATCCACTACTCAAAAACCAATAAAATGAGATTAGTTTCTTAAAAAATTTTGTAACAAAAAAATTACTTTTTTATCTTTTAGGAATTAACTACAAATTAATTTAATGTGTAGTATGGTTAGAATTACCAAAAGTTTATATTCTTAATTTAATGTATTATTTTAGCTAAAAGCATGTATTACTTTCTCAACACTATGAAAATAAGATTATATCAACATAAAAATATAAAAAAGGTATTCATTTCATTTTTGATATTTAGGAATGCATAATAAATAATTATGGCGTCTGATTTTTTTAGAGGGACCAAAAGTAAATTTCCTCAATTAAAAAGGGTTATTTTAATTAAAACATGCTACGCGTGATAGAAAAATAAAAAACGAGGTCGAATTGTAGTAAAACTATAGGAAAATGATCTTAGATTTATTTTTTACTTACTCTAATAAACGTCAAATAATTATAATGGGAGGTGTAGTCAGTATAATTGAATCAAAAAAAAATATTCCATCTTAAGTGTAATCAAAGTTAAAATCACGTGTCTTTTTATCAAAACCAAGAAATCAAATTTATATTTTCATAAAACTATAGGGAAAAAATAATTGAATCATTTTTGACATGTATAAATAAATCACATTCCATTCAAATATAAACTAGATTGTTTGGAAGTGTTTTTTTCATTTTAAAATTGTTATATAAGTAAAAAGTGTGTATCATATGATCCAAATGGTGTAAAAACCCTTAGCCTTTTAGAAAAATTACTATATAAAATAATTGATTTATTTATAAAATTTTATATATATTCTGTAATTCAATCATATACTCGGAGTGGTTGAAATGAATTAAAATGTGTGTTCTCAATTTAAAAGTGAAATTTTTGTTGAAAATAGGTGTCACATTCTATGATCCAAGAAAAATGAGCTCATATAGTTATAAAAATAGAGAAAAATGGTATTTGATTCATTTTTTGGTTTTAGTAATGAGTCATACATCGTTCCTAAACATTTTTTTTTGAAATTATTGAAATTGAGTGATGTTAATTTAAAATTTATATTTTAGATAAAAATGCATGTCACATACTCAAAACTAGAAAAAAAATATTGGGATGTCATGTAAGTCTAGGAAATTGATATTTGACATAGTTTTGATGTATAGGAACAAACTGTGCCATATTTTGATACATGGTTTGGTCAAAATGACTTAAAATGATTTCATTTTATTTTAATATTTATTAAAGTTAAAAGAATGCTTGTGCTCAAAACCATTAGAAAAATATCAATTTAAAAATGAATTTTTATGCATTTATGGAACTAAAAAATTCAAATTCTATTCTGAAAATTATTGAATTTATAATTTCTTAAAGCATGTTTTTTCATTTGTAATGTTTTTCTATGTTAAAAACATGCATTGAGCACATAAAACTATGAAAAACTGCTTAGTTCCCAAAAAACACTTGAAATTTATATTTAATTTATTTTTTATTTTTAGGAACAAAACTAACTTGAATTAGAAATACAGTATGTTCAAAATGATTAAAAGTTTGTATTCTAAATTTAAAATTGTAAACATGCTCAAATTGTCATGAAAATGGTATTTATTTTATTTATGATCTATATGATTAAGTACCTATAACTATGACATTTAGTGTTTTTAAAATGACTAAAAGTGTTAATTATCTATTTAAAAGTGATATTTTAGTTGTAAAATTTGTTTCATATGCTCAAAACTATGAAAATTATTTTTAATTATCCTGAAACTCTTTTAAAATGATTACTGGTTCATTTTTTACCTGTAAGAATAAATTCCATGTAATTCTGTTTTTTTATGGTTGATAATACAAAAATTACCTTTTTTATTTTAAGTGTTATTAATAATAAAAATACATCTCACATCCTCATAACTAAGAAAATATGTTCAAATATTTATAAAACTTTTTTACAAATGATCATCGATTAATTTGTCACATGTCACAAATCAGCTCAGATACCTTGGTACCCTGATATGTGATCTGATCTTGACATAGGCTGAAGGGTGTTCCCAATATTCATAGGTTAGAAATAAGCACCTAAAATTATAAAATATAAAATAGGGAATAGTTCATCCACAAGACAACATATGATAAAGAAATAAGTTAGTATGATAAACACTCTAAATCAAAGAAAGTACCAAAAAATAAAATAGATAAATGAAAACTAAAAATTATACATCATAAAATGTACTCATAATATTACAAGATAAATAACCCAAGTCCCAATGGACAGATCACTCTAAGCCTAATGGATCAACAACAACTACCACCTCCAAGTGAAATATTCCCCTTCCTCTATCCTGGCATAAGGAATTCTACAAACACAAGAAGGAAAAGTGTACGGTGTCAGATAAAAGACCAGTGGGGTCTCAATAAGTGTTACATAATAAGATTCCATAATAATAATACAATTCGTGCTTTCGATTTTAAATAAGATAAGAATTTTAGTACAATTTCATATCTATAACAAATCATACTTTCATTTTAATTGGTGGAAATATTTCAAAAAAAATGTTTAATAAACATTTTATATAAATTAGTTTATATAAATAAAATGAAATAAATTAAGTGGTACAAAATAAATTGAATATATATCTCAAAGTAATCATAACAAGTAACATGGACATCTACCCTATGGTATGCTAATTCATGTCTATAGGATCCTCACACTCTAATGTTCATAGTCATTATAATACCTGTCCCGGCCCATCCCCTAGGGTATGTTCCATGACTACCCCAACCCACCGTCCATAGGCCAAGGGCTGGTGACTAGCACTGGAAAGGCGAAACCTAAAAAGGGAAGGAATTTCCATTAAACTTGTACACACATAGATAGGGTACACTACATTCAAATAAAAAATGATGGAAAATAATTAGTACAACCACCACTATGAACCACCACTGAGAGTAAAAGAATGTATTGAAAGTAAAAAAAAAGGCTAGTATACAAGCCCAATTGAAAGAGTAGTACAAAAAATCGAAAAAAAATCTCCAGAGATCATCCTCCAAAGATACTACCTGAAGGGTAGGTACAGCTCGTCACTGTGTCTCACCACATCAATCGGTCACCTCTATGTACCATCCAGCCTTGGATCTCCAAAATCTCAGTCAAGTTGTCCATCGTCTACACAAGACACAAAAAGGTATGAGTGAAGATTGTGTAGGGGTGAGTATAACAATACTCAGTAGGAACCCTGATACCCCTGAAGGTCTCTTAAAATCCCCCAATAGAAAACCACAAAGCATGATCCCAATCACAAGACACAAATTAAAAGATATCTCACACCAGGTATACAACATAACGAACATAAATAAAGATGATTAGTCATAAAGCTAGATCATCTTATTATGTCAAGAGAATTTTTGTTGCTGGACTGCACAGGATCCCTATGTGATGAATCAGAGAGGATCTCTAGATGATGACCCATAGAGGATCGCTAGGTGATGACCCACAGATGATCACTAGGCACTAACCCATGGAGGATCGGTATGTGCTGAGCCACATAGGATTGCTACATGCTAACCCATGAAGGATCTCTAAATGGTGACTCATAAAGGATCACTAACTGTTGACCCATAGAGTATCGCTGTGTTCTGACCCACATAGGATCAATATTCCTTCATCACGTCATAGCCAGCCACTGGATTCCCTCACATAGAATGCCTAATTTCTAGAGAATCAGATCCTCAAGCCACTGATCATATTTCAACTTCCAAAAATTCTAACTTTAAATTAACCCAATGAATGATCTTGTGGTAAGGATTCCAACACAACAGGCGGTGCTTCAATCAGATGCCGAGTCTGTAAGATATTGGAAAAAAGGTAAATAGGGCCCAGTTGGATTTGAGTATTATTCAACCTGGTAGTACTCCAAATTTTTTCCAAAACTCAATTGTAGTATCTCCAAATGACCTCCTTGTAAAAAGGGCCCTCACTCTGCAGATGACAGATCAATTGGACACCTGGTCTGTGAGTTATGCCAATTTATGTGAAATAGGGTCGGTCAGGTATGTATCCGGTAGGGGTCTAGCCCGGCCAGCCCATTGAGCCAGTAGGTCTATCCTAGATGGCACAGGTCTCGCCTGGATGGCACAGGTCTGGCCCACATGAAGAACCTGGCCCATATGGTGTGGTCCAGTTATGATGGACTGGATGCGGGGCATCCGGTTCTCCCAGCTGGCGGCACTAGCAGGGCGCTACCCCATCCACATTGTCATGACCCATCCCCTGAGGTTCGTACTGTGACTACCCCAAGCACTCCTTCCATGGGCCAGGGGCTGGTTACTAGCACCGGAAAAGAAAAACCCCAAAATGGAATGCATTTCCTTTAAAACTGTACACACATATATAGGGAACACTATATACCAGTAAAACGCAATGAAAATTATGTAATATAACCCCCACTAAGAATAGACACTGAGAGTAAAATTAATTACTAAAAGTAAAAATGGGCCAGTATACAAGCCCAACTGAAAGAGTAGTAAAGAAAAAAGGAAAAACAAGCTTTAGAGATTGTCCGCCAAGGATCTTACCTAAATGGTATGTAAATCATGTCAATGCATCTCACCATGTCAATTAGTCACATCCATGTACTGTCTATCCCTGGATCTCTAAAGTCTCAATCAAGTTATCCATCATTTTCACATGACATGACAAGATTATAGTGAAGCCCGTGTAGGGGTGAGTTTAACAATACTTAGTAGGGACCCCAAGACCCCCGAATGTCTCTTAGAATCTGTTTCGTAGTTCCTTGAAATGTGCATTCTTATTTTAATAATCACTACTTCCAGGTGGTTTCCATGGGATTTATTTATGGAATAGGAAACATCCAACAGGTGGTTTCCATTCGATACTTATGAATGTACATTGATCAAGAGGATGGGAGGTCGAACTCATCACACCCTTTTGAGAGGAATTATTGTCTACTCTAGGACTCTCTTTATAAATATAATATATTTTCATGAATCCTTATTAATTCACCATGTATGGCATAATTTTCCAGTGGAATTTTCAATCACTTATTAACATGTGTAAAATTTAGAATCATCAGTATGTATTCAAGGATCTTCATCAATGGAGATATCCATATATATTCGAGGTTCTCCATTAATGGTATCCTCTAATTTAATATTTCAATATTATTTTAATCGTTGTTATGATGATACTAGTTTTTAATCCACTCAGTGGGGCACTCTGGAATTTATTGTCATCCAGGGAGACGAAGTTTTGGTTTGATCTTGTGATCATTCCCATAAAATAGGCTACCTACGTGTCCTTGTAAAAGAAATCTGAACCCTCATAGTTTGGTTCCACTGAATGGGAAACATCATACCTTATAAGGTCATGTTATAAGGACAAAACCATAGAGTTTAATTTCAAGTGGTATTGACATCTAAGTGAATGATTCATAGTCAATGTTTGGTGTGGGACATATACGAAAGCGGTCCAATGAACTTGGAAAGGATATGGGTTTCCTTGTAGGATCAGACCTTGTTGGGAATATGGCCCAAGGAGAACATGGTTGATTTAAGGTATTGGGTTTGAACCTCTATGAGGCTTCCTACACATCCCTTGTGGATGTGAATAAAAGCCAACGTAGTTCGATAAGTCTCATAGGAGTGTATGGTCCTTTGGGAGAACTCAGTTTGGGGTTACTTCCTGAAAAGGATATCATGGTGATTTGGGGGGTTAATTTGGGGCTTACTCTTGAGGAGGATGCCTATATTAAGGTAATTAGGATTGGATTCTTAAATAGGATATCTAGTGATCTCTGGCTCTAAAAGGGCTTCCTACCTATCCTGGTTTGAATAAGAATCAGAGTTCTCATAGTTCATTCATTCGTGAAAATGTTGTAATCGTGACAAAACTATAATCCCACGTGAGTCATGCTCGATGTGAGAAACAAGATAATGTCAAAGATTAAACAAAGAAACTTTCAAATTTTTTCATCCTATGCTGGTGGAAGAGGAGACACCTATGGCAGAGAGGGTGGATGAGGTCGAGGTGACCGTCGAAGTGGGTGAGGTGACGATCCTTCCCTCTATTCTGTTTACATTGCACAAGGGTCCTATGTAAGGTGGAAGGGATGAAGTTTAGGATATTATACTAGGATGGTTTCCCTAAAATTGATCTTGGTAGGGGATTTAGAATTCTCATATGATTGTGTGGAAAAGAAAAGGTTAAGTGTACCTTCCCTACTAGAAACCTATGTTTCTAGGTATTAGAGACAAGAAGGGGAGGACAGAACCCAAACCCTTATTCTAAAAACCGGGAACTTCCCAGCACTGTTCCTAGGATTAAATTCCATGTGTCTATGGATATACAAACCCACATACATTCCATTAATCCTAACCCCATTGTGAAACAAATGTTGGAATCCTATGACTTTGGATATACAAACCCAAATATAATACACGCTGATGCGCCTTTCCTTAAGGTTTGATAGGTCAGGAGGTTTTGGTGGAGGCTTTAACTTGGTCCCTTTCAGATAAGAGAACCAAGATAGTATATACCCTACCATTAATTGATTTTATTAAAAAGGGTACTTGAGTTGACTGCATAGGTACCTTGCGAAAGTATGTCATGTAGGTACCCCATGTTGATGTATTGTGTAGGTATACTGCGTAGGTATGTTGTGCATATATGGTGCGTAGGTATGTCGTGCGGGTGTGGCTGAGGACTAAATAATGTGTTTCACATAGGAGAACCAGACATATGTAAAAATTGTAAAAAATACGTTCAATACATTCTTATCTCGTATTAATTATATCTTCTCTCGTGTTTTTAGAGAGCTACCTGTGACAAATTTAGGGATTTTGGCGAAAGAGCAACATAGTGGGAGTTTCAGAGAGTCTTTCATCTTTTTTTATTCCTAAAATGGGGAGCCCAAGGGCTCTATTTATAGGCATAGATGGGGGCTCGTCGAAGAGATATTTCCCGCATAGGTCCTTCATGCAGCTCCGCGTCATAGGTACTCCGAGTAGGGGCACAGAAATTTTTCTGGCATGGAGATATTTCCTTCATAGTTCCTTCATAGCTCCTTTGTGAAGCTCCACTACATTTTTAATTTTATAACATTATAATTCATCTTACACATTTTCTGGAATGAGGTATGAGAACAAAATCAATTTTTCGGATAAAAGAAGTGTTTTAAAAAAAACGCAGTTTTTCCGCCTTTTGATGGCGCACCCATTTTAAATATAATTTTTGACAAGTTTATAAGTTCAATTTTACAAAATAAAATTCTTATTTTGAATCAAGATATAAAAATTTACATTTGATAAAGTTTTGAGATTTTTCTAACAACGTTCTTATTTTGATGAAGAGTAAAAACACGCTAAATTTTACTTAAAAACAACTTTTTCATCTAGATAATTTATATGGTTTAATTATAATATTAAATTGTTTTAAATTATAAATAGAATATATTTTTATCATTTAATATAATGTATGTCATTATCATTAATTTTACATTTAATTCGTAGGTAAAATCAATTCAATATTTTGGAATGTTTTAAACAAAAACCCATTTTTTCGACAACAGGATTTACTTTAAATTAATTACTGAAACTTCTATGTTTTGAATTTGGAGAAATTGATTCCATATTTGGAATCATTAGGTACAAATTATGTTAATAAGATACTTTATATTTTTGGGCATTATGAATAGTAACTACATTAAATTTTATTTACCACTATTAAAGGTAAATTTGGTAATTAAGGGTAAACATAATATTATAAAATTATCCTAACACCTGTATTAATATAATTGAATGATTATATTTCTTCCTATAATATACATGGGTCTAAATGGTATCTATTAGAACCCACTTTTATGTGATTAAGACCATTAATTTATTTTATTTAAATGAATGTGAAATATGTCTCACTGAAACTTTAATAATTAAATTATTTTTAATATAAGGTTATACAGAATATAAATTCGGTTAAAAAACTCATTTGAAATATCAATATTTTTTCTTTATCATGGTAATTTATTTGTAATTTTTAAGAAATATATAATTATTTTAATAGCTTATAAATTAATGATGCAGAAATTATTTATTTAGTGAAAAATTGATAATATAGTTTTATTAACCTAATAATAACCATTAAAGGCCCCAAAGCCTGACAAAAAATTATTAGTCGTGTACATATAAACTATAATCATCCAAAAGTAAAATTTTTGACCATTTCAAGACTTATAAATCAATTATGACACTTATATTATTTTATTTTAAATGATGTCAAAGTTGTCACCTTCATAATTTAATAAACATAACATTTTAAAGGTTTGATGTTTTGGAAGATAAATTCGACTATAAGTATTCTCATGACAGATATTATATTTATATTTATTATAGTATTTATTTTTTAATTTTTATGCAACAAATAAGTATATTAAATAATTATACAAAAATGTTGTAGCAATTATTTTGTTAAGAGAAAATAAAATAAATGGTTTTAAAAATATTAAAGTAAATATTATATGAACTAATTAATATGCTACAAATATTTTATATAATAATAGAACAAGTTAGTAAAATATTAAATATTTTGGATCGAATATATTCTATGTTTCTATTTTATTTAAATTCAAATAAATGAATAGTGCCAAAATTTACAATATTGGTATTTTATAAAAATAACATATTATTAAATTATTTAAAAATCACAAAAATATTTAAAAATTACAAATTGAAAAATATATGGTCTAAAATGTTATAATGTATCCAATTATGGTAAATTTACAACATATAAGTATGTATTTATAATAATTTAAAATTTAGAATATTATTACCAAAAATAAAATTAAATATATTAAATAAGGATAAATCAAAATGATAAGTTTTAAAATAAACTTAAAACATGTCTAAATGTTATTTTTTGATTATATTAAAACCCTATCTCATATAATATTATAATTGAGTCATTTTTGGAGGTTTTATGTGGGGTTTTAATTTATTATAAATTAATATTTTTTAGGTTTCCAAAGGTACCCCTCTCCTCCATTATAAAAGGGAACCTCCTCCCTCTCCACTTCACACCAATATTACCCTTTCAGATTCCTCAAAACCTATACCATTTCACTTCTCCACTTCTCTATAAAAATACTAGAGGTCCTGGTCTTCTTCAATGACCAACTTTACTTCCCTAAGAGGAGGTTAAGAGGAGGTGCGTCGAAGAAGTGGTAATATCCTTTACCGATTCTTTCAAACTTATTTCTTCCCCTACTTCCCCTATATGAGTTTTTTCATTATTAAGTAATAAATCCAGTATCAATTTTATACTAATATCTTATTATGAATATGAAAAAACCCTAATCTATCTTCTATCCATCCTATGAAAAAATGAAATCACCACGCGTGTGTACGTACGGCTTACCATCTCCACCCCATGGTGTAATATATTAATTCATCCCTAACATACTTGGATGGGTATGAGGATGGAAGAAATAACAATATATGATTATTGTAAAGTGATATTTATTCTGAAACATTATACACCATACACTTCAATACAATTCCACAATCATGGGAATGATATCATCGCTCTTGCGTACGTACAGCATACTGTCTCCACGATGTGATGCGACTCGTTCTACAAGATCTTCATTGAATAATGATTATATAAATGAATCAATGAATAAATATGTTATATATTACACTAATACCATTATTTAAATGATGTATCTATAACCTAAAAAATTTAATAAAAATTTATTCGACAAAACACGCATAAGAACATAAAGCAATGAACGCCCGAATAACAATTAGCAATTAAATATTACTAACAAGAAGATAAGAATTTGACCATATATGATATCATAACAATGAATGTGATTTTGGAATAAGTCACTAACATTATATAAATCATTATACAGTAGTTTTAGATATGTACAAAGAATATCGGACCGAAGGTAAGGGATAATTATTCCAATCGCATTCTTATCCGAGATTATTTATTCGTAAGTATTTAAAAGGGTTATGTTTAACATCCATGCCCATGTTTTCTAAAAATGATTTAATAAAATGTTTAATATTCTTCCATGTATGTTTACAGTCATGTTTACCCTTTTTTGACTTTTACTACATGGTATTTAGGGAGTCTTTCTTTTGTTTACCAAATGAGGTACTTTTTGACTTTTTCGATAAAAGTGTGAGGAGAATGTTTTTTTAACTTATACGGCATGAATGGATTTATAAGGTTTCAAAATTCCTTTTCTTCATGAATCATACTCTACAATATTTCAGGATTATTTTCAATAAAATCCTTTTCTTTTAAAATTGCATGGCATTTTTTGAAAAGAAAATTATTTTGAAGAAGAAAGGATATTTTCCTCAAGAATTCATTTCAAGTGTTTTATCAAAACTATTTTCCATCTAAGATGATATTATTTAGAATTTTTATGTTTTGAGTATAATTTCTCTATTATTTACATGGCTTTATTTTTATAATGATGAAATTATATCCATTTGTTTTATATGGATTATTTCATGATTGGATGATGTTTATGAAACCCATTTTATTCTTTGGGTAATGATGAATGATTTATGATTTTTTTGTGGAACATGTATGAATGATTGCAATATGAGATGGGTGAGACCAATATCTCCCTCCAATGCATTGGGTAAAGATTTATATCTCATGATATTGACATGGTTAGAATGGAGAATAAATCTGGTTCAGTAATACAGGGTTGTAATGACAGGTAAACCCGGTTCAATAATTGACTTTGTCCACTATGATGGTCTTGGAAGCAATGCCTTGGCTACTGTGGAAATCATATCATGTGCTTAATGGTTTTCTACAATTAAATTTTTTATTCCCATAAAATATTAACATTATTAATGTTACTTTATAATATATTCCTTATGTACTTCCATGTTTTATGGCATTGCTCAAGATTTTGATGTTTATTTTATGCTCATGTTTTTACGTTCAAATTTTTATGGATTGTTTTATGTTCTCCTTGTTTACCCTTACTGAGCATTTGAGCTCACCCTTTTTTTGTTTTCTTTTCCCCAGGATATAAATAAAGGTTTTAGGTAAAAAATGGGAAGAACTATATGGTACATGTTGAAGATCTTTCACCATGATTAGAAGATTTTGTTCTGAGTTTCCAAAGATACTAAACTAATAAGGTCTTTGGGTGTCTGTTTTGGTCATGTATTAAGTTTTCCACAAAATTAATGTAATGTCCATGTACGTCAAGCTTTGGGTCACTAATTTTTTTATCAGAGCGAAGGATCAATCAACCTTTGGAAACTAGGATGTGAAAACTTTAGTGAGATCCCTAGAGATATTTCAAGGGTATGTCTAGGGATATCCCTAGGGTTAATTATACGTATTATAGTCCTAGAATTATGGTAACGATCTTAGAATTAAACCTAAGATGTTATATATTGAAGGTACTCCCCCTTTATTATGTTGTTTTCCTAGCATGATTTTTTCCTCTTACACTATTCTTTTTGGGTTTTAAACAATGGATAGAACCCAAAGGAACTATGTTGATCAATGTAATGGGAAATGCAATGATTGTCCTCCTGAACAAACCAATGTTATGGGAGATGGAGTGAAAAATATTATTTATATACTTACACAATCTATGAATCATTCTAGGCTTCCAAATGAGCATAGAAGGGAACAATAATCTATTGAGTCCTTCATGAGGCAACAACCACCTTATTTTAGTGGGTATTCTGATCCACTTGTTGCTGAACAATGGATCAGTACCATTGAAATGATATTTTCCATACATCGTTGTTTAGAGCATGAAAAAATCATTTTGGCTGTTTACTGTTTAGTAGGTGTAGAAGACCAGTGGTGGACTCTAACTAAGAATACAAGGTGCTAAGATGAAATTGAATCCATGGAATGGGACGAGTTCAAGAACTTGTTTTTCAATAAGTAATTCTCGTGTATTCTTTGAAAAAAGATGGAAAAGGAGTTCCTTGAGATTAAGAAAAAGGATGATAAATCTATTAGTATATACGAGGTGAATTTTACAAGGCTTGCAAGGTATGCATCTGGCTTTATCATCCAATCTGAAAGTAAAGTTGATCGATTCATTAGTTGCTTAAAAGAATGTATTTGAAGGGAATTAGCTATAATAGACTTCAGTAGCTATGAAGAAATTTTTTGGTGTGCTATAATTGTATAACTAAAAGCTAGTGTTATATATCCATATCATGTTTTTGACAAGAAATGAAAGATAGAGTTCAAGGAAAAATCTCAAAACAATGGTGAAAAGAAGACGAATGTTTCTTTATGCTCAAAGTGTGTAATGAAGCATGGTGTAGATTGTATTAAAGGGACTAGAAAATGTTTTAAGTGTGGAAAAGAAGGTCATTAAGCAGCTGAGTGTCAAAGTAATGGAAAAAGGTTACCTAATGATGTGAATAGAGAAAAGATTATAGAAAATGCACCACCAACACTTCAATACTACAAGTTCAAGGAAATGTGTCATTATACTAACCAATTCCATAATCCAAGGGTTAATGATGATCAAAATAAACAAACTCTTAAGAAAAAGGACAAAGGGAAGTCACATTTCATCACTATTGGCAATTTTGAGTATGGAAATGATGTGGTGGAATGATTAAGTGTTTATGTTACAAGATTCCAAAAAAATGTTGTGGAATCTCATTTATAGTATCGTGGAATATTGGAATATCTATGTATTGGTTTATTGTGGTTTTTAATAATTATATGGTACCAGTTACCATGAAAAGTGATTGAAATATTTTTGGAAAGCAGATGATATGCACATAATGAAGGGATAAGGAGAAAATAATATGTTTGACAGTATTAATGAGCTCATGAATGATATAAGGACAAAGTGATATCACGGTTTGAGTATATATAAATTTTGGGATATTCGTATGTGGAAAGAGTTAAGTTTTCATAGCATTCATGTGTTAACTAATGTTTTGTGGGTATTAATTTTTCAAGAGAATACATGATTAAGGTATTCACATGTTTGTAATGCGACCAACAAAAAGATATATCTTATGATATATGATGATAAATGATGGTATTCACATGCTTGGTAGATTACCTTTCTAGTAATCGTTTTATTTATCCTATGAGATTGGACAGAAGTATTTTTGATAATCCTAAAGGTTGTAATGGATTAATTTAGACATCAGATAGTATTTCTTAAGGCTATAAATTTTTTATTTTATTTCTGAAATGTTATAATAGTATAGTTTTAGAAAAAGGACAACCTGTGGAATGGGTGACAACCCGTCACGTCAGACAGAGCTGTGGGAATCGAACCCACAACTAAAGTGTGACTGGCCTCTATCACCCACCACTAGCCTACAGGAAGTCCTTGGTTTGTAGAAATTAGTTTTATGGTTTGATAGATGAAGTATAAGTCCATTTTTGGAACCATATACGATTAACCTCACCATAGATGGACTTATATATATTTAATATCTTATGCTAACATTTTTGTGATAGAGACAGATGGAATGACCTATAATTCTATCGCATGATCTGCTAATACTTCACGAGTGACAAATTCAAACACATTTCTCTAAATACGAGATGATGTGGAAATTCTTCATGGAATGACCACCAATGATATTAAACTAAAATCAAGTAAGTATTTATCCTTATGAAAAAACTCATCAACTTTAGGGAAATGATCTTGAAATCCAAAAATGTTTTCCTAGTACCCTCATATCTGATGAATCAGATGGTACCTTAGATCATCATAAATTTATGTCTTGGTGATTTTTGGATTTTTCATAGCCATGTACTCTACCACTCTTCATCAGAAGTTGATGGTTATATTTCTCTTCCATATCTATATTTTCAGCTATATTATCCTATGTGAAAACCCAATGATGAGTTTCTTTGGGTATCCATTATATTTATAACGTTCCTTTTTATAATGATATTTTAGTAGTCCATTTTACAATGTGGGTTTCTATGAATGAAACGTTCAAGTAGAAAACCATTTATAACATCGATGAATTTTGAGGGCGAAATTCACTTTAAGGGGGTTAGAATGTAACACCCAAAGATTTTATGAGAATTATTATTTTTAATTTCTTTGATGCCTTTTCTGTATGCTTCAACAAGATTATATTTCTCTATACACAACACCATATTATCTTGTAGTATACACAACACTATTCTCATCTTGTCATGCACACAATTTCAAGTTCTTTCGAATAAAATTAATTTTACACAAAACCAAGTATAGATTTTGATCAATGTATAACTGAACTATATTTTGAGTATTTTATATGCAACACCAAATGAAGGTTTCCCTACACACAACCCTTACTTGTCTTGCATTACACGCAACAGCGACCTTCCACAATAGTGTGTCTTGTATACAATACCGAGTTTCATTAAACATTGAAGTATTGTTATAATATTATTATAAACTAGATGTTCTGAATAGTATAAACCGCATTTGGAATTTTATAACATTATAATTCATCTTACACATTTTCTGGAATGAGGTATGGGAACAAAATAAATTTTTCGGGTAAAATAAGTATTTTTCAAAAAATGCAGTTTTGCCACCTTTTGATGGCGCACCAATTTTAAATATAATTTTTGACATGTTTAAAAGATAAATTTTACAAAATAAACTTCTTATTTTGAATCAGGATATAAAAATTTACATTGGATAAAGTTGTGATATTTTTCTGACAACGTTCTTATTTTGATGAATAGTAAAAACACGCTAAGTTTTGCTTAAAAACAACTTTTTCATCGAGATAATTTATATGGATAAATTATAATAGTACATTTTTATAAAGTATAAATAGAATATATTTTTACCATTTAATATAATGTATTTCATTATAATTAATTTTAAATTGAATTCGTAGGTAAAATCAATTCAATCTTTTACAATGTTTTAATCAAAAAACCATTTTTTTACAACAATATTAATTTGAAATTAATTAATACAACTTCTATATTTTGAATTTGGAAAAATGGATTCCATATTTGGAATCCTTAAATTCAAATTATGTTAATAGGCTACTTTTTATTTCTGGGAATTATGAATATTAACCACCGTAAATTTTATTTACCACAGTTAATGGTAAATTAGGTGATTAAGGGTAAACATAATATTATAAAATTATCCTAACACTTTTATTAATATAAATAGATGATTATATTTCGTCCTAAAATACACTAGGGTTGAAATGGTATCTATTATAACCCACTTTTATGTGATTAAGACCTTTAATTTATTTTATTTAAATGAAAGTGAAAAATGTCTCACTCAAACTTTAATAATTAAATTATTTTTAAGATAAGGTTATAAATAATATAAATTCGGTTATAAATACTCATTTGAAATATAAAAAAAATTTCTTTATCATTGTAATTTATTTGTAATTTTTAGGAAATATATAATTTCCTTAATAGCTTATACATTAATGATGCATAAACTATTTATTTAGTGAAAAATCAATAATATTGTTTTATTATACTAATAATACCCATTAAAAGACCAAAAAATTGCCCAAAACTTATTAGTCATGTACATGTAAACCATAAGAATCCAAAGGTCGGATTTTTTACCCATTTTAGCCTTATAAAAGCGATTAGGACACTTCTATTATTTTATTATAAATGATGTCAAAGTTGTCACCTTCATAATTTAATAAACATAACATTTTGAAAGATGCGTTTTTTATAAAGATAAATTCAACTAAAAGTATTATTATTAAATATATTACAGTTCTATTCATCTTAGTATTTTATTTTTAATTTTTATGCAACAAATAAGTATATTAAATTATTATACAAAAATGTTGTAGTAATTATTTTTTTAAGAGAAATATGAAATAAATGGTTTTAAAAATATTAAAATAAATATTATATGAATTAATTAATATGATTCACGAATTTTCTACAAGAATATGAAATTTTAGGAACCTATTAAATATATTTTTTCGAATATATTCTCTATTTTTATTTTATTAAAATTCTAATAAATTAATATTGTCAAAATTTATACTATTGGTATTTTATAAAAGTAACATATTATTAAATTATTTAAAAATCCCAAAAATATTTAAAAATTACAAATTGTAAATTATATGGTCTACAAGGTTATAAAGTATCCAATTATGGTAAATTTAAAACATATAAGTATGTATTTATAACAATTTAAAATTTAGAATATTATCACCATAAATAAAATTAAATAGATTAAATAAGGATAAATCAATTTGATAAGGTTTAAAATAAACATAAGACATATATAAACGTTATTGGTTGATGATATTACAACCCTATCTCATCTCATATTCTAATTTAGTCATTTTTGGAGATTTTTAAGTGGGGTTTTAATTTATTATAAATTAATATTTTTTAGGTTTCCAAAGGTGCGCCTCTCCTCCCTTATAAAAGGGCACCTCATCCCTCTCCACTTCAAACCAATATTGATCTTTTAAATTCATCCAAAACATTCCCATTTCACTTCTCCACTTCTCTAGAAACCTACTAGAGGTCATGGTCTTCTTCAAATATCATCTTTAGTGCCCTAAGAGGAGGTTAAGAGGAGGCGTGTCGATGAACAGGTAATATCCTTTAACGATTATTTCAAACTTATTTCTTATCCTACTTCTTCTATATGAGTTGTATTGTTATTAAGTAATAACTCAATTATCACTTGTATAATGATATATTATTATGAATATGAAACAACTATATTCTATCTTCTATCCATCCTATGGAAAAATGAAATCACCGCGCGGGCGTATGTACGACTTATTGTCTCCATGCCATGGTGTAATCATTTATTTCATCACTAACATACTTTGACGGGTATAAGGATGAAAGAAATAACTATATATTATTATTTTAAAGTGATATTTATTCTGAGATATTATACACCATACACGTCAATACAATTCCACAATCATGGGAATGATATCATCGCTCATGCGTACGTACGGCCTATCGTCTCCACGATGTGTTGTGACTCTTTCTACATGATCTTCATTGAATAATGATTATATAAATGAATTTAATGAATAAATATGATATATATTACACTAATACCATTATTTAAATTATGTTTCTATAACCTAAAAATAGGAATAAGAATTTATTCGACAAAACATGCATAAGAACATAAAGCAATGAACACCCGAATAACAAGTAGCAATGAAATATTACTGATAAGAAGATAAGAATATGACCATATGTGATATCATAACAATGAATATGATTCTGGAATAAGTCAATGAAATTATTTAAATCATTATACAGGTGGTTCAGATACGTACAATTCATATTGAACCTAAGGTAAGAGATAATTATTTCAATCTCATTCTTATCCGAGATTGTTTATTCATATATATTTATTAGGGTTATGTTTATCATTCATACCGATGTTTTATAAAAATGATTTCATAAAATTTTTACTATTTTTCCATGTATGTTTAAATTAATGTTTACCCTTTCTTACTTTTACTACATGGTATGTATGGAATTTTTCTTTTGTTTACCATATGAGGTACATTTTGACTTTTTCGGTAAAAGTACGAGGAGAATGTTTTTTTAACTTATATGGCATGAACAAATTTTTACGGTTTCATAACAAATTTTCTTCATGAAGATTACTCTACAATATTTCATGGTTATTTTCAATAAAATCTTTTTCATTTAAAATTGGGTGGAATTTTGTTAAAAGAAAATGATTTTGAATAAGAAAGGATATTTTCCTCAAGAATTCATTTCATGTGTTTTATCAAAACTATTTTCCATCTAACATGACATTATTTATCATGTTTATGTTTTAAGTTTAATGTCTCTATTATTTACATGGTTTTATTTTTATTATGATGAAATGATATCCATTTGTTTTATATCGATTATGTCATGATGGGATGATGTCTATGAAACCCATTTTATTCTTTGGGTTATGATGAATGATTTATAGTTGGTTTGTGGCACACGTAAGAATGATTTCAATATGAGATGGATGGACCTATATCTCCCTCCAATGCCTTGGGTAAAGATTTATATCTCATGTGATATACATGGCTGGAATGGAAAGTAAATCAGGTTCATTAATACAAGGCTGGAATGACAAGTAAACTTGGTTCAGTAATGGACTTTGTCCACTATGGTGGTCTTGGCAGCAATGACTTGGCTACTATCGAAATCATATCACATGCTTAATGGTTTTCCACAATTACATGTTTTATTCCCATGCTATTTTATCACGATTAATGTTCCTTTATGATCTATGCCTTATGTACAGCCATATTTTTGTCATTACTCAAGATTTTGATGTTTAGATTTTATGCTCATATTTTTATGTTCAAATGTTTATGGATTGTTTTATATTCTCCATGTTTACCCTTACTGAGCATTTGAACTCACCCTTTTTATGTTTTTTTACCCCAAGATATAAATAAAGGTTTTAGGAAAAAAACGAGGAAGAACTTTATGGGAGATGTTGAAGATCTTTCACCATGATTAGAAGATTTTGTTCTGAGTTCCCAAAGACACTAAACTAATACAGTCTTTGGGCGTCAGTTTTTGACATGTATTATGTTTTCCGCAAAAGTAATGTAATGTCCATGTACGTCAATATTTGGGTCTCTACAATGGAAGCCTTCTTATAACCAAAAATAGAGAAAGGTCCAACATGTGGACATCCAACAATTTCTCCTTCTGCATATAACCCGGGTAAATCAGGTACATATTGGCCTACACTAGAAAGAGGTGACTAAAAGAGGTGGGGATATACAGTAAAACATGATATAGATTTAAAGGTGCAAATAGCTCCCATCCTTGCTATGTGGCTACGAATTTACTTTCTTCCATTTCATAAATACAGAGGTGGTGTTAGATCAGGTACTTTCATTATTACAGATAAATTGGTTGAAGGGAAGTATATTGGATTAGAAACCCCTATATTGGAGAGGCTCTACCATCTCCTGCTGCATTTATACAATGGAAAGGGTCCATTTAAAATTTTTGGGGAATTCCAAATGTTGTGGGGATGGATTGTAGCACATTTGTCTTCATACTCGTTGTTTAATTCTGTTAGAGTTCTCAATGGTCGATTCAACCCATTTTTACAGAACGTTTCTAGTATCCAGCCTCTAAATTTGAGACTGAATGTGCTGTTAAAGGCATTGAATGTCTCAGGAGAATTTATCTTATTTAATTTTGGTAACCCACCAATTTGGACATTTATTGATGATGTTAAAGTCAGGAATTATGAGCTGAGATCTTATATGATGGCATTCAGGGATGGTGTATTATCGACAATGATTTTTGGTGAAATTATCTATGAGGCGTACATCCCATATAGGTTTTCTCATCAGTTCAGATGTCTTCAATAATCAGACATTTTTCGACCTACGTATGTCAGACATGAGAAGCACCCGGTTGTAGCAAGATAATTATGTATTCTAATAGCTTTAGAGGCATCCAAATTTTCGACCACATTGCCTCTATCAGATGCATCAGTCGAATTAGAAGCTGGATATTCCAAATATTGGGCTTCTTCATATCCTCAAGGGGCTTTGACAAAAGTAATATATCATGTGGCAGCTACAAAGACTATTACACATGGAAATCGTTGTATGAAGTCCATGGCCATAGTTGATATAGAAGTTTTAGAGGTTTCAGAGCCCTCAAAACGTCATCAAAGGAGGTATACCAAGAAAACCATGGCTAGAAAAGAAATACCTCCAACACCAAGGTGATCGAGTCACCACCATCAAACAGAGGTTCCTATTCTATCTGTTGAACTCTCTGATTCTCACCAGTCAAAAAGTGTTGAACCTCCTCCACAATCAGCCATACCAAGATTGGATTATGTGAGACCTTCAACCATACATTATTGGGAGAGTGTGACTCATGATCTTAGGGATGCATGAGCATTCCTCCAGCATGGAATTTGAATATAAGACATTGGTGATATTAAGGCATATTCTGATTGCAATCTAGATAATAACATGGATGATGTACATAAGTATATTACGGAGTTGGAGGATTTTATATATGCTCTTGATGAACTAATCCCAGCCTCTAAATGTGTATCTCATTTGATGGACTTAAGAGTACATGAAGGGGTAATTATTGACTCCAAGGAGGAGTGTGATATTTATGTTAATACTAAGAATGTATTTTCCTTTTTCTTTTGTCTCAACTCTACTTTAACATTAATTATCATTAATTTTGATAAAAAAATGTATTTGTGCAGCTTGAATGTAGGGAAGGAAACTGCAGATTAGTTCTTAAATCACCAATGTATGGGCCAGTAGGCTCTCCCATTGATTCAATGAATTATCCTCCTAGGTCTCTAAAACATTCTCCAAGAGTGAGAATTATGATTGTGTTAATGGCGATAGATAATCCTCAACCATTACCTCATGTTTCTCCTACCGATAGGAGTGTTTCAATTTCTCCTCAAGCTTTTGAAAAGAAACACTAGAGAGAAATGAGATTGATTTGATGTGTTCTCTCAAGGAGTAAGTTTTTTTACTATCCTTAGGACATGTAATTTGCTCAACACTCTCCGGTAATTATGTTTCCTCTTGCAGGATTTGTGTCTCTATCATCATTAAAGGGACTAACAGTTGATTATTCTAGACCATAGAAGGAAACCTCAGGAGAAACCCATGTTCATGTTGATGAATTTTCTATCTTACTAGATAAATCATCAAAGGATCTAGTTATACCATATCCTAGCTCTTTTGAGAGAGTGAAAAGCCAAGGTAACATTAAATACCTTCCTCAGTTTTTTTCATCAGCAGATCCTGAAATAATCAATGCTGATATTCCTATTGCTCTAGAAGAAAAGAATAAGGACCTAGGGAAATATGAGATAAATACTGATGTTGGCCCAAACCTAGAAAGACCTGATGATGTTGTACCAATTGAAGATCAAATGGAACTGAATGTCAACAGAGCCAATTTGGGCATCAACCAACATTTGTTGGATACCTTAAATGGTGAGGCTGCTATAACATTCCAAGATGAATACACTAAAATGATGAAATCCCTTAATCAAAATATTGATATTCCAGGTTTAATCAAGGATTTTGGGGATTTTCATGAGGAATTGTAAGGACATTAGTCATTATTATTGCATTTTCCATACACTTTTTTTATTCTTTACTTGATTCTTTACATCAAAGGTGACCTCATGCAGCATTATCTCTAGAAAATGTTGTAAAGGATATTCAAGAATGGGGTATTCCACTTTACCCTTCTGTTGGAACTAGAGAAATACCTTTAGAGGATCATCTATCAAGAGATGCTCCAGAGATTTCAAATGTGATAACTGGTCAGACTCAGGGGAATCCCCTTCTCAAGAAACATATGCTCATATCACTGAAGATGAGAATATAGGGGATGAATCCAATCAAGTGGGTGACTTTTTATTGGGTAAATATAATCAAATGTATGAATCATATCGGTTTCCTCCCTTTCAAACTGACAATGAACTTGATTTATCATTTAGGGTTATCAGCTCCAAGATCAGAAGGTGAAGCTTTTACTGTTTTGAGAGAAGTAAGGTGAGGAAACTCTTTAAGTGATCTGTTTCCAAAGTACATTTAACTCATGGTAGTGACTCAGATTCAAGCTTAGATATGCAATATTCCCTTGGCATGGAATATAAGAAGACATGGCAGCATATCTGGAGCATAATTGCCGAGAAGCCTTTAGATAAATGGTTATCCAATTTTTCCAAACTCCCGGCATTATTATGAATATTGGGATTTAGTGGATTTTATTATCGACTAGACTATGATGCTATAAAAGAAATCATTCACCGAAGGGAGAATGAGCATAAGCTGTGATAAGATTTTGAAGGGGATAAATGGCTTATCATTATTGAGAGCTTTCTAGATGAAGCAGCTGAGGCGGAGGAAAATCATAACAATAAATCGATTGAAATTAGCCAAAAAAAATCAAAGAAGCTACAAAGGAGTTGTTATATCTTCAACAAAATCCGGATTCTATTCCAAACAAACTTGAGCAGTTGAACCAATCATTGGGAGAAACCCAATTAGAGGGGATAACTGCCATTTCAACTACTGAGGAAGCACTTCATCAGGCAGAGGTGGTTGGAGTTTCTCAGCAATATCAACTTCAACAAGCAGCATATAGGGCTTATGAAGATGTTCAACAAATGAAAATTCATGTTGAGAGTTTATTCTAAGTCATGATAGAGGCTTCATTTTGTGGATGGGCCTCTGATTTCATATGAATTAATGAAATTTTTTCTACATTCATGTCTATCTTCATTCCTATTTTCCATGATTGAAATATTAAAGGTAATGATGATAATTAATCCTTTTTTATTCCTTAAACCTTCATGTTAGAAAATAGTTATTACAAATACTAGAATGGAGTTCTCAACATTTTCTTATTAAGTTTATAGACCTAATAATCATAATTTTATTGTTTCTAGGGTTATATGGAAAACCCACCAAATTTTTTATCTTTTGAATTTTCATTGCTCAATGTTACATAAATCATAAAAAAATGTATGTTTAGTGAGATAGGACATGACTTTTTTCAGATTTCCCTTTGCGGGTTCTCAACCTGGTGATTATAATGTCTCCTTTTGTTGGAATTTTAGAGTCATGAATATTAGACTATAAAGGTCTAGTATTTACGGTAGAATATCATTCACCATAAACATTGAAATTAGATCCCAAACAAGACTTTATGGCTAAAAATTACTATAATATTCTTTAAATATTTCCAAGGGGAATCTTGAGTCAAGATTTTTTTATTGTCACAAAATCTAAAAAGTGTATCAAAATAAAGGGAGTCTTATCCAAGAATGACATTACCATTATTTTGAAAAAACCCATTATGGGGGTTGTATTATGAAAGGTCAACTATGGCATATTCTTCATAGCCAAATAGTGGCATCTTTTGGATGACAGTCCTATTGTGTAGGTAAATTATGCAAGGCCACCTAAGGGCATGTACTGCATAGTCATGAAAAAGATATCTTTCGGAATTTAACATTTTTCTACAGATAAATAGGGGAAAATATGATTTGGGTGACTCAAGACCATTGTGGGTAGTTTTTCCATGGAATGAAATTTTAAGAATAAAAGTGATATTTTATACCAACATATGTCTAGAATAGGAATACCATCTCTATAAAAATTTGGTGTATGAATTTTATACGGTTTTAAGTCTTGCAGTGAGGACATAAGTAATAAGCGGTTTTAAGTCATGCAGTGAGGACATAAGTACTATACAGTTTTAATTCATGCAGTGAGGACATAAGTACTATGCAGTTTTATGTCATGTAGTGAGGACATTGTGTGGATTTAATTTAAGGTCTTTAGCTCCAACTAAAGGTATTAGACCCATCCAATTTCATGGAAATTTGTTTAGAAACATACTAAAATATTCAGGTATAGAAGAGAAAATTGTAATATATGATTATGGAATTTCTAGATCTGAAGAATGATATGAAGAAAGGGAACAGGGCATTAGAATATTTCTTTTCAAAGAATGAATTTACCATTATTTGAAAAAACCATAATGGGATTTGTGTTACACATGGCTAAATGGGGCATATACTGTATAACTAAATAGTGTAATCTTTTGACTAATAGGCCCGATATGTAGGAAACATATGCAAGGCCACAAAAGGGCATGTGCTGAATAGTCAAGCAAAATATCTCTTAAGAATGTTGACATTCTAGTGCTAAAAGCCGACGAAATTTTATGGAGATTCTTATTTTCCAAAGAACAAAGTTTGGTTTATGATGAAAGGTACCAGAATATGGAAGGGTATTTCTAACTAATATTTACAAATAATTGGATGAATAAGACTTTTACGAAGGTCTGACCCAAATGTAAGAATTTTGGTGTCTGTAATTTCAGGTCATACATCTAGGACCTGAAATGGAAACAGTATATGTTATGTGGTCAAGTGATTCCAAGGTTATTTCATATTACATTGAACACATGGTAAGGGAAATGTGTAAACTATTTTCTTGAAAACATTCATATTGGGAGAAATATAATGTTACAAGTATACCTTAATGACAATTTTAAAATAAAGATTATTGCATATTGTCCTCAAATTTTGAAGGGGAAAAAAATACTATAACCAAGAACAAAGTTACCATTATTTGAAAAACCTATTATGAGGGTTGTATTATGCAGTTCCAACTGGGGAATATGCTGTAGATCCAAATAGTTTCATCATTTGACTGACGGGCCCATTATGTAGGCAACTTATACAAGTCCACCTAAGGGAACATGTTGCATAGTCAAGAAAAAGAGTTCTCAGGTATTAGAAACTATGTCACCAGAAACTGTAAGGAATATTATGAAGATCTAAAAACATTAAAGATTAAGAGTGTAAAATATGGAAGGGGTTAATTCCCAATGCTTATGAGAAATATTTGAATCAATATTGGCCATGAGTTTCATGCCCTTTTACATAGATCTGACTTGTTTGTAAAATGGAGACATTCTTTGTTTCCTCTGAATTATGATGTGCAGTTTTAATTCATGTAATGAGGAAATTAATAACCACATAAGAAATTGAGAAGCCTTATTGATAAGAATAATCCTTTTACCCAATTCATAAGCCCACTTGAGCTATGCTCAGTGTCAGAAACAAGGAGCAGTAATTGTTTCTTTTATAATGCAAAGGTGACACAAATGAAAAATAGGAGTGTTAGATTTCCTTGTAGTTTAATGACATGCGGTAAAGATGAAGATGAACTGATGTGAAAAAAAGAAATAAATATTGTAACTAGACTAGGGATAAGACCCAAGTGTCACTATGTGTCTTTCTAAAGGAAATAATCAAGTCATACATAGTTTTTACCACATTACCTATACAGGTTTGATTCTTATACAAGGAATAAAGAGGATTTTTATTGTGGTTGGGCCCAAGATTGGAGATATATGCCTCTATACGTATCTCAAATAGATTAGAATCAAGTTTTATGTAGTTCCTTAGACAATCATCCCTCAAGCCAATCGAGTTTGACCTGAAGAATGGGGGATTTTGACACATTCTGAGGGAACAGTAAATCATAAGACATAAAATGGTATAAGTAACAAATCATATATCTTAATGAAACACTCTATATAAATTTGATTCATATACAATAATAGAAAAGAAAATAAAAAGATTTTCTGACTGTGGCTAGGCCAAAAATTGGAGATTTAGGAATCTCTATGTTTGTCATTGAAAATGAGAATCAAGCCATACGTAGTTCTTGAAATAAGGACTCTGTACAGATCTAACTCAGACATAGTAAGGAGAGGGACTCATGTGCTACTATGTAGTAGTGATGATGTCAATGATTTTTACTTATGTATTCTTCTAACATCAAATAAAGAAAACCTTAGTCATACAGTGTAATGTCAAGCAATGAGGAAAAATTATTTCATTCAATTTAACGTCATGCGACAAGGATGAACATGTTATGAATTTTAACATCATTCAGTATGGACACTTATGGTTGTTATACAGTTTAATTTCATGCAACTAGTACATGGGGACTTACAGTTTAAAGACTTGCAGCAAGGACATTGTACTGTGTAGTTTAAAATCTTGCAGTGAGGACATGAGGGTTTTCAGTTTTTAGTCTTGCAGCAAGGATGTTGTACTGTTCAGTTTAAGTCTTGCAGTGAGGAAGATATGTATAATTACACAAAGTATTTATTTAATAACCTCACATTGGTTGGAGTTGTAATATGCTCTTCATCCATTGATATTTATGAATAATCTCCATTTGAATAGACCTTATGTATGGAATACGGTCCTTACCACTTTGGCTCAACCTTTGGAGGTTTCTACCCTGGTATCAATGGAGTTCCAAGGACCAATACCAATTCTCTATAAAGAAATGAATGTAGGTGACCTTTCTTGTTAAAATCGCGCACTATTCTGTTTTGATAGACTTCCATGTGATGAAAAGTATGCAATCTTTTTTCATCTTATCATTCCAACTCCTTGAACCTTTTCTATGACCTCTCATATGTGTACAACTGATCATTGATTGAAACTTCGAGTGAAGGAAACTGCATCTCAATTGGAAAAACTGGTTTTGTTCCATATACCAATGAATAAGGAGTTACTTGTGTGGTTGTATGGGTAGTGTTCTGAAAATCATATAAATCCATCAAAAGTATATTAGGACATGATTTCTTACCTTTATACACCATCTTCTAGAGTATATTTGATAGGGTCTTGTTGAAGAACTCTATCTATCCATTGGCTGCTGCAGGATAGTGAGATGTATGGTTGAATTTGATATTATATTCTTGATATAACTTCTTTACCTCAATCGAACAAAAATTGGTGCCACTTCCTGTCAAAATAGTATGAGGGACACCAAATCTGGTGATGATATTAGTTTTGACAAAACTAATGGTGAGTCATTTTATCGAAGGTATGTTATCAGTATCCCAAAGTGTTGTACCCTAATGATTATAGGACTAGTAAGGGGTCGATCCACAGGGAAAAAGAAGTTATTTTTTTCTTGCTTATCTAGTTTTTATTTTTGTCTTAGTGATGTGTACTGAATATAGAGTCAATTTTTAATGTGTTTATAGAAAGGTAATTGAATTTAAATTTCTTTAGAAAATTACTTAATGAAAAAAGGAAAATATAGAGAATTGATTTTGATGAAAATATTGAGGGAAATGTGTTGGGGCTGTGGATTATTAAGAGGTTGTTTTTTAAATAAAATTTCCTATGATGTTGTGTTGTTCATAATAACCCAAAACTATGGGTTTTAATTTGTAACAAGGTTTTCTTGGCCCAGTAAAATTATTTCTAGAGATGAGAAAACTTACTCCTTGGTCCAGTTGTTAGTGTTTCATAGTTATTAATTTGGATTAGTTCATTTTTTAGTCGATGAATACTTCCAATTATCATGAAATTATTTATCATTATTCTGCTTTTGAATCCCTGAAAATTCTACCCTAGTTTTGTCTTAGAATTATCAGTGATAAAATGAAGTGATTAAAGAAGAATAAGAAGAGGTTAATAGAACAAACACATTCATAAAAACTAATCAAAATTACAACTATTTTATCTCCCACAACCCCAACACACTAGGTATTTAGTTACACATAGATGAAAAGATAAAAACAGAACCCTCGATACCTAATGTCGTCATCATAGAAACTTTGAGGGGAGATTGGATCATTAGTAGAATGGTAGAATGGCGCAGTAGTTGAATAATGGTAGCACAACAATAGTGCTTCTTTCCTTTGGACCTTCATCCCCTCCTCCCCACCTAGAACCAGATTCCAAGGCATTTATTTATAGAAAATAAAAGTACATTGAGTGTTTAAAAAGTACATGTTTTGTGCTTTTGTCAACACTCTTTTGTCATATTTGTATCCACCGGTAGGTGGCCTAACACGCCATCTTTGACATGAAAATTGGCGCCACCTGGTTGGTGGGTATACACATCCTCTAGTGCTTCCATACATGGTGTGTACTCTCTTTAATCAGTCACCAACTGTTTCTAGATGGGCAGACACAACGTATAGATGTTGTACACAACGTTTCAATGCCAGTTGGCCACATGGGCGTGCAGACTTCTTCTCAACAACCAATAGATTCTAGAATTATATACACTACGTGTAGTTTCGTACACAACATGTATGTGCTTCTAGTAACTTGGGCATGTACTTTTCCATGCCAATATGTGTCTGATTCTAACTATACACGGCGTGTATATATGTACACACTTTATTGTTGTAAATTTTTCTTGGTTTCCCCCTAGTTTCTATGTTTGGCCAGAAATCTGCTGAATTGAACAACATCTCGGAAGTCAATGTATTTTTCCACTAAGTAGTAGTTTTTTCTGATGACATGTTCATTATTTTCAATAAAGTATTTAGAAATGTATACAAAAATCAGTTGCGTCGAACTCCCCCATACATAGTCGTTTTCTTTCCCTCAAGAAAATATCAAATTCTAATTAAAAGAGTCTATGTTTTCAAAAGTATGGAATTCAGTCAATCATAAATGTAAATGATATATTCAGAGGAGACAATTCTAAAAAGGTACAAAATAGTTTCAATTCATACGATATTCTAACCATGCCTCATTCCTCATCCTCTAAACACGTGTTTCAACCATTCAAAAATAATCAAGATACGTGGTGATCTACCTCACCTATAATATACGCAACACTCAAGATATTTAAAATCAAATATTTTCTCGATCAAATATATATACACTCTGTCCATAGGTTTTAAAGAAATCTATTTCTCTACTTCAGAAAATTGATTTACAAAAATCATGAGGGCTTTTCCAAAAGGATCATATGTCTCTATGGCTAAGGGTTGGTAGATAAAGATGTGAAAAATTACTCTAAGGCTTGAAAAAGGTGGATAAATTATATAAATAACAGTGTATGATATTAAAAATTAAGCTCAGTGTAAAATCATCCTCAAAAAACTTTGTCAAATGATTTCTTCACCACCATCTCTTTTAGTTATGTAGGGTTCACAAACCAATAAGTGAGTATAAAGTTCTGTTGTCTCTATATTTTTTATAAAAGAACAAAGTTAACCTTTTATAACTTCCAAAAATAGTGGTTTGGAACCTTTTTTTCACCAAATGATCAAGAGGCTCTCCCCTATACGTAATTTCATGACGATTCACAAAAATATTCCATGTACTGCCAATTCCTTCTCTTAAGATCAAGTGAATAATCATGAAAACATATAAAATAATTAGGGTGGGAAGGGAAATAATCTTGTAATATGTCATCCTATGAGGGATGTTCATGGTTTTTAGGGGCTTCACGAAGATCAGATGGAGGGTAGGTCTCAAGATAAAAGGGGCTGAAACAATTTAATGCCTCAATAATTTTAATGTAATTTAAAAATTCTTCATGTTTTAAAAATAAAACTTTCAAATTATAGTAGTTATGTATATCCAAATAATCTCTCAAGAAATAGGGTACTTAAAAGAATATAAAGAAGGGTTTAGAATACCTCTCAGAAGTGGGGAAAACAAATAAAGAGACAATCTGTTCGTGATTTGAATATAAATGATTAGCCTAACCAATGTAATTATACAAGGATTACAAGTTGAAATTTAAACTATATCATCAATCATTTTAAAATTCTTTAAGAAGAAAAATAATCATGCAACTTTTTTAAAAAAATCCCACTTTTAGATTTATTATTTAGAAATATGATTAACCCAAATTTCTTCACATTTTCAAATATATCTTTCTATAATGATGTCTCCTAAATGATGATAAATGCAAAAACTAAGGCGGTCGAGAGACGCTCCCCCATACTAAATATTGCAGATGGTCCATCATGTTCCATATAAAGGTGGAGAAAGGAATGTGGGGACATAATAGTTGACAAGAATGAGGGGAAGTAAGAAAAAGTGAAAATTGAGAAAGAAAAATAAAACAACAGAA
This sequence comes from Viscum album, assembly GCA_963277665.1. Taxonomy (NCBI): domain Eukaryota; kingdom Viridiplantae; phylum Streptophyta; class Magnoliopsida; order Santalales; family Viscaceae; genus Viscum; species Viscum album. The sequence continues at coordinate 1,419,468,046 of OY728129.1, read as the reverse complement.
TATTTTAAAAAACAATACTCCCTTTATGTCCGGGTGAAGAAAGACGATAAGTGGTTAATAAGTATAGACCAAAGCAGGCCAGATTTCATATGATGGTCATGGAGATATAATAATGAAAGCATACAAAAAATATACAGGCACAAGATAACACAAAAATATATATAATGGAAAACATGTGTCCAAAAATCAATTAGGGGTCCCCTTAGAAAAGGCTCATCCGATACAGAAACAGTTGGGAGAGAAGGAACCAGAGCTGTGGAAACCGTAGGATTGGAATTTGCACTCGGAAGAGAAGCCATAGGAGTTGGAGACTCATGAGTTGGACTCAGTAGAGAAGGCTCAACAACAATCCCTGGACTTGCAGTAGTAGTGGTAGCAGCTGGGACCATAGTGGAGATAAGAACTGAATCTGTGGCTAGTGCGGTAAACAGTAGTGGATATTTGGAAGAAGGGCCAAGAGCTAAGGTAGGGGTAGGTGGTGGGGGTAGTATAATACTATGAGGCTGAAGAAGAAGCCCCAACATATGCTCGAGTTGGTCCTGACATCGATTGAGATGAACCAAGTGTTAATCCACCACAGCTAAGAAGAGAGAAAAGGAGAGATCGACCGAGGGTGTAGAGGTAGGGGAAGTAGATGGAAGAGAAGAAGGAAGGTTATAAAGAGGGGTGGGGTGGGGAACCCAGAAGGGGTGGGGAAGGAGGGTCGGCAGGTGGTCAGGGTAGTGCTTAGGCAAGGACATAAGTTCCCCTACTTCCGGACCAATCCCATGCGAATAAACATGAGAAAGTCCATCTATTGGGGGAACCTAACCGATCATGGGGAAGGGAAGGCTCAAAAACCCTGAGGTGGTGTGCAAGGCGGGTGGTGTAAAACCCACCATTCAGGTATCCCTAATGGCCGGTAAACATGGCATGTAAATCGGAGGCAGAAAAGTAAGGGAGGTCCAGGTAGTCCTGTCGAATGACAGAGGTGAGGAGCTCCATGTCATGGCCGGTCACAACCCCCACATCCTCGTGGTGTGGAAAAAGGTTGGCGCTAAATCCCTAGTGGTTGAAGCGGAGGATAGGTCCAGCAATAAGGTTACTCTTCTGGGAAGTGGGGGTGTGTTGGTGGTCAGGCCCAATGATATCCCGCCACATGGTAATGATCTTAGAGCACTCGTGGTAGATCAGGGTGGATACAAGGGGTGGGGTGATGGGATAAGGATAGAAACCACACCCTCGGCCAAACTCGATCATACTGATGGATAAGGGTCATCTGACTAGCTGAAATCAGACCACTAGGACCACATCACTAGGCATCTCCCATTAATCATGCCCATCAAACTTGAAGGAAGCAGAAAAACCTCAAAATAAATCTCTATAAATAGGAGTGATGGTCTTGAAGATCATGGGTAATGGTGTGTTCTCGAGGATTTCCCCCAACTCTCCCCAAATACCCAGTTGCTAAGGGATGATACTGTTGAGATACTGGTTGCTCAATGGGATCGGGTAGTGAGAGAAATTTCGAACTCTTTCCTATGCCAAATAGGTAACCGGGAACACCATGCAAGGGTAAGGGAAACCTGCAGGGGCTGACCCATGTGGTACATCAGTAGGGGCGGGCTTTGGAGGCAGAGCTGCTGTAGTATATGGAAGCCCACTAGATGGGGCGGCCGATGATGGATAAGCTTCTACTGAGGAGGGCTTAGGTAGTGTGGCAGTAGGTGGGGAATAAAGGGTAGTGCTCAGAGGCTCTTTTCTGGATAGTGGAGGGGTGGTGGCACTAGAACTGACAATGGACAAGGTGGTGAGTGGTGAAGGATGGATCGTGGAGGAGGCTGGTACACTGGATTATCTGGAGCTAGTGTCATCACTGTCTGGAGTCGAATATGACGAAAAGTGGGCCTCTCATCCTTAGTGGCGGAGGCATGCCACATCCCATGTGAAGGGTATCTATTAGCTATATATTGGAAAAGAAAGTAAAAGAAAAAAAATAAAAATAAAATAAAATTAAAAAGAAGAAAATGTGAGAAAACTGAAAAATAAAATGGACACAACGTGTATATCCAGAGTACATGACAAATATTGGAAGCATGTTAGCATCCCGTGTTCTCTAGATAGACACGCTGAGTGAACATGGAAAAAGGGTAGGCTACACGATGTGTACTGAACATACACACCTTGTACAAGAAAAGTTCTCCTAGTCATGTGGTTGCAACGATACAGCCACTGTTTGGGTATAGCTAATAATAAAGCACACATCGTGTGAAAGAACTACATGACGTGTGTGAGAACAACAGTCATACGGTCGTGTGAAGTGCTAGACATGGGCTGGCCAAGATAAATGGTATACACAGCATGTACCAAACAGACATGTTGTGTACATGAACATGGTGTGTGTGGCCATGTGAAAAAGGTACTCAGGCACGATGTGGGCTGGTACACGATGTGTACTTGCAAAGTGTGATGTATTCAGTGTGTGGTCATGTACAGAAGTACACAGCGTGTGTTCTTCAAATTGTTCCCATGTATAGTAGAAGATGAATGGTTGAATGATCCACAAATCACCCTAAAATCTTATGAAATGTTGAAATAAAGGTTGTAGAAGGGAATACCGGGACTGAGGATCACAATACAGTATAAATTAGAATCCAAAAGGCCTGAAATCCATGGATTTAGGAATGGGGAGGCCGAGTGGCTTTCGGGGGAAGAAACGGGTGTGGGGGGGGGCGTGCAAGTTGGGATAAAGGTGGGTGGTGAAAGGATTTTATAGACATGGTACACATTTTGTAATAGTGGCCTAATCACTATGTACCACAATTTGTTTTTCGTTCAAATATAGAGAGATATATAATTATTATAGTAAACTGTATTCTAATTAATATTAATAATAAAAATAACAGATATATATATATATATATATATATTTATATACGCGTAATTTATTAAAAATAAAACAATAAAAATAATTTATTGGGAAATACACGTCGTGTGTTTTAAATTTTGAAAAAGAGATGTACAACCTTTGGTCTAGTGATTGGGGCGAGATTCGAATCGGTGATCGACCTTTCCGAACAGAAGCCCTCAACCACTAGAGAAAAGTTTGTACTGCTGCTCTGATTTATTACTTAAATATATTAAATTTATACGGTATATACTACATGGGAGGAAGTAAATGCATGGTGTGTGGTTTCTAATTATACAAAAAGGGATGGAACTTAGAGATTAGCCGATTTCGATCCCGAGTCGTTTGGATCCAGGGTCGAGACTATGTCAATCTGCCAACTTCACCCACTTCTATCTATTTATTTTGAAAACCTATTCAATTTAGTAATGAAAACATGGTTTACATGACGTGTATTGAAATACACATCGTGTGGGTTTATTAAAAGGACAAATTATTTAAATAGAGTGGTTGTCAGGTTTCGAACCCGACACTATTGGAAATTCGGGCTATAACCATGGTTTAAAATCGTGGCTATAGGTCCTCAAACCGTGGCTATAGGTAATAGCCATGGTTTGAGAAATTGTGTCTAATTTTTATGTGGTTATAGGCCTAGACTTATAGCTACGATTTGGAACAATGGCTATAGGTCTAGAGCCACAGGTCAAACTGTGGCTCTAGGTATACATCCACGGTTCAAACCTTGGTAATATCTCTATACCCAAGGTTTAGAACCATGGCTATAATAGAATAGGGACAAAATTTATTGCCATGGTTAGAAATTGTGGCATTAGACCTATAGTCATGGTTAGAAACCTTGGCAATAGACCTATAGTGACGGTTTTTAACCGTGGCTATAGGGTATGGAAACCCATAAAAAATAGCCCCCCACCCCCTGCACCCCATGCACCCCCCCCCCCTACAGTATCCCACCCTCATATAGACCCCTCCCTCCTGGACACTTGACACCCCCACCCTACATAATGCCCCCCCCAGACAGACCCTGGACACCCCCCCCCCCCAGACAGACCCTAGACACCTCCCCCCAGACCCTAGACACCCCCCCCCACAGACAGACCCTGGACAACCCCCAGACAAACCCTATACACCCCCCAGACAGACCTTGGACACCCCCCCAGACCCTGGACACCCCCCAAATAGACCCCGTACACCCCCCAAACAGACCCCGTACACCCCCCCCCAGACAGACCCTGGACACCCCCCTGACATACCCTGGACACCCCCCTGACAGACCCAAAACACCCCCCCCCCCCAGACACACCCTATAGACCCCCCAGACAGACCCAGGACACCCCCCCAGACCCTGGACACCCCCTAGACAGACCCACGGCACCCCCCAGACAGACCCTGGACACCCCCCAGATAGACCCAGGACACCCCCCAGACTCCTAGACACCCCCCCATACCCTGGACAGATCCTTCTAGACGAGTCCTTTGATGACTCATATGAACTTTCCTATGCATCTCCTTGTTTCCAAACTTTTTTCATTTTCAATATAAGGGCTTTTCCCCACCATTTTAAAAAAAACACGTAACTGCACTTACATGAGTCTCCCTATAAGAAAAACTATCAAAGAAGTCTGGAACAACTCAAAAGTATCTACAACCCAAGGTAGAACATAGTAGTGCTCATCCCCTAAAATTATGGTAAAACAATACATATTATAATATTCACAAAGAATATAACTCAATAAACAATAATAGTGCAACCCCCCTGCTGGACCCCCCTGGATAGCAGCCACCCCCTCCCCACACACATCCCTTTCACCCCTTGCAAACACCCCCTTTAAACCCCTTGCACACCCCTTTCCCCTTCCCTCTGCTAGACCCCCCTGGACAGCAGCCCCCATACCCCCCTGCTGGACCCCCTAGACCGCAGCCCCCCTGTACAACCCCCCTGGATAGAAGCCCCCCTACTGGACCCCCCTGGACAGCAGCCACCCCACGCCCCACTCCCCCCCCCCCCCCACATATCCCTTTCACCCCTTGCACACACCCCCATTGCACCCCCTTGCACACACCTTGCCGCCCCTGCTGCACCACCCTGGACAGCAGCCCCCCCACCACCCTGGACAGCAGCCCCCCTGGACAGAAGCCCCCCCCCCTGCTGGACCCCCTGGACAGCCCCCCTGCTGGAAAGCACCCCCCCCCCCACACACACAACCCTTTCTATTGATGTTTCTATCAATGATGTTCCCAATGAATATCTTGATGTTGTATACATTTCAATTGAATAATTTCAGGGCATGGAACTCGCTTCAACTGACCGAATTACTCAACGATGTTATAGTTTACAGAACTTGTTGATATCTTAGATCATGGTTACCAATTCACCCGACATTCAAGGCCACTCAAACCCACATTTGGGTATGGATAGGGATATTAAATTGTCTTTGAATGCATGTGATCATACAGGCTCATCACTTCCTAGAGAGTTGCATATTACGACAAACCCTGCCTTGGCAGTTTTAGCTGTAGGGGATACTCTTTTGGACCCCTCTAAAGGTAATAAAGCACATCACATTTATAATGATATTTTTAATGGTATGAAGATTGGAAATGGTCAATCTTAATACCCTTCTTCTTCTTTGGGATATGAATCAAAATAGGTTGGCACACTACTTAACAGACAAGATGAACAGACCAATCTAATTTTGAATAATGATTATAAGTAGAACAAATGCAACCCTCTTGGGGGTTTACACTTGAGCAGTGACACTTATGTTGTGAATACCATTTTCTCTGAACAGACCCCTTAACCCCCACTTGGTTAGGACAATGCATCTCTCAAGGAGATGGTCATGGCACCTGAAGTTCTAGGTGTGTCAAAGACTTCTTTGGATAGTTACCCAAATCAAAATTTGGTTGCCTCGGGTTTTCAAGATTAGAAAGATGGCAACCCAAATCTACCTATTGAATTGGTCAATAATTAGAGGTGTATATTTTCATCTTATCAATAAAAACCGAACCGGGTAGACACACCACATATCCCCCCATGTTCTAGAAAAAATCTGTAAAAACATTCAGGTACATCACATGACAACCTTGCTACAAATATTTCAGGTACATATCCTCCCCTTTTTGTTAATCATACTTTTGGTATTTCGAAGACTTCAGATTACATTAATATTCCTACTAAATATGATAACCTAATTACACATCAAGATGTTGACCATACTGCCTTTATTAGTAAGGACTCTATGGACTTACTTGTGAATAACCCCTGCATTGATTCCTCTGAGGGTAATAATAAGGTAGGAAATTCAAACAGTTCCCCATCTTCATCTAAAATAAATCAGGAAAAGACCAAGATCTGAAACACTACTAAAAAGATCAGTATATCTTCTATAAACAAGAGTTTGAAAATCAAAAAGGGAGTTGTTACTAAAAATTTAGGTTTAAATGAAGATCCTTTTTTGTTATTGTCATGGTATTTCTATATATGACACCATTACTATTTTAAAAAATAATGGTTAACACCAACTATCCAATTTTGTTTTCTATCACTGAAAAAAAGTTAATTTTGCTTCTAGATACCATCATTTTTGTTAACATGGTTATTCTTTTACTAGAACAACAAAAAAATCCTCTTATGTGGATTCTCTCTGGATTTTTTCACACTCTTCTATCCAAAATGTTACCATTTTTATCATATTGGAGAAAGCCTTTGTATTTGATTTTGTCTTTGATGGAACTATTATTTTTTGAGCTTTTTTTTATTCCAAGCATAAATATCAAGATAGGAGGCCCCTGTGGGATGACTTTACCTATCTAGGTTTTTTGTATTAGCACACCTTGATTTATAATTGGTTACTTCAATGCTATACCCAATTCAAGTGATAAAATTGGTCCCTCACATGCTATGATCTCCACAAGAGAATTAAAAACCTCAATTGAAGACAGAAACATTATTTAAATAAATCCTACAGTTTCCAAATACACTTGGTATAAAAAGGTTTACAATATTAGGGTTTCCTCCAAATTTTATATAGCCTTTACGAATGTATTGATTTAGATAAATGAGACACCATCTCCAGCACCACCCTCCACAATCTCCACTCTGATCATCATCCTATTTTGTTTAATGTGTCCAAAAAAATTTTAAAACTCCATATCTCTTTTAGGTTTAACAATTCATGGTTCTATAACATTGAATGAAGGTGGAAGGAGGTTGGTGAGGGCTGGAACTGGTGTGGGCAGGGATGTAGGTGGTGCGGGCTGGGATGTAGGTGGTACGGGCTGGGATGTAGGAGGTTGGGGGCTGGTGAGGGCTGGAACTGGTGGTTGGGGCTGTTTTGTAGGTGGAAGAGTGTTGGCATGAGTGTTTTGCAGGAGGTTGGGGGTTCTGTCTGGTGTGGTGGATGGTGCGGGCTGGATTGCAGGTGGTTGGGGGCTGGTGCGGGCTCAAATGTGGGTGGAAGGGGGCTGGAATGCTGGTTGAAGGGGGCTGGTTACAGGTGCGGGGGGGACGGTGTGGGTTGCTTCGAAGGTGGAAGGGGGGCTGTTGCGGGCTGAAAGGCTGGTGGTAGCGGGCTGAAATGAAGGTGGAAGGGGGCTGGTGTGGGATGGATGTGGCTGGAGCAGGGCCAAATCGAGGCATTACCGTGGTGTGACCGCGGCGTGACAGCGGTGTGACCGCGGAAGGACCGCGGCATGACCGTGGTGTGACTGCGGCATGACCGCGGCATGACCGCAGTGTGTCGGCCCGGTCCAGCGACATCCGCGGGGTAGCATCTTTCGGCTAGGAGTGGAGGTAGCGGGAGGAGGCGTGGCACCATTCTGTTCATCGCCCCCACCGACTGAAATTGTGATTAGTCAGTCTCAACATTGATCACAAGACTCATGGAATACTATCACTGCGAACTGTCACGGGTTTTCATCCTAGAGCAGGGCCAAATCACGGCGTGACCGCGGCGTGACAGAGGCGTGACCACGGTGTGACCACGGTGTGACCGCGGCGTCACCGCGAGGTGACCGCGAGGTGACCACGGGGTGTTGTCCCGGTCCAGCAAAATCTAAGGGGCAGCGTCATTCAGCCAGGAGTGAAGGGAGCGGGAGAAGGCGGGGAAACATTCCGACCATCGCCCCACCATCAAAAATTGTGATTATTCAGTCTCAACATTAATCAAAAAACTCATGGAATACTATCACTGTGAACCACCGTGGGGTGTCGTCCTGGAGCAGGGCCAAATCACGGCATGACCGCAGCGTGACCGCGGCGTGACAGCGGCGTGACCATGGTGTGAGCCCGACATGACGGCGGCGTGACCGCGGCGTGACAGAGGTGTGTCGTGGTGTGACCGCGGCGTGTTGGCCCAGTCCATCGACATCCATAGGGCAGCATCTTCCAGCCCTGAGCGAAGGGAGTGGGAGGAGGCGGGGCAACATTCCAACCATCGCCCTGTCGGCAGATGATAGAATAGATCAACTATTTAATATACTATAACAAGGGATCTCTAGATAAGGTTTTAGCGAGCAGCCCAATGACAGAACATCTAAATGGAAACAAAACAACAGAAAAGAATCATACACCCTACACAAACCATTTACAAATTCATTCACTTTGCCTAAACATGGAAATTTTATTTATAATATTCAAAGCGTGAAAAGGAAAGTGTCATGGTCCAATCATATACCTACTAAGACAACTTCATTTGAGTTAAATGAGTATGATAAGCCAATTTATATTATTCAAATAAAACAAAAACTAACTAGCCACAAAAAACACCAAAAAGAGTCATATGAAAGACTCAAACCAAATATAAACCTGATACAAATAACTATCACTACTCTTTGGGTTAGAAGACAGTGCACCTCCATTGGAGGGGTTTTATTATAAAATCATGACATTTCTTTATCACACAATTCATTTAATTATATTTAACATTTACTCTAAAACTCATTCAGCACAAATCAAATGCAATAATTTAAGTAACTAGATCAACATAACTATCACTGTGAGTTTTTGCAAACAGTGCATCTCCATTTGAGGGGTTTTATTATAAAAACATGACTTTATTTATCAAATGAAACAATTATATTAAAGAAAACTTATTCAAGATATGCAATTCAATATAATTAAGCATAATTAATAAAGAATCTAAATTCAATTTAAAGAATTCTTGAATTAATGAGGCTGGAAGAGGGATCCTACCTCAAGGTGTAACAAAACCATCCACTTCAGATCTTGGAGCTTTCTAACTAAAAGTTTCTGCTCCCCCAATGGGTATACGCACCTTCACACACATTCAAGGACACCTATCCCCTATGCACACACCATCATGGCCATGAGCATGTGCAAGGGGATCCTTGCACATATGCTTATATGCATATACCAGTATCCACTCACATACGTATGCATTTATATATATATATATACATGGGAACATATCATATTTAATACAAGTAAAAGAAACTATTAACTGAAAAAAATAAAATGACTCACTGCTTGAAAATATACCCTTTCTCTAGTCTTCCATAACATTGTATTTATCCAAAATCGATTGTTACTCCATCATGTCACCTTGTAAGCAAAATCAAAACCTTGCATGAATATTGATTATACTGAATATATTGAAAACATAAATGTGTGGCACAAACTATTGCAATAAAGTGTTAAAAAAATTACAAATTATTTTAGACACTACCTATAATTATATATGTGTGGGCTTGTATAAGGTGAGATAGAAATGTCGGCTTATGAAAAGTCACTATGTATAATTATCTTTAGTGCACATGACTTGTGTGACATTAACATTAGGTTAATATTACGCGTTATGTGGTTAGACCATGTAATAATCATTAAGCACCAATTATAATGTCATAATACCAACTACTGCATCTTCTAGTCATATTTAACAATATTCCCCATATCTCTTATAAAACATGGTGCTCTATTTTTCAACATCATGAACGATTCATACAATTTCTTCATTTTAGAACTTGATCTTGTGAACCAAGCACACAACATAAGACTAATACTGCTAAGGGGGTTGAAATGATCAGAAGACCCTTATTTATCTTATATGAAACAATTAGAATCCCAAAATTCTGAGAACACCAAGCATGAAACCCAACACTATGATGTATATTAAATAAAGAACCAATTTTTATACCTTTCAATGGACTGTACTTATAAAAAATTCACCATTCATATTTTTAATGAATACCCCTCCAAAGGATTCCATCAAACCTCCCTCTATAGAGTGTATTTGCAGGCCAACATGAATAACTCAATTATCAAGAAATATTTTCAAACATTCCACAATAAAGTGTTAAGAAGTTAAAAATTATTTTAGTACATATGTAAAAGATGATTATTTAAGGATCGATATAGTAATTTTTAAAACAAACCAACCAAAGAAATTTTGATAAAAAGTTTCAAACTGTTTAATAAATTAGTGCACAATGTGCATGTATTCCAACCAAATAAGTGTAGTTTATGGGGTAATTAGGGGGAATGTCTCCATGTAAACCTGTTATAATCTGAGTCACCAATGATCTTTGCATCTTCACTATAGCTTTCATAGCATCTATCCCATATTGGGTGTCTGCAGACCTGTGTTAAATATGGGGTGAGAAGGAATCTAATTAGCAAATTCACCAATTAGCAATAGATTTATCTCAGCTCCTATGCGATTTGATGGAAAATTTGATTTGGATACTTACAGTTATACATGAATCAAATATGTACTGAATGGCGGTGTCTTTGACTAGAAGAGTAGTTGCAACTACAATCTGCTTCAAAATTTCCAGATCCCTACATGGAGAGAGGTAGGAACACATTATTGCTGGTTAAACACATATAGAACCTCTATTTTCCTATAGTAAAATCACACTGAAATAGAATGTAGGTGAGAAGATGACTATACCCCAATCTGATTCCTTGTTAGATGGAGACAATCTAAGGAATCCACTAGTACCTATATGTCTCAATTAAAATATACAATAAGAAAATGAAGGGTCAAAACTATATTGATATGTATATGTGATAATATATATAATACACATATCATACCTAAAACTATCCCAAGCAGTACCTGATCATGTCCATCCCTTGTATGCATCATCATATGGTCCCCAAAAATGGCACCTTGAGTTTGGAATAGACTACCTATAGCTGGTGGTGGGATTGGATTGAAACATTATCCATCTAGATCTCTTAAAAATCATGAAGCATATCCTACTCAAATGAATCCACCTCCCAAAGGAAAACACTATAAAATAGAGGGATACCCCTAACTACAGTGATGCCTTTCTAATAGAGGTCCATACACACTACTACGATAGTGACAGTGAATTATTATATTGGTTGTAAAATTTTGAACCATATCTTATCTAAAAATAGATACATTTAATTTCCAACATCCCTACTAAATTAATCTGTACATAGATATTATGTAAATATTTGGAATAAAGTTCAATATATGTACACAAAAAATCAACAATATCTTTACAAATGTATTAATATGTAGACGTTCTGGATAGTCAATCTTTGTACTCATATATGGTGTTGAATCCCTCTAACATGCAAGCATAATTTAAGTTTTTCTTTAGAAAAATCGTATAATATTGCTCGGTGTTAGGTTATTCATGTTCCTAACATAAAATGAACTCTTATAGACTATCATGATTTATATTGTTTGAATCGGACCCAATGTAATAAATGTACAAACAAAAGAAGTGACCTAACCTAAAGATGTAGTGAAAATAGGTACAGATTTTAGATTTCTGGGCAAATTTCGATGTGTTGCTTGAATATAATATCAAAGTGAGATCATTAAAGCAATGAAATTTTTAATAATTTATATTCTTCTGATCCACATGAAAAAATCATAAAAAACACAATTGAATATCAATGATAATAAAAACATTGATAAAAATGATCTAACTTAAATCATAAAATTTAGAATCTAAATATAACATTGGGATAATACAACTTCATTGGAATATAAATTAACTTTATCAACGTATAACATTCCTATAAATTTCCGAAAAATAATAATGAAGATAGGCAATTCCAATTGAGGACCTGTATTGAGAAGCGATAAAACCAAAAAGTCAAGAGGGAAAAATACATCCATGTATACAGTAAATTAATCTAAGAGAATTTTGACAATTTTAATGATTTTGATGGATAATATTACAATAAATATTAATTGATAATTGATAAATAGTCTAACTACATACCTTTTATACAATTCTCCCCGCCCAACCATTTTGTAAGGCACATTGCAATAGCGTTGTCAATACTATTTCCAATGATGCTTGTCCTGAAATCATAAATCACATTAATGAAATGATAACTATACCATGTGGTCATTAATTACAAGAGTATACATGTTAATTTTAATCTTAAAAATAATATGATATAGAAATTTTACCTTTTCCAATGCCATTTATGTTGGAAGATGAAGCAGAATCACCTAAACTGTAGAATCAAACCTGAAAATTATAGATTTCATAAATGAAATCAATTAAAATGGAATTGGAAATTATAAAACATTAAATGAATCTCAAATAATTTTGACAATTTTAATGATTTCAATGGATAAAATTTCAATAAATAGTAATTGATAATTGATAATTGATAAATAGTCGAACTACATACCTTGTATAAAATTCTCTGCACCCAACCCTTTTGTAAGGCACATTGCAATGCCATTATCAATACTATTTGTAATGATGATTATAACAAACCATAATTTACATACATGGTTATTACTTCAGAATTGAACCATACTTATTAAAACATATAAAAAAACCATGGTAGGACTGTATAGGTATAGTGTCTTTAGAAACTGGGAAACATAAACAACTAGTTCATAAATCATCTACACTGTCTCCCGCTTATTTCATCATATTTAGAGTCCCTTTTTGGCATATCCTACTTAATACCCTTCTTCATGACCTGGGGAAAAGAAAACATAGAAAAGGGTGAGTTCAAATGCTCAGTAACGGTAAACAAAAGAAATATCAATCATATCATATTCATAAGAACATAACATTTTTAATATATTAACCTACAAAAGAGATCATAATATCAGAACATGGGATAAATCATAGTAATGAAATGTAATCCAAATAATCCTAACTTAAAACATGAAACTTTGTGGAATACACACATAATCATAGAAAATAATTTCATATTAGTCAAGACTCATTTCCAAGACTATCATAGTGGACGAAGCCCATTACTGAACCGAGTTCACTCCTCGTTCCAGTCCTGTGTCACTGAATCGGATTAACTTGTCGTTCCAGCCATGTCTATCTCATGAGATATAAATCGTTACCCAATGCATTGGATGGAGATATAGTTCCCACCTATCTCATAATAAAACCATTCTTATGTGTGCCACAAAATCATAAATCATACATCATTGCATAACCCATGTAATAAAAATGGTATTCTTAAACATCGAGACATCATAAAACAATTCATATAAGGCAAAGGACTTCATAAAAAGAATTCCATCACAACATAATCAAATAAATGTAATAATAGGGATAGAAACAGAAAACTATATTATCTTAGATGGAAAATAATTTTGATAAAACACTTGAACTCCATTCTTAAGGAAAATATCATTTATACTTCAAAATCATTTTTCCTTTATTAACATGTCATAACATTCTAAACTAAAAGAATTTAATTAAAAATAAACTTGAAAATTTGTAAAGTAAGCTTTATGGAAATAATGTTCTATGGAATAATAAAAATTCATTCATGTCGTATAAGTTTAAAAAAACATTCTTCTCGTAATTTGGCAGAAAAAGTCAAAAAGTACCTCGTAATAAAAACAACAAAAGATTCCTTTCATATCATTTACTAAAAACTCACCAATGGGTAAAATTGGATTTCAAAAAATTGTAGGAGGATATAAATAATATTACATATCGAAAAAACATGGATGTGGATGAAAAATATTCCCCAGTAAATTCTGAAGTATAAACTATCTCGGATAAAAATGAGATTGCGAGATTTTCCCTTACCTTAGGTCCGATTTTCTTCATACGTATCCGAAACTCCTGTATAATGATTTAAATAATTTCTTTGACTTATTAAAGAACCATATTCATTGTTATGATATCATATATGGTCATATTCATATCTTTTTATTAGTAATATTTCATTGCAACTTGTTATTCGGGTGTTCGTTGCTTTATGTTCTTATGCATGTTTTGTCGAATAAATTATTATTCTTCTTTTTAGGTTATAGATACCTCATTTACCGAATGGTATTAGTGTAATATATATCTTGTTTATTCATTTTATTTATATAATAATTATTCAATAAATATCATGTAGAACGAGTCGCGTCACATCGTGGAGACGGTAGGCCATACATACGCACGAGCGATGATATCGTTCCCATGATCGTGGAATTGTATTGAAGTGTATTTATAATATTTCAGAATCAATATAAATTTAAAATAATAATATATAGTCATTATTTACACCATTATACCAATCCAAGTTAGGGGGTGGTGGAAAACAGATTACACCACGGCATGGAGATGGTATACCGTACGTACGCACGCGTGGCGGTTTCATTTTCGATAGGATAGATAGAAGGTGAAATAGGGTTATTTAATATTTATAATAACATATCAGTATATTAGTGATACTTATGTTATTACTCCATAATGAAACAACTAAATAATAGTAAGTAGAAAAAGAAATAAATTTGAAAGAATCGGTAACAGATATTACCTTTTCTTCGACACGCCTCTCTGAAACCTCCTCTTAGGTCACTAAAATTTGACTTTGAAGAAGACCACGAAATATAGTCTATTTCTAGGGAAGCTTAGAAGGGAAATGGACAGGGGTTGTCTGAGATTTAAGGCTCAAAATTTGGTGTGGAGGAGAGGGAGGAGGTGCCCTTTTATAAGGGACGAGAGGGGAACTTTAGGAAAAAACATAAAATATTTTTTTTAATAAAGTCATATTCGGTTTTTAATCAATCCAAATTGATTTATTTCTAATCTAAGGTGGGGATGGGTCTAAAGCCTCTCAACCAATAGGTTTTAGACAAGTTTAGTTTAATATTTTAACCTTATCACTTATATTTTACTCTAAGTAAAATAATTTAACTTTTACTGTGTCTTCTTGTTTTCTTACACAATATGGTTAAAAAACTTACTATAACAAGAAAAAAGAACCCCAAGTGGTTCATTATACATATATATAACCATATTTAAGTAATTTGGACGAACCATAGATTTTTAGGAATAAATAACAATTAATAATATAATATTTGTTTTAAAAACAATTTTATGTCAATTATGACACTATTTGGTAATTGATTTTTGTGAAAATCATAACAGCATGATTAGTTAGAAAAACGTTAATTAAATCAATGCTTACATGTCATATTAACCTATAAAGTTAGTGTAATTTATAAAAAGTCTCAAATTATATTTATTTGGGTATTTATAACTTCAGTTATGTTAATAATTCATTAATAAGGTAATTACTACATCAACATTGTGTCAAAAATAAATTAAATTATATAATGTCTTAAAAATAAAAAAAATCCATTATGTATGAAAACTTTTTAGATTTAAAATGAATATTTATAGTTGAATTTAGCTAATGAATAACCCTATATTAAAATGTTTTAGTTATTAAACTTTGATTTCAACTCTTTTAACTCTTCTTTAAATAAAATAATAATAAGTGTCTTAATGTAATCCAGGTGGACCTAAAGGGTAATATTTTATTCCTAAGGTTGTTTTTGGTCGAATTACACTTATCCAATAGAATTATGACATGTGTTAGGGTAATAATAATATCATTTTTACCCTTAATTACACTATTTACTTTTCACCGTGGTAAAAAAAAGTAAAAAGTTACTATTCACTAAAAATTATTTTTATCTTATTGAACCACATTTTACTCCTTGATATTAACCGTGTCTGTCGGATTTTCGAAATTCCACTCACAGAAGCGGTAAAATTATGTTTTATGTAAATTTTCAAATTCTCCTAGGAGGTGGGTAAAATACGGTGAAAAGTTCAATAAAATTTTTATATATCTAAAATTATTATAAAATGACTCTGATGAATTACATTGAACATATATAGGTATCATGTATCTATTTTGACCTAAAATAAATTTAAATAATATATATAAATATTTAAAAAAAATTCGGGTTTTAAATAGTAACTGAGTGCTTTCACTATTCATCAAAAATTGAAAGTTTTTAGAAAAACACCAAAAATTTACCCTAGGCTAATTTCGATATTCTTAATCCAAAAATGAAGTCTATATTGAAGGATGAAATTTATAAAATTTCAAAAATTGGGTATTACTATTCATAACGGCTAGTTTATATAATATTTTAATAACATATCGTTGTTTAGCGAAACTCGGTATTGCGTACAATGCAAGCTATCGAGGAAGGTTTCTCTTGCGTGTAACGAAAGACAAGATAGTGTTGTGTGTAACACCCCGAGATTTTATGAAAAAATATTCTTTTAATTTCATTAATGTCTTGTGTTGTATGCTACACCAAGATTACCTTGCGCTATACGCAACACCATATTAGCTTGCAGTATACGCAACACTATTCTTGGATCGTGTTACAAACAATTTAGATAATAGTTATTCTACGCAACACTGAGTATATATATATATATATTGAATGTATAAATGAAATATGGTTGGATTCCGTTATACGAAACAACGAAGGATTCTTGCACAACACGATACCCTGACTTGGCTTGCATTACACGCAATCACGACCTTCCTCGATAGCGTGTGTTGTACGCAATACCGAGTTTCACTAAACAACGATATGCTATTAAAATATTATTAAAACTAGTCGTTATGAATAGTAATAACAACTTTTTGAAATTTTGTAAATTTTATTTTTCAAAATGGATTTCATTTTTGGATTCGGAATATCGAAATTAGCTTAGGGTGAAATTTTGGTACTTTTCGGATAACATTCATTTTCTGATGAATAGTGAAAATTACTAAATTTTAATTAAAAACAACCTTTTTAATCGAAATAATTAATAGTGATAAATTATTAATTTGAGTGGTTTTAAAGTATATTTAGAATATATTTTTACAATTTAATACAATGATGGCAATTGGATGTAATTTCACATTTTAACCAGACATAAACAAGTGTCAATCATTTGATAGTTATTATCTCTTAAGAACACGCTATTTGTTTAGACGACGGGAATTAATTTTTAAATAAATTAATGCAACTGATATTTTTTGAATTTGGTAAAATAGACATCATTTTTGAGTTCATAATACCAAATATAGCTCAGGCCTCATTTTTGGTATTTTTCTGGAAACTTTAATTTTTTTGATGAATAGTGAAACCACTAAGTGGTAGTTAAAAAAATGAAATTTTCATAAAACTTAATTTTACCGCTTCTGTGAGTGGAATTTCAAAAATCCGAGAGACACGGTTGATGTCAGTAAGTAACATGTGGTTCAATGAGATGAAAATAATTTTTGGTGAATAGTAATTTTTTACTTTTTTTACAACGGTTAAAAGTAAATAGGCTAATTAAGGGTAAAAATGATATTATTATTACCCTAACACATTTCCTAATTCTATTGGATAAGTTTAATTCAAACAAAAACAACCTTATGAATAAAATATGACCATTTAGGCCCACTTGGATTAGATTAGGACATTTATTATTAATTTATTTAAAGAAGGGTTAAAATAGTTAAAATCAGTGTTTAATAACTACATCGTTTTTAATGTAGGGTTATATATAAGATAAATTCTACTATAAATATTCATTAGAAAGATAAAATTATTTCCTACATAATGATATTTTATTTATAATTTTTAGACATTAAATAATTTAATTCATTTATGACCAAACGATGATGCAGTAATTATCTTATTAATGAAAGATTGACATAATTGATGTTATAAATACCCAAATAAATGTAATTTGAGCCTTTTTATGAATTAAAATAATTTTCTAGGTTAATATGACATGTTAGTATTGATTTAATTAACCTTTTTAGAACTAATAATTCTGTTATGATTTTCACAAAAATCAATTACTAAATAGTGTCAAAATTGACATAAAATAGTTTTTAAAACAAATATTATATTAGTAATTGTTATTTTATTTCTAAAAATCTACGTTTCAGACAAATTACTTAGATAAGGTTATATATATTAATACTAAACAACTTGGGGTTCTTTTGGCTGCTTATAGTAAGTTTATTAACCTTATAGTATAAGAACACAAGAAGACACGGTAAAACTAAAATTATTTAACTTAATGTTAAATCTAAATGATAAGGTTAAAATAAGAACCTAAACTTGTCTAAATTCTATTGGATGAGAGGATTTCGACCCATCCCCACCTTAGCTTCGAAATAAATCAATTTGAAACTATTTAAAACTGAATTTGGCTTTATAATAAAATAATATGTTTAGTTATTCCAAAGGTGCCCCTCTCCTCCCTTATAAAAGGGCACCTCCTCTCCCTCTTCCTCACACCACTATGAGCCTTCAATATCGGCCAACCACTGCCAAATTATCTTCTCCACTTCCCTAGAAACATCCTAGAGGTTCTGGTCTTCCTCAAAGTCCAATTTTAGTGCCCTAAAAAGAGATCTCAAAGAGGCTCTTCAAACAAGAGTTAATGTCCATTACTGATTCTTTCAACTTTATTTCTTCTTCCACTTTTTCTTCTTAGGTTGTTTCATTATGAAGTAATAAAATAAGTATCACTAATATACTGATATGTTATTATAAGTATGAAACAACCCTATTTCACCATCTATCCATCCTACGGAAAACGAAATCACCGCGCGTGCGTACGTACGGAATATCGTCTCTACGCCGTGGTGAAATCTATTTTCCACCACCACCTTACTTGGAAGGGTATAATGGTGTAAATAATAACTATATATGATTATTTTAAAGTGATAGTGATTCTGAAATAGTACACATACACTACAATACAGTCCCACGATCATAAGAACGATATCATCGCTCGTGCGTACGTACGGACTACCGTCTCCACGATGCGATGAGATTCATTCTCCACTTTAACCATTCATGAATGATTATAAAGTATATATAGTAAGTAATCATGAAATATATGACATAATAATTATACTGGATTTATGTGTATATATATGTATGTCATCTACTTAATTCCATTCAACTCAATAAGGAAACGAAAACAGCGTTCATGCGTACGTACGACCTTCCGTCTCCATGAACAGTGTATTTCTTTCCATTTACTGATTTATTATATATATGTGTATTCTGAATATATATTATATTTAAATAATGTTTTATATTCTGTAATTAAGTAATCATGATCTATGTAATCATATTAATAATTACAAGTCAAAAAACGGACGACAAATGAAACAATTTTACCCAAAACGCTCTTTAACATGGAATTTACAAAAGAACGGGTAATATAAAGTCATAAGTGAACCATATATAATATAAAAATAATGAGTATGATTCTGGAATAAGTCAATGAGATTATTTAAATCATTATACAGGAGGTTCGGACACTTATGAAGCAAATCGGACCTAAGGTAAGGGAAAATCTCGCAATCTCAATTTTTATCCGAGATTGTTTATACTTCATAATTTCTTGGGGAATATTTATCATGCACATCCATGTTTCCTCAATATGTAATATTTATATCGTTCTACAATAGTTTATATCCAATTTTACCCTTCGGTGAGTTTTTATTAAATGATATGAAGGGAATCTTTTGTCGTTTTTCGTACGAGGTACTTTTTGACTTTTCCAACAAAAGTACGTGAAGAATATTTTTTTTAACTTATACGGCAAGAATGGATTTTTAAAAAATTATTTCCAAGAAGATTCCTTTACAAGTTTTCAAGTTTATTTTTAATCAACTTCTTTTAGTTTAAAATTTGACGACATGTTAAGAAAGGAAAATGTTTTTGAAGTAGAAAGGATATTTTCCTCAAGAATGGAGTTCAAGTGTTTTATCAAAATTATTTTCCATCTAAGATAATATAGGGTTCTGTTTCTATCCCTATTATTACATTGATTTGATTATGTTGTGATGGAATTGTTTTTATGAATTCCTTTATCTTATATGAATTTTTTGATGATGTCACGATGTTTATGATTCCCATTTTTATTACATGGGTTATGCAATGATGTATGATTTAAGATTTTGTGGCACACATAAGAATGGTATCATTATGAGATGGGTGGGACCTATATCTCCCTCCAATGAATTAGGTAAATATTTTATATCTCATGAGATAGACATGGCTAGAACGGTAGGTTATACCGGTTCAGTGAAACAGGACTGAAACGAGGAGTGAGCTCGGTTCAGAAACGGACTTTGTCCGCTAAGATAGTCTTGGCAATGAGTCTTGACTAATAAGAAATGATTCTCTATGATTGTGTGTGTATGCAAAAAAGTATCATGTTTTAAGTTATGATTATTGGGATTTCATTTCACTACTATGAATTATCCCATGTTATGAAATTATGCTCTCTTTTGCTGGTTAAGATTTCCAAAATGTTATGTTCTTATGAATATGATGTGATTGATATTTCTTTTTTTTACCCTTACTGAGCATTTGAGCTCACCCTTTTATGTTTTCTTTTCCCTAGGATATAAAGAAAGGTTTATGTAAAAAAAAGGAGATCTTTATGGTAGATGTTGAAGATCTTTTACCACGATTAAAAGATTATATTCCGAGTTTCCAAAGACACTAAACTATTACGGTCCTTGTGTGTGTGTTTTTGTTATGTACTAAGTATTTAGCAACAAGTAATGTAATGTCCATGTACGTCAAGCTTTGGGTCTCTACAGTTGGTATCAGAGGAAAGGTTTAGTCAACCTTTGGATAATAGGATGCGAAAATGTTAGTGAGATCCCTAGGGATATTTCTAAGGTATGTCTAGGGATGTCCCTAAGGATAAGTATACGTATAGGATATAGTCCTAGAACTATGGTAACGATATTAGATTAAACCAAAGATGTTAGATATTGAAGTTACTCCCCCTTTATTATGATTTTTTCCTCTCACACTATTCTTTTCTGGTTTTAGGAAATGGATGGAAACAAGATGATTCACGATAATGGAGGATATGATGGACAATGGAATGATATTCTTCATGAGAAACAAAATGAAATGGGATTTGGAAGTCCAAACATCATTATTATGCCGAATCCGAAATCTCATAATATGATCAATAAAGTAAAATTTGGAAATTTTCCTGACTCGGCTAATAAGAGAAAGATGGAGTTTTATGATGATCATAGAGGAAAGAAATTTCAATTTCCCCTATGTAAATCATGTGGGAAGAGGCATCAAGGAGAATGTTTCTGGAAGATGCTTTGGGTGTGGAAAAGGACACAAAGCCAGTAAGTACAAAGGAAAAGGTTCAGTTAACACCATGGATGAGGATAATGGTATTGCTATGACATCAATAATGGTTAAATGTTTTAAATGTGGAATGTACAGGCATTATGCAAACCAATGCCCTAAGGGAAAGTCTCATGAAGAGAATCAGTATGGTCGTATGGGTAGTATTTATGTTGATGATGATGAAGAGACTACAAATGATATGTGAGATGAAAGAATTGTTGAAGCTCGATCAATTGTTTAATAATGTAGTGGAATGATTACATGTTTATTATGTGTAATGTTGTATAAGTAATCTCATGGTACAATAGAATAAAGAGACATCTAAGGATTGTTACACTGTTGTCTTTCCATGAGTTTTGAAAGTGTATGATTAATGGTACCAGTATCCGTGAAAGGTTATTTAGATATTTTTGGAATGTAGATGATATGCGCATAATGAAGGGATAAGGAGAAAATTAAATGTTTGATAGTATTCATGAGCTCATGACTGATATAATGAAATAGTTATATCATGGTCTGAGTATATAGAATTTTGGATTTTTGGTATGTAGAATGAGTTAACTTTTGACAGCACTCGTGTTTTTACAAAGATTCAATGGGTATTCATTTTTCAAGAGAATACATGATTAAGGCCTTAGAATATTTGGAATGTGACCAACAAGACATATCTTATGATATATGGGGATCAACGATGGTATTAACCTTCTTGTTATATGAAATCTCTGGTAATCGTTTTCACTATATTATGAGAGTGGACTACAGTATTTTGGATAAGCCTAAAGATTGGAATGGATTATGTTGGACATAAGTTAGTATTGTTTAAGGATAGAAGTTTTTTTTATATTATTTATAGGATGTTATAGTAATGTAGTTTTAGAAAAAGGACAACCTGCAGGACAGGCGACAACCCATCGCGTCGGACAAGGCTGTGGGAATCGAACCCACAACTGAAGTGCGACTGGCCTTTATCGCCTACCACTGGCCTACAGGAAGTCCCTGTTTAGTAGAAACTAGTTTTATTATATTAAGCAGTATGATATATGAAGTATAAGTCCATTTTAGGAACCATATATGATTAATCTCACAATAGATGGACTTACGTTTTTTTTGATAACTTTTCTAACTTTTTGTTTGAGCCAGATGGAATGACCCCTCATTCTATCACAAGATCTGCTAACACATCACAAATGACAAATTCAACTTCATTTCTTTAAGAGATGAATTGGAAATTGTCCAAAGAACGACTAACGGTGAGACTATACCAAAATCGCGAAAGTATTTCTTCTAATTCCAATTTCATCAACTTTAGGGAAATGATCTTGAAAACCAAAAATGTTGTCCTAGTGCTCTTATATCTAATGAATCAGATAGTACCTTAGATTGTCACAAATTTATGGCTTTGTGATTACTGGCTTTTCCATAGCCATGTTCTCTACCACTCTCCATCAGAACTTGATGGTTAGATTTTTCTTCCAAATCCATATTTTCACCTATCTTCTCCTACATGGAAACCCAGTGATGAGTTAATTTGGGTAACCATTACATTTCATACTTTATTTATTAAAGCCATGTTTTGGTATTCCTTTTTACGATGTGGGTTTCTATTAAACAAACTTTCGAGTAGTAAACCATTTATAACCCCGACGAATTTTGAGGGAAAAATTCATTTTAAGGGGGGTAGAATGTAACACCCCGAGATTTTATGAAAAAATATTCTTTTAATTTCATTAATGTCTTGTGTTGTATGCTACACCAAGATTACCTTGCGCTATACGCAACACCATATTAGCTTGCAGTATACGCAACACTATTCTTGGATCGTGTTACACACAATTTTGATAATAGTTATTCTACGCAACATTGAGTATATATATATATTCCATGTATAAATGAAATATGGTTGGATTCTGTTATACGAAACAACGAAGGATTCTTTCACAACACGATACCCTGACTTGGCTTGCATTACACGCAATCACGGCCTTCCTCGATAGCGTGTGTTGTACGCAATACCGAGTTTCACTAAACAACGATATGCTATTAAAATATTATTAAAACTAGCCGTTATGAATAGTAATAACCACTTTTTGAAATTTTTTAAATTTTATTTTTCAAAATGGATTTCATTTTTGGATTCGGAATATCGAAATTAGCTTAGGGTGAAATTTTTGTACTTTTCGGATAACATTCATTTTCTGATGAATAGTGAAAATTACTAAATTTTAATTAAAAACAACCTTTTTAATCAAAATAATTAATAGTGATAAATTATTAATTTGAGTGGTTTTAAAGTATATTTAGAATATATTTTTACAATTTAATACAATGCTGGCAATTGGATGTAATTTCACATTTTAATCAGACATAAACAAGTGTCAATCTTTTGATAGTTATTATCTCTTAAGAACACGCTATTTGTTTAGACGACGGGAATTAATTTTTAAATTAATTAATGCAACTGATATGTCTTGAATTTGGTAAAATTGACATCATTTTTGAGTTCATAATACCAAATATAGCTTAGGCCTCATTTTTGGTATTTTTCTGGAAACTTTCATTTTTTTGATGAATAGTGAAACCACTAAGTGGTAGTTAAAAAAAATGAAATTTTCATAAAACATAATTTTACCGCTTCTGTGAGTGGAATTTCAAAAATCCAAGAGACACGGTTGATGTCAGTAAGTAAAATGTGGTTCAATGAGATGAAAATAATTTTTGGTGAATAGTAACTTTTTACTTTTTTTTACCACGGTTAAAAGTAAATAGGGTAATTAAGGGTAAAAATGATATTATTATTACCCTAACACATGTCCTAATTCTATTGGATAAGTGTAATGCGACCAAAAACAACCTTAGGAATAAAATATGACCATTTAGGCCCACTTGGATTAGATTAGGACATTTATTATTAATTTATTTAAAGAAGGGTTAAAATAGTTAAAATCAGTGTTTAATAACTACATCGTTTTTAATGTAGGGTTATAAATAAGATAAATTCTACTATAAATATTCATTAGAAAGATAAAATTATTTCCTATATAATGATATTTTATTTAGAATTTTTAGACATTAAATAATTTAATTTATTTATGACACAACGATGATGGAGTAATTATCTTCTTATTGAAATATTGACATAATTGATGTTATAAATACCCAAATAAATGTAATTTGAGCCTTTTTATGAATTAAAATAATTTTATAGGTTAATATGACATGTTATTATTTATTTAATTAACCTTTTGCGAACTAATCATTCTGTTATGATTTTCACAAAAATCAATTACTAAATAGTGTCAAAATTGACATAAAATAGTTTTTAAAACAAATATTATATTAGTAATTGTAATTTTATTCCTAAAAATCTGAGGTTAGGGAAAATGACTTATATAAGGTTATATATATTAATACTAAAAAACTTGGGGTTCGTTTGGCTTCTTATAGTAAGTTTATTAACCTTATAGTATAAGAACACAAGAAGACACGGTAAAAGTAAAATTATTTAACTTAATGTTAAATCTAAATGATAAGGTTAAAATAGGAATCTGACCTTGTCCAAATTCTATTGGATGAGATGATTTCGACCCATCCCCACCTTATCTTCGAAATAAATCAATTTGGAACTATTTAAAACCGAATTTGGCTTTATAATAAAATAATATTTTTAGTTATTCCAAAGGTTCCCCTCTCCTCCCTTATAAAAGGGCACCTCCTCCCCCTCTTCCTCACACTACTTTGAGCCTTCAATATCGGCCAAACCCTGCCAAATTCTCTTCTCCACTTACCTAGAAACATCCTAGAGTTTCTGGTCTTCCTCAAAGTCTAATTTTAGTGCCCTAAAAGGAGATCTCAAAGAGGCGCTTCAAAGAAGAGGTAATGTCCGTTACCGATTCTTTCAACATTATTTCTTATTCCACTTCTTCTTATTAGGTTGTTTCATTATGAAATAATAACATCAGTATAAATAATATACTGATATGTTATTATAAGTATTAAACAACCCTATTTCACCATCTATCCATCCTACAGAAAACGAAATCACTGCGCGTGCGTACGTACGGAATACCGTCTCCATGCCGTGGTGAAATCTATTTTCCACCACCACCTTACTTGGATGAGTATAATGGTGTAAATAATAACTATATATGATTATTTTAAAGTGATAGTGATTCTGAAATAGTATACATACACTCCAATACAGTCCCACGATCATAAGAACGATATCATCGCTCGTGCGTACGTACGGACTACCGTCTCCACGATGCGATGAGATTTATTCTCCACTTTAACCATGCATGAATGATTATAAAGTATATATAGTAAGTAATCATGAAATATATGACATAATAATTATACTGGATTTATGTGTATATATATGTATTTCATCTACTTAATTCCATTCAACTCAATAAGGAAACGAAAACATCGTTCATGCGTACGTACGGCCTACCGTCTCCATGAACGGTGTATTTCTTTCCATTTACTGATTTATTATATATATGTATATTCTGAAAATATATTATATATAAATCATGTTTTATATTCTGGAATTAATTAATCATGATCTAAGTAATCATATGAATAATTACAAGTCAAAACACGGACGACAAATGAAACAATTTTACCCAAAACGCTCTTTAACATGGAATTTACAAAAGAACGGGTAATATAAAGTCATAAGTGAACCATATATAATATCAAAATAATGTGTATGATTCTGTAATAAGTCAATGAGATTATTTAAATCATTATACAGGAGGTTCGGACACTTATGAAGCAAATCGGACCTAAGGTAAGGGAAAATCTCGCAATCTCAATTTTTATCCGAGATTGTTTATACTTCATAATTTACTGGGGAATATTTATCATCCACATCCATGTTTCCTCAATATGTAATATTTATATTCTTCTACAATAGTTTATATCCAATTTTACCCTTCGGTGAGTTTTTAGTAAAATATATGAAATGAATCTTTTGTCGTTTTTCGTACGAGGTACTTTTTGACTTTTCCGACAAAAGTACGTGAAGAATGTTTTTTTTAACTTATACGGCATGAATGGATTTTTAAAACATTATTTCCAAGAAGCCTCCTTTACAAGTTTTCAAGTTTATTTTTCATCAACTTCTTTTAGTTTAAAATGTTATGACATGTTAAGAAAGGAAAATGTTTTTGAAGTAGAAAGGATATTTTCCTCAAGAATGGAGTTCAAGTGTTTTATCAAAATTATTTTCCATCTAAGATAATATAGGGTTCTGTTTCTATCCCTATTATTACATTTATTTGATTATGTTGTGATGGAATTATTTTTATGAATTCCTTTTTCTTATATGAATTGTTTGATGATGTCACGATGTTTAAGATTCCCATTTTTATTACATGGGTTATCCAATGATGTATGATTTATGATTTTGTGGCACACATAAGAATGGTATCATTATGAGATGGGTGGGACCTATATCTCCCTCCAATTCATTGGGTAAAGATTTTATATCTCATGAGATAGACATGGCTGGAACGGTAGGTTATACCGGTTCAGTGAAACAGGACTGAAATGAGGAGTGAACTCGGTTCAGAAATGGACTTTGTCCACTAAGATAGTCTTGGCAATGAGTCTTGACTAATAAGAAATGATTCTCTATAATTGTGTGTGTATGACAAAAAGTTTCATGTCTTAGGTTATGATTATTGGGATTTCATTTCACTACTATGATTTATCCCATGTTATGAAATTATTCTCTCTTTTGCAGGTTAAGATTTCCAAAATGTTATGTTCTTATGAATATGATGTGATTGATATTTCTTTCGTTTATCCTTACTGAGCATTTGAGCTCACCCTTTTATGTTTTCTTTTCCCCAGGATATAAAGAAAGGTTTTATGTAAAAAAAGGAGATATTTATGGGAGATGTTGAAGATCTTTCACCACTATTAGAAGATTATATTCCGAGTTTCCAAAGACACTAAACTATTACGGTCCTTGTGTGTGTGTTTTTGTTATGTACTAAGTATTCCGCAACAAGTAATGTAATGTCCATGTATGTCAAGCTTTGGGTCTCTACATTGTGTGTAGTGAAAGATTAATTTGGTGATGTATAAAACATAAAAACAAAATATTTCTCATAAAATCTCGGATGTTACATTCTACCCCCCTTAAAATGAATTTCGCCCTCGAAATTCATCACTTTGTAACAAACAGATGAGGATACATCTCCCTCATTATATCATCAAGCTCCCACGTAGCTTCTTCTAATTGGTTGTTACTCCATAATACTTTCATCAAGCAAGTGGTCTTGTTCCGTAGGAATTTTTCACTACTATCCATAATCTCTATCGGTTGTTCTTCATAAGAAATATCTTGCTCCAGCAGTACAACTTCTGAGATTAGTATATGTGAAGGATCAGGTGTGTACCTTTTTCAGGGGAGATACATGGAACACATCGTGAAATTGAGAGTGACTCGGTGGAAGCGCCAATCGGTAAGCTACCTTCCCAACATGATCTAGTATTTCGAAAGTACTGATATACCTAGGGCTCGACTTTCCCTTCTTTCCAAATATCATTACTATCTTCCAAGGAGATATTAATAAGAACACTTTATCACCCAATTCAAACTCTAGGTCTTTTCTTCAGTTGTCCAAATAACGTTTTTGTCAACTCTGAGAATCTCTTATGTGTTGTTGAATAGATCGGACCTTTTCTGCCATCTCATCAACAAGATCAGGTCCTAATAGCTTTCTTTCCCCAAATTCATCCCAGCAAGTTGGAGTCCATCATTTCTTTCCATAGAGAGATTCATAAGGAGCCATCTGAATACTGGAGTGAAAGCTATTATTATAAGAAAATTCCACCAAAGGTAGGTGTTGATCCCAACCACCTTTGAAATCCATAGAGTAAGCACTCAACATGTCTTCTAGAGTTTGAATTATCCTCTCAGACTGACAGTCTGTCTGAGGATGATAAGCAGTGCTGAAACGCGACTCTATATCTAGAGTATGCTGAAGACTTCTCCAAAACATTGAGGAAAACCTCGGATCCCAATCAGATATAATGGAAAGTGGTACTCCATGCAATATTACCACTTCCTTAACATATATCTGGGCAAGCTGATCAAGAGAAAAATCTTCTCTAATAGCAATGAAGTGTTCCGACTTTGTAAGACGATCAACTATTACTCAGATAACATTATTGCCTTTGGATATTTTAGGAAGTCCAGTGAAAAAGTCCATAGTGATGTTTTCCCATTTCCATTCTGGTATGGGTAATGGTTGTAACATCCCCTTAGACTTCTATCTCTCACATTTAACTTCCTAACAAACCAAGCATCGAGAGACATATTCATCAACATCTCTTTTTATACCATCCCACCAGAAGTACTCTTTCAGGTCCCTATATATGTTCGTGCTTCCATGATGAATAGAGAATGAAGAACTATGAGCCTCATCCACCAGCTCCTTCTTTAATTCTAGGATGGGAGGAATACAAACCTTATTCCTAAACCTTATTATTTCATCACAATCAATGTGAAATTCAGGAATATTTCTCACCTTCTTTTGTAACTCTACATCTTTTTTCTGTGCCTCTTTAATCTTCATATGTATAGATGGTAGAACATTCATTTGAGAAAGATAATATTTTTCCCCTTCCATTATAATTCCAAGGTCCATCCTCTATAAATCCATAAATATTGGATCTTTTGTGATCCTCATCATGGATAATCTAGCATGATCTTGTAGACTTAATGCATATGACACCTTGTTTTCTTTCCTAGGGAGATAATTAATCAAGTAGTCGTAATCCTTAATCAACTCCAACCATATTCTTTGGTGCATATTCAGATCCTTTTGTGTGAAACTATACTTTAAACTTTTATGATCAGTATAAATATCACACATTTCACCATAAAGGTAATGCCTCCAAATATTTAATGCAATGATTACCGAAGCTAACACCAAATCATGAGTTGGGTAATTTTGCTCAGGGATTTTCAACTGTCGTGAGGCATAAGCTATAACTATATCATTTTGCATGAGAACACAGCCTAGTCCCTTCTTGGATGCATCATTGTAGATCACAAACCTTTCTCTACTACAAAGTATTGTGAGCACAGGTGCACTGGAGAACCTTCTTTTTAACCTTGAAATTCTCTTCACACTCCTCCATCCAAACAAACTTAACTCCTTTTCGAGTCAACCTGGTGAGTGGATTAGATAATCGTTAAAAATCTTTCACAAAACATCGTTAATATCCCGCCAAACCAAGAAAAATGTAGATCTCAGTTACTGTTGTTTGTCTTGACCATCTTTCGATAACCTCTGTTTTTGCTGGATCCACAGATATCCCCTCTTTTGAGATTATGTGTCCCAAAAACGAGACTTTTTGAAGCCAAAATTCACACTTGGTAAATTTTTCATAAAGCTTCTCCTTTATTAGGGTCTTTAATATAATTCTCATGTGATCTTCATGTTCTTCCTTTATCTTTGAATAAATAAGATTATCATCTATAAAGACTACCACAAACTGATCAAGATTGTCTCTAAAGACTCTATTCATTAGATCCATGAAGATAGCAGGGGCATTAGTAAGACCAAATGGAGTCACTATAAATTCATAGTGTTCATACCTTGTACGGAAAGCTGTCTTTGGTATATCCTCCCTTTTGACCCTTAATTGATGATACCCTGAATGAAGATCAATCTTGGAAAAGTATTGAGCTCCGCATAGTTGTTCAAATAAGTCATCAATGCATGGGAGATGATATTTATTCTTGACAGTGATCTTGTTAAGTTCTCTATAATCAATGCAGAGTCCCATTGATCCATCATTCTTCTTAACAAATAGAACTGGAGCTCCCCAAGGTGATGCACTAGGGCGTATGAATCCCTTATCAGGATTCTCTTGGAGTTTCTTCTTCAATTCCTGCAACTCAATTGGGGCCATTCTATAAGGTTTCTTCGAAATAGGTAAAGCACCCGGTACGAGTTCTATTGAAAACTCAACTTCACGATTTGATGGAATACATGGAAATTCCTCAGGAAATACATCATAAAACTCCCGTACAATGGGCGTATTCTTAATCGTGAGTTACTCTCCAGCCATTTGAGATAAATAACCTTCATTTAGTGGAATCAAGACCCATAAGATGGAAGAAATTTCCACTAGAAGGTTATGTTCATCCTTGCATCGATAGATGATCATATGTTGATCTGGAATACAAAATGTGCCTTCTCTTTTTTGGAAATTGATATGATATCCATATAAATAAATCCAATCCGTGCCAAGAATCACATCAAATTCCACTATAGGAAGGATCACAAGATTTTCATAAAGCACTTTCCCACAAACATCAATCAGAGAAGAATTGTAAACTTTTGATGCGACTGTTGTGCCATTAGGGGTTGTCACAGCTAACTCAACATCAAATTGTTGAGGTAATACGGCGATACACTTAGAAAAATATTTAGAAATAAAAGAGTTGGTGGATCCAGAATCAAATAAAACAATTGAAACATTAGAGTGGATTGTAAGTGTACCTTTCACCACTTTGTTATTGTACTCCACATCACTGATTGAAATTGAATGTGACTTTCCTTTTCCTTTGGCCTTAAGAGTCTTTTGACGTCGATCATCATCAACAACCCTTGGATTAGGGCACTGATAGGAATAATTCCCCATTTTCTTACACTTGAATCATTGAATTGTAGGAGGTGCATTCTGTGTATACCTTTCTTTATTTTCATCATTAGACATCTTCTTCCCATTATTTCGACATTAAACTGCCCGATGACCTTCTTTTCCACACATAAAAACTTTGCTTGTCCCTTTAAGAAAATCCCCTCCAAGTTTCTTTCCACAATTTGAGCATAAAGAAAAACTCATCTTCTTTTTAGTGTGGTCTTTATATTTTCCTTTGAATTCCATTTTCCCCTTCTTATCAAACCCATATGATTGATGGGTTACTCCAATCTCCATCTCAACCTTGAGAGCACATCGAACAATTTCCTTATAGCTATTGAAGTCTCTTATGGATAACACCCTTCAAAGACTTGGTTTTAATACACTAAAGAATCGATCGATCTTACTCTAAGGTTGGATAATAATTCTGGAATCATACCTTGCAAGTCTTGTAAAATTTAATTCGTAGGTACCAACTGATTCATCATCCTTTTACTTCAGTTCAAGAAACTCCTTCTCAATATTTGTTCAATGAATATGAGGGATGTACTTACGGAAAAATAAGTTCATGAACTCAACCCATTCCATGGACTCAATTTTGTCTCTTTTCCTCATATTTTTGATAAGATTCCACCATTGATCAGCATCACCTTCCAAAGAATACACTAATAAGATGACTTTGTCATGTTCAGAACATTGTAGAACTAAAAATATCTTTTCAGTGGTACTGATCCATTGTTCATCCACTAATGGATCAGAAGACCCACTGAATGAAGGTGGATGCTGCCTCATGAAGGATTCAACAGAATGTTGCTCCTTCCTTTGCTCGTTTGGAAGTCCTGCATGATTCATAGCTGGAAAACGTTGTGTGAGCATGGCTACAAGATTTTTCATTCCATCTCCCATAATGTTTGGTTGCTTAGGGGGAAAATCATTGCATTGTCCATCGCATTCAGCATTAACACGGTTTCTTTGGGTTCCCGCCATTGACCAAAACCAAGAAGCATAGTGTGAGAAACAATAATTACAATAGAAAAACCACAAAATCAGTAATAAAATTTTACACTTTAGGTCTTATCATAGGTTATTCATGGCCATTTCTAAAATACTAAGATTATGTTCCATGCTTATACATATCATTAGGGTTCTTACTAAGGCTTTCACATCCTAGTTTCCAGAGGTTGACTATACCTTTCCTCTGATACCAACTATAGTGGTCTGGAATTACTTCTAGTGGACTATAATTAATACCTATCAGGGAACTCCAAGGGCGGCTACACCCCCTGGGCAGGACACACCACCATCCCTAGTGGCAGTCATTTCCTCATGAAGCCCTTGGGCGGAGAGCCATGCTTTGTCCAACACTCACATCAGAGAGTTCCCAAAGATCGGATTCCTTCCTACCTACTTTGACTCTGATACCAACTATAATGACCCATACTTTACATACATGGTTATTACTTCAGAATTGAAGCATACTTATTACAATATATAACAAAACCATGGCAGGACCGTATATGTATAGTGTCTTTAGAAATTGGGAAACATAACCAACTGGTTCATAAATCATCTACATTTTCTCCTGCTTATTTCATCATATTTAGAGTCCCTTTTTGGCATATCCTAATTAATACCCTTCTCCCTGACCCGGGGACAAGAAAACATACAAAAGGGTTAGCTCAAATGCACAGTAAGGGTAAAAAAACAAATATCAATCATATCATATTCATAAGAACATAACATTTTGAATATCTTAACCTGAAAAAGAGATCATAATATCATAACATGGGATAAATCATAGTAATGAAATGTAATCCCAATAATCATAACTTAAAACATGAAACTTTATGGCATACACACATAATAATAGAAAATAATTTCATATTAGTTAAGACTCATTTCCAAGACTATCATAGCGGACAAATTCTATTACTGAACCGAGTTCACTCCTCGTTCCAGTCCTGTGTCACTGAACCAGATTAACTTGCCATTCCAGCCATGTCTTTCTCATGAGATATAAATATTTACCCAATGCATTGGAGGGAGATATAGGTCCCACCCATCTCATAATGAAACCATTCTTATGTGTTCCACAAAATCATAAATCATACATCATTGCATAACCCATGTAATAAAAATGGGATTGTTAAACATCGTGACATCATAAAACAATTCATATAAGATAAAGGACTTCATAAAAATAATTCCATCACAACATAATCAAATCAATGTATGAAACATAACCCTATATTATCTTTTATGGAAAATAATTTTGATAAAACACTTGAACTCCATTCTGGAGGAAAATATCTTTTCTACTTCAAAATAATTTTTCCTTTCTTAACATGTCATAACATTCTAATCTAGAAGAATATAATTAAAAATAAACTTGAAAAATTGTAAGGGAAGCTTCATGGAAATAATGTTATATGGAATCATAAAAATCCATTCATTCCGTATAAGTTAACAAAACATTCTTCTCATACTTTGGCCGAAAAATTCAAAAAGTACCTCGTACTAAAAACGACAAAATATTCCTTTCATATCTTTTACTAAAAACTAACCAATGGGTAAAATAGGATTCAAATAGTTTTAGGAGGATATAAATATTATTACATATTGTGAAAACGTGGATGTAGATGATAAATATACCCCAGTAAATTCTGAAGTATAAATAATATCGTATAAAATTGAGATTGCGAGATTTTCCCTTACATTAGGTCAGATTTTCTTCGTACATATCCAAACCTCCTGTATAATGATTTAAATAATGTCATTGACTTATTAAAGAACCATATTCATTGTTATGATATCATATATGGTCATATTCTTATCTCCTTATTAGTAATATTTCATTTCTACTTGTTATTCGGGTGTTCATTGATTTATGTTCTTATGCATGTTTTGTCGAATAAATTTTTATTCTTCCTTTTAGGTTATAGATACCTCATTTACAGAATGGTATTAGTGTAATATATATCTTATTTATTCATTTTATTTATATAATCATTATTCAATGATGATCATGTAGAACGAGTCACATCACATCGTGGAGACGGTAGGCCGTACGTACGCACGAGCGATGATATCGTTCCCATGATCGTGGAATTGTATTGAAGTGTATATATACTATTTCAGAATCAATATCACTTTAAAATAATCATATATAGTCATTATTTACACCATTATACCCATCCAAGTATGGTGGTGGTGGAAAACAAATTACATCACGGCGTGGAGATGGTATTTCGTACGTACGCACGCGCGGTGGTTTCGTTTTCTGTAGGATGGATAGAAGGTGAAATAGGGTTCTTTCATATTTATAATAACATATCACTATATGAGTGATACTGATGTTATTAATTCATAGTGAAACAGCTATAGAAGAGGAAGTAGAAGAAGAAATAAATATGAAAGAATCGGTAACAGATATTACCTCTTCTTCGACATGTCTCTTTGAAGCCTCCTCTAAGGGCACTAAGATTGGTATTTGAAAGAAGACCAGGACCTCTAGTATGTTTCTAGGGAAGTTGATAAGGTAAATGGTCAGGGGTTGTCCGAGCTTTAAGGCTAAAAATTGTGTTTGGAGGAGAGGTAGGAGGTGCCCTTTTATAAGGGAGGAGAGGGGCACTTTAGGAAAAAACTTAAAATATTATTTTATAATAAAGTCATATTCGGTTGTTAATAGATCCAAAATGATTTATTTAGAATCTAAGGTGGGTATGGGTCGAAATACTCTCAACCAATAGGTTTTAGACAAGTTTAGGTTACTATTTTAACCTTATCACTTATATTTAACTCTAAGTTACATAATTTAACTTTTATTGTGTCTTCTTGTTTTCTTACACTATATGGTTAATAAAATTACTATAACAAGCCAAAATAACCCCAAGTGGTTCATTAGTAATATATATAACC
Source organism: Viscum album (assembly GCA_963277665.1). NCBI lineage: Eukaryota > Viridiplantae > Streptophyta > Magnoliopsida > Santalales > Viscaceae > Viscum > Viscum album. The sequence continues at coordinate 1,419,433,126 of OY728129.1, read as the reverse complement.
TTATCTAAGTCATTTTCCTGAACCATAGATTTTTAGGAATAAAATAACAATTAATGATATAATATTTGTTTTAAAACTATTTTATGTCAATTATGACCCTATTTGATAATTGATTTTTGTGAAAATTATAACAACATGATTAGTTATGAAAAAGTTAATTAAATCAATACTTACATGTCATATTAACCTATAAAATTAGTGGAATTTATAAAAAGTATCAAATTACATTTATTTGGGTATTTATAACGTCAATTATGTTAATATTTCATTAATAAGGTCATTACTGCATCATCATTTTGTCATAAATAAATTAAATTATTTAATGTCTAAAAATTATAAATAAAATACCATTATGTAGGAAATCTTTTTATATTTCTAATTAATTTTTATAGTTTAATTTACCTAATGTATAACCCTATATTAGAAATGTTTTAGTTATTAACATTTGATTTTCACTCTTTTAACTCTTCTTTAACTAAAATAATAATAACTGTCCTAATCTAATCCAAGTGGACATAAAGGGTAATATTTTATTCCTAAGTTTGTTTTTTGGTCTAATTTCACTTATCCAATAGAATTAGGACATGTGTTAGGGTAATAATAATATCATTTTTACCCTTAATTACACTATTTACTTTTAATCGCGGTAAAAAAAGTAAAAAATTTACTATTCACAAAAAAAAATTATCTTATTGAAGCACATTTTACTCCTTGATATTAATCGTGTCTCTCATATTTTCGAAATTTCACTTACAGAAGTGGTAAAATTAAGTTTTATGTAAATTTTCAAATTTTCCAAGGATGTGGGTAAAAGACAGTGAAAAGTTCAATAAAATTTTTATATAGCTAAAATTATTATAAAATGACTCTAAAGAATTACATTGAACTTATATAGGTATCATGTAAAAATTTTGACCAAATATAAATTTAAATAAAATACATAATTATTTAAATAAAAAGTCTGTTTTTAAATAGTAACCCAGTGTTTTCACTATTCATCAAAAATTGAATGTTTTCAGAAAAATACCAAAAATTCACCCTAGGCTAATTTCGATATTCCAAATCAAAAAATGAAGTCCATTTTAAAAGATAAAATTTATAAAATTTTAAAAAGTTGGTATTACTTTTCATAACTGCTAGTTTATATAATATTTTAATAACATATCATTGTTTAGCGAAACTCGGTATTGCGTACAACGCAAGCTATCAAGGAAGGTTTCTCTTGCGTGTTACGCAAGCCAAGATAGTGTTGTGTGTAGTGAAAGATTCCTTTGGTGATGTATATAACATAAAAACAAAATATTTCTCATAAAATCTCAGATGTTACAATGCTTGACCTGAAAGCATAAATCACATTAATGAAATGATAACAATATCATGTGTTCATTAATTACAAGAGTATACATATTAATTTTAATCTTGAAAATAAGATGATATCGCAATTTTACCCTTTTCAATGCCATTGATGTTGGAAGATGAATCAGCATCACCTAAACAAGAGATTTCACCCATACATTGAAAACATTAAACAACCAAACATGATACTTCACCATATTATGAAAATGTGAGTCTGGGGTTAAATTACATATTTGAGGATGCATTTGAGTAAAAAGAAAACTTTTCATTATATAAAAAATGGGGTGGTTAAACCATACCTTTGGAGATGGAGGATAATTCGACACCGTTATGGAGGGCATGGAGCAGCAGATCAGATGAAAGTCGATTTACCATAAAAATATGGCTATTGCGCATGTCATAGGAGGGTGTGGATCAGCAGTGAAAATCCAGTGGGTGTCGTAGAAAGTCCCGACAAAAATCGTGAGTCGGAAATGCCGAAGTAGGGCATGGAGTATACGGAAGTTAAAAATTGCAGTTGGTACTATAGAAAGACCCGATGGAAATCGTGAAGGGAAAAATGGTATAAAATAACCATTACCTCCTGAATTTTATATTCACGTCAATCCCAATTGCAAGTCATGGGAGAAAATCAATTGCATCGGCTATGTTTTATTTTTGGTTCTCTACTATGGCATGCATCCCTATCCTGCACCCCAATACAAGTCATCAAACTCACAATATGATCAGTGAAACTAATAGAGGGGCTGCCTCAAGAAAAAAATGGAAAATTTGACTACATACAATCAGAGGTGTGCCGGAGAAGATAGAGGGGAATCCTCAAAGCAACATCATCGACGAGGTACAATGGTCACGTCAGTGGAGGATACAATTCAATATAATAATAATAAAATGTAACAACTACATAAACAATATGTACATATAGTTAGATACATCTCAATACAATTCAGTATTAAAATAATAAAACCTCATTGCATAATAAAATTACACAGATTAACAATACAAAAATACAATTCACATCAATAGTGAGACTCAATATCAGTATCATCAGATTCATGATAACCCTCATCCACACCTCCTACATAAACATCATCATCACCTCTCACGCCACTAACATCATCATCGACATCATCATTGGTACCGGCAACGACACTGGGACTGGCTCCGGCTATAGCTCCAGCTCTAGCTCTAGCTCTGGCTACATCTTCGGCTCCAGCTACAGCTTCGGCTCCACTAGTAGAACTCATCGACGTCAAACATGTGTCAACCGTTGTAGCTGCTTCTGCTGAATGTGTAGAAGAAATGGCAGACATAACTATCTTCATATTTTCAAATATCACCTTTTTGCTTTTTGAGTTTCTTCTTTGATTGCAAAATTCATCTGTTCCATTATAACTAAACTAGAATGGGTACACGAAGAAACGTTGTCATTAGACCAGTATCGAGATGGTACAATCTTCTTTCTAGGTCGACAACGCACTCTGCCCTAATGATCATCTTCTAATACCTGATGTAGATGATCGTTCGGGCCCAAATTGTCAGGCTCTATTTCTGCCAATGTCTCCAAAGAATTCTGTCGATCGATATATAACATAAATTAAAATGATAAAATAATATAAGGAATTAAATTCAGTCAAAATATAATAAATTGAAATATAATTACAATCACCTTCTCGGTGTCAGTATTTGGCACAGTACCATCATTCTTTTTTCTGATTATACAAAACAAAGTAGAGTGAGGAACACGACCCTCAATATTTCTTTCTTATTTCTAGAAAAAAATAATTAAATCAAAATTGGAAGTCAAAAAAATTACACTAAACGAAGATAAATATTATAAATATTTAATTACCTATGTTTTATCGAGATCTAGGAGTAAAGTGTGTCCATGAGTATAAACATGTTTCATTCCAAACTTATTTCTTTTATTTTTATCTGATTTCTTCTATAAACAAATAATTATATAATTTCATTAACATAAATAAAACTCATTTTCCAATAAATAAATTAATATATATATAAATTTAACAAATACCTTAAACTCTTTACTCTTCCAATAGCTGATCATCTCATTGTATTGTGATATTGGTCAATCATGAATCACTCGTACTTATTCATGATCCGTGCCAACTCTCTTTTTCCAACCATGATATAATTCATACTTGTAAGCTCACCACATTTCACCTCAATCCCTTAACCTTGCAGCCTTAGAATTTTTTCCATCATGAAAATTATATCGGAGCTACAATGGAAAAAATATTTGTTAAGAAAATATTATAAATTAATATATATATATAAGGTGATTAACATTACATACCCAGATCTCTACCTAGGCATTGTCTTTTATTTGTTCTCCAACTTTCCTCCAACTTATTGGTTGAACCGGAATGATATTGTTGTGTCTAGATAGTGTTCCCATAAAGATTTTACATTATGTACCATTTTTTTAATTATAGATTTGTCCTCATTGTATTCAACTATGATTTTTGTGTGTCAATTCCAAACCTCTCTCATTTTTGTGCAACCTCGCCGTCTGGTGGAGACTGGAGGTAATCATGAAAAAAGGTAAAAAAGGATAATAATATATATGAATTAATCATTAATCACTAACATTAATGTTTAAACACATACCAGTAGATGGGGGATTTGTTGACCCCTGAAGTGCAGCATCTAGAGGGGGAGTAGCCTCTGTGGTAGGTGGGATATCTGCAGTAGGAGTACTCTGTACAATAGATGGATAACCCTGTACAGATGAGGGTGGATATGGATATGGATATGGTGGTGGGATATATGGGGGCGCAGTGCCCTGTACAGAGGATGGTGGGAATGGAAAATAAGGAGGGATGGGAGTCTGAGAACTACCATCTGATGTGGGTGTGGGCAAAAAAGTATATGGATAATGTGGGTATGGATAATATGGAGGTGGCATAATGGGAGGATGACCTTATGGTGACTCAAGCGGCGTAGTAGTAGGCTGAACTGTAGAATCAATACCCCTCTCCATACTATCATCCTCGGTAGTATAATTCAACCGTCTCGTTGACAAAGTAGCCTAAAATAACATAGATGATAAAATTAAATGAATGATAACAAGATAAATAATATGAAAACCATAATATTCAAATAGAAATTGCACATACTATGTTGACCAGATGAGACATATGTTTTTCATTTCTTTGTATTCTTCTATTTCTTATAATATCATCATATTCAGAAATTTTGACCTCAAAATTTAAAATAATATTCACAAATAAATAGAAATAATGAAAAATGTTAAATAATACAATTTTATCATAAAACAATGAGATACATTTTCAATGTGATATTTATATTGATAAAATATACTAGTTAATTTGATATCATGTATGGAAGTTTAAAAAACACATATAATATTACGATAATGTTAGGTAATTACTTACACATGTATCAACGTTCTGTGTGGTCTATGACAATTTCTGGGTCAAAATCTGTTCTAGTAATTGAGTCATCTGTGTAATCAAATGCAACATTCGAATAAATACTGATATGTTCATCAAAAACATCATTTTCATCCATGTCTTTGTCAAAAATATGACTGGGAATGACATAAATAATAACACCAAATTGTTGTTGTAATAGTTCAGTTACATAAAACACTTGTCTAGAATGTGATGCAACAATATAAGGTTCATCGGTGTGAAGCTGGCGATTCATATCAATCGCTATAAATCCACAGTTATCAATATGCATTCCTTGTCGTGTAATTGAATCAAACCACTTACATTTCATCATTGTGACACGACTATGTGTATAGTAATCTAATAAGATTATTCCTTCAACAACACCATATTATGATCTATTTTCTGACCGAGGTTGTCTATCTAATGCACCCGCATAACAATCTGTTGTGGAACTTATCGTCACGCCATCATACTATGTTGCCATATTTTTTTCACAACTATTTATTACAAATTTAAATCCATCGACAACCATTGCTTTACAATCATGTACCACATCGTTTAGACCAAAGGATAACGTTATTACTTCATCTGATACTTTATTCATTGGTAGAGTTAAAACCTAAAAGATACCAACATTGAATATTAAATAGATACATGTGATTATGTTATAAGAAGAAAAAAAATCTATTACCTTTGCCTTTAACCAAGCAACAAATTCATTGATGTGCTGCAGTTCCTTCCTCTTAATAGATAGAGAGCGATGTCTCTTTTTTTTAATTTCTAAATGTTCACTACCAATATGAAAGTTTAAAAATGTCAGAAGATATGAAGAAATAACATAATGAAAAAATGCATGTTAATTAGTTTACTTACATTATATAATCATCAAGCACACCACAGTTGAATAATACAGTACGATGAGCCATTTCCCACTCTTCCTTTCTTAAAGTACTCAACGAGTATGATCCAGATATCCCTCCTATTTAGGGAATTGAAGGAAATGCAGGCTCAATGGGATGATATTGCTCATATTCAATTGTCATAAGTTGATTAGACCATGTGGTGATGTTAGCCAAGTATGATGAATAGAAATCCATGCATTCTTGTGCTAAATAACATTTCACAATAGAGCCTTTGAGTGATATTTATTTCTCACATAACATTTCAATGTAAACATCATTCTTTCTATAGGATATATCCACCGACTCGAAAAAGGACCACCAAAAAGATCTTATGTGGGAAGATGCACAGTCATATGTAACATACATGTGAGAAATGATGGTGGGAAAATTTTCTCCAAGTCACAAAGAATAAACGGTGAATCTCTCTGCAATTTCCGAACAACACTTCTGATCAGTCTTTTGGCACAAAGGTCTCGATAAAAATGACATAACTTAATAACAATAACTATAACATTATTTGAAAGTAAATGTTGAATGGAAATAGGAATCAACTCATGTAACAAGACATGGTAATCATGGGTTTTAAGAGATTTTAGTTTCATATCCTCTGTATTCACCCTTTTCAAAATATTACTTGAATAACCATCTGGGACCTTCAAACATTCCAAGATCTAAAGAAATTGTTTCTTTTCCTCATTTTTCATTGAATAATTGGAAATATGGACTTTCCACTTAATTTTTCCAATTAACTCAGGATGAAGTTTTACTCTTATACCCCAATCCATAAAATCATGATGAGACCACAAATTTTCTTTTTTTCCTTTAACATTTAAAATTGTAGCAAGTAACATCTCACAAATTTTTTTCTCGATATTCATTAAATCCAAACAATGACGCAATAAATTCGATGACCAATACAGAAACTCAAAGAATATTCTTTTATTTCTCCAATTGTTATTGGAATTCGAATTAACAAGTTTTCACTTTCTGATATTTGATTGACATTTTCCAAGAACATAATTCAAATCATCAAGTTCTTTAACAATATCATTCCCTGGCATTCGTTGAGTTGTCTCATCTGTCTCGACGACATTGTCGAACTATCTTAGATTTTTACTGTCTGGATGATCCATTGGTAGAAATCATTGATGCCCTATGAAGTTGAAAGTCCTTCAAAACATTAATCTTCAGAAACGTTTATTTTTCATACAAATAGGGAAGGATAATTTCCCTTTAGTACTCCAACCAAACATCATTTTGTAGGCCGTAAAATCAATTATCATCCACAATAAAGCTGCACGAAACATAAATTACTCCTTCCTGAATGCATCATACCCCTGTGCACCAACAATCCGAAGCTCCCTTAACTCATATATTAATGGCTACAAGTATATATCAATATCATTTCCAGGATCACTGGTTCCAGATATCAATATAATCATGATAGTAAATAGCTTCTTCATACACATCCATGGAGGAAAGTTATAAATGTGAATGAAAATAGGCCAAGTACTATGTGAAATATGCATTTGGTGAAATGGGTTGAAACAATCACAGGATAATCCCAATCTAACATTTCATGGGTCAGCTGCAAAATCAGGATGTAACCTATCAAATTTCTTCCAAGTCAACCCATCTGTAGGATGCACTATTTCATCATTATATTTATTTATTTCATATTCATGCCATATCATATTATTTTCCATTTGTTTTGACAAAAAAAAATTTTGATGCCTGGGAATTAAAGGGAAGTGCCACATCACTTTCTCTGGTATGCGAGATTGTGTTCCGTATTTATTAGTCTTCCACCTTGATGTGCCACACTGTTTGCACTGACTTAACTCTACATTTTCCTTGCAGAACAGACAACAATATCTGGGGTAATAATGAATCTTAATAGATGAAAATATAAAATTTTCAACCAACTTTGATTCCATGTACTTATTTTCTGGAATACATGCATCATCAAGTAATAAATCCTTAATAAATTTAAGGAGATAGTTGACTGCAGTATTACTAAATCCATACATTGATTTTTCATGATATAATGGTATTAAAAACTCATGTTTGCTCATTTTTTGACAAGCCTGATATACTAGAGTATTTGCATCTTCCATCAGATTTCTAACACTCTCAATTTCATCATCCTGATTAATAGACGAAAACTGTGATCCAGTATTCATTTCCACTTGCACTAGTCTACATGATTTGTTGGCTTCAGAAACAAAAGAAAACTGATCGGAAATCATATTTTTCATACCAATCCTTTCCGTTGTATTGATTTCATTCACCACTTGTGATTTTTCTCCATTGTGATACCACAAATAATAATTTTTTTTGGAAACCTTGTTTAGTGATATGATAACTCACTTCCTCGTGTGTTAACCATGGTCTTCCAACACAATCAAAATATGGGCATCGAATCAATCCGCCATTTGAATCATTAGTGAATGAAAAGTCCAATAAATGTCGAGAACACCTTCTTAATTTCATCAGTGATCCGATCAACATTTTACATCTAGTATCTATCCATTTTGACGCATATAAACATACATTAAATAAATAATCAAGAAAATTACGTAACATTATATTTATTGTTTCACAATATAATAGGTAACCATCAATAACATGTCAATAAAAAAATCATAACAAATATTATGGTTCAGAGAATTCATAAATGTTTTAAATTATAAAAAATCATGAATAGTCACACCTTTCTATGACCACATAAGATTATTTTGGTGTACCTCCAACACCCATATTAAAATCTAGATGTTTGAAAAATGGTCTATTATGTTTTTATAGAATTCTATGATGGGAACCCCCCTCCCTCTTGGACGCCCCCCCCCCCCCCCGAACACCCCCTCTTCCCTCTAAGGCAACCCCCCAACCCCGTGTACAGCCCCCTACCCCTGCACCCCCACACACCTTGCCCCCCTCCCTGCCCCTTACACACTGCTCCCCCAAACACCTTCACCCCCCTCCTAGACATCCCCCCTTCCCCTTGCACCCCCTACCTCTCATTTTCAAGCAGGTTATCCCTATCCTTTAAAATGGTTAATGGACTACAAGCCTTCCTGGTTCTTTTAAGAGAGTTACTAAATTTGGTATTTCCATCACCGTCGGTTAACCATTTAACTTTAAATTCTTGTTTTCTCATATTTTCTTTGAACGTGAGCAAAGATTTTAGTTTGACTATAGTGTTTAGTTCTTGAGTAGGATCAGTGATGAGGTCGGAGCTGGTTTTTTTTCATATCATTGAGGACTTTCTCGAGAATCATGATGTCATTGTTAACTTGTTTGGATTTAGAGTTGCGCCATGTTTTTAGAGTCTGTTTGAGATGTTTCAATTTGAAGTTTCAGGCAAAGGCATCATTGTTATGAGACATTAAAGACCAATAGTTTTCTATGATATGGGTGAAATCATCATCACAGAACCACGTATTGTTAAATATAAAAGGCAATCGGGGTTTCATGACATTGGATGATACATTGACCAAGATGGTATGATGATCAAAATTCATCTTGGGAAGAGTGGTGCTAGAGATAGTGTCCCATAAATCTATAGCAGGGACATTCATGAAGTCTCTATTCAATTTGGAGGCAACCATTTTGTTGTAATGACTTCTATACCAAGTTTATTTTACACCAGTGAGATTAATTTCATTGATATTAGTGTCTTCAATCGTGGATTTAAATTATTTCATTGAAATTGAAGCATGAGAAGGTCCAATTTTCTCGCTTGTATTATGAATGGAATTAAAGTCTCTAATTAGAAACTAGGGGTAGTTATGTTAGTGCCTAGGGATGAGAGATAATTCCAAATAGTTCTTCTTTCTTGGTATCTATTTTTAGAATTGAAAAAGGAGTAGAAATTGTGTGTGCCATAAATGTTAAAGTTGCAAGTAAATATCTGGATAGAGATATTAAAAACACTAACATTGTGTAAATAAAAGTGTGAAAAAATCTATAAATAATCATCATTGAGTGTATGATTGATTACACCAGTAAAAACATAATTATGTTTTCATAAATGTGATTATGCAGAGGAAAACAAAATTTTAGGTTTAGTGATGGAAAAGAACATGGGATGATGGTCTTTTTAAAACAATGAACATGTCATAGTTAGCGATACCCAGACAATTCCAAAAGGGGATCATCATTTAAACCTGCATTTGGAGTTAGAACACCCTTTTCTCTTTATTATAAAGACTTTTTTTCTAGTATTCCTTCTAACATATAGGTTATTTTTAGTGGCATGTTCTTGTTCATTCTTAGATGCGACTATAATTTTCTTTGTAGGTTTCCTAATTGGATCATTCATAGGTGAGTCTACAGAGTTCTTAGAACAGATTAAAAAAGAATTGATATTATTATTATAATTCACGTTTCCATATTTCATAGAGAAATCATCATTAATTGTAGATGTAGAAATAGGATTACCTGAAAACATTGAAGTATCCACTGTCTGTTGTTGGGCAGTAACTAGATCTGTAGGATGGTGCGGATTCAATGGAAAGGAAATATTACATGCCTACATATATTTCGGGTCCTGTAATGGGGAGGTGAAAGTAGGATTTATAGGTTATACATCATTTTAAATATTTTTAGAAGTCATTGTATGTGTCTCAGTTTAAAAAACCTTAAAAATACACATCTGACTCCCTAATTCTACATAACTGGTAATAGATTTAGAGTGTGCAAGGGGAGAAGGAGCTAAATCCTTCTCTAAATTTTTAATTACCAACTTCATTTCAAGAGTAGTATTATTATTACATATGACATAGAAGTGATTAAAATATCTCATAGCAGCATGAGTTAATGAATTTTTAATGGTTGGGTCTATTGGATTCAAATTAAAAATCATCAGAGAACTAATGACATCAACATTATTAGCAGGTTGTGAACCATAAAAAGAGTATAAAGTAGAAGACGAGGTTGTAACTAGATCCTTTTTTTCTCCACCCATGTATCCTCCATGGGATGAATCTTATTAATGGATCCAATGAGATCATACATTTTAGTCACCTGTACCGAGGGTGTACTTACCTTCATTGATTTAATAGTTTCCAAATCCATGGAAACAGTTGCAGTCATACTACTAGTATATGTGATATCCTGAAAAGATTTTGGGATAGATAATAGATTCCCAAAATCTATAGAATGGATAGATGAATCTACAGTTTTAGAGAAATTATTAGGTACATTTGTTTTACTGTTGGTCTGAATCTTTGTCCCTAATGAAATAGTGTGATTTAATTGGGAGAAGTCCACGATTTTCCAAGTACTTAAAGATGAGGAGTGGTCATCCACAGATTAAATAGGAAATGATCTAGTGTACACATAGTTATGTGGGGGTGTAGTGAATGCATTGCATTCATTGCACTTCGTGTTTTTACCTGGGCTACCTTCAGAATTTTGGTTAGATTCTAAAATTTTTTTGGCTAAGAAAGTATTAGATTCATCCTTATTGGATATCCTAATAGTGTCTAACACCAAAATTTCAATTTCTTCTAAGAGGAATTTATCTTTAATGGAGTTTTCTTATTATTTAGCCATATCATCCGAGTTAGTAATTGAGTTATCCCCTATTTGTATAACTTTTTTTGACTATTTCACCCATGTTTTAGATTTCATTGATGGGGGTACAGGTATATCTATCATAGGGGATTTATCCTTTTTATTTCTCATAATTTCCTTCAAATAATTTTCTACTGGTTGTGTTACTTTTCATCTAATTACACTAATATTGAAAATTGTATGACCAAAGATCTTACAATGTTCCCAAAAGGGAGGTTTCCTCTCATATTCAATTCTAATTTCAGTTTTGTTGTCATTTGAATTGAAATTAACTATGGTGGGCAGCTTTGAATCGTGTTTAATTTCCACCATAACTCTAGAAAAGAGTCATAAGTCAGAATTTAATGTTCTATGATCAATTTTGAGGGGAGTTCCTATGGAGTAGAATATCATTCATAATTTTTGGGTTCCAAAAGAACCAATTAAGACCATGTAGTTTGACCTAGACTTTGGCCAATGTATTCTTATGTGTTTTTGGATTAAAGTTAGAGTCCCAATTAGAGATTATGGGTAAACCGAGTTTAAGATTTAGGTTTTTAGTCCTCTAAAATATCTATAGATCCTCTTTCAATTTCAACAAGATATGAAAATACCATTTGCCTATTGTAATTAATTTCTAGTTTGAAGAAATCCAGCATAAAGAAATATGTGTATATAATTCAGATAAATTAGATCAATTTGAGGTACAAGAGGTGAGATGTTACCACGAAGTAGACTGGGTTTCCTTGTTTGGTGGCAGCGACGGGCAGCATCGCGAGGGGTATGAGGATGGGGAAGTGGTGCGAAGGCCATCCGGGAACTGTCGGGAAAGAGGATCGGGGAGAGGAGAGGTCGCCAAGGCCGTCGGGGAAGAAGGGTCACCGCCGAGAGGAGATGTCACTGCCGAGAGGATATGTCCCCACCGAGATGAGACAATGCCTCCAAGAGGAGAGGTCGCTGCCGAGAGAGGATAAGTCACGAGGGTGGAGGATGGCATCCGAGAGAAGAAGTCGCGCGAAGAAGAGAGGGTCGTGGTCACGGGGATAAGCTGGGTCGGAGGGGTCTGGGGAGAGGAATTGCAGAGGAGCCCGATGGAGGGTCAAAAAAATAGATATGGAATTTATTAAGCATAGCTATAAACAAGGATTTAGCCACAATTTTAGTATAATTATGGCTATAAACTAAGCTATAGCCACAAAATTATCAAATTGTGGCTATAGGTCTATGGCTATAGCCTTGTTTTCTAGTAGTGCGGGTCTGTTGGAGCTGGGTTAGGACCCTAGACAACTGATCCATACCCATCATGGGTTTTCTTATAAGAATATATATGTATATATAATATGAAAAATACCACACAAGACATATAAGAAAACATGAAGATAAAAAGGACGTACCTTTTGTCGAAGGTAGGTGGGAGGGATTCGAACTGGTGACGACTCAGATAAACTTCGGTGACCTTACCATTGGCACCAGCATCATCCATATTTATTACATAGTTAAATTATATATTTATAATAGTTATAAGGTAAATGAAAAGTAATATGTACACACCATGTGGATAAGTTTTACATGGCATGTATTTTCTTGGTTGCCTCCCAGGAAGCGCCTTTGTTTTAGGTTGTTGGCTCGATCGAATTACATATCCTTAACTAAGATGTATAGTTAAAAGTGGTCCCACCATGTCCTCCATGTGATTGGAAATCTTTAGCCGATGTTCGTTCACCTTGAATGGTTGACCATCCTCTCTTGAAATTTCCACGGATCCATGATGGAATACTCTTATGACCCAGAATGGTCAAGAACATCTTGATTTTAATTTCCCAGGGATTAATCGATGATGAGAGTTAAAAAGGGGTACCTGATTACCAGGTTGGAATTTTTTTCATGAAATCATCTAGTCAGGGATTGCTCTTATCTTCTCCTTGTAGAGCTTGGCATTATCATATGCCTCTAATTGGATTTCATCACGTTCTGGCAGTTGGAACTTACGCTTCTCAACAGCTACCTTCAGATCAAAATTTATGGCCTTGATGGCCCAGTAGGCTTTGTGATCCAACCCTACAAGAAGATGTCATGAATTGACATAGATGAGGCAGGATGGGGACATCCCCAGTGGTGTTTTGAAAGAAGTTTTATATGCCCACAATGCATCATCTAACTTCTTGACTAGTCTTTCCGTGAAGTTTTCACTATTTTCTCCAGAATCTGCTTGAGCTCACGGTTGGAGAGCTCCACTTGTCCACTATTCTGGGGATGATATTGTGTCCCTATATGATTCTTCACTCCTTACCTTGATAGTACCCCTTTCATTAATGTGTTATTGAAGTGGGTTCTTCTATCACTGATTAGTACATGGGTAACACTGAACCTACTAAAAATATGTTTCTTTAAAAAGTCTATGACTACCATGGCCATGTCGTGTGCTCTAGTAGTGGATTCCACCCATTTGGAGATGTAGTCGTTCCAGACCAGAATGTAAGTGTTCCTGAAATATATGGGAAATGGTCCCATGAAATCTATTCCCCAGACATTGAAGATCTAAACCTCCAGGATGGGGTGTTGGGGAATCTCAGCACGACATCCCACATTACCTGTTCTCTAGCATCAATCACAATAGGAAACAATGGCCCGGGTATCTCTATGCACAGTGGGGAAAAAACTAGACTGCAAGATCTTTTCTATAGTATGGTCAGGCCCATGATGTCCCCCAACTGGTGAGGCACGAAAAAATTCTAGGACTCCATGAACTTAAGTTTCCGGGATGCAAAGATGTATCACCCCATCTCCATAGGATTTGACCAGAAGAGGATCTTCCCAAAAGTACCTCTTGACATCAGAGAGAAATATCTTCCTTTGCTGGAAGGAGAGTTCGGGGTGAACGACACATGTAACCAGAAAATTAGCAATATCAACATACCATGGTTTTCGTGTTTCATCGACTATAGAGGTGTTCATTAGGGAAATCCTCTCGGATCTCTGGATCTTCCTCTTTCTCTAAATGAGGAAACTCTAAGAAGGAGATATGATCAACAACAATTTCTTCACCCCCTTTCTTGTCTCGGATCTTCATATTAAATTCTTGTAGCAGGAGTACCCATCAGATTAGTCGTGGCTTCACATCTTTCGTGTCCAGAAGGTATTTTAGTGTTGCATGGTTAGTGTAAACAATAACTTTAGATAGCACTAAGTAATAATGGAACCTATCAAACGTGAACACCATTGCTATCATCTCCTTTTATGTTGTGGTGTTGTTCATTTGTGCCTCATTGAGCATCCTGCTGGCATAATAGATAGGTCGTAAAAATCAGTCTAGTTGTTGGCCCAAGACAGCTCCTACCGCGTAGTCACTGGAAATGCACATCACTTAAAATTGTTCCTCCCGGTTGGGAGAAACCATTACTGGATCTCCCACTAGGTATTGCTTCAGGTGCTCAAAATCTGTGGTGCATGGCTCATCGAACTCAAATATGGCATCCTTGGTCAGAAGTTTATTGAGAGGTTGGGCTATATTTGAGAAGTCATGGGCAAACCTCCTATAGAAACATGCATTCCCCAGGAAGCTTTAGCTGGATGTGAAGGAAGTTGGAATAGGAAGTTGTGAAATGACTTATATCTTTTCCAAGTCCACCTCTTTGTCCTTCAATGAGAATCTGTGGCCAAGTACAATGCCACTTTGCACCATGAAATGAATCTTTACCTAGTTCAAAAATAGGTTAGTGTTATCACATCACTCCAGAACTATCTCCAGGTGCCGCAAGCAAGTGGTGAATGATTTTCCATAAATGTAAAAATCATCCATGAATACCTCAGGGATCTATTCTGCCATGTCATGGATGATAGTCATCATATAGCGCTGAAAGGTGGTGGGGGCATGCACATGCCAAAGGACATCCTTCGGTAAGAAAACGTATTGTAGTGTCAATTAAATTTTCTCTTATCTTGATCCTCTAGAGCAATGGAAATCTAATTGTATCTAGAATAGCTGCTGAGGAAGCAGTAATAATTCTGCCCCACTAGCCTTTCTTGAATTTGATCTATGAAGGGTAGGGGGAATGATCTTTCCTCCTGGTGTCATTAATCTTCATGTAATACACACAGAATCTCCATCCCATGACAGTGCATGTGGGGATGAGCTTGTTCTTATCATTTGAAATCCCACTGATACCCCCCTTTTTGGGTACCACTTATAGGGGACTCACCCAAGGACTATATAAGATGGGATAAATTATTCCTATATATAATAACTTAATTACCATGTTTTTCATAACTTCCTTCATGGGGGGTATTTAGGTGTTGATGTGGTTGCCAGGATTTCTTTGCACCTTCTTCAAGGAGCACCCGGTAGGTGAAAATGGTAGGGTTGATGCCTTTAAAATATATAATTATCCACCCAGTTTCATGGTTTCCTTGTTTCAAAACCTACAGAAGTGCATCCTCTTTCTCCTGTGACAGTGTAGCACTATGTATGAAAAGCAGGGTTCGATTGTTTCCCAAATACCCAGACTTCAAATAAGATGGAAGAGTCTTCATTTCGAGTTCAGGTGTCTTTAGAATCAAAGGTACAAGCAGTTTTACTTTTTTCCACTGCAGAATATCGGGTATAACTACACATTACCAGTAGTGGCCGCCCTGGCATTCTAGGAATTGTAGTTCTGCTGGTGCTTCGCCTGGTTGAATTTCTGGAATAACCATGCCGGTTGAGGTAAAAGAACATACCAGATCATCCCCTTCTCCACTAAAGTGATCACCCACAGTGGTCACTACATAACAACCCTCATGATCTAACAATGACACATGCTTGATAGCTTTGAGGACATTGTAGGATACTCTCTTGTCTCCTACCCGGAAAATTAGTTCCCCCAGGTGTACATCAATCAAAACCTTTCTAGTGTCCAAGAAAGGCCCTCCTAAAATGAGATTTTCCTCTTGGTCTTCCTCCATGTCGAGGATGATGAAATCTGTGGGGAGGATTAGCCTACCCACCTTGACTTGCACGTCCTCCAGTATCCCCTTTGGATATTTGATGGATCTGTATGCAAGATGAAGGGCTACTCGGGTAAACTTCAGATCATTGAGCCCTAGATTCTTAAATACTCTGAGGGGAATGGGGCTGACACTGACCCCTAAGTCACAGAGGGCCTTCCCAAACTCACATGGTCTAAAAGTTCATGGAAAACTGAAGTTACCTAGATCCTGGAGTTTGGGAGGAATCGAATGATGGCCGACTGCTAAACACTCCTTAGTCAGTGCAATGGTGTCTAGATCATCTATCTTTCTTTTTTTGGAGAGGATATCCTTCAAGAATTTCACATAAGTGGGCATCTGTGTCAGTGCCTCTACAAATGGAATATTGATGTGCAGATTCTTGAACACATCTATGAATTTTCTGAATTGGTAGTACTACTTTATATACATCATCCTCTCTAGGAAGGGTAAGGTAGGCTTGAAGGGTTTGACAACCTCCTTTACTTTACATTGTGACTGTACCTTCGTCATCAGCATGGGGTGTAGGTGCACCTGGCTGTGTTGGTTGGTTCTGTTGTAGCTCTCTTCCACTCCATAGTGTGACGTGTCATGACCCGTCCTCGGGCTCGTACTGTGAATACCTCAAGCCCGCCTTCCATAGGCCAGGGGCTGGAGACTAGCAACAAAGGCATAAACCCAATAAAAGGGAAGGAATTGCCTTTAAACCTGTAACACACACAGAGTACAAGCGAAATCAAACACTAAGTAAAAAATTTGTACAAAATAAGGTGTTAAAAGTAAAGGGGCTGGAAATATAAGCCTGACAGTAAAGTACAAACAACTGAAAAGCTTGTACAACTAAAGTAAGGTAAAACAACAACTACTGAGTCATCCTCCAGGATTACCACCTGAAGGGTGGGTATAGATGGCCTCCTCAGCACCCAAATTTCATCCGTCCGCTCTGTGTACGTATCACCAAGTGGCCCACCTTCGGGTACCATCCAGCTCTATAACTCTCTACCTCGATCAGTGTTGTCTGTCGTCTGCAAACAACACAATGAAGTGTGGGCATAGCCCATGCAGGGGTGAGTATAACAATAATAATTAGGGACCTAGAAACCATCAAGGTCTCACAATATCCAACAATGATAACCCATAAAGAAATATACAATCACGAAGTATCAAACAACATTACTTAGGTATATGCCCATATATATAACTAAGTTACCAATCACAATTCAGCTCCAACTCTCGAGCCCAAGCACAACCCAGTCCAAAAAGAAAGTAAAGTCAGTCACCATGATGAAAATGGTTGAAAGAAAAGACTCATCTCAAACAGGTATACATCTTTTGCAGAGAGATAGCGATGATCAGATGTAGTCACTAATTCATCTAAGTTGTTGGACCCACACAGGATACAGGACCAGCTAAGCTATCAGACCCACATAGGATACAAGACCACCTATCTCATCTAAGCTATAAAACCCACAAAGGATACAAGACCAGCTATCTCATCTAAGCTGTCGGACCCACATAGGATACAAGACCAGCTAAGCTGTCAAACCCACACAGGATACAGGACCAGCTATTCTGTCGAACCCATAAAGGATCCAGGAACAGAAGTCAAAACTGTCAGACCCATGGAGGATCTTAGTATAATAGTCATCACTATCGAACCCACAGAGGATTCTGGCACAGTAGCATCGCAGCCAGCCCCAGGGTTCCCTCACAAATCATGCTCGATTATGGGAGGGAAATTGTTGCTTGAAATTGAATTTTTTTTAAAAATAATTATAATTGTTATGTATAAAGAAATAATATTAATCAAAAAGTATATAATATTTAGTAATTTCTACACCTTCAAAGACTTTGGGCTCAGCCAACCCCTACCCATATATCCTCTCAACTTCCCTCACTTCATCCTAGAGGCTCTCCTTTGGTCAGAAATCCAACCCGCTCCTTGAGTCAAGTGTTGATACATCAACTATCCCAAATTCCTACGTTTATGTATCTCATAGTTACGTCTCATAATAAGGAACCCAACGCGACTGATGACACGTCAATCGGACGCCCATTCTGAGATTTGTCGTCATTTTTGTTCTACGGGCCCTGTTGGATTTACACTTGATCCAAACCCAGCTATTTTCCAAACTTGTCCAAAACTCAATTAGAGTATCCTAAAAGAAACAACTCATCGCGAGGGTCCCAGTTCCACAGACGACATATCAATCAGATGCACGGTCTAGGAGATATTCACATTTAAGCGAAGATGGGCCTGGCACATAAAGCCCAGTGGGCTGGCGGGTCGGCCCGACCCGGCTGGGGGTCGGCCCAGCCCGGCTGGGGGTCGGCCCAGCCTGGTGGGGCGCGGCCCACCCGTCGACCCGACCCATGGTGCGGGCCTGTCTGGTTCACCCTGAGGTGCCATGTGGCGCCACCTCCTCTGCTCGGCCGGACGTATCCATTCATCCCGTGGACCGGGCGGCCCAAGCGGCTGCCGGTCCCTCCACGCGGTCGGCGTGGCGGCGCCGCGCCCTCCGCAGCAGCCCAACCTGGCTGCGGCTCTACATCAATGAAATGGCGCGACGACGTCGTGCTTCCTCTGTCATCACCCGCCCTGTCTGTGACCCTCCTTCAGCGCGGTGCGACAACACTGTGCCCTTCCGACTCTGTCGTGGCCCGCTTGGCCATGACTTTTCTTTGCGTGGTGCAACGACGGCCATTATTCCACCGTCCTCTTCCATGATCCACCTCCATCGTCAACACAATAAGAACAATAAAAAGGGGACGGAGGTTCGGACCATGTTCGTGTGGTCCGATCCCTCCTCGTTACGTTGTTAACATTCGACATCAAGAGGACAACACATGATGAGGAAAGGAGATTATAACTCATACATAAAAAAATAATCCAATCTCCCCTACCATTTATTTTTCATTGTATGTTGACGAGTCGTGGAAGACAGACGTCGCGGAAGACGGACGACATTCCGTCAATGTTAGAGGAGGTTGATCTTGGTGAAGAGGAGTCAAGATGACGCCCTCGGTGTAATTTGTGGGCAGCGGTGATTCCCTTCCTTGTTCTGGTTGAAGAAGGAAGAAGATGATGCTTCACGTTCTTCGAAGATGAGGAGTGTTCTTCATTGGGTGGACGTTTCTCTTCCAAGAGTTCTCCCAAGCTCCACCAAAGAATAATCTCCAAGCCAAAATAAAATAAAAGTCACCCTATTATTTTTATGTTGCCATGCATTTGAAAAGAATTCAAAAGAATTCATATCACTAAAAATTAATTAATTAAGGCATTAATTAATCCTTGTATTGGCACCATTATGAGGGAAGGTGGAAAGGCTCCACCATAAATTGGGAGTTCAAGAGTTAAGGGGGGTTAATAGGAGTTAAAGGGTTTGGGTATGCCTCACCCTAAAACATTCTCCCATGGGTGGTTAGGTGTTGTGGGCCCCACCACTAACCTATAATTGGTGGTTTTAACCACCACTCAAATAAAAAAAAATTTACACTCATTTTTATTTAATTTTAATTCAAACCCCAAAAATTTATCACCCAATCACGATAAAACGAAACTGTGGTAAAGGTCTCCTTAAGCGAATACTGGCACTATGAGTTCAACGGTGCCCTCAGAATTCAATTCTGAGCACCGCTTCAAAAGATATAAAATCCCGCATGTAAATTTACTGAACGTACCCAAACAAAACATCAAAAATTTATTCTGGGAACACCAAGTATCAGAATCAGGTGCCTTTAGAAACTTCGGACTCGTAAAATTCCCATGTATTTGAAAAAAAGTCCACAGAATTTCTAGGACTTTATATGACGGAATGGGACTCCTTCGTTGGATTCTTCTTAGTATTACCCGGTAGGGTACTGGGTTGCCTCCCTAAGAGTTGGTTTGCCAGCTGGCCAATTTGGTTCTCCATGCCTCGAATAGAAGCCTTCTGATTTTGGATTCCGGTTTCAGTAGTAGATATAAATTTTTTCATGAGATCCTCTAACCATGATTTATTCTACTACTGAGGTGGTTGTGCAGCTAGTGGAGGTGGTGGTTGTCGCGGCTGTTGCGGGCGAGGGTTTCGATAACCTTTCCACTGATAAGAGCCCTATTGAGGCTATTTTTTTCTCAGGTACTGGTTCTGATAAGGATTTTGACCGTAGTTGGGCAGTCGCTGGGGCGGAGGATTTTGTTGTTGTTAGCCCCAGTATGTTTTCTGTTGATCACACCATGTCGAGTTCTGGTACTGCTGGTACCGGTTAGGCCCTCTATTTTGGGCAACATAGCTCACCTCGCTCATC
This sequence comes from Viscum album, assembly GCA_963277665.1. Taxonomy (NCBI): domain Eukaryota; kingdom Viridiplantae; phylum Streptophyta; class Magnoliopsida; order Santalales; family Viscaceae; genus Viscum; species Viscum album. The sequence continues at coordinate 1,419,412,599 of OY728129.1, read as the reverse complement.
AAAGCGCCGCCTATAGGTATGGGGAATTCTCCCATGATGTGGTTATCACCGCATTCGTTGTATGTCGGATGGTTTGCCGCATGTACTTGGGATACACCCTTCAGATTGAGTGCGTCAATATTTTTGGAAAAAATGTCTAATTGGGACGCTATCATAGTTTTGGCATCAATATTATGTGTACCTTGTTTATTTGTTACCCACTCGGAATGCCACTAGAAGCAGTCGGCTGACATGTCTTCTAGTAGTTTGAAAAGCACTTCGGAAGACTTCCTCATAACTGTACCCCCAACAACTGCATCCACCACAGACTTTCTATTCATTGTCAGTCCACTGTAAAAGGTTTGGACCTGCATCCAAAGTGGAATTTCTTGGTGTGGGAATTTGAACAACATCTCCTTGAAACACTCCCATTATTTGTACAATGACTCTGGGTCGTGCTGCTGGAAGTTGTGTATTTCATTCTGCAGAGTCACCGTCTATGAGGGTGGGATGTATTTAGACTGGAATACCAGGGCTAGCTCCTCCCAGGTGAGGATAGATCATTGTGGAAGACCATTAATCCAGTATTTCACCTTTTCCGTTAGAGAGAATGGAAATAGGTGAAGACAAATAGTGTGTGTGGACACTCCGTGGTAGCGGAACGTTTCGCAGACCTCCAAAAAATTGGAGAGATGGGCATTGGGGTCCTAACTAGGTAGGCCACCAAACTGAATGGTATTCTAGATTAGTTGAATAATCGAAGGATTTATCTCTAAGTGTTGCACCTACATTGGTGGACAGACATTGCCCATTTCAGCTCCGTGAATAGATAACAGGTCATACTACATAAGAGTACGGCGTGGAGGTGGCTGTGGAGGGAGTGGAGGCGTCATGTAATGTTGTTCCTGAGGGGCGAAGTATGGACCTTGACCTGGCTATAAAAATGGAATATGATCCAATTGGAACTATTGGAGCTACTGTGGGCCATACCCTAGAGCATGTAGAGCTTGCTGGTTCTGGTTGTCATCTGGACCAAACAGCTCTCCAGCTCCTTGGATAGCAACTGCACTTCCTTCTACATTTTGCGCCATTGTATTGTTTTGGTTGTGCTCATCCATGAGTGATCATTAGTGCCTCAAGAGTGTTCCTTTGATTTCTTGTTCAACTGGGAAAATCCCAACGACTCACTATTCTTTGAACGAGTGAGGTGGCCCCTCATAAACGTATGGACCTGCACAAAACTAAACATACCAAGCGTAAACGAGGAATAAGAATGATAATGAAAAATGAGATTAGAAAATAGCTTTTTGGGAGTTTATTTTTTTTATTTCCACTAAAATTTGATACAAACTTAATTAAAACAAGGACAAAATTTACATTTTAGTTCCCCAGAAATGACACAAAAATTTGGTGAGTCGTTTTACTGAATGTATATTATTGGTATCCCAATGTGTTCTACCCTAACAAGTATAGTAACAGTAAGGGGTCGATCCACAAGGAAAAAGAAGCTATTTTTTCCTTTCTTATATAGTTTGTATTTTTGTCTTAGTGAGGTGTACTAAATTTAGAGTAGATTTTTAATGTTTGGATAGAAAGGTAATTGAATTTAGATTTCTTTAGAAATATACTTAAGGGAAAAAGGAAAATATAGAGAATTGGTTTTGAAGCAAATATGGAGGGAAATGCCTTGGGGCTATCGATTCTTAAGAGGTTGTTTATTAAATAAAATTACTTATGAGGTTGTGTTGTTCATAATAACCCAACACTCTGGGTTTCAATTTGTAACAAGGTTTCCTTGGTCTGGTAAAGTTATTTCTAGAGCTGAGGAAAATGACCCCTTGGTCCGGTATTTAGTGTTTCACAGTTATTTATTTGGATTTTTCCATTTTTGAGTCGACAAATACTTCCAATTATCATGAAATTATTCCTCGTTATTCTTCTTTTGAATCCCTGAAAATTATGACCATGGTCTGGCTCAAAATTTTTAGTGATAAAATGAAGTGATTAAAGAAGAATAAGAAGAGTTTAATAGAACAAACACATTCAGAACAACTAATCCAAATTACAACTCTTTCATCTCCCACTACCCCAAAACACTGGGTATTTATTTACACATTAAGGAAAATATAAAAACAAAACCCTCGATACCTAATTTGATCATTTCAAAAACTTCAAGGGGAGATTGACTCTTTGGTAGAATGGTAGAATGGAGAAGTAGTTGAATGATGGTAGCACAGCATTAGAGCTTCTTTCCTTCGGACATTCACTCCTCCTCCCCTCCATGAACCAGAGGCCTGTCCCTCTATTTATAGAAAATAAAAGTACATGGCATGTGTCAAAATTACACGCCGTGTTCTTTTTTCAATACGCTTTTGTCATACTTTTTCTCTACTGGTAGGTGTCCTAACACACTATATTTGACTTAGAACATGGCGCTTCCTAGTAGGTGGGTATACACGACATATAGCACCACCATACACGGTGTGTACTCTCTTTTATCAGCCACAAACCACTTCTAAAAGGGAAGACATGGCATATAGATGTTGTACATAGCGTGTCAACGTCATTCGGCCACATGGGCAGGTAGACATCTTCTCAGAAACCAACTACTTATGGAATGCTATACACGACGTTTAGTTTTCGTACACGGTGTGTACATGATTCAAGTAACTTGGGAATGCACTTTTCCAAGCCAATCCATGTCTAAGTATGACTTTACATGGTGTGTATATATGTAAGCACCATATAGTTGTAAATTTTTCTCAGTTTTCCCACAGTTCGTGTGTTTGTCCAGAAATCTCTTGAAAAAGAATAAGATCACAAAAATCAAACTATTTTTCCACTAATTAGTAGGTTTTTACTGAATACTTGTTCTTTATTTCCAATAATGTGTGTGGAAATTTATACACAAATCAGGTGCATCAACTAATAATGCTTTTGGCTCCGACTTCTTTGAGAGGTATTACCTTAGCCCATTTAGGAAAGAAGTCAATAGTAGCAAGGATATACATGAAATGCTTAGCTGTAGCTGGAGGATAAGTCCCTAATATATCTATTCCCCATGTATAAAATGGTCATGAGTATTTAGTTGTATGTAGAATATCTGGGGGTTGATAAATGAATTTTTCATGCACATGGCATGGATGAAATTTCTTAGTGAAATCTATGCAATCCTATGTCATTGAAGGAAAAAAATATCCAAGCCTTTGAATCTGATCTGAGAGTCTGTGCCCAGATTGGTGGGCACCACAAGCTCTGGAATGTACTTATTTCAAGACCGTTGTATTCTCTTATCCATCAATACATCTGAAGGTGATACCATCAAATCCTCTCTTGATGAAGATCTTCTTATGGTCTGGACTATCATAAAGAGTAAAATCAGTCGCTCGTTGCCGGATCTATTCTTTTTCAACCCTATTCAGGGGAAGTACCCAATTTTGAAGATATTCTATAATGGATGTTCTCCATCCCGTGGTATGACCATAAAATTTAGAAATAGGTTTAATTTCATTAATTTCCACCATTTTTTTGAACAAAAGGTGAGACCACACAATGATGGTCTATGCTAATGATTTTCTCATCCCAATTTGAATCTGCCAAGGCTATAGCTACATTATCCAGTGCATCTTCTTAGGCATTTTTTGATCATGGGAAAAAAGACAATATTGGTTCTAAGGGAAAATCAGCCATTATCCCACTGATGTAATCACACAAAGGGATTAACTATTCTTTTCTGATAGAATATTCTCCATTTATTTTCTTGATTACCATTTCGGAATTTCCTTTTACCTTTAATTGATTCATTTGAAGCTGAAGGGACAATTCCAAACCTATGATGAGAGCCTGATAATCTACTTCATTGTTGGTACCGTCATCTGATAATAGGTAGGAATAAGGCAATACTACCTTTTATGGGGAAATAAGTACAATTCCTAACCCATATTTGTTGAGTTTAGGGTTTTTCATTCTCTTCTCTATTGGATTTCATGAAGAAACATCAAAATATGTTTCCAATGTTTGGGAATTATCCTATAGAGAGAAGGATTCTTAATCAGGAAGTTCATTATTTAATAATGTATCCTCCCCAGATGGATGCTTAGCAAGGAAATCGGCCAGAGCATGGCCTTTTATAGCCTTTTGGGGCACAAACTAGATATCAAACTATTGAAATATAACAACCCACCAGGCCAGATGCCATGTAAGCATAGGTAGACTGAGGATAAATTTGAGCGGGTTATTGTGAGATATAAATTAGACCTCATGATGTTGCAGGTAATGCCTAAATTTCTGAACTACAAAGATTAATTCTAGTCAACACTTTTCAATACTTGAGTATCATGTTTCTGCATCAAGAATGGTTCCACTGAGATAGTAATGACTATTTTCATTCCCAGCATCATTCTATTGGGCAAGGAAGGCACCCAATGATCGCTCTAAAGCTATCACATTGAAGATAAGTGGTCTTACTTCAAAAGGTGGAATTAATACTCATGGACTCAAGATATATTTTTTGAGGGTATCAAAAACTTCTTAGTAGTCTTAAGTTCATTGATAAATGACTCACTTCTTCATTAATCTGGTGAAGGGTAAACACTTTCCTACTAAATTGGTAATAAAGTGCCAAATATAGGACAAGTGTCCTTGAAGTTCTCTTAATTCTTTCAAATTTTTAGGAGGTGACATACTTAGGATCGATTTCATTTTCTCAGGATCAACTTCGATACCATGATGGCATACAATGAATCCAAGAAACTTTCCTGAGGTTACCCCGAAAGCACATTTCAAGGAGTTCATCTTCAAACTGTGTTACTAGATTTTATGGAATATAATCTCCAAATCGGCCAAGTGATTGAAATGTTGTATAGATTTGACCACCAAATCATCCACATAACATTCAACAAATTTCCCTAATAAGGGTTTGAAAAAATGTTTCATAGAATTTTGGTCTGTTGCGCCTGCATTATTCAAGCCAAAGGGAATTACCTGATAGAAAAACACACCTTGAGGGGCTCTGAAGACTATAGATTATTCATCCTCTGGGGATATATGGATTTTATTATACCCAGAGTAGCCATCCATGAAGGAAATAGATTCATAACCAGCCATTTCATCGATTAAAAGTTTTATAATCGGAACTGGAAAATCATCTTTAGGACAATGCCGATTAAGATCTCTAAAATCAATGCAAACTCTAATTTTCCCATTTTTCTTTTTCACTGGGATAATTTCGTCCAACCATATGTAATATGGAACTTCTCTGAAAAATTTCTCCTTTATAAGATTATCAACATCATCTTCACTTTTAGAGGCCTGAGTTTGGTATGTTCTTCTCGCTACCTACTTGAATCCGTGATGTTCTTCTGGCAGCCCCAAATGATGGGTGGCTACATCCGTATTAAGACCTAGAATTTCTGTATAATTACGAGCAAATATATATTTATGTTTCTTTAGAAATGAATTGTACACCACTTTTTCATTAGAGTTCATGGCCATACTAATTATAGTGGGGTGTAGTTCTTCTTATATACCCATATTTATTTCTATGAGCTCATCCATGGTCTTAGAGACACCTTCCTCAAATGATGGAGGAGAATACCCAAGATCTTATTCTTCTTCTTTATTACGTGTTACCTCTTCTATTTCTACTTGCATATTAGATGACGAGAAAAAACTCCCAGAGTAAGAGGAGAAGTTTGTATTTGAACATCTTGAAGAAGAGACCACCAAATTTGACCATACTAATGATAAAGGGTCTTTCTGGGGTAATAAAGTGGAGATGATGGATTGAGAATCAACATCTTTTTCTTTCTTTATCATTTACACAATTTATTCTACTTTGATTGATGAAGTAGAGGCTTGTTGTAGTTTAGTGGATGAAATGAAGACATCTCCATTTAATCTTCCATTACTGCTTAGTGGATCAATAGTTTATCCCATGATATCAGGCTCAGTTTCCACAATTGACATTATAGAAGTTATAGGATAAATTATTGGATTTGGTTTTACCATTTCAATTTGATTTATCGGTAGCTTATAATATGTACTCAAATGTACGAATGGGTTTGCTAGGACCATTTCCAATCCATTTGGAGCATTAGCTCTGGTTATTTCCTTTGTCATGGACTTCATTCCTTTTGGGTGATAAAACTCTACCTCAATGTATTGAGATTCACATGTTTTGAATGGAGCCTTCTCACCATACTACGTCCTGATTTAAATGTTGAAATAGTACTTAAGACATTAGTGGTATAAAGAAGGTATGACCATATGTTGATGCAGCCAAGGCCTTACAAGTAGAATGTTGAAGGCTGTGTCCTGATGAACAACCATCAAATCTGAATTAGACACATGATTTACAAACTCAGTTCTGAGTGTAATCTCATCCAAGGGTTCTTGTTCATTCTTGTAATATCCTTGAAACATTAAAGTTGAATGAGATAAATAAGATTCAGTCCAACCCAATCAATGAAGTGTAAAAACAGGAATGAGGTTGACTCCGGAGCCATTATCAATGAAGGCTCTTCGGAAGTCTATGTCATTGATATTTCCAGAAAAATATAAGGGTCTGATATGTCCATGTACAATATCATATTCATCTTTATCTTTAAAAGATATGACTACATGACATTCTTGAAGATCATTCTTTATATTGTAAACCTCTGTAACAACAACATCGGTTTCAAACTCTTGAGGACTTGAAAAAGCATCAATGAGTGCCTCTTTAAGAACTTTTGATAGATTAAAAGCATCCGAAATTGATAAATTGTACAATATATGGGAAACTATTTCAAGAAATCATACTTTGGGTCCAAAGGTTTGTGTTTCCCAGCATGAATATGTGTTTTTGTAGGTGCTTTGGAAATTTATTCTTCTAATGTAGATGTATTCTGTGTCAGAGAAGAAGCTGGAAATACTCATGGCTTGGGTAGATTTGATCGAATGGGTTTATTCACATGAGGAGAAGAAGACGGTGTGTCCTCTAATCAGTATTCCAAAATAATTATATCAGAACTGAACTTGTCTGGCCTGGAAGAAACTCCTTGTTCTTGTTGAGCCCGTAGAAGGGCTCTTCCATGATTTTCTACCACATATATGGTTCAAGCAGGGGTAGAGTTAAAATGGTGATTTCTAGAATTCCCACGTCTTCCCCTAAATCCTTGACCTTTTCCTCTTCCTCAAGTTCCCCAATTAGGTACAAGGAATTCTGGATCAGTACAATCAAAATCACCATGGGCGTAGGGATTGGTTAAATGGATAACATTAACAGAACCAAAGATTAGTTCTTCATCTGACAAAGATTCTTCTTGATAGGTTAATTCTGGTTGTGCCATTTAGAGGGGCGGTGCCCATGTTTTTGAAATAGATGGCATGAAATCTTCCATGGTTGAGGACAACTTTGGCCTTAATGTGAGCTCATCTTCTACTGACTTGTCTTTGTCCTTATGTTCACTTCACTTCTTTGAGGAATGACTTTTTGATGAATTTCGGTATACTATGGAAGAAGTTACGGAAGACACAATTGGTTGTTTCAAATGTGTTTGTAAAATGGTTTGAGTCCAGTTGATCATTTTCCATATCATTTAATCAACATATTTCAGTACATTTTTACTTTTGACTTCCTTCCATTCTCTCTCTTCCTCTGGATTGGTAGTAGTAACACATGCTACTTGAGCTGATAAACTTTTTAGTTTCACTTTTCCAGAGTCTACCATCTTTTTCATGATGTATTTGAAAACAAAACACTCATTAATGGGATGTCCCAACATTTGGTGAAAGGAAAAATAATTTAGAAGATATTCATCTCATTCTTTATTTTGTTTCTTCGGCCTTGGAATATGAACCAAATTTTTTTCTAGAGTTGAGATGAAGTAACCAGAAACTTGTTCATTGCAAAAAAAATAAACTTAGTTCTTTAATTACTCAAATAGTTTCCACCTTTGATCTCTTCAATCATCATGATTACGTGGTCGTTGCTATTGGTGCTTAGGAGGAAGAGCCCTTTGGTATGATGAAGGTCTTAACGTATAAGCAGGTACAGATGCCTGCATGAGTGTAACTGTAGCATCTTCTGCCTTTCTGATCCTCCTCCCCAGAACTGATGGAATCACATGATTTTTAGTATTAGTTTCTATAATAGAGTCTTCTATCTATTGAGAAATTTAAGTAAGGTCTCGAAACCCCCATGTGTATTTCCCAGGGATCAATGGTGTGCGTAACTCATCACATATATTTTCCATGCAGATTGGCAGAAACTCTTTTTGAGGGAGTTCTAGACTTATGGAATATGTTAATACTTTACATCGCACAATGAAATATGAAACTCTTTCATTCTCTCTTTTTTTAAAATTGGTAAGATCCAAAATTATCTTCTTTGGTATAATTGATCTAAATTGAAGAAAAAAATTATGATGGAGATCTTCCCACATAGTAATTGATCGAGACTGTAAAATTGTATACTAGAGAAAACCTGGTCCCTGTAATGACAGCACAAAACACCTAATCTTAACTGCTTCTTGTTGTTGAAAAGTTCCACTCATTGGATCCCAAGGAGAAAAAAAATGTTTTAAGTCCTGTTTCGGATCTCCCAAACCATTGAAGATTGGGAATGTGGTATTCACCAAATTTGGTGGGGGAGGAATTGCATCTACCAATATAGGGTAAGCTCCATTTTCCAGCTAAACTAGTGCGTTTCATTCCTCTATAGATTTCAATCGAGTCGTTAATTCCTTAATTGTGTTCATAAGAATTTGGGGAACATCCGGATGAGCTAGAAGTTTTGAAGGTATAATAACTGGAACTTGAGTTGGTGCAACGACCAGCAAAACCACCGATGGTGGTGCTCATATTTTCCTTAGATTACCCACAGGAATAGGCCTATCATGATGTATATGGTCATTCCTGGATTGTGTACTCAGTTGATGGAATTCATTATCTGCATCTATAGTTACTATAAATCCTCTGTACTGAGGAGCTCCTACAAGATGTGAAAGTTGGGGACTTGCCTAGGGAGTACGTACAGTAGAAATTCTACTCCGAAGTAACTCTTTATTGAGTCTTTTCAAAACCTTCATTTGCTCTTCTTGCTTTACAAATCTCTCTTCAAGGGAAATAGATTGACCTTATCTTGTGGAAAAGTGAGATTAAATCTGAATTTTTTTCCTTTCCCCTTGTTAGATTCCTTTTGGAGGGGTGGGAGTTTGTTATTTGAAGGCATACCTAGATTCTGGGTAAGCCTCTGATTTCGGGTATGCCCAACATCTTCATTTTCCTCAATGTGTACCATATTATGGACAAGAACTTCATCTTCTGATTCCCCTGAACTAGACTCCTTTTCTGGAAGATCTTCTTAGTGGTATTAATGACATTCATTGATGCATAATGCATCGATGGAATTCTATCAGTAGTTTTTTAAGATCATCTCCCTATATATCTTCCATGAAACCCTATTCTCCTATATGATGAATTCCCAAGAACTGTTTGGTAGACAGTAAACGGAAGGGAATCCTTGGATAATTCATTTGTATGCTTTACTTGTGTCTTCTTCCCTAATCGGGCAAAAACTTACTTCCATTGATGTGGGGATTGTAGATGTGAAAAAAAAACCCAGGAATGCGGGCTAGTGTTGTTTCTATTCTTCTTCTTCTTCTTCAAATCTTTAAACATTATTTAATGAATTTGAAGGTTGAATTAAATGATCCCCTAAACTTGCAATCTAGGGTGATTTTTTAACTTTTAAGGATGAAAGTCGTGCAACTTCTCTTCTAATTTTTCGAATTTTGGTTCAAACATTTGCTGTGTGCATTATCCAACAACCAATCAAATCAACTATTTCGGAAGTTCGCTTTGCTATTTCAAACATTTTCATTCTATGATTCCTGATATTCTCTCAGCGGGACGCCTGACCAAGATTCTCAAATGATTGATGTAAAACTAACCCAAAAACTTATTTTCCTTGGGCTTGGTTATGATGAGAGTTGGTTGAGGCCTGTTCTTTATCATATATTCATTTACATACAAAATCTATTGATTGTGTCCGACTGTGGGAAATAACATTACATGAGACCAATTTTGGCATACTTTTCTTATTTTGGAGTGTAGTGAAATGAAATGCTCTATGTGAACCCCATCTTATGATACGAATTCTAGATGGGGAATCACATATTAACTGGTGTAGCCTCTTTAGAGAATTGGGGAATGAATGTTGAAGGATTCTCTACTGTTTTTCAAGTTTTGGATGTTGGTAAACTAATAGTGTAATAACTCGAGAAAACCATGTTTTGTTTTTATTTTGACAAGTTTTCTTTTCAATGTCACTCGTTAAGTGAACCAACAAACAAATAATAAGGTATTAATAATAAAATGCATCAAATGGATAAAAAATTCCTTTTATTCAAATAAGCAACCTTTCGGCTACAACATCCGCTGATCGAACAAGAAGGTAAACTAAACGAAAATCCCAACTAAGAACCTGATTACAATGATGGGAAGGCCGCTTAAAACTACGAAGAGCTCGAGAATGCGGTAGGGGTTTCGAGCATCCATCATGAAGAACATGAGGATGGCTGAAGCCACCGCGACCGTGCTCAGCACCAAGGGGATCACACGAACCATCCTTCCTTTTCTCCTTCGGTCACTTGGAGTAAGGGACACCCCGAGACTAGACCCTTTTTATAAGCACCCTAATCTGACCGTTGAACCTCAAACAGACACAAATTCGACCGTTGGTTTCCCCAAGAATCCAATGTTTTATTTTGACCGTTGGGTCTTCTTATCCTCTATATTTTGTTCTGACCGTTGGAAATAAGATGGTTTACCCCAAAAGGTTCAGAAAATTAATCATGTAATTTTCTTCAAAATGACATTAATGTTAATTTAGTTAATTTATCTCTTGTTTTTCCTGAAATGAGAATTTTATTTTATGCTTCAAATGGAGAAAATTAATATTATTGTTTTTCCTCCATTATACATATTAATTTGAACAATTGAACTTTTATTTTCTATTTATATCAAACTTGATGGATTTTTATGAGTTATATATATATTGCATCAAATTAGATATATTATTTCTCTTATAATTTGACCTTTATTAATTATTTTGGAAACATTGTCAAATTATGGTTTTATTTACAAATTTCACATCTTTAAGCTTACACAAATACTTTTAAGCAACCTATTTCTTTTTTCTTTTCTTAAAGGAGTGTATCCGAATGTTTGCATGAAATTATGAATTAAGGTAATTATTATGTAATTCAGCAAAGGAAAAATAAATAAATATATATTATGATGAATAAATCGATGCTTTATTTAATTGATTAAATGAACCTTTAATTTTCCAAAATATAATAATTATGGTTTAAAAACAATATACTTAATATAATGAGGCCAATAAAAAGTATTGGTATTTTAAAATAGAATATATATATATATATATGTTTTTATAATAACATGTTTTTATTAAATCAATTTATAATTTTATTTAACCAATGTTTTTTTATAAAAATAATAAAGGTGGTTTAATAATTGAATTCATTATTAATAATAAGAAAATCAATGAATTAATAAATTAATAATAATATTAACAAAGTTTTTTTTAAAACCTGTTGAAGACCCGCGTTTCTTCCTTCTTTTTTTTGCACCGCGTCGCACCCCAGCCGTCCAATCCTCTCTCCTTGATCGCAACCATTGAGTTCTTTAAGTGCCCCACCAATTCTGGGCCGCTCGATCCAACTTCCTATAATCCCGGCCGTCCACTGTTCTCGCGTTTTTCCTCCTCCGCAGCTTCTTCTTCTCCGCATCCTCCTCTTCTTCTTCATTTCGTCGTTGTACCAGTAGACCAGGGGTCCCGTTTTTCTCCTCTAGGCCAGTGAGTAGCCCGGCTGTCTCCTCCTTTCTTCAATTCGACACCGACCCCTCGCCACGGATGCCTCGGCCGACGACTTCTCCCCCTGAAGTCCATCTTCTTATTCTTTTTTTTAAACCCTAGTTGCACCGAAGGGCTTGCACCGGCTCCCTTGATCTCTCAAGCTTCTGGTTCCCGTAGCTGTGCTGTTCTCCTTCTCCTCTCCAAGCAGAGGTAAGGGTTAAGCTTGTTTTGTTTCAATATGCAAACCCTTTTTGTTTCACGGTTATATATATTTTTATATATGATTTTATATATATCTTCCAATCTTTTTTTTATTATTTTCTAAGTATGATTATTAGTGTTAAGCTAATGTTTTAAGATGTAAAATACTTGTAACGGTTAAGTGTGGTTTTGTGTCTTCTTTTACTTCAGACATAATTATATATATGCAAGTTTATATAAATGTATACCTCCACGTAGATGCAAGTTCATAAGACCCTATTTCTTATATACCAGTATTCTTCCTCTCTTGGCGGACCGAGTTGGGTAAGAATTTAACACATGTTTTGTGAATTAACGTTGGTTTATGTTTATATACATATATAACAGTTTATATGTATATATATATCACCATGTGTATGTGTAATCACACCCGAATGTCATGGAGACCCCCTTTACTACATATAGGTTCTGAAATATAAAGGTGAGAGACCAAGTCTAATTTGTGTGTTTTTGAAATTCGGTATATATATATATATATATGTTATATATATATATGTATATCTATCATTTTTTTATGTATACATAAACATTGTTTTTTTTCTATACTCATGAGAGGCCACAAAATTGCAGTATGTTTTTCCCCTTCCAGTGTAAAGGATCATTTTGGGGTAAGGGTTCGTAGGATCTGATTTTATTTGGGTGCAGGTCCTTACTTTTTACACCTTGTGTTTTATATATATGTATATAAATATATACTTTCATATACACATATGTATAAGATGATAAATTCATGTATACAACCTTTCCTCAACGTTTATACCCCTGATTTTTCTTTTCGCCTATAAAAAAGGAGACTTTGAGTAATTGAATGAATGAGTAAAATTATGCAAGCGAATGAAGTATATTGTTGTATATATATACATGTGGTTATGTCAATGTGTATATACAATAATATGAACTTGTTTCCCTTATTTTTTACTTTATTACATTATAGCATGATGATGTTTATGGGTTGGTTGGATTTCAAAATCATTCTTGAAACTGAGAATTTTCATTTATCACTACTCTGGATAAATCAGGATGTTTGTCTTGTGAAAATGGTTAGTATGGACTCCTTGAACTTTTACAATTGCATACATGTATTCATAGGTATGTACTCATGTTTATTTGAAGTGCTAATAAAAGAGCTTACATAATTATATACATGATTTCCCCAAGATGGACTTGATTATGCACATTGTAATCTCAACTGCCTATTTTAAGCGCCTATGATATCCATTTATCATCATATGTGTAAGTTATGAATGACCATGCATTAATTTGGTATTATGATGTATGGAATGTTAGTGTAATGTTTACTTTCTTAAAATCCATGTTTTCAAATATTAAGATAACTTTTTATGAACACGAAGCTTTAGCATGCATGTCATAATGTTTTTAATGATTAAACTGTTTTCATGTTATGAACACGTATATGAAAATGAGGTTTAATTAAGAATGCATGAAACCCCATTAATGACCATGTCAAGATATGTGAGGGATGTATAGGACATACATGTGACGGGTGCGCCCGGAATTATATAGCACAACAAGAATGATGTGACGGGTGAGCCCGGAATTATATAGCGCTCCAATGCATTGGGTAAAGTAGGAGTCTCATGAGACGATTATGTGCGATGGACTTGGCAGTTAGCCTTGACTTGAGCTAAGGAAACAGGGTGGGCAGTGAGCCTTGACCTGTTAAGTATTTTTTACAGTCTTGACGAAAGGTCTTGACAAAGTCTAGTATTATATATTCCCTTTGCATGTAATGATAAAGGTTAACCAGGGGTTAGTTCAACTAACAGGACAACCCCTAGTTGAAAGCTCCCATGATCATGAAAATTTACTTTATGTGGCAAAAAAACTATTTTTCATATGGTAAACTATTAGATGATCTTCATTTTACTCATGAACCATGATATGCATGTTTTCCCTGCTTAGCCATAGAATTCTTTTAGTATTAAAGTAACCTTGTTTTAACATTATGCATTGTTTATTCTTCTTATATTGCGCACTCTGATCATGTTTACATTAAATCTCATTTCAAGTACGTGCTTCTTTGTGTAAGTGGTTTTCAAAGAGAGGTGGATTTCATGTTTTAAGAAAAGATAGTGTTTTGTTTTAGCAGAGTGTTTTATTCTCTTCAAAAGAACTTCTTTGAGAAAGTATTTTCTAAAAATGTTTTAAAACCCCTTACTGGGTATTTTTGCTCACCCTACGATTTGTTAAAAAATTTCAGGCATGGTTGATACCTATGAAGTTAATCGGAAGCAGCTGGTTTCCCAGAATCCTGAGCCTCGCGATCTTTTGTAGTAATGAGATATGTTATTTAATTTATAATGATGTAATGTTAAGTATATCATGTCTCATTAATCACCCTGGGTTTGGGGGTCGCTACAAATAGACTCTAAGTCAATTTGGTGTTGCAAACCTTCTATTAACTTTAAATGATTTTGATACTCATCATATGGTAATACTTTTGTTTTGAAATGATGAAGTGTGTTCTATAAATTGAAATGAATATCATGAATGAAATCTTCTGTCATCAATTCTAGAATTTTATACTAAAAAGTTTCTAAAAGTCGAGAACATGAATGATACTTATCCCTTAGCTAATTGTTTCATCATGTTTAACACATCTTCATAAACTTTCACTAGAGGTTTCTCCACTTGGTATGATTAAAGTGGATTCTCAGTATTAGAAGACAAATGACCAAAGAGAGGTTCAGAGAATGACTGTTCCCTTAATATGTATTCTAGTTGAGAATGTTTTTGACCTGTCAATGAAAAGGCCTCAGACATGACTGGCCTTGTGTTTGAAAGTGCCTCGAGATAGGAGGGTTTTCTCACCGCTACATTTTCAATTATAGAATTGTTTTGATGATGTGAAATACTATTGCGAAGAGGAATTTCATAACAAATGACATCATGGGGAGGATCACCATGGTGGATTATAGAAAGGGATAAATATTCATGTTTTTTGGTCTTCTGGCCACACTGAGGGTTTTCGTGGCTCTCAACCAGACAAATGCACTCTAAATTAACCAAATTTTCATGAAGCAAGTCTTCATGATGAAGTGTCTGATGAGGAACTTCCGAATTACTATTACTACTCTCATAATTTGGTAATGAGAGGGTAGAATCTTTAGCTGCAGCAGATAAATTTATGAGGGCTTCAAGAACTCCGGCATTAAGAGGAGCCAATCGTGGCTTGACTCTTGATTTTACAATGGTACTTGACAAGACTTCTTCATAGATTTTCTCTTATACTTAGTTGGGGACACATTCTTGGAAATTTGGTAATCACGGGCATGTGTATGTGTCTTCCTTGGAGTGGTTACCACAATGGGCCAATTATCTTTAATTTTATATGTTCCCGATCTTATTGTCTATATGATATGGGTGAGTATGCCCCATGACCCTCCTGTAATGGAATAGAGTTATGTATCTACTCTAGGATTTCATACCGATGTGTCGTCCCATGTGTGGGGATAGATTTATGTGTCTTTTCCCATGAAATTTCTGAAGTGGTTGTTATAATATACTCGCATGCTTCTAGAATATGAGCAGGGATCTGTGTTTTCCCTTTCACCATTGATAAGATGTGTTTGGTGACTTCAGCAAACGGAATAGGAATATATGTCCATTCCATATCTGGATTAGTTGTATGTCCCTACTCCTATCCTCCTTTTCATATCAATGGGAATTGAAGTTACTCATGCAAGGGGGCATAGAGTTGAGTCTTCCCAGATTTGTTATTGGAGCTTTCCGACTAACTTCTCCGAGTGATACCAAATGAGACTACTGGCAGACTTGAAGAACATTAGTAGTTGTATGTGCCTACTTGCTATTTCCCATCAATTATGGTTGACAAAATTCTTTCAATACCGGAAGACAAGACTACTGACATAATTGGTAATTGTAAACAGGTGTATGTTCATGTTTACTAGTTTCCACCATATTAGATTGGCGGGCTTTTTAAAATACAGTCACAAGATCCTGCTGACTGGTTAATAACTTGTAAGTAGGTGTGTGTTCCTATTCGTGGTACTCCACTAGATTTACCTAGTGGGATTGGTGGGTTGCTGCCAGATGTGTCTGCTGAGAAGCTAAATTAGGATGGATGGGGGTATGTGCCTGCTCGTTGTTTGCCATCAAGTTAAGTTGATGGAATTATCCAGAGAAGGTACATGTGAGAACCAGCTCCCCGTTGATCAGATGTTGTCCTCAGTAGTTCGTCTTGCATGCCTGGTTCTAAGAGACTTGGGCCGAACATCCAAATCCAAAACCCCCATCATGTTGGGGGTTCACTATTATGTGATTCTTCTAGCAGCAATTGCTGATGGGAGTCCTAAAGAAGGATGCTTAAATTCTTGAATTGAGACCCATAGTGACCTCTTGATCCACCTCCCTATAGTACGTGAGAGACTGGTTGTTGCATTATGGGGATAAGTATCAAAAATGGTTGAAGACAGTGGTTGGCACCGTCTGCTTCTTAATCATCGGTCGTCGTTGGGTGGATGATCGAGGATTGTTATTGACATGGAGGGCCTGACAGGAAGCCTCCAAATAAAGGATTGTACCATGATAGTGATATTCCATTACCACCACATTAGAGACCCAGTGTTGAATACACTAGGTTGGTGATTAATTCCTTCCCATGGATGGGGATCCAGCTTTAGCAGTGGTCAGGAAGTTCACAGGTGTTGTTTTGAAGAAAGCCATTTTGGAGTGAAGGTAATTCTTAGAAACTCTTAAAACAATAAAAAACTCCATTAAAGAAAAAAAAAATTAGATGGATGCATGTGTGATTGATTCCTTTGACTGGCCTTTCTTTATCAATTGATAGGGGCCTAACAGGTGGGTATCATTATTAAATTGGTTAAGGATTCAGGTTGGGTTTACCATTTTTGTAACGTACTTCCTTGAAATGTGTATTCTAGTTTTAATTATCACTGCTTCTAGGTAGTTTAAAATGGATTTATTTATGGAACTAGAAACATCCAATAGATTTTTATCTAAATAGGATGTACTTTCCAAAGGTAGGCATTCATTAAGTTTAAACTTTACGATACTTAAGAATATAATTGGTTGAGAGGATGGGTGGTCAGACTCATCACACCCTTTTGAGGGTAATTATTGCATACTCCAAGAATTTTTATAAATTTATGTTATTTTGGTTAATCCTTATTAATTCACCAATTATGGAATATGTTTCCTTCAGAATTTTCAATCACTTATTAACATGTTTAAAATTTAGAATCATCAGTATGTATTCAAGTTTATTCATCAATGGAGATATCCTTATGTATTTGAGGTTCTCCATCAATGGAATCCTCTAATATACTATTTAAAGATTATTTTCTTCATTGTAATGATGATAATGGTTCTTAAGATGCTCAGTGGGTCACTCTAGAATTTATTATCATCAAGGGAGACGATGGATTGGTTTGATCTTGGGATTGTTCCCATAAAATAGGCTACCTATGTATCCTTGTAAAAGGAATAAACCCCTCATAGTTCGGTGACACTGAATGGGACACATCATACCTTTCAATGTCATGTGATAAGGACCCAACCATATAGTTTAATGTCATGTGGTATCAACATTTAAGTAGAATATGCTTAGTCAATGTTTGTTGTGGGACATATACTAATGTTGCCCAATGAACTTGGAAATGATATGGGTTTCCAAGTAGGATCAGACCCTGTTGGGAATATGGACCAAGGATAATAGGGTTTGTTTAAGGTATTGGGTTTGAACCTAAAGAAGGCTTCCTATGTATCCCATGTGGATGAGAATAAAATTCCACATAGTTCGATAAGTCTCATAAGGGAGTATGGTTCTTTGAGAGAAATCAATTTGGGCTTACATCGTGAAAATGATTCCTTGGTGATTTGGGGGGTTAATATGGGGATTACTCCTAGGGAAGATGCCCAGAATAAGGGAATTATTGTTGTATTCTTGAAAAGGATATCCAGTGAGCTTGGGACCTAAAAGGTATTCCTACATATCCTGGATTGAATAGTAATCAGAGTTCTTGTAGTTCATTCAATCATTAAAATTTTGTAAACAAGACAAATCTCTAAGCCCATGTTAGTCATGCTCGATGTGAGAAACAATAGAATGTCAAATATTATAGAAAGTAACTTTCAAATTTTTTCATCATCTGCTGTTGGAAGAGGTCACACCAATGGCGATGAGGGTGCATGAGGTTGAGGTGATCGTGGAAGAGGGTGAGGCGACGAGCCTTCCCACTGTTCTATTTACATTGGACAAGGGTCCAATGTAAGGTGGAAGGGATGAAGGATAGGGGATTATACCAGTATGGCTGCCCAAAAATTGATCCTGGTAGGGGAGGGAGACATCTCCTATGCTTGAATAGAAAAATAAAAGGTGAATCATACCATCCCTACCAGAAACTAGAGGTTCTGCGTCTTAGAGATGATAAGAGGAGGAAAAAACCCAAACACTTATTCTCAGAACTGGGAACTTCCCTGAACTGTTCCTGGGAGAAAAGTACATCTGACTGTGGATATACAAACGCATAGATATTCCCTGAATCCTAAACCCATCGTGAAAGAACTCTGGTAAACCTTTGACTATGGATATGAAAACCCAAATATGAGACACACTGATCTGCCTTTCCCAAAGGTTTGATAAGTCTGGAGGATTTGGTGGAGGCTTCAACATGGTCTCTTTTAGATAAGGGAACCAATAAGGGATATACCCTTCCATGAATGGCTTTTTTTAAAGAGGGTACTTGAATTGGCTGCATAGGTACATTGCGCAAGTATGCCGCATAGGTACCCCCGTTGATGTATCGCGTAGGTATACTGCATAGGTATGGCGTGAAGGTATGCTGCGTAGGTGTGGCTGTTGACTGAAGAATGTGTTTGACATAAGAGAACCAAACCTTTGTAAAAATTTTAAAAATACCTTCAAAACATTCTTATATTGTTTTAATTATCTCTTCTCTCTTGTTTTTAGAGAGGTACCTGAGACAATTTTAGGGATCTAAGCGAAAGATCTAAGTAATGGGAGCTTTAGAGATTCTTTCAAATATTATTCAGTCCTGAAATGGGGAGCCCAAGGGCACTATTTATCAGCACTGATGGGGCCTGATTGAAGAGATGTTGCCCGCACAGCTCCTTCACGTAGCAACACTATGCAAGTACTCCGTGTATAGGCCCAGAAATTATTCTCATGTGGAGCTCTGCCATGTAGCCCTTCCGCGTAGCTCTGTGAAGCTAGTCTATTGCACATATCTATGGTGAAGATCTTTTGGAGTATTTTGACTTTCCCTTGAAATATTCAAATCTTGTTTTGCGATTTGAAATATTTAGGTTTCTCTTCATAATCTTTTTGTTTTCATAAGTGTAGTTAATAGAATCCCAAAAGGGAAAAACCACAAAACATGATCTCAATCACATGACACAAAGTAAAAGATAGATCACACCAGGTATAAAACTTAAAGAACATGGGTAAATATGATTAATCATAAAGCTAGATTATATTATTCTATCAATAGCCTTTTTTTTCAGAATTGCATAGGGTCGTTAGGTGATGACCCACATAGGATCGCATGGTGATGACCCACAGAGGATCACTATGTGCTGACCCATAGAGGATCACTAGGTGCTGAACCATGAAGGATCGCTATGTGATGACACATAAGGGATTCTTACATGCTAAACCATAGAGTATCACTGTCTACAGAACTACAGAGTGTCGCTAAGTGCAAACCCATAGAGGATCTCTATTCCTTCATCACTTCACGGTCAGCCACTGGATTCCCTCACTTAGCATGCTTGATTTCCGAAGGATCATCTCTTCAAGCCACTGTTAATATTTCAAATGCCACGAAGTCCCATTTAGAAGTTACCCAAAGGATCAACTTGTCTTAAATATTCTAATGTGATATACAACGCAACAATCAGATGCCCAGTTTGTAAGATATAGTAAAAAAGTTAAATTGGGTATGATTGGATTCGAGTATGATCCAACCATACTGTACTCCAACTTCTACCAAAACTTAATTGGAGTATAGAAAAAGGACCATCTCATCACAAGGGTCCTCACGCCATAGACAGCGTATCAATCGGACATCTGGTCTGCAAGTTACGCCAGTTTTAGTGAAACGGGGTCATTCAAGTTTGGGTCTGCTAGGGGTTCGACCTAGATGGCACATGTCCAAAATGGATGGTGCGGGTCCGGCCCATCTGGCAGGGTAGGACCGCCTGTAGAAACCAGCCTGTGTGGTGCATGCTGGTTGCACTAGACCAGACGTGGGGCGTCTAGTTCTTCCAACTAGTAGTGCCTGGGGGTCATTTCCGTGTCTCCTGAAAATAGTCGGCCTGAGTGGGCTGATCGGGCTGCTCTTCTCCATGCGGCTCATCAGCACCACATCCTCCACCCACCATATCCATGGGTTGTGGTACCTTTCCATTGTGTTGCCTACGGACACCACCTTCTCTATGTGGCTGTCATAGGTCGGCTGCCACTGATGGATCCTTCAGCGGGCCACCGGAGATGCTCTAATGGTCCGTTTTCCTTTCCTTATGCGCCTGCGGGCCTCTCAGGTCACCACCTTCACTGTGAGACCCTTGGATTCACCTTTCCGCCTCATTTCATGGTCACCCACGAAGAACACAAAATATACAAGAGCATCGGAGGGTTCGGGTCTTGTTCGGATTGGCTCACACCCTCTGTGTTAGCGTTTTATCAAGTGTGTGATAATAATCATCATATATAATAAAAGAATCCCCAAATCAAGACCCTACAACAACCTCCATCAAGAAAAAATGAGTCTCAGATCAACCTATTTTTTGGTTTATTAACTTTTTTTATATTTTTCAATAATGGGAAAGAGGAATAATTAAACACATAGAGCAATTAAACCCCCTTCTTAGATTCGGTTGAATCCATTGCAGATGAAGGAAGGAATTCTGCATTTGTTGTCATCTGACGTTCATCGGCTCTTGTCGATCTCAAAATCTATTCCTCCAACGGCGTCGTTAATTCTCCATTCTTCATTGAAGGGTGATTTGATCGGTGTTATGTCAAAGATTTCTCCCATAGTTGTTTATTCGATCGCCAATGGGTTGAGTAATGAAAAGAAAAAACATGACATTGTGTTCATTAATGTGGTTTATTAATGAACCTTATTTAGTAAACCATTAATTTAATGAGTGTTATGGTTTCAAAAAAATAAATGCTTCATTAAATTACCCTCATTTAATGCTATTCATTATGCTACAGTTTCACCAATCGTCACTCAATGGTTGAAGAAAAGAATAAAATATCTCAAAGATTTATTTTATTATTTTTCCAAAAACTCCAAAATTTAACTTTTCTGGCTGGCCCTTACCGGCCTAAGTTAAGCTTCACCTAAGTGAATCCTAGTGCTTCATATTCAATGGTTCCCTCAGTTTTTTAATCTAAGCATCGGTTCAAAAGATAGAAAAACCTACTCACATGTTTACTAAACGTACCTTACAAAAATTTAAAACTCTGTTCTGGGCTGTCTGGGCCTTGGAATCACATGCTGTTGAATTTCTCAATCTTGTAATAATCCCTTATAATTAAAAAATTATATGGAAATTTCAGGTCATTAAAATACCCACTCCAACATAGCAGAATATTATAATCATCCACACCCACTTAAGAGAAAATTACTATTTTAACAAGGTTTAGTTAACTTTTTCATCTTCAGTCCATCATTATGGAATTAACCTCCTAGAATTATTTTCCTAAATAACCCACTTACAAACTAGGATCATATGTTCTCAATCAATCAATAAGTAATGAGAATTTTTTTCAAATCTGTTTAAAACCCAATCACCTTATTTCTAGTTTAAATGTGACAATTTTTCTTTAAAAAAAAACATGAGTTTTTAATAAATCCATGCCTTTTTCAAGATAAAAAAATTATAGGTTCTTATCAAATCAATTTAATCCATTTTATTCATAATAATTTTCATAAATACCATCAATTTCAAATCGCACCCCAAATTACAATTCCATTGGAATTGGTGGGTTTTCTGAAAATTTCTTACCAAGTAAAATAAAATTCCAATTCATATCAAATTTGTTTTTTCACAATTTTATTGAAAGTAATTCCAACAATCTTGAAATCCAAGGGTTATAAAATTGTTCATTATTATATTGAACCACCTAAATTTAAATACAGTATAACAAAAATCAACTCCCAATGTGGGAATTTGCAATGACGAATGATGGAAACAATGATCAAGAAATGTATCCTAGATTCAAGATCCAAATCAATGGAGTTTATATCCATCAAATGAATAATGATCTAAAAAACCCTGTGGTGTAAAAAAAGAGAGAATAGAAGAAGAGGATTGGGATAATATCACTTCATGGAGAGGGATTTAATAAGGTTTACCATGCTTTGATCTTCCGAGGAAGGGGTTTTGAGGAGACAAAAATGGTTATTGAGAGCCGAAAAGAATAAGGATTTCAAGTTGTGCAAACTTTGAGTTAAGTGGGAGTTAAAAATGGGGTTTAGGAATTTTATTATTAATTTTTGGAAAAAAAATTATCACGTTCACAGTTAGCTGGGTAGGGCCACACAATTAAACAAATCATACATCATAAATATGATCCCCTCCACTAGATTTCATAGTTTTTACTAGGTTGGTGAATGGTTTTTAAAACTATGTTCCAACCATGAAAACCCCCACTATCTAGGATTGCATTATTTACAATAGGTTGGCGCATAATTTGGAAAAAGTATTCCCAAATCATGCACATTTGATAATTTTTCAAAAATTTCAATTTTCACCTGAACAAAACAAAGAAGAACCACAACTAAAGCATGATAAAAAAGAGGGATAAGGAGTACTAGAGAAAAGTAATATAATGTTTTAACCTCCCCACTATAAAAACATTTTTCCCCACAAATCCTATCAAAATGTTTTCATATCAGAAAATTTGAGGCCACTTCTCTATCATCATAGCCTATCTCTCCCACGTATCTTATAAAATATAACAATGTTTCCATAGCACTCAGACAAAAGGTATCATCCTCCCATGAAGTACCATTGTCTCTTAATTGACTTTCCATAATGGATGCTTAGTCACAGACAAATTAGGATCAACATCAATATCACTCCATATCAAGACATGAGATGGATCAGAAAAATATTTCCCTAGTATAGATACATGGAAAATGTTATGTATCATTGTGAATTATGGTGTAAGTTTGAAATTGTAAGACACTTAAACCTTTTTAAAAACCTCAAAAGGTCCCAAAAATGAGGATCAAGCTTCTGTTTCTTCCCAATCCATTGATAACTCAAATGAGGTGACACTTTCTTGAACACCTAGTCACCAACTATAAACTTCAATCGTAAGAAATGATGATCAATATAATATTTATACCATCTTTGTTCCAAAAAATACTCTTATGAATCAACTAAACCATTGATATTTTCACTTGAACAAAGTTCGGTCATACAAATATATTTTCACTAATTTTTTACTAGTGCAATTTAGATTTACATGGTTTACCATAAAAGGCCTCAAAAGTAAACATTCTGATCTTGGATAGGTAACTATTGGTATAATAAAACTAAACCAATCCTTAATACTGATCCCAAGATCCAACAAAATTGAGGATGTAAACACTTAGAATATTCTTAAGAATATGTATATCTCTCTCTATATATATCCATCCCTTTGGAGATGATACTACATACTCAAAAGAACCTGAGATCCTAGTGCCTTATAGAGGCCTCTCTAAAAAAGATAAGTGATATGGAGATCTCTAAAAGATACTATAACATATGAAACTCTATGAAAATTAAAAATATATTTTGAATAGAGATTATGAGGCCCTTAACTTTGGTTGTATCATGATTTCATATAAATTGATCTGATTTGGTCATCATATTGATCAAAACCCATATCACATTACTCTTTCTCAATATATGTGAAAACCCAACCAAAAATCCCATAGAGATCTCATCTTACTTCCTAGTCATTGTTGGAAGTGGAACAAGAAAACACAAAGGTTATTGATGCTTGGATTTGACCTATTGGAAAGTATAACAGTGAGAGACAAAATCCCCAATGTCGCATCTCATACCTATCCACCAGAATTGTAACCATGTGTTATAGATAATCTTTGTAGTTCCTGGGTGCACAAACAACTTGGAATTTTGGAATTCCCCCATTATTTCTTTCCTCGCATATAACATCACAAAAAACTGACAAAAAAACTTAGAATACCCTCCATGGAAAAACACCAGTCAGTAAACGGTATCCCCACAATAAATAGAGTATCTAATTTTATAGAACTCATCATCATGTTTATGTTCATGAAGAATCATCTCGAAAAGATAAGCGGTCAATTGAACACTGGCCAAAACAACCTCAACCCCTATTTTATGGGATTCTAAATAAAAATGTGAAAAAATATCCATAAAGTTCTACTCTTCTGATGATCCTTTCAGAGCCTGTGTTGGGAGTTTCCTACTCAACACATCTGTAAGAACATTCCCTTTCCCTGGGGTATAGGAAATGTCAAATTAAAATGATAGCAGGTACTCCACCCAACACCGCTAGAGAAAATTAAAAATCTTTTTTAGAGAAGATATAACTCAAGATATTGTAGTCAAAATATATGGTAATCCTTTCTATGAAAAGGTAGTTACACAAAATATTATGTGCATGCATAACAACTTCAAGTTCAAAGTGATGGGTAGGATAATTATTCTCATGTTTCCAAAGCTACCAAGACCCATAGGCCATGACGTGATCACCCTGCATGAGGAAACAACCCAATACTAAACTTTCATTACATAAAACCAAATAGATATTCCCAACCTCTTTAAAATTAAAAATTGACATAGTGTTCAAAAGATGTTTCATATCAACAAATGAAATCTATTATTTCCTATCCCAAGTGAGGTTTACCCTCTTTTGAGTTAGATCAGACATCGGAGAAGAAAACATCAAGAAATACTTAATGAATCAGAGGTAATTTTAAGATAAACATAAGAATATTTTAATACAAAATAAATTATGTGGTTATTCCCATGTCATAACATCTTTCAACTTCTATGGATCATCTATGATACCATGTTCTAACACCACGTTTCCCAATAAATTCACTTCCTAAATCCAGAAATCTCATTTTGAAAATTTCGCATAAATTTGATGGTTTATCAACAATTCCATCACTACTATAAAATAAGGCACATGATCCTCCTCATACATAGAGTAAACTAGGATTTCATCCACCAAGACAGCCATGAACATATCTAGATACTCATGGAATATCCTATTTGTCGAATCCATAAAGACTTCAGAATAATTGGTTAGACTAATGGAATGTAAATGTACTCATAATGGTCATACCTACTCTAAAAGGTGTTTTTTGAATTTCATATTTTTTTATCCTCAACTAGAGATAAGGACTCAAGCGGTTCAGTTTGGTTCAGGTTCAGTGCATTCTATGGCCCTGATTAATCGTTGGGTGCCAAAGCTAGGGCTTTCCATATGGGTCTCAAGCTGTGTAAAAGATTGGTTATTCAGGTGCAGGAGATTAAGTCTAACTCAATGGTTTTGGTTAGAATCCTTCATGGGAAATGTGGTGCACCATAGAAGTTGGTTTACATCACTAGAAGTTACTCATTGTATACCAATGGCGGCCAACTGGTGAGGCATATTTGTCATGAAGCCAACTTCTTAGCGGATTATCTTACACGTGACGGAAATATGGAGGACACTCTTATCATCTTTGATAGTGTGGGTAACATTACCATGGAATATAAAATTTTGGTTCAAGAGGATGACCTTGGCATTCACCATTTCAGACCTCCTTGAGACCTCTTTTTTTTTTATGGTTCATTGCCCTTCTGTTTAATAAAAATTAAATTTTTAGTAAAAAAAACTACTGATAACCAGATCGAAGATAAAAATTTAAGAACAACCTCCCCTCTTTCAACTGGACAAATAGATCCTCAATCCATGGAAATGGATGATTGTTCATTATCATTACTTGGTTGAGTTTTTGCTAATCGACACATATGAAAAGTGTCCCATCAGCCTTCTTGGTAAATATAACAAGTGATTCCTAGGTGACACACTTGGGAATATAAATAACTTCTCTAAAAAATCACCCAACTGAGTCTTTAAGTATTCCATATTAGCTGGTTCCTTGAGGTAAGAAGGTATATATATCGACTGAGTACTATGTACTAAATCAATAGAGACCACTACCTCTCTTACCAGTGAAAAACCATAAAATTTGGAAAAACACATTGGGAAACTCAACTACACATAGAGGGAGATCATCACTCAATGATTCTAACTCCAAAATAAAATCAAAAAATGATATTACTTTCCCTAACTCCAGATAATAAGGTCGGGATCCACTCGAACTTGGGTCTCATTCTCCCTAAAAGACACTTATCAACCCATAAGATATTGTAAAGGAGACCCACTACGAGTAATAATAAATTTGGTATTTATTAGAAATAATCCAATCCATCATGTAAAGGACATCAATAGGTTTCATTTCAAGAACTATAAAATCCCATGTAAGATAAATCTATGATAAATTGAAAACACAAGAATGAAAATGGACACCATAATCTCTATTCATTCTAAGGGGTATAGTAATGTCCATCGCATAAGGAAAAAACACTACAAGAAGATTTAGTAAATTCAAAATACAAGAAAAAATGAATGAATGATTGAGATGAACCAATATCAAATACAGTAGTCACCAAATATTAAGAAATAGTGATGGTACCTCCCAAAGTCACTGCACCCGTATCTGCTTCCTTTGGTGTCTCTTCCACTGCATGAAGAAGCTTCGTTCCTATTCCATAACGATAGAGCCCCTTAGATATTGAAGAGTCAGATTGAACCATAGTAATTTATTTGCTGATGATATCATGCCATTACATGGAGAATAAAATATATGACATAACTTCTTCAAGTGACCTGAGAATCTGCAAGCCCCACATAACTTGGGTACCTTAGTGCAAACCTGTTTCATGTTTTTGATCTTTTCACACTAGAAGCAAGTCAAATGTCCTCTTCAAGACACTATAGGAGGTGTATTATAACCATGTTGTTGGTGACCACCTTGAGACTCATCACGATTCCTATTTCTATTATGGGAACTCACAAAACTACAATTGTGTGAGAAAGGAACTCCCTTCAACCCTAAGATACCTTCCATGTCAAGTTCAACCGTCAACACCATATCTAGAACCAAAGTATTAGAAGCACTACTACAAAACAAGGTTTTTATAGTGCTAGTAAAGGGCCTTTAATAGCACTTATAAAGCACTATCTACATAGGAACTTCTAAAGGGAAGCCTTTAACAACACTAACAAAAATAGTTGTTAAACGACCCTTTTAACAGTACTTTTTTTAGTGCTGTTAAAGGGGGTCAAATTTTATTTTTTCAGACCTCTATGAGCCTGACCTTTATCAGTGCTTCCCCAACCCCATTAACATCATTTCACCTCCCCCTTATTAATGCATTTTACCCCACCACCCCTTTATCAGTGCTCTCCAAATTTCCTAGCCTCTTATGCTTATCTCGATTCGAACCCTAGACCTCTCCTTTGAATATGGAATGTCTTTACCACTTCACCATGTTGTTTTTTTCTCCGTATAATGATATTTATATTTATTTATATATATATATATACATATAATTTTTTATCAAATATTTATATAATTATTTTAAAATACATTTATAAATAGATTAAATATTATATTCATTTATATATACTAGAATTTAATATAAATATATATTCATTTATTAATACACACACACACACATATATATATATATATAATATTATATAGATATATATATTTATAATATAAAAAATGGGTAGATATTATTTTAAATACATTTTTAATACATGTATTATTTATATATATTATAACACACATATTAAAATATATATTTTAATTATTAACACACATGATTTTATAAAACCATTAATTTTATTGGTATATATATACATATAAATGAATTTTTATAAGATAAATAAAATGGATAATTTTTTACTTTAAATAAAATAATTAATAAGTATTTATTTTATATATTTAAAACTACGTTTATACATAAATATGTTGATATATGTATTTATACAAGCGATTTATTATAAGTATATATAATTAAAATATTCATATATTTTATTATAAATAAAACTAAATTGTGAGAAATGATAAAATTTAAAAACCATAATATCAATATGAATGTAATCACAGGGAATAAATTCATTACCCATAAAAAAAGACCATAATAACCCCCTTAAATGATGCTGAAATTCCATAGAATGTAAAAAATTGGGATACCCTAACTAAAAACACAATTTTGGAGGCCTTCTTATCCTTTTGGGAATCGAAAAACAAAACTAGGGTTTTTTTATTTTCACTATGGTGAACAAGAATTGATTTGATATAAATTAGAGCCTAAATGGACACTCAGATCAAAAGGTATGTATTTTTGAAGTTCGGGTTATTTTTTCAACTTATTTTAGATCTTTTATTGAATTTTTTAATTTTTTTTCTTCAAATTGTTATTAAATGACAATTAATCGATAATAATTATTAAATTACTAATTAAAAATATTTTTTTAATTATTTTATAATCCATTTTCACTAAATATCATATATATTAAGTGTAAAGGCCTATTTACCCTAATCTAAAACATATTAATAAAATATTTACTACATTTATATTAATATAAATATATTAATATATTAATATATTATTTTTATTGAAACAATTTTTTTTAAATATATCATTTATCCATGATAGTAAAAAAGTGCTGATAAAGGGGGACTTTATCAGCACATCTAAGAAATCACTGATAAACCCCCCCTATTAGCACCTTTTTACTAGCATTGAGAAAGGGTGGGCCTTTATCAACACTTTTTTACAATCTCTTACAAAGGGTCCCTTTAACAGTTATTTTTTTGCACTGTTATATACCCCCTTTAACATTCCTAAAAAAAATTAAATAATCCCTTTAACATCTCTTTTTCTAGCGATAACATAGGGGGTATTTAACAGTGCCTTTATCTTGCATTGTTAAATCCCTAACACTAGATAAAATCAGTTTTTTGGTAATGGAGAATGTTTCAATAAGAAAACTGGAGAGATAATATCATATAAAAGCCTCATCTCAAATAATTGATTCTTTATATTCTCATTTAATACATTCTATGATGTAAACTACAAAAGCACAATGAATAGGTTCTCATACTCTATCATGATCCGGTCATCCTTCTCAAGTTTTAAGAACTCAATAGCCTTAGAAAGCACCATAGACGTTGTATAGAATGGGTTAGTAAAAAGAACTTTAAAGTACTTCAAATCTAATCCCTAGTGCTTCTTTGTCATAACCATGGAGTCCCGCAATATCATGCTAGGTACCTACAACCTAAAGCTGGAACACTTTACCTTAATAGCTTTGGGAGTGTCAGGAATCTAAATAGAATATCTATATTTCTAACTAGTCCTCAACCTATTGAGGATTATTAGAGACTTAGAAATCATGTGATTAAGAGTGAAGGAACTCCTGTATATGATTCTAAAATTCATCCCTATATAGTTCCAAACTGGATCCTAAATAGAAAAGGTTATAGGTGTCTATCCTATAGCTTGTACATCATGCACAACAATCTCAATGAGATTCTAGTCCCCAAGAGGATTCATTCACTGTGGTTCATCAAAAGCTTCCTCCTAGATCCTACTCACAAGTCTTCTCATAGGAATGATTCTATAAAACATTAGTAAAAAAACATAAATGATATCAGAGGATTACACAAATCAATAATCAAACAAGAGAAATAGGGAAATTAATCCCATCAGATTATAAAACAAGATTTGGATTTCTACCTATCCATATCTAAAGCAGGGGAGAAACGAGAACTAATCCTCAAGACGCATTTCCCAAACCACCCAAGGTAACTTAAGTCTCACTATGATGATATCATTCTTATAACTCAATTTTCACTACCTACTAATTCCAAAAAAGATCTCTCAACATTATACTAACATAAATGAAATATGGTTAGCATTCACCTCTAATACCAATTTTTCACGAACCGGCCTGGATACCCTATTACTCTGACACCCAAGTCATTACTAACGTAGCCCAAAGGGAGTTCTTGATCCCCATGGATTTGTTAATAGCACCTAGAATCAAACAATCTAAAATAGGGGATTATTTTTCCACAATATAGCATAATATAAATGAAACAATTCAGTATGATCAACACTCTAAAATGGAGAAAGTACTCTAAATTAGAATAGGTAAATAAAAACCAAAAATAGTACATGATCAAAAGTACTCAAAATATGAAATTATAAACAACCCATGTTCCAATGGACACAGCACTCCAAGAACAAAGGATCAACAACAACCATGACCTCCAAGTGGTTATTTCCCCTTACTCAATCCTAAAAGAAGGAAATCTACAAATGCATGAAGGAAAAGGTAGGGTGTGAGCTAAAATTCAAGTAGGGTATAACCAATTTTTCCATATTATTATTCCATAATAATAAATAAATTCATGATTTCAATTTTAAATAAAATAGACTTGGAAGTAAAACTACATATCTAAAATAAAACATTCTATTCATTTCAAATGAAGGAAATATTTCAAACAATGTCCTGATAAACAATTTATATAACATTTTTTATATAAATAAAATAGAATGAATAAAGTATATCATAATCAATGGAATATATATCTCAAATTAATCATTAAAAAACATGGTCATCTTCCCTATAATAATATAGTTCCTAGTTATAATATTCTCACACTCTCATGTGCATATTCACATAAATATACACTCCCACTTTAGGGATAATTACAACAATCTACTCCCACTTAATGGAAAATTACTAGCCAAATAGGGATTTAATATTGTTTCCATTATAAATTAGTTTCAATTTAATTACACTCCTAGAATTCTTGTCCAAAATAACCCACTAACTACCCTGGCTCGCATATGCTCAACTAATCAATCAATAATGGGAAAGATATTTCAAATCAGTTTAAAATACAATAAGCTAATTTCCAATTTCAATATGACAATTTCAATTTAAAATCAAAAACATGAGCTTTTAATAAATTCATTTATTTTCAATATAAAAAAACTATAGGTTCTTATTGAATCAATTTAACGATTTTCCTCAATATCAATTTCATAAATCAATTTCAAAAATTTCATCAATTTCAAATCACACCCCAATTTCATGTTCTATTTGAATTGGGGTTTTTTCTCCAAAATCCCATACCAAGTAAAATAAAATTTAAATTAACATAAATTTGGGGTTTTCACTATTTAATTGAAATAAATTTCAACAATCAACCAATATAATAGTTATGAAATTGGCCATTATTATAAGGAACCACCTACCTTTAATCACGGTATCACAAAACTCAACACCTGCGATAGGAATATCCAATGATGAATGATGGAAATGGTGATCAAGAAATAAAACCAAAATTCAATATTACAAACAATGTAGTTTAGATCCATTAAATACATGATGATCTAATAAACCATATGGAAGAAATAAATAGAGTGTGAAATAAGGATATAGAGAATATCACTTTCTAGAGAGCGATCGAATGATGTTCAATTCACTTTTATATACCTAGAAAGGGGTTTCTATAAGTCAAAAATGATTCTTTAGGGACTCCAAGACCTAGGATTTCATGTTTTAAGGAGTTAGGGTATATCAAAAGGTAAAAAGGGGTTCAAGAATTTTTTTATTAATTTTTATAAATAAAATTTACTATGTGCACGGTTATTTGGGAAAGATCGTACGATTAGACAAATCATGCACCCTAATTGTGCACACATCCACTAAGGTTCATGGTTTATACTAGGTGGGAATATGGTTTTGAAAACCATGAACCAACTATGATAACCCATACTACCTGGTTTTTCATGTTTTACACTTTCTGGCCAAACGGTTTGGGAAAACCATGCACCAACCTTTCACAGCCAATAATTTTTCTAAATTTACACTTTTTCACTTGAAGAAACCTGAAACAAAGAAAAGGCAAGTCATGATCAAAATTATGGGTTGACTAGTACTTGAAAATAGTAATAGGATGTTACATGATATATAGAAATTAATAATACAATATTACATAAATGAGTGTTTTCTAATTGATTGAAAGTTAAATCACTATTTTAACTGTGTTATCTAAGTTAAAAACTTGTGTTTGATGCCCAAAATTGAACAAAAAATCCCATATTATAATGAAACTCTAAGAAAATTATATTCAATAAATTTTTTACTTATAAAAAGGAATCACGTCTCATTTTGACATGTGATATGATCAAAATGATATAAAATGATTTTTTATATTTTTAGTGTTATCTAAAATTAAAATGTGCATCACATGCTCAAAATTGACAAAAATGAACTTGGTTTTGAGAGAAAATATAATAATAGGATATTAAATTCATTTATTATTCTATAAAAAAATTTCCTCCATGATAATTTTAAATTATAGCCAGTTTTTATGTAATTTTAATTAAACCAGTATTGATTATTACTACTATATATGGATTTTATTTCAGTCACACAAACATTTATTTAGCATGTTAAAATTCAAAGGATTTTGATGACTTCCCAACATTCTCTTCATTATGTGATAAAAATTTTGATCTCTTATCTATCTGATTTGTTTATAATTTTTGTAATAATAACATAAAATTTTAATATATTTTTTTTATAATAGAATAAAATATATACATTATTTGAAAATAAATTAAATTTTCACTTACAATTTTATGATGAATTTGGAATTTTTTAGTTTATTTTTATTTTTTTAGTTATTATAACTCTAAAATGTGATTATAATATCCAATATAGGCCTTTTTTCGTCTTAAAAAATTTTATAAAGGGACCCCTCATTCTCAATGTTAAAATAACACTAATAATGGTTCAGGCTTTACTTAGCATAAAAATCATCAACTCTTTTTAGTGTTTGTAATTATTTTTCTAGTATTGAGAAAAGTACTTTCTATGCTAGTTAAGTTGGAACCCTAATTGATTCAAATATCTATAAGAAAAAATCTCATAATTAAATTAATAAATAACTCTCAATCCCTCTTAATATAATGATCCAAAGGATCTCTACTAGCTCTTTTAAACATAGCACTGATTTCATTCTTTGGGACAAACTACAACCACTAAAAAAGAAACAAGTCTCTCTCAATTTATCTATTTATATCCTCTTCTATATTATCTTGAATCTAATAAAATAACAACCCCTTCATACTAAATTGATCCATATTAAGGTCTTTAGTCTAAGATCCTAGTCCTTTATAAAAATAAATAACCCCAATAATTGAATAAATAAAAATATGGACTTCCAAGGTATCCAAAATAGTGAACAGTTAATCAAAATTTCAGAAGAGGCCATAAAAAATTGATGATGGTGTGTTTAGGAAGAAATAAATACGAAATAATAAAAAACCCCATCAAATGGATGTTTCTCAAAAGGGTTGTAAGGGTGTATTAAAAAATTATCCAATAGGAAAATATATCAATTATAATTAAAATTCATACCAAAATACAAATTGAATTAAGTATAGTCGTATATAAAAAATATTCACTACCTCTGGATAATAACACTAAAACATGTGGATCAATACAATACTATAAATTCAAAACCAAAGGGTTAAACAATCCATCCCAATAAATTTAAATCATAGTGATAAACTATTGGGATTGATTAAAATTTTGAAATAAACAATGATGACAGAAATTATAGTAGGAATTTATATTAATAAACCCGGGGGATTTCATATTGATAGGTAGAAGTGGGGACTCTTATAAAATAGAAAAGAAAAGAGAAAACTTAAGAGATAGTTATGATCTGGAATAGGGGAATAACTCTAGGATTTTGTCAAGTTATTATTGTATATAAAGGAAGTTAAATAGGGTGAAGGGGGAATCATTGTATTTGTTATGGTTATTATGAGTTGTAGATGTTGTCATGCATTTTTACAGTACAAAACTAAATATCAACCACTACATTTTATAAAATAGTAAATGAATCCTGAGAATAAGATAATTTTTTTCTGATGAATTTATAATTTTGATTCAATTGTTAAATTTAAAATCCTATTGTAGAGTATTATTTCACTAGACCACTTTATTTTTTATGTGGTCAGTATTTATTTATACTATACTAGTGTGTTTTTCCCAAAAATATGGTATTAGAATGACATGATTAATTTTTATTATTGGGTAAAAATTGGCGATTCATGATAAAATATCTTTATCTAAATTGATATATTTAATGATACAAAATTATTACACACTATTGAAAAAATGATTAAATACATTTTCACCCATCAAGGGATAATGAAAGAAATGAATAAAAATAGGATAATGAGAGAACATTAGTGATGAGGATTGAAACGATGTGAGAGATTTGGAAAATAGAAATATCTATTTGTTTTTAGAGGAATATTCACTCTGGGAGGCGATTAACCTGATAGATCAAAATATGATTTGAAAAAATATAGAAATCACATATAAATATAAATCTTTTAAAAAAAATATTATATCATCTGCAAAATTCAAAGAATAGAGATTTAAGAAACCATTTATGAAAGTTCACTAAACTTATATTGGTGTTTTAGAAACCTAGGTAATGATACAATAAATCATTTTAATGCTTATTAATATATATTCATTATATAGTTATATTCATTATAAAAATATTATGTAATTTTTAAATAAAAAATGAGATACTTTTATTAAACTCATTTATTATAGGGTTTTATATAAACTTTTAATATCAAAATTTTAGAATTCTAAATTTAAAATTTTAATTTCATTTTTTAAATCACCATATCAAAATTAACTTAGGGTTAAATTTAGGAATTTTTAAAAAAATATTTATTTTTAATGGATTGTGAAACTTATTGTTTTTTGTAAAATTGTATCATATTTTAAATAAATTAATTAATTTAATAGAATCATTATTATTTGAATTTGATTTAAATACATATAAGGATTGTTTAGATATATTTTGTTTTATTAATTAAATATTAATCATCTTTATACTGGATTTTATTATAAGTTTCATTTTAGGTTAAAAATGTATTTTTTTGAAAACTGTTTCAATGTGAATTATGTTTATTCATTTCAATTAATTAAAATAACCCCTAATGAGGATGATTAAAATTAAATTTATAGATTATATATTTATAAATATGAATTTAAATTATTATAATTTTTTTAATATCCATAGAGTAAATATAAAATCATCTTAATCATGAAAAATACATTTCTTAAAAAAACAATGTTTTCCTCGTGTATTATGGTTTTATTTTAAATTAAATTCTACCAAATTTTTTATTGACTTTGAAAAAAATTTATTCCATATTTTTAATCATCTCATGTTATATTATATAATAATTTTAACCTATTTTTTCTTCATTCTGAATAGTGAAAATAATAAAAAATTATTTACCGCAGTTAAGATAAAAATGGGTTTATCAAGGGTTAAACTAAAAAGATAAGGGTAAAATGACCTAAAAACTTGTATAAAATATATTATATGGAAATATTTTTACATTATATAATATAAATATTTATAATTCCCTCTTTTTAATCTTTGTGGAAAGTGTAATATATGGGTATAAGTTTTTGTTTTCAAAAATGCCAAGTTTTACCTCCTACCCACTTATAAAACGCCACCCCCTCTTCTATCTTATTCATGAATTAAAGGTTTTTTTGGTTCATCCATGACCTACCCAAATCCCTTCCTTAATTCCATCCCCATATCTTATAGGCCTTTTTTTATAATAAATACAATGTAGTATGGCCTTAGGTACAATCCTAAAGAGGTGGTATAAAGTAGAGGTATCTTTCTTAATGAAATATTTTTGTTTTGTTTCTTCTTCCACCACCTTAAAATATTATTCAACCATGATGATATAATAGTATTAGTATATCCCATGTACTGATATGTTATTATGTAAATTTCATAACTTAAATATGTCTCATCTTCCATCAAATGGGAAACTAAACCATCATTCATATGCACAGAGAAATACGGCCTCGCGAACTGATGTAATTTGTTTTCCATCATCGCCTCCTATTGCCATTTGTAATGATGAAATTAATGTTTTTATATGATATTCATGAAATATTTATCATTATAAAA
This sequence comes from Viscum album, assembly GCA_963277665.1. Taxonomy (NCBI): domain Eukaryota; kingdom Viridiplantae; phylum Streptophyta; class Magnoliopsida; order Santalales; family Viscaceae; genus Viscum; species Viscum album. The sequence goes on along the minus strand of OY728129.1, from coordinate 1,419,376,290 downwards.
AGATAATATATCATTTACTTTTTACCTTTAAATTCACTAAAAATGATATTATTACTTATAATAGGTTATTTAGGATATCATGATCACTCTAGAAAGATAAAATAATACTTACCTTCTTTTTATAAGGATCATTGAAAAATGAAAACATTAATTATGTGTATATATTGCCTATAATCTCCATGATCATAATTTAGTTCTCTTTTCCTAACCGTATTTCATAATTGGTTTGAAAATTATAATTTATATATCGAAATGATAATTATTTCATGGTTATTATTCTAGAGACAATGCAATAATGAAATACTTGACCATAGTCAACCTACCAAAGTCATTTTTTACATATTAGTCAAATATCATCAAGACATCCAAATTGAACTTCAATGATTAGATCATTTTTTATTGCAAGGTAAGAGATAAAATAAATGGAATAATAAACTTGAAAAAATTTCTTTTGAAAGAAAATAATTTATATATGTTTATTATTCATGAATATAAAGAATGTACAAGAAGATTTGGACTCAAGGTAAGGGACACTTCAACTTAAAATATTGTTTTAAATGTTTTTAAGGTATACTTTCAACATAATTCCCATCAATTTTTGTGGTTTTAAAAATTATTTTATGAATTTAATTATATAGACATGAATGTTTTATAAAGGAAACCGTATGTCTCCTTTACTTTTTTCAACGATTTTCCAAAAAAGGAATAATTTTTTGGAATTTTTGCCTCTATTTAAAATAAGATGGAAGGAATGTTTTATTTTAATGTATACAGTGATAATAACATTTGTTCTACTATAAAAATTATTTATTGTTATTTTCCTTTACAATATTTCATGTATTATTCAAAGAAAACTCTTACTTCCCTTTTTCTGGGTATTTTGGCTTTAAAAATGGGGTTTTCAAAGAAAAGGGTATTTTAATATATGAAAGTGTTTTTTATAGAGTTTTAAAATATTTTTTAAAGGGTTAAATAATGAAAAGTGCAGGCATAAAATGTTTTATTTAGGATATAGTACTTGAGAATTATATATGAGAATCATGTGAGCCCAATAAAACTTATATGAAGGGTTGATCCCCATTATAGCTTATAAAAAATGGGTGAGCCCGATACAGCTTATACGATGGGAAATCCCCATTATAGCTCTCTAATTAATTGTGTAATATTTATTATCTCAATAAGAATGTGGGAGGAAGTTACCAGAGGGTTTATTTTATGGATTTAACTGGCTCCAATAATTTCTAACACGGGTTAGAAAACAGATATGAAAATGATTCTCTATGTTTCTATAGAGTTATTTTTTTTGAATTCTATAGTTTTGAAATGTTTTATTTGAGAAAAAAGTGTGTATTTTTTATGTGGATATAATATATTTCATTCTATAAAATAAATTTTTGATAAAGTTAATGATTTCATTGGTTTTTATTTTTTTCACTAGACTTATAGATATCTTCTTTTTATAAACCTTACTGAGTTTTTTTAACTCATGATACATTTTTAAAAAAGTTTTTCACAGGGTTTAAGAATATATAAGGGGAAGGAAGAATCCTAGAAGAAAGTCGTGAATATTTTTCACGAAAATAAGTCATGATTTATTTCAAAAGTTTTATATTATGGGAAAACATGATACTGAATAAGAGTGTCCAATTTGTAAGTTATGAGTTTTTTATGTATGAGTTATGTGCTAATTATCTAAAATTCTAAACAAAAAAATATATCCTAAAATTTAAGAGAATTAATTTTTGACTTAAAACTCAAGATTATGTAATGTTTAAGATTTGTTCATTATAATTGGTATTAGAGGAAAGGTTTAGATAATTTTAGTGGTTATGATAATGTTAATAGAATTCCATTGAATTATTTTACTTGATATATAAGCTAAAATGATATATAATATGAATTTTAACATGTTTCTTTGTCTAAAATATGGGTTTTCAGAATTTCTTTCCCTAGAGAGAATAGAAAAGTTATTGTAGTAAGACACCAAGAGTAAAATATCCTTCTAAATCATCATCCTGTAATTTTCGGAAATAGAATAAATAGTTTTTGATAGTGATGGATTAGATGATGTAGGCCATAAATGGTATTGGTATCCATACTAGAGAGAAACCATATTTAAAATAGAGAAACATGAAAATAGTGGATAATCATATGCTGTAACATCGACAAGATTTCAATGGAACCTTAGATCAAGTGGTAACTGAAGGATGGATCAATGTTTTGGAGAATATATTTGATGTCATGGAGTGTTTGGAACAAAAATGTATTATTATAAAGGTGAATCATATTAATATTGGTATCTGGTTACGAATACTAAATAGAAATATGATCTTGATTCCATACAATAGGAAACATTTAAGAATGATTTTCTAGATAAATATTTATATAAGTTTGTCTGAATTGCAATATAAAACAATTCTTAGAGTTATGGAAAAGATATTAAGGCTCTAAAGATGTATATGAAGCAAATTTTACAAGACTATCAGGTATATACTAGATTTATTTAGGTAATTAATAGAAAAATTAATAGATTTTACTCTATTTGAAAACCCATTTTACAAATATTTTTTTCCACGTGAAAACATAGAAACTATGAAAAAAAATCATTGTACTGAGAAAGTGGAAAAGGAGTTTGTGGAAATTTATGTTCCTCCAGGTGATAAGATTAATAAGTGGACTGGGTGGAAGGTGATGGAGAATCATAAGACTATGAAGTTTAGAGGTAGTCATAAAACAAGTTCCATGTGTGGTAAACTAAATTTCATTGAATATTAAAGGTTATTTGGAAATTATTACCAGTTTTGTTAGTATGGTCAGAATGCTCGTGACTGTGAAGAAAAGAATACTGAACAATCAAATAATGAGGTAACCAATATCCATCCAACGGTGACACAGTTTAGTTGCAATGATTTGGGTCATTATACTAATACTTTAATGAGGTTAGTTATATATGACTAAAATCATCCAGATAAAAAACAAAACAATGTGGAAAATCATTTTCTATGACTACAATTGACATTGGACCATCGAATAAAGTGGTGATCGATGTATTACTTTTTTTAATTAAATTATAAAAATTCCATGTTTGACTCTAGATATTCACATTAATTCATTTTATATAAATTTACAAGTAAAATAGGAATATCACCACATTAAAATAGGATATAATTTTTGGGGAAAACTCTGAGTAGAAATATTAAAGTAACCATGATTTATAAGAATCTTCCTATTGTTATTTGTGGAATGGTCATTCCTTGAAATCTTTTTGAACTTCCTACAGTAGAGTTTGATATTATTTTAGGTATAGATTGGGTTTTTATTTATCATGAAAATATATATTTTAGATTCAATAAACTTTTATTCAATGATTTTATACCTTTGATAACATATAAAGAGGCTGAGAAATTGATTTTATATAGAAGTGAAAGTTACCAAGATCATGTTGTTGAAAAGAATGTAACTATTCAGATTATTTTTGACTCGATAGTGAATGAATTTAAAGTTGTATTTATTGATGATATTCTTGGTTTCATTCCTAATATATTAATTGAATTTTCTGTTGACTTGGTGACTAATATTTAGCCTATTTCAAATCCCCATTATCAATTGGCTCATGTGAAACTGTTAGAATTGAAAAATAAGTTATATAAGTTACTGGATAAATTTTTTATTCAAACCATCACCTCACTATGGGGTTATAATATTTTATTTTTTAAAAATAAATATGGCTACCACTAATAAAAAATATGATTTTAATAGTGCAAGAAAAGGCCTTTATCAATACATGAAAAGTTTTGAATACATGAGTGAGATTAAAAGCTCTGGTCTATTATCAGCGCAAAAAAAAACACTAATAAAGGGACTCATATAAATGCTTATAGAGGAACATATAAATGAACTATTATCAAAAATTCTATATGAACTAATAAATTATACCTTTCTGAGAGATTTTAAAAGAGCTGATAAGTGTTTCCTTTAACAGTTCTTTTCAAAGTGCCGAAAAAGTTTTCCTTCATATGCACTTTTGAAAGCACTAATAAAAGGCCATACTACAGTGTGATATAGCATCACACCGTAGCACCCTAAAAATATTAGATATCAACAAAAAAGTCCCAATATAGATTTTAAATGAAGTTAAATGTAAAACACAAATACAAGAAAACACACTACATTATATACATTTCAAGAATTGTTTTATACAATAATATTAATACAAATTTTTAAATACGTTCAAAAACATAAATGTTCCATTGTCATTTAATCCTAACCCCGACTCATAATATTTCCAAACAAACCACCCCTACTTGATAAAAAGAATGAACTTTTATAATAAATCAATTCTTATGTTATTTATAATATAAATAAATAAATTAACAGAAGGTGTTATTTTTACAAACATTGGTGACAATTTTACTAAAATTGATGCCAATTTTAAATAAAAAGATGCACTTGGAGTCATAACAATCACACATTGTATCAGATTGAGGTGAATATGATTCCAACAGGTCTCAAATGACCTATGGATCATTTTCATGAAGTATCAAAACAATCTTAATGTGTTTTCCAGGTTCTGTGTTTGTTAGTTGTTTTTTTTACTAAAATGTCTTTTTAAAATGGAAAGACACACTTTTGACTCATTATGATAATATCATGTATCAGTTTCACATGAAAATGATTCTTATACATCACAAATGATTTATGATTTTTTTTACTAGATTATCAATAAAATGTTAGCGTGTTTGATTAATTTTCAGTGAGTGGAACATTTTAAACTAAAATGTTGATTTTAAGTCATATTGAGAACATCATGTATCAGAATGAGGATTAGTTGATTCCTACATAACAAAAATGACTTATGGATCATTTTTATAACATATAAAATCAATCTGAATGTGTTTTATCAATTTTGAGCAATTCAATTGTCCATTTTACTAATGTTGATGTCAATTTTAAATAAAAAAACTCACTGGGAGTCATACCGGTCAGACGGTGCACTAGATTAAGGTACGTTTGGATGAAATAGGTCTCAAATGTCTTTTGTATTGTTTTCTGGAATTATAAAAACAATCTAAATGTGTTTTCTCATTTTTGAGTATATTAGTTGTCATTTTTCCTAAAATGTCATTTTAAACCAGAAACATGTACTTTTGAATCATTCTAATCATAAGGAATATTGGTTTTATGAGAAACTAATTCCTACACATCAAAAATTACTTTTTAATCATTTCCCTAAATTATCAAGAAAATTCAAGTACGTTTGAATAGTTTTTGGTCAGTGGCACTTTTTGAACTAACATGTAAATTTTAAATTAATAACTGACACTTTAAGTCATACCAGGCATATCATGTTTTTGAATGAGGTTATTCAAGTTAATAAATTACAAAAATGACTAATCTATGATTATATTAAAGTATCAAAACAATCTTAATTCATTTTATCAGTTTTGAGTTGTTCAGTTTTCCATTTTACTAAAATTGATGTGAATTTTAAATAAAAATATGCACTTTGTGTCCTACTGGTCACATCATGCATCGAATTACAGTTCTACTAATTCCAATAGGTCTCATATTACTTGTGGATCGTTGTTCTACAGTTTAAAAACAATATGAATGTGTGTTCTCATTTTTATGTACATCAGTTTTCTTTTTTACTAAAATGTAATATTAAACTGGAAACATACATTTTTGACTCATTACGATTACATCATGTATTGGTTTTATGTGAAACTAATTCCTACATGTCACATAAAACATATGAATAATTTCCAAAATTATCAAGAAAATATGAGTGTGTTTGATCGGTTTTTAGTGACTGGCACTTTATGAACTAAAATATTTATTTTAAACTGATAATGGACTCATTCAGTCATACCATGAACATTGTGTATTGGATTATGGTGCGTTTGATTCATACATTTCCAAAATAACTTATGGATAGTTTTCTTAAAGTACCAAAACAATCTGAATATGTATTCCCTAATTTGAGTATGTCAGTTTTCTATTCTACTAAAATTAATTTCAATTTTAAATAGAAAGAAGTATTGGGAGTCATAATGGTCAAACCCTCTGTCAGATTAAGGTGGAGCTAATTCCTAAATATACCAATGCCTCAAAATAATCCTAACTAATAATGTTACCATGGTATCTATTGACTTTCTTTGTCGAACTATCGACACTACAAGAGCATCTTTGAACAAACCACCCATTCTCGAAAAAAAAATCACCTGTATAAGAAGATAAATATTATATGAGTAATACTAAAAATAAATAAATAAAACATAATTATTAATGAATATATTAATTCAAATGATAGTTATTTTACTGTTGAAACATAAATATTACCTCTAAGATTGATCAGTGAAGGTAACATAAAGTAATATGATAAATATCAACATTGAAGGGGTGAAATGTTTTGGTGGAGAATAATTATAAAATAGTTTTGGTGAAGAAATTCATGAAATATTAAAATACCACCCCAAATTGAACAAAATAATCCACCTGTATAAGAAAAAAATTCTTATGTTAGTGATACTGAAAATAAATAAATTAAAAATAAATATGAAACAACGCATTACTTCTTGGATAATGATTTTATTGTGCAAGCATCAAGATTAACTATATGATTGAGTAGAGGTAGCATCGTTTCTCTTCCTGCAAAGGTAGTGGGGGGAACTTCCAAAAGGTGATAAATTAAACACTATAGGGGTGAAAATGTTTTGAGGGAGATGAAGTCTATGGAAGTTTTAGTGCATAAAGGCATGAAAGATGGACAGGCCACACCAAATCAAACAAAACAATCCACATATATTAGAAAACAATTATTATGCGAGTGATACTAAAAATAAATAAATAAAACATAAATATGAAATAATAAATTAATTCAATGGAAAACGATTTTACTATAAAAACACCAAGATTACCTCTATGATTGAGCAAATATAGTACCATTTATCATCCAAAAAAAGCAGAGGAGATAACTTGAAATAAAGTGATATATGCAACACTGTAGGAATAAAAAGGTTCTAAGTGTGACACCCAGGTTCAAATTTTTCTTTGGTTACGACTCAGATCATGTTTTGGGTGAGCCATGTTTTAAATTTTAGTTTTGTTAAGAAAAACACATGTATGGGTTTAGTAGCATTGTGCTCGAGCAGAGCATGGTTGGGGGACTGTGCAGCAACACCATATTCACTGCGTGACCAGCCCAGTTTGCAAGGCTAATTAATATATTGAAGGAATATTAAATTTGAATTTAAAAACATTGTTGTAGAAATAATCATAATATTATCGTTATTATTAAAATAGCGTTTTTATTATTAAAGAAATTATTATTATTGGAGGAATTATTTTATCTTCATTATATTTTTCTTAAAGTTATTATTATTATTATTATCATTTGAATTATTATAATTATTATTATAACTTTTATTTTAATTGTTATTAAGTTATTAATTAAGTTTAATTTAATTGGGTTTAAAAAAACAAAAAAACGGGGGTTGCACTCCCCCCCAATTCCACGTGCATCCCCCATATCCTTCCCCATTTCATTGCAACCACCCCCTTCCCCCTTGCAACCTGTTCCACCCCCCTACTTGCAGCACTTCTTCAGCAGACCCCTAATGACCCGCCACCTCCCCTTAATGGCCTCCAGTCGCCGCAGCCTCCAGCATCACCTACTCTAGGCCAATGTGACATCACTCATGCCGCCCCCTTCATCTCATCCTTCCTTGGTCACAGGTCCCCCATCTATTGACCCTCCATATCAGCCAACCTTCTCACCGACACCTCTCTCTCACCGGCATGCCTCTCCTATAGTGTCGATCATCCTTCTCCCCCCTCCGGTATTTACTCTCTCCACTAATTTTAGTTTTTTTTCATGGCTAGGGTTGTTCAAAGATTATATATAAAATTGTGGGTTCAATTTGATGATTAGGGTTTTATTTTAACCCTCTAAGGTGTGGTCATGGTGTGAATGAGGTTTCGCACTGGTTTCAGGAAGTCCATCGAGGATTGAGGTAGGATCCCTTTTCCTTTTCCTTTAAATTTAGAAATACTTTGATTGCTTGTATTTTTCATATCAATTTAATATTAAATATTTATTTTTATTTTTATGTTAAGATTAATTGTTTGGAGAAAATTATTTGGCTTTGTAGATAGTCATTGTTTGTCCAATTAATTTACTTGATCGGTTGTTTTGGCGTGCTTAGCGATTAATTAGTTTGGTGGGAAATGGTTCTTTTTTTATTTTGTTGTGTTCACTATTTTGTACTGTGTTTACATGGTATAAAGTGAATATTTTTATGGAATCCAATCTTATTTTATTTTTCACTTTTCATAAATTGTGCAACCTTTTCATTTAACTATGCAAGTGGTGCATATTCCATTTTAGTAGGTAGTGGTCATGTGTTTGATCAAAAATGAATTCTTTGAAAGGTTTTGTTTACCTAAAGCGGTGGTTACTCATTAAAAAAATTTATAAAATTTTAATTTTTTATATAAATAATTTGAATGTTTTGAATCATTTTTTGGAAACATTTTGAAGTTCACATAATTTAGAATGTAAATTTTAACATGTAGTGTGTTTTTGTCAAGTCATGCATACTAATTGCTTTTTTAATTTCCTGGTTGGCCATTATGAATTTATTCTAAAATTTAAATGGTGGTAGGTATTCCTTAAATGGGTTCCCAAGTGGTCTAGTTTTGATTGTAGTTGATAAAGTGGTGTGCGCATGATTTTAAAATAGACTTTGAACGTGTGCTGTGTTTTATTTGGGATTTGCTTACCAAGTGTTAGTCAATTTGACTAGTTTTCTATTACACATGGTTTATGACTTTTAGAATCATTTTTTGATTTTAATAAATGTATTTGAGATTCCAAAAATGACGATTGATGTTTTCAAATAGGTTTTCATGCTAAGTGCTTGTTGTGATTTCTCTTTGTCCATTGTGAAGAGTGTTTTAGAATTAAAGTGGTGATTTTAATATATTTAATGGGTTTTCAAAGGTGTGTATGGTTCTTAAAAATGGTTTTTCATGTTTAATTTTTGTGAAAATGATAATTTGGTTAAATTTTGTGAATCTAAAGGAATGTTTGGAACTTTGAATGGCTATTTGAAAAAACCCTTCCTGGGTTGGGTCTCCTACCTAGTTGATTGATTGCGAGTTGGGAGGGTCCTAGATATGATATTTTCCTCATATGAAAATTATTTTAAGGTAGGGAACTAACATTGAGGTGGTCAGGGTGGTGTCGGTCTGTGTGGTGTGTGTGTGGTGATATATGTATATATGTGTGGCTTGTTGTTTAAATTGCATAGCACACCCCTTTATGAAATATACATGGGAATCTAACATAGTAAAGAGGATTAACGAGAATGATTGATGCACTAGTTAGGGTATATACTGCTAGTGCCCTATAGTAGGGAGATGTTTTGTTTTTATTGCTATAGGATTCGGCCCCTCGACCAAAGCCAGGTGGGGAGACAGTCGGGCATTAGGGCGTTATGACTTCATTGAGTAGGGAATGCCTTCAGGATGAGTCACATGTATAGTACGTTCTAGTCTTCCCCGGAGTTCATAGGTGTTCCCGTGTTCCTCAGACACTCATAACCTTTGTACCATTACCCTCACGATGTGGAGCCATAACCTCATGCTTGGTTTTTATGTTCTTTTGGTAAATTGTGAAATTGGGTTTATGTTTAAAAATGTTTCAAAAAAAGTGTTTTGGAAAGAGTAAGCATCCTTCTCTTTACTCAGTGTTTGCAAAATAAGCCATTACTAACTTTCTTTGTTTTCTTTTGCTTCTTACCTTGGTCCTTATTTCAAATTAAGAGGGTAATGGGTTATGCATGTTTGTTTGTAGAACACAGAGTAGGTGAAACTCTACTTTTATATTTGTATTTCAAACCTATTAATTAATATTTTAATTATTTATAGGTTGTACATTGGGAATAGATTAGTCGGACCTACCTACTGAGTTTTAATACTCACGCCTATAGTGTTTTCCTATTTTTATTTTCTATTTCAGGTTCGACTCGAGCTTGCTCATCATGGGAGAGAGTTGGTTGTGGTTTGGGGAGTGACTCTTGGGGTCACGAGGAGTTTTTGGTCGAGATTAGGTGAGTGTGTTTTTTTTGTATTTCTTTCTTTTCTGTGTCATTTATTTACTTTTTGGATTTCTATTTTATTTATACTGATTAGTTTATTTTCATTGGAAGAAATTATTCCCATTGTACTCTATTGATTCCCTAGTGCTTGTCGCCAGCCTAGGAGGACCAGGAATGCCTCTCGGGCCTTGCTGTGAATCGGTTCGGGTGACTAGTTCAAGGTCGACAACGTTTGGTTCGTAAGAAAATGGTATCAAAGGAGGTTAGGCTCTTGAGAAGACCTGGTTTTTCAGATCGCCCATTATTATTTGGGTTTTTCATGGTAGAAAGAGTAGAATTTTTGAGACTTGAGGTGTAGGAATCGGAAGGACGTCATGAACCCTTTCTCATTCCAAACCTCGGGTTACCATAGGATGTCTCAGTTGTTGGTGTCTTTTTGGTTCCTTTGAATTGATTTATATTGGGAAAGGAAATGGGAGCTGGGAAAGTGACTTCTATGAGCTCTCATTGTCTGGAAAGCCAAGTGCAGCTAGGGAAATTACCCTAGAGTACTCCTTATGATGGTGGCATGACTGGAGTATGGACACCAACCATATGTCTGAATCACACATCGACACTATTTTCCCAGGTAAATTGCTTGGGTATTCTTTAATTCTAAAAACTATTTTTATTGTTTTTTTGGAACTTGTGGAAAGTCGAATTTAAAATGGAAACGACCATGTTTTGATCCCGCTCCTTAATTTCTTGTTCCTTAGTGTTCACCCCCAAAAAGGTTTGATGGATGACAACGGTGTATCTTCCTTTGGTGCATCCTTATAAAATCCTCCAGTTGGATATCATATAGACTATGATCTAGAATTCTGGAAGTTCAACCCTCCCCTATTTTATGGTCAATAAGACCCACTTGAGGAAGAGTGGTTGCAGAATATAGAGAGGAACTTCAGTTTCATTGGGTTTCCTGAGTCGTTGAAGGTAAATTTCGCTACCTTTAGGCTTGATAGTCTAACCTGGAAGTTGTGGAAGTCCCTCTCTCGAAGAAAGCCTCAATAAGAACTCACATAGGAGTTCTCCAAGTCCTATTTTATCCAACAATGTTTCTCTAAGTGACAATGTTGAGGAAGAGGATAAAGTTGTGTTGTCTTTAGCAGGGTCTTGAATCAGTACTAGAATTATATCAACATTTCATAGACCAAGTTCCGTACGACCAATGGTTTGATGTAAATGATCTCAAGAAGGCTCAACGATTTGAGTCTGGACTCTGACCTGAACTGCAGTTGAATGTGGAAGCGCTCAACCTAACTATGTTCTCGGATGTTGTGGGGAAATCCTTTCTGGCTGAAGCTTAGTTAGCAGGAGGACATGAGGTGGAGAATCCTCCACTGGACTTGGGAATCAGTGTATAGGATGGTGATAAGAAGAATGGGAAATGTCATGATACTGGTGGTGCTGGTAGAGGAATCAAGAGGCCTTCAAACAGTTAGTCATCTTCTTCATAGCACAATGTCGTGATCTATCCCCAGTGTGGTAAGCAGGGCCACAGGAGGCCTACGTGTCCGAGTATTCCAAGAACCCTCCACACATGCAGATGCTTGGGTAATCTGCAACAGTTCTTATGGAGTTTTCCAAGAAGCATTGTGAAGCCAGACCCATCTTGTTGAAGGTCACCTTAGCCTGTCAGCAGGAGTAGGGTGATGTTTAGGGATCATTTTGAGGTTTTCTCTTTGTAGTGTTTCTTGGATGTAGTTGTCATCTATTTTAGTGATTTGTGGTGTTTCTTTTCTTTCAATTATTATAATGGTTGTGGTTGAACCTCTTTGAAACATTTGTTTTAATGGAAGTGTGTTTGGTAAAATTCTGGTTCATGTGTTAAGTTTGGAAATTTCTAAAACCTGACTCTGAGGTATGATATGCTTCAATCATCGGTGCTCTAGCCATCGGTCCCCAATTTATGCTATCACGTAGTTATGAGAACCCCAATGGTGAAAAAGGCCCTTGGTTTAATATTTTTTTTTAGCATAGCATGGTTTGTGTCTTCCAAGGGTGTGAATTCATTGGCATAGCGATAGTGGAGGTTTTGATGATCTATCAGTTGGGGCCTTCCCTTCTCCCCCTTGTGGAGGGGGTTTTTGGTCCGTGTGGAATGTTTTCATGTTTGGTTAATCTTGTCAATTCATATGGTGGGGAAACCCACAATGTGTCTCGCAGAGTTACACCTGAATTAATTTAGTGTTAGCCTGATCTTTATGCAAGGGAGTCTATTCGGGCCTCCCCATGTCAGTATCAGAGTTTCTGTTCATGTATAGTTTGGTGTCGGGTGGTCTCGTGTGGATCCACCTAATCCTATATTCTTCCTTTTGAGTAAACGTTGTGATTGGAGTACACCCAATGTTTTCATTGGACTACGATTATGGGAATAAACCTTTGAAGTGTATTAGGATCATTCCTTGGTTGAAATGGATGGTGTGGGTTCTTCTTAGTGATGATTGTTGGTTTTGAGAGGGTCATTGTATTCCTCTTAGTGTTATTTTTTATGTTGTGTTTTAGAGATAATTGAGGGTAGGTAAAATGGTTGAGTTCTGTTTGATGATGTTTAAGTTGAGTGTATGTTGATCTTGGTTTTACCATCATGAAAGTTATGTGTCCTTTGAACTGATCAGCTAGAGTTGGTTACACTTTTGGGGGTGGGTGGAACTTAGCGGGGAGTTCATTTATATTGCATGAATTCTCCTTGTTAATCTATCTCTTTTTAGTAGTGTTTCAGGTTTTCCATGATGTTTTTCTTTGGAGATCACTTTGAATTGTAAATAAATGATGGATCGTGTTTTGCTCTTTAGCCTTGTTATGGATTTCTAGGGACGGAAAGCGTTATGGTGGGAATAATTGTCATGGCCATGTTTAAATTTTTCTTTGGTTAAGACTTCGGTCATGTTTTGGGTGAGCCATGATTAAAATTTTGAGTTTTCTTGAGAAAAACACATGTATGGGTTTGGCAGTGTTGCGCTTGAGTAGAGCATGGTTGGGGACTATGTAGCGACACCATATTCAACCTGTGACCTGCCCGGTTTTCAAGGCGAACTAAGATGTTGAAGGAATATTAAAATTGAAATTAAAAACATTGTTGTAAAAATAATAATATTATTATATTTATTATTAAAACATTGTTTTTATTATTAAATAAATTCTTATTATTGGAATAATTATTTTATCTTTATTTTTTTTATTAGAGTTATTATTATTATTATTATCATGTGTATTATTATAATTATTATTATTACTTTTATTTTAATTTTTATTATGTTATTAATTGAGTTTAATTTAATTGGGCTTAAAAAAACAAAAAAAACTTGGGTTGCACTCCCCCTCTTAATTCCACGCACATCCCCCATCTCCTTCCCCATTTTGGTTCAACAACCCCCATTCCCCCTTGTAACCTGGTCTATGTCCCCCTCCTATGAGACCTTCTTCGGTCGACCCCTAACGACCCACCACCTCCCCTTACTGGCTGACTCACTACTGCCACCAGCAGCCGCAGCCTCCGACATCACCTACTCCAAGACGACGTGGCATCCCCGACGCTACCCCTTTCCGTCGATTCTTCCTTGGTTATGTAGCCCCCTTCCAGCAACCCATCGTCCCGACCGACCTTCTCACCAGCACCTCTCCCTCACCGGCTCGCCTTTCCTATGGTTTCGTTCATCCTTCTCCCCCCTCTGGTTTTCACTCTCTCTACTAAGTTCTGTTTTTTTTCAATGGCTAGGTTTGTTTAAAGTTTATCCATAAAATTGTGGGTGAAAATTGATGATTAGGTTTTGTTTTTAACCCTTTAAGGCACGGTCGCGGTGCGAACACGGTTTCCCATCATTTTTTGGAATTCCGTCAATGATTGAGGTATGATCCCTTTTCCTTGCCCATTAAATTTAGAAAAACATTGATTTCTTGTATTTTTCACATCTGTTGAATATTAATTAGTTATTTTTATTTTTATTTTTAGAATAATTGTTTTTGAGAAAATTATTTGGCATTGTAGAAAGTCATTGTTTGGCCAATTAATTTACTTTATCGGTTGTTTTGACGTTCTTAGCGATAAATTAGTTTGGTACAAAATGGTTATTTTTCATGTTTAGTTGTGTTCACTATTTTGTAGTGTATTTACATGGAATAAAGTGAATTTTTATGGAAACCAATCTTATGCTATTTAATCACTTTTCATAAATTGTGAAACCAGTTCATTTAACTGTGTAGGTCGTTTGTATTCCGTTTTACTAGGTTTTGGGCATTCGTTTGATCAAAAATGTGTTCTATGGATGAGTTTTTTTTCTATAGCGGTGGTTACTCATTAAAAAAAATTATACAATTTTAATGGGTTATAAAAATAATTTGAATGTTGCAAATCATTTTTTGGAAATGTTTTGAAGTGAGAATAATTTTGAATGCAAATTTTAACATGTGGTGCGTTTTTGTCTAGTCAGACATACCAAGTGTTTTTTTAAATTCCTAGTTGGACCTTATGAATATATTCTAAAATTAAAATAGTTTTTAGTTTTCCATAAATGGTTTCTGATGTGGACTTATTTTGAATGGGGTTGATAAAGTGTTCTGTGTATGATTTTAAAAAGGACTTTGAACATGTGGTGTGTTTTATCTGGGATTTTCTCACCAAGTGTTGGTTAAGTTTCCTAGTTTTCTATTACACATGGTTTATGACATTGAGAATCATGTTTTGATTTTAATAAATGTATTAGAGTTTCCAAAAATAATGATTGATGTTTTCAAATAGGTTTTAACACCAAGTTCTTGTTCTGATGTCTCTTTGGCCTTTATAAACAGTGTTTTACAATAAAAGTGGTGATTTTAATTTATTAAATGGGTTTTCAAAGCTGTGTTTAGTTCTTATAAATGGGTTTTTATGGTTAATTTTGGTGAAAATTATTATTTGTTTAAATGTTGTGATTCTAAAGTCCTATTTGGAACATTGAATTGCTATTTCGAAAAACCCCTATGGGGTTGGGTCTCTTACCTAGTTGGTTGATTGTGAGTTGGGAGGGTCATCAGTATTGTATTTCCATCATATGATAATTATTTTAAGGAAGGTAACTAACTTTGAGGAGGTTGGGGTGGTGTCGGTCTGTGTGGTGTGTGTGTGGTGATATATATATATATGTGTGTGGCTTGTTGTTTAAATTGCATGGAACTCCCCTTTGTGAAATATACAAGGTAATATAGCATAACAAAGAGGTTTACCAATAATGATTATTGTACTAGTTATGGTATGTACTACTAGTTTCCCATAATAGGGAGATGTTTTGTTTTTGTTGCTATGGGATTGGGCCCCTCGACCCGGCCAGGTAGGGCGGAGATCGAGCGTTAGGGGGTTATTATGTCATTGAGTAGGGAATGCCTTCAAGATGAGTCATAAGTAGAGTATGTTCTGGTCTTCCTCTGAGTTTTTAGGTGTTCTCATGTTCTTCCAACACTTTTAACCTTAGTACCATTACCCTCACTATATGGAACCATAACCTCATGCCTGGTTTTGATGTTCTTTTGGTAAATTGTGAACTTGGGATTATGTTTAAAAAATGTTTTCAAGAAAAATAGTTTTGGAAAGAGTAAATGTCCTTCTCTTTACACAGTGTTAGAAAAATAAGTCTTTACTACCTTTATTTTTATTCTTTTTTTTTTCTTCCGATGGTCCTTATTTCAAATTTCGAGGGTAATGGGTTATGCATGTTTGTTTGAAGAACACAGAGTAAGAGAAACTCTACTTTTATATTTGTAGTTGAAACATTTTAATCAATGTTTTATTTATTTAATGGTTGTGCATTGGGGATAGATTAGTCGGGCCTACCTACTAAGTTTTAATACTCATTCCTATAGTGTTTTCCTCTAATTATTTTTTGTTGCAGGTTCAACCCGATCTTGCTCGTCGTGGGTGAGAGTTGGTTGTCATTTGGAGAGTGACTCTCAGGGTCACGAGGAGTTTTTGGTTGAGATCAAGATTTTGTATTTTGTTGGTTGTTCTTTTTTTCAGTGTCATTTATTTACTTTCAGGAGTTATATTTTATTTATACTACTTAGTTTATTTTCATTTGGAAAAATTGTTCCCATTGTACTCTATTGATTCCCTGGTGCTTGTCGCCAGCCTAGGAGGATCGGGAATGCCTCTCAGACCTTATCGCAAATTGGCTCGGGTGACCGGTTCAGGGTTGACCAGGGTTGGTTTGTGACATTGAGGGAGATTAATTATCTATAATTTTTCATATAAAAAGGAAATAAATATGCACAAACCACCCCAAGATTAAAAAAATAATCCACCTATAGAAAAATCAATTATTATGTGAGTGATACTAGAAAGAAATAAATTAGACATAAATATGAAACAATAAATTAATTCTATGGAAAATGATTTTACTGTGAAAACATCAATATTACCTCTGTGATTGAGAAGAGACACTTTCATTTCTCTTTTTGTAAAGGTAGATGAGAAGACATGAAATAAAGTGATAAATTCAATACTATATGGGAAAAAAGGTTTTGGGGGAGAATAATTTTGTGGAAGGTTTGGTGTAGAAATGCATGGAATATGGATAGACCACCCCAACATGAACAAATGAATCCACTTGTATTAGAAAAAAATTATTATGTGAGTGATACTAAAATGAAATAAATTAAACATTAATTTGAAAAAATTCATTAATTCTATAGACAATGATTTTACTTTACATACATCAAGATTACCTCTATGATTGAGCAGAGATAGTCTCATTTCTATTCCTACAAAGGCATGAAATATGGATGTGAATCTTTTAAAATAAACAAACATAGTAGGGAAAAATAAAACTTAAATCAACATTTCATTATATAATTTTTCTGTAAAATAGATAAATTATAATATAACATTACCTTTACATATTTCGAAAGGGTTTCTGTCATTGTAGTTTGTTCTTCTGAGAGATTTGTAACATCATAATGTGCAGAATAAATTTTCTATATGATAAGTCAAAAATTTAATTTAGATTATCTTAATGTATTAGAGAACATATAATATTATTTGAAAAACCATAGTATATTAAAAAACACATTTATATTCTCATTGGACTCTATTTCTTTTTTTAAGAGTTTCAAGGATTTGGTTCCTCTATCGAGAATTCAAATACCCTATTTATGGTCCCCTCTAACATAAAATACATTGTCTATATTGGGACTGTTATGATATGATTGTGATCCTCCAATAAAAGGTTTATTCGAGATTGAATTTTTATTTTACCCAGCATTTTTTTAATTTCAAGCTGGACAATCGACTAATTCTTGTTTGTTAGATCAGATACATAAAATACTTTCACGGCTTGTGATTCCATTATGAACGTCCTGTATTTTTCCCCTTCCACACTAAAATTCACTTTTATAGAGCCCATTTCATCAACATTCACTACATTGATATTGTCAACCCATTTGTAATGAAAAATCAGCACTTGAAATATTGTATAATCCAACTCGTATATCTATTCGATATTTCCAAAATATAACATATTTTCCAAAATTGGATTTCTATCCTTGAAACTAGATATGTGCATCGCTTCAACCACAAGCGTAAAACCACTTTTTTTCATTGTATTGTAATCATCTTGTAATTTTTTATAGAACGTGTAACCATTTATTACAAAACCAGTATAATATATAACATTTTCATTTGGCCCTCTTTCTAGACATTGAATTCTTTTGACAATTGAATTCATATTTTTAGATAACTCCTTATGAATTTTATCTCATAACCATCCTTTAAAATGGTGATTATATGAAATTTATATCCATCCTTCATCCCCTGATGGATTCAAATATCTAATAATTTCTTTGTGGGTTTCAATGTGTAGATCAACATATTCACTATTATGTAAATGTAAATGTGTTCTTTCCCCCACTCTGTCAATGTAATTGTAAAAATAACTCTTCTGGAAATACCTTCTCCCATAAAGTGTTTTTTGTGATGAGAATTTGGGGGATTGATGATGTCAGCAAATGATAGGTAATCAGTACAGAATTCAATAGCTTCTTCAAAAATATATCATTTTTCAACAAAACCTTCTGTCCCACTTCAATTTTTGGCATACCCTTTCAAAATATCCATAAATAATTCAATAGGGTACATCCATCTGTAATGGACAGGACTATATAGATAAACCCTCCTTATCCATATGAACAATCTGGTGGACCATTATTACAAAGATTGATGGTAGGAAGAACATCTCTAATTCATATAATATGATTGCAACCACTTTATTCATGATGGGAAACTTCTCCAGGTATATAAATTTTATATATATGGACTTAAAAAATAAATAGAGTATGGTTAATGTATATCCTATATTTTTAGGAAAAAATCTATAGAAAGAAACAAGCATTAAATATTTTCTCAAAACAAGATAGTGATTTTATTATTGTCCTTGTAACTAAAATTAGTCATTGGCATGATATTGTTGATATTTTTTGTATACCCGTATAGAACTTTTATAATATTAAGGAAAAGGAGAATTTTAAATTTTTCCTATTCGGATAGAGTGTAAGCTACAGGAGGAAGAAAATTCCACCTTTCACCCTTCATCGGTGCCAATTCTTCCCATATACCCATTTCAATGAAGTCCAACCAAGTCTTGATTCCATATTTTGTTTTTCTAATAACATTTAGTAATTTTCCAATAATAATGTTGGATACATTTTTTTCTACATTCATGGAATCATGAAAATGCCTGACATACAAAAAATACAATATAGTAATTCAAATAAAATTGATCTCGTCTTCAAACCATATTTTGTAAGGTTTTTTGGAAATGGTTTACCAAAAATAGTGTCAATATATTTTACTCTATTTTATAGTTTATCACCTGTCACTGGAAACAGTGTTGTACCTAGTTAGATATTCTCCTCAAATGCTATCATCTAGGATCAGTATTTATTTAATTGAGGTAGAAACTTCTGATGTCCTAAAAACACACTCTTCTAGGAATGATTCAACTAATCTATGTATGTGTGTTTTTCACAAATGGGACACCCCAACATTCATTTAATGATATATCCTATTATATTTCCACAAGCGGGGAACTCATTTATCATTCCATACAACATGGCCTTCAATGTGAATTCTTAAACTCTTGGAGAATCACACATTGTAACACATATGTCCCAAATCAATTTTAGATCTTCAATCAATAGATCCAAATGGACATCAATATCATTATCATGTTTATTTGATTCATATTTATGTAGAGACAACATAATGTATTTTTGCTTTATGCATATCCATTTTTGTAAGTTATAATGTACCAACATAAAGGGTCGTGTACTTTGAGAACTACTCTATACACTAAAAGGATTTATTCCATCAATAGATAATTCAAGATGAAAGTTTCTTGTCTCATTTACAAATTCATGATACTCGTATTCAATTTTCTTCCTCTAAGGAGAATCTGCTAGATGACGTAGGTTCCCATATTTAATTATTACATCTACATTCCATGTCAATTTTCTTGCGGTTTCTTGACATCTCGAAAGTATTCTAAACTATGTACTGATAGGAATGTACCATACATATTTTGAAGGACATGATTCATTTTTATTGTATCTATTAGTTTCACACTTATGGAATTTTATGATTGATTCATGGTGCTTGGGAAATAATATTAAATCATTTGGAAAATCATGAATTTTTTTAGAGAGCATGCCCATTGAACGTAACATTATTTTAGCATCATATGTTCAGCAGGGTAGTTCATTATATTCTGGTATCATATCATTCATGAGACCAAGCTTTTCTATAAATCTAGTTTCTATCCATCCATTTCCAGCTTTCAAATTATATAAATTCAATATAGCTGAAAATGGTGTGTATTTAGTACAACCAGTATACAATGGTTTCTTGGAATGTGTATTTAACTCCTCAAAAAACTTTATTCATTCAAAATCCTCATCATCAATTTTCATTTTCATTTCTTCCATGTGATCTCCATCATCATTTAGATGGATCATCATACCAAATAATCCCTAAAACACAGTATCATCCCAATCAGTTTCCACATTTATTTCTTCCCCATTTTTAGTCTAACATTTATAGCTCTGATCTATTCCATAACTAATTAAATTTTTTTCAAAATCTTCTATACTAATTTATCTTTAATTAAGACAACATAAAAATAGAAAGAGGATTTTAGAAGGGCTATATGCATGATATTTTCAATCTGGATGAAATTCTTAACACCATCTTCACACTTTTTTATCAAATGATTAGCGTGCATACATTTTTTATTCATATCATTCAAATTTGATTCATAAAAGAATAATTTTTTACAATATATAAATAAACACATAATATATTCATTTTCAAAGGATAATGTTATAGAAAATTTTAATAAAGGAAACTTAACATTTGATTTTTTTCAAATAATTTTAGTATGTTAAAGAAAATGGGTAATTGAATTTAAGAGAAGAATTACTCCACTATAGCAACTGTTATCCTATGAATTCATTCAAAGGTAAACGATATAAACAACTCATCTGCATCACCTTATCTTTTGTACATTTATCATTGCATTTTGTTGATTGAAACATCCTTTATCTGTTATTGACATGAAACTATATGGATTGAAATACTATAAGTAGTATTCGTTCATGGGATGACTAATTCTCAGAGTAGTACAAGAAACCTAAAAGATATTGCAGATGAGTTTTAAGAAACAAAATTCTATAATGGTTGTTTGGGAGATGAAGGTGATGAGGATGACAGAGGTCGATAAAAGATATGGGGATGAGTCTCAAAAAACATTTGATTGTTTCAATGAATTTGATTATTCTTTGAAAAAAAATTGGTAATTGGATTTAAGAAATAAATTTCTCCACTATGGTCAGTGTTATCCTATACATGCATTTTAAGTTGAAAGTTATAGACAATTTTCATCATGGTCAGCTCATCTCAGGAACATTTATCATTGCATTTTTTTTGTTTGACACACATCCTTGATCACTTGTGGAGATGAACCTATACTGCTTAAAATACTCTAAGCAGTAGTCATCCTTGGGAGGAATAATGCTCAGAGTAGTACAAGAAACATAAAAGAGATGGGAGATGAGTCTCGAGGTAACAAAAAGAAATAAAAATTATTTGGGAGATGAAGCTGATGAGGATGACAATTGTACATCATTATGTTCTATAAAAGTGAAAATGCCTCCCATTTGTGAGAATTACACCATTTACACTAGTTATTAAATAGTGGCCTATTAAATGTGATATTTAGGGGCATAAAAATTCATGTATGTGATTCAAGGGGTCTTGGTGGGGACATGTTATGATATATGAATCTTTGGTGCCTCTATAAATTCTAAATTTATAGGAGAAATATCATTTCTAATACATTAAATCCTTTAACTAAGACTAGTACAACCTCTATACTTAATAAATAAATATAAATATAAATATAAATATAGTAAATATATTCCTTATTTAAATATATTTACTATAATTTTATAATTATTTATATATATAATTATTTATTTATAATTATATGAATATTTGTAAAAAATAATATTTATATCATAATATATTTTTATATAATTATGTATATATATTTAATAAATATATATAAATATAAATATAGTGAATATATTCATTATTTAAGTTAATTTATTATAAATTTAATAATGATTTAAATATATATAATTATTTATTTATAATTATATAAATACTTAAAAAAATATTTACTTATTTATTATTATAAATATTTTATTTTATAAATATAGTATTCACATTTTTAAATATATTTAGTTATAAAAATACTTATTTTAAAAAAAATTCAAAATTATTTTTACTATTATTTTTCAGCATTATTAATGAATATCTAATTTTAAGTGCATGCGTGTTAAAAATGAGTGAAATTGAATAAATTAAAAATAACTACATTTTAATAATATTGAAAAAATGGATAAGTTTTGTGTGTGTGCATTTTATTTAAAATTTCATTAATTATGTATATGTGAATTAAATATAACACACATTTTATCTAGGTTAAATTGAAAAATTAGATGATATTCAATTATATGTCCTTTACTCTATGTAATTAGTCAGTGTTTTTAATTCATATGAATTTTTATTTATAAACCATTATCCACTAAATATATGACTATTTAATTTAAAGTGTGTAAATGTTTTCTAATATACAAATCATATATATATATACATTAATATATATCTATATATTTAATATATATTATTTATTAACTTTATCAACAATCATCTAATTAATAAAATGTTTATTATTTTTCTCAATTTACTTATCTTTAATTTTAATTTTTTTCATTTTTATATATTTAATACATATTATTTATTAGTATTTATAATTTATATATTGTATAATCAATTAATTCATTTTTATAAATGATTATTTAATTAATAAAATTTATCATATTTTTTTTAATTATCTAATTTTTTTATTTTTTATTTTTTAATTATTTAATTATTTCATGTTATTTACATGTGCTTATATCAGCTCTAAAAAAATGCTTAAAAAGGAATCCTTTATATGCACTAAAAATATAGCACTAATAAAGGGTACCCTTTATAACTACTAAAAATAAAGTGGTGATAAAGGGTATCCTTTATCAGTGCAAAAACTAAAGCCCTGAAAAAGGTTTAAATTTATCAGTGCTCTCTTTATCACTGACAAATCTTCCATTTAACAAAAAATTTATCTAGCACTGATAAATACCAACGTTTTTAAATACATTTTTTTAGTAGTGTCCATAAATATTTTATTTCATTATAAATATTTGAATAACATTATTATTATGAACAAGTATCTTCATTCAAATATTGATGATTTATTTGATCAGAACTAGGGAGCATAGTATTCTTTGAAGATTGATCTTATTTTGGGTAACCATTAGTTGAAGGTGAAAGAGGAATATATTCTAAATTCATTATTTTGTACTAGGTATGGCTATTATGAGTTTTTAGTTTTTACCTTTGGGTTATCAAATGCACTAGCTGTATTTATAGATCTTATGAATAGTGTTTTCGATGAGTTCTTGGATAATTTTTTGGTTATGTTTATTGAATGCATTTTGGTATATTCTAAAAATTAGTAGGAACGTGAAAGTCCCTAAAGAATCATTTTTTTAAACCAAAAAATAAAAGAAACTATATGGAAAATTTAGTAAGTGTAAATTTTGATTGTAATAAAATTATTTATTTTAAAAAATTGATTCTAAATATGGAAAAACTGTTTAGACAACTAAAACAAAGGTTGTTAAAGAATGTTCAAGACCCAAATTTATCACATATATTATTAGTTTTCTTATATTTTTGGGTTACTATAGATGGTTTTTTTTGAAACTTTACTCATTTTTTATCCCACTGACTAAGTTAACCTGAAATGGAGTAAAATTCATATGGAAAAAATAATGTTATTATTGTTTCCTGGAACTAAATATAATATTAGTGAATGGTATAGTTTCTGATCCACCTTCTATAAATATTGAACTTTTTATCTACAGTAATGATTCATTGAAGGGACTTGGTTTTTTCTTAATGCACAATGATCAGCTAATTTCTTTCATCTCACATCAACTAAAACCTCATAAGTTAAATTATCATATACATGATCTAGAATTACATACTATTTTTTTCATTCAAAATTCATAGGCATCATTTATATGGAGTAATGTATGAGATATATACTAATAAAAATAGTTTAAAGTATATATTCATTCAAAAAAAATTGAACATGAGACATAGAATATGGTTATAACTAATCAAGGATTATGATTGCATGATTCATTATCATTTTGTAAAATATAACAAATCAGATGGTTCCTTGTGTTGGAAAAACATACTACATTATCCATGTTATGTTTGGAACATTACACATTCATTAATGATGTGGTGAAAAATTTCCTATATGTTGTGGATGCATGAACCTCTTTAGTTTGGTTACAGGTGTTAGTACAATCATTTCTCCCAGAAAGAATTACGCAATCTTATAAGTGGGGTCATGTT
Organism: Viscum album; assembly: GCA_963277665.1. Lineage (NCBI taxonomy): Eukaryota > Viridiplantae > Streptophyta > Magnoliopsida > Santalales > Viscaceae > Viscum > Viscum album. The sequence continues at coordinate 1,419,352,152 of OY728129.1, read as the reverse complement.
TTAAAAAAAGGGTAGATTTGGTTAAAAAGTGTAATTTTCCTGAATTTAATGTTGATAAATAATATATTTTATTATTTTTAATGATATTATTTGAGTTGTGTGATTTTCAATCGAAGAGATAATTTTTAAGTAAATCTCATAGTTCTTTTTTCCATTCATCGTGGAAGAACTAAGATGTACAAAGATATTTGGGAGTATTATTGGTGGAGTTGAATGAAAGGAGATATTTCTAACTTTAACATGCAATTTTTAACTTGTAAATATGTTAATAAAGGATGATAATTAGTGAAGGGAATGCTTCAACATTTTTCAATGCTTGAGTGGAAATGGGAAAACATAGTAATGGATTTCATGGTGGTATTTCCAATGACATCATGAGGTAACAATGTGATTTGGGTTATTGTTGATAGATTAACAAAATATTCATATTTAATTTCCATTCAAAATACAATGTATTTGGATTATCTTTCTCAACTATATCACAATGAGATTGTTAGGTTAGATGGAGTTCCTATCTTTATTGTATTGGACTATAATATCAGGTAAACATCTAATTTTTGGAAAGGAATTAATAAATAATTTGGTACTGAATTAAATTTCAATACATATTTTCATCCTCAATCTGATTAACATATCGAGAAAATTATTTATTCCTTTAAAGACGCACTTTTTTCCTTTTCAATGGATTATAATGGAAGTTGGGATCATCATATTTCGATTTTTTGAGTCTTCCTATAACTACATTTTTCATTCTAGTATACATATAGAACCTTTTGAGGCATTAAAAGTAAAGTGATGTCAGATGCCAATTTTTTGGGATGCATTAGGTGAAATTAAGTTTATGGGACCATAGGTGGTAGAGGAAATAACTTATAAGGTATAGTTGATTAATTAATACATGAGTATGTCTTAGAGAAGGAAAAAAAGTTATATGGATTACTAAAGGAATGATCTTTCTTTCGAGGTAGGTGATCATGCATCTCCATGGAAAATTATTATGTGTTTTGGTAAAAATTGAGATTTAAGATTGTGTTTAATTAGACCATATGAAATCTTGGAGATATTCGGATCAATTTTCTACCATGTGGCCTTACCTATGAGTTTATCCCATGTACACAACATCTTTCAGGTTTTAATGTTAACAAAATATGTGACGGATTAATCTCATGTTTTGAACACTGATGTTGTTCAATTAGAATAAAATATTTCCTACAAGGAAAATTCAATTCAGATTCTTGAACATAGATATCAATTGTTACAGAAAAAGGTAATATCATGTTAAGGTATTTTGAAAAAACCAAACGGTTGAATAAGCAATATGGGAATCTAAAAATGCTATGAGGGAAAGATATTCCCACTTGTTTAATAAGTGAATAAACTTATGAGGAATAAATTTACAAAAGGGGTAAGAATGTAATAACCCATTTATGGATATGATAAATAATTTTCATGTTTTATTAATATTTATTAATTATATTGTTATATTCATTATAAAAATATTAAGTAATTTTTAAATAAAAAAAATACTTTTATTAAACTCATTTATTGTATGGTTTCATTTAAAAGAACAATTTATAAATTATATAATTTTAATTTTAAAAAATTAATTTTATTTTTTAAATCATCCTATCAAAATAAACTTAGGTTAAAATTTTGGTAATTTTCATAAAATATCGATTTTTTACTAAATAGTTAAAAAGACTAATTTTTCTAATACATTCATTCCTTTTTAACAAATCAAGTTATTTTAAACTCTCATTTTTATTTTTTATTTTATTTGAAAAAACATAAATATTATTTATTTTTATTGAATCCAATTCATTTCAATTTAATTGTATTTATACTAGAATTTAGTACAATTTTAATTTTGGTCTTAAAAATTGATTTTTAAAAAAAATTGTTTTAAAGTGCATAATGATTCTCAATTTTAATTAATTAAAATAACACCTAATGAGGAATGATTTAAATGAAATTTATAGATTAAATATCTCTAAATATTAATTTAAATTCATAAAATCTTTATTATTAATCATATAGTTGATACAAAATCATCTTACACTTAACAAATTTGTTTCATAAAAAACCACCTTTTCGCCACATATATAGGTTCTATTTTAAATTAAATTAAAACACTTACGTGGATTGAATTAGATATAATGGATTAAATATTTTTAATTAAATTAGTTTATATTATATTATAATTTTAACTTAATATTTTATTATAATGAATTATAAAAATAATAAAAATCTTTTATCATGGTTAAGGTGAAAAAGAGTTTACCTGAGGGGTTAAACTAAAAGGATAAGGGTTAAAATAACCTAAAAATTGTCAAGAATCTATTTTATCAAAATATTTAGAACATATATCATCTACTTCTATATAATGGTCCATTTTTTATCTTTTTTCATGTGTAAAATATGGTTATAACCTTTTCTTCTCCAAATTTCCAAGTGTGTCCTATCCCCCACCTATAAAAGGTTACCTCATATCCTCTCCTATTCACACATTAAAATCATGTTGGTCCAAAAATATAACATAAAAATCACTTCCTTATGTCACTCCATTAATATTAGAGTAATTCTTTTATCATAAATCTAATATAAGAAGGATTTAGGTATAAACTTAAAGAGGTGGTCTGAAAAAGAGGTATCATTCTTAACTGATAATTTTTATTTGGTTTCTTATTATACCTCAATAAAATAATATTAAAACATGATTATATAATAACAAAAGTATATAAAATATAATTTTATGTGATTATCTAAATATAATAACCTAAATACCTCTCATCTTCCATCAAATGGAAAACTAAACCATCATTCGTGTGCACGGCGGACTACTGCCTCGTGAACTGATTTAATTCATTTTCTATCATCGCTTATAATGAATAGTTTTAATGATGGATATAGTGTTTATATATTATATTAATGACATATTTATCATTTTTAAAACAATATATATAATTTAATTTTTTCATTTCCATTCACTATAAAATTATAACATCATTCGTGCATACATGTGGACTACCGCCTCCATGAAGTGATATGATATTTTTTCATCACCACATTACATGGATGAAATATATATAAGTATACATAAATAATAATATGTTATTTATAATATCATGATCATTATTTAAGGTTATAATAATATTTACTATCATTCTATAATGATCATTGAAAAATGAATACTTTACTCATGCATATGTATGACCTACTGTCTCCATCATCATATTGTAGTTTGTTTTTCATAACCATATTTTATGATTTGTTTTAAAAGTATAATTAATGTATAAAAATGATAATTATTTCATGATTATTATTCTCAAGATGATGGAATAATGTCCTATTTTTCCATATTCAACATACCAAAGTCATTTTTGATATATAATATAAATACCATCGAAGCATTCAAAGTGAACATAAATTGTTAAATAATTGTGTATAACATGGTTAGAGACAAAATTAAAATAATTATAAACTTGATAAAAATACTCATAAATTAAATAATTAATAAATATCTATTATTCAAGAATATACAGAATGTATGATATGATTTGGAATCAAGGTAAGGGACACATTAGCTTAAACCTTATTTTAAATGATTTTAAGATTTATTTTAAAGAACATTATCTTTCATATCCATTTTTTAAAATGATTTTATGAATATAATTATATGCAAATTTAAATTTTATAAAGTAAATTTTTTGTCTCTATTACCATTTTATAAACTTTTAAAAAAATTAGTCTTTTTACAAAATGTTTGACATTCTTTACAAGATACAAAATGAATGTTCTATTTTAATGTATATAGTGAAAATAACTCTTTATACTTTCATAAAATTTATATAAAGTTAGATTACTCTAAGATATTTCATTTTTTATTCAATTAAAAACCTTACTTCCATATTTTGAGAATTTTATTGGGGAAATTTGGTTTTTAAAAGAAGAAGGTGTTTTCATCTTTGAAAGTGTTTTATACATAGATTAATAATATTTTTTCAAAGGTTTTATAATTAAAAGTGCAATAATAAGAAGTTTAATTCATGATACGGTACATGAGAATTATATGTAATAAATGGGTGATCCCGATGAAAAGTATATGACCGGTTGAACCCCATTATAGCTCATGAAAATTGGGTGTGCCTGATATAACTTATTTGAATGGTGAGCCCCATTATAGCTCTCTAATGCATTGGTTAATTTTCATTGTACTTAAAGGAAATAAAGAGGGGTTTATTGAAGGGTTTATCTTATGTATTTAAATTGGATCCAATTATTTCTGACACAGGTTTAGAATGAGTTATGAATATGATTCTCTAAGTTTCATAAGGTTTTTTATTTACATGATATGGGTTTTCAATGTTTTATTTGAGAAAAAATGTGTGTTTGTTTTTCGTATGAAATTTTAATGTTTCATGGGTTTTCATGTCTTTCATTGGGCTAATGGATATCTTCTTTTTATGTCCCTTATTAAATTTTTTATACACAAAGCATATTTTTAAAAATGATTTTCATAGGTCTTAAGGATGGGTAATGGAAAGCAATAAGTCAAATTTAAATTAATGAATACTTTTAATATAAATAAATCATGATTTATTTTAAAGAAAATTATTATAGGAAAAATATATACCAATTAGATGTTTCCACTTTATAAATTATGGTTTTTTATTTATAATTTGTGACATAATTATTTAAAACTCTTACCCAAAAAATATCCTCATATGTAAGAGAATATATTCTTGAATTAAAAATCAATATTATATAATGTTTAAGGCCAAGTACTTATAAGAGATGTATTCGATGAAGGTCATGGTATATGTTGAAGGTAACAGGGTACCTCTTGAGATAGAAGTGAATGTCAAATATTTAACTATGTTGGGTTATTTTTAGTATTTATATAAAAATATCTTCACCACACTTTTATTTGTAAAAGTAACTCTTTATTTGTATGGAATAATTTTATCATTGTTGATTAACAATACTTTTTAAAAGCCCAATGGTGGTGAATATTCATGTAATAATTATCTTTTAGTTCAGACAGGTTAGCATAACTATCAAGTAAGGTTGGAAAAATAAAGGAACTAAACAGGGGATAGGATATATAGAATCATATCAATGCCAAAAAGTGAATTTGTATACTAGAAGTGTGTTAGACATGGACACATATAAAGAAATATTTTTAGTTTCAATGAATATGTGAATATGTAAGAAAAAGAAGTAAAAACGATAACGAATCAGTTTAGGTGAGGATTGTTACTCAAGTTGAGAGAAATGAAAGTGATATATTTCTTATGACTATTGAATATGTGGATGATTAATACTGAATTTTATATTATAGATTCTCTTGTTTTATATGTTCTACAATATATTGTTTTGATAGTTATGATAGTTATAATAGTGGTATTGTTAAAATGAATAACAAGTTAAAGTGAGAAATATTTGGCATGAGTACAATATGATTTTGTATGTTTTTTTGGGGTGCACATATATTTAAAAAATATTATTTTTAGTATCTTTATTCCTTTTTATATTTCCAAATCACATACCCATAAATTTTAGTTTATTAAGTTTTTTTGTTTTGTTTCCATCTTGTAAGTTTTCTTCTTCTATCGGGTGTAGGTAGTGGAAAATAGATGAACCCTTTTGTAACATCCTTTTGACCCTTATTTTAGGCCATTTTCCTAAAAGTAATGATCTTTATATATTCTGTTAGAGTTATTAATGACTCTTACATATAGAACTTTGCGTTGTGGGTGACCTATACATATACTCTTTTGCTAGATGGGGTGACCCATATACATTCCCATTTTCATTATAGGTGTCCATTATATATTCCACATTATACCATTGGATGAACTTAAATTATCATCTTGAAACCTTTAAGTATCATCTCAATGATCCTTATCTACTCATTCTTTTGTGACTATCAATAATTGAAATGTTGGGTTTACTCTTGAATGATATAAAAAATTTTTAATTCTACTGTAGTGAATGTTTCTTCCATGAACACCATGTACAAGCACATATCCCAATGATGTTTTGGAGTGATTATGGAATCCCCTTTATAAATTCTTAAGTCTTTCCTTAATTATGATAGATAAATGAAGAGATATTTATATTCCCCCTGAAGAAATAATTTGAGATCTATGGAAGAATATTTTACTTGTAGTCATCACCACAATTTCACTTTTCTTGTTCTTGTAAAACAGATCCTTTACTATGATATTAAAATAATAAAATGATAGTGAAAATTCCCAGAACCATTTCTATGATTGATTTTAAGTTCTTGGTGTTGGATTAGGTTTGTAATAGTGTTTTTATACTTTTTCGTAGTTCAATGTAGTAGTTTATTGTTTTTTCTAGTTTCCTTGAGTGTGTGAACGAATATGAGTTTTCTTTTCTTCTAGTTTCTCTACTTATAACTTATACATATTTTCATTTATTAATAAAAGGTTATGAGGTGGTGTTCCTTTTGTATATGTACAACCAACATGGTTTGAAGCATGTTATTTCTTATTTTCTCTACTTTAAATTTATTTTTTTTCTATTTTCCATGCTTTTAATTTTTATATTGTGAATTTAATTATTATAATCTATCTTTTTATGATTATGTTGAGGAGATGGTATGTGTTACATGATCTCTATCCCCTAAAACATTGGTATAAGAGCTTTACTATCAATTTATATAATATAATATGCTTATTTAGATATTGATAAGTTTGATTAAGAGAATGAATTTAATATGATTAGTGTGAAGATTTAATCTATTCTAATGAAAAATGTTTGTGAATATAGTTTGGGTGAATCAATTAAAAAATCACCATTTTTTTTGACACAAGAAATAATTTGAACACTATTGTAGATATCGGCCTTAATGATTTAATGAAATCCTACTCTCTGTTATTATTGGCCCTATGTGATAAAATTCCATGTTAAGTGTCTTACTAAATATAAACTCATTTTATTTAGTTAATTTTTTTGTCTTTATAAGAGTAATTCTCTTCATGGTTGGTTGAAAATGATGATGCAAATTTACAATTTTAAAATGGTCCTTGACACTCCTATTTTGAACCATTTATATGAATTCAATAAGATGGTTTTAGACTTAGAAAATGTATATATGAAGATAACTGATTAGAATCATAACTTTTTGTTATTTAATTCCATGCATGATTAATTTAATCATGTTAAGGATTTGATGATTTATGGTATAGATTCCATTAATTTAGTGGAATTTATGTTTTTGGTCTTGTCAATGGATATTCAAATGCATAATCATAATTTAGAGGGTAGTGTGAAAATTTTTGGTCCTATGTTTCTGAATGTGATGTGATAACCAAAAATAATAATAAAGAAAAAAATGGTAGTCAATTTAAGAATTTTATGTGTTATCACTATCAATAGACCAGCCACATTGCTGCCCTTAAAATACTTTTAGGGATTTTATTTCCCTAAACAATGTGGTATACCCTGCTTATTATAGCTCTACTATTCTTTAAGTTTATAATACATTAGAGTAGAGTTATTTATAACTATATGTTTTCTTTATTCTTCTATCCTAGGAATGGCGCTACATATGATTTTTAGGGACCTCGATTTAAAAGGGAGTGATTTGGGCTAGTTTAAAGGTATTTTTAGGTTTAGAAGGATACTTACCTCTTGTTTTTTTTAATTACCTTTTTCCTATTCTTTTACCACCATACTACTTGAATTTTGATATTTGTATTTTTTTAATTTTCAATTTTACAATTTTAACAATTGTGGAAGGTTTTTATCTATATTTTTTTTTAAGTTTTAAGTGTTCAAAATTCCTTAGTGATTATAGGGACAATAGTATAGGTAGAAACTCAGGTATATGGAATCTATAAGATTTGTTTAATTACATTTCTTATAATATGTTTTTTTAGTATGTTCAATAGTCGATAGAAATAGATGGGTTGGTATTGGTATAAGTTTGACACTATAGAACATACAATGTAGATAATTATACTAGACTGATTATGATCAAGCTTAGTATTTTCTGTTAGTGAGAAATTTATGCACCAGATAATAGGATAGGCTAGTGTAGCTTGCAAGAATATCACCAAATTTGTTTAGATTTTAATTTTTAGGGTGGAAATTTATTTGTCTTTCTTAAATGATAGATATCAATTTTATTATTTTTATTTATTTTTTCCTTATTATATTTCCATGATTCATGCCCATTTATTTTAGTTTATTATGATTTTTAGTTCTAGGGTTAGCTTGTTCATTTTTTTCTCTTGTGTGAATATAGAGAAAAAGGGATGAACCCTCATGTATCACCACTATTACTCTTATGTGAGGTCCTCTATAGTAAAGGGGTGATCTTTAAATATTCTGGATGAGTTCTTGGTAACCCTTATGTATTCCCTTTTACACCAAGGGTGACCACTGTGTATGTTCTTGTGCCAAAGTGAGTGTCCATTATATATTCCCCTTTACACCATGGGTAACTCATATGTATTCACTCTTATTCCACAATCTCACATTTAGAAATTTTATGGATACATTTATATACCATCTCAATGACCCTTATATATTCATCCCTTTATGACTTTACTTGTCATAAATGCATAGTTGATTATTTAATGAGAAACTTGATGTTCATGTCTATTGTAATAGTTATTTCTTCCATGAGTGTTATATTTGAACATGTATACCAATGATGGTTTGGGATGAATAGGTAACACCCTATAAAAATTCATGATTCTCTCATTTATAAATATAAATATAGGGATAGTGATTTGGATTCCTATCAAAGATAGAATTTGAGAGTGAAGGAGGAGGATTTTGATGGAACTTAGAATTATCATTTCACTGTACTTATTTTTAGTGGATAATCTCAATTTTTTTATCTTGGAAGAATTCAATGATAGGGAAAGTGTCAAGAATTATTTTGAGGAACACTATAAGGTTCTTTTGGTAGTCTTGGGTTTTCAAGAGTGTTCTTCTTCCCATTTCATGGTTCTATATAGTGGTTTATTATTCTATATATTTTTTAACCAACTTGTGGATGATGTTTTATTTTCTTTAAATAAATTTTGATGAGGTGTTTGATGTTTTTAGGAGGTTTATGGTGTAATTTGAAATTAAATAAGGACACTTGATGAGTTTCTGAGCTTATTTTTATAATGTTCTTGAATTATTTGTTAAGGATAAAATTTGGTTAAGTATAAAACATGTAAGAGTAATCTTAAGAATGTGTGCAAGAGTTGTTTGAAGTAGAAATGAAGAATTTACAATGTCATTACCTACACATAAGAGTCATCTAAAGTGTGTGAAAATTTAACTCTGATCCACAATGAAAGAAATGAAAAAGGAATGAATTTTAATAGTCATATGATTGAAATAATAATATTCATTTTGATAGTGGAGTTGAAAATTGGAAATGGAAGTATATTTCAAATGAGTCATTTGATAGTTTTTAAGATTTATTCAAAGTGAGTAGACTAAAAATTCGCATAAGAATGAATTTCGTAACAGCCATCTGACAGTTCATAAGAGTCATTAAAAGGATTTAGACCAAAAAGTGGCAAAGGATTTTATTTATAAAGGATAGTTACTTTCCTAAAGGGGTTAGAGTTATAGAATGAAATATTCTAAGGCAATATTAATTCATATGAAGGATGACATATAATTCAAGGATTTATGTATCATGACTACAATTAATATAATGATTCAAGTTTATATTAAATATGATGATATATTTATTTTCTTAAAATATGCAAATATTATGTTTATTTGAATAAGCCTTGATTCTAGCTGAAATCTATAGAGAAAATAATTGAAGAAGTTGTAGATCTGTGAGAAGAGTTTCACACTATGAAGAAGAAGAACATGCCACAAATTTAAGGATTACACTGTGAGCTACTATGCATGGGAACATGTATGGAAACATGGATAAAATAAATTCACTATAGGAAAAAAGAATTTATTGGCTTTTTCTAGCAGTGGATTTCAAAACAACTAATAAATGTCTCTTAAAAACATTATTAGTTGTAGTTTTTTTAAGAAAATGCCTCTAATTTTTTTCTATTCTTTTAATTGTGGTTTTTAAAAACCCACCCCTAAATTATAAGGGAAAATATTTAATATTTAATTATTAATTATTAATTGTTTTTATTTTTTATTTACAATCATTTATTATTCATTATTAAATATTTTTATTAATTATCAAGTGTTAATTAATAATTATAAAATATTTATAATTATTACTCAATAATTATTTGAAAATTAAATTAATAGTAAGTGAAATTGAAATTTGTCTTTAATATCAAAGGATCACAACTTTTGATCCAGGTATTCGATTAAGTTCTATAACCACTCATATCGAAGCTTATGAAAAGAAGTAAAATAAAATAAAATATTAATTTTGAAATATTTAATATTAAGTAATTTATTACTATTCTAAGAGAAGTTGAGAATTGAACTTTAACTTCAAGTATCCATAAAATTTATTTTGGGTGTCTATTTGTGCTCTACAACTTGCAAAATTGAATCTCCCAATGAGATATACACTATATTAACTTAGTTGGACCTTGGTCATTGTTTTTTCAGTCTAAAATTTACAAAATGATTGTAAAACAAATTTTTTAGTTACGATACCCTAATTTTTTAACATGAGATGGAATTTTAGCTACGTTTAAGTTGGTATTCATGTGATTTTTTAGTGGTCTATGATTTTTTCCATGAGTTTACATTCCTATTGATATAATAGTTTTTCATTTGTAGAGGACTTCCATATTTTTTTGATTTGTTATTTATTTATATATTGAGTTTATATATGAATTTATATAAATTTATGTGTATAAATATATAATTTATATTTATTTATCTATATTAATTTGTAATTATATATAATTATAGATATTTTTATTTATTTATTTATATTTTTATATAAACATAAATATTTTTTTGTATTTGTATTATTATATATATTTAATGTTTGGGTATATATATATCAATATTTATATGAGTTTATATTAATATTAATATTTCTATTTCTATTTCTATTTCTATTTCTATTTGTATTTCTATTTATATTTATATTTATATTTATATTTATATTTACATTTATATTTATATTTATATTTATATTTATATTTATATTTATATTTATATTTATATTTATATTTATATTTATTTATATGTATTAATATATTTTTATATATTTTTAAATATTTTATATTTATTTATATTTATATGTATTTATTTATATTATGTAGGTATGTGTGTTTGTGTGCATGTATATTTGTATGTTTGTTTATTTGGTTGTTTGTTTGTTAATTTGTTTATTTTCTTATTTATATGTATGTATGCTTGTATGTACGAATATTTATATTTATATATATATATAATTATTTTTATTTATAATTTTATATATTTATTCATTTTTAAATATATATTTATATAAAATTATTATTATGTATATATATGAATTTATATATGTGTTTATATTTATACACAATTATAATTATATATTTATTTATCTATTTATTTATATATTAATGTATGCATGCATGTATATATTTTATTTATTATTTATTTACTATATATTGATAAATTAATTATTTTTAATTAAAACATAATTTATTACTTATTAATTGTTTAATATATATTGATTTATTGATTTATTTTTTATTTTTCATTTTTCATTTATTTTATATTATTTATATAAAATATAAAATATATTATGTATTATATGTTTACCATTTTGTTGTTATTGATTATTTATTTATTATTAATTTTTTAATTATTATTTATTATTTACTTTACTATTTATTATTTATCATTTATTTATTATTTATTGTTTATTGATTATAATTTATTTATATTTTATTTATCTATATGTTACTTATTGTTTATTTATTATTTATTTTTCTATTTTTCTATTTTTCTATTTTTAGTTTATTTATTTCTTATTTTTATTTTTTGTCATTTATTTATTATTAATTATTAATATGTTTTTATTGATTATTTATTAATTATTTATTATTTGTTTATTATTTATTTATTATTTATTTGTTTTTATTTTATCATTATTCGTTATTATGTATTCATTATTTTTTATTGATATGATATTTAATATTTTGAATTTATTTTGTATTTATTTTTTGTTTAATATTATTTATTTATTTTTATTATTATTTATTTTTATATGTGTGTTTATATATAGTTACTTATATATATATATAAGTATATTATTGTTTTTTTACTCACCACATTAATAGCTTCCATATTAGTAAAGTCCTTATAGAATAACCAAGAGATAACGGGTTAAAATCTGACCTTACACATACATATACTCGATTTCTGTATGGAACAATAAATATAAATGTTAAATTTAAGTAAATAAATAATAAATAAAAAATAAATACATGAATAAATAATATGAATATTAAAAAAATCAAAAACCACCATGAAATTTTTCATAACACCGCTATCCCCAATAGTTTTAAAAGACTATAACGAAATGATTTATTAGCAGTTTAAACTGTAGAAAAATACTATTTTCATGTAGTGATGCCCACGGTTTTTATGGAATACTTTAAGAAAAATTAATCCAAACTATAATGAAGATTTAATTTTGGTTTAAATAAAATCTTTGATCGATATTAAATGAGCATAAAGGGGAAGATTATGTTTCTTCTTATCAAAGGATATTTCTATATTCAAATATGGAAATATATTCATGTGGTTTTAAATGTAAAAAAATGTGAGAAGAGAAGGAGGTAACGATTGTTGGTGTATCCAATATTGTATTCCATAAGATGAACTTAGTTATCAAATAATATGATGTGTGTCACTATTGAGGATTTTTATAAGAATAAATAAGGAAGAATATTAGTATCTATGAAGTTTATTGGTGATTCATGCTAACACTAATGCTCATTCTTCAATGAAATATTTTATATTTTGATTGTTATAGCGAGTTGGTGCTTGCATGGAAGCCTGGTTGGTACCAGAAATGTTACAGGTTCAATGTCATATTATAACACCCCAAAGATTTAGTTTAATAGAATAATGAGCTCAATATCCTAATTAACACACAACACTGAGCCTTAAGAAAATTGTAATATACTATAGAATTATTATTATTTAAATGTGACTTTCATGAATTAGACATTGAAATGGAGGGTGTTAATATGAGTGACTAAATTATGAAATATTTTTATATGGTTCTTACTCAATATAAATGTATTGATTGATTCTTATAAAATATTCGCCCAGTTTTTAGTAAGGTAATTTTAGGCTTCAAAAATACTTTTTTGTCAAAAATAGTTTTTATTAATCTCTGTGAGTAAGTATTATAATCATTTTATAAAACTTTTAGAAATTATATTTTATAAAAAGGATATCATTTTTAAAATTATAATATAAAAAAAATACAATGAAATTTTGGAAATTTTCAAAAATGATTAATTTTTTCAGTGAATAGAAAAATAAAATATATTTTATATAAAACTATATTTTCCATAAAAGAACTTTCAAAGTACCATTTTATTTTGAATTTTTTTTTAAAATTTAAATATTTTCTTTTGATTATATATAATCCAATTAATTTCATTGGAATCAAAATCATGCTTAATTCTTTTAAAAAAATATTTTTATACATAAAAGTGAATTTTTTTTGAAAACTACTTTTCATCACGTTTTCTGGGTTTGTTTTCAAATTAATTTAATTCCCTTATTAGTATTGATCTCTTTAAAATATATTTAAAATTTATAATCATCATTTCCAAATTTTTTAAATAGGTCAATTCTATTTTGTGTTGTTATTAATAGTAACCATGATAAAAATTTAACACCTCAATAAGGGTAAAATGGATAGAACATGATTTAAAATATTTGATAAGGATTTAAAATAACTCCAAAACTTTCCTTTAATCTATTTTATTATTGGTATTTGACTATTCTCATCCAATTATTTAATTTATGTCAATTTATTCAATTTTCATTTGATAATGACTCATATATAATTTTAGGTGAAAAAGAATACAAAATATCACTCTCCTATCTTTCAAAAACTATAATATTTTCTCATGGGGATAAAAATAGGTTATGTTTGATTATAAATGTTTATTTGAAAATTAATTAATTTTTTTCATGGTAATTTAATTTTAATTTTTATGAATGGAATAATTACTTTAAATATTTAGGCAACGTGGATACGGTATTTGTTTTAGTAATAGAAAAATAAAATAAATGAATTTAAAAATATTAAAATTAATATAATTTAGATGAATTATTTTGTTCTATGATTTTAATAGATAAATATAATATAATAGTGTTGTTTTGAATGTTTTAATTCAAATTCCATTTCAATCTTTTTGTCAATAAAGTCAAATTTTGTGAATAGTCTCTAATGTTACTTTAATGGTGTCTTATGTTAAATAATATTTCATTAAATGAATTAAAATCCATAAAAATATTATCATTGACCAATTTAATGTTATATGGTCAATAATATCAACCGTTTTCACTTATTGGTTGATTTTAATTTTATATTATAATTATTGACCCCTAAAGAGTAAAACAATTTGATATATTGACAATTATCAATACAACTTAACGAGGGGTTAATGTAAACAACTAATGATTAAAACAACCTAAATGTTTTCTAAATCCTATAGGGTGATATTATTTTGATCCTATATCATATTTAATTGAAACTTAATCCAATTTTGAACCGATTTTCCATGAACATGACATTATAATATTTTAATTTTTTGAAAAAATTACAATAGTACTACTTCCATCCCTTATAAAAGGACACCCGCCCTTTCTATTATTTACACCACTTTGAGCCACTTATATCAACTAAAACATGAAAAACCTATTCATAAAGTCTGTATATGAACTTTATAGGTTTTTTATTCTTAAAATACCACCCCTAGAGTACCGAAGGATAGATCTAATGGAGGTTCTCCAAAGATGTGGTAACTGTATTAACCGAGTGTTTTAATTTTACTTATTCTTCTACCTCCTTGAAATCTATCCAAACCATTAAAATATAATAACCCCAATATATCCCATATAATATTATTTTATTATGTTGATTTAATAACCTTTATCCATCTCTTTTCCATCAAGATAGAAATAAAAGTATTGCTCCTGCATACATGTGGACTACCACCTCCACATGGAGATGATTCATTTTCCATCATCATATTTCATGGTTGGTTATTCTGTAGTATTTAATGTTAATGAATAAAATTTATGATATAAAAATTATTATATAAATATGAATTTTTATTTTACATTATTTAATTCCAACCATCAAATGTTTTAAATAGTACTCACGCATACGTACCGGTTACTATCTCCACCATGTGACGTAATTCATTTTTCATCACTACTTCATATAAATAATTATAAAAGTTTATATGATGAATAAATGTGATAATTGTTTAATTATTATTATTATATAGATTTTGAAACCATGAACAAGGTGTAAGTACCTGAACCATTGAATTAAAGCATTCATAGGAAACAGACTACTTTTCACTTGAATATTCATTTTAATGAAGAAATTATTATTGAAATGATAATTAGAAATTATAAAAGAACTATACATGGTAAGTTATTTATGAATTTGTTAATTTAATATATTCATAATAAATATATATTTATTATCAATTATATTTTAACACATGTGAAATAAGATGAAACATGAGGTAAAGGGATTTATCATCTCACATTAGTTTATTTGAGACATATGTCATCTTCACTACTTGTTTCCTTTGTGTGGTGTATATACTACCCATAAATGTATTTTATGATTAATTTAATGAAACATATGGTGATTTATAATTACATATGATATTATTTCTTTCTTGAGGTTCTGATTCAGATGTTATCAAAGTTGTAAGGGTTTATCATCTGAAATTGTCTTTTCGGGGCATATGTTAAATTACACACCTATCTTATTTTATGAGGTATATATAATAAAAAATTGATATGTATTATCATGAAAATTATTATTTTCATTATATTTAATGTTCAATTTTTATTTATTTCTTTCATTGGGATCATGAATCAGAAGTTACCAAAGCAGTGCAGATTTGTGTTACAATCCTATTTCATTTCGAGATTGTCTATCATAAATTTATGTTGAGGGAAGTTATATTGATATTAACCTTTAGAACCTATATATATTTTCCTAATTTGGTTATTTCTGAAGTTTTTATGTATTGTTTTATTTTTTCTTATGTTGTTACATAATATTATTGAGAAATTATTTTAAAAAACACTCTCATTTCCTCTTCCTTCGATAAACGTTTTATTCCATGTCCATAATCTTTAAAATTGTTTTATAAAAGTTCATACCTATAAATAATTTTTTTTAAAAGTTAAGTTTTACTAATTTTTAATTTATTTATATATTTTTTGAAACTAAACTTTTAATGTAACATTTTTCTGAATAAGTTGTTTTTTTGAATTCTAATAAAGTTGTGAAAGTATTATTTTATTTTAACATATAAGACATGAATAGAATTTCCCACCATCATGAAAATTATTTGATATGAAGATTACATTAAAATTTTAAAGGGTTATTATCAAATTAAAATAATTTATTAATATTTCGGTGAATTTTATTTAAAATTTTATCAATGGAAAATGATATTTTCTCGTGTTTTAAAATAAATGTTCGAATGATATTTTAAAGGTATTTTCCATATATGTCGACATCATTTGATGTTTCTTATGATTCACTGAGTATAAGATCTAATAATATTATACATTTTATTCCTCTTGATGGATTATGGAAATTTTATGGTTAAATTTTTATGAAACACATTTATTTCCCATGGGTTATGGTATGATGAAATAATGAACATTTTATAATCTTGTGGAACACATGTGCATGGTTTTCATTATGTAATTAGTGGGTTTTTTATATCCCTCCAATTCATTTTACAAAGATTTATATCTCATGAGATAATAAGGATTGTAGTGGGGAGTGAATATAGTTTAGTAGGTGAATTTTTATAATATGATAGTCATGGTAATGAACCTTGACTAAGGAAATGATATAATGGGGGTGAACCCGATACACTTTGATAGTCATGGTTGTAATCCATGACTAATAAAATGATTTTATATTCTTATGTGTATGTCACCAATTTATATATTATTTTTAGAAAATGTTTTCATGGATCATGATTGATTATTGATGATTCCATACTCTTATGTCATATTTCTTTTCATAAAAAAACTTATTTCATGATTAATGTTTAATTATCTTTGACTGATTAAGTATGATTATTGAAATTTATGTTTATGTTATAATACCCTTATGTTTACCTTATTTTATTATATGATCATTGATTTATAATCCCTTTGTTTAATATTACTGATAATCTAAATTCACCTTTTATTATATTTCCTTTCCCCCATGATATAAAGAAATATTTTATGTATGATGTGTCTAATAAGGGTCTTAGTGGTCAAAACCTTAGTGAGAGATGATGTATACATTTTATATATCATTTTTTTATAGATACATTTTTCCCAAGACAATACACCTTATAGTTATTTCATAGATCATAATGTTATTTATTAAATATTCATAAAATAATATACAATATTTATGTATAACAAATATTGATCGTTATACATACCCTTACCAGAGTTATTTCATAATTATAAAATTAGAGTTGTGTGTGAATGAAAAAAAACTAGACATCATGGATTTAAAAATCCATATTGGAGGAAAACCATGTTAATGAGTATATTTTTCATACTTTATATTTCTACATGGTTGTGAGTTAAAGGTATATTCATGATAAATAAGTAAGAGAGCGGTTGTAATTTTTTATAAAAAACACTTAACGTTAATTAACCCCTTTCTTAATGTTTACCACATCCTGTGTGATACTAAAAAGTAGTATCGGATCTTAGGTATTCTCTCAATGATCTCTCTTGGTGATTTTTATGGATCAACACAACTCATTAAAAAACAAAGGTATACAAACATTTGATGAAAAGTGATTCCCTATTTAGAAAGAGATAATAACACCATATCTTATCTTTATCAGTCTAGATGTTATTGATTCTATTAAATAAGGATTTATAGTTATAAGCGAAATTTATTAATGGACTATTTTTTATATAAGCAATATTGAAATTCTGGAAAATATATAAATGATTTATTTTTCACTTTATCTAAGAAATAACTGATGAAATTCATAAGATGAAAAACTTCAAATTCAATTTGGAAAAAAATCATAGTATTTATGAAGTGAACTAAAAGGTGAAGGAATAAAAGTAAACAATTTATAGACAATATTTTAAATATGTTATAATTTAAGAAGATGATCCTTTTGATGAATTATTTACCAGAGATAATGTGATTATAATCATTATCTAGAGATTTAGATAAACTATTTGGGATTCTAATATGTTTAAAAACTGTGGATAATTTCACACGACAAGTTTGATGCTAAAATATCATAACTTATTGATAGAGACCTTTATGATTTCACTGTTGATAAACACTATAATACCCTCATTAATTATGAAATGACAAGTGGTTTTGATCTTAAAGACAAGGGAAAAAGAGAAAGAAATATATTTTATTTTTTTCAAGAACTTGAAGATTGAATATGATCACCTAAATTTAAATGAAGAAAAACATATAGTGGATTTTTATGAAAAAATTTCCATGATGTGTAAAAAAATACAAATGGGGAATGGAATATATCAATAGAAACTTAACATAAATTTTTTTAACAATGGTAATATTGGTAAATTTTCTTCCATGTTCCCCTTGAAGATCAAATATGGAAATGAAGATGACAAAGATATTGAGTAATTATCCAAGAAAATATATTACTCTAGGATATATCAATCACTATAAAAAGGAAAGAAGAAAATTACATTCAATTTCTTCCTAAGAAACTTATTATCATTTGGATAAGAAATTTTAGATAGTTATGAGATCTATAATAGTGAGAAAATTTCTAGATATTACTAAAATTTCTATATAGAATAATAAATGGAAGACCTTGTCTCATCATAAGATGTCTCACCAATTTCTAGTGATATTTATATATAATAAGGAGAGTCATCCTTATAGTATACCATGATAATATAGATTAATATGTGTTTTAGAACATTGGAAAGTTAAGTGATAAAAATTTTCATCTCAAGAAAAAATCTATTATGAATGATCAAATATTGATTGAGAATTAAGGATTTATCAAGGAAATATATAGGTTAAAACTTGATAATACTGACAAAAAGAAAATTATTAATGATATGACTTCCATAATCATTCTTGGGGATATGAAAGTTTATAGAAGAAAAATGAATATTTTGGAAATATAAAATAAAAAATATAAATTTGTATTTAACTACAGTTATGAAGTTGAAAAATTAAGTGACTACTCTATGAAATAGGTGTCGAGTGCCTCTAATTGTTATGATTTGGGACATAAGAAAAGTTGTGTGTATTGAATCCTACATTAAAATAAACTCATGATTATTGAAGAATAATATGTAAAACTCAAAACCAAATTAAAAAAATTCTTTAAGAAATGTAAAAATATTCCCATATATTGAAGGATAAATATTTGAGGAAATAATTTGTACCAACCCCATAAATTCAAGAAATACATTCAAAAAGAATTGGTGGAATCAACTCTATAGAGGTCTAATAACGGTGTTAGATGGAAATCTATGTAGAAGTAGAAACAATATCAAAGGATGAGGTTCTGGGGAAACTACTAGTGTTGTGGTGTTTTTTCATAAAGCCTAAAATTTCTTTTATAAATATTATTTACTAAAACTAAGAAGGGGGAATGAATCCATAGTGATACAAAAATAGAATACGAGAACTAATCAAAATCTCCAATAAACAAAGAAGAAGATTGAAGTCCAAAATTTTTATGGGAATTTAAAATAAGTGTATAAGAGGTGTGTTTAAAAAGGACACATCTCAAATAAATGTATCGTATTAATTCTTACTCAATTATATAATCATTAAAAATATATAAATTTTCACAAAAGAAGTCATATAAAATAATAGGATAATATTATTTATATTTCATTTAAATTATACTAGTTTCATAAACTATAGATTATGTATAATGTTTACTCATATTACATTATAAGTTATTTAATGAAACTGAATAATACTGAAATATATAATAATGAATCTATCACCTTTGGAAATTATATCTCATTAAAAATTATATAACTTGGAATGGATAATATTTGAAAAAATAATATTATCCCCAAAAAAAATTTCATTATTTATGGATATTAGAATAATTCATAGACCTTTATAATGGTAATGAAGTAATATTCAGAATGTATGGTTTCTTAATGGTGAGTTTGGGAATGGATCAATGATAAAAATAGGGTTGAGAACCCAAGGTAATATATTTCAATTTTGAGAATCCAAAAAAAATTACATGATCATAAAAGATGAAAATAATATTTGGCAAACAAGACAGGTTCATCTTGTCCAAAATAACATGAATTGATTAATTATGTAAAAGGATATGATAAATATTCTAGTTTTGGAATAGTTCGTAGTTATAACTTTTAAAACATGTAAAAATAAGAAGACTATGAGTAAAATACCTAAAGTTATTGACATCCATACTCAAATATTATTGGATTTTATATATTATTATGTTTTTTGGCCTATAATAAATAAGTCAAAAATTCGAGATAGATATTTTATCAATTTTCTTGATGACTACACCAGAATGATGTATATCATGTTTGTGCCTCATAAATCCAAATACTTAATCATTTATAAAAGTTTCAAAATGATTTCCAAAGTGAAAACATGTTTTACTATGAAAATAATAAGATCATACAATAGTGGTACTATAATATAATACGCATCTAGTAGAGGTAATTTTTATATTTTACGGTGGTTTAAACTACCACTAAATGATTCCATGATGATTTTTTAAAACCACCACTAAATTTGGAATCGATATCCAATGGTTTCTCTAATTTAGCAATGGTTTTTGGAAAGTTTCACAATATGTTCTTTTAGAGGAAGTTATTTCTATTTTTGTAATAGTTCTTAATCTCAAGAACTTTGGGGGAGTTAGCATCAATTTTACTACCATTAATTTTTTACCAAATATAGCAGTAGTTTGAATCACCATTATATAGTAATTTTTAAAAAAATAGTTGTAATAACTACAGCCAAAGAAAATAAAAAAAATATATAAAATTATAATCATTAAAAAATGAAGAAATAATATTATATTGCATCCACACATTGGACTTCCTTCTATACCAAAATAACTAATTTCATATATAAGAAGAAATGAAACATGTCATACTAACATCTATACATATATAACTTGAAATAAAATAAATATCAAGGGAAATGCACAAAGGGTAGATAAATAAGAGATACCAAATAGAAGGATAAATTTATTTAAAATATTTAGTCATTATTTTAAATGAAACCCATTTTGATAACAAAATAAAGAGAAAATTAAACCACAAATAAATAAAAAAAATCTAAAAAAGTAACCAAAGAGTTAAACTAAGAAAAACATGATATAAGTAAATAAATAATGTTATAAGTTATAAGAAACATAATGAATTTCATATGATAATGAAGAAATATAATTGATAATGAAAAACAATTATCGAAGAGTATATTCAATATAATTAAAATCATGGAAAAGTAATATAACAGTAGAAATAAAGTATCCAATTAAATAATCAACAATACATAATAAGGAAGACATGTCAAATTTTATATATTATGTGAAATATCATAGTTTTCAGTGATACAATCCTAATCATACTCATGTGGAAGTATCTTATGACCTTTTGATGAAGTTCATAAATACTTTCTGGTTTTTGTGGTGTTTTTACATCATCTTGACACGTGATCTCTCTGTTCTACAACATGGCCTCTCATCCCCTTCATGAAGTCACTATGTTACACAACATGATCGCTCATACCTTTATGTGGTCACACTCATGGGGCATGTTCTCACTCACTATAATTCATTTTATTTATGAATCTACCTTAATCATTATCTAAAAAACACCTTGATCCTTCTTAAACACTTAAAAAATAGCTCAGGATCAATCTTATGGTCTTACAACTTCAATAAAAAAAGAAGACATTGTTCGTTCATCCGCCAACAATTATCATGCATTCTTTTTGAATATGATCACATAAATAATTAGATATATGTTATCCATATAATATAGTATAAACAGAATCAAATAAGATTCTTACATGGAAGGGTTGATATGGATTTACAAATAGGCTTACATAAATACAAGCACAAACAAACTCACACGTATATTTTCCTCTTATATAATATTTATATTGTTTATTCTCTTCTTTCTTTGTAAAATTTGACTTTGGTAATGGTATGAACTGGGTTTTATTAGTTTATTTATATCATAATATCATTATATTAAGGCATGATTCATTGGGTGGTTTAATATGATTACAAGTAATGAATACCAGTCTTATTTGGTATTTTTGTTAATGAATTGATTTAAATCTAATTATTTATTAGCAATATTTTTTCACTATTATATACACTTTACATTATGATAAACTGGTTGGTTTCAGTTAGCAATCTTAAATTAGGTATGATATACTCAAATACAAAAAATTGTTCTGTGGAATAAATATATACATTATTCTATATGATCCATGTAATGGTTAAAGAGACTTATATGAGGACTTGTAGAGATAGAATATATGTATCTTAGTCTTTTTGACTAGATTATGGTCATTTATTAATGAATTATATTTTAGGGAATTATTATTTCAATGGAATATTTTGGTTATTCTGATCTTATGTGATTCTCACACATTCCAAAGTTGGGTGTCCTATCAATCACCTTAGTCGGTGAATATGGAATATTTTTTGATAAAGGGATCAAAGCTTCACCCATCTCACTTGGGATATTCTTTTATAGTCTGAAACTCTATTATAAATTTATGAGTATTCATGAAATCGTTCCCGGTGACAATACATGATACCCTTTTCATGAATTCAATTGATTACTACTACTTTTTTTCAGAATACTATGTGTATAAGAGGTTCATTAAGATTATTATTTTTTGATTATTCGATGGTTTAAAATAGTAGAAAAAAAACTATAAAATTTATTATCATCAAAGTATATGAAATATATTCTAGATTTAGAATTCATCCCATGAAATGGGACTCCTATATAACATTATAATTGGAAAATAAACCATAGAGTACATTAATATTTAAAGCGGCACACCATTCCTTTTAAGGTCATGTGATAAAGACCGTTGTGGTGCCTTTTATGGTAGTGCATTTATAATTAATGATTTTCATTTTAATTTCATTTTTCAAGGACCTATTAAGATCATTTTAATGTCATATATAATAATATAATTTGTTTTACACTTTCACTTCATTTGACCAGGACCTTTATGAATAATTTTATAGTATTGGTGTAATATGGGACCTATGTAAGAGCAATCCATTCATGTTTGGGACTAAATTAATTTATAGGTCCAATTTTATTTTTCTTGTATCTATTATTAAATAGATGGAGTGAAGTATGACTTGATGTGTGGTTGATTTGAATGAGTGGAAGAAATATTGGGTATTACACTAGATCAGTATCTTATTATACCATTAGGCCTTTAGTTTCACAAAACAAGACTGACATAAAGCTTCATAACTATGAAGAATAATTTATAGTATCCATGATGAGAATCATGAGTCAGAAATGGTTTCCTATGATTTCTAATAATATATATCATCATTATCAAATAAATTTCTAATTGATTGTATTTTTAGGAAGCTAATTGTATTATAGGGGATCTAGAGATTCTGATATTATTACTGGAATACATTATCAAAAAATGGAAAATGAGTGATCATAGTGAACCTATCACTTTTGATGGATAGAAAAGGAGGATGGTCAGATGGAAGAAATGACTATTCCTAACCATTAGAAATTCCACCCAAATATGGAATCCATGTCAAATTTTATATATAATGCAAAATATCATTGGTTTTAGTGCTAAAATCCTAGACATAGTCATCTGGAAGTATATTATGAACTATTGATGATGTTCCAAACAAATAACCTCTTTAATTTCTCAAAACCAGCCTTAATGGGTAGCACTACCCAAAGTCTAATCTTCTCATTAAAAGTAGGATACTTGTTAAAGTCTCATCATGAATAGAATAAAAACTATTTATGAATCACCCACCTATATACCCAGGGTACATATGAAATTTCTAATGGATGTGAGGAAACATATCATAAGGCATACCATAATACCCATAAAACACATTAAATCTTATTCCCCAACCCACCTACAATTACCATTTTATAAGAATCCCAGTAAATTCAAAAAATATATTATTTAGAATAATATATAAATCATATAGAAAATTAAAAAATCACTTTGATAAAAAATTATTATAAAAATGTATCTCCATAATTTTATCAAACCTATAGACTATAACCAAAATTGATCTACATGTGTAAAACATAGAAACAAATAGAAACCCCATTTATGTCAATATTGAAAAACATCAGTACAACATAAACCTATTTAACTTCATAAAAATTGGAATATATATGTTCACAATGAATAAAATGTGATTTTTATAAAACTAAAAAATATGTGGAATTCTAAATAAATAAAGTTGTATAAAAACACCAACCTCAAGGAAAAAAAATGGTGTCTCAATCACCATGTTGTTGAGATATTAATTAAATTAGTTTCACATATCCATAATCAACCCTCATCACTACCTGATAAATTAAGATCGACATTGTCTTTATCTTTATATCCACACTCTACTACCAATACTTGTTTGAAAATTTTCTTGAAAATAAAATAGTGTTGTATATTTAAATAAAAATTTATAACCAATAAAAGTTTGTCTACCAAATTATTAGGAATATGATTCATTTTCCTAGTCACTCATACCATCCATAAATGTAAAAACACTAGGGATACATATAGTCATCTTCTGATATAAATCAACTAATTCTCTCTATAGATAAATGAGCTTCGTATCTTATATATTTATATGATCATATTACTTTTGTATTGTTCTCCCTAGTTTTTAAATTCTGATTTGAATTTCCATAAACTGCCTTTGATCATCTCTGGGTAAGGAGTAACTATAACTAGGAGTAGATGTTTCTACAATCCCCAGTGACTTTCCAAAGTCATCGGACGGTATTGGTCCTGAACTCTTTTTGCGCATGTCACCAGGATGTTCCTTCCTAAGGACTTGAACACCTGGATCATCTTGGGAGACCAAGAAAAAATTAATAGGCTTTGAATCCCATATTTCATTTACTTTTACACATAAATAAAATATCAGTCATATTTAAATCAATACGTATTAACAAAGTGACAACTAGAAATAAGTTATTACAGTGAAAAAAAAATCATACCCCAAATTCTTTATCATGATCATCCACTTTCATGCTACAATATCAGAAATGGTAAATTATAATAACATCCATACCAAGAGATTTATTTTTCAAATATTTATATTTAACTAACTAATGAAATTAAATTGAGCCAAAATGTATTAAAATTACCTTTATCAAGGAATCAAATAATTCATTCTTCCAAGATTGATTAAAATTCCCCCAATCAAAATATGTATTTGGAAGGGTAATCAGATTAGCTACCAACTATCCGAGAATCTGGGAAAATAGTCCTATAACATCATCTATAGGGTCCCCATAACAATCAAATAGAACAAATATATTCAATCTGTTAAGATTCCAAATATCTGAACTGTTAATATTTGTATCTATAGTAACATTGTTTCCATATTTTATGAAAAAAATAATTAATATAAAAAGGTGAAATAACTTTATTCATATTAAAAATTTTACCTATAACCATCTCCCTCTAATATATTCATGATGGAATAAGAGTAACCACATGTTCCCTCAGTGTGGATTCATTACATGATGGACATGTTGAATTTGGAGGAAAGGTGCCAGATGATGATGGGATGGAGAATGAGGGCGTTCCAGATGCTGATGGGAGGGAGACATATGGTGTTCCAAACACTGATGGGAACAAACATATGGTTTCCTATATTCTATAGGGAGGGAGCTTGATGGATTATTAGGTGTATGTTTGGTTGATGTAAGATAATATTCGATTCAACTAGGATCATTAAAATGATTCTTCTTCGGTATTTCTATCATTTAAAATAATAAAAATAACTTTATAACATATATTTAGAAAAAATAATTAATAAAAAGAAATTTTGAAATGATATCATATGCCTAGTATTGAAAAAAAAAATATGTATAGGTATGTTAATTAATGACTTCACATAAAAACAAATATAACATTTAATTTTTCAAAATTAAATAACTCATATATTAAAATAAATTTAAATATGATAATAGTAATATGTTTCATTATTTTTAAATTATAGATATATGTTTAAGATATTTTTAGTGATCTAATGTAAACACTTATCATGTGATATGTCCATGATAAGAAACAATTCCATTTTTAAATCCATTCAATCATATAATGGTATTTTAAAATTCTTATAAAATAATAATAAATCATTTAAAATCATCCAAAAAATAAAAATCATGCATTATAAGTGAATTACATATAAATTCATACATTGATTCTAGAGGAACCCTATGAAAGGGTGATTCTGGGACAAGGGGAGAAGGGGAAGATGGGGACAACGAGTGAGAGGGTCTAGGATAGTGGGATTAGGGGACAAGGGGGAAGAAGGGGGAGAAGGGGGACGGGATGAAAGTGATGGCTCGACGGATAATGGGGGCTGATGGAGAATGTGAGGACTTGGCCTCAGTGGGGTTCGTGCTTGGTACGGGCTTAGGCTTGGTGGGCTCAAGGGATCTGTCTTAAGGGATATATAAATATATTTCATTGCACATATTAACATATTCTAATGTGAATTTTTTCACATAAACACATATATATATATACTTATATATATGTGCAAAACATATATATATATATCAAAAGACATTTTAAAAGCATATAGTTCTAATGAAAAAATATTAAAAGATATAACCCCAATTTTAAAAACCAAATCTCTCTAAAAAAAATTTAATTTATTAATTAAAGTTTATTTAGGTGTTTCAAAAACATTCAGTGTCTGAAATGAGTTAAAGTGGGATTTTAAAAAACTTTCAATTAGGGAAAAATCTTAGAACTGAAGTGAAA
Organism: Viscum album; assembly: GCA_963277665.1. NCBI lineage: Eukaryota > Viridiplantae > Streptophyta > Magnoliopsida > Santalales > Viscaceae > Viscum > Viscum album. The sequence goes on along the minus strand of OY728129.1, from coordinate 1,419,324,926 downwards.
ATCAAGTGAAAGCAAATTTCCAATTAAGATACCTTTCTTACATAATTATTATTATAATTTGATATCTAAATAAAGGATTAAAAATACAATAAATTGGGGTTATAAAATAGAAAAACCCAATACAATGGTCCACCAACCAAAAACGCATAGCCTTTAAAAATAGTGGCACTATCGCACCTGAACAAGTTCCATGACGCCCTAGAAAACAATGTGGTGGCTAAAAATCAAGGATACCCTAATTAAAATCAATCCAAAATAGAATAAAGAATAAAAACAAAACCTAAAATTAATGTAAATACAACATCATCAATGGTTGTAGCAATAATTAACCTCAATCGGGGCACACAAACTATATAAACCAAGAATTGAAAAATGGAACACCCAAAATTAGGTAAGGGTTTCTATATGTTGTGTTGCAATTTATAGGGAGGATAAAAATCAATAATAAAAGTGATAAATGAGTGGTGGAAATAGTTCATAGTTGTAGGGGGGAATGGGAGGTAATGAGATGAGTAGTGGTGAGGCAGTAAAGGGGAAGGGGTGGTGGTGAGGGCTTTGAGGAGATAAGAGTTGATGGTGGTGGCTTAGGATCAGGGGGATTAGAGGAGAAAGGGGGCTAGTGACAAGGGCTTAGGTTTGGTGGAGAAGGGAGATAAGGGGGATAGAATAATTGGCTTGGGTGAGAAGTGGGTCAACAATGAGGGATTGGGCCAGGGGCCTCAGAGGAGAGAGTGGGTGGTTTGGGGGAAGTAAATGGAAGTAGTGGGAAGAAGTTTTTTTTTAAAATGAAAATGTATTAATAGAAGTATTTCTAAAACCGCATCTACATGCCTATTCTATTGTAGTGTAGTGATTATTTTGTCAAATAGTTTTGATAATTTCTTGGTGAAGATGGAATTAGACATGAGTATAATGCACTATACACTCCTTATAAAATAGAGTGGATTAATGGAAGAATAATAAAGTTGATGATATGTCTAGAACCATGATAACAAAGCACGAAACCTCATGACACTTCAGGTTTCAATCCATTATAAGTGTCATAAATATTCAAAATTTATTTTTATTGAGTCCAAATTCAAATATAAATCCATATGAAATGTGGAAAAATAAGCCTAATATGGAACACTTTATAGTTTTTAGGGATCTTTATTTGATAAAAAATGAAGAATTGGGGGTAAATTTGATAAAAAATAAAAGAAGTGATTTTACATGGATATTCCCCAAATGGATGTTCTTGAAAATGTTACAATAAAATTGCTAAATAAATTGTGTATTGTGTTAATATGAAAGTCTTTGAGAATGTATATTGTATTAATAAATCTGTCATAAATTTTGATGAGGAGGATGTTGTCAAAACTTGGCCTACTATATAGGTATAAGTACATACAAAAAACTATAAATTCTAGATAATGATGCAAATTCATCGTAATATAGTGATAATTGTATAGATATAAGAACCATAGAGAAAAATCAAGACTTAAATGGTATGTTGATACTAAAAATATCATATAGGATTAGGATTAAGTGGGGAAAACAAGAATATAAAACATAATAACTTGTCACACTTTTCATCTATCAAAAATATAACCTCCAAATATTGATAATGTTTTTGAGCATAAAAAATATATTTTTCAGAGATATTAACTCAAGAGGTGGTGAATTTAGTTTCCAATAAAAATTTCTATTAAAAAAATTTCAAATAAAATCCCCCAAATAAAAACAAAAACACCCAATTAATCAAAATAGCATTTTAATATAATTTTGATCTTTTAATATATTTCACAAATCATGATTACTACTCAATTAAAACAATATAAAAATTAATTTAACTTTTGAAATAAATTTACTCAATCAAATACTTAAATAAACACTATATAATATTAAGTATCAAAGTACTATTTTTGTTTCCACCTTAAAAATAAATACAATTTAAATATTTTTAACAAATGAAATAAAAAATCATGCAACAGAATATAATAAGGGTTTCAGTCTCAAGTAAATACCTACTCCCTACAACTTTAAAATCACATAATTCCAATTAAATTATATAACTATAATCTAATCCACAACTTGGATTGGTTATATAGACTACAACATGTAATCTTTCCAGTCCATGAAGGGACCTCTTCCACAATAACCATGGGAAGAAAATAACTCAGGCCACATAAGGAACTCTTCAAAAAACACTGTAGTTAAGCAGATAAAGAGTCAGTAGAGAGAATATCTAGTATTCTATAATTTTAGTATTGGAGTGAGTGTGTGTTCATAAATAAAAAAATATTTCACTGGTCAAATGAAAAATCAACACACATAAAAATAAAACAATAAAGATTGGGAAATAAGATCTTATTTCGTCTGAAGTTTTCCATATTCTTGAGTCTCCTCAGATATGGCTTAATGAATAGTTTGAGTTATTTCTATGAAAATATAAGTAAAATAAAGAATCTCAAGGATCTCTTTTTATGACTGTGGATAGGATCTGTATGTTTTAGTTACTCCAATATTTCATAGTCAAAAAGTATATAATAATGGAGTGTGTAAGATCTCATGGAATCATCCTTCTATAATTCACCGAGTATACAATTTCTCTTTTCCAGTACAGCTACACAAGATAGACTACTTTTAATATAAAATAGCTACATTGTGGAGATTCTATTTGAAGAAAAATCATCATGATCCTATGAATCCTCATACTGAGCTCTATCATAGGTTTTAATGTTTCCTTGTAATAGTTAAGAAAATAATTATAAAATAAATCTTCCCATTAATTACATTAATATAGATATTGAGATCATTTAATTAAAATATCTCAGAATAGAAATAGTGTAACGTACTGAGGGTGACTCATATTTGAAAATGAGTCAAGATGGAAGTGATTCAAGCTGGAGGCCGGTCATATGGAGGTCGATCATCTGGCGGTGACTCAAATCTGATGGTGAGTTTGGTCTGATGGTGACTCAACTCTGGTAGTGAGTTCAGTCTGGCGATAGGTAAAGTATAACAGTATGTGAAATCTAGTGGTGAGTAATTCCTGATAATGGATCATCTATGGCAGTAGGTAAAGTGTACTAGTGACTTCTTTCTTGTGATGACTCTTTTTGAGTGGTAGATTAATTATAGTAGTGACACTTTTATGGCAGTAGATAAATTCTATCAGTGAGTCTTTTCTGGTGGTATGTAAATTCTAGTGGTGACTTTTTTTCTGCAGATAGGTAAATTCTAGCAGTTATCCTTTTCTGGTGGTAGGTAAATTCTGGTGGTGAGTTCATTTATGGTGGTAACTCTTTTATAGAGGTGACTCATCTTCAATGGTGAGCCATTTTAAATTAGAAAGGGACTCATCCCAACACTTAACAAAATTTTCATAATATTGAATTATATTATAAAATGATATCATAAAACATTAATTCCATTATAAATTGTTTTAGCCTGAGGTGGCACATTTCAGGTGATAATTGTAACACCCCATGTTTTGTTAAAAATAAGTAGAAATGCATGGAACAATATTTTAAGTAGATATTTATAACTAGACCTTAAACATAATTTTTCCACTTCCATGTTATTAATTTCAAGAAATTATCATCTATAATTGTGTTCAATAAGTTATTTGGAGTCTGATGAAACAAAATTGTTTTTTGTGAATAGTAACATACCATTATGAATAGTACTATGAATCGTAATATGACCCAAATAAATAGTAAATTTTATTATTATTTTATTTTACTAAGGATTTAAGATAATAACATCTTGGTTAATTTTTCATCGTGATATAGAAGTAGTTATAAAATTAGAATTGTTATTTTCTGAATTAAGTGTGATTTTTTTTAAAAATGAAATTAATAATATTTAGAAAATTATTTTCAAAAAATAGACTTCATTTTTTAATTTTACACATCGAAAAATGGTTTGGGTAATTTTTTGGGATTTTTCTGAAATTCTTGAATTTTTGATGAATAGTGTAATACGATAAAATACTATATAATAAAATTATCAGTGAAATACACTATTTATGACATAATAAGTGATTTTAGGCCACTTGGTTCAAAATCACATTCCATTATTACTATATTAGGTAACGTGAACTAAGAATATTCATAATCTTGGGCAAAATTATTATAATAATGATTAAAATAATAAAAAATGCCCCCTTTCGTCCACCATAAATACCACCCTCGCTCCCCTCTTCTTCCCACACCTATCAAGCCTTGATCCATGCCTATGTTATGCACAATACTCTTTCCAAGGCTCTTCCCCAAGTCCTAGAGCTTCTATTCTCACCAAAAGTCCAAAACCAAAGCCTTTAAGAAGGATCTCCAGGAGAAGAGATCAAGAGGTAAACATCCTCTTTTATTTTCTTTCTTTTCTTTCATTTTATGTTATTCTCTTCCTTTACCTTTGGCTTATTTTGGGATATTTCATTCCATATCCCCCCCTCACTTTCCATATTATTTAAGAGTTATGAGATATCTGATTTCTCTCATCAAACTATTTTTATGAAATTTTAAGAGACGTCGTTAGGTTGTCGAATTTTCATGAGAAATTTCTCAAGTTTTCTTTTATTTCAAAATTCCTTTATTTTATTTTTCTTTACGCCCATACTCTTAAAAAAGATGCATCAAAGCTCCATAATCTTTTATATTCTCTATTTTCTCTTGTTCATGGAAAATTCATCATCATTCTTTTTCTCCTCTCCCACTTATTCAAGGAATTAAAAACATTGTCCATGATGTGTTGAATTACCGACATCGTGGACAATGTGATTTCATTTTTCATTAAATACATCAAGTATGGTAATGAAAAAAAAAATTATGATTTAACCAGGTTATAATATATTTATTATTTTTCATCCATGGTTCTGGAATTCTTTTTTACACATGGTTTTAATTTATAAAACAAAATGATGTCGTTATTATCAAAGAACCACTAAAATGATCTAAACGAGCATCATTAATGTTTTAACTTATGATTCATCCTCATGTAAGAATTAAAAATGATAAATGGTATAATTTATGGTAATATAAATATGGAAATACAACTCCATTTCAAGTCTATAGTTTCACTTCCAATCGACAAGAACATCCATCATGAACAAATCATGGAAATCAAGTAAAGAACTCACCCAAAAACAGTGCAAAGAGAAAAATACTAACAATTCAAGGGTAAAATGATGTTATAAAGTGATAATATAAGATTTTATAGACATGAAAATTTTTATTTAAAATAATAATAACACTATTTTAACCATTTTACAAGAATTTTAAACATATCTGACGTAAGACAGGCCTGAGGTAAGGGAATTCTTAACTTGATTTCCATTCTTTGGGCTAACCTTCTACTTCGTTATTTATGTCGTATTAAAATTGATTGTGTGATGGTTTTGATTATATTATGTCGAATTATTTCTAGGTAAAGTGTATATACATATTCCATCCACTCTATTAAGTTTCTCTTCAATTGTATGATATTTGTAAGGGACTTTTCTTTTAAAATCCTCTTTTAAAATTATGTTTTACAAAATTCAAAAGAAATGTTTTTATGCTATTATTCATGTTGTATGATTATGTTATGGTTATTGGGTAGTGTTTATGATTAAGGTTGGGACCAATATTTCTCTCCAATGCATTAGGTATGTGTAAGTTTTAGGTCAGTCGTATGGTTACACCAAGTGTAACTGCGATGGTTACACAAATAGTAAGGTAGCCATGAGGGTTAAAAATTATAAGGTAGCAGAGAGGGTTACAAGATTATGTAAGTAATTCCCCAATATACCATTTTGATTATATTTATGTTTTAATTTTTTTTTGTTTTGACCTAGTGTAAATATCATGTTACACAAAGTAAGTATATATGGCTGACAAGCATGTATTTTTAAAATGCATTCATACATTACAAGTATTCAGGGACTAGTGTGCTCTTTCCTTATTTTTCATCCCTTACTGAGATTTTATGCTCATCCGAAGTTTTTAAATGGTTTTAATAGGTTAATGGATGTGTAATACAAAGAAGAAATACATGTTAAATGTTGAAGAATTTTCAAGGAGTCGTGTTTAAGTTTAAATGTTTTATATTTTAACAAAAATGGAAACTATTTTTTTATGGTATCCACTCTATAACAATGTGTAATGTTATGAATGTATTATGTCCCAATTATCTAAAGATATAAACTTTAAAAGATCCTCAATGTAAGAGGAAGTGTTTTCTTGACTAAATTCAACATTATGTAGCTAATAAGGCTGGTTCCTTATAGTTGGTATAAGAGTATGGTTTAGATAACTTTAGGGGTTTTGATGATGTTAAAATAATACCGTAAATGATTTTTACTCTATGATTAATTTGAAATGTTTTAGCATTTAAAGATTATCATGTTTCTTCATCTAAGATATGTTTGTTCAGAATGGTTATCTACAGAAGGAACAAGGATGCTGATGAGGTGAGGCACCAACAAAATGACATCCTTCCAGATCTACAACCCAGGATGGTTGGGATTAGAACCAAGTAGTTTTTTACAGTAATTTATCAGCTAATGCAGGGAATAAATGGTGGTGTAATCCATGAAATAGAACCAATAGAGGTACCACAACAGAACAAGATAGTAGTGGAACATTTTATTAGACAATTCCCTCTTGCATTCAAGGGATCATCTGACCTAGTAGCAGATGAAGGATGGATCAAATACCATGATAAGATATTCAATGTTATGGGATGTTCAAAAAATCAAAAGGTAAATCTTTTCATTTATCATTTTGAAGGGGAAGCTGATCATTGGTGGTCAATGGTAAAGAATATTAGGGGTATATAGGATTTTGATGCCTTATAGTGGGATGAATTTAAAAGTATTTTCCTTGAAAAATATTTTCCTAAGGTGGTGTGACTTAGGATGGAGAAGCAATTCCTTGAATTGAAGAAAACGTAGTAAGATTCAGTTGTTGTGTATTAAGAAAACATCACCCGACTAGCGAGGTATGATCTAAATCTTATTTTGGATCTTGATAGAAAAATCAACCACTTTTAATCAGGACTGAAGCCAAGGTATCGAAGGGCATTGGCCTCCTGTGAAATAAAATGTTAGGAGAAACATTCCCGATGTGCTAAGAGGGTAGATATGGATTTTGTTGATGATCATGTGCATTTTATAAAAAAGTAGAAGAAGACGTCAAGATTTCAAGCGATGGGATAGAATAAACAAAAGAAATCTGATGGTAAAAAAATACAATTTCCAGTTTGTGAAAAGTCTGGAAAGAAACACCTTGGGAAATGTCTTGGAAAAACTGGGAAGTGTTTTAAATGTGGTAAGTTTGGACATATAGCCCAAGATTGAAATGGAAATGATCCTAATACTAATCCTGATAAGCAAACTGTAAAGTGTTTTAGATGGGGTGAGAAGGTTCATTATGCAAATGGCTGCCCAAAGAAGATCTGAATGATGCAAAGAAGCCAGACTACAATCTGAAAGGTGTAGTGAGATCATTTGCGACCGCATCAGAAGATATCAGGCCATCCAATGAAGTTAAATTAGGTACTTTTTTTGTTCACTTAGATTTTTCTAAAGTTTTTTTTGATATGGGGTCTACACATTCCATCATCTCTGAGAAATTTTATGGTAAATTGAAAATATCACATCAAGAAATGAGACTTGACCTTATTAAAACACCAGGGGGAAATATTATTGCAAAGAGGAATTATAATAATATTTATATTTTGGTATGTGGAAAGAATTTACATGAAAACCTTGTTGGTTTACCCTTAGATGAGTTTGATGTTATTCTGGGAATGGATCAGCTTTCTGTTAATCATGAAAAGATTGACTGTAGAGCTAAAGAAGTTGTTTTTCAGAAAGAGTTTCTATTTGTATACAAGAACGAACCCATAAAATTGATAACATATCAAGAAGATGATAAACTATTTAAATATGGAAATGAATGTTATCTTTCTCAGATTGATGAATACCAGGGAACTATTTAGATTAATGATGTTCCAGTGGTAAATGAATACCTTGATGTTTTTTGTGATAAGTTACCCGGTGTCATACCTAATGAAGAGGTCAAATTCACAATTGACTTAGTTCCTGATGCTATGCCAATTTCAAAACCCCCATATCGTATAGCTCTAATATAACTTCTTGAATTGAAAAATTAGTTACAGGATTTTCTTGATAAAGGCTTCATTCATCCTAGAACTTCACCGTGGGGAGCCCCTATTTTTTTTGTTAAAAAGAAACATGGTTCCATGAGAATTTTCATTGATTATAGATCTTTGAATAACATCACTGTTAAAAACAAGTATCTTTTTCCTCATATCGATGACTTGTTTGATCAGCTCTAGGGAGCTCAGTACTTTTCCAAGATTGACTTGAGATCCGGATACCATAAACTCAAGGTGAAGGAGGATGATATCCCAAAACTAGTCTTTCATAATAGATATGGGCATTGTGAATTCTTTGTTATGCCCTTTGGGTTAACTAATGCACATACTGTATTCATGAATCTTATGAAAAGATTATTTCATCAGTTCTTGGATAAGTTTGTGGTTGTATTTATTGATGAAATTATGGTATTTTCTAAAAATAAATAGGAGCATGAAAAAAATCAAAGGGTTATTTTACAAACCTTCAAAATAAAAAAAATGTATGAAAAATTCTGTAAGTATGATTTTGGGTTGCAAAAGATTTATTTTCATGGGCACATTGTAAATAAGGATAGAATAATTGTTTATCCTACCAAAACAAAGGTGGTTGATGAATGGAGAAGACTCACAAATGTTACAGATATTCATAATTTTCTTGGGTTAACAGGTTATTACTGACGGTTTGTTATGAACTCTGCACGATTATCTATCCAGATAACTAAGTTAACACGGAAATGGGTTAATTTTTTTTGGATATAAGAATGAAATGTTTATTTTTAGGAACTGAAGAAGAGTTTGGTGAATGATCCAATTTTGGCCTTACCTTCCCAGAATTGTGAGTTTATCATCTACAGTGATGCTTCTTTGAAGGGACTTGGTTGTGTTTTGATGCAGAATGATCAGGTAATTTCCTATGCTTCAAGAAAACTTAAACCTCATGAGCTAAATTGTCTCACACATGATTTGGAATTGTAAACTGCAGTGTTTTCCTTGAAAATTTGGAGGAATCATTTATACGGGGCCAAATGTCAAATATATACTGACCATAAAAGTCTAAAGTATATATTCACTCAGAATAATTAAACATGAGGCATAGAAGATGGCATGAACTGATAAAGGATTATTATTACATGATCAATTATCATCCTGGAAAAGAAAACAAAGTGGTAGATACCTTGAGTCGGAAACATCATGCATCATTAACCATGCTACATTTAGAACATGATCCCTTGATTAATGATTTGATTAATTTTGGCTTAGAAGTTTTTTATTCAGAAAATACCTCCATTTTGTTTCATGTTTCAGTTCAGACATCATTTTTTTGGGTAGAATTAAGCGAGCATAAAAGGAAGACTCTGAGCTACAGAAAAAGGTAGAAACGGTTAAAATGGGTATGTTGCTAGAATTTAACCTTGATAAAGATTGTGTTTTAATATTTTAAAAAAGGTTGTGTGTGCCTAGTGATTCTTAGTTGAAGAAATATTTTTTGTGTGAAGCTCATAGTTCTCCATTTTGGGTTCATCCTGGATGTACTAAGATGTATAGAGACCTTTAGGAGTATTATTGTGGGATGGAATGAAAAGAAATATTACTGGATTTACCATGAAATGTTTGACATGTCAACAGGTTCAAGAAGATTGGTAGTTACTATATGGGATGCTTCAGCCTTTTCTAGTGATAGAGTTGAAATAGGATAATATATATATGGAATTTGTGGTGGTACTGCCAAAGACTTATCGAGGTAACAATGCGATTTGGGTTATTGTTGTTCGGCTAACAAAATATGCACATTTTCTTTCTATATGAGATATGATGCTATTGGATCAACTTTCTCAATTGTACCTCAAGGAGATTGTCAGGTTACAAGTAGTTCCTCTTTCCATTGTATCTGACCAAGATCTCATGTTCACTTATAACTTTTGGAAGGGACTTCAGAAGTCATTGGGCACAAAATTAAATTTCAGTACAGCTTTTCATCCTCAATCAGATGGGCAGTCTGAACGAACGATTCAAACTTTTGAGGATATGCTTCAAACTTATTCAATAGACTACTATGGAAGTTGGGATCAACATATTTCTTTATTTTAGATTTCATATAATAAAAATTTTCATTATAGTATTCAGATGGCACCTTTTGAGGCCTTGTATAGGAAGCGGTGTTAGACTCCAGCGTTTTTGGATGAAGTTGGTGAAAGAAATTTTATGGGGCCAGAATTAGTAGAAGAAGTGGATGAGAAAGTGATGATGATTCAGAAGCACATGAGGACATCTTAGAGCAGGCCAAATATTTATTCAAATAATATAAGTAAAGTCTTCTCTTTCAAGGTAGGTGACCATATTTTCCGTAAAATATATCCTTGGAAAAGTGTGATGTGTTTCGGTAAGAAAGAGAAGTTAAGTCCAAGGTTCATCGGTCCTTTTGAAATCTTGGAGAATGTTTGAACAGTGTCATTTAGCATAGATCTGCCTCCAATTTTGTCTCAGGAATACAATGCTTTTCATGTTTCGATGTTGAAAAAGTATGTTCCAGATTCATCACATGTCTTGAGCCCAAATGCAATTCAGCTGGAATAGAACCTTTTTTATGAAGAGAAACCAGTTCAGATTCTTGATCGAAGGGAACAGGTATTGCGGAATAAGGTAATTCACTAGGTAAATGTTTTGTGGAGAAACCACATGGTTGAAGAAGCAACATGGGAGTCTAAAAATTCTAGGAGGTAAAAGTACCCTTAGTTGTTTAATAAGTAAATAAAATTGTGAGGACGCAATTTATAAAAGGTGGGGATAATGTAACACCCCCTGTTTTTCTAAAAATAAATAGAAATGCATAGAACTTTGTTTTAAGTAGATATTTATAACTAGACCCTAAACATAAGTTTTTCCACTTCTATGTTTTGAATTTCAAGAAACTATAATCTACCATTGTGTTCAGTAAGTTATTTGGAGTCTGATGAAACAAACTTGATTTTTTTTAATAGTAAAATACCTTTATGAATAGTGATATGAATAGAAATATGACCCAAATGAATTGTAAATTTTATTAAAATTTTATTTTCTTAAGGGTTTAATATTATAACATCTTTGTTAATTTTTCATCATGATATAGAAGTAGTTATAGAATTAGAATTTTTAATTTTTGAATTAAGTATGCTTTTATTTAAAAATTAAATTAATAATATTTAGAAAATTATTTTTAAAAAATAGACTACATTTTTAAATTCAACACGTCGAAAAATGGTTAGGGAAAAGTTTTGGGATTTTTCTGAAGTTCTTTAATGTTTGATGAATAGTGAAATACAATAAAATACTGTATAATCAAATTATCAGTGAAATACACTATTTATGACATCATATGTGATGAAAGGACACTTGGTTCGAACTCACATGCCATTATTACTATTTTAGGTCACATGAACTAAGAAAATTAATAATCTTGGGCAAAAATATTATAATAATGATTAAAATAATGAAAAAACCCCTCTCCTCCACTATAAATACCACTCTCACTCCCCTCTTCTTCTCACACCTCTCAAGACTTGAACGATGCCTATGTTCTACCCAATACACCTCCCTAGTCTCTTCCCCATGTCCAGGAGCTTCTGGTCTCACCAAAAGACCAAAACCAAGTCCCTTAAGAAGGATCTCAAGGAGAAGAGATCAAGAGGTAAAAATCCTCTTTTATTTTCTTTCTTTTATTTCATTTTATGTTATTCTCTTCCTTTTCCTTTGGATTATGTTGCGATATTTTATTCCATATCACCCCTTATAGTCCATATTATGTAAAAGTGATGAGATATCCTCTTTCTCTCATCATAATATTTTTATGAAATTTTAAGAGACGTTGTTATGATTCCAAATTTTTGTATGGAATTTCTAAAATTTTCTTTTATTTCAAAATTCATTTCTTTCATCTTTTTTCCTCACTTCCTATCAAAAAATAAGCATCAAATATTCAGAATATTGTATATTCTGGATGTTCTATTGTTCATTTAAAATTCATCATCATTCTTCTTCTTCTCTTCCACTTATTCAAGGAATTAAAAACACTGTCCATGATGTGTTGAATTACCAACATCGTAGACGATGTGATTTCATTTTTCTTTAAATCCTTCAAGTTTGGTAATGAAACAATTTTTATGGTTTAACCAGGTTGTAATATATGTATTATGTCTCATCCATGTATCTATAATTATTTTTTACACATGGTTTTAATTTATAAAAAAAATAATGTCGTTATTATCAAAGTACCACTAAAATGATATAAACGAAAATAATTAATGTTTTAACATATGAATCATACTCATGTAAGAATTCAAAATGATAAATGTTATAATTTATGGTACTGGAAATATTTAAATACTACTCCATTCCAATTCTTTAGTTTCACTTCCAATCGACAATAACATCCATCATGAACCAATCTTGGAAATTAGGAAAAGAACTCATCCAAAAACAGTGCAAGGAGAAAAATACCAACAATTAAAGTGTTAAATGATGTTAAAAAATGATAATATGATATGTTATAAACATGAAATTGTTTCTGTAAAATAATAATAACACTCATTTAACCATTATACAATAATTTTAAACACGTTTGAATTATGACAATCTTGAGGTAAGAGAATTCTTAACCCGATTTCCATTCTTTGGGTTAACCTTCTACTTTGTTATTGATGTGGTATTAAAATTGATTGTGTAATGGTTTTTTATTTTATTATGTTTAAGTATGTATAATTACAATATATATATATATATATTCCATCCACTCTATTAAGTCTTTCTTCAATTGTATGATATTTATAAGGGGATTTTATTTTAAAATCTTCTTTTAAAATTATGTTTTTTTAATTCAAAAGTAATGTTTTTATGATATTATTCATGTTGTATGATTATGTTATGGTTTTTGGGAATTTTTTGTGATGAAGGTTGTGACCTATATTTTCCTCCAATACATTGGATATGTGTAAGTTGGAGGTCGGTTGTATGGTTACTCCAAGTGTAACTGCGATGGTTACACAAATAGTAAGGTAGCTGTGAGTGTTGCAAATTATAAGGTAGTCGAGAGGGTTACAAGAATATGTAAGTAATGAACCAAGATAAATTTATGATTATATTTAATTTTTCATGTTTTTTTGGATCTTTTATAAATCTCATGTTACACAAAGTAAGTATATATGGGTGACAAGCTTGTCTTTTGAAAATGCTTTCATACGTTACGAGTATTCAGGGACTAGTGTGATCTTTCCTTCATTCTCAACCCTTACTGAGATTTTGTGATCATCCCAAGTTTTTAAATTATTTTCATAGGTTAATGGATGTGTAATACAATGAAGTAATCCCTTTTAAATGTTGAAGAATTTTTAAGGAGTTGTGTTTAAGTTGTAATGTTTTATATTTTAAAAAATGGAAACTATTTTATTATGGTATCCAGTCTATAAAAATGTGTAATGTTATGAAAATATTATGTCCAAATTCTCTAAAGATATAAACTTGAAAAGATACTTAGTGTAATAAGAAGTGTTTTCTTGACTAAATTCAAGATTATTTATGTAATAAGGCCGGGTCCTTATAATCATGAAATGGTCTGATGAGAATCATCACTCGTCCTTTTTTCTTGGGATAGTTTCTTGTCAAATTCACCATTTATTTGGTTTCAACCCATTCTACATCATTATCCCTTAATGGGATGTTGGATTAACCCCTTAGGGACTGGTTAATTTACCCCTTCTATGTTTCAAAGTAGATGCCACAGTCATATGGTCCCAGTGGGCGATTGTATGGGGTGATGTACTTGTGCAATCGGTCCTCCTAGGATATAACTTTCTCATATGGTCTCCAATGGGTTTATTCATGGATCCAGAAACACCCAACAGCCCTTGTATCCATGATTCATGGACCTGATTTCCAAAGTCAGGTTCTCGTTGGACAAGGACTTGTCCAATGACACTTAAGGACTCCATTAGTTTAGGTGATGGGAAGTTGGGATCACCGCACCCCTTTTGGGGGGGGGGGATTATTGCCTATTCCAGGACTCTTTTATAGATTTAATTCATGTTCATATGTCTATGAATCTTTGGTTCATTACCTAAGACTGTTTCCATGGGTTACCCCTGGTTTTCTAGATCGCCATAGGCATACATGGATTTGATGCTATGGAGGTAATGCCGACTTGAGCCATACAACAAGTCACTCTGATGTTTATCATCATCCAGGGGGGATAGAAGGTGACTTGATGTTGGGATCAGACCCATAAAATGGGTTTCCTACATATCCTTGTGAGAGGAATCAGAACCCACTTAGTTCATAATTGTTGGGTAATTCACATAGAATCTTTCAATTTGGGGGGTCATGGTTGGATGAACCCTTTTGAAAGGGTGACCTTCTGAGCTCGGTCCTTCAAGAAGGCGTCCTACATATCCAAGTTTGATTAGGAATTATAGTTTTCATAGTTCTTAATTTTTGGGTCTTACGCAATGAAGTATCCCATTTGAGAGGTCATGATTGGGTGAACCCTTTTGTAAGGGAACCCTTTTGATCTCGGGCCTTCAAGCAGGCATCCTACGTATCCTGGTATGATCAAGAATCAGATTTCTTGTAGTTTAGAATTGTGTGGATGTTTTAATCATCAAAAATCACTAAACCCATGTGATTCATGCTTGGTGTGAGAAACAATGGGATGTGAAGGATCCAACCAACCACACACCTCCTCTCCTACTGATGGTAGAGGGAGAGCCTATGGTGGAAGAGTTCAAGGTGATGGTGGGTGAGGGCGTGAAGTGATGAACCTTTTAATGTGAGATTCCATTAAAGGTCATGTAGCTTGTACTTTAAAATATTGGGGACTTACCTCAGTGGGAGTGCCCGATAGCGCATTTTGGGAAGGGGAGGAGTGCCATCCTCGTCACAAGGGGAAGCGAACATAACCCCTTTGACTGATAACCATTCCTCATTAAATAGAAGAGCGGGTGATCACCCTTAATCTCTAGAATGGGGAGGTTCACATCAGCATCCCAAGGTTAGACTCTGGGTTTCCATGGGAATGTAGACTTAGAGACATCCCGGGAGTCTGAACCATTGTTAGAAGAGCCTTTGTGACTCTGCTTAACATGGGTATGTAGACTCATGGGGGCACGTTGATGCACCCGATGGTATGATCATACGGTTTTTGTGGATTTGGATGAGGGTTTGGATTGATATCGGGGGAGTGGTTCGCAGAGGGACTATGGAGGGCAAGACAGTAATGGAGAGGTGAGTTTGGAACAGGAGGAAAGAATACCTAAAAACAAACCATTCTGCATACTATTTTCTTATGCGGGACTGGGGAAGCTTCACATACCATAGTGGTATGCGGGCAGAGGGGTCACTGTAACACCCTGATATTTTATGAGAAGTATATTTTTTTATGTATTAAGTTATACACAAAATCAAAGTAATCTTTCACTACACACAACACTAGCTTGGCTTGTGTTATACGCAAAAGCAACCTTCCTCGATAGCGTGTGTTGTACGCAATATCGAGTTTCAATAAAAAACAATATGTTATTAAAATATTATATAAACTAGTCTTTATGAATACTATTAACTAAATTTTTATTTTTTATAACATTATTATTCATCTTACACATTTTCTAGAACATGGTATGAGGACAAAATAAATATTTCGGGTAAAATAAGTATTTTTCAAAAAATGCAGTTTTGCCACCTTTTAATGGAACACCCACTTTAAATCTAGTTTTTGATATGTTTATAAGTTCAATTTAACAAAATAAAATTCTTATTTGTAATAAGGATATAAAAATTTACTTTGAATAAATTTTTCATATTATTCTGATAACTTTCATATTTTAATGAATAGTAAAAACACACTATATTTTAATTAAAAACAACTTTTTTCATCGCAATAGTTTATATGATTAAATTATAATATTTAATGGTTTTAAAGTATAAATAGAATATATTTTTACCATTTAATATACATTATTCCATTACCATTTATTTTACATTGAATTCATAGGTAAAAACAATTCAATCATTGGCAATATTTTAACTTTTAACACCTGTTTTCTTAACAACGGGATTAAATTTAAAATAATTACTGCAACTTCGGTGTCTTGAATTTTTAAAAATGGATTCTATATTTGAATTAATTGGGTCCAAATTATGTTAATAGGTTACTTTTTTTTATATTATGAATAGTAACTACGGTAATTTTTATTTACTATAGTTAAAGGTAAATCTGGTAATTAAGGGTAAAAATAAGATTATAAAATTACCCTAACACTTGACAAAATCCTATGGGATGAATAAAAGTCGAACCATATCACCTAAGGGTCTGAATAGATTCATTTCATGGACTTTTGACCATGAAATAATATAATTATTATTAAAACCAAAGAAAGTGACAACATGTCACTCTCATAAATCTTATAAGTGTAATAATTTTAATTTAGTGATAAAAATCATAAAACTTCGGATATAAATAGTTCCTAGAAATATAATAAAATTATATACTTCATATTAATTTATTTATAATTTTTAGGGATTAATTAATTATCATTAATTATGACAAAATAGTGATGTTGAAATTATTTTATTGATTGAAATATCAAATAAATGATTTTAAAAGTATTAAAATAAAGATTTATATGAACTATTTAATGTGATCCACTAATTTTATAGATAAAAATGACATGTTATGAATCTATTAAATCTTTTATTTCGAACATATCTTCTTTATATATTTTATTTAAATTCAAATAAATGAATAGTGTCAAAATTGACACTATTGTAATTTTATAAAAAATACATATTATAAAATTGTTTAAAAATAAAAAAAAAATTTAAAAATTATAAATTAAAATTTATATGGACGAAAATGTAATAAAGTAAACAATTATGGACAATTCACAACATATAAGTAAATATTTATAATGATTTAAAATTTAGAATATCATTAACACAAATAAAATTAAATAGATTATATAAGGATAAATCAAGTCGATAATGTTTAAAATAAATTCCCAACTTGTCTAAATTTTATTAGTTGATTAGTTTACAACCCTATCTCATCTAATATTTTTATTTTAGTCATTTTTTGAGGTTTTCAAGTGGTTTTGGAATTTCCTATAAATTAATATTTCTTATAATTCCAAAGGTGTCCCTCTCCTCCCTTATAAAAGGGAACCTCCTCCCTCTCCTTTTCACACCATTTTGAGCCTTAAATATTGTCCAACCCCTACCCATTTCTCTTCTCAACTTCCTTAGAAACATACTAGATGATTCGGTCTTCTTCAAAGGCCAATTTTAGTTCCCTAAGTGTAGGTTTCAAAGAGGCGTGTCGAAGAAGAGGTAATATCTGTTACCGATTCTTTCAAATTTATTTCTTCTTCTACTTCCTATTCTTCAGTTGTTTCATTATGAAGTAATAACATCAGTATCACTCATATAATTATATGTTATTATAAATATGAAACAACCCTATTTCACTTTCTATCCATCCGACAGAAAACGAAATCACCGCGCGTGCGTACGTACGGAATACTGTCTCCATGCCGTGGTGTAATCTGTTTTCCACCACCACCTTACTTGGGTGGTTATAATGGTGTAAAGAATAACTATATATTATTATTTTAAAATTATATTCATTATGAAATAGTATACATACACTTTAATACAATTCCGCGATCATGTGAATGATATCCTCGCTCGTGCGTACGTGCGGCCTACCGTCTCCACAATGTGATGCGACTCATTCTGCATGATCTTCATTGAATAATGATTATATAAATGAATTTAATGAATAAATCTGATATATATTACATTAATACAATTCTGTAAATGAGGTATCTATAGCCTAAAAATAGGAATAAGAATTTATTCAACAAAACATGCATAAGAACATAAAGCAATGAACACCCGAATAACAAATAGAAATGAAATATTACTAATACTAAGATAAAAATATGATCATATATGATATAATAACAATGAATATTATTCTATAATAAGTGAATAACCTTATTTAAATAATTATACAGATGGTTCGGATACGTAGAAAGCATATCAGACCTAAGGTAAGGGGAAATCTCGCAATCTCATTTTTATCCGAGATTGTTTATAATTTAGAATTTACTGGGGAATATTTATCATCCACATCCATGTTTCCACAATATGTAATATTATTTCTATCCTCATAAAATTTTTTATATCCAATTTTACCTATTGGTGTATTTTTAGTAAAACATATGAAAGAAATCTTTTGTCATTTTCAGTACGATATACTTTTTGTCTTTTTCAGCCAATGTATGAGAAGAGTGTTTTATTAAAATTATACAGAATGAATGGATTTTTATGATTTCATAGAACATTATTTCCATGATGATTCCTTTACAAGTTCTTAAGTTTATTTTTAATCAACTTTTTTTAGTTTAAAATTGTATGACATGTTAAGAAAGGAAAAATGTTTTTGAAGTAGAAATGATATTTTCCTCAAGAATTGAGTTCAAGTGTTTTATCAAAATTGTTTTCCATCCAAGATAATATAGAGTTCTGTTTATATCCCTATTTTTACATTGATTTGATTATTTTATGGTGGAATTATTTTTATGATGTCCTTTTATGGATTATGTTATGATGACATGATGTTTAAGAATCCCATATTTATTACATGGGTTATGTTATGATGTGTGAATTATTATTTTGTGGCACACATAAGAATGGTTTCATTATGAGATGGGTGGGACCTATATCTCCCTCCAATGTATTGGGTAAATATTTATATCTCATAATATATACATGATTGGAATGGAAAATTAAACTGGTTCAGTGATACAAGACTGGAACGAGGAGTGAACTCAGTTCAGAAATAGACTTTGTCTTATATGATAGTCTTGGAAATGAGTCTTGGCTAATATGAAATGATTTTATATGATTATGTGTGTATGCCACAATTTTTCATGTTTTAAATTATGATTATTTGGGATTAATTTTCATTACTATGATTTATCCCATGACATGATATTTTAATCTCTTTTGCTGGTTAAGATTTTCAAAATGTTATGTTCTTATGAATATGATATGATTGATATTTATTTTGTTCACCCTTACTGAGCATTTGATCTCACCCTTTTGTATGTTTTCTCTTCCCCAAGTCAGGAAGAAGGATATTAAGTAGGATATTCCAAAAAGGGACTCTAGATATGATGAAATAAACGGGAGACAGTGTAGTTGATTTTATGAACCAGTTGTTTATGTTTCCCAGTTTCTAAAGACACTATACCTATATGGTCTTTTCGTGGTTTTGTTATATTTTTTAATAAGTATGCTTCAATTATGAAGTAATAACAATGTATGTGAAGTATGGGTCATTATAGTTGGTATCAGAGGAAAGGTATAGTCAACCATTGGAAACTAGGATGTGAAAACCTTAATAAGAACCCAAAGGATAAGTCTAAGAATAGAACAAAATCTTAGTGTTTTAGAAATGGAATGAATAACCTATGATAAGACCTAAAGTTTGAAATCTTATTACTGATTATGTGGTTTTCCTATTGTAATTAGTGTTTCTCACACTATGTTTCTTGGTTTTAGTCAATGGATGGAACCCGAAAGAACTGTGTTAATGCTGAATGCGACGGACAATGCAACGATTGTCCGCCTAAGCAACCAAACTTTATGGGAGCCGGAATGAAAAATCTTGTAGCCATGCTCACACAACTTTATCAAGCTATGAATCATCCAGGTCTTCCAAATGAGCAAAGGAAGGAGCAATATTCTGTTTAATCATTCATGAGGTAGCGTCCACCTTCATTCATCGGGTCTTCTGATCCAATAGTGGATGAACAATGGATCAGTACCACTGGAAAGATATTTTCAGTCCTTCAATGTTCTGAGAATGATAAATTCATCTTACCAGTATATCGTTTGGAAGGTGAAGCTGATCAATAGTGGAATCTTATCAATAATATGAGGAAAATGGATGAAATTGAGTCTATGGAATGGGATGAGTTCAAGAACTTAGTTTTCAATAAGTACTTCTTTCTTATTCTTTGAAAAAAGATGGAGAAGGAGTTTCTTGAACTGATGCAAAAGGATGATGAATTTGTTGGTACCTATGAAGTAAATTTTACAAGACTTGCATGGTATGCTTTCAGAATTATTATCCAACCTGAGAGTAAAATTGATCGATTCTTTAGTGGCTTAAAACCAAGTCTTTGAAGGGCGTTATCCATAAGGGAATTCAATAGCTATGAGGAAATTGTTCGATGTGCTCTCAAGGTTGAGATGGATATTGTAGTAACCCATCAGTCATATGGTTTTGATAAGAAGAGGAAAATGGAATTCAAAGGAAAATCTAAATACCACACTGAAAATAAGATGATTTTTCCTTTATTCTCAAATTATGGAAAGAAACATGGAGGGAATTGTCTTAAAGGGACAATAAAATGTTTTAAGTGTGGAAAAGAAGGTCATCGGGCAGATGAATGTCGAAATAATGGAAAGAAGATGTCTATTGATGCGGAAAAAGAAAGGGATTCACAGAATGCACCTCCTACACTTCAATGTTTCAAGTTCAAGGAGATGGGTAATTATGCCAATCTGTGCCCAAATCCAAGGGTTGTTGATGATGATTGACTTCAACAAACTCTTAAGTCCAAAGACAAAGGAAAGTTGCATGCCATTTCTATCGGTGATGTGGAGTACGATAACGAAGTGGTGAAAGGTACACTTACCATCCACTCTAAAGTAGAAAATGTTTTATTTGATTTTTGATCTACCCACTCTTTTATTTCTGAAAAATCTTCTAAGGTTATCGCCGTATTACCTCAACAATTAGATGTTGAGTTAGCTGTGACAACTCCAAATGGCACAACAGTCGCATCAAAAGTTTATAATTCTTCTCCAATTGACGTTTGTGGGAAAGTGCTTCCTGCAAATCTTGTGATCCTTCCCACAGTGGAATTTGATGTGATTCTTGGTATGGATTGGCTTTCTTTATATGGAGCTTATAAAAATTTCTAAACAAGGGAAGTCACATTTCATATTCCAGATCAATCTATGATCATCTATCGATGCAAGGATAAACATGACCTTCCCATGGAAATTTCATCCATCTTAGGGGTATTGATTCTAATAAATGAAGGTTATTTATCTCAAATTGTTGGCAAGAAACTGATGATTAAGAATATGCCCATTATACGGGAGTTTTATGATGTCTTTTCAGAGGAATTTCTGGGTCTTCCACCAAACCGTGAAGTTGAGTTTTCAATAGAACTCATACCGGGTGTTATGCCTATTTCAAAGACACCTTATAGAATGGCCCCAATTGAGTTGTAGAAGCTGAAGAAGAAACTCCAAGAGAATTTCGATAAAGGTTTCATTATCCCTAGTGTGTCACCTTGGGGAGCACATATTCTGTTTGTTAAGAAGAATGATGGATCAATGAGACTCTTCACTAATTATCGAGAACTTAACAAGATCACTATCAAGAACAAATATCCTCTCCCATGCATTGATGACTTATTTGACCAAATACGTGGAGCTCAATAATTTTCCAAGATTGATCTTCGTTCATGGTATCATCAATTAATGGTCAAAAGGGAGGATATACCAAAGACGGCTTTCCGTACAAGTTATGGACACTATGAATTTATAGTGATGCCATTTGGTCTAACTAATGACCCTACTATCTTCATGGATATAATGAATAGAGTCTTTAGAGACTATCTTGATCAGTTTTTGGTAGTATTTATAAACGATATTATTGTTTATTCAAAGAACAAGGAAGAACATGAAGATCACTTGAGAATTGTATTAAAGACCCTAAGAAAGGGGAAGCCTTATGCCAAATTTACTGAGTCTGAATTTTGGCTTCAAAAGGTTTTATTTTTGGTTCACATAATCTCAAAAGAGGGGATATCTGTGGATCCAGCAAAAACAGAGGTTATCGAAAGATGGTCGAGACCAAAAATAGAAACTGGGATCCGATGTTTTCTTGGCTTGGCTGGATATTATCAACGTTTTTGAAAGATTTTTCAAGGTTATCTAATCCACTCACCAGGTTGACTCGAAAAGGTTTTAAGTTCATTTGGACGGAAGAATGTGAATAAAATTTCAAGGAGTTAAAACGAAGGTTATCCAGTGCACTTGTGCTCACACTTCCATGTAGTGGAGAAAGGTTTGTGATCTATAGTGATGCATCCATGAAGGGATTGGGTTTTTTTCCCATGCAAAATGATATGGTGATAGCTTATGCCTCACGATAGTTGAAAATCCATAAGCAAAATTACCCAACTCATGATTTCTAGTTAGCTGTAGTAATATTTACATTAAAGATTTAGAGGCATTACCTTTATAGTGAAAGGTGTGATATTTATACAGATCATAAAAGTTTAAAGTATATTTTCACACAAAAGGAGCTGAATATGCTCCAAAGAAGATGGTTGGAGCTGATTCAGGATTATGGCTGCTCAATTCATTATCACCCTGGGAAAGCAAACAAGGTGGCATATGCATTAAGTTGACAAGACCATGCTAGATTATCCATGATTAAGATCACAAAAGATCCAATATTTATGGATTTACAAAGGATTGATCTTGGAATTATAATGGAAGGGGAAGAATCTTATCTTTCTCAAATAAATGTTCAATCATCTATTCATGTGAGGATTAAAGAGGCACAAAAAGAAGATGTAGAGTTACAAAAGAAGGTTAGAAATGTTCATGAAATCAACCCTGATTGTGATGGGATAGTAAGGTTTAGGAATCGGGTTTGTGTTCCTCTCATCCCAGAATTAAAGAAGGAGCTGCTGGATGAGGCTCATAGTTCTTCATTCTCTATTCATCCTGGAAGCACGAAGATGTATAGGGACCTAAAAGAGTACTTCTGGTGGGATGGCTTGAAATGAGATGTTTCTGAATATGTCTCTCGATGCTTGGTTTGTCAGCATGTTAAAGATGAGAGACAGAAGTCTAAGGGTTGTTACAACCATTACCCATACCAAAATGGAAGTGGGAAAACATCACCATGTAATTTTTCACTGGACTTCCTAAAACATCCAAAGGCAATAATGCAATCTGGGTCATAGTTGATCATTTTACGAAGTCAGCACACTTCATTTATATTAGAGAATATTTCTATCTCGATCAGCTTTCTAGGATATATGTAAAGGAAGTGGTAAGATTTCGTGGAGTACCACTTTCCATTATATCTAATCAGGATCCGAGGTTTACCTCAAAGTTCTGGTGAAGTCTTCAGCATACTCTAGATACAAAGTTGAGTTTTAGCACTGCTTATCATACTCGGATAGACGGTCAGTCTGATAGAACAATTCAAACTCTAGAAGACATTTTGAGAGCTTGCTCTATGGATTTCAAAGGTGCTTGGGATCAACACCTACCTTTGGTGGAATTTTCTTATAATAGTATATTTCACTCCAGTATTAAGATGGATCCTTATGAAGATCTCTATGGAAATAAATTCCGAACTCCAACTTTCTGGGATGAAGTTAGGGAAAGAAAGCTATTAGGACCTGATCTTGTTGATGAGATGGCAGAAAAGGTCCGATCTATTCGACAACACATAAGAGCTGCTCAGAGTCGACAAAAAAGTTATGCCGATAACCGAAGAAAAGACCTAGAGTTTGAAGTGGGTGATAAAGTGTTCTTAGGAATATCTCCTTGGAAGAGAGTAATGATATTTGGAAAGAAGGGCAAGTTGAGCCCTAGGTATATCGATCCTTTTGAAATACTGGATTGTGTTGGGAAGGTAGCTTACCGATTAGCGCTTCCACAGAATCTCTCTCATGTTTATGATGTATTCCATGTATCTCTCCTGATAAAGTACATACCTGATCCTTCACATGTACTAAGCTCAGAAGTTGTACCGTTGGAGAAAGATCTTTCTTATGAAGAACAACCTATAGAGATTCTGGATCGTAGCGAAAAATTTCTACAAAACAAGACTACTCGTTCGGTTAAAGTTTTATGGAGGAAACACCAATTAGAAGAAGCTACATGGGAGCTTGAGGATATGATGAGGGAGAGGTATCCTCATCTGTTTGTTACGAAGTGAAGAATTTTGAGGGTGAAATTCATTTTAAGGGGGGTAGAATGTAACACCCTGATATTTTATGAGAAGTATATTTTTTTATGTCTTATGTTATATGCAACAAAAAAGGAATCTTTCACTACACACAACACTATCTTGGCTTGCGTTATATGAAAAAGAAACCTTCCTCGATCATGTGTGTTGTACGCAATATCGAGTTTCACTAAACAACAATGTGTTATTAAAATATTATATAAACTAGCCGTTATGAATATTATTAACTAAATTTTAAATTTTATAACATTATTATTCATCTTACACATTTTCTAGAACATGGTATGAGACCACAATAAATATTTTGGGTAAAATAAATATTTTTCAAAAAAAGCAGTTTTGCTGGCTTTTGATGGTACACCCACTTTAAATCTAGTTTTTGACATGTTTATAAGTTCAATTTTACTAAATAAAATTCTTATTTGGAATCAGGATATAAAAATTTACTTTGATTAATTTTTCATATTATTCTGATAACCTTCATATTTTAATGAATAGTAAAAACACGCTATATTTTAATTTAAAACAGCTTTTTTCATCCCAAAAATTTATATGGTTAAATTAAAATATTGAGTGGTTTTAAAGAATTAATAGAATATATTTTTACCATTTAATATAATGTATGTCAGTACCATTAATTTTACATTGAATTCATAGGTAAAAACATTTCAATCTTTGGTAATGTTTTAACTTTTAAAACCCATTTTCTTAACAACAGGATTAATTTCAAATTAATTACTGAAACTTATGTGTTTTGAATTTTTAAAAATGGATTCCATATTTGAATTCAGTGGGTCCAAATTATGTTAATAGGTTACTTTTAATTTTTTTGATATTATGAATAGTAACTACGGTAATTTCTATTTACTAGAGTTAAAGGTAAATCTGGTAATTAAGGGTAAAAATAAGATTATATAATTACCCTAACATGTTCCAAAATCCTATTGTATGAATAAAAGTTGACCCATATCACCTAAGGGTCGGACTATATTCATTTCATGGACTTATGACCATTATGTAATATAATTATTATTAAAACCAAGGAAAGTGACAACATGTCACTCTCTTAAATCTTATAAGTGTAATAATTTTAATTTAGTGATAAACATCATAAAACTTCAGATATAAATAGTCCCTGGAAATTTAATAAAATTATCTATGTCATATGAATTTATTTATAATTTTTAGGGATTAAATAATTATCATTAATTATTACACAACAGTGATGTTGAAATTATTTTATTGTTTGAAATATCAAATAAATGATTTTAAAAGTATTAAAATAAAACTTTATATGAACTATTTAATGTGATCCACTAATTTCATAGATAAAAATGACATGTTATGAATCTATTAAATCTTTTAGTTGGAACATATCTTCTGTATATATTTTATTTAAATTCAAATAAATGAATAGTGTCAAAATTGACACTATTGTTATTTTATAAAAATTACATATTATAAAATTGTTTAAAAATCACAAAAATATTTAAAAATTATAACTTAAAATTTATATGGCCGAAAATGTAATAAAGTATACAATTATGGACAATTCACAACAAATAAGTAATTGTTTATAATGATTTAAAATTTAGAATATTATTTCTACAAATAAAATTAAATAGATTATATAAGGATAAATCAAGTTGATAATGTTTAAAATAAATTCCCAACTTGTATAAATTTTATTGGTTGATGATATTACAACCATATCTCATATAATCTTAGGATTTGATTCATTTTTGGAGGTTTTTAAGTGGGTTTGGAATTTATTATAAATTAATATTTCTTATAATTCCAAAGGTCCCCCTCTCCTCCCTTATAAAAGGGAACCTCCTCCCTATCCTCCTCGCACCATTTTGAGCCTTATAGATCAGCCAAAACCTGACCATTTCCCTTATAAACTTCTATAGAAACATACTAGAGGTACTTTTCTTCTTCAAAGAACAATTTTAGTGCCCTAAGAGGAGGTTTCAAAGAGGCGTGTCGAAGAAGAGGTAATAACCGTTACCGATTATTTCTAATTTATTTCTTCTTCTAATTACTCTTATTTAGTTGTTTCATTATTAAGTAATAAAATAATTATCACTCATATACTGATATGTTATTATAAATATGAAACAACCCTATTTCACCTTCTATCCATCCTATGGAAAACGAAATCACCACGCGTGTGTACGTACGGAATACCGTCTCCACGCCGGGGTGTAATCTGTTTTCCACCACCACCATAATTGGATGGTTATAATGGTGTGAAAAATAACTATATATGATTCTTGTAAAGTTATATTGATTCTTAAATAGTATAAATACATTTTAATACAATTCCATGATCATGGGAATGATATCATCGTCCAGGCGTACGTACGGCCTACCGTCTCCACGATGTGATGCGACTCGTTCTACATGATCTTCATTGAATAATGATTATATAAATGAATTGAATGAATAAATGTGATATATATTACATTAATACAATTCTGTAAATGAGGTATCTATAACCTAAAAAGTGGAAAGAGAATTTATTCGACAAAACATGCATAAGAACATAAAGCAATGAACACACGAATAACAAGTAGCAATGAAATATTACTAATAAGAAGATAAGAATATGATCATATATGATATAATAACAATGAATATTATTCTTTAATAATTCAATAACATTATTTAAATCATTATACAGGATTTTTGGATACGTACAAAGCATATCGGACCTAAGGTAAGGGAAAATCTCGCAATCTCATTTTTATCTGAGATTGTTTATACTTTAGAATTTACTGGGGAATATTTATCATCCACATACATATTTGATCAATATATAATATTATTTATATCCTCATACAATTGTTTAAATCCAATTTTACCTATTGGTGAATTTTTAGTGAAATATATGAAAGGAATCTTTTTTCATTTTAAGTATGATATAATTTTTGACTTTTTCATCCAAGTACGAGAAGAATGTTTTTTTAACTTATATGACATGAATGGATTTTTATGATTTCATAGAACATTATTTCCATGATGCTTCCTTTACAAGTTTTCAAGTTTATTTTTAATCAACTTCTTTTAGTTTAAAATTGTATGATATGTTAAGAGAGGAAAAAAATTTGAAGTAGAAAGGATATTTTCCTCAAGAATGGAGTTCAAGTGTTTTATCAAAATTATTTTCCATCTATGATAATATAGGGTTCTGTTTATATCCATATTTTTAAATTGATTTTATTATGTTATGATGGAATTATTTTTATGATGTCCTTTTATGGATTATGTTATGATGACATGATGTTTAAGAATCCCATTTTTATTACATGGGTTATGTTATGATGTATGAATTATGATTTTGTTGCACACATAAGAATGGTTTCACTATGAGATGGGTGGGACCTATATCTCCCTCCATTTCATTGGGTAAAGATTTATATCTCATGAGATAGACATGACTGGAATGGAAAGTTAAACCAGTTCAGTGATACAAGACTAGAACGAGGAGATAACTCGGTTCAGAAATGGACTTTGTCCGCTATGATAGTCTTGGTAAAGAGTCTTGACTAATAAGAAATTATTTTCAAATATTATGTGTTTATGCCATAATGTTTCATGCTTTATGTTATGATTATTTGGGATTGCTTTTCATTACTATGATTTATCCCATGACATGATATTATGATCTCTTTTTCTGGTTAATATTTTCAAAATGTTATGTTCTTATGAATATGATATGATTTATATTTCTTTTGTTCACCCTTACTGAGAATTTGAGCTCACCCTTTTGTATGTTTTCTTTTCCTCAGGTTAGGAAGAAGGATATTAAGTAGGATATGCCAAAAATGGACTCTATATATGATGAAATAAACGGGAGACAATGTAGTTGATTTTATGAACCAGTTGTTTATGTTTACCAGTTTCTAAAGACACTATACATATACGGTCCTTTCATGGTTTTGTTATATATTGTAATAAGTATACTTCAATTCTGAAGTAATAACAATGTATGTAAAGTATGGGTCATTATAGTCACCAACATACCAAAGTAGTATGCGGGATGGGATAGAGACCATCGCACACCATAGTGGTACGCAGTCTTGAATATGGTTTTTCACACCGATTTTGGTTCTATCTACGTACTAATGCAATACGCAGCGCTGAGATGAATCTACATAGAAATACACCAAATGGAACACCATATTGATTGAGGGTATGGGGGATTATCGTTCGTAGGGATTTCATCCATGAGAAATATGTGGTTTTAAATTCACCAATTAGGTTCTCAGTTCTATTATTATTATGAAGTTACCCCAATTTATGGTTATTGTATGGATATACCTGTGGAGAGTGTGGTTTCAAATTTGGGCTTCTCCAATGAATTAAGACAAAATCTCGAATCTTCTCTGAGTTATTTCTCCAAACTTATGGGGTCCCCTTTGACCTTTCTTCACCCAAACCCTCCCAATTCCTTTTGCGCTCCTTTTCTAGAGAATCGGGGAAATCATATCTATGGGAATGTGGCACCATTTACAGAAGCACATGAAGAGATATATTTACCCGTGGAAGACTTGGTCAAATGGGGTTTGCAGAGGCTTCAGTTTACAATCATGTTTTGTGGAACCCTACTGGTTTTCTTTGTTCGTGAACTACTGAGTTTGCGATACGGTATGAGGATGAATTTTTCATGCATGATTCCTTTAGCAATGCGGTTCGTTTTCCACTAGGTTCACTGGCCATTTCCCTGTGGGCTAGTGCCTCAAAGTTCATTCCGCATACCGGTGGTTGGCAGTTCATGTGGTTCGCGAACCCTTTCTGTTGATGGTATATCGACCACTTAAAATCTTTTTAAAACATGAATTCCTTCATGTTTCTTCCAAATATTGTAGCTTAATGGGAGTCCATTCACCTTGTTATACTTGCAGCAATAATTTCTTCCTTCTAAAAAGTGATTGGAGGAGTATTTTCTTCCCTTGGAGAAATTTTCAAGACCCTATAAATGCCCCCATTGGAATGGGGTTCGTTCAGAACGAAAAGTGGACTATTGCAATGTAGAGGCGGTCCTAAACTGAAATGGTTAACAAAAAACATATAGGTCTGGTTGTAGGGAAAAACCCAATATATAGGGTCCCATGTCATTTGTGTTTTACACTTTTTCATGGTAAAAAGTGCTCCTAACTCTCCCTCAGCTTCCTCTACCTTCGTATATCGTTTCTTTTGTGAAAACCCTGCTCTTGAACCACTTCATACATGCAACAGACCAAATTTTTCGCCATTTATCTACCCACAGACCAAATTTTGGATTTTTTGAATGGAATTATGGAATTTTGAAACTAAATATAGATTCCACATATAAGAACACTATGCTGCTTGTGTGTCTGCATACCAATCTTGAACCAGCAAACCAAACTTTAAGAATTAACAATCCAAACTTTAACTTTTAATACACAATCTTTTAAAATGAACTTGATGAGGTCGCGGTCCACAGTATCCACCATCCATGAACACTTCTATTTGCCGGACAATGTTATGTGGGCCAGCTCCTCACGGTTGCTTTTCAAACCATGGATGTATGTAGTATATGTCCACCGGGTAGCATATTAGTATATGGTGATTGCTTCCACACATGATGCATTATGCATGATATGCCTACCACATTCTATTTCTGGGAATATTATGTAGATCCCTATGTGGACATATTTTTTATTCCTTTATCCATTCATCCATAGCCTTTATCCAACAACTTTTATTGGACAAAATTTTTATTAGCTTTTGGATATTCCTGTGTAGGCTACAATGGCTCTTTCATAGGCTTCTACTGACATCACTTATTCTTTATAGGCTACTAATATTGTCCCTTTTTCTTATAATGATGAAATATCAAAGAACATGGTGGTTTTTATTGACAAAAAAATTCGGGTCATTCTATTACACCAATCTTTGGCGAAATTTATTACGGCGATTCAAAGGGAGTACCCGGCTTTAGGTATGCTTCCTTTTTGCAGCTTCGGTCTATTGTCTGATACAGTGATCCCAGTGCCAAATCTGACCGATCAGCCTACCTCCAAGATAATTAACACCTTTATCCCAAAGGCATTGATTTTTTCCAAGGGGAGGTACCTTCAGAGGGTTATTTCCTCTAGGTCCTTACCGAACTACGAGCCTCAAACTTTAGAGTAATAATAGAATAAGTGCAACCAGATGGCCCACTACTACAATAACATTGCGCAGAAAGCTACAATGAATGAATATCATTGTTGGTCTTCCTAGAGGGATCTTTTCTTTGAAGGATCATTTGTCTTAGACTATGGGTGGAATTTTTGGGTTCTCCATAGTTGTGATGAATTTCGAACAGAGATGCAAACCATGAGACAATATGAGGTTGCTTAGATTTCTTAGACATACACCCACCGTTCCACAGCCCTTATCTCATAACTCCTATGAAGGTGAAGTCTCGACACCAATAGCTTCAATTTAACCCATAGGGAGGTAAGCATCAGTCTTTGGGACATTCAGATAATCTCGGGAGTCCCTATCATCGGGGATATTTAATATAAATTCCTACCTCCCTCCTCGGTTTGGGATGTGGAGGAAAGAACCCCTACTTTGGAAAGGAAACTCATCTTTCAAGCGATGAAACTTTTGAATGAAATTGATTATTTCTGAAGTAGGATGTTCCTTTTGATGAGTGATTGTGTGTTTTTGTTAAGCACATTGGTTTAGATCCTGATCCATGGAGACCCAGGGTATTTCCTACCAAAACCAATTAGAGGCGAGGAGGTTCATATTAGCCCACCCTGTAATAGGGGAATTTGGGTAATTGGAGATGGGGGATCATCCCTGATGTTGATTTATTATTTCGACTAGTGGCTTTATTGGCCACATTTTTGAGCCGGTGGCTCTTACCAGTGTGGGAATCTAGTAGTGTAAGAGCCTAAACTTTTATCATGTCCACTCAATTGGCCACCGACAGATGTATCAATTTACATATCCTAGTGTTGGGAAAGATTTACCGCCTACTAGGTCGAATCTGCAAGGGGGGCCACCTTACCAGATGATTGGACCTTTCTAATTTTTTTGGGGATTGATGGGGTCCCACATAAGAGGTTATTCCTTTATCAATTCTTTACCAATTCTACATTCCACCCTCCGGACATTTCTTTATAGCACCATTGGGGTCCTGTTGTTGTCTAGGGCTTCAAAGGATAAGTGATAGGAAAAAACCAAAAAGAACGAGCAAGACTTAATGGATTATCTCTATGTTTAAAAATGTTTATCTTATCACCCTTATAATTACCCTACTGGAACTATTACAAATAATTCATCTAAAAACTATTTCAATTGAGGTTACTTATATTCTTTGAGAGAAGGAATATTTGTTTCCCATATTAGAGGGGAGCTTATTTGTGAGGGATATGAACCCTACGATTTAGTCGTCAATTTAACTATGTCCAAAAGTTGTGTCCTTCTCTCAACAGTGCTCATTAGTAGAATAATCAGATGATATCCCATCAACTATGACTAATTTTTACCAAGGAGGACACCCAATGCCCGGACAGACTTCCACATCCTAAGGATTTCATGTCGTACCTTACCAAAAACTATACTGAGACCCAGGTTAAATCATATCCCGATGGACAATTAGCCAACCTAGTTCCTATTGTGACAACTTCCATGGCATCTAGGGAAAAAGGTAAATGTGTATCAAAAGGTAGTTTTTGAACACTCTTTACAATGAAAATTCCTTTGAAGTCCTCCTGGCTCCCCCTCCCCCTCGAAGAAAATTGTGAAATATGGGGTTGTGAAATCACGAGCGGCTGAATAAGCTATTGAAGATTGTGTGAGGAGTCCACTATCCATTCCCCCTATGGATGATTTTCTAGTGGCCATGAGGAAATGGGACCTTTTCAAAGGTCATCCATATACTCGTGACCGGTCCCCTCATGATATATGGAAGCTCTTCCAAACTAGGGAAGCTAATCTCACTGTCATTGACTATGTTTCAGCACCCGCTGGCATTTATTTAGATGAGGATCCAGAGAGGTTGGGTCATTACCTAAAGGACCTCAATACCCTCATCCATTCACAAAGTGGTAACCACAAATTCATGCATTGAGTACTTGCCTTGCTGCACCCAGAGACCGATGATGAGGATGAAAACATCGTTGGATCACTTATTGCAGATGACATGGAAAAATATTTTTTTACATGCTCCCAACATCTCATAAATGTTCATCTTTTCGAGGTCCTGAGTTTACAGTGACACATGGGAAACATTTTCGATTGTTGAAACCTACTCTTCTCCCCTACACCAACATTCTAGTGATGGTTATCCCAGTTATGGCTGCATTTCTAAATTCCTAGATAATTTGGGATGAACAAAGGGTGAACCCTTCAAATGAAGACACATTGAGGCTTCTTTAGGGGGATGTTTCAACTTTTCAGGTTTTGGGGGATCCGTTTCTCCTACCGGTATTTCGTCCATTGAAGATCCTGATGAGGTGGCTTCTTACTTGAATGAAATGGACAAGCGTCTCCACTCTTCTACATATAGTAATTACTAGTTGGACCATTTGGCATTGATGGAAGTACTCCCACAGCTAACGAGATAGGTTTTATATGAAACATTTGACCTTAAATTATTTTAATGTGGAGATTCTAAAGGTTTCCCACTCCCCTTTTTACTTTTTTAGGGGCCTGAAGGGACACAGAAAATGTCCCTTTCCCTGATTTATCCTCTTGGAGGTACTGTAGTTGGGGAGTGCACCCTATCAATGGTAATGGGTTTTGCGGAAGGATCCCCTGGAGCCCAATAACATATGGAAGCAATCATTTATGACCCATCCAAGGCATTTATCCCTCCAACTCCTCTTTGTTCTCTTATTCAGGATTCATACCCCCAATAATAAAAGAAACGTAAGCAAGCCTCCCAACTATTAAAGTGCATTCGAAGGGGAATCACAAGTAATTGTCTATTCACCAAGGGATTGAACAAAGTACCCTTATCTTGTTGAATCATTAGTACATGTATGTATTTTGACACAAGTCCTATCAGTAACCAGATGATGACTACTCATTCATCTATATCTCTTGTCTTCTTTAGTAAAAAGGAAGGGTCTCCATCTTTTACAGCTGACCGAAAAAGGGAAATAGATCCATATAAAGAGATTGGGGGTACTGTTAACCCCTCAAGTGTGCCTACTCACACTCAAATGATCTCTTCCCAAAAAAATAAGAAAATCTAGAAGTTGAAGGCTCACTTGACCATGTTGATTTGACTCTCATGGAGAGAGAAGGGGTGGTCTTTGTAATAGGGGAAAACTCCAGTGGTGAGCCCCAATCCCTAATTTATTTTTAAGGGAATTAAAATATCGAGGAGCCCATAAATATTGATCAAAATTCATTTTCCCCTATATAGGGAGTCACTTAATAGATTGATATTATGTCTGCTCATGGTAGCTTGGGAGAAGTCACAATCAGAGAGGATGATGTTCTGACGCCTAAAAATTTAGAGCGGGCTATCATTCCCTTTTTTCCAGTTCTAAGAGAAGTTGTGTTTTATGCCCCCAGAATCTCGAGACTAGTACCCTTATATGGAATAACTATACCAAAAGACATTATATTAATCAGCAAACTTTTGAGGGCCACCTTGAGGGATACTGTTTTGGTCGAGCATGGCCCGAGGTCTTTAGTATTCTTGAGTTACCATGGACCGAAACTGATGATTGAAAATGCAGCACCACCTATTTTAGATAGTGGTATTGCTATAGGGGTGGTAGGTACTAAATCCATCTCCTCCTTATTCTCAAAATTGAAACCACAAGCCTTAGTAATAGTGGCAGACTCCCCCATTATATCTTCCATTGCAATTACCGGGGATGAGGTCGTTGCAAGATCAAGCTATACTATAGCTGCTGAATCAAGTCCCTCTCTTGTGACATTCATTACTAACTTTATTTCATCATCAAGAAGTGACTCTGATACCAATTGAGAAATCTTGGTCGATCTTCATCTCATTCAGTAAAAGTCATGGAGAAATCCTTTGAGATTAATTTTTCAGACCCCATTGACTAATATGCTGTTGAAAATTCTAAAATTGCACTGCGAGTTTGTTGTCTTGGGTTTTGGTATATTTCGATATCATGGTATTCATGATATAGTAAGGCAGGTAGAAGCTTCTTGAGAAGCAACTGGTATTCTTGAATCTCAAATTTTCGTGGCAAAGTCGACAAATTATCTTACTGCTATATGGAAAATTCTCATTGAAAAAACTTCCAATCATGTTAGAGTGGTTTCAAGGTTACCAAACGAACTCATGAAACAAGAGTCCTTAATAGAAAAGCTCAACCAAGAAGTGGAGAAATAGATCTAGAAACTAGACCAGCTTAAATAGGAGCGGGCTTGGGCTATGGTCATCTTTGAGGAGGGGAGATGGGAAATGAATGAAGGAGAAAGGACCAACCTCTAATCCATGATGGACAGAGAGGCAATGCAGGTAAGCACGGAGTCCAAGAGTGTGAATTTATTAAATCTTCACCAATCCATTGAGGAGTCGCATCGATCTTTGATGAAACCCTGCAACTCTGTCGAACGTCTCTTGTAAATATCATGTCATTATTACAAGGAGAGGCTATAGTCTATGGATTCCCACCATATATTTTTATGAAATATGATGGAACCAATTTGCCTTTAAATGCTTCTTCTTTTCCTTTTCATATCATGCAAATTCATCACAATCAATCATATAAATATCATTTCGATCAGGTATTATTTTTGAGCCCTGAATCAAAACCATTAAATTGAAATAATCGAATCGGGCTCTATTTTTTTCCTAAGCCATGGGACTCAATGAGCATAGTTCGACTATTGATGAGGTTGTATGGAACACCTCTTTAACTTTTGTGTTGTTTTTATTTTTACCCTAATTATTACCTCAAACTGCTTGACATGAGCTTAGAGGACATAACGTGAATTTTTTTTAGGCCTCCCTTTGCGGGTTTTCGACCAAAAAATCTTTATGTATCTTTTAATGGCTCGACATTTTATTTGTTAAACCATACATGGTGTAGTTTTAACTAAAAAATACTTAACATTAATACAAATTTCCACTTTTCCTTCTTTCACTCTTGCAAGTATGGCATACTTTTTGCTGGTAGTTCATGGTCCTACCAATCAAACTTATTACAGATGTTTTAGGTCGAACAACTTTGACCAAACTTAAGGGGTTAGGGGTCCCAATTTAATATTTTTTAGCCAGTAATGCTCTAATCTCCTTCATACATGGATTATGGATTTTTATTGACCCTAAATTTGTTTATTTTGGACATGAATGAGGATCATGAACTGTTTTATAGGCATACAGAGGTAGGAGATGACTCTCCTAAGGAAGAATTTTCCCTTGATTGATGGTAGTTTTGTAGGAGACATATTCTAAGCCACTAGGGAATGATGTGCATAGTCAAAAAAAAAGTGTATGTAGGACATTGTCCTTCCATCTCTGATGGCATGGTATGGTTTGCAACACTTTTAATTTATTTTGATGTTAGGATCCACAGAGGGTGGCCGGTATGAGTGATGGTTTCTGAAAATATTAGGGATATTCATATAATCTTTGAGAGGGAAACTGTTTCCACACGGTTCTTACTTGCATAAGGTAGAACTAGTGAATGGTTAGTATTGATAGATTTTTTTTATGTTAGGGTAATTTGGAATGATGAAGGTTTGTAAGACATTATCTATGGGTTTACCAAATCCAAGTGTGTGACAGGACATGAATGTCATCTGATCGTACGAAAACTGTAAAGTACTCTCCTGATAGCGAATTTTTCTTTGATTGACAGTCGTTTTGTAGGTGGTATATACAGAGCCTCTGGGGAATGATGTTCATAGTCATAAAAAAGTTTCCATATGAAACTATACTTCAATTTTTGATGGCTATGAATAATTATATATATTGGTAACTTTCTGAACATGGAATATGATCTCATTCAAGGGGTGCACCTGACACAAAAAGGGAAATTTTAACTAAACTTATACAGGAAACCTGGAAATGAGTGGGGGAATTCTTCTTTGGTATATGAATCAATTTCACACATATGGATGGGGAATATTTATTTTATAGAAACCTCAAAAGAGAACAGAGATGAATCAAGCCCCATGGTCTAATATATCTAGGATGTGTGTAGGAAGGATAATGTAAACCATGTATTTGAGGTCCCTTGAATCAAGAGGGATTTTACAGGGTTTGAAATCCATTGGGCATACTGAGATAGGAGAGGACTTTCCTGGGGACGAATTTCACATTGATTGTTGGCCATTTTATAGAAGATATATGCAATGCCACTGGGGAATGATGTGCATAACAAAAAAATGGTGTTTGTAGGACATTGGACTTCAATCTCAGATATCCATGGTAGATTATAGAGATCGAGATCACTCAGATCATAGAGATTGTGGTATGGAAGGAGTGTATATAGATATATTGTAGTTATTTGGGTTGTGATTTACTCATGAAATTAGTTATCCCATATATATATTTGACTCATATGTAGGGCGAGGCATTTGTCCCATATTTGTGGTACCATTTCATTTAACGTCATATGTCCTGGATGTGGGGTTCCTTATGGGGAAGAGAACCATGACATGCCTTTTAGGGTTGTGCTTCTTGGACCAAATTCTAAGACTGTTTTGCCATAATTTCATGGTGGGTCTCTTGTTAAGATACGTAATATCACTTGACCTATGCTTGGTGTGAGAAAAAAGGGATTACAAGTATTCTGGGTCACCACTTAAGAATAGAAAAATCAACATCATGGAAAAAATGAATCAAGAGGGATGGCATGGGTCTTGGAATCCATCGAGCATACATAGGTAGGAAAGGACTCTTCTGAGGATGAATTTTACTTTTTATTTACGACCGTTTTGTAGGTGAAATATGAAGACATTGGGGCATGATGTGAATAGTCAAACAACGTTTTCCACAGAACACTGTCCGTCCATCTCATATGGCCATGAATGTTTATGGGGATCTATGATTTCATAGAGTGAGGAGTTTGAAAAATTGGAAAGATGTGTCTGTGAACGTAAGAAATACCCAGACTGTGATTAACCATGAACTAATAGAGCTTACCCATAGATCTAACTCATAGGTATAGGGTGAGTAGGATATTTTAACTTATTATGAGTGGGGAGTGGTACTTTTGTGAACTCATAATAATTGAGAATTGGGACACAGGTGACTCTTTAAGAATCTCAAAATTTATTATCATGTGGTCAGGACCTTTCATGGACTCCCCGCACAAGGCTGGCTTACGCCTCGGGGAAGGGAATTTTTTTAAAATAGTGGTTGGGTCGAGATTCTAGGTCTAAGAGTCACTACATATACTTCAAGTGAAGAAATCAAGTCATATTTAGTTCTAAAAATTCCCTAAAAATATTTGGTTCATGTGTAGGGACATGCAAAGGAATTTTTTTCAATGGCTATTCTAGGATTTCAAATACAAGTGTCACTACGTATCCTGCAAGAGCATGAATCAATCCGCGCATTGTTCTAAAGTTTCCCTATACCTATCTGGCTTGAACATAGGGGTAGGAACATTTGTGTTGTTTCATCCACAACTGGAGCAAGTTATACCATACTTCTCTACAATTTTCATTCGTAAGGGAATCATTACCACTGATCCTAATCTCATGTGAGTTATAATCGATGTGATAAGCATGGAGTTACAAGGGTTTCCCACTACAGTGTGGGAGGGATAAAGGATATGATAGTGGTTTTTTGTGGGGTCTGGGCTAAGATCATACTTTTTCATACTACTAGAAATCCAAAATCTAACATGATATCTATAGGTAAAGTTTTAAGTTTAATTCATCCCAATGATTTATGTTCACATTTGTCATATCCCAGCAGAGTTGCAGTGCAGGGTGTCATGTTGTCTTCATCATAGCCTAGCTGATGAAGAATTCACAGTGGGAGGATATTGACTCCATAGTCATTTTCCATGAAAATTCTCTGGACATCAATTCCATTTATCTTTCCAAACACATATGGGAGTTTTATGTTCCCTTGCATGATGGAGTCTTCATCCCTATCTGTGAAAGAGATAATGGTAAGAAATTATTTAGGATTTGTCTCCATCCAGTAGAATTTTGTTATTGCTACTTCAACATCAAATTTCTAGGGACTTCGTAAGGCATCGATGAGCACCTCCCTAAGATTTGTGGAAAGACTAAATGCATCCAGGATTGACAGATTTTCTAGCAATGAATTCATCTACATTAGAATATCATATTTGATCTCTAAAGTTCAGAGCTTCCTAGATCAAGGTTTCTCTTTCACAAACACATTAGGGTCTTGGGCTTTGAATGTAGATGGTTCA
Organism: Viscum album; assembly: GCA_963277665.1. Lineage (NCBI taxonomy): Eukaryota > Viridiplantae > Streptophyta > Magnoliopsida > Santalales > Viscaceae > Viscum > Viscum album. The sequence goes on along the minus strand of OY728129.1, from coordinate 1,419,286,334 downwards.
GCCTCAATTACAGGGGTTGGTGGTGTTGTGGTCCTTTTCAGGTTTAGTCAAATTGGTCCGCTCATATTCCATGGGCAATTTGGTATTTGTTATTTATCTTATTAATATTCCAAGATAACTAGGATTAGATCCTCTAGTGGGGCATAGTAGCATTTTGGTCCCCGTTGTGTCCATCTGATGGTCCTTCCATGTGTTTCTATGATGTTAATGGTTTCAGTTATGGCATGACCAGGAATTTGACTCCTACCATGATCATGCTTTCCAGGAAACTTCCAGCCTCTGTGACCTCCTCCTCCGAATCTCTGGCTGGGAATGAAAAATTTGGGTTTGTGGACATAGTCTCCATCAAAAAAGGGGTCCATCAAGCGAATGACATTAATGTAGCTGAAGATTATTTCTTGATAAAGAAATGTTTTTTTCTGGCTGTCTTCTTCTGATGGTGTTTTTTGGAGGAGAGGTTCCCATTGTATTTTTTGGAAGGGCGGTGCACATTGTACCATTTGGAAGGTCAGTTCCAATTGTACCTTTTGGTAGGGAAGTTTTGGTTGTACCAAGTCTGTTGGTATGATGTATTAAAGTGTCATCACTGACTTGGGTTTGGGTTTCATCTCATCCTATTACTCCTTCTTTCTACCCTTTTGTCCCTTAGAAAACTACGGGAGTAAGGAGGATGGTTGTATTGCATTCTGAGATTTTGGGGGCATGGTTTGTTGTTTCAACTACTCCTAAACGAATCTATGAACTTAGTTGACTGTCTTCTGGGTTATCTGATTGTCAAATTTTTTCTCCTTCTTACTGGTGACTATTTTTTAACCCTATTCCTCTCTTTATTCTGAGTTGGAAACAAATTCCACTTTGCTGGTGGTGGGCCCAACATAACTTTCCTATAATCCACCATCTTTTTTTGGATATCCTTGAAGATGAAGCATTATTGGATAGTGTTCCCCAGTATCAAGTGACAGCGATAATAATTTGGACGGTCGTTGATACCCACTTCATCGACTCTCTTTTTCTATAGTACCCGGAGTACATTTCAATGCATGGAATCTATGCAGTAGATGTGGACTTGGTTATCTCAGAACAAGTAGAATTTATTTCTTTGTTCATTGAACAGATATTTTTGGCACCGTTTTGCTCATCTTGCTGATGTGGGGGTGGTTGTTGGAATCCCGGGGGTCTAGCATGGTTCAGTGGAGGCCTCACAACTAGAGCTACTATCGGGGATGTCTTAAGCGTAATAGAAGCTACTTCATCTTTTCCAACCCTTTTCCCTGGGGCTGATGAGGCCACTCTGGACTGTAGATTGGTTTGTTTCAAGGAGTCTTCTAGCCTTTGGGTAGTGGTAGAGAAATCTCAGAACCCACTTGTGTACTTCACCGGGATGAGTGGTGTTCGTAATTAATTAGAAAGATTATCGATGAACATAGAGAGAATTTCATCTTGGGGAAGTGGTTGGTCCAGGGAATAAGTCATACCTTTCCATCTGGAAATGAAGTATGAGACTCTTTTGTTCTCTTGTTTCTTGAAGTTCATGAGGTCACTAATCGTTTCCTTAGGAAACGTTGAACTAAAATGGAAGGGTAACTATCATAAGAGGTCCTCCCATCTGTTATTGAGTAGCTGGAAACCTAATATATCATACAAAGTATGATCCCTACAAGGTTCACATGATGCACTTGTGTTTTACTGCTTATTTCTACTCTGAAGTGCCCATCATGGGATTACAGTAAGAGGAATAGTTCATTAAATTCTTTTTAGGGTCCCCTGAGCCTTTGAACACTGGGAATATGGGGTTTTAGATGTTTAGAGGTGGCGGAACATTGTTCACCCAATAAGGTTAGGGTTTGTTCTCTAGTTGTATCAGAGCATGCCACCCCTCCATTGCTTCTAGTTGAGATGTTAATTGCTCGATGGTGTTTAAGAGCCATTAATGCATATCCTGGTGGGCATGATCTTGGGCTGGTGTGGGAGTGTCTAAAGCTAGGTGTGTTAGTGATACTAGAATTTGGGGTGGATACCCAGCTAGGGGTATCCTATATGGGTTTACCTAAATATATTCTAGATTCCTTCCCATTGGGAGGAAATCTTGATTTCCTTCAGGGGTCAGATTTAAGTAGGATGATGGTCCCGGAGCTGGAATGGATGGGCCTCCAAGCTTGACATCATTCACTCGAATAAGTGCCTATGGAAAGGGAAACTCTTCGGGGAATACCTACTGATGTTACACAGGGGGAATACATCCGTCAAGGTAGCCCTCTCGATGTTGCTCGACATTAATTCACCTGAGCTTATTCATTTATTCCTCCTTCTTTGTAAATATTTCCTCGAGAGTGAGGGGAAAATTTTCAGGGAGAGGAGGAAGCGGGTCATAGACGACCTTGGATTTATTCTTCTCCTTATTAGAGGTTTTGCGAGGGATGTAGTGCTAGATTAAATGAGAGGATAATCAAATTTAGGACCGCTATATGGTTCCTAGTATGCACACCATTAGGCTCGGTGTGGGATGCCTCTGGGAGGGAACCATATCCCCTTGAATCCTCTCCCTCTATGTGAATTCTTGTGAGATCTGTGGGGTTGATTTTTACCATGTTCACTAATGCATACCATATTGGCGATGGTGTACTCAATGTCGAATGGTAGGAAGGATTTATGCATCCTTTGACGGACTTTCTCCTTCCATTATGTGGTATTTTTCAGGTTTCTTGGAAAATATTGACCCAAAGGGAGCCCTAATTTGACCTCATAATGCGACTTTATCTCATAGTGTGTGAACCATGAGAAGGGGTGGAATGGGTGACTCCTTTTCCCATCGTACTTCCTAGATAGGAGAAGACAGGTTCCCATTGTACAGGGACTTGAGGTAAAAATTCCCCCAGTCTTGCGGGCTGGGGTGGTTCCTGTTCTTTAGTTGAAGTGATACATCCTAGATTTTTTTTCATATAGGTTATTTTCATTTAAAAATTACACCAGCCATGTGGTCTGTGGTTTCTCCTGCATCACAGTGGTAGCCACCACTATTGCCTCCTTTTCGATTATACACACTCCCGCGCGAGTGTAAGACGAGTATATAATTGGACCAAAACAAAGTCTATGTAATTTTGAAGACATGACCACTACCTGCTGGTTGGCTTCCCTTAGGCGGGAAGCCTACTGGATGTTCTCAGTTGCCTGATTCAGAATCTTTTCGATTGCTTGATCTCTTCGATCCTGACGCTTTTGAGACTTACTCTAGGTTAGTTTTTGTTGAGTATCCCATATTTCCTAAGATGGGATTTCATTTGATTGCTGCCTTTGGGTAATGATGTGTCATGATTTCATTTTCAATGCGTTTTGTTGGAAGGGATGTGGGGTGAAGTGCAGACCTCTATATTCTCGTCATCCTTGAATATGAACTCCATTCGGGGCATCATGAATGAGGTAACACAACTTGAGAAGGGAATGGAGGCAAGTCAGTTCAAGGTTTTTCTTTTTCCTTTCTGACCATGGTTTTCATGTGGATGGGAGGGATTCTAGGTCAATTAGATGGGGAATCTCCCCTTACATTTTGACATTATCCACATACCCTTTGTATGGTAGGAACTTTTCTTTCAACTGATGGAGAGTTGTCCATATATTGAGATGAATGTCACACACACATTCCGTGGACAAATCTTCTGGTATGTCAAAGTGAGATGTGGTCATAGGCCAATACATCATTGGAATATTATCCTTATATATTTGTATTCTCATAAGAAATATATCCTACTATTTTTCTTATGGGGTATCCTTCACATAATATGCCCAGCTTGACAGCTTCTTAATAATTTAATTCCAAGCAGTCGGGCTTGTGCGAACCTCATTGATGTGCAAACAGTGAGGGGGTGGATCAGAAGATGAGCATAGACCCGAACCATCATCTAGTTGATAAAGGATATCACTCGCCATGGACAGAGTACCTGATATGTCTGGCTCTATCTTTATGAGCACCTCGACATATGAGGGCTTTCTCACATCTTCTTCATCAAGGGGAGGACCTTCTTGCCTGTATGACTTTTGATTGTGGGGAGGACATTTGTAATCAATGTCACAATAGAGAGGGCTACTATTGCAACTAGATACCCAACCATGGGGTTGTCCCTATGGATTATACCCTGGGGGGGCCATCAGGGTGGGATGTAGCGAGTGGAGGACCTTCTTGTTAACTGATGTCACTAAGGGGAGGATCTTCTCAATGACTGCTATGATGGAGAGGACTACTATCGTAGCTTGATACCTGGCTACAGGGAGAATTTTTAAAGTGTACATCTTAATGAGGACCTTAAAGATGTAGTTTAATGAGGGGAGGACCATCTCGTTGCTTGACGTTACTATGGGGAGGGCCTTCATAAAAACTACCATAGCGGGAAAAGCCTTCGCAATGACTGTCATTATAGAAAGGACTACCATGATGACTTGATACTAAAATTCCAGGAGAAGCATATCTACAGCGTATACCCTATGGAGGACTATCAGGGTGGATGATATCAAGGGGAGGATCTTCTTGCTTCTTGATCTTCAGTTCAAGAGTAGGGTTACCCTGATGCACATCCGGATATAATCTCTTGTGATTGATCATTCCTGGACCATGATGTGAGCCCCCACAGGTGCTCTAGGGAGGGCCTTTAGATCTTCTGGTAGAGAAATTGTGGGAGGGACTTTGTAAATGCTACTGCCACTTCCATAATTTGGTAAGGGATTGAATGTTCCTTGAGCCTTTATTGATATATGTTAGAGGGAATCAAGAACCACAACTTATATCAGAGCAGGATTATGTATGCCCTCTTCATTTTTCGATTGCCTTTATCACATTTTATTTTTGAGTGCTCACTTTTGGGTAACCGGGGCCGCCTATTGTTGGTAATGGCCTTCATATATGGATCCCTTTATTTTTGAGCCTCTAGATTCTTCCAGGATACGCCAATGGACATATTGAGTTTTGGAAAGAATATATGCCTACCCTGGAGCGGCCACCACGTTGGACCGATGTCCCCCCGTTGGAATGGGTATTTATTCATGATTTGGTTGTCTCTATATCACGGGACATTACCATCAACCCTCTTAGACAAGTAAAGATACATAACTACTCAAGAGTGAATAACCCATTTTGCAAGTAATTCATTCCATTCGAGGAAACTGGATCGTGGGTCTAGTTTCTCGCCTTTGTCGCTAATGCAATAATGTCTTGGAATGTTTGGATGGTATGGTCTGGAATTGACATCTTATATAACATCATTTCCAGGATGTTCTAAGATACATCTTTTTTTGGAACGGGTATGAAGGCTCATTCTAATATCAGAGCAAGGGTTTGTGCCTACTCTGATCCTCCATGGGTTTCCAGTCGATAGTGGAAGTTATCTTATGTCGAGACAATGGAACGAGTCTACCAATAGTTGTCTTCTCCAGTTGCCACTGTATTTGACTGGTGGGATTCATATTCATGAGAAGGGTTTCTTATCTGCTCGCCTTCCACTGTATTTGACTCATAGGATTTGTATGCATCTGTAAAAATATGACTCTTTAGATATTTTCTTGCCACTCTATTTGGGTGGAGGGATTGATACATGTTTGTAGGTATTTGTGCCTACGTATATCTACTTGATGTCCTATTTGTTTGACAGGATTGATATGCATTGGATGGTATTTATGACTGCCTGTAGTTTTCTGCTCTGTCTGCACGGTGGGATCGGCGAGCAGTAGCAGGAATGTGCACATGCTAGTATTGTGCCACCATATTTCTGTGGTGGTATTGAGTAGAGGGGAAAGAGTTGTAAGTATCCTCATTGGATGCGACCATGTTTGTATGGTGGATTTGATCCTCATGAACCAGGGTGATAGCATGTTCCCGATTATATATTTTCCACCCTTGTCGTGCAACGCAAGGGGCCTGAGTCTCATGGACTTCAGTAGGTTCCCTCGGCATAAGGTCTTATTTAGCGTGAGGAGGCCTAGTCGTTCAGTGTCGATAACAATTCTCTCTAGTAGGGTCCCATGAGTAAGAACCCTTTGCATTTGAGATGAAGTTTTCAGCATTGAATTCATCCACTTACCTATGATAAGGGAGGTACTCATTGTTACATTCTGGGGATAGGCTCTGGAAATGGTTTGTGATGACCATTGATGTTTCCTTGCTCTGGTGTACGATTCATGGCTAAGGAGGAAAATAGGGAGCCTTTTTAGTCTATATATCTTGTATCACAGCCTCCACTGTGGGGAGAGTACCGTCTCGGTGGTACTCTTTCATTAGCGTGTTGGATACCCAGCGTTGAAGATGCTGGGTAGGCGAGGGTGTCCTGCTCCTCATTGAGGCCCCATCCTCCAGCAAGACCACTATTGTGTGTGTCTTCATAGTCATTGGTATGTAATTTGGATCGAAGTTCTCTCTGTGGGACCCTGTAATACAGATATGTTACATACAAACCACAAAACCCCGTCAAAATAGCATTCTTTTCGACATATGAATATTTGACGATTCAGTTTGTCCTCCTACCTCCTCTTTTTGTTTCTATTGTGAGTTGAAGGGGATTTAGTGGGGTAAAACCACCACCTTGTTTAAGGATTCACTTCAAGTTCACCTTTTTTTTGTTTCAGCCCGAGCTGGCGCATTTCAGGTAATGATGAAATGGTCTGACAAGAATCATCGCCCGTCCTTTTTTCTAGGGACGGTTTCTTGTCTAGTTCACCATTTATTTTGTTTTGACCCATTTAGCATCATTAACCCTTAAAGGAAGGTTTGATTAACCCTTTGGGCCTGGTTAATTTACCCCTTATGTATTGCGAAGGATATGGCACAGTCATATGGTTCCAACAGGTGATTTCATGTGGTCAAGTACTTGTGAAATCGGTCCTCCTAGGATATAACTTCCTCGAATGGTCTCCAACGGGTTTATTCATGGAGCTAGAAAAACCCAAAGGCCTTGGTACCCATGATTCATGGACCTTATTTCTAAAGACAGGTTCTTGTTGGACAAGGATTTGGAAAACGAAACATAAAGAATCCATTGGTCGAGAGGATGGTAAGTTGGGTTCACCGCACCCCTTTGGGGGGGACTATTGCATATTCCAGGACTCTCTTATATATTTAGGTCATATTCATATATTTTTGATTCCTTGGTTCATTCTTGAAGAGTTTTTCTATGGGTTACCCATGGTTTCTTGGATCATCATAGGCATATAAGGATTTTATGCTACGGAGGTAATGCTGCCTTGAGCCATATAATAAGGTACTCTGGAGTTTATCATCATCCAAGGGGGATAGAAGGTGAATTGATATTTGGATCAGAACCATAATATGGGTTTCCTATGTATCCTCGAGAGAGGAATCATAATCCACGTAGTTTAGAATTGTTGGGGCTTATGCATAGAATCTTCCCATTTGGGGGGTCATTGTTGGGTGAACCCTTTTGGAAGGTTACCCTTTTGAGCTCGAGCCTTCAAGAAGGAATCTTATGTGTCCTGGTTTGATTAGGAATCAGAGTTCACATAGTTCATAATTGTCAGGGATTGTGTATAGAAGATTCCCATATGAGAGGTCATGATTGGAAGAACCATTTTGGAAGGGCACCCTTTTGAGCATGGGCCTTCAAACAGGCATCCTACATATCCTAGTTTGATTAATAATCATAGTTCTCATAGTTTAGAATTGTGTGGATTTTTTAATTTCCACATATCTTGAAGCCCACATGATTCATGATCGGTGTGAGAAACAAGAGGATGTGACGGATCCAACCAATCACATGCCTCATCTCCTAGTGATGGGAGAGGGTGAGACTAGGGAGAAAGAGGGTGGGGCAGTGGTGGGAGAGGTCATGGAGTGATGAACCTTTTAATGTGAGATGACATTAAAGGTCATGTGGATCGGAATTCGAAAGATTGGGGACTTACCTTAGTGGGAGTTCCCCAGAGTGTGTTCTAGGAAGGGGAGGAATGTTGTCCTCATCATAAGGGGAAATGAACATAACCCCTTTGACTGATCACCATTCCTCATTGAATGGAAAAGAAGGTGATCACCCTTAATCCCTAGAACAGAGAGGTTCATGTCGGCATCCCAATGTTGGAATCCAGGTTACCATGGAATGTAGACTTATATACATCCCTGGATTACTAACTGTTGTAAGTATAGCCATCGTGACTCTGCTTACCATGAGTATGTAGACTTAATGGGGCACACTGATGCACCCGATGGTTTTATCATATGGGTCTGGTGGCTTTGGAAGAGTCTTTGGCCTGAAGTTGGGGGATTGGTTCATGGAGGGACTATAGAGGACTGGATGTTAATGAAGGGTTGAGGTTCGAACCGGAGGAAATAATACCCAAAAACACACCATTCCACGTATTGTTTTCTTATGCGGGATGGGATAAGCTTCGCATACCATAGTGCTATGCGGGTAGAGGGATCATTAGCATATAAAATCATTAAATGGGCTGGGGAAGAGACCACTGCACACCATAGTGGTACAAATTCCTAAATACATTTTTTCATGCCGCTTTGGGTTCCATCTGCATACTGAGGTAGTATGTAGAGGCGAGTTGAATTCATGTAGTGATACACTATGTAGAACACCATATTGAAGGATGGTATGGGGGGCTATCTTTCACTGGGCGTTCATCAATGAGAAATATGTGGTTTGTGGTTTCACCAATTATGTTCGTGGTTCTCTTATTATTATGAAGTTCCAACATTTTATGGTTCACAACTGGTTGTACCTACAGACAGCATGGTTTGCAATTTGGGCTTCGCTGAGGATCTAATACTGAAGACAGAATGTTCTCTGAGTTATTTCTTCCAACCTCTGGGGTCCCCTTTGAGAATTCTTCATCTGTACCCTCTCAATTCCTTTTGTGATTCTTTTATAAAGAATTGGGTCAGTCATATATATGGGCATGTGGGGCCATTTGCGGTTGACCATGAATATATATCTTGACCCACAGAAGACTCAGTCAACTAGGGTTTACGGAGGCTTCAATTTCCGATCACAGTTTGTGGAACGCCACTGGTTTGATTCGTCCATGAACTGCTGAGTTCATGAGATGGTATATAGACAAATTTTGTGTCTATGATTCCTTTAGTGATGTGGTTCATGGTCCATTGGGTTCACTGGCCATCACTCTGCAGTCCAGTGTATCACATGTCATTCCGCGTACCGATGGTTCATGGTTCATGTGATCTACGACCCCTTCATGGTGATGGTATGTTGGACACTTAAAATCATCAGAAAACATGAATTCATTCTAGTTTCTTCCAATTTTTGTAGCCCGATATGAGTCCATTCACCTTGTTAGACTTGAAGGAATACTTTCTTCCTTAGGAAAAGTGATTGCAGGAGTATTTTATTCCCTTGGAAAAAAAATTAAGACCCTAAAGAAACATAATTAACATTATTTGTGAGAATTAAAATAAGTAGGTTCTAATAATCTCCAACTTTTTGATAATCACTAATCATGGAGTTTTAGAAACTATAAAAATAATAAACTTTGGAATAAAATAGATGTATTTGGAAAAAGTATCCATATATTATTAAAACTTAAAAAGATAATGTGAGAGTTTGAACATAAATATTTGAATAGAAGATAAATAAATATTTTATTAGAGATATTGTTGTAGAGAAATATATTCACATGCTAATGATGTCATAGGTAAATGGTTAAGACACATAGCATAAATATAAATGACCATAAATGTCTCCTCATAACATAAATTCCATACATATTATAATAAATTCCAAAATTATTCTTTCCATTTTGGGATTATAAAAAAAAGAATATATGAAATATGAGAGACAAAGAAGAAAAATATAAATAATAATAGAAATTTCATTAACAAAAAAAAAGTGATTTTATTACATCCAAAAGGAAAAATAACACAATGAAGTCCCTATCAAAGACAATGTCTAATGTGATTAACTCTCAACCAAGCAGGTTCTTTTCCCTTTTCAAATACATGGTGCACAGAGGTAGAGACTGAGGTAACTAAGGTGGTTCATGTAGGGACATAAGTAGAAGAGGGGTGATCACTAATAATCATTGTACAATGATGTTATACTACTTCCACTAGACACAAATTGAAAGGATAAAACTAAGTAGGTAAAGGTTCATTTGAATTTCAAGCTATAGTTGGCCGGAAATATTTAGGGTCAGTGGATGGAGTAGATAGATGACAATTCACTAGAATGGACCCCTAAGCTACTACTACCATACCAGACACATGTAAGAAAGGATTCATCATATTTATGATATTAATAATGATGTTGCCTCATCACTCTATATCACTAAAGAATGTTTTCTTTTCCTACATGAAAACATTATTTATAGGTGTCATCACCTTCAACTAGTTGACCATCTACTTAAAATCATGGATAATTGGAGGCATCCAGAGGTTCTCAACTAGAAATTTTAAGTGAGATTTCATTTCATGTTTGTGTATATCATATAAAAGTAATAAATTATTTCTTTATTGATGGTTTCTCTTTCACTTTTGGCCTCATTCAAACATTCCCTCACCATCTTATAAATATGATCACTATGTTTTCGGTTCTACCTCAGATTATCCTAAGGAGTAGTGGGAACATCTCCCAGAATAGTATGAAGTTTTTCCCTGATAACCAACTGAATAAACTCTATATCAATTGAGGGAGGTGGAGCACCAGAAGTAGAATATACAGAAGGAAAATTCTACATCATCTCTAATAAATTATAAAAACTAGTAGAAAAATAATCTCCTCCACTATAGACCTCAGGGCCTCAATATAATTATCTAGTAATATATTACCAATCACAACATCTAGAATGTGATTAATCATCTTTGGATAAATGTGGCGCACAACCAACTCAAATAAGTGTCTAGAATCTGTCTGACTCAGATGTGTCAATGGAGGTGCCTAATTTTTCAGAATCCAAAAAAAATCATAAATAAGCCTCTCTCTGAATGACTCAATGTCAACTCTGGAGACATTGTATGTAAGTATAAAATTTGTTGGAGTATATAGGGGTAAAACATCCCTCTTAGCATGAGGCATAGTACCATCTTCTAAATCAGTTATGGCTGTAACATATGAATAAAATATCTGAATCTCTCTTAAAACATCAATCTTCTCAACCAGGGATTATTTAGGGTCTATTTCATCTCAAACTGGGGTAGTAGGTCCACCATGATTTGGTGTAATTATCCCATTGACATATAAATTAGATTAGTCCAAAAAAAGTCTCACATATCCTAGTAATCTTTCTCATTCATCACAAAATGTGACATACAACCTAGAAAAAGACAACATTGTACGATCAAACAGATCACCATCTATAGGTTCTACTCTGTGGCTAATAAGACTTAAAGATTCCTCCCCCTAAACATATTCCCTCACCTCATCATTATCAAAAGTAACTTCATCAAAATCTCAAACAAAATTTTTTCTCTCCTCATACCTAGTAGAAAAAACAGAATTGTAGAAGAGGGATGTGACTGAGCAATCTCATGATCATCAAGGCCACCATGGTCATATCTGTTATCACTTTCATCCATATCTTAATCTCTTTATTCTTTATCATCTTTATCAATTCCATAATTTCAATTTTCATCAGCATCACTTCATTTATTAGAAACATACATAATTAATTTAGAACATTTTGATGAGGAACTCCTGAACTACACTTCTCCTAAAACATCTATTTCCTCATCATCAAAATCCTTCATAATCAAAAGGATCTCTCCAGTAGGTAGATATCTTGGAGGACTAGATGGACAAAAAGAAACCATTGGAATCTTTGGAATTTCAGGTTCACTTCCCTCCTTAATTGATAACTCCTCCTAATCACCATGTGCAACAGCCTCTACTTCTTCATTCTCATATCTATGTACTACACTACCTCATCTGGATCATAAAAAATGATTAATAATATTATTTAGTTTGGTGGCGTGATCTATGATATTAAAATCCTAATAGATCTTATCAGAATCATAAACCCGCTTCTATAACCAGGGTTTCTAGTTTACCTTCATTCTTTTATATATTTCTTCAGATAAACTAAATCCACCAAATTTGACTTTTATCTATGCATCCTCTTCATCTAATCTCATGGCTGAAAGCATGGCTGAAATAAATTTTGGATAAATAATGTATTTAGACCTAGATAATGTTTTAAAAATATCCAACATATACACCATTAGATACCTACAAAAAATCATTTTGTCTCCTCTTTTCATAATGTAATGGATATGCACATCTTGGAATCTCATCATTTTGAAATCTCCTTTTCTCCAGCATAAAACATGCTTTATAAACATAAAAAAAAATCAACAATCACAATCAAATTTGGTTGTATCTAGTGTTCTTATAGTTCCATATCCTATCATTATGGCTAAAGAATTCTCATACATAAATGAATCACGGTCATTGGAAATAAACCAGTGATAGTCATTAGAGACTCCTTTATGAGGTACTTTACTACATTTAGCCCATTTTTTCAAAGATAATATTACTTCATGTCCATCTATCTTTCTTATAATATGATATTTATTTTCACTAAAACTAAACTCGATATATAGATAAATTTGGTGAACCAAACTAGGATTGAATGATCTTTCATTATTTGAGAACTAGTTTATCCATCCCTGGTACTGGTTCACCTTTAGCACCATTGATTTTATAGGGAACAACCATTCATCATTTACTCCTTTCTCAGAAACCACTGTATGATTTTTGAGTTATGGGTTCCATAGCTTAACTACAGGTTTTCTCAATTTTCCTCTATACTTCTTCGAAGGTCATGACTCTTTAACAGATTACTCAACATATTTCTTTACTCTAACCATTTTAATAGAGTGAAGGTTAAGATGAGGATGATAGAAGGATAGAGGTCATGAGAGAATCAATAGTAGATAATTATGAATGGAAATAGGTACGAGGGAGATAGTACATCAAAATTAGATTTAAGTCCCAATTTATATCATTAAGTGATTTTAAAATCAGAATTAAAAATAATATATTTAAATTAAAAGAAATAAAATAATCTACCCAAAAATAAAAATTATCACTGATGGGTTATTACCAATGGTGGGTTGTCCAACAGTGGGTAATTTCAAATGGTTGGTAATTTCCAACTGTGGGTAATTTCTAATGGCAGGTAATTTCTAATTGTGGGTAATTCCCAGTGATGGTGTAATGGCCCAGTCTAACCCACGATCATGATATTGTCCTCTTTGAGGTTATCTCGCCTAGTTTTTCTTTTCCCTGGGCTATGGACCTCTAGCATCCCCTAGGAAAAGTCATCATGATCGTATAGGAGTCCATGACACCTCATAAATGGATGTTTCATGCTTCCCCTCCTTCAATGTGGTATTTCCATAATCTTATGCCCCATGAAAAATTCTCATGCATAGTTTTCTTGGAAGGGGTGCAAGGTTTTCCCAAACTGTGTTCCTAAACTATGAGACTCTTTTATATGGGTGCACAGTTACTCCTAAGAGGGTGCATGGTTTGACAAATCATGATCCAACCTCGAAAAACCCCATTGTATAGGGTTACATGGTTTGTTGGGATAGGACACACGGTTTTACCTGACCATTTACTACACCTTTTCTTCCTTTCTCCCAATTTTCACCTAAACACATCCCAAGCTAAAACTAAAATGAAATTTACTCAACAATAAACATAAGAATTCTAGAAAACTAGACTAAGAAATCTCTAAAAAGGTCAAGATCTTACAATCTCCCCACCTTATAATAGCTCATCCTTGAGCTTCACTCTCAAGAATCTCTAAGATTCCAAGTCAAAATGATCAATCCACTGATCTCTCATATCTTCTTCCCTTTCCCATGTTTCCTCCTACACACACTAGTGTTTCCACAATACACGAACTATCAACATGGCCTTTTCCCACAAAACATTCTCACTATGATCCAACACATTTATCCGATGCTCCTCAACGGATGCATCTATATCAAGTTCAACATCATCCACCTAGATCACATGAGAAGGGCTGAGGTGATATCATTGTAGTTGTTGTTGGACCCTCGACACCCTAAGAGGGGAGGGGTGAATCAGGGTGTCAACTTTTTCTCTTAATGTGATGGATCTTATCCCCACATTGGAAGGAACTTGTAAAACTAGTATGGTGGATATGATCCGCAATCGAACATTCACATGCAATGATTTGACACAACACTTTTACTTGGTTCACCACTAAGGGTTATTTGCAAGGATCATATGCCGATAGGTTGACGGTCGTACCTAATTCCACTATTCTTCACTAGTTGTGGATTGCAATGGTTCGGGCATAGTCACATTGTCCTAGGCTCACTGCCTTTACAAACGTTCAGGGATAGCTCACTGCGTCCCTCGGGTCACTCCCATTGACTCCCCCTGGATCACTGCCTTTGGTGAAGTCCCAGTCAGTTTATAGACGTGAAGGTATCTTCAATAGATTTTCATTAAAGTCTTTGTCTCCTATTCAGCATGAGACAATGCTTTCATCATTGTCCGGAGTTGATGCTCTTTTATATTCAATCTTCTACTTTAATGAAATAACTGAATTCAGTTAATCTTGTTCTTCTATTTCTATAATTCACAATACTGACACCTGAGTGTATCTTTATACTTACCTCTTTCTATGCAGATCTGAGTTTAGTTGCACGAATCGTTCTTCTTCTCTTTGCAAAGCACAACGAGGGTGTTAAACACCAGTCATGTGTGTGCGGTACTAATTCTCTTCGTAAAACCAACTGGTTCAATGTTATTCCATCTTCGCAAAGCAGATTTGAGAGTTCTAAGCACCTATCGAAGGCCAACGGGACCCCCAAATTTTTTTGCGCACCCTTCTCGGTGTCTTGCACATAAAATTAAAACCTTGCACGTAAAAATAACTTTTTGGTGTGAAAAAAGGATTTTTTCACAACTCTTCGTTTTCATGCATAACTTCTCTTTTTCGTGAAACAATTTCTTTCTCACACAATACTCTATACCACATTTGTTTTTGTGCACCAGAGCTCAGTATTTTTTTAAGTGTCGAGCCACACTGAATGAGAGCGGTTCACCTCATATTTATTGGCGTTTTTGATCCTGAGTGTAAATCCCCTTCCTACGCGTGAAAATGTCTCTCAGTTCTTGGAATTATGCACACCTTCCTTTTATTCTCGTGCACCGCCTTGGTCTTTCTCGCATCTCATGACTTCACCATTTTTCATCATTTTGAACATGAATCATCTCTTCTGCGTAAAATTTCAAACCCACATTTTGCATAAAACTAATTTTTCGTGCAGACATTTGATTTTACGCACACATGGCATGAACATCTCAGATTTTTCGCCCGCCTCTTGCCTTTGCTAATTTTCAGTGTTTCTGATCTGAGACACGGCTTGCGCGAAAAACATACTCAGTTATTTCACGCAAAACATTTTTCTGCGCACTGCTCTGACTTTTTCGTGCATCCTATGCCTCTTCCATTTTTTGACGTTCTTACTCCGAAACACCTCCTATGCAAAAAACCTTTCTCATCTATTTCGTAGACCACGCTTTTTTTCGTGCACGCCGCTATTTTTCACACAAACCCCCTGTTTTTCACACAGCCCTTGATTTTTCACGCACGCCTCCCAATATTTTTAACACCACTTACTCTTTGCAGGCACTTACTTTTTCCAACAACCTATGTCTTAATTTTCCGATTTTGAGGCCCAAATGTTTGGAAAACACTGGGAAGCAGTTCCACCTTCAATACATACTTTGGTCCTAACCTTCATGCTTCTGTTCCCTAATTTTCCTTCTTCAACAACTCTTCTTCTTCAACCGTCATTCTCTACATCATGCAAAACATATGATTCAATTATTCAAGTAAGATCTTGTATGATTCTCATGCAATCATGGAGAATTTCTTGGTCTTCATCAAGTCCTCATTCTTCTTCAATCAACCTTAAATTGATTATACCTCACCATTCTCCACTTTTGTAAACAATGTGTCACCTTTGACGCAAGTTCTTTCAATTTATGATCAGTAAAACAATCATCAGAATTTCTATTCCTCCATTTCATTGGAGTACTTCTAGATCTCCTTAATTTTGATCGTCATTAACAACTATTGACAACAAATAAAACCTTATACACAAAGTGGTCCCAAAAATCTCCCCCTTTGTATTTTGTTGTCAATACCTTACTTATCTTCTGAAATGAATTCTTCAATGTAAAAATGAGAATATTCTCTTCAATAAACTTTTCTTTTCAAACTTTCATTTCACTTTCTCTCCCCATTATTAACAAGAAATACAAAGTTCATGTTAGAGAGGGTATCAATGTATACTTAAGAAATGTTTCATCAATCATTTCACTCTAGGTCTACTTAAGCAATGCTCAGTGTAGAAAACAAGATGAGTTCATTTAGACAACAAGGTCGTCCATTATTCACTGGTCATGATACCATATGAGATGAGAACTCATGTAATTTGTCTTCAAGGGTTTTCTACTTTCATTTCGGGATAAAGAAATCAAATGTGATAGGTAATAATCAACATGAAACTCCTGCACTCACATCATCCAAAAGATAAAAAACATTCTGGTGCAATTGGAAGGATAAATGGACTTGGGTCACTTCCATTCTTATAATGTCACTGATCAATTCAGTTACACCCCCTTTGTAGAATGATCTTTGTTCTGAGTAACCAAGGGTGAGAGATTGAGAAATGAAATACCTTCTCTAATGACATCTACTTAAAGAAATTTACAGAATAATTGCATTTAATATTGGCTAGAGTTGATACTAATCGAAATAATGATTTTGGAAGCTTCTTCATTTTTCTCCCCCTCAAGGGAAACACTCCTCGTCATCTTAATCAAGAGTGATCCTTCATCATCTTAATATTTGAATATCGATTGAATAATCTTCCAAGGATGGAAACTTCTTCGGCTTTGCTATCAAGAGTAGACAACATTCACTAATTCTCTGGTTCTCCCACTGAGAGAATGCTTTACCTTCAATTCCCTGCATTATTATCACAAATACAATATAAAAATGATTAAGGGAATAAGGTGGTTCCTCCTTGATTCATCAATATGAACTACATGGTTGAGGTGCTTTTCTCAACCAAGTTCTTATATTCACTCCAGTATTCATGCCTACACATTTGAACATATGTTCTGATATGTGTTGA
The DNA here is from genome assembly GCA_963277665.1 of Viscum album. Lineage (NCBI taxonomy): Eukaryota > Viridiplantae > Streptophyta > Magnoliopsida > Santalales > Viscaceae > Viscum > Viscum album. The sequence continues at coordinate 1,419,269,191 of OY728129.1, read as the reverse complement.
TGTGTCATGGCTCTCTTCACATTCTCTTCTTCTTTGTGTGGAGAATTTTTCTACTTAATAGCCATCATATATGATACATTCTTACTCCTCTTAAGGACTGCTTCTTGCTCTTCTATTAAGGTTAGACAACCTTTTTCAATGTGACCAGATTTCATACATCTCTCACACATAATTTCTTTAACACATGGTGAAAGTTTTTCTTTACCTTTAGCACCAACCTTGGCTTTTTCATATTCATGTTTCCTCATTCTCTTCAAATATTTTGGCCAGATGAATAACATGTCATTTGGAACTGTTGCAGTAAGTTTGGATCTTCCACACGGGTTCATCAGAGTTTTATCTCTCTTAGTTTCACTTTTGGATGAATGACCCTTTAATTTTATGGATCTAAAATCATGGGTCTTCTCGGCTTCCCTACTTAAGATCTACTTGGGGAAATGTGTGTTCACAATATTCTTCTAATTTATTCCCAAGGTACTTTCTTTATACTTATCCGACATCTGAGGTTTTATTTTCTTATCAATAGTGAAATCATGTTGAGATGGACATCTGCCTACCTAGTGACCACTGCCATTGCATACATCACAGATGTTATCAAGCTTTCCAAATCTGTTTGCTGTAAACAAGTGATTCTAGACCTGCAGATGTTGCTTCTTCTTCTCTTTATTTCTTCCCTTTGATACAGGAATTCTTTTTGCTTTTTCATTTAAGTGATTGTACCAACAATCCAGTGCACAATGCCAAAATCTGTTACAGCACTAACATTGTCCCACAAAACTTTTCTTCTTTGTATCTCTTGTATGAGGTTGTTGGCCCTTATTCATAATTTTTTGTGCTATATTTGAGGAACCAACTTATTCCTTTTTCTTCCCATCCAACCTAGTCACAGTGGTAGGTTTATTATTATCTTCTTTCCTCATCCATAGTTGTTATAATTTTTCTTCCAACCTGCAATTTTTGAAGGAACATATTTAAAAACAATAGTACAAGTTTGTATGGACGGTACCATCACTTTCTTAGCTGATTGTGATAGATCAGTGAGTGAATTCATGATCTTCTTATCACATGTTGGATGTCTTTTGATAGTAAAATCCTCCAGTGAGCATTGAGTACCAGCAGCAACTGATTCTTGAGATGGGTAATCAAGAGTTGTCATAATCTTCTTATCACATGTGGGATGTATTTCAGCTTTAAAATCCTCTAATGAACATTTAGTACAAGCTTCACCTATTTCATTGTTTGGTGAAGTCTCAATAAGTGACTTCTCAAGATTTTTTAATTGGGCATCCAATTTTTGACCTTCAATATTGAGGATGATCTTCTGATCTTCAATCATGATCATCTTCTCTTCATAAGTCTTCTCCAATATTTCAACCTCATCTTCATGCATCTTAAATTTGATTTTTAATAAAGTTTCAAGTTCCATGAATCTCTTGGAAGTTTCCTCTAAATAAAAACTCTCGAATTTAGTGATCTTTTTCAGCTTAGATTCAAGCACATGGATCATTTCTTTTAGAGTATTATCGACTCCCTATTTTTCTTCAAAGACTTTAATATGTTGGGTGAGCTTCAATCATTCAATAATTTTTCCTTCCAAGACCTTTTCCAAATTCCCAGCTTCTCTTTCCAATCTGTTGATTTCAACCTGTATGCATTGAAATATTATAAATACAGCAGCAACTCATTCTTCTGGAATATCATGTAGATAACTTATTAATTTCTTCTGATCACATGAGATAGAATTGTCTTCCTTTCCAATGGTAGGAACTTGGGACACCTGATCGATACTTTTCAAGCCAAATATCTCTTCATTATTCTAAGGGCATGGAGAACAAGACACTATATCTTCTTTGGACACGAGAGACTTCTTCAAATGCTTCTTCTCTTTCTTGTTCCTGTTTGTCATGGTCTTGCTAGATGTAGGCTTCTTCTTAGAAATGACTGAATCTTCACTAAGACTACATTTCATTATTGACTTTTGGAAAGAAACTCAAATCCTCTTCTAAATAGAATTATTTTAGAGTATCCATCATATGTGAACCTTTCCCTCTGATACCACTTTTTGGACCCCAGGACACCCTGGGAGGGGAGGGGTGAATCAGGGTGTCAACTTTTTCTCTTAATGAGATGGATATTGTCCCCACATTGGTAGGAACTGGTAAAACTAGTATGATGAATATGATCATTAGTCGAACATTCACATGCAATGAGTTGACACAAGACTTTTACTTAGTTCACCACTAAAGGCTACGTCCAAGGAGCATATGATGACAGGTTGTCGGTTGTACATAATTCCACTATTCTTCACTAGTTGTGGATTACAATGGTTCAGGTACAGTCACACTGTCCCAGGCTCACTACCTTTACAAACGTTCAGGGATAGCTCACTCTGTCCCTCAGGTCACTCCCGTTGACTCCCCCTGGCTCACTGACTTTGGTGAAGTCCCAGTCATTTTATAGAGGTGAAGGTCTCTTCAATAGATTTTTATTGAAGTCTTTGTCTCTTATTTAGCATGAGACAATGCTTGCATCAGAGTCATGAGTTTATGCTCTTTTTTATTAAATATTCTACTTTAATGCAATAACTAAATGCACTAAATCTTCTTCTTCTCTTTCTGTACTTCCCAATACTGACACCTGAATGTATCGTTATACATCCCTATTTATCTGTAGATATGAGTTTAGTTGCACGAATCATTCTTCTTCTCTTCGTAAAGCACAACTAGGGTGTTAAACACTAGTCATGTGTGTGCAATACTAATTCTCTTCCAAAAACCAAATGGTTCACTGTTCTTCTGTCTTTGCAAAGTAGATTTCAGAGTTATAAGCACCTATCAAAGGCCAGAAGGACCCCCAAATTCTTCACACACCCTTATCGGTGTCTTGAATGTAAAATTCAAACCTTGTGCATAAAAATAACTTTTTGGCGTGAAAAAGGATTTTCACGCAACTCTTCTTTTTCGCGCAGAACTTCTCTTTTTCGCTCAACACCTTCTTTTTCTCACAATACTCTATACCACAATTTTTTCCATGCACCAGATCTCGGGATTTTTCTAAGTGTCGAGCCACACCGAATGAGAGGGGTTCACCTCATATTTATAGGCGTTTTATATCTTGCGTGTAAAACCCCTTCCTGTGCGTAAAATTGTCTCTCAGTTCTTTGAATTACGTGCACCTTCCTTTTATTCACGCCACCACCTTGGTTTTTTGCGCATCTCATGACTTCGCCATTTTTCATCATTCTAAACATGAATCCTTTCTTGCGCGTAAAACTTCAAACCCACATTTTGCGTACAACCAATTTTTCTCACAGACGTTTCATTTTCCGCACACATGGCACAAACATCTCAGATTTTTTGCGCGCCTCTTGCCTTTGATGATTTTCAGTGTTTCTGATCTGAGACATGGCCTGTGCGAAAAACTTACCCAGTTATTTCACGCACAAAATTCTTCCACACAATGGTCTGACTTTTTCACGCAGCCCATGCCTTTTACATTTTTTTGACGTTCTAACTCTGAAGCACATCTTTCGCGACAAACCTTGCTCCGCTATTTTGCAGACCACGCTGTTTTTCACACGTGCTTCTGTTTTTCATGCAAACCCACTATTTTTCGCACATCCCTTGATTTTTCACGCATGCCTCCCGATATTTTCCACACCACATACTCATTTCACGCACTTCCTTTTTCCAACAACCTATGTCTTCATTTTCCAATTTTGAGGCCCAAAAATTTGGCAAACACTGGGAAACAATGCCACCTTCAATATATGAAATGGTCGTAACCTTCATGCTTCTTTTCTGTGATTTTCCTTCTTTAATAACTCTTCTTCTTCAACCATTATTCTCTACTTCATTCAAAACATATTATTCAATTCTTCAAGTAGGCTCTTTCATGATTCTCATGAAATTGTGGAGAATTGCATGGTCTTCATCAAATCCTCATTCTTCTTCAATCAACCTTAGATGGATTATACCTCACCATTCTCCACTGTTGTAAACAATGTGTCACCTTTGACACATGTTATTTCAATATATGATCAGTACAACAATCATCTGAATTTCCATTCCTCCATTTCATTAGAGTACTTCTTGATCTCCTTCATTTTGATCGTCATTGACAACTATTGACAACAAATACAACCATATACACAAAGTGGTCCCAACAGCTATGACATGTGGAAAACATAATGCATAGGAAGGTATTTTTTTGGAAGAGCCTATCGTTATGCCACTGGCTCGATTATCTCCACAAACTCAAATGGTCAAATATACCTTGAAGCTGGATTTCCATGTCTCGGTATCCTGGGGTGACCCAACCTAGGAGACACCCAAAGGAATACGACATCTCCCTCAATAAACTCTAGGGGTCATAGACACCTATCAGTGTATGAATTTTTTCTACTATAAGTTGTATCCATAAGTTTAAGAATAAATTGTACTCTCTTTGATGTATATTTCACGAAACATAGTTACAACAACTCAAACTCACCTACCTCCATCCAGCATAAAGGTTTTCGGCATGGCCAAATATAAAGATCCTTATATGGTTCCATCTAAATTGCCATGTGAAAACTTTTGTTACAGGAAAACTCTACTAAGGCCAAGTGTTTCTCCCAAGATCCACCTATGTCTAGAACACACACTCACAACATATCATAAAGAATCAATATAGTACACTCTAACTTCCAATCTATTTATGGGTTGAAATCTATACTCAAAAAAACTTCATATTAAGCACCACTTTTAATACCTACTATAAGGTAGAATTAAAACATGAGCTTTTGTCTGGAACAATAGTTTGTGGCACCCCATTCAGATGGACTATCTCCTAAACATATAAAACTCACAACTACTCCACTGAGAAAGTCTCCCATATATGAAAGAAATGTTCTAATTTCATCACTCAATCCAAAATAACCCAAATATCATTGTTCTTCTAAGTAATCCTTGGGAGACCCACCACAAAGACCATGGTAATGTCATCTCAATTCCATTCATGAATGGGTACCAGTTATAGCAATCCTCCATGTAGTTGATGCTCCACCTTCACCAGTTGATAGGTGTAGCATCATGTCATGAATCATGTTACCTCCTTTTCCATTCTCAGCTACCAAAATAGCCATCATAAGTAATGGTACATTTTGGTCACACCTAGGTGAACCTCCCTATTCAAGGAATGAAATTCCCACATCAACCCATCCCCAATTATTGTTGGCACAACAACCCGATTCTCGACATAGATGATCTCATCCTCATGTGTCGACCAGTCTGAAGGTGTCTCCCCACATTCAATGATTGACCTCAAATATTACCATTATAGATCTTTATACTTTATATCCCTAATCCTTATCAAAAGTGTATACTCCACTGAAACTAATACCAGATTCATCTGCTCCTGACTCTCATTAACCACAATGTGCATCTCATCCAGAAAAAGTTATCATCTTCCACTCAGCACTAGACTAATAAACCTCATGACTCTGAGTTTTCATACTCAAATCATCAACAATAATGTTCCCATGTTTGGGTTTATATACAATCTCAAAATCAATATACTGCATATCTTCTACCCATCTCTGCTGCTGAAGATTCAAATCTTACTAAGAAAAGATTTATCTTAAGCTCTTTCAATCCATATATATAGTAACATTTTCACCCAAAAGATAGCTTCAATGACAATTTAAGTCATAATCTACTTTATCCAACTTGAGGTCATGCATAGGGTAGTTTTATTCATGAGGCCTCAACTTTTGAGACCCATACGCCACAACTCAGTCTCAATGCATCAACACAGCTCCAAGTCCAACCCCAGAAGAATCATAATACATTGTGTAATCCTCACATGGATAAGGTAGACTCAATATTGGTATCCTTTTTAAATCATTCTTCATCTCCTGAAATGAATCCTCCCATGCTTCCAACCATTCAAACTTTATTCACTTTTTGTTCAAGCCCGAAAGTGGCACTACCAAATGAGAAAATTACTAGATAAACCTCCAGTAATATCTATCTAATCTAAAAAATCTATGGATATCAAACATGTTCTTGGGATTCTCTAAAGAAATCACTGCCTGAACCTTATTTGGATCTACTAACACACCTTCCTCTAAGATGATGTGACCCAAGAAATGTACCTGATCGATCCAAAATTGGCACTTAGATAGCATAGTGTATAGTCGATGTTATCTCAGTATACTCAAGATAATTTCAAGATTTTTGTTATGATCATAATAAGTCTTGGAGTATACCAAGATTTAATCCATGAATACTACTACAAAATAATCAAGGTACTTATGGATGATCATATTCATCAGGGACATAAACAATGATGGTGTGTTCTTCAACCCAAACGACATTATGAAGAACTCATATAGGTCGTACCAACATATGAAAGATGTAATTGGTATATCAGAAGTCATAACTCTCTATTTATGATACCCTGGTATCAATTAAATCATTAATATTATACAAGATCCTCTCAATTGGTCAAAAAGATCATCGATACATGGTAGAGGATGTTCATTCTTCATATTTATCCAGTTCGACTTCCAGTAATAAACACATAAGTGAAAACTTCTGTAAGTTTTATTTTCACAAAAACCATAGGCGAAACCCAGGATATATACTCAGATAAATAAATATATTATCCACCAACTCCTCTAGCTGAGTCTTGATCTCTAGAAGCACTATCGGTTCTATTCTATATGGTGTAATAGAAACTGGATAAGCCCCCAGGATGATCTCAATAGTTAATTTAATGTCTCTCTTGGGTGGAAACCCTAATAAGTATTCTATAAATACATCCTAAAACTAATACACAATAGGTATAAGTATATCTTTATATACACCCCATCATCTAGTAATAGACTAGTAACATGGGTTTTGAGATATCTCAGTTGCTGAGTAATTGGATCTAATCAGCCTTTCAGGATATCCCACTCTCCATGGTGAATATTGTTGATTAAGAGACGTAAAGGTTTCTCTCCTCTAGTAATAATCATTGTGGTCTTGGTATGTGACTATCCAATACAAAGACATAATTAGGTCTAATCTGAACATGTCCAGTATGTATTTATCCTAGATAAAAGGATACTCGCAGAATTTGAGAGAACACCCTAGTCAAAACCCTTCTCACAAAATCTACTTCCAAGTTCAAACCATCAATAAGTTGTGAAGAAATAAAGGGATGATATGTTCTAGTATCAAATAAGGCACTATCTAAATTAGAGGCTATAAGAATGGTACCTCTCACTGTCGATGGTCTATCCTTGCTATCCACAATTGTAGGATATACCACATGAAGTTTTCCTACCCCTCTTCCCTATAATTTAGTCAGAATCCCCTGTTATACACTAATCTTCTTATACGGATGCTCTTTCCAAAAATATCCACATCCACTAACTCTACCTCCTCAGAAATTATTACTCTATTTGTTAGTCTGATATGGTGAGTAAGATCCACTTCCTAATCTATGATTTTTTTCAACTGCACTCTCACGGCCCATCTATCGCTAGGTCCTGTATAAATTTTGTATGTGTCCCATCATTCTACAATACCACACTCTACTGGTGGTTGGGAACACTATCTTTGAAAGTGACCGGACCTACCACACCGGTGATAGATCACTTGATCAAGGTCCTATGCAACTAACCCCTCTGTCTAGGTACATCATTTCGCACTACCCTAGATAATGTTTTTTAGAGATGATTCATACTATCGAAACTTTCACCTCCTAATCATCCAGTTGGAATTACCTATCCTACAATGCAATCCTCATTCAAGTTCCCCTAATCCATGATAGCCTGATCCACCACCTCAGTAAACATCTTTAATCAAAAAAGATTAACCTGGGATTTAATCTCACATTTTAGCCCATCCTGAAAACATCTCATCATAGTTATCTTTTCCACTACTAATACTAGAAAAAAGCATCTCAAATCTATAAAACCTATATCATAGACCATTACTGATATACTGCCCTGAGTCAACCTCATGAACTAATTATCTCTCTCCTACCCCAACATCTTTGTATATAAGTACTAAAAGAACCTCTATAAGAAGTCATTCCATAACATACTTTCAACCTATTCAGTCCATACTTGAACATACCATCAGTGCTTCACTGATCCTCATATCATGTAAGTAGCCAACTTGACCCTCCTCTCTACAAGAGTCTCCAAGGGGTCAAGTGGAGTCTCGATAGACTCATCCCAAAACTCATCTTTGTCCGGTCCACCCTCTCTAGTAAATTCCAGTGGGTGCTACAACTTGAACTCCCTCATCAGACCATACATATTCTTCACAACCCACTCTGGGTATCTTCCCATAAATTATAAGAACTAATAAAATTTCTCTCAAAACTTCTTTCCTTCTTCATCACCTAGCATGATCTGTGACACATGTTCTATCACTAGAGGATCATTCCTAGCCATGTCATCTGGTCATCCTATAAATAATAATCATTGTGGATGTATAATCTCTCTGCAATTAAAAACATGCATATTAGGACACATTTCACAAAAACAACACATTTAGGTAAGATTGAAAAACAAAAATCCACGACAAGTATTTTCCCAAACCCTAGCCACACGGTCAAAAACTGAGGAACTATCACAACCCTTAACCATCTTACACCTACGTCTTGGTCAACAAGGGAAAACACATTCTCATTACTAAAGTTTCTCATTTGGAAACCCATTTATTCATCTTTCGTAATTTTTCAATCATTCTCAATTTCATCTTAGGCACCATTTTCATTTCAATTTCACAATGAAGGAAAACAATTCATGTTAAAAAAACTATCCCATAACCCATGTTTTGTGCATGCCTAAAATGATTCACGTCAAAATAACCATGAGTGCCTAGAATAATTCATGTAAACTCAACTCTCATGCCATACCTAGAAACAACTAAAATCTCAAGAAATCTAAAAACAATAATGAAAACACATTAGAATTTTTTCACCCATGGTGAAATAATATTCAACTGTAACAACAAACAGTAATAACAAAAATCCCATCCTAGGTACTTGGGTTTTCCCACATACATTGGGTAATCTAATACAACACATGAGCTCATAATCAAGGCCTAAATATCCCTAGTATCATGTCTAACTATCCCAAATAGTATGAAAAAATAAAAATCAAAGAATACTCTTATGATATCACTTTGTAACACCCTAGACCGGGTTATACAAACAGATTCCCCAATCCAGTCTTTCATATGACCTCAAGTGTGACTCCCTGTATGCTAGAGGTTGTTGACTAGCAGTGAGGGACTAATATCAGTAAAGGGGGTACTATACCCTCTATTATTAAAGAAATACACCAGTGGAAAAAATAATAAATAGCAGAATAACATATTACCATGAACAATACCAATATCACATGATAACCAAAACTAGAAATACCATAAAAACATAAGCAGTAACTAATGACTGGATAATGTATGTGTCTAGTGTCTAAAATTCAACTCAAAAGTAAAGACACTAATGACACCCAATCAAGTCCTGAACCAACTCTTATTCCCTCATCCCTGATCTATACCAACTCAAACATCTGACTCAGGTCCATTTCCCTTAACTAATCCAGAAAACACGAATTCTATTCAGGTACTAATCAGGAAGCCTAATTATGGTGTGAGTACAACTTAGTAGGACACCACTAATGGTGTCTAAAACAATATCCATTCAAAATAAAGTGTATCTAGTTATGTTAAGAAATAATTATAATTAATAAGTAAATAGTTATCACATTATCAATTGATATTTATTTAACCACATCAACCCCTAGGTTCCCATAGACACCCAAACAACAATCCCTTCTCCAACTCATGTCAGATCCCGAATTATTCTCAAGTGATATTATATATCAAAATTTCATTATTACAATTATTTAATTCATACTTGAATTCCCATGTTACCATTCACACATTGCACAATAGAATGACCATGTCCAAATTATTTATTTCACAACTAAATGAACATCTTACCATTCATACCACATAATTTCAAATGACCATGTTACCATTAATATATTTAGAGCTAAATAACCATGTTACGATTTATACCTTACACATTATAATGACTATGTTTCAATTATTTAATTCACAAAAAAAATGATTGTGTTACCATTCATCACATAATTAATTCAACAATTAATTATGCACATCAATTCCATTACTCGTTCAACACTTAATTAAACACAATAATTTCCATTAGTTAACTAAAAAATTCACTAAACTCATAAACCCCATTAATTAATTCCACAATTAATTAAGTATTTCAAACCCTTTAATTAACCCATCAATTAATTTATCAAAACCCTCAACTCAAAATATAAAAATTAATTCCACAATTAATTATCCCAATTTTAAATATCAGTACCTCATAATTAATTCATCAATTAATTATCTCCAATAAACATCTCTATATATCATAATTAATTCTAAAATTAATTATCTCCAAATCCATAATTTCCAAATTCACCAGTTCACATATTCTAAACTAATCAATTTAAATCAAGAAAACAATTTCAAAATATCCAATAGAAATCCAACACTTTCATACATGAAATTTAAATAAATACTATGGGAATTGAATTATAGACCACCTACCTTGATTCATTGATGAATAATGACCCACTGTAAATCCCCAAAAATTTAGTGGAGTAATGGTGTGGAACAGGATATGGATCTATAAACCTTTATCAAGATTAAAAAATTCAATATCTTTTCGATATAGATATAGATACGCAAGACTAGATCTAGATTCATCAAATCTCATTCTAGAAAAATAGAGGAAAAAATCCCACCAAAATAAGGAGATAAGAAAAAAATGAGGGATCGAAAACAAATGGGATAGGATCCAGTTTTGAGGAGGGATGAAGATCTTAAATCCATGCTTCAAATCTTGAAGAATAGAGGCCAGGAAGGCATGGAATTCATCCAGAGTACTCTAAAATCAAAAGACTACATATCTTCTACCCATCTCCACTATCAACGATTCAAATCTCATGATTAAAATATGTATCTTAAGATCTTGTGATCCATATATATTGTAAAATTTTCTCCCAAAATATAGTGTAGCCGAAACTTTAAGTCATAAACTACTACATTGAACTCACAGTCATGCAGAGGATTGTTCCATTCATGAGGCCTTTTTCAAGGGGATTCCTGAGGTCTAGATCCCATGGAAGTTAAAATTGTGCAGACTGGGCCCATAATAAAAAATATCATGATCGTGGGATGGACTAAACCATCATAGGTGGGTTTCCAAAATTAAATTATAACCAAACTTTATCATCCCCAATTCATGTTTGATGTAGTTTAATCTATCAAAATTCAATATATTGGTAAAAATATCAGTTAACTGATGTTTAGTTCCTTTGAATCCAAGATTTATATCACCCTTTTGAAAATTATCTCTCAAAAAATGATGTCTTAAATCAATTTTATTTTTTATAGAGTGATAAATAGTATTATTGGAGATATTTATTGCACTTTTGTGTCATAATTTTTTGGGAAATATTTGAATTGATATCCAAAGTCTAGTAGAGTGTTTTTGATCCACAAAATTTGAGCGCAGCAACTACCTGCGACTATGTATCCATCTGTAGCAGTTTAATGTGCAATAATTTTTTTTTCTTACTACACCAAGATACTAGATACTTTCCCAAAAGATTATATATTCCTAAGGTACTTTTTATTTCTAACTTAAAACCTCCAAAATCAACATCTGAATAACTCACTAAGTCAAATTCTTATCCTCTAGGACAATATTTAAGTATATAATAATTCCAATCATACCTCTATAATTTTTTTGATCCACTGGCTTTCTAGTTTCATCAAGATCTAACTTATAGGTGGTACTCATAGGAGTTTCACTACTTTTAATGGTATCCAAACTAAAAAGTTTTAATAGATCATTAATATAATTAATTTTTTTAAAAATAAATCCATATTTATTTTAAAAAATATGAAAACCAAGAAAGAATCTTATTTCACCCATTAAACACTTTTCAATATCATTTTGCATCATTTTTTAAAAAGAAGTGCACAAGGAATTTTTAGAATATCCGAAGATAATATCATCTACATATATTTTAACAACTATAACATCTTTTGAAATTATCTTTATAAAAAGAGTAGGATAAATTATAACTTCTGAAAAATCATTAGAAAGAATAAAAGATCTAAGCCTATCATACCAAGATCTAAGAGACTATTATAAACCATATAATGTTTTTTTTTGAAAGCATGATTGGGAAAATGAGGTTTTTTAAAAATAGGGGGTTGTTCCAAAAAACACATCCTCAACTATATATCCATTTAAGAATTCAGTTTTTACATCCATTTGATATAGTCTGAAATCCAAATGTTCTACATATTCAAGTGGTATTCTAATGGTTTCAAATCTATTGACTAGTGAAAAGGATTCCTCATAATCAATACCCTCTTCATGACTATACCATTGTGCAACTAGTCAATCCTTATTTCTTACTATTGTGCTAGATTCATCAACCTTGTTTCTAAATACCCATTTAGTTCCAAGAGTAAATGTGTCTTTATTTCTATCAATAAATTTCTAAAATTTATTTATTTCAAATTTGTTGAGTTATTCTTACATATCCATTACCAATAATTCATCATTAAATGCATCAGTGATGTTTTTGGGTTCAAGTTGTTACATGAATATTTTATGTTCAACCAAATTTATATGAGAAGATCTAGTCTTTGTACCACTATCTTTGTATCCAACTACAACATCTAAATAATGGTATCTATTAGTACTAATAACTATTTTAAAAGAAGGTTTTTTAATCTCATTAACTTCTATAGTTTTAGGTTTGGGTTGTTCCTCAGAACTGGATGATATTTCTGCTTGTTTCATAGAATTTTTAAAATGTTCGGGATTGATGTCAAGATTTGATAAGTATTCCTCAGGGTTTTCTAAAAAGGTTCTAGGATCATTTGGATATGTCTCATCATTCTTGAAATGAATATGTTATTCCATAGTCTTGGTTATTTTGTTAAATACCCTATAGGATTTACTAGATATTGAAAAACCAGGAAATATTATTTCATCTCTCTTGGAATAAAAGTTGTAATGATTATAATTTTTATTAATAATAAATAATTTTCAACCAAAAATCCAAAATAATTAACCTTAGGCTCTTTATTATTCTGGACTTAAAAAGGGATTTCCCTTAATAGTGGTCTAATTAAAACTCTATTAATTATATAACAAGTTATATTTAAAACATATGCCCAAAATTATATAGCAAGTTCATATTCATTAAGAATTTTATGGGAAATTCCATGAATTTTTCTATTTATTCTCTACACAACACCATTCTACTGTGAGGTTCTAGGATATAAAAATTTATTAATATACCCATTTTTGTGAGAAAAAAGATTCAATGTTCTTATTTTCAAACTCACAGACTTTAACACTTCTTAAGGTCTTAATCCTAACTCCACAATGATTTTATATAAATGTATCATACTTGTTAAATTAATAATAGTCTTCAATTTTATGAGCTAAAAAAACAAAGTGTACTAGAAAAATCATCTACAAGGGCATAGACATAGTGATTCTTATTCAAACTAGAAGCTCTAAATGTTCTGAACACGTCCATGTGAATCAACTCGATGGGTTGAGAATTTGAATCTTATTTATTTTATTTTAATGATATTTTGTGTTTTCCCTTTTTGACATGGGTTAAATAATTTATCACATTTTAATTCAAGTTTAGGTAGATATTTAACTAACCATTTCCTAGTTAGGTTTCAAAGTGAGTGAACATTACAGTTGACTAGTCTCTTATTCCAAAGCCAAGATTTTTTGTGAAAGTCACAAAGACAATAAATATTTTTAGAAAATAAATAATCTAAATTAATAGCATAAAAAATTAAATTTCTCAAAGTAGTAAACACTAAATAATTTTTATAATAGAAAACACTACAACAGTTATATTCAAATTTCACATGAAAACCATCATTACATAGCTGTGAGATACTAAGTATAATTTTAAACCATCAAAAAATAATACTTTAGAAATTAAAACTCAATTAAAATTATTAACATGGACAAGGCCAATTATTTTTAACTTTAAAATTTTCACCAAAGGTTACATGTCCACCATAAACCTTTATAATATTTTGGAAGATTGAGTAATCTCCAGTCGTGTCTGGAACAACCATTGTCCAGGTACCGTATAATTTTACTACATCACTTCAATTAAATTCCCTAAAAATATATTTTTTACCATAAATTATTTTGGAACCCAGATATTCTTAGGTCTAGAAATGTCAGTAATTAAGGATTTAAGAACCCATAATTTCTAAATAGGGTTCCTTTATGTATTTTTTCAACCTTTGGAAATAAAAACATTGTTGTTTCTAGTTGAATAAAAACCACTAGCAGATTTCCTAGATTTTGGGATATTTTTTTTTTGACAATTATCCTATATCTAGGTTGATAACCAAATCCATTTATATACTTAGGTTCTATTTTCTCTCCCAATATTTGACTGAGAGTATTTATCCCATTAGTAAATATCCCTAAATAATTTTTATGTTTCTCACGAGATAATTTCAATTGAGTATTTTCTTTTAACAATTGATCATCTGTCTCTTTCTCCACAGTAAGATTATTTTTAAAGTTTACAGTTAAAGCATGTTATTTATTAAAAATTTCTAATTATCTTTATCCAGATGGAAATTATCTTATATCATGTTACAATATTCCAGAATCTCTTCATTTGACATATTTTAATTCTTATTTTATTCTCCAAAAATATTAAAATTACTTACAGGAGAAGTAATAAGTGTATGAGATAATCGTATGTATTTTCCAAAAATCACATGTTAGCACTATCATGATTATCTTCATGGTATGAGTCTGAGTGACTAGATATTACATCATAATCACTCCAAGTTACCTTCATTTCATTCTTATATTACGTTTCCTTTTCATCATATTTATTTTTATGTTTCATCTTAGGACATTCATCTTTGACATGTGATTTTCTTTTACATTAATAGTAGATAATATCATTTTGTGTATCATATATTTTCCAGCCCTTATTAAAAATTCCCCTATTATCATATTTTCCTTTATATTTTGTTTTCCTAAAAACCATTTTGTTTTATAAAACTTCTTAAATCTTTTACACAGATTGGCTATTTCTTCATCACTATCAGATGGTGATTCCTCATCACTTGAAATTTCAACTTGAACCTTATTTTTATTATTTAAGGAATTATACTTTAAGTATACATAATTCCATTTTGTTTTATCTTCCTTTTATTAGTTTACATTAATTTATTTTTCATACTTCATTAATTTTCCAATCAGTTCTTGATAGGTAGTTTTCTAATATCGCATGATTCTCTAATTGAGACTAAAGCTTCTCTCTGTATTTCAATTAACCATCGTAAAAAGACTTATTACATTGTCTTTTTCTGAAGCAGGATTCCCCATGGAGTGAATCATAAATTTTCCCAAAATTCATAAACAGTTGTGCATGTAGATACTCTTTTGAATTCTTCATCTCCTAAAGCACAATACATGGAATTCCTTACTTTACAATTATTTTTATAGGAATGTTTTTTATAATCATCCCATGTAATTCTTGAAGTCTTAGGTAACTCATAGTTATCCTCAATAGTATACCCTATTTCAAAAAACATGCTTTTAATGTGCATTTTCACCTTGATTTTCCATTTAAGACAATTTACGCCATTAAAGAAAGTAGTAATGTTGGTAGAAGAACTTTATTATCTATTATCCATTAAAGAAATAAATTTATATCTAAAAAAATTAGTATCTTTAAAATACAACCAAAATCATACTTGAAAATATTTAGAAAAATCATTGATACCAAATTTATTTCAGAGTGAGTAACTCAATAGGGGTGAATTGAGTTCCCAATAAAATATTTTACTAAAACATTTCAAATAAAATCCCCCAAATAAAAACAAAAACTCCTAGTTAATCAAAAGACTTGTTTAATACAATTTTGATCTTTTAAAAGATTCCTCAAATATTGATTACTTCTTAGTTAAAATAATATGATAATTACTTTAACTTTTGAAATCATTTTACTTAATCAAATACTTATATACACACTAGTTAATATTAACTATCAAAGTACTAGTTTTGTTTGAATCTTAAGAAAAAATATAGTTTAAAGCCTTGTAAATAATGAAACGAAAAAAAATCACACAATGGATTATAATGAGGTGTCCAGCCTCAAGCTGAGACATAATACCCTCCACTTGTAAATCTTCCACATCCAATAATATTATCTAACTATAATCTAATTCAAAACCTATATCAGGTATGCAGACAACAACATACAATATTTACATGACACTTAGTCTCCTAGTCCACATTAACTATGAGAAGAAAATTACTTATTCCACATAAGGACCTCTTCTAAAAACACTTTGGTTAAGAAGAAAAAAATATAGTTAATATAATATCTTGTATTCTCTAGTTTTAGTGTAGGAAACGGTGTGTATTGATAAATAAAATAAGTAACAGATTACTCAAATGTAAAAGAAACACACAGAAAAAGAAATCAAAAAGGTTTAGTAAAGATGATGTTTCTTGGTCTAAAGTGATCCATTTACTTGAGTCTCATATAATGTGTCTTAGAAATTATATGGAGCTTTTTCTATGAAATTAGAGGCAAACAGAGCACCACAAGGCTCTATTTGTTCTGAATATAGAAAGGATCTAGATGTTTGATGTACTACACTCTTTCACCATAAAAACATAGTTAATAATGCAGTGTGTGAGCTCTCATGGAATGATCCTTCCAGAATCCAGAAATTATATGTTCTACATAGGATTAAAAACCCACATAAGGGAGATTTATTTGAATTTAAAATCACTGCATGATAGAGATATATTTTTAAGAACAATCATCAAATTCCTATACAACCTCATACAAATCTTTGACATAGACTTTAATGGTCCACTAAATTTTTTAGGAATATAATTATAAAATAAATATTTTCATTAATTTAATTAATATATCCATTGAGATAATTTAATTCAAATGTGTTAGAATAGAAATGTTGTCACATGTTAATGGTGACTCATGTCTAATGGTGAGTCAAGCTGGTGGTGAGTCAGGCTGGCAGTAGGTAATCTGGTGGAAATTCTTTTGGCAGTGACTCATATTTGATGGTGAGTCAGGTCTAATGGTGACTCAACTCTTGTTTTGAGTCAAGTTTGGCATTAGGTAAATTCTAATGGTTGTTAAACTATGGTGTTTATTCATTTTTGATGGTGGCTCATCTCTGGTAGTTGGTAAATTCTAGTGGTGAATTCTTTTTGGTGGTGACTCTTTTCTGGTGGTAGGTAAATTCTATCAGTGAATCTTTTATGGTTGTAGGTAAATTCTAGTGGTGATTCTTTTCTATAATTAGTTAAATTCTAGTGGTGACCTATTTTATGGAGGTAGGAAAATTCTGGTGGGGAGTATTTTCTAGCGGTAGGTAAATTCTGATGGTGACTTCTTTTATAGCCGTAACTCTTTTTTTGTGGTGACTCATCTTTAGAAGTGATTAATTTTTAACTAATGGTGACTCATCCCAACACTTAGCCATATTTTCATTAGATTTACATATATTATAAAATGTTATCATAAAACTGTAAATCCATTAGAAACATAATTAACATGATTTGTGGGAATTAAAATAACTAGGTGGCAATAGAATTAATTCAAGTCAAAAACTCAGTTAAATAAAAAAGAACAATATGGGAGATCTTTTTCGCAAACCTAAGAAAAACAACATTATTATGGAAAGATTATTTTTTATAAATAAGATGAATGAAAAATATGGGGTTGTAAAAAGCAAAACTAGACTTATGTGTAATGGGTATTGAAACTTTATGGTATTTATTTTCAAGAAAAAAAAGTATTCTAAAAATATACTTGATACCATAATGATTTTCATTAAAATTGAAGCTCAAATAATTTTCAATTTTTTTCATATGGATGTAAAGTTTGATTTTTTGAATGGTGATCTGAATAGAGAAGATTATATGGATAAACCTGAGGATTTTATTCTTGGTGAAGTTGGAAGTTGTGTGTGAATGTTGTGGAAGGCTTAATATGGGTTAAAACATTCTCTAAGATCTTATTACCTCAAACTAGATGAGCACTTGAGGAGTATGTAATTCAAGAAAGGGTGGGTGGATAGTAATCTATATGGGAAAAATACTAACACCACATCACTCATTATAATTGTGTATGTTGATTATATAATATCCTTATGTAATGAGGATAAATTGTGTAAACATTTTTCTATATAAATAAAGAAAAAAGTTGAAATGTCAATGTGTGGAGATTTGGAATTTTTATTGGGTTTAGGAATCACACAAATAGATGGTCACATTTTCATTACTTAAGAAAAATATTCTAAGATGTTATTTAATAAATTTATCATGGAATAATAAATAGGTGTGTATACACCAATTCAGGTGGGTTCTAATCAAAACAATAATAATAGATGGAAATCTGTTATTGATAATGAGTTTAGAAAGTTTATTGGAAGTTTATTTATACTTTAATTCCTCAGGAATATAAATTTTCTATGTTGTTACTATTTATGGTAGGTATAAATCCAAATTCAAAAGAATCACATCTGTTACAAGCCAAAAGGAATTTGAGATATGTCTCAAATACTTTCAGTTATGCGTTGTGGTATAGAAAGAAAGGTGAGATGGATTTAAAAGGCTTTACAGATACAAATTGGGCAAGTGGTATTAATGGATAAAATTCCACATCAAGGGGATAATTGTTTATCCATGAAAGATTTGTGGCATGGAATTCTAATAAAAAATCATTAGTCACGCTAAGATCCATTAAATCTAAATATGTGGCTACTTCGCAAGATGTTACACATATGATCTGGATAAAGACTCAACTTGAAGGAATGAATTTTATTATTCGATATCTACAGGTTATTTTCCATGAGAATAAAATTTCCATAAATCTATCCAAGAATCTATTATAACATTTAAAATCAAATTGCATTGATATTAAGTATTATTTTCTAACGGATGTGGTGGTTGAAGAAATCCTGAAGTTGGAGTTTTTATATCAAAGGAGTATATTATTGATATTTTTATAAAGTTATTTCTAAGTGACTCATTTGAGAAGTTGATACTATAAATGGGTTTTGGAGTATGTGTCCTAGAATTATCTAATTTATAAATTTGATTACTTGTGTATTCATGGTCATGAATATTAATAAATATCATATCATATGATGAGTATTTTTCTATGTAACATTAATGTAAGAAATCCCTCGGAGTATATTTCACATCGAAAGGTTATGAAAATTTCATACTATGATGAGAATCTTGAAGTTCTATGATGACATTCTTAATTTTGTGTTAAATTGTTGGATGAAATTTATCTGAGAGATGTATATGATTTAGGCTATCAGGGTTAGGAGGATCATAAGACATTAATACTTCTTCTCATGACTTTTACACTTGATAATCTCGAAGTGAGGTGATTGTGAGAATAGACCCACCCATTGAAAATGAATAAGATATTTATATCATTGGATATTCTTATCCATGGACATATGTATTGGTCCTTATACTTGATATTATTATTAATCTATATAATTTTTTGTGAACTTATATAAATTGATGAAAATTGTTTGGACATATACTAATTGTGAAGTAGGATATATTGAGTAACACAAGTGACATGACATTAATGAATAAGTAAATAAATTATATATCCCTTTTTAATTAATTAAAGTAAATATATGAAGACCTCTGATTGGAATGGAAATGCCTAATTAAGTCTATGTCCATCACAGTTTTATCAACATTTTCAATTCAATAAAGTAAAAGAATGATATATCAAGCATATAAGTTGATGACACTAGTAATGAAACCTTATGGATGAGATATAGTGATAAAGATATTATATTATACAATGATCATTCATAAGAGGTTGTTATATTTAAGACATTAACAACTATATCTATAGGTTCTTTGATGTGTTGTTGGATGTTGATCTAGGACTTTATGTGAGTTAGAATAATTCCAATGAGAAAGAGTATTATAGGGTCACACACTAAGTGTATCTAGAACCATAGTTAAATTCTGTCTAAAATTAATATTAGAATAAATATTATTCTTATGTTCTAAGGAATAATTATTATTCAGGTCATGTTGATCATATAAATATTTATTAAATGAGTAATACAATGATATTTATTTATTAAAATAAATACTTATTATTTAAGGTTTGATGAATACAAAGGATTTATGGGATGAGTTAAGGGTTAGATTGAAATGATATTTATAAAACCCATGATTTTATCTCACATCAAATAAATAATAAGAATAATAATTGATGTGGGGTTTTCTAAGGATTAAGTGATTGGTTAGGAGCCTATGTGTAATAATCAATTGTATAACCTAGCTATATAAACCCAATTATATCATTTCTATAGGTGATGATTATTGTGCACAACATTATATATAGAGAAAAACTCTCAAAAATGATCTCAAGATCAGGGTTCTTTAATCCCACTCCCTCTCAATCCCTAAGAGAACTAGAATAATCCCTCAAGCATGGAAAGAATTCCTATTGTAATCAATGGAGAATTACACAAGTGATGATAATCAGTCATGCAACACTAAGTGATTCTATGGTAATTTTATGAGGTATATGGAGCCTTTTTGGACACCTCTAGAGGGATTATACAATTTAATCCTTCATCATAATGATGGCATGATAGGATTGGTCAACCAATTCATCAATGAATAAATAATTATAAGACATGAGTTATTTTTTATAATAAATTAATTATAAATTATATGTGTAATATTTTGTCTTATGGATTATGGGTTTGTTATTCATCCAGTTATGAGGTGAAATATAAATAAATTGATGAAAAAACATTGTTGGGCATGGTTTCAATCACTCCCACTATGACCCAAACCCTTTAAGTGGTATCAAATTGGTGACATATTAATATATAATTATTTATTAATCATTGATCAATTTATGCATTTGATTATTGTTTTTTAATTTTTATGTTTATTCATTCTTAATCAACAATTTGGGATAATAAGTTTTTTAACTTTAATATAACTACAAACATACTGAATATAGATGAAGAACAATCCAATATCCCATCTATATATGTAAAAGATTCTATATAGATAAAATAGATACATGACATGTAATGGAAAATAACATGTTGTGTACCCATGTTCACTAAACTGGGTTGAGTAGTAGGAATCACGACACATCCTATGGGAAAAGAGTATGCAGTGTCATTATATATCGTGTACTAACTAGATAGATGGAACATGGTTTTAGGGGTTACACGGTGTTTAAACGGTGGATACATTGTGTAACCTCAGATGGTTTAGACCCATAGGAAACATAAAATTCATGTGGTCAAAGTACGTGACATGTATTTAAT
The DNA here is from genome assembly GCA_963277665.1 of Viscum album. NCBI lineage: Eukaryota > Viridiplantae > Streptophyta > Magnoliopsida > Santalales > Viscaceae > Viscum > Viscum album. The sequence continues at coordinate 1,419,247,709 of OY728129.1, read as the reverse complement.
ACATCGAATGTAATTAATAAATGTAGAGTGACATGGTAAATTTATGATTACATAGTGTGTAGCTAGTATTAGGGCAGAATAGTACAAATATACACAAGTAATTTGGACCTTATTTGTGATTTATGAAGATATGAAGCATTATCTTTTATTAATAATTTGAGTAGTGAATAAACAATAAAGAATAAAAAACTATTTTTATAGTGGTTTGGGGAACAAATATCCCCCAGTCCAATACACCAATGCACTCTCTATGAGCTTGGTGATTTATACAAGAATAAGGTTCTTTTATCAGAAGACCTTTACAACTAAGTGTGGGCAGTTGAAACCTTTACAATAAGTCTTAACAAGGCCTTATGGTTCTTTTATAGGGAACTAGTTTTTCAACAGCTTATTCTGAGAAGCTGATACTTTTCCAAAACTGATTTCAAGCATCAAAAACACTAATAAAACAACAGGGTTTGATTTATTGAATTGACTGGTTCTTGATCATAGTTGCAAAAAAATAATAGAATACTTATCTTATTATTAAAATATGAATTTATTCAAGTTATAATAGGTTTTATGATATATTTTTGTGAATGATATTCAATATTAATAGCAACAAACAAACATCACTAGTTACATAGTAGTATGAGGTTGAAATATGTATTTCTTCAAAGTGTAGCCTCTTTAGAAAATAACAAAGTTTCTTGATATTGGCTGTAGTTTTGTATTAAAACTATATTTACAATATATGTAGTCATATATCATGTATATATCTCTCATGTATATAGAATTAATACTTTGCCCATATATATCGAACATAGAACATTCATTTAGTTGAGTAGATCCATGAATGTTTCTTGAAAAACCATAAACATTCAAATTTAAATCATTCAAGAGAGTCGTAACATCCCTTACAAATAGGAATGATTTACTATATTGAACATGAGTCTTTAAAACAATCATAAAGAACCTTTGAATCGGTAGTAAAATAACTTTGAATATATCTTTACTTCCATCAATACTATTTCATAAATATTGGATAATATCACATATATAAAACTATATTCATTGAATAGTCAAACCTAGGGTTCCTCTATGTGACAACAAAATTCCAAACATGGGGTTGACAATGTATGGTTGAATATAAAATTAAGGTTTTTGTACTATACATTTTTTTACACAAATGTATGGTTTATTTCGAATGTAGTTTTTTTATCCATAATTTCTGTTTTCTCAAATGTTAGGTTCTATACTAATGTAGGGTTGATGAACCATACCTTCATGAAATTATAATTCATATGGTCTATACAAATTTTTTCAAATGTAGGGTTCTTTCCTTCTGTTACACATGCTGATTTAGGTTATGAACAGTGTTTCTATAATACCTTTTACACACATTCAGAATAATTTATCAATTAATCCTCATAAATAAATGTTGTGAATATAATTCCAGAATAAATATTTCAACGAATATTAATTTCATGAAATTCACTTAAAGTAATTTAAATAGTAAAACAAACAAGGGTATTTGTGAGCGTAAAAATCAATATGATTTATAGAGTATTGTTGAGACAATACATTCCCAACAATCTCCCCCTTTTTATGATCACAAAACTCATAACATAATTTACATAAAATAAAGGAATTGAAAAGACAAATAATAATTTTTATTAAAAAAATACATATATTAATTGTTTTTTTAAAATTAAGGTTTCACAGTGTTATTTTGATGGAGTGATAAGTAGTTAATTTAAGAATGTTTTATTTACCAAATTGTTTCCCCCATTTATGGTATCAAAAATAAATCATAGTAAAAAAGGATAAAAACACATTCAGCGTTTCATAGAATGGTAAATGAATGCTATATTATACTTTTAAGAAAAAGAAGAAATGCATTCTTGCAGTAGAAATGAACAAAAATAATGATAAAAATAATATTAATAAATAATGGAAATTTTATTAAAATATTTTATGAATAAATGAGTGAGTTTATCTGCGGAATGGTTTTAAAATAAGGGTTGGTTACAGTTTAAAGGATTGGTTCAGTATGTATCAGGTTCTAGATAAGCTTGAGAAGCCTAAAAAAATCTTTTAACTCTACCATCTTTCCTTGTAAAATTTCTGAAAGTTTTTCAGCTAGCTACTTTATCAAAATTCTTGAGCCTCACCCACTTTTAAAATTTCAATTAGATTTGCTTTCAAAAAATCATGCTGATTTTCCTAGATTTGTAAAAATGTCATAATATTATCACTTAAATGATTGAGAAGCATTCTTATTCCTAGTTCACTTGGGGATAAATTTTTGAAAAGATCTCTCTAATTATTAAAATTCACATTTAGCGGTTCACTATTACACTGATGAGATTAAAGTCTATCATTTATATCCTACATTATTGAAGAAATTAATTGAAATATTCTTATTAAATTTGATGAATTTGGTGGTTTGGAAGAGGAAGCTATGGATTGACTGAAACTTTCTCCTATGGATTCAAACCCACTTCCCTAATACCATTTTAAATTACTAAAATAGTTCTTTGAGACATATTATAATTTTAGTTTTCCAAACTGATCTAACATTTCTCTATGAAAACAATCAAAATATTTTCTAGAAACTGAACTTTATCTAAAATTTTACAGTTGAATCTGAAAAGATTCTAATTATACTATGGGAACAGTCAAATTTCTCAAATCTTCCAAATATTTTCTTATAGATTTCAACTTTATTAAATACTGGAGTTCTATTCTTTCATTTTCTTAAAATTATTACTAGATCTTCTATCATATTATTCATAGAATCATATATGGATTCTTCATGAAGTTTTGATTGTGGATATTCTTCCTCTGTGGATAATGACATTTTTTGGTTATTCTCACTAGATAAATAATAAATATTTTCAAGAACTTATCTTCTTTCTCGAAATAGAGAATTTTTTCTATCCATGGATTGTGAAACAATATAGATAGACTGATTTTAAAGAATTTCAGTGGTTTTAGCTACTAAAGTTTGAACATTCTCACTTCCTTGAGCAGTTTCATTGACTTGATCTATTTTGGTGATAACTTTCTTTCCATGTGCTTGATTTTCATCTAATTGTTACTCACAAAGAATAGTTACTCCAAAAAAAATTGATGGATTTTCATCTCTAGGTTCAACATTATCAAATTATAGGTTATCGTTTGGAGGGTCTTCTCTGTTCTTGGGTTGTGTGTTAATGACTTTATTAACTATTTATTCTATTTCTACCTCATCCTGATCAGTTGTGTCATATTTGAGTCACCTTTTTTTCAATTGAGGATAATCTTCAATTATATATTCTCTTACTTCTTCAGAATGTAGATGAACTGATCCATCATATTTTCCTTGCTCACCCTGAGCAATAGAATGGATTCTTGTTTTTCATTCTCACCAACATGAAGTAGTTTACCTTTTATTATGCTAAAAAAGAAACCAAATTTTCAAAAGGTTATATCATTAAAAATGTTTATGGTGAAATTTGTTTCATACATCAGTATGTTGAATCTTATTCTTTCTGTACATAAGAAGAGAAACAATTATACCATATGAATATAGTAAATTTATTACTCTGATTGATAGTAGTGACTCAGATAACAAAGAATATATCTGGTAAATTTGAACTTAATATCACTGATGAAAAACAACATGAAATACTTGTCAGGATAGAGAACCTTCTCTAATTATTCAATTCTAGGGATTATTTTAGACTAAATGAACCTGACCGGTACATTATGGTTATCCTCAAGATCCATAACAAAAAAATATCTGAATCTGGGTTGAACCAAAAATTAACAACATTATATATTCTGACTTGTGATATTGATTTCCAATTGGTTGAATATCAAAATGGAACACTCCTTCATAAGTTAATTTTAAGATCTGTTCTATTTCTTTCAAGGAGATTGAAAATTCCTTATTATCTACTTGTGAATTAATAATGTCCTCTATTTCCCCTAAATTAAACATAACATTCTTATAGAACTACTTCAGTTCTAGTTCAAAAATAAATTCGATATTATCTTCATTACATAGAAATTACAAAACTTGGAAAGAGAGGTCTTTCTTTATTAAGATATTTTTCTGATATATCCAGTCAAAATCAACCGCTTTTCCTTCAAGAATCATTCTGAAATGAACTCGCTAACATTTCAGGTCACTCGGTTCACCTTCATCTGTTATCTTATTCTTTGAAATTTCTACGAATCTAAAGTTATAAGGGTTTTCAATTCTAGGGTTTTCAAGGAATTCAATAGCTCTAGAAGATAAAGAGTTTCAAAATCAAAAGTTAGTTATAGAAAGAGAGATATAGGGGGGTTTTGAAATTTTTGTGTAACATGGTTCTAATTTCTCGATTCAATTTACTCATCGTAATCATTATTAGTTTTTATTTTGAAAATATGTGATTTTTCTAAAATGAAATAAATTCTTTTTTTATAAATAAGTAACCAAATAAAATATAAATAATCAAAACAGATATTTATGAAAAAAATTATCAAATATTTACTTAAAATTAAATTGTCATAACTCCCCCTTAATAAAATCAAGACTTTCATTAGGATTTGATTTAGAAAAAATATTAGCAAGTTGATATTTTATATTTAAAAATTCTAAAGATATATCCTTTTTAAGAACATGATCTATATTAAAACGATTCCTTTTATCAATATGATTTTTTCTATAATGGCTTATAGGATTTTTGTAAATTTTAATTTGACTAATATAATCACATAAAATAGGTATATTATTAAAATTAAGTTCAAAAATCCAGTAATATTTATTTCATCCACAACACTTGTGCACAAAAACTAATAGAATATACATATTCTACCTCAGCTGTTGATAGATCAACTAAGTGTTGTTTCTTATGTAACCATGAAACTAAATATTTCTTTAAAAATTGATAGGTTCCTAATGTACATTTTCAATATAATCTACATCCCCAAAAATAAATATATGAATATGAAATTAAATTAAAATAATATGTTTTTGGGTAATGTAGATTTTGAAACATAGTTTCTTTTTAATATCTAAAAATATTAAGAGCATTGAGATGGGATTGTTTTAGATTTGACTGAAATTTAGTGCATAAACATACTGAAAAAATTATGTACGGTCTACTAGCAGTGAGATATAATAAACATCCTATCATACATCTATATAACTTGTTGTCAACTAGTTTTCCAACTTCATCCAAATCTTGTTTAACATTAGTATACATGGTAGTTGTGTAAATATTACTATTTTCTAGTCCAAAATTCTTCAATAAATCAATAATGTAATTACTTTGATTTAAAAAAATTCATTAATATTTTTGATAAATTTTAAATCATAAAAAGAAATTAATTTCTATCATCATACTCATTTCAAATTGTTTTTGCATAATATTTGTAGAATCATTACAAATATTTTTAGTTTTTTAATCCAAAAATAGCATCATCAACATAAGTTTTCAATAATAATATATTAGATCAAATAGTTTTCTTAAGAATAGTAGGATGATCCAATCCCACAAAAATCCATTTTTTAATAAAAATGAGATTATTCTTTCATACTAGGATCTAGGTGATTGTTTAAGACCATAAAGAACATTAATATGTTTAAAATAGATTTTATAGAAGAGGGTTTTCAAAACCTGGTGGTTTTTCAATATAAAATTCCTCCATTAAATATTTATTTAAAATGTATGAATTTACATTAATATGATATAATTTAAAATTCCTATGAGATACATAAACTGGAAGTAGTCTAATTGACTCTAATCTAGAAATAGTTGAAAACAATTCATCATAGCCCATCCCTTTTTCTTTATTGTATCCTTTTGCTACTAATATAGATTTGTTTCTAATAATGATTCATTAATCATCCTGTTTATTTATAATGACCCATTTGGTACCAATTAATGGATAATTGGTGATCTATATAAAAATAACAAAACATTATTTATACTAAATTGATTGAGATCTTCTTGCATATATATTAAACAATTTTCATCATATATGGATTCTTCATGTTACTTGGGGTCTAACTGTGATAAAAATGTAGAAAATTTAGCTAAGTTTTCTATATTTATTCTAGTTATTACACTTATCTAGATTTCATATAAAATTTTCTAAAGGATGATCCTTTAAGCATTTAGAATCTATAGGTAAGACACATTCAAGTTCTTTTCTCCCATGTTATTTTGTAGTGGAATGAATTTTATCTATTTAAAATTATTTTTAGGTGTTCCAAGAATCATGTTGTTAAAAGAGTAAATAGTTTCATCAATTTGATCTTTCCTTTTGTCAAAAGGGTCAATTTAATCCAAATTCAGATGAAAGAATTCTTCAATATATCTTGAACTTTTATTATAAACTTTATAGGATTTATAAATAGAAGAATATCCAAGAAATATTTCTTTATTATCCTTTGGATCAAATTGACCATGGTTTTCCTTGGTATTCAATATATGCACATTTAATCCAAATACATCAAAGTACCTTACCTTAGGTTTTCTATTATTCCAAATTTAAGAGAGTGTATTTTTAATAATTGGTCTTATTATAACTATATTCATGATATAGAAAGTATTTTTTATAGCTTCTTTCATAAAATAGGTAGGAATGAAGTATTCATTCAACATAGTCATTTCTATTCATAAAATAGTTTTGTTTCTTCTTTCAATATTTCCATTTTTTTGAGGTGTTCTTGGTGCATATAAGGTGTTTTTAAAACCAAAATTTGAGAAAAAAGAATAAAAATATTTGTTCAAAAATTCTCCACCATGATTACTTATTGTTGAAATTATTTTAAATCATTTTTATGTTGAACAATTTAACAAAATCTTTCAAAAACTGTGAATACTTCACTATAATGATTTAGAAAATTATTCCAAGTAAATATAAAAAAATAATTAACTAAAACATAAACAAATAATTTTTTAGACAAACTTTATACCATTTATGGTTCAAACCAATCCATGTGGATAATTTCTAGTGGTTTAAATATATAAACTTTGATAACTTATTTGAAGGTCGATTTCTGTTGTATCCTGATATGGTATGCATCAAAAAATATATTATTTTCAAACATAAGACTGGTTATATTAGAAACTAAGTGTTTCTTAGAAAATTTATGTAGATTAAATATATTATAGTGTCCAGTTATCATATTCCATATCCATGACTCATTTATCTCAACATTTAAACAATTAACTTTCTATTTACAAAAGTAATCGAGATCCAAGGTATAAACATATTCAGTTCTTGGTGATCTAAATTTAAGCAGTTTATATTTTAAAATTGAGCAACAATTGTTAGAGAAATCAACATAAAATCCATAATAAAAAATTACAAAATATTAATCAGGTTTTTTATCCCTATTACATATGGTACTTTGTTTATTGAGATTGACTTGGGATCTCCAACTGATCTAACTCCAACTATCTTTCCTTTTGCATTGTCTATAAAGGTAACTAGTCCTCCATCCATTTTTTCCACTGTATGGAAATTGGAAGAGTCTCCACTCATGTTTCTGGAGTATCCACTAACATGTACCATATAAAATTTTTGTTCTCATGGTCTCTTAGTTTCAAAAGCATTTAAACACAAGTTTGTTTTGGGATCCATATTTTCTTGGGCATAACTTTTTCAGCAAAGAAAATATATGGGAATCCAGATTTTCCTTATTTTTCTAAAATTTATATTACTTGATTCACACATATATTAAAAAATAAAAACATTTTTTATTCCATATATATAATTATTTAGTAAGTAAAAGTAGTTATAATAGTTTCCTTTTTCCCATAGTAAAAACAAATAAAATTTTTTAGAACTGGACCCAAACTAATTTATATATTTTTTTTATTTTTCTCCATTGCTTCCAATTCTATATTTTTATCTTTTAATAATATTTTTTCCAATAATATAATTTATATTCTTTTATCCTTTGGTTCAAATACTAGAAGTATTTTTAAAATATTATACTTAAACTTGTAGTTATTTTATTTTATTTTAATGAATATTATAGTTTTATGTAGTTTTATTAAATTTTTCAATTAGTTCATGATGTTTTTTTTTAAATTACTTATTTTTGATCAAAAACATCATTGTGAATATTTTTATGTGAATTTTGATTTTTTTATTAATGAATTATATTTTTATTCAATCATCAAGTAGTAAGAATCCATTTTTCTATTTAGAAAGCTATTGGAGTCAAAAGTAGAAGATTAATAGTTTTATACCTCATCTTCTTCCTTATCCACAAAGCACATATTTTATTTCAGATTTTGTGACTCTTTTTCTGAATCAGATTTGAAATAGCTACTGGAGTATTAATACACACTCCATTTAGCTTTCATAACTCTTATCCCTTTTTTTCTCATAAATAGCTTTCTTTTGATTTTTATTTTCCATATTTATTCATTATTCTATTAGCTGGGGGAAATCAGGTATAATATGAACCATTTACATGCATTCAATGAATTTAACTTCCTTAGATCATTTATCATACTTCGTGAAGGATTTCCTAAAGCCTCTCTTCTTATTATAGAATTTTCTAAATTTTCTAGATAACTATGCCAGTTCCATGTCATAATTTGAGCAATATAAATATTTTTAGACTTTAAAATCTTATTTTGATTCCTTTCCATGTTTTTGATATGTAGCTTTAAGGTAGGTATTTTCCCTTTTCACTATCTTATGATATTTATATTTATCTTACATCTCTTCTTCATACAACATCAGTGTTCCAATTAATTCATTCATAGGAAAAAAAATTACTGGATATGATTTTCGAATAGCTATAGTTATTATTTTCCATTTTGAGGGTAGTTCTCTTAGAAAATTCAGTGCTTGATCATATTGAGTAATTGGATCACCCAAAGTAGCAACATAATTTCAAATTTCAGTCAACTATCTATTCATTTGGGTGATCTTTTCCCCATTATACATTCTGAAGGTGTCAAACAATAGTTTAGTAGTAGCATAAATTAACTGTATGACATTATCAGTTCCTTTATTTGCAACAATGATTTTCTTCTACATTATATAAGTAGTAGGTCATTGTGATACCTGATTAAATTTTTCAGGACAAAGTCAACAAATGATAACTTTTTTTTATTTTTACTTCATGCCATACTCAACATATTTTGTAGCATCCCATGTTTTTGGTTTCCTAGAAATTACTTAAGGAGTTATGATATTTATATAAACATTAAATCTAATATTTTTTAGATAGAATATCATCCTTGATTTATAGAATCTATAGTTATCACCATTGAAGTATATGGAATTATTCATAGACATACCTTCTCTAGGATCATTTTTTTAATTTTTTATAGAATTTATACTTTTGAGATTTCAAGATATTTATCTACTTTATCCAAAAATCTCTCCTATGATACAAATTTTTAGGTTAAAATAATAAAAATCTACATAAGAGAGGGGTGAATTTTTTCATTTTGATAATCATGAAAAATTATGGATTTTAACCTTCTTTGTAATTTATTTATGTTTGTATCATTCTCTTTTGTAGGTAATTTGAGCAGAAAATAAATATTAAATAAGAACACATCAATTTTAATAGGGGTTTGATACACAAATATCTCCTTGTCCAATCCATCAACACTCTCTCTATGATCTTGTAGATTTTCACTGGAACAAGGTCCTCTTATCACAATACCTTTACAACTATGTTTATGAAGTTGATACATTTACAATAAGGCTTTAGAGAGCCCTATGCTTCTTTTATAGGGAACCCATTTTCCCATAGCTCATTCTGAGAAGTTGATACTCTTCCATGAATTATTTTTAGAAGATGAATCTCTAATAAATAAAAATAGTTTGATTTGTTGAATAGAAAGGTTCTTGATCATAGTTAAGGAAGTTACTGAAAAAATACAGATCTTCTTCTTCAAATAAGAATTTATTCAATTAATAATAGCTTTGAAGAGATCTTGGTTGAGAATTATCTTCAATATGAATATCAAAAAAAAATAGGTACATAGTAGTATGAGGTTTAAATTTGTATTTATTTAAAGTGTATCCTATTTAAAAAATATCAGATTCAATTTATCTTTGTATTAGTTCTTTATTCAACAGATATTTAAAAAATATGTCGTCATATATTGTGTATATATCTCATATGTATATAGTGAAAATACTATAGATATATTTATACCACATATATTTATTTCAGTTTATAAGATCTATCAATATCACCTGACATGTCAAAATCATTAAAATTTAAATCATTCAAGAGAGTCGTAACTTCTCTTGGAAATATGATTGATTTACTCTATTAAATATGAGTATTTAAACAATCCTAATAAGCCTTCTAATCAATCGTAAAATAACTTTGAATAGATCTTTACTCCCCTCAATAACATTGGGTAAATATGAAATAATATCACATATATAAAACTTCATTCATTTAATAGTCAAACATAGGGTTCCTCTATGTGACAAAAAAATGACAAATCTATGTTTTACAATGTATGATTGAATAAAAAAGTATGGTTGATGTACCATACATTTTTTCCCTCAAATGTAGGGTTTATTCTGAACATAGGGTTGTTTGTCTATACTATTTATTTCCTCAAACGTTGGGTTCCCTACTAATGTAGGGTTAATAAACCATACTTTCATGACAACATTGCTTATATGATCCATACACGTTGTTTAAAATGTAGGGTTCTTTCGTTACATTGCACTTACTAACATAGTGTATGAACAGTGTTTCCAGAATACCATTAATACACATTCACAATACTTTATCTAATATTCCCCGTGAATCAATGTCTTGAATATAATTCCAAAAATATATATTTAAATGAATATTAATTTCCTAAAATTATATTAAAGTAATTTCATTAGAAAAACAAACAAGGGTATTTGTGAGCATAAAAATCAATAATATTTATAGAGTATTGTTGATACAATTCATTCCCAATATCTAGTATGCAAGTCATGTAAAACAAAAATATTCAAATGGAATAAGATTCGAGTCCCTATGTATGTGATATGATAATCATCACAACAGATTCCATAGTGTGTACCAGACTGTACACACCATGTAATGCATACTTGATGATGTATAGTACATATTGATATACAATGTTCATGTTATAATTTTTTTACAAGGAATGAAAATTAATTATTTCATTAAACCAAATTATATAGCATGTAGTTGGAGTACACATCTTGTAAAAGGTTTATGAAGAGTATTCAATTCTTAATTAATTTCCAAATTAATTTCATAACTACACAACATTTATGGTCATCACACAAACCATGTAATTCAAGGGAATTAAAAGAAGTATATTCCACATATATTAACATGTGTCATTTATCAAAACTATCAAACTAAAAAAATGGATTCATACATGGAACTACTCACTATTTAATATCATGACACATTATTTATGCTACATGTTGTGTAATATACAGTACACAATAAAGAAAATACAAATATTTTGGGTGGTTCAGAGGGGTACATATTGTGTTTCTTCCAGTACACATCATTTACTTATTTAATTTTAAATTACTAATTATGGGAATCTATAGAATTTTTTGGATGTAAAATTAAGATAAAATAATTAATTAATTAAAAATATGATTAAATTTATTAATTTGGGAATTTTATCTGAATAAAGAATGGATTGAAATTAATTTTCACTACATTTAAATATGTACTCATTTCATGTGTAAATGATCATGTTCTTGATCGAACTATGTATGTGTTAGATTTATTTTAATTAAATTATTATTTCATGGGTTTTTAAAATAATAATTATTAAATTAAAAATAATATTTTCATATAATACCATCCTATTATTATGTATGGTTATATGTATCCATGATTTTTTTATGTAACCCTAAACCCCTTGTTACCATTCCCTATATGTGAGTAACAATGTGTAAATGATATATCTCTTAGGAAAGTGGATATGGATCAAAGCATATCTGAAGTAAAACTAACCAATTATATAAAAAGTTGAACAAATTGAATGTTGTAACTCAACCCAATAATGGTTCAAGGAGTTATTACCCTAGGTTCAAGGGTTAGTTTATCATCCACTTGATAAACTGACCAACAGAAAATATCATGATCAGGCCCTAAATATTTATTTTATTTCAATCTAGTACATGGTTTTATTGTTTATTTTTATTATATTCTTTATCATAATCACATGAAATAAATGAATTAACAAGAATACAATATGGAATAAAATAACAATATTTTTGTAAAGAAAATGTGTCACCATGTGGAGGATTATAGGGTGTTGAGTTTTGTGTAATCATGTAGGTCAGGTTCAATATTCCCAAACGGTTTCCAACGGGTTTGCTTATGGAACCAGAAACACCCAATTGTTCTATATCCATGAGGGACCTACATTCTAAAAGTAGGCATTCATTTTGGATTTTTTCCAATGATTCTTAAGAAATCACATTGGTCAATATGATCATATGTCATGTTCATCATACCATTTTGGGGGGAATTGTTTTCAACTATAAGACTCTCTTATAGATTTAAGATATGTTTATGAATCCTTCATTAATTCCCATATATGAAGAGGGTTACTCATCAATTAACAATAAGGTGTTAGAATGTGTGGAAATTATAATCATATGTTTGTATTTAAGGTTTTTCATCAATGGAGATATCTATATGTATCTGAGGTTCTCCATAAATTGTATACATTCATGTACTGATTAGAAATTCTTTGTTTGTTATTACGATGATGCTGGTTTTTTTATCCACACATTTGGGCACTCTGGAGTGTATCTTATTCCAGGGAGATGATATTTGTTTTGATATCAGGATTAAACCCATGTGATGGGCTTCCTATGTATCCTTGTGAAATGAACCAGAACCCATGTAGTTCAGTGACACTTAACAGGGCACATCATCCAATTTAAGGTAATGTGATAATGACCAAATTTTATAGTTTGTAATCATGTGACAAGGACATATAGGTGGAGGGTGCCTAGTCAAATTTTAGTGCAGGACTTATATTGAATCATCCTCGGGAACCTGGAATAGATATGGATTCCTAGGTTGAGTAAGTCTATTATGGGAATGAGGCCCGAAGATAATGGGGTATATTTGGGGTGATGGGTTGGGAACTCAAGGTAGCTTCCTACTTACCCATTTAGATGAGAATCAAAGCCCACATAGTTCAGTTATAAGGTCCTACTCTTATGAAGGCCCTTGGATTTGTCTCTCATGGTAATATGGACCTTTGATAGGATTTTTTTGGGGGATTATTCCTAAGTTGGATTCCCTTTTTGAGTATGGGGCCATGAGGATTGATTTAAACCATGGTGACCTAGATAATAGTTTTTGGGATTACACCTAAGGAGGAGGATGCCCTGGTGATTTGAAGTTTGGTTGGGGTTTTCACCTAAAAAGGATTCCCTAAGTTAATGAGTATGTTTTGTTTGGGGATTACTTTTTAGGAGGATTCCCATTGAACTTATACCTTAGGTATGTGTTCTATATATCCTAGTTATAGTAGGAATTAGAGACTCATGGTTTGATTAATTAGGGATTACACACTAAGGCTACCTTTATTTATAGAATCATATGGATGTCATGATTACTGCTAACCTCTAATACCACATGATTCATTCTCGGTGTGAGAAAAAAGTGGGAATACAATATCCAAGGAACTATGCAATATTTTTTTCTTTATGGTTGGATACATGTCCTTGAGGACCCATACTTATCAAGGCACTCTAAATGAATATGATAGGAAGATATTAATAATGATTTTCTACTAAAAATGCATTAGGTTGGGTGAATTTTGTGTTCATGGATAGCCTCTATTCCCACGAGTCATGATGAGTCATGATTGAATGTGATAAACATGAGAAAGAATAGGTGTAATATTTGGATAACCACACACTTATCCTCCTATGATGGTGAAAAAGGATAGGGTGATGGAAGAAGAAACAAATGGTCTTAGATGTGCCCTTTCCTTCTCCCATTTCATATCCTAAATAGTCATGTCTGACTATCTATATGGACACGGATCTTTGGGAGCATGTTGGAGCACAATTGAAACCTTCTATAAAAAAGCTAGGGGATTACTCTAGGATAAATTTACATTGTAATGGATGGGGATTATTCCTAAGGATGATTCCCTAGTGAATTATTTTTTGGTTTGGGCTTACTTTTGATGAGGATACCCATTTGAGGTTTTTTTGGGGATTATTCCAAAGTAGAATTCCCATTTGAGGTTTTGTTGGGGCTTACTCTTGAGGAGGATGCCATTTAAGGAACCATGGGGAGAGTCTCAATTAATGTTGATTTTGGAAGAGGAGGGTTTGAATGTGTCTCAGTCTAAAATGTATTACTCCTGGGCTAAAAATTTAATGGTGTGACTCTCTATTTTTCATGGGGTTCAATGACGGTAGTGAAGGGACCGACCCAAAGGGTCGATATAGAATCCTATCACTTACCCTAAGGGAAATCTGGTGCACAACCCATGTGTTATACACTAGCGAGATTTCTTAGGTAGGTTACCTAGGTGGTTTACCTAGGTATGGGTTTCCTAGGTATGGGTCAGCCAAGTATGGGTCGCCCAGGTGGGTCACCCAAGTGGTTCTCCCAAGTGGTTCACCTAGTGGTTTCGCCCATGTGGGTTTCCCATGTATGGGTTGACTAGGTCTCGGTCACCCAGGTGCATCTATCCCAAGTGGGGGTCACCCAAGTGTTGGGTTGGGGGCCTCTCCCTAGTGATAGTGGGACATGGTAGGTCACCCAAGTAGGGAAGGACTACTTCGGAATAGAAGTTGTGTGCCCAAATACCTCTCCTGGATTCACCATTCAAGAGTTCATCCATCCTCTAAGAATTTGATGCATAGGGGTCTATTTATAGACCCACTAGTGGACCTGCCTGAGTGGGTTTGCATGAGTGGTCCTATGTGTGTTCCTTGCACGAATGGTATGTGCAGGGATGAAAATTCTTTATAAAATTTTTCTACCTTTTTAGAGACATAACTTTTGATCAATATGTCCAGTTGGGCTTCATTACCAATGAAATTTCATCTTATGAAGAGATACATGCCTCTTGATATGTTGAATACACCAAATGTGCTCAAAATAAATTCGAAAATTACATTTAATGCACTGGAACCAATTTATCATAGATATTGGAAATCCATAACCTGCTTTTGGAGGGGTTTACTTCCACTTATCCCCCATTGTGGAGTAGTATTTTGGCACATTGAAATCCATTCTGCATCTTCTTCTATCGTGGAGACACATCTCTACTCAAAAATTAAATTTTTTTCTAAGTGAGGATCAAATCATGAATTATTAATAAAATTGTATGAAAAACATTTGGTGGTGTAAACAAAATCCCCCCCTTAAAATTATATTATTTATGAACAAAAATAATATGGTTATAAGGTAACTGTAGGAAACATTGATGCATTCCATCATCAGTTGGTATTTTTTGAGTTATGTAAACTATAGAAGAATGCTCTAATTTTTTACTAATTCATGGGTCCTAGTGAGCATAGTTTGACTGTTTCTAGGGTCATATAGAGAAACCTACAATCTTTTCATATCTTGGGTCTCCAACCTAATTTTTTCCTATGTCCACTATAAGTAATTCTTAGAGGGTTAGACTTTAATTTGACATTGGTTTTTCTTTTTATGTTTTTATCCTAACAAGTTTTGTGCCAATTTATTATCATTGCTCTATTTTTTCCTAAACCATGTGGAGTGAAGGTCATATAATTTGGGACCCCACTTTTTTCTAGAATAATCATTGTAGGTTTTCAATATGGTGAGTATTGACTCTTTTTGTAGGTTGTTTAATGTAATGAAAGAAGAACTCATGAGAGAAGTGTTTTAGGTCAAAAATCATTGACCAAATTTTTTGAAATGATTACCCAAACAAGGTTTATTGTCCAAGAATGTTCCCTACATTCTTCAGATATCCCATGGGGAATCTTGATCCATGATTATATGGTTTCAAAATATAAAACATGATATTTGGGAATATTGGAGGTCTCTTCTAACTTTGAAGTTACTATTGGTTGAAAAACTCATTTTGTGAGATAATTTATGCAAATCCAACTAGGGAATATTACTGCATAGTCAATTGCGGCATCCTTCGACTGACAACCCATTTTTTTAGGATATGTTATGTAAAGAAAACCGGGGTATGTTACAGCATATTCTAAAAAATGAGTTAACAGGACTTTTGATATTCTTTTACTAATGTCTGAGGGGATTTTATAGAGATTCAGATTTTTCAAGACCACAGTGAGTGGTTTTTTCAAGGGAAAATGTATGATAATGGAGAGAGAACCTGTATTGGCATTATAAATGAATGTTAAATTACACCTATATAAATTTTAATTTTTTGGAGGATGGAATATATTTTTAGATGACTGGTCTTAGTGGGATGGCCCATTCTAGACAAATATTGAAACATTGGGAAGTTTATTGTCACGTTACTAGAACATTGACCATTTAGTTTTAATATCTTATGGAAAGGATGTTGTTGTATGATTTAACTTCCTATAACTAGGATTTTATTCCATATAGTTCAAATTCATACAATAATCACATTGTTTTATGAAATTTAAATTCATAGAGTAAGGACATTATACTATGTATTTTGATGTCATACAGCAAGGACATTATTCTATATAGTTTAATTTCATGAAAAAAAATACATTGTGATATGTAATTTAAAGTCATCCAACAAGGAAATTATGTTATGTAGTTTAAATTCATACAATAAGGAAATTATAGTTGATATATTTTATGGTCTTTATCTATGACCGAAAGGTGAAGGATTTTCCCATTCTGGGTAATATATCTGGGAATGTACCATCATATCCGGGTATAAGGGAAGGTAATGTATTAAGATATAATCTAAGGATTATAAAATATAAGGAGTGGTATGAGGATAGTACTTATGTGGATACAGTAGGTTTCTCTAGAGTATGAAGTTATCGTTGATTGAAAATCCATTGTGTGGGATACTTTATGCATATCCAACTAGAGCATGTTACAACATAGTCAATAGTGGAATAATTTGGATAAAAACCCCATTTTATGGGATACTTTATGTAAATCCATCTATTTTATGTTTGAACATTGTCAAGAAAAAGAGACCTCAGTAATTATAACATTCCATTGATGATGTATAAAGGAAATTTATGGAGATTTATATTTCCTCAGAGACAAATTTTGGTTTCGTGGAAGGAAAGTAGCTAAACATAAAAGGATCTTTTCAAGTAAAAATTTCAAAATAATTGGGGGAATTTATTCCCTACGTTGGTCTAATCCAAAATTGGGAAATATGGTTCTTTTAGTTTTAGTTCATATGGATAGGACCATAACATTATGTAAATGATAATTGATGTGTGGCTTATCGGACCAAGGTCATTCCATCATACATAGAACTTGTGGTATGAGATTGTAGACAATGTTCTTGGGGGTTCTCATATAAAGATAAAGGATGTGGGAAAGATATGTGAGGTTTGACTATAAACTGATTCATGGGTTGCAACATAATTTCATCAAATCTTATGATGAAAAAAGCGGCTTCTCCTAAGGGTGAAGTTACCACTAGTTGAAAAACCTTATTTGTGGTCTAATTTATGAAAATACAACTGAGGTATGTTATGGAATAGTCAAATAGTTCCATCCTTAACCTTATAATCATGTTATGTGGGAGGCTTATGAAATGAAAACTAGGGTGTGTTACAGTATATTCAGACAATGGATTCTTTAGGTGTCAAATATTCTATCACCGAAATTTGATGAATGATTATAAAGATCTAAAAGATTCCAAGATTATGAGCATGACTTGTGTAAAGGATGTGTTAGACCACAAAGGAATATTTTGGATTCCCATGAATTATTGAGTCCCTCAAATATATATGACTCATATATAGAAGGAATATATTTTTTTTCCTTGTCAGACCCCTGATAAGGGGACCCTAATTAAGAGCTCCTACACAAATCTTTGTTTTTATGAAGAAGAGGGATACTTTTTCTTAAACCTATGGTTGGGACTAAAAAATAATGTCTATGAATCACTACTTATCTCACTAGAATGAGAATTAATCTACACTTTTTTCTTGATGTACCATGTATTTTAAAGTCGTGTGGTGAGGACATTACCTATGTTGTTTAAAGTCATGCAGTAAGGATATTGTGACTCAATGTGATTTCAGTTGGACTAAGGCATAGAACCTAGGTGTCACTACATATCTTATTTGGGAAATAATCAAGCCAAAAATAGTTCTAAAATAAATATACCACACTTCGATCAAATTTATGTGTGGAGGAAATAGTTGGGTCTTTTTTGAGTATGGGATCACACATGGGGTGAGAACCCATATTGAATTCTCTTATATAGATCTGACTCATACACAGGAGAGTGGGGAAATTTCTCATTCTATGTTGTATATGGGTCTAGGATTGATTATTTGAATCGCAATACGTATACCAAATGAATGAGAATCAATCCATATATATTTCTTTATGAAATTGTGCATTTTTACCATCATACAGTGAGGACATCGGGTGTTCCTTTTAAGGACTTGTGGCCAAGATCACGATAAAACCAATGTGAATTTATATGTATTACTTTTTTAGGGAACTCTTTTACCAAAACTCTAAAGGCCATATGATCTATTCTTGGTGTGAGAAACATGGATTGGAAAAGGTTTCTTCTACCACCGAAAGGAAATACACAAGAAGGTCAAGTGCATTTAGATTTTATAGTGGATGGACTAAGATATGAAATTCTAGAATCTCTATGTATCATATCATAATGAGCATCAAGACTTATGTAGTTCTGGAATCCCATGTAGTTTAACTTCATGTGGTGACAATGGAGATGAACCGATGTGAATGAGATGAAATGTTGTGAATGGTCCCAATGATGGGAATATGGTCATTACTACATATCCTATGATGGAAATAATCAATCCATACATGGTTCTCAAAAGGTTGTATGTCTGAATTATAAATAGGGAGTGGTGTATTTTTTTTTGTTATTTCATTTGGACCCAAGATTAGAGATCTAGGTGTCACTATGTATCTCATTGGAATGATAATCAAGACATATGTTTTTCTAGAAATATTCCTTGTACAGGTTTGAACAATGCATAGGGAGAGGTCATTTTTCATATTTTGTTTCAGCTAGGCCCAAGATTGGAGATTTGGGCGTCACTGTGTATCTTGATGGAGAAAGATTCAAGCCACACATAGTTCTTGAATAATAGTTCCCTACGTCAATCAGGTTCTAATGTTGGTAAAATGGGCTTTGATATCCTCTAGAATGATAGTGGACTAAAAATATAAGGCCTAGGAATCATTAAGTATCTCATCAGAGTGAGAATAAAGTCACACATAGTTCTAGATAAGTTCCTTGTGTTGGTCTGATTCATACATAAGGAAAAGGGAGTGATATATTTTTAATTGTGTCTAAATATAAGATAATAGATTCAGTTGTCACTATGTATCTCACTGGAATGAGAATAAATCCAAACATTGTTCTTGAAAATATTATTCAGTTTATCATCATGCAACAAGGATGTTGGTCAGGAAATTTAACATCTTGTCGTAAGGGCGTGATAATGTTGGTATTTATACCCATAAAGGGGTCCCATGTTCCATTATTGAGTGGAAATGATGTGAGTGGAAATTAAACCAAATATGGAGGCCCATATTCATGGGACCTATGATGAGTGTCTCAATTTGTGGTACTTTAGGGGTATCTCAAAGTCGAATAAGATGGATGTTAACCATGATGTTTACTTTCATGCGGTGAGGATGGATGGTGTCTTGCAGTTTTAGGTAATACAACTATGACCTTATGTCATGTAGTTTATCATCATATGATAAGGACATTGATTCCATGAATTTTAATTTCATGTATAATTGATGTTATCTCATGCCTTTTAAGGTCATGCGATAAATAAAAACTATGTATATTAACTTTTTTCAGCTGAGATGAGTTCTTTATGTGATCACATGAGGTATTTATTTAACAATCCTACATTGGTTGGGGTCCTAATGATATCTCGATCCATTATTTCAAGTAGTAAGATCTGTTATAGGGGACCTTGTTGTATATAGTAAGGTCCCTCCCACTTTGGTTCAAGATTTGGAGGATTCTTTCCTTGTATCATCGGAGTTCTAAGGACCTATACAAGTTCTCCTTAGAGGAATGAATATATTTGAACCTTCTTATTAAAGGCTCGCGCTATCCGATTTTTATATACTTCCAAGTGATGAATGGTATGAAATATATTTTCATCCATTCACTCAAATTAATTAATTTGTTTCTGGGATTTATCACCTATAGATAGCTAATCATACATAGAAACAAAGAGCGATGGAAACTAGACCTCAATTGGAAAGGTTGCTTCTCTTCTGTATACTAGTGAGTATGGGGTCACTCGTGTAGCAGTATGGGTTGTAGTTTGGTAATCCCATAAGGAATTAAAAAACTTTTTAGTCCAAGAATTATTATTTTTATCCATTATATTTTGGTTTAGGTTTTACTAATTATTTTTGAAGGCCTTTATCTTCCCATTAGTCGCTGCATTATAGCAGGATCAATTATTGGATTGGATTTTGTACTCTTGATATCAGTTCTACACCTCAGTAGAGTAGAAATTGGTGTTTTTTTCTATCATTATTTTATGAGGGACCCCAAATATATTAATTATGTTGTATTTCATAAATCCAACAATGCTTTTGGCCCCAACTAATTGTAGGTGTGTTTCTTCAACCCATTTGGAGAAACATTGATAGTAGTCAAGATGTATTTGACTTTCTTGGTTGTATTTGGGGGTATAGTCCAAGAAAATCCTTTTCTTATATAGATAATGTCTATGAGTATTGTATTTTATATAGAGAATCTAGGGGTATATGGATGAAGTTGGCATGCACTAGGTAGGAATGACACTTCTTGGTGAGTTTTTAAAATCATGCATCATTGAGGGCCAACAGTATCCAAGTCTTTATATTTGCTTGGAAAGATTATATCCATACTAATTTTCACTATAGGCCATAGTGTGCACCTCATTTATGACAACAAAAATATCTTCTCCATTAATACATCTAAGAAGGAATCCATCAAAACCTCATTTATAGAGGACTTTCTGGTGATTTAGGTCATCATAAAGATCGAAGTTGGATCCTCACCATCAAATTTTTTCTTTACCGTTACCATATAATGGGATTAGTCCATTTTGGAGGTATTACATGATAGGAATCATCCACCCAGTGGTAGGACCATATGGTTTAGGGATAGGTCTGACTTTATTAATGTCTTCCACTCTGATTTTAATGAAAGGTGAGACCATTCGGGAATGGGTGATATCGATAACTATTTTGTCATATTTTGGAACCATCCATGTTGTAGATGAATTTGAAAATGAATATAATTGGTTATTATATGATCGTGGGATGTGAGTAAAGGTTTTATCTAAGGGTAACTGTGCCATTAACCCTTATACACATTCAAACAGGGGAATTATATCTTCTTTTCTGATGGAATAATCTCTATTGATATGTTTGATTAACAGCTCTGAGTTTCCATTAACTTATAGATAATACACTATAATTTGGTGTGCAAATTTTAGACCTTCAATGATGTCTTGATATTTCACCTCATTCTTAGAACAACCTTTTGATAATAGGAATGAGCAAGGTAAAATTGCCTTCACTGGGGAAATGAGCACGATACTTAACCTGGCATTGTTGAGATTGGGGTCTTCCATTATCCTCCTTGTTGAGTGATTATTCACTAAACGTGGCTAATATTGATTGTTAATATCTTTATATTCTTTGTTCCAAAGTCCATAAACTTTTTTTTAGTGAATTACATAAACAGAACTTCATTTCTCATCTTAAATGCAATTAATGTTTAAAATGAAAATTTGGTACCAATCATTCATCTATTTGTGGATTGAATTATATTAATTTTATGAATTTGTTATTTTTGGATATGATTTAACACTTTATTTGTAACATTTTATTTTTAAGTCCGATGGATGAATCGCAAGGAAAGATGGAGATTTTTTCTTTTGAATGCAGAAATTGACTGGAAGAATCCTAATGGGCCTAAGGCACATCAAACAAATGTGGGGACCACAAACCAAGCCCAATGAAGCTAAAATATTTATAGTATAAATATAATAATATGAGTATCATTTTATTCAACTGTGGCTAGAGCTAATTCTGAATTTTTTATGATGATAAAGGGGTCTGTATTTGAGATTTAAATGGTGGGCCTGATATTAATGCACATAAAGTCATCCCACCATTTACACCATAACTTCCAAAAGGATACACTGAATTTCTTGAAATATTTATAGATAATAGAGGACATATGTAAGATCATATTTCGATTCTAGAACCCCTCATTATTTGGCCTCATTCAATTCTAAATTCACACGTCAAAATGGTGGACAAATCTGGATGAAATTTCTGGGTCAACTTCGAAACGTCAAAATCCATTAATTTTCTCACCCTCATTTTGACTCTCTAAATTACTGGAGATGTAATTTACTGTTGGGGGTGTATCTAAGTCTCCAAATATGCCTATATAAGGGGCTTATGCTTAAGGGAATGGGTATCGAATATTTTTGTTTGGAATGGAAGTTCTTATTTTCTTTGAATTGTATGCTTTCATTTTGTAATCGCTTGTCAATTTCTCCCAAGTAAGTTGTTTCGTTCACCTTCATTTAATTAATATAATATCATCATCTTATTCTTCTTATTAATTTCTTATTTATTTTTCCATATCATGTTGATACCTTTGCCTTAGGGAGTGAGTTTATTCACATTATCTTTTGTGAAACTCTTCACACAACGGTGGGGTGATTGTTTTTTTTCTTCTTCTCCAATTCTACCATCATAAGTCTACTACCCACTTCCATTGATATAATA
Organism: Viscum album; assembly: GCA_963277665.1. NCBI lineage: Eukaryota > Viridiplantae > Streptophyta > Magnoliopsida > Santalales > Viscaceae > Viscum > Viscum album. The sequence continues at coordinate 1,419,224,785 of OY728129.1, read as the reverse complement.
GCATCAATGGAGGGATAATCCTATAATTGGTTGATCCAAGGGAGTAGCTAGGGATGAATTGGATTTTATTTCTTAATTTAATAATTCTTAATCAATTGTATTTTTGATATTTTAATTCAATGATTTACGTTATCCTTTAAACTCACCAATTTTAAGGATACACATCCCGAGTGCTAAAACGATCCTCTACCTTGGAGTGATCATCAATATGATCCTCCAAGTGTATAAGTTATTAGCATTAGGATATTGAAATCTCAAAATTGGTGAGTGATTTTGGATGGTTGTATTTTGTTAAAAGAAACACTAAAATTTAAGACATTTAAATAATTTAAAAATAAATTCATCCAATACACCTCATGCGATAACCAAGGATCAACTCATGCTTTTAAATTGAATTCACTTAAGTATTAAAAATATCAAATAATCCAATAAATTATAACCAAATTTGGCCACTTCATAGCCAAATAAACACCATCAAATCACCTTCTTAGAATGCATGTTTCTTAGGTTTCTTCTTAGGTCTCTGAGGATCGATAACCCAAGACGTACTACAATGACTGCTTACACCATACAACTTGGGTAAATTTGGGCGCAACCAAATTTTGGCGCCGTTGCTGGGTACCAAGTAAGTTACCTTATAACATCTTTCTTTTCTCCCCCATTTCTCTTTTCTCATCCCAATTCTCTTATCTTTTCGCTTTCTCTCTTTTTTTCTTTTGGTGCATGTCCGCCTACACCCACGATAACTCAAACAGATTAGTTAGGGTGGATAGTCTTAGGGTTGGGGAGTCAATAAATCATAGAGGTATCTTTCCATTAGATCCCAATATTCCCAATACTTCATATTCAGAAGTTGAGTTCGATACAATGGAGAATCTCCCACAAAACCAAATCATAAACCAGGGAGGGAACCGAAATAATGAGCAAGACCCTAACTTGGGAATTGTTGCAGACCCAACCATGAATGACTACCTCACACCAACCTTGACCAATGAAACCTCATGCATTAGGAATGATAACATAGGATATGCCTAATATGTTTTCAAACCCCATGTCCTGAACCACCTTCTAACCTTTCATGGGATGGAATCTGAGATGCCTTACCTTCATGTTAAATAATTTAGCGACATTGTTGAAACCATGTGCCCTCCAAATCAAATTGAATCTACTAAAATGAGACTTTTTACTTTTTCATTGAAGGACCGAGCAAATAATTGGTTAAAAATTTTGAGACCAGCATCCATTTACTCTTGGGACCAACTTCAATGAGATTTTTATAGAAAATACTTCCCCCATCACAAAACAATTGCACTTAAAAAGACTATACAAAAATTTTTGAAAGAGAGGGAGAAACATTCTATGAGACAAGGGAAAGATTCAAGGACACATTAAACATTGTACCGCTCCATGGTTTCTTAATTCCAGAACAAGTGAGAATTTTCTATGAAGGGTTGGGTCCCGGAAACAAACAATTCATTGATATGATGTGTAATTGAACCTTCAAAAACAAAGCCCCAAATGATGCTTATGAGTATCTAGAAAATATTTCTTAATAGAACCAAACGTGGGGAACATCGCCATACTATGAGAAGCCACCCAAATCTGGTGGAATGTACAATATTGGAGAAGAAGAAAACCTTAGAGAAATATTTGCTGCACTCACGAGGAAATTTGAGGAGATTGATCTTAGGAAGGTCCACAAAACCCAAACTGTTGAGCTTGTTTGTACAATTTGTGACAAACATGACCACAAGACTGATAATTTACCAACCATTCCTTCCATAAAGGATGTTATTTTAGGAGGACCACCAGAAGAAGTTAATGCAATGAACTTTCAAAAGCCACAATTCCCAAACACCTTCAATCCAATGTATAATGACCATCCAGGCTTTCGTTGGAAGGACATTCAACAACCAACACAAAACAATGTATCAACCCATACCCTAAACAAAACTTTCAACCTCATAATCACTTCCAACCACAACCGGCCCAATTCCAAAATCCTCATGTCTAATATCAACAACCTATCCAACAAACCATTAAAAATCCAATCCAACAACCAAAGTATCCTCATGGGATAAACCAACAAGCTCAAGCAACAACCCAAATTGTTCCCCAAAGCCTACTAGAACAACTGTGCAAACAAATGGACAAAATGAACTCAGAATTCTCATCCATTAAACAAGAAATTCAAACCATCAAAACTGGAAAGTCACCCATGCCTACTCAGGCGGTACCATCCTCAAATTTAAGGGGGGAGTCAAGCTATACTCAAACAACTCATGAAAATCTAAAGGTTGTGACTGTTCTAAGAAGTGGGAAATCAATTGAAAAACCTGAAAAAATAAGTCAGAAACCATGTGAAGCTTCAAACTCTAATGAAAATTCAAATGAACCACAAGATCAAACTGAAGAGACTGATAACAATGTGAAAGAAACAACTCTTCAACAAACAACCCCATAACCTGCACCATTTCCTCAACGCATAAGGGGGAAAACCAAGCCTGAATTGAGTGAAACATTGAGGGAAATATTCTCACAAGTCAAGTTGAACATTCCACTCCTCGATTCTATTAAAACCATTCCTTCATACTCAAAATACCTAAAGGACCTCTGCACATTTAGAAGAAAATTCTCACATATGAACCAATTCCTTCTGTCATAAAATGTTATCACAACAATACAAGGAACCCTTCCACCAAAGATGAAAGACCTAGGATTCCCTTACAACAATGTTGAACTAAGAGAGAACAATGTTGTCAAAGCCTTACGTGACCTAGGTGCCAGTTTCAATCTCATCCCCTATGTTGTGTACTGCCAATTAGGCCTAGAAGAGCTCCAACCCACATCAGTCACACTTCAACTTGAAGATCGTAACATTAGGGTTCGAATGGGGATTTTAAAGGACATTCTGGTAAAGGTTGAAAACTTCATCTACCCTGCTGACTTCATTTTCCTTGTCAGGAATCCAACCATAGGCAATAAGGAACAAACCCGAATCATCCTTGGTTGTCCCTTCCTTGCAACAATCAACTCTGTTATCCGAGTATGAAATTGGAACATGACCATCACCTTTGGAAACATGAGTTTAGACTTGAACATCTATAATTAAAGCTCAGAAATAGGGGATGATGAGGATATTCATGAAGTAAACATGATAGGATGCATTGATAAATAATCCATAGAACATCAAGGAATATTCAAGGAATGTTTAAGTGAGGAAGAGATTAATTTTCTTTGTTCACATGAAGGAAGTTTATCTCCATGTCTAGAATCACTTTCAGATTGCTCCAATGATGAAATCTTAGGTCCAACAATCAGTGAAACCTTTCAGGAAACCACTTTCATAGAGACCAATCAAAATTCCTTCCCCAAATCTGATCAAACCAATATTGTAGCTGAAATTTCTACACATGTGGATTCAATTCTATCTAAAACTCTAGGAAAAAACATCGATCTTGATCTAATGTCCCAATCTTCTGCTGAAATTATGAACCAACCTGATCTTGAATTGAAGGAACTTCCTACTACACTCAAGTATATCATCCTAGGGGAAAATCAAACACAACCTATTTTCATTTCTTATTATCTTGAATCCAATAATGAGAGGATGATTTTAGATATCCTTAAGAAACGTAAGAGAGCTATTGGTTGGACCCTGTCTGATATTCCTGGGATTATCCCACTAATAGGGACTCATAGGATTGTTCTAGAATCTGATTCAAAGCCATGTCGTTAACCTCAGTGGAGACTCAATCCTAATCTCATGGAGGTAGTAAGGAAGGAAATTTTGAAATTGTTAAAAGCTGGTATCATCTATCCTATAGGTGAGACTGAGTGTGTGAGCCCAATCCAAGTGGTTCCCAAGAAATCAGGAATCACAGTGATAACCAATAAGGATGGAGTGATTCGTCCAACTAGTGTGAGTAGTGGATGGAGGGTCTGCATTGACTAAATAAAACTAAACTCATTCACCAAGAAGGACCATTTCCCCTTACCATTCATTGACCAAGTCCTTGAGAGAGTCGAAGGTCATGAGTTCTATTGTTTTTTAGATGGGTACTTAGGGTATAATCATATTGTGGTCTCCCGAGAGGATCAAAGTAAGACTACATTCACCTATCCATTTGGCACCCTTTCCTTCAAATGCATGCCATTTGGGTTAGGAAATGCCCCTAGAACCTTTCAGCGGTGCATTATGGGAATCTTCTCAGATATGGTAGAGGATTTTCTTGAGGTATTCATGGATTAATTCTCTATCTTTGGGGATACATTTGAGGTATGTCTTAGGAATGTAGATAGAGTTTTTTCTAGATGTGAGAATAAAAATCTCATCCTGAAATGGGAAAAATTCCATTTCATGGTAAAGGAAGGACTTGTTCTTGGCCATCTAGTCTCAGGTAGGGGGATTGAAGTTGATAAAGAAAATGTTGACATCATTCGTCACCTTCCATCACCTAGAACTGTTAAGGAAGTGAGGTATTACTTAGGACATGCTGGTTTCTATAGAAGATTCATCAAGGACATTAGTTCAATCTCCCGTCCCCTTTGTGCTCTCCTAGTAAAGGATGCTCCATTTGTTTGGACAGAAAGCTGTGAGGGTTAATTCTCAACCCTCAAATTCTCTCTCACCTCTCCTCCCATTATTAAGTCTCCAAAATGCAACCTTTCATTTTAACTCATGTGTGATGCGAGTGGCTTCTTTGTAGGTGCAGTCTTAGGAAAAATATGTGAGAAAACTCCTTATGTCATTGCTTATGCAAGAAAATCCTTAAATGATTCCCAAATCAACTACACCACCACTGAGAAGCAGTTACTTGCTGTTGTGTTTTCCTTAGAAAAGTTTATGTCCTACCTCTTAAGATCCCCCATCACTGTGTTCACTAACCATTCTCCGCTGAAATACCTATTCCAGAAAAAAGATGCTAAGGATAGACTGATTAGGTGGGTCTTTCTCATACAAGCATTTGACCTCACAATAAAGGACAAAAAGGGTGTTGAATGTTGTAGCTGACCATCTCTATAGGATAGAATTTAATGAAAAATCATCTCACCTTGACGTGTCTGATTCATTCCCTGATGAACACTTATACTATGTGAGTGACTACCCTTGGTATGCTGAAATAGCCAACTTCTTTGTTACAGGAGTCATTCCAATATTCTTAGAGACTCAAGCTAGATGGAAATTCATTTCTAATGTCAGGAACTATGTGTTTGATGATCCATACCTCTATAAGTTCTGCCCTGACCAAGTCATTAGGAGGTGTGTCCTAGAATTTGAACAAGATTCCATCCTTAAATTCTATCATAGTGAAGCATGTGGAGGTCACTTTTCATCTAAGAAAACTTCTACTAAGGTTCTTCAGTGTGGTCTCTTCTGGTCCACCCTCTCAAGGGACTCATAAAATTTTTTTCAAAGTTGTCCTAGGTGTCAACAAGTAGGGTCCATCACAAAATTTAATCAAATTACACTCACTCCCATCATAGTGATTGAAATATTTGATTGTTGGGGAATCGATATCATGGGACCCTTCCCAAACTCTAGGGGATATCTCTACATCCTCTTAGATGTTCATTACATCTCAAAATGGGTTGAGTCCATTCCCACCAAGACTAATGATCATCAAGTTGTGATCTTATTCCTAAAAGACCATATATTTTCTAGATTTAGAATTCCGAGGGCTATAATCAGTGATCATGGAACCCATTTCTGCAACTTCCCATTCACATCACTCATGTCTAAGTATGGTATTAATCATAATGTTTCCACTGCATACCATCCTCAAACAAAAGGTCCAGTTGAGTTGGAAAATAGAGAAATTAAGAAAATTCTTGAAAAAACTTTAAATCATTCTAAGAAAGATTGGTCTGAGAAACTCTTAGATTCCCTTTTTGCATATCGAACTGCTTTCAAAACTATCCTAGGAATGTCACCGTATAGATTGGTTTATGGAAAAGCATGTCATTTACCTGTTGAAATTGAGCATAAGGCCTTTTGGGAAATAAAAAAATGAAATTTGACATATCATTGGCTGAAAGAAAAAGGAAATTAGATCTTAATGAACTCGAGGAACTTAGGATGGAGGCTTATGAAAATTAAAAGATCAATAAATCTAGAGTTCAATACTACCAATCTAGAAATCTCAAAGTCAATAACTTTGAACCGGGAAAATTCGTTCTCTTGTATAGTTCAAAACTTCGTATACACCTGGGAAAGCTATGGTCTAGATAGTCCAGTTCATACCTAGTGCATCATGTGTACCCTCATGGGTTAATAGAGATTCAGAATCCCATAAGTTGTCATGTCTTTAAAGTCAATGGTCATAGGTTAAAACCATTCATTGAATCATTCAATAAATAAAAAAACAAGGAGGAGTTAACTGAGCCAACATATGAACTAGAATAAAATTAATAGATTTGGGATCTATTTCGGGCTAATGAAGTTAAAAAAAGCATTGCATAGGAGGCAACCCATGGTTTTCATGTTTCCAATAATTTTGAATCATTTTCATATAATAAATTTCCATAGACTGTTGACATGTTCTTCTTTTATGAGTAAGGATGGGTATGAAAGGGGAGCACCATATTCCTTCGTGTCACGCGGTGTGATCCCTGAGTAATACCTTACCCAGAAATTTAAAAGAAGACAGTGTATCATCCGTTTATTTTATTTTATTTTATGTTTTTGTAGGTATTTAAAAAAATATATTGTTGATCTGTTCTTTTATGAGTAAGGATGGGTATGAAAGGGGATCACTGTATTCATCTGTGTCACACTGTGTGATCCCTGAGTAATACCTTACCCAGAAAATATAAAGAAGACAATGTATCATCAGTTTTATTTTTAAAATTAAAAAAACAAGGAAAACTATAAAAATGTTGATAATTGGTTTTAAATAAATTATTTGGTTGTTTGTTTTGTCTGGTTTGTTCTTCTTTTTATGGTTCAAGAACTATTTTTGGGTGATACATGTTCAATCAAGGAGGTTCCTACATCCCCCAAGAGATCAAAGGAGTAATCTGGAGCATCATGAACTTCAACATCAAAAACCAGGTGAAGTTGTTCCATGTTTATCATTTTCAATTTCCTCTTTTAACTCCTCTCCTACCTCCCTTCTAACATTTATTTTCTTTAAACACTGGGGAAAATGTTATTCTATGTTGCGGGATATCAAATAAAAATGCTTTTTTTTAATAAGAACATGCATGGAAAGAAAAATTCCATTAACCTTGAACATGATAAAACACATTGAAAACTCTGAAATTGGATATCAAATAATTTTGCATGCCTTGATTCTGATTTTAATGCAATTTTAAGTTCATGAGCATAGTTTTTGGAAAGTGCAGTTGTCAGATGTAATTTTTTGAAGTTTATATTTTCATCCTCTTAATAAAAATGCCACAATGCAAGTCTACTATATCATGGGTGTAAATTTGAGTTCTTGGGTCCCTTTTATTATAGCATAGGGTTTTGGGGTTACTTTTAGTTTAATATGAGTATCCAAAAAAAATATTGAAAAAAATAATGCCCACATAGAGAAATGTTTTGTCCAAATGTGTGGAATTCGGCACTTGGGGATCATGACTCCATAGTTGTCTTGCCCAGAGTTAGGCTTTATATCTCTTTTTTAGAGCATGGAATTGATAATATGTGTGGTTTCCGGCACTTTGGGATCGTGACTCCATAGTTGTCTTGCCTAGAGTTAGTCTTTTCATATCAATTGTGGTTAAAAAAAATAAAAAAAACAAAAAAAAATGGATACTCATCTTAAGGTTTAATGTGATTCCCACCTAGCGCTTCCATTTTTTCCCCTTGAACAATAAAATGGGACCCATATCTTTTGTGATACACAACACTTTATCATGCTTAATTGGAATTGGATGAAATGTGGAGATGAATTTGAACAAAGGAATGGGCTTGGGCTTGGGATATTATTATGGACCTAGATTGCTTTAAATTATTTTTATGGGTTTCATACTTTTTTTTGTATGAGATATTTGGGTGAGCAATGTGTATTAAAATGTTTTTGGAAAAGGGGATTCGAATTTCATATTTGTAATATATTTTTCTCGAGACTAGAAAAACTCAAGTTGGGGGGTGTGATTAGTCACTAATAGTTGCTAATATTCATTATTAATATATTTATATTCATTTTTCCAAAGTCCATAAATATTTTTTTCATGCATTACATAAACAGAACTTTATTTCTCATCTTAAATGCAATTAATGTTTAAAATGAAAATTTGGGCCCAATCATTCATCTGTTAGTGGATTGCATTATATTCATTTTATGAATTTTATATTTTGAGATATGATTTATCACTTTATTTGGAACATTTTATTTTTTAGTTCTGATGGATGAATCCCAAGGGAAGATGGATATTTTTTCTCTTGAATGCAGAAATTTACTGGAAAAGCCAAATGGGCCGAAGGCTCATCAAACAAATGTGGGGCCCACAAACCAAGCCCAATGAAGCTCAAAGTTTCACAGTATAAATATAAAAATATTAGGATCATTCTATTCAACTGTGGCTGGAGCTAATTCTGAATTTTCCATGATGATAAAGGGATCTGAATTTGAGATTTAAATGGTGGGCCCGATATTAATGCACATAAATTCGTCCCACCATTTACACCATAACTTCCAAACGGATATACCGAATTTCCTGAAATATTTAAATCTAATAGAGGGCATATTTAAGAGAATATGTCTCTTCTAGAACCCCTCATAATTCGGCCTCATTCAATTCCAAATTCACAAGTCAAAATGGTGGACGAATCTGGACGAAATTTCCGGGTCAACTTCAAAACGTCAAAATCCCTTAATTTTATCACCCTCTTTTTGACTCTCTAAATTAATGGAGATGTAATTTATTGTTGGGGGTGTATCTAAGTCTCCAAATATTCCTATATAATGATCTTATTCTGAAGGTAATGTGGATCAGATATTTGTTTTTTGGAATGGAAGTTTTTATTTTCTTTGAATTGTATGCTTTCATTTTGTAATCGCTTGTCAATTTCTCCCAAGTACGTTCTTTTGTTCAACTTAATTTAATTAATAAAATATAATCATCATATTCTTGTTCTTAATTTCTTATTTCTTTTTCCATATCATTTTGATACCATTTCCTTAGGGAGTGAGGTTATTCACATTAACTTTTGTGAAACTCTTCACACAACGGTGGAGTGATTGTTTTTTTTTATTCTTCTCCAATTCTACCATCATAAGTCTACTACCTGCTTCCATTGATATAATAGAATCAATGGAGGGCCAATCCTATAATGGTTTGATCCAAGGGAGTAGAAAGGGGTGAATTGGATATTATTTCTTTATTTAATAATTCTTAATCAATTCTATTTTTGAGATTTTAATTCAATGATTTAAGTTATCCTTTAAACTCACCAATTTTAATGATACACATCCCGAGTGCTAAAATGATCCTCTACCTTGGAGTTCTCATCAATATGATCCTCAAAGTTTATAGGTTATTAGCCTTAGGATAGTGAAAACTCAAAATTGGTGAGTGATTTGGGATGGTTGTATTTCGTTAAAGGAAACACTCAAATTTAAGACATTGAAATAATTTAAAAAGAAATTCATCCAATACACCTCATGTGATAACCAAGGATCAACTCATGATTTTAAATTGAATTCACTTAAGTCTTTAAAATATCAAATAATCCAATCAATTCTAACTAAATTTTTCCACTTCATAGACAAATCAACACCATCAAATCACCTTCATAGAATTCATGTTTCTTAGGTTTATTCTTATCTCTCTGAGGATCGATAACCCAAGCCGTACAACAATGAACGCTTACACCATACAACTTGGGTAAATTTGGGCACAACCATTGAGCTTTTAGATGTGCCATCAAAATAAATTTCCCATGTTTTTGGTCTACCTTGGACAGATAATACCTCGTTTTCTAGAAATTCAGTATTTAACGATGTTGTTTCTGTAGATAGGTGTTCTGCAAGGAAATATACCAAGGCCTATACTTTCACTGCTTTTTGAGGTATGGATTGTATATCAAACTACTACAGAATAACCGCTGACTATGTTAGACATCATGTCAACATAGGATGGTTGAGTATGTATTTTACTGGATTATTACAAGAGAGAAAATGGACCTTGTGGTGCTATAGGTAGTGCCTCAGTTTCTAAACAATAAAGATTAATGCCAGATAACTCTTATCGAATATGAATAATGAGTCACAGTATTGATAATGGTTTTAATGAGATAAAAAATGTTTTTTTCATCCACAAAATTGTTATTTTTCATAAGAAAGATGCCCAATGATCACTCAAGGGCCTTCATGTATTGAACGGGGATATTTACATCAACATGTGGAATTTAAAGTAGTAGGCTCAAGAGTTATTTCATTAAGTTGTCAAATTTTTCCTGATAGTCACAGGTCAACTGATATGTGACCCCCTTCTTCATTAATCTGGTAAAGGGTAAACACTACCTATAAGGTTGTCTATGAAGCTTTGGATGTTGGACAGGTGTCCTTGATGTCCTCTCAGCTCTTAAAGGTTTCAAGGAGGTCACATGATAAGGATAGATTTTTTTCTTAGGGTCAATTTTGATTTCATGATGGCATACAGTGAAGCTAAGAAACTTTCCCAAGGTTACCCTGATAGCACATTTTAAGGGGTTCATCTTCAGGCTATGTTTTAATAGCTTATTGGATATGGTTTCCAGTTCAACAATGTGGTAAAAATGTTTCTAGGACTTAAAAACTATATCATCAATGTATCATTTGAAAAAATTCTCTAGGAAGTATTTAAACATGGAATGTATAGAACATTGGTTTGTGATGTATGCATTCTTCAAGGCAAAAGGAATTACCTAATAGAATAACACCCCTTGTGGGTCCCTAAAGTATTGTCTTCTGTATCTTATGGGGCCATCCAAATAAATTACCCGAAATATTCATCCATGAAAGAGACAACTTGATAACCATACATGCATCAATCAAGAGTTATGTGATTGGAACGGGGGATTCATCTTTAGAAAAATATTGGTTACCATATCTAAAGTCAATGAAAACCTTTATTTCCGCATTTTTATTCTTCCTAGGGACAATTTTGGCAAGCCATTTTAGATATTTTACCTCTTGGATGAAGTTAGAATTGATGATTTCTTCCACTTCAACTTCAATTTAGGATGCGAGAGTTGGGTATGTCCTTCTGGTCGCATGGTTGTATCCCTGATGGTTTGTTGGAAAGCCCCCCTGATGTGTGGACACCTCAACGGTTGAGGCCTATCATATTTTTGTAATTTCAAAGGAAAATTTCCAAATGTTTCTTTAGGAAAGAAATATATAACTTTTATTCTTATGAATTCATGACCACATTTGTCAAAGTTGGTCTTGGATTTTTGTTCGTACCTAGATTTGTCTCTCTGAGTTCATCAACAGGGGTGAAGACACATTCCTCAAATTTTGGAGAGGCATCCTTAACATATTCCTCCTCTTCCTCTTCCTCATGCTTTGCATCTTTTATATTTTACCAGGAGGTAGGTTATGAGGAAAGTTCCTTCAGGTTAGGGGAGGAGTCATCATTCGAACATTCATAAGATGAAGCATCCATTTCTAGATCAACTGCTAGTGTGAGGACATCTTAGAGATCTGAAGGATAATGAAGTATTGAGAATGAAAATTTTCATTTTATCCCATTTCAAAAAAAACTTCTTCTAGAATTTATAATTGAATAGGGATTTTTTGAAGATTGAGAAATGTAATGAAGAAAATTTCATCCATGATTTCATTGTTATTAAGAGATTTGAAAACTTCTCCATCACTGTCAGACTAAGTTGTCACGACTGACATTATGAAAGTTGTAGAATTTGTTCTTGAATTTAGGATCATCCATTTGATTTGATTAAAGGAAATCATACACTCTACACCGATATGGTTGAATGGGTTAGTCGGAATCATCTTTAGACTATTTAGAGTATTAATGCGAGTGACATCATCAGTCATGGACTATTTTCCTTCCTTATGATAGAATCATGCATAAATATACTATGATTCATATGATTTTAATGGGGATTTTTCACCCTGAAATGTCCCAATTTTACCATTGATACAATATTTGAAACATTGGTGGTACGATGAGGGAATATCCACATGTTGATGTAGCCAAGGTCTTCCTAGAAAAACACTGAAAACATTATACTTCACAACAACAATGAATTATAAATTAGACATGAGATCTCCAAACTAAGTTCTGAGTTTTATTTCTCCAAGGGGATTTCACTCATTATTTTCGTTACACATTAACATTAAATTATAGGGGGAAAGTGGAATTTATTGAATCTCAGTTGATGAAGTGTTCAGATTGGGGTGATTTTGACTCTTGATCCGTTATCAATGAAAGATATTTGAATATCAATTTCCTTTATCCCGCCAGATATATACAAGGGTCCAACATGCCCCTATATGAGGGTATCTAAATCCATGTCTATGAAAGATATGATAATGTGGATCTCTTCAGGATCATTCTCTGTACAATCAACTTTGGATGTAGAAACCTCAAATTCAAATTATTGAGGGCTCAACAAGGCTACAGAGACCCGGTTTTCACCTTGTAAGACTTTATAATATTTCTACATATATTTCTAGAGGCAAGTGCTGAGATGGCTTGAGATTCTGAGGCTCGATGTTCCTGGAAAAAACTTTATAAAAAATTATTTTTTCACAATGTGCAGGAAGAATAAATGAGATACCTCACAAACAGTAGCTTAGGTAAAATATATGAGGCCACGGTTGAGTGTAGAGTGTGTTGTTTACCCTAGGAGGGGTATAACTTTTGTGGGTACAGGATTCCTTTGAAAGATTCTATCGAGGGATTTTTCATAAATAAATTAATTAAAGTAATTAATTTATTATGGATGTCAGATCAAATAACTTATAAAAGGAGATTCAGATTGGAAATCTGAGAGAACCATTGATTTCATAGTGGGGTGTTTTCTCTAGGGTAAACCTCAGGTGTAAGGGCGTGGTAGGTTTAGATCCGGAGACTGCTAACAGTTTCCTATAAATTTGATCTTAAGGAAATGAGCAGGGTTTTATCTCATTTCTTATCAGGTTTGGTTGAAGCACTACTCTCCCTTTCGACGTTGATTCGATGTCTATTATTTTTCAGATCGTAACGAAACTACAGGTGTTGGTGGATCAGAATGCAGTGAGCACAACAACCATAACAAAATTCAATGTAGGATTTCTATTTCAGATTTTATAGCTCTTGATTAATGATTTTTTTTTTCATTTTCAACTTCTCATCAAATTTTCTACATTGAAACCATTTATTGATGGACAAACTAACAACAATCATCATCCGATTGAATTTTAGACTACCCGTTATTCATGTTTTTCATGTTCCTAATCCTCCAACTTTTTTATCCATTAAATATTCAACAAAATGTGGAGTGGGGAATATATTTGTTAATTTATCAACCTAAGTAGTCCCAATCTATTCTCATATTTGATTTTCAGGCACCGAAGGAGGCACAGTGGAAATCAAAAGATTCACTAACTTTTCATCACATAGAAACATTAGTGATTCTTTGAGCAAAGACCACCGTTGTATAGATCGGGTCTCGAGAAACCTAGATCTAGTGTCAGTTTCTTTTTCTAACCACTGGAATGGTACCAGTGTTCCGCGGAAGATAGTTGTAGGAGTGGCGAAACAACTATGGTAGTGCAAGGTGACATGTAGAAATATTGGGTAGCGGTGGATGGAACTGGTGAGAGGCAATAATTCGGAGGAGATTGGGATGATGGGAGACCATCGATGATGGGGATTTGACGAGCTAGGCGGCACGGATGGGAGGCCAGGACAGTGGCGTGGGGCGTGTATATGGTGGTGTAGGCTAGGAGGCTGGGAGACAGTGGCATCGGCCACTGAAAACCCTATCAGGGTGAAAAAACTGATAAATAAAAATGAAAATAAAATAAAAATTGAAAATAATAATAATAATATTATTATTATTATTATTATTATTAATATTTAAACCGCAATAACTCCCACTCAGGGAGTCTAATTAACACTCCATTAGTGGCGGTGTGATCTCATTTGTAATACGGTCATTTCAAGAAACTTTTGTATGATTTTATCTCTGAATCATATCTTGGGCCCAAAAAATTCCTGTTAAATATTTGATTTAACGTTTTTATTAAATATTTGTCCCAAAATAACTTTTACATGTGACGTCCAATTAGAAAGCCATCATTAGAATCATAGCCTTTGCTTAGAGGTAGAACTTCTTTGGGGGGGGTCAGAATTTAATTCCAAGTTTGAAGATCAGTGGGTTGAAGCACCGTGTTAAATAATAATAATATAATTATTATTATTCACGGAATCTTTCATAAGACATATCTCCGGCATCTGAAGTCCAGTTGACGCACCATCTGAGGCGTTGTCACCCAATAGTTGAGGCGGAATTTTTAAGACTAGTTTTAGTTGTTAAGACCGAGATTGAGGTGTGGGGCCCATGAGGCCTATTTTTGGTGTTGGCGGTGAATTGGATCTTCTTCACCAGGTGTCCATTTTGGACAAGCGAATATTCAATATCATGTGATTTTCCAAGAGGATCACAATGGTGTGTTCTATTTGATATGTTTTAGGACTACAGCATTGGTCTCACATAGCACTGCTCATGTTCAGTATGGTGAAATGAAGCTTATTTACCAGGTATCTATTTGGGATGAATTAGAAGTCATTTCCATGTGTTTTTTCAAGAGGATCGTAATGGGTTCGATCCATTTGGATTGTTCGATGATCAAGGTGTGGGCCCCATGAAACATCGTTCGTGTGCGATGTTGGGAGATGTAACTTTCCTGCTAAATTTCTAATTCGAGTGAATAAATAGTCAATCTTATAAGTTTTTTTACAAGGATCGCAACAGGGTGTTTCATTTGGTCACTCGAGTCCATTTGAGGAGGCATGATAGTATAAATGACATTTTTTTCCCTTCAGACCAATGGCAAGCATCGATCGCTTGTCTACCCATTTGGGCTAGAGATGTCATGTACTCAAGAAGTATATGGGAATACCTAGGGGTACTTTTGTAGCAGTTTAGTACCCCAGCATGGCTAGGTACACAACCATGTGATGAGGTAGGGCCACACATCATGCGGTCCTCACATGCTCTGTCTACCACACTAAAAAACTTCTACCTCTCGCATCTCCTTCTTTTGGATTTGTATTTTGGCATGCGATTATCCTATCCTGAGTGTTTTTTCATATAGAAGGGGATGGTTCCCTCCATAGTGGCTTTTGAGATATAATTATAGATTTTCCGAATGTGAATCCTATCGAGGCGACATCCAATGATGGTAGTGATCAAGTGTTGACATACCAATGTTTTCTGATAGGTACCATCCATTAGGGATGTCCAGTGTAGTTTTTGGATACCTTCTAAGTGGAATACCTCTACCATGTAGGACATAGGTTCTCGATATCCTAGACTAGAATCCCCCATCATCATTGATGTGTGTCCTCTACGACTACTATGAGAGTGGAATCCCCCTGAAACACCAGGGTGTGGTTTCTCTACGATAATAAGAGTAGAATCCCCCATAGGCATGGGCATAGGTCCAATAGATGCTACTTCCAAGTGGAATCCCCCTGACACACTAGGGAGAGGGTCTTCAACAAATAAGAGTGGAATCCCCCTGACACATCGGGGTATGGGTCCTATATAAATAATATTAGAGTGTAATCCCCCTGATGTACTAGGGTGTCGGTCCTCTACACTGGGTTTAATCTTTTTAGTTGAAGATTACTGGAGAGACATTCTTTGGCATTAATTCGGACTCACGAGTAAGAGGCGAGATTTCCCTACCAAGAGGCATGCTTGTGATGCAACCTAAAACCATACAGGCAAGATAAACCCACCCAATGTGAACAGTATTAAGGTGTGGTGATTGAGTCCCTTTGACTTTCATGTTTAGGGAATATGTGAGGGATTTTGGGCATTGTTGGTGGTTACTTATGGAACTATTGGTGACTCTATTAATGGGATGAGGTATGATATGGAGATCCTCATACTCTCTCATTTGGGATTCTTTTACTTAAAATATATATGAATCCTATTTTATTACCCACTCCTTGGGTTTCGGTTACGCTCCTTCTTGGAGAGGCAAAGACGCATGAGGTATGCCACATGATTTCTGTGTCTAGATTCTTGTGGTTGGATGAGTCTATTCTCCTATTATAGGTAGCAAAGACTCGAGGATAAGTTCATCCACTCACTATTTCTAGATCATATTGTTTTGGATGAGTTTACTTAACTCGCTTATTAGGTTGAGTTGTACTCTTTTATTGTACCTTATTCTATCTAATTCTCCCCTCTTCAGTACATCTTTTGTTTCTCCCTTGAGCCTTCAAGGAATCCTATTGAGTATTTTTATACTCACCCCTGCTTGGCCTTTTCCTGCACTTGGTGTTCCCTTTTAGATGATGGATAGGTTGATCATGACATTAGAGGAGCTTAGGGATATGAGGTTCTTGGACCATGTGAAGAGGTTGTATCTTGGGATCCATGAGTGGGGCTCTCTCATCAGTTTTAATTTACCACCTATTGTCGGATTATGAAACTTTTTGGGTTGGGTCTGTATTTTTCCCTTTTACCTTTCAGATTACTTTTCAGCATCTATACTTGTAGTATTTAGAGGTCAATTCATACTTTTGGTTTGTTTATAGATGTATTGTACTTTGTTTTCATTTTACTCTTCACTTTTTCATTGAATTGGTTGTGTGTGTTTTTATAGGTACATAGATAGAGGCTTCATTGAGATTTATATGCCTTCGGTGCTTGTCGCCATCCCCTGGCCTATGGAGGTGGGCTTGGGGTAGTTGTGGCTCAATCCCCAGCATGGTTTGGGTCATGAAAAAGGCCTCTATGAGTGCTTTACATAGGTCTTTTGATTGAGTCAGAGCATCCAGGATTGAAAACCTATCAAAAACCAAGGTTGGTTGCTTAAAAAAATAATACTTTTGTTCTAAAGGTCTATGCTTCCCAGCATGGGGTTATTATTTCATAGGTGATTTAGGACCCTAAGTTCCTCTTGTAGATTGTTCATCCATTGGAATATTAGTTGGATGTGATTCTAATCATTGTGTATTAGGCCAACTAGGTATGCCTGCAAGACAATGTTTATTAAGTGATGAAAAATTATCTAACAGATCTTCCAGGATGATAAAATGAGTGAAAACCATGTCATGTGTGGGGGGAACATCATTGTTCCTTTAGATCTTGCTAGATATCTCTTCCAAGAGTCCCATCCATGTATCCAGTTTGATAAGGGGCATGGTTAAAGTTGTGACTTCTAGAAAAATTGTGTCTTCCCTTGTATCCTTGAATATGATGACCTCTTCCCCCAATCCCCCAATCAAGTGTATGAAATTCAGGTTTATAATCACGCTCATCATCTGATAAGGTATCCATTAAGTAAATAATGATAATGGAACTGAAAATTAACTCCCTATCTGATGGAGACTCCATCTGGTGGTTGACTCTTATTATACTATTGGAGGGTCTGTGCACAGGTTTTTGAGACTATAAGTATAAATTCTGTTAAAGTCAGAGACAACTTCATCTTTTCAACAAGCTCATATTCATTTGTTTTCTTCTTTCTCTTCTGATCATGTCACTTTTTGGGAGACTGTATTTTAGAGGATAAAGTTATTGGTGAAGTTGGATGTGTTTCATCAGACTCAGTTGAAGGCACGACATGACATTTCAATAATGTTTTGAGGATAGCATGAGTTTTCTCGATCATTTTTATGGCCATAAATCTAGTTAACCTCTACATAATCTTTTTTTTTTTGACTTCCTACCATTCATTCCCCACCTCCATATTGTTGGAAGAGACACAAACTTCTTGAGCATGTGGCCTTCCTAGCTTCACTTGCTGGAATTCCATCATATTTTGTATGCAGTCTTTGAAAACAAAACACTCCTAAATTTTATTCCCCAATACTTGATGTAAGGGTAAATAGTTTTGAAGATCTTCATCACCATATTTATTAGTCTTTATGGGCTTTGGAAACTTGATAATGTTATTCTCCAATGTCGAGATGAATTATCTAAAGACTCAGTCATTTAAAAAAGAATATACCGTTTTGTTCATCTCCAAAAAATATTTTTTCCTCTTATCTCTTTTATTATCCTAGTGAGGCTGGTATTTTTTTACACTCAGGAGGCGGAATCACTCGATATAGTGTTGGCTACAAAGTGGGAGATGGTACAAGGGTCTGTTTAAGTGTAACAGTGGTAGCTTCTTCTTTACCCTATATCCTTCCTTAAGTTGATAGAATTACTTATATAACGACCCAAAATTTTTATCTATATTTGTTGCCTAATTTTGAGGGTTTTTTATTGTATACTCAACAAAACTATATTTTTTAATTAATGAAGTGAATATAATTAAATGATGCCATTGGGTTTTGACTATTATATGATTGTTGGTCAATATGACTGTTTGAATCTAAACTCTTGAAGTTGCAATTTTAGTCTATAAATTCAAGGGATCTTGGTTAATTAACAAAGAAAGAAGATTTGATGGCCTCATCTAGTATACTCGGGCCATTCGAAGCCCATATGAAGGAACTTGGGAAGGAGTTAGCACCGCTGGGCTTTGATCTGGACCCAGCCCAAGCCGAACTTCATCATGTGAAGCTTGAATGGAACAGCCTACTGGAGAAGTTCAAGCTGGTAGATTTCACTACTCAGGAAATGTTGGTCGAGCCACCCCAAGATTCTGTCACCTTAGCACACCTTACACTAAGGTCCTATTCTGGGGTTATAAGGGTCTAGGTAACGAGACCTTATCTGCTTTGTGTAATCCTTTGAAATAAATAAAATTGTTTTTTACATTATGGTAAAGTTTGTGAATTTCAAATACCCAGATAAATATAGGATGTATATTATTGATGAATTTTGAAAAAAAAGATATTTCAAAATATTTATGTAAACCTTAAATAATTAACAATGTGTAATGATATTCAACAAATGGTCTTCTACAATTGTGTTCAGTAAGAAATTTAGAGTCTAATAAGATCAACTTAATTTTTGGTGAATAGTAAATTATTAATATTAATTGTGTGCTTATCAATAGTAATGTGACCAAATGGAATAGTAAACTCACTTAATAAAGTATTAATATAATTTAGGCACCTTTATTAGGTAATTTTATTCAATAAAAAAAGTAAATAACAGTTTCAGAAATTATTAGTTAAGTATTAGTTTTTTGGGCTAATAGTTTATTATTTAAAAATTAAATTAAAAATAATTAGAAAATTATTTTCATAAAATAGAGTTAATTTTTTAATTCAAAGCATCGATATTTGGTTAAGGTAATTTTTTTGGGATTTTTCTGAAAAAAATGAATTTTTGGTGAATAGAAAAAATACATTTTTGAGTTTCGGGTGTTTAATGGCATCATTAATGATGTAATAAGTATATAATAATTATGGTAGACTTATGAATAGTAATATATTATATGAGGTGTCCCAAGTGGATAATACCATGGGAAATCCCATGGTTTTTCCAATACCACCGATGAGGTATCCCTTGGAAATTAATGATTTGTTCCCCCACTTCTCCTATAAATACCAAGACATTCCCTCATCCATTTCATTCTAGAATCCTACTAAAAAATCTTCTAGTCTCTTTACCTCACAAGTAGTCCTCCCATGGTGCCCTAAAGCCTCCCAAGGTCCTGACCCTCAAGCTTTCGAAGTTACTTTTCAAGGTAAGGGAACCTTTCACCCTCTTCTTTTAAGTCATGACTTCCTTTATGTTATGTCTTTTAGTTCCATTTTATGATGTGGGGGTTTGTTATTCTCTATCTTTACTACTGTCCATTTCACTTCCAAATGATGAGATACCCTTTCTTCTCTCATCAATTGATTTTCTGAATTTTTAAGTGACACTGTTAGGCTGCCGAATTTTCATAAAAGAAATTGTGCCATCTCTTTCTTTTCAAGTTTCCTTTTCATGTGGTGTGACATTAAAATATCCACACCATGATCTTATTTATTTTTATTCTATCCCTTTAATTCAAAATGATCCATTTATGTATGGGATACCCTTGTACCCTCTATTTTTATTATTTTCTAAAACCATGTTACGTAGCCGTTATTCTGCAGAAATTTCGTCTCAAAATTTCTCTCTCTTTCTCTCAAAAAATTCTCTTATTTTATATATGTGAATACCCATACCTATTTCGTTTATATGGGTTTTCATAGTTATAAAAAATGATTTATTTGATTCTGTAATTGACATACATGTAACTCTCACTCCCTTTCCATGGGTTATAAATTACATAACGGTCTTATTTTTAAGAACTTTTAAAACGTCGCGATTTTGAAATGAACCCATTTCTTTTATTATCTATGGGTTTTTTATGAAATTTTTTTATTATTATATATGTGGCTCACATGAAAGTAAACAAATTTTAAGGGAGTTACTTGATATTTCTTTAATGCATTAGGTAAAGAATTAATCTCTAGAGATGACAAGTTTCACAATACCTTGTTGAATAACCTTGGTAATTTTTATGACACCTCAGGGATAAACCATGGTGATATGTTCATGAATGTCTAAATGAAATGTTGTAGCCACGTATTCAATTTATGATTCATGTTCTTGTTATTATGATATTCCTCTTTTTCCATTGCTCGTGTCTTTATATTTTTCATCAAGTTTTTATTGATATCACAAGTAAACTGATTCCCTTATTTACCCCTTATTGGGCATTCTGCTCACCCTTTCCTTTGATTTATGTCTCCAGGATATGAGATGTAGTAATTATACATAGTATGAACCTATGATGAATCCTTAAAAGTGGTTTTGAAGAATTTTTTATGTTGTTTTTATGTATTATATTCCTTATTTCTTAGACACCAGACTTTAAAGATCCTCTATTTGTAAAATGTAATGAAAAGTTATGTAATAAAAAACTGGGATGTCGTAGTTGGTATCAATGGATAGTTTAGTTATTTATGGAAATTAGGATATTAAAACATTAGTAAGAACCCTATAGAAAAGTTTAAATATAGGAAAAATACCTGGTATTTTGGTGGGTATTGAGTAAGTGGTTTATCAAACAAATATATCTTGATATGGATACGAGTAAGTAGATGTGGCTATGGAACAGATGTACATAGGGGTAAACCCTGAAAACACCACTTTGAGCTAGACTAAAATTGGAACTGGAGCATGAAAATGGGTCTTGCTTCACTCTTGGTTACAACACTCCTGAGGGATATCTTTGGTTAATCATAATCTTTTTATGAATCATTATGAAAAAATTATAGATAAATGTAATTATTTAAGCATGATGTTTTAAGAAATAAAATCATGTATAGTTAAAAGATTCGTAAATGAAATAAGTTTATCACTAAGGTTTTATTCTTTTAGAAAATGGTAGGAAATTTTAGGAACTATTCAAATAGTGACCACAATAGACCATGCGCTGATGGCCCTTTGATGGAAGGAGGAATGGAAACATTCATACGAATGATGAACCAACTAACTCAAGTAATGGGATGTAACTTGAATCAAGATGAGAGACCGATCTTGTTGGAACCATGGCTATTCTATGCATGAATTGGAGTATGGTTTGTGTTTTTTGTCAATCCTTAATGGAAGTTCAGAATGTGTTCCAGCAAAGTGATCATACAGAATGAGTAGATAACAGTATTGAAGGTGGCACCTTTTTCCAGTGTTTACCAAATTTTTGGGTCTGAAAATCGACAAATGGAGAAAAGTGGTTTTGGAAAATAGACTTGCACGCCATTGTCTTGAAAGATAATAAACATGCATGCCATATGTTTTTCAAGATCAGAACATTAAAATATGGAAAAGGGAGAAGGGAACCCATGTTTTATGGTTAGTCGCGCAAGTGACTTACGTGGCAGAGACTTGCGCACCGGAACTTGCGAAATGAGCGAATTATTGTGCACCGTCATGAAGGTTATCCAAAAGCCTATAAATAGAGGTCGATCCCTCCTCATTCGGGATGAATTTTAGACTTATAGAAATTTAGAGCTCCCGTCACGCAGGTGTAGTGGTCGCGCAAGTGGTGGTGGGTCGCGCAAGTTGAAGTTGCGCGAAAGTTGTTTGTTGCGCGTCCATGGTCTTTTGGGCGAGAAAGGGGTTGAGTCGCCCAAGTTTGGAGATAGTGAAGAAGGTGTCGTGCAGGTGGTGTGGTGACACTAGCACCCTAGAATTCGAAGAAGCGCGACAGTTCACAATTGTGCGCCAAAATAGGTTTAGGCATAAAAGGAAGTGAGTCGTGCAAGTTTGAAGTTGAAGTAGTGAGTGTTGCACAAGAGGGAGAGCTGGACTTGACCTCTGTCTTGAAACTTGCGCACCATCTTTGAAACATGTTCACCATCTTGGAGAAGTGAGCCAGGTGATGTTGAAGTATGCAAGTCTTTCTGGGGTTGCGCGAAAGCTGAAGGTTTGCCTGATACCGTTGGTGCAAAATGAGATTTGTCTTTGAGTGGAAGTTGGACTTCAACATAGCATCTATATACAACAGAGGATGCATTCCTTAGAGATGATGAAGAGACCTTTACATGTATAAACTGAGTGGGACTTCTCCAAAGGCAGTGATCTAGGGGGAGTCAACGGGAGTGACCTGAGGGATGCAGTGAGCTATCCCTGAACTTTTGTAAAGGCAGTGATCCTGGGACAGAGTGATTGTTCCCAAAACTTTTTAATCCACATCTAGTGAAGTTTAATAGAATTTGGTATGACTGAAAACCTCTAGGCGTATTCTCCTTGGACGTATCCATTAGTGGTGAACCAAGTAAAAATTGATGTGTCATCTGTCTGTATGTGAATTTTTGATTTTTGATCATATTCATCATACAGGTTTAACAATTTCCTACTAATGTGGGAAAAAGATCCATCACATTAAAAGAAAAAGTTGTCACCCGGATTCACCCCTCCCCTCTCAGGGTGTCCTAAGGTCCTACAGATCTCACTGTTAAGGGAACAACATTTTGTTGAGTCCTTTATGCGTCAATGACCACCAACCTTCAGTGGATCGAATGACCCATTGATTTCTGAGCAGTGGATCAGCTCCATCGAGAAGATCTTTTCTGTGCTTCATTGTTAAAAGCAAGAGAAGGTCACTCTGGCTGTATATCGCTTAGAAGGAGAAGCTGATCAGTGGTGGGAACTGATTATAAACATAAGGACAAGAGTGTAAGTTGAATCTATGGAGTGGGAAAAGTTTAGAAGGATATTTTTCAGTAAATATTTCCCTCATTCCATGAGAACAATAATGGAGAAGGATTTTCTCGAGCTGAAGCAGAAGGAGAATGAATCTGTCGGAAGCTACGAGATGAACTTCAAAAGGCTTTCACATTACAAATCTTGATTTTTCATGGATCCAAATGGTAGGTTTGATAGATTCTTTGGTGGAATGAGACCTCATTTGTGGAAGAATGTTTCCAACCGAGACTATGACAGCTATGAGGAGATTGTGTGGAGTGCGATGAAAGTCGAGTTGGAGTTCGGGGAGACATAGTGGTATCTTAAATCAAATGACAAGAATAGATTGATGGAGCCCATATTAGGGAGGACCTTTGTTCAGGGAAGAGGAGGCAAGCAAGTGTAACATTCCACATGTAATAAATGTGGGAAGAAGAATTCGGGGAACTGCCTGCTCGGGATAAGGAAAAGATATAAGTGTAGAAGAGATGGTCATATTACGAGGAATTTTCGTAGTGAGGTATAACCTCAACTTACAAACACTAAAAATAAGGGGAATATGGTGCAGGCCCTACCTGATGTCCAGTGTTTTAAGTGTGGACAACTTAGGCACTTTTCCAATCACTGTCCAAATTTGAGGGCAGTAGAGGTGAACCCCCATCTGCCACAGAAAAGGCCAAGGGAGCAAGACTGTGCTTTTTCTATCACGACAAATGAAGTTGAAGCTCTGAATGATGTGGTAGAAGGTACTCTTGTTGTCCTCTCAAATCTAGAAAGTAAATTGTTTGATTCTGGTTATACGCATTCCTTTATTTCCTCCAAGTTTGTAAAGAATTTAGAATCAACACCTGATTTTCTAAAAGTAGAGTTATCAGTCAAGACTCCTGGTGGAATTATCCAAGCATCGTCATTGTTTAGAAACTCTAGTATTTACTTTGGTGAGAACAATATTATGGAAAATCTAGTAGTCATTCCCATGCTGGAATTCAACGTTATACTAGGGATGAACTAGCTCTCAAATTATAATGCTAAGATAAAATGCAGAAGCAAGGAAATCTCAATAGTCAGGAATGGAAAACCAATATTTAACTTCCAAGGAGATATATCTCAACCTGATCTTGGTCTATAAGAACCCCCTATATCCTTATTTATGGAGTTGATTATTTAAGAAGAAGAAAGATATGAGATTTTAAGGATTGAAAATGTCCCCATCATCTAGGAATACATTGACATATTTCCTGAGGAGTTACCCAGACCTCCCCCAGGAAGAGAGGTAGAGTTCTCCATTAAACTTGTATCGGGATCTCATCCAATATCAAACACCCCCTATAGGATGGAAATTTTGGAGCTAGAGGAATTAAAGAAACAACTCCAAGATCTTTTGGAGAAGAGGTTTATCTGACCGAGTGTGTCTCCTTGGGGAGCACCAGTTCTCTTTGTGAAGAAGAAGGATATATCAATGCAGCTATGCATTGATTATAGAGAACTGAATGGTATCATAGTGAAGAAAAAATACCCTCTTCCAATAATTGATGACTTATTTGACCAACTTCGTGGGGCTCAATTCTTCTCTATGATTGATCTCCGATCTTCTTATCATCAATTAAGGGTGAAGAAAGAAGATATTCCAAAAACTGCCTTATAATCAATATATGGGAATTATGAGTTTGTTTTTATGCCCTTCGGACTGACTAATGCACCTACTATTTTTATGGATCTGATGAATAGATTCTTTAAGGACTACCTTGATAACTTTGTGGTAGTTTTTATTGATGATATTCTGATATATTCCCAAAGTCGCGAGGAGTATGAAGATCATCTAAGGGTTATTTTTCAAACTATGCAGAAGGAGAGGCTTTTTTGAAAGTTCAGTAAATTTGAATTCTGGTTGCAACAAGTCTCTTTCTTAGGGCACATTGTTACCAATGAACGAATCACAGTTGACCCTACAAAGACAAAAGTTGTGGAGGAGTGGCCTCAGCCTACAATAATAACTGAGATTCAAAGTTTCCTTGGATTAGCAGGATATTATAGGAGGTTTGTGAAAAACATTTCATGAGTTTCTAATCCACTAACCAAATTAACTCGAAAAGGGGTCAAGTTCATCTGGACAAAGGAGTGTGAGGAAAGTTTCCAAGAGCTGAAGAAGAGATTGGTTACTGCACCTGTGTTAGCTCTGCCATCAAGTGGAGAAGGATTCATTATTTTTAGCGATGAATCTCTCAAATGGCTTGGGTGAATCCTCATAAAAAATTACGAAGTCATTGCTTATGAATATCGACAGTTGAAGACTCATGAACAGAACTATCCTACACATGATCTGGAGATGGCTGCAGTCATTTTTTCTCTGAAGATATGGAGACACTATCTTTATCGGGAAAAATGTGATATATACACAGATCAGAAAAGTTTGAAGTATATTTTCACCCAAAATGAATTGAACATGAGAAAAAGGAGATGGTTGGAACTTCTTAAAGACAATGATTATTCAATTCATTATCATCCTAGAAGATAAAACAAAGTTGCTGATGCATTAAGTATGAAAGACCCAGTTGTTCTTTCCATGATGAGAATTCAAAAAGATCCATCGATCAATGACCTAGTAAAGTTATACTTGGGAATTATAAAGTAAGGGAGATCATCAACCCTAACCCAAATGATTTCTCAACTTTCATTACTAGAGAAGATCAAGAATTCTCAAAAAGAAGATCCTTTGTTACAGAAGAAGTTTGAGGCTGTGAATGATGGGAAGTTTTCTTTAGTTCAATATTGATCAAGAAGGTTTATTGAAATTTCATACAATAATATGTATTACATCTATTCAGGAAATAAATAAGGAGTTGAGGGATGAAGCCCAAAGTTATACTTTCACTATATATCCTGGAAGCACAAAAATTCATAGGGACATTTGTGATATTTTTTAGTATAATATGAAAAGGGAGATTGCTGACTACACTTCAAGGTGCCTGGTATGTTAGAAAGTGAAGGCAGAGTGACAACATCCTAAAGAGGTATTGTAAACACTACCCATACCTGCATGGAAGTGGGACAATATCATTATGGACTTCATCACTGGTATCCCAATAACTTCCAAAGGAAACAATGAAATTAGTTTATTGTGGATTGTCTCACCAAGACTGCCCATTTTGTCTCCATTCAGGAAGATTTTTCTCTTGATCATCTTGCAAGGATTTACATGAAGAAAGTGGCAAGGTTGCATGGAGTTCCACTTTCTATCGTATCTGATCATGATCTAAGGTTCACATCAAAATTATGGAGAAGTCTTCAATATGATCTGACAACTAAATTGAATTTCATTACGTCCTATCATGCCCAAACTAATTTCCAATCTGAAAGGACTATTCAAAAACTCGAGAACATGTTGAGAACATGCTTAATGGAATTTAAAGGTGGATGGGATCAAAATATCCCATTAGTTGAGTTCTCTTACAACAATAGCTTCCACTCAAGCATTAAAATGGAACCCTATGAAGCTCTATATGGGAGGCGATGTAGAACTCCTACATGTTGGCATGAATATGGTGAGAGAATGCTTCTTGGGCCTAATCTTGTACAAGAGATGACAGAAAAGGTCCATGACATCCAACAACACATTAAGGCTGCTCAAAGTCGGCAAAAGAGCTATGTTGACAACTGTCAAAGGGACTTGGAGTTTGATTTTGGTGACAATGTATTTCTTCAAATTTTACCTTGGAAGAGAGTCATGAGGTTTGGGAAAAAAGGGAAGCTCAACCCTAGGTACATTGGCCCCTATAAAATCCTTGATTTCCTAGGAGCAGTGGCCAATCGGCTTACACTTCCTACAAATATAGCACAATTTCATGATGTCTACCATGTATCCCTCCTGAGGAAGTACATACCTGACCCTTCACATGTACGAAACCCAGAGGTGGTACAACTGGAACATGACCTCTCTTATGAGGATCCACCGGTGGAGATCTTGGATCATAGAGACAAGGTTCTATGCAACAAGACTACCCACCTTGTCAAGGTGTTGTGGAGGAACCACAAATGGGAAGAAGCCGTGTGGGAACTAGAGGAGTTTATGAGGCAGAAGTACCCACACCTTTTCTCTTCAGGAAGTACAAGTTAAAATTTCATGGATGAAATTTCTTAAGGGGGGAAGAATGTAACGACCTGAACTTTTTATCAATATTTTTTTCCTAAGTTTCTGTGATTTTTTATTTTATACTCAAAAAAAATATATTATTTAATTAATGAAGTGATTATAATTAAGTGAGACTGTTGGGTTTAAATTTTTATATGACCATTGGTCAATCTGACCGTTGGAAGCTAAACTCTTAAAGTTACAATTTTAATTTATAAATACAAGTGATCTTGGTTAGTTGACACGGAAAGAAGATTTGATAGCCTCATCCTATAGACTCAGTCCATTCAAAGCCCATCATATAGAACTTGGGAAGTCGGTAGCACCGCTGGGCTTTTCTCTAGACCAAGCCCAAGGTGAACTTCATCATGTGAAGATGGAACGGAACTGCCTACAAGAGAATTTCAAGCTAATAGAGGTCACTAATTGGGCAATGTTGGCCCGCCGCCCCAAGATTCTGTCACCTTCAGACACCTTATACTTAGGTCCTATGATGGTGTTATAAGGGACTATGTAACGAGACCTTATCTACTCTGTGTAATCCTTTGAAATAAATAAAATTATTTTTTTCATTGTGGTAAAGTTTGTGACATTCAAGTATCCGGATAAATATAGTATGTATATTATTGATGAATTTTGAAAAAAGGGATATTTTATAATATTTATGTAAACTGTAAATAATTAATAATGTTTATTAATTTTCAACAAATGGTCTTCTACAGTTGTGTTCAGTAAGAATTTTAGAGTCTAATAAGATCAACTTATTTTTTGGTGAATAGTAAATTATGAAAGGTAATTTTGCACTTATGAATAGTAATGTGACCAAATGTAATAGTAAACTCACTTAATAAGGTATTAATATAATTTAGGCACCTTTATTAGGTAATTTGATTCAATAAAATAAGTAAATAACAGTTTCAGAAATTGTTAGTTAAGTATTAGTTTTTCTGAATGAATAGTGTTTTTATTTAAAAATTAAATTAAAAATTATTAGAAAATTATTTTCAAAAAATGTAGTTCATTTTCGAATTCATAGTATCGATATTAGGTTAAGGTGAATTTTTGGGATTTTTCCAAAACTGATGAATTTTCGGTGAATAGCAAAAATACAGTTTTGGGTTTTTGGTGTTTAATGACATCATTAATGATGAAATAAGTATTTAATAATTATGGTAAACTTATTAATAGTAATATATGCTATGATGTGTCCCAATTGGACAATACCTTGGGAAAAAACCATGGGCAAGCCCATGGTTTTGCCAATACCACCGATGAGGTGTCCCGTCGAAATTAATGATTTGTTCCCTCACTTCTCCTATAAATACCAAGCCATTACATCATCCATTTCATTCCAAAATCCTCCTCAACGATGTTATGGTATATTTACCTCCCAAGGAGTCCTCCCAAGGTTCCCTCAAGTCACCCAAGGTCCCAAACTTCAAGCTTTCAAAGTTACTTTTCAAGGAAAGGGAACCTTTCACCCTCTTTTAAGTCATGACTTCCTTTATGTTATGTCTTATAGTTCCATTTTATGACGTGGGGATTTGTTATTATCTATCTTTACTACTGTAAATTTCATTTCCAAATGATGAGATACCCTTTCCACTCTCATCAATTTATTTTCTGAATTTTTAAGTGACGTCGTTAGGCTGCATAATTTTCGTAAAAGAAGTCGCGCTTTCTCTTTCTTTTCAAGTTCCTTTTCATGTGGTGTGTCATACAAATATCCACACTATGATATTATTACTTTTTATTATTTACCTCTACTTAAAAATGATCTATTTATATATGGGAGACCCTTGTCCCCTCTCTTTTTATTATTTTATAAAACCAAGTTACATATCTATTATGCTGCAGAAATTTCATCTCAAATTTTCTCTCTCTTTCTCTAAAGAAATTATATAATTTTATATACATGAATACCCATACCTATTTCGTCTCTATGGGTGTTCATATTTATAAAAAATGATATATTTAATTCTATAATTGACAAACATTTAACCTTCACTCCCTTTCCATGGGTTATAAATGACATAATGATCTCATTTTTAAGAACTTTTAAAACGTCACAATTTTGAAATGAACCCATTTCTTTTATTATATATGGGTTAATTATGAAATGTTTGATTATGATATATGTGGATAAAATTAAAGCAAATACATATTAAGGGTTCACCCTGATATCTCTCTAATGCATTGGGTAAAGAATTAATCTCTAGATATGACAAGTTTCACGATACCTTGGTGAATAACCTTGGTAATTTTTATGACACCTCGGGGATAAACCTTGGTGATATGTTCATGAATGTCTAAATGAAATGTTTTAGCCACATATTCAAGTTATGATTCATGTTATTTTTATTTTTATATTCCACTTTTTCCATTGATCATGTCTTCATATTTTTCATCAAGTTCTTATTGATATCACAAGTAAACGGATTCTCTTGTTTACCCCTTACTGGGCCTTCTACTAACCCTTTCCTTTGATGTACGTCTCCAGGTTATGAGATGAAGTAATTTTACATAAGATGAACCTATGATGAAGCATTACAAGTGGTTTAGAATAATTGTTTATGTTTTTTTCATGTATTATATTACTAATTTCCAAGACATTAGACTTTAAAGATCCTCTATTTGTAAAATGTAATGAAAAGTTATGTAATAAAAAGGTGGGATGCCATAACTTATGACTTATCTTTGGTATTTTACATGGAGTCTTTCACCCTTTGAGAAATTGTGGAAAGGTCCCTAAACCCTCATATGTATTTCAAATAGATGAGCAGTGTGTGCAACTCATCACAAAGATTCACTATATAGATGAAAAACAAGTCTTCTCTAAGTAGTACAGGTTTAAAGAGTATGTCAGTCTTTTATACCAAGAAATAAAATCTAGGACCCTCTAATTCTATCATTTGTTTAGTCTGATAGATTGAGAATTTTTTTTCTTCTATAGTGTTGAGATTAAATGGAATATAAAATTTAGATAGAGGTCTTCTCACCCTGTAATTGTCCAAGACGGCAAGCTTGTGTGCCATACAAAGGTTGTTCCCTGCAGTGATTACACAAAGCACCTGAGTTTCAACCACCTCCAGTTGTTCAGGAGTTCCCATAATCATATCATAGTTCAAGATGAAATTCATCAAATGATACTCCATGTCTACCAAGCCATTTAAAATTATAAATATAGGATTCCTAAAGTTTGGTTGTGGAAGAGTTATATCTACCCATTCAGGGTAAGGATTCTTTTTTGGTTGTATTTGTGTGCACTATTTCTCTATGCTTTCCAATCAACCCATGATTTAATAAAGTTAATTCATGATCCCTTGGGGAATGTATGGCTGAGATAGATCTTGGATGATTATAGTAGCTGATAGGTCCATCTGTGCTAGCACTATTGGTATATTCCATGGGTAGCCTATAGGGGAAGGCTTGTTAGGGTGGGCATGGCCCTGTTCTAGTTGTGCACCCAATGGAGGGAATTTTTGAACTTCTGTTTCAGAATCCAAGTATATTGGTGGTTGGTATCCCATGTTGAGTAGGTGTTCTAGGTCCACTTCTGTTGCTATGATGAATCCTATTTGCAGAGGTATGCCGGTTTTGAGTGAGAGTTGAGTATTATCTTACAGAGTGTATCCAGTTGTAAAGAAACCATATAGTAGTTCTTAATTGTGTCTCCTCTATTATTTCATCTCTTCCTCTTGTAGAGAAATTCATTCCTCAAGTAAAAGTGGATTAACCTCTCTGGGAGGTAGGTGGTGAAAAAAATTACAATTACCTTTTTCTTATTTGGATTCCTTTAGAAGAGGTAATGATGGATTACTTGAGGGAATTTTCAAATTTAGGGCAAGAATTTGGTTCCGTGTATGCACACCTCATTTAATCATTTCGATGTGTACCAAATTTTGAACTAAAACTTCCTCCATTAGCTCCTCCTCTGAATTATCCATGTGTTCTAAAGTATATGTGAGGTCGTAATTTAGTACATTCACTGATTATTAGTGAATTGAAAACATTATATCAGTTTATTTTTAGAAATATGTTTTTCTACACCATCCATGAGACATGATTATCTCCTTTTTTATTTTTTGAGAGCTATTTTGTGGATAGTAATGTGAATGGAATCTCTAGATAGTTCAGTTATACACATTCCCAATAAGGATATCGGGTTAGGGGATAGAATGAAATATAAGGATACATTCTGTGGTGTTTCCCCTGATCAGTAGAAGATTTATTTCCATTAAAGAGGAGGTTTCTAAGGTGAAAATCCCATAGCTCTGAGGGATGGGGGGATATTCCTATTCCACATTTATAGCTCCTTGGTCCTTGTTTTCTGACCACTAGGGTTGGGTTAAAAAAAACCCTATCCCTATGGGATGGGTTCACTCCTAAACTATTGTAGATTCTACTATTGTAGCTTCCCTTGGGATTTTACAAATCTTTGTTTGAATAAGGGATGCATGCATCTTCTGGTATGCACCCAAATCACTAACTTCTGAAGATCATTGTTCTATTTCTAAAATTTTTACTATCTGAAGATGAGAATCCCCTAAGTAGGAGGATTGCTCAATATTTTCAAATTCTTTGTGAAAAATTATCTCAATAGATTTCCCCCTTATAGCCTAACATTGGTGAGAGTTGGTTGGGGCCTTTTTTTGTTAATCCAATCATATACTATGAACATGTTATGTTAGTTGAAGTTGGACGAATTCTATGACATCTCATGATACTACCTTCAAAAGAATTTTATTTCTAGGCTTCGTAGTGAAATATAACACTCTATGTGTACCCCTTCCTCTAATATAAACATCATATGGGGAATCTACGGTCAATTGTCACAATCTTTTTAACGCACTAAGACATACATGTTGAAGGTACCCTTTCTATTTCTCGTGCTCTTGATGTGATACCGCAAAGAGAGCTACCAATTCAATTTGGAAGTGCATCCCTTCTATTACCTTGATATTGATTTGATACTCATTATAGTTTAATAATTCTTCTCTCAAGTAAAAAAACAGTTTTCTATATGTTAAGGTGCATTTAGTTCACAAAATCTTTAAAAAAATGCCTTTGGAATGCCGTATTGAGGGGTGGATAAAGGCCAGAACATGACTAGTATGTCATCTTTAGCCAGCTATTTCCTCATGTTTAGCACATCTTCTTAATCTTTCACCATTGGTTTCTCTACCTGTTCTGACCATAGTAGACACTTCCCTCCTTCTTTATCATAAGTGGTGAGTTTGGTTGGGACTCCCTGAGTTATGTTGTAAAGAATGTGATAGAAAGGAGGTTTAGAGAATGATCGTCACATTGGGTTGTCTTCTGGTTGATAAATAATTTCACTTTCTAGTAACAAGGATTCAAACATGAATGCACTTGTTTTCCCAAGTTCCTTGTTGTAGGAGGTCTTTTCATTACTATATCCCTAAGGGGAGGACCCTTCTGATGACGTGAAATACTACTGCAGAGAGAACATTCATAGTGAATTGCATCAAGGGTAAGACTGAAGTGATGGATTAAAATAGGGGATGAAACTATTACTCCTTGATCTTCTATCCATGCATAGGGCTTCTGTGACTCTCATTAGGAGATGGGATCTTGATATTGATCGGATTTTCATCATTAATCAAGCCTTCAAGGTGAATTTCTTGATGAGGACATTAAAATTTACCGCTACTTCATCCATAAATTCATATTAGTAGGGTAGGATCTTGAGCTTCCACACATAAGCATCTAAGAGCTTCAATAAATCTAGCATTCAGTATACTAGGATTGTAGATCAAATCTTCTTTCTCTGGTTGTCCTTGGCGATAATACTTTTTGGATTCCTTCTTTCAATAAATTGGGGCCTTTTTCTAAGGGAAGTGGTTTTCAGGCATGAAATCTTGTATAACTATCTCCCTTGTTACTACCAAACAAAATTCAGATTAATTTACTAGATATATGAATTAGGGAGGGTGGTAATATGTTTCATCTTGAATTTGGACGCCAAATTTGGTTGGTGGTCTTCTCTAGAGGGGACAGGGGTGTGTCCATACTCCTGGTTGGCCGGTTGCTGCCCATTAGGCCTTCTTTAATGCCCAGGTCTGGGTGTCGTAGGTCAAATGTCTAAGGATATCAGCATTATTATATTGAGGGTTCAATAACAAGTGGAATTGGAGGTCTTTAATGCTATAAAGATCCCCCTGGAAGGTCCCATGATTCTTCAGGATGAGGCCATCTGTGGCCTCTTCATCCACCTCTATGAGATAAGAGAGGGATTGGTTGTATCAGGTTGGGGATAAATTCTTGAAATGATTGAGGATGTAGATAGTTTCCAGTAGTTTCTAGACAACCATACACCATTGGTTGGGAAATTAGTAGAGCTTCATGGGTTGCAGGGCCTATCGGGTATCCTCCAGGGTCAGGATTGTAACACCGAGATATTTTGTGAAATATTTTTTTCAAATTAATTTAACCTTTTAGATATTTTTTATTCATGGAAGACTAAA
Source organism: Viscum album (assembly GCA_963277665.1). Lineage (NCBI taxonomy): Eukaryota > Viridiplantae > Streptophyta > Magnoliopsida > Santalales > Viscaceae > Viscum > Viscum album. The sequence goes on along the minus strand of OY728129.1, from coordinate 1,419,190,920 downwards.
AATAATTTATTTTATATTAAATGACTATCTTTGTTTTGTGTTATACATAAAACCAAGTTAATCATGTGCTACACACAACATAAATTTTATCTTTCTCTATATAGAACATTGAGGATATCTTGTGTTACACGCAACAATGACATTCCTCAATGGATTGTGTAACACGCAAGACTATATTTTACTGAATAAAGATATATTATTTAATATAAACTAGATTTTGAATTAAAATTTATGAAAAATGGTTAATTAAATTTTCAAAATATATGTTTCAAACAAGTATTAAATGAATTAATTGGTTATAAATTAATTAGAAAATAAAATTAAAACCTATAAAATATAAAAGAAAATATTATTTTACCCACAAAATTTATTTACATAATAAATTAAATTAATTAGAATTATGGAGTGATATTAATTTAATATATATGTTATATATTAAATAAAATATTTTATATATTCATCCAATATATTTGATAGACCTAAGATAAGAACAAATCCAATTTTATGCTTAAACCCCTATATTTTTATTAAGGAGTTTATACCGTATTTTAATTGTTAACCCATTTTAAATCTTTTTTTTTTGAACTTTTATATATTTAATATGTCAAAATAAACTTAATATTTTAAATTTTAACATAATAATTACGTTAGGGTACATTTTTGGTATTTTTTGTGAAGTTTCATTTTTTAATGAATAGTGAAAAATACTAAATTGTAATTGAAAATAGATTTTTTATATAATTTATTTATAATGTTAAATAAAATTTTAAATTTAGTTTAAAAGTTTAATTAGATCATATTTTTATAAATTAATACAATTTAGGTCATTTGAATCAATTTTACTTTGAAATTGGGTATAAAACTTTGCAAACTTTTTGACGTTTTTACTTTAAAATTCTGCATTGTCATCACGTCTACAGGATTAAATTTAATTTAAATTATGAAAATTATATTATTGTAATTTGTAAAACATTATTCCATATTCTGAATCAAAATAATTTATAATTTTTAATAAGTTAAAATTAATTTTTTAACAAAAATATTTGTGAGTGCAGTTAAAATTCGTTATAGTGATTAAGGTAAAATTAATCCTAACAAGGGAATAAAACTTAAACATAAGGGCCCAAATGACCTATCCAGTTTTCCAACATCCATTTTATATCCATATATATTCCTTAAGTATTTATTCTTTTTGTTTTGGTATTACTTTTTTATGTAAAAACAAGCGTACACCTAACTTGTTTTCAAAAATGCCAAGTTTTCACTTTCTCTTCCATATAAAACGCCACCACCTCTCCCAATTCCTCACATCTATAAAAACATTTATTTTGTCCAAAATATAAAAAATAAACTTCAAAAAAACCCTCAATTAATCCTTTAATCCTATCTTTTTTCATAAATACTTCCATGTAATCCCTATGGTGCAAACCAAAAGGAGTTACCTGATTAAGAGGTAACACCCTCCCTCAAGCTCATTTCTTTTATTTCCATTATCCACTCCATAAACTCTTTTTATTTAATGATTGTATAAATAAAGTATCCAAAATATACTATTATGTTTTTATTATAATTTTTAAACCTACACTTACACACAATTTCATCTAATGGGTAACAAACATATTATTTACGTGTACGGAAAACTACTGCCTCACGAAACGATAATGGTTCATTTTTCCATTACTGCCTCTCATGGTGGAAATTATGATGGACAATATATTTTTATATTATATATATGATATCTATAATATCTTTAATCATTTTTAAATTTTTATTTATAACATACCCTTATGCTTTTCATCTTGTGTAAATACGATAATTTTGTTTGAGGAAGTATGGACTACTGGCCCCTCAAAGTGATGTGATTCATTCACACACAACATAGAATGTATTAAGGATATTTTTAGTGAAAATATATCATATATATTACCTAATAATTATAATTTAATGATATCATATACATATATACATATAAACATTTTTCATTTACTTTCTTTTTTTCAATACGTCAATAAAACAGAAGCAGTGTTCATGTGTATGTACGACCTACTGTCTCTATGAATGATGTATTACATTTCATAATTTTATATTATATAGAATATTATAATAAAAATATAATTAATATTAATTATATTTATTTCATGTTTTAAATTATATAAATCAATATATAAATAGAATGACCAAAGATAAAACAAATTTGGACACAAGTGAAAAACAAAGTGAATATTACCTGAAGTGTAACCTTAATAAAAAATTGTTAAAAAGAGTGTAATATAAAGTCATAAGAAAACTATATATGGAATTAGATATAATAACATGGTTCTTTAATATATTTATAATAAACTTAAATTTATTATATAAGTTTTTTGAATGAGTACGATGAGAGTCAATACACAAGGTAAGGGAATTTCATCTTAATTTTTATTTTAATGAGATACATTCTTTATTAACCACCCATTCCTTTTATGTGGTGTGTAAACATAAAATGGATGAATAATATTATTATTATGATTAAATTTATTGGTCTTTACATATCCATTTTATGATATTTATTTTATGGGGTTTATGTTTCAAAAGTTACCAAATTGGTAATGTAATTTTGTCTCAATTTTCCGTCATTGAGACACATACCATGTTATGAATCCATATTTTTCATGAGGTGTATATACTAACATTGAAATTTTATATCATTAATATAATTATTTTAATTATATTTTAATCTTAAATTATTTTTATTTTATTACATGGGGAGTATGGTTTGACGTTACTAAGTGGTAATAGTTTATTGAAAAATCTCATCACTTTTTGAGATTGTTTATGTTTATACTTATTTTGGTGAAATATTATGATCCACCTCTTAATAAATCTAATTAATTTTACTATAATAAATTTATTCCTGATATATTCATGTATTGGTACCATTTTACACTCTTTGGTACATAAGATAGTTAAGAAAGTGTTTTTAAGAAAGCCCGATTTTACCCTCTCTCCGATCGGAAATCTGTGTTCCCTTAAAACAATGTTTTCTAAAAATATTTTCAAGTATTATTCATAATTTTTCAATTTATTTTCAATAAAAATGTTTTAAATAATATTTTATAATTATTTAACATATTTTCAAATAAATGGTTTTCAAAACGTTTTCAAGCTTCTTTTATAAGATTTCATAAAAATTGGATTTGAAAATGTTTTCAAGATTTATTTATAAGATTTAGAAGTGTTTTCAGAGAAATGGTTTTCATAAAAAATTCAACCTCATTTTATATTTTTTCAAGTAAAAATGTTATCAAAATTTTTTCATGATTCTTATTTAGGTTTTCAAGGTAAAATGTTTTCAAAATTAATTCAATCCATATTTATAAGTTTTTAATTCATTTTCAAAGAAAACGGTTTTCTAATGGTTTTATGATTAAAAATACTTTTCAAAGAATAAAGGATATGTTCCTCAAGAAATGTTTTCAAAATATCTCCCCAAGTTATTTTTTGTCTAAGATAACATCTTTTTATGTTACTAATGCCCTTGTATTAATTGAGCCAATGGTTCCATTCATATTATTTATTGAATGGTTTATGTTTTGATGGAATTATGCTTATTAAACCTATTTATTTTTCATAGTTATATTCTTTTTAAACATGATTCTTTTCATGTTTTATGCTTTAATGAAATTATTATGAAACCTATCACTTTTCTATAGGTTATTATGTAATGAAATATTAATTATACCCATTTCATTTCATGGGTTGTGATATAATGTTTATAGAATCCATTTATTTTCATGGGTAATGATATGATAAATGTTTTGTGGAACATGAATGTTTGATCTCATTATGTGATGGGTGAGACCTATATATCCCTCCAATGTTTTGGGTAAATATAGATGACTCATGATTATAAATTTTATGAGTGAACCTGATTACATGTTCAAAATGTTATGCAAGGACCTAGTTGCATGTCCATAAGTTTATGTATGAACCTGATTAGATGTTCACAATGTTATGAGTGAGTCTTATTATGTGTTCATAATTTTATGTGTGAACCTAATTACATGTTCACAATGTTATTCATGGACCTGGTTTTATGTCCATAAGTTTATGTGTGAACTTGATTACAAGTTCACAATGTTATGTGTGAACCTAATTACATGTTCACAACATTATGAATGGACCTGGTTACATGTCCATAAGCCTATGAGAGGGTCTTATTTCAGGTGCTTAACTTATTGTGTGAACAAATTTCTACTTATAAATGTTCACTATGTTATATTTGGATGTGTATGCCACAATTCCATATATTATTCCTATGTTATGATTTCTTAGATTATACTCTTGATTTACATAAGATTAATGTCTTATGAACTGAAAATATTTATTCCATGATTCATGTTTATGATCTTTGATATGTAGGGTATGATCTTCTAATGAACACGATCACGTTCTTATACCATTATTTTCATGATACACATACGCATTTCCTTTATTTACCCTTACTGGTCATTTTAACTCACCCCTTACTTATTTTTCCTTTATATAGGTTACAAATAAAGGTTTTTAAGTAGAATTACAAATTAGTAAGATCTTTATAGGAAAAATTAAAGATCTTTTACTAAGCTATAAAATTTTTGTTCCAATTTTCCAAAGGCACTAAACTAATACGGTCTTTGGGCATGTGTTTTTTGTAATGTTTTAAGTATTACAAAAAAGTTATGTAATGTCTATGTATGTTAATATTGGGTATTTTAGAATTATGCCCAAACCATTATGTTTGAGACCTAGTGTTGAAAATGTTGGGTTAGTGAGAGCATCCTCTATTGGTATGAATACTCAGTCTAAACAGCTACTGAGGCATACGCTTGCAGAAGCTAGAAGAAAATCCTAGGATATAAGGTATTTCTAAGAGAATGTTCCTATATATATTAAAAATAAAAATAATAAAACCCATCAGAGAAACATCTCATTTGAATGAACACATTCATGATTGATTGTCTTGTTTAAATCACTTTCATTTTGAGAGATAAAGGGGCCCGGTAGGTGGGTGATGCTATCAATTTGGTTAAGGATTCACATCAGGTTAACCATTTTTGTTTTTTCATGAAAATACATCACTGAACAATGGATTTTAGGGGGGTGAGTTTTGTTCAATCATACACATCAGGTTCATTATTTCTGAATGGTTTACAATGGGGTTGTCCATGGAACCAGAAACACCCAATGGTTTTATATCCACTAGGGACCTACTTTCCAAAGGTAGGAATTCATTGGGGAGTTATTCCAATGATTCTTAAGAACTCATATTGGTTGAGAGGATTGTAGTTCCGGCTCATCACAATCTTTTGGGGTGAATCGTTACCTACTCTGGGACACTATTATAGATTTAATATTTGTTTATGAATCCTTCATTAATTACAAAGTATTATATGGGTCACTCTTGAATTAACAATACAGTGTTAGTATGTGTGGAACTAGAAAAAATCAATAACTATTTGAGTTTCTTCATCAATGGAGATATCTGTATGTATCTGAGTTTCTCTATCACCGGTATCCTCTCAGGTACCGATTATATATTTTTTTTGTCCTTATTATGATTATTCTGGTTTTCTAGCCTCACAATGGGGAATTTTGGAGTGTATTTTCATCCAGGGAGATGGGATTTTTTTCAATTTGGATAAAACCCATGATATGGGATTCTTATATATCCTTGTGAATAGAATCAAAACCCACATAGTTCAGTTCCACTTAACAGGTAACATCATACCTTTTAAGGTTATATGGTAAGTACAAAACCATGTAGTTTTCTATCATACAATAAGGAAATATTGGTGTAATTTCCCTTGTCAAAGTTTAGTGTGGGACATATGTTGAAGTGGCCCAAGGAACTTCGAAGTGATATGGATTCCAAGGTTGAATAAGACTCTTCTAGAAATGAGGCCTAGAGATAATGGGTTGATTTGGGATACTAGACTTGGACCATAAGGAGTATTCCTACATATCTAATTTGGACATGAATCAAAGCCCACATAGTTTTATTACAGGGTCTTATACCTATTTAGGACCTTGGATTGGTAACTTAGTGGATTATGGTCCTTTGATATTATTAAATTGGGTATTATTCTTGAGGAGGATTCCTTTGTGTATTTTGGGGCCATGATGTGTGACTTTTCCCATGGTGATCTGGAGGCTTGGTTTAGGGATTACACCTTAGGATGATGCCCTGGTGATTTTAATTTTGGTTAGGGATTACTCATGAAAAGGATTCCCTAGGTGCATGGGTATGTTTTGGTTGGGGCTTTCTCCTGAGGAGCATTCCCCTTAAGCATGGGCCTTAGGTATGAATCTTACGTATCATGGTTATATTAGGAATCAGAGTTCTTATAGTTTAATGAATTAGGGATTACACACTAAGTTTTTCTTTAGGTATGGTATCATGTGGATATCATAATTATCACCAACCCCTAAGACCATGTGATTCATTCTCAATGTGAGAAACAAGAGGAAATGGGATATTTGAGGAACCACATAATCTTATTTTCCCTAAGGTTGGATATATGGCTTTGGGGACCAATGATTATAGAGGAACTCTGAAGAAAGGTGAGAGTAAGATCTGAAAGAATATTATCCACAAAAATATGCATCTGATTGTGTGAATGTCATGGTCATGGATATCCTCTAACCCCACAAGTCATGATGATTCATTCTTGAATGTGAGAAACAAGAAGAAGCATAAGATCTAGTAAACCACACACTTCTCCTCTTCTACTGGTGGAAGATGTTGGGTGGGTGGATAAAATAATAAGGGTCTTGGATACACCCATTCACTCTCCCTTTTCATATCCTAGATAGTCAGGTCTAACTATATGTATATACATATCCCTTGGGGAGAGAGGAGGAGAAAGAGTGCATCCTCCTTTAAAAAACGTTAGGGGATTACTCTATGAGGGATTCCCTTTTTAGTGGTTGGGGATTATTCCTAAGGAGTATGCCCTAGTGAATGAGGTTTGGTTGGGGATTATGCTTTAAGAGGATGCCCATTTGAGGTTTGGTTGGGGCATATTACAAAGTAGGATACCCATTTGGGGTTTGGTTGGGGATTACTCCTGAGGAGGATGTCCATTTAAGGAAGCATGAGATGTGTCTCGAAAGATGTTGATTTGGAAGAAGATGAGGGATTTTATGTGCAGTTACCCAAAATGTACTGGTCATGAGCTAAAAATTTCATGGTGAAACTCTCTATTTTCCATGGGGTTCATTGAAGCTAGTGAAGGGACCGGTCCATAGGTCTAAGACCGAAGCTCGGCACTAACACCAAGGGGGTTTAGGGTAGTGTCCACTGTGATATGGACCAGTGGCATCACCTAGGTAGTTTTCCTAGGTGGTTCATCTAGGTATTGGTTTCCCAAGTATGGGTCTCCTAGGTATGGGTCGCCTAGGTACGTCACCCAGGTTGTTGGCCCAGGTGGTTCGTCCAGTTCGTTTGCCTAGGTGGGTCTCCCAGGTAGGGGTCGACTAGGTGTGGGTCACCCATGTTATTATTTCCCATGTTTTGGTTGCCCAATTACTGGGTTGGGAACATCCCACTAGTAATAGTGTGTCACAGTAGGTCACTCAAGTAGGGATGGACTACTTGGGAGGAGTTGTGTGATTAGATCCATCTACTGGATTCACCATGAGGAGTTCAGCCATATTCTGAAATTTTGATGAGGAGGGTCTATTTATTGAACCACTGGGGGACCTAGGAAAGTTTTCCTATGTGATTGGGCATAAAAAAGTTCCTTGCATGAATGTAATGCATGGTGACACAAATTCTATTATAAAATTTATCCATCTTCTGAGTGCCATAACTTTTGATTCGTATATCTATTTGGGATCATTAACCTTCCAAAACAATGATTGTGAATATTTATATGCTTCTTGATATGGTAATAGACCAAATATTATAAAAATAAATGTGGAAATTTTATTTAATGAATCAAAAAAAATTTGTAATCGATCTTGTAAATCCACAAGCTACTCTAGTAGGGGGGTTCTTTCCACTTATCCCTCACTCTAGAGTAGTCTTTTGGAAAATAAAAATATAGCCTAAAAATTATTATGTAATAAATACAAAACACTACTCAAACATGAAATTTTTTATCTAAGTGAATATCATATCATGAATTTTTTGTAAAAGTACATGAAACACATTTTTTGGTTTCAACATTGTGTTATACATAAATTATTTTATCAAGACGTGGCTATTCACTTATGTAAAATTCATATAATGTTAAAAAATGTAAAAAAGGATAAAATATATAATATTTATGTATAGGATATAAATACCTCAAATGAAATATTATTTAAGATAATGCCTTCCACTATTTGAGTAAATATTCATCCATTGTTAAATTATCAGTCATGCGATAGTGAGGGACACTTTTCAACTTTCAGGAAGTATTAATAAATATAATGGGTCAACTTAACCAAATTTTTATTCATTATAATGGAAATATTATATTCAATACCATTTCAAGTAAAGTGTTATGAAAATCAAATTCTGATATTTCAGGATTGGGGAATCCACTCAACGGATTAAGGGACTATAAGTTAATATAGTTTTGATGAACCGCCAACCTAAATTCCTTCGAGTAATTTTCATGAACATAGTCTAGGTTATGATATGTGATATATATAGATCATTAAAACTAGAATATCCATGCGAAAAAAATGATGAATCAAATGGTGATTGTTATTAGGATTTGATGAAATGGTGGGATAATAAAAAATATATAATTTATCATGTCACATTTTGGTGATCAAGATAAATACTAAAACTTTATTTCATTTTTTTGAAGAAAAATAGAAATTTACATGACATAAAAATTATAACTAAAATTCATACAGAAGAAATAAAATCTCCTAAATAACAGTAACTTCTAAGAGTGGTACATGAACTTTCACATTTTACTATTCCATATATGGAATTCTCACATACTGGAGTTCCCAATTCCTAATGAGCTCTATATGGAGTCGAGTGATGAGTATTTTACATTCTACCTAAGATACTTGGATGATGTTTTAGATGTATTATTATTTTTGTTACCATCCATGAATAATGATTTCCATAAGATTCATGAAAACATAGACTCCTACATGATGATATCTTACCTCCATGATATTAATAAAGAGAAGGTTGGGTTGGAGAGGTATGATACCTCAAAGGAAATCTTCATGTGGTTTAATAGAGAAGGAACACCAGTCGTACCTTATATTTCCAACATAATTTTCTATATTGAGCATTTATACATCTTGGGTTTTATGTTACCCAGTGATTTTCACACCGACCTTGTACTCATTTCACTCCCTTAAAGTTTATCTAGTTTTATTGTGATTTTTGTTATGAAAAATTTTGATAAGTCTCTCTTAGATCTTCTTTCCATGATTGAACAAGAAGATAAGGACATGAGTTATGAAAAACATATAGTCCTTATTCTAAAAAAGAGTAAGGGAGAGGAAAATAGATGTAAGACTCATTCCAAGTCTAAGTATTTTGAACACCATCTTAAAAATAAGAATAAGATCCAATGTCATGCTAAGAAATAAGAAGTATAAGGTTTTTTATGGATCAATAAGGGCCACTAAAAGAAGAAGAACACCACAATGAGGAAACAATGGGAAGATTTAGGTGAATTTGTCATTGAGTTAAATCTATCTATATCTACAAATTGGGTATTAGATATAAATTTTGTTATACACATTGGTATTCAAATATAAAAATTAATTATATTTAGGAAGGTTTTTAGAGGTGAGGTGGATCAATCAGATATAAATGAAGCAAGTTCAGTTGTCTTGGCTATAGGATTCTATCACCTTAATTTTTCAAGGAGATTCATTTTTGTTCTTAAAGAATTATTATAGCATTCCTAGTATTAACCAAAAAAATTATACCTATGTCCATTTTAGATATGGATGTATTTTAATTCTTATTTGGAATTAAAAACTGTGACTTTTACAAAAATAAATTTTTTTATGGTATGAAACACATTACTAACTCTGTTTTTATACAAGAATATAAAAACCATGTATTAGAAATAAATAATTAATTTATATTAAATAAATCATATTACACCTTGTTGTGGCATCATTGTCTTACTAATGTAAATGATAAACACTTGATAAATCTCTATCAAGATGGGTATTTGGATTCTTTTGGACTAAAACCACTTGATAGATGTCATGCTTGGTTTCAAGCTAAAATGATCAAACCACCGTTTAAAGGAAAGGGTGAATGGGTCAAAGATATTCTTTGGTAGGTACATATATATGTGTGAATAAATCATCTAAATGACTCTAGAGGTGGATACTCACACTTCATAACTTTTACTGACAACTTGACTGGATTTGGATATGTCAACTTAATGAGGTATAAATCTAAATCCTTTGAGAAATTCAAGGAGTTGAATAATGAATTATAGGATCATCTTGGGGAGAATATTAAAAATCTTTGATAGGATATAGGTGTATAATATCTTAACCAAGAGTTCATTGAAGACCTATGGTAGTTTGGGATTCTATCTCAACTCACTCATTATACTACATAGTGAATTGGTGTTGTAAAAGGAGGAATCACCCCTTTTTTTGACATATTGATGTCGATGGTGAGTCATGTAGATCTTCCATTATCCTTTTAGAGATATTAATTATATAATATATCATGTACACTAAACTATATAGAAACTAAAATGAAAATGGAATTCTATATAATATTTGGTATGGGAATAAAACTATTTTTTCAAATATACAAGTGTCAGGATGCGAAGAATTTGTTAAGGATATCTCGGTAAAAAAAAATTCACCTAAAAACTCTAAATGTATCTTTATATGATATCCTAATAAAAATAAAGTAAATTATCAATACAACCATTCTGATAAAATAATTCTAGTTGAAAAAAAACCTACCTTTCTAGTGAGGGAACACATCTTCAAAAATAGATTAAGAGAAAATATAAAGTTTGATGCAAATGATGCTCAAGATACACAATATATCGAATGGGAAACAAATCCATAAGGCCTCATGTAATAAGTTGTTCTAGAGACACAAGTAATGTGTTGGAGCACCACTGATTTTAAAGAACCATAGAGATATTGGTTGACATAACCCAAAATTTTATCAATGGGATTTATCCCTTATTATAATTATTTAATATAGTATAAAACACATAAAATCACTTTGAGAACACAATAAAAACTTTATAAATGAATAATTAATGAAATACTAGGTATTTATAGAAGTTAGGGAACCTTTTCCAATGTAATAGTAACCTAACCTTTGGAATAGTAACATAACCCTTAGAAATAGTAATCTGTACAATAGAATACTAACCTCACCTATTAAATTATAAATAAAATTTATTTATTTTACCAATGTAAATATGATATATTTATTTCATGCAAAAAGTAAATAAATATTTTAAGAATGATAAATTAAGTGTAGGTATTTTTGTAAGTTATAAATATTTTATTAAAAATTTATAATTAATTTAATAATTTAAAAGGAATTTAATTTTCATAAAATTTATTAATAAATGAATTTTTTTTCTTATGATTATAAGATAATTTTATGAGACCTAAATTAATTTTTCAAGGTGTGAGAAAATTATTTTTAATTTAAAATATGTATTTTCAAGATAAATAATGATTTTAATTAAAAACTAAATTTCTCAAATTTAGAAAATTATTTTCATAAAATGGAGTTAATTTTTGAATTCAAAATATTTAAAAATGGTTTGCATGATTTTTTTTATTTTTCGGAACTACTCGAATTTTTCATGAATACTGAAATTTGATAATTTATGATAAAAACTAAATACATGAATTAATGATTAATTGATGATGTATGGATGATTTAAGCCTAAAAATATCCAACCCTATATAATTATATTAATATATTTAGGGATAATTATGAAACTGTTCATATTCTTGATCCAAAATATTAAACTAATGAATAAAATAATGAGAAAACACCCCTCTCCTCCACTATAAATACCACCCCTCATCACCACTTATCCTTGCACATCTTAGGATTTTATCCTAGTCCAAATTCTAATCAAATTTATTTCCAAGACCCTGCCCCACTTCTATGAGCCATTGGTCTCATAAAAATTCCAAAACCTTTTCCCTAAGGTGGTTCTTAGGGAGAAGGAATTCAAGAGGTAAATTCCACTTTTCTTTTAATTTATTTTCAAGTTATTTAATTTTCTTATTCTATACTCACCTATACTCATCCAAATGGAATGATAACTCTAGTACCTTAAATATAATATAATTATATCATTTTAAAGTAATATCTATAATTAAACTCCTTTCCTTCTCTCTTTTATTCTAAAAATGAAATCATCACCTATGGTGTGTCAATTTACCGACATCGTGGATGCTGCATTTTCATTTTACATTCAACACATTCATTGATGATTATAAAACCACTATAATCGTTTTTATATAATTTATAATTTATTTAATGACCATTTTTATCTTTTATAACTAACATATATACATAATACTAAATGATAAAACAAAACGGGTTTGTTGTGATTGATAACCACCAAAATTAACCTAGAACAGACATTATTAACTTTTATCTAATGATTCGTCCACATAAAACACAAAAAAAAATTATTTATAATATAATTTAAACTTATATAATATCATTAATAACATATAATAACAATTCTGTATATTTATCAACATTTTACATGAACTTTCATTCATGTATACAAGTGAACCGATCATGAAAACTAAGAAAACGAACATTCTCGAACAAAGAAATTAAACTCTATAACTCCTCAAAAATCACACAAATGAAATTAATAAAACAATAATGAATGAAATTCATGCATAAAAGGATTTATTTTTTTAATAAAAAACTTTAATTTGACTTTCCAGGATATTAAATTTGGAGAAAGCACTCTGACAAAATGTAAGGTGAATTCTTGAACCCAAATCACTTTCTTTGGGTTTTCCCTCTTTCACCCCATTTTAAATATAGATATTCCATTAATTTTAAAGACTCATAAATTTCATGGAATTTTTTTTCTTAAATTCATGGGATTTTTATGAGTCCGTGAAAATTTACGGTGCTTGATTCCGAGGCCTGGAGTGCCCAGAAGCAATTTCTGAAGTTATGTTCGGGTACGTTCAGTAAACGTACGAGTGGGTTTTTATAACTTTTGAACTTGTGTTCAGAACTGAAATCTGAGGGCAACGTTGAACTCGCAGCATCAGTGATTTCTTAGTGAGACCTTCACTACAGTTGCGTTCTAACAAGAATGGAAGTTAGTTTTTGGGGTTTTAAATTATAATTGAATAAAAATAAAGTGTTATCTTTATTTTTATTTTTGGTGGTTAAAGATCCAAGAGGAGGTTACTTTTGGGGGTCACCACATCATAACCTCCCATGAGAGGTTATGGTGGTGGCTCCCACCCACACATAACCTCCCTTGGGTGGATGTCCTTGGTGGGGCCCACACGAGCTTTAAACCCCCCCCCCCCCCCCTTAACTCCCTATAAAGAAGGATGAAACTCTTCACCTTCCCCCATTAATTTTTTTGAGCTAACACCACCCATTAATTAAATGAGGTGTCTCATTTAATTAAACACAATAATTCGAATGGTTGTGCCAAAAAATAATAGACAACTTCATCTATTATTTTTGGTTGTCATCTTGGTGGAGCTTTGGGGAGAGAAAGAATTCGCCCATGAAGAACGCTTCATCCTCTCAACGAAGAACGTGAAGAACGCCTCTTCATCGTCCACCGAAGATCATCAAACTATTTCATTGATCTTCAATCGTGCCAAAAGAGAAGGAGATGACTGCGAAGAATTCCGTCTTCGACTTCGTCCCCTCCGAATGCTCACCCGCCAACGACGGTTGTCCACTTCTTTTTTCGACATCGACGAGTCGACGCCGCCTTCCCGCGACTTCTTAAATGATCAACAAGCAAAGTAGGGGGATTTGAGTTGAATTTATTCCAAATCTTTATTGTTCAATTTATGGTTTGAGAACCGAATGATAACACCATAACTAGGAGGGCTCGGACCGCACGAACACGGCCCGACCCTCCCCCTTTAATTATCCTTGTTTGTTGACAACGGAGAAGGAGCAACGGCGGATGGCATTGGGTCGGCTGTGAATAAAACCGGCGGTGCAAGGCCGCTGGGTCACCAAGAGGGCGCGCCATTGTCGTCCCACTCGGATGGAGAGTCGCAGCCATACTGGGCCGTGGCGGAGGTGCGCGGTGTCGTCGCGTCGTGCAGAGGGCAGTAGGGGGCCACGGCCATGCCAGGCCGCGGCGGAGGTGGCGCGGCGCCGTTGCGCTGCGCGGGTTAGTGGAGCTGTGGCCAAGGTGGGTCGCAGTGGAGTATGGGGAGCGGCTGGCCGCTCGGCCAGCCGGGAGGAGCGGGACCTCGTTGGGTATCGTGTGTGCTAGACCGGCACCACCTGTTACCAGTTTCGGCTCACACCCAAACGGCTTTGACATTCAGGTAGCCAGGGGGAATGCGGTTTCCCACCTGGTCATGTCTATGGAGGACCCTCGTCGGGCCACCAGGCCAACTAGGCCGTCGGGCCGCTATCAGGTCTGGCCGCCCATCTGGGTCGGGCGGCCACCGGGCTAGGCCGCCATCAGGCTGGGCGGCCGATCCGGGTCGGGCCTCCCCTGGGCCAAGTCTCCATCAGGCTAGGTCGGGCTGCCATCGGGCCAGGCCACCCCCTCAGGCTGGGCCACCCCATTGGACCGAGTCAGACCCGAGGATCAAGTCAGACCCCGGTCCGGACCAAGGTCGGTCCAGGTCAGTCTGACTGGGTCGGACTAGATCGGGACCCGTTTGGACAGTTTACGCCTTTTTGCCCATATCTTGGGCTACAGGTGTCTAATCGACAAACCGTCTATGGAGACATAAATATTATAGTGAGAATTTTCTTTTGGAATATTCCACTTGAGTTTTGGACACGGTTGGAGTACGGTCGAGTTGTTTTGAAGCTAAAAACCAACCGGGCCCCTAGGACCGAAATGTCAATAACTCACAGACTGGGCGTCTGATTGACGTGTCATCTGTTGTGTTGAGACCCCTATGATGAGGTAGACCTTTGAGATAATTCTAAATGGGAATTTGTGACAGTGGGAGTATCAACTAGTAGCTCATGAAGCAGATTCTCCTAGAGACGAGCGTGCGGAGTACGGAGACATAGTAGCTGGCTGAGACCTGACGACTGCTGACCTTTCGACTCGGAGTGTTTCGACTAGCCCTATAGGGGAGCGCCTCTGTGTGAGCATTGTAGACCCACAGTGGGGAGCGCCTCTGTGTGATGTGGCAGACCCACGGTACTCGCGTCTATTTCTTTCTGGATGCCTCCCGGCAGACGACCAGTTAGAGCCCTGAGAGTCGTACACTCTGACAGACCACCGAGCGACGAGGCCTCAGTGCAGGGCCCTTTACCAGTGGACACACCAGTGGTACTATTACCCGTTGGGCCACTGATGCCACCAGCCCCAGTAGCAATCGATGCACGCCTCTTAAGTGCATTTCATGACTTCCAGTGCCAGAGGCCACCCAGGTTCTGGGGAGAGATGGACCCACAGGCGGTTGAGGATTGGATGGAGGTTGTAGTGAGAGTTTTCATGCTAGTAGGGACACCAACAGACTACATGTTGATCCTTGCTTCCAGTCTCCTTCAGGCAGCATCAGGCAGATGGTGGAGTCTGATTCTCTAGGTTCATGTCGAGGTGACATTACTCTGGACAGACTTCTAGAACTTGTTCCGGGTGGAGTTTATTCCAGCCACCCTTCGTACGTTGCGGATACAGGAGCTACTACATCTACATAAGGGTAGCATAACAGTGGCTCAGTTCTCAGTGAGGTTCACCGACCTCTCTCGTTACTCCACAGATATGGTACGGGACCCATTCTTCAGGGCCCAGACTTTCGAGAAGGGGCTCAGGCAAGAGATCAGGGCATCGATTATCTCCCTCAGCATTCCGACACAGGCAAGAGTGTTGGATCGAACCCTCCTAGTGAAGAGTTTCCTTGTTGAGCAGTCACTAGAAGTGATACCCACCACTATTCACCATGTAGTAGAGTCTTATGCAGATGTAAATAGACAAATGACGCAGAGGTCTAAGAGGACCAGACTAACGGGTGGAAGATCGCAGGACTCAGGATCTATTGTGCAGGGAACCTGAGTTAGTGACTTACCTATGAAAATCATGCAGTGTTACTCATGAGGTGGGCAGGGTCACATGGCATGTGACTTTCCGACCTGCCGTTTAGATGATTAGCAGAGAGTTAAGGGATATCTCAGGTAGATGTAGAGGTTCGATCGAGGTGGTTCGTAGGGCGCAGGTGGACGTGGCAGAGAAGCTAGTCGAGCAGCTGGCGGTGGATGATGTTTTGAGGTGTTTCCACCACCACCACTAGGAGGTCCACCCCAGCCACAGGGAGCGAGTGCATAGGGGAGATCTCAGCTTTAGGCAGCTAAGTTTTACAACCACGGTGCTCCAGAGATGATTTTAGGTACTATTTGTGTCTACTCCATCATAGCTATAGTTATTATAGACACAGGTGCAAGTCATTCTTTCATAGTCACTGCCCTCATTCAGAGCTCAGAGATTCCGATGGAGCCGTTGGCTCGATCCTTACGGCTAAAGACTCTTACGGGAGAAGACTCTATGATTACGCACTGGTTCTGATAGAGTGAGTTTACTCTAGGAGGCGAGAGCTTCGGCTGCTATCTCCTCTTAGCAGCGTTGAGGCCTTATGACGTCAAATTGGGTATGGACTGGTTATCTACAGTCCATGCTCATATTGACTGTATTAGGCGCAAAGTGCAGTGTGTCCGCACGAATGGGACTAGGTTCACCTTCACTGGCAAGAAAGGAACCTTTGCAGTAGAGGACAGATTTACTTGGAGGAGTGTGCAATCGATCACTCACCTATTGGCTAGACTTACCCTCAGAGCAGTATATGTGGAGAGTCCGACTTATCCTGTAGTGGTGGACCATTACGCGGATGTTTTCCCTGACGATGTCTCAGGACTACCTCCTCGCAGAGAGGTGGACTTCTACATTGACCTGTACCCCAATATGGAACTGATATCTACTCCAGTATATCGGAAGGCACCTGCTGAGCTTCATGAGCTGCAGGTAAAGCTGGAGGACTTGCAGGGGAAGGGATTCATTCGACCTAGTGTTTCTCCCTAGGGAACCCCAATTCTGTTCGCCAAGAAGGTGGATGGGAGTTTTCGGCTTTGTGTTGACTACCGTCGCCTGAACCAGGTGACCGTGAAGAACAAGTACCCACTCCTAAGGATTGAAGACCAATTTGATCAGCTCAAGGGAGCACGATGGTTCTCAAAGATAGACCCCAGATCAGGATATCACAAGATCAGAGTTCGAGATAAGGATGTGTAGAAGACGGCCTTCAGGTGTCGGTATGTCCACTATGAGTTCTTGGTTATGCCCTTTGGTGTAACCAACGCTCCAGTAGTGTTCATGTGTCTCATGAACAGGATCTTACATCCATACCTCTATTGCTTTGTCAAAGTATTCATCGACCACATACTGATCTATCCAACTACCGAGGAGGAGCATGCCTACCACTTGCAGGTAGTGTTGGAAACACTCCGAGAGAACCAGCTTTATGGTAAGCTCTTGAAGTGTCAGTTATCTATTTGAGAGGTTCACTTCTTGGGACATGTCATCTCGGAGGCTGGAGTTGCAGTAGATTCAGTGAAGATTGAGGCGGTACTTGCTTGGGAGCCACCCAGGAGTGTGACAGAGGTACGAAGTTTCCTGGGCTTGGCTGGATACTACTGGAGATTCGTTCCAGACTTCTCCAGAGTTGCAGCACCACTATCAGCCTTGAAAAAGAAGAGGAAACCCTTCGTGTGGTCAGAGAGATGTTAGCAGAGCTTTCAGGAGCTGAGGCAGAGGCTGACTAGTGCCCCCATCTTGAGGCTTCCAGAGGAGTGCGTAGGGTATGTAGTTTACTACAATGCATCTAGGACCAAACTTGGGTGTGTCCTGATGTAGGAGAAATTAGTGATCACATATGGTTCTCGGCAGCTGAGACAACACTAGCAGAACTATGCTACCCATGACCTGGAGTTAGCAGCAGTGGTATTTTCTTTGAAGATGTGGCGGAACTATCTTATGGGTGAACGTTTTACCATGTAATCTGATCACAAGAGACTCGGTTATATCTTCTCTCAGAAGGATCTGAACCTGAGACAGCAGCGATGGATTAAGTTCCTCTAGGACTATGACTTTCAAATAGTCTATACTCCTATGAAGGGGAACGTTGTTGCAGATTATCTCCGTAGAAGATCTGGTATTCAGCTGCTTGGAGAGGTGACAGAGCAGCTGGCTACCTTACAGATATCCTTTATGGATAGGGATGGAGTAGCCTATCTACAGTCTCTCATAGTCACTCCTCCACTTCTTCAGCAAGTCAGGAAAGCACGGCGTGGAGACGCTGACTATGAGACGAGACGTGCTTAGATATCTACAGGGCAGACACCTGATAGGTTTTCTGAAGGTGGGGAGCACATCATCCTCGTCATAGGATGTAACATGGTACAAGTTTCACTTTATAAGGAAGTGTTGGGGGAGTTCCACACTTCCCCTTTATCGGTACATACATGAGTGGTGAAGATGTATCAAGACCTCAAACGAAAACACTGGTGGCCAGGTATGAAGAAGGAAGTAGTTGAGTTTGTCTCTCAATGCCTCACTTGTCAGCAAGTGATGGAAGAGCACCAGGTACCAGCAGGCTTGGTTCAGCCCTTAGAGGCCCCAGAGTGGAAGTGGTATGGGATATCCATGGACTTCATGACAGGTCTTCCACGTACATCCATGAGTCATGATTCGATTTGGGTGATCGTCGACCAACTCACCAAGTCGGTCCACTTCCTACCAATCAGAGAGTAGGGCTCAGTAGAGAGTTTTGGATGCCTCTCTGTATAGGATATTGTGCGTTTACATGGATTAACTTCATCTATTGTCTCCAACCATGACGCAAGGTTTACTTCCTGGGTATAGAAGAGGTTACAGGAGGCTTTCGGGACACATCTTCGCTTGAGCACTGCCTTCCATCCATAGACAGGTGGTCAGACTGATCGGACCATCCAGACCCTCAAGGACATGCTCCATGCATGTTTCCTCGACTTTGGTCATAGCTAGGAGGATCACTTTCATTAGGGGGAGTTCTCCTACAACAATAGTTATCACACCACTATCGGTATGGCACCTTTTGAGGCCTTGTATGGTCGACCTTGCAGATCGCCACTGTGCTGGACAGACCCAGGGGAGTCAACACTAGTGGGACCAGAGATGGTAAGGGCTACCACATAGAAGGTTCAGATCATATAGGAGTAGATGAAGACTACACAGAGTAGGTAGAAGTCATATGATGATAAGAGATGGAGGCCTCTGGAGTTCGAGGATAGCGACCACGTCTTACTACGGGTCTCACCTCGACGAGGTCTACGGAGATTTGGCCGAGGTGGCAAGTTATCTCCAAGATTCATCGGACCTTTCCAAGTCCTCAACTGAGTAGGCAAGGTGGCTTACCACATAGCTCTTCCACCTTAGTTGCACCAGGTGCACGACGTCTTCCACATGTCTCAACTGAGGAGATACGTTCACGACCCTTCCCACGTCATCGACCATGGAGAGCTGGACATCGATGACGGGGCGACTTTCACGGAGGTTCCAGTGGAGATTGAGGATCGACAGGAGCAGGTCCTACATGGACATTCAATACCTCTGGTGCTCATTCACAGGCAGCACGGGAACCTCTAGGAGAGCACATGGAAGCGGGAGGATCAGATGCGTGCTCAGTACCCCAATTTGTTTCCTTAGTTCGAGTTGTAGCTTATGGGGATGTAAAGCCCTAAGGTGGGGAGAATTTAAATACCTAGAAATTTCGTGGAAAATATTTTTCAAAATTCATGGGGTTTTTACAAGTGCACAAAAATTTACGGGGCTTAATTTTGAGGCCCGGTGTGCCCGAAATTAATTTCTGTAGTTTTGTTCGGGTACGTTCAGTAAACGTAAGAGCGGGTTTTTATAACTTTTGAACCGGTTCTCGGAACTGAAATCTGAGAGAACCATTGAACTCGTAGTTTTGGTGATTTCTTAGTGATACATTCACCGCAGTTGCGTTCTAACAAGAATGGAAGTTAGTTTTTGGGGTTTTAAATTAAAATTGAATAAAAATAAAGTGGTAGATTTATTTTTATTTTTGGTGGTTAAAGCTCCAAGAGGAGGTTAGTGGTAGAGTCCACCACACTATAACCATCCATGAAAGGTTATGGTGGTGGGTCCCACCTGCACGTAACCTCGCTTGGGAGGATGTCCTTGGTGGGTCCCACACGAGCTTTAAACCCCCCTTAACTCCACATAAAAAAGGACGAAACTCTTCACCTTCCCCCATTAATTTTTTTTGAGCTAACACCACCCATTAATTAAATGAGTTGTCTTATTTAATTAAACACAAGAATTCAAGTGGTTGTGCCAACAAATAATATACCACTTCATCTATTATTTTTGGTTAGCATCATGTTGGAGCTTTAAGGAGAGAATGAATTCTCCCACGAAGAACGCATCATCCTCTCAACGAAGAACATGAATAACACCTCTTCATCGTTCACCGAAGATCGTTGAACTCCTTAATCAATCTTCACCCATGCCAAAAGAGAAGGAGACGACCGCGAAGAATGCCATCTTCGAATTTTTCCCCTCTGAACACTCATCCGCCAACAACGGTTGTCCACTTCTTTTTCTGACATCGACGAGTCGACACCACCTTCCCGCGACTTCGTCAACGATCGATAAATGAGGTAGGGGAATTTGAGTTGAATTTATTCCCAATCTTCGTCGTTCAATTTATGGTTTGATAACCGAATGATAACACCCTAATGAGGAGGGATCGGACCGCATGAACACAGCATGAACCTCCCCCTTTGATTATCTTTTTTTGTTGACGATGCAGGCAGAGCAACGGCGGCTGGCGTTGGGCCGGCTGCGAAGAAAACCGGTGGCACAAGGCTGTCGGGTCTCCAAGAGGGCATGGCACAGTCATGCCGTGTGGAAGGAGAGCCGTAGCCATGTCGGGCCATGACGTTGGTGGCGCGGCGCCATCGCACCGTGTGGAGGAGCTGGAGGCCGCGACCAGGCCGGGCCGCGGCGGAAGAGGCACGACGTCGTCACACCGTGCAGAGCAGGGGAGTTGCGGAAAGGGCGGGCCGCAGCAGAGAAGGTGGAGAAGCTGGCCACTTTGCCAGCCAAGAGGAGCGGGACCCCATCGGGTCCCGCATGTGCTAAACTAGTGCCACCTAGTACCAGTTTCGGCTCACATCCAAATGGCTTTTCCGTTCGAGTAGCCAGGGATTGTGCGGTTTCCCCCATGGTTGTAGCTAAGGTGGACCCCCACCGGGCCACCGGGCCGCCAGGCCGACCAGGCCGTCGGGCCGCCATCAGGTCGGTCACCCATCCAGGTCGGGCCACCACCAGGTCGGGCCACCATCAGTTGGGGCCGCCCATTCGTGCCAGGTTGCCACCGGGTCGGACCGCCCTCAGGTCGGGCCGCCCATCCAGGCCGGGCTGCCATCGGGTCAGGCCGGCCCCTCGGGTGGGGATGCCTTCGGGCCTGGCCACCCCCTTGGGTCGGGTCGACCACTCGGTTCGGGCCGCACCCTTAGACCGGGTCATACCTGCGGATCGAGTCAGAACCTAGTCTGAACCCGGGTCGGGCCAGGTCACTCTGACTAGGTCGGACCGGGCCCGGACCCATTTGGCCATTTACACCTTTTCACCCATATCTTGGGCTATAGGTGTCCGATCAACGAAACATCTATGGGGATGGAAAGCTTAGAGAGAGAAGGCTCTTTTGGCATATTCCACTTGAGGTTTGGACATAGTTGGATTGCATTCAGGTTGGTTTGAAACTAAAAACCAACCAGGCCCCTGGGATGGAAATGCCAATAACTCACAGACCGGGCGTCCGATTGACGTGTCGCCTGTTGTGTTGAGACCCCTATGACGAGGTGGACCTTTGAGATACTTCTGCATGGGACTTCATGATAGTTGGAGTATTTACTAGTAGATCGTGTAGTGGATCCTCCCAGAGACGAGCTTGCGGAGTATGGAGACCTAGTAGCTGGCTGAGACCTGACGACGGCAGAACTTTCGACTCTGAGTGTTTCTACTAGCCTAGTGTGGGAGCGCCTCTGTGTGAGCCCAGCAAACCCACAGTGGGGAGCGCCTCTGTGTAACACGGCAGACCCACGATACTCGATAGGAGGAGTACCTCAGCAGGCTACGAGGGGGAGTGCCTCTGTGTGAGCGTAGCAGACCCACAGTGGGAAGTGCCTTTTGTGACACAGTAGACCCACGGTACTCGACAGGAGGAGTACCACAGTAGTCCAGGACATTGGGAAGTGCCTCTATGTGATGTGGTAGGCCGACAGTACTCTGTAGAGAAGGATTACACCAGCAGTCGAGGTTTCAATAGTGTGACTGGGAGTGTTACATGGTACCACCCTAGAATAAAATCTTGGTTTGAGCTGAGTCAATGAATTTTGTGTTTACCTCATGATTGAGATGGGTTAGTAAATAACTTAGGTATATGTATGGGAATACACCTAAGTAAGGGTTATCCATTATTTCTTTACTTTTTTGTTATCCTTGTTGGATATTTTGAGACCTTGAGGGTCTCAGGGTCCCTACTGAGTATTGTTATACTCACCCCTGCACAGGTTATGCCCGCACCTCATTGTGTTGGATGCAGATGACGGGCAGTGCTGACGGAGGCCGAGAGCTCCAGGACTAGACGGTACCCAGAGGTGAACCTTACAAAGAGTAGGTGCATAGAAGAGTCTGATGGACGTGGAGTGCTGAGGTGGTCATCTGTACCTACCCTTTAGGTAGGAACCCCAGAGGACGATCCATTAGCTGCTCTTTAACTTTCAGCTATTTGTTCCTTTTTTTCAGTTGTACCTGTACTTTACTGTTGGGCATGTATTTTCGACCCCTTTTACTTTCCATCACTTCTTCTGTATACAGTATTTCTTAGTTCTTTGCTTCCAGTTTTGTACTCTGATTGTGTGTGTTAACTTTTTATAAAGGCAATTCCTTCCCAAAAAAGGTATTTATGCCTTGGGTGCTAGTCGCCAGCCCCTGGCCTATGGAATGCGGGCTTGGGGTAGTCACGAAATGGGTCCTGAGGATGGGTTGTGACATTAATGTTCCTTAAATATCATTTATTCATCATTATCTTATATTTTTTGATATATACATATTACTAATCTGGTTTTATGAAAAAATAAAATATTTTTCCAAAAAACTCTTCTTTCTAAAAACACGTCTTTTACTTCTCATGAGATTGTTTCTTCATCACTCAAAATCAATGATTCAAATACCAAGTATGTTATTCCATATCTATTTTGGGAACCCCAAAGTTTATTTATGAATGTATTATTTATGAAATAAAATCCATTTATCTCCTTGGGTTGTTTTATATCTAAGATTGATATACGTTCTCTGTGTCATTCATTATAATGTTAATGTTATGATGTGACGGGTGAACGTAGAATTATATAGCGTGTATAAATGATATGATGTGACGGGTGCACCTAGAGTTATATAGTTCTCTAATTCATTAGGTAATGTGATAAATCTCAAGATATAAATTGAAATATGTGTCCAAATTATTCTATCTTTGTTCATAACTATGTGTGGTAGTGGAAAACTAAGACATTATGTTTCATTTTTATGCATTACCACATTCCATGACATTATCTAATATTTCATATCATGATTATGATGATGATCTTTTCTTATGTAATTATTATGATTATTATTCTCATCCATGTTTCATGTCTCTTATTCATCCTCTTACTTATCTTTTAGCTCACCCCTTCTTTTTTATGTATATGCTCAGGTGAATACTTGTACTAAAGATAACATGAGGGAAAATTAAAAGCCAGATAAGAAGGAATTAAATAAATGTTTATGTTTTTTTATGTAAAATTTATGTATAGACCTAGTTTTCTCAAGACACTAAACTTTTGGATCCCTGTTGTGTAGTGATTTTAATTTTTTTTCTTTAAAATTATGTAATAAGTTATGTAATAACTAGAGTCTTTATAGTTGGTATTAGAGCACGGTTTAGTTAATTTTAGAATTAGTATTAGAGAACCTTAGTGAAAACCCTTAGTATATGAATAATTATATGTAAGCACACAAGAATATTTTCTAAACATAGGTATCCCATAATATTTTCCTTTACAGTTAATTTCACAAAGGAATCAATTATTCATGACATTGTTACGTATGTTTTGTTCTAAAATTTTCTATTTTAGACAATACTGGGAACTACGAGAAACTAGGCCAATAACCCATGTGAGGGATAATGTCGTGATTTCCTGAATGACATCCCCAATTCCTTGGTAGGTGGAGTTAAAAATTTCATGGTGATGATTACCCAGATATCTCAGGCTATGAACAATAACCTAAATAATGGGTAACGTCCTCCTATACCTAAGAGGGAACAACTGGCTATCAAGAATTTTATATGGAAATAAACACCAATGTTTAGAGGATATTCTGATCCACTATTCTTTGGAAAATGGGTCAAATCAATGGAGAATATGTTTTATGTTCTTCATTGTTCTAAGACAAATAGGGTGACTCTGGTCATTTATTTTCTATATGGAGAGGTCAACCAATAGTGGGAATTGATTAAGAAAACAAAGTCGAAGGATGAAGTTGAAGAAACTGACTGGGAAGACATTAAGATAATGTTTCTTAAAAATTATTTCCCTTAAAATCTTCATACAAATATGGAGAGATAATTCATTGAGCTGAATCAAAAGAAAGGTGATCTAGCATGACCTATGAAGAAATTTTCACAATGATTTGAAGGTATGCTTCAGGTTTTGTTATCAAAAATTATATCTAAATTTATATATTCATTAGTGGGTTAAAAACCCATCAAAAGGCTCTAGAAATTATAGATTTTGGGAGTTAAAGATATGTTTTTCAATGTGCTCTCAAAGTGGATATGGATTTTTGATAATGGTCCCATGGATACGGTTATAAAAAAGGAAAGATAGAGTTTCAAGCTGGAGAATCTCATTAAAAAGGTGAGAAGAAATATCAACCTCTCACATGTCAAAAATGTGTGAAGAAACATCATGGTAACTGCCTTAAAGGAATGGGGAAATTCTATAAGTGTGGGAGAAAAGGCCACCAAGCTCATGAATGTGTAAAGACATAAATAAGTTGTCTAATATAATGTATAAAATGAGAGCACCACCCATTGTCCAATTCAAGAACTATAGGGATCAAGGACACTATGAAAACCAGTGCACTAATCCTTAAATCCTCGAGGGTAATCAGCATCATCAACTACCATAGCCAAAGGAGAAAGGGAAGGATTATTCCATCACTATTGTGTGTGTATAGTAAGAAAATAAATTCCTACATGGTACACTTACTATTCACTTGAGAATGGAAAAAGTCTTATTTTATTCTTGTTCTATGCATTCCTTTATATCTTTCAAGTTCGGTATAACTATTGAATCAAAGCTATGAAACAATTTTGTAGAGATATTTTTAAAAACACATAGTGGTGAAATCATTGCAACCCAAGTGTTGGAATCTTCTCCTGTTGAAGTATATGCAAATATTCTTCTAGAGAATCTCATGATACATCCCTTTGTAGAATTAGATGCTATATTGGGGATAGATTAGATCTCTTTATATATATCACACATCAACATTCATATAAAGGAAATATCTTTTCATATTACAAACCATCCCAATATCCTCTACAAATTGAAGGAAGATCATGAATATCCTTTAGAAAATACTCAAATGGTGTAGGTGTTTAGTCCCTATGAATAAGAATATCTCTCTCAAATGGTTGAGTCGAAGGAAGGTATCAACCTAGAGAAAATTCCCTTTGTGAGGGTATACGATGATGTATTTCTCGAAGAGTTACCCAAAATTCCCTTAGATTGTGTGGTAGAGTTCTCAATATACCTCATACCCAAAGCTATTTCTATCTAAAAATGTACCAATAATATGGCCCTGATCAAACTGGAGGAGTTAAATAATCAGTTAAAAGAGAATTTGGACAAAGGGTTCATACACCCTAGTACATTGCCTTGGGGTGTACCAGTGCTTGTTGTAAATAAAATGAAGTATGGATCAATGTAGTTGTGTATTGATTATCGGGAACTCAATAAGATCTCCATAAATAACAAGTATCATATTCCAAGGATTGATGACTTGTTAGATCAACTATGGGGAGATCAATACTTATTAAAGGTGAATCTTTATCTTGGATATCATCAGATAAAGATGAATAAGGAAGATATTCAGAAAACTACCTTCCATAAATTGTATGGGAACTATTAGTTTCTAGTGATTCCATTCAGAATTACTAATACCCCTGCAATATTCCTGGATTTTATGAATAGAGTCTTTAGACATTACCTTGAAAATGTTTTGGTTGTGTTTATTGATGATATTTTTATCTACTCCAAGATAAACAAGGAACATGAAGAACATATAAGGATTGTATTGGAAACATTAAGGAAGGATAATTTGTACACCAAGTTCAGAAAGTGTGACTTTCATATGCAGAAAGCCACATTCTTAGGACACGTGATCACAAATGTGGGAATCTATGTAGACCCCTCAAAAAAAGTCAATTGGGGAATTAACTATACCCTCTAGTGTCATAAAAATCTATAGTTTTCTTGTATTATTAGGTAACTATCGATGTTTTTTGAGAAATTTCTCAAGATTTTCTATCTCACTAAATAAATTAACAAGGAAAGGGGTAAAGTATGTATTGATGGAAGAGTTTATGGAAAGCTTCAAAGAGCTGAACAGATGGTCAATCATTGCACCTGTACTCACACTACCAAAAAGTGGATAAGGTTTTGTGATATATAGTGATCTTCAAAAGAAAGTATTTGGTTGTTTACTCATGAAAAATGATAAATTGATAGCCTACGCCTCACAGTAGTTGAAGATCAATAAGTATAACTACTCAAAACATGATCTAGATCTAGAAGATGCGATTTTGGCATTGAAAATCTAGCAGAGATACCTCTATATTGAGAAGTGTGACATATATACCGATCATAAGAGCCTAAAGTATATATTCACAGAAAAGGATCTCAACTTGTGTCGAAGGATATAGTTATAGCTAATTAAGGACTATGATTTCTCTATTTACTATCATCCTGGAATGGAAAATAAGGTTGATGATGCTCTTCGAAAAAAATAACATGGTACACTATCCATTTTGTAGATTGATAAAGATCCTATCTTCATGGATATGCAAAGGATGTATTTATAAAACATTATGGCATGAATTATATCCTACCTTTCCCAAATTATTTCCCAACTATATATCCAAGAGAAGATTAATTAGGTAAAGGGGGATGATCTAGAGCTTCAAATGAAGGTGAACGTAGTAAAGTAAGGGAAGCTGCAATTGTTCCATATCGATGATGATGGTGTGATTTGGTGTGGAATAAGGATTTGTGATCCTTCATCACTTGGGATAAAGAAGGAGCTATTTAATGATGCAAATAGCTCAACTTTTTCAATCCATCCTAGGAGTTCCAATATGTATCATGATCTTTGAGAATAATTCTAGTGGGATAACATGAAGAAATAGATTGCGGATTATATCTCAAGGTGATTATATGTCAGCTAGTTAAAGAAAAATAACATAAGTCAAAAGGGATGATGCAAATATTTTCTATACCCATGTTGAAATGGGAGAATCTCACCATGGACTCCATCACTAGTCTCCAGAATACATCCAAAGAAAACAATGTGATATGGGTTGTGGGGGATTTACTTGACAAGACTGCCCACTTTATCACTATTCAATAAGATCTCTTACTTGAGAAAATTTTTAAGATATATGTGAAGAAAGTGGTGAGACTAAATGGACTTCCACTTTCAATTTTATCTAATCATGATCCAAGGTTCACATCTAAATTTTGGAGGTGTCTTCAACATCATTTGAGTACTGAATTGAATTTTATCATGGCATATTACCCCCAAAATGATAGACAATCTAAAAGGACTATTTAGATGCTTGAGGAAATTCTAAGAGCCTACTCAATGAAATTTATGGTGAATGGGATCAGCATCTCCCATTCATTTCGTTCTCATACAACAACAGTTTCCACTTGAGTATTCAAATGGCTCCATATGAATCTCTATATGGAAAGTGGTATAGAACTCCAACCTATTGGGTTGAAGATGGATAATGAATGCTACTTGGACATAATCTTGTGCAAGAGATGATAGAGAATGTGCAAGCCATCCAGCAACATATCAAAGCCTCTCAATGTTAGAAAAAAAGTTATGTTGACAACCATTGAAGGGACTTGTATTTTGAAAATGGAGATAAAGTATTCCTTCAAATATCACCATGAAATAGAGTCGTGTGGTTAGGAGAGAAAGGGAATCCTAGCCCAAGGTACACTGGACCCTTTGAGATCATTGATTTCATAGGAGCAATGAACTATCTTTTTTCAAATCCACTAAGTATTGATCAAATTTAGGATGTGTTTCATGTATCTCTTCTAAGAAAGTACATACCATATCCCTCACATGTATTAAACTTGGAAGTGGTACAGATGGAAGATGATCTCTATTATGAGGAGCATATGGTAAAGATTTTTTATTGGAGAGATAAGTTTCAATGAAAAAAGACAAACCACATTGTAATAGTGTTTTTGAGGAACCATAAGTATGAAGAAGTGACTTGGGAACCAGAGGAGGCTATGAAGGAGAACTAGCCTCACCTGTTTATGTAAAATGAAATTTCGAGGATAAATTTTAAAAAGGGGGAAAATGTAATGACCAAAACTTTTATCAATGGAATTTATCCCTTATTATAATTATTTCATATAGTATAAACCATATAAAATTACTTTTATAACATAATGAAAATTTTATAAATGATGAATTAATGAAATAAGAGGTATTTTTGGAAGGTAAGAAACCTTTACCAATGGAATATCAAGTTGAACTTTGGAATAGTAACATGACCCTTAAGTATAGTAATCCATCCAATAGAATAGTAACCTCACCTATGAATGTATGAATAAAATTTAGGTATTTTATCAATGAAAATATGATATATTTATTTCATTGAATAAGTAAATAAATGTTTTAAAAATGATAAATTAAGTATTGGTATTTTTTTAAGTCATAAATATTTACTTAAAATTTTATTATTAATTTAATAATTTAAAAGGAAATTTATTTTAATAAAATTTATTCATAAATTAATATTTTTTATATTATTATTATAAGATAATTTACCAGACCGTAATTAATTTTTCAAAGTGTTAGAAAATCATTTTTAATTTTAAAATATGTATTTTTTGAGTAAATGATTATTTCAATTAAAAATTAAATTTCCCATAATTAGAAAATTATTTTCATAAAATGGAGTTCATTTTTTGATTATAGACATCTAAAAATGGTTAGGGTAAATTTTTTGTATTTTTCAGAAATACTTGAATATTTAGTGAATAGTGAATTTTGATAATTTATGGAAAAAACTAAATATATGAATTAATGAGTCATGGATGATGTATCAATGATGTAAGAACAAAATCATGAACGATCTATAATTATTTTAATATATTTAGTTATAATTCTCAAACTATTCATAATCTTGATCCAAAATATTAATCTAATGAATAAAATAATGAGAAAACATTACTCTCCTCCACTATAAATATCACCCCTCACCACCACTACTCCTCACACCTCTCAAGATTTGATAATTTTAAAATTTATTCTAAAATATAATATAAATAACCTACCCCATTTCTGGGATTCCTTGGTATCATAAAAATACCAAAACCTTTTCCATAAGAAGGTTTTTAAGGAGGAGTAATTCAAGAGGTAAATTCCTCTTTCAATTCTTTTAATTTTTTTTAAAATTATTTTCATTTCATATTCTATTCTCCCCTAAACTCATCCAAATGGAATAATAAATCCAGTACCTTATATATTCTATAATGATATCATGTTAATTTAATATACATCATTAAACTTCTTTCTTTCTCTCTCTCTCTCTCTTATTCTAAAAATGAAAGCATCGCTCTTGGTGTGTCAATTTACTAACATCGTGGGCGATGTGTTTTCATTTTACTTTAAACACATTCAATACTTTTCATAAAACCACTATAATGTTTTTTAAATATTAAAAATGTTTTTAATTACCATTTTTATGTTCTATAAATAACATATATACATAATACTAAGTTATAAAACAAAATGAGTTCATTGTGATCGAAAACCAAAATAATTAACCTAAAAGATCTTTATTAAATTTTATCTAATGATACATACTCATACCATATAAAAATTATTTATAAGATAATTTAAGCTTATTAAATATCATTAATAACATACAATAACAATTCATGATATTTATCCGCATTTTACATGAACTTCTATTCATGTATATAAGTGAATCGCTCATGAAAACTAAGAAAAAAAGCATTCTCGAATGATGAAATGAAACTCTATAACTTCTATAAAATCCCAGAAATGAAATTAATAAAACTATAATGAATTAAATTAATGTCTGAACGGTTCTTTATTGTTTATTAATTAATTTAATTTGAATATCCAGTATATTAAAGTGAAGAAATCACTCAAACATAAGGTAAGGGGAATTCTCAAACCCAGATCTCTTTCTTTGGGTTTCCATCTTTCACCCCATTTTTAGTATGGATATTCCATAAATATCATTTCTTCGTCATTATATTATGTTTTAAATTATATACATGTTGTGAATTGGGTTTATGACAAATGAAAAAAAAAATCCAAAAGGACGTTTTTTTCTAAAATCACATATTTTACTTCTCATGAGATTGTTTATTCTTCACTCAAAATTGATGCTTATTATACCAAGTATGTTATTCACTCTCTATTTTGGGAAACCCAAAGTTTGTTAATAAATTTTTGATTTATAAAATTAAACCCATTTCTTTTCAATGCATGATAATATTAATGTTCTGATTTAACAGGTGCACCCAGAATTATATAGAACATGTAAATGATATGATATGACATGTGTGCTCGGAATTATATAGAACTATAATTCATTGTTTAATGTGATTAATATCATGATATAAAGTGAAATATTCATGAACATGATTCTATATTTGTTCACAACTATGTGTGGTTGTTGACCACTAAGACCTGATGTTTCATTTTTATGCATTTCCACATTCCATGCCATTATCTAATGTTTACTATCATGATTATGATGATGATCCTTAATTATGTAATAATTATGATTATTATTCTCACACATGTTTCATGTTTCTTATTCATCCTCTTACTAGTATTTTAGATCACCCCTACTTTTGATGTATATCCTAAGATGAATACTTGTACTAAGAAAATCACAAGATCTAATAAGAATATTGAGAATAATGAATTAAATAAATGATTATGTTTTTTTATGTAAAATTTATGTATGGTCCTACTTTTTTCAAGACACTAAACCTTTGTATCCAAGTTGTGTGATGATTTTATATTGTTTTTATTTATAATTATTTAATTAAATTATATAAGAAAACTAGGGTCTTTATATTAGTTTTCAAGTCACCAAGTATTGTACCACATTAATATTAGATAATAACGAACCTTTATCCCATAATGAATCAGTAAGAAACTTAGGTGTTGTAATATGTAAATTATCCATGAATTCTGAGATGTATTCCATATATCAAAACTATGTTTCGGCTTTGGTAGAACCTCTTGTAGTTGTAAATCATGTTGCATGAAAATGGGTATTCAACAATATACGTGACATAGAATGTAAAATTGGTACCTATAAGGCACATCTAGTGGATAAAGGGTGTAAGAAACAACATTGAATAAACTATTATGATACCATTTCACTAGTTTTAATGTAAAAATAAATTATAATTTTTATTTCCATAATAACATACCATGATTATGAAATTTGGAAGATGGATTTCAAAACTAATTTCCCTAATTGAAAACTTATGGGAGATATTTATATGGAATAATGAAAGAGATTTGTGAATCCAAGTCATATCAATAAGTTATACAAGTTAAAGAGATTCATTTATGGTTTGATGTAAGAATCTGGATCATGGAATATTATCTTTGAAAATTTTATAATGTAATTTTGTTTTATAAAGAAGAAATGTGAACCGTATATCTATAAGTGGTTTTCTAGGATTGTAGTCATTTTCCTAGCAGTATATGTTGATGAAATATTACATATTGTAAATAAGATATCATTATTATATCCAATTAAGATGTTTCGAAACACATGACTCCCCATAAAGGATGAAGATGAAGCGGAATAAATTTTAGGGATCAAGGTCATTCATGATAGATCAAAGAGGATTCATGGACTAAGTCAAGATACATACATTGATAAGATACTGAAGAGATTTAGTATAGAAAAATTCAAATGGTTATTGTTTCCAATGTCACATGGCATATATCTCTCTAATATAATGTGTCCTTAGACATATTAGGAGAGAAAAAAGAATAACTATTATTCTTTATATGTCGATGAGAGGATTAGTTATTCATTCCATGTTATATAATAGCCTTATTTTTCATTCCCCATGAGAATGGTAGGAAGATATAAATAAGAACTAGGATACCACCATTAGATGGTGTTCGAATATATCTTAAATTATCTGAGGTGAACTAAGTATATTTTTTTGGTTTATGGAGGAGATGAGTAGATATTCATCAAGGGATATATATGTGTGTGTGTTTGTGTGTGTCTGTTTTTCTGTCTATTTGTGTGTGTGTGTGTGTGTGTCTAGGTGTCTGTGTGTTTGTGTGTGTGATAGTTTACAAATAGATCAAGATGATTTGAAATCATAGTCATGATATTTATTCACCATAAATGGAGGAGTTGTGAGCTGGAAAGGATCTATACAAGAAGTGGTCATTAAATCTATATTAGAGTCTCAGTATTTTATGGTTTGTAATATAGCTAATGAATTATTGTGAATATGAAACTTCAATGAGGATATTTATGTGTTTTCTAGTACTACATGCCCCTATGACATTGCATTGTGATAATACTATAGTGGGGGACCTAACCAAGGAGATAAGGTAATATTTGTTGATTAATAATTTACTTTAGAAGTTTAAAAAATTGATTAATTTTTGGCAATGGGATGAGGTAATAGTAAGTAGAGTTTTCATGAAGTATAACTTGGTATAACCTTTGGATAAATCCTTATCTCAGTAGAAACATGAATTTCATGATAGAGCTTGTAGACTCAAATTCATCAGCAGTTAACTCTAGTCTAAGTGGGATTATATTAGAGTTAGTGTCATAGAACATATTTATTTATACTATTAATTACCTTTATATTAATGGTATTTAATATTAATAAATATCTTATCACATGATGACTCTTCTTATATATAACATTAATTTGTTAATGTAAGTAGATTATTTATTTCATCCAAAGTTCAGAGAAATAACCCATTATGATATTAACCTTGAAGTGCTATGATGATATTAGTAAATATGTGTTTGGTGGCTTGATCAACTTTATCTGATGTACATAGATGATATAGGCTATCAGTTTTAAGGGGATCATAAGAAATTAAAACTTCTTCTCATGAAGTTCTCACCTAGTAATCTCTAAGAGAGGGGGTTATGAGAATAGAACCACCCATAGTAATTCCACATGATATTTGTTTCTCAGGATATTCATATCCATGAACATGTGTATTGGTCCTTATACTTGAGATTCTTATTAATATATGTAATGATCCTAGAACTAATATGTAATAAAAAAATCATTACTACATACGCGTGTAGATAAGTAGGATACAATGGGTGCATTATAAGAGGCATGAAATTAATTAACTAGTCAAGAAATTATATTAACCATATGATTTAATAGAAGTAAATATCTAAGGACCTTTGTTTGGAATGGAATTGTCTGACTAAGTCCATTTCCATGACAGTTTTATTGAAAATTTAATTTTATAAAAATCAAAGAAGGATATATCTAGCATATAGGTTGATGACACTAGTAATGAAACTAACTCTATGAGATATTTTGACAAAAATCATTTTATTACACAATGAGTATTTATAGTATGTTTTTTCATTATGAAATTAATGTCTTTCTATATGGGTTCATTGATGTGTTTTAGATGATAATATTGAATGTTTGGGGAGTTAATTTAATGGAATTGAGAAAAAGGTCTAGAGGGTCACACACAATGTGTTTTTAGAACCTTAGTTAAATTATATAATAATTTCATATTAGAATATATAATATTATCAAGTTATAAGGAATAATAATATTCCTAGTTATGTTGGTCACATACATTTTCATTTGATGAATAACACAATAATATTTATTTATTTAAATGAATACTTATTATTCAATGTTTGATGAATGCTAGGGATTGAAAGGTGGAGTTAAGGGTTTAGTTGAAATGATATTTAAATAATCTATGATTTTAGCACACATAAAGTAAATATTATTATTTTTATTATTTAATGTCGGGTTCTCTAAGGATTAATATATTTTATATGAAACAATGTGTAATAACAAATTGTCTAAGATATCCATATAAACCTTATTATTATTGAGTCAATAAGACTTTCTTTTGACTTTTCCATTCCATCATGTTTTGAAAATCACAAACACCCTATCTTAAGGAAAATTTTATTTTCCCTAAAAATTATCTTAATACGGAAAATTTTCATTCCCTAAGGGAATTTTATCCTTACCGATGTTTTCATTGTTCATTCTATAGTTTCTCTATTTCTAAATCTTTTTACTTCTAAAGCATAAAAATAGGTTTCATATCTAAAACCTCATAATCCTATAAATCCTTAGTTTTAGAGTATTATTTTTTTAGGTTCTGATTTCAGGTTCTGAATTCAGATTCTGAATTCTCTATAATTCAGAATCTGAATTCTTTGAAATTCAGCTTCTGATTTCTCTGAAATTCAGATTCTGAATTCTATAAAATTTAGACTCCGAATTCTCTAAAATTCAGCCCCCCAATTCCTTAGAATTCAGAATCAAAATTCATTAGAATTTAGACTTTTAATTCCTAAGAATTCATATTCTGAATTCATTGGAACTCAAACTCAAAAATCTATAGAATTCAGGTTCCGAATCCTTTGGAAAACAGAATTCGAACATCCATGATTTATAGCCTCCAAGTGTTTATTTTATTATACTCGGAACATTATTTTTCCTTAGACTCTAGAAAATTGGATTTGGTTAAGAAACCATATTTTTCTTACTCCTGTTATAGTTATGAAACAATGTCATACAATTTGTTTCTAACTAACCTTTGTTTAAGTGACATGTGTACAGGTCCCTTTGAGATTCAATGAAAAATATGACCGTTGGAGGAGGGAGCTGATCATTAGATAAATGACTATAAAAAGGAGATCATTTGAACGAGATCAATACAACTGAGAAAAAATCCATAAATCTAGATATTACATGATGTTGAAGTAATTTTTAGAGAGAGAGACTCTCATGCCTTGTGCGTACTGAACATCTTATTCATCTTGCTTCATGAGACTCTGATTGTTGTTGTGTACAATCGAGGAATTCCGGGGATAAGAAGATAGAGGTGCTGACTACCTTAAAGTTTGAGGACTTCTATGGATAGGAAAACAGAGGTTCTGACTACCTTAAAGATCGAGGGCTTGTGGGGATAGCATGACAGATTCTGATATTCCTATCGAGGGATTACCCTGGTGTGGGTAAGAAAAAATTTCTTGAAAGTATAAATTAGGAGACCTTTATCCAAGGTTGTTGGATAACCTTAAATTTGGGTTAAAATATTTCATACTTGTTACTTCTTTTATTTTAAGTTTATTTTCTGTTGTATTTTGATAAAGGAAGAAAGTATAAACTTCTTATACTTTCTTGTTCTTTTGTATGCTCTAATAAGTAAGATTCTATACGCTTTAAGGTAGAATCTTTTACTTGTAATATTTTATTAAATTTCATTTTCGGCACCATATTTCCAGAACTTAGCAAGTTTTTATAACAAATAGGTCTTTTGAATTTACATTGTTTAACTTTTTTAAACATAGTTTTCCTTAAGGTTAAAAATGAAATTTTTTAAACTAACAATTCATCCACCCTCCTGTAATTTAGCATCTACATTCATAATTTTATCCTAAAATTATATCATATCTAGAGGTGATGATTTTTGTGAAAAACAATTGTAGAAAAATAAACTCTCTAAAACACTCTCAATAATGGAGAGCTTCAATCCCCATCTTCCCCCTCAAACCCTGAGAGCAATAGAATATTCCTTCAATCTTGGAAGAAATTTTTATTTCAATAAATAGAGAATAACACATGGGATGAGAATCATTCATGATATCACCCATTAATTCTATGGTTATGTTATGAGTTTCATGGAGAATGTGTAGATTCCACTAGATGGATTTTACACTTGAATCCTTTTTCATAATTATGGTATGACAATAGTGTTCATCTGATTCATCAATAAAGAAAGAATTCACGGAAAATTTGTAATTATTATTTATAAATTAATTAAAAATTATATGGGAAATATCTTTTATTATAGATTCTTGGGTTTTTATTCATCCAATTTAGAGGATAAATCTAATGAAATTGATGAAAACTTATTATTGGGAATAGGTCCAACTGCTACCATTATAGCCTAGAACCTCCAATGAGAGTACATCCCAATTCACAACACTAAGTTTCATTTTTACCTGATTTTCCTTCACTCATCCATTTTTTCTTAAAGTTATAAAAATGTGTAGATGTAATCTATAGTGGGAGAGGCTAGATTTTTCATTAACTCTTTTAATATGTGTGTTGAGTGAGTAAAGGAAAGTGTTCAAAATTAGTTTCTTATTTACTAACTAAAGATTATAAGATATTATATCATATTGAATTACAAAGGATAAATTTTATTTTTAATCTAATTACTTGTGTTTTCTATATTTATAATTCTCAATTAAACTTTCAACTGATTGGTTAGTGGCATGATGCATTGAAGAAGATGATACTGAGGAGTCCCAAACTGTTCATATATAAATATTAAAAATTATTAGATTAATATTCACTAAATATAATAATTATCCATTCTAAAACAATAAAGGTTTATTTTATTTAAAAAAATATATATATAAAAAACGGGTACATAAAAGATCTATAACATCTCCCACTAATTTATTCACAACTAGCATATTTCTTAGAAATATCATACTTAAATCCTTTCTTCATATGTTGGTAAAAAGGAAATATAATAAAGGGTGAGCTTGGATTCTCAGTTATGGTAAATCTATAATATATCAATTAATGATCACTTATTAATCATAATATGAGTATACTTTTATAAAAACGTGATCTTAACATTTTAAGATCATTCCCAATAATTCATAGATCATAATCATGAGTCATGGAATAAAGCTTTTCATAATATAAGATATTAATCATAAAGGAATCAAGGAACTTAGTACATGAGAGAATAACATTGGCATAATATCATGTCATAAAACACAATAATAAAGTGTATCAATCATAATCAATGAAATATTATGTCAATTCTTCCCACGGATACATTTATCACATGTTAGGATTGGGTTAACCATATGTGTACCTAATTTGGGATTCGGAAAACCTAATGTTTACCCTTTTTGGGATTTGGATAACCTATCGTGTACCCTTTGATATTAAAAAACATTAATCGTTACACAATTCATTAGATTTATATAATAGACCCACCTTATAAATAATCATAATTCATTCATATGGATTCTATAAGATCATGAAAAAAATTATAATTTCATCATAGCTTACCCTTGAGAGGACCAGTTTGGGATATACCTAACACTGAGAGGGGGGTGAATCAGTGTTGGGGACATTTAAAACCAATTTCAACTTTTATCCTTGTACCTATTGACCTGTTAGGATATTGATTCTCTTATTCTCTTTTCCCTGTCTCATGCAGTAATAAAAAGTAGTAAAAATATGCACACAATATTTTTACAAGGTTCACCAATCAATATTAATAGATACGTCCTTTCCATGCATGGGGAGGACCAGTGCATGGATTATCCACTATAATGTGATATGCTGTTACAATGGAGTGTCTAGGAAAACAATCCTCTAGCCAGTGTGAGCCCCTACACTTCAGAGGGGGTGGGAAATAATCCTCTTCCCTGGACTGGTGATGACCTATCCCAACTTGCAGCGTCTAGCTGGTTCGTTATACTGCCTACGGATACAGTCTTCTTCCATCATTAAAAGGTAGGTTCTTCTCTTGATCTATTTCAGTGCTCTTCACTTGATTACTTGCAAAGCAGTAGGCAAGAAATTCTCCTTGTCTTCTTATTTTCTTCTTCACTAGTGCAAAACAAGCTCCATTAGGACTTCTTCTTTTTCTTTAGTGAAATAACAGAATGCACTAACACTTCTTCTTCTTTCTTAGCATGAATCACATATACCAATGTGATTATTTATAAAATGAGGATCAACTCACAAAGAATCATCTGAATTAAATTTACCTAAAGATTTGTAGGCTTTAATTGGGAATACTCTATTCTTCTTATTCTTCTTCTTATCTTCTCTTTATGCAGCAAACTTGTAAGTTGCACACTCTTATTCTTCTTCTGCTTCTTCAATGCAAAACCAATTGCACTGAAACCTACACTTCTTCACACATTATCTATCAGTGCAAAACCATCTGCACTGAGCTCTTCTTCTTCTTCTTCTTGCTAGAATAAAAAGTTCTCTTTATGATTGTAAAAACAATGAAGTCTAGATCAACTTAGCATCATCACAGTTGAACAGAAGCTGGTAAGAACTTCTATAACAACTCTCAGGTTGCACGCCAATCCTTACTTGTGTGCCACCCAACATGCGCGCCTCCCTTCTTGCGCGCCACCAAATACTTGCGCACCAAAATTGTTCCTAACTCAAAACTTGCACGCCACATTTGGCTTAAACACACTCTTTGCTTGTGCGCCTCTAACAACTTGCATTCCAAAACTTGCGCGCTAAAACTTGCACGGCAATACTTGCGCGACAATACTTGCGCAGCAATACTTGCATGGAAATACTTTATAGGTAATACTTGTGAGTCAATACTTGCGTGGAAAAACTTGTGTGGCAATACTTGCACGGAAATACTTGCGCACATTATAAATAACCCTCAGCTTGCGCGCCACTTCATCTTGCGCGCTGCTTTCTACACTTGCACGTTTAGAGCTCAAATATTTCTATTAAGTGTTGAGCCTTAAAAAATGAGGAGGTTAGTCGTCTATTTATAGGCATTTTGGTGACTTGTGTGACCTAGACTTGCGTGCCAATACTTGTGAACCGCTTCATCACTTGCACGCCGCTCCATCACTTGCGTGTCACTTCATCACTTGCGCGCCCTTCCATCACTAGCGTGAAACTTTCTTTCCTTTATCATATTTCGATATGATGATATTGTAATAGGACTTGCGTCCCACTTCACATGCACGTCAATACTTGTGTGCCACCACTTGCGCGCCTTCTTCTTGACTTTTTCATTGTTGGATGGTATGATATTTGAAATCTGTTTTTCCAAAAATACTTCTTTACTCTCTCAATCCTTCATACGGCTTTCACCACAAGTTCTCCAAACTTGTGATGATTTTAAAATAAAAATCCGCAAAGCATCGTCTGATTTCCTCCATTCTTTTTGGAATATGAATTCCAAAGTACTTCTTTCATCCTCACTTCAAATCATAAATTCCTTTTGGATTGTTAATTCCAAAGAACTCTATTTATCTCTCTTCTTCCAAAAGTGGAGGCTCAAGGCTTCTTCAAATAACTTCTTAGAATTCCAAGTCCTTCCACACTCTTTTTCATCTTCATCCATCATTCTCTACTTCATTCAAATCGTACGATTCTTTTCTTCAAGTAAGATCTTGCATGGTTCTCAAGCAATCATGAAGCATTTCATTTTCTTTTTCAACCATCCTTAGACAGATGATACTTTACCATTCTGCTCCAATCATCCTCAAATGTATGATACTTCTCCATTCTTCATTATTGTAAACAATGTGTCACATTTGACACAAGTTCTTTGAACTTAAGATCAGTTCAACAATCGTCTGAATTGATCTTCTTAGAGAATTTCTCAAGTATGAGATCCATTGCTATGATTCCATAACAATTCTCCAGGCAACCTCACATCATCTAATCTCTACTAACTTTTTAGTACTTCTTCATATCCTTCTTCATTTTGATGAGTATTGACAGATGTTGACAACAAATACAATCTTCATACACAAATTGGTCCCAATAATCTCCCCCTTTGTATTTTTTTGCCAATACCTTAAAGTCTCCTCATATGAATGTGTCAATGTCAAAATGAGAATCTTATCTCTCCCCTTCACTTCTTTCTCTCCCCTAGACATTCATTTCATCTCTCTCCCCCTTATTGAAAAGAAATAAAAAGTTCATGGTAGAGAGGGTATCATTCCATACTTAACCAATGTGCCATCAATCATTTCACTCTATGTCTACTTGAGCAATTCTCGGTGTAGAAAACAATAGGATTTGATTTAGACAACAATGATGTCCATTACCCACTGAATATGACACCACATGAGATGAGAACTCATAAACTTGTCTTCAAGGGTTTTCCACTTTCATTCTTGGCCGAAAATATTGAATGTGGTTAGAAATAATTAACATGAAATTCCTGCACTCACTTCAACAAACAGATCAAAAAAATACAAGTGAAATTTCCAGGATAAGTGGCCTTGGGGAACTTTCACTCTTATTATTTCATTGATTATCTTTATTACTTCCCATTTGTATAATGATATTTATTTTGAGTAACTAAGGATGAGAGATTCATAAATAACATACCATTTCCAATGACGTGATCTTCAGACAATCTTCAGAGTAGTAGAATTTAGTACCAACTAAAGTTGATACTTATTGAGATAATGACTCTGGAAACTTATTCACATGTCTCCCCCTAAAGGGAACACTTCTCATCACTGAATCTCAGGTTCTCCCCCTGAGATCTTACTTCACCTTCAAATCCCTATATTATCATAACAAATAAAATACACAAAGATTTAAGGGAATAAGGTGGATCCTCCATGCTTCATCATTGTGAGCAGGAATGCTGAGATTATTTTCTCAACCAAGATGCTACATTTTCTCCGCTCCTCACACTTTCACATTTGATCTTTAATTTTGAATGTGGTTGTTTGGATCTCAATACTTCTTCTATATATTTGTGTGTGAATATTCTTTCTTAAAGAGCTTTCCAAACATTAGAATCTCCCGGTGGAACATTCATCCTCTTCATGAATTCTTGTTGGGCTGGAATAAATTTAAAGAACTTTCAGACAGTATGACCATCCTTGTTGCACCTCACACACAGAACTTATTTGTCTTCATGAAGAATCTTATTTTTGTTTTTATCACAATTCTTAGCTTGTGCATCTTCCATTTTCCTCATTCTTTCCAAATATTCTGGCCAAACCACCAATATATCATTAAGGATTTAGGCATTAAAATTGGCTCTTCTACATGGATTCTTTTGAGTGAATTATTTCTAAATAGTTCATTTGGATGCACCACCCTCTACCTTTTTGGATTTAGAATCCAAGGACTTCTCACCTTTCCTTCTTGAAATCTTCTTGGGATAATTTTTGTCACATATTCATCTGATTTCTTCCCAAGGATGCTTCTTCATTCTTGCCCAGCTTCTGTGGTCTTCTTTTCTTATATGAACATGCACAATTCATATGACCACTCCTATTTCATACATCACAAATGTTATCTAACATTCCAAATCTGTTTGTAGTATACATATGTTTCTGGATCTGTGGATGTTGCTTCTTTTTCTCTAGATTTCTCCCCCTTGAGATGGGCTTTCTCTGTGCTTTTACATTTAAGGGATTGTACCAACAATCCAGTGCACAATGTCCAAACCTATTGTAGCACCAGCATTGCCCAACAAACCTTGACTTATTGTCATCTTCTTGATAAGGTTGTTGAGTCTTCTTCTTGGTATGTTGTGATTTCTGTGGGGATCTATCTTCCACACTATTTCCCATGTCCACCCTAGCCATGGTGGTAGGTTCCTTTTCATTTTTCTTCATCCATACTTGTTTAGAATTTTTCTTCCAACCTACACTTTTGGTAGATGAAATTTTAGAGACATTAGTACAAGTTGGTATGGATGATACCTTTACTTTCTCAGCTTCTTTTGATAGATCAATGAGTGAAGCCATGATCTTCTTATCACATGATGTAGGTCTTTTGACAGTAGAATCCTCCATTGAGAATTGAATACTGAAAGCAACTGTTTCCTTCTTTTGTGGAGACTCAATATGTGTCTTATCAAGATTGGTAAGCTCAGCTTCCAATTATAGACATCTCATATTGAGGATGACTTCCTGGTCCTCAATCATAGTCATATTATCTTCACAAGACTTCTTTAATCTTTCAACTTCATCTTCATGCATCTTTACTTTGAATTGTAACAAAGATTCAAGTTCTTTTATCTTATTGGAGTTTTTTTCCAAATATATATCCTTGACATCATTTATCTTTTTCATCTCATCTTCAAGTGCATGGATCTTCTCTTGTAGAGTCTTGTTGACTCCCTCTTTCTCTTCAAAATCTTTGAACCACTTTTAAGAACTTACTTCAAATCCCCTCTTTATTACTTCAAAGGCTCCAACCTATCTAGAGAGATTTAAACATTCGACAATTATTTCTTGTAAGCCTTTCTCCAAAGCATCAGTTTCTTATTCCAGTTGAGTGATATTTTCCTGCATGCATTGAAATACTCCACCAAAAAAGAGATGCACTATCTTCAAGAATACCATGCAGAAGCATTCTTAATCTGTCAACTGATATTTCTTGAGATGTTGTAGATTTATCATCACCACTTGTGCTAGCATTTTCGTCATGAGAATAATTTCCAAATGTACTAACACATACCTCTTTATCATTTGAGGTAGGAAGGTTGTCCATCTTCTTTTTGGGGACTTGAGCGACCTTCTCATTACTTTCCAAGTCCGGTGTGTCTTCAATGTCAG
The DNA here is from genome assembly GCA_963277665.1 of Viscum album. Taxonomy (NCBI): domain Eukaryota; kingdom Viridiplantae; phylum Streptophyta; class Magnoliopsida; order Santalales; family Viscaceae; genus Viscum; species Viscum album. The sequence goes on along the minus strand of OY728129.1, from coordinate 1,419,147,747 downwards.
CCAGATATGGAGACCTAGATGCTTCCTATTCTTAAAATGAGAGGGAATTCTTCTTTAAGTTTCTCTTCTCTTTCTTTTTCCTGTTCATCATGGTCTTGGTAGATATATCTTTCTTCTCAAAGATAGATGAATCATTAAAAACACTACTATTCATTGTTGACTTAGGAAAGTAACTCAAGTTTTCAAAATAGAATGACTTCACTGAAGATAATCCAAAAGAGGTGAACCTGTCCCTATGATACCAATTGAGAGGACCAGTTTTGGATATACCTAACACTGAGAGGGGGGGTGAATCAGTGTTGGGGACTTTTAAAACCAATTTCAATTGTTATCCATGTACCTCTTGACCTGTTAGGACCTAGATACTCTTATTCTCTTTTCCCTGTCGCATGAAATAATAGAATGTAGTAAAAATATGCACACAATATTTTTACAAGGTTCACCACTCAATAAGAGTTGCTACGTCCTTTCCATGCATGGGGATGACCTGTGTATGGATTCTCTACTGTAATGTGATATGTTGTTATAATGGAGTGGCTAGGAAAACAATCTTCTAGCCAGTGTGAGTCCCTACACTTTAGAGGGGGGTGGGAAACAATCCTCTTCCCTAGACTAGTGATGACCTAGCCCAACTTGTAGCATCTAGATGGTTCTTTATACTACCTATGGAGACAGTCTTCTTCCTTCTTCAAAAGGTAGGTTCTTCTTTTGATCTATTTCAGTTCACTTCACTTGATTACTTGAAAATTCGTAAGCAAGCAATTCTTCTTTTCTTCTTCTTTTCTTCTTCACTAGTGAAAAACCAGATGCACTAGGACTTCTTCTTCTTTTTAGTGCAATAACAGAATGCACTAACACTTATTCTTCTATCTTAGCATGAATCACATATACCAATGTGATTATTCATAAAATGAGGATCAACTCACAAATCATCATATGAATTAAATTGCCCTAAAGATTTGTATGCTTTAATTGGGCATACTCTATTCTTCTTCTTCTTCTTCTTCTCTTCTCTTTATGTAGCAAAACTATAAGCTGCACACTCTTTTTCTTCATCTGCTTCTTTAATGCAAAACCAATTGCACTGAAACCTACTCTTCTTCACACGTTCTCTCTCAGTTCAAAACCATTTGCACCGATCTCTTCTTCTTATTCTTCTTCCTAGAATCACAAGTTCTCTTTTTTATTATAAAAACAATGAACTCTAGATCAACATAGCATTATCATAGTTGAACTAAAGATGGTAAAAACTTCTAGAACAACTCACAGCTTTCACGCCAATCCTTACTTGCGCACCACCCTTCTTGCGCACCTCCCTTCTTGTGTGCCACCAAATACTTGCGCGCCACAATTGTTACCAACTCAAAACTTCTGCACCACCTTTGGCTTAAACACACTCTTCGCTTGTGCACCTCTAACAACTTTCACGCCAAAACATGCACGCTAAAACTTGCGCAGAAATACTTGTGCGGAAATACTTGCGTGGCAATACTTGCGCGGCAATACTTGCGCGGCAATACTTGTGCGGAAATACTTGCGTGGAAATACTTGTGGGGAAATACTTGCATGGAAATACTTGCGCGGCAATACTTGCATGGAAATACTTGCGCGGCAATACTTGCGTGGAAATACTTGCGCGGCAATACTTGCATGGCAATACATGCGCGGAAATACTTGTGTGGCAATACTTGAGCGCCTTATAAATAACCCTCAGCTTTCACACCACTTCAGCTTGCGCGCCGCTTTCTACACTTGTGTGTTCAGAGCTCAAATTTTTCTCTTAAGTGTTGAGCCTTAAAAAATGAGGAGGCTAGTCATCTATTTATAAGCATTTTGGTGACTTGCGTGACCTAGACTTGCATTCCAATACTTGCACGCCGCTTCATAACTTGCACGCCACTCCATCACTTGTGCGCCACTTCATCACTTGTGCACCCTTCCATCACTAGCGCGAAACTTTCTTTCCTTTTTCATATTTTGATATGATGATGTTGGAATAGGACTTGTGAGCCACTTCACTTGCGCGTCAATACTTGAATGACACCACTTTCGAACCTTCTCGTTGCCTTTGTCATTTTTGGATGGTATGATATTTGAAATCTATTTTTCCAAAAACACTTCATTACTCTCTCTATCCTTCATACGGCTTTCACCACAAGTTCTCCAAACTTGTGATGATTGTAAAATACAAATCATCAAAGCATCGTCTGATTTCTTCCATTCTTTTTGGCATATGAATTCTAATGTACTTCTTTCATCCTCACTTCAAATCCTCAATTCCTTTTGGAGTGTTAATTTCAAAGAACTCCATGTATCTCTCTTCTTCCAAAAGTGGAGGCTTAAGCCTTCTTCAAACACCTTCTTAGAATTCCAAGCCCTTCCACACACTTTTTCATCTTCAGCCGTCATTCACAACTTCATTCAAATCGTATGATTCTTTTCTTCAAGTAAGCTCTTGCATGGTTCTCATGCAATCATGAAGCATTTCATTGTCTTATTCAACCATACTTAGATAGATGATACTTCACCATTCTCCTACAATCATCCTCAAATGGATGATACTTCTTCATTCTTCATTGTTGTAAACAATGTGTCACCTTTGACAAAAGTTCTTTGAACTTAGGATTAGTTCAATAATCGTCTGAATTGATCTTCTTAGAGAATTGCTCAAGTATGAGATCCATTGCTATGATTCCATAACAATTCTCCAGAAAACCTCATTCCATCCAATCTCCACTAAATTTTTATTCCTTCTTCATATACTTCTTCATTTTTACGAGTATTGATAACTATTGACAACAAATACAATATTCATACACAAAGTGGTCCCAAAAACCCTTTGGAAAATAAAATAGGTTTCATCAATATTTCATCATCATAATTATAAACTATCCATATATATAATAAGTATGGTATTATAGGATCATATACCTATTGAATCATAAGTAGCATCAATGGTTTTTATAATAGATAAAAAATTCCTTTAAAATATCACTAGAATATTTCTTGATAGAAATACCATTCTCATTTTAAAATAACTTAATTAAAATATAAATATTTACATAATATTAAATAACCATATAATCATGTAAATGAGTATTAATAAAAATTAGAATTCATGATGGTGGTAAAATGTCGCCATAGGGTATATATTAAAACATATATTCTATTCACAACTTTGGTAAAAAGTACCGCATTCAGAAAATAAAAATAAGATTACTTTTAAAAAAAATTAAAAATTAATACATGGTTAAAAAAATTAATATTTCTTTGGATATTAGTAAAAACAATTTTGGAATTATTTTAAATAAAATATGTGAATGGAAAAAAGTATTTTCAGACAAAGAGATATATAATTGTAGTTTTTCTTAAAAACATTCTTTTGTAATTTTGAGTACATAGAGAGAGGAAAATAAAATTAAAACATGTAATAAATATAAATAACTAAAGGAAAATAAAATTCATGATATTTTTTAAATATGTATCATATAATTTCATCAATTTATATTTAATTATAAATAATCCTAGTAAAAATGAGATTGTATCATAAAATTATTACCTCAAGCTTCTCTTTATTCATAATCACTCTAACCTTATATATAATAAATTTAAATTTTTTATAATTATATACCATAAAAATATTCATACTTATAATACCAAAAATATTTTACTTATAATATCTTATCACCTGTTCATTAATAATTCTTTATTAAAATCACTATTCTATGTGATTACTATTTTGTTTTTCATGTATGATTCGATTCAGTTGGTATGGTCCCTGAATATTGATCATGGTTAGATAATATTTTGAATTTTAATAATTATATAAATATAATATATATATATATATATATATTCATTATATACATATTTAAAATCAACCATAAATTGTAGAGATAGAAAAATTAATTACACCATTCATGGAGCCGGTAGTCTGTACGTACACATGAATGTTGTTTACATTTTCTAGAGAAAAGAATGAAAGAAAGATAAATTAAGTTTTTTCATTATATATTCATAATTATATAATATATATTCATTAAATCCATTATTATATCCATTAATGTGAGGTGGTGATGGAAATTGAATCATATCACTGCGTGGGGGTGGTAGTCAACACGTACTCATGAGTGATAATTTTATATCCAATTTAATGGAAAATATGTGTAGAATAATTTTGGAAATAATCATAATAAAACTTAATTATAATTTTGATACTATATTAATAATTTTATAATTGATACAAGAGGTTTATATAAGGTGAAAGAAGAAAAAAAATTTAAAGAGCTCAGTTATTTATATATCTTATTTGAGAGACCTCCTTTAGATTAAACCTAAGCCTTGAAAGATTAGTATTAGGAGAATTAAATAATATATAGGATTAAGGTAAGGAATCTAGGAAGGTTTTTTGGAAGTTATTTCTTGATCTATAAGGCTTAAAAATCATGAGGATAGTGGGTTTCCTTTTATAAGTGTGGGAGAGGAGACACATGAAATTGCTTAAAAATTTTAAATAATATAAAGTAATTTTCTTGTGAAAGTGGGAAAAAATTCCAAATATTCTAAGGTAATATAATTTAGGGTCTAAATATCTTCAAAAAATAACTATTAAACAACTTTATGTGGCATTATTACCCTTATCTCTTAGTTTAACCCCTAGTAAACATGTTTTAACTCTAATAGTGGAAACAAATTTTTACTATTTAAACTATTCATTATGACAATAAATGAAAGTGAGGTTTGGAAATTATGATTCCAAATATTTAATCCATTTTAGTAAATTCAATTTATAAAATTTTAAAAGAATAATTTTAAAATAAGTGTGTAAAATTCAATGAAACCCAATTTTTAGAAAAATAAATTTGTAAGCATAAAAATAAATTTACTCTCCTTCCATGACAAGTAAAAAATATCAAATGAATGTTAAAATATTTTATTTAATATATAATATATATATTTCATTAAAAAAACCAATCAATACTAATTTATTTAATTTATTAATATATAAACACATTGTGAACATAAAATAAGTTTTCTCTAAAAAATACTTTTTACCTTTAAATGGGTTTATCTTCATTCCTAACCTTTAGGTAACCAATTTATGGATTATTATTCTTAAATTACCAATAAATTGAACTAAAATTTATTTTTAATAGTGATCAACATATTTTTTTGCATAAAAAATCATAACACCTAGAAAAATACATTTCTTTGGAAAAATAGATCTTTAATCCTTAAATGATTTTACTAAAATTGACTTCTTATCAAAAAATTATTACCATTATACATATAATTCATAATTGTTTTAATCTTATTCATACCCTCCAATACAAAAAACTTTTTTATAAATCTATAATATATCACAGGTTCATTTAGATTCAAGGTTGAATATAAATAAAGTTATCAAATACCTCAACTTTATTTCAAAGGAAACACATATAAAATCTTGGGGTGTTAAATTCGACCCATTTAAAAATAAATTTTCCATCAAAATTATGTCACTATAATACTAAAAAAACAATGATATATTTAATTAATTTCATATTTAGTTTCACATGTATTTTCCTTGAATTTTTTTATACCTTTAGATATCTTTAACCAGATGAGTAGTCTTGTTATGTAGTACTTTATCTCTATGATCCAAGATTTCTACTGGTTGTTATTAATTAGAAATATCATACTTGAGTTTTATAAACTCAAATTTCTTTATATTTTATGGATTAGTTATGTACTTTCTCAAAATAGATACATGGACCACAACAAAAACTTAACAGAGGTTCGGTGGAAGCACCAAGTGATAAGAAACTGCCCAAATCATATAAAGAATATTGAATCTTTCCCTTCAATATTAATCTCACAACCTTCATCCATGAAGAGATTAATAGGAATTAATTATCACTAAATTAAAATTATAAAACTTTTTAGATATTTTAATCATTACTATTTTATCAATTCTGAGTTGCCTTGATGTGCTTCAGAATGAATCTAACATTCTCTAACATTTCCTCTGTTAGCTTAGGTCCCAATAGCTTTCATTATCCAAATTCATTTGAAAAAGTTAGAGTTTTTAACTTCCTTTAATAGATATATTTATAAAGAGACATTTGAATGCTTGAGTGAAATATATTGTTATAATAGAATTTGAAAAGTGGAAGGTATTGAACCCAACAACCTTTTAAAACTATAGAATATGATATCAACATATCTTCCATAGTTTGAATGTTCCTATCAAATTGACTATTTATCAAAGGATTATAAGAAATACTAAAATACAAATCCATGTCCATATCTTGTAAGAAAATTCTCTAGAACATTGAGTTAAATCTCATATCTTGATCAGATATAATAGAATATGATAATCTATGAAACCTTACCACTTCTTTAATGTATATCTTATAAAGAAGACCAAGAGATAAATCTTATATAATTTAATTGAATTTTAATGACTTTATAAGGTCTATAATTCAAATAATGTTATGGCCTTTAGATGTTTTTGGGAGTTTGATAATAAAATCCATTGTGATTTTTACCATTTTCATTCTAGTGTGGGTAAGGGTTATAACATCTTGTTAGAATTTTGTCTCTTAACCTTATCTTGCTGACATAGAAAACACTGAGATACATAATCTACAATATCTCTCTTGATGTTGACCTACCCTAATTATTCATTCAGATCTTTATACATCTTAATACTTCTAGGATGAATATATAATTATGGTAATTAATCTTCTCCTAATAACTCCTTCTTCAAGTTTGGTATTGATGAGGCACATACTTGTTCCTGAACTTTATCATTCCATTAAAATAAAGGTTAAACTTGATAAAATTTTTCACCTTATTCTTTAGTTTCAAATATTAATTATTCACCTCTTTAATATTCATATGGATATATGGTTGAACGCTCACTTGATAAAGATAATATGTCTCAACATATTTTAATATTTCAAGGTTTTTCATTTGAAAATCCAAAATATTGGATCTTTTATGATCCTCATCATAGATAATGTAGCATGATCCTTTTGACTCAAGGAATCATCCACCTTGTTCACTTTCCCAGGGTGGTAATGTATTGAGTATTCATGATCTTTAATCAACTACAACCATAATCTCTAGATCATATTTAACTCTTTCTGTGTGAATATATACATTAAACTTTTATGATTATTATATATGTCACACATTTCTCTGTAAAGATAATGCCTCCATATATTTAATGTAGTTATTAACAAAACTAAATAAAGTTCCTGGGTTGGGAAATCTTGTTACTGATCCTTTAATTGAAGAGATGCATAAGATATCATCAAATCATTATTTATAAGAACACAACTGAGTCCCTTCTTAAATTTATCACTGTAAATCACAAATCCTTATCCACTATAGTGTACTATGAGTACAAGTGTCCTAAAAACCTTCTCTTAGTTCCTTGATTTTTTTTTTTACATTCATCAATCTAAAGGAAAAGGACTCCCTTACAAGTTAACTTGTTGAAAGATGGTATTGAGAAATTATTTATAAAGTATTGATAATATTTAGAAAATATGAGTAAACTATGGATCTCAGTCATAGTGGTTTGTTTTTTCCAATATTTACTAACTTCCATATTTGATGGTTCCACCGATATATCATCACTTGATATTATATGACCCAAAAAATTAAACATTCTATATCCAAAATTAACACTTGGTAATTTTTTCATACAACATCCCCATCCTTAGGGTCTTTAATACAATACTAAAGTGATCTCATGTTTTTACATTCTCTTATATTTTATAAGAATGTCATCTATAAAGACTACCAAAAATTTATCAAAGTAATCACTAAAGACTATTCATTAAATCAATGAAGACGTTGGTGGAATTAGTATGACCAAATGACATCATTATAAATTCATAGTGTTCAAACATTGTATGGAAGGTTGTCTTGGGTATATATTCACTTTTTACTCTCAATTGATTGTATGAACCTCAATTGATAGTATCCAGATCAAAGCTCAATCTTGGAAAAATATTTATCTACTCATAATTGGTCGAAAAAGTCATCAATACAGGGTAGAGGATACTTATTCTTGATCATGATCTTGTTATGTTCCAAATAATAAATATTGTATTGAATTTATTCATCTTTCTTCTTAACAAAAAAACATGTGAATCCCTAGAAATGCACTTGGCCTAATGAATATCATATAAATATTAACCTAGAGTTGATTATTTAATTCCTGCAACTCAATTAGGGGCATTCCATATGGAGTCTTTTAAATAGGTGTAATGCCAGAAATGAGTTCTATTGAAAACTCAACTTCCCAATTCAGAGGAAGACTATGAAACTCTTCTGGAAAGATATCAACAAACTCCCACACAATAGGAATATAATTGATGTTAAGTTTCTCCCCAACCATCTAAGATAAATACCCCTTTAAATATAAATCAAGAAACATAAAATGGACTTAATTACTTTTAGAAGTTTATATTTATCCTCACACTGATAAATGGTTATAAGTTGGTTCATAATATCAAATGTGACTTTCATTCCTCAGTAACTGGTATGGTATCTATATAAATTAATCCAATAAATTCCCAAAACAACATTAAATTCAACTATAGGGAGTATAACTATATTTTATGAATCACTTTCCCACAAAATTCTATCAAATACGAATCATAGACATGAGATGTAATCATCAAAATATAAGTATATTTCACTATTAATTCAATATATAATCATTGAGTTGGTAATGTGATACTCTTAGAAAATTATTTAGATATAAAAGAGTGGGTAGATCTAGAATCAAGTAAGCCATTAACAATTCTAGGGTGGATGGTAAGTGCACCTTTCATCACTTCATTATTGTACCCCACATTATCACTAGTGATTACATGATATTTCCATTCATATATAGGATTAAGAGGTTACTAAAATAAATCATCATCCTTAACCCTCATATTTGATCACTAGATTTCATAATTACCATACTTTTGACATTTTAAATACTAGAGTGTGGGTGATGAATTCAGTGTAGTTTTCTCTATATTTTCATCATTAGTTAATTTCTTCTATCACCTCAATATTATATTGTTCAATGTCCTTTATTTCCAAACTTAAAGTATTTACAAGTCCCGTTAAGACAATTTCTCCCATATTTTTTTCAATGATTCAGGAATAAAGGAAGCCTCATCTTCTTCCCTCCATGGTTTTTATTATTATTATTTCCTTTAAATTCTATCTTTTTTTATTAATACCATGAGATTGATGGTTGATTCTTATCTCCATTTTTAACTTGAGATCACCTTGAAAGATTTATTCATAGCTACAGAAGTCTTGTGTGGATAACACCATTTAGATACATAGGTTCATGATATTGAAGAATTGATCAATATTTCTTTCAGGTGGGATGATAATATCATAATTACACCTCCCAAGTCTTAGAAATTTTACCTCATAGGTACTGGTGCATTCATCATTCTTATAATTTATATTAATGAATTTTTTCTCCATTTTCATACGAATAATATGAGGAAATTACATATTGAAAAATAAACATTTAAACTCTTCTTACTTCGTAGAGTTAATTTCTTCTTATTTACTTGTATTCTGGATAATATTCCCAAATTGATCTTCCTCTCCTTCCTAACAAAAAACATCCAAAATTACTTTTTCATGATCCAAGAATTGGATAATGGATATTATATTTTCAATGGTACTGATCCATTGCTTATAAATTAGTGGATTAGTGGACCCACTAAAAGAAGGTGGATGTTTCCTCATAAAGGACTCAATAGAACATTGTTCTCATCTTTGTTTGTTTATAATCTCAACATGATTCATGTCTTAAGAAAGTTTTGTAACAATAAAAATAATATTTTTCATTCCATCTCACATAACATTTAGTGTCTCAGGATTAAAATCATTACATTTTCGATCATATTCATCATTGACATAGTTTATTCTAGTTCCATCCATTCAAAAAAAATAAAAAACACAGTGTGATAAAAAATAACCACAGTGGGAAACAATATAATCATGAAAATAATTTATAGTATTTAGAAATCGTGACACCTACTTTTCAATTCATGAAACCTTAAGTATAACCAAGTTTATCTATTGTAATAATATATTAAAATCATTTATAATGGTTCATAAATAAAATTTTAATTCACCCAAGAATATCCCACATGAGTGTCCATTTAGGTGTGTAGTCCTAGTCCCACTCATCATATATCAATGAAAATCGAGTTAATACCAAATCTTCCCCTCTAACGTGAACATGAAATTATATAACTCCCACATCCACTTGACAATATCTATACAAGGATTTATTTACTATGAAAATCACACTTCTTTCTTAACAAAAATTTAGGATATTCTCTTATACTTAGTTTTATCCTAAGGGTTCTCACTAAATTTTCCCTATCCTAGTTTCCAAAATTAATTAAGCCTTTATTTGATACCAATTGAGGTGACTCAAAATATTTTATACATAAATATTACATCTTATAAAATGGATATTCATTAAATAACATTTTTATATATTCCATTAAAATAATGGTCTAGTTTATTTAGAAACATGGATACTTAAACAACTAGTAAATAAGAAATCTATATCATCTCTCACTAAGTTTTTAACAACTATCATCCTTCTTAGACATATCATACCTAAAACCTTTATTCATATCCTGGTGAAAAATAAACATAATAAAGGGTGAGCTTAGATTACCAGTAAGGATTAATAAGGTAGATATCAGTAAATAATAATTTTTAATCATAACATGATCATAAGGGTATGGTAACCTGAACCTAGTATTTGAATATCATACCCACCAATTCATAGATCAAAATCATGATTCATGTCATAAATATTTCCAGTTCATAAGAAATGAATCATAAAAAAATAAAATAACATGATCCATGAGAGCATAATATTACCATAATATCATGATATAAAATAGTGTCATAAATTATGGCATAATAATAATTATATAAAAGTTATTTCAAGGCTACCCACCAGGACATTCATTATATGTTAGGCTTGGGCTAACTACTTATTTATCTACTTTAGGATTGGGATAAAAACTTATATACCCTTAATGGGCTTGGTATTACCTTTTATGTACCCATTGATCTCATAAAACATTAGTATTTACCCAATTTATTTGAGGTATATAATGGACCACAAGTTAGATAATTTCAATCCTTTCATATATATTCCACAACATAAGGAAAACATTTATTATTTCATTATAGCTTATCCCATGGAGAAGGAAATGGGTATCGACAATATTTTATCATCATAATAATAAACTATCCAAAAAAATAATAAGTACAATATCATATGATCATTTCCCCCCTTGAATAATAAGTAACATTAGAGGTTTGTATCATAGATTAAAGATATTTTTAAAATATCACTTGAATATTTCTGGAACAGAATACCATTTTCAATTTAAAATAACTAATTTAAAATATAAAAAATTATTAAATATTAGGAGAAATGTTTTATTTGAAAATAAAAATGGAAACATATAAATTAGTCTTCAAATAAAAGAGTATTCATGGTGGTAGGAAAATTTGTATATATAGTATATGTTAAAAGAATATTTCTTTCAAACCTTTAGTAAAACGGACCTCATTTGGAAAATGATAAGAATATTATTTTTAATAATTTTTATATAAAGTCAAAAATGGTTAAAATGACATTAAGAAAAAAAATTTATATTAGTAAATAAATTTTTTAAAACATTCTAAATACAATATGGACATGTTATAAATGATTCCAAACCATAGAGAAAAATAAATTTAGTTTTCCTTACAAAAATTCAATTTTGAGTACTTAGAAAGAGGAAAATGAAATTAAAATATTTAATCTAAAAAATAACCATAGTAGAAGAAACTTCATGAGATTTATTGAGATATATATCATATAATTTCATAATCATTACTTTAAGCATAAACCATCCCAGAAAAAATGAGATTCTGATAAAAAACTCTTACCTTAAGTTTGACATGCTTTATAAGATCTATAAAATATTGTATAATAAAATTAAATGTATTATAATTATATAATATAACCATATTATAAAGTATTATACCATATAAGTTTTACTTATGACATATTATCACTAATTCAATACCAATTCTTTATTAAAATCATTTATTTGCGTGATAAATGTTTCTTTTTCATGTATGCTTCAATTTAGATGTTATGGTCCTTTCATCTTGATAATGATTCCATAATATTCATAATTTTAATAATTATATAAATATAATATTTATTCATTAGATACATATTTATAATCATATGTAAAATTTAGAGATAGAAAAATTAATGACATCGTTCTTTGAGATGGTAGTTTGTACAAACGCATTAATGTTATTTTCATTTTCTAAAAAAAACTAAGAAAGAAAGATAAATTGTATGTTATCATTAAGATTTATAATTATATCATAAAAATAATATATATTTATCAAATATATCATTATATAAATCAATTTTAGAAGGTTATGGAAAATGAATCATATCACTACATGGAGACGGTAGTCTGCACATACGCACAAAAAATACTTTCATTTCCCATTTGATGGAAAAGAGGTGTAAAATGTTTATTTTATTATCCTAATAAAAACTAATTATATTTATGAAATTTTATTAATCATTTTATTATGGAAACAATATTTTCAGATAAGGTTTAAGTAAAAATAATATTGAAAGAACTCGATTGAGATTTATACATCCTCTTTGAGAGATCTCCTTTGGCTTACACCTTAAGCATTGAAATATTGGTCTTAGGAGAATTATATAGGATATAGGATAAATTTAATGAATCTATTATGGTTATGGAATATATATGCTCTGAAATTTAAGGATCAAAATTCATGAATAATGGAGGATTGGAGGTTCACATTTATAAGTGGGGGAGAGGACACACATGGAATTACATAAAATATTTTAATAATACAAAGTAATTTTAATATGAGAATGGTAAAAAATGGAAAAATATTAAAATTTAATATAATATAGTTTCTAAATATATTCAAACAATAATAATTATACATGTTTATGTGACATTATCACCCTTATCTCTTACATTAATGCCCAGAAAACCAATTTTAACCATAATCATGGTAACAAATTTTTACTAATTTTTATATTCATTATGAAAAAAAATCAATCTAGATAATTATAGAATTTGGAAATGATGATTAAAAATATTTAATCCATTTTATAAAATTTAATTTCAAAAATTGGAACAAATTAATTTTAAAATAAGTGTGCAAATTGCAACGAAAACTCATTTTTTAGAAAAATGTATTTTTAAGCATAAAAATGAATTTACTTTCATTAATTGCCTATTAAAAACTATAAATGAAGCTTAGTTTTTTTTATTAAATATATAATCTATAAATTTCATTGAAACCATAAATCAATAAGAATTTATTTAATTTATTATGATATAAACACATTGCACACATAAAAACGGTTTTATGGAAAAACAAATTTACCTTAAAATGATTTTATCTTAATTCCTAACCATTAGATAATAATATATAGATGATTATTAATTAATAAATAAAAAAATTTATTAAAATAATTTTTTAAAAGTGATGAGTATAAAAATTTGTAACACCTATAAAAATACATTCCTTCTAAAAAATACGTCTTTTAATCATAAAATTATTTTATTAAAATTAAGTGATTATAAAAACATTTTTACCAATATACATATATTTCATAATTTTTTTAATACTATTCTTACACTCTAATACAACAAATAATTAATAAATGTATGTTATTTCATAGGTTCATTTACACTTAGCGTTGTGTGTAAAGAAAGCTATTGAATACCTCATGTTTATAAAAAAGCAATGCATATACAATATTGGCATGTTATAGATAGAAATTCCTTTATAATATTTTTTTATTTATTTTCAATAAGGTATAGAAAATATAATCACATTTGTTTTATCTTTTAATAGATTAAGGTTCTTTTTTTTGGAATTTTTTGTAAAAAAATGATCTGTATGCTATTAGTATTGAAAAACAATCCAAAGAGGGATAATTGTAAACCTAATTGAGGATGATATTGTATTTTTTTTTCAATACATGCTGATGAGGTGCTAATAGTTTTTTGAGAGGTTTTTGTATAATTATAAATTCCATGATGATGCTTGAAGAGGTTCTAATATTCTTCTCGTAGTCTTTGAGAATTATATGTTAAATATGAAATTTAGCTAAGTATAAAATGTGTAAGAGACATCTAAAGAATAAATGTAAGAGTCATATGAAGCATAGGAGAAGAATTTCCAAATGAATAACATGCACACAAGATATATCTTGAGGATATATAAAAGTAAATATGATCCACAATGGAAGAAATGACATAGTCATAAATGCATAATAGCCATATGAATGAAATTGTAAGAATCATTATGATAGTAGAGATAAAAACTAGCAATGGTAGTACATTTCTTAGGAGTGATTTGATAGTTTGTAAGAGTCATTAAGAGTGTAAAAACACTACAAAAAAATGACCCAATTAGAGGGGGTTATGTTTTAGTTTAGAAAGGGTTATAACCCCTTCTAAACTCATTATTGGTGGTTATGACGAACAGCTGATAATGTGCTTGTCTACTATTGTTAGACGTGGTATTAAGGAACCACCGGTAAAGTAATGAATAATTTAATAGTGATTGTATTATAGATGGTTAAAATCCCCTCTAATTTCACTGTAGAAACACTATTTAGAGGGGGTTTTAACCCCCTCTAAATTGTTTCTCAAACTAGAGGTGGTTTTCAACCACCGCTGGTTGAGTTGCAAGATCCATAATAAAGGAGATTCTGAGAACCACCTCTCTTTAATACTCAGATATAGGGGGTTTTGTCCCCCCTATAATTGAACCATATTAGAGGAGTTTTACATGTAAGAGTCATATAAATCATAAGAGAAGAATTTACAGATGAATAACATGCACATAGGATATATCTAGAGGATATGTAAAAGTAACTTTAATCCCCAATGGAAGAAATGACATAGTCAAAAATTCATAATAACCATCTGAATGAAATTGTAAGAATCATTCTGATAGTGGAGTTGAAAACTAGAAATGGAAGTACATTTCTTAGGAGTGATTTCATAGTTTTTAAGAGTCATTCAGATTGTACAAACATTACAAAAAATGACCAGATTAGAGGGTGTTATTTTTTTAGTTTAGATGGGGTTATAACCTCTTCTAAACACATAAGTGGCAGATATGAGGAACTACCACTAATGTGCCTATCTACTATAGTTAGAGGTGGTTTAGAGGAACCACTGGTAAATTAAGGAATAATTTAGTAGTTGTTCTATTATAGGTGGTTAAAATCCCCCTCTAATTTCACTGTAGAATCTCTATTTAGAGGGGTTTTTAATCCCCTCTAAATTGTTTCTCAAACTAGCGGTGGTTTCCAACCACCGCTAGTTTAGTTGCATGAGTCATAATAGAGATGATTATGGGAAACACCCATAGTTAATACTTAGTTAGAGGTGGTTTTGACCCCCTATAATTGAACCATATTAGAGGTGGTTCTAGAACCACCTCTAAATAATTTATTTGGTGTTTATAAAAAAAATCTCTGCAGTGATCCGGCTCACGACAACCAGCCCCAATGTACCACGACACCTCCAGTTATCCATCCCTATTGTTATAGTGCCCACACCCTATCCAACCCCTCTAGTATAGAATCCCTACCGTTCTATTGCCCACACACGTGTGTCTCCCTCCAGTATCGTCACCTGTGGCCTACGACCCTCCCCTCTTGTTCCCCTTCACAAGTACACCCACGTCACACAGTGCCCACACCCCACCCAATCCCTCCAGTACACAATCCATACTATTCAAGTGCCCACACCCATATGGCCCCCTCTAGTACCGTCACCTATGGCCTATGGCCCTCCCATCTCGCCCCCTTCACCCGTGCACCCACATCACACCTAGAAATCCCGCAATCGTTTTTAAAATATTACATCGGTGAGTTTTGAATACCACCTGCATGTAGACCCATCACTGATAACAGTATCACATTTTCATTTTATTAATACTTTTACATATTATTTAATTTATATCTATTTTGAAACTAATTTAAATAAATATTATTTCAATAAATATTTAAATGCATATATAATTATTTAAATTAATATATACATTTCTATATTATATATTTGTGTATTTATACTATACTACATTTATATTATATTAAATTTATACACCTATATTATATTAAATTTATAAATTTATATAAACTATATATGGTATATGTGTATTTACATATATTTGAGTATATATTTTATAATTCTATTTATGTTATGTATATACACATATATTTATATATTTATAGATATATTTATGTAAATTATTTATAAACTTAAATACATATTTATATATTATGTATATGTTTATTTATATAATATATATATACATATATATATTTAATATATTTATATAATGTCTTTAAAAATATAATTATATAATGTATTTCCATACATATATTTATTATTGTGTAAATTAATATATATTTATTTGTACAAATTGTATTATATTATATATATAATTAATATTATATGAAATACATATATATGAAATACAATTTATATAAATATTTATATGTTATATAATTAATATTATATGAAATACAATTTCTACTAATATTATATATGAAATACAATTTATAAAAATATTATATACGAAATACAATTTATACAAATATTTCTATAATGTATTTCAACCCATATATTTATTATTATGCACATTAATATATATGTATTTCAATAAATATAATTGTATAATATTATGTACATTAATATATATGTATTTCAATAAATATAGTTGTTTAATATTGTGTACATTAATATATATTTATTTGTATAGATTGTATATCATATTATATTAATTATATATATTATAAAATCATAATCATATCATTTAAAAATATATTTATTATTATTATTATATAAATTATAAAAACGACAAGCTTGGTTTTTTCTATGACTAATTTTTTAAACAAATTATACTTATGTGTATATTTATATAATAGTTTTATGCTTTTATGTTATATATATTCAATATTACATGAAATAAAATTTATACAAATAAATATATATAAATTTACAAAAAAAATATACAATTATATTTCTGAATATATATAAATACAATTAAATACCATCATATAATTGGAAATATATAATATAATTAAATGATTTATATATACTAAATTAATTTATAATTAATATGGTATAATAATATATATATAAAATAATTATATAATATATATAAATTTTGATGTAATAAAATATTTATAATATAATATTAAATATTATAAATATTATTTATATATATATATATATCATTTAATTATATTATATATATCCAATATATAAATATAATTGTTTAATTTTATGTACATTTATATATTTATATTATATATATTATAATTATAATTATAAAAGTGTACAATTAAAGATAAATATAATTATATAAATATAATTGTACAATTTTACGTACATTTGTATATTTATATTATACATATTATATTATAAATATAATTATATAAATAAAATTGTATAATTGAAAAATTAAATATAAATATATATATATATTATCAATATTTTATAATATATAAATTTATAAATTCATATTTTTACATAAATATACAATAAAAATGTATCTAATATAATATATATATATATTATAAATCATAATATAAATGTATAGTATTTATAAAACCATATATAAATTTTATACATTAGAATAAATAAATTTATAAATATATTTATATTATCTTCACCAATATTTATATATGTATACATTTTTTTTATATGTTTAAGTATTTATTTAAATTATTTATATAGCGTAGTTATTTGTGTGTGTGTGTTTATATTAAATTTAAATATATTTATATAATATTTTATGCAGTATGTATATATACACACACACACACATGTTCACCCACACGCATATATTATAAAATTTTAATTTATATGAGATTTATTTTAAAAAACAAATAAATGATTTGTGGTGGTTAAAACACCATCCGGTCAAAGGGATTAGCAACGGTTCATGAACCCCCTCTAATTTCTTTAATTACGGTGGGTTGAAAACCCCCTCTAATTTCATAAAATATATAGGGTTAAAACCCCCCTCTAATTTCTTCAATTAGTGGGGTTCATAACCCCTTCTAATTTCTTAAATTAGAAGCAGTTCAAAACCTTCTCTAATCAAAGGTATTAACATTATTTCATGAACCCCCTCTAATTTAAGATATTATAGGGGTTTTTAAACCCCCACTATTTCCTTTAAAAACAATTTCCATGTTATATATATATATATAGCCTTTGATATATGTCCAAATGAATATTATATATATGTAGTGCCTCTAAAATCCAGCCAAACAAATAGGGATAATAATTATTAAATTAGAGGTGGTTTTGACACAACTACCTCTAAAATACAACCAAATATTACAAAGAAAAATGCTAAAAAAATTCGAGGTGGTTGTTCATAACCCCCTCTAAAATGAATTTCGATTGGGTTGTGCATAACCCCCTCTAAAAAACTACCACTAATCTGATGTTTTTTTAGTGAAACCAGAAATTGGAAGGGAATTAATTTCATAAGAGTCATTTGGAAGATAATAATATATATCCATAGGAAACAAATAGAAAAGTGACAAAGTATTTTATTTACAAATGTAAGTTCTTTTTCTAAGGGGTGGGAGTTTCAGGATGAAATATTCTAAAGAGAGATTAATTCAAATGATGGTTGACCTATTCTTCAAGGATTTAAATATCATTATTTCAATTATAATAATGATTCATTCATGTATTTAATATTATGATATTATTTTATTGTTCAAATATGAAATATTATATTTCTTTGAATAATCCAATATTCTAGTCAATATTTATGGAGGTAATAATTGAGGAAGAGGCAGAACCGTGAGAAGGGTTTCATGTCTTGAAGATTAAGAACATGAAGTGAAGTGAAGGGCTGCACCATGAGGTTCTACGTATGTGAAAATTCATGCCAACATTTATAGAATAAATTCCCATACTTTTTAAGGGATATTTAAATAAGAATAATCTCAAGCATCATGGATATTTAATTTCAGTTTAAATAAAATCTTTGATTGGGGTTGAATGAGAATAAAGGAGAAGCTTTTGTTGCTGATTATGAAAGGATATTTCCATATTCAGATATTGAAAGATATTCATGTGATTTGAATTATATAAAAAAATAAAATAAGAGATGGTGGAGAGTGTTATTGTTGTATCTAATACTGTATTATAGAAGAAGAACCTGGATATAAAACAATATGGTGGGCAACACTGTTGAGTATTTCCATAATAGGAAAGAATAAAGAATATTAGTATCTTTTAAGTCTATTAGTGACTTGTGCTAGCACTAGTAATAACTCTTACACTATTAGAAAATGACTTTGTAGACATCTACCTATTACCATGGTCAGTCGAATCATTGTTGTAGGGTTGCCTGTGACAACAGTTCAATGTGGGCCATGGTTGTAGGTCTGCTAACTTCATCCTACAACCATGATTGATGTGTAAAATGGAGATAAGCGGGTGTAGTGAATTCTTACAAACATGGAAAGGGACCGGAAAAGTCTTGTGGCCATTGTCCACATAGACTATGAGTGTGGGCTATTCCCACAAAACCTACAACTACAGTTTATGTGGATCATGTCCAAATGTTTCAAGATCCAATTAAAATAATTATAATTATATAATATTATATATACACACATGCATGTGTGTGTTTATGAGTGTATTTATACATATATATCATCATAGATTTGTGCATCATAGATAAATTATATGATAGGTTCTATGATCAAATCACATTGTTGTGTTTAATTTTTCAAATGATATGACCAAAACCATAAACACTGGACTAAGATATCCTATGGTCACTTTCCATCCAAGTTAGTTGAGGCCTTATGGCCATATTTACAAGCCTTGGTCATAGATTGAACAATATTCTAACAGAAATAGGGCCTGAAGTCTACATGGATCATGGATATGGGATACAATCGTGGTCCTTGAGCCTACTACCACATATTTGGCTTATGAAAATAGGCTAATTTTCTATTAGTGATCAAAATGGTGTTTGTTATTTTGATTGTAACAGTAAGTTGCTGCATTCATGAAAGTTTGGTTTGTTCCAGACTTCATATAGGTTCAAGATCATAGCATTGCCTAATTTATTTGTTAATAATAAATGGATTACTATTTTTTCATGGGATAAAAACCACCACATGTTGAGGATGTACTAATCCATCTCAAAGGAAAACCTTGTTAAAAAATTAATTATTCTTGATTTTCATTTATCCACCATTGTGATTTAAAGGTAGATACACCTCAAATAAGCAAAAGTGTGGTAGTAATTTTAAAGGAAAAACACTTAACATTAATTTACCCCCCACAATTTTTATCTCAACCCATTTTATCCAAACATTTTTCTAGATTTTGTGTGTGAGTAGGAGTTTTCTTCACTTCTGGTTTCTCTACATCTATGTGTTTTTTTATTTTCTTAAAAAATCATGTTGATGTGGTGTTATTTTCATGAACATAGGACAAACATGGTATAAATCATGTTAATTCATGTGTATTTTACTTTATTTTTCTTTTATTTTTTGGGTTTTGTGGTTATGATTTTTTTTTAAAATTTCATTATTAAAATTGATATTTTATACACCTTTGTTAATGTGTTGGTTGGTGTTACTCAACCTCTTCCCCTCCCACCCACCAACATGTTTGGTGAATTTTTTTCACACTTAACAATGTATGGCTTGTACATGATTTAAAAATTATTTTTATTTCATTTATCATGTTTTATTCCAAAGGTTTTATCATTTTTTTAGTGGTGGAGGTCTTAAAGTGATGTACTATTACATATGAGGCCTTTAGCATTGCAAGAAAAGCGATTTATCTGCACAAAAATTTCTTAGAGTATAATTATTGTTAAAATTTCCCATCTTTTATTAATGTGGGGAAAATCAATAATAAAGGCCTCTTTAATCAGTACTAAAATAAAGAGCTGATAAAGGGGAAGTTTATCAATGCATTATTTTAGCGTTGATAAAGGGTTCCTTTATCGATGATTTTCTATCACTGATAAAGGGGTCATTTATCAGTTCTTTTCTAGAAATGATAAAGGGGTACTTTATAATTTATTTTTATAGTTGATAAAGGTAACCATTATTAGTTCTTTTCTAGCACTGATAATGGCCATGTAACTGCTACAAAGTTGTAGCAGCCCTACGGAAACCATATAACAACAAACCCAAATAAAATACCTAATAGATAGAAATAAAAATATATAAAAAATAATATTGAAATACAAATATGAAATTACACTGTCATTTAAATTCATAATTTACATAAAAAATATTTTCATTGATTTTATATTTATAATTAATCAAAAAAAATATAGCCAATATACAAAATTATTACTCTTTTTTCCGGACTTCTCCAAATATCAACATCAGAAAAAAAATCTTATAATAAAACCAATAATGGTTTTAGTAATAACAAATATAAAAATAAATAAATTTTAATTTTAATGTTATATAATCCACATGTGATAATTTATATTATTAATTAATATATATTAATGATATAATCAGTTAATCATACATTAGATTGATGTGCGGTGAATTAAAACACATCTAAAATGAATTATGGATCACTTTCCTAAAGTTAGAAAACAATCCAAACTTGTTTTCTCAGTTTTGGATATGTGGTGCACAATTTAAACTAAAATAACACTTTTATATTAAAAACATCAACTTTGATTCATACTAACCTCATCATGTTTCAAATTAACATGTGGTTGATTCCTACATGCCACAAATGAATTATGTATTGTGTTCTTAAAGTTTGAAAAAAAAATCCAAGATTAATTTCTTAGTTTTGGTTATGTGATACGAATTTTAACCAAAATGGAATTTATATATTGAAAACATGCACTTTGAGTCATGCCTTCTACATTGTTTATTGAATTGACATACGGTTGATTCAAACCCCTCAAAAATGAATTATGTATTGTTTTTATAAAGTTTAAAAATAATCTAAGCTCGTTTTTTTATTTTGGTTATGTGATGAGTTTTAAAATGAAAATTAATCTTTTATATTGAAATCATGTACTGTGATCCAAACCGACCACATCATGTTTCAGATTGATGTGTGGTAGATTCCTATATGTAATAAATAAATTTTGTAATATTTTAATAAATTTTGAAAACAACCTGATCTCTTTTTCTCAACTCTAGCTATATAACACTCATTTTAAACTTAAATATCACTTCTATATTGAAAATATAAACTTAGATTCATACCATTAACATAGTGTAAGGGATTCATGTGTTGTTAATTCCTACATTTCAAAAATGACTTATGGATCTTTTTCCTAAAGTATAAAAATAATATTAATGTAATGAAAAAGTATTTTTTAGTAATATTTATTTCCCAACAAAATGTGTGTTGTATCATATTATATACTATTATACACATAAAAATATAAAGAAACCAAGAAATACTATTTTCACTACTAAATATTTTTACATTAATCAACAATAAAACCAATTAAAATTTCAAACATCAAAAATGGACAAAAAATATAAAATAGAAAATCTAAAAATTGGAAAATATGGATTTCCCCAATCTACTAGAATCATCACCCCCACTGGAAAAACTATAGATATGAAGAAATATACTAGTAAACCAAGAAACATAATAAAACATGGTAATATATAACCTTTATTGGAATTGATTTGATATTGAGTGAAAGAATGAAGTGGTATTTATAGGATGGAAAGTGACTGTTGAGAATAGTAACCTGATCATTGGGAATAGTAACTTGATATTTGGAATAGTAATTTTACCTCAAAATAATAATTTTTAATACAAAAATATTTATCATTATTAATTTATTTAAATATAAATTTTATAATTCCAAAAAAAGTATCATGATTAAGAAACTCAAAGAAAATATAATCTCGTTTTTAATAAACTATATTTTAAAGTATTTTGTAAAAAAATATTTTTATAATAAAAAATAAAAATACCAATTTTAGATACTTATTTTTATGAAATTAATATAATTTATGAAATCATAATTTTAAAAATATCCAAGGGTTATTTTTTTTTAATTTTCTGAAATACTTCAATTTTCAGGTGAATAGTAAAAGTAAAGTTTTCCCATAACTAGTGTATCTAAAATTACATTATTCATGATGTAACAGTGACATAATACTTTATAGAACTTTATTTAAAGTCATGATATATTTTATTTCATATATTATTCATTAAAATATGATAAACTTAATTTCCAAACCTAAAAAGTAATTTCCAAAACCTAAAATCAAAACTGATTTCTTAAAATTATGATTTTACTTGCTTTCCACTCTCCTTTTTAATAACCTAATTAATTCAAATTATAAATGGGGTTTAATGTCCTAAACTCATTATATTATATATATATATGATTTATAATTTCAAAAAAATGATATTACCAGTTTTATTTTTAAGATATTATTTTATTCAATATTTTATTCTAACAATACACCTCTCCTCAAGTATAAATAACCCATGTCCCTCCACTTGGAAAAAAACTACCCCCGCCCATTAGAAAGACCAATATCTACCCAAATTATCCCTATAAATCCCATTATAATACTTAGGGACATTCTTGAGCAATAAAACTCCAATCACCTAGAATTTATAATATTGTACAAGAGAAGCTACACCGAGGATTAAGTCCCAAACCACTTTTCTCTTTTTTTATTTATTATTACTCTTCCCTTTATTTTTTCTACCAAACCTTTCATACAAAAACCCTAAAATAATTAATTAGGTAGTAAATTGACATTATATTAATGATTTTATCCTACATTAAGTATCACACTACTATATATATATAAATTTTAAACTTATACATCCCACACTCATGATAATGTCATGTCAAAGGTTGGTTAACCACCTACAGAGACATTTCCATGTCAACACATATAACTATAGTCATGGACAGATATTATAAACTATATATAATATATAAAAATTTAATTAAATTCATTATAATATTTTATAATTAATTATACAAATGTATAAATTATATTTAAAAAAATTGAGAATTCGAAGAAAAAATGATAAATTTTTAAGAAAAACATGATATCAAAGAGATTCAATTTCAATAGAGGAAATTAATAAATAAAATAAAATGATTATAATTTATAAATAGTTTTATAAATGAATATAATTTACTTTCGGATCAATATTTTAATAAATATAATTTTATTATTCAGGATGTGAAAAAGTGACAAAATAAAGAGAGAATAAAAGTAAGAGCATTATCAAACCCAATTCCATTATTTGGGTTATTCTCTCTTACATAATATGATTTTTCATATTATGTTATTAAAATATCCTTTCCCTTTTCCTTTAGGGATATACATGTCCCTACCATGTCAAAAAATATCTAAGATTTTTTTTTCAAAGTGACTTCAATTTCAAAAACATCATATTTTACTCATATTGAAATTCTTCTTGTACACTCAATAATAATGATGTATTATATCCTATTATGGTTTACCTTATTAATTTTGGAACCAAAAAGTTTATTCATGAATGTATGATTCATGAAATCCTTATGAAACCCAATCTGTTCATTGGGTTTACTTCATGACTTTGATTAATACATGTTCTATGTGGAATGCTTGATTATATAAATGGTATAATGTCATTGGTGGGACCAGAATTATATATACCTATAATTCATTGGATAATGTGATGTATCTCATGATATAATGTAAAACATACATGAACATGATACTTGATTTTTTCATAATGATGATGTTATGATTATTCATATATGCTATGCGTGAACATGATTCTATCTTTATTCAAAACTATATGTTGTATTTGACCACTAAGACATTATGTTTCATTTTTATGAATTGCCACATTACATGACTTTATCCATTCTTTCCCACATGATGTTTATTATAATTATATGATTATATTATGATGATGATGATGGTGATGTTTATTCTCACCCATGTTATATTGATTTGTGTCCCTTATTCATCCTCTTATTGGGATTTTAGATCACCCCTTTCATTGATGTATATCAATATATGATCACTTGTAATAAGGATAATTTGGGGGACACTAAGAAGATATAGAAGATGGAATTAAATAATGTTTCTGTTTTATTATGTAAAATTTATATATGTTTATAATTTTACAAAGACACTAAACCTTTATATCCAAAATTTGTAATAATATTATGTTGTTTATCTTTAAAATGGTGTAATAGTCTTGTAAGAAAAAGTAGGGTCATTAAAGTTGGTATCAGAGCATGTTTTTTTTAATTTGGGAATTAGGATTATAAAACAAGAGTGAAAACCATAAGTATAAGTCTATATATTTGAAAAACATCCTAGAATAATCTTTTTAGAAAATGATATACATAGGTGTCCCATAAGATATGCCTTTACATTTAGTTGTGAAAATGAATAAATTATTTATTCCTGATTTTTTGAGTTATATTTTGTTCAAAAAATTTTAATTTCATAAAATAGTGGGAATTAGGAGAAACCAAGTCAATAATTCATGGGATGGATAATGAAACGATTGTTTGAATGACATCCCCAATGCTACGGGAGGTGGATTTAAAATCATTATGATGATGCCTACAGAACTATCTCATGTTATGAATAAAAACCTTAACCATGTGAAACATCCTACCTCACCCGAGAAGGATAAACTAGACATTGATTTCTTTAGGTGGAAATGACCACCGACATTTAGTGGAACTTATGATCCACTTGTCATAAAAAAGTGTATTAACTCAATGGATAATTATCCATTTTTATGAGGAGAAGGTGAATCTAACCATTTATCATTCAGATAAAGAGGATAACCAATGGTGGGTGTTGATTAAGAACTCTAAGCCAAAGGATTAAATAGAAGAGATGGAGTGGGAAGACTTTAAGAAAATATTTTTTACCAATTATTTCCCTAAAACTTTTTGAACAAAGGTGGATAGAGAATTTATATAGTTGAAAAAAAATTATGGTGAATCTATCATGACATATGAAGAAAGCTTCACATGTCTTGAAATATATGCCTCAGGTTTTGTTATCAACAATGATATAAAAATATATATATTCTTCAGTGGTTTAAAACTACGCCTTTTAAAGGATCTTGTAATTTGAGACTTTGGGAGTTATAAATAAGTGGTTTGATGTGATCTCAATGTAGAGATGGGGTTTAGAGAATGATCACATGGTTATGTAGAAAAAATAATAATAATAGAGTTTTAATCTTGTGGGTTAAATGAAAAATTATGAAATAGGATCCAACTACCCACATATAAAAAATGTGGAAAGAAACATCGTGGGAATTTCCTCAAAGGTATGGGGAAATTCATCATGTTCGGGAGAGAAGGAAACCAAACCCATGAATTTCGAAGAGAAACTACTTCAAATATATCTTTTATCAGTGCTAGAAATAGATTTTAATAGTTCTATAAAAGCATTGTCAATCTTGGTGAAGATAAAGTGGGTCCCTTTTATCAGGGCCTCGAAAAGAGCTGATAAAGGCCCCTTTTATCAGCGCTCAAAAAAGTACTGATAAAAGTAAAAATAAAATAAAAATTAGAGACCCCTTTTAACATCTCCTGACACCCCATTTAAGAAGTGCATGCCAGCCCCCCCCCCCCCCTCAACAGTGCTCGAAATCCCCCCACCTATAACCACCCCCACCCTCCTACCTTTAACAGTGCCCTCTTGCACTTTAACAGTTCTATCCCCCCTCCACTTGCATGTGCACCCCTGGATCTACCTAGATTCGAACTCGAGACCTCTTCCCTGTGCACCTGAGTACTTTACCACTCCTCCATATTGTTTTGTTCTCCATTTAATGAAATATATATATATATATAGTTATATTTATTCATATATTATAATATCTTTACATTAATATGTATATATTTAGCTATATTAATATACATATATATATATATATATTCGTATATTAATATCTATTAATATCTATTTATTTATGTATATATATAGTAATATTTTTTATCCGTATATGTTTTCATATATTAATATATATTTAGTTATATATTTATTCATATATTAATATATATTTGTAAGATTAGTTTTAAATACATTTTTAAAATATGTTTTTTGTGTGTGTGTATAAAGAAATAAATAAATACATATATACAACATACATACACTTGTGTATATATTATATATGTTTATATCTATAAGTATAATTATACTTATTTATATATATTTATATATATTTACATTATTATATATTAATATATAAATTTATTTGTTCAAATATATAGATAATATATATCAGTTTCCTAATACACACACGCACTAATATATACACACACACAGATGCACACACATTATATAGGTTTATAAATATTCATATTCTTGTATTTTAAATAAAATGGATATTATTTTTTATTTAGATAAGGCTTATATATTAATAAATATATTTTATATGTAAATAATTTTAATTATTTATTTAAAAAATTAAATTTTTAGGTGTGAATATATAAAATATATATATATATTGTTATATGTTTGATTATAGATAATATTACATTTAGAAAAATGATTAAATTTAAAAACCATTATATCAATATGAATGCAAGACCTGTGAATAAATTTAGTCTCCACCAAAAAAGGGCAAAAATACCCCCATACATGAGCTTGAAAATCCATCAAATGTTAAAAAATTGGGGTACGCCATCTAAAAACTCAGTTTTAGAGAACTGATGGTCCTTTTCCTCTAAAAACCTTTATTGGGGTCCCCCCAAGTCACATGGGTTTAGAGATCATCACAAGATTCGATTTGATATGTGGTATAGTGCAAACAGACATCCGGATCAAAAGTTATAGCCGTTTGAAATTTGAGTTGTTTTTTCAACTTATTTTAGATCTTTTATTTATTTATTTATTTATTTATTTTATATAAAAATTGTTATTAATTGGATATTATTTGATAAAAATTATAAAACTTTTAATTAAAAATATTTTTTAAATTATTTCATAATCTTTTTTTTCTAAATATCTTATATATTAAGTTTAAATTTCTATTTATACTTATCTAAAACACATTTAAAAAATAGATATTATATTTAAATCAATTTTATGGAATTTATATATTTATATATTTATATATTAATATATTACTTTTAATGATTTTTTTTAAATAGACCATTTATCAGTGCTAGTAAAAAACACTGATAAAACCCCCTTTAACAGGGCTAAAAAAGCACTAATAAAGGGGTACTTTTAACAACTCTTTTTTAGCGCTTTTAAAGGGTACCCCCTTTATCAGTGCTTTTTTTAGTGTTGTAAAAGGGGTGGCACTATGAAAACCAGTTTTTTTGGTAGTGAGGCCTTAAGAGACCTACCAACATGATGGAGGAAAGAAGGGCACCTCTTAATGAACCACTAATGATTCAATGCTTCAAATATAGGGAGAAAGATAATTATGAAAGTCAATTCACTAAACCTTGAGTATTTGAGGGAAATTAGCATAAGTAGCCACCAAATCTAAAGGATAAATGGGAAGCTTATTCCATAACTAATACTAAATTAGAGCATGAAAATGAATTCATAAAAGGTACACTTTGTATTCACAAAAGAATGGAAAAAGTGTTATTTGATTCTAGTTCTATGCATTCTTGTATGTCCTGAATGTTTTCTAGAACCATTTGAAGTGGAGATATCCAAAAAAATACATGGTGGTGAAATAACCACAACCCAAGTGTTGAAATATTCTCATGTTGGTGTATTTGTAAATATTCTTCCAATTAATCTCATAATGCTTCCCTTGGTGGAATTAGATGTTATACTATGATGGGATTGGGTCTCATTATATAGATCACACATCAAATATTGGGAAAAGGAAACCACTTTTCATATTTTGAACTATCCCATGACCCTCAAAAAATGAAAGGAAGATCATGAATCTCCTTTGTAAAATATATCAACAGTGTGGGTGTTGATACCCTCTAAAGAAACATACCTTACCCAAATGGTTGTGTCAAAGGAAGGTATCAATCCTGAGGAAATTCCCATTGACATGGAATACATTGAGGTGTTTTTTAAAGAGTTTCCTAGGAATCCCCTAGATCATGAGGTAGATTTATCAATAGAGCTCATACTCAGAGCTACCCCTATCTCAAAATTCCCCTACATGATGGTCCTGATCAAACTGGAAGAGTTAAAAAGAGGATATAGAAGCATTTGGACAAATGGTTCTTACACCCATGTGCATCACTTTAGGGTGATCTAGTTCTCTTTTTTAAGAAGAGTTATGGATCAATGTGATTGTGTATAGATTACTAGGATCTCAATAAGATCACCATAATCAAAACTTATCTTATTCCAAGGATTGGTGACTTGTTTTTTCAACTATGAGGAGATTAATACTTCTCAAAGGTGGATCTTAGATCTAGATATTATCAACTTAAGGTGAAAGAGGAAGATATTCATAAGGCTGATTTTCATACTAGGTATGGACACTATAAGTTCATAGTGATTCCATTTGGACTTACTAATACCCCTGGAATATTTATGGGTTTGATTAATAGAGGATTTAGAGGATACCTCAATAAATTTTTGGTAGTGTTTAACGATGATATTCACATTTATTCCAAGAGAAAAGAGGAACATGAAGAGCATTTAATAATTGTTTTAGAGATATTAAGGTAGGATAAAATGTATGCTAAGTTTATAAAGTGTAACTTTTGGATGAAGCAAGTCACATTATTGGGGAACGTGATCACAAGTGATGGGATTTTTGTGGACCCTTCAAAGACAAAGGAAATTGAAGAATGGATCGGTATAGTAGTGTCATGGAAATTTACATTTGTCCTGTCTTAGCTGGGTACTATTTAAATTTTGTGAGAATTGCTTTATGATTGTCTATCCCACTAACTAATTTAACACAGAAAGGGGTAAAGTCTTCCTAGATTAAATAATGTGATTAAGGCTTCAAGGAGCTCGAGGAGAGGCTAATAATTGCACCTATACTCATACAAAAAACAAGTATAGAAGTTTTTGTGATATACAGGGATGCTTCAAGGAAAGTATTTAGTTGTGAACTCATGAATAATGATAAAGTTATAGCTTACGCCCCATGATAGTTGAATATCCATGAGTAGAACTACCGAACAGATGATCTGGATCTATAAAATGTTTCTTTCTTTGAAAATATAGTAGAACTATCTATATGGTTAGAAGAATGACATATATATTGATTATAAGAGTCTAAATTACATATCCACATAGAAGGATCTCAACATGCATCAAACAAGATTGTTAGAGATAATAAAGGACTACAATTCCTTTATTCACAACCATTTGGGAAAGGAGAACATGTTAGTTGATGCTCTTAGCAGAAAAGAACCTTCCACTCTATCCATAATGAGTATTGAGAAAGAAAATATCTTCATGGAAATGAAAAGTATGAATCTATAAATTATAAAAATAGGGAATAAATCCTACCTTCCCAAAATTATTTCCCAACCATCCATCCAAGATAAGATCAAGGAGGAACAAAGGGATTGTCTGGAACTATAAAAGATGGTGAAATAAGTAATGAAATGGAATCTACATGAGTTCCAAATTGATTATAATGGTGTGATTTGGTTTGGAACAAGGATTTGTATGCCTACGTCACTTGAGATACAGAATGTGCTATTGGATAATTAACATAGCTCATCTTTCTCTATCCATACATAAATTACCAAGATGTGTTGTGATCTTCGGGAACACTTCTGGTGGGATCACATGAAGAAGGATATTGTTAAGTACTTCTCAAGGTCTTTGTTATGTTAGGAAGTTAAATTAAAGTGACAAAAGTCCAAAGGGATGATATAATCATTGTCTATACCCATGTGGAAATGGGAGAAGGTCACCATATACTTTCTCACTGGTCTCTTGAAAAAATATAAAGGAAACAATGTGATATGGGTTTTGGTGGACCGACTCACAAAGACTACCCACTTTATCATTATTTGGGAAGATTTCTCACTTGAACACATTTACAAGGTATATGTGAAGGAATTGGTGAGGCTACATGGGGTACCAATTTCAATCATCTTTGATAATGTTATAGGGTTCACTTCTAAATTCTGGAGAATTCTTTAATATTTTTTGAGTACTGAATTGAATTTCAGTGTGGCTTATCACCCCCAAACTGATGGAAAATCTAAAACGAATATTCAGATGCTTGAGTATATGATAAGACCTACTCAATGAAATTTAAATTAGTATGGGATCATCATCTCCCATTGGTTGAGTTATTATATAACAACTTACACTCAATTATACAAATGGATCAATATAAATCTTTGTATGGGAAGTGATGTAGGACTCCATTGTTTTGGGATTAAGTTGGTGAATGAAAGCTACTTGGACCTAATCTTGTGAAAGAGATGTCATAGAAGGTTCAATCCATCCAACAAAATAAAAATTTTTCTCAATGAAGGTAAAAGATCTATGCTTACAACCATCAAAGGGGCTTGGATTTTAATGTTGGAGATAAATTTTTCCTTCAAATATCACCATGTAAGAGATTCATGAGGTTTGGAAATAATTGGAAGCTTATCCCGAAGTACATTGGCTCCTTTGATATCCTTGATCGCATAACAGTAGTGGACTATCGGATTGCACTTCCACCAAATATGGATCAAGTTCATGATGTGTTCCATGTATCTCTCTGGAGTAAGTAAATACTTGACCCTTCACATGTACTAAGTCTGGAGGTGATACAACTAGAAAATTATCTATCATATGAAGAATTAAGGGTTAATATCTTGTACTGTAGATACAAAGTTCTGCACAAAAAGAAAAATCACATTTTGAAAGTTTTTTAGTGGAACCATAATTATGAAAAGGTGACTTGGGAGATTGAGGAATCGATAAAACATAATTACCCTCTCTTATTCTCAACTGAGAATATGAGTTGAAATTTCGGGGATGAAATTTAAAAAGGGAGGGAGTATGTAATGGCCCAGTGCTTATTAGTGATATTTTTTCCCTAAATAAATTTGTGTTGTATCATATTATAAAATTTTATATGCATAAAAAATATAGATAAAGAAATAATGACTTTGTTTTATTCCTTAATATTGTTACATTAATCAGCAATTAAATTGATTAAAATTTCAAACATTATAACTGGGCAAAAAAATATAAAATAGAAAGGTAAAATGGGAAAATATGGATCACCCCAATCGACTAGAATCATCACCCCCAATTCAAAAACTATATAGAAGAAGAAAAATATTATAAAAATAATCAAAATTAAATAAAATGCAAATATAGAACCTTGATATTAATTGAGTTGATATTGAGTTACAAAATACAATGGTATTTATAGGAGGGAAAGTGATTGTTGGGAATAATAACATGATTGTTAGAATAGTGATTTTCCTAAAAATAATAAATTATAAAAAAAATAATATTTATCATGATTAATTTATTTATATATAAATTTTATAGTTCCAAAAAATAAATATCATGATTAAGAAACTCAAAGAAAATATAATCACATTTTTATTAAACTGTATTTTAAAGTATTTTGTAAAAATAATTATTTTTATATTAAATCTAAAATTACATATTTTAGAAATTAACTTTTATAAAATTAATATCATTTTTTAAGTCTTCATGTATAAATTATCCCATGGTAATTTTTTGGTAATTTTCTTAAATACTTCAATGTTCAAGTGAATAGTAAAAATATAGTTTTTTACACAACCAGTGTATCTTAAATTACATAATTAATGATGTCATGGTGGAATAATACTTAATATAAATTTATTTTCAGGAATTATATATTTTATTTCATAAATTATCCATTAATATATGATATAATTAATTTCTAAACATAAAAATAACTTCCCAAAACCTAAAGTCAAAATTGATTTGTTAAAATAACAATTTTACTTTCTTTCTACTCTCATTTTTAATAAACTAATGAATTCAAATTATAAAGAAGTTTTAAAGTCTTAAACTATTTATACTATATTAATATATGATTTATAATGTCAAAAATTTTCTATTAAAAGTTTTACCTTTTTATATTATTTTATTCAATATTTTATTCTAAAAATGCCCATCTCCTCAGGTATAAATATCCCCTCTCTATCCCCTTAGAAAACCAATCCTCCCACTCAATAAACATCCCAATATCTATCACAATACTCCCCCTACTACACATTATAATACTTAGGGACATTATGTATAAATCCAACTCCAATCACTAAGGAGTTATAATGTCGTTCAAGAGAAGCTACAACAAGGATTAAGTAAGTTTGTATTTACTATTCTCTCTTTTTTATTTCTTATTTATCTCTTATTTATTTTTTTACACCAAACCTTTCAAAACTAAACCTTAAAATAATTATTTATTTAGTAATTTAAAATTATATTAATGATTTTATCCTATAGTAATTATCATACTATTGTAAATATAAATTTTAAACTTATACTTCCTGTTCTCCTGATAATGTCTCGTCAAAGGTCGGTTAACCACCTATGGAGACAATGACAAGTAAAAAAATATAATCATAATCATGGATGGATATTATAAAATATATCTAGTATAAAAAAATTTAATTATACTCATTAGAATCTTCTGGAATTAATTATACTAATGTATAAATTACATTTAATAAAATAGATAAATCAAAGTGAAACAAAAAAAAATTAAGAAACAAATGGATATCAAAATGCATCAATTTCATCAATGAGAATTAATAAATACAATATAATGATTATGATTTATAAATAGTTGTATAAATGAGTATAATTCACTTCTTTAACAGTTTTTTAATAATATAAGTTTATTATTCTAAAAGCATAAAAGTGATGAAATAAAGAAGAGATATAGGTAAGGGGATTCTTGAACCCAATTCCTTTCTTTGGGTTATTCTCTCTTCCAAGTTATAAATTTTCTTATTATATTAATAAAATGTCCTTTACCTTTTACTTTTGGGATATACATGTTCCTACCATGTAAAAAAATTCTAAGAAAAACCTTTTCTTCAAAGTGACTTGAATTTCCAAAACATCATATTTTACTCCTCTTGAAATATATCTTGTCTACTAAATAACAATTATGTATTATATCCTAATATGATTTTCATTATTTATTTGGGAACAAAACTTTTAATCATTAATGTATGCTTTATAAAATCCTTATTAAACCCATTCTTTTTCTTAGGTTTACTTCATGGATTTGATTGATATATGTTCTATATGAAATGCATGATTATGTAAATGTTATGATGTGATAGGTGGACCTTGAATTATATAGCCCACCAATGAATTTCATAATGTGATTTATCAAATGAGATAATGTACACACTACACAAAACTGAGAATTTATTGACAGTTTACTAAACCATAGCTAATTAAAATAATTTCCCATAGGTTTTTTATAAACCACCACTAAACAGTTAAATATTTTTACCAATACAACACTTTCCCCCTCCCCCAACACCCCAACCCCGCCAACCCCCCCCCCCCCCTACCAACTCCCCAAAGCCCTAGCCTCATCACTCCCCATCATCGCCCATCACCACCCATCACCGCTCATCATATCCCATCACCGCCACTCGTCAGACCTCTCTACACCTCACCACTCCAAGACTAGCCTCTTCGTGCCTCACCTTGTTGTTCATCACCAGCCCTAACTGCTCCTTGCCTCGCTGTCCCTCGTCATGCCTTGCCTCATTACCTGTCGCTGCCCATCATTAGTATGCTTGCATTAAAACATGATTCTATGTTTTATGTCTTAATATGAAAGATAAATGTTACACTTACATTATTTGGTGTATATGTCCTGATATGATTTTTGGTTTTATGATTTTTTGTTTACCTATATTTAAACTAAAAAAACTCCTTGTTAATCATTTACCATTATGAAATGATTTTGAAATGAGGTTTCACTTGTTTAGAATATAAGGTACTTTACCCTTATATCATGGTTATGGAAGGAGGTTACCCTAGTATTATATGAGATTTACATTACTCTTATTTCTTAAATATGAAAGTATGTTTATTTAATTTACAAGTATTGTTATTTTCCCTCCTTCATGGACTTTGAGAAAAGGTTACCTTAAAAAATTATTTGGTTCATATGATTATCCTAGGAGTGACCTGATGCATATAAGTATGAGTTAAATGGCTCCCAGTAAGAGTGTTTATGCATTATAGTGGTTTAAAAAAAAAATTGAATCACCATGTATGAAATTGATTGCTTTTTTCTATCATTGAAAAATAGGAAGGGTATGAAACACTACACGATGCTTACATATGCATATATTATTGTACCACTAAAGATGTTCAGAAGACATAAGTGGTAATAATTTCATTATTTTATACCCACACCCAACATGTGAACTTTACTTATTTGTGAAAATTTTATATATCATGATTTGTATAAAGTAAAGGTCCAAATGATGAATGGTGGATGTCGAAGAAAGATTAATAGGAGAGTGTGAAGAGAACAATCAGAGTTGACACTGAGTACTGTTTTGATGAATCTGGTATCTGTTTATTTACTATTTTTTTGGAACCTATTTCTATATATGATTAACCTAATGTGATATATTTAACAATGTATACAAATGAATCTTCTCATACATTACTTATATATCATTTTTGTATTTTTTTCCATATGATCGTAGTTTCTTTTCCATTTACTCTATATATGTAGAATGGTTTTTATTATTTTTTATTTATTAATTTATTATTAACTCATTCTATATGTCTTATAAAAATTAAGTAATAAAATATCCAAGATTTTATTGGGGTACCTAGTGGGTCCCTATTGGATTTGCACCTCTTTCTTCTATCACTTTATTCTTTCCTACGTAATCGGAGTGACCTGACAGGGGGATTCTGAATCTGGCTCAGGTTTCTGTTATGGGTTTTCAACCCCACATACATTTCTTTTTCATTAATTTTTTAGTTTATGGTCATACTAGTCAAACTAAGAAGTTGAAAATAGTTTAGGGTTCCAATACTTAGACCATAGGGTTGCATATAGTCTACGGTCATAATGCTCGAAATATGAATCCTAGTGTAATTTCAAAGACCATGGACTATGGTGTTGAAAATAGTTTATGGTCATAATTCTTAAACCTATGTTGATCCCCGAAGTGTGTTTTTTATAAAACATGAGGTTTTAAAACCAATATAAATGTTCTTCCTATGAGGACCTACACCAATAAAAAGAATATAGGGTTATGGAATAAATAAATTGAAATGGAATTTATGAGCCTATGAATTAATGTGATGATGGTGGTGGACATAAAAGGGGGAAAACATTTACTCATAAAAAATATCACACTATTATTGGGGCATGATAACCCGTTTGAATAATAAACATTTACTCATAAAAAATCTTATGATATGACATGGGCATAGACATGTATAGTTTTCTGAAACCACTGAAACTCGGTTCATCCTATTAAAATACAGTAATTTAATTATTACATAGATATACCTGAATTTATATTTCCACTAAAGATCATAGGAATATAATATATAGTTTTACATACATCATGAAATGTTTAAAATATAGTTTTAATACATCCCCTTACATATGAAATTCATTTATTTATTTTACATTTTACTCCAACCACATAAAAATATGTTGTATGAAATATTGTATTCATTGTTATCTCATGGTGAAACCCAATTCTATTTATATATTACCTAAAACACCAACTCTCACTACATATGCACTATATAACATAGCTGACTATTAGGCCTTTAAATTTCTTCGCACCATGGGAATAGTCCTTTTGGATTTGACCATTTTTATATGATACTCCACCTATCAACCATTTCACCATTTACCATGGGTGTCATGTATTTTTTTAGTCTATTTCAACTATATATCAACATGTTGAACACAACCCTCTTTGATGCTTCATTTTAGACCTAGAAAACATTTTATTTCATTTGTGGATATTTCATAAATTCAACAAATATTTGGATGAAATTCTAAAGATAACTCTATACAGATGGTTTTAGTAAGACGGAAGTACAAAACCTTATTTAAAATGATTCATTATTTATCATTTTTATGTATATATTTTTTATTAGTATTGTGCATATATTATCATTTCTAATTTTTCTTCTATATAAATTTTTTGGAATATATGTTATGAATATAATTTTATTTGATTAAATGATAGGAATGCCAAAGAGTAAGTGTTATATTGTTCCATCAACCACAACAACAGATGAAGAGCCATCTGTCTCTCTCCCTACAGCATCTAAGACACCATATACTTTCCCTTTACACCATCTCTCACACCCTCTATGAGTTTCCCATCAGTAGCTAAGTTAACGCCTTCCCATTCAGTAGCCTCAGTAGTGAGGGAGCAGAGAGCCACTCCAAGTTCTTTATGGGGATATTGGAGGGGTAGAGACCCAAGTTTGACGTACATGGACATTACATTAATTTTTTGGAATAATTAGTACATAACAAGAACCAACACTCAAGGACCGTAATAGTTTAGTGTCTTTGGAAACTCGGAACGTAATCTTATAATCATGGTGAAAGTTCTACAACATCTCCCATAAAGATCTTCCCCTTTTGTTTTCTTACCTAAAACCTTTCTTTAAATATTTGGGAAAATAAAACATATAAAAGGTGATCTAAAATTCTCATTAAGGTTAAGCATGGAGAAAATAAAACAAATCATATACATTTGAACTTAAAAAACATGAACATAAAGTTTAAACATAAAAATCTTGAGAAATAAATCTTGGCAGAACATAATGCATAAATCATAATGGAACATCAATCGTGATAAAATAGCATGGGAATAAAACATGTAATTGTGGCAAACCATTAATCACTTTATTTGATTTCCATAGTAGACAAGGCATTCCTACCAAGACCATCTTAGTGGACAAAGTCCCTTACTGAATCGAGTTCACTCCTCATTCCAGTCTTGTGTCACTGAACCGGATTAACTTTTCATTCCAGTCATGTCTATATCATGATATATAAATCTTTACCCAATTCATTGGAGGGAGATATAGGTCCCACCTATCTTATAATTAAATTATTCTTACTTGTGCCATAAATTAATCATAAATCATTCATCATAACCCAAAGAATAAAATGGGTTTCATAAACATCATCCAATTATAATGTATTCCATATAAAAGAAATGGATATCATTTCATCTTAAGAAAAATAAAAACATGTAAATAATAGAGACATTATACTTGAAACATAAACATACTAAATAATGTCATCTTAGATGGAAAATAGTTTTGACAAAACACATGAAATGAATTCTTGAGGAAAATATCCTTTCTTCTTCAAAAACATTTTATTTTCACAAAATTCAATGAAATTTTAAAAGAAAATAATTTTTTTGAAAATAATAATGAAATATTGTAGAGGAATCTTCATGAAAATTAGGTGTTATGAAACTGTAAAAATTTGTTCAAGCCGTATAAGCTAAAAAAAACATTCTTCTCGTACTTTTTCCGGAAAAGTCAAAAAGTACCTCATATGGTAAACAAAAGAAAGATTAATTATATACCATGTAGTAAAAGTAAAAAATGGGAAAAATTACTTTAAAAATGAATGAAATAATTTTTAGAAAATAGGGACATGGATGATAAATAAAACCCCATTAAATACTTACGAATAAACAATCTCGGATAAAAATGAGATTGGAAAAGTTATCCCTTACCTTATATCTGATATGCTTCATATGTATCTGAACCTCTTGTATAATTATTAAAATGATGTCATTTAATTATTAAAGAATCATATTCATTGGTATGATATCATATACAGTTCACTTATGACTTTATATTACCCGTTATTTTGTAAATGTTTTGTTAAAGCAGCATTTTGGGTAAAATTGTTTCATTTATCATGCATGTTTCGATTTGGTGTTCTTGATATTATTAATCATATACTAATTTAATTAATTCCATAATGTAAAAAATGATTTATAATATATATTCAGTATATAAATATATATGATAGATCGATAAATGTAATGAAATACACCATTCATGGAGACGGTAGGTCGTACATACGCATGAATGTTGTTTTTGTTTCCTTATTGAATTGAATGAAATTAATTAAATGAAACATATATGTACATAAATCCAGTATCATTATTATGTAATATCATTAATGATTATTTATTATATATATACTTTATAATCATACTTGAATGGTTAATCATGGAAAATGAATCTCATCGTGTTTGCGGAGACGGTAGTCCGTACGTACGCACGAGCGATGATATCATTCCCATAATTATTGAATAGAATTGGAGTGGGTGATATAATATCTCAAAATCATTATGATGTTATAATAACCATATATAGTTATTCTTTACACCATTATACCCATCCAAGTAAGGTGGTGGTGGAAAAACTAATTACACCACGGCGTTGAGATGGTATTTTGTACGTACGCACGCGCGGTGATTTCGTTTTCCGTAGGATGGATAGAAGATGAAAAAGGGTTGTTTAAAATTTATAATATCATATAATTATATTATTGATACTGATTTTATTACTTTACAATGAAACAACTAAATAATAGGAAGTTGAAGAAGAAATAAACTTGAAAGAATCGGTATAACAGATTACCACTTCTTCGACGCACCTCCTTTAATCATCCTCTTAAGGGACTAGAGTTGGTATTTTGAGAAGACCAGAACCTCTATAATGTTGATAGGGAAGTGTATAAGATAAATGGTCAGGGTTTTTCTGAGCTTTAAGGTTCAATTTGTTGGGAAGAGGAGAGGGAGGAGGTTCCCTTTTATAATGGAGGAGAGGGGCACCTTTGGAAACCTCAAAAATATTAATTTATAATAAATCATTCCCCACTTAAAAACCTCCAAAAATGACTCATATTCGAAGATTAGATGATATAATGTTGTAATATTATCATCCAATAAAATTTAAACATGTTGAAAATTTATTTTATACCTTATCAACTTGATTTATCCTTATTTAATTTATTTAATCTTATTTGTGGTAATAAGATTCTGAATTTTAAATTGTTATAAATAATTACTTATGTGTTTTTAATTATCCATAATTGGGTACGTTATGATATTTTAGACCATATAAATTTCAATTTATAATTTTTAAAAATTTATGTGATTTTTAAACAATTTAATAATATGTTATTTGTATAAAATAACAATAGTGTTAATTTTGACACTGTTCATTTATTTGTATTTAAATAAATTCCACAAAGATTAAATATTCAAAAAAAATGTTTAATAGATTCCTAACATGTAATATTAATCTATAGAATTTGTGGTGAACATTAATTAGTTCATATAATGTTTATTTTAATATTTATAAAACTATTTATTTGATATTTCTCTTAATAAAATAATTACTACATCATTTTTGTATAATCATTTAATATACTTATTAGTTGCATAAAAATTAAAAATAATATCCTATGATTAAGATAAATATAATAAATTTCATAATAATATTATTACTCTAATTTATAATCTTAAAATCACAACATTTAAATTGTTATATTTATTAAATGATGAAGGGGACATCTTTGACATCATTTAAAATAAAATATTATAAATGTCCTAATCTGTTTTATAAGGCTCCAAATGGTCCCCAAATCGGCCCTTGGATTCTTAGGGTATATATATAGTCGACCAATAAGGTTTGGTCAAGTTCCTGGTCCTTTTGATAAAAACTATATTATTGATTTTTCACTAAATAAATAATTTCTACATCATTAATGTATAAGCTATTAAGGTAATTAAATATTTCTTAAAAATTACAAAAAAATTACCATGATAAAGAAAAACATTTTATATTTCAAATGATTATTTATAATCAAAATTATATTCTGTATAACTCTATATTAAAAATAATCTAATTGTTAAAGTTTGAGTGAGACATATTTCACTTTCTTTAAAATAAAATAAATTAAAGGTCTTAATCACATCCAAGTGGGTTCCAATGGATTCAATTTCAACCCAAATATTCATTAGGAAGAAATATAATCATCCAATTATATTAAGAAAAGTGTTAGGGTAATTTTATAATATTATATTTACCTTTAATTACCCGATTTACCTTTAACCAAGGTAAATAAAATTTATTGTAGTTACTATTCATAGTGCCCAAAAATAAAAAGTAGCCTATTAACATAATTTGGACCTACTGATTCCAAATATTAAATCCATATATCCAAGTTAAAATCACAGAAGTGGTAGAATTAATTTAAAATTAATCCCGTTGTTAAGAAAATGAGTTTTAAAAGTTAAAACATTGCAAAAGATTAAAATGATTTTACCTATGAATTCAATGTAAAATCAATGCTAATGACATAAATTATATTAAATGGTAAAAATATATTCTATTTATACTTTAAATAAAATTACTATTATAATTTAACCATATAAATTATCTTGAT
The DNA here is from genome assembly GCA_963277665.1 of Viscum album. NCBI lineage: Eukaryota > Viridiplantae > Streptophyta > Magnoliopsida > Santalales > Viscaceae > Viscum > Viscum album. Next base: position 1,419,106,192 of record OY728129.1, on the reverse strand, counting down.
GAAAAAAGTTGTTTTTAAGTAAAATTTAGCTTGTTTTTACTATTCATCAAAATAAGAACGTTGTCAGAAAAATATCAAAACTTTATCCAGTGTAAATTTTTATATCCTGATTCAAAAGAATAAGTTTATTTTGTAAAATTTAACCTATAAACTTGTCAAAAATTATATTTAAAATGGATGTGCCATCAAAAGGCGGCAAAACTGCATTTTTTGAAAAATACTTATTTTACCCGAAAAAATTATTTTGTTCTCATACCATGTTATAGAAAATGTGTAAGATGAATAATAATGTTATAAAATTCAAAATTTAGTTAATAATATTCATAATGGCTAGATCATAATAATATTATAACTATATATCGTTGTTTAGTAAAACACGGTATTGCGCACAACACACGCTATCGGGGAAGGTCGTGATTGCGTGTAATGCAAGCCAATTCAGGGTTGCGTGTAGTGAAAGACTCATTTATTGTTGCATATAACAGAATCAGACCATATTTCATTTATACATTTAATATATATATATATATATACATACATTCAATGTTGCGTAGAATAACTACTATCAAACAAACTTGAAATTGTGTGTAACACGATCCAAGAATAATGTTGCGTATACTGCAAGCTAATACGATGTTGCGTATAGTGCAAGATAATTTTGGCTTAGTGTATAATGGAAGATATAAAAGAAATTAAAAATAATATATATTATAAAATCTCGGGGTATTACATTCTACCCCCCTTAAAATGAATTTCACCCTCAAAATTTTTCAGGGTTATAAATGATTTATTACTTGAGAGTTTCTTTCATAGAAACCCACATCATAAAAAGGAATCCTAAAACATAATTTTAGAAATGAACATTATAAACAAAATGGATACCCAAAGTAACTCATCACTTGGGTTCCCACATAGGATAACATAGGTGAAAATATGGATATGGAAGAGAAATCTTACCATCAAGTTCTGATGGAGAGAGGTAGAGAACATGGCTATGAAAAATCCTACAATCACAAAGCAATAAATTTGTGATGATCTAAGGTACCTTTTGATTCATCGAATATGGTTCAAAAAATGGACTTGTACTTCATCTATCATACCGTTTTAAAATAAAACCAGTTTCAACAAACCAGGGACTTTCTGTAGGCCAGTGGTAGGTGATAAAGGCATGTCGTATTTCGGTTTTGGGTTCAATTCCCGCAACCTTGTTCGATGCGACGGTTTTTCATCTGTCCTGCAGGTTGTCCTTTTTCTAAAACTTCACCATTATAACATTCCAGAAATAATATCGAAAAAAAAGGTTCTAGCCTTAAACAATACTATCTAATGTACAATCTTTAGGCTTATCCAAAATACTTCTATCCAATCTCATAGTGTAAAGTAAATGATTACTATAAATTTCATCTACCGAGCATGTGAATACCATCATCTATCATACGATATATCTTGTTGGTCACTTTCCAAACATTTGAATACCTTAGTCATGTATTCTATTGAAAAATGACTACCCATTGAACCTTAGTGAAAACATGAATGCTATCAAAAGTTTACTCTTTCCACATACCAAAATCCCAAAATTTATATATACTCAAACCATGATATCACTTTGTCCTTATATCAGTCATGAGATCATTAATAATACCAAACATCTTATTGTCTCTTTATCCCTTCATTATGTTCATATCATCTACTTTTCAAAAATATATGAATAACCTTTCATGGTTACCGGTACCATTCAACATATAATTTCAAATAATTTAGGAAAAACAATAGTGTATCAATCCTTAGATATTTCTTTATTCCATAGTACCATTAAATTACCCAGGCAACATAACTCTTGATAAATATACAATCATTACACTACCTTCTTAAACCATTGACCGAGCTTCATCATTTTATTCCTCAACACTTATTTCATCTCATATATCATTTATAGTTTCTTCATTATCATCAACATATATACTACTCATACGACCATACTGATTATCTTCAAGAGATTTTCCCTTGGGGCATTGGTTTTCATAATGCCCATACATTCCACATTTAAAACATTTAATCGATGTCGATGTCGTAGAAATACCATTATCCGTGTCCATGGTGTTAACTGAATCTTTTCCTTTGCAATTACTAGCTTTGTGTCCTTCTTTTCCCAACCCAAATCATCTTCCAGTTCCTTTGAAACATTCTCCTTGATGCCTCTTCCCACATGATTGACATGAGGGAAATTGAACTTTCTTTCCTCTATGATCATCATGAAACTCCATCTTTCTCTTATTATCTGAGTTAGGAAACTTACCAAAGTTGAGATAATTGATCATATTATGAGATTTATGAATAGGAATAATAACAATATGTGGACTTCCATATCCAATTTCATTTTTTTTCTTATGAAGAATATCATTCCATTGTCCATAATATCATCCATTATTGTGAAACATCTTGTTTCCAGCCATTTTCTAAAACCCAGAAACAATAGTGTGAGAGGAAAAAATCATAATCAAGGGGGATTACCTTCAATATCTAACATATTAGGTTAAATTCTAATATTGTTACCTTAATTATAGGACTATAACCTATACTTATACGTAACCTTAGGTACATCCCTAGACATACCTTAGAAATATCTTCCAGGGATCTCACTAAAGTTTTCGCAACCTAGTTTCCTAAGGTTAACTAAACCTTTACTCTGATACCAACTGTAGAGACCCAAGCTTGATGCACATAGACATTAAATTAATTTTGTGGAATAATTAATATATAACAATAACCAACACTCAAGGACTGTAATAGTTTAGTGTCTTTGGAAACTCGGAACATAATCTTCTAATCATGGTGAAAGATCTTCATCATCTCCCATAAAAATATTTCCCTTTTTTTTCTTACCTAAAACCTTTTTTTAAATCCTAGGGAAAAGAAAACATATAAAGGGTGATATCAAATGCTCAGTAAGGGTAAGAATGGAGAAAATAAAACAAATCATATACATTTGAACTTAAAAAAACATGAACATAAAGTTTAAACATCAAAATCTTGAGAAATAAATCTTGGCAGTACATAAGGCATAGATCATAATGGAACATAAATCATGAAAAAATAGCATGGTAATAAAACATGTAATTGTGGGAAACCATTAATCACTTGATATGATTTCCATATTATTAGCCAAGGCATTGCTGCCAAGACCATCTTAGTGGAAAAAGTCCCTTACTGAATCGAGTTCACTCCTTGTTCCAGTCCTGTATCACTGAACCGGATTAACTTTACATTCCAACCATATATATCTCATGAGATATAAATCTTTACCCAATGCATTGGAGGTAGATGTAGGTCCCACCCATCTCATAATGAAATCATTCTTACTTGTGCTACAAATTAAACATAAATCATTCATCATAACCCAAAGAATAAAATGGGTTTCATAAACATCATCCCATCATAATGTAATCCATATAAAAGAAATGTATATAATTTCATAATAATAAAAATAAAACCATGTAAATAATAGAGACATTATACTTGAAACATAAACATACTAAATAATGACATCTTATATGGAAAATAGTTTTGAAAAAACACATAAAATTAATTCTTGAGGAAAATATCCTTTCTTCTTCAAAATAATTTTCTTTTCAAAAAATGACATGCAATTTTAAAAGAACAGGATTTTGTTGAAAATAATAATGAAATCTTGTATATTAATCTTCATGAAAATTAGGTGTTATGAAACCATAAAAATCTGTTCATGCCGTATAAGTTAAAAAAACATTCTTCTCGTACTTTTACCGAAAAAGTCCAAAAGTACCTCGTATGGTAAACAAAAGAATGATTCCTTACATACCATGTAGTAAATGTAAAAAATGGGTAAAAAGGACTTCAAACATACATGAAACCATTTTTAGAAAATAGGGACATGGATGATAAATATAACCTCAGTAAATACTTACGAATAAACAATCTTTGATAAAAACAAGATTGGAAAATTTATCTCTTACCTTATGTCTGATATGCTTCGTATGTATCTGAACCTCCTTTATAATGATTTAAATAATTTCATTGAATTATTACATAATCATATTCATTGTTGTGATATCATATATGGTTCACTTGTGACTTTATATTACCTGTTCTTTTGTAAATTTGATGTTAAAGCAGCGTTTTGGGTAAAATTGTTTCATTTATCGTACGTGTTTCGATTTTTTGTTCTTGATATTATTACTCATATCCTGATTTCATTGATTACATAATGTAAAACATGATTTATAATATATATTCAGTATATAAATATATATTATAGATCAATAAATTGATTGTAATACACCATTAATGGAGACGGTAGGCCATACGTACGCATGAACGTTGTTTTCGTTTCCTTATTGAATTGAATGGAATTAAGTAAATGAAACATATATGTACATAAATATAGTATCATTTTTATGTAATTTATTTCATGATTATTTATTATATATATACTTTATAATCATACTTGAATGGTTAATCATGGAAAATGAATCTCATCGCATTCATAGAGAAGGTAGTCTGTACTTATGCATGAGCGCTGATATCATTCCCATAATTATTGAATAGAATTGGTGGTGGAAAAACTAATTACACCATGGTGGGGTGACGGTATTTTGTACGTACGCACACGCGGTGATTTCATTTTCCGTAGGATGGATAGAAGGTGAAATGGGGGTTTTTCATAATTATAATACCATATAAGTATATTAGTGATACTGATTGTATTACTTTACAATGAAACAACTAAAGAAGATGAAGTTGAAGAAGAAAGAAACTTGAAAGAATCGGTATAAGAGATTACCTATTCTTCGACGCACCTCCTTTAAGCTTCCTCTTAAGGGACTAGAGTTGGTATTTTGATAAGACTAGAACCTCCAGAATGTTTCTAGGGATGTGGAGAAGAGAAATGGCAGGGTTTGGCTGATATTTAAGGATCAAGGTGTTGTGAAGAGTAGAGGGAGGAGTTGCCCTTTTATAGGGGAGGAGAGGGGAACCTTTTGAAACCTCAAAAATATTAATTTATAATAAATCAAACCCCACTTAAAAACCTCAAAAATGACTCATATTAGAATACTAGATGATATAGGGTTGTAATATTGTCAAACAATAAAATTTATACATGTTGGAAATTTATTTTAAACCTTATCAACTTTATTTATCCTTATTTAATTTATTTAATCTTATTTGTGGTAATAGGATTCTAAATTTTAAATTATTATAAATAATTAATTATGTGTTGTTAATTATCCATAATTGGGTAATTTATGACAATTTAGACCATGTAAATTTCAATTTATAATTTTTAAATATTTATGTGATTTTTAAACAATTTAATAATATGTTATTTTTATGAAATAACAATAGTGTTAATTTTGACACTATTCATTTATTTGAATTTAAATAAAATCCACACAGAGGAAATATTCAAACAAGAATGTTTAATAGATTCCTAACATGTCATATTCATCTATAAAATTTTTGGATAACATTAATTAGTTCACATAATGTTTATTTTAATATTTATAAAACCATTTATTTTATATTTATTTTAATAAAACAATTACTACATCTTTTTTGTATAATCATTTAATATACTAATTAGATGCATAAAAATTAAAAATAAAATCTTATGATGAATATAAATATAATAAATTTCATAATAATATTTTTACTCAAATTTATCATCTTAAAATCACAACATTTAAATTGTTATATTTATTAATGTATGAAGGTGGCATCTTTGACATCATTTAAAATAAAATAATATAAATGTCCTAATCTATTTTATAAGGCTCAAAACGGTCCAAAAATATACCCTTGTATTCTTAGGGTATATATATTGTCGACCAATAAGGTTTGTTCAAGTTTCTGGTCCTTTTGATAAAAACTATATTGTTGATTTTTCACTAAATAAATAATTTCTACATCATTAATGTATAAGCTATTAAGGTAATTAAATATTTCTTAAAAATGAAAAATAAATTTCCATGAAAAATAAAAAAAATTATCTTTCAAATGATTATTTATAATAAAAATTATATTCTTTATAACTCTATATTAAAAATAATCTAATTATTAAAGTTTGAGAGAGACGTATTTCACTTTCTTTAATATAAAATAAATTAAAGGTCTTAATCACATCCAAGTGGGTTACAATGGATTCCATTTTGACCCAAATATGCCTTAGGATGAAATATAATCATCCAATAATATTATGAAAAGTGTTAGGGTAATTTTATAATATTATATTTACCCTTAATTACCCGATTTACCTTTAACTATGGTAAATAAAATTTTCCGTGGTTACTATTCATAGTGCCCAAAAATAAAAAGTAGCCTATTAATATAATTTGGAAAAACTGATTCCAAATATGGAATCCATTTTTCCAAATTAAAATCAAAAAAGTGGCAGAAATTAATTTAAAATTAATCTCGTTGTTAAGAAAATGAGTTTTAAAAGTTAAAACATTGCAAAAGATTAAAATGATTTTACCTAAGAATTCAATGTAAAATCAATGTTAACGACATAAATTATATTAAATGGTAAAGATATATTCTATTTATACTTTAAAACAATTTACTATTATAATTTAACCATATAAATTATCTTGATGAAAAAAGTTGTTTTTAAGTATAATTTAGCATGTTTTTACTATTCATCAAAATAAGAACGTTGTCAGAAAAATATAAAAACTTTGTCAAATGTAAATTTTTATATCCTGATTAAAAAGAAAAAGTTTATTTTTTATAATTTAACTTATAAAATTGTCAAAAATTATATTTAAAATGGGTGCACCATCAAAAGGCGGCAAAACTGCATTTTTTTAAAAATACTTATTTTACCAGAAATTTTTTTTCTCATACCATGTTCTAGAAAATGTGTAAGAAGAATAATAATGTTATAAAATTCAAAATTTAGTTAATACTATTCATAACAGCTAGTTCATAATAATATTATAACCATATATCGTTGTTTAGTGAAACCCGAAATTGGGTACAACACACGCTATTGAGGAAGGTCACGATTACGGGTAATGTAATCTAAGCCAGGGTTGTGTGTAGTGCAAGACTCCATTATTGTTGCTTATAACAGAATCCAACCATATTTCATTTATACATTGAACATATATATATATATATATACACTCAATGTTGCGTAGAATAACTACTATCAAACGAACTGAAATTGTGTGTAACACGATCCAAGAATAATGTTGCGTATACTGCAAACTAATACGGTGTTGCGTATAGCACAAGATAATTTTGGTGTAGCATAAAACAGAATATATGAAATAAATTAAAAGGAATATATCTCATTAAATCTCTGGGTGTTACATGAGAGTTACTATTATTGGTACAAATTTTCATATGAATAAATTTATTTCACTTTTTTATACTAACTGTTTGTTCATAAAATATTTAAAAAATGAAAATATAGAGAAAAATATGAAAAGTTAATATGCATGGAATTTTACCACACTAAAGACAGTTTTTCCATTTGATTCCTATAGGGTACACATGGATGACGCCACATGATAACTTGGCCAGATTCTAGGCTAACTGTTCGCAGAGCTGATTTCCCATCCGATTATGTATGATGATTGGACGTATAAGCCTTCATATTCGAAAAATGAATTTTCTGATTCATGAATAAGAGTAATTTTATTACATTATGGTGTAATTTAATGTCATAATGTTATAAAATTCTAATATTTTCAAATTAATTTCTGTGTACAGCTATTTTTCAACTTTATGGTTGCTAATGTGCTACCACGAAAGTTGACATTGAAAATTTTAAGAAAGAAATGGAAGGTATTTAAATAGAGATAATGGGTTGATGTCAATGATAATTCATTGAGAGCCCAAAAAATGTATAATAAGGTACCCAATGGGGTACCTAGAGAGAAATGGAATGTTTTTGTTGATAAACATCTTGATGAGAAGCACATGGTATTTAAATCTATATTATTATATTAATATAATTTTACATTTATAAATGTATATGAAAAGGATATTACATTTCATACATTACTATTAAATTTAATTTGATTTATTTTAGTATATTTCAAGGAATAATTCATTGAGTTGGGCTAAGAAAATCATCCCTCACATTGCGGTGTCAAAGAGTTTTTCTAGAAGTTGAGTGACTCTAGTAATATTTTCATTAGTTTAAATATTTATAAGATAATATTATCTATTTAATATATTAAATTTTTTCTTTATCTTTGTTTAATTCACTCGTAGAGTTTAGGGAACCAAACATCTAGAACATAAGAGTGGTTAGATGTTCATAAAAATCTGATGAGAGTTTTCTTAATGATCCCACAAAAGAAGTTGGGGTATGAATTCATTTTTCATTTTAATAAATTATTATCAGTTGAAACTATGTTAATATATATTTCTTCTAATATGAATGGTATTTTATTTATAGGTAAAAATTAAAGAACTATGGGATGTCAATCCCATGCAGTCCTACTCAGTCTACCAGGATGACCCAGTTGGTAAAGTGCTTAGGAAGGAGCATCCTGGTCAAGTGTCCAGGATGGGTTTGGGACCCTTAAAATCTGAGGTCTTTAGTAGGCCATCAAGGATTGAAGTTTCATATACTTTAGTTTTAGTTTAGATACTCAAAGAGATTTTTTTTCTATGAAAAACAGAATTCAGGAACAGGGTGCTCAGATATCCACTTTTCAGAAATTATTGGTTGATTTATATCAGAAGGTGATCGTATTTTTCCCAGGTTATATTGCATCGATAATGGGTGGTGAGTGGGTAAATCACAAAACTTAAAATTAATTTAGTTTGGAAAAAATTATTAGTTTTAATTTTAAATATAAATATACAACATTAATTAATTTCAAATATAATTTTTTTACAGGTTCTGGTAGTAGGAAGTAGAGATAGAGGTAGGGAGGGTGATAAGAAGTGTTCATCATCGAACAGTGATTAGTGGTCTTTTTGATATGTTGGAAAAATATGGAAACAGAGGGTTTGTTCATGTATCGTGTGTGGCATAGAGTAGTCACCTAACATTTTCATGACCTAACATTTTAATGATTTCCCATGTTTAATAAAGACATTGTAATTTTATATGGCTTGATGATTTAGTAAGGTAGTGAGTCTAGAATTGGTGGAGTATGAAGTTGGTGGAGTATGAGGTAATCTATGTTCTATATAGAAGATGGAGATATTTAATATTTTCATTTGAGTTATGCTAGGATGTGTATATTAGTATTTTGGGCTTTTTATTATGTTGTTTATTTGATTCAATTTAGTCATGTTGGAGACACAACCCCCAAAACCATGTCATTCAAGGATGGGTCCCACTATTGTTGGGTCGACCATTGACCACATTCAAAACATGGGAATGATAACTTCTCACAAGAGATCCTTTGAGGTGTGTGCCCTAGATGGTATGTGAGCCTATTTTGGACACATGCCATCACTATATGGGATAATAATACTTAAAGGATTATGGGGATCCAAATTTAGGGAGACCTAAAGAGTAGAGGTGAAAATTATGTGATTATTAGGAAGATTTAAATGATTTTGGAACTAGGCCACTATGTGTTTGAGCACATTGAGTGAGCCTGTATATAAGATATATTCAACCCCATTATCAAGGGGAAGGCCCTGAGATTGGTCATTATTTTGGATGAGACTAATATAGGAGATTTTGGCATCTCTTTGTACCCCATGAAACTTAGAATCCATCCATATATAGTTTTGAATATTAGTGTGGTAGATAACCATCATTAGAATAGAAAGTCCTGTCAGGAAAGGGCTAGAATATCATGCTCATTGTTTTTTATGAGACTAAATACATTACCTTTTTTCACATGAAACTGCCAATAAAACCACCAAAATCGCTGCTAAATATGTTTACTATGACATCTTCTAGAAACTGCCTCTAAATTGAATAAACTGCCACATGTTTGATGTCAATACCTGATTCAGTAGTGGTTTTATCAAACCGCCCTAGAAGCATATGGTGATGATTTAAATCGTTGTTATGTGGTGATTTTCTTATAGTGGAAATATGCATGAAAATGATGCTATATTTTTCACAATGATGAAGTTATGATTATGCACATATGTTATGCATGATCATGATGTTGTCTTTTTTCACAACTATGTGTGGTATTTGACCACTAAGAAATGATGTTTCATTGTTATACATTTCCATAATCCATGCCTTTATACGTTGTTTCCCTCATGATATTGATGATAATCACATGCTTATGTTATGATGGTGATGATGTTTTTTCTCACCCATGTCATATTGATCCATGTCCCTTATTCATCGTCTTACTTTGATTTGAGCTCACCCCTTTAATTGATTTATATCCTTAGGTGATTACTTGTACTAAGGAAGACATGAGGGCCACTAAAAATATTGAGAAGAAGTAATTAAATAATATTTTTGTTTTATTATGTAAAAGTCATGTATAAGCCATATTTTCCCAAGACACTAAACCTTTGGAACCTAAGTTTGTAATGCTATTAGGTTATTTATCTTTAAAATGACGTAATAGTCATGTAAGAAAAAATAAGGTCTCTATAATGAATACTTTTTCTTGAATTTGAGTATGTGACATGCGTTTTAAACTAAAATGTCAATTTTAAACTGAAAGAAAACATTTCAAGTTATACTAGTGATACCATGAATCATATGGATGTTCAGTCAATTTATACATGTCAAAAATGAAATACAGATTATTTTCCTAAAGTTTGAAAACAGCCTGAGCTTCTTTTATTGGTTTTTTCTATGTGATATGTGCTTTAAACTTAAACGACACTTCCATATTGATTACAAGAACCTCGAATCATACTGAACACATTGTGTGTTGGATTGATGTGAGGTATTCATATACATCACAAATGAATTATGGATTGGTTTCTTAAATATTGAAAACAATTCAATCTCATTTTCTTACTTTTGACTTGTGACATGTGCTTTAAACTAAAATGACACTTTTATATTGAAAACACACACCTCGAGTCCAACTGAAAAAACCATGTGTTGGATTGACATGTGGTAAATTCATATACATCAAAAATAAATTATGAATCATTTTCTTAAATTTTGAAGAAGATATGTGTTCTTTTTCTCAGTTTTTTCTGGTGATGTGTGTTTTAAACTAAAATGACACTTTTTTATTGAAAACACACACTTCACGTCATATCAGCAACATCATTTTTTAGATTGACATGTAGTCAATTCCTAAAAGTCACAAATAAATTATGTATCATATTCATAATTTTTAAAAACAATATGATCTTGTTTGATTAGTTTTGGATATAGGACGCAGGTATTAAACTAAAATGAAACTTTTATATTTAAAACACATACATGGAGTCATACCAACTACATTGTGTGTCGTATTGATCTGAAATATATTCCCACACATTGAAAATGAATTATGGATCATTTTACTAATTTTTGAAAACAATTCAAGCTCGTTTCCTCATTTTTTTTCTATGTGACATGTGTTTTAAACTAAAATAACACTTCTATATTAAAAACAAACACTTCGCGTCATACTAACCACATCATGCATCATATTTCTAAGGCCTTGATTCCTACATTTCACAAATGAATTATGGATCATTATCAAAAAAAATTAAAAATAATATAAATCCTTTGCATGTTTTGGATAGTGATATGCTTTTTAAACTAAAATGGTACTTTTATATTGAAAATCCACACATCAATTTATACCAACCACATCATGTGTCATATTTACATGTAGTAGATTAATATAAATCATAAGTGAATTATGGAATTATGGAATTTTTTTTTAAATTTTGAAAATAATCCAAGATTGTTTCCTCAATTTTTCCTACGTTACATGCATTTTAAACTAAAATGACACTTCCATATTGAAAACATGCACTTTGAGTCATATCAACCACATTGTGATTTGGATTGAGGTGTGGTAAATTCATACACATTACAAATCAATTATGGGCTATTTTACTAAAGTTTGAAAAAAAAACAATTTTTTTATCATTTTTGGATATGTGATGCATGTTTTAAACTTAAATGGAACTCTTATACTGAAAACATGCACTTAGAATCATACAGACAAAATACTATGTAATATTGATGTGTTGTTAATTCTTAAACATTATAAATTAATTGTGGATCATTGTACCAACATTTGAAAACAATCTGATCTATTTTGATCATTTTTTTCTATTGACGTGTGTCTTAAACTAAAATGAAACTTTTATATTTAAAACAGACACTTTAATTCATACTAGGCATATTGTGTTTCTGATTGATGTGTGGTCAATTATAATACAAAAAAAAATTAATTATGGATCGTTTTCTTAATGTTTGAAAACAATACAATCTGTTTTGCTCGGTTTTTACTATGTGACACACATTTTAATCTAAAATGAAACTTTTATATTGAAGAAACAATATGAAAATTATGAAACTATGAGCATGGAAGTACCTTCCCAAAAATTTGGTAATATGTATTCATATTTTTTTTTTTAAATATCCTTGACCCATTTCCCTATTTTCATTATCTCATTTATATCGATAAAGACCAATCTCTCCCAAACATGAGTAGATTCAAACATGTTATTACCTCTACCAGAATCCATAGAGTGTAACACTCCATTATATGTCTCCATGAGAAATATCTCAAATATAATATATCACTATTAATATATTAATGCTTCACATCCCAAACGTATGTTTAAGGCCATAGCATGTACTAGATCATAAACATAATAGGTTATCACATAAATTTGATGTCGGAAAACATTCTGATATCATGTACTCTTCTCACTCAATCTAAACTAATTTACTTCTTCTTTTGAGTATGTAGATTATTGTAAATCTTGGTAGTAGTGATATATTATAGACAAATAAACAATTAATTTTTTTTTAATGAAATTGTAATTACCTTTAGAAATTACATGTTTAGGGAATCTAGTCATTTGATGGTATATGATATCTTTCATAAATTTACAAAAGTAATCTCTAAAATCATTTTTGGTATTTTTATTCATAAACTACATAAAAATTGACCAAAATAATTATTTTTTTTGAAATATATTTTAGTTGTTAAAAATTACTATTTATAGATTAATATATTTGAATTTTAAGAAATCCATAGGCTTCTTATGTTCAGTAACCAACCTCAAACTAGAATTTAGCCTATATTTTTATATCTCCCTATCATAAAAAAATTATCATTAAAAAACTAAAACATATAATTCAAATTTTATCTATAAAATATTGATTTTAGTGTATTACAAATTCACATTAGATATCACGTGTGCTCAATTTAATGTAAATCCATGCATTGGATCCAATAAGTAAACATTTGGGGTATCCAAATTTATTCACTTAAGCATTGATTATTCCAAAAAAATCAGAAACAAATAAGAAATGAAAAAATAAAAATATAATTCTTATGATTCGATTGTAGAGTTTTTTACCTGCATTATAGTCATCAATAAGTGTTTTTTCTGTTATTTTACTTCATTGGCTCGAAGTCCTTCATTTATTATTGATTTTTTGATAATCCACCTTTCAAAGGGTGAGGTGGAACCCTTACAAGTCTCGTAGGCGTAAGTATTACATGGCCCATAGGCCTTAGAGTAATTTATTTCCCGTAGGCTTCAAACATTATATACAACCCAGAATAACTACTTGGAAATCCCCCTCCTCAACATCTTCATCATGAAATAAAATATTCACCTTCACATGGCTGTTTGGATATTCTTTTCTCATGCATGCACAATCTTTTCCCGATGGCAGGTGTCATACCCTCTCATTCTAGCAATCTGTTTAGCTTCTTTTATGGTGAAAGCTCCTTGCTCATCATCCTTATAGAGCTTGATACTTGTAGGTTGTCTGGATTATATATACACTTAAGGTGGCCTGAAGGCCTTGAGGTGGCCCAAATACCTTACTGACCTGAAGGCCTGGGTGTCCCGAAGGCCTTAAAGGACTCGAGGACCAAATCAGTGGCCTGAAGGCCCAAACAGGGGAATAGTCCCGACTGCTACAGTGCCAAACAATACCCACTACAGTACTGCTACAGTGCCACAGAAATTATGCATCCTCCTAGATATACTTAAGGATTCCTCACCAACTGGGCTAAGGCTCATGTGAAAAACGTGGTTGTCACATGAGGATTCCTCACCATATGTATGTATTCACAACTAAGAATTTAATCCATTCAAACTTGATAGTCTAAGTTATAGTCTTCAGACCAACCACACCTATAAAAAATCTCCAAATATTTATTCTTCATATTGAATATAGGAAATATTTCTATCATTAAATGTTTCATCTATATAAACTTGTAAAGTTAATATATTTATTAGTGGAACTATCAGGGAGAAGTTACTCCTAGAAGGATTTTTATTTCTTGGTTGATTCACATGATTATCTTGAAGTGTCCATCTATTGAACAATATATTTTTCCATATTTAATACTATACATGATTTTAGACCTTTTTCATTAAATATTATATGTTTTTCAATTGAAAAATAAATTATGTACATACCTCAAGTATCTTTATAATATTAGATGACTGTGCTATAAAAGTTATAATAGAATTATCAACCATAGTAACAGCCATATCATCTATAGGAACATGAAACTTGGTTTCAAACTCGTGATATACTTTAATCCACACTATCATGTGATATTTTTTAATTTTTTTGTTATATAGCATGTCTTTTGGGATATTATACACCTTATTCCCCACAACAAGGTGATGTGTGGGTGTTGATAGATATAAATCACATACAACTTCACCCTACATAATTTTAGAAAAATAAAGTTATCATAGGTAGTTCGATTCACATTTAGGTGAACGATTGATGAAAAAAATCGATTACCTTGGGTAAGGTAAGTGGTTGAATGGAATGGATAGCCTCAAATATAGTGGGGTCATTTTGATATTTATGTACTAATCTTTGTTCCACTTCAGGTTTTCTTGGATCCTTTCGTATATATTGGTCTTCCAAACCACACCAGATAAAAATATCTTTAAAAGCATATATTTTTTCCTACAGTCCTTCTATCATCTCATATATATCTCCTTGAATCTTTGAATTCTTGAAATATTTTTAATTTGACACTCTAAAACTTACACCCCTAACACATCCATATTTTTCCATTCGATTCAAATTTATTGAAATTATTTATTATTTAAGTACATTTGATGTTAATTATTTTCTAAAAACTATATAAAAAACATATAGACATATATATATATGTAATATTTTTATAAATCATAATGAATTACTATTATTTCATAATTACACATTATTCTCATAATGCTTGTGTGTTTTTATCAATTATATTACCCTCTTTATTTATGTTGGCCTCCTTCTATAGCGCATGACGTGGGACAGAAGTGGATTCAAATATTGATTCATCAAACTACATGTACAAAAATAAACATATGTTGTTTCATATCACATGATACATTTATTTTATATTTAAAACACATACCATTTTTTCAAGTGTAGTGTACCCCATACTTATTTTACAGTAGGGGTAAATTGGTTTTATTGCACATTATTTATTTCCATAACTCCTTTTTTGTTTTAAAAATTAACAATTTTGAATCAAATTGGATTAAATTAATAATGTCAAATAAAATATTAACAACTACATTTCACCTGAAATTATTTCTCTCACAATGACTAATGAAAAATTTCCATGTATAATATTTTATAATTTTTGTATACATAACTAGTGGGTGAGGGTTTACTTTCCCCTAATCATCCCTAAGAAAATGCTTTTTAAGAAGTGTTTAGAAGACTCTATGAGCTTTTACAGCAACCATTAAGACATATTTCTTATGAAAATATGATAAAAATAAATGAACACTACAAGGGATAAGGAAGAGTAAATCAATATTTCATTATATAATATTTTAGTAAAATATATAAATTATATCATAAAATTACCTTAATATATTACTAAAGGGTTTCCTTAAATGAAAGAAAGATAACGTGAAACATATCTATATCAATTATCACACACATTATCATTTTGATTCCAAAATAACTAATAAACATTGAATTTTTCTCTGAATTGGTTGGTCGCGCTGATTCTATTCAATCGAAAATGTTATACCCTAGCTTCTTGAATTCATAATTTTATTTAACATAGTGATGTTATGTTTTCCTTGTTATTTTTCATTAACATGTTGTTGATCCCCTAATAATTCAACAGTTTCAATATCAATCTTGTGTTCTTCCTTGAGATTGGTAACATCATCATGTGCAGAATTTTTTATCTATAAGATTAGTCAAACATTTAATATAGATTTTGTAAATGAATTAGAGAACAAATAATATTATGAGTAACATAATATAATATTAAAAAACACTTTAACCCGATTATTTAACTCTATTTTGTTTATCTGACCCTGTATTTTTTTAGTCACCAATAGGAAAATTAACCAATTCTTGTTTATTGGATATAAGAAACAAAATACATACACTAATTTTTATGTCATTATTAATTGCTCATCTTTATTTCCTTCCACACTGAAATTTGCCTTCATAAATACCAATTCATTGAAATTAACGACACTCCTATTTATAACTCATTTGAAATATAAAATTGACACTATAAATGTAGTCCAATCCAACTTGTATATTTTTTCGATTATGTCAGAATATGACATGTTCACATAAATTAGATTTCTATCCTTAGAACCAAATATGTGGATCACCTCTTTCATAAGATTAACTTAACTATTTTTCATTGTATTTCATTAATATTGTTCTTTTATATAGAATGTATAACCATTAATTATGAAACCAATGTAAGATATAACATTTACATTTGGTCCTCCGGCTAGCCATCAAAGTTATTCAGTAATTAAATTTGGATTTTCAGATAAATACTTATAAATATGATCTCAGAACCATACTATAATTTATTGATTATGTGTATTTTATATACACCCTTCATCCATTGATGGATTCAAATATCTAATAATTACTTTGTCAGATTAAAAATAGGGTTCAACCACTAAACTGTTATATAAAATATAAAGGTGGTTTTTCTCTTGTTCTATGATGGTAATTGTAGAAATATCTCTTTAGAAAATCCCTTCACCCATAAAGTATATTCTATGAAAAGACATTTGGAGATCAATACTATCAACATCTGATGGTAATAGGTACAAAATTCAATATCTTTTTTAAAAATTTATCATTCTATAATACAACCTTCTAGATTAATTTGATTCTTGATATACCCATTATAAATATTCATATATCATTTAATGGGTTAAATCAATCTATAATGGATAGGACTACATAGTTGAACCTATCTAACCAAATGAACCATCTGGTAGAACATTATATCAAAGAGTGGTGGTGGGAAGGACATCTCTAATTCACAAAATATGACTGCAATCTCTTTATTCATAATTGTAAAATTCATTGGGTCTATAACATTACTACATATGACATAAAAAAATCATAGTATGGTTAATATATGTCATAAATTTTTAGGAATAATGAAATGTAAAGTGATGGGCATAAAACTTTGCATCAAAACATGATAATTGTGTGATTTTAGACCCAATAACTTCAAATTATCCATTTACATGGAAATTTTGTAATTTGATGAATACCCCTATATAACTTTTACAAATTATATAAATTTCAAAATTGAAATTTTTCTTATCTACATAGATTGTAAGTTAATGGAGGAAGAAAATTACACCATTCACCCTTCACCAGTGCTAACTCTTCCCTTATCCCCATGTTAATCATGTGCAACCAATCCTTGATTCAATATTCTATTTTGTAAAGAATATTATCTCATGGTCCAATAACACTATCAAATAATTTTTTTTCTACATGCATGACATTAGGAAAATGTATAACATAAAACAATTCTAGTAAGATAATTCAAAGAAAATTGTTCTCTTTTTCCAACCTGATTTCATAAGGTTCTTAGAAAAAAATTTACCCAAAATAGTGTCAATATCTTTTGCTTTATAAAATATATGATCACCTATTAATGAAGATAGTGTTTTACCATGTTCTTTATTCCTTTTGAATGATGTCATCTAGGATCAGTATTTTGTCAAGTCAGAAGTCTCTTTTTGAATTTTACATTCCTTTTTTAAATAAAAAAATCTTTTTTAAATATTTAATTTTAAATTATTTCATGTCCAAATTATTATAACAATGTTTCTATAAGAAGATATATTACATTTTATCATACTTATATTAATCCTTTTGACTTATAAGAATAAATACTTTATCATTGTAATTTTCATAATGAATATGGATACGATAAATATCGTAATCATGAAAACTATCATAGGGACAAAAATCCATGATTATCATACCGAGCTTGGATATGATTTATATAATATTCATCATTTGAAAATTGATCAATCTATCTAGTCTTTTACATTAAAAAGATTTTCACAATCAGATGATATCAATATAAATCATACTAACACTCATAACAATTATCATCAAACTCATTTCAATTTAATTTTCATACCCATAAAACATAATCATAATATTAAGAAATCTTTTAAATCAAAATTATTCCATTAATTATGTGTTAATAAAAATTATGTCGTGATTTCAGTTATCATATGACCGTTGGAGTGCCAGGTGTCTAGGTCCTCTTGAAAATATCAGATAAAATCTAACCATTGGAGATCAAGATGACCATTGGGGAAAACACCTATAAATACCTAGTAATTTGATCTCATGAAATAGATGTGAGATTCTAGATGATACAGACTATATATAAACTATTCGATATCTCTACTGAATTTACTATTGTTTGTGTTAACTCTGAATTTTACACAAGTGAACTGCTTATTACTTATCCTAGTAATCTTAGAGTTCATACTTTCTTTGTGAAACATCAATTTTATTAATTATTATCGTGGGATTATAAGGCTAGGAAGATAGAGGAGTTGATCACCTTCTTTATTGAAGGTTGTTGGGGATAGGCAGACAGACCAAATCTGGTCATCCTATTGAGGGCATACCCTAGTGTGGGTAAGATATAATTTTTTGAAAGTATAAATCAAGGGAACTTCATCCCAGTTTATTAAATTCCTTTATCTTTAGTTTAAAATAATTCAATATTCATTTAATTTTATTTTCATTTCCACTTATATTATAATAGAAAGTGAATTATTTTATATATTAATTTTTTTCTTTGTATTCTTCTTATCATAATTGATTTTATTATGATACATTTTTATTACATAGTGAGGAAAATTTATGTGATTAAGATTAAATATTTTACTCTAATTATTATTGTATATGATTTAAGATGGAATCTCTATTTATCGTATTACTTTGATAAATTGTGACCACTGTAATTACAATTATTTTATTAATTATTTTCTAAGAATATGATTGTTACTTTATATAGTTCTATTCACTAGAATAAAACCTATGTATTGCATATCAAAATAATCTTGATTACAATATTCTTTTCATAAAAACCTTGGGCCTAGCCTGATTACAGTTTGAATATAGAAGATTTGTTGTGAATATGATTTGTTTAATTCTATTAGAAAAATATTATTTTAAGATTAAAAACAAATGTGTTTAAACTTAAAATTCACCCCCATTCATCTTTAATTTACCCATATGAATATACCTTTCAATCCAAAAATTATTATCAGAACATATTTCCACTGCTCAAATTCTTGAGATTATTTTACAGTTTCAAGTTAGTTTTATTTCTTGTAATAAATTTTTTTTTATAAATTTTATTTACACTAATGTGTATTATGGAAAATATTTTGTTTGTATCTATTTTAAAATATCTCAAGATTAAATGTTGGTTCTATAGACAATCTCAATCCTACCAAACCCCCAATATTTGATGGTAATGATTATGAATACTGGAGAGACATAATGAATAATTTTATGATCAACATAGGAGTTGATAACTTTTTTATGATTACTGGTGAATATAAAATTCTTGAAAAAGAAACTAGAACTTTTAAAAATCAAGAAAATCTAGAATATAAACTGAATTACAAGGTAAGAAATACTTTATTTTGTTCTATGACTAGAAATATATATCTATATTTCCTCTTGTGAAGCATCCAATATTATTTGGAAGAAGTTATAAATCACTCATTTTAGAAACTATAAAGATTTTGCGACTAGAATATCTATGTTTAGAGATGATTATCCAGATTTCAAATTTCCTTATAGTGAACCTTTTATTAAGGTAAAAAAAGGCTTATGAAAATTGTTAATAGTTTATAATCTAAGGGTTAAAAAGTTTTATATGATGAAATTATTGTAGAAAATATCATTGATATCATTCCCAATGAATGGGAATCAAAGGGAATAGTAGTTGATGAGTCTAGCAAGATTATAGATCTTATACTTGATGATTTATTTGGAAATCTTTTATAATATAATGGTTGGATAGAAATATATGATGATAAAGCAAATAAAAATAATGTTTGAGTTTCTTTTACTTCTACTTCAAATCCATTTAAAGCTCAGACTCTGGAGAATGTTGTTAAATCGACAAAGAAAAAGGTTGTTACTCAATCAGACTCAAGTGATTCTAAAAATTCTAATAATTAGTTAGACAATATTACTCAAATAATGAATAATATTGTTGGTAAAAATTATTTCTAGTATCTTTATATGAAAAGTGAGGAAATAAATGACAAGAAAGATTCCAAATTTACTTATTACAAATGTAAAAGAGTTGGACACATTAGAATAGATTGTCCAAAGATAAAAAAGAAAGATAGAAAGGAAAGGAATTCTAATTGAAATTAGAAAAATTATTACAAGTCAAAAGGAAAGAAATTATTAAAAGCTAATGGTTCATGGAGTGCCAGTGGAGGAGATTCTTCTGATGATTCTTCAGACAATAAAAATTCCAAACAGAGGAATATTGGTCTCTATGCTAGAATGATTTTTGAAAAAAAAAATGTTTTATGGGTAAGGTACACACTTATGATTATTTAACAAATATGTATTTAAATGAAAACTATCCTAGTGATAAAGGTTATATTTCTTCTGATGAAGAAACTCCTTTATAAGAAGATAATAATTTACTTTATTATGAATAAGTCTCTATATTTTCTAAATTGCTTGAAAATGAAAATTGTAAAGTTAGTAAGAAAATTGAAAAAGAAAATGATAGAATATATGATTTGACAGAAGAAGTATCAAATCTCTCAAAATATCTTGATAAGAAATATTTTGAAATTGATTCTGTTTTTAAAAACCTTGAGAAAGCTAATTCTAGAAAAGGATAAACATTCTATAGATTTTGAAAAAGTCAGTTATGAGAAAAAAAATTAGAAACAAAACTCACTTATAAAACTAATACTAATGTGCATAAGAATTTAGTTATAAAACTAAAGTCTGAAATTTCTTCTTTAAATAAACTATTATCAAACTTTACCACTGGTAATGAAGGATTTTATAAAATTTATAGACAACTTTTTCACAAGGTAATAGTTCAGGAATGGGATATACTCAAGCAAAATTATTTTTTAGTAATAATTATTTTGTTCCTAAAACTGGCCCATTTTATACTAAATGACAAAGTGGAGGACACTAGAATAAAAAATTTTCCTAAAATAAAATTTAATAATTATTATTTAACAAAGAACATTTTTCAAAATAAATATTGATTCCTAATATTTTTTTGCTAACATTTCTAGACCCAAGAAGGTTTAGATTCCAAAATTCCAATTGTTTTTCTTTTAGGAAAACAAAGGAAGTACCAAAAAATGGTATATGGATAGTGGTTGTTCCCATCATATGACTGGTAACAAATATTTATTTGAAACGATTATCAAAATGAAATGTATAAGAGTTACCTTCAGAGATAATTTTCATGGGAAGATTATTGCTATAGGTAATGTTTTTCTTCTTGTAAAATCTTTAATTTAAAATGTTTTATTTTTAAAAGGTCTTAAGAAAAATATTATAAGCATAAGTAAATTATGTAATGAAGGTTACCTTGTGAATTTTAGGAATGATAAATGTATAGTACACAATTAAAAGGATGAATTAATTATTTCTACCCATCAGTATGAGAATGTATACACAATTAACTTAAAAGACCTTAAATGTCATGACTTATGTTGTCTAAGTGCAATGGAAGATCAATCTAGATTATAACATAAAAGGTTAGAAAATTGTAACCTTATAAACTTATTTAGATTAAATAAGAAAATACTTGTCAAGGATATACCAGAACATAGATTCAATTCATCAAAAGTCTGTAACCCCTTTCAATATGGAAAGAAACATAAGTCAAGATTTAAATCTATCAACTACTAATACTTTGAAATTAGTGCACATGGATCTTTTTGGTCCTATAAAAACTATAAGTATTGGTGTAGAGTAAAATATATTTGTTTTAGTTTATGATTACACTAGATATACATGGGTATATTTTCTAGAAAAGAAATTTAAAGCCTTTTGTATTTATAAAACTTTCATATCCAAAGTTTAAAATAAGAAAAAACATCCCCTGATAACTATTTGTAATGATCATGGGGTAAAATTTATAAATTCCAATTTTGAAACTTTTTTAGTAAGAAATTAATTACTCATAACTTTTCAAATCCTAGAACTCATAAGTAAAATGGTGTTATTGAATGAAGAAATTGTATTCTTCAAGAAATAACAAGAACCATGTTAAGTGAATACTCAATTTCTAAACACTTTTGGGTTGAAGATATTATTATTTATTTCTATACTATAAATCAAGTTATAATTTGACCATTTATTAATAATACACCTTGTGAATTATGGATAGGATAAAAACCAAAAGTTTCAGATTTCAAAGTATTTGGATAAAAGGTATTCATCTTGAATGAAAAAGATAATTCAGACAAATTCTCACCCAAAATTTATGAAGGAATATTCTTAGGCTATTACAATACTTTTAAGTTATATAATGTTTTTAACAAAAAACTTTTACTATTGAAGAAATAGTAAAAGTTAAATTTGATGAAATAGATCCTTTTTTTTAGAAAAAACCAACAAACATTCTCGGATGTGTTTTCCAAAACTAATCCTTAGCCCTTGATAGAATACTCTTCTAATAAGGAAAATATTCAAGAAATTTTTTCTGAATTTTTTACTCTAGAAGACTTTCTATATTATATTGATAAACATTTTTTACAAAACCCAAGTCAGTTGTTTCTTAAGAATCATCCTCATCATAGTATCATTGGTGATGAAAATCAACTAGTAAGGACTATAAGTTCTTTAAGAAATGAAATATATTATATTTATTTATTTTATCAATTTGAACCTAAAAGTCCTGATGAGGATTTAGGTAGTGAAATTTTTATTAAGGCTATAAAAGATAAAATAAATGAATTCTAAAGGAAAAAAGTTTGTACCTTGGTTGAAATACCAAAATAAACCTCTATAATTGGTGTAAAATGGGGTTTTAAAAATAAATGTTTTGAAAATGGAATAATTATTAGACTCAAAGAAATACTTTTTACAAAATTTTATAATCAATAAGAGGGAATATATTATTAATAAACCTATTCTCTATTAAACATACTTGAATCTATTCATATTCTATTATCCTTATAGCATTGTTTAATTTCAAACTTTTTCAAATGGATGTAAAGTGTATTTTACTTAACAGATATGTTCAAGAGGAAGTTTTTGTTGAACAAACTCCTAGTTTTTAAAATAAAAAACATCCTAAATATGTTTATAAACATACTAAATATTTACACAACCTTAAACAATCCCCTAGATCTTAGTATGATATATTAACAAGATTTTTGTTACGAAACAATTATGTTAAAGGAACTACTGATCAAACTCTTTTCATAAATAATGAAAATAAAAATGTTTGGATTGTTCAAATTTATGTTTATGACATTATATTTGGATTAAATCAACATTATTTAACATATTCCTTTGAGGAACTTATGAAATATGAGTCTGAAATGAGTATGATGGGTGAGTTAACATTTTTTCTTATTTTTCAAATTTCTCAAAAACTAAAAAGAATCTATATATATCAGTATAACTATATAAAATATATTATTTAAAAGTATGGATATGAAAACACTAAAAGTATTAGTACTCTAATCATTACCTCAAATACACTTGATATTGATGAATATGGGCAAACAGTTGATCAAACAAATTTTAGAGGTATGATAAGAATTTTACTATACTTAACTGTTAGTCATCCAAACTTAATGTTTTTAGTATTATTATGTAAAAGGTATGAATAAAATCCAAAATAATCCCATTAAAAATTTATAATTTTTTTATTTTAAGGGAACTATGGATTTAGGATATTTCTATTATTCTAGAAAATATTTTAAATTATAAAGTTTTTTGGATGTTGAATTTGGGGGTTTTAGAATGGATAGAAAAGGTACATCCATAATCTATAATTTCTTATGAGATTCATTAGATTATTTTTCTTGTAAGAAACAATACTTAGTAGCACATTCTGCTTTTAAATCTAAATATGTGGCAGCTGGAAGTTATTGTGCTCAGGTGTTGTAGATGAAACACACACTCACTAACTATGTAATGAGTTTTAAAAAAACTAAAATGATTTGTGATAACACAAGATCCATTTACCTTAGTAAAAAACTTCATACCACTCTCGTGAAAAACACATAGATATTAGGCATCACTTTCTTAGGTATCACACAAAAAAGAGATATTATTTTACAATTTATCGGAATACAAGAACAACATGTTAATATCATTATAAAACCATTACCTTACAATGGATTTGAATATACTAAACTAAAGCTAAGAATGATCAACTTTAAGTAATCAATAACATATAATTATTTTTTAAATTATCTATATACATTAAGTCAGTTCTTTACAAAGAGGGAGTACATATGTTTTTTTTAAAATATATTTATTTCTTAAAAAATTATATTCAAAATCTCCATATTAATTTTTTTTCATACTAAAATTTTTTCACACTAAATTTTTTTTCATATTCCAAAATTTTCTTATTCAAAAATTTTTCATACTCAAACATTTCTCGTATTCACAATTTTCATATTCATGATTTTTCATACTCAAAATTTTTTACTCATTTTTTTCAAGAACAAACTATTTAAACCAATAGATCTATCTTGAAACTATGAAATGTATAATTCATTTTACCTTACCCTATTTTAATTATATTCTATTTTTTGTTATTTATTTTAAAACCTTTATCAGATTCATATTCAGTATGATATATTTGTTTTTAAAAAATCCTCAAGAGTTTAATTTTTTAACCCATTGGATCTTTTTTATCATATATAAGCTTTATAATTAAAATGGTCATCGATATCCACCTATATAAAGGGGACCCTCACCCTATCAAATATTGGATTTCTCATCCTTTGACCCAAATATTTTCCTCCCCTCAAATAGCTCAGTCTGGATGTTTCCTTTCTTAGAGAAGGTTTTCGCTTTAATGTCAAAAATCAATGGCATCTTTCCCCAAATCAATGGCTCCTAAAGACTTATCAACCATGAAGATATTTATAGAAAGCATAGTCAAGAAATACTTGTATGACCAGTAAAATTCCTCACTAAAAAGGATCATTATATTTCAAGGGTGGGAATCAATTTTTTTAGAAAATCCTAAAACTGATCAAGATCATATCCATGTCGATGAAGTAAGAGATTTTTATCATTATGTGAAAGTAGGTAAGGATTTAAAGACAACTTTTTCTATGTAAAAAAAGATTTTACCATGTCTGTCAATCAAGAAAAAAATTTCTTGGTGTATCCTCAGAGGGTGACACTTTTTTCCCTTCACATAAGCTGCAGAAAGAAAAAGGAACTTTCAATTAGAATAGTGTTGAGGAATCTCTTTTTCAAATTCATGAGGAAAAAAGGAAAATTACATATTTCTCTTCTAAAAATTGACTTACAACCCTTTGGATGCAAGGATTTTTTATTCCAAGAAAAGTTGATAAGGAAAACCTAAAGTTTTCAGATGTTTTAATTATTGATTATCTAGTAAATATGAGGAAGGTGAATTTGATGGGTTATATCTTTTTAACCATCAACAATTTAAAATCTGGAGCCATCAAACCCTAGTTGATTATGTTTTCTGAAATCATTAGTATATTTCATACTGAAAGCCTAATGTTTTGTAATGTCACTATCAAATCAATACTGAATAAAATTAAAATTCCACGCATCTTTGATGAAACGATAAAAAGGTTGAAGTTTCATTATGATTTAGAATCAAAACAGTTTGTACAAGATTCTGAATATGATCCTTAAAAATAAGCTATTGAAGGTTCTCAGAAAGTTTCGAAAGAATTTATACCAACTGTTTCAGAAAATAAAGTGAAATCTAAGTTAGTTTCCCCTAAAAAGTAAAAGAGGAAAAAAATTTATAGTAAATAATTTTCTACCTAATAGAGAAAAAGAAAAGATTAAAGGAAATAAGGTGACCCTCAATTTGGTCTTGACCCTACCAAGGCTCTAGCTGAAATAATTCATACTAAAGAATATTTTACATAAGAAGAAAAGAAAATAAAGATGAAAAAGAAAAAGTATGATGTATTATATATTGATAAGTTATTATCAGAGGTTGAAATTTGAATTCCATGAATTATAATCAAGGAACCCATTTAAGAATTTATGTTTACTCCCTCCTTCCAAGATAAGGGAAAATATAAGCAAATGTTTAGTGATGAATCAGTGCCACAAAAATATAGTCAACAAAAAATTTTAGATGAAAAAGAAGTTAGAAAAACAAGATAGTTATATAAAATATATTGCAGAAGAGGAAGAAAGAGCATAGATAAGTAAATAAGAAGAGGAATAAAGAGAAGAATAAGGGGAATAAGAAGAAGAAAACGATCCAGATGATAATTAAAATGAATCATTTTAGAGAAAATATATCACTCTGATAGATTACTAGTGATATATTTATAAGAAACTTCTTGTAAATTACCATATCTAGGAGTTGAGTCTTAAAAGAAAGCTACTCAAAGAGTAAAGTACAATAAAGTCATTCACATTTATGAAATATAAGAATAAACCAAGATCAATTAAAGTCTTAATCAGTCATTACAAGACATGGCTAATAAAACTCATTATGGAGAACTTCTAGATTTTATGGAAGATACTGACTCAGATGATACAATTTCAATCAAAGGAGGTCAGTATATTATTCAAGATTTAAGAAGATTAGAAAATAGTATTCCATATTTCCCAATTCTCAAAGGAAAAAATATATTTAGTTTATGAAAACCAAAATAAAATATTGAATTCAATCATAGTTTTCAAGGATAGACTGATCAAGCTCGAAGCTGGTTTTATAGTGTTTGAAGAAAGTACTAAAGTACACAAAAAGTCTTGAAACCAAGTGGTAAAATAGTCTCACAATACCAATTCAAATATCAAAGATCATAAAGAATCAATTTGATATATAATGAATATTTTAAATGAAGGCTTAGTTTCTTTTAATAATTTATCAAGTGAGACTTCTGGAAAAGTAATATTTCTACAAAATTTCATAACCAAAAAAGATACCCAGTTAGATGAAATAAAGGAGTTAAACGAGAAGTTAAAATAAATCTCATTATAAATTTAAAGGATGAATAATTACAAGGATGAAATAGTTTATCTAAATAATTAGGTTTTTTTGTTTAATGATAGAATTGAAATGCAATAGAAAAATAGTACGACTCAATAATAAATTATTCAACTTCAGAAAGAAAATATTAATACCTGGGAATTAAAAATAAAATCCTAGTAAGAAAATTTTCTTATCCTATAAGAAAAGCTATAATATTAGGAATAATTGAATTGTAATCAGGATCAGTGGTCTTAATATGAGGAATAAAAGATCTGGACATAGCAATAATTACTTGAACAAAGTTAACAAGGATAGAAAATAATTCAAGAAGATGAAAATAGTTTCCTTAAGCCAAATTGAGAAGAAATTATTATTTTTTGAACTCTTTTTTATTTTTTTCGAAACATCAATGAAATAATTTATCATCCATATTCGATTTGATTGAATGTATTCTAATTCTATTGGTTGAATATTCTTTCATTTTTTTAGATGACTAAAAACTTAATTATTTCGTATAGTTTTTTATTCTAACCCCTTATCAGGTACCTCAACGAATATTTCCATTCCTTTTTGAAAATCATAGAGGGGGAAAATGATATAGAGAGGTTAAAACTTATATAATAAGGTAATAATTATATATTAAGGGGGATAATTTTTTAAGAAAAGGGAATACGGTCCTTAAGGATAGTTTTATCCAAAGGAGGAGTTAGTTTTATTCATCATTTTATTAAAATGAGTTATAAACTCAAAGTGAGATAATTATTTATTTTTATCTCTGAATATAAATGTTCTTTAATAAAGTTCTAGAGTTATGTTTTTAAATATATTTTCTATTTAAGATATATGGTTTCTGATTTCTAAAATGGGGGATATTGTAAAGCCAAAAGTCACTTTTTGACTTTTCCATTTCTTTTTTTTTAATCACAAACTCTTTATTAAATATTTTATTTCTAATTATTTATTGTCCAAAGTATTTTAACAATGTTTCTATAAGAAAATATATTAAATTTTATTATACTTACATTAAGTATTTTGACTTATGAAAATAAATATTTTATCATTACAGTTTTCATAATGATTATGGATATGATAAATATCATACTACTGAAAACTATCATAGTGAAAAACCTCCATGATTATCATATTTATATTGGATATTATTTATATCGAACACAACATTTGAAAATTGATCAATTTTTCTAGTCCTTTATACTAATAAGATTTTTGTAATCATATGATATCAGTATAAATCATACAAACACTCATAAAGATTATCATCAGAATCATTTCAATTTACTTTTTTTACCCAAAAAAACATTATCATAATATTATAAATCTTTTAAATCAAAACAATGGTGTTCAATATGTGTTAATAAAAATGATTTTGTGCTTTCTGTTTTCATATGACCATGGGAGTGTAAAGTATCCAGGTCCTCCTGAAAATATAAAAGAAAATACGACCATTGGAGATCAAGATGATGATTGGGATGAATTCCTACAAATACCAGGTTATTTGATCTCATTAAAGATACATGAGATATTAGATGCTACAGATGATAGAGACATTGTGCGAGATCTCTGCGGAATTTACTACTGTGGGTGAGAACTCTAAAGTTTACACAAGTGAACTACTTGTTCCATGTCCTTTTAACCTTAGATTTTGTAATTACCTTGTCCAACATTGATTGTTTTGATTATGATCGAGTGCTTCTAAGGCTAGGAAGATAGAGGAGTTGATCACCTTCTTGATCAAGGGATATCGGGGATAGGTAGACAGGCCAAAGCTGATCATCATATCGAGGTCTTACCCTAGTGTGGGTAAGACAACTTTTCTTAAAAGTATAAATCAATGGACCTTTATCCTAGGTTATTAGATACCCTTCTCTTTGGGTGAAAATAATTCAATATTCATTTAAATTCATTTTCATTTTGGTTTTTATTATAATATAAAATGAATTATTTAATATATTCATTTTTCTATTTTTATTCTACTTATCACAATTGATTAGATTACAATACATATTTATTACACCATGAATATTGTTTTTGTGATTGTGATTAAATATTTTAATTTGATTATAATTCTATACACTTTAAGATAGAATCACCATTTATTATATTGCTTTGATAAATTTTAACCACTGTAATTATGATTCATTTCTTAATATTTTTTTGAGAAAACTATTGTTACTTAATATGATTATATTCTCTAGAATCAAACATGTAGATTATATATCGGAATCATATTGATTATGATATTCTTTTCATCCGAACTATGGACCCAGTCTAATTACAGTTTGAATATATAAGAGGTGTTGTGAATATTATTTGTTTAATTCTATTAAAAAAAGTTTCTTTTAATATTAAAAAAAAATATTTTAAACTTACAATTCACCCCCCCCCCCTCTTGTATTTAGCCATATGCATATACATTTTGATCCAACATATTTATGTAATTGAGGTAAAAATTCCCAATGTCCAAAAAAATGTACTCTTCGAGGAATATTTCAACCGAACTGAGTTTGTGTATTATTCAAAAATGGTACACCCAAACATTCCTTTAATGTTATATCCTAAAAATTTTATATAAGCATGGAATTCATTTTTTGTCTTTTAAAAATGGATATCAATATGAATTCATCACTTCTATATGTATCATACGATGTAACACATGTATCCCCCATAAATTTCAGATCTTCTATCAATGGTGCTAAATATAAATCAATATCATTACCGGGTTGTTTTGGCACAAATATAAGAAATGAAAACATAATGTATTTGTTCTTTATACATAAAAATGGAAAAAAGTTATAATTTTCCAACATAACTTTCCATATATTATGAGTACCACTCTATAAAGAAAATGTATTTATTCCATCTATAGATAACGCAAGACAGAGGTTTCTCAACTCATATCTAAATTTAGGATACTCATGATCAATTTTATTTTACTAAGGAGAGTCTATTGGGTGACGTAGTTTCCAATATTCAATTCTTATATCTGTGTTTCTTATCAAATTTCTAGTGTTTTACTAAAATATATAATGTTTTCTAAACCATGGAATGATAGAAAAGTACCATAAAACTTTCAAAGGACTTTATTCATCTTTCTTGTATTAATTCATGCCACACTTAGGAAATTTTCTAAGTGATTCATGTTCCTTTAAAAACATTATGCAATCATTTAGACATGAATTTATTTTTCATAGATCATTCCCATTCAAAATATAATTCTTTTAGTGTTATATGTTCAACAAGGAATCTCATTTTCTTCTGGTGGCTTATCATTTAGGAGATTAAGTGATTTTGTAAAGCTAGTGTCACTCCATCTGCTACAAGATTTCAAATTATATAACTTCAATGTAGCTGAAAATTATATATATTTTTTATAACTATTATACAATGGTCTCATAGCATAGCTATTTAACTTCTCAAATAACTTTTGACAACCAAGAAGGTCATATTCAATTTGCATTAGCATTTTTTTATATGATCTCCACCATCATTTATATTGGTATTCATATCAAATGATCTATAAATCGTAGTATCATCCCAATCAATATGTATATTCAGTTTATCCCATATTTAGTCCAACATTTATAGTTATGATCCATTCATTGAAAAATAAAATATTCTTCCAACTCTTCCAGACTAATTTTTCTTGAATAAAAAAAGTGTAAACATAGAAAACTGATTTGAGAAGGGTCGTATACATGCTCTATTGTAAACATGATGAACTATTTAAATCTATCCTCGTTCGTTTTTTGTCATATGATCATTTCCAATCCATTTTTTCATTCATATTCCTCCTATTTGGTTCATAAAATATTCATTCTTTATTGAAAATAAATAAATACACCTAAGTTATTCATAATCAACATAGAATGTTAAAGATAATTCTAATAAGGGGAACCAAACATTTAAATTTTATTGGTAATGATTCCTAACAAGTTATCATTTTAAACAATGGTGTCCTTAAAATAAACAACCTCAGGTAAAGTTGTAGTTCTCGGTATGGGTTCTCGATTTGATGTCTTTTGCGACAAAAAGGCAGTAATTCTAGGACATTTTCTGTAACTTTTTAAGGTGGGAGTCCAACAAGAAGGAGGATTTTATGTTTATCAATTTCTTAACATGGTACATGGTAGTTTAGGTGATGTTTCAATGGTAGGATTCTTAGGATCTAACATTTATGATATTTAATCATATGATGAAACAATAAACTTCAACACAAATTGAAGAAGTATCTTAGTGGGATCAGCATAAATCCTTATCTTAAACAAATGATTATAGTATAAGACCAACTACATGGGATTACATTAAAAAAATCAACCTCATTAAAACCAACATAGAGAATCAAATCTGCAAAAATGTTTGAGTAAAAACTAGGAGTGAGGTATAAACAAGATGAAATCATGTATATATGTTTTGGATGGGGTTAGCATAGGGAAGTAACTACTAAAAGTGAAGGTTTATAGAACTAGGGAACCACGAATGAAAAATTAGGTGAATTTACCTACTTAATAATGATCTAAAACATTCTATTGTGTATGCTCACTTTTTCTATCATTATTACAAGATGGAATTTTTTTATTGAACATGAGGTTTGAGATTTGTGCTGAAAAATTCATATCTTATATGTTTATGGAAATGAAAATATTAAAAGGATTTAGGATCTTATGCCTATTAATGGAATAAAAGGGGAAGTATTTTTTTGATTTTAACCCAAGAGAGCATGAAGGATACCTAAAACTTGGTTTCTTCTCCATTGAATTTGAAGTTTGATCCAAGCCATCACTCCAAAATTACCATAGGATATGGAAAGAGTGGTAAAGTTCGGGTGATCAATGCTTGTCAGTGGCCAAATTTTATATATGTTTAATTCAATGATATATCATTTGATTAGACAAACAAGATCTAAAAGGAAGTGATTAATTGAAATCATACATGAAATTTGGACACTGAAAAGTACCATTCAACCAAACTTTAAATCAAAAGAAAATAATGAGGTTGAGAAGAATTGAGTGGACTGGTAGAAGCATGAGTTTGGTAGTAAACCAGGTGATAGCCCCACTTGATGAGGACATTGTCTGAACTGTAGGAAGTAGTGTTCAATGGTGGTTCCATATCTGGTATGCGTGAGGGAGGTAATGCACATCAAGGATAGTATTTTTAAAAAAATATAACAATAAAATATTCACAAATGGAATTCCCATAAATTAGTAAAAAAATAAGATCTCCAAATATTTTTTATGCATGGGGTATTTTTAAAAAAAATTTAAAATAGAAAATTATATCATATGGACTTCTTATTAAATTAATAAACATGATTTTAAAAAATAATCTTCTTCCTATTTAAAGGTTCACTCTACATGAATTGGTTAAATTCCAATTTAAAACTATTTTTATACTTTTTGATGGGGTAATCAATAAATATTTTAACCAGTATAAATTAAATTAATATGATAAATTTAATAGTTTGAAATATTTAAAAACATGATAAATATTATATATGTTCTTATTGGATTTTGTAAAAAACAATATAAATATATCAATAGTAAAATCACATAATAAAATAATAAAGAAAGTAAAATAAATGTCTAATTTTAAGGTGGAGTCATACGAAGTAGTGGATCAGGGATGGAGTGTATGAGGGATTGTAGAACAAGGATCCAACATATATGAACCTATGAAAAGAGGAGGTATAGGTAGATTTAGGAAAACTAAACTTCAGGGAGAGGGAGAAGGTTAAGCAACAATGTCTTATGATGAGGGAGATAGGGTAGACAATTAGGGAGGTAGATCGAGGTAAAATAAATTCACACACACGCACCATTCAAATCCTTTGGGAAAATGAAAAACACCCAAATAAGGACTAAAAATTATGAAATAATGAAAGTGCTTGAATAGAAGATTAGAACTCACATACTATTAGGGCGAGTGGCGGTGAATTTTTAGTTCCGCGAGTGGTTGAACAGTATAGGCGATGTGGTCCTTTATTAGGGTTCTATTTAAATGATCGTAAAGGTTTTATCAGTGATTTTTAAAAAGTGTTTATAAAGTCCCATATTTATCATCATTAAAATAGAAAGCATTGATAAAACCATTGTTTATCAGTGCTACCTCTTAATGCTGAAAAAATCTGATCTTTATTGCTGAAAAAATCAATATTTATCAATGCTCTTTAAAAATCATTAATAAAAACTATATAAAATAAATTATAAAATATTAAATGAATATGTATTTAAAATTAATAAATAATAATAAATGTAAAAATTAATTTACATTATTAATGAATAGATAATATTAAATGCATGAATGTGATAAATGAGGGACATTTAATAAATAAAAAATGAATATACTACAAAAGTATTTAAAAAATGAATGAGTTTTATTAATTATATAAATTTTTTTAAAAACTAAAAAATAATATATATTAAAATTAAATAAATACATATTAAATAAGTACATTACAACCAAATTAAAAACCTTAAATTTTTATTAATAAATATGTATAAATAAATATTAAAAATGAAGAAATTATAAAAATATTGAAAGAATAAATATTAAAATGGAATAAATTATAAATAAAAGTAAAAAATAAGCAACATTATTAATTAATAAATAATACTAAATAATATTAAATGAATAAGTGTTAAAAAAGAGTGAAATTTAATAATTAAAAAATTAAAAGATTTCAAAAATATAACAAAAATGAACAAGTGTTATTAATTATAAATATTTAAAAAAAAGTAAAAATGAATACATATATATATATATTCAAATGAAAATGAATGCATATTAATTATATAAATTAAAATCATATTAAAATAATTAAATGTTAATGAATAAACATATATAAAAAATATAAAAAATGGATAAAATTTTAAAAAAAATTAACAATAAAATTTTGAAAAATAATATATTAAAAAATAATATTATTAATGAATAAATATTAAAAATGAATAAATTCAACAAAAAATAAAAAGTAATTGATAGTATATATTGAATAAAAATATAAAAAATGAATAAATTTTACCGATTAGAAACATGATATATGTTAAATTTATTGTGATAGCTAATATAATTCTAAAATGAATTTTAAAATTTGAATAAATTACATAAATATAGTGTGAGTGTTTGTGTGTGTGTGTGTATGTTTTGTGCGTGTGTTTTATATAAAAATACATTAATTATGTATATGTATGGGTGAAATTAATGTAATTCATGTTTGATATATGTTAAATTGATAAAATTGACATTTAATTAAACATCCACTACTCAAGACAATTAATCAAACTTTTTAATTAATTTTAATTTTAATTTATAAACCATTTTTCACTAAATACGTGACTTATTTAATATAAATATTAATATTTTTTTATATAAATCATATTTGAGGAGATATTATATATATTGATATATATGTGTGGGTGTGTGTGAATATATTTCTTTATTAAAAATATTAAATATGTTAATGAATAATTATGCATAAAAATATTAAAAATGAATAAATTTCAAAATAAATATTAAATAAATAAATATTTAAAATCTATGAATTTTAAAAAAGTAAAAACACTTTACATTATTAATGAATAAATATTATTAAATGAATGCATGTTAAAAATGAGTGAAATTAAATTAAAATATGTACAAATTGAAAAATATTAAAAAAATGAATAAAAGATAAATTATATAAATTTTAAAAATATAAAAAACAATATATGTTTAAATGAAAATTAATATATATTAATTATGTAAATTAAAACTGTATTAAAACATTAAATGATAATTAATAAATATAAATAAATATTAAAAATGAAAAAATATTAAACAAATATTAAACAAATAAAATTTAAAAATGAATAAATTACAAAAATATTAATGAAATATTAATGAAATAATTATTAATAATAATGAATAATATTAATATATATTAATATATATATAATAAAATAATTAATTAAGAGGTAATTTAACATTATATTAATGATTTTAACCCATTTTAAGTATTATACTACTATATATATAAATTTTAAACTTCTCATTCCCGCTCTTCTAATAATGTCCCATCAAAGGTCGGTTAACCACTTATGGAGAAATTTCCATGTCAACACATATAACCATAATCCTGGATGGATATTATAAACTAAATATAATATATAAACATGTAACTATACATGTTAATCTTTTATAATTAATTATACAAATGTATAAATTACATTTTAAAAAATTGAGAAATCGAATCGAAATAGTAAATTTTTAAGAAAAACATGAGATCAAAACACTTAAATTTCATCAAAAAAAATTAATAAATATAATTAAATGATTATAATTAATTAATAGTTTTATAAATGACTATAATTTACTTCTGGATCAATTTTTTAATAAATATAAGTTTATTATTCAAGAGGTGCACAAATAAAGAAATAAAGCGATAATAAAAGTAAGGGGATTCTCAATTCATTTCTTTAGGTTATTCTCAATTCCATGGTATGAATTTTCATATTATGTTCTTAAAATTTCCTTTACCTTTTCCTTTAGTTATAAACATGTTCCTACCATGTCAAAAAAATCTAAGAAAAACCTTCTTTCAAAGTAACTTTAATTTCCAAAACATCATATTTTACTCTTCTTGAAATACTTCTTGTCCAATCAAGATTAATAATGTATTATATCCTAGTATGACTTACCTTATTAATTTTGGAACCAAAAATTTCATTCATGAATGTTTTCTTTATGAAATACTTAGGAAACCCATTCTCTTACTTGGGTTTACTTCATGACTTTAATTGATATACGTTTTATATGGTATGTATGATTATATAAATGTTATGATGTGACGATTGGTCCTAGAATTATATATCCCTACAATGCATTAGATAATTTGATGTATCTCAGGAGATAATGTGAAATATCCATGGTCATTATTATAGATTTTTTTACAGTGATAATGTTATGATTATAAACATATGTTATAAATGAACATGATGATAGCTTTGTTCACAACCATATGTGGTATTTGACCACTAAGACATGATGTTTCATTTTTATACATTTCCAAATACCATGCCTTTATCCATTTTTTCCCTCATGATGTTGATGATAAACCAATGATTATATTATGATGATGATGTTTATGCACCCCTATGTTATATTGATTCATATCCCTTACTCATCCTTTTACTGGGATTTTAGCTCACCCCTTTCATTGATGTATATCCTCAGGTGATTAATTTTACTAAGGATAATATGAGGTCCACTAAGAATATAGAGAAGATAGAATTAAATAATGTTTATGTTTTATTATGAAAAATTTGTGCATAATCCCAATTTTCCCAAGATACTGTACCTTTGGATCCTAGATTTTTAATGAAATTATGTTATTTATCTTTAAAATGATGTAATTTTCATTTAGGAAAAAGTAGGGTCGTTATAGATAGTATCATAGAACGGTTTTGTTAATTTGGGAATTAGGATTATAAAACAACAGTGAAAATAATATTTATAGGTAAATATATTGGAAAAAAATCCTAGAATAATATTTTTAAAAAACGATAAACATCGGTGTCCCATCAGACATTCCTTTAGAGTAATATGTGCAAAAGAATAAATTATTTATTCATGATTTGTTGAATTATGTTTTTTTATCTTTTTCTATTTTATAAAATGGTGGGAACTAGGAGAAACCAGGTCAAAAATCCATGTGATGGACAATGTAATGATTGTTAAAATAATATCCCCAATTCCATGGAAGGTGGAGTTCAAAAAATTATGGTGATGTTTACCCAATTATCTAAGGCTATGAATAATTACCTGAACCATGCGCAACATCCTCCCTCGCCCAAGAAGGATCAGCTATCCATTGAAACCTTTATATGGAAATGACCATCAATATTTAGTGGAACTCATGATCCACTTGTCATGGAACAGTAGGTTAACTCAATGGAGAATTATTTTCAGTGATCCATTTTTCTAAGAAGGAGAAGGTGATAATGGCCATTTATCATTTAGATGGACAAGATGACCAATAGTGGTTTTTTATTAAGAACACCCATCCAAAGGATGAAATGGAAGTTATGGAGTGGAAAGACAATAAGAAAATATTTCTTACCAAGTATTTAACTCAAACTCTTTGAAAAAAGATGAATATATAATTCATATAGCTAACAAAAAAGTAAGGTGAACCTATCATGACTTATAATGAAAACTTCACAATGCTTGAAAAATATGCCTGGAGTTTTGTTATCAATAACGATAGAAAAATAGAAAAAATATTTAGTGGTTTAAAACCAAACCTTCAAAAGTCTCTAGTAATATTAGACTTTAGTAATTATTAATAAGTGGTTTGATGTGATCTAAATGTATAGATAGAGTTCAAGGAATGGTCCCATGGTTAAGGATATAAAAAAAATAATGGAGTTTCAAGCTGGTGGGTTAAATAAAAAAGGAGGAAAGATAATCCAACTACCCACAAGTCAAAAATGTGAAAAGAAGAATCCTAGGAAATGCCTCAAATGGGTGGGGAAAGTATTTAAGTGGGGTAGATATGGATACCAAAATCATGAATGTTGAAAAGATATAAAGAATCCAACCAACACGATGGAGGAAAAAAAGGCACCTCCTAATGCACCACCTATGGTTCAATTCTTAAACTATAAAGAGTAAGGTAATTGTGCAAGACAATACACTAAACCATGATTCTTTGAGGGTAATCAATATCATCAACCACCAAATACAAAGGATAAATTGAAATAGTATTCCATCACTAATGATTAAGTGGAGCATAAAAATGAATACATACAAGGTTCACATCCTATTCACCAAAGAATAGAAAAAGTTTAATTTGATATTGGTTCTACGCATTCCTTTAGATCATGAAAGTTTTATAGTACTATTGTATGGAGGGCCTGATACCTTGAAGAATAGATATATATAAAAATAACTAGTGGTGAAATAATTGAAACCAAGGATTTGGACTCTTCTCATGCTAGATTATATGATAAGACTCTTCAAAATAATATCGTAATGCTTCCCTTGGTGTAATTAGATTCTATATTGGGCATGGATTGGCTATCATTATATATACAACACATCAAATATCGGGAAAAGAAAAAATACTTTCATATTCTGAACCATCCCATGCTCTTATACAAATGCAAGGAAGATCATGAATCTCAATTGTAAAATCCCTCATCGGTGTGGGTATTGATGCCCTTTGGAGAAGAACACCTTACCCAAATGGTTATGTCAAAGGAAGGTATCAATCTTGAGGAAATTACTATTGTGAGGGAATACAGTAATGTATTTACTAAAGAGTTAGTCAAACTTCCCTCATATTGATAGGTATAGTTCTCAATAGAGCTCATATATAGTGTTAATCCTATCTCAAAATTCCCCTATTGGATGGCCCTGATCAAACCAAAAGAGTAAAAAAAGTAACTTCATGAGAATTTTGACACAGTTTTTATACACCCTATTGCATCACCTAAGGGTGAACCAGGGCTCTTTTTCAATAATAAGGATGGATCAACGTAGTTGTGTATCGATTAGTAAGATATCAATAAGGACACCATAAAGAACAAGTATCTTATTCCAAGGATTGATGACTTGTTTGATCAACTAAGATGAGTTCAATACTTCTAAAAGGTGGATCTTTGATCTGGATATCATCATCTAAAGGTGAATAAGGAATATATTTAGAAGACTAGTATTTTTACAAGTTATGGGAACAATGAGTTCATAGTGATGTAATTTGGACTTACTAATACCCCTACAGTATTCATGGATTAGATTAATAGAGTATTTAGAGACTAACTCAACAAATTTTTATAGTTTTCATGGATGATATTATCATTTATTCCAATATAATGGAAGGATATGAAGAGAATTTAAGGATTGTGTCGGAGATATTAAGGAAGGATAAAATTCATGCTAAGTTCAACAAGAGTGACTTTTGGATGTAGAAAGTCACATTCTTGGGGCATGTGATCACAAGTGAGGGAATTTTTATGGACCCTTCAAAGAAAAATGCAATTGAGGAATGGCCCAGACCCACTAGTGTGATAGAAGTTCACAATTTTCTTGTCTTAGTTCTACTGACGTTTTGTGAGAATTTTCTCATGATTTTCCATCCCACTAACTAAGTTAACATGGAAATGGGTAAAGTGTGTCTGGATGGAATAATGTGAGGAAAGTTTCAAGGAGATCAATAAGAGAGTAATCAACACACCTATACTCACACTACAAAAAAGTGGAGAATTTTTCGTGATATATAGTGATGATTTGAAAAAAGTATTGGTTTTTTACTCATTAATACTGATAAAGTGATATCTTACGCCTCATGGAAGTTAAAGATCCATGAGAAGAACTACCCGAAACATAATCTAGAGCTAGTGGCTGTGATTTTTTCTTTGAAAATCTGGCGGCACTATCTCTATAGTGAGAAGCGTGACATGTATAATGATCATAAGAGACTAAATTATATATTCACATAGAAGTATCTCAACATGCGTCAAAGAATAATTTTAGAGCTAATCGATGACTATAATTTCTATATTCACTACCATTAGGTAAATGATAACAAGGTAGTTTATGCTCTTAGAAGAGAAGAACATGCCACTTTATCCATGATGCGGATTGAGAAAGACCTTATCATCAATGAATTTAAAATAATAGATCTATAAATCATAACATAATGGAATATATCCTACCTTTCCCAGATTATTTCCCAATCATTCATACAATTGAAGATCAAGGAGGCACAAAGGGATGATCTATAGATACAAAATAATGTGAAATAAGTAATGGAAGGGAAGCTACATGAGTTCCATATCGATGATGATGGGGTTATTTGGTTTGGAACAGGGTGTTGTGTGCCAAAATCACCTGAGATAAATAAGTATTTATTGAATAATGCACATATCTCAGCTTTCTCCATCCATCCTAGAAGTACCAAGATGTATTGTGATCTTTGAGAACACTTCTTGTGGGAAAACATGAACAAGGATATTGTTAAGTACAACTCAAGGTTTTTTGTATGTCAGTAAGTTAAAGTAGAGTGATATAAGTCCAAAGGGATGATGTAACCATTATCTATACCCTTGTAGATATTTAAGAA
The DNA here is from genome assembly GCA_963277665.1 of Viscum album. Classification (NCBI taxonomy): domain Eukaryota; kingdom Viridiplantae; phylum Streptophyta; class Magnoliopsida; order Santalales; family Viscaceae; genus Viscum; species Viscum album. Next base: position 1,419,065,467 of record OY728129.1, on the reverse strand, counting down.
TGTTACCATGAGCTTTGTCACTGTTATCCTGAAATAATCCAAAATAAACAATGTGATATGGGTTTTGGTGGATCAACTCACAAAGACTACCCACTTTTTCACTATTCATAAAGATTTCCCACAAGAACAACTTTCCAAGGTATATGTGATAGAATTGGTGAGGTTGCATAGGGTGCTACTTTCAATCATCTATAATCATGATCCAAGGTTCACTTATAAATTTTGGAGAATTATTCAACATTATTTGAGTAATAAATTAAATTTCAGTATGTCCTATCACCCCCAAACCAATGGACAATCTGAAAGGACTATTCATATGATTGAGGAAATGATAAGATCCTACACAATGTAATTTAATGGAGGATGAGATCATCATCTCCCATTGGATGAGTTCTTATATATAAATTGGTTCCACTCAAGTATTAAAATGGATCCATATAAATATCTATATGGGATGTTATATAGAACTCCAACTTTTTGGGATGATGTTGGTGAACTAAATCTACTTGGACAATATCTTGTTTAAGAGATGATGTAAAATTTTCAAGCCATCCAACAACATATAAATGCTGCTCAGATTTGGAAAAAGAGCTATGTTGAAAACCTTTGAAGGGAATATGATTTTAATGTTGGAGATAAAGTTGTCCTTTTAATATCACTATGTAAGAGAGTCGTGTGTTTTGGAATGGAATTGAAGCTTAACCCAATGTACATTAACCCATTTGAGGTCCTCTATCGCATAAGAGAAGTAGCATATTAGCTTGAACTTCCCCCAAATATGGATCAAGATCATGATGTGTTCCATATATCACTCCTAAAGAAGTACATACCTGACCCCTCACATGTAATAAATCCAAATGTGATACAATTGTATAATGACCTCTCATATGAATAATAGTTGGTGATGATCTTGAACTATAGAGACAAAGTTATACACAATAAGAAAACTCACCTTGTCAAAGTTTTATAGAGGAACCATAAGTATAAAATGGAAACATTTGAACTAGAGGAAGTTATAAAATAGAAGTACCCTCACTTGTTCTCAAATGAGAATAAGAGTTTAAATTTCTAAAGAGGGGAATAATTTAATGACCTAGTGTTTATTAGTAATTTTTTTTTCAGGAATAAATGTGTGTTGTATCATATTATATAATATCATACACATAAAAAATATAGATAAACCAATAAAGAAATTATTTTGTTTCAAAATACGATTACATTAATCAGAAATTAAACCAATTAAAATTCCAAACATTTCAACTAGACAAAAAATATAAAATAGAAAATATAAAATGGTAAAATATGGATCACCCCAATCTACTAGAATCACTGCCCCTGCATCAAACATTATAGAGAAGAATAAAAATTTTAGTAATCTAAGAAAAATTTTATATAATTGAAATATAGATCCTTGAGAGGAATTTATTTGATATTGATGGAAATAATAAAGTGGTATTTATAATAGGGAAGGTGACTATTGTGAATAGTAACCTAATCATTGGGAATAGTAACCTGACTGTTGGAATAGTAATTTTATCTCAAAATAAAAAATCTTAATAAAAAATAATACTTATAATTACTAATTAATTTAAATTTAAATTTTATAATTCAAAAAAATAAATACCATGATTAAGAAACTCAAAGAAAATATAAGCACATTTTTAATAAACATAATTTTAAAGTATTTAGTAAAAATCATTATTTTTATTTTATAAGTTAAAATTACTTATTTTAGAAATTTATTTTGATAAAATTAATATAATTTTTGAAATTATCATTTCCAAATTATCTAAGGGTTATTTTTTGGTAATTTTTTGAAATACTTCAATTTTTGTGTGAATATTAAAAATATGGTTCTTCACATAACCGATGTATCTTAAACTACATAATTCACGTTGTAATAGGGAAATAATCATTTATAGAACTTTATTTTGGGCCGTGATATATTTTATTTAATAAATTATTCATTAAAATATGATAAACATAATTTTCAAACCTAAAAAGAACTTTCCAAAACCTAAAGTCAAAAGTGATTCCTTAAAATAACAATTTTGCTTTTTTTCCACTCTCCTTTTTAATAAACTAATGAATTCAAATTATAAAGGGGTTTTAAAGTATTTAAATCGTTATATTATATTAATATATGATTTATAAAATCATAAATTCACTATTATAATTTTTTCCTTTGTTATATTATTTTATTCAATATTTGTTTCTAAGAAAACCCATGTCCTCAAGTATAAATAACCCCTCTCCCTCCCCTTGGAAAACCACTCCTCCCACTCATTCAAAATCCAAATATATGACAAAATAATACTTATAAATACCCTTATATTACTTAGGGACGTTATTGAGAAATCCAACTCCAATCAATAAGGGGTTATAGTGTCATACAAGAGAAGCTACACTAAAGATTAGGTAAGTTCTAGTCCACTTTTATCTCTTTTTTATTTCTTTTTTCCTCTTCTCATTATTTTTTTCCACCAACCCTTGCATAAAAAGACCTTAAAAATTAATTAGGTAGTAAATTAAAATTTCATTAATGATTTTAACCTACTATATGTATCATACTACTATATATAAAAAATTTAAACTTCTCCTTCCCACTCTCCTGATAATGTCTCCTCAAAGGTTGGTTAACTGCCTATAGAGACATTGCCATGTAAACACGTAAAAATATCATCATGGATGGATATTATAAAAAATATTTAATATATAAACATTTATTTATATTCATTATAAGATTATGGAATCAATTATACTAATGTATAAATTACATTTAAGAAAATAGAGAAATTAAAGCGAAATGGGAAATTACTAAGAAAAAATGATATCAAAATGCTTCAATTTCATCAACATAAATTAATAAATATAAAAAAATGATTATAATAGATAAATATTTGTATAAATGACTATAATTCACTTCTTGATCAATGTTTTAAGAAATATAATTTAATTATTTAGTAAGTGTAAAAGTAATGATATAAAGCCGGAATAAAGGTAAGGGGATTCTTAAACCCAATTCCTTTATTTGGGTCATTCTCTCTTACATGGTATGAATGTTTATATTATGTTATTAAAATATTATTTACCTTTTCTTTCTGGGATATACATGTTTCTACCATGTCAAAAAAATTCTAAGAAAATTTTTTTTTAAGTGACTTTAATTTCCACAAACATCGTATTTTACTCCTATTGAAATAATTCTTGTCCACTCAATAATAATGATGTATTATATCCTAGTGTGATCTCCCTTATTAGTTTGAGAACCAAATTTTGTTTATTAATGTATGCTTTATGAAATCCTTATGAAACTCATTATCTTCCTTGGGTTTACTTCATGACTTTGATTAATATATGTTCTATATGGCATGTGTGATTATGTAAATTTTATGATGTGAAGGGTGGTCCTAGAATTATATAACCTTTAAATTCATTAGGTAACATGATTTATTTTATGAGATAATGTTCAATATGTGTGAACATGATGCTAGATTTGTTCACAATGATGATGTTATGATTATGGACATATGTTATGCGTGAACATAATGTTATCTTTGTTCACGCCTATGTGTGGTATCTGACCACTAAGACATGATGTTTAATTTTTATGAATTTCAACATTCCATTCCATTATCCATTATTTACCTCATGATGTTGATGATAATCCTATGATTATGTTATAATGATGATGATGTTTATGCTCACCCATGTTTTATTGATCCATGTCCCTTATCCATCCTCTTACTACGATTTTAGCTCACCCCTTTAATTGATGTATATACTCATGTGATTAATTGTACTAAATAGAATGTGAGGGACTCTATGAAGATTGAGAAGAAGGAATTAAATAATTTTTATGTTTTATTATGTAAAATTTATGTATAAACTTAATTTTTTCAAGACACTAAACCATTGGAACATAGATTTGGAATTCTATTACGTTGTTTATCTTTAAAATGATATAATAGTAATTTAAGAAAAAGTAGGGTCTCTATAATGAATAAGTTTTCTAGAATTTTAGTATTTGATGTGTGTTTTAAACTAAAATGTAGATTTTAAATTGAAAACAAAAATTTAAAGTTACATCAATCACACCATGTATTGGATTGATGTTTGATCAGTTTATACATGTCAATAATGAATTGTGGATTATTTTCTTAATGCTTGAAAAAAAAATGATCTTGTTTTGTTGGTTTTGGCTATGTGACATGTGTTTTAATCTTAAATGGCATTTTTATATTGAAAATAATCATCTTGATTTATACTAGACACATAAAGTGTTGGATTGATGGGTAGTAAATTATTATACATCACAAATGAATTAAGGATTGGTTTTCTAAAGTTTTAAAATAATTCAAGATATTTTTATTAGTTTTGACTGGTGACATGTGCTTTAAAATAAAATAAAATTTGTATATTTAAAACACGCACTTTGAGTCCTACCGACAACATCATGTGTCAGATTGACATGCGATCAATTCCTATACATAAAAATGAATTTAGGATCATTTTCGGAAGTTTTTAAGAAAATATGATCTCATTTTATCAGTTTTTTCTTATGATGTGCGTTTTAAACTAAAATGACACTTTTATATTGAAAACACACACTTAAAGTCATATAAGCCACATCATGTATTGGATTGACATGAAATCAATTAGAAAAAGTCAAAAATGAATTATAGATAATTTTTATAATGTTTGAAAATATTATGATCTCATTTGATTAGTTTTGGATATGTGAAACTTGTTCTAAACTAAAATGACACTTTTATATTGAAAACACATACTTCGATTCATACCAACTACATAATGTGTTGGATTGATGTGCAATTGATTCGTACACATAGAAAATGAATTATGGATCATTTTACTAATGTTTCAAAATAATTCAAGCTTGTTTTTTTAATTTTGTCTATGTGATATGTGTTTTAAACTAAAATAGAACTTCTATATTGAAAACACACACTTTGATTCATATCAACCATATCATGCATAGGATTTACATGAGCTTGATTCCTACATGTCACAAATTAATTATGGATCATTTTCAAAAAGTTTGAAAATAATCTAAGATTCATTGCACGGTTTTGGATAGTGATGCACTTTTTAAAAAACATACTTTTATATTGAAAACACACACTTTAATTCATACCAACCACATCATGTGTTAGATTTACATGAAGTAGATTACTATATATCACAAATTAATTATCAATTGTTTTCCTAAATTCTGAAAATTATCCAATATTGTTTCTCATTTTGCCTATGTGACACACGTTTTAAACTAAAATGAAACTTTTATATTGAAAATATGAACTTCAAGTCATATCAACCACATTATGTGTTGGATTGAAGTGTGGAAAATTAATACAAATAAAAAATGAATTATAGATAATTTTACTAACTTTTAAAAATAATAAGATCTTTTTTGATCATTTTTGGCTATGTGATTCACGTTTTAAACTTAAATGGCACTTTTATATTGAAAATATGCACTTCAACTCCCAATGACCAAATCGTGTGTCATATTGATCTTTTGTTGATTCCTACACATCATAAATTAATTATGGATCATTATAATAAATTTTAAAAGAAAAATGAGCTAGTCTGATCAGTTTTGGCTAGTGAAACATGTTTTAAACTAAAATGAAACTTTTATATTGAAAACGCACACTTCAAGTCATACTAGACACATCGTGAGTCTGATTAATGTGTGGTCAATTCCTATACATTAAAAATTAATTATGGATCATTTTCATAAAGTTTGAAAACAATAAAATATCATTTTCTCAGTTTTGACTATGTGATGAGCATTTTAATCTAAAATGCCACTTTTATATTTAAGAAACAGAATGAAAATTATGAGCCTATGATCATGGAAGTACCTTACCTAAAAGTTGGTAATATTTCTTTATATTTTGGGGTTTAAGGATCCTTGACTCGTTTCCCTATTTCCATTATCTCAGTTGCAACCTTGAAGTCTAATATCTCCCAAACACGAGTAGCTTCATACATGTTACTAGCTCAACCTAAATCCGTAGAGTGTAAACCTCAATTATAATTCTCCATGAGAAACAAGTAAAAAATAATATATCACTATTACAATATTAATTATTCACATCCCAAATGTATCTTTAAATTCACATCCTATACTAGATCAAAAAAATAATAGGTTATCACCTAAATTTAATGTTGGAAAGCATTTGGACACCATGTACTCTTCCCACTCATCTCTAAGAAAATTATTCTTCTTTTGAGTATATAGATTATTGGAAATATTTGTAGTATTGAGATATTATAGAAAAACAATCAATTAAAAAATGTTTCTTTAATTAAATTGTAATTACTTTCAGATATTTCTTGTTCGGGGATGCTAGTATTTTTATGGTAAATGATATATTTTATAAATTTAAAAATATAATATCAAAAATTTATGTCATTGTTTTTCCTCATAAATTATAGAAACATTAACCAAAATAAGTAAATTATTCTAAAATATATATTAGTTCTTAAATATTACTATATATTTTAATCTATCTCAATTTTAAGAAATCCATAGGCCTCTTATGTTCAGTAACCAACCTCAAACCAGGATTTATCCTGTATTTATAAATCACCCTATCATAAATAAATTGACATTAAAATAAAAATTGAAACATATAATTCAATTTTATCTATAAAATATTGATTTTAGTGTATTAAAAATTTATATTAGATATCTTGTGTACTTGATTTTATGTAAATTAATGCATTGGATCTAATAAGTAAACATTTTGGGTATCCAAATTGATTAATTTGAGCGTCCAATACTTCCAAAAAAAGTGAAAAAAATAAGTATTTCAAAAAATAAAAATAGACTTTTTTATGATTTTGTTGTTGAGTTTTTCCCCTACATTATAGGCATCCAAAAGTGTTTTTTTTCTATTATTTTTTCTCAAATGACTCACTTAGTGCATCATTTTTCTTTTCAATTTATTCTAATTCCAAATAATATCCATGCATAGAAATGATATAGGGATTAATTATTCAAATTCATTCTTTGTAGGGTCTTCAATTTATATAGAAGTAATATATATTCCTTTAGAAGATAGAATATTTAATCACTATAATGAACATAGTATATCATATTTTGAATGGAAGGATTATGAAAATGCACCACATGTGTGTATTCACAATTGAAACTCTAAGCCATTCAAACTTGATAGTCTTAGTTATACTCTTCAGACCAACATTGTATATAATGACATCTCTAAATATTTCTTCTTCATATTGAATATAAGAAATATTTTCATCATTTAATGTTTCATCTATATTAACTTGTAATGTTAATATATGCGGTTGTGTAACTAGCAGGTAGAAGGTACTCAAAGAAGGTCCTTTCAATTTCTTGGTTGATTCACTCATTTATCTTGATCTAACCTTCAATTTCACCTTTGTTTCAACCATTTTTAATATTATAACTCATTTTAAACCTTTTTAATTAACTATTAAAGGTTTTTCATTTTAAAAAAAGTGTTATGTACATACCTCAAGTATATGTATAATATTATAAGGACATTATATGAAATTTCCAATAGAATTATCAACCATACTAACATCTAGATCATCAAGAGAAACATAAAACTCAGTTCTCAACTCATGAGATACTTTAATCCCCACTATCTTGTGATATTGTTTGGATTTTTTTTTATATATCATGTTTATTTAGATATTATACACTGTATTCCTCACAACAAGTTTATGTGCTGGTTTTGATAGATATAAATCACATAAAACTTCACCCTTCATAATTTTAGTAATATACAGTTATCAAAAGTTGTTCGATTCAAATTTATGTGAAAAGGTTGAAGTGCACTGTGTTGAATTTGTTGTCAATGAGGCATGATGTTGTCATAAGATGAATGGATGTCAAGGAATGTCAATATGTGAATGTCAAAGGATGTGATGGTGATGGAGATGAATGGAGAATGGCCATGGTACTGAGAGGCATGTCACTTAGGAGATTCACTAAGTGGCATAGGAGATTGTAGTTGAAACATTCTCTATGTATATCAGACGATTGTAGAACTGATCTTAATGTTTCAATACTTGTATAAAGATGATACTAAGTTACACCACCTGAAGAATGGATGATGATGGAGCATCATCATTACATCAGACGATTGATGAGCTGATCTTTAAGTTCCAAGAACTTGTATCAACTGGATACAATGTCACCACATAATTAGAAGATCATGCATTGTTAAGACAATACATGAGGAGATGAAGATGATCCATCCACACATCCTAAGTGGATGAAGTGGATTAATGAAGTCCATGCACTATCACTTAGTGCATGTGAATCTGAAGAAGATCCAACCTGATCTCTGATTGGATCAATGAAGAACTTTGAAGAATTTGTTTGATTCAAGAGTTTGGTTGAAGAATAATTCCATTTATTAGTGAGGATTATATATTATAGAAGGAGATGAGGAATCATGAAGAGGATGAAAGGAATTCTTTTGAAGAAGAAGAAGAAGAATGGAGAAGAAGAAGAATGGCTTGGGAGAAGATGAAGAGTTGTGGCATTTGGCATTTGAACTTGGTAACTTTGTTTTTACACAAAGTCTAGGTTCTACACTTAAGAAAAAATTTGCCACCAAGGGCCAGCCTTAAGGGTTCAACCCCAAGGCACATGTGGGACTCGAGGTCGCCACGCCCAAGGGGTATCCCATGGGGCCAGCCCGAGAGGCCGCGGCCGTGTGTAAGCCGGGGCCACGCAGGGGATCAAGTCCTGCACAGCATGGGCGCCAGAGCGTGCACCCGAAGGTGAATAGTGGGCGCCAGTGGCACACCCAAGTGGCAGGGGTGGGCGCAAGAGCGCGCCCGCAAAAAGAACTCAGTGCGGGGCAGCACCGAGAGGGTTGGAAGTTCAATCGAGGGGTTGCGGCAGGAGTTTGGTGATAAACCGCGGAAAACCGGGAGCCGTTTCGATGTGGGACGTGGAAAAATCTCCAGGAGCGGATCCTGGCCGCACGATTGATCGCGCGCCAGATCTCGGACGCACATCTCATCGCGCTGCTCCCGTTCAGATCCAGTCCGTTGAAGACTATTTGATCGCCTGATCCGACGGCTCCGAGGCATCTCCTTCCTCGAGCTTGAGCCGAGGACACCCCGTGCCACCCGACGTCCCCCGCTAAACCAGTGGGTCTCCGAGCATGGATTTTGAGATTCCGGCCACCTCTGAAGAATCCGAAGACACCAATGAGCTCGTATGGCCCTACTGAACACAACCATGCAATAAAATATGCATGCACATGATGAATGGAGGATTTTGGACTTCAGCCGAGGCAAACGGAGTTACCGAGGCTTCGTGTGTTCGTGCAATGCATGTACATGTATTAAAGAGGTCGTGCATGCGTTCTAAGTCGCATGCACGTAGAGGAAAATGAAAAAGAAAAGTACCTGTGTGTGAAACAGAGGAAGATATCAAGATTTGGAAAATCTTGAATTCCCGAAATCTTCAGGAGATTAAAAATATCTCATGCGGATGAACCGCCACTCCTCTGCGTATATAAAGAGAGGCCGAGCCCTTGAGGAAGGTGGCTGAAACTTTGTGGAGTCCCGCAAGTGCCTTGCCTCGCGAAGAACAGCCTGCGCACCCCCTGCGCGGCAGAGAAGCCCGGAGCCATTTTTGGCTTCGTGAATTCCCTTTTGCGCATCCCTTGCGTGAAAGAGGTGAAGGGAAGTCCCCTGTGTGCACCCCTTGCGCGACAGGAAGGAGCTGAGCCACATACTTGCGCGCTCGAGTCTCTTGCCACCCTCTCTGCCCGCACACTTGCGTGGCAGTAGGAAGGATCCCGCGGTGTTGCACCTTGCACACTTGCGCGGCGGTTGAGAAGAGGAGGAGGCCCTTGCACCTCACACCTTTCCAGTGCACCTTGTGTGGCTGTGAAGAGAAGAAGGGAACACCACTTGCGCGCCTCCCATGCGGCAGTGGTTCGGGTGAAGACAAGGCACACCTAGTGTGTGTGTGCAAGCAGAGGAGGAAGACCCGAGCCTTGTGTGTGCTTAAAAGAAGTGAAGTCCATAGTCTTGGGTGTGTGCAAGAAGGAGAGGTCGAGAACTACACCACGTTGTGTTTGGCAAGTAAAGAGGAAGGTCGAGGCCTTAGTGCCTTGTGTGCAAAGTGAACAAGAGGAGGTCGTAGCCTTGTGTGGGTGAAAAGTGAAGAGCACACTTTGTGTTTGTGTGTGCTAAGCTAGTGAAAGAGGCCAAGCTTACTTGTGTGAAAAGTGAAAGAAGTGTGTGCAAAGAGAAAAGAGGCCGAACCTAGTCTGTGTGCACTAAGTGAAGTGAACACACCTAGAAGAAGGAAGAAAGAGAGGACTCTAACACTAAAGTAGAACACACTCTTAAGTGTGTAATCAAATTGAATAAAGTGTGTGAAGTTCGAGAAGGTGTGTGCTAAAAAGAATTACACCCTCTGAGGGTTTACTACACCAATAAGAGAAGAAGGGGAGTGCATGCTTGCATGCATGCACGTGCGCACGTGAAAAAAGCTAAAGCGGCTTGTGTGCATTTGAGTTGTCCAAGATCAGAAGTTCTTGAAGATATTGAGAATCCATGCAGTCAGTGCATGAAGAGAAAAAGTTTCCATGCACTCAGTGCATGAAGTTGTGATGAAGACAGACTGAGGCCAGACTGAAATTATAGATATTAGTTGTCTGAGTATTCAGTAATTGAGAAGAGCCTGATCAACAGAAGTGATCAGAAGTTGCTGAGCAAGACCAACAGACCTTTTCAGAGGTTGTTGAAGTTTCTTGAAGAGAGAAGGCCAGGTCATCCTTAGAAGAAGGAGATAAAGCCTGAGAAAGACGAGAAGACCTGATCAACTCAAGTGATCAGAGGTACAGAGCAAGGCCAGCAGTCTTTATCCCAGACTGCTGAAGATACTTGAAGAAGCTTAAAGTGAAGAAGAGCTACTCGTGTGACTCGAGGAGCCAGGAGAAGCCCCCTGTGAGACTCAGGGTGGAAGAAGTCTTCAGTGGGATTCTGGAGCAGGTCAGTGGGACTCTGGTAACACTGTGGGACGCAATATAAAGACCCTCTTGTGGGACTCAGGAGAGATACAGTGGGACTCTGTATCAACCATTGTAATACTAACTGATTATAATGGAGAAACCATGTTGGGGCGTATAACCAACATGGCAAGGACGTAGGCCTTTGGTGCCGAACCTTGTAAATCCTTGTGTCATGTGCCTTTATATTTACTGCATCATTCGAGGAAAGGTGAGAGATACAAGAAGAGTGGATCGAGGCTTTAACCAGCCATAGAGGTTTAATTGATAAATAATCAATTAGTAAAAAGTTTTTAAGGGATCACTGATTCACCCCCTCCCCCTCTCAGTGATTCACACTGATCTGGGCACTTCAAGAGTAATGAAAATTTTGATTGCCTTGGGTAAGGTAAGTAGTTTAGTGGAATGGATAGCCTCAAATCTAGTGGGATCATTTGGCTCTTCATGTACTGAACTTTGTTCCACCTATGATTATCTTTGATTTTTTTCATATATTGTTCTTCTAAATTAGTCTAGAAAATAAAATATTTAAAAGCTTGTATTTTTTCTTTCATTCCTTTCATCATAACATATATATATCCTTCAAGATTTGTATTCTTTTAATATGTTCTATTCGACACTCTAAAACTTACACCTCTAACACAACCATATTTTTCTGTTTGATTCAAAGTTATTTACAGTATCTTTTATCCAAGTACAGTTGATCTTAATTCTTGTGCCTAAACCATATAAAAACATATGAACATAAATATATACTTTTATGAAATACTATTATAAATCATAATTAATTACTATTATTTCATACTTTCATATTATTCTCATACTTATTGTGTTTTTTCATCAATTATATTGCCCTCTTTATTTATGTTGTCCTCCTTCCATAGCACATGATGTGGGATAGATGTGTCTTAAGATATTGATTCATCAAACTAGATATAAAAAAGGGAACACTTATTGTTCATATCACATAAAAAATTTATTGTATATTTAAAATACATACCATTTTTTGCAAGTGAAGTGTACCCTATCTGTGCTTTACAGTAGGGGTACATTGGTTTTGTTTCAAGTTGCTTATTTCCATCACTCGTTTTTTTGTTTTAAAAATTAAAAATTTTGAATCAAAGTGGATAAAATAAATATTTTCAAATAAAATATTATCAACTACGTTTCACCTAAAATGATTTATCATCATGATGACTAATTAAATATTTCCATGTATCCTATTTTAAAATTTATATTAACATTACTGGTGGGTGGGGGTTTACTTTCCCCTCAACACCCTTGAGATAATTCTTTGTAAGAAGTGTGAATCCTCTATAAGCTTTTGCAATGACTGTTAAGCCATGTTTCTTATGGAAATCATCTAAAATAAATGAACTCTATAAGGTATAATGAAAAGTAAATCAATATTTCCTTACATAATTTTTTAGTAAAATATAGAAAGTATATCATAACATTACATTAATATCTTCCTAAATGGTTTCCTTAAATGAAAGAAAGGCAATATCCCAACATAACTAATGAAAATTTACTTTTTGGGATCAGTATGTTGGTCGCACTAATTCTATCCAACCTTAAATTTTATGCCCTTGTTAATTTTATTTAAAACAGTGATGTTATGTCATCCTTGTTCTTTTTCATCAACATGTTTTTGATCCCTTGATAATTTTTTAATTTCAACATCAATCATTTGCTCTTCATCAATATTGGTAACATCATCATGTGTAGAAGTAGTTATCTGTATGATTAGTCAAATCTCTAATTTCGATTGTGTAAATATAGTAGCGAGCACATAATATTATGAGGAAAATCATATTATATTAGAAAAAAATTAACCTGGTCATTGAACACTATTTTTTTCTTTAAATATTGAAGGGATTTGGAAGCTCTATCAAGCATCAAAATACTCTCTTTGTGGTCCCATATAGAGTACAAGGCATTTTCTACATTGAGAACACTATGAAATGATTATGATATCCTAATAAAAGGTTCATTCTCAATTGAATTTTCATCTAGCCCTGTAATTTTTTTAGTCTCTAATGAGACAATTGACCTATTCTTCATTCTTGGATCTAATACATAAAATACATGCACTTCTTATGATTCCATTATGAATCCCTCATCTTTATAGCCTTACATACTGAAATTCACCTTCATAAATACCAATTCATTGAAATTCAATATACTCATATTGTTAACTCATTAGTAATTAAAAAATTTACATTATAAATGTTGTATAATCCAACTCGTATATTTGTTTGATGATACTGAAATATGACACATTCACATAAATTCTATTTCTTTCCTTGGAACCGGATATATTTATCACTTCTTATATAACCTTAAATCCAATATTTTGATTCATATTTCATCAATATTATTCCTTTATATAGAATTTGTAGCCATTAATTACAAAACTAGTGTAATATGTAACATTTACATTTGGTCCTCTGGCAAGCAATCAAAGTCGTTCAGTAATTGAATTTTGATTTTTAGATAAATCCTTATAAATATGATCTCAAAAATATCATATGAAATTTTTATTATGTTTATTTGATATCAATCCTTAATCCATTTATGGATTCAAATATCTAGGAATTATTGTGTGGGCTTCAACATTTGGCGCAACCACTACACTACTACATAAATGTAAAGGTGATCTTTCTCCCATTCTTTGGTGGTAATTGTAACAATATATCTTTTGAAACTCCCTTAACATGTAAAGAATATTCTATAAAAATAATTTTAGAGATCAATACTATCAACATATGATAGGTAATCGGTATATAATTCAATATATTCTTTAAAAATATATCATTCTATAATACAACCTTCTATATGACTTTGATTCTTGATGTGACCATTCTAAATACTCATATATCATTCAATGGGGGTAAATATATCTATAATGGATAGTACCACATAGTTGAACCTATATAATTGAGTGAACCATCTGGTGGACTATTATATCAAAGAGAGATGGTGGGAAGAACATCTCTAATTCACATAATATGAATAAAATCTCTTTATTCATAATTGTAAACTTCACCAAGTCAATAAAATTACTATATATTACTTTAAAAATCAGAGTTAGGTTAATTTATGTCACACATTTTTAGGAAGAATTCAATTTAAAGTGATGGGAATAAAACCTTACATCAAAACATGCTAATTGTATGATTTTAGACCCTTGATGTGACATTCTTGGTATTTGGTGAATACCCCTCTAGGAATTTTACACATTATAGAAATTTCAATTTTTCAATTTTTCTTTTCTTGGTAGAGTGTAAGATATTGGATGAAGAACATTACACCTTTCACCCTTTAATAGTGTTAACTCTTCCCTTATCCCCATGTCAATCATCAGTAGCCAATCCTTGATTCCATATTTTTTTTACAAAACATTATTTAGTGTGCCAATAACACTATCAAATAATTTTTTCTACATGCATGACATCAAGAAAATGTCTGACATAAAACAATTATAGTAAGTCAATTTAAATAAAATTGTTCTTTTTTTCAACCTGATTTTATAATTTTTTTCAAAAAATATTTACCCAAAACAATTTCCATATCTTTTACTTTCTCAAATAGAAGACCACTTGTTAGTTAAAAAGGAGTTATACTATGTTCTTTATTCCTATTTAATGATGTTATCTTGGATTAGTATTTATCTCATTGAGGTAAAAAAATTGATTCCCTAAAAACTTAGTCTTTGAGAAATGTTTCAACAAAATTGAGTGTGTGCATTATTCACAAATGGTACACACCAACATTACATTAATGTAATATCCTAATAAATTTACATAATTAAGAAAGTCATTTATTGCCCCGTACAAATGGATCTCAATATGAATTCTTCACTTCTATGTGTATCATACAATGTAACACATATATCCCTTGTAAATTTTAGATCTTTGATCAATGGAGCTAAATATACATCAATTTCATTACAAGTTTGTTTTGGACCAAATATAGAAGAGTCTACATAATGTATTCGTTCTTCATGCATAAAAAATGGTGTAAAGTTATAATTTACCGACATAACTATTAATGAATTATTAGTACCACTCTATACACCAAAAGGATTTATTCCATCTATGGATAATGCAATATATATGTTTCTCAAATAATTTCTAAATTATAGATATTGATGATCGATTTTCTTCTAATATGGAGAGTCTATTGGGTAACATAGTTTCCCATCTTCAATCCTTCTATTTGTGTTTTAGGTCAATTTTATAGTGGATTACTAACATATTTATAGTCATCTAAACCATAGAATGATAGGAAAGTAAAATAAATCTTTCGAAGGACTTGATTTATCTTCCATGCTGTGATTCGCACCACACTTAGGTAATTTTCTGAGTGATTCATGGTCCTTTCAAAAAATATGCAATCATTTTGACATGCATGTATTTTTTATAGAGCATTCCCATTTGAGATAGCATTTGTTTAGTGTTATATGTTCAAAAAGGAAGCTCAATTTCTTCTGGTCACATATCATTTAGGAGACTAATTGATTTTTTAAAGGTAATGACACTCTATCCACTACTAGCTTTAAAATTATATAACTTCAATATAGCTAAAAAAATTATATATTTAGTATGACCAATATAAAACAGTCTCTTAGAACAGCTATTTAACTTCTCATATAAATTTTGACAACCATGATGGTCATCTTCAATTTACATTTTCATTTCTTCCATATGATCTCCATCATAATTTATATTGGTATTCATATTAAATTATCCATAAATCACAGTATCATCTCAATCAATATGTACATTCAGTTTCTCCCCATGTTTATTTCCACATTTATATATATTTTTTATTTAGTGATGAATCAAATATTCTTCAAACTCTTCCAGACTATTTTTTCTTGAATACCAACAACATAAACATAGAAAAATGATTTGATAAGGGTTATATGCATGATCTATTATAAACATCATGAACTCTTTAACTCTATCCTCATAATTTTTTGTTATATGATTAGCGCCCATCCTTTTTTTATTCATATCCATCCTATTAGGTTTATAAAATATTGATTTTGTATCAAAAATAAATAAATACACATATGGTATTCATAATCAAAGGATAAAGCTAAAGATACTTCTAATCAGGGGAACACAACATTTGAATGTAATTGGTAATGATTCCTAAAAAGTTATCATTTTTCACAAGGGTGACATGAAAATAAACAATATAGGGTAAACTTTTTGTTTTTGTTATAGGTTATTGATTTAATTTCTTTAGGGGTAAAAAGGTGGTAATTCTA
Organism: Viscum album; assembly: GCA_963277665.1. Lineage (NCBI taxonomy): Eukaryota > Viridiplantae > Streptophyta > Magnoliopsida > Santalales > Viscaceae > Viscum > Viscum album. Next base: position 1,419,049,123 of record OY728129.1, on the reverse strand, counting down.
TAATGGTTTCTATAACTTTTCTAGGTGGGAGTCCAAAAAGAGGTAGTAATTAGTGTGTATTCATTTCTTCACATAGTACATGGTGGTTCAGGTGGTGTTTCAATGACAGGGTTCCTAGGAACCAATTTTGTTGATATTTAATCATATGATGAAACAATAAACTTAAACACAAGTTGAATAAGTGTTCTAGTGGGATCAACATAAATCCACATCTTAAACTAATGATTATAGTATAAGACTAACTACCGAGTATCACTTTAAAAAATCAACCTCAGGGAAAGAAATAGAGATAATAAACTCTAGAAAAATGTCAGAGTTGAAATTGAGAGTGAGGTTTACACAAGATGGAAGAACATATAGATCTTTTTAATGGGGTTAGCAGAGGTAAGAAAATATAACAATTGAACTTTTAAAGAATCGGGGCACTACGAATGAAAAATCACATGAATTAACCTACTTAATAATGATCTGAATATTTCTATTGTGTATGCTCACTTTTTGTATCATTATTACTATAATTAATTTTCTAACTGAACATGGGGTTAGTGATTTATGTTGGAAAATTCATATCATAGATGTTCATGTAAATGAAAACATTAAAAATATTTGGGTTCTTTTGACTGTTAATGGGAGAAAATGGGAAGAATTGTTTGATTTTAATCCATGAGAGCATGAAGGATACTTAAAAATTGGTTTCTTCTCCCTCAAATTTGAAGTTCAATCCATGCCCTCGCTCTAAAATTACCATAGGATGTGGAAGGAGAGGGAAATTTTGGGTGATCAACACTTTTCGGTGGCCAAATATCATATATGTTTAATTTGAAGATATCACGTATGATTAGACATACAAGATCCAAAAAAGTTATGAATAATTGAAATCATATGTGAAATTTGGACACTGAAAAGTACGAGTCACCCCAACATGAAATAAAAAAGAAAATAGTGATGTTGAGAAGAATCAAGTGGACTGAAAGAAGTGTGAGTTTGGTGGTGAATCGAGTGATAGCCCCACTTGATGAGGACATTGTCTGGACTCTAGGAAGTAGTGTGTGATGTTGGTTCCATATCAGGTACGTGTGAGGGAGGAGAATCGCGTCAAGGAGAGTATCACAAGGATAAAGAAAGTGATAAAGGATAATTGGTTATGTCGACTAAAGATATACATTTTTAAATAATGTATATACATCAATATAAATGAATTTACAAAACGTTATAAAAAATATGACAATAAAATATCCGCGTATGGAATTGCGATAAATTAGTAAAAAATAAGATCTCTAACTGTTTTTTAGGCACAAGGTATTTTTAAAAATTGATTTAAATTAGAAAATAATATCATATACACTTCTAATGAAATTAATCGATATTATTTTAAAAAAATCTTCTTTCTATTTAAATGTGTACTCTATATAAATTGGAAAAATTCCAATTTAAAACTATTTATTATAATGTTTGATATGGTAATAAATAAATATTTTAACCAGTATAAATTAAATTAATATGATAAATTTAATAGTTTGAAATATTTAAAAAAATGATAAATATTATATATGTTATTATAGGATTTTGTAAAAAAATCTAAATATATCAATAGCTAAATCAAATTGTAACATAATAAATAAAGTAAAATAAGTGTCCAATTTAAAGGTGGAGTCATACAGAGTAGTGGATTGGGGATGGAGTGTATGAGTGATTGTAGAATAAGGAGGCGGTATATACAAACCTATGAGAAGGGTAGGTATAGGTAGATTGAGGAAAAAATGTGAGGGGAGGGAGAGGGTGAAGCAACAATGTCTCATGGCAAGGGAGATTGGGTGGAAAATCATGGAGGTAGATTGAGGAAAAAAATTCACTCACGCATACCATTCAAATCCTTTGGGAAAATAAAAAACACACAAATAATAACTAAAAATGTTGAAATAATTAAAGAGCTTGAATAGAAGATCTGAACTCACATATTGTTGGTTTTGAAAGTTTCAATTCGTCTAAGGAGTTAGAGGGAGAGCGGTGGTGAATTTTCAGTTATGTGAGTGGTTGAACAGCACAAGTGATGTGGTCCTTTATTAGGGTTCTATTTAAATGATTGTAAAGGTTTTATCAGTGCTTTTTCAAAAGTACTGATATAGTCTTATATTTATCAATGCTAAAATAGAAAGTGTTGATAAAACCACTCTTTATCAGTGCTACCGCTTATCACTGAAAAAAAAGATCTTTATCAGTACTTTTCAAAAAGCACTGATTAAGATAGGTTTCTTCCATGCTTTCTATTTTAGTGCTGGAAAAACCTATATTTATCAGTGCTCTTTCAAACACATTGATAAAAACTATATAAAATAAATTAAAATCTTATTAAAATAATATATATTAAAAAAATATAAATAATAATAAAGTTAAAAAAAATTGATTAACAATATTAAAGAATAGATAATCATAAATGCATGAATGTGATAAATAAGTGAAATTTAATAACTAAAAATGAATAGACTTCAAAAATATTTTATAAATGAATGAGTTTTATTAATTATATAAATTGTTAATAAATTAAAAATCAATATATATTAAACTAAAATGAATACATATTAAATATGTACATTAAACCCATATTAAAAAACATAAATGTTTATGAATAAATATGTATAAATAAATATTAAAATGAATAAATTACAAAAATATTAAGAGTAAATATTAAAACTGAATTAATTATAATGAAAAGTAAAAAATAAGTAACATTATTAATGAATAAACAATACTAAATAATATTAAATGAATGTATGTTAAAAATCCAATGAAACTTAATAATTAAGAAATAATTAGATTTATAAAATATTTTAAAAATGAACAAGTGTTATTAATTATAAAGATTATTAAAAAAAGTAAAAATGAATATATGTTGAATTGAAAGTGAAAACATATTAATTATATAAATTACAATAATATTAAAAACATTAAATTTTAATGAATAAACATATGTAAATAAATATTAAGAATAGATAAAATTACAAAAATATTAAACAATAAAAATTGAAAATGAATATTAAAAAATTACTATTATTAATGAATAAATAATATTGAAAATGAATAAATTCAGAAAAAATAATAAAAATAAATTAATAGTATATATTGAATAAAAATATAAAAATTAATAAAATTTACCAATTAGAAACATAATTTATTTTAAATTTATTATGCTAATAAATATGATTCTAAAATGAGTATTAAAAATTGAATAAATTACATAAATATAATGTTTTTGACTATTTGTGTGTGTGTGTGTTTTATAGAAAAATGCATTAATTACGCATATGTATGTGTGAAATTAATGTAATGCATGTTTGATATATGTTAAATTTAAAAAACAAATGACATTTAATTAAACATCCATTACTTGATACAGCTAATCAATATTTTTAATTAATATTAATTTTTAATTATAAACTATTTTTCACTATGTACATGACTTATTTAATGTAAATATTCATATTTTGTATTATATAAACTATATTTAAGGAAATATTCTATATATTGATATATATATATATATATATTGATATATATATATTGATATGTATATATATATATATATTGATATATATATATATATTGATATGTATATATATATTGATATATATATATATATGTGAATATATTTCTATATTAAAAATATTAAATATATTAATGAATATTTATTCATAAAAATATGAAAAATGAATATATTACAAAAATATTAAATGAATAAATATTTAAAATATATAAATTATAAAAACATAAAAAACACTTTACAATATTAATAAAGAAATAGTATTAAATGAATGCATGTTAAAATGAGTGAAATTTAATAAAAAGGTGTATAGATTGACAAATTATTAAAAAATGAATAAGAGAATAATTATAAAGAAAATAAAAAAAAAAGTTTAAATGAAAATTAATATATATTAATTATGTAAACTACAACTATATTAAAGACATTAAATACTAATAAATAAATATAAAAAATATAAAAATATTAAAAAATATTAAACAAATAAAAATTAAAATTGAATAAATTAAAAAAATATTCAAAAAAATATTAATGAAATAATTATTAATAAAAATGAATTAATTTAATATATATATATATATATATATCTTAATTATAAATAGTAATAAATAGTAGATATTAAATATAAATATAGATGATTAATAAGTTATAGTAACTAAATACATATTATATTAAATATTAAATATTAAATATTAATAAATAGAAATATAAAATGATAATATTAAAAATTTATATTATTTGTGTATGTTTATCTCTATAAAATTGAATTAATTTCATATATGTATACATGTGAAATTATTATATGAAATATTAAGTGTAACATATTTATTTAATTTTTTTGATTAATAATTAAATATTTATAATTTGATATATAAGTCAATTTGAAAAATCAAATAACATTGATAAAACAAAATGCCTTAATTAGTAAATAATTTTTGATTAATATTAAAAAAAATTAAATAATAAAATATTATTCACTAAATATATGAAATATAAATTTATATGATTTATAATACATATCTCGAGTTATATAAATATTATTTAATAAAATTATATATATATATATATAATTTTTATTTTATATGACATTTTAAACTAAATAACTTATATACTAAGTGAAAAATGTATATTTAGACATACATAAATCATATTTAATAAAATATGTTATATTTTTATCAATATAAATATATTTATATATAAATATATGATTTTTAACGATTTAATTTTTTTAATGGGGTATACCTTTTATTAGTGCTGAATAAAAGTGCTGATAAAGGGTGTCCTTTATCAGTACTAAAAAAACCACTGATAAAGGGTGGACCTCATAGAAGCTCCGCCAACTTAAATCAACTTGTACATGTTTCTGATTTTTTTTCTATTTTATCGCAATCATCACAACTACAAAACCTGCAATAAACATTAGAAACTTTTATCAGTATTAGATAAAAGAACTGATAAAGTTACCCTTTATTATCACTAAAAAATCATTTTTAAAGATTGGTCTTTATCAAGGCTTAAAAAACTCTTTGATGAAGGAAACCCTTTATCATCAATTTTTTTAAGCATTGATAAAGACCAAACTTTAACAACACTTTTTTTTGTGCTAATAAAGGGTACCATTATCAATGCTTTTATCTAATGTTGATAAAAGTTGCTGGTGTTTATTGCAGGTTTTGTAGTAGTGATAATTGAGACCAAATAAAAAAATCAAGAACATGTACAGGTTGATTTGAGTAGGTGGAGCTTCTATGAGGTCCCAGAGTACTATTATAAGTGGAGTTAAAACAACAATTTATTTAAAGAATAATGTGACAGTTCCTTTAGTTATTCATGGGATGAAGGATCCATAATGTTTGGTTTATTAGTTTTGATCAGTTTTGACACCCCTGATGGATGTGATGAGTCATGTCAATCTTGTACATAACATCAAAGATCAAGATTTTTTATGATATTGGAGTTATAAAATTTTAAATCAAGGTAGATATTGTTATAATTGATTTAAAATTTGAAATAAAACAGTTAAAGAGAGAAGTTGTCTTAGTAATTTGAATCAATAAACATGGGGGTTAACATGTAATCAGGGGTAATTTCATGTTGATAGGTAGTATGGGGGTGTCTTCTTATTGCGAGTGTGAGGAAAATTTTTATTATATCATTTTAATTTTGATTCAAAAATAAAATTACAAATTCACAGGTAGAAAAAAGGCCTATAATGACCACCAAAAGTCATCACTAAAGGCCTATAGTGGTCACCCAACAACTACCAAATGGCAGACACTTTTGGCCAATCATTATTTCCTATAGTGTTCTCCATTTGGAATATGTTATAGACCAAGTCAGGGTAACCATTAGTGACCACCCTTTGGCAGTCGCTTTAGTATCCCTATATAGTGACAACCATATAAAAGTTGCTATAGTCAAACCCATTCATCCCTATAGAAGCATCCATACGACCATCGCTATAGGGTCCCTTGCTCTATCCTATAGTGACCTCCATACGGAATCCACTATACTTTTTTATTTTAAAAAAATCACTGTAGAATTAAAAAAACCACCATATTTCCAAAGTGTAATAAATATTTCTAAAATATGTAAAACCATGACCCATAAATCTCTTTGTATAATCATCTTCCAAGATCCACACCCATCATTGAATAAAAATTCATATGAAAAAAATTAATAAAAAAGTTAGTGTAGTAAAAAATATCACAAAAAAAATAATTGAAATGCAATTAAATATTTAAATTAAACTTAGTAGAACAGACCGAAGTTATTTTATTTTAAATATATATTAATAATTTATAATTATTTTTTAAAAAATTGAAAACCATGTATTCATCCATTTCAAGAAGGTCATGGGTCTGATTGATGTTACATATACTCTTATATGTCATGAATAATAATAAGACAGTTTTCTCATGATACTAAAAGTCTATTTTCCATCATCCTAGGAAAACTAAAACTCTGATTGACATAACGCCTCCTCAACCAATTCAAAAAACACTATATGGTTTTTTCATCTGATTTCATTGCATTTAGAGGTTGTTCATTTGGTTTTGACCCCCCCCCCCAATGTTTTTAAAGGGATTCAAACCTTTAAAACCTACATATTTGGTCACTATAGGAAGATTATGCGTCTGATTAACATACATCCACCTAGTAAAAATCAAACATAATATTTTATAGACTTTCTATGATTTCATGTCATTCTGAGGTCATTTTATATAGGTTAGGTTGTTAAACACACATTTTGGTTTTTTATAATACTAAAAGTGTGTACTAGATCCTCATAGGCATAATATTCCTTATATTGATGTTCTATCTACTTGACCATTTCAAAATTCACTCTAAAATTGTTTTCATATAATTTCATGGAATTCAGATGTCGTTTAGTAGGTTGTTAACCCAAAAAGTACCTTTCTAAAGGGAACTAAACCTTTAAAAACAACATATTCATTCATTATCGGTAGACCGCATGTCTGATTGATGTGTCGTATTCTCTTAAAACTAACTAATAATAATGAAACATTTCATATTATTTAAAGTCATTCCTAAATATTTTTCCCTATATATAACTGTTAAAAGCATGTTTTGGTGCTTTATTGCACTAAAAGTGTGTTTTCCATCAACCGAGACTAACATCACCTCTTATTGTCGTATCTTATACTGGAACATTTCACAATTAAATCTATAGTTATTTTTTCTGATTTCACAACATTCTAAGGTTGTTCGGTTGGTTTTAAATCCCCTCGTAGCTTGTGTTTTTAAAGGGCCTGAAACCCTTAATAACAGATATTTGGTTGTTTCGGGAAGATAACATGCCTTATTGATGTTCTTTATCCTCATACGCACCAAAAATAATAATAATATGGTCTTATTATGGTTTCACATCATTCTGGGTTCATGCTTTATGGACCTAACCATCAAACACGTGTTTTGGTTTTTTATAACACTAAAAGTGCGTTTTTGGTCCTCCAAGTAAAATACTACATGAATCAATGTTTAATTTTCTTAAACATTTTAAAATTCACTCTATGTTTTTTCTAATCTAATTTCATAGAATTTTGGATGTTGTACGGTTGGTTTTTACCCTCAGACAGACCATTTTAAAGGGTGACAAACCTTTAAAAAAACAAATAGTCGGTCATTTTGGGAAGACCACATGTTTGATTGATGTCACATCTACTCATAGACATCAATAATAATAATAATAAAATGGTTTTCCTATTATTTCGAGTCATTATAAGGTTATTTTTTATTGATCTAACTATTAAATGCATGTTTTTGTGTTTTATGATCCTAAAAGTGTGTTTTCTATTATCTCGGGCACACAGCACCTCCAATTGATATATTGTATACTCAACCATTTATAAATAAATTTTATGGTTGTTTTTATCAGATTTTATGTCATTTCGTGGTCTTCTAGTTGGTTTTGACCCCACTGTGTTTTTTAAAGGGCATCAAACCTTTAAAACTTCATATACGGTCGTTCCGGGAAGACCACATGTTTGATTTATGTGTCGTCTCCTTATAAATGTAAAAAAATAATATTACGATAGTTTTACTATGATTTATCATCATTTTAGGTCATTTGCTATGGATATAACCATTAAACATGATTTTTGGTGTTTTATAACATTCAAAGTTTGTTTTTGGTCCTCTCAAGAAAATGCTACCTTGGATGGACATTTTATCTACTAGACCATTTTAAAATTCACTCTATAATTTTTTCTTATAATTTCATGAAATTTGGATGCCATACAGTTGGTTTTGAGCCCCATACAAACATTTTTAAAGGGAATAAAACCTTTAAAAGTCACATATTTGGTCATTCTGGGAAGACTACACATCTAATTGATGTGTCTTCTGCTTGTACACATCAAAAATAATAATTAAATGGGTTTCCTATGATTTTAATTCATTTCAAGGTATTTTTCTATAAATATGACCATTAAATGCATGTTTTGGTGTTTTATTACACTAAAAGTATGTTTTCCCTCATCTAGGGAAAACGTCACCTCTGATTGATGTCCCGCGTGCCCAGCCATTTCAAATTTCACTCTATGGTTATTTTTGTATGATTTCATAGAATTAATAGGTTGTTTGGTTGGTTTTGAACATCTTCTTGTTTTTAATAAGATTCAAACATTTAAAAACTGCATATTTGGTCATTCCAGGCATATTTCACATCCAATTAATTTTTCTTCTCCTTGTACACATCACAAATAATAACAATAAGATAGTTTTCCTATGATTTCACATAAATTTGTGGTTGTTTTCTATGGATCTTGTTGTTAAATGCACGTTTTAGTGTTTTATGACACTAAAAGTGTTTTTTAGGTCCTCTCGATAAAATGATACCTCATATTGACATTCCAACTACTCAATAATTTAAAAATTATCATTACGGATGTTCATATAAAATTTCATAGAATTTGGATGTTGTTCGATTGGTTTTGACCCCCTAGACACACCTTTTTAAAGGGTGTCAAACTTTTAAAAGTCACATATTCAGTTGTTTTGGGCATATCGCATGTCCATTTGATGCATGTTTTTCTCTTACACATCAAAAATGCTAAAAATATCAATTTTGAATAATTTCAAGTCACTTTGAGGTCATTTTATTTAGATCTGGCCATTAAAAAAATGTTTTGTTTTTTTATGACACTAAAAGTGTGTTTTCCATCATCTAAGGAAAATAACACCTCCAATTGATGTATCATCTACTTGACTATTTCATAATTCACTCTACAGTTGTTTTTTCTGACTTCATGTCATTTAGAGGTCATTCGGTTGGTTTTTCCCCACCCCTGCATGTTTTTAAAAGGCTTCAAACCTTTAAAACCTACATATTTGTTCATTTTGGGAAGAACTTGCATCCTATTGATGTGTCATCTACTTATATGCATCCCCAATAATAATAATAATATAGTTTTCCTGTGATTTCACATCATTATAGGGTCTTTTTCTAGGGATCTAATCACTAAACGTGTGTTTTTCTATTTTATGACACTAAAGGTGTGTTTTTGGTCCTCCCGGGAAAATGATACCTTGGATTGATGTTTCATCAACTTGAACATTTCAAAATTCACTCAATTATTATTCTTTTATAATTTCAAAGAAATTCAGATTTTGTTCAGATAATTTTTACCCCCGGACGCACCTTTGTAAAGGGCGTCAAACCTATAAAAACTAAATATTTGATCAATCTGGGTAGACCACATGTCCAATTTTCATACCTTCTACTCATACATATCAAGAATAATAATAATATTGTTTCTCTGTTATTTCAATTCATTATAAGGTATTTTTCTATAGATTGACCATTAAATGAATGTTTTTGTGTTTTATGGCACTAAAAGTGTGTTTTCAATTATCTCGGGTAAATAGATCCTTTGGTTGACATAAATTTTTCTTAAAAATTTCATAATTTACTCTGTTTTTTTCCTGAAATTCAGAGGTCATTCATTTGGTTTTGACAACCCCCACCCCCCCCCCCATGCCCTCGTGTTTTTAAAGGGTGTCAAACCATTAAAAACCACATAATCAGTAGTTCTAGGTAGACCACAAATCATATTGATGTTTTATCTCTACCTACACATAAAAAATAATAATAATATGATTATTCTATGATTTCACATCATTATAATGTTGTTTGATATGGATCTGGTCGTTAAATGCCTGTTTTGGTGTTTTATGTCACTAAAAGTGTTTTTTGGTCCTCCTAGGAAAATGTTACATGGAATGTACATTCCATGTGATCAATTTTTTCCAAAATTAACTATTCAGTTGTTATTTTCTAATTTTATGGCATTTAGATGTTGTTCAGTTGGTTTGGATCTCTGGACACACTTTTTTAAAGGATGTTGAACCTTTAAAAGTTGCATATTCAGTCGTTTCTGGAATACTGCATGTTTGATTAAGATTTTTTCTACTCATACATATCAAAAATAATAATAATATAGTTCTCCTAAGATTTTAAGTCATTTCAAGTTCATTTTCTATAGATATTATAGTTAAAAACACGTTTTGGTGTTTTATGAAACTAAAAGTGCATTTTTCATCACCGTGAGAAAACAGCACCTCCAATTGATTTAATGTATACTCTACCATTTCAGAATTTACTCTATGGTTTTTGTAGTTCAATTTCATAGAATTCAAAGGTCATTCGGTTGGTTTTGACACCTCATGTGTTTTTAAAGGGCTTCAAACCTTTAAAAACAGCATATTCGGTCATTCTAGGAAAACCACATGTTTGATTGATGTTCCTTATACTTACTCATGTAAAAAATAATTATAATATGGTTTTTCTATGATTTCACATCATTCCAGATCTTTTGTATATGGATATGATTATTAAATGTATGTTTTTGTGTTTTATGACACTAAAGGTGGGCTTTCAGTCCTCTCGGAAAAATGCTACCTCAAATTGATGTTCTGTCTACTCAAAAATTTCAAAATTCACTCTATGGTTGTTCTCGTCTAATTTCATGGCATTCAGATTCAGTTCGGTTGGTTTTGGCCACTCGATGCACCTTTTTAAAGGGCACCAAACCTTTAAAACTGCATATTTAGTCGTTCCATGTAGAACACACATCCAATTGACATGTCATCTACTCATACATGTGATGAATAATAATAAGATTTTTTTTCTATGATTTCAAGCCATTACAAGGTCTTTTCTTATAAATCTAATTGTTAAACACATGTTATGGTTTTTTATGACACAAAAAGTGTGTTTTCCACCATCCTAGGAAAATAACACCTCTGATTGATGCATTGTCTGCTCGAAAATTTCACAATTTAATATATGGTAATTTTGATCTAATTTTATAGAATTTAGAGGTTGTTGGATGGTTTTGACCCCCCCCCCCCCCCGTATGTTATTAAAGGGCATCGAACCTTTAAAAACTTCATATTCGGTAGTTCTAGACAGACTACGTGTCTGATTGACATTTTTTCTCCTCAAACATCTCAAAAATAAGAACAAGACAGTTTTCCTATGATTTCATGTCATTCTAGAGTTTTTTTCTATGTATTTGACCATCAAATGAAGGTTTTGGTATTTTATAACACTAAACTTGTGTTTTTATTTCTTTTGGGAAAATGCTACATCATATTGACGTTTCATCTACTCTACCATTTCAAAATTCACTCTATAATTGTTTTCATCAAATTTCACAACATTAATATTCTATTTAGTTAGTTTTGATCCCCAGACGTACCTTTTTAAAGGGTGTTAAACCTTTAAAATCCCTATTTTAAATCATTCCATGAAGACCATACATCTGATTTACATGTCATCAACTCATACATGTAAAAAAGAATAATAATATGGTTCTCATATGATTTAATGTTATTCCAAGGTTGCTTTCTGTTGATCTAGTTGTTAAACACATGTTTTGGTGTTTTATGACACTAAAAGTGTGTTTTACATCATCCTAGGAAAACTTTACCTACAATTGACATACCATCCACTCAACTATTTAAAAATTCACTCTATGGTTGTTGACATCTGGTTTTAAAACATTTTGGGGTTGTTCTATTTTAATTGACACCCCTCCCCCTCCCCTGCATGTTTTTAAAGGGATCCAAACCATTAAAACATTTATATTCGGTCGTTTCTAGTAGACCACATGTATGATTAACATGTTTTATCCTCATAAACATCAAAAATAATAATAATATGGTTTTTATATGATTTCATGTCATTTTAGGGTCATTTTCAGTGGATTCGACTGTTAAACACATGTTTTGTGACACTAAATGTGCATTTTTTATCCTCTAGTGAAAAATCTCCCCTAGATTGACATCATGTCTGCTCGAACATTTCACAATTCTCTCTATGTTTGTTCTTATCTAATTTCACAACATTCAAATGTCATTCGATTGGTTTTGAACCTCGTACACACCTTTTAAATAAAAATTAAACATTTAAAAAAACATATTTGGTCATTTTTGGTGGAATGCACATCTGATTGATGTGTTTTTTACTTTTACCAATCACGAATAATAATAATAAAAATGTATTTATATGATTTCAAGTCATACTAAGGCCGTTTTCATTATATATGACTATTAAACACATTTTTTGTTTTATAACACTAAAAGTGTGTTTTCCATAATTTTGGAAAAATGGAACCTCCTATTGACATATCTTCTTCTTAAGTATTTCAAACTTCACTCTATAGTTTTGTTCATATGACTTCATGGTATTCAGAAATCTTTCAGTTGGTTTTGACCCCCCCCCCCCCACTAGTGTGTTTTTAAAAGGCTTGAAACCTTAAAAACCACATATTCGGTCATTCTGGGTGAACCATACATTTTTTTGATGTGTTATCTCCTCATACACATCAAAAATAATAAGAATATAGCTTTCTTATGATTTCACATCAGTTCATAGTCTTATTTTATGGATCTGACTGTTAAACGTGTGTTTTGATGTTTTATGATACTAAATGTGTTTTTTTTTGTCCTTCCAAGAAAAACCTACCATATATTGATGTTCTATTTACTCAATTATTTCAAAATTCACTCTACATTTTTTCTTGTCTAATTTCATGGAATTCGGATTTTATTTGATTGGTTTTGACCCCCTGACGCACCTTTTTAAAAGGCGTCAAACCTTTAAACACCACATATACAGTTGTTCTAGGAATTCCACATGTCTGATTGAATTATAGTCTACTCATACATATCACTAATAATAATAATATGGTTTTCCTATGATTTCAATTCATTTTGTGGTCATTTTTTATAGATCTGATAGTTAAATTTATATTTTGGTGTTTTATGACACTAAAAGTGCATTTCTTATCAACCTATAAAAATGAAACCTTTGGTTGATGTACCGACTTCCCACCCATTTCAAAATTCACTATATGGTGGTTTTATTATGATTTTACAGCATTTAGAGGTAGTTCAGTTTGTTTTGACACCCCCCCCCCCCCCATGTGTTTTTAATAGACGCCAAACCTTTAAAAACGCATATTCTGTCATTTTGGATAGACCAAATGCCTGATTGATGTGTTGTCCCCTTTTAAACATCAAAAATAATAATAATACAATTTTTCTATGATTTTACATATTTTTGGGGTTATTTTCTATGGATATAACCGTTAAATGCATGTTTTGGTGTTTTCTGACACTCAAAATATGTTTTGATCCTCTCAAGAAAATGCTATCTCAGATTAACATTCTGGCTACTCAAAAAATTCACAATTCATTATATAATTTTTTTCCCAAATTTCATAGCATTCATATGTCATTTAATTGGTTTTGACCCCCAGACGCACCTTTTTAAAGGGTGTCAACCCATTAAAAACCATATATTCCATCGTTCTGAGAATGCCACAGGTCTAATTGATGTTATTTATTCTCATACACATCAAAAATAAATATGAAACATTTTTTATATGATTTAAATTCAGTATTAGGTCATTTTCTGTAGATATGATTGTTAAATGTATGTTTTGATGTATTATTACACTAAAAGTGAGTTTTTCATCATCCCAGATAAACAGTACCAATTATTGACATACCATCTATTCAAACTTATAAAAATTAACTCTATGGCTTTTGTTGTCTGATTTCATGGTATTATGAGATCAATTGGTTGGTTTTGACCCCTCCCCTTGTGTGTTTTTAAAGGGATTCAAACCTTTAAAAATCACATATTTAGTTTTTTCGGGTAGAATACACATATGATTGATGTTTTGTCTCCTCTTACACATGAATAATAAAAATAATATTGTTTTCCTATGATAAAACACCATTCTGGGGTCGTTTTTTATAAATCTGACCATTAGACACGTGTTTTAGTGTTTTATGACACCAAAACTACATTTTCAGTCCTCTCATGAAAACCTTGCCTCAAATTGATTTTCCTTATACTCAACCATTTCAAAATTTACTTCATAGTTGTTGTCATAAAATTTTATGGCTTTATTATGTCATTTGTTAGGTTTTGACCTTCTAACACACCTTCTTAAAAGGCGTAAAGCCTTTAAAAACTTATATTTGATCATTATAGGAATACCGCACGTCTAATTAATGTGTCGTATGCTCATAAAAATAAATAATAATAATGATGATAATAATAATAATAATGTGTTTTCCTATTATTTCTAGTCATTCTGAGGTCGTTTTATACAGATATGGTCGTTAAATGCATGTTTTGGTGTTTTATGACACTAAAAGTACATTTTCCATCATCTTGAGAAAATGATACCTCCGGTTTATGTACTACCTTCTTGAACATTTCAAAATTTACTCTATGGTTTTTGTCGTCTAATTTTATAGTATTCAGCGGTTGTTCGGTTGGTTTTGACTCCCCTGTGTGTTTTAAAAGGTGTCAAACCATTAAAAAACACAAATTCTATAGTTCTAAGAAGTTTGCACATCAAATTGACATTTCTTATCCTCATAAATGTCAATAATATTAGCAAGATAGTTTTCCTATGATTTCATGTCACTCTGGGGTATTTTTCTATAGATCTGAACATTAAACGTATGTTTGGATGTTTTATGATATTAAAAGTGTGTTTGCAGTCCTCTTAGGAAAACATTGCCTCTGATTAACATTTCATCTACTCTAACATTTAAAATTACACTCTATGGTTGTTTTCTTATAATTTCACAACATTCAAATGTCATTCTGTTGGTTTTGACCCCTAGACACACCTTTTTAAAGGTCGTCAAACCTTTAAAAACTGTATATTCAGTAGTTCTGGGAATACCTCTCATCTAATTGACATATCATCTTATCATACACGTCAAAAATAATAATAATATGGTTTTATATGATTTTAAGTCATTTATAATATTTTTTCTATAGATATTACTGTTAAATGCATGTTTTGGTTTTTTATAACACTAAAAACATGTTTTCCATCATCTCGGGAAACTATACCTCCGCTTGACATACCATTTTTTAGACCATTTGAAAATTCACTCTTTCATTGTTGTCATATAATTTTACGGCATTTGTAAGTTGTTCAGTTGTTTTTGAACCCCCCCCCCCCCCCACATGTTTTTAAAGGGTTTAAAACCATTAAAACCCACATATTCAGTCATTTCAGGAAAACCTCACATCCAATTGATGTACCATCTCCTTATACACATCCTAAAATAATAATTTTATAGTTTTACTATGATTTCCTATCATTTAGGGTTCTTTTTCTATAGATCTAACTATTAAACCTGTGTTTTGATGTTTTATGATACTAAAAGTGTGTATTTGGTCCTATCGGGAAAATCATACCTTAGATTAACATTATACCTGCTCAACCATTTCACAATTCACTCAACATTTGTTCTTGTCTGATTCCATGGCATTCAGATGCTATTCAACAGGCTTTGACCCCGAGACATACCATTTTAAAGGGCGTCAAACCTTTTAAACATCATATTCGGTCGTTTCGGGTATACTGCATATCTAATTGATGTGTTGTCTACTCTTACACATCAAAAATATTAATAAGGTAATTTTCTTATAATTTCAAGTCATTTTGAAGTCATTTTCCATATATCTAACTGTTAAATGCATGTTTGGTGTTTTGTTACACTGAAAGTGCCCTTTTCCATCATCCTAGACAAACAACACACCCAATTGAAGAATCATCTACTGAATCATTTCACAATTTACTCTATGGTTTTTTTTTTGTCTCATTACACATAATTCAGAGTTCATTCGGTTGGTTTACCCCCCCCCCCTCATGTTTTTAAAGGGTTAAAAATCATTAAAAATTTCATATTAAGTTGTTCCAAAAACATTGTATCTATGATTTATGTTTTGTATCCTCATACACATCACAAATAATAATAAGATGGGTTTCCTATGATTTCATGTCATTCTAGGGTCGTTTTATATGGATCTAACTGTTAAACATGCATTTTGGTTTTTTATGACACTAAATGAGAATTTTTAGTCCTCTTCGGGAAATGCTACAGGAATTGATGTTTCTTCTACTTGAACATTTCAAAATTCACTATACAGTTATTCTCATCTAATTTCACAGCATTTTGGATGTCGTTCGGTTGGTTTTGAGTCCTATGTGCACCTTTTTTAAGGGTGAAAAACCTTTAAAAATATCATATTCAGTTATTTTGGGATGACTAAATGTTTGATTGACATTTCTTATACTCATACATGTCACAAAAAATAATAAGATGGTTTTACTATGATTTCAAGTCATTATGAGGTTTTTTATATAGATCTAACCATTAAACGCATGTTTTGGTGTTTTATGACACTAAAAGTGTGTTTTCCATCATCCTAAGCATACGACACCTCTTATTGATGTATCGTCTACTCAACCATTTCTAAATTCATTATATCGTTGTTTTTGTATGATTTTATGGAATTTGGAGGCTGTTTGGTTGGTTTTGACCCCCCCCCCCCCCCCCCATGGGTTTTTAAAGGGCGTCAAACTTTTAAAAAATAAATTTTCGATTGTTCCGGGAAGACCGCATGTCCAAATGATGTGTCATATCCTTGTAAATGTCAAAAAAATATTAATACATTTTTCCTCTGATTTCATTTCATTTCAGGTTGTTTTATATGGATCTAACTATTAATAATGTTTTTTGGTGTTTTATGACACTAAAAGTGCATTTTCAGTTTTCCAGAGAAAACGCTACCTCAGATTCACATTCACTCTACTCTAACATTTTACAATTCACTCTATGGTTGTTCTTGTCTAATTTTATGTAATTTAGATTACATACGATTGGTTTTGACCCCAGAACACATGTTTTTAAAGGGTGTAAAACCTCTAAAAGTAGCATATTCAGTCATTCTGGGAATACCACACATCCAATTTACATGTCGTATACTTGTATACATTAAAAATAATAATAATATGGTTTTCTTATTATTTAAATTCATTCGGAGGCCATTTTCTATAGATCTGTTTGTTAAACACACGTTTTGGTGTTTTATGACACTAAAAGAGTTCTTTCCATCATCCTGGAAAAAATACACCTTCAATTGACATATATTCTCCTCAATAATTTCAAAATTCACTCTATAATTTTTTATATATGATTTCACGGAATTCAGAGGTCATTCAGTTTGTTTTGATCCCCTATGTGTTTTTAAAGGGCTTCAAACATTAAAAACTCACATATTCGGTCATTTCGGACATACAGAACATTATATTGATATTTTTTATCTTCATACTTGTCAAAAATAATAATAATATAGTTTTTCTATGATTTTACATCATTATATGGTCGTTTTCTATAGATCTGGCCATTAAACATGTGTTTTGGTGTTTTATGACACTAAAAGTGAGTTTTAGGTCCTCCAAATAAAATGATACCTCAGATTGATGTTCTATATACTCAACCATTTTAAAATTCAATCTATGGTTTTTCTCGTCTAATTTCATTGAATTTGGATGTTTTTCTGTTGGTTTTGACCCCTTAGACACACCTTTTTAAAGGGCGTGAAACCTTTAAAATTTTCATATCAAGTCATTCCAGGAAAAACGCATGTCCATTTGACATGTTTTTTTCTCTTATATGTAAAAAATAATGAAAATACTATTTTACTATTATTTCAAGTCACTCTAAGGTCATTTTCTATAGATTTGACTGTTAAATGAACGCTTTGGTGTACTATGACACTAAAAGTGTGTTTTTCATCATCTTGGGAAAACAACACCTCTGATTGAAGTATTGTCTACTCAACCATTTCACAATTCACCATATGGTTGTTATATTTTGATTTCATGTCATTCATATATCCTTAAGTATGTTTTACCCCCCCCCCCCCCATACATGTTTTTAAAGGGCTTCAAACCTTTAAAAACCACATATTCAGTCATTCTGGGTGGACCACACATCCTATTGATGTTCCATATACTTGAACATGTAAAAAATAATAATAATACAGTTTTCTGGGATTTAGCATCATTATATGGTCATTTTATATGGATCTAGTTATTAAACGCATGTTTTGGCATTTTATGACACTAAAAGTGAATTTTCAGACGTCTCGGGAAAATGATACCTTGGATTGATTTTTCATCCACTCAAACATTTAAAAATACACTATAATATTATTCTTGTATAATTTCATGGAATTCAGATGTTTTTCGGTTGGTTTTTACCCCTGGATGCACCTTTTTAAAGAGCGTCAAACCTTTAACAATTGCATATTTCGTCGTTCTGGGAAGACTGCATGTCCAATTGACATATCTTTTACTCATACAATTCAATAATAATAATAATAATGTAGTTTATTTATAATTTCAAATCATTATACGGTCTTTTTCTTTAGATCGGGCCATTAAATGCACATTTTTGTGTTTCATGGAACTAAAAGTACATTTTCCATTATCCTGGGAAAATGAAACCTATGATTGATAAAAATTATTCTCAAACATTTCAAAATTTTCTCTACATTTGTTTTCATCTAATTTAAATTAATTTGGAGGTCATTCGGTTGGTTCCCCCCCCCCCCCACACACTCACCCCCCACATGTTTTTAAAGGGCGCCAAACCCTCAAAGCCTCATATTCAATCATTCTAGGTAAGTTGCACCTCTGATTGAAATTTTTTCTCAACATACACATCAAAATTAATAATAATATGAATTTTCATATTATTTCACATCATTCCAGGGTCGTTTGATTTGGATATGATTGTTAAACACGCGTTTTGGTGTTTTATAACACTAAAAGTGCTTTTTCAGTCCTCTTGGGAAAACACTAACTAGAATTTAAATTCCTTCTACTCAATCATTTAAAAACTAACTCTATGGTTTTTCTTGACTAATTTCATGGTATTCAGATGTCGTTCAGTTGGTTTTGACCCCCAAACACACTTTTTTAAAGGACGTAAAACCTTTAAAAATCATATATTTGGTCATTCTAGTAAAACCACATGTTTGATTGAGATTTTGTCTACTCATACATGTCAAAAGTAATAATTATATAAATTTCATATGATTTAAAGTTCTTTTCAAGTCTTTTCTACATATTTTACCATTAAACACACATTTTGGTGTTTTATTACACTAAAAGTGTGTTATCTAACACCTCAAGAAAACGATACCTCTGATTGATGTATTGTAAAATCTAACATTTCCAAATTTACTCTATAGTTTTTTTGGTCTAATTTGATGGTATTATGAGGTATTTCAGTTGGTTTTGACCCCCACTTGTTTTTAAAGGGCTTAAAACCTTTAAAAACATCATATTCAGTTGTTTCAGGAAAACCACGTGTCTGATTGATGTTTTCCTTCCTCATACATATCAAAAATAATAATAATATGGTTTTATTTTGATTTAAAATCATTATAAGGTGGTTTTCTATGGATCTGATCGATAATGCGTGTTTTGGTGTTTATGACACAAAAAGTATGTTTTCGGTCCTCTCAAGAAAACGCTACCTCATATTGATTTTTTGTCTACTTAACCATTTCAAAATTCACTCTACGGTTATTATTTTATAATTTCATGGCATTTGAATTCTGTTCAGTTGGTTTTGACCACTAGATGCACCTTTTTAAAGGGCATCGGACCTTTAAAAACCGCATATTCGGTCGTTCGGAGTAGACCTCATGTCCAATCGACATGTCATATACTCTTACATGTCATGAATAATAATAATAAGACTATTTTCCTATGATTTCAATTCATTACAAGGTCATTTTCTATATATTTGGCAATTAAATGCGTGTTTTGGTGTTTTATGACACTAAAAGTACAATTTTCATCATCCCAAGCAAACAACGCCACTAATTGACATAATTTATAATTTACAATTTCATTATTTACTCTATGGTTTTTTATTATGGTTTTACAGTATTCATAGGTCATTTAGTTGGTTTTGACCCCCCTTGTATTTTATTAAAGGGCATTAAACCTTTAAAAACAATATATTCGGTAGTTCTTAGCATACTGAACATCTGATTGATGTTTTGTCTCCTCGTAATTTTCAAAAATATTAACACGATGGTTTTCGGAATATTTCATGTCATTATGATATCTTTTTCTATTGATATTTATTTTAAATGTGTGTTTTGATGTTTCGTAACACTAAAGTGAATTTTCATTCCTTTTGAGAAAACATTACCTCATATTGATGTTTCATGTAATGACCCCAACCCCAGTAGCTCCAAGATGGTTCATTACTTTATCACATTATGATGATTAAAAATAATCAAATCCTAAAGGACCAAAATGTTTTAGCAGTTTTGGAAACCAAATATATAAATGAAACCCTCTTTACATTGGGAATATGAAATAAAACATAATACATAACAAAAGTAAATGCTCGGAATTCTTGAAAATCATTCAAAGATCTCTTCTTTATAACTTGGGGAAAAGAAAAAATTTAAGGATGATCTCATATGATTAGTAATGGTTAAGTATAGTGGAATAAATAATGAGTCAATGAGCATAATTAACATGGCAAGGTAATTAACTGAGCACACATTCCATTTAATTAATAAACTAATAATGAAATACAATCATAGATTTTTTCATAGTGAAAATACTATAGATAATAATAAATTGAGTCCTAATGCATATAATTCTAAATTATTTTATTTCATGTATCTGGCACATGAATGACTATCGTCAAGACCTTTCACAAGACAGTTTAATCTATAGGTAAAAACTTATTTAATGCTAGTTAAACTAATTTTTCTCATAAGACTATTAATACATAGAGGGTATATCTATAACTGGGGAGAACCTGTGTCCTATATTCTAAATCATTCCTCATATATCAAATAATAAATTTAATTAATAAACATTTTCCTTATAATTTAATTTCTGTATTGAATAAAAGATATATATTTATCAATATTTCCAAAATTAATCAAATAACTTTCAAAGTAATCAGTGTATAGAAAAATTGAATGTGGTTTAGGCTATAATCATATCCATCATAAAATAATATGTATATTTAAAATAAATGTAACTTCCAATGAAAAAATTATTACAATATAATGATAATTTCAAGAGAATGTTAACAATCACAAAAGAAAGTGATATAGTACAATAACTTTTGTCACTTGGTAATTTTCAAGTCAAACCCCATTAGATTAAATAATTCAAATTGAAACTTAAAATACCATGAGTAATGAATAAATCATGATATTTTATTTCAAAGAGATAGTATATACACCACATATAATTGAATTGGTGCATATTAACAAATAAGTCTCAATGGAATCTACATTGAGACAGAATCCTTAACTTTGCTCTTTCCTTTAGTTGAACGTGATTTAAACACTTTTATAATGGTTTAAATCATGTTATTAATTTATAATAGAACCATATTTATATTTATTATATCATATATTATTCTCTTATATCATTTTATCTCTATTTTTTAATAATATTTTGTTATTACCCTTGTTTCAGGTGTTATCTACTTCATTTTCCTTTGCATGTTTTGTCATGAAATCCATGGTTCATGTGAATAGGATATATTTATTTCATCTAAAAAATTATATTAAGGTCATAGATGTCGTATTTATTTATTATATACATTTTTATAATTATTCTTGAATCACTGGTGGAAAACCAACATATACCAACACTTATTTCCCGATGGTTTGCTGAAACCGTTGGGTAAAATAACGTATACCAATGGTTCTAATATAATCATTGGTATAGATAATTTCAGTTAGGTTTTCCCAACAGTTTAACAAAACCGTTGGGAAAGATAATTGTTACATACGGTTTTTATTAATTTTTGAAAAAAAACACCTGATTTCAGGATCCCTCCTGTTTTTTCATCCCCCACCCACGTGAACCCTCACCAACCTCCACCTCTCGACCCTCCCCTCCCCTCCCCTACCTTGATCTCCCCAACCTACCATCCTCTTCCTCCGCCTCCCATCCCCCAACCCCTCTCGGCTCCCTCTCATCCAGCGACGTTCCCCCTTCCCCTCTCGGCTCCCTCTCTGATGACGACTTCCCCCTCCCCTCTCGGCTCCTAGAGATGTTCCCCTCTTGGCTCCCTCTCCTAACAATATCCCCCCTCCCCTATCGGATCCATCTCCTCCAATGAAGTCCCCCAGTCCCCTATCCAGTCGCGCACGATACCCCCATGGTCGAACACCCTGAGCGACATCTCTCTTTCTCGAATCCCTCTCCTCCCGCCATTTATCCCAAATTTATTTAGGGTTCTTGATGGGTACTTCAAGGTAAGGATAACCATTCATATTAATCAAGAATTTTCTAGAGTTTTGGGTAGTAACCAACTCATGGTGTGGTGAATTATTGGAAAAATCATGATTTTTTTTTTGAAAATAGAGTCTTCCAAAAATGTAGGGTTAGATTCACAGGTTATAAAACATTCATTTTAACAATGCATTCAAAAAAAAGTTCATGATTTTTTAAAACCCCCATATTTTCCTCTATATACCCCTATTAGACCTGATATTGTGTTGGATTTTTTGTTAATCATGTCATATGTGTGATGAGGTTGTATCATCATTAAGATTCTTTCTTTTTATTTGATTGGTTCATAAAACATTGGTTGGTGTTTCATATATTAAGTAATTGGAATTGGTAAAGTAAAATGTTAGTCTTGGATTTCCGAGTTGGTTATTTGGATGGTATTCTCTATCAAAAGTGGGTATTTCTCTGTTGACTATGGGTGTATTTTCCAATTGACCAATGTATTTATTAAACTGACCATTCAATACACATTTGCCACAATACAAAAGCACTACAAAAATCATATATTGAAACTACACACCACAATACACCCATGGGAGACACCCCTTGACATCTATTGATAGTTAAGGATCCATTAATTTAGGAACTGAAGTCAATTGGAACTCAAGCATTTAGAAATTACCATTTCTTGTAAAAAAGATCTCAACACCTTTATTCTTAGTATAGTATAATGAAATGGTTTACACTCTTATAACCAAGTAGACCATCTAGTTCATGGACTGGTGCCCGACCATGTTCAAGAGCAGGATCAACTACCAAACATTAATTGTGGTCCTTGTGAGGTTCTTTCCATAGTGAAGAGGATTATGTTCACAATATTCAACTCAACTAATGTTGCAGAGATGCATATTCATCAGCTAAGTGTACTAGTCTATTTTTTCCAACAACGTGCTATATAAAGAACATAATGAAAAATGAAGAGATTATTAAATGGAATTGTTTCCCCCCTGCTTTCAGGAACATGATTTGACTTATGGGGAATTATAGTTCTTATATATTTGGAGGTGACATGTATATTCATAGGATATAGGTATGTTTTTGTTTAGTTTTTATTTTATTTTCTTTATTGAATTGTCCACTTAGGTCTTTTACTGCTTTCTACGGATGGAGGGTAGTGATGCTATCCGGACTTGTTGATGTAGGTCACTTGTATATTTTAATACTATGAGGTGTGATTGTGAGGAAACATTGGAAGCTAGAGTAGCCTTGGGGTCTTCAATGAGATGGAATTATTTTTCTAAAACATTGTGTGGGAACATTTCTGGAGTATCTTGGATTCATGAAATAACCCCAAGTGTTTCCATGAGATAGCATAAATAACCCCAAGTGTCTCCAAGTGTCTCCATACATCATATCATCCTCACATGGGTTGGCCACTCACCCAATACTATCAAACATATCATATTTTGTCCCCTCATTCACACAGTCTAGACTTATCTCTTTAGGATTATCACATGCCTCGATGCACATGTCATCATCCAACTAGACAAGAAGGATTATTCACCTCATGATTGTCTTAGTCACAAAAGCATGCTATGTCAAACCCATCTATATTCTTATCTCATCCACACGGGAATCCTCTAGGGTCCCTCGGACCTATCCTAGTCACTACTCATTGACAATAATCTTCATCCCATACAGTACAGTCTTCTCTTGTCATGTCGACCATTCCTTAATTATATTCTCAATAATCCGGTCAATATCCTCATCAAAATCATGTATTATAACCCAGCCCCACCAACCAGGTTCCATTCTAAGCTAAATCACACCAAGCCTCTTTGCATTATAATGCAAATCTATCAAACAATACCCAATACCCACACTAGCATCTCATCCTTCATCTCTTTAGTTGAACTCTTGAATCATTAAATGGAGTAAAATATATCATAATACATTTTATAGACTCAGAGGAACCATCTCTCTCTAAGAACCCACCAAGATTCCAATCCATCCTCATAAGTATTCCTCATAAAATTCTAGACATACAATTACCACACCTATCACTACAAGGCCAAATCCTCGTAGGAATATTTTACTTAATCTAAACCCTCATCTAGTTTATACACATATTATCCCAATAATAAGACATATGTTATACCACTAATATTCCAATCAATATCTTATATACTTAGAGATTATGTGTTTAAGGGTCTATAGAGGCTCTTACTACTTTCTTTATACACATGGAATTCTAATGTTTTTTTATGTTGATAATTCAAAATAAGGGAGGAATCTCCACATCATGGAATATTTCCCATGATTCCCTAGATAAAGTGGTTTCCTGAAGGAGTAGGGAATACATTCTATTTTGTCTTATTTTCTTCCCAAATAAATCACCATACAACCATAAAATCCATTTCATTGGTGTTTTTTTTATATTTTGTACATTGTATTGTTTGCATGAGTTTTTTTTTTAAATTCGGCATTTTCAGGTGTTGTATTCATCATTGTATATTGTCTGCATTAGTGTTTTTTATCTTCATCATTATTCTGCAGGTTTGTACTATAATTCTAGAGTGGAGGTAGCTATATGTGGCTTATTTGAATTGTAGTACTGGAATTGGAGAGGGGAGGCCGCTGGAATTGCATAGGAGGGGAGGTCGTTGTATGCTTCTTGCTGTAGACGGGAGGCCCATGGGGCGTTGTGGTTCTTATATGTTGGGCGGTGACGTGTATAGTCACAGGAGATAGGTATGTTTTAGTTTCGTTTTTATTTATTTTATTTATCACATTTTCCACTTGGGTATTTTACTACTTTCTGTGGACATAGGGTAGTTATATTATGTGAAGGGGCTAGAAGGGGTTTAGATTGTTTCATTCTGCCAGCTTTGATCTGAGGTAAGACTCTATGGTTACTACTTTTCTCTCACCTCATGCATTTGGAGATTTCAGTATTTTTCACTCCATATTATGTTTTTGATTGGGAAATAGATCGTTTCGTGTTGGTTTGGGAGGATTTGGTTCTCTGCTGCCAACTGGGGTAAGACATTAATGCCGTTGGTTGGTTTCTCAGTGGTTATGTAGTGTCCATTATGTGTTTTAAGATTCCTAGTATCCTTTGTGTAGTGTGTTGATCCCTTCTCATTGGTTTCAAGCTGCTAAGTCAATGGCGACTCACCTTCGTGTGCATAGGTATGTAAGTATATGTATGTGGGTTCCCCTGTTACGTGTGTAGTCAACCATGGTGGTCATTATGCACATATGGGGATAGGTGTGCCCATGTATATATATATATAAATTCATATGCAGGTGAGTGGAGACTGGTATATGAATATAAGAATATGTGCAAGGATCCCCTTTCACATGCTCATGGCCATGCGGGTTTGTGCATAGGGTTACATGTGTGTGAAGGTGTGTATAACCAGTGGGGGAGTAGCAGATTTTAGTTATAAATCTCCAAGAGCCTAAGTGGATGGCTTAGTTCCACCTTGAGGTAGGGTCCCTGTCCAAGCCTTTTTAATTCAAGAATGCTTTAAATTGAATTTAGATTCTTTCTTAATTATACTTAATTATATTGAATTTAATATCTTGAATAAGTGTTCCTTAATATAATTGTTTCATTTGGTAAATAAATTCATGATTTTATAATAAAACCCCTCTAAATGAGGTGTGTTGTCTGCAAAAACTCATAGTGATAGTTATGTTGATCTAGTTTCTTAACTTATTACATTTGATTTGCGCTGAATAAGTTATGGAATAAATGTTAAATACAATTAAATGAATTGTGAATCAATGACATGATTTTATAATAAAACCCCTCTAATGGAAGCCAAGTGCACAACCCACTGGTAAGTACTACCAACTAAAGCCATAAATACACAACAAGTCTCTTTGTGTGAACATATCGAACTGTTTGAAGCATCCTCATCAATTTTGATCCTCGCTCCTTCTACCCCCCCCCCCCCCCCCATGATACTCTTTCAATATATTCATGCTGAATATCACCATGCAACTTCCTGATACATAAGAAATTTCCAGCTAAGTAGGTGATAGCCTTTGCCACCTCATAGGCCTCCTTAGCATAGCAACCCACCTAAATTCCCCCCCCCCCAGCTTTTTCATTCCTTTGACAGCCCCAGAAAATCCACAACAAACCCATAAATGGAATTAATGATTTGAGGACATATCTTTAAAACACAATTTCTGTGTGTATTGAATATGGATCCCACAGTTAGTCCATACATTCGATGTAACTTTATTGTGTTAGTGTTGATGTTGTAGTCATCCTCATCCCTTACAATTTTTCTGTATGGTTTATCCTGAGGCAGTTGTGGTTGAGTCAAAAATCGAGACTGAATCCCATGCAATGCCAAACCTTCACCACAGGAATGGGAACTTAAAATTCTCTCCTTACTATGAATCCTATAAATGCTGAAATACTGCTCCATGCCAGTAGTCCTAACATAAAAATCAAATTCATCTCTTGTAAACATCAAGTTCACACCTCGCTTCGTACTAATTCGTAACTCATTCTTTGACTCCTCTATGTTCGTGCCTCCATTTTTAATTCATACCTGGTTTGAGTCCATCTACAATTTCTCCTTCCTTGTTAGCCGTAACTTTGAATCTACCAACTGACTTTGCTAACATCTGCAGATGGATTGTATTGTTCATTTTCAATCGTATTTGTCGATTAGAACTCATCCAGGTCAGTTACATCCAACATCCCAAGTGTGTGCTTCTCGCCCCTATTGGTTTTATATCTTTTTTGATTTCCACCAAATGTGGTTGTTTCCCTCCATGGAATTTCTCCTAAAGAAAACAAGACTAAGTTATGTCGGAAACAATTGAAGTCCAATCATGTGACTGTGTTGTGTACAATATCCATGGCTATACTCCTATGAAAATTTTCATCTGAAGAATCTTCCACTGAGCTTCCACAGATTTTAAGAGTTGTTAAATCAAACTCTATCCATAATAAAAAAACTAACTTCTATTCGAACCTTTAAAAACTCGAATGTCATACATCATTGGAAATATACTCCTATTGAAATCTTCCTTCAACATCACTAAGATATACATGACCTTTTTACCAATAAATCTAGCCTCAGTTCCAGTCCATCCATAACCCAATAACTTTTTGAAGGTACTTCCATTTCACTAATGATATTTTGACAATTTTTTCTTAGATTTTGAATTTAGAAAAGTCTTCATCAACAACCTTTGAAAGAAAACAGACAACCTAGACTTGGTTATTCTATCTTCCAGCTTTATCATGGATTTGGTTGACCTCATTGAAGACTTTACTAATGATAGAATAATAAATGTCCATTTTATTTACTATAGAGTATATTTGGAAGTTTATTCCCCGAACATAATGAAATATCCTTGAAAAATGTATAATTAGGATGCAGAAACATCATTATCCACCATTTATGTAATGTGCTACATGAAAGCATCATCGGGCTATGTTTCAACCAAATGGATACCCTATAGATCCTATAAAATATTCCAACCAAATGGATATTTGTTGTACGATACCATTCCGGTGTTTCAAGGCTATTCTCCTCAAACTAGTGGCAATCCCACCTAGAATATATTTCAAAACACCTATCAATCCACAACCTCTCTAATATTGGACCATCATACGATCCACTTCATCATTCATGGATTATCTTGACAAAAGGTTTTGATGCTTCTTAGATTTGTGGTTTCAGGGACAACACCTATACATGCGTGCCATTTTTTTAAAGAATGTAATTAGTTATACAATGGATCTTGTGAGATCACCTAATATATACATGTTTTGATTCTCCCTTCACTCTTCCATATCCACATGATAACCATTCCACTGACTCCATATGTGGTTAATATTCTTTTACAACATGGCACTGCCCTTCCGAATCATTCTTCCAGATCTAAAAATTCATTCCACATTAAACCATAATTATGAATCCCATAACATGAGTCCCATGATTTATGACACATCTTCCATTATTTAGCTAATCCTTGAAGATATATTTAGATGAACCAGGACCATGAAACACTCTTACTTTTGTCCCTTGACCAGATAGAACCACCACTCCTACAACCTTTAGTTTTCTATATCATATATATTCTCCCCTTATAGGCATTGGGTGACTAGAGCCCCATATTTAATATTAAATGAATTTATATGGGTTAGAAAACACTTGGTTTCATTGATATCCACCCCCCCCCCCCCCCCCTCACCTTTGGAATTTATGAAATCTCTAAAAAATGTACTATCTAGGAAAGAACCTTATAGTCCTAGAAGATTATCCTCGACTCAAATTTACATGGATTCAACCTTACTTCCAATGTTTCATAGTAATATGTCTAATGAATTTTGACTCAAACCATCCAAAATGATCATTGGGTTAGTTTTCACAACCTTCAAGTATACAAAATACCTCGCTTCTGGCCGACTCACCATCCAAAAGAATGTATAAACCCTATAGATGTAGTAACACTAGTGTCCTATAAGATCTGTATTTTCTACCATCGATCCATCAAAATGGGAATAGGACTTGCATGTATTTACTTCATTATCCTCATATTGGATATCATTTGGATGACTCAAATAAGTGGCATGAGAAGAATTAATTTTTTAGGGTAAGGGTTACCATTAGACAACCCATTATGAAATTTCATGAAATATTGTACTATAATCATAGACATTCAAAATAAAAACCTACAAACTATGATAATGATAAATAGTATAAAAAATATAAAAATTTAAAACTCAGTGTAAATGGATACCATGGGAGAATTTATACACCTCCTGCCATGGATTTTAGGGAATAATAACTATTGTGGAAATAAAGGATTTCTTGGAATATTGAACATTGAGATATGTCACATGGGGGATATTTCCCTTTGAGGAAGGATTTCTTGAATAAAATATGGAACACCGGGGAAGGGTGTCTCATAAGGAATGGGTCTCAATTAGAATGGGAAGAACATTATGAATATTTCCATTTATGGATGATTTTATGGGTATTTTAGACACATGATGATGAATTTGGAATTACATATGGGATATCCAGCTTGCACATAAAAATCAAAAATCCTATGGATGATGAAAACCATTATTTTGTAGATAGGCCTTCTGAGGAATAGTAAAAGGAAGGTGTTAATGGTGAGTTTTTTCCTAAGATGGATGGGTGTGAAAAGAGAACTCCTTAGACTACTTCAACCCATCCTTGTGATGAAGTTAGGTCAATGAACGCTTTTGAACTACAAGAAAATAATAAGCCAAATATGTCTTGTATTGACTTGGTAAATGAGTCCCACCTTTTTAATATTGGATATTTTAGAGATTCTTTTGACAATGGATCAGGGGATGAGTATGTTGACGAAGAAAATGATGATAGTTATGTAGCTAAGGAGATCTCTATAAAAGATAATATTTATTTTAGTATGAGGAAGAAATAGATAGTGAAGGACTCCAAGGGTTGCGGAGGCAAATACAAACTTGAGGCGGTCACCTCATTGAAATCCAAAATCAAAAGGAACCCAACATCACTTGAACAGGGGAAATTAGAAAGTTTATTTCTGTTCTAGAAAATTGTAAGGATGAAGAATGTCAGTCTAATGACACTCAATATATTGAAATTTCTATTGGTTATTTATATATAATATTAGATTACAAAGATTCCAGGGTTATTCTCTCTCCAGCTGCTTATATGGAGGATAAGGAAACCAAATTACTGGATAAACAACCAGATTTGGATATATTAAATTATATGGTATAGCCTTTGGATAGTGGTAAACATAAGGCCCAGAAAGTCCCTATCGATTCATTCATGTTAAGGATTTTCATATTGTTGCTGCAACATTATTGCTGTCAAAATTGTAAAAATCTGATGTGAATTTCAAGAATTTTATTTTCCATAACTTGTATATAAGTTTTGTTCATGAATTTTTTGTAAACAAGTATTTGGTTTCTCCTTTTTACAAAATGCATACCCCTATTGTATCAATTTTTTAGTAGGGAATTCATTTAGCCTCACAATATTCTCAGAGTAGGTACATTGTTTCTACTAAACCTCCCTTGGGAAGGATGTTTTTCGGCTAATATCATATGGACCTGTGTTTTTTTTTTGGGTGGAGGAGGATATACCAACGGTTCTGTAAACCTTTGGTTATAGTGGATATCCCCCATATATTCCAACGGGTTTAAAAAACCATTGGTACACAAGGTTGCTGGATAGTATGTGCTACAGTTTTTGAAATGCTAATATATATATATACCAACAGTTTCAAGAACCGTTGTTATACAAGTTTGTTGGGAAGTAGGGCTACAGTTTCAAGAACCACTGGTACACAAGGAGGTGCTACAATTCTTGAACTGTTGGTATATATATTTACCAATGGTTTAAGAAAAACAGTTGGAATAGAGTCAGTATAGGGCTACTGCAATGGCAGACAGCCCAATAGTTTCCTAAACCATTGGGATATTTTATCCCAATGGTTTGGAACAGTTGGGATAAGTGAGATTTCTAGTATTGAATGGTGAACATGAAAAATTAATCGCATCGCATCGTGGATATGGTAAGTCGTACATATGCATGAGCGACAACATCATTCCCTTAATGGTGAAAGGGTAAGGAATTGTATAGTATATTAATTTTTTAAAAATCAATATAATTTAATAATTATCATATATATCTATTATTTCCATCATTATACCCATCCAAGAAAAGGGGTGATGAAAAACAAATTATATCACGTCGTGGAGACGGTACACCATACGAACGCACGTGCGGTACTTTCATTTTTTGTAGGATGAATAAATGGTGGAATATGGTTGTACCATAATCATAATAACATCTAAAAATATATATGATACTAAATTTACCACTTTATAATGTAAGCAACACATGAATATGAAGTAGAATAATAAATAAACTTGAAAGAGTCAATAAAGATGATTACCTATTCTTCAGTGGAATTTTTTTAGATCTATTCTTAAAGACACTAGGGTTTGTATTTTTGGAAGACCAAGACCTATATAATTTGTATAAGGATTTATTTAAGATAAATTATTAGGACTTGGTTTATATAGAAGGCTGAATGTCGTGTGAATAAGTGATGAAGGAGTCTCCCTTTTATAGTTGAGGTGAGTAATGATTTTGGAATATCCAAAAACATAAAATTATAATAAATTAATTTTTCATAAAAAAACCTCCAAATTGAAAGGTATTAGAAGATAAGATTTTAGAGTTTTAACCTCATCAACCAATAGAATTTAGATGAGTTTTGGTAAAATTTTAAACCTTAAAATTTTGTTTAACCCCATGGTTTGTTATTTTTGACTTAAACCATGGTAACCATTATTTTAATCATCAAGGTTTAATAATGTTACTATAAATGGAAAAATGACTCATAAATAAAAAATTCATTATTTTTTAAGATGTATTCTATTCACATGGATGAATATAATATTTTAATGAATTCTAAATAATTTAATAAAATATTATTTTGATAAGTTATCATTAATGTCAATTTTGACACTGTTAATTTACTTTGACTTCAAATACATCCATAAAAAAGGAAAATTTTAAATATAATAATTTCACACTTCTATAATATGTTATATAGATATATAAAATTCATTTTACGCATTAACTAATTCAAATTATATCAAAATAAATAATTTAAAATCATTTATTTTATTTTTCAAAATAAATATTGTATTAGTATTTCATAAGAATTTAAGGTAATTATATAATTTATAAAAAATTAAAAATAATTTATATAATGAAAATAATTTCATTAATATTAAAAAAGACATTTATTTTCGTTCATATCATGATTTGTTTCCTATTTTAACACATAAAAGATATTAAATACAAAGAGGGTGACATTTTGTAACTATCATTGATTTAAATAATATATAAGTCGTTTTTTAAGGAAATGTGTATATTAAACAACTCCAATTAGAGCCTAATGTGATAAAGGTCAAATATTATTTATAAAGTAATTTTTTTACAAGTTTATGTCATGGTTATACCCTTATCTTTTTATTTTAACCCTTATTTAACAACTTTAACTCTCACCTTGACAACATGCATTTTTACTCTTTGAGGGTTAATATAGTTATTATAAAATGAAAAAAGACTAATAAATGGATCATGGATGAAATTTTCAACCTTATCCCAATTATTTTTACAAATATAACAATTATAATAATTTTATATCATTTAAAAAAATAATATTCACTATAAAATATACAAAATATCAATGTAAAGAACTATTCATTACTTTGACGATAATAAAATTAATAAAAATATATATTTTAGAACCAAATATTTTAATACATCCCTAATATGTCAAAATAATCTATAAAATTATTGTATGTCATTAATTGTATAAAATTATATTTATTTTAATATTATTAATATCATTTTTTTGATATTTCCATTAATAAAATAATTACTCCATCAACTTTGTGAAAACATTTAAGGTAATTATTTCATTACTAACAATATATATAAATTACTATGATGTAGATTAATCATTTAAATTTAAAATGGGTATTTATAGCCGAATATATCTTCTGAATAACTCTATATTAAAAATCATATATTTATTAAAAATATGACTCAGATATCTTTGACTTTTCTTTAAATAAAATATTTTATATGTCATATTCTCATCCAAGAGGCTTCCAAATGTTATAATTTTGATCCTTGGATGATTATGGTCGAATATAGCTCATCCAATAAATTTGGAGCAAGTGTTATGGTCATTTTCTAGTCCTTGTCATTTTATTTTTACCCTTAATTACCAGATTTTCCATTTAACCACTACAGGAAAATAGTGATTTAGCAGCAGTTTTAAAAACCACTGCTAAAAGTTTTTAAAATATTTTTTTATAATTTTCTTTAATATTTTTTTGAAAAAAAAACCATTTATTTAGAAGCGGTCTTTTTATGACCGCCATGAAATAGAAGGAAAAAAATATTTATTTATTATTTATTATTTATTATTTACTCTCAAATGTAGTTTATTATTTATAATTTTTATTAATTATAATTTGTTAATTAATAAATATTTATAATTATTAGTTAATAATAACATAAAACTTAAAACAAATCTACAAAAAACAGAAAAGACAGCTTTGGCATCAAATTACCCTAACATTCGATCTAGGAGTCCATTTAATATCCATAACCAATAAAATTTAAGCTTATGAAAAGAGATAAAACCACATGATATTTAAATCATGTGATAATCCAAGAAATTAAATATATTATAGATTTAAAAAATTTAGAAATCAAACTCGAACTTCAAACGGCCATAAATTTTGATCTGGATGTCTGTTTGGGCTCCACGACATATCAAATCGAAGCTCATGACAAACTCTATGACATATATGCTCTCAAATTGAGTTTAAAGAGCTTTTTATGGTTTTTTATCCCTAGAAAGGCCCAGAAGGCCTCCAAAACTGAGTTTTTGATGCCGACCTCGGTTTTTTTAAATTCAAACAGATGTAACTTCTGATTCATTTGTTTGTTTGGCTTGTACCACATATCATATCGAATCTAATTTTATGAGCTTCAATTTGACAGGTTGTGGAGCTAAAACGGACTCTCGGATCGGAATTTATGGTCGTCTCAAGTTTTTTAGGGGTTTTAGGGTTTTCAAAGTTTCTTAACATTTTTATGTGTTTTAAGGGTACCCTAATTTTTTATTTATTATTGATTTGTTATTTAATGATAAATTTTTTTATTTGTTATTTATTAATTATTTATTAATTATTCATTTATTATTTATTTATTATTTATCTATTATGTATTCATTATTTATTCATTATTTATTTGTTATTTAGTTATTATTTGTTTATTATTAATTTATTTATTTATAATTATTTACTTATTATTATATATTTATTATTACTTATTTATTATTATTATTTTATTATTAATTTATTTATTTATTATTATTTACTTATCATATATGTGTTTATTATTTTTTATTTTTTATTTTTTATTTATTTATTAATATTTATTATTTATTACTTTATTTTCGTAATTTTTTTATTTTATTATTTTATTTTCATAATTTTATTATTTATTTATCAACTATTATTATTTATTTATTTTTTATTTTTTATTTATTATTTATTATTTATTATTTATTATTTATTATTTATTATTCATTATGTATTATTCATTATTCAATATTTATTATTTATTATTTATTATTTATTATTTATTATTTATTATTTATTATTTATTATATATTACATATTATATATTATTTTATTATTTTATTTTCGAAATTTTATTATTCTATTATTCTATTTTCATAATTTTATTATTTATTTATTTATTATTTATTTATTTATTTATTTATTATTTATTATTATTTATTATTTATTATTTATCATTTATCATTTATCATTTATCATTTATTATTTATTATTTATTATTTATACCTATCTGTTAGGTATTGTTTTTTTTCAATTAATATATTTAATTATATTAAATTTTGTTTATTCACCACACAAAGAGCATGCGGGAGTGGTAAAGTTTTTTGAGAATATGCAAGAGGTAAGGTGTTCAAATCTCACCCAATAAAGAATTTCTATATATGGAACATGCATGTACATGTACTTGTGTATGTGCATGGTAATAAATAAATAATAAATAAATAAATAAATAATATATATATATATATATATAATTATGAAAATAAAATATTAAAATAAATTAACAAAAATTAAAAAAAATAAAAAAAATAAAAAAAATAAAAAATAAAATAAAAACTGTTCTGAAATCATTCTACAACAGTTTTGAAAAACCACCACTAATTGATTGTCGGCACATGATTTAGTGGTAGTTTTTAAAACTGTTGCAGAATGATTTTGCGGTGGTTTAAACCACCGCTAAACATGAATTTTGGTAAAAAAATTACTAAAATTACTATTCATATTGACTAAAAATAAAAGGGAGATATTTACTAAATTTGAAAATTATGATTCAGAATATAGAATAGATTTTTAAAAATTCGATTCCTGTAAGTGGAAAGTTAATTTAAAATTAATCTTGTAGACGGGATGAGAAACTGAGTTTTTAAAGTGAAAATGTTCAAAAGTTTATAATGTTTTTATATCTAAATTCAATGTAAAAATAATTTTAATTACCTAAATTATATTAATATATTTATAATTTAACTATCATGATTTTAAAACCGATACAAAATATAATTTAGCATTATAAATTATTTAAATGAAAAGTTAGCTTTTAATTAAAATTCAGTATTTTTTACTATTTATAAAAAATGAAACTTCAAAAAAAATAACAAAAAATCAACCTAATCTATTTTTGAAATTCCAATTTTAAAAATGAATTTTATTTTTCCTAATATGATTTAGAAAAGTTTCTAAATTTAGTTTTAAAATAAGTGTTCCATTAAAAGGCGACAAAATTGTTGTTATAAGAATATTGTTTTTTATGCATAAAATTGGATTTATTCTTATCTTATGTATATAAAATATATTGGATGAACATCAAAACATTTTATTGAATATATAATATATATAAATTCCATAATGTGGTTAATACTATTCATTCCCACTAATTTAACGGCTAGGTTATAAAAATATTTTATTGTTCGTTTAAGCCGGGTGTTGCTTGCAAGATAAGATATCGAAGAGATTAAATTTAAAAATAGACATACCATAAAATCTTGGTGTGTTACATTATCTCCACCTTCAATAAATTTCAACCTCACAATTTTAATTTTCACTTAGAAAATGAAAGTTCGATGTTTGAAAATTCCTTTATTATAAACCCACATCGTAAATATGATAACAATAATGTGAAGTGAAAATATAGTCATAGAAGAGAAATATAACTATCAAGTTCTAATGGAGAGTGATAGAAAACATGGTCATTATAAATTTAACCATCACAAAACCATAAATTTGTGATGGAATAAAAGTCCATTGATTTCTCAATATGAAAAGTAAACAGATAACATTTTTGTCAAAATCATTTTCCTTGAGTTGAGGGATTCTTTTACTATCTAGAGAAGAACTTTAGAAAATAACCTTAATTGATTTCTTTCCATGTCATATGCATAATATCATCCTTTTTTATGTCCTGAAAAATTTCTACTTCGTCTTTGAGCATACATTGTGTCATTTAGTGAAGTAGTACATTAATCTCTAGAAACTTGTCCAAATATCAACATAAATCATTTCATAAATGGTTAAATTTTCCAAATGATTATGATCAACCACTTTTTAAATAATGTCACTGAATATTCAAAATGAACATTTCATTAATCCAAACAAAATTAAGTATCTCTAAACCATCACATACCAAACATGTGAATACCTTCATCATGTATTCTTTTAAATCATGGTAATAACTTGAATTACCATAAAACTTTATCGAAAACATGCATGCTTTCATATTCCTTGAATAAAACACATATTATTAGAAATATTCCTTAAATCCAAAAATGTTTTAAACTCCATTAATTAGAGTATAAACTACTTTTTCAACAAATGAATAATCAATTCCCAGTTAATCAGCACTCTCCAATTTACTTTATCAATATCAATCATCTCTTTATCCCAACACAAGTATCACAACATTAGGACCATATTATGGATTATATTTCCCATAATAATGTATTTTCCAAGAATTTCAACTTTCCACTAAATCAATTTTCTTAGTACCATTCAACACATTCTTTCAACTCCTTAATTAAAAATTACTTCATTAAAATCCTTATATATTTCATATTTCAGATAACCAATACATCATTGATAAAATACTCAAATAACATAATTATTTAATCCAAACACAAGAACATGAATTATTCCCCTTCATCTATCGTAATAACATAAGTTTGATCATGATCCATTAGCTTCTTTTGAGGTGTATTACTTTGAAACCTGGGGAATTCATTTGCGTAGTGCCCCATATATCTACAGTTAAAGCATTGTATATTAGAAACTTTTTTCTTTCTCTTGCAATAAAAATCACAGTGGCATTTCTTTACACACTTATATAAAACTCCCAATATTTTTAAGAAAGTACCATGGTGTGTCTCTCCAAAATTATCGCATGTATGAAAATACTTCTTTCCCTTCTTCCCTTTATCTAAATTTTTCATAGTTTCCCTCTTCTTTTCTTACTTCCCTTTGAACCCATAAGACTTGGGTAATTCTTTCTCTCTCTTATCGTAACATGATATTATGTCCTCTTTTGATGAGAATTTTTGGGAGACTACTTCTCTTTGAAATATTAGATTATACCCATAAAATAAATTGTCATTCTTTCTATTTAGATCACGTGAATTGGTGAGTTTCACATTCTTTCTACCATTAACCATTTATAAATGATGACAAATTCGAGATTAGATTATATCATTATGAAGCATAATATATAATCCCAAAACTATTGAAATACATAACATAAGTTGAAAATTTTATATGCAGCTAATCCCATAATCATAAACATGGTTTCTTTAAGATTTTATTTTATACTTATCCTCAAATTATATATTCGATTCAGGTTCCCTAATCTATGAATTCCTAAATTTAGTTCCTAATGTTTCTAATAAACTTCCTTTGATACCAACTTTAATGACCCTGAACCCAGTAGCCTAGAGATGGTGCCTTAATTTATTACATTAGCATGATTATAAGGAACCAAATCCTAGATTACAAAAAAGTTTGTTAGTTTTAGAAACTACATACATAAATGAAACCCATTGTACATTGGGAATAGAAAACAAAACATAATACATAAAAAAGTAAATTCTTAGAATTCTTAAAAACTCATTCAAATATAACTTCTTCATAAACCAATAAAAGGAAACAAAATAAGGGTAAGATAAAATTCTCATAAAGGTAAAAAATAGTAGAATAAATAATAAATCAATGAGAATAATTAATATGGGAAGGTAATTAATTGACCATAAATGTCATTTAATCAGTAAACTGAGAATGAAATGCATCCGTAGATTTTTTTTCATAGTGAAAATCCTCTTTATAATAATAACTACATTATGAATGTAATAAATTCTTAAATATTAGATGTCATGTGTCTATTAAATGAACCATTATCATCAAGACCTTTCATAATATGGTTTAATCTATAAGTAAAAACCTATTTAATGCTATCTTAATTGATTCGTCCCATGAGACTATCGATACATTAAGGGGATATCTATAACTAGACCCCACCTATGTTTTCCAATCCAAATCACTCCTCATATATTTAATAATCAATTTAATTAATAAAAAAATGTGCCTTATTATCAAATAAACCTATTGAATAAAAGATGTGGATTTATCAATTTTTCCAAAATTAACCAAATAAATTTCAAAGGAAAATCACATGTAAAAATAGAATACATTTTAGGATATGATCATATAAATCATACATGAATGTGGATATTTAATATAAATTTAATGTCCAATGAAAAATTTATTACCTTAAAGTGATTGTTTCAAGATAAAGTTAACAATTACAAAAGCAAGTGATAATGTACATTAACTTTTATCACTTATTAATTTTCAATTCAATCCCCTTGGATGAAATAATTCAAAGGGAAGCTTAAAATACCACGAGTAATGAATAAATCATGATATTACATGACAAAGGTATAGTTTATACACTATATATAAGTGAATTGGTTTATAATAAAAAATAAGTCTCAATGGAAAATTTATGATTTCATAAATGGAAAATTTATGATTTTATAGAGATTCCCTTTTTTTACATAAACCGTAGTAACAATTATAAATTCATTTATTTTATTTTACTGTTAATTAAATAAATATTTTTTTAGTATTGCACAAGAATTTAAGGTAATTATATAATTTATAAAAATTTAAAATCAATTTTTATAATTAAATTAATTTCATTAGGATTAAAATATACATTTATTTTCGTTTATATATTTATTTTTTCCCTATTTTAACACATAAAATATATTAAATACAAAGAGGGTGACATTTTCTAACTGTTATTTATTAAAATAATTTATAAGTTACTTTCATGGGAAAGTGCCCATTAAAAAACTCCAGTTCAATCATACGGTGATAAGGTTCTAATATTAATTATCCAATAATTTTTTTACAAGTTTAGGTCATGGTTATACCCTTATCATTTTGTTTTAACACTTCTTTAACCACTTTAACTCTTACCCTGACAACATGGACTTTTACTCTTTGAGGCTTAATATAGTTACTATAAAATGTAAAACAACCCATAAATGGATCATGGATGAAAGTTTAGTCATTATTATAATTATTTGGAAAAATATAATATTTTTTTCAATTTTATATCATTTAATAAAATATAATTTACTAAAAGATATTCATAATGTCAATTTTAATAATTATTCATTACTTTGAATTTAATAAAATGAATAAAACAAGATAATTACAAACCAAATATTTTAATAAATTCTCAATATGTAAAAATAATCTATAAAATTTTTGTATTTAATTAATTTTATTAAATTATATCTATTTTATGATTTTTAATATCATTTATTTGATATTTTTATTAATAAAATAATTAATATATCAGTGTTGTGCAAGAATTTAAGATAATTATTTCTTCCCTAAAAATTATAAATAAATTTCTATGATGTATATAAATCATTCATATTTCAAATTAATATTTATAGTTGAATATATATTCTGAATAACCCTATATTAAAATGATGTATTTATTAAAAATATGAGTATGATATTTTTTACTTTTCTTTAAATAAAATATTATAAATGTCATATTGTCATTAAATTTGATTTTAAAGGTTATAATTTAGATACTTGGATGATTATTGTTGAATATAACTCATTAAATAAAATTGGGGAAAGTTTTAGGGTCATTTTCTAGTCCTTATCATTTTATTTTTACACTTAATTACTTAATTTACCCTTTATCATGGTAATAAAAATTACTAAAGTTACTATTCATATTAGTAAA
Organism: Viscum album; assembly: GCA_963277665.1. Lineage (NCBI taxonomy): Eukaryota > Viridiplantae > Streptophyta > Magnoliopsida > Santalales > Viscaceae > Viscum > Viscum album. The sequence continues at coordinate 1,419,008,447 of OY728129.1, read as the reverse complement.
AAATAAAATTGATCTTATTTAATAAATTTGGGAATTATAATTCTAAATATATAATCCATTTTTAAATATTTAATCCACATAAGTGGGAAAAAATAATTTAAAATTAATCGTGCGGACGGGACGAGAAAATAGGTTTTTAAAGTGAACATGTTCAAAAGCTTACAATGTTTTTATATCTAAATTCAATGTGAAAATGATTATAATTTTATTGATTAGATTAATAGATTTATAATTGAACTATTTTTATTTTAAAACCAATTAAAAATAAAATTTAACATTATGAATTATTTAGATGAAATGTCAGTTTTAAATTAAAATTTGGTATTTTTCACTATTCATGAAAAAATGAAACTTCTCAAAAAATACCAAGAATTCGCCATAAGATAATTTTTAAATTATTATTTTTAAAATGAAGTTTATTTTATGAAATATAATTTATAAAATTTTCAAATTTTAGTTTTAAAATAGGTGCGCCATTAAAAGGCGACAAAACTGGCTTTAGAAAAATATAGCTTTTAATGCGTAAAATTTAATTTATTATTATCTTATGTCAATAAAATATATTATATGAACATAAATAAATTATTTAATATATAATAAATATAAATTCATAATTGTTTTACTACTTTTCATTCCCCCCAATTTTACGGCTAGGTAATATATATATATATTTCATTGTTTGTTTAAGCTGGGTGTTGCGTGCAACATAAGCTATCGAAGAGATTAAATTTAAAAATATAAATACCATAAAATCTTATGGAATTATATTTTTTCTAATATAACATTTAAAAATTCACTCTAATTTTTTTTTTCTAATTTCACATCATTTAGATGTCATTCATTTAGTTTTGATCCTCGGATACACCTTTTTAAAGGGTGTCAAACATTTAAAAACTATATATTTAGTCATTCTGGGTAGACCATACATCTTATTTATATATAATATACTCATACATGTCAAAAATAATAATAATATTTTTTTAATTTTATTTAAAGTTATTATGATGTCATTTTCTATAGATCTAACTATTAAACACACATTTTGGAGTGTTATGACACTAAAAGTGTGTTTTCCATCATCCTGTGAAACCTTCACCTCTTATTGATATACCATCCACTTGAACATTTCGAAATTCACCCTATGGATTTTTTGGTCTGATTTTATTTCATTTTTAGGTAATTATTTTGGTTTTGACACCCCCTCCCCCGCATGTTTTGAAAGGACTTCAAACCTTTAAAACCGTATATTTGGCCATTTTGGGTAGAACACACATATGATTGAGATTTAATATCCTCATACACATAAAAAATAATAATAATAAGGTTTTTAATGATTTCATGTCATTCTAGGGTCATTTTCTATGAATTTGATTGTTAAACGCATGTTTTGTGACACTAAAAGTGTGTTTTCAGTCCTCCCAAAAAAATGCTACCCAAAATTTACATTATGTCTACTCGATCATTTCAAAATTAACCTTCTAGTTTTAGTTGTATAATTTCACAGCATTTGGATGACTTTCGATTGGTTTTGACCCCCATACGCACCTTTTTAAAGGGATTCAAACCATTAAAATCGCATATTCGATTGTTTTGGGTGGACTGCATATCTGATTGATGTTTCATCTGCTTGTACACATTATAAATAATAAAAAGGTTTTAATATGATTTTATGTCATTTATAGGTCATTTTATTTAGATCTAATCATTAAACGCACGTTCTTTTTTATAACACTAAAAGTGTGTTTTCCATCATTCTAGGAAAACAACACCTTTGATTGATATATTTTCTGCTTGACCATTTCAAAATTCACTCTAATTTTTTTTTAATCTAATTTCAGGACATTAAAAGTTTTATTGGTTGGTTTTGACACCCCACCCCCACCCACACACATGTTTTTAAAAGTCTTTGAACCTTTAAAACCACATATTTGGTCGTTAAAGGTAGATCGTACATCTTATTGACATGTTGTATCCTTTTACACATAAAAAATAATAAAAATATGGGTTTTCTATTATTTCACATCATTATGGGGTCTTTTTATTTGGATATGACCATTAAACATGCATTTTAGTGTTTTGTGATACTAAAAGTTCATTTTTGGTCCTCCTGGGACAATTCTACCTTTGATTTACGTTCTTTCTACTCAACCATTTCAAAATTCACTCCACATTTGTTCTCATCTAATTTCAAGGCATTCGAATTCTGTTCGATTGGTTTTGACCCCCAAGCACACCTTTTTAAAAGGCGTTAAACCTTTAAAAACATCATATATAATCGTTCTAGTCATACCACAGATCCAATTGACATTTCATCTACTCATACACGTCACTAATAGTAATAATATAGTTTTTAATGATTTCAAGTCATTCTAAGGTCTCTCTCCATAGATCTAGCCATTAAATACACATTTTGGTATTTTATGACACTAAAAGCGCATTTTCCATCATCCCGGACAAACGACACCTCTGATTTATGTGTTTTCTTCTCAACTATATCAAAATTAACTCTATGGTTGGTTTCCCTTGATTTTATGGAATTCATAGGTCTTTCAGTTGATTTTGACCCCCCTGTGTGTTTTTAAAGGGCATCAAACCTTTAAAAACCATATATTTAGTTACTCTAAGAAGACCGCACATCCGATTGAAGTAATGTATCCTTATAAACATAAAAAAATAATAATAATATGGGTTTTATATGATTTTACATCTTTCTAGGTTCATTTTCTTTGGATATAACTATTAAATGTGCGTTTTGGTGTTTTATGACACTAAAAGGTGTTTCGGTCCTATTGGGAAAATACTATCTCCGATTAACATTCTATATTATCAAACATTTCATAATTCACTCTATGGTTTTTATTTCCTAAATTTATTGAATTCAAATTTTATTTGGTTGGTTTTTACCCTCAAACACACCTTTTTAAAGGGCGTCAGACCTTTAAAAACTATATATTCGGTCGTTCTGGGAAGAAAATATGTTGGATTGGTGTTTTTTCTACTCATAGACATCAAAAATAATAATAAAAGATTTTTTAAATGATTTCAATTCATTATGAGGTAATTATATATATATATATGATTGTTAAACGTATGTTTTGATGTTTTGTGACACTAAAAGTGTGTCTTTCATCGTCCTAGGAAAAAATACCTCTAATTAACATAACATCTATTAAACCATATCAAACTTAACTCTGGGGACTTTCCATATTATTTCATAGTATTCTAAGATCGTTTAGTTGGTTTTGAACCTCTCCCCCCCCCATCCCTCGTGTGTTTTAAAGGGTTTCAAACCTTTAAAAACTATATATTCAGTATTTTTAGGAATACCGCACATCTGATTGACACGTAGTATCTTAATATACATAACAAATAATAATAATTCGTTTTTACAACGATTAAAAATCATTTTAGGGTCGTCTTCTTTGCATATGGTGTTTAAATGCGTGTTTTGGTGTTTTATGACCCTAATAGTGCGTTTTCGGTCCTCCCGGAAAAACGCTAACTCGGATTGAAATTCTATATTCTCAAACATTTCAAAATTAGCATTATGTTTGTTCTATTATAATTTGATGGCTTTCAAATGTTGTTTGGTTAGTTTTGACCCCCAGACGCACTATTTAAAAGGCGTCAAACATTTAAAAACTGTATATTAGGTCATTTCAGCCAGACCGCACATCCGATTTATGTGTCATATATTCTTATATATCAATAATAATAATAGGATAGTTTTCCCATTATTTCATGTCATTTTGAGGTCTTTTTCTATAGATTTGACTGTTAAACTCACTTTTTGCTGTTTTATGACACTAAAAGTGTGTTCTTATTCATCTCGAGCAAATAGAACCGCTGATCGATGTACCTTCTACTATACCATTTAAAAATTCATTATATGGTTGTTTTCATTTGATTTTGTGACATTCATTGGTCATTCGGTTGGTCCCCCCCCCCCCCCCCCGTGTATTTTTAAAGGACTATAAACTTTTAAAATCACATATTTTGTCATTTTGGGCAGACCACACATCTGATTGATGTTATGTGTCATCATACATGTCAAAAATAATAATTACTTTAGTTTTAATATGATTTCTCATCATTATAGGTGTTTTTAGATGTGCATTCATTTATTTATATTTTTTATTACATGTTATTTTATGTTTTTAAATATTATAAACCCTCTTATTATTTTATATGAAAAACTATTTTTACAACCTCTTTGTATTTTAATTATAACATGAGTTGTATTGATATGAATTTTATAATTATTATTCCATTTGAAATATAACAATTTTATATAACTTTTATTAAACTACAATAAAGTCTAATTCTATCTCTATCATGTTCAAATATTGATTTGAACATGATACAAGCTTTTGGTTTCAAGAAATATTTTCTATTTAAACTACTTTATAGTTTTCTTCTATATTTCAATTATAGATTGAGCTATAATTATTGGATTCTTAAAAAACTTATTTTGTTGGAAATTAAACTCTTTTATCTTAATTTAATTAGAGTTAATGAAAGTATAATTTTATTATTTAAGGGGTACACCGATTGTTTGAAGATCTTACAATAGTTCTACAATTCTGAATTTTCCAGAATTCAAATTTATTTTTTTTATTTTATATATTATTAATTTATAATTTGAATAACTCAAAAAAATAGGTTATAAATATAAAAAGTTTTTATTCATTTCATTCCACTATATGAAATTTTAAAATTTTCATTTACATACTTTAAAAAATCACTGAATTAATGAAATTATTTCTACAGTATTCAAAACAGGTTTCCATATTATTTCGATGATATATCCTTTTATACTTATTATAGTAAAGAAATTATTTATTAGTTAAATATATAATGAAATTATATTCAATTAAGTCTTCTTAATCAACTTATAATTTAATAGTTTAGATTGATTAAAAATTCTCTTAAGTTTATGTGTTCAACTTTTACATAAAATGATGAATTATTATTCACCATCTTCTTCTTTGAGAATATTTCTTCCATGGAAGCTCTTAAAAATTATTCTTCATCATGCATAGAATCCTTGATTCCTTTTATCATCTCCCCAAGATTCACCAAGATTTATCATTATGTTTATAGTCCATCAGTGGGTTGTTCTCTCATTTTTTCAGTGGAGGGTTCTCACTTTAATTCCAACAGAGGGTTCTCACTTTTCATTCCAACAGAGGGTTCTCTTTTTCATTCCAATGGAGGGCTATATTTTTCATTCCAAAGTAGGTTAACTTGAAAATATACCCAATAGAGGCTTGTTTTCTATTATCAATGGACTTTATCTTTTTTATTCCAATAGAGGTTTCTCTTTTTCATTCAAATAGTGGGTCACTTGAAAATATACCAAACAAAGGCTTGTTTTCTATTCTCAATGGAGGGTTATCATTTTTTCAATGAAGAGTGATTTTTATGTATTACAATGGAGGGTGTTTTCATTTCTTCCAATGGAGGGTGTCTTTATTTTTTCCCCAACGGATGGTATTTTTATTTTCTTCCATTGGAGGGTGTTTTCATTATTTTTTATTCCAATGGAGATTTGTTTTTTATTCAGTTGGAGGCTTGATTTTTATTCCAATAGAGACTGCTTTCAATTGAGGCTTGTTTCAATGGTGGGTAAGTTTCAAATGGTGGTTCATTTTTTAATATTTGATCATTTTTTTCAATGGTGGATCATTTTTAAAAGATTCTTTCTACTTCCAAGTATTTTTGCTACCCACCGGGTATTTTTTCCACTATCAGTTAAAATTTCTTCATGATCAGTTTTTTATCTTTTATATTTTAATGAAATACAAATATATTATAATTCTTTTATGTTTTTTATTAATTTATAAAATTGATATATATTATATTTAGGCCAAGTGAAGAGTTTTAAATATTTTTTAACTATTTTAAAAATTGTATTAATTTACTTTTTATTCATCTATATAATAACAGCATATTTATGGAATATTTATGTTCTAATATTTTTAGTTAATTTCTTTGACTAAATCTTTTATAAATTAATAATTAATGACATTGAATTAATTCAAACAGATTTTATGGTATTTAATGCTGTATAATTGATTTTTTAAATACATGATGCATTAAATTAGAATGTATTTCATATATTTTTTAAATAGTCTCATGGTTTTTATGGGATTTCTTTGAATTGTTGTTATCATTTAATGGGTTGTTCAAACATGTTTGAATTAGTCTTTATGTTTTTAATTCAATCAATATTTTTTACTATTATTCTGTAGGATAATTTTCTCTCTCCTGAATAATTCAATTATTTTTTAATTTTAATTAATTTATCCAAAGATAGGTTTTGTTAGTTTTGTTGTATAGATACTATTTAAATGTGTCTGTAAACTTCAAGGGATACTAAATTATTTCTTTGATACCCTATTTTTCCTTGGGAACAAAGCTGTGAACTTTCAACCTACTGTAAAAATCAAGTCATGTGTGATACTCTGTTTTGTCTTCTGTAAAATATCTTAAATGCCAAATTACATCTGATTCTACTTCTACTACCTTCACGAGATGAGTTGATTAATTTCTCAAGAACTAGTACCTATGTTTTTATTCTAATTTTATCTACTTTTTCTGGTTTCGTGAGTCTATAACACTACTTCCTACCTTTCATGCACATAGTGTTTTTTTATTCTTTTATATACAAAATCATTTCTTCTTCTCTTCCTCGGTTTTTGACTCCAGTATTATAAAGTTAGGACTATTTGGGTTCTGACTCCCAATGTCTAAATTTAGGTTGTAATTAGTTTGTGACTCCCCATACAAAATTTAGTGTCGTATTTATCCCTCCACTAAAAACGATTCTATAATTTTTTTTGATTCCCCTAAAAAATTAGTATATTGTGCACATATCTCTCATTGATTATAGAAGTATAAGACTAAAAAATTTCTAATTTGGACCGAACCAGTATAAAAATACTTATGTTCATTTCTTTATTTCTGCAGATAATTAACTATAATAATTAACTTTAATAATCAAATTATTCAATTTAAATTTTTAATATGGTCTATTCACCCCACTCTATACCATATTCCATTACCCTATCTGACCTAAAAATAGGGTCATTTTCTTTGGATCTGACCATTAAATGTGTTTTTTGATATTTTATAACACTAAAAGTGGTTTTTTTTTGTTATCTCAAAAAAACACTACCTTAGATTGAAATTCCATTTACTCATCCATTTAAAAATTCACTCTATGATGTTCTCTCCTAATTTAACAGCATTTATATTTCCTTCTGTTGGTTTTTACCCATAAATGCGCCTTTTTAAAGGGCATCAATCCTTTAAAAATTGCATATTCGGTCATTCTTGGTAGAACTCATGTCTGATTGATGTACCATATTCTATTACTCATCAATAATAATAATAATATAGTTTTTCAATAATTTAAATTCATTTCTAGGTCATTTTCTATAGAGATGACCATTAAATGCATGTTTTGGTGTTTTATGACACTAAATATGCGTTTTTTGTCATCCTTGGAAAACAGTACCTCTGATTGACAAAAAATATACTCAACCATTTCAAAATGAACTATATAGTTATTGTTTTTATAATTTCATGATATGTAGTTAGTTCAGTTTGTTTTGTCCCCCCCACCCCCGGTGTTTTTAAAGGGAATCAAACCTTTAAAACCTATATATTTGGTTGTTCCGAGAAGACCACAAATCTGATTGATGTTTTGTATCCTTATAAACATCAAAAAATAATAATAATATAGTTTCCCTTTGATTTCACATCATTCTGGGGTATTTTGATATGATATGATTGTTAAAAGCACGTTTTGGTGTTTTTTGACACTAAAAGTTCATTTTTGGTCCTCTTAGGAAAACACTATCTCAGATTGAAGTTATGTCTACATGACCGTTTAAAAATTCACTCTATGATTGTTCTCATATAATTTCATGGAATTTGAATTTTTTTGGTTGGTTTCGACCCCCAGACGCATCTTTTTAAAGGGCACTAAACCCTTAAACACCGCATATTCAGTCGTTTCGGGTATACCGCAAATCTGGTTAACATGTTTCCTCCTCATACACGTCAAAAATAATAATAATATGGTTTTACTTTGATTTCATGTCATTACAAGGTTTTTTGTATATGAATATGACAATTAAATGCGTGTTTTAGTGTTTTATAAAAGAAAAGGTATGTTTTTTGTCCTCCTAGAAAAATGCTACCTCAAATTTAAGTTCCTTATACTATATCATTTCAAAATTCACTCTATAGTTAATATTATCTAATTTCATGGAATTATGATTTTCTTCAACTGGTTTTGACCCCTAGACACACCTTTTTAAAGGGTTTCAAACCTTTAAAAACTGAAAATCTGATCATTCTTAGAAAACCATACATCTGATTAACATGTTGTCTACTAGTACACATGAATAAAAATAATAATATGATGGTTTTACTATAATTTAAATTCATTCCAATGTCATTTTATATATATCTGACTATTAATCGTGTGTTTTGGTGTTTTATAACACTAAAAGTGTGTTTTCCGTCTCCTCGAGAAAAATGCACAAATGATCGATATAATGTTTTCTAGACCATTTCACAATTCATTCTATGGTTTTTTTGTATTATTTAATTTCATTCAAAAGTCATTAAATTGTTTTTGACCCCCCCCCCCCCTCATGCATGTTTTTAAAGGGCTTAAAACCTTTAAAAAACACATATTCATTTGTTCTGTACATACTACATGTTCTATTATTATGAATTATCCTCATAAAAATCTAAAATAATAATAAGATATATTTACTATGATTTCATTCCATTCTGTAGTTGTTTTATATGGATATGACTGTTAAACGCATGTTTTGGTGTTAGTGATTTTTCTTTCATCCTAGGAAAATGCTACCCCAGATATACATTATGTCTATTTGAACATTCCACAATTCACTCTATAGTTGTTCACTTATAATTTAATAGCATTCAGATGTTATTCGGTTAGTTTTTACCCCTAGGCACACCTTTTTAAAAGCCGTCAAACCTTTAAAAGATGGATATTTGGTCATTTCGGGAAGATCACTTGTCTGATTGATGTGATTTCAACTCACACAAATCAAGAATAATAATAATATGGTTTTAATCTGATTTAAAGTCATTCCAAGGTTGTTTTCTATAGATTTTACTAATAAATGAATGATTTGGTGTTTTACGACACTAAAAGTGTGTTTTCCATCATCCTAGGAAAAAACACCTATGATTGATGTATGGTATGTTAGAACATTTCAAAATTAACTCTTCAATTTTTTATGTTTGATTTCACTGGATTTAGAGTCTATTCAGTTGGTTTTGACCCCCCCCCCCATGTGTGTTTTTAATGGCATTCAAACCTTTAAAATTTGCATATTCAATTGTTCTGGGTATACCACATGACCAATTGACGTGAAGTATCCTCATAAACATCAAAAATTATAATAAGTTTGTTTTAATTCTATTTCATGTTTTTTGGGGGTTATTCTCTATGGATATGATAGTCAAACGAGCATTTTGGTGTTTTATGACACTAAAAAAGTGTTTTTGATCCCCTTAGGAAAATGCTACCATGGATTGACATTCTTTCTACTCAAGAATTTCAAAATTCAATCTATGGTTGTTCTAGTGTAATTTTATTGCATTCAAAGGTTGTTCATTTAGTTTTGACCCTCAAACGCAGCTTTTGAAAGGGTGTCAAAACTTTAAAAACTACAAATTTGGTCATTTCGGGAAACTCACACTTCTGATTGAAGTTCTCTCTACCCATACACATTAATAATAATAATAATAATAAGATAGTTTTCTTATGATTTAAAGTCATTATTAGGTATTATTCTATAGATCATACCATTAAATTCATGTTTTAGTGTTTTATGACATTAAAAGTGTGTTTTCCATCATCTCAAGAAAACAGAACCTACAATTGATTTATTGTCTACTCAAAAAAATTTCAATTCACTCAATGGTTATCGTTGTCTGATTTAATGGAATTTAGAGTCCATCTAGTAGGTTTTGACCCCCCCCCCAAGTGTTTTTAAAGGGCTTCAAAACTTTCAAAACCACATATTTGGTCGTTCCTGGTAGACTGCACATAGGATTGATGTTCTGTCTCTTAATACACATCAAAAATAGTAATAAAATGGTTTTTCTATAATTTCATGTCATTACGGGGTTGTTTTCTAGGAAACTGAATGTTAAACGTGTGTTTTGGTGTTTTATGATGCTGAAAGTGTATTTTCAATCCTTAAAGAAAAATGCTACCTTAGATTGGAATTCTATATTTTTTACCATTTCAAAATTCATCATATAGTTGTTCATGTCTAATTTTACGTCATTCAAATCCTATTCTATTGGTTTTGACCCTCATATGCACATTTCTAAAGGGAAAAACCTTTAAAAAAGTATAATCAGTTATTCCAGGAAGACCGTACATCTGATTGACATATTTCTGCTCATATAGGTCGACAATAATAATAATATAATTTTCCTTTGATTTCAAGTTATTCTGAGATTGTTTCATATAGATTTGACAATTAAATGCATGTTTTTGTGGTTTACAACACTAAAAGTGAATTTAAATCATCTCGAGAAAACATCACCTTTTATTGATATATAGTTAGCTCAAACAGTTCAAAATTTTCTCTAAAATTATTTTCATCTTATTTTAGGGAATTCGGAGTTTGTTTGGTCCCCCCCTGGTGTGTTTTTAAAGGGCGTCAAACCTTTAAAAATATCATATTCCATCATTTTGGATAGACCGTGTGTCCAATTGATGTTTTTATCCTAACACACAATAATAATAATATTAATAATATGATTTTCCTATTATTTCACATTATTTCAAGGTCTTTTACTGTGGATATGATCGTTAAATGTGTGCATTGGTGTTTAATGACACTGAAGTGCACTTTCAGACCTTCTGGAAAAAATATTCCCCATATTGACATTATATCTACTCAATCATTTCAAAATTCAATATAAGGTTATTATAATCTAATTTCATGGAATATAAATGTCATTTTGTTTGTTTTGACTCCCAAACACACCTTTTTAAAGGGCGTCAAACCTTAAAAAACTACATATTTTTTGTTCTGAGAAGACTGCATGTCTAATTGACATTATATTAGCTCGTACACATAAAAAATATTGATATTACATTTTTACTATAATTCCAATACATTCTGATGAATTTTTATGTAGATTTCCCCTTAAACACACATTTTATTGTGTTTTTTACACTAAGAGTGCATTTTTCGTCATCCTGGAAAAATGGAACCTCTGATTGATGTACCGTCTACTCAAACATTTTATAATTACCTCTATAGTTATTTTCATTTTATTTCACTGCATTAGAGGTCGATCAGTTGGTTTTGACCCCCCCCCCCCCCCCGTGTGTTTTTAGAGGACTTCAAACCTTTAAAAACTGCATATTCAGCCATTCCGAATAGACCACACATATGACTGAAATTTCATCTCCTCATACAAATAAAACTAATAAAAAGATGGTTTTTCTATGATTTCACTTCATTACAGTGTTTGTTTCTATGGATCTGACCATTAAACACATGTTTTGGTGTTTTTTAACACAAAAAGTGTGTTTTTGGTCCTCTCAGATAAAAGATATCTTAAATTGACATTTCATCTACTTGAATATTTTAAAATTTACACTATAGTCTTTCTTTTCTAATTTCAGGGAATTTAGATGATGTTTGGTTGGTTTTTGACCCCCGAACGCAACTTTTTAAAGGGTGTTAAACCTTTAAAAACCGTATATTTGGTCATTTTGGGCAGACCACACATCTGATTAATATTATTTTTACAATTATACATCAATAATAATAATAAAATGGTTTTCCTATGATTTAAATCCATTCTGAGGTCATTTTCTATAGATCTAGTGGTTAAACTTTCATTTTGGTGTTTAATGACACTAAAAGTGCATTTTTTCATCATGTTGAAACAATAGAACCTCTGATTAACATACTATCTACTCAAATATTTAAAAATTCATTCTAAATTTTTCTTCTTCATATTTTATTAAATTTGGATGTTTTTCGGTTGGTTTTAACCCCCCCCCCCACATGTGTTTTTAAAGGGAATTAAACCTTTAAAACCCACATATTCTGCTATTATGGGAGACCACATATCTGATTGATGTTTCATATCCTTGTGCAAATAAAAAATAATAATATGGTTTTTCTATGATTTCAAGTCATTTTGGGATCATTTGCGACCGATATGACTATTAAAAGCTCATTTTGGTGTTTTATGAAACTAAAAGTGTGTTTTCAATACTCTTGGGAAAACACTACCTCAAATTGATGTTCAATATACTCAAAAATTTTACAATTCACTTTATAATTTCTATCGAATATTTTCATGGAATTCAGATGTCATTTGGTTGGTTTTAACCCCCAGACACACATTTTTAATGGGCGTTAAAACTTTAAAAATAGCATATTTGATCATTTAGGCCAAACCACACATCTGATATACATTCAATATACCGATACACATCGTGAATAATGAAAATATGGTTTTCCTAATATTTCAAGTCATTCTAGGGTTTTTTTCTATAGATCTTACCGTTAAACACGCGTTTTGGTTTTTTATGGAACTAAAAGATCATTTTCCGTTATCCTATGAAAATGACACATACAATTGACATACTGTCTACTCAACCATTTCAAATTTTACTCTAAAATTATTATAATCTAATTTCACAATATTTAGAGGTTGTTCAGTTGGTTTTGACCCCATGTGTGTTTTTGAAGAGCGTCATACCTTTAAAAATGGCATATTCAATTTTTCTAGGAATAATGCATGTATGATTGACATGTCGTCTCCTCATAAACATAAAAATAATAATAATAATATATTTTTCTTATTTTTTCACATCATTCATGGGTTATTTTCTATGGATCTTACTGTTAAATGTGAGTTTTGGTGTTTTATGAAACTAAAAGTATGTATTTGATCCTTTCGGGAAAATGGAACCTCATATTGACATTTTGTATGCTTGAACATTTCACAATTCACTCTATAGTTATTCTCATCTAATTTAATAGCATTTTTATGTTGTTCGGTTGGTTTTGACCCCTAGACACATCTTATTAAAGGGCATCTAACCTTTAAAACCTGCATATTTGGTTGTTCTGGGAAGACCACACATCTGATTAATGTTATATCTACTTGTACACATCTTCAATAATAATAAGATGGTTTTCTTATGATTTCAAGTCATTTCGAGATAGTTTGATATATATCTGATCATTAAATACACATTTCGGTGTTTTTTGACACTAAAAGTGTGTTTCCATCATCTGGGGAAAACAACACATCTTATTGAAATACCGTCTACTAGTCCATTTTAAAATTCTCTTTATAGCCTTTTTTGTCTAATTTTATGGAATTTTAATGTCTTTAGGTTGGTTTTGATCCCCCCCCCCCCTCGTGCTTGTTTTTGAAGGGCATCATACCTTTAAAAAACATATTCAGTCGTTCCAGGAAGACTGCATGTATTATTGAAGTGATGTAACCTCATATACATAAAAAATAATAATAATACATTTTTATATGATTTCACATCATTATGAAGTTGTTTTCTATGGATATGACCATTAAACACGTTTTTTGGTGTTTTATAATACTGAAAGTGTGTTTTCATTCATCCTAGGAAAACACTAACTCGGATTGACATTCCATATACTCAACCATTTAAAAATTCACTTTGCGGTTGTTATCATATAATTTCACAGCCTTCATATACCGTTATGATGTTTTTCGGTTGGTTTTAACCCCCAGACACACCTTTTTAAAGGGCGTCAAACCTTTAAAAACTAAATATTCGATCATTTTGGGAAGAACTCCCTTCTGATTGATGTTTTTTCTACTCTTACACATTAGTAATAATAATAATACAATTTTACTATTATTTCAATTTATTTTGAGGTTGTTTTCTATAGATTTTACCACTAAATACATGTTTTGGTTTTTTAGGACACTAAAAGTGTGTTTTCCATCATCCATGAAAATGGAACCCCCAATTAATGTACTTTCTTCTCAACCATTTTACAATTCATTATATGGGGTTTTTTATTTAATTTTATGGTATTCAGAGGTCTTTTGATTGGTTTTGACCCCCTGTGTGTTTTTAAAGGGCTTCAAACCTTTAAAATTTTCATATTCGATCATCTCAGGTAGAATGCACATATATTTTATGTGGTTTCTCCCTGTACATATCAAAAATAATAATAATACATTTTTACTATGATTTCATGTCATTATGGTGTTGTTTTTTATGGATCTGACCGTTAAATACTTGTTTTGGTGTTTTATGATACAAAAGGTGTGTTTTCAGTCCTCTAGAGAAAACGCCACCTAGAATTGATGTTACGTACATGGGAAAATTTCAAAATTCACTCTAAGTTTATTATCATATAATTTCACAACATTTAGATGTCTTTTAGTTGGTTTTTACCCCCAAAAAGCACCTCAGTGTTGAGTGATAGGTGTTTTACACTCTTGTCAAATATATTTCCGGTGTGGAATATGTTTATGGTGATGAACTTACATTTGACGAACATCCATGTGCTGAATTTGAATGTCTTGTATTAAGTTTATAAATCTTCCTACCACTTTGGATAATAGAGAAAGATTCATGTGAATTATAATAAGATCATTAAATAATATCCTTTATGGGTGTTTGAGTTGTTACCCAATACTCTGAGCATTTATTTTACATTATTGTTGAAATTTTAATTTTTGTAACACTTATTAAATTTATTGAATTGTATTCTAACTACCAAAAGTTTTATTTTCATTGTGTAAATTCATTTTTACTATGTTACTTTGATATATTTTAAATTGATCGATAATTATACTTTCTGATCAATATAACAATTATGAGGGATAAAGATCTATAGCCATATTTTAGACAACAATTTTTACCCCCTCTTATAGTTCCATATCCATCTAACGAGGAAAATATTATCCACCCTCTAGAATGCATTATCTGAATTCAGTATCTAGATCATATATTATGGGTTCCCCATTTAGAAATATTTCATCTTGAATCATACCATATATCTATTGAATCTACTTGATTCTAAAATAACTAGCTATAAATACACCCACTCAATTGTCACTATCTGGTAGGGCACACTATGTCAATGTAAAGTATGGATTTTTTGTTATATATAACTTATTTCTTTGGATGGAATGGTCATAATCATTAATATTATAATCAAATCAGTTCAAAATTTCAAATAAAAAGGTTGAAATTAAATATTTTTAATGTATCATCAATAAAATTACCGGAAGAATCACCGACTTGAAAATTCAATTCATCTCTTTTGGAGGAAGGATAACACTTGTCAAAAGTTTTATATCATCCATCCCAATGAATTAACATACAATTATTAAAACCCAAAACTATTTCATCAGAGGAATTGAATCAATTCTCAATAGTTTCATTTGGAACACAAAGAAGGAGGGTGGATATCACTATGACAATTAGTCTAGGATGGCTAAGTCATTTAAGGAGGGTGGAATTAATCTAAAAAATATCTAGGAGACCGTGGAGTGAATTCAAGATAAATTTTCATGGGATGAATTCATTGTTCATCCTTTATGGGAAAGATTCATGAAAAAATAGACCTTATTCATCTAGATGGTTGGAATAGTAGCATATAATTTTGTTGAATATCTAATGCCTATGATGGTTTAGTTATTATTGTTTAGAAAAGGTGATCTATAATTCTGAAAAAGGAGAAGTAGATCTAAGAAAATAATTTCATTAAAAGATCTGTTTTGTTGAAGAAGGCTTAAGGAGGTAGAATGACAATAAACGCATATACATATTTGGGATGGAGAAAAGAATGAGAAAATTGAGCATAACATTGAGTACCATCACCACATCTATTTTATTATAAAATAAGCGGTATCAATTCCAATAGGTTTTATTGCGTATCCAATCTAATATATTCAGCTTACAATGATTAGAAGATTATGTGGGGTCTTCTAATAAAAAAATCATTTAAATTATTCATCTGAAATGAAATATTAAATATTAAAATGGTAATGTAAATTACCTATTTCATGAAGTGCATCATCATCTGAATAACCAATGAACTCGTAGAGATTTAAACTAGCTGTATCTTGAGCCTATAACATATATAAATATTATATATGTTAATCATAGAAATAAAAGTCAATATGAGTATATTTTCTTTTCTTTTTTACCTATGGAACCAGTTTTGTAGCATCTATAGGACGTTGCGTTGTCACTTCATCGATATGTGTTGACATCTATAATAATCTCTCCTCATACTCTACACATAACTACTGAAACAATTCATCCATACAGCAATACTTAACCTCTATGGTAATATCTATCTCAGTCAGTGTGTGTATCCCTGCTTCTCTACATACACCCATCACCTATGCTATAATAATTGAATGTCATGGGACACCAATTTTGTAAGTCAAAGAATAATTATGATCATCATGCCCCATGAAATGCTGAAATATCTCATCTCTGCACACACTACTATAACACCCCAAGATTTCATATTATGTTATCTCTTCATAATAATTCAATAACTTGCAATACACGCAACACCGAGTTCGAGCATACCACGACTTACCAAACTAGCTATTAAAAAAGAGGTTATGAATACTATTAACTGAATTTTTAATTTTATATTCTTCATATAATTTTATAATTCATATTATTTGTTTCTTGGACATAATATAAGAACAAATTCATTTTTTTCAGATAAAAGAAGTATTTTTCAAAAAATTCAATTTTACCACCTTTTAATGGAGAACCATTTTAAATATAATATTTCACAATTTTATATATTAAATTTGACAAAATAAACTTATTATTTAGAATTAGTACAAAAAAATTTAGTTTCAATAAATTTTGGGTGTTTTCTGATAACTTTCATATTTTGGTGAATAGTGAAAAATACTAAATATTAACTGAAAACAACTTCTTTAATCAAAATAATTTATAGTGTTAAATTATATATTTGAATGGTTTGAAATTATAATTAGATTATATTTTTACCATTTAATACAATTTTGGTCATTATATGAAATTTCACATTTAAATTTGACATAAACACATATCAATCTTTTGATAGTTTTTACTTTTTAAAAACCCACTTTTTGGTTTTGAAAACAGGAATTAGTTTTAAATTAATTAATGAAACTTCAATGTTTTTAATTTGGTAAAATAGAATTCATTTCTGAATTCGGAATATCAAAATTATCTTAGCGTGATTTTTTGGTATTTTTCTGAAAACTTTCAATTATTGATGAATAGTGAAAAACATTGCGTTATTTTTTAAAACCGACTTTTTATTTAAATAGTTATTTAATTTATTTTAATTTATTTTAATTATATATATATATAATACCTATATAAGCTCAATTTAATTCATTGGAGTACTTTTATAATAAAATTATATGTATAAAATTTTATTGAAATTTTTAACGTCTTTTATCCACCTTCTGGGCGCATTTGCAAATTTGCATAAAACGAAATTTTACCAATTATATAAATTGAATTTAAAATATCTGAGATACATGGTTGAAATTAGTAAGTAAAATGTGGTTCAATAAGATGAAAATAATTTTTGGGGAATAGTAACTTTTGACTTTTATTTACCACGGTTAAAAGTAAATAGGGTAATTAAAGGTAAAAATGATATTATAATTACCCTAACACATGTCCTAATTCTATTTAATAAGTTTATTTCAATAGAAAATAACTTATCAATAAAATATGATCCTTTTGGTCTACTTGGATTAGATTAAGACATTTATTATTATTTTATTTAAAGAAGAGTTAAAATTGTAAAATCAAAAATTTAATAACTAAAGTATTTTTAATATATGGTTATACATAATAAAAATTCTACTATAAATATTCATTAGAAGGATGAAATTATTTCCTACATCATGGTATTTTATTTATAATTTTTAGATATTAAATAATAAATTTATTTATGACACAATGATGATGCACTAATTACCTTATTAATGAAAGAATCAAATAAATGGTATTATAAATATTAAAACAAATATAATTTCAAAGTTTGGATTACATAAACGAATTTTATAGTTTAATATGACATGTTAGGGTTGATTCAATGTATTTTTTTCGAACTAATCATGCTATTATGACTTTCACAAAAAAAAATACCAAATAGTGTCAAAATTGACATAAATGAGTTTTTAAAACAAATACTATATTATTAAATTACATGTTAGTCCTAAAAATCTAAAGTTTAGGCAAAGTAATCTTATAATTATATTTATGTCATTAATTAACCACTTGGGGTTCTCTTGGTATTTTATAGTAAGTTTATTAACCCTGTAATATAAAAATACAAGAAGACATTGTAAAAGTTAAACTATTTAACTAAGAGTTAAATCTAAAAGATAAGGTTAAAATGGTAACCTAAACTTGTATAAAACCTATTAGTTGAGAGGATGAAACCCATAACCACTTAAGGCTCGAAATAATTTCATTTTTATCCATTATAAACCTAAAATTATATTATAATAAAATAATATTTCAAGCTTTTCCTAAAGTTACCCTCACCTCTCTTATAAAAGGGTACTTCCCCTTCTCTCAAAATCACACATCCAAAGCCTTTTGGTTCGGCCAAACCCTACCCAAATATCCTCCAAACTTCCCTCACTTAAACATATATGCCTTACCTTGAGCATAAATACAACCTAAGGATCCCTTTTGTTCAAATAAAATGGAAACTTCCAAAGAAGAGGTAATTATTTTATCACCTCTTTCAAAGTTCTTTTGTTTTTCCGCTTTCTCTTTCTTTTTTATTTCCATAACAAAATAATAACTCCAGTACCTTATACATACTGTTATGTTATTATAAATATGTTACAACCATATTCATTATTCTATCCATCCTATTAATGATAAAGTCATCATGCGTGTGTGTGTACGGTTTATCGTCTCCACGTCGTGGTGTAATTTGTTATTCAACACTATGTTATTTGAATGGATATAATGATGAGTAATATGTATATAAATAAATAAAATAACATTATAATTTTTATTTATAATTAATATATCATCCAATTCCACACATTTTAATCATCAAGGAAATGATATCGTTGCTCGTGTGTACGTACGACTTACCGTCTCCACCACACGATGAGATTCATTTCCACGTTCACCATTCAATGATGATTACAAAAATACATATTATTTATAAGTATATAATATTTGACATAATAATTCTACTATAAATATATATATATATATAGACACACATTTATCTCATTTACTTACTTCCATTCAATACGATATGAAAACAGAAACAACGTTTATGCGTACGTACGGCCTACCGTCTCCATAAATGGTGTTTCCATTTCATATATATATATTATACATATTTATATTCTGAATATATATGATATATAAATCATATTTTATATTCTGTAAGTATGTAAATCATGATCCAAAATACGATCAAGAATTACAAGTTAAAACACATACGATAAAAAAAGTGATTATCACCCAAAACGTTACTTTAACATGGAAATTATTATTAAATAGGTAGAATAAAGTCATAAATGAATAATATATGATATCATAAATATTAATATGGTTCTGGAATAATTTAATAACATACTATAGTCATTATACAAGAGGTTAAACGTACCCTCGACTAAAGTAAAGTACAAGGTAAGGGTTAATTCCTCAATCTCATTATTATTCGAGATTTTTTATGTGTAAGTATTTTTTGGGAAATATTTATTATACATGTCCATGTTTCATAAAAGACATTTAAAAATGATTATTTTAAGGTACTAATTAACTAAAACATCAATTTAACTGTTTTAAATATTTATTCTTCTAAATCATTCTCATTAATGTCCATGTTTTCAAAATGGTTTTAAGGATTTATTTATATAGACATGATTGTTTTAAAATGTTAATTCCTTTCAAAAGTTTAAATGTGGTATGGGAAAATTTGATTCAAAAATATATTTTAAATGACTTCCTTTATAGATTTGTGACTTTTAAATTATTTCACAAAAATTGATATTTCTCTCAAAAAGTTTTACTGGTCATTTTCAACTATCTCAACATCCTTTACTGGATAATTTTATTGATTAAGGTTGATTTATTATAATACAATATTCCATATTTTATTGAATGAGTTATGATATGTTTGACTGTGTATGTGTTATTTTTATACCCTTCATGATTTATGGTTGAAGTATTGACATTTCGTATGCTAGTTTTAATACAAATATTTATGTTATGTTTCAACATTTTTATATGAGGAATGCAGTGGACTTAGTAAGTGAGATGTGGAGCCCACTATAGCTCCTTGATGAATCAGTAGGTCTCATTAGACAAACTAGTGTCTTGGCACAATTCCTTGACAAAACTTTTATTTGTAGTCTTGGCATGATGCCTTGACTATGTGGTAATGATGTCCGGCATTAGGCATTCCCTCATTATGAAATTAGTTATTACATGTGATTATTAGACTAGTAGAATATCCAAGTTCATGTTTATATGGTGATGTTTGATTTATGTTTGCCATATTATGTTCAATATTATGTTTAGAAAGTCTGTTTTTTTTATTACACATCTTGCCTTAAAAGTTTATATCTTCTGCTAGATTATTTACTCGTACTGAGCATCAGAGATCACCCCTTTCTTATGTTTTATTTTCCCAGGATGACAAGAAGTGTATTATGATTTATATCCAGGTTTAATCTAGAAGAATAATGGGATTATCAAAGGATTGTCTATGTTTTATTTTATGTTATAAATTGTAATGTAAAGTTCATGTATGTGATCTATTTTCCAAGACTGCTAAACTGATTGGTCCTTCGGGACTTGATTCCTTGTAATCATGCTAATGTATTAAAATAATGCACCGAATCTAGGCTTTTGGGGTCAGGGAATTACAGTTGGTATTAGAAGAAGTTTAGTACAAACCTTGGAAACTAGATTTATAAAAACTCTGATTAAATAACATTACCCTATGATAGACTTTGAGGATTAGTATAGAATAACTTCCTATAATTTTGGTAATGTAGAGATTTTGTGTATTTTCCAAGAAATACATCCCTATCTGGATACGATCAGGTAGTGGCGGATCTAGAATAGATGTACCTAGGAGTAAAAACTCTGAAAAGGATTTCAAGCTTGACCCAGGGAATCCTAGTACCCGACAACGGGCCTTGCTGCACTCTTGGTAACGAAACTCTTGGGGGATATGCTTAAAATAATTCACATTTTCTTTATAATCCATTATGATGGATTTAGTAGTATATACATCCTCAAAGAAAACATTTTTTTATAATTATATATTATATGCATAATATTTTCAATTTACATTAGGTATTTGACAATTTTTGAATTATGAATTGTGATTCATAAACAAACATAGTGTATTCCATTGTTTAGAAATGGTTCCCAGTAGAAGGAATGAGAACACCAACAATACACATGATCCAAAGAGTAAGAAGGATCATATCTTTCATGGTCTTAAGCCAACATTTAGAGGGAAATACTTTCCCATGTATTCTCATAATATGAAGAAATAATATTATGTGTTAATAAGATAAGTAAAGAATTCTCCGAGTCTTATGGATTTGAAGTAAATAAATAGAAGAAAAGGATGGTAGAGAGAAAGATGGATAAAGGGAAGAGGGTAAAGAAGGATTTCCACATATGTGATAACTGCGGAAAGAATATCCTTGGTAAATTCTTAAAGAGAATGGGAGTTTTTAATAATTTTGGAGAAAAAGGACACCAAGCACGTGATTGAAAGGGTAATAAAAAGGTTTCAAATGTACAATGCTCTATCTGCAAGGAGTTGGGTCACTACGCGAATCAACGTCCCAATCATCAAAGTATACCCAAATGATGCTATTGGATAATAATCAAGTTATGATACTACCACAGATGAAGAGGAATGATTAGTGTTCTTATGTTTCTATAAAATAATTGTATCATTTTATAATTGTATTAATGATGTACAAGTTATAAAAATTATAGAGTATATTAGGATTGTACTGCAGTACTATTTCATTGAGGATTTGAGATTGAATGGTACTATGAAAAGTGACTCAATAGCAAGTTAATATTTTTGTAAAATATATGGCAGAGTAAAGATAAACGTTAATATAGTTATAATATTGAGTTAGTGATTTTGGAATAAGATATGATTGATTTGGATAAATTATATTGGATATTCTCGAATACCATGAAACTGATTAATGATTTGTATATTCCCTCATTGTTGGAATTTACAACATTTTTTGATATAAGGACTATATCCAGTATTCTATAAGTAATAAGGGAGATTGAATGTAATCAATAAGGTTCTATGGTAAGGGTGTTACCATGTTTTAAGAGAATACAAGATAAAGGTATTCACATTTTAATACATGGAAAGAAAGATCTTCATTGTGTTTACCTACCTTATAAATTTTGGACTGTGAATTTGGATAGAAGTATTTTGGATAAGTCTAAAGGTTGAAATGGATTAAATTTGAAATTGGATACTATTATTAAGGCTAAATCATTTCTTAATATTATTTTTGGATTGTTATAAAAAGGACAACCCGGAGGTCGGGAGACAACCAGTCGCATCTGGCACGGCCGTGAGACTTGAACCCGCAACCGAAGGGCGGAAAGGGTGCTTCACCTAATACTAGCCAACGTGATGTCCTAGTTTGTATAATATAGTTTTTTTAAATAGTCTGAAAAATGAATTATAGATTAATTATTTTTGGAACCCTATATGGTTTGGGTAAAAATAATATTTTTGAATTCTATTATCTTTATGATTGAAAGATGAGTTTGTGGTAGGAATCCGTTGAATGATGAAACTCTACTTGTCAAGTATATTTTTTCATATTATTCTTTGAATAAATTAATTCTTAAACTTTATGGAAGGGATTTTAAAACCAAAAATCTTTTATCCTAATACCTTATGTTTTATTGAACCGGTGATATTTTAAATCATCATAGATTGATGGCTTTAAGGCCCTCAGTTTTACACTTGTTTGTGATTGATGACCTCAATCACTCCCTATAAATATTTATGTTTTTCCTCCAATTATGTGTCTCTAATTTCCACAAATGTTCTCCTAATAAAGATCATAATTTTCTGGTGACTTTTTCATTTCTCTTTCCCTCTAATTAAGTCTAAATTTTATTAACCCAATTTCTGTTGTGGATTTTCCAAAAAGGTATTTTTTTTCTATTTTTAACCTTTTATTTTCAAAGAACAATTTCAAATTGTGAGGATGAAATTTATTGATTCAGGGGAGAATGTAACACCCCATGATTCCATAGTACGTTATCTCTTTAAAGTAATTCAATAACTTGCATTACATGCAACACCGAGTTCGAGCGCACCACGACTTACCAAACTAGCCGTTCAAAAAGTGGTTATGAATAGTATTAACTGAATTTTGAATTTTATATACTCCATATAATTTTAGAATTCATATTATGTGTTTCTTGGACATAATATAAGGACAAATTCATTTTTTCAGATAAAAGAAGTGTTTTTCAAAATATGCAATTTTACCGCCTTTTAAGGGAAAACCTTTTTTAAATATAATATTTTACACTTTTATATATTAAATTTTACAAAATAAACTTCTTCTTTAGAATCGGGACATAAAAAATTTAGTTTCAGTAAATTTTTTCTGTTTTTCTGATAACTTTCATATTTTGGTGAATAGTGAAAATACTAAATATTAATTGAAAACGACTTTTTTAATCAAAATAATTTATAGTGTTAAATTATACATTTGAATGGTTTGGAAGTATAATTAGATTATATTTTTACCATTTAATACAATTTAGTTCATTATATGTAATCTCACATTTAAATTTTATATAAACACATGTCAATCTTTTGATAGATTTTACTTTTTAAAAACCCGTTTTTTGGTTTTGACAACGGAAGTTAATTTTAAATAAATTAATGA
Organism: Viscum album; assembly: GCA_963277665.1. Classification (NCBI taxonomy): domain Eukaryota; kingdom Viridiplantae; phylum Streptophyta; class Magnoliopsida; order Santalales; family Viscaceae; genus Viscum; species Viscum album. The sequence continues at coordinate 1,418,984,414 of OY728129.1, read as the reverse complement.
AACTTTTATGTTTTTAATTTGGTAAAATAGAATTCATTTTTTAATTTTTAATATCAAAATTATATTAAGGTGAATTTTTTGTATTTTTCTGAAATCTTTCAATTGTAGATGAATAGTGAAAAACACTGCGTTATTGTTTAAAACTGGATTTTTATTTAAATAATTATTTATTTTATTTAAATTTATTTTAAGTCAAAATAGATATATAATACCTATATAAGTTCAATTTAATTCATTGGATTCATTTTATAAGAAAATTAGATGTATAAAATTTTATTGAAATTTTTAACGTCTTTTATCCACCTTTTAGGCACATTTGCAAATTTGCATAAAAAAATTTTACCGCTTCTGTGAATTGAATTTCAAAAATATGAGAGACATGGTTGACATCAGTAAGTAAAATGTGGTTCAATAAGATGAAAATATTTTTTTATGAATAATAACTTTTGACTTTTATTTACTATGGTTAAAAGTAAATAGGGTAATTAAAGGTAAAAATGATATTATAATTACTATAACACATGTCCTGATTATATTTGATAAGTGTATTTCGACCAAAACTAACTTAGGAATAAAATATGATCCTTTTGGTCCACTTGGATTATATTAGGACATTTATTATTATTTTATTTAAAAAAGAGTTAAAAGTGTAAAATTCAAATTTTAATAACTAAATCATTTTTAATATAGGGTTATACATAAGACAAATTTGACTATAAATATTCATTAGAAATCTAAGAATATTTCCTAAAACATGATATTTTATTTATATTTTTTTAGACATTAAATAATAAAATTTATTTATGACACAATGATGATGATGTAGTCTTGGCACATGGCCTTGACAAAAAAATTATTTATAGTCTTAGCACGAGGCCTTGACTATGTGGTAATGATGTTCAGCATTAGGCATTCCCTAATTATGAAATTAGTTATTATATGTGATTATTTTACTGGTATAATATCCATGTGTATGTTTATATGGTGATTTTTTATTTATTTTTGCCTTATTATGTTCAAGATTATGTTTAAAAAGGTTGTTGTTTTAATTACACATCTTGCCTTAAAAGTTTATAGCTCCCGCTAGATTATTTACCCTTACTGAGCATCCGAGATCACCCCTTTATTATGTTTTATTTTCCCAGGATTCCAAGAAGTGTATTATGATTTATATAAAGGTTTAATATAGAAGAATAATAAAATTATCAAATGATTATCTATGTTGTATTTTATGTTAGAAATTTTAATGTAAAGTTCATGTATGTCATCTATTTTCCAAGACTGTTAAACTGATCAGTCCTTCGGGACTTGATTCCTTGCAATCATGCCAATGTATTAAAATAATACACTAACTCTAGGCTTCTAGTGTCAGGGCATTACACTACTATGAGGTTAATCCTCTAGAATCTATACTAAATCAGTTTCAAATTGATCCTATTGAATATAAATAATGGATTAATGAAAAAAAATTCTATGAAATAAAAATAAATTTGTTACAGAATAATTTTCCTATTGTAACACCAAAAAAATCGGTGAAACATCCTGACATAGATTCCATTGAACAGTGCCTTGATTCATTAGTTCGTATGGCCTCAACCACAACTCCTCATATTCAAGAGGTTTCCGACTAGTGGAAAGGGTCTAGGGTGTGTTTGTGGGCAAACTATGCCCTCATGTCAGAGTATAACACAGTGGTATAACAACAGATGAATCAATAGAGGAAGCATATTATAACCCATTTACATAAGATAAACATACAGATATAGTAGAAATAATCAATATCAACATTAGTTTCATATACAATATGATGTTTCATGTATCTACAAATTAGGAAAATAGGTATACAAGGCATCTAGTATAATACATATATCAAAATACAAAAAACCAAAGACACTATCTCCAGATGGAATCACGAGCCTAGCTTGGTCTTATGATCCCCAACTACTATTCAATAATAAATTTAAGCATCATACAATGGGTGATTTCCTAAGTCTCTACCTACATCTATAGAGTCTGTTCGGGTACCCATTAGCGGTCCGAATAGGGAGTGAGATAACACTTAGTAGGCCACCACCAGGTATTTATAACAAGTACAGTCTTTGTAATATAAACAAAATAAGTGTGAAATATATATCACAAGTATAATAGTAATAAAATTATTGTTTTACATGAAAATTTGATAATTTATATCCAAACATGTCTTCTTGTGAATGATAGTCAATCTACCTTAATAAGGGAAGCTATAAAGAAAAAATAAACAAGCTGGTACAATACGGTCTAGTCTAAAAAATCTAATCAGATACCCACACTAGGATTATCTATAATCATATCTAAACATCCACATTGGCCTTTCCAAGTAATCAAAAGTATAACATCCACATATACCTCTCAATGTAATCAAGTTTCAAATATTCACAATAGCCACGCTGGGTAATCTAGTGTAAGACCACAAAGGGATGGATCCAAGGTATAGATGACCATGGAATACTCATCGAATCCCAGGAGCATCTCAATAGAAACTTGGTAATGACTTGGGTGGATTCCAAGGAGTATGTCCACAATTATATCCAATATGATTCTAAGCTAGAAAGATCCACACGGTAACAAGGCCCTTGGCATCCTATGGAATCATGATCCAAGGAGAAAATAGGTCCAAGGCATCCACTACCATCATAAATATCCATGTAGTATAATTTTCGATGGAATTGAATGGAATCAAGATCCAAGGATATCATCCAAGTCATCTAATACCATTTCAATTCATCATCTCAATTCACACATCATCTCACAACCATTCACATTCCATGAGTTCATCCAACTCATTTAAAAATTGCTATAAAATCCATTTAAATAATCAACCAATTAAACATAATGTAACATATGGAAAAGGAGACATCAACACTTTCCTAATATCTCATTTAATTAAAAATCAGTTCAATAAGGCACCCAAATCAAGTGTCAATATCAAACCCACCCTGTGGGGTGGTATAACATAAGTCAAATATAAGGTAACACCTCGTGGGTGTCCTAGGTTGCGGCTAAATGACCTAAAACCATAAAAGGTACTAGTGGGAAACCTAACCAGGTTCCATTTAATTAAATTTAAGTATTCAATTAATTTTCAGGGTAACACCAGAAATTTTGGCGTGTGTCACAATGACAAGACAACTTATAAAACACCAAACCATAAGGGAAAAGGTATATACCACCTACTGTATGCCCTTGGTAGAACACTCATCCATTATCGGCCTTTGGTTATATCAAATTAGATATAGAAATTAAGAACATACGAAGATTCTATAAAATAGTTCATATTATCTTGCAACTAAATAACTACGTTGATATAAATACAAATGAAAAATGACATAAGATGAATGAATAACTTACCAGTGAAAATCCAATGAGACCAACAGTTCTTGAATCCGAGTTCAGATGGATGAGTTATCAAGGAACCTATCTTGATGGAGGATGAGATCAATGGGAGGAATAAATCTCCTTACATACTAGAGAAAAGAAAATGAAGAGAGGGTTTGTGTTTTAATTTAAATAAGGTAAAAATGGTAAATTCACCCAAAAACATTGGGTTGTATGGTTCAGCCGAACAGTTGGCCAAATTGTGCACTAATTATACACCCTTCACTATCCAAATGATAACCATGCTAGGTTTGTGCGCTTGGTTTGGGAAACCATTCACAAACTATGTTGCACACATCTCTTAAAATATGCAGTGGTCATCGCATAGGCATGTGCCTCGGGTTGTATGGTTTCCTTAACCCCTTTGTCCCTACTATAGACTTTGAAACACCCTTCATGGTTTCCTCAAACCATGTAGCCTAGGTCGCATGGTTTATACTAACCATGTAGCTGAGTTTATTTTTCCAAAAACCCAGGCTCCATGCTCTATACAAGCCTCAGACACCCCTGAAACTCTCATGATCTCATTAAAACTCACATTAGGTCAAAACCAATCATTTAAATTGAAAATAAAAATATTTTTGCCTCATAGTATAATCTGATATCTTTAAATATTCCCCCCATAAAGCAATTCATCCCCAAATTTTCCTTCAAAGGGTGGTCAAGAATCACTTGAAAATAACTCCGGCCACTGGGCATGTACGTTTTCCTCTTACTTCCAAGTCTCATCCTGTAAACGACCATGATTCCATAGTACCCATACTAAATGAGATAAATAGACTTGTAGATCCTTCATGCACCTCTCAACGATATGAATAGGATGCTCCTCGAAGGATGCATCTACCTATAGCTCAATATCATCTTGATGCAGAGTATGAGACGGGTCCAAGTGATAACGACACAGTTGAGATACATAAAAGATTTCATGTATGGATTGATACCACTAAGGTAACTACAACCAATAGGCTACTGGCCCAAATATCTCTAGTATCTCGAATGATCAGACATATTGTGGTAAAATATTACCCTTTCTTATAATAAATCTATGTCCCAGCAATTTTAAGATACATAAAAATACCCAATCCCAAACCTCTAACTTTAGAGGTTGTTGATGATGATCAATATGAGTTTTATGTCTAGACTTTGTAGTGCCCATCCACTATCTAATTAACTAAACCTTCTCCAAAGTCTCCTAAACAAGATGTGATCCATGAAATGTTGCCTCTCATGCCTCTAACTGGAATAGGGGAGATAATCATTTCCTATCATACAAATCCTCATAAGATTCCATCTTTATATTCACTTAATAGTTATTATTGTAGGAGAACTCATCCAGGGGTATATTCCTCTCCCATGAACCCCTAAAATTGAGGATGTATGATCTAATAATTTCCTCTAAAACATGTATAGTTCACTTTGAATGGCCACCAGTCTGAGAGTGGAAAGTTATTCTTAGAAACACATGTATACCCAATTACATATGTAGACTCTTCTAAAATCAAGATATAAATCGAGAATCCCTATTCAATACAATATTATGAGAAACCCCATGAAGGTGCACTATATCACAAATGTAAAGTATCCCAATATCATCTACTTTGAAAGTATCCCTGGTCAGTAGGAAATGATAAACCATTTTGAGCCTATCCACAAAAACCAACACATCATCACTACCTCAAGGAGACCTTAGAAAACTGGTCATAAAATCCATCGCAACATCATCCAATTTCAAATTAGGAATAGGTAACTACTGTAAAATCATAGCTGGTTATTGATATTTCACCTTCACCTACTAACAGGTGGAACACCTAATGAAAAAACTAGTTACCTCTCATTTCATCCCCAACCACCAATATTGGCGACATATGTCTTGGTACATCTTGATAACTTTGGGACATACTACCCAAACTAAGGCATGAAACTCTCACATTAGCTCCTCATGTATGTCTATTGGGACCGAAATGTGACCATGAATACCCATAATTTCATCCTCACCAACAATAAAACTAGGAATAAGGTCCTCACTTTCCACACTCTTATGTAGGACTAATCCCTCATCATCAAATAATTGTCTCATCCTCACTCTATCTAGAAGGGTGGAAGTCGCCACTAAGGATGAGAGAAATTTTTTTCCAAGAATATCATGCACCTCCAAGTGCATCTCTGAGAACAAGGCCATACGCTGCCACTCACTACTAGCCTCCCAAACTACTTGTATCTGATTCCTCATGCTCATTGCATTGGCAAAATCATTTCCCTTTCTGGGAATATAGGAAAGTTCAAAGTTGAAGGAATATAGGTACTCAACCCACCTTCACTGACTCAAATTCATATCACATTGTGTATATATATACTTTCTTATTTTTTATTTTGTGTACACCACAAAATGCCCTCCTAGTAAATAGTCCCTCCAAAAAAGAAAGGCACGTACAAGAGCAGCTAACTTTAGATCATGAATTGGGTTGTTCTTATCATGTGGCCTAAATTGACGAGACTCATAGACAACAAATCACTCCTTTTTCATCCTAACTGCTCATATACTAATACCTGATTCATCACAATACACAATATAGCTTCTACCCGGATCTGGAAAAATCCAGACTGGCACCAAAGTCATTCTCCCTTTTAGCTCCTAAAAGGTTTTCTCGCATGTATCTGACCATAAAAACTTCACACCCTTCTTAGTCAATCCCATCAGAGGTGATTCTAAGCATGATAATTATTGTGTGAAATTACTGTAATATCCAATTGTCCCTAAGAAAATTATTATTTCAAATAAATTCTTGGGATGCTCTCATGAAACTGTATCCTTCACTTTCACTAGGCCAGCTAATACTCCTGAATCTAAGATAATATGACCCAAGAAGTGAATATAATCCATCCTAAAGTGGCACTTTGTGAGGTTATCATATAAATGATGCTCTCTTAGTGTATCAAAATTGATCTCAAGATGTTTGGAATGTTCCTATTGATTTTGAGAATACACTAAGATATCATCAATGAATACCATCATAAACGAATCTGGATAAGGATGGAAAACTCAGTTCATCTATTCCATAAAAATTGTTGGCACATTCATAAGACTGTTGACACTCTGTTCCATCAAAGATTCTAAAAAAATGACAAAGGTAAATAGCTTATAAAGAAAAGGGGATTATACATGAAGAAAATAAATATTTTCAAAGGCATGATTTATGGGTCGCCTTAGTCAGACAAAAAGGGAATCAGCGCGCAGCCTACTTGCATGCCCCAATCTATCACGCAACCAACTTGCACGCCCAAAATCCTATCACCCAAGTTCATATGTTTTCCTGTAAATAGACCCTTTGGGTATTCATTTGTATGAACGAATTTCCCTAGAGCCCAATTTCTTCTCCGGTCTCCCTAGTGCTTCATCCAAGTCTTCCAAAACTTTCAAGGTAGTTCTTTAACACCTTGAGTAGAGGATTTAAAGTAGGATCATTATAATTAAGTCCTTTTAGTGTTTGAAAACCATAACAATTGCATACATAAATATCCCAAACTACCTAAATCAGAAACACTTATGCGCCACCTATTCCTTTCATTGGAACTTGAGCACCCCACGTCTAGGACCATCGATGAATACTCTTGAAGGCTTGAGCCAAGTCTCTCCCAAGTATTACCATATAGGTTGTTCATTTATTAAGTGAATATTAGGTCACCCAAGTCTACTTGTGTGCTCGTACTTGCGCGCCCTTATCTACTAGAGAACCCCTCTTTGATTCACTTACCCTCTTTAGTCTACAAGCCATCAAGCCTTCCTCAAATCCATTCATGGAAAGGATTCTTCTTCCTTATATCCCTTTTCTGAAATGGATTCTATTGAGACCTCCACCAAAACCTCTAAACTTATCAAAACTTTGGGAAAGACACATTATCATGTCTCCTATTTGGGTTTGTATATCCAGATATAGAGGTTTACCACATTTGTTTCATAATGGGGTTAGGATTCATGGAGTGTCTCTAGGTTTGTATATCCATAGTCACGTGGACCTTTCTCCCAAGAACATTGTTGGGATGTTCCCTATTTTTTTAGAATTAGGGTTTAGGTCTTGACCTCTCCCTTCTCAAAAGAGACAGAACCTCAGATCTCTGGTAGGGGTGCTAAAGTTCACACTTGCTTTTACATACAAGTAAAGGAGAAGTCTCCCTCACCTACCAGGATAAATTTTAAGGAAATAATCCTAGCATAATACCCTATCTTTTCTTATAGGAGGTAGCATCATTGATCCTCCTATATTATTCATTGCCAAAGACCAGAGGAGATATTGGAAAAGGGACTTTCGTTAACCTTTCCCTCTCCAGTTGAGATTTGTCACCATGGGAAACCATATAGGTATAAGCCCCTAACCTTCATCCCTTTTTCCTTTCATTATACCCTTGTCCAATGTAAATTGAATATAGGGAATGCTTGTCACCTCGCCCTCATCCACCCTGGACACCATAGGTGAGCCCTCTTCCACCAGCAGAGGAGGAAAAGTGTATGTGTCATTGTTGAATCACTAACATCCTCTTGTTTCTCACACCGATCATAACTCACATGGTCTTAGATATTTGTGATGATTACAACATTTACACAAACACTTTCTTTAATGAACAATGAGAACTATGATTCCCACCATAATTAGGATGCGTAGGAATCCCTCTCAGGGCCCATGATCACTGGACATCCTCTTCAGAAATCCAACCCTAATTCCCTTAATTTAGGCATCCTCATTAGGAATAATCCCCAAATTAAACCCCAAAACCATCAAGGAATCCTTTTCAGGAAGTAATCCCAAACTCATTTCTCTCAAAGGACTACATTATCCTATGAGACTTATCAAACTACATGGTATTTTATTCCCATCCACATGGGATACATAGGAAGACTCCTTGAGGTTCAAACCCAACACTTCAAATCAACCATGTTCTCCATGGGCCATATTCCCAACCAGCTATAATATAACTTGGAAACCCATATCCTTTCCATGATCATTAGTCTGCTTCGGCATAAGTCCCACACCAAACTTTGACTAAGAAACTTTCGCTTAGATGTCCTTACCAAATGACATTAAACTATATGGTTAGGTCCTTATCACATGACCTTAAAAGTTATGATGTGTCCCATTAAGCGGCACTGAACTATGAGGGTTATAATTCCTTTCACAAGGATACTTAGGTAACCCATTTTATGGGTATAATCCCAATATCAAAACAAGCCTTCGTCTCCCTGGATGACAATAAATTATAGATTGCCCCACTAAGTGGATTAAAAAACTAGTATCGTCATAATGATGATTAAAAGAATCTTGAAAGAGTATATTAGAGGATACCATTGATGGGGAACATCAAATACATACGGATATCTCCATTAATGAAGAAACTTGAATACATACTGATGATTCTAAATTTTACACATGTTAATAAGTGATTGTAAATTCCAAGGGGAAATTATGTTATACCTAGTGAATTAATAAGGATTCATGAAAATATCATAAATTTATAAAGAGAGTCCCGGAGTAGACAAAAATTCCCCCCAAAAAGGGTGTGATGAGTCTGACCTTTCATCCTCTCAACCAATGCACATTCCTAGGTATCATAAATTTTAAACTTAATGGGTTATTACCTTTGGAAATCAGGTCCCTTTTAGATAAAGAAATGTTGGAAGTTTCTAGTTCCATAAAAAAATCCAATGCAAACTTCCTCGAAGCAGTGATTCTTAAAACTAGAACAAATGTTTCAAGGAACTACAAAACAAAAATGGTAAACCCGATTTGAATCCTTAACTAAGTTAATAATGTTACCCACCTATCAAAACTCTATAAATTGATAAAGTAAGGTCAGGAAAAGGAATAAATCACACATGTATTCATCTAACAAATGTCACTTTAATAGAGTTTAATATTGTTTCAAGTTTTTTTCTCAGAACTCCCTTCAGTCCAAAATTGATTTCATCAAGATGACATTTGTGAACTTCCTGACCACTACTAAAGCTGGATCTTCATCCACAAGGAGGATGTCATTTCCCACCCAACATCTTCAAAACTGGGTCTCCAACATGTTGGTAAAGGAGTATCATCAGCATGGTACAATCCCGACATTTAAGGATGCCCGACAGTCCCTCCAAGTCAATAAAAATCCTCGATCATCTAGACAATGATGACTAATGATCAAGAAGTAGATGGTTCCAACCACCGTTTTCAACCATTTCATATTATTATCCCAAAAATACAACAACCAGTCCTTCCTATACTACAAGGAGGTGGATCAAGAGGTCACTCAGGGCCTCAATTCAAAGATACAGGGATTCTTCCTGAGGATTCCCACCAACAATCACGGCCAGCAGAATTGTGTGGTAGTGAACCCCCAACATGATGGGGGTGTTGCCTCTAGATGTTAGATGCATGTATCTAAGACCCAGACGTGCAAGAAAAACTTTTGGGGACAACGTCTGGTCAACAGGGAGCAGGTTCTTACCTATTCCCCCTCCATAGAATTCCATCTACCAAACTTGATAGCGAACAACGAGCGGGTACATACACTCGTCCTTCCTAATTTTGCTGTCCAGAAGACTCTTCTAGAAGTAACCCACCAATACCACTAGATAAATCTTGTGGAGTACTGTGAAAATGAACATACACCTGTTTATAAGTTATCATCTAGTCAGTAGGATTTTCTGACTGCATTTAAAGAAGCCTGCCAATCCAATGTGGTGGAAACTGGTAAACAGGAACACACACATGCTTACAATCACCAATTTTTTCACCAGTCTCGTCTGCTGGTATTGAAGGAATTCTATCAAACATAATTGACGGTAAATAGCTAGCAGGAAAATACACCTACCATCATTCATCAAGCCTTCCAACAGTCTCATTTGGCAGCACCCGGAGAAGTCATTCAGAAAGCTCCGACGACAAATCTGAGGCAGACCCAACTCTCTGCCCCCATGCATGAGTATTTTCAATACCCATTGATAGGAAAAGGAGGACTGGAGTAGACACATACACCTAATCCAGATATGTAATATATGTATATTCCTATTTTGGCCATTGAAGTCACCAAAAACATCTTATCAATGGTGAAATGGAAGACGCAAATCCCTGCCCATATTCTGGAAGCATACTAGGATATTATAACAACTACTTTAGTAGTACCAAAAGAACATACACATAAATCAATCCCCACATATGGGATGACACATCTTTATGCCATCCCAGAGCAGATACACACCATTGTTTTATTCTAGGAGGTTCATGGGGCATACTCCCCCATATCATACGAACAACAATATCAAGAACATACACCCTTTCCAATTAGAGTTAATCGGTCTGTTTTGATGGCCGCTCTAAGGTAGGAACATAAACCTACCCATGATAAAAACTTCTCCTAGAAATTGGCCCCAAATAAGTATAAGATAACATCCAAGAATAAGTCTCGTCAAACACGATTATAAAATCAAGAGTCAAACTCTAATTTGGCTCCTCTTAATGTTGGAGTTCTTGAATCCCTCAGACATTTATCTATTACAGCTCAAGATCATATCCTCTCATTACCAAATTATGGGAGTGGTATTAGTAATTATGAAGTTTTCCATTAGACACTTCATCATGAAGGATTTATTCATGAAAATCCAGTCAATCTAGAGATCCTATCTCTAGATGAGAGCCACGACAACCCTCCGTGTGGACAGAAGACCAAGGAGCAAGAGGATTCATCCCTTACTGTAATCCACCATGGTGGTCCTCCCAATGATGGAATTTTCTGTGAAATTCCTCTTCACAATAGTATTTCTCATTATCAAGATAGTTCTATAATTGACAATGTAGTGATGAGAAATCCCTCCTATCTCGAGACACTTGAAAACACAAGGCCAGTCATGTATGATGCCTTGTCATTGATGGGTGAAACACTTTATCAACTGGAATACATCTTTAGGGAATGGTCATTCTCCGAACCTCCCTTGGGTCATTTTCCTTCTAATACAGAGTATCCACTTTGGTCAGACTAAGTGGAAAAACCTCTAGTCAAATACGATGAAGATATGTTAATTATGATAAGACAATTGGATAAAGGAGAAATACCAGTCATGTTCTGGTCTTTGGTAAATTCATAGTATAACATTCCAAAATTGATCACAAAATATTGTATTCATGATATCCGCCAAAATTTATGGAAAACACTTTATCATTTAAAAACCAAAGTCTTACCATATGATGAATATCAAAATCATGTAAAGGTAATAGAAGGGTTGAAACATCAAATTGACTTGTAATCTCTCTTAGTTTCCCAATGTCCAAAGGTTGAAAAATAGTAGAGAACCCTTCAGTGTGCATGCCATAATACTCTAAAGAGGTTGCTCTAGTTAATTTCTAACAGCCCATATGGTGTTCATATCAGAGGATGGGGTGTACATGAAGCATTGCATTTCACCGCACTCCAAAATCATCAAAGTTCGCTAAAAGTGGTCTCATGCAATTTTATTGACCACAGTTGGATAAAATAAACATATTTTTTATATAAGAAAATTTATGCTCAAGGATAGGCCTCAACTAGTTACCATCAGGGTCAGGCCCAAAGAAAATAAGTTGTTGAGTAACTTTTACATCAAGCATCTGATAATCTTGAGCAGGCATCCCGCTTAGAGTATGTCAGCCATCAAAGAATGAAAATGTCTGAAATAGCACAACGATCTTCCAAAACATGTGATTTGAGTGGTTTTTGGATGATGCACCCAGCGAATGTCCGAACCAAAATTTTCAAAATCATAAGAGAAGTTGCACAAATATCATCCATAGCAGTTCAAGAATCACCCTTTCTTGCAAGGTTGGGGTCTCATTTAATTAAACCTTCAAATTCATTAAAAAAATCATAAGTTTGAATAATAATAATAGAAATATCCCCAACCTACAAGGTTGGGGGATTTTTCAAATCTACAATCTCCTCTTCAATGGAAGTCAGTTTTCTCCTAATTAGGGAAGAAGACACTAAGAGAGCACACAACTAAATTCTCCAAAGATTCCCTTCAAGTCACTGTCCGTCAAACAGCTATGGAGAATCCATCATATAAGGGAACATATTATCATGGAAGATATAGAGGGATACTATTTTACAAATATAGTGATAGAATGAAATCAATACATTATTCTTTAGTAAATTTCATTAACACCACTACAGAAGATCCTCTAGAAAATGAGTCTAGTTTAGGGGAATCAGAAGATGAAGTTCTTATCCATAATATGGTACACACTGAGTCAAATGAAGAAGGTGTACATAACTGAAATCATAGGCTTACCCATAATCTAGGTATGCCTTCAAATAACCAACTCCCCCCCCCCTTCAAAAGACATCAAACATGGGGAAAGGGGAAAGTCAGATTACATCTTACTTTTCCACTAGAGAAGGTCAATCTCTTTTTCTTGAAGAGAGATTTTCACAGAAAGAAGAGGAGATGAATGAGTTGAAAATACTCAATAAAGAGTTACTTCAAAGTAGTATTTCTTCTAGACGTACTCCCTAGGTAGATCATTAACTTGCACATCCTGTAGGAACTCCTTATCAAAGAGGATTTGTAGTAACTACAGATGCGGATAATGAGTTCCATTCATTGGGTACACAACCAAGGCATGATCAAACACATCCTAATAGGCCTATTCACGTGGTTTATCCAAGGAAAATACCAGCACCATCACCAGTGGTTTTTCCAGTCATTGCATCAACTCAAGATCCAGTTGTTGTACGTACATAGGTTCCAGCTAATCTGGACATTCTCCAAATCCTTATGAACACAATTGAGCCATTAAAAACTCAATTGGAAGATATAGAAGAATGATGTGTGCCTGTTCAGCTGGAAAAGAAAGCTTAACTAGAATGGGTGGACTTGATTCCTCCCCCACAAATTTTTCTGAATACCACATTTCCAATATTTAATGGTTCAGGAGATCTGGAACAACACTTAACACATTTCGTTTCTTATTGTGATCCCATGATGCGAACTCCTCAACAACAAGAAGCAGTAAAACTCAGGTGTTTTTTAAAGTCACTATAGGGACCAACTTTTGTCTGGTATATAATTTTACAATCTCAATCAATTACTGGATGGGAATATCTCCACCAGAAATTCCTCCTTCAATTTATCTCAATGCTACCGAATATGAAAGTTTTTTATCTTACCAATTGTAAACAAATGGATAATGAAAGAGTTTCATATTTCATTGTGTGATGGAGAGGATTAACATATTTCTTAAGTCTGGCACTTTCTAAAGAAGAGTTTCTACCAATTTGTATGGAAAATCTACATGATGAGTTATGCACATCACTGATCCCTATAAAATACATAGGAGGGTTTTGAGACCTTAATTCATTTTCTCGACAGATATAAAATTCTAATATAGAGACTAAGGATAAATATCATGTAATTCTATCAAATCTAGGAAGGAGAATAGGGAAATAATAGGTTGTTACCATTACACTCAAGAAAGCACATGTACCTGTTTCCACTTCAAAACCTTCATCATATTGAAGGGCTCCACCACCAGAGTGTCAGCAGCAATGAACATCTCATCAAGATGATCAAAGAGATCAAAGGTGGAAATAGCTTGAGGAATTAAAAAGAAAAATTTCTTCCTTTCGGAACAAACATGTTTCCGGCTACTTCATCTCATCTCTAGAAAAAAAAATTGGTTCAGTTTCCAAGGCTGAAGAAACCAAACAAAGAAGGAGATGAAGATATTCCAAATTATTGTCCTTTTCACTAGATGTTGGGGAATCCCATTCAGGAGTGTTTTTTTTCAAGGACCTCCTGCAAAAAATGGTAGACTCTAGACAAGTGAAACTGAAAAGTTCATCAGCTCAAGTAGCATATGTTACTGCTTGTGATCTAGAAGAAGAAGGTGAATGGAAGAAAGTTAAAAGTAAAAATGTGTAGAAATATGATGATTGGATGATTAGGAAAAATATTAACTGAACTCATGTAATTTTATGAACACAGTTGAAACAACCAATTATGTCTTTCTCCACTCCTACCACAGTAAAACCACCTTTATCCAAAAGTATATCTTCAAAGAAACAAGGTGATCATAAGGACAAAGATCAGTAAAAAGAAGACGAGATCATGTTAAGGACAATGTTGTCCTTGACTCTGGTAGATTTCATGCCATATGCTTCAAAAGAACGGGCACCGCCATGCGAAATGGAATATCTAGAACTAACCTGTCAGGAAGAATCTTCATCAGATGAAGAATTAATCTTTAGTTATGTTAACATTATCCACTTAACGGATCCTTATGCCAATGGTGATTCTGATTATAATGAGCCAGAGTTCCTTGTACCTAATTGGGGAACCATAGGAAGAGGCCAAGGTTGAGGATATAGGGGAAGACATGGGAATTCTATAAATCACCATTTTAACTCTACCCCTACTCAAACCATTTATTCAGAAGAAACTCATGGAAGAGTTCAATGGGCTCAACAAGAACAAGGAGTTTCTTCCATGCAAGATAGGTTCGGTTCTGACATGATTATTTTGGAGGACCAACTAGAAGTCACACCATCTTCCTCTCAACAAGTAGATATACCTAGTCAGTCTAATATACCAAATCCAAGAGTACTTTTAGCTTCTACTCCAACACAGAGTACATCTACAGCAGAAGCATCAACTTCCAAGACACCTGCAAAACCGCATTTCCATGCTGAGAAACCTAGACCTATGGATCAAAAGTGTGGTGTTTTGAAACAATTGGCCCAATTACCAGCCAATTTATCAATTTTGAATTCCTTGAATATGTCAAAAGATCTTAGAGAGGCACTTATTAAGGCTTTGTCAAGTCCTCAAGAGTTTGAAACTGAAGTTGATGCTGCTGAGGTTTACCGTATAGAGAATGATCCTATAGAATGTCATGAAGTCATATATTTTACAGATGAAGATGAAGATGATGTTGTACATGGATATATCAGACCCTTGTATTTATCTTTCAAGTTCAATGACATAGAAATTCAATGATCCTTCATTGATATTGGCTCCAGAGTCAACCTCATTCATGTTCGTACACTTCTTCGATTGGGCTTGACTGAATATTACTTATCTCCTTACACTTTAATGTTTTAAATATATTAAAAGAATGAGAAAGAACCTCAGGGTGAGATTACACTCAGAACTAAATTTGGAGATCTTGTGCCTAATTCAGATTTCATGGTTGTTCGTCAGGACACGGCCTTCAACATTCTGCTTAGAAGGCCTTGGCTGCATCAACAAGCGGTCATAACTTCGTCATACCACCAATGTCTTAAGTACTATTTCAATGGTTAAATCAGGACATTGTATGGTGACAAGGATCCATTCAAAACATGTAAATCTCAATACATTGAGGCATAGTTTTATCACACAAAAAGAATGAGATCCATGCCAAAGAAAATAACTAGAGTTAATGATCCCAATGGTTTGGAAAAGATTATAGAAAACCCATTCATACATTTGAGTATAGATTATTTGCAACTCATCAATAAAATTGAAAGGGTAAAACCATATCTAAGAACTCATTCAATAACTTCTATAATGTTAATTGTGGCAACTGAGTCTGACAGCATGGGAGAAATTGTTGATTCACCAAGTAGTGATGGAAGCTTAAATGGAGATTTATTCATATCATCTTCTGAACTACAGTAAGCCTCTACTTTTTCAATCATAGTAGAAGAAGTTGTATCAATGTTATAGGAATACAAAGATGTTGATTCCCAATCCATCATCCTCTCTTTATAACCCATAGAAATACCCTTCATCATCAATAGGGTTAGAAATGGTGTCCTTTTCATCAGGATGTTTAAATATTGACTCCTCTCCTAACTCAAAAAGTTTTGTTTAATCATTTACTATGAAATTATAAATAGAAGAAATAATAAGTAATGAATAGGAAGAGGAAGATCTCAGGGATGCTCCTCCAGCATTTGAGGAAGGTGTCTCTACCACTGTGGATGAGCTCAGAGAAATAAATCTGGGTACAGAAGAAGATCTACGCCCCACTCTAATTTTTGCGACCATGACCTATGAAGAGCAAGAGGTGTATATTTAATTTATAAAGCAACATCAAGATACATTTTCTTGGAATTATACATAAATTCCAGGTCTTTATCCCGATATATCCACTCATCATTTGGGTTTTCCAGAAGAACATCGCGGATTAAAGTAGGAATAAAGAAGAACTCACCAAACTCATGCCTCTAAAATTGAAGCTGAAGTTGATAATATTATAAAGGCTAAATTTTTCAGGGAAGTTAAATATCCCAAATGGCTAGCCAACATTGTCCTAATGAAAAAGAATAATGATAAAATCATATTTTTTGTTGATTTCAAAGATCTTAACCGTTATTTTCCTAAAGATGATTTTCCAGTTCTGATTACGAAGATTTTAATTGATGAAAAAGCTAGATATAAAGATATTTACTTCATGGATGTATACTCTAGGTATAATCAAATCCATATGGCCCCAGAGGATAATGAATCTATAGCATTCAGATCCTCTCAAGGTGTGTCTTTCTATCGAGTAATGCCCTTTGTCTTAAAGAATGCATGTACAACATACCAACGTGCCATGCACCATATCTTCAAACCCTTTTAGGGAAATTTTTTGAATTTTATGTGGATGATTTGGTGGTAAAATCTATACAATGTTCCAATCACTTCATTTATTTGAATATCATATTCAATAAACTTCGGCAACATAATTTGAATATGACCCCCTTGAAATATACTTTTGGGGTAACCTCAAGAATGTTCCTTGGCTTCAATGTATGCCATTGTGGTATCGAAGTTAATCCCATGAAAACAAAATCAATATTGGTATGTCACCTCCTCAAAATTTGAAATAATTAAGATTACTCCAAGGAAACTTGGCCTATATTTGGAGTTTTATCGCCAATTTGGAAGGAAAGAGTTTTCCCTTCACCAGATTAATGAAGAAGGGAGTCACCTATCAATGGATTGAATACTGCCAAGAATCATTTGATACCCTCAAGAAATATCTCTTGATTCCACCAATATTAATGCCACCTGTTAAAGGAAGACCACTTATTCTCTATGTTACATATTTAGAGTGATCACTAGGTGCCTTCCTTACTCAAAAGAACGATGTTGGGAATGAGAACAGTCTTTACTATCTCAGTCGAACTATGATTGATGTAGAAACTTGGTATTCAAGTATTGAAAATTTTTATCTGGCATTAATCTTTTCAGTTTAGAAATTGAGGCATTACCTGCAACATCATGAGTTCCAATTGGTATCTTGCAATTACCCAGTCAAATTTATCCTCATTTGTCCTATGGTTACAGGGAATCTGGCATGGTGGGTAGTTATTTTGCAACAGTTTGATATCCAATTTGTGCCCCAAAAGGCAATAAAAAGACAAGCTTTGGCTGAATTCCTTGTTGAGAATTCATCTACAGAAGATACATTATTGAATACTAAACTTCCTGATGAAGAGGTATTCTCTATTCAAGATAATCCCAAAACATGGGAAATGTACTTTGATGGTGCCTCCAGAAGTCCAATAGGGAAGAGAATGGAAAACCCTAAAATCAACAGATTTGGGTTAGGAATTGTCCTTATTTCCCCAGAAAAGGTTGTATTACCTTATTCCTTCCGGTTATCATAAGGTGGTACCAATAATGAAGCAGAATATCAATCTCTCATTGTAGGCTTGGAATTGGTACTTTAGGTTCAAGTGAATCACTTAAAAGTGAAAGGTGATTCAGAATTATTAATCAATCAAATAAATGGGGAATATTCTATTAGAAAAGAAGATTCAATCCCTTTTGTGATTACGTCATAGGGTTAATGGCTAAATTTCCCTCAGAGTCAACATTGTCTTATGTCCCTTGATCACAAAATTCCCAAGATAATGCCCTGGATAATGCAGATACAGCTCTGGAAGATCCAAATAGGGATGATACAATCATTAACATAGACGATCGTCATGTGGTATCACCTTTCGTTTAACCCAGAATGAAGGAAATTAATGATATTAGCCCTATTTCTGATCCATATGGTTCTACCACGGGATGGATAACACTCATTGTGGAATACCTTCAAAATAGTGTACTTCTACCAGATAGGATTGAAAAAGAACAGACGTGATGAAAAGCGACCAATTTTACTCTTTATGATAGTCCAGACCACCAGAAGATTCTTTACAAATGATTATTCAATGGAATCCTCCTCATATGTATTGATGGATAAGAAACTACAATTGTCATGAAATAAGTTCATTCATGAGATTGTGGTGCCCATCAGTTCGGTCATAGACTCTCTGATCAGATCTGAAGGCTCGAATACTTTTTTTCCTTCAATGACGCAGGATTGTACAGATTTTACTAAGAAATTTCATCCCTACCAAGTGCATGCCAACATCATTCATCACCCCCCAGAGTTTTTACATACAGTTAAATACTCCTGGCCATTTTCCACATGGGGAATGGATATAGTAGGACCTTATCCTCCAGCCATGGCTAAGTAGTTCAAGTATATTCTTACTGTTACTGACTTCTTCTCCAAACGGGTTGAGGCAATACCTCTCAAAGAAGTCAGAGCCAAAAGCATTGTTAGTTTTGTTAAAACTAATATCATACCCAGATTTGGTGTCCTTCATACTATTTTTATAGACAATGGAACCAATTTTTGATCTATTGAGGTAAAAAAGTTGTATCAGGAACATAATATCAAATTCAACCATTCATATCGCTATTATGCTGCAGCCAATGGATAGATAGAGGCCTTAAATAAGACCCTATCAAATATAATCAAGAAAATGGTGTATAAAGATAATAAATCATGGACTTATAAAAATTTTAATTCTTTATGGGCTTATCAGAGTACTACCCATACTGCCTCCTAGGCAACTCCTTATTCATTGGTATACGGAACAGAAGCATTTTTTTCAATTGAAATGCAATTACCTTCACTCCGAGTTTCAATTTGTGATCAGTTGTTTATAGATGAGAGGTATCAGAAACAGTTTAATGAGATAGAATGATTAGATGAGAAAAGATTGCAAACTTTACATCATTTAGAAGTCTATCAAAATAGAATAGCATGAGATTTTAACAAGAAATTTTTCCTCTATTCATTTCTTCAAGGAGAATTGGTATTGGTCCTCAGGACTCTAATGATACTAAGAAAGAAACCTCCAAAGCATGATCCAAAGTGGGAAGGACATTATTCTATACACAAGTTCTAATCAAATGGAATTTATTTCTTAATATCAATGGATGGATATCTCATTAAAACCCCAACCAATGAGATATTATTGAAGAAATACTTTTTGAAATTGAATAGATCATTTGTCCTCACTGCAAGACCGAAAACTGCATAGCTCCCATGTCTTTACTGCAAGACTTAAAATTGCACAGTACAAATTCCTAGTTGTATGATTTTAAACTAAGTAACAACCATAAGCATCCATGTTGCATGATGTTAAAATGCATAGCATCTTTGTCCTTGTTGCATGACATTAAACCGCATGACACCATTTTTCCTCATTACATGACATTAAACTATATGGTTAACATCTTCGATATTTGAAATTAAGAGATGCCATAAGCAAGAATCATGGAAATCATTGGTACTCCTTAGTGGCACATGAGTCCCTCTCTTCCCTATGTCTGAGTCAGATATGCATAGGGACCTTATTTTAAGAACTACGTGTGGCTTGATTCTCATCAATTTAAGATACGTAGAGACGCTTGGATCTTCAATCATGGTCCCAACTACAATCACAAAATTTTTATTTACCTTTTTCTTCTCCTACATATGAACTAGATCTATACAGAGTGCTATTTTAAGATACATGATTTTATTTTCATACTATATTGTGTCTTAAATTTTATCATTCTTCAAGAATGTGTTAAAGCCCACAGTCTCCCATGTCAAACTCGATTGGTGTGGGAAATGATTGTTTAAAGAACTACATACATCTTGATTATCATCTATATGAGATATGTAGAGATACCTAGATCTTCAATCTTAGTCCCATCCATGATAAAAAACCCCCTTTATTCATTATATAGGAATCAAACCTGAATAGGGAATGTTTAAAGAATTACATATAGCTTGATTCTTTCCCTCAACAAGACACATAGTGACACTTGAGTTTTATCCCTTATTCCGGATACAACAAGTCTTTTATTTCACATCGGTTCATCTTTGTCCTTATTGCATGTCGTTAAACTGCATGAAAATATAACACCCATCAATTGTGTCACCTTTTAGTTATAGAAGAAACCCTTACTATTCCTTGTTTCTCACACTGATCATAGCTCACATGGTCTTAAGAATTGGGTAAAATAATTCTTTATATAAATAGGGTGTCTCAATTTCTTATGGGGATATCAATGTATTCACTGTATGACTTAAAACTGCACAATATAATATCCTCAATACATGACTTAAAATTGCACAATAGAATGTCAATTCAAAGAGAAACAAAGAAAGTCTCCATTTTACTTATGAGTCAGATCTATGTAAAAGACATCAAAATCATGGCCAATATTGATTCAAATATTTCCTTGTATGCATTGAGCATTTCCCCTTCTATATTTTACACTCTTAATCTTGAATATTTACAGATATTCATAATCTTTATTACAGTTTCTGGTAACATAGTTTCTAATACCTGAGAACTTTTTTGCTTGACTATGCAGCACATGCCCTTAGGTGGCCTTACATAAGTTTCCTACACAACAGTTCTGTTAGTAAAAAGATGCCACTATTTGGCTATGCAGTATATGCCCCTATTGGCTCTGCATAATACATCCCCTATAACAGGTTTTTCAAATGATGGTAATTTCATTCTTGGTAATTTTATCTTTTTCCACTTCAAGCTTTGATGAAAATATACCAGAATCTATATTTTAAAACAGTCATTCAGGTATATTTTTTCCAATATATTTCTCTAGATCTGAAAGTCTTCAATACTATGGTTTACACATTTCTCTCTCCATGTGTTCAAAGAAATATGAAATAACCTTGGAATCACTTGGCCACATATCATATATTGTTTCCATTTCTGGTTCTAGTTGTATGACCTAAAACAACAGACACCATACCTCCTAAATTTGGGACAGACCTTCATACAAGTCTTATTCCTCTGATTCTTTGGAGATCTTGGTTGGAAATACCCTCTCCATATTCAGGTACCCTTCTTCATAAACCAAACTCTATGCTTTGTAAAATATGAATCTCCATAAACTTTCTTCAACTTTTAGCAATAAAATGTAAAATTCCTAAGATCTATTTTTCTTGACTATAAAACACATTCCCTTAGGTGGCCTTGTATAATTTTTCTACATAACAGGTCAGTCAGTAAAAAGATTACACTATTTCTCTATGTAGTATATTCCCCAGTTGTCCCTGCATAATATATCCCCCATAATGGGTTTTTTCAAATAATGGTAACTACATTCTTGGAAAATACTTCCTCTAATGAGTTTATCCCTTTTCCCATATCATTCCTCAGTTCTAGAAATTCCCAAATCATAGTTTACAATTTTCCATTCCATACCTAAATATAGTAGTATGTTTCTAAACAAATTATCGTGAATTTGGGAGAGTCTCAAACCTTTAGTCAAAGCTAAATAACTTAAATTAAATCTACATAATGTCCTCACTACATGAATTAAAACTGCATAGTATAATGTCCTCACTGCAAGACTTAAAACTGCATAGTACAATTTCCTCACTACATGACTTAAAACTGCATAGTTTTATATCATAAATTCCCCTTTCTGATAAATTGTAACCATTATTTGTGCACCAAATTATTATAGAAGTTGTTTTACTATTCATGATATATGTCAGTATAAAACAACCCTTTCATTATTAAAATTCATTTCCTTGGAAAAACCACCCATTGTGGTCTCGAGTCACCCATATCTTATTTTTTTCCCTTTGTCTATCATCTACAAAATGTTAAATTCCTAAGAGCTCTATTTCTTGACTATGTAGTATGTTCCCTTAGGTGGATTTGCATAATTTTCCTACATAACGGGCATGTTAGTCAAAAGATGCCATTATTTGGCTATATAGCATGTGCCCTAGTTGGCCCTACATAACACAACTCCCGTGACGAGTTTTTCAAATAATGGTAATTTTTTTCTTGGAAGAGACTCCCTTTATGTTGATACAGGTTTTAAATTTGGTAAACATAAAAATCATGGCTCAAGATTCCCCTTGGAAATATTTAAAGAATATTAAAGCAAGTCTTAGCCACCGAGTCTGGTTTGGGATATAATTTCAAAATTTATAGTCAAATTTGTTCGACCTTAAATACTAACCCATTATAGTCCAACATTCATGACTCTAAACTAAGAGATGTGGTACTCACCAGATTGAGAACCCGTGAAGGGTACTCTGAAAAAAATTAAATCCCCAACTCACTAAACATACATTTTTATGGTTTAGGTAATATTGAATAATAAAAATTCAAAAGATATAAAGTTTTTGGGGTTGTCCATATAACCCTAGAAAAAATAAAACTATGCTTACTAGGCCTAATGGCCTAGGTAAAACAAAGGCAGTTAGTGAGAGTGAAAACAAAAATGATTGAAGACAAAATTCTTTTCATTTATAAAAATTTTTACATAGGAACATCAAAAAATTGGATTCTCTCTCTTGTCATAAATTAGAAATTATAAAATGATTTCTACCTAATTCCTTATTTGATTGAAAGCCTCTTGAGCCCTGTCAGCTGCCTATTGAAGCTCGTTTATCTGACCAGCTCTGATCTCTTCATCATATTGAAGTTCTTCTTTAGCATATTAAATGGACTTTGTGCCATATTTTTGAGCTTCTCCTAATAAGATATGAAGCTGGTCAAGATCCCCTATAATAACATCTAATTCCTATTGAAGACGAAGCTGTTGAACAGTCTTTTCTTTAATTTTTTACTTCAGTACCTTCAACTTTGTAGTATAATTAACATCATCCTGGGACAACGCTACTTGAAACCCTTCAATGTTGATCGAAAGTTTGGCTTTTATCAATTCTTTCTGAATATTTTTCTCTTGTTCCCTCCTTAGAATAATCACTTTCACCATAATATGAATTTCATGGTATTCGAAACTGCCAAATCCCAGCGTGATAAACAGATATGAAAGTCGTGGAATTATTGAAGGTAGTTCCTCAAGGGAAATCTCAGATATTATCTTCTATATATTATGCCATGATTTGTGATGTGAAAGACAAATATCCTTTTGTAGTTCTGGGTCCGATTCAGAATCACTTTCATAAGGAGGGATGTATTCTGGGATCAATACACTTAAAGAAGTGCTCTATTCTGCACCTTCTTGAATAATGGCTGCTTCACCTTCCAATAATGTTTGGATTGATGCAGAGTCTTGACCTCCAGAAATAGCCATTGAATTTGATAACCCTGTATGATAAATCAATAATTATGGTTATATTTAGTTTCAAGAGATAAAAAAAATTAATACAATTACAATATTAGTATCTCTTACCTAATAGTAGGTCAGTAGCTTGAGAAGAATCCTCCCCAATATTTTCAGTTTCAACATTTTTGTTTGATGTCTCTGGATGAGGATTGTTATCTATAATGTTCTCAGGATCCTCATAATGAATCTCAGGAAGATCTACTATCTCAAGATCCACCTGAGACAATGTCTTTGCAATGATGGGATTGACATTAATATTAATACTTCCTTCAAGTATCATTGTGGAAGCAGTTTCTTTAGATATAACTACATATTTAAACCAACCATGTTTATAAAGTTAATCATAAGAAGATTAACAAGATGAATAATGAAAACTCACATCCATTTGATTCTATACAAGGAAATCCAAAATCTTCTAAAGAATTTTTTACATTAACATGTTCTAATACTTCTTCAAAATACATGTCAAGGTTCATCATTTCATCCAATGATATCTCAGATCTTAGGTTAGTCTCACCAGTGGGAGAACTTGGCGTGTTTGCTTCGCAACCTTCCTCCGACAACCTTTGACGCCGAGTAGCTTCCTCAGCAACTATTATGGGGTCAATGCCAGTTGTTTCCAGGTGTTTTGGTGCATGTGATGAACCTAAAATATCACAATATGGAAGTTAGTTGTTGTTACATTTTATGCCTTATGAATTATTTTTGATTTACCAGAAGTCTCCTCTCCTCTGATAGTAGGAACGAGAGTAGTGTTGGGAATGGATGTGGGTTCCTTTGGCTTCAATGCCTCTTCAGGAACCACTAGATTTTCAGGAATTTGTGTATGTTCAGAAGTACCCTTAATGGTTCCTTGAATCTTATTATTAGTTTCTTTCAAAGAATAAATAGAAGAAGACTCTATAATCCTAATAATTTTACACACTTTTTCGTAAATAAGTACTAAAATTCATGATTATAAGGGAGGCTTACCACTACAAAGAAAGTGCTTAACCACGGATCTCTTTATTTGGTGCTTTTTCTTCTCCACCTTCTTAGAAGGGCTTGCATCATCATCTCCAAATATAGGTATTATAGATACTAATACCCTCTCTATTTCATCCTCCATCTCCTGTTGGCCCGGAGATATTTCTCCCGATTCACGAGGTGATCTGGTATCTCCAAGAGTAGTGCCTCTAGGGATATACTGTGGTGGAGGAACTTCAGTTGTCTTTCCTTTAACCAGCTATAAGTTAAGAAGATATTTCCCCTAAGTAACAATTTTTTGACTAAAGTTAAAATTTCAAAGCAGAAGATAATGTGAGAGAAAGGAAACTTACATCCTTAGGATCTACGAAGTCATGCCATTCTTCATATAATTAAGGAATAATCCCTTTGGTGGTACCACGATCTATCATTTCCTTCACCCGATTTGTGGTATTAATTGATTCATTAGTGGAATATATGAGAATTTACATCTCTCAGATGTAGGCCCTCACCTCATTGGGATTATCCTTAAAAATAATGTCAGAAGAATCCCATAAATTCCCTACTCCTAGAATATGCAGTCTTTCACACAGATCCATCCACATGGTTTCAGCATCACAGTACAGACTCTTCCATGTTTGAACAGCCTCTAGTCATATATATTCAGAGTGTATGTCAGAGGGTTGTGAAGAGGATCCAACAACCTTGGATTTGAGTTTCTTCCCAACGCCCATAGTCATGGATGTGGGATGAGAAAATGTAACTTTTCGCTCTTCAAAATGATGGCGACCAGATTTCCTAGATACAACTTCATTAGGTATTGATGGGGTTCCTCTCTTAACTCTGATAGGGGGTTATATCTAGAACAATGTCTCTTCGATAAATTTGGAGCATCTTCAC
Organism: Viscum album; assembly: GCA_963277665.1. Lineage (NCBI taxonomy): Eukaryota > Viridiplantae > Streptophyta > Magnoliopsida > Santalales > Viscaceae > Viscum > Viscum album. The sequence continues at coordinate 1,418,958,697 of OY728129.1, read as the reverse complement.
CTTCACCCTCTGACTCTTGTGAGTTGACCCCTGATGATGAAGAGTTACCTTACAAATGAAGGGGGCCCCTCTTATTACTTATCTTGACCCCCACTTGAGGGACAACATGATTTAATACCCCTTCAGGGTAAGATGCAACCCAGTTTTTGGCATACCATATAGTTAATCTTCTTACTGCATTAGCAACAAGTAAATTAAAAACTTCCCCAGCCTTCTCTGTAGATGTCAAAAACCATATTTGTCGAGAAACCATCAGGTGTTTCTCTAATATGAAATGCACAAGAGGGGATATAGTATTCTATTGTAGACATTTATAATTGACGTGCAAATCTATAAGGAGCATAGGCCTCACATATGATTTCTCCATCAATTCCGGTGGCCAATGCACCATCTCTACAAGCTAGCCTATATAACCTCAATTCCAAACTAGCCATCCCATCATCAACGAATCGCCCTGCAGGAAAATTCACATAATGAAAGAAATGTAACTCCTTTTGCATGCTCAATCTAGCCTTGATGTCATAAGAATTCAGAGACAAGGGTGAAATACCAGAGAAATCCTGAGCATATGGTCGAAAAGAACTTCCAAAAACCTCTACTCCACTCTGTATAGCATAAGTTTTGAAACAGTAGCGATCCATCCCCAAAATACATGGAATGGTCCAGCTATTATAAAGGGATACTTCCCTTTGTAAATGTGTAGAAAAATCCTATGAATCGTGTCCAAAATAAGAGTTTCCAACCCTACCGTCCTTTTCTCCGCTAGCTTGGCTGCAATAAAAAAGGTTTCTGGACTCCCACCTCCTTTAGAATCTTAGACTGGTAACAAATACACAATGATCCACATGGAAAAGAAACCTATCAGACATGTCTTTGCAGGAATTTTTTTGTTGACTTCATATCCCCATTTTTTAAATTCTCCTTTCTCCAATGTTGGACAAAAAGTTTTAGGGGTACCTATATTCTATGCTCTTGGACACCTGGTCGAATGGGTGTATGTGGGCCCCTTTTCCTTCTTCTTTATCAAAAATATTTCCATCCATTCCTCTGGATGAATATCTATCCCAGTGTGAGACTTTATGGTGGTCATGTTCTTGAGTTTGTTAAATATTTTTATCAACTCATGAACCCAAACCGGTGTCCTCTCCGAGTCATTCCATGTCACCTTGGGAGGAATAAACTCATCATACATGTATCCAAGGATTGGAGCTCTGAAATTCTTGTAAACATCCCACAAGATGATGCCTACCTCTCTGTGTGTTAAATGGAAGGAGTTAGTATCTAGGCTCCATAGGCTTAATAATTCCAGCATGAAATCATCATTCATGTTCACATAATTTTTCCCAAACTAGATGGATTCATAAATTTTGACACCTTTCAAGTCATCTATAAATTATACATAGGTCTTACAAACCCAATATTCCCATATTTACATGGGTTTTACACCTCCTCCTGGGAGGAAATCCCATCTTTTCTTCCAACCCTTGGAATGATCCATCTGGGAATCCCGAAAGATAGATTAATAACAGTGTGGCTGCAGCTTGGGTGTGTGTGCCTTCAAATCTAGATCACATGGGATATGATGCATAATATGATCTTTCTCTATTGTCCCAACATTAGAAAATGATCCCCCAATAGAAACATTGGATGATGAGAAATTGGTATAATCTTGAAAAGAAGAATGTGGGACATAGTTCTTTGGATCTGGAATATTAACATCTTGCAAATGGCCATAGCTATACAAAGGTAGATAGGTGATTTGGGGAAAGTTAAAATGATACTTCTTCAAATATTTTGCTAATTTTTGAAGGGTGGTGTCACAAACATCAAAGTAATCATGACCAACTACATTCATCATGTCATCAATCCTATTTTTGGTGATCTCGTCGGCAGTTCTAATTCTTTTGGGAGCCATTGAACTTGAAAAAAGATAGAAATCATCTTTAAAGTAAGTTCATTTTTGGTGTTTGAAGAAAAAAATTGGAAAAGGAATTAAGGCGCTCAAGTATAAACTTGGAGCACAAGTTTAAGTCGGTGTGCAAGTATGGAACCCAACTTATAGCATGAAACTAAAGAACATATAAAGAAGCGTAGTGAAATAGAAGCATCTGAGTGACAGAAGACTTGTGCGCCAATAGCTGAAATTTCAGAAGTCTCAAGGATTTTCACGGAAGTGAAACCATTATATATAGGTGATGCATTTCACCCTACACTCCAAAATCATGCACGCTGCAAACTTGCATGACCAGTTGTCTCATGCGAATAACACTTGTGCACCCCAGTACTATCTTCTTTTTACTTCATTTCTTTTACCTAATTATAAGATCCTCTTTCATTTTGGATCCAATTCTGAGGGGAGATTTTTTTGACACTTCATTCCATTAAAAGGTATAAAAATTGACAAAGGGAAATACTTTAGAAAGAAAAGAGGAAAATACATGAATAAAATCAAGATTTTCAAAGGCATGAGTTTTGGGTCACCTTAGTCAGAAAAAAGGGTGTCGGCGCGTAGCCTATTTCCGTTCCCAAACTCCTTTTTCCCAAGGTCCTATTTTTCCTATAAATATACCATTGGGGTCTTAAATTGTATGGACAAATTTTCTTGAAGACCAATTGTTGCTCTGGTCTCCCTAGTGCTTCGCCTAAGTCTTTCTAAATTTTTATGGCAGTTCTTAAACACCTTGAGCGTAGGATTTAAAGGAGGATCATTGTACTTAATTCCTTTTAGTGTTTGAAAACTATAAAACTTGTGATCCTAAAGCACCCAACCTCATCGCCTCACCCTCATCCACCCTGGCCACTGTAGGCGATCCCTCTTCCACCAGCAGAGGAGGAAAAGTGTATATGTCATTGTTGAATCTTTTACATCCTCTTGTTTCTCACATCGAGCATGACTCATGTGGGCTTAGATATTAGTGATGATTAAAACATTTATGCAAAAACTCACTAGAAGGAACTATGAGAACTCTGATTCCCACAATAATTGGGATATGTAGGAAGCCCTCTTAGGGACTGAGCTCACTGGATTTCCTCTTTAGGAATCCAACCCCAATTCCCTTAATTTGGGCATCCTCATTAGGAATAATCCTCAAATTAAACCCCTAAATCATCAAGGTATCCTTTTCAGGAAGTAAGCCCAAACTCATTCTCTCAAAGGACTATATTATCCTATGAGACTTATCAAACTATGTGGGATTTGATTCCCATCCACATGGGATATGTAGGAAGCCTCCTTGAGGTTCAAACCCAACACTTCAAATCAACCATGTTATCCTTGGTCTATATTCCCAACCAGGTCTAATCTAACTTGGAAACCCATATCCTTTCCAAGTTAATTACACTTCATCAGCATAAGTCCCACACCAAACGTTGACTAAACACCTCTCTCTTAGATTTCCTTACCACATGACATTAAATTGTATGGTTATGTCCTTTTCAAATGACCTTAAAAGGTATGATGTGTCCCATTAAGCGTCACCGAACTATAAGGGTTATGATTCCTTTCACAAGGATACGTAGGTATCCCATTTTATGGGTACGATTCCAATATCAAAACTAGACTTTGTCTCCCTAGATGATAATAAATTCTAGAGTGCCCCACTGAGTGGCTTAAAAAACTAGTATCATCATAATGATGATTAGAAGAATCTTGAAATAGTATATTAGAGGATACCATTGATGGAGAACCTCAAATACATATGGATATCTCTATTAATGAAGAAACTTTAATACATACTGATGATTCTAAATTTTAAAAAATTTAATAAGTGATTGTAAATTCCATGGGAAACTTATGTTATAATTTGTGAATTAATAAGGATTCGTGAAAATATCGTAAATTTATAAAGAGAGTCCCGAAGTAGACAAAAATTCCCCCCAAAAAGGTTGTGATGAGTTCGACCTCTCATCCTCTCAACCAATGAACATTCCTAATTATCATAAAGTTTAAACTTAATGGATGCATACCATTGGAAATTAGGTCCTCTTTGGATAAAGAACTATTTGAAGTTTCCAGTTCCATAAATAAATCCAATGGAAACCGCCTGGAAGTAGTGATTCTTAAAACTAGAAAACACGTTTCAAAGAACTACAAAACAAAGACCAAACGACATAACCAAATAATCATATAGACTATACCTACTACAAAAAGTTGTACAAGGTATGTATGTAGGTTGAAAAAGTACCTAGTGGTAACCTGATCTCAACTAAATCTTCTAGAAAACCATATCTCCTTAGATTTGGTTGAAGAGGTCATCTATCCATGGAAAATGATGATTGTTCTTAACCTTAAATTGGTTCAATTTTCGATAATCCACACATAGTCTGAGAGCTATGTCCACCTTTTTCTCAAAAAGGACTGGAAAACCCCATGGATAAGTACTGGGTTGGATAAAACCCTTTGCCTCCAAATCCTATAGTTACCTCTTGAGCCCTTGAAACTCCATAGTACCCATCTTATAAGGATGAATGGATACCATTGTAGCTCCTATAACTAGCTCAATAGAGAACTTCACCTCCTTCTTAGGAGGAAAACCAGAAAAGTTATCTATGAAAACTTATTTGAAATGATCAAATAGAGGAAATTCCACCTAACACATTACCTAATCATCTAGATAAAAACAAGAAATATGGGATGTCATCCCACCCAAATCATGATGCTCAGGTCCATATCTACTTACCTAGACATCTCATTCACCCTTATGAATAAAAAATCCACCCTCTCATGATGTGAAAGTCACCATGTGGAAATAATAGTCGATATGAGCTTGATAAGGAACTTTCTAGTCTATCCTGATTATGACGTCAAACCCTATCATCTTGAGGATAAAAAAGATCTCATATGAAGTTACATTCACCAACCTCAAGGGACCGCTCCCTACACTGGCATACACTATCCATCCTAATCCCCAACAGGGTATCTAAGGTCATAATGTCACCATAAAACTAAACAATGAGCTTGATTCACTCCACAATAGGTACATATATATAACTATATGAATTGCCTATATCAAAAAAAAAGAAGATACTAAAGTAGAGGATACTAAGATTGTACCTTTCACCATAGATGACTAGGTGCTCTACTCATCAGGTGTAGGCTGTACAGAATATATGTGGTCTGAATAGCGGCCTTGTGACACAACCTCACTACTTGGAGCAACCCAACTTTGTTTTCTAGGTGAAACTGGTGCCTAGAAACCCCATTTATGACCACCAATTTGGCCTGAACAACTAGTACTGCTCCATATCATAGCTTGATGTGGAGTTGTGAATCCTACTCTTGAACCTAGATTAGATTCGATTCCCTTCCACTGACTTTTGGAGGAAATGTCCTACAAAAATGTTGTATGTGGCTCATCCTGCCATAATATCGGTACTCGACTAGGTCCATATCACATTGATTACTCATGTTTCATCACTTACAACACTAATGGAAGAATATATCACTACCAAAACTAACAATATGGTTGGTATTCCCCTCACGATAAGACTCAAAATGGCACATTATGACACTAGAAGCTGAAGCACTAGGTCGAGAGGCTGAGTTACCCTGCTCTGCACCCCCAGATTCCCTCAGTTTATGCTCATTAATCAGAACCATATTCGCTATCTCTTTAATAGTAATCAACTGAAACATGTTAACCAGCAATCAAAAGACATGCCTGAGACCTTCCTCAAAGTGTATCTCCCTCGACATCTCATCAACAAGATAGATAAGTGAACATAATTTAAGCTCTTCAAATCATGATGAATATTCCATAACAGTCATCATGCCCTACTCCAGACACATAAAATCATTGGCACTTTTAGATATTAGGGTCTCAAGAAAAAATTATTCCTAAAACCTAGATTGGAAATCCCTCCAATACCATATCTCACAGCACATAATCTTGGTTCAAAACATCCCACCAGCGCTTGGCTGCTCCCTGAAGTATATAAGTTATGAGCATCACTCTCCTCTTAGGAGGTGTCTCCAGATGCTCAAAAATAAACAAAGTAATCTCAAGATATAGCTTTGCATCCTATGGACCTCTATCCCCATAAAATGTGGGAGGATTCTCATACTAGAACACATGTGTCAACTCTTCCATAGATAAGGTAGGTTATAGGGTCCCAAGAAAAGTCTATATAAATCATAGGAAACCCTCATAGAATTGGGAATCATCACCCATGTCCAGTATAATTTCTAGTTCCACAAATGGAACTATAGGAGGATCCACTGGTATCTCAAGGCCCACCACCTTCAGAGCATGATTGTCACCACCCACCTGGCACAAGACAAGAAGTCGTTGTGGTGGAATATCTCTACAATTCCCCACACACGCCTCATAAAGGAATTTAGTAATAACCAAATCATAGATAAAAACATAGGATAGGTCAAATAATTCCTATAAATAAGTCACACCCCTCTACCTTCTCTTAAATATTGGATTGGGTAAAATGAATTACCATAAAAGGTACCATACACACTACTTATTTCCCACTCTAAAGTCATGTCTAGGTCAAGTTCTCTATTTCTAAATTTAAATTTCATTTAATTCATATTTTTTACATTTCTATTTAAAATGGTTGAACCAAAAGGTTCACCACTTACAATCCATAAGGTCACATAGACCTCATGAACTGAAGTGTGGCATCCAATTAATACAAACCATAACATGTTCTATCCCATGAAACTAGTGGTCTATGGATCAACATGTCATAGTTGACTGCTTGGGGTGTATATTATAGCCTAAGAAGGAAAACATTGTTTAGGTTACGAAATTCACTCTAAGTACCAACCATTTTTCTTAGTTCCTAGCACAAATCATTACCAAACAATAGTTATATCACTCAAGGCATGCATATAAAGTAATGCATTCAAGCAATGAATCCTATATAGCAAGGCATAATGAATGGAATTTGAATCCTGTAAGGTGACTAAAATGATGAATGAGATGGTATTCCCTCATCTTATTGGTCAAAATATAAAAACCATAATCATAGTAAACATCAAAAATAAAGTTTTTAACCCAATAATGAAGTCAAATAAACTCTAATAGGAAAAATACAAAACATCGATTTCTTGATCCAGGAAATTTGGATTTTTCCTACATGTGAGTTAGCTACTCCTTGGAAAAACTCATTACCAAATTCAAATTAATTTCTAATATCCTATATATTATCTCAAAATAGTACATAAATCAAAAAAATAAAAGGCTTTTATACTGATTTTTAATGTCCCAACCTAGATTCCATTGAACAGTTCCCTAAACTGGTGGGTCACATTGCCTCAAGCATGCCTCCCCATATGCCAGAGGCTATTTAATAGCAGTGAGGGATTAGGGTGTGCCTGTGGGGAGATTATTCCCTCATGTTAGAGTGTAATTCAGTAGTATAACAATAGATCAATCAATAGTAGAATCATAATATAAACCGTTTAAAGAAGATAAATATCCAGAGAAAACAACAATAATAAATTTCAAAATTAGTTTCATATACAATATAATTTTTCATGTCTCTAAGAAGTAAGAAAATAGGTATATGAGCATTCAGTACAATACATGTATCAAAATATAAAAAAAAGAAAAATAACTATCTCTAGATATCATCACGAGCCTAGATCAATCTTGTACTCCCCTGAAACTAATAAATGATCAAGTAAAACATCATACAATGAGATATTACCCTAGTCCCTACCTACATCCATGAAGTATTTCTAGGTACCCAACAGTGGCCCGAACAGGGTGTGAGATAACACTCAGTAGATCACCACCAATAGTGTCTATAACTATTCTAGTCTATGTAATATAAACAAAATAAGTGTTCATTATATATCACAGGTATAAAAATAATAAAAGTAAGTTGTCACTTGAAAAGGTGATACTGTCTAGCCAAACATGGATCCCTATAAACAATAGTCAAGCTCCCTTAACAAGGGAAGCTGTAAAGAATAAATAAACAAGTAGGTATAATATGGTACAGTCTAACAACTATAATCATATACCTGTACTAGTTCAATATTTAATAATAACTTAACATCCAGATTTTCCACATCATGTAATCAAATGTATAACATCCACATATTCCTATCCATGTAATAAAGTGTCAAATATACACAACCTACATACAATTTAATCCAGTTTCATACTAGGAAGGGCCATATCCAAGGTATAGAAGACCAAAGCATCTTCATTGAGTCCCAGGAGAATCTCAATGGAAACTCAGTAATGCCTTGGGTGGAGTCTAAGGATCATATACATAATCATATCTAATGTGAGTCCAATAAAGTCATATCCAAGGGGTAGAAAGGCCCTTAGCATCCTACAAAATCGGGATCCAATGAGTAAATAGGTCCAAGGAATTCACTACTATAATCCAGACACATGGAGTATAATTTTCCATGGATTTTAATGTAATAAGGATCTAAGGATCTTATCCAAGTCATTCACTAATATTTCAATTCATCATCTCAATTAATTCATCATCTCATAATCATTCACATTCCATGAGTTCATACAACTCATTTAAAAATTTCTATAAAATCAATTTAAATAATAAAAATTTTAAAATCATATAACACATGGAAAAAGAGGCATCAACTCCATCCTAATATCTCATTTAATTCAAAATTAGTTCAAAAAGGATCCCAAATAAAATGAAGAGCTCACACCCACCCAGTGGGGTGGTATAACATAAGTCATATATAATGGAACACTGTATGGGTGGCCTAGGTTGTATAACATAAGTCATATATAATGGAACACTGTATGGGTGGCCTAGGTTGAGGTTAAATGACCCCTAACCATAAAAGGTACTAGTGGGAAACATAAACTGGTTCCATTTCATTCAATTTAATCATTAAATTAATTTTTAGGGTAAAATTTGAAAATTATGGCATGTGAAACAAAAACAACACGGATTATAAAACACCAAACCATAAGGAAAAGGTATAGACCAACTACTATATACTCTTGGTAGAACACTCATCCAATATCGACCTCAGATTTGGTCTAGATCAAGAAAAAAATGAAGAATGGACTAAGATCCTAGAAAATAGGGTATTCTATCTTGCACCTAAATAAATCTGTTGACATGAATAAAAAGGAAGAATGAAACAAGATGAATGAAGAACTTACCAGTATGGATCCAATGAGACCAATAGTGCTTGAATCTGATTCTAGATAGTGGAGTTATCAAGGAACCTAGCTAAATAGAGGAGGATCTCAATGATAGGAATAAATATCCTTTCATGATAGAGAAAATAAAACTAATATAGGTTTTAAGTTTTAAACTTATTAAATTAAAAATGGTAAATTCTCCCAAAAACACTGGATCACACGGTTGGTCAAACCGTGCATCAACCGTGCACCCTTCACTATCCAAAGAAGGACCCCACATAGTTCATGTGCATGGTTTTGGAGACTATGAAAAAATTGTGCTGCATGCTGATACTAAAATCTACAGTGGTCACCGCACAGGAATGCACCTGAGGTTTCATAGTTTACTAAAATCGTGCAGCCCTAGTATGGATATTGAAATACCCCACATGGTTTCCTCAAACCATGCAGCCTGGGTCTCATGGTTTATACTAACCATGTGGCCGAGCCTCCTTTTCCAAAAACCCAGGCTCTAGGCTCTGTACAAGCCCTGGATACCCCCCAAAACTCTCATGATCTCATTATACACTCACATTAGGTCAAAACCAATCATTTAAACCAAAAATAGAAATATTTGTACCTCATAGAAAATCTCGGGATCTTACAATCAAGATCACCCACCCAATGATTCATCAACCATATCAACATCTGATCAGTTGTCTCACCTCACTGGTGTAACTAAAATAAAGGTGTCCATTAAATACATATTTATATTCATGTTATACTATAATATTTTTAATATATGAATGAATAGTGAATTCTAAAATTACATCATGTTTGAGTTGTGATACGTGTCGTGTACCAAGTCTGGAAGTCCTGACTTGTATCATTTAATTACAAGAATAGAGAGTGGGATCAGTCTACATTAAACATATTCATTTAATATGCATATGAAAAATTATATTCATTTATATATTAAAAGAAATAAATTTTACCATTGTCACCTCACTCGATGAAAACGCAACCAAATCCTACCTCTACATAGGAAGAATGCCTGAAGGGACTCACTATACAATTTATAACACACCCTAAAATGGTATCTAATGACCTATCTTCACCCTTACCTTAGAATTATTCCATAACTTTCATCGTTTGGTGATGCATACCTCCCAAAACGCATCTTGACAAGATGTCAAATTATCCTATTATAAATAATTAGTATCTATAATAATAAAAAATAATGTCATGAAAAATTAAACATTGAATTTACCATAATATTTCAATCGTATACTGAGGTAATGAAGTCCAATCATGAGTCTTTAAAGGTAATTTTTGTGGGTATCGTATCATATGCCCCAACAGATGAATCAATACACTTGTACCTTCTTTTACTGGATGAAAGGTTTCATCAAATAACACATCTGATTGAGCTCTAGAGTTTCGAGATCAAAGCCCTCTATTAGGAGCTTGTTTCTATTAGAAGATGCACTAGATTATGATAAACATAAATTCATAATGCGATTATAAATAAGTTAATTTTTAATTAAAAATTAGAAACAATTTGGTGAATATACTTATAAAAAATTACAATAAATTAATTTTAAAAAATAAAAACATACATACCAATAATATCAGGTGAACCACTCTAACCAACTTAAGAAATAACTTCATTAATAAAAAAAATATAGTTAAATCAATCAAATTTTATACATATAATTCATAAATATTTTTACTAACATTAACTTGAAAAAAAATCTATTCTTTAATTGATCATGAAATCCTATCATATATCCTTAAATTTTCCCTCAAGATCATTGTATATCTTCTTATTATATAGCTATAGTTATTTGGTAAAGTGTTTGATCAAAAAATACAATAAAATCTGTTTCCTCTCGATCAATTATGAAAGCCCCTCTTCTATACATTTTCAACATAACTTTCCAATTAAAATTAATGTCTAAAAATTAAACTTGCTCTTCTTGTGATGTCAGAACAAAGGGCTAATTGCTTACTCGGTCATCTTTATATAGCATATTGTTAAGATTTACTAATGTAAATTTGAAATGGTCAAATTTTGATCCATGAACTGGATTGGACCAATCATACCTTACCAATATATTATTTAATCCATGACTATAAATAACCTCAATAATATACCTTAGCAGACTATAATAATAAGTCGTATCAATAGATGGACAACTGACACCAATATTCTTCATTTCTTAGTTCACATGAACATATCTAATATAGAATTAGAATCCATTAGTATCTAAAGACTTATAAAAACACACTATAATAAATAGGTCATCCGCTAGTTGGTTGAGTTCTTCGATCAGAGTATGAGCACCTGGATCACGCATCTTTTGAATCAATAAATTTTACATAATTAAATGGATAAAGGGTTGTGAAAATACATCTCAGTTTCATTACAAACATATTAAATAAATTTTTTATATGTGAATGAGTCTTGAACCACTCATGAAATGTGTTGAAATGATGTTTGGATATTTTATGTTCAGTTGCACAGGGCCTTTCCTATTTCAACTTAACAATTTGAATCCTAAATTACAATATAATATAAGGTAAGTAATAAATTAAATATAGAAATATAAGGCATAATAAAATAACAATTCAACTTATTATATCAATAGCATAACCAATGGAATGTTTAACAACACATATCTATGAGCTTTAACCCAATCATCATTGACTATATCAAATGTTATCCCTTCTCTAATTAGACCTTCATCAATATGGTAGGGTTTATGTAACAACCCTAACCCCAGTAGCCTAAAGTTAGGGTCATTTTATTATAATTTCATAGATACAAGAGATAACTTCACCAAGGATCAATCAGTTTATTAGTATTAAAGAACTATATACATACATGTTTCCCTTATTATATTGGAAATTAAACATGGAACATAAAAAAAGAAAATAAAATAATTTTTTTCACTTATTCAAAGATTTTATCTTCACAACTTGGGGAAAGAAAATAAATAAAAGGGTGAGGTCAAATGCTCAGTAAGGGTTTCATGAATAAATAATAAGTTAAGAAATGTCAATAAGGTATAAAAACTATGGGAAGGTAAATAACTAATAAAGCACGTTTCATCAATAAACTGAGAATAAAAATGCATCTATATATTTTTTCAGAGTAAAAATATCATCGAAAGTAATAACTGAATACTGAATGAAGAGAATTATTAATAATTATACGCCATATATCTGGAATATGAACCATTATACTATCAAGATGATATAAGTTTTTGGGTAAAACCCCATATGATTATGCTTGGAAACACACATGAAGTTTTTTTTCTAACTATTTTCTCTCATGAGACCTGTCAATGCATCGAGGGGATATCTATAATCGGGCCCTAATTGTCACTGCAACTCTAAAGAATTATCCATACGTAGATTCAATTCAATAAAAACATTAAAATAAATCACCATATATAAAAATGGTATACGGATAAAATAATTATCATATCCATGATACAATAAATATTAATATTTAACTAAAAATTAAATGAATGGTGGTTATAAATAAAAGAAAAGTATGCATACACCACACATAAGGAATAATTGGTAAAAGGGAGTATCATAATGATTTCCATAAAAGAATAGATTGAAATCATACTTAGGAATTAATAAGGTAAAATAAGCATATATATTGATAAATTATGTTGAACTTAAGTTAAATCATGTAAAAAGAGTGTTTAAGAAACTTTATAAATAAAACATTTTAGTGTGGTTAAAGGAATGAAATCCTGATGGAATGTTCAGTTTAGTAGTCTTGAAGAATCTAGATACATACACTAAACTCACATTACATTGAAAAGGTAAAAAAATACAATAAATAACAAAAACTAAAAAACTCCATCCATGAGAACTCAATAAATGGTCTCATCTTCATAACTTGTTGAAGGTAAACAAACGAATGGGGTGAGATCAAATACACAGTAAGGGTTACAAATAGTGGAAGCATGAACCAACAATAATTGAATCTTAATAAAATTGGTATAGTCAAAATGGCATGGTGAATAAATAAAAAACATGTGCCATTAGTAAACTGATAGTAAAACTGCATCTATAGATTTTGTCATAGTAAAAACCTCATAGATAGTAATAAATAAAAATGAATAAATAGAATGCTCATTAATTGGATGTCATGTATCTAGCACATGATACCATTATACCGTCAAAACGATTTAAGTCTATGGGCAGAAACCCATCTGATTTTTAAAAAAAACTCGAAGGGTTTATCGCCAATTGATTTGTCTCATGAGACCTGTCAATGCATTGAGGGGCTATAGTAGGCCCCTCTTTTCACTGTAAGTCCAAAGAATTATTTATACATTTTAACAGCCCATAAAATCTCATACCTAGTATAAATATTATATTAAATGGATTAATTTATAGCTAAAACAAACTAAAAATGTATTTATTATAATTTATTTTAAAATAATAACCAAAATTAAGTATTTTATTTAATTTAATTTAAACATTTATATCTATTAGTTTTTTTACTAAATTAATGTTATCTTTAATAAAAAAATGTGAATGAGTATTGAATTATCAATAAAATAAATAAATAAATAAATTATAATGATAATTCATCAAATATGTATTTATTTGAATTTTATAATACTTTTAAATAAATCATTATCTTGAAGAAATGATATTTAATATTTTAAATACTGCTTTTTAAAAAGTGGGTTTAATTTTAAAATGAAGTTTTATTAAAAATGGATTGAATATTAACAAATAATTTATAATTTAAAGTATGAATTATAAGATAATATATATATATATTTAAGTATTATTTTGAATTATGACTATTTTAATTTCAAGTACACTATGATAATCCTATTATTATAAATTTATTTTACAAACCAATTTTATTTATTTTCAATTATTATATTAATTATATTAATTATATTAAATTAAATGGTATTAATAGTAAATGATAATATTATTATTATTATTATTAAATGGTATATAAAAAATGATTTGTTAATTTATAAATACATATATGAAATTCTATATAAAATGTAATATGATTATAATGAAATGAATAAATAATAATAATAATAATAATAAACCAAGAATAAAACTAAAATAATGGAATAAAAAATAGAATAGACGAAGATAAGATAAATAAGGTAGAATCTGGTCTAAAGGGTTCTAAAAATTGGAAAAAATCGTGAGACTTTGTGAGGGTCTATAAGGGATCAAATTAGGGAAAGGCTAAAATCATTCTTCGACCATGGGGTTTGAGGTCGATGGCAAGATTGGCCAGTATAAGAGCTATAGGCGAAGCTGAGCTTGGTGGTGTGATGGTTTCACCATCGGAGAATCTGAGCATAGCATTGTTGTATTTGTCAAAGACGAATCTAGATCTTGTTCCGAGTACAAAGCTTTTGCGAGAAAGATGGAGGCCTCTAACTAACATCCACTACTAGATTTGGGATGTGTGGAGGATCCAAACTATATCCAAGGGAAAATGAATTTCAGTTTTGGAAAAATATATCTCACGACATCTATATCTATAAGTATGAGTATTTTAATTTGGTTTAATCATTCAAAAATATTATCAGTATCATATGAATTGTACTGATTCCATTTTTTCCATATTTTATTCAATATGTCTCCATCCAATGATGATTTCAAACCTATTTTATTATTTTCATTACCTATTTTACATGATTTAGTTTAGGGGTGTGAATCATTTTCTTCTGTTTTCAAAGTATATCATTATCTAAATTTTTAATTTTTGTTCAATCATTGCTATATAATGGTTTAATGTTGTTTATTGACTTGTCAACATTTTCATATTATTTTGTTTCTTTTCTACAAATCTTCTCAATGCATCTTCATAAACCAATTATTTTTCTTCCTTATCCACTTTAATATTTTTACAATACATTCTGTTTGATATCAATTTCATTGTGTTTGAATGTCATTTAATTTCTAGTAAATTAGAATTTCATTTTATCTGTGATCACTGTTATATATAAAGCAGTTCTTCTTCAACAAATAAGGGGATACAGTAAGTGCTCTTTGTGTTCTCTATGTGTGAGACAGGAGAGTAAATTAGTAGCCTCTACTTCTACCTTCCTTTCCTCATATATATTTTCCACTTCTATGAGTATGGAGTGGGAGTTGATCATTGTTAGTATAAAGAAGAATTTGTCTAAAGTGGGGTTCTTCTATATAATAATTTGTTAAGGTAAAACTTATATCTTCCAAGTTTTTGTTTATTTGATTCTTTAATTTAAAATCAACATGTTTTCAGTTTTATAACTTTGATAAATTTAATAAGGGGTAGTTTTATTTTATTTTCAAATTTATCTATTACAAAATTTTTAGTAAGAGGTAGTTTATTTATTTCAAAATTATGATTTTAATTCTATGGTTATCAATAAGGGATGTTTGTTATTTATTTTAAGATTATAATCTCTATTTTCTAGTTTGGCATAAGGGATATATTTTTATCTGTTACAATTTTAGATTCTTAAATTAGTAAAGAAAAATTATTTTGTTTTTAAATATTTATTAAACTAAAAATTTATTTATAAAAGGGAGATTTATAATTTATTTATAGTGGAAATATTTTAAATATGTAGTTTTATTTATCAATCCAATATTAAATTTATGTTCGGATAAGGAATTATGTGTTTATCAAAACTATAATTCATTCTGTTATAAGGGGATTATTTAGAGTCATTTATTTTATGATTTTCAAATCCTTATATATATCTCAAAACCCATATATATATATATATATAAGGGTATTAATTACAAAATTCAACAATGTTGTTTCAATATTTTCTAATTATATAAGTATTATGATTCCTTGTTTATGAATTTCAAGTCTATATTTCATTAATTGAATAAGTGTGAATGTAAATTGTTGTTTATTTTGATATTTAATTTTTATTTTTATGCTTGACATATATATCTATATATATGTATGTGTGTATATATATATATTGAATTGTTATTTTTTCACACATGTTGATTAAATCATGTATCATATATGGGTGTATAATATATGGGCACATGCTATTCAAACATATACATAAAAATGATTTATTAAAGGTCAATATTGACTTCTAATTTCGTGTATATATTTATATATGTACTTAAAGTTAATATCTAAAAAAATTATTTATGTATATATAAATCCATGAAAGAGATAAATGTATAATTATGTATGCCACATAATTAACAATTTCTTATGATTTTTGTAAGAAGAAAAAATTTATATCTTTGTTACTGCTATTATTTTATGCATTAATTCTTTCATGAATTAATCGATGAAACAAGTATGTCGTTGAAATTTATTTATTCAAGATTGGGTTTTTAAAATGGTTGAAGTTATAACAATATGTAAACATTTATTTCATAAATTCTTGGGTACATGATTGTTTATGAAACGACTATATAGAAAGAGTTTTGGTTAGAACCAAATTCAAAATTTATATATAATGTAAGATCATATATTTATGTATATTCATACTTATATATATATAAAAAATGTGAATGTGTATTTTAATGCAGTGACATGTTTTTAAAATTAAAAGCTCCAGAGAAAATATATATATAAGTAAAGAAATATTAAAAAAAAATATAAAATACGCCACTTGAATATTGTAAATATGGTAGGGAATTGGGGAGTGAACTCAATCCCTCAACAAGTGCATAGGCCTAATATAGCCTTAAATTTTCTAAGTTTCCATAATGTTTTTTTTTAAATCTTGCATAGTTTTTTCAAAAAATCACTGGATTAATTTTAATCCATTTTTCATACATAAGTAATTTTAAAAGTGGTATATTATTTTAAATGTAAGTAATTTAAATTATGTTTTTCAAAGGGTGTTTTGGAAAGTATTTTTATGTTATCTTAAAAGATATTTCTCAAAGTTATTTTTAAATAAATATTTTCTAAAAAGTATTTAGACAATCTCAAAACTTCTTACTGGGTAGTTGAATGCTCACGCTTTGTTTTAAAATAATTTTTCACAGGTATCTTAGAAGTTTAAATCCAGATGTCATCGCTTTTTGAGTTAGCACAAAGCAGAAGTATAGTAGGATTTTGTTTACTTTTTTTCAACTCTTATGAATTTAAGGTGTTGTCTAATCCCCTAGAACCTAGATCAGTAAAAGGTCATCTTTTGTTTAAAGTGTTGTGAAATTATTAAGTTGATTTATAAGAAAACAGATTACACATAAATTTCAAGCACTGAGTCTGAAATATCAGTCTTAGGGTGTTATATACATAGATTTAATATAAGTACAATATGCCTTCTCAATGTTCGGATATAGTAGAGGATACGGATTCATCAATATTTCCATAGTTAAAACAACATTCCAAATAAACATTGTTTTTGAAATGGTATACGGCTTAAGGAAATAATCATATCCATGATGCAATAAAATGGATATTTACCAGAATTATAGTTTCAAATTAAAAATGATCTTAAATGGGAAGTAGTTACACCACATAAGAAAGATTAGGTGCACAATACCAAGTAAGTCACAATGAAATGGAAATTAATAAATATGTCTTACCACATTGTAATCAATTGAATCGTATGACCAAAAATAAATAATCACCAAATGAATCACATAATACCATGAATATAAATAGAATAATGATATTATATATCAAATTTTAGTACACATATACTGCATACAAGAAATAAGTGGTGAATAATGGAAAACTCATAGAATTAAAAGTGAGATAAGAAACCCCTTACAAAGAACGTATCAATAGATTGAGGGAAAATCCATGACATAATTATGTGTGAAAAAACATAAAACCACGCAATAAAAGTGTATATGTAGAATAAAACAATGATATTTCATTCACACATAGTCTAGGAAAGACAAAACCAATGACATTTATGTTTAACTCAATGAATGGAAATTGAGTTAAGATATCCCTTACCTTATGCCTGAAGGTGTTATCGATTTATATTAATGAATTGAATAATCAAATTTATCTTCATTAATTTATAATTATATAACCTCTTAAACATGTAATTGATTTATTATAACCTTATTATTTTCATTAATTCCCTTTTTGATGGGTTTAAGAGGTTCAATTTTATTGTTTTGGAAGCATTTTCTTCCTTGGTTTTCATGATCGGTTTACTTGTATTCATTAATGGAAGTTCATTTTAAATGTTGTTAAACAACCATAATTGTTAATATATATTATTATTGACATTATAAATTATCTTATAATGATTTTTTTATATACCTTAAGGATGTCTCATTAGTTAAAAGTTATTGATAAATACTTGGATTAACTTGGCGATTTTGCGCATAATGAAATTGTTTTGTATTATTATTTTATATTATGAGTGTGTAAGGATTAAAGAACATTGAATGGGGTAAAATAAATATATTATGATCTTTTTAAACCATTACAAAGGTTTAATGAATGGTATTGAATATATTAATAGAAATTGAAAACTCATCATCCTTGAATGTGACAAATTAACACATCTCGGACGGTATTTTCATTTTTAGTGTAAGAGATTGGGGAAAAGAGAGATGATGATAAAATATTAAATTAGAATAATAAAATTACATTAAATGTAAGGTAATAGAATTATCATAGCATTTTTATGTGGGTAGTTGAAGAGAGAGTAACAAAACAATGGAACTGGTAAGAAAATTTGAAAGAAAAGGGAAGAGAGGTTCACCTCTTGAGTACTCCTGCTTGATAATCTCTTTAAGGCCTTTGATTTTCACCTTTTGGTAATACCAGTAGGTATTGGACGTGGGGGAGGATCTTATGGAGATATTTTAGCACAATTTTGGAAAGTATTAAATCTTTAGTGGTGTGGGAGGAAGAGGGGGTGAGGGGTAGTTTATATAGTGGAGGGGAGGAGGGTTTTCTTAATATTATATTCATTAATTTATTAATTCTTCACAAGACAAGAAATAGTGAGGATTAAATGAACTAGAATAGTAATAAGTTCATTTGAGTTCAATATTTGGGGGCTTTCATCATTCATGATGCTAGGAATAGTGAATTTAAATTATAATGTATTTATACAGTAAATTAATGTATTTTACTATTCACTAAAAATTCAAGTATTTCAGAAAAATCCCAAAAATTCACCCTAACCATTTTTTGACTTGTATAATCCAAAAATGACTCCATTTTTCAAAAATAATTTTCAAAATATGATAAATTTAATTTTTAATTAAAATCGTTATTTAATCGAAAAATACCAACACTTGAAATATTCATTTTCATTTTTAAGGTGCCTAAATTTATTTATACATTCATGGGTAAGGTTACCATTCATAAGGGTCATATTAATATTCATAAGGGTAAGTTACTATTCCTAAGGGTAATTAACTATTCATAAGGGTATGTTACTATTCACCAAAAAATAAGTTGGTTCTACCAGACTCTAAATATCACCCTGATCGCAACCGTGTATATCTATTTTTCAAAATTCCAAACTCATAAGTGGAAATTTAAGTTTAATGTATAGGTTATGATTATATCCTATAAATAACCAGTTTTTGGTTCATAGAGACTCAGTGATTCATGAAATATAGGCTATGAATTGAAATTATTTAAGAGAAACATACCATAAAATGTTAGGGGTGTTATATTATTCCCACCTTCGGAAATTTCTCCCTTCAAATTTTTCATGTATAAAGCCCTTAAAAAGATGTGGGTGGTTCTTATTCATAACATCCTTAGGTTCCCATGTTGATTCCACCATTTTATGGTTTCTCTAAATATCCTTTACTAGATGAGTTGTCAGATTTCTCAATACCTACTCCCTTATGTCAAGAACCTTGATAGGCTCTTCATAGTATGACAAATCAGGTTATAGTCCAATTTCTTCATAGGTGAGTACATGTGTTGGGTCTGGAATGTATTTCTTTAAAAAATACATATGGGACACATTATGAACTTTGGAGATACTTGGTGTCATTGCAAAATAGTAAGCTACAACTCTGATCCTTTCCATAATTTCAAACGGTCTGATGAACCTGGGGCTCAGTTTCCCTTTCTTACTGAACATTAAGACACTCTTCCATATAGATACTTTTAGAAAGACATTATATCCTACTTGAAATTCAAAATCCTTTCTCTATTTGTCAGCATAACTCTTTTGCCTACTTTGGGCTTCTTTAACCTAGGCCTGAATTTTCCTTACCTTTGCAGTTGATTCTTTGATAAGTTTCGGGTCTAAGTTTCCTATCGCCAACTTCATCCCAAAAAGTTGGAGTTCGATACCTCCTACCATATAATTAATCATATGGAACCATTTGAATGCTATAATGGAAACTATTATTATTTTAAAATTACACCAAATGAAAGTATTGATCCCACATACCTTGAAAGTCAACATATCATGATCTCAACATGTCTTCTAGTGATTGAATTGTCCTTTTAGACTATCCATCAGTTTGGGGTGATAATAATTACTCATATAAAGCTCATTATCCAAATCCTTGAGGAACATTTTCTATAATTTTGATGTAAATCAGGGATCTCAATCAGAAAAAATTGATAGAGGTATACCATGAAGTCTTAAAACTTCATTAATATAAAGTCTTGTCAGGTGCTCAAGTGGTAAATCCTCTCTTATAGCAAGTAAATGTGATGATTTTGTGAGACGATCCACAATTACCCATATTGCATCATTCCTTCTAGGAGTCCTCGGTAGTCCTGTGAAAAAATACATTATAATGTCATCCCACTTCCACATAGGAATAGGCAGAGGTTTCATCACCCCTCTAGGATGTTGTCTCTCTGCCTTCAACTATTGAAAAACTAGACACCTTTACACATAGTCATCAATTTCTAACTTCATGTTATCCCACAAAAAGTGTTCCCTCAGATCTCTATACATCTTAGTGCTACTAGGGTGTATAGAAAAATTTGAGCTATGAGCATCATATAATAGTTCCCTCTTTAGCTTAGGTACTTATGGAATGCATAAACTCTTCCCAAATTTCAGAACGCCTTCCTCATACATGAATTCTGCCAATCTCCCATCCTTAACAGTATTAATTTTCTTGTGTATATTCTCATCATCAGATTGAGTGATTTTTATCTTCTCTAGTAAAGATGTTTTATAAATCATTTGATAGAGAGAATATGTTTCCCTTTCCTTAACAATTCTCATATCCATCTTTAGTATATCCATGAATATAGGATCTCTATCGATCTTCATTTGGGTCATAAGTCCATGATCTTTCCTGATTAATTCATCTACCACCTTATTTTCTTTTCTTAGGTGGTAGGGTATTGAACAATCCTAATCTTTGAGTAACTCGAGCCATCTCATTTACCTCATTTTGAGTTATTTCTATGTAAAAATGTATTTCAAACTCTTGTGATCCATATATATCTCACATATATCATCGTAGATTTAATGTACCCATATTTTTAGAAAAAACATTATGGATAGTAACTCAAGATCATGAGTTGGGTAATTTTTCTCATGAGTCTTCAATTTCCTTGATGCATAAGAAATAATTTTATCATTTTACATAAGGACGCAACCCATTCCATTCTTTGATGCATCACTTTATATCACAAATCCATCATTTCTGGATGGAAGAGTCAAATTGGAGCATTGAAAAATCTTATTTTAAATTATTTGAAGCATTTTATACATTATTTCATCCATACAAACTTAACCCATTTAGGTGTGATCTTGGTTAGTGGGTTATCCAGTTAGGTGAAATTATGAGCAAAACGCCGATAGTAACCTGTTAAGCCAATAAAACTATGTACCTCGATTATGTTCATTGTCATGGGTAATTCTTGTATTTCATTTGTATTTGAAGGATCAACTAATATTCCATCCTTAGAGACAATATGGATAAGAAAATAAACTTATTGAAGCCAAAATTCACACTTACTAAAATTCCCATATAATTCATTTCTTCTAAGAGTTTTTAAAATAATCTTCAAGTGATTCTCATGGTCTTCATAGATTTTGGAGTATATCAGGATATCATTGATAAATACCACAAAAAATTAATCAAGATATTCCTTGAAAACTCTATTCATTATATCCATGAAAACAGAGGGTGAATTTGTCAGTTCAAAAGGCATTACTGTAAACTTGCAATGCCCATACCTGGTTTGAAATGATTTCTTTGGAATATCTTCTTTTCTCACACACAGCTGATGATATCCAAATCGAAGGTTAGTCTTAAAAAATATTAGGCTCCATTAAGTTGATCAAATAAATCATCAATGCGTGGTATAGGATACTTTTTCTTTATTGTAATAGCATTTATGTTCCTATACTCAATGCATATCCTCATGGATCCATCTTTCTTCTTGACAAAGAGGACAAGGTATCCCCATGGGGAAACACTAGGTTGAATAAATCCTTTTTCAATCAATTTATCTAGTTGTTTCTTTAGCTCCATTAATTCCATAGTGGCCATTCTATATGGATTATTTTATATAGGTCTTGCACCAGGAATTAAATCGGTAAAGAACTCAACTTCCTGCTCTAAAGGATGTTCAGGTAAATCCTCTGGAAATACGTCAATGTATTATTTCACAATATGTACCTCTTAAATTTTAATATTTCTTTCCTCACCCATAGATATTTTGTTCTCTTCCTCTCCAAGAATTTCATTTAGTAGAGATACTTGGGGTGGATCTAGATAAGAATCAGATGACGATGTTTCTGCTCTAAAGATAAGGGATTCTACACCATTTTCAAAAATTGTAACTTCCTTATTCTAGAAATAGATCATCACATCATAATTTGATAGCCAATTAATACTGAGAATTATATCAAAGTCAATCATTGGTATAATGATAAGTCTAGAAACCAAAGCATGTTTATGTGTCATGATGGGGACTTATCTACACATATTTGTTGCAATGATGCATCCCCTAGAATTTTTCACTGACAACTCCTTTATTAAATCAAATTGGACATGTCAAATTTTCTTATAAAACTGAGAAGATATAAATGAATATGATGATCCATAATAAAATAAATCATTGGATAAATTTGAGGAAACAACTAAAGTACCTACCACCATATCATTAGGAACTTTAACCTCTGCGGTTGTAATCACATAAGCTTTCCCTTGTACCCATGGACTTTTTTAGGCAAGTTTCCTTAGTTATTTGGACACTAATTTGAATAGTGTACCATATCTATATAATTGAATCATTTAACATCATTGACATATATATTCCCCTTTCATTCATTAGATATATAACCCTTTTCTCCACAATTATAGAAAACTCCCATGCCTTTCAATAATTTCCCAAGATGATTCTTTCCACAGTTCTCACACAATTGAAATAGCTTCATTCCCTTCTTATTTATTTGCACTTTAGATTTTCCTTGATTATTAGAATGCATTTTCTTATCTTGATTTCCCTTGAACAAGTTTGATCTAGAAAATTCCCTCTGTTTTGATGGAACTTAATACAATTTCATCATATGATGAAAATGATTGAGAAGCTAGTTCCCTTCGAAGACTTGTCTTAAGACCATCAAGTAAATGATCAATCTTGTCTTATGGGTCATGTATGTAATCTACAGCATACCTGGATAGTCTTGTGAAGGTATCCTCATACTCTACAATGCTATCTTTTTTCCTATTCATTAAGCCAAGGAATTTCCCCTTCATTTTGATTTGTTCCTCACGAGGGAAATATTTGTCTAAGAATATTTCCTTAAAAGTAATCCATTACATATCTTCTATTTCTTCTTCTTCCATGGTATTATAGATCAAGGACCACCATTGATCAGAATCACCCATAATAAAATATACTACCATCACTACCTTTTCATTTTCATAACATCTTAATCCAATGAATATATTTTCAAGGTAATTGATACACTACTCAGCTACCATTATATTAGTAGTCACACTAAAATATGGGGTACTCTGCCACATGAAATGATCCAACATAGGTGTATCATGGTTATTCATCATAACCTAAGTAAGTTGTCCCAATATGGTTATGATCTGATCTACTCCAACATTGACTGTGTTGACTTGCTTAGTGGGGAAATCCCTACATTTTCCACGATTATTGATTCACCTTCTTCTATTATGAGCCATTTCTAACTAATTTAATACACTATATTAGGTTATGAATCATAATTTATAATCTCAACTAGAAAAGTACTTAGTATAAATTGAAATTATATGCATAGCTAATCTTATAAACATGGTTTCTCTGAGGAAAATTTACATTCAAATCCTTCACAATGGCTTGTAAAGAAAATGTGAATTATCCTATGCATTTCCCCAGGAGTGTCAACCCAATATTTCAGCAAGGCCTGTTGTTGTGCACTAGGATACCCTGGGTCAATCCTGAAACTCCTTTTAAGAGATTTCACTCCTAATTACATATGTGCCAGAGCCACCTCTACTTGTTTGTATCTAGACTGGGATGTATTTTCTAGAAAGATCCAAATAATATATTCCTTAACAAAATTCCAGGACATTATTGTATGTTTATACTCAAATACTACTTTAGGTATTTATTCCCTAATCTACATTTTCTAATCCATTTTTCAAGTTTGTTACTAAACTTCCTCTGATACCAATTATAACACCCCCACCCCTCTAGAATAGAGTCGGTCTATTACTTATTACATTGGCATGATTAAAAAAAATGTAATACAAAAGGAACATTAAGTTTATTAATCTTTAAGAAACTAGATACATACATGAAACTCACATTACATTGGGAAGGTTACAAAATATAATACATAACAAAAACTAAAAAACTTCATCCTAGAAAAACTCAATAAATGGTCTCCTCTTCATAACCTTTTGAGGGGAAACAAATAAAAGGGGAAAGCTCAAATACTTAGTATGGTCTACAAATAGTGTAAGCATGAATCAAAAATAATTTAATCACAATCAAATTGGTATTGTCAATATGGCATAGTGAATAAATGAAAAACACACGCCATTAGTAAACTGATAGTAAAACTACATCCATAGATTTTATCATAGTGAAAACCTCATGGATAGTAATAACTAAAAATGAATAAATAGAATTATTATTAATTTTAAATCATGTATCTTGAACATGATACCACTATATCATCGAAACGGTTAAAGTCTGTGGCTAGAAACCCATTTATTTTTAGAAACAAACTTGAAGGGTTTGTCACCAACTGATTTGTCTCGTGAGACCCGTCGATGCATCAAGAGGATATATCGGGCCCCTCCCATAACTGAAAGTCCAAATAATTATTTATAAATATATTTAATACAAGTAAAATATGCCTTCTCAATATCTGTATAGAGTAGAG
This sequence comes from Viscum album, assembly GCA_963277665.1. NCBI lineage: Eukaryota > Viridiplantae > Streptophyta > Magnoliopsida > Santalales > Viscaceae > Viscum > Viscum album. Next base: position 1,418,933,304 of record OY728129.1, on the reverse strand, counting down.
GATATGGATTCATCAATATATCCATTGTGAAAACAACATTCCAAATAAACACCATATATGAAATGGTATACGGCTTAAGGAAATGATCATATCCATGCTATAAGAAAATGGATATTTACTATAATTATAATTTAAAATAAAAAATTATCTCAAATGGGCATTAGATACACCACATAATAAAGATTAGGCACACAATACCAAGTAAGTCTCAATGAAATCGAAATTGAGATAAAGTCCCTTACTACATTATAATCAATTTAATGGTATGACAAAAACTAAATAATCACGAAATGAATAAAAAAATAATATGAATATAAATATAATCATGATATTATTTATCAAATTTCAGTACACATATACTACATAAAATAAATAAGTGACAAACAATGGAAATCTCACAGAATTAAAAGTGAGATAAGAAACCCCTTACAAAGAACGTATCGTTAGATTGAGGAAAAATAAATTAAATAATTATGTGTGAAAAACATAAAACCACACAATAAAAGTGTATATAAAGAATAAAACAATCATAGGTAATTAACACATAGTTTTGGAAAGACAAAACCAATGACATTGATGTTTAACACAATGAATGGAAATTGAGTTAAGATATCCCTTACCTTATGCCTGAAGGATTTATCGATTGATCTTAATGACCTGAATAATCAAATTTAGATTCATTAATTAATAATTAAATAACCTCATAAACATGTAATTGATTTATTATAACCTTATTTTGTTTATTCAGTCCCTTTTTTATGGGTTTAAGAGGTTCAATTTTATTGTTTAGGAAGCATTTTCTTCATTGGTTTTCATGATCGATTTACTTGTATTCATGAATGAAAGTTCATTTAAAATGTGGTTAAACATCCATAATTGTTAATATATATTATTAGTGAAATTATAAATGATATTATAATAATTTTGGGTTATATACCTTGAGGATGACTTATTACTTAAAATTTATTGATAAACGCTTGGATTAACTTGGCGGTTTTGTGCATAATGAACTTGTTTTGTATTATTATTTTATATTATGAGTGTGTAAGGATTAAAGAACATTGAATGAGGTAAAATACATATATTATGATCTGTTTTAACTTTTAAAAAGGTTTCATGACTAGTCTTTAATATATTAATATAAATTGAAAACTTTTCGTCTTTGAATGTGATAAATTAACACATCTCAGACGGTATTTTCATTTTTAGTGTAAGAGGTGGGGGAAAAGAGAGATGATGATGAAATATTAAATTAGTATAATAAAATTAAAGTCCATGTAAGGTAATAGAATTATCATAACATTTTTATTTGTGGATATGAGGAGAGAGAAACTAAATAATGGAACTTGTAAGAGAATTTGAAAGAAAAGGGAAGAGAGGTTCTCCTCTTGAGTACTCCTCCTTGATAATCTTCTTAAGGCCTTCGTTTTTAGCCTTTTGGTGAGACCAGAAGGTCTTGGAAGTAGGGTAGGATCTTAGGGAAATATTTTATCAGAATTTTGTAAAGGCTTGAAGCTTGAGTGGTGTGGGAGGAAGAGTGGGTGAGAGGTAGTTTATATAGTGGAAGGTAGGAGGGTTTTCTTAATATTATATTCATTAATTTATTAATTCTTCACAACACAAGCAATATTGAGGATTACATAACCTATAAAAGTAATAATTAAATGTGATTTCTATATTTGGGTGCTTACATCACTCATGATTCTAGGAATAGTGAATTTAAATTACAATGTATTTATACGGTAAATTAATGTATTTTACTATTCACTGAAAATTCAAGTATTTCATAAAAATCCCAAAAATTCACCCTAACAATTTTTCAATGTGTAGAATCCAAAAATGATCTCCATTTTTCAAAAATAATTTTCTAAATATTAGAAATGTAATTTTTAATTAAAATCAATATTTTATCCAAAAATACCAACACTTAAAATATTCATCTTCATTTTTAAGGTGCTTAAATTTATTTATACATTTTTGGGTAAGGTTACCATTCATAAGGATAATATTACTATTCATAAGGGTAAGTTACTATTCATAAGGTTATGTTACTATTTTCTGAAAATTAATTTGATTCTATCATACTCTAAATATCACCCTGATCGCAACCATGTATGTCCGTTTTTCAAAATTCAAAAAAAAATTAGAAAATTTAAATTTAATGGCTAGGTTGTGACTATATCCTATAAATAACCAATTTTTGTTTTAAAAAGACTCAGTGATTCATGAAATATAGGATACGAATTGAAATTATTTAAGAGAAACATGCCATAAGATGTTTTGGGTGTTATCTTATTCCCACCTTCGGAAAATTTTCCCTCAAAATGTTTCATGTATAAAGCACTTTAAAAAGATGTGGGTGGTTATTCTTCATAACATCCTCATATTCCACATTTATTCCTCAATTTTATGGTTTATCCAAAGAATCTTTACAAGATGATTTGTCTGATTTCTCAATACCTGCTCCCTTGTGTTAATAATATCAATAGTCTCTTCACATTATGAAAAATTAGGTTCTAGTCCTATTTCTTCATAGGTGAGTAAATTCATTGGTTCTGGCATGTATTTCTTTAACAACAACACATGAAACACATTATGAACTTTGGAGAGAATTGGTGGCATTGCTAAATGCTAAGCTACAGCTCTAATACTTTCCAAAATTTCAAATGGTCCGATGTACCTGGGGTTCAGTTTCCCTTTCTTACTGAACCTTAAGCCACCCTTCCACATATATACTTTTAGAAAGACATGATCTCCTACTTGAAATTCCAAAACCTTTCTTTGGTTGTCATCATAACTATTTTTCCTAATTTGTGTTGCTTTAATATAGTCCTAAATTCTTTTTACCTTTGTAATTGTTTCTTTGATAAGTTCTGATCCTATAAGTTTCCTCTCACCAACTTAATCCCAAAAAGTTGGAGTTCGACACCTCCTACCATATAATGTTTCATATGGTTCCATTTGAATTCTATAATGGAAACTATTATTGTTAGAAAATCCCACCAAAGGAAAATATTGATCCCATATACCTTGAAAGTCAATATAGCATGATCTCAACATGTCTTCCAGTGTTTGAATAGTCCTTTGAAATTGTCTGTCAATTTGGGGGTGAAAAGTAGTACTCATATGAAGCTTAGTATCCAAAGCCTTCTGGAGACTTTTCCAGAATTTTTATGTCAACTGGGGATCTCGATCGGACACAATCGATATAGGTGCACCATGAATTCTTACAACTTCATTAATATAAAGTCTTTCTAGGCGCTCAAGTTGTAAATCCTCTCTTATAGAAAGGAAATGTGTTGATTTTGTGAGATGATCCAAAATTACGCATATGGAATCATTCCTTCTAGGTTTCCTCAGTATTCCTCTAACAAAATCCATCGTAATGTCATCCCACTTCCACATAGTAATAGGTAGAGATTGCATCACCCCTCTAGGATGTTGTATCTCTGCCTTCACCTATTGACAAAATAGACACCTTGAAACATAGTTGGAAATTTCTCACTTCATGTTATCTCACAAAAAGAGTTACTTAAGATATCTATACATATTAGTGCTACTAGGGTGTATACAAAATTTTGATATATAAGCATCATCTAATGGTTTTATTTTTATCTTAGTTACTGATGGAACTCATAACCTCTTCCCAAATTTTAGAACACCTTTCTCATACATGAAGTTCGCCAATTTCCCATCCTTAATAGCATTAATTTTCTTTTGTAGATTCTGATCATCAGATTGAGAGATTTTTATCTTCTCTAGTAAAGATGGTTTAACAATCATTTGGTAGAGGAAATATGTTTCCCCTTCCTTAAAAATTACCATATCCATCTTTAGTAGATCCATGAATATAGGATCTCTCTCAACCCTCATTTGGGTTAGAAGTCGATGATCTTTCCTACTTAATTCATCCGCCACCTTATTTTCCTTTCTTGGGTGGTAGTTTATTGAACAATAATAATCTTTGAGTAACTCAATCCATCTCCTTTTCCTCATGTTGAGTTCTTTCTATGTAAAAATTTATTTAAAACTCTTTTGATCTGTATATATCCCACATCTTTCACCATAGATATAATGTCTCCATATTTTCAGAGAAAATATTATGGCTGCTAACTCGTGATCATGAGTTCAGTAATTTTTCTCATGAGTATTCAACTTTCTTAATATATAAGCAATAACTTTATTATTTTTTATAACGACACAACCCAGTCCATTCTTTGATGCATCATTTTATATAAAAAATCCATTATTTAAAGATGGAAGAGTCAAAATTGGAGCATTGACCAATCTTATTTTCAATTATTTAAAGCATTCTGTACATTTTTTCATCCATAAAAACTTAACCCTTTACATGTGATCTTGGTTAGTAGGTTATCCAGTCAGATGAAATTCTGAATGAAACACTGATAGTAACATGTTAAGCCAATAAAACTATGTACCTCAGTTATGTTTATTGGCATGGACCATTATTGGATTGCCTTTGTCTTCGTAGGATCAACTAAGTTTCCATCCTTAGAGACAATATGGACAAGAAAAGAAACTAATTGAATCCAAAATTTACACTTGATAAACTTCCCATATAATTCATTTATTCTAAGAGTTTTCAAAATAATTCAAAAGTGATTCTCATGGTCTTTAAAGATTTTGGAGTATACCAGGATATCATTGATAAATACCACAACAAAGTCATCAAGATATTCCTTGAAAACTCTATTCATTATATCCATGAAAATAGAGTGTTAATTATTCAGTTCAAAAGACATTACTATAAACTCGTAATTCCCATATCTGGTTCAAAATGTTGTCTTTAGAATATCTTCCTTCCTCACACATAGCTGATGATATCCATATTGAAGGTCAATCTTCTAAAAATATTAATCTCCATGAAGTTGATTAAATAAATCATCAATGCATGGTATAGGATACTTATTATTTATTTTAATAGCATTTTTTCACTATAATCAATACATAGCCTCATGGATCCATCTTTCTTCTTAACAAAGAGGAAAGGGGCTCCACATGAGTAAACACAAGGTTGAATAAATCCTTTTCACTCAATTCCTCTAGTTTTTTATTTAGCTCTACTAATTCTACAGGGTTCATTCTATATGGAGTCTTTGATATAGGTCTTTCACCCTGAATTAATGCACTAGAGTACTCAACTTCCTGCTCTGGAGGATGTCCAGGTAAATCCTATGGAAATGTGTTAATGTATTATTGCACAATATGTATGTCTTAAATTTGAATATTTCTTTCCTCGCACATATATATTGTGTTCTCTTACTCTCCAATAATTTCATTAGGTAGATTTAATATGGGTGGATCTATATAAGAATCTGATGGAGAGGTTTATGTTCTAAAGATAAGGGATTCTACACCATTTTCAAAAATTGTAATTTCCTTCTTCTTGCAATAGATCTTCGCATCATAATTTGACATCCAATTCACACATAGAATTATATCAAAGTAAATCATTGGTATGATGATAAGTATAGAAACCAAATCACATTTATGTTTTATGATGGGGACTGATTGACATATCTTTGTTGCAATGATGCATCCCCAAGGATTTTTTACTGACAACTCCTTTATCAAATAAAATTGGGCATCTCTAATTTTCTTGGAAAAATGAGAAGATATAAATTAATGAGATGATCTGGAATCAAATAAAGCATTGGCTAGATTTTATAAAACAACTAAAGTAACTTCCACCGCATCATTAGGAACTTCAACCTCTATAGTTGTAATTGCATAAGCTTTCCCTTGCTCTCATGTATTTTTCTAAGGAAAGTTTCCTTAGCACTTAGGACACTCATTTTCATAGTTTCCCTTCTCTCTATAATTGAATCATTGGACATCATTAGATTTTATCTTCCCCTTTCATTCATTAGATTGATAACCCTTTTCTCCACAATTATAGAAAACTCCCATGTCTTTCAAGCATTTCCCAAAATGATTCTTTACATAGTTCTCAAACAATGGAAATCACTTCATTCCCTTCTTCTTCATTGGTGCTTCATCTTTTCCATGATTATTAAAATTCATCTTCTTATCTTGATTTCCCATGAAAAAATTTGATCTAGAAAATTCCTTCTCTGTTTTGATGAAACTTAATACAATTTCATCATATGATGAAAATGATTGAGAAGCTAGTTCCCTTTGAATACATGTCTTAAGAGCTTAAAATAAATGATCAATCTTGTCTTCCGAGTCATGTACATAATCAATGGCATACCTAGTTTGTCTTGTGAAGGTAGCCTCATACTCTGTAACACTATATTCTTCCCTTTTCTTTAAGCCAAGAAATTTCCTCTTCATTTCGGTTTGTTTCTCACAAGGGAAATATTTGTCAAAGAATATTTCCTTAAAATTCCTCCATTCCATATCTTATATTTCTTCTTCCTCTATGGTATTATGGATCAAGGACCACCATTGATCAGCATCACCCATAAGACAATATACTTCCAGCACTAGCTTTTCATTTTGATTGCATCATAATTCCATGATTATCTTTTCAAGGGACTTGATCCACTACTCAGCTACCACTGGATTAGTATTCCCACTAAAATATGGGGGGTTTTTTCACATTAAATGATCTAACACAGGTGTAGAATAGTTATTAATCGCAACCTAAGTAAGTTTTCCCAATATGGTCATGATCTGATCCACTCCAACATTGACTTTGTTGACTTGTTTAGTGGGGAAATCCCTACATTTTCCACGAGTATTGATTCCCCTTATTCCATTTGGTGCCAATTCTAAATAATGGAATACACTAGATTTGGTTATGAATCATAATTTATAATATCAACTAGAAATGTACTTAGCATAAATTGAAATTCTATGCATATCTAATCTCATAAACATGGTTTCTCTGAGAAAAATTTACATTCAAATCCTTCGTAATGGCTTGTAAGGAAAATGTTAATTATACTAAGCATATCCCTCAGGAGTGTCAAACCAAAAGTGCAAAAAAGGCCTGTTTTATGCACCAGGATACCCCGAGTCAATCTTAAAACTCTTTGTCATAGTTTTCACTCCTGGGTACATATGTGCCAGAGCCACCTCTACTTGTTTGTATATAGATAGGGATTTATTTTATAGAAATATCTACATAATATATTCCTTACCAAAATTAAAGTACATTCTTGTATTTTTATCCTCAAATACTTCCATAGTTATTTATTCCCTAATCTACATTTTCTAATCTAGTTTCCATGTTTGCTGCTAAACTTCCTCTGATACCAACTGTAACACCCCGACCCCTCTAGATTGGATCTGGTGCATTACTTATTACATTGGCATGATTAAAAGGAATGAAATCACTAAGGAATGTTCAGTTTAGTAGTCTTTAAGAAACTAGATACATACATGAAACTCGCATTACATTGGGAAGGTAGAAAAATACAATACATAACAAAAACTAAAAAATTGCATCCAAAAGAACTCAATAAATTTTCTCCTCTTCATAACCTATTTAAGGTAAAAAAATAAAAGTGATGATATTAAATGCTCATTAAGGGTTAAAAATATCAGAATCATGAATCAAAAATAATTGAATCGTAATCAAATTGGCATGGTGAATAAATGAAAAACACACGCCATTAGTTAAATGATAGTAAAAATACAATCATATATTTTTTCATATTGAAAACCTCAAGGATAATAATAACTGAAAATGAATAAAGATGTATATTATTAATTGGACATCATGTATCTGGATTATGATACCACTATACCATCGAAACGGTTTAAGTCTGTGGGTAGAAACTCGTCTAATTTTCGGAAACAAACTCGACAGGTTTGTCACCAACTGATTTGTCTCATGAGACCTATCGATGCATCGAGGGGCTATAGAGATCCCCAACTGTCACTTAAATTACAAATAATTATTTACAAATAGATTTAATACAAGTAAAATATTCCTTCTTAACATCCGGATAGAGTAGAGGATACAGATTCATCAATATTTCCATTGTTAAAACAACATTCCAAATAAACACCGTATGTGAAATGGTATACAGCTTAAGGAAATAATAATATCCATGCTACAAGAAAATGGATATTTACCAGAATTATAATTTCAAATAAAAAATTATCTCAAATGGGCAGTAGATACATCACAAAAGAAAGATTAGGTGCACACTACCAAGTAAGTCTCAATGAAATGGAAATTGAGACAAATTCCCTTACTACATTGTAATCAATTGAATCGTATGACCAAAAATAAATAATCACAAAATTAATCATATAATACCATGAATATAAATATAATAATTATATTATATATCAAATGGTAGTACACATTTACTGAATACAATAAATAAGTGTTGAACAATGGAAATCTCATGGAATTAAAAGTGAGATAAAAAAACCCTTACAAAGAACGTATCCTTAGATTGAGGAAAAATAAATGAAAAAATTATGTTTGAAAAACATAAATGCAAAAAATAAAAGTGGATATATAGAATAAAACGATCATAGATCGTTCACACATATTCTGGGAAAGACAAAACCAATGAAATTGATATTTAACTCAATGAATGAAAATTGAGTTAAGATATCTCTTACCGTATGCCTGAAGGTGTTCTCGATTGATCTTAATTACCTAAATGATAATATTTAGATACATTAATTAATAATTCCATAACCTAATAAATATTTAATTGATTTATTATAACCTTATTAGGTTCATTCATGCCCTTTTTTATGGATTTAAGAGGTTCAATTTTATTGTTTTGGAAGCATTTTCTTCCATGGTTTTCATGATCGGTTTAATTGTATTCATGAATGGAAGTTCATATGAAATGTGGTTAAAAATCCATAATTTTTAATATGTATTATTAGTGACATTATAAATGATCTTATAATGATTTTGGGTTATATACCTTGAGGGTGACTCATTACTTAAAAGTTATTGATAAATGCTTAGATTAACTTGGCGGTTTTGTGCATAATGAACTTATTTTATATTGTTATTTTATATTATGAGTGTGTAAGGATTCAAGAAAATTGAATGAGGTAAAATACATATATTATGATCTATTTCAACCATTAAAAATATTTCATTACCAGTCTTGAAGATAGTAATAGAAATTGAAAACCTGTCGTCCTTGAATGTGATAAATTAATACATCTCACACAATATTTTCATTTTTAGTGTAAGCGGTGGGGGAAAATATAGATGGTGGTGAAATATTATATTAGCATAATAAAATTATTTAAATTTAATATACTAGAATTATCATATAATTTGGATGTGTGGAGGTGAGGAGAGAGCAATAAAATAATGGAACTTGTAGAAGAATTTGAAAGAAAAGGGAAGAGTGGTTCACCTCTTGAGTACTCCTCTTTGATAATCTCATTAAGGCCTTTGTTTTTTGCCTTTTGGTGAGACCAGAAGGTCTTGGAGGTGGGGGAAGAGATTAGGAAGATATTTTAGTATAATTTATTAAAGGATTTAATCTTTAGTGGTGTGGGAGGAAGAAAAAGTGAGGGGTAGTTTGTATTGTGGAGGGGGGGATGGTTTTCTTAAAATTATATTCAGTAATTTATTAATTCTCCACAAGAAAAGAAATAGTGAGGATTCCATGAACTAGAATTTTAATAAGTTCATGTGAGTTCTATATTTGTTTTCTTAAATGACTCATGATGTTGGGAATAGTGAATTTAAATTATAATGTATTTATACAGTAAATTAATGTATTTTTCTATTCACTAAAAAATCAAATATTTTAGAAAAATATCAAAAAAAATCCCTAACCATTTTTCAACATGTAGAATCCAAAAAGGAACTGCATATTTCAAGAATAATTTTCTAAATATGAGAAACTTAATTTTTAATTAAAATCACTATTTAATCGAAAAATATCAACACTTAAAATATTCATCTTCATTTTTAAGGTGCCTAAATTTATTTATACATTATTGGGTAAGGTTGTTATTCATATGGGTCATATTAAAATTTATAAGGGTAAGTTAGTATTCATAAGGGTAAGTTACTATTTATTTAAAATTAAGTTGATTCTATCAAACTCTAAATATCACCCTAATCGCAACCGTGTATGTCCGTTGTTCAAAATTCAAAACACATAAGCAGAAAATTTAAGTTTAATGGTTAGGTTATGACTATATCCTATAAATAACCAATTGTTGTTTCACAGAGACTCAGTGCTTCATGCAATATAGGCAATGAATTGAAATTATTTAAGAAAAACATACCATAAAATGTTTGGGGTGTTATATTTCTTCTTCCATTTTATGGTTTCTCTAAAGAAATTTTATTATTTGAGTCGTCCAATTTCTCAAGTGCACCTCCCTGTATGTCATAGGCTTCCGACTAGCATTGAAGGTCTAATATCAGTCATTGTGATACTATAACCTCTCTGTTAGAGTAAAACACCAGAGAAAAATAAATAAAAAATAACCAAATATATAACTATAACCAGAAAGATGCCAATATCACATGATAACCAAAACTGAAGATAAAATATCAAACTGAACAATAAAATGGTTCATGTTAATGTACGTTCCAAGTGTTAAATGAAAACTCAAAAGTAACGACACTGAAGACCCCTGAGCGGGTCCTAAAACATGTCTAGTTCCCTCATCCATGCCCCATCATAACTCATCCATCTAATAGAGGGCCTTTACCCTTATCCAGTTTAATAACCATGCAATCTATTTGGGTACTAATCAGGTAGCCTGAGTAAGTGTGAGTAAAACTCAATAGGCCACCACCAACGGTGTGTCAAACAACATCCATTCAATAATGGTGTATGCAGTTATATAAAGAAATAATAACAACACATAAATAAATAGTTATCACGTTATAAATTAATATTTATTTAACCACATAAATCCATGGGTTCCCATGGACACATGTACCTCAATAAATTCTCCGTCCTGTGTCGAAGTCTGAACTATCCAAAAGAGATATCATATCTCATAATATCATTGTTTCCATTATTCATTTCAATCAACACATTAATTACATTATTACCATTCATTATCTCAATTAGCATATTAATATCATTATTACTATTCATTGTTCAAATTCATACATGAATTCCATTTTTACCATTCATTATCTCAAATAACACATGAATTCCATTGTTACCACTAATTGTTCTAATTCATACATGAATTTAATTGTTACCATTCGTTATATCAAATAACACCTGAATGCTATTGTTGCCATTCCTTGTTATAACTCATACATATATCACAAAATCACATTAATTAATTTACCAATTAATTAATCAAACTCAAAAACTCCATATTCATATCATTCCATTAATTAATTCAATAATAATTAATCGCTTCAATTTTATTATTCAATTCAACAATCAATTAATCACACCAATTTCATTACTAATTAAACAATTAGTTTATCATATAAATCCCCTTAATTAATTCCCCAATTAATTAAGTATGTTTATAACATTAATTAACTCATAAATCAATTAATCAATACCAACAACTCAAAATACCATAATTTATTTTAAAATTAATTATCTCATTCACAATCGCAATACTTCATTATTAATTCCACAATTAATTATCTCAAATCAATAAAATAAATATATCTTAATTAATTCTAAAATTAATTATCCCAATCAAAAACTCAATATCTCATAATTAATTTGATAATTAATTATCTCAATCAACATGTCAATATCTCATAATTAATTCTAAAATTAATTATCTCAATCAATAACTCAATATCTCATAATTAATTCTATAATTAATTATCTCAATATACCACTCAATTTTTCATAATTAATTCTATAATTAATTATATTAATCAACAACTCAATATATCATAGTTAATTATATAATTAATTTTCTCAATAAAACACTCAATATCTCATAATTAATTTTACAATTAATTATATCAATCAATAACTCAATATCTCATAATTAATTCAACAATTAATTATCTCAATCAACAACTCAATATGTCATAATTAATTATACAATTAATTAAATCAATTAAGCACTAAATGTCTCAAAATTAATTCTACAATTAATTATCTAAATCATAAAATCAATGTCTCATAATTAATTCTAAAATTAATTATCTCAATCAATAACTCAATATCTCATAATTAATTCTATAATTAATTATCTCAATCTATAATTCCTAAAAACCCCAATTTTAAATTTACTCAATTAATTAATTTGCCAAATTAATTAATTCAATCAAGAACACAATTTCTAAAAATTTAACAGAAATTTTACAATAACATACACATAATTTAAATAAAGTCTTTGGGATTTGAATTATTGATGGCCTACCTCAATTAGTCGACAAGAGACTACCCAATAGAAATTCCCAAAATTTGATCATCAAAACTACATAGAATGAGATCCGAATCTAAAACCCTAAATCAATATTTAACAAATCATGATATCTTAAATATAGATCTAGATATATGATCCTAGATATATATCCACAAAACTAGATCTAGATCCAAGCAAAATAGGAAGAACAAACCCTTCTTATAATAGGAGAAGAAAGGATAAGGAATGGGAAATTGAGAGGGATGAGATCCTCTTACTGGGAGGTGTGCATATCTTCAATATGGGCTTCTAATCACTAATAACATAGGTAGTATAGCCTTATAATCTCTCCAAGAGGATCTGAAATCATGAAATTGGAATTAGGGATAAATGAGGGTTAATTTTGGGTTAATTATGAGGGTTAGGGAAATTTTAAAATAATTTTTGGGTGACTTAAATTCTCCCACACAGTTTTCTGGGTAGGGTCGCACGGTTTCCCAAAACCGTGCCCCTAAACTGTTGATCTCTATTACAGGTGTGCACAATTTCTCCTAATAGGATGCAAAATTTGACAAACTATTCACCAAACCTGTAATTCCCCTCTGTTCAGGGTTGTACGGTTTACTGAGATGGGGTGCATATTTAGGGATAAGTATGCACCAACTGTGCACTACCCTTATCCCTTCAATTTTTTCTCAATTTCCACCCAAATACACCACAAGGTAAAATCCAAACAAATTTTTATAAAACAAATCAAAAAGAAAAACCAAAAATCAATCCTAATTCATTTCTAGAAAATATCGGGGTTTTACAATTTCCCCACCTTATAACAGCTCATCCTCAAGCTGCACTCCTAGGCATCTATAAGATTCCAAGTCAAAAATATTGGATCATTGAGCCTGCATATCTGCTTCCCCCTCCCAATTTTCCTCCTATACATGACCATGTTTCCACAATACATGAACTATCGGCATAGTCTTTCCCCTCAACACTTTCTCACTACGATCCAACACACGTATCGGGTTCTCCTCGAAGGACGCATCTATCTCAAGCTCTACATCATCCACCTATATCACTTGAGAAGGGTTTGGGTGATACATACATGGAAAACATCATTCATATCACTATATCTCTATGGAATATCCAATCAGTACACTACCTGTCTCATCCTCTCCACAACCTCAAATGGTCCAAAAAACCTGGGTGTCAACTTTCCCTATCTTTGTATCCTATGGTGACCCAATCTAGGAGAAACCCAAATGAATAAAATATCACCCTTTTAAAACTCTATGGTTCATCTAAATCTATCATCATATGGATTTTTTCTAATTTTTATTTTATCCATACACTTCTGAATCAACTGAAACTGCTCTAAAATCTCCTTTATGAGACTCGATCCCAACAACTCTGACTCACCTGCCTCTATACATCATAGAGGCGATCTTTATATCCTATCATAAATGTCCTCATATGGTGTCATATGTATATTTTCCTGATAACTATAGTTATAGGTGAACTCCACTAGTTACAGGTGCTTCTCCCAAGACCCCCAAAAGACTAGAACACATGCTTGCAGCATATCCTCAAGAACATGTATAGTATGCTCTGAATACCCATCTGTTTGTGGGTGGAAATCCATAATCAACAAAACCTGAATACCCAGTGACTTTTGTAATCCCTTCCATAAGCATAAAGTAAAACATGATTCATGGTCTAAAACAATATTTTGTAGAACCCCATGCAGATATACTATCTCTCAAGCATACATTTCTCCCAACTGCTCTACTGAGAAATTTTTTCATATAGGAAAGAAATGTGATACCTTTTTTAGACAGTCTACAACCACCCAAATAGAATCATTATTTTATGGTGTTTTCAGGATAACCACCACAAATTCTATGGTCACATTATCCCACTTCCACTCTAGAATGGTCATCGGTTATAATAAACCTCCAGGTTGTTGATGTTGGGCCTTCACCTTCTAATAGGTGTAGCATCATGTCACGAACCCTACTATCTCCTTTTTTATGCTCGAACACCAAAAATATCTTCATATTTCATGGTACATTTTGGTCACACCTAGATGTACCTCCCACTTCAAGACATGAAACTCACACATCAGATCCTCTCACATTCTCATAGGCACAACAACCTGATTCCTAACATAGATGACCCCATCCACATTTATGATCCAATTGGAAGGTGAATCCCTACCTTCAAGGGTTTCCCCCAAGGTAAAACATTGTTTATCCTCATATTACATTTCTCATATCCATATCAAAAGTGTAGACTCCAATAAAACTAACATGAGATTTATCTTCTCTTAACTCTCCTAAACCACCACATGTATCTTAGTTAGTAAAATAATCATCTTCCACTTAGCACTAGACTCCTGAGCCACCAGAGTCTAAGTTTTATTGCTCAAAGCATCATCCACACTGTTCCACTTCCCGAGCATATATTCTATCTCAAAATCAAATGAGTGCATATACTCAACCCATCTCCACTGCTGTATATTAAAATTTCATTGAAAAAATATGTACTTTAATCTCTTGTGATTCATATACACAGTAAAATTTTCACCCAAAAGACAGTGTGACCAACACATAAAATAATAAACCACTACTTCTAAATCAAGGTCATGCGTAGGGTAGTTCCATTCATGTGGCCTCAACTTCCAAGACTCATACACCACAACTCGATCTCCCTACATCAACACAAATCCAATCCTGGTCCCATAAGCATCACAATATATCATATACTCTTTACCTGGATCAAGTAGGATCAATATTGGTTCCAATGTTAATATCTTCTTCAACTCCTGGAAAGCATCCTCAGATGATTCTAACCAATTAAAATTTATCCCCATTTTGGTCAATCCTGAAAGTGACACTGTAAAACGGGAAAATTCCTGAATGAATTGTAGGTTCTGGGCGCAACGAAAGCATAAGATAGGAAGTTCCCAACTTTTCTTTCTTCTATAATTGAAGATCCATAAAATATCTATATGATATTTAATCACCATGATCAATGAGATTGAATCAAATATAGACATCATTAATCATGCCCGAACCAAAGAGAGAAGATCAACACATATTGTTTGTAATTAATTTAATTTGATTAAGAATTACCTCTAAGGAATTCTTTCTTCATTGATGAATCCGAAGATAGATTTTCGGTGCACCTTCATTTCATTGTAGAAACCAAGTGTATATTTCCTCTAGTAGTGATCCACACGTGTTCTAGAAATATCTAGACATCATTGAAGGAATATCCGGGTGCTAGCACAGAAGATCCTTGTGGTTTCATTGTCCACCTTAATCACCTCGAGAATCACTTCTAAAGCATTTTCGTTCATCTAATGGAGGAGGATTTATTTTCTTTCTTAAGATAATTCTTAGAGGAGGGATCTCTCTCGGATTAAGATCATAATCCAATATTTTTTTCACAACTGAATAGGCTAATGAGAAAATAATATAATTGGGTATTTATATTGCTAGGGTTAAAATAAAATAATTGCACAAGTGCCCTTATTATTTATTTAATCCTAGAAAACCCCCATGTCAAATAATAATTGTAATGTTATTATTTCTTAACATGCATTAAACTTGTGAATTATAATTAAATATTATTTAATTAAATAATATTCAATATTTATTACTTCTCACCGGACCATTAAACTCGGTCTGAAATTCCACTATAATATTTATCAGGCCTTGAATGATCTCTATTTATTTATTAAATAAATATAACTACATTATTTTCCAATAAATAACTAAATATTATATTCACTAAATAGAAAATAAATATTTTTTAACTAATTCACTCACAATATATTCTATTGAATAACTAGTGATGGAATAAATGCTATCAAGCATATATGAATAATTATTAAGCCACATATGGGAATAATATTTATTCAACCTATTAAATAATAAATAATAATATATTATTTAACTGAGATTATAGAGATACTTAGTGTGAAACCCTCTAGGACTCTTTCTTAGTGGAATTAGGCGAAGCATCCTAAAGTCCAAGGTTATCATATTGCAACACACCAAGGCACCCATAGAAAAATAAGTTAATGTTGCAATGACATATAACCTCATATGAACTCTTAATGTGTAGTGTAATCCCTTTGTCACAATATCTCTAATCGAGCAGCTTGCATGCCATTGTCATCAACCTATGAGCTCAATATATCTTTCTTTGAATTTATGGACATAGAACTTTCCTATAGAACACCATGGAAATGGATTTATTTAGGCTATATCATTTCTATTAAATGTCTTGAGATATTAACTTCTGTTAATGAACAAAAGGGATAAATCATTTCTCGCATTATTCATTAATGCAATATTACTCGTGACGTACCCAACATATCCCACTTCTCAACAAACATCTATCTTCATGGTTTTCATCAATACATCTAAGTGCGCAAATCATAATACTCATTAATAATAATATTAAAATCTAAGGAACAATACACATTTCCACAGATAGGAACATCCAATGACTCATAGAAATGTGGATTTCCTACTGAAGGGTCTTGTTTTCATAATATCTATATTGGATATTACTAGGGTCTTACACCATGAGAAGGTTTCTCAAAGTCCATTGAGTCTCCACCTCTGATAGACTATATCATTTTTGTCCCTAAAATGACATTGTTCGGCTATAGAATATAAATTCAAGAATAGTGTCATAGCACTTCTAGGTTCTCATCATAGTGGGGAACTGTTATGAACTTTTAGTGAGACATCTAATCTTAGGACATTATCACATACTATAGAATGTAGAAGAATAATCATGATTTGATAAGGAGTTTATTAATATTCAAAACCATGTATACTATTTTATCATAAAGTACACAAGAAGTTGGTTCTAGAGAACCAACTCTAATAGACTCCCACTTGCACTAGATCTAACTGCTAACAAGATTTAGTCTACTAGATCTCACATGATACTCATGCTTATACTAAGATAGGTCATTAGTCAAGGGGTCCTCCATGTTCTCTTTTGTGGGTACTCTTCTTGCTGCAACTTCACCCCTCTGATATAAATCCCTCAAGAGGTGATACTTTCAGATTATATTATTTGTCCATTGGTGTGACCTTGGCTCTTTTTTAAGAGACACCACTACAATATTATCACAATAGAATATGATACGGTCTTTACTTATAGGAACCATGTAAATCTCTTGAAAAATTTTATAAATCCAAAGGGCTTCCTTGGCTGCGTTAGAATCTGTTATATACTCAGACTCTGCTTTAGAATCAGCAACAACTAGCTTCTTTGAACTCTTCCAGCTCACAGATCCTCTGTTGAGATAGAAAATATATCCTAATTATGACTTCAGATCATTTTGATCTATCTAAATTCAAGCATCAGTATAACCCCTAATGACTAGCTCCTTGTCTTCTCCATACACCAGGAACATATCCCTAGTTCTTTTCAGATACTTAAGGATATCCTTAATAATTGTATAATGTTGTTCTCCAAGATCTTTTTGATATCTTACTACCATGATTAGTGCATAGGCTACATCAAGTCTAGTAAATAAAATGGCATATATTATTGATCTTATCACTGAATCATATGAGATATTACTCATTCTATCTTTCTCTTGTTGTGTCTGGGGATACATTTTCTTAGAAATATGTAAACCATGTGACACTGGAACCAATCCCCTCTTGAATTATTCCATAATAAACCATGTGACACTGTAACTAATCCCCTCTTTTGTATCTTAGGCATCAACTTCATTAAATTTAATCTTGCTCCAACTATCCTTTTTGTGGATGTGATCTCTCTCAAGAAATACAGCTTGTCTAGTGATAGTAACATTCTTGTATGAGGGATTGTATAGGTAGTATCCCTTTGTTTCCTTGGGATACCCTATAAAAATACACATCATTCCCTGAGGTTCCTGTTTGTTGACTGAGAATCCCTTAAAAGATTTCTCACAACCCCATACACGTGCATGTAGAAAAATGGGGTTTTCCACTCTATAACTCGAAGGGGATTCCATTTTCCTCTTTTGTTGGTACTCGGTTTAATGTGTATTCTATATTTTGTAATGCATATCCCCAAAATGATAATGTAAGATCTACATGACTCATCATAAACCTTACCATGTCTAACAAGATATGGTTCCTCCTTTCACTAACACCATTCCACTATGGTGTATAAGATGGAGTGAGTTGAGATAGAATCTCAAACTCCCATAGAAAGTCTATGAACTCTTATTTAAGATATTCACCACCTCGATCTGATCAATGCTTCTTTATCTTCTTACCAATTTGATTCTATACTTAATTATTTAATTCCTTGAATTTATCAAAGGAATTAGACTTATACCTCATCAAGTAACTATAGCCATATTTACTCAAGTCATCAGTAAAAGTTATAAAGTAAGAATATCCACCTCTAGATTCTACTGGAAATGATCCACACACATCAGTGTGTACAAATCCTAGAAGTTTTGTGTCCCTTTCACCCTATCCACCAAATGGTGGTTTGGTCATTCTTCCTTGTAAAAAATCATGACATGTATCAAGTGTTTTTTATCATAAAAGAGTATAAATAGAAATCTTGACAGAGCTTTTCCAAATGCTTCTCATTTACACGGCCAATATGGTGATGGCATAGCTAGGTGTTATATGACTCATGTGAACATGATTTATTATCAATTTTCAACACTTACTTTTCATAATTTAATACATAAATACCTTTATTTAAATTTGTCATACCATAATATATGTTGTCCATATAAAATAAACAGCTTTTATTTCCAAATTTAAAAATAAACCCATCTGTATCTAAACATGACACAGAAATTATGTTTTTGGAAATTGTGGGTAGATAATAACAATCTCTTAAAACCAAAATCATTCTCGTTAGAAATTAAAGGTGGTAGTCACTAATGGCTAGGGCAGCCCTCCTCACTCCATTATCATCTCCCAGATCCACCTCTCCTCTAGAAACCTTTTAAAATATACATGGTTTTGTATTTGAATACATATATGAGCACCAAAAGCTATATATAATACCCAATGTGTAGAAATGGAAATATTGAACTTGATAATGAACTTACTTTTATCTTCCCCTTTGCTCTGGATACAATTCCTATTCCAGTGTCCTAAATTTCCACATGAAAAACATAATGCCTCCTTTTCCTTTCCCTGCCTCTAGATATGCTTCTTCTTGGAAGGACAATGATCAGGATATTTAGACTATTTATAAGTCTTGGCCCCCTTTACCTTATTCTTCCTTTTCTTGTTCACCATAAGGAACATGAGTTTATCATGTGTCATGTTCTTATCCACTTAGAGAATCAAGTTCATAAGTTTTAAAATACTCTTCTCACTATTACACATATTGTAATTAACAATAAAGTTGTATAAGGTCTTGTGAAGTGGTGAAAGTATTATATCTGTATGCAAATAATCGAGGAATTTAATCCCTAAGATGTACAGGCATTCAATATAGTCGATAAGATTGACTAAATGAGGCCTAGGTAGTACAGGCTCTCTAAGCTTAGTTATGAACAAATCATTGGAGATATTGTACCTCTCTTGTCTCGCTTTCTCTTGATAGAGATCCCAAAGGTGAGACATCATGTTATAGGAAACCATATCCTTATGTTGTTTCAAAATATCATTGGACATGTATGATAGCATGAATCACTAAACATCTATAGCATCATTTAGATGTTTCTCATAGAGAGATGTCTCTTCATCACTTGCCTCATTATCTAGAACAACTAGTAATGGTTCATCCAACAAATACAATTTCCTTTCATAGAGAAGGATGACCCATAGGCACCTTTACCACTCCTAGAAATTTGGTTCGATGAGAAGGTTTTCCTTATCAAGTATGGATCATGATTATATGTTTGATGTCATTTTATTGTTGTTTATATAAAATAAGATAAGAATAATTTTAGTACTTTATCTGATAAATTTAGACAAATAAATATAATATTTAATAGTATCCCATTATTTTATAGAAACCCAATATCCCTCACCATTGGCTTCAGAATATCCTATTACTTGGACATTCAAGTGGCAAGAATCCATATTCCCCTTCTCACTACCCCAACTTTGGTTGGTCAAGAAACTTGAATGGTTTTAGGTAGGAATTCCAAAATCCAACTTCATTAACTCACATCTCCTTGATCTGCTGAGTGAACTCCCCAATCCAAAAATCATTAATTTATATTTCCTCAAACTTTGCCTCTAGGTTACACTAAGTCCTTCTTTGGAAGTCAACCTTTTATGTGAAACAATTTAAGTCAACCCAAAACCTTATGTTATAATTCCATGATAATTGAAAGAATCCTATCTTTAGCTGATCAAGCACTTTGAACTATGGTTCGATTCTAACCAAATTAGGTTATACCATCTTAATATTTTGTTGAGGGATTTTATCCTTTATTCGTAAATTTACAATTATTATCTTTATTACATGATTTTTAATATTAAGTGGGATTACTTAATTTATTAACCATGTAGTAGATAACATTTACGCATAAGCCATTTTATTTTAGTTCCATCTTGCATACTTGTTAATTCATTAATTATGTGATCACAAAAATAAATCCATAATGAAATAACCATCGGACTGAAAGAAATAAAATAAAGGGTATGATCATGAGATTATACTAATGGTTAGTTTATCTAGTAGTTGATAAACTAACCATTGACCTAGAGGAGAAACACCTTGAACCAATTGAGGTTTGTGTTTACAGTTTTCCACATGTCCACCTCTATATCTCATTGGATTGGTTTCACCTAAAATCCTAACTTGAACCACCTCCACTAGCTTGGGAGCTCCGTCCATTACATATGCCTTTAACTCACATGTAGGTTAGGGGGAAAGAGGGTTTACATAAAAGAAACCACGGGCACATAGGTCCTATGTAATAATGAGGAGAGAAGGAACACATACCAACAATTAAATTTAATAATAAATTAAATGAAACCAAACACATACAAAAGGTCTGGTCTAGGTCATGATCATATTAATTCATGCAACGTATTACACATTTAATAAAACTATCATTCAATTATTTAATCATTATTATTTAAGATAAATCACGCACGAATCGATTAATTATTATTTATTGGAATCACCTATTTTGATAATCCCAAATCATGTTTCATTTATATAATAATCATGTTTCATTAGTTTTTATAGTTTTTATCATGTAATAATTATGTATTTTTTTCTCACTACTTTCTTGATTAAGTTTACAGTGTAAAATTTTCTATGTAAAAGTTCACCAGTATGAAGGTCTCTATTAACAGCCTTCTATTTAATTCATCGGCTAAGGCTACAGTTGGAGAGGTTACTGCTATAAGGTTACCTCTAGAAGGTTACCACTAGAAAGTTACTGCAATAAGGTTACCGCTATAAGGTTACCTCTAGAATTTTACCGCTAGAAGGTTACCACTGAGGAACCTTACAGTTGAGTTACCAATGAAAGTTCACCACTCAAGGGCTACTATTGTAGAGCTACTTCTAGAGGTTACTGGTATAAGGTCACTGATGGGAAGCCTACCACTGGAATCATACTAAAGTCACCGCTAAAAGTTTATTGTTATAAGGTTACCATTTTAAGCTTACTACTACAAGGTTACTGTGATGAAGTTACCACTGGAAGTCTACTGATGAAAGGTTACTACTGGAAGAACCTTTGGAATTCACACATCTACCACTAATAAGACTACCTATGAAGCCTACTGTTGCAAGGCTACCACTGATAAGCCTACCATTGAGAAGGCTACCACTACCAGTCTACTGATATCTATACTCTTCTAATCTATACTTTTTCAATTTTCTTAAGATTATTATAACGGTCATATTTGGTAAATTTAATGCATTTTACATTAATTAATGTTTTTTATAGACATATTTGGAGACCATATGAGGTATGAGTAAGACCGAATGTGGTTTGATCATTCCTACCATCATACCTCAAGAATAAAATAGAAGATCGAGCTAGAGAATACAATGATGGGTGAGAAATATTACGCGACTGACCTGAAGAATAAGGAGAACACACCAGTACTTACACTGTGAACCTAAGAGCTTCATGAAGATCATTTTGGATAAAAAAATTCAAGTCTGCCTTGATGTGCTTCATCGAATCTCTTTCAAACCAAGAATCTAAACACCTCAGTACCTGGAAGCCAGAACCTGAAGTTGTGACACTTTGTTTTGGAGACAAATTTCAGAGGACTCAAACTACAATTTCTTCAAACCAAGGAGTTAAGAGATGAAATAAAAATTTATATAACCTTTTAAAATCAATCCTTATAACATTATCTCTATTGTGTTCTTTATCTTAAATTTCTTTAGTAGTGTGTGTTTGTCTGATACACACACTGTATCATGTGCTTAAACTCGAAGATACTAAAAAATCTCACACCAAACATTCCTTAAATATTTGTTTCCCATGTATAACAGTGGAAGAGGTTGTGTGTGGCATGGTTGTTTTTTTTCACAAATAAATGTGGTAGAGGTTGAGAGACCTTTATAGTTTGTGAAAACTGTTGTAAACCCCGATACAGGCTGTGTATCAAGTTTATTAATATAAACTGCTTGGTGGAATGTGATCACCAAGTGGCGAGGATTAAGTCCCGGCTTGAGATTGAACCTCTTGTTTAATTATACTGTGTACTTTATTTTGTAATACACTATTTTAATATTTTCACCTACTTATAATTTCAAAGAAAAAAACTATTTTACATTAATTATGATGGTTAGTTTTGGTTGGTATGTATATGTGTTTAATTTAGTAAACTTATTTCAAAAGTTGGATAAGTTTTTACACTGATTCAACTGAGGACTAATCAACCTTTAAGAGACTTTTTGAGAAATTGAACAATTATATCTCTACTTCCTTAATTAAATAGGAATTGGGGGAATTTATCATAAAGTTTTAATATAAATTTTAAGTAGGAACTCAATTCACCCCTCCTATCGAGTTTCCACCTCAACCAACATTTGGTATTAGAGGTGTGTTTATTGATACCATCAGAATTATTTTTCAATCTTTTTAAATTCTTTTCAACTGTGATTTTAGTTGTATCTTAAAGATCTTAAAATTTCTGTCATATCTAAATTTTTAGTTCTTTAAATTCTAGTTAGCTATAGATTACCGAGTTGAGGGTGCAGCTACTAACATGCCACCTTTCTTTAATGGTAATAACTATGATCAGTGGAAATTGAAAATGAAAATATATCTAGATAGAAGGGGTCATAAAATATGGGACACAGTTTAAGAACAACATGCATTACCTACTACTAATAGGGACACATAGTCTCAGTTGACTAAAGCTACGTATAACAATAACTATAAAGAAATTAATGCATTGTATTGTGCTATAGGTGATGAAGAATTCAATAGAATATCTTTTTATAAAACTACATATAAAATTTGGGATACTTTGGTTGTTTCCCATGAGGGAACAACCAATGTAAAAGAAATGAGATTAAATACTTATACTAATAAATCTGATAATTTTAAAATGAATCCTGATGAACCTATCTCTAAAATGTATCTCAGATTTAATTAAATGGTAAATATCATGAGTCTAATTGGGAAACTAGTGGATAGCAAGGATCAAATTATGATATTGCTTTGATGCCTACTCAACAGATAGAGAAGAACTTATATTTCTATCAAATAATCATATGACATAAGCAAGCTACCAGTGAAGGAACTAATTGGAAAACTCATGGTGTACGAATAAGATCTTAAGGTGAATCAAGAAGGAGATGAAGAACCAAGAAAGAAATCTGTAGCATTTAAGACTACTACCACAAAGAGAAAAGATAAGGAAAAGTTTCAAGTTCCTGTAGATAGTTCCACCAGTGAAGATTCGGATTATGACAGTGATGAGGAGATGGATCATATTGCTAGAAGATTCAAAAAGTTCTACCGAAAGAATAAGTTCTTTAGAAATTCAAACTATAGAGGAAGGTATGATAGTAAAGGAAATTGTAAAAAATAAAGAAAATGGAATGACAACACAGATGAGATAATTTTCTAGGAGTGTAAACGAAAATTTCATGTGAAGTATATTACCCCAAGCTAAAGTTTAAGAAGAAATATGAAGACAAGGTAAAGGGATATAAAAAAGGCAATGAAAGCTACTTGGAGTGCTTCAAAAGACAGCTCCAGTGGATCTAACACTTCTAATACTGAATAGAACAATCATAAAAACCTGTTTTTCAAGACAGAAACATTTGAGGTAACACTTAATTATTCTATACATAATGCTTACTATTCTAGGAATGAAAGTGAATCAAATAATGATTAAAATATGACTAAGGATGAACTATTCTAATATTGTGGAATGCTTGACGATACCTTTAATTAGCTCAAGGATAAATATAAATCATTAAAAATACAACATGCATTAAATAACAATTATAATTCTGATTTGGATATTGAAAAGGAAAAAATTTCTCAGCTATTAAAAGAAAATACTGAACTTAAATTATCAAATGAGCAATTAAAAAGAGATATTGAGAATTTTACTATTGGTAGGGATACCTTAACTCAGTTTCTAGGGAAAAATCGCTCAAAAATACACAACTGGTATATGATATCAACCCGGAAAAAAAGTATTATGAAAAACAAATTTGTTCCAAAATCTGAACAGTTCACTACTATTTCAAGTTCTAAATCACCTCTTGGAAAACAATTTTCTAAAGGACCTAACAAAGTGTTTATGCCTAAAAACATGTCTGTTTATTATAGGAAACCTATAATACAAATATGGGTTCCCAAATCTTTACTTGATAACCTCTTTGGACCCAAGAAAATCTGGGTACAAAAGTTACCCAATGCTTAATCTATTTTGCAGGAAAATTGTCTAAAGAGTTCCTATAAAACCTTATGGTACTTGGACAGTGGATGTTCAAGACATATGATAGGAGACTATTCATTCTTCAAGAGATTAATCAATGTTATTGGTGGAAATGTTACATTTGGTGATAATGCTAAGGGAAAGATCATCGTCTTAGGCCAAATTGGTAACCATAATACTATATTAATTTCAAAAGTACTTTTTGTTGATGGTTTAAAGTACAATATACTTAGTATCTCTCAATTGTGTGATGATGGTTTTAATTTTATGTTTGAAAATGATTCATGCAATGTTTTTAATTATAAAAATGATTTAATATTCACTACCCATTGAAATGAAAATGTATATACTGTTGATTTAAACTCTTTAGCTAAGCAAAATTTTTCTTGTTTAAATGATTTTCATAAGGAATATTGGTTATGGAACGGATGATTAGGACACTACAATGTGCACTCACTTAGGAAAATAACTAGGAAAGGTTTAGTTAGAGACTTACCTAAATTGTAATTACCACTTAATAAAGTTTGTAATCTTTGCCAAAAGGGAAAGCAGCATAAAGTTTCTTTCAAACAAAATAAATAAGTTTCAACTTCTAAACCGCTTGAGTTGGTTCACTTGGATTTGTTTAGACCATCTAGAGTTTCAAGTTTAAATGGGAAGCACTATGTATATGTTATTTTATATGACTTTTCTAGATACACTTGGGTATACTTTATATCTCACAAAAGTGAATCATGCTCTTACTTCATTAAATATTAAAAGTCTATAGAAAATTTTAGTGGACTTAGAATTAGGACCTTGAGACGTAATCATGGTTGCGAGTTTGAAAATCAAGAGTTTGAATATTTTTGCTCACATAATGTCTATAATCACAATTTCTCTGCTCCTATAACACCTCAACAAAATGTAGTTGTAGAAAGAAGAAATAGGACACTTCAAGAGATTTCCCAAACTAGTCTCAATGAGTATAGTTTGTCTGTCTATTTTTGGGTTGAAGCTGTTAATACAGCTTGTTACGTCATCAATATATTTTTAATTAAACCTATTCTTAAGAAGAAGCATTATGAGCTATGGAAAAATATGAAGCCTAAGGTTAATTAATTTAGAGTTTTTGGTTTCAAAGTCTTTATCCTTAACAATAGGGATAATCTCGAAAAATTTTCTTACAAAAGTGATGAAGGAATTTTCCTAGGTTACTCAATCTCTAGTAAAGCCTATGGTGTATTAAATAATATAACCAAATGTGTGTAAGAATAAGTTCATGTAAAATTTGATGTGACTGATCCACATGAACCTAAAACCTCTCTTTAATATCTTAAGGAACATATGTCAATTCTAGACCTTAATGGTAAAAACAGTTAACCCCCAGTGAAAAAAAAACTAGTTCTGAAAATTTTCCAGAATCTAAGCCTATTGAATTTAGACCTGTAGACAACCATGAGGAGTCTAGTACAACCCTTTATAGAGGTATTATAACTCTCAAGAATCATACTTTAGATGTTGTATTAGGTGATCTAAATAGAGAAACACAAGCTAGATCTTCTCTGACAAACCAAGTTGAACATCAAGCTTTAATTTCACAGTTTGAACCCAAAAATATTAATTATTCTATAAATGATGAGTTTTGGGTGATATATATGCAAGAATAATTAAATCAGTTTGAAAGAAACAAAATTTGGGAATTAGTAGAAAGACCTAATGACACTTTGACAGGCACTAAATGGGTGTTTTGAAACAAATTTTATGAGTTTGGAAATATAGTTAGAAAAAATCCTAGATTAGTTGCACAAGGATATATTCAAGAAGAAGTAATAGAATATGAGGAAACCTTTTCACCTTTAGTTAGACTAGAAACCATTAGGATACTACTTGCTTATGTAGATCATCTAAATTTTAAACTTTATCAAATGGATGTTAAAAGTTCATTTCTAAATGGGTATATAGTTGAGGATGTTTTTGTTGAACAACCCCCTGGCTTCACAAATCCCCATTTTCAAATCATGTTTTTAAAATTTATAAAGCTTTATATGGTATAAAACAAGATCCTAGATCTTGGCATGATAAAATCAATTCTTTTCTTATTTCAAAAGGTTTTAATAAAGGGATATCTGATCCTACTCTTTTTATTAAAAGGATTTTAAAATATGTTTTAATAGTAAAAATTTATGTAGATGACATTATTTTTGGATCCTCTAAAAATTATTTATGTACTGATTTTTTAAAGATGATGCAAAATGAATTTCAATTGAGTCTAATGGGGGAACATAAATTTTTCCTTGGATTTCAAATTTTTCAAAATAAAAATGGAATTGTTTTAAGTCAAAGTAAATATACTAAGGATATTTTGAAAAATTTTGGTTTGGATAGTAATAAAGGTAGTGATACACCTATGAGTACCACTTGTAAGTTGGATGCTCATGAAACTGGTAAAACCAGTGGATCAAACCAATTACAGAGGTATGATTGGGATTCTGCCCTACCTTACTGCTAGCTGACCTAATATTATGTTAAGTGTATGTATGTGTGCTCATTTTTAATCCAATCCCAAAGAATCTCATTTAACTGATATTAAAAGTATTTTTAAATATATGAAGTATACTACCAACTTAGGACTATTTTATCCAAGAGGACAATCATTTGATTTGATAAGCTATTCTGATTCTGACTTTTCTGGTTGTAAATTAGATAGAAAGAGAAACTCTAGAACATGTCACATTTTGGGAAATTCACTAGTATCATGGTGTATTAAGAAGTAGAATTTTGTTGCATGATCCACTGCTGAAGTTGAATATATAGCTGCTGGTAGTTGTTGGGATCAAATTATATAGATGAAACACACTTTACTAGACTATGGATATTATTTCAAACATGTATCTATAAATTTTGATAATACAAGTGATATTAACATCTCTAAAAATCTAGTATCTCATGCTAGGACAAATCACATTGATGTGAGACATCACTTTTTGAGAGATCATTATCAAAGAGGTGATATCAATCTTGAATTCATTGGTATTAAACATCAATTGGACGATATATTCACAAAGCCTTTGAATTTTTAGAGGTAAAATTACATCAAACATGAGTTAGGTATGATTAATTTTAGTTAATAACACCTCACCATTGGACCTCACCATTAGGACACCTCACCATTGGACCTCACTGTTAGGACACCTCACCGTTGGACCTCACCGTCAGGACACCTCACCGTTGGACCTCACTGTTAGGACACCTCACTGTTGGACCTCACCCTTAGGACACCTCACTATTGGACCTCACTTTTAGGACACCTCACCATTAGACCTCACCATTAGGATACCTCACCGACCTCACCGTTGGACCTCACTATTAGGACACCTTACCGTTGGACCTCACCATTAGGACACCTTACCATTGGACCTCACCATTAAAACACCTTATCGTTGGAACTCACTGATAGACCTTACTGTTGGCACCTTACCACTAATCAACCTTATTGATAGGTCCTCGACTTCATGTTTTCTACCATAATCTGAAATGTTTTAATTTCATTCATTTCATTTACTTGATTTGTTTTTTGATCCCTAAATGATAAAAAAATTGTGAAGTCACATTTTGATCCACTTCAATCCTCTCCCAAACCTTTTTCACCTAAATACTTGAACCTAACATACTACTAAAACCCTCGAACCGCATCAAATTACAATGGTTAGAGTAAAGAGACCTATGGTTGGTGATGAAGGAGATGCACCAAACCGTAAGAGACCTTGAAATGAGTCAAGTGGTGGAAGCACAGTTATGAAAAGGCTGATCAATCCTCAATTTTCAAAGAGGGAAATCATGGTTGAGAAAGATTTAAGTTTAGAATGGCTATTATCGAACAAGTCTCTAGTGCTGAAGGCACTCGAAGCTCAAGACTGGGTAGAATGCTTCGCAAACAACAATGGACCATATTATCCAAATCTAGTGAAGGAGTTTTATAAGTTTATAAAGTTCAAAAAATCTAAGGATGAGAACTGAATGCTTTCAAATGTAAATGGAGTTAGTGTGAGTTTCTATTCTATTGAATGGGATGAATTTTTAAGAGTCCCACATGAAGGAATATTTGAATATTATTCTGAAGTGGTGCCTCCTACTAGTGGTCTTTTATGCTATGAAGAGTCTCTGGCTAAACTGACAGGGAGTGGAATCCCTAGAAAGGTAATTTATGCTGAAATGGATGGGGGAAAAATATTATTGTTTAAGTTTATGCAACATGTCTTGAGTCCCAGGAGAGGGGAATTTTCTAGTTTAGAATATCAAGACATATTTTTTGCTGAATTTGTTGAAGAATGAACAAAGGATAAACCTTTGCGTATTTTTGATGGTCTGTTAGAGGATATGACTAGGCCTGTTTCCAAGTCAAATTATTTGTTTCATTAAAAGTTGATATCTTTGATGATGAAAGTGAAGAAGAATACCTAAGTCTTAGTCCTTTTATAGGATGTACATAAATGGTAGAGAATGAAAATGAAGAGGAAGTTCAATGTGTTGTAATTGCAATAGAAGTGGATAAAGATTTTGTAGAAGAAGTAGTAGTAAACTATACTGAAGATTTAATTGATCAAGGAAGAATGGAATAGGAGAATGCAGTTGTCCAGGAGGAAGATCCTAGTGAGGGGAGGAACCTGTTTTCACAGGTTCAGTTTTTATTATTCATGAAATAGAAGGCTGGTCAGAGGACCCTGGATTTATGGTTTTGGTCTTAGACTATGAAGACTCTGAAGATGAAATGCCCAATAGAAGACCTCTAGTTCATTATGTTTCAGAGACCACTATAGTGCAACCAGTAGTTCTTCTACCTCAAGATTATATAAAGAAGGATGAATTTAAGTCATTGAAATCAGATTTTCAGAGATGATTTGATGAAAGATCCATTAGGATGTGGAGAACAATATCTCTGAATCAAGAGATTGTAGCATATTTTTTGGAAATAATAATGTCTAGCATTCAATTAAATCTTCTACATGAAGTAAAAGAATGCCATAATTAGGTAAGATTTTTGGAAGAATCTATGGAGACTTTGAAACAGTCAGTTGTAATTTTAGACTCATATATGGCTTCACGAGCTCAAGTGTAAAAAAAGACATTTGGTATGTTAAGAGTGTTTTCTAATAGATGGTAACTGTGTTTAAGGAATTTAAGAAGTCTATGGAAGTGCATGTGAATGGTTAGGATGGTGATGTGAAGAGTTTAATCAGTGGATTGACTAAGTCTTTTAAAGAGACAATGGATTTTACCATGGCACCGATGTGTGCATATACTTCCTTGTCTGCCTCTCCTCTTATTGATCTAACAGCCTTCAGATCAGTTGTTAGATAAGAAATGGAGAGGCTCTCTAGTACAAGTACCTCAGATCCTCAGTCTTTGACTTAGGTCATTTCCACTACCAGAGAAATTCATAAGCTTGTAGGTCATTACGTAAGGGAGGCTACCCAAGATAGGAAGGAAATCAAAGAGAAGATTGACTTCTATTATAAAAGGGTTCATACTAAGCATCAGATAGATAGTTATTTCAAGTTTTTGTTAGAGAACTTGAGGATACCTCCTATCACTCAGGCCTTTAAGGATCAAGTTAGTAGGATTAGAGATTTGACTCCTTTGTAAAAGTTCATAGAGAATAAGGATGATTTCATTTCAGTTATGGAAAGAGGAGGCATCATCATTATGGATTTTAGGAACCTCCTTCTGCCATTTCTCCATGTGAATTGTACTCCCATTATTATCCCTCCAGCCTTGCCTTCTTCCTCAGCTACATCAGGATCTACCAGTGCTGCCCCTTTGCTGAATCCTACACATTCCATCAAAAGCTTGACTCCTATGATTCCTTAGAGATCTACTCATTATCGGTCTACTGATGCTTTTGTATCAGCTCCTCCTACCTTGCTTACTGTTATACCTAGGCATTTACCTCCATCTTCTGAACCTGCCTCCTCACCTCCCAAAGGCAAAGCTTACTTGGACATATCTGAAGTGGATTGACTGTCGGCTTTCTTATTTGATAGGGATCATTGTAATATTTTTTTGTATAATTTACTATTGTTTCATTAATACAAATATATCCTTTTGTCTCTTTTTTTATAATCTCAAAGGGGTAGAATATTTAAGATTAGTTCAATTTTATTTTATTATAGCTCTACTTCATTGTAATTATTTTACTCATTACTCTAATACATATTTATTCTATCTCTAATTCAATATGTTTTCATTTGGATTTTTATATTTTAGTTGAAAAGGTTTTAGCCCTGATACAATGTATATTGATACCACTGAAGAGATTAGAAAATGTACTTAACTCTGGTACAATAATACTTATTCTAAATTTCACTGCCATAATTTGTGATTATCAAAAAGGAGTAGATTGTTTGACTCACCTATTTTGATAATCCCAAATCATGTTTCATTTATATTATAATCATGTTTCATCAGTTTTTATAGTTTTTATCATGTAACAATTATGTATTTTTTTCTCACTGCTTTCTTGATTAAGTTTACAATGTAAAATTTTCTAAGTAAAAGGTTACCGGTATGAAGGTCTCTGTAAAGATACTTCTGTTTAAGTCACTAGTTTAGGATACTGTTGGAGAGGCCACTGCTAAAAGGTTACCACTATAAGGTTTCTGCTAGAAGTTTACCGCTAGAAGGTTACCACTAGAAGGTTACAGATAAGGAACCTTACCGTTGAGTTACCAATGAAAGTTCACATGTACAAGTCTACTGCTCAAGGGATACTATTTTCGAGATACCACTAGAGTTTATTGGTACAAGGTCACTGATGGGAAGCCTACCGCTGGAGTCTTACTAAAGTCACTGTTAAAAGGTTATTGTTAAAAGGTTATTGTTTTAAGCTTACTGCTTCAAGGTTGTTGTTATGAAGTTACCGATAGAAGTATACAAATGAAAGGTTACTGCTATAAGAACCTCTGTAATTCACACGTCTACTACTGATAAGCTTACCAATGAAGCCTACCATTGCAAGGATATCGCTGATAAGCCTACCATTGAGAATGATACCACTACCAGTCTACCGATACGTATACTCTTCTACTATATACTTTGTCAATTTTCTTAAGATTGTTCTAACGGTCATATTTGGTAAATTTAATGCTTTTGACATTAATTAATGTTGATTTTAGACATATCTAGAGACCGTATGAAGTACGAGTAAGACCACACGTGGTTTGATCATTCCCATTGTTGGACCTCAAGAATAAAATAGAAGATCGAGCTAGAGAAGACAATGCTGGGTGAGAATCATTACATGACCGACCTAAAGAACAAGGAGAACACACCAGCACTTACACTGTGAACCCACGAGCTTCACAAAGATAATTTGGGAGAACAAATTCAAGGCTGCCTTTTTGTGATTCATCGAATGTCTTTTAAACCAAGAATCTAAACACCTTAGTACCTGGAAGCCCAAACCTGAAGTTTTGACACTCTGTTTTGGAGACAAATTCCAAAGAAGGACTCAAACTACAATTTCTTCAAACCAAGAATTCAAGATCTGAACTGAAAACTCATAGATCCTTTTAAACTCGATACTCATAACATTAGCTCTATTGTGTTCTTTATCTTATATTTCTTGAGCAGTGTGTGTTTGTCTGATACACACACACTTTCTTTTGTGCTTAAATTGGAGGATACTGAAAATCCTCACATCAAAAATTCCTTACATTTTTTTTCCCATGTATAACTATGAAAGTGGATGTGTGTGGACTGGTTGTTTGTTTTTTCCATGAAGAACTGTGGTAGAGTTTGTGAGACCTGAATAGTTTTTGAAAACTATTGTAAAGCCCGATACAGGATGTGTATCAAGTTTATTAATATAAACTACTTAGTGGTAGGTGATCACCAAGTAGATAGGATTAAGTCTCATCTTGAGACTGAACCTCTTGTTTAATTATGTTGTGTACTTTATTTTTTAATACTCTGTTTTTCTATTTTCTGCTGCTTATAATTTCAAATACATGAAACTGTTTTACATTAACTCTGATAGTTAGTTTTGGTTAGTGTGTATATGTGTTTAATTTAGTAAACCTGTTTCAAAATTTGGATAAGTTTTTACACTGATTCAAATGAGGACTAATCAATCTTTGAGATACTTATTGAGCAATTGAATATTTATATCTCCACTACCTTAATTAACTAGGTTGTTTCAAATTGGGGGATTTTATCATAAAGTTTTAAAAAAAAATTATGTAGGAACTCAATTCACCCCCTCTTGAGTTTCCACCTCGACCAACATTATCTTTAATTAATCAATCATTTTATCTTAATTATTATCTAAATTTCCTTGAGATTAAAATCCATTATAATTTTAAACAAATTAAATAAATTCATTTAAAATTAACTTTGTATATAACTTGTAATTTGGAGGTAACACGGTGAATACCCATCTGATTCTACCCAACATGTATTATACACATATAATGTTTTAATCTTGTGACATATTACATACATAACTTATCACGTACTTTCACAATGTGTGCTTCATGGATGATTACATGAATGACATGATTTTTTGGTCATGTGTTATGATTCAATGCATGTAGAGTAACAACTTATAATACGACTCACACATGATATCTAGATCTGAAAATTATGCAGATACTAATTAAACATTTAATCATTTATGTAAATTAAAACCTATCACATGGAATGTACTATATTTATGACCACACGCAAGAACATGTATCATGGTTTACATAGTAAAATAAATAAATTTTAAATCTACGTAACTTGGTATAAGTACATGGTGTGTAGATCCAATCTACATGATGTATACACCTCTCATCATCTATCTGAGATACTCACCTAGGGACTCGGTGTGTAGTATGTGCCTCAAAAAA
Source organism: Viscum album (assembly GCA_963277665.1). Taxonomy (NCBI): domain Eukaryota; kingdom Viridiplantae; phylum Streptophyta; class Magnoliopsida; order Santalales; family Viscaceae; genus Viscum; species Viscum album. The sequence continues at coordinate 1,418,899,265 of OY728129.1, read as the reverse complement.
TGGGATTACATGGCGTGTCTAATGGGACACATGCTGTGTTGACTCCATGTTACACTATCACCAGTCGGGTAGGTCGTGTATTGAATACATGGCCCATTTCTAACCCAAAGGGACTACACACTGTGTCCAATGGGCCACACAGCATGTAGTCCAGTTGATTGTGCACCAGTCTTTATTGGTCAACATGTGGTGTAAGGATTAACTACACCACGTGTCATCAATGCACATGGTTTGAGTAATTTCTGAATTAACTCCTGGTGCATTGAACACAATTACATGGGGTGTAACTTTGGTTACATGGTGTGTACTACTGTGTTATCCAAGAAGAATCCTTGGAACCTCTGGATAAGTACCTCATTTTTATTTTAATTATAAAAGTCAACACCTAGATTAGATATATGAGAAATGAAGGACGAAGAAACAAACATCACAATTTAGATTAAAAGAACGATTAATCTTGAATTGAAAAGCTAAATTACAAATGCGTAAATCAACAATGATCTTAAATAATTATAAACAATTATGTTCCCACTCTGATACCACTTGTAGGTTCCGGGCATAGTTAAAGTATGCGATGGGTAGTTCCCAACTTTGATTTTTTCCATAATATATGATCAATCAAAGATTTATATGATGTTTAATAACTGTGATCAATGGAATTGAATCAAATATAGAAAACATTAATCACGCTAAAACCAAAGAGAAGATATTAACACATATTGTTTATAAATAATTTAATTAGATTAATAATTACCACTGAGGAATTATTTCTTCGTTGATGAATCTGGTGACAGATCTACAATGTACCATTATTGCATTGTAGAAAACAAGTATAGATTTCCTCTAGCGGTGATCTACACAAGTTCTAGGAATCTCCAGATGTTGTCGAAGGAATCTCCTAGTGCTAGCACGAAAGATCCTTGCACTTGTGTTATCTGCCTTGATCACCTTGATAATCACTTCCAAAGCATTCTCCTTGATCCGATGGAGGATAATTTCTTGTCGTTCTTAGAAGAATTCTTGGAGAATGCAGCTCTCTAGGCTTGAGATGATTCTCCAAGATTGTTTTGTATAACTGAATAGGCTAATGAGAAAATAACATAATTGGGTATTTGTATTGTTTAGGTTGAAATAAAATAATTGCACAAGTGCCCTTATTATTTATTCAATCTTAGAAAAACCCCATGTCAAATAATAATAGAAATATTATTATTTCTCAACATGCACTGAACTTGTGAATTATAATTAAATATTATTCAATTGAATAATATTCAATATTTATTATTTCTCACCATACCATTAAACTCAGTGCACAATTTCTCCACAATATTTATCAGGCCTTGAATAATATCTATTTATTTATTAAATAAATATAACTGCATTATTCACCAATAAATAAATAAATAGTATATTCACTAAATAGAAAATAAATATTTATTAACTATTTCGATCACAATATATTCTATCAAATAACTATTGATGAAATCAATACGATCAAGAATATATGAATAATTATTAAACCATGTACAAGAATAATATTTATTAAACTTGTTAAATAATAAATAATGATATATTATTTAACTAATATTCTTGACACACCTAGTGTGTGACCCTCTAGGCCTCTTTCTCAATGGAATTAGGCAAAGCAACCTAAATTCCAAGGTTGTCTTATGACAACACGCCAAGGCACCCATAGAGAAATAATTTAATGCCTCAACAACATGTAACCTCATATGAACTCTTACTATATAATATAATCTCTTTATCATAATATCTCTAATCGAGCAGGTTGCATGCCAGTGCTATTAACCTATGTGCTCAATATCTCTTTCTTTTAATTTATGGAAATAGAACTTTCCTATAGAACACTATGGTCATGGATTTATTTATAATATATACATTTTCATCAAAGGTCTTGATATATTAACTTTTTTAAATGAACAGAGGGGATAAATCCTTTCTTGCATTATTCATTAATGCATTATTACTCATGACGCACTCTGCGAACATCTGTCATCATAGTTTTCATCAATACATCTAAGTGTACAACTCATAATACTCATTAATAATAATCTTAAAGTCTAAGGACCAATACACACGTCCGCAGATAGGAACATCCAATGACACATATAAATGTGGATTTCCTACTGGAGGGTCTCATTCTCATAATATTCATACTGGATATTACCAAAGGTGTACACCATGAGAAGTTTCCTCAAAGTTCTATGAGTCTACACCCATGATATCCTATATCATTTTTGTCCCTCAAATGATATCATCCGGCTATAGAACCTATATTCAAGAATAGTGTCATAGCATTTTCGGGTTCTCATCATAGTGGGGAACTACTGTGACCTTTTAGTGTGAAAATTACTCTTAGGACATTATCACATATTATGTTATGCATAAGAACAATCATGATGTGATAAGAATTTTATTAATATTCAAACCCATGAATATGATTTTATTATAAAGTACAAAAGAAGTTAGTTCTAGGGCACTGACTCCAACATGAATCTCCAATAATATCCATCCAACCCTGAAAATTTAGGTATATCGAATACATTCTTAGGCTACTCCCAAGAAATAACTTCTTGAAATTTCACTGTAACACACGAATATTTCATAGTAAGTTATCTATTTAAAGTAATTTAATAGCTTGTGCTACACGCAACACCGAGTTCAAGCGCATCATGACCTATCAAACTAGGCATTTAAAAAGTGGTTATGAATAGTATTAACCACATTTTTTAATTATATATATATCCTATATAATTTTAACATTCATATTTTGTGTTTCTTAGACATAATATAAAGGGAAATTAAGTTTTTTAGATAAAAGAAGTATTTTTCAAAAAATGTAGTTTTTCCACCTTTTAATGGAAAACCATTTTTAAATCCAATATTTGACACTTTTATATATTCAATTTAATGAAATTAAATTCTTCTTTAGAAGCGGGGCATAAAAATTTAGTTTGGATAAATTATTGGTACTTTTCTAATAACTTTCATATTTTGATGAATAGTGAAAAATACTAAATTTTAATTGAAAACAACTTTTTTGATCGAAATAATTTATAGTGTTAAATTATTAATTTGAGTGGTTTTAAAGTATAATTAGATTATATTTTTATAATTTAATATAATTTAGGTCATCGTAAGTAATTTCAAATTTAAATTGGACATAAACACATGTCAATCTCTTTATAGTTTTTACTTTTTAAAAACCTACTTTCTGGTTTTGACAACGGGAATTAATTTTAAATAAATTAAGTAAAATTATATGTTTTAAATTTGGTAAAATATACATAATTTTTTAATTTTAAATATCAAAATTATTTTAGGGTTAATTTTGGGTATATTTCTGAAAACATCCAATTTTTTATGAATAGTGAAAAACATTGCGTTGTTGTTTAAGGCTGAATTTTTATTTAAATAATTAATATTTTTATTTAAATTTATTTTAAAGTTAAAATAGATACATAATACCTATATTAGTCCAATTTAATTCATTGGATTCATTTTATAATAAGATTAGATATGTAAAATTTTATTGAACTATTTAACGTCTTTTACCCACCTTCTAAGCACATTTGCACATTTGCATAAAACATAATTTTACCGCTTATGTGAATTGAATTTAAAAAATCCAAGAGACATGGTTGAAAATAGTAATTAAAATTTGGTTCAATAGGATAAAAATAATTTTTGAAGAATAGTAACTTTTGAATTTTATTTACCATGGTTAAAAGTAAATAGGATAATTAAAAATAATATGATATTATAATTACCCAAACACATGTCCTAATTCTATTGGATAAGTGCATTTCAACCAAAATAAACCTTAGGAAAAAAATATGATCCTTTTTTATCAACTTGGATTAGATTAGGACAATTATTATATTTTATTTAAAGAAGAGTTAAAAGTATTAAATTCTAATTTTAATAACTAAACCATTTTTAATATTGGGTTATGCATAATATAAATTAGACTATAAATATTCATTATAAAAATAAAAATATTTCCAACATCATGTTATTTTATTTATAATTTTTAGACATTAAATAATTAAATTTATTTATGACACAATGATGATGCAGTACTAATTACCTTATTAATGAAAGACTAAAATAATTGGTGTTATAAATATTTAACTAAATTTATATTGAGACTTTTGATGAATTACACGAATTTTCTAGGTTAATATGACATGTTAGGGTTGATTCAATGAATTTTATTTGAATTAATCATGTTGTTATGACTTTCAAAAAAACCAAATACTAAATAGTGTCAAAATTTACATAAATGAGTTTTTAAAAAAAATATTTTATTAAATTATATAATAGTCTAAAAATATATGGTTTGGCCAAAGGACTTATATAATGATATTTATGTCATTAATAAAAGACTTGATATTTTCATGGAATTTTATAGTAAGTTTTTTAACTATGTATTATAATAATACAAGAAGACATGGTAAAAGTTAAACTATTTAATTTAGGGTTAAATCTAAAAGATAAGGTTAATATAGTGACCTAAACATGTCTAAAACATATTGGTTGAGAGGACTTCACCCATCCATACCTTATACTCTAAATGAATCCATTTTGAGCTATTATAAACTGAAAATTATTTTATAATAAATTAATATTTCAATCTTTTCCTAAAGTGACTCTCACCGCTCTTATAAAAGGGAACCTCCCCTTCTCTTAAATTCACACCTCCAAAGCCTTTTGGATCGGCCAACCCCTGATCAAATATCCCCCAAACTACCCTCAATTAAACCTAGAGGCGTTAATTTTATCATAAAATCAATCTAAGTATCAATTTTGTTCAAATCAAAAGGAATCATCCGAAGAAGAGGTAATTATTTCATCACCTCTTTCAAAGTTCTTTTCTTCTTCCACTTCCTCTTTCTTTATTTTTTCAATACCAAAATAATAAATCCAGTACTTTCTATATACTGTTATGTTATTAAAAATATTTTATAACCATATTCATTATTATATCCATCCTATGAATGACAAAGTCGCCATACGTGCATACGTATGGCTTACTATCTCCACGTCGTGGTGTAGTTTTTATTCAAAACTCCGTTATTTGGATGGATATAATAATGAGTATAATTGTTGTAAATAATAAATATAACATTTTAATTATTATTTATATATAATATAACATCCAACTAAATATCATTTCACCATCAATATAATGATATTATCGCTCGTTCATACGTACGGATTACCGTCTCCACGACGCGATGAGATTCATCTTCAACGATCACCCTTCAAGAATTTTTATAAAAATATATATATTGATTAATTATGAGGTATATGAAATAATATTTCTACTTGAATAATATATATTTATGTAGATAAATATATGTCATTTACTTACTTCCCTACTATACAATAAGAAAACGGGAACAACGTTCATGCGTACGCATGGACTACCGTCTCCATGAACGGTGTTTCCATTTCATTCATCTATATATTATACATATTTATATTCTAAATATATATGATATATAAATCATTTTTTATATTATGTAATTATGTAAATCATGATCTAAGTGATACGATCAAGAATAAAAAGTTAAAAAAACGTACGATAAAGAAAGAGATTATTACTCAAAATGTTACTTTAACATGGAAATTATTATTAAATGGGTTGTATAAAGTAATAAATGGATCATATATTATATCATAAATATAAATATTGTTCTGGTATAATTTAATATCATACTATGGTCATTATACAAAAGTTTAAATGTACCCTCGACTAAAGGAAAGTACAAGGTAATGGTTAATTCCACAATCTCATTATTATCTAAGATTGTTTATGTGTAAGCTTTTACTGGGAAATATTTATCATCCATGTCCATGGTTCATAAAAATGTTTTCAAAATGAATATTTTAATTTTTTTTGTTGAAGGTACTCTTTATCAAGATCATCATTTTAAACGCTTTAATGATTTATTTTTCTAAATCTTTCTAATTAATGTCAATGCTTTCAAAATGATTTTAAGGATTTATTTATATGAACATGATTGTATTAAAATGTTAATTCATTTAAAAAATTTAAAATAAGTATGGGACACTTTGATTCAAAAATATCTTTTAAATTTATTCCTTTATAAATGTGTGCTTTGAAAAATGATTTCACAAAAAAAAGGGATATTTCTCTCAAAGAGTTTTGCTGATCATTTTTAACTATGTCAACATCCTTTACTAGATATTATTCTTGATTGAGGTTGATTTATTATAATACAATCTTCTATGTTGTATTGAATTATTTGTGATATGTTTGACTGTGGATGTAATATTTTTATACCATTCATGGTTTATGGTTAAAGTATTGACATTTTGTAGGCTAGTTTTAATAAGAATGTTTATGTTATGTTTCAACATTTTAATATGAGGAATTCATTGGACTTAGTTAGTGATGGGAGGGGCCCACTATAGCCCTTAAATACAATGGTAGGTATCATGAGACAAACTAGTGTCTTGACACAAGGCCTTGACAAAATTTATATTTAAAGTCTTGGCACGAGGCCTTGACTTTGTGGTTAAGATGTCCGGCATTATGCATTCCATAATTATGAGATTAGTTATTAATGTTACATGTGATTATTCGAATAGTAGAATATCCATGTGAAAAAGTAAATGGAATTATATTATTTATATTTTCTATACTGAAGTTTATGTTTAAAGGTCTTGTGTTTCAATTTTATACCTTTCCATAAAAATTTATGATTATTTATGATAGATTCTGCTATATTTTGTATCCTTACTAAGCATCTGAGCTCACCCATTTCTTATGTTTTTTCCCCAAGATTCTAAGAAGTGTATTATGATTTATATATAGGCTTAATCTAGGATAATAATGTAATTATCAAAGGATTATCTATGTTGTATTTTATGTTTTAAATTGTAATGTGAAGTTCATGTAAGTAATCTATTTTCCAAGACTGCTAAACTAATCAGTCCTTCAGGAATTGATTCATTGAAATCATGCCAATGTTATGTAATAATGCATCGACTCTGGGTAATTGGGGTCGGAGCATTACAGTTGGTATCAGAGTAAGTTTAGTAATAACCTTGGAAATTATATTTAGATAAACTATGATTAGGAAACATTACCCTAAGATAGACTTTGAGGATTATTATAGAAGAACATCCAAAAAAATTTGGTAATGTAGATATTATGTGGGGTTTCCAAGAAATACATCCATGTATGGATACTACAAGTGGACGTGGTTCTAACACAGATGTACCCAGGAGTGAAAACTCCAACAAGGAGTTTCGAGCTTGACCCGGGGTATCCTGGTACCCAACAACGGGCCTTACTGTGCACCTAGTTTAACACTCCCGGGGAATATGCTTAGGATAATTCAAATTTTCTTTACAACCCATTTTGAATGATTTATGAGTAAATATGTCAGCAAATAAACCATTTTTATGATTATGATACTAGATAAGTGAAAATCATCAATTAATGTTGATAATTTTTATAGTTTTTGGATTATAAATTATTATATGATCTAACCTAGTGTATCTCATCATTTAGAAATGGCACCCAGTAGAAGTATTGAGAACTCCAGAAATACAAATGATCCAAATATTAATAAGGATCCTATCTTTCATGGTCTTAAGCCAACATTTCTAAGTGAAATAGCCTCCCATGTATTCTCATAATTTGAGTAAATAGTATCATGTGTTAGTAATATAAGTAAAGAATTCTATGAGTCTTATGAATTTTAAGGGAAGCCATTAAATAAGAGGATGGAAGATAGAAATATGGATAAAGGGAATAAGGGAAAGAAGGGTTTTCCCACATGTGATAACTGTGGAAATAATCACCTTGGTAAATGCTTGAAGGGAATGGTAGTTTTTTATAAGTGTGGAAAAAAGGACACCAAGTACATGGTTGTAAGGGTAAGAAAACGGTTTCAAATGTACAATGATTCATCTGCAAGGAGTTGGGACACTACGCGAACCAATGTCTCAATCATCAGAGTATACCCCAAATGATGCTATAGGATAATAATCAAGTTATGATATTACCGTAGATGAAGAGGAATAATTAGTGTTCTTATATTTTTTATTAATGAATTGTGTCATTTGAGTGTTGTATCAATGTTGTGTTGGTTATATGAATTATGGAAATAAATAAGGATTGTACTACAGTACTATTTCATTAAGGATTTTAGATTATATGGTACCAAGTAAAGTGACACAGTTTCAAGTTAAAAATTTTGGAAAAAAACATGGTTGAGGGAAAGATAACCCTTAATATTGTCCTGATACTAAGGTAGTGATTTTGGAATAAGAGATGATTGATTTGGATAAATTATATTGGATATTCTTGACTACCTTGGAACTAATTAATTGTTTGTTTATTCCATAATTGTTGGAGTTTACAACATTTTTGGATTTAAGAAGTATATCTAGTATTTTATTTTTTATAGAAGGAATAAGGAAGAATGAATGTATTCAATATGGTTTTTCGGTAATGAATTTTATTACCATGTCTTAATATAATACATGATGAAGGTATTCACATGTATGTTATGTGACCTTCCTTATAAATTTTGGACTTTGAGTTTGGACCGAAGTATTTTGGATAAGTCTAAAGGTTGGAATGGATTAAGTTGGAAATTAGATACTATTGTTTAAGGTTAAAGATTTCTTACGATTATTTTTGGATTATTATAAAAAGGACATCCCAGAGGTCAAGTGACAATCTGTCACGACCGCGAGACTTGAACCCGCAATCGATGGACGACAAGGATGCATCACCTACCACTGGAATACATGATTTCCAGGTTTGTATAATGTAGTTTTCTTTAAAATAGTATTAAAGATGAATTATAAATTCATTTTTTTAAACCCGATATGATTAGGTTAAATAGAATATTTTTTAGTACTATTATCTTTTGGAGTGAAAGATGAGTTTGTGTTAGAAATTATTTAAAGGTTGGAACTCTACTTGTCAAGTATTATTATTTTTATTATTCTATGAAGAAATTAATTCTTAAAAATTAAGGAAAAGAATTTAAAACCAAAAATATGTTATCTTAATATCTTATGTTTTGTTTAAATGATGATATTTTAAATCATCATAGATTTATGGCTTTGAGGCCCTCAATTTTCCATTTATTGTTCACTTGTTTTTTATTGATGACCTCAATCACTCCCTATAAATATTTACATTTTTATTCCAATTATGTGCTCTTATTTCCACCAATGTTATTTTATTCAAAATCCTAATTTGGTGGTGACTTTTTCATTTCCCTTTTCCTCTCATTAAGACTAAAGTTTAGTAACCTTGTTTCCGATGTGGGTTTTCCACAAAGGTATTTTCTATTTTCAACCTTTTATTTTCGATGAAAATTTTCAAATTGAGAGGAAGAAATTTATTGAAGGAGGGGATAATGTAACACCCCAAGATTTCATAGTACGTTATCAATTTAAAGTAATTCAATAGCTTGTGCTACACGCAACACCGAGTTCAAGCACATCAAGACCTATCAAACTAGATGTTTAAAAAGCGGGTATGAATATTATTAACCACATTTTTGAATTTTATATATCTCCTATATAATTTTAAAATTCATATTTTGTATTTATTAGACATAATATATGGAAAAATTCAATTTTTTAGATAAAATAGGTATTTTTCAAAAAAAACAGTTTTTCCGCCTTTTAATTGAAAATCCTATTTAAATACAATATTTGACACTTTTTTATATTCAATTTAATTGAATTAAATTATTCTTTATAATTGTGAAAAAAATAGTTTGGATAAACTTTTGGTACTTTTCTGATAACTTTCATATTTTGATGAATAGTGAAAAATACTAAATTTTAATTGAAAACAACTTTTATAATCGAAATAGTTTATAGTGTTGAATTATTAATTTGAGTGGTTTTAAAGTATAATTAGATTATATTTTTATAATTTAATATAATTTAGTTCATTGTGAGTAATTTCACATTTAAATTGGACATAAACACATGTCAATCTTTTAATAGTTTTTACTTCTTAAAAACCCACTTTCTGGTTTCGACAACATGAATTAATTTTAAATTAATTAATGAAACATCTATGTTTTAAATTTGGTAAAATATAAATCATTTTTCAATTTGAAATATCAAAATTATCTTAGGGTTAATTTTTTGTATTTTTCTGAAAACTTTCAATTTTTGATGAATAGTGAAAAATATTGCGTTATTGTTTAAAACCGACTTTTTATTTAAATAATTAATATTTTATTTAAATTTATTTTAAAGTCAAAATAGATACATAATAACTATATTAGTCCAATGTAATTCATTAGAGTCATTTTATAATAAAATTAGATATGTAAAATTTTATTGAACTATTTAAAGTCTTTTACCCACCTTCTAGACACATTTGCAAATTTGCATAAAACTTAATTTTACCACTTATGTGAATTGAATTTCAAAAATAAGAGAGACTCGGTTGAAATCAGTAAGTAAAATGTGATTCAATGGGATGAAAATAATTTTGGTGAATAGTAACTTTTGAATTTTATTTACCACGATTAAAAGTAAATAGCGTAATTAAAGGTAAAAATGATATTATAATTACCCAAAATCATGTCATAATTCTATTGGATAAGTGTATTTCGACCAAAATCAACCTTAAGGAAAAAATATGATCATTTTTAATCCACTTGGATTAGATTAGGACATTTATTATATTTTATTTAAAGAAGAGTTAAAAGTGTTAAATTCTAATTTTAATAACTAAACCATTTTTAATATAGGGTTATACATCAGATAAATTAAATTATAAATATTCATTAGAAATATAATAATATTTCCTAAATCATGGTATTTTATTTATAATTTTTAGATATTAAATAATTAAATTTATTTATGACATAATGATGATGCAGTAATTATTTTATTAATGAAAGACTAAACTAATTCATGTTATCAATATTAAAATAAATATAAATTGAGACTTTTGATGAATTATAATAATTTTTTAGGTTAATATGACATGTTAGGGTTGATTAAATTAATTTTTTTCTAATTAATCATGTTGTTATAACTTTCAAAAAAACCAAATACTAAATAGTGTCAAAATTGACATAAATGAGTTTTTAAAACAAATATTATGTTATTAAATTATTTAATAGTACTAAAAATATAAGGCTTTTCCAAAGGACTTATATAATGATATATATGTCATTAATGAACCACTTTAGGTTTAATTGACATTTTATAGTAAGTTTATTAACCATTTATTATAATAATACAAGAAGTCATGGTAAAAGTTAAACTATTTAACTAAGGGTTAAATCTAAAAGATAAGGTTAATATGGTGACCTAAACTTGCCTAAAACCTATTGGTTGAGAGGATTTAGACCCATTCCCACATTATCCTCAAAATAAATCCATTTGGATCCATTAGAAACCGAAAATTATTTTATAATAAATTAATATTTCAAGCTTCTCCTAAAGTGCCCCTCACCTCTCTTATAAAAGGGCACCTCCCCTTCTCTTAAATTCACACCTCCAAAGCATTTTGGCTTGTCCAAACCCCAATCAAATATCCTCCCAATGACCCTCACTTCAACCTAGAGTCCTTACTTTTATCATAAATCCAACCTATGTATCCCTTTTGTTCAAATCAAAACAAATCACCCAAAGAAGAGGTAATTATTTCATCACTTCTTTCAAAAGTTCTTTTCTTCTTACACTTTCTCTTTATTTATTGTTTCCATAACAAAATAATAAATCCAGTACCTTCTACATAATTTTATGTTATTATAAATATGTTACAACCATATTCATTATTCTATCCATCCTATGAATGACAAATTCATCATACGTGCGTATGTATGGCTTACCATCTCCACAACGTGGTATAGTTTGTTATTCAACACTTCATTATTTGGATGTATATAATAATGAGTATAAATTATGTAAATAATAAATATAGCATGTTAATTATTCTTTATATATAATATAACATCCAATTAAACACTGTTTCACCATCAATAGAATGATATTGTCACTCATGCGTACGTACGGCTTACCGTCTCCACGACGCGATGAGGTTCATCTTCAATGATCACCCTTCAAGATTTTTTTTTTAAAATATATATATTGATTAATTATTAGGTAAATAAAATAATATTTCTACTGTAATAATATATATTTATGTATATAAATATATTTCATTTACTTACTTCTGTACTATACAATAAGAAAACAGGGACAACGTTCATGCGTACGTACGGACTACCATATCCATGAACAATGTTTCCATTTCATATATCTATCTATTATACATATTTATATTCTAAATATATATGATATATATATAAATAATTTTTTATATTCTATAAGTATATAAATCATGATCTAAGTGATACGATCAAGAATAACAAGTTAGAACATGTACGATAAAGAAAGCGATTATTACCCAAAATGTTACTTTAACATAGAAATTATTATTAAATGGGTAGTATAAAGTAATTAATGAATCATATATGATATAATAAATATTAATATGGTTATTTTATAATTCAATAACATACTATGGTCATTATACATGAGGTTAAATTTACTATCGACTAAAGGAAAGTACAAGGTAAGGGTTAATTCCTCAATCTCGTTATTATCCGAGATTATTTATGTGTAAGCTTTTACTGGGACATATTTATCATCCATGTCCATGTTTCATAAAAAAAAATCAAAAGAAATATTTTATGTTTTTTTATTGAAGGGACTCTTTAGAAAGACCGTCATTTTAAATGCTTTAATGATTTATTTTTCTGAATCTTTTTAATTAATGTCAATGTTTTCAAAATGATTTTAAGGATTTTTTTATATGGACATGATTATTTTAAAATGTTAATTCCTTTAAAAAGTTTAAAACTGGTATGGTAAACTTTATTCAAAAATATATTTTAAATTTATTCCTTTATAAATGTGTTACTTTTAAATGATTTCACAAAAAAAGGGATATTTCTATCAAAGAGTTTTACTGATCATTTTCAACTATGTCAACATCCTTTACTGGATATTATTCTTGATTGAGGTTGATTTATTATAATACAATATTATATGTTTTATTGAATGATTTATGATATTTTTGACTATGGATGTACTATTTTTATACCATTGATGGTTTATGGTTAAAGTATTGACATTTCATATGCTAGTTTTAATATGAATGTTTATGTTATGTTTCAACATTTTCATATGAGGAATGCATTGGACTTAGTAAGTGATGGGCGAGGCCCGCTATAGCCCTTCAATGCATCGGTAGGTCTCATGAGACAAACTAGTGTCTTGACACAAGGCCTTGACAAAATTTATATTTAGAGTCTTGGCACGAGGCCTTGACTTTGTGGTTAAGATGCCCGACATTATGTGTTCCATCATTATGAGATTAGTTATTAATGTTACATGTGATTATTAAACTAGTAGAATATCCATGTGAATAAGTAAATGGAATTATTTTATTTATACTTTCCATATTATGCTGAAGTTTATGTTTATAGGGATTTTGTTTCAATTGTATACCTTTCCATAAAAGTTTATGAGTATTTATGATAGCTTCTGCTATATTGTTTATCCTTAATAAGCATATGTGCTCACCCCTTTCTTATGTTTTATTTTCCTAGGATACCAAGAAGTATATTATGATTTATATACAGGTTTAAGCTAGGAGAATAATGGAATTATCAAAGTATTATATATGTTTTATTTTATGTTTGAATTTGTAACGTAAAGTTCATGTATGTAATATATTTTCCAAGACTGCTAAACTGATTGGTCCTTCAGGACTTGATTCCTTGAAATCATGTCAATGTTATGTAATAATGCATCGAATATGGGTAATGGGGGTTGGGGTGTTACATTCTATGGGTCCATAGACACACCTTCCTCCAAAATTATGTGACCTAAGAAGTATACCTTATCAATCCAAAACTAACACTTAGATTTCTTGGTGTATAGAAGATGAACTCTTAGTGTACTCAATATGATGTCAAGATGTTGGGCCTGATCTTCATGAATCTTGGAGTACACCAAGATTTTATCCAAAAATACTACCACAAACTGATCCAGTTATGGATGGAACATGAGTAACTGAAGGGATTCTCCCACCCTACAACAGATTAAAATAAGTAACCAGACAGCCCATCCTGGTATCAGGTGATCAAAGTACAATTGGGTCTATTGGATTCCTCCTTCTAGGGGCATAAATCTCAACATGTATAGATCCTACACCCAAGGATTCATAAGAGGTGGTGGGGTAGTTCGTGATACCAATGGCTTGGTGATTCTGGTTTTTACATCCCTTTTGGACTAGGGGTCCTCTCTCTAGGTGGAGGATATAAAGATACTCATGGGTCTAAACTTATATAGCCAAATGAATTTTTTCATCATGGAAGCAGAAACTGGGTCTATGTTTTTGCACAATTCCTTTCATGTTATTAGCTTTATCCCTTGGTCGATAGCCTACATCATCAGGAATGCTAGGGCATCCTTAATAATAACATCAAAGTGAACCACACTTGGAGGGAGAGTAATAAAGTTGAAGATCACCTGGACTTGCTTAATATCCTTGGTCTAGATCACTTATATTTACATAACCTGCATAGATTAAAGCTTCAGGGGGTCAATCTGATTAGAGGGGATGCCCCAAGTCTTCATTTTTTCAGGCCTCCCTAGGCTTGTGCTTCCTTTGGCTGCAGTGGCTTGCCTTCTTTCCCTTGTGTCTCTCTTTCTCCTTGAATAAAAATTTTTCATGGTGATGATATAAAGTCCATAAACACTATTGGTTCATTTTTCAACCCAAATATCCTTATGAAGAACTCATATAGGTCATTCCTTCTTTTGAAATCAGTCCTTAGTATATCAGAAGTACGAACTCTCATATGATAATACTCTGATCTCGAATCTATCTTAGAAAAGATAAAAAAACCTCTCAACTAGTCAAAAAGATCATCGATGCATGGAAGAGGATACTGGTTCTTCATAGTCATCTGGTTTAACTTCCAATAATCAACACACAAGAGTAAACTCTCATCAAACTTCTTAGAAAACAAAAATGGTGAACCCCAAGGTGATGTACTTGGGCAGATAAACTCATTATCCTCAAAATCTTCAAATTGAGTCTTGAGATCTTGAATATCTATCGATGACATTGTCTATGGTGGAATGGAAATAGGATCAGTGCCCGACATGATCTTGATAGTAAATTTAACATCTCTATCATGTGTAAACCTTGAGAAGTATTTGGTAAAGACGTCTTGAAACCAATCCACTATAGGTGGAAAGACATACTGCTTTACACCTCCATTATCCAACAATAAGCTGGAAACCTGGGTTGTGAGCTCTCCCAGTTTCTGAGTAATTAGCCCTGCTCGACCTATCTGGATATCCTACTCTCCACAGTGAACATAATTGTCACCCTTATGAGACGTAAAAGTCACTCTCCTGTGATAACAGTCTATGTGGGATCGATATGCTACTAACTAGTACATACCCACAATAAAGTCAAATCCTGACATGTCTGGGATATAAAGATACCAAAGAAAGAGATACTCCATAACCTAGAGAGAAAACCCCTTACACAAGCTAATGTATCTTGACTGTATTCCCAGAGGTGTGTTTATCGTCAATACCCCACTCACAAACTCCACTTCCAAGATCAACCCATTAACAAGTTTTTCAAAAATAAAGGAATGAGAGGCACTAGTATCAAATAAGGAAATAGGTAACTTATAATTTATAAGAATAGCACCTCTCACTATTGATAGTCCAGCCTCACTATCCACAAGAGTAGGATGAATGGAATGAAACTTTCTTTTCCCCCTTACATATGGTGTAACCCAGCTACCCTAAGCTGCACCACTCTACTGATACTATAACTCTTTCCCAATAGCATTGTGCCCACTACCTTGGACAGTAGAGCTCAAGATTCGAGACTAATATGATGTAGAATATCCTCTTCCCATACCTTGGTTCTATCTATATCCTTCATCACTACCCGTCTATAGTGGGTTCCTGCAGAACTTCTATAGATGACCCATATTGTCCAAAGATTCACACTTTACTGGTGGCTGGGGATAGTGTTTATTATTGTTTTTCTACCTTTCGCACTGGTGGAATAAAATCTGGGTAAGATTCTATGTGACTGGCCTTTCCCCATAGCCACTCTTCCTATTACCCCCTTGACTAAAACCCTTATATTGACGCAGCCTTACCTCGAAATACATACCTTATGGTCTTCCAACAGCAACTACCGATCCTGCACCAAAATCCTCTCTCAGTTTCCGCTCATCTATGAGATCTAGATCCACCACCATAGAAAACTTCTTTAACCTAAAGAAGGCTAACCTAAGACTTAATATCACATTTAAATCCATCTTAGAAATGTATCATTGTATATATCTCATCCCCAAATAATACTGGAGAAAAGTGCTGCAAATCTATAAAACATCAATCATAGTCTATCATGGACATAATCCCTTGAGTCAACCCCATGAACTCAACAGCTCTCCCCTGCCTCAGCATATCTGGATAGAATTTCTCTAAGAACTTCTCCAAGAATTCCTTTTATAACATACCATCATCTTTCCCTGTCTGAGGCTAAATGTACCAACAGTGCTTCACTAATCCTCATATCATGTAAGAAAACAACTTGACCATATTTTATTTAGGATTCTCCAAGTGGTCAAGTATTCTCTTGATGGACTCAATCCAGAAATCATCTCCCTCTCAGGTCCACCCTCTCTAATAAAATTCATAGGGTGCTACAACTGAAACTCCCGCACGAGGTCTGACATACTTCTCACAACCCACTCTAGGTTTCTTTCCATGAACAACATGAATAAAGAAAAGTTCTCTTAGAACTTCTCTCCTACTTCCTCACCCGGTACTATCGGTGCCACAGGTTCCATTATTGGTGGAGCATCTCCATCCATAACCTTCTGTTGTCCTCTCAACAAGCGTCGTCATAGAGACATAACTATACAATGTCAAACACTTGTCTCAAGACACATAAAAAAAACTTTAACACATTTATATAAGATAAAATCACAACAAGTTACAATAATTCATTTCCCCAAACCTTTATACATGGTCAAAACTGAGGCACTATCACTGCCCTTAACCATCCTACATCTAGGTCCTAGTTAACAAGGATAAATACATTCTCATTATTCAAGTTTCTCATTTAGAAACTCATTTATTATCATCTTGAATCATTTTATAATCTTTCTCAGTTTCATGTTAGGAACCATTTTCATTTCAATTTCATAATAAAAAAAAGCATTTTAAGTTTAAAAACTTACCCATATCTTGTTTTCCCATATGTGCCTAAAATGATGCATGTCACAATAACCCTAAGTGCCTATAATGATGCATTAAAACACAACTTTGTGCCATACTAGTCCATGAGTAAAATGTCATAAAATATCCACATCAATAATCATATCACATAACAAATGTTCCACCCAAGGTGAAACAATATTCAGCTATAACAGCAACAATAATAACAATAATCCCACCCTGGGTCTCTTAGGTTCTCCCCCGTATATGGGGTAGCTACTCCCATGCACGAGCTCATAACTATAGCCTGACTCTTTCTATCCTTTTGTCTACCATTACCAAATAGTAAGACAAAATAAAAATAAAATAAAAATATTATGATTCCACTTTGTAACATCCCATCCTGGGTTCTACACACTGGTGCCCCAAATCGGTTAGTCACGTGACTTCAAGCACACCTCCCCATACTCTAGAGGTTGCTGACTAGCAGCAAGGGTCTAATATCATTCATGGGGAGACTATAAGCTCTTTTTCAGAGTAAAACACCAATAGAAAATAAATAAATAATAAAAATATATATAACCATAACCAGGAAGATTCCAATATCACATGATGACCAAAACTGAAGATACAATATTAAACTAAAAAATAAAATATTTTACACTAATGTATGTGTCAAGTGTCAAATGAAAACTCAAAATTAAAGACAATAACAACTATCAAGCTGTTCCCAAACCATGTTTGATTCCCTCATACATGCTCCACCATGAATCAACCATCTAACAAAGAGATTTTTCCCTTATCCTATCCTACAAACATGAAATCTATTCAGGTATTGATCAGGCGGCCCGAGTAGGGTGTGAGTACAACTCAGTAGGCCACCACCAACAGCATCTAAAACAATATATAGTTAATAATGGTGTATACAGTCATATAAATAAATAATTACAATGAATAAATAAATAGTTATCACATTATCAATTAATCTTTATTTAAATACATAAACCCCCAAGTTCTTGTGGACACTTGTACCTCAATACCAGCTTCAGCCTATGCTGGAGTATAAACTATCCTCAAGGGATATCATATCTCAAAATTACATTATTATCATTCTTCATTTCAATCAACACATGAATTCCATTATTACCATTCATTATTACAATTAACACATGAATTCCATTATTACCATTCATTTTTCAAATTCATACCTGAATGTCATCGTTACCATTCATTATCTAAAATAACACATGAATTCCATTATTTCCATTCATTGTTCTAATTTAGGCATGAATTCCATTGTTTCCATTAATTATCTAAAATAACACATGAATTCCATTATTACCATTCCTTGTTATAACTCATACATGTATCAAAAAAACATATTAATTAATTTACCAATTAATTAATCAAACTCAACAACTCCATATTCATCTCATTATATTAATTAATTCAACAATAATTAATCACTTCAATTCTATTAGTCAATTTAACAATAAACAAATCACAAAAAATTCATTACTAATTCGACAATTAGTTTATCACATAAATCCCATTAATTAATTCCACAATTAATTAAGTAAATCAATATCATTAATTAATTCATCAATTAATTAATCAATATCCATAACTCAAAATCCCATAAACAATTCCACAATTAATTATCTCATTCACAATCTAAATACTTCATAATTAATTCCACAATTGATTACCAAAAATAAAATCAATATCTCTTAATTAATTCTATAATTAATTGTCCCAATCAACAACGAATTATATCATAATTAATTATAAAATTAATTATCTCAATAAAAAACTCAATATCTTATAATTAATTGTACAATTAATTATCTAAATCAACAAATCAATATCTCATAATTAATTCTATAATTAATTATCTCAATCAACCACTAAATATCTCATAATTAATTCTACAATTTATTATCTCAATTAACAACTCAATATTTTATAGTTAATTCTACAATTAATTAGCTCAATCAGCCACTCAATATCTCATAATTAATTCTACAATTAATTATATCAATAAAAAAATTAATATATAATAATTAATTCTACAATTAATTATCTCAATCAACAACACAATATCTCATTATTAATTCTAATATTAACTATCTCAATCAAAAACTTAATATCTCATAATTAGTTCTACAATTAATTATCCCAATCTATAATTCCTAAAAACCTAATTTCAAATTTACTCAATTAATTAATTCACCAAATTATTTAATTCAATCAATAAAACAATTTATAAACATATAATATCAATTTTACAATTACATATACATAATTTAAATAAATTATGGGATTTTAATTATAGAATGTCTACCTCAATTTTTTTATGAGCGAATGCCCAACAGAAATCCCCAAAATTTGAGCAACTTATGATATAAAAAAAGATATGAATCTAAAACCCTAAATCAAGATTGAAAAAATTAAGATCTCTTAAATCTAGATCTATATCTATGATCATAGATCTAGATCCAAAAAAAACTAGGTCTAGATCCAAAAATACTAGAAGAGCATAACCTTTCTAGAATAAGAGAAGAAAGGAGAATGAATAGGAAACCAAACTGGGTGAGATCCTCTTACCAAAGGATGTAGATCTTCAATATGGTATTCAAATAACTAATAATGGAGGTCTAAAATCCTTATAATCCCTTCAAGAGGCTCTAAAATCTTGAAAGAGGCATTAGGATCGAATGGGGGTCGATTTCAGGTTAATTAGGAGGGTTTCGGAAATTTTAAAACAATTTTCAGGTGACATAAATTCTCATGCATGGTTTGTTGGGAAAGGGTGAAATTTTTCCCCTAACTATACACCTAAACTATGTACCAATATTATAGGGGTTCACAGTTTCTCCTAAGAGGGTGCACAGTTTTCTGGGTTGGGACGCACAATTAGGGCTAACCAAGATCTAACCATGCACTTCCCCTCTCCCTTTAATTTTTCTCAATTTTCACAAAAACGCATGCCAAGGTAAAACCCAACCAAAGTTTTCTCAAAAAAATAAAAAATAAAAACCTAAAATCAAGCCCAATTCATCACTATAAAAGTTCAAGGTTTTACATCCAGTTCTATTTCTTCATAGATGAGTACATGCATTAGGTCTAGCATGTACTTCTTTAATAATGATATGTGGAACGTATCATTAACTTTGGAGAGACTTTGAAACATTGCTATTCGGTAAGATACAGATCCAATTCTTTCTAGAATTTCAAATGGTCTGATGTACTTAAGGCTTAGTTTTATTTTTTTTAAAATCCTTATGAAACCCTTCTATGGATATACTTTCAGAAAGACATGATCTCCCACTTGAAATTCCAAATCCTTTCTATAGTTATCAATATAACTCTTTTTTATACTTTGATCTACTTTAATATGATCTTGAATGGTATTTAACTTTTTCCTTATCTCTTTAATAAGTTTCGGGCCTATATATTTCCTCTCACCAACTTCATCCCAAAAAGTTGGAGTATGACATCTCTTTCCATATAATGATTTATATGGTGCCATTTGAATACTAGAATGGAAACTATTATTGTAGAAAATTTCCACCAAAATTAAATATTGATCCCGCATACCTTGAAAGTCAAGTGAGAATGATCTCAATATGTCTTCCATTGTTTGAATAGTCCTTTCAGATTATCCTTCAGTTTGAGGGTGATAAGAATTACTCATATGAAGCTCAATATCCAAATCCTTCTAAAGACTCTTCTATAATTTTTATGTGAAATTGGGATCTCAATCAGACAAAATCTATAGAGGTTCACCATGATGTATTAAAAATTCATTAATATAGAGTCATACTAGGCACTTAAGTGGTAAATCTTATCTTATATAAATAAAATGTTCTTATTTTGTAAGGATATCAATAATTACCCATATTGTATCATTCTTTATTGGATTATTTGGTAATACAATGACGAATTCCATAGTAATGTCATCCAACTTCCACATAGGAAAATCTATAGGCTTCATGAATCCTCTAGGATGTTTTCTCTCAGCCTTCACTTGTTGATTAACTAGGCATCTTGACACATAGTCATCAATTTTACACTTCATATTAACCCAAAAAAAATGTTACTTTAGATATCTATAAATCTTGGTACTACCAGGGTGTATAGAGAAATTTGATCTATGAGAATCATTTAATAGTTCCCTTATTAGCTCAATTATTGATGGATCACATAACCTCTTTCCAAATTTCGTAATTCAATCCTCATACAAGAAGACTTCTAATCTTCAATCCTTATCAGATTTAATTTTATTTTGAAAATTATCATCATCAAATTGAGATATTTTTATCTCCTTTGGTAAATATGGTTTAATAATCATTTCAAAAAGGAGTGATGTTTCATTTTCCTTAACAATTCTCATTTCCATCTTTACTAGATCCATGAACATAGGATTTTCTCAATCCTCATTTGGGTTAGAAGTCTATGATCTTTTCTACTTAATGCATCTGCTACCTTATTACCTTTCATGGGTGGTAGTGTATTTAGAAATCATAATATTTGAGTAACTCAAGCCATCTTATTTGCCTCATGTTGAGTTATTTTTATGTAAAGATGTATTTCAAACTCTTATGATCTGTATATATCTCACATTTTTTACCATAAAGATAGTGTATCCATATCTTCAGAGAAAATATTATGGCTACTAACTCAAGATCATGAGTTGTATAATTTTTTTCATGGGTCTCTAACTGCCATGATGCATATGCAATAACTTTATCATCTTGCATAAGGAAACAACCCAGTCTATTCTTTGATGCATCACTATATATCACAAACCCATCATTTCCTGATGGTAGAGTCAAAATCAGATCATTGACTAATCTTCTATTAAATTCTTCAAAACATTATTTACATTCTATTTTCCATACAAACATAACCTCTTTACATGTGAACTTGGTTAAAGGGTTAGCCAATCGAAAAAAAATTTGAACGAAACGCTTATAGTAACCTAATAAACCAATAAAACTATGTACCTCAGTTATTTTCATTAGTATAGTTCCTTCTTGGATTTCCTTTATCTTCATAGGATCAATTAAGATTACATCCTTAGAGACAATATGGATAAGAAAATAAACTTCATGTTTCCATAATTCACACTTTCTAAATTTACCATATAACTCTTTCCTTCTAAGAGTCTCAAGAGTAATCTGCAAGTGATTCTCATGGTCTTTATAAATTTTAGAATACACCAAAATATCATCAATGAATACTATAAGAAAATCATCAAGATATTATTTGAATACTCTGTTCATTATATCCATAAGAACATAGGGTGAATTATTCAATCCAAATGGAATTACTGTGAACTCTTTATGTCCATACCTCATCTGAAAATATTACTTTGAAATGTATTCCTTCTTTACTCACAATTTATGATACCCATAATGAAGGTAAATCTTTAAAAAATATTTAACTCCATTAAGTTGATCAAATAAATCATCATTTTGAGGCATAGGATACTTATTCTTTATTCTAATAACATTGATTTCTCTATAGTCAATGAATAGCCTCAATGACCCATCTTTCATCTTAACCAAAAGAACATGGGCTCCCAATGGATAAATAATAGGGAGAATAAATCCCTTATTACTCAAATCCTCTAGTTGTTTCTTCATCTCTATTAATTCCACTGTTTTTATTATATAAGGAGTCTTTGATATTGGTCTTGCACTAGATATTAGATCAATAGTAAATTAAATTTCACACTCAGGGGGTTTCCAGGTAATTCCTCTAGAAATACATCAATGTATTTATATATAATTGGTACGTTATCAATTTGAAGATTACTTTCCTCATCCCTAGATGCTTTTTTCTCTTCCTCCCTAATAATTTCATTCAGTATAGCTACTGGGGGTGGATCTAGATAAGAATCATATGATAAAGTTTCTTCTCTAAAGATAAGAGATTATACATCTTCCTAACAAATTTTAATTTCATTCTTCTTACAATAAATTCTCCCATCATATTTTGAAATCCAACTCATACCAAGGATTGTATCAAAGTCAACCATAGGTATGATGATAAGGTCAGTAAATAAAGTATATTTATTTGCTATAATGGAAACTCTCCAATACATTTTTTTGCAATGATACTTCCCTTGTGGGTTTTAACTAAAAACTTATTTATTAAATCAAAAGAAAAGTATCCAATTTTCTTGGGAAATTGGGTAGATATGAAAGAGTGTGATGATCCAGAATCAAATAAATCATTTGATAAATTTTAAGATAGGATTAATGTACCTTCCACCACATCATTAGGTACTTCTAATTCAGCTGTGGTGATTTCATAAGTTTGGTCATCTCCCCTTAACCTATAATGTGGTAAATTTTCTTGATTCTTGGGAAATTGATTTGAATAATTCCATAATTCATTATATTTTAATAATTGAACATAATTTATTTGTTTCTAACCCTTTCATCCATTTTCTTGATGATACTTTTCTCTGCACTTATAACAAACTCTCAGTCCTTTCAAGCATTTCCCAAGATGATTCTTTCCATAATTTTCACATAATGGAAATTTCTTCATTCTCATATTCTTCTTTGATGCTTCACCCTTTCCATGGTTATCATAAGACCTCTTCTTCTCTTGATTTCCCTTTAACATATAAGATCTAAAAAATTCCTTCTCTATTTTGATGGAACTTAATACTATTTCATCATATGATGAAATTTGTTGAGAAGCAAGTTCCCTTTGGAAACTTGTCTTAATACCTTCAAATAAATGGTTAATCTTGTATTTCAAACCATTTATGTAATCTATAGAATACATGTCTAGTATTGTGAAGGTATCTTTATACTCTGCAATAATCTCTACTTCCCTTTGCTTTAAGCTAAGGAATTTTCTCTTCATTTCAGTTTGTTTCTAATGAGGGAAGTATTTTTCAAGAAACGTTTCTTTAAAATTTATCCATTCCATGTATTATATTTTGTCTTCCACCTTAGTATTATGGATCAAAGACCACCATTGATCATCATCACCCTTGAGGAAATATACTACCAATACTACCTTTTCATTTTCATTGCATCCCAATGCTAGAAATATATTCTCAAGAGACTTGATCCACTACTCAGCTACCACTGGATTAGTGGTCCCACTAAAATATGGGGGCTTATACAACATGAAACGATCCAACATATGTGTATTATGATTATTTTTTATAACCTGAGTAATTTGTACTAATATGGACATGATCTGATCATCTCCAACACAAATTGTGTTTACTTGATCAGTGGGGAAATCCCTACATTGTCTGTGGGTATTGATTCATTTCCTTCCATCGGGCACAATCACTGAATAATGACACATGCTAAGTTAGCTCATAATCATCATGAGTATTGAGCCAAAAATTCACTATAAGGAGTTATTATGATTTTCATGTTTATTTAAAATATAGTTCTCAAGGTTTCTACTAAACTTTCTATGATACCAACTATAAAAACCCTAGCCCCAGTAGCCCAGGGTTGGTGGTCATTTTATTACAATGGAATAGATACAAGTGATCACATCACCAAGGATCAATCAGTTTAGTGGTATTGAAGAAATAGATACATACATGGTTCCCTTTTTTACATTGGTAATTAAACATAAAACATAACCAAAGAAAATAAACCGCTTCTTATCACTTATTCAAAAATTTCATCTTCACAACCTTGGGAAAGAAAACAAATAAAAGGGTGAGCTCAAAATCTAATGGAAAGTAATAAATGAATACTGAATGAAGAGAATTATTAATCATTGGACGACATGTATCTAGAACATGAACCATTATACCCTAAATAAGGTTTAATTTTATGGGTAAAAACCTATCTTATTCTACTTAGAAGAAAAGACAAAGGGTTTTTCGCCAACTATTTTGTCTCATGAGACATGTTGATGCATCAAAGAGTTATTTATAACTGGGACCCACCCATCACTACAAGTCCAAAGCATTCTTCGTACATAGATTCAATTCAATAAAAACATTTAAATAAAACACCATATATAAAAATTATATACATCTAAGAAAATAATCATATCCATGATATAAGAGATATGAATATTTAATGAAATCTTCAATGAATGATGACCAAAAATAAAAGAGAAGTATACATACACCACAGACAAGGAATGTGTAGTCAAAGGGAATATCATAATGGTTTCCATGGAAGAATGGATTCAAATCATACTTAGGAACTCATAAGCTAAAATAGGAATATATCATGATAAATTATGTCCAAATAAAGTGAAATAATGTAAAAATAGTGTTTAAGAGACTTTAGAAATAAAACATTTTAGTGTGGTTTAAGGAAAATATTAAGGAGCATTTGAAGAGAAAAAGGAATAATATTTTATATAAAACTATAAATGAACAAAGATATATTTTCATGATAAAATTATTGATTTTAGAATAATAATGGGGGATTAAAACTAATTATGGATGGTACTTGAAAATGGGTAATAAATTGGGAAGTTCCCTTTAATTGGGCTTGCTTATCAGGAGGAATTGAAAAGAGAACCTTATAAAACATGTATTTCCCCATCAATGAAATATGAACTAATCTGGATACATTATATTGAATCATATATATATAATTTATAATAATTATATAAAAATAAATAATAATTACATTGGGGTAAAGAGAGATAAAGTGTAACCCGAATAAAAAATAGAGATTTGGGGAGAATCTCTTACCTTATGTCCGAAAGTATTCTGCACTTGAACTTAATGTCTTGGATGAGGAAATTGGATTCATTAATAATTTAATTTAGAAGCTATTAAACATTTATTTGATTCAATATAATTTTATTAAGTTCATTTATGTCCTTTTTTATGAGTTATAAGATTCAATTTTGTTGTTTGGGAGTGTTCGTTTCCTTAGTTTTCATGATTGGTGAACTTGTATACATGTATGAAAGACCATGTAAAATGGGAATAGTTATCCAGAATTGAAATTATATGTTATTAATGAACTTATAAAATATTAAATTGTCTTATATATCATTTTTCAGATATTAGGATGATTCATTAGATAAAACATTAATGATAACAGTTTAGACTATTTTGGTGTTTTTCGATCATCACACACTAGTTTTGTTTTGTTAATTAATATTATATATATATACTAGTTCCAGTGCACTAAATAAGTTATAATATACATTTAAAACTATATTTAAACCATTATAATGTTTTTATGACCAGACTTGAATATTATAATGGAAAATGAAAATGTATCATCCACGAAGACGACAAATCGACACATCACAAATGATATTTTCATTTTTAGAATAAAAGAGAGAGGAGAATGGTTTGACGATGGATTTTCTATTAACATAATAAAATTACAATATATATAATATACTGTAGTTATCATTCATGTTTGGATAGAGTATTTGAGGTAATTATATGTAAATAAATGAAATTGAAATAAATTGAAAGAGAATGATTAAGGGTTTTACCTCTTGAATTCTTCTCTTTGAGAACCACCTTAAGGAGCTTGGTTTTTTGGTCTTTTATTAATACCAAAGGCTCCTGGACATGGGGGAGAGACTTGGGAATAGTATTGGGCATAAATTTGACAAGCTTCAAGGCTTTGAGTTTTTGAGGAGAAGAGGTGGTGAGAGGTGATATTTATAGTGGAGGAGAGGGGTGTTTTTTATTATTTTATTCATTTATTTATTATTTTGGATCAAGACTATGAATAGTTTAAACCTTATCACTAAATATATTAAAATTTTGAATAATATTTTGATATTATGTTCTTACATCAGCCATACATTATCTATGACTCAATAATTCACATTTTATCTTATACCGTAAATTACCGTATTTCACTATTCACAAAAAAATCAATTATTTTAGAAAAATATCAAAAATTCACCCTAACCATTTTTCGGCATGTATAATTCAAAAATGAACTCCGTTTTATGAAAATAATTTTTTAAATATGTGAAATTTAATTTTTAATTAAAATCAGCATTTACTCAAAAAATACCAATTTTAAAATTATAACTGCTTTTATAACACTTTGAAAAATTAATCAAGGTCTCAAAAAATTATATTATAATCATAAGAAAACAAATAATTAATTTATGAATGTATCTTATGAAAATAAATTTTTCTTTTAAATCATTATATTAATTATAAAATTGTAAATAAACATTTATATTTTATAAAAATACCAATACTTAATTTATCACTTTCAAAATATTTATTTAATTTTACTATGATATAATTATATCATATTTTTATTTATAAGTTGCCTAAATTTTATTTATGCTTTCAAATGTGAGGTTATTATTCTATTAGCAGAATTACTATTCTTAAGGGTCGCATTACTATTCTAATTTTACTATGGTCTATGCTCTCTATTCCTACCAAACGACACACTGTCTTTTTTGAATTTGTGAAATGGAGGGAAAAAGTGTATGTGACCAAGGTATTCCCACTTTTTATAGTGCTTAAGCCATATATATTTCTTACTTTTATTAAAACAAAGACAAACGAATTCTCCTTCTGTACTCCAACCTGATAAGTTGGCATATGCTGGGAAGTCATTAATTATCCATAACAAAGCAGCTTGAAGTCTAAACATTTCATTAGTTGTTGAGTCAAAGTTCATTACACTATCTTCCCAAAAAAATTGCAACTTATCAATCAACGGTTGCATATAAACATCAATTTTATCACCAGTTCCTCTTGATCCATCAATTATAGTCAAAAGTAACCAAAAATGGTTTCTTAATACATGCATGTGGGGGAAGGTTGAATAGAACCAACACCACTGGCCATGTACTATGTGTCACACAAACCATGGACCTGAATGGGTTAATACCATCTGCTTCCAAACCTAGTCGAACATTACGACCATCTTGGTAAAAGTTTGGGTGTCTTTGATCAAACTCTTTCCATTGCAAAGAATCTGTCGGGTGAGTTGATTTATCAACCTCTTTGTTTCTCTTTGAATATCAAGTCATTAGTTTAACCATTTTAATTGTCATGAAGAATCGCTTCTGCCTTGGTTTTAGTGCGAAATAAAGCATTTGCTTAGCGGAAACTTGTTTCACTTGATTCAAGACCCCGCTCGAAAGAATTTGGCTACCATTAAATTAATCTTGTTATCCTTTCACCTAGATGAGTAGAAAGGAGTTCAAGTATTGAGTTGTGAATTATCTTTTCTGAAAAACATACAGTTATTTTGGTCGGCATTAATGGTCTCATATGTGAAACCAAGGACTTTGGTCAACTTGTAAGCTTAGTAGTATGACTCTGGAATCTTCACTCAAATGGTGAGTAACTTCTTCAATAGTATGAACAACATGTCTAATGAGGTGTATTTCCACTTATTCAAGGCCTTTAGGTGTAAAAAATCAATGAGGAACAATAATTTACTAAATTTAGAGTATCCATGCATTGTCAAGAATTTTGAAGAATTTTTATGCTTCTCTATCTGTAGAAGAATGGAGATTACTCCCACCAACATTATCATTTATGAAATTATTATCTTGAGGTTAAAATTGACGCATCATATCATTGAGAATTATGTTTATTGGATCAACTGTTCTCGAATCAACATTCATATGGATACTTTCTGATTGGTTAAATGGAATAGATTCTTCGGATCCATGACGTGTTCATGTCTTATAGTTTTTTGAAAAACTCTTTCATAAACAAACGTTTCATAACAGTGTCTCATTTGAAGAGGTATCTATGTACACATTTTTTCATGGACACCTAATCAAATAACTTTTAAATTCATTGGTGAAATCAATAGATCGCTTAATCCCCTCGTAACATTTAGTGTAAAACCTATTTAACATATCGATCTAGCTTTTATCCATATATGTATTTGATAGAAAGCAAATAATTGAAATATTTTATTTAAATTCTAAAGAAACTCATATCATTACAACGTACGAACCAATGAAGACACAGTGAGAAAATTTTGAAAGAGATGAGGAAAAAAATACTCAGTGACACCAAACCAGTTGGAAGAGTCATCAAATTTGGAATAAATAATATATATGAAAACAAAATCAAGAATAGTAATGATAAATCGGGATTCTTTGACAATTAATATCAAAAACATACCTTGATAAGGGAGTTTTTTTTTAAAACATTTTTAAAAAAATCAAAAACCGGTTAGGTTGATTTTTTTTTTTCAAAATGTGGCTCAAAGGCGGCATCTGTGATGCCGCCTTTGCATTACGGGTGAAAGGCGGCATCGTCGATGTCGCCTTTTCACTGCCAGCGTGGATCGGTGACGTGGAAAAGGCGGCACCCACGGTGCCGCCTTTTCCTTCGCGCCCTATAAAAGTGCAGAGCCCCCTCCCCTTATCCTCACTTCCAAACATCCATTATCTCTCAATTTCTCTCTTTTGTGGCGGCGTTCTTTAGTTTTAAATTTTTGGAAAGCTTTTAGAGGTATGGTTTTTAATTTAATGTTTTTTATTTTGTAGAATTTTTTTTAGTTAAATATTTTTATAATTTTAATGTTTTTTATTTAGTTTAATTGTTTATAGTTATATATTTTAAATCTTTAATAGTTTAGTTAGTTTTAAATTTTTTTGTTTATTAGATTGTTTATATATATTTAGGAATTATAGTTGTCATTAGTATAAATTAATTTAGGATTCTTTTAAATAAATTTTGGTAGCATAAAGACTATGTTATCTAAGCAATCAAGTCCTTGTCTGGGTACAAACAAGTGAATGTGGATCTGGCACAGATGTACCTAGGGGTAAAACCCAAAAACACTGATTTGAGCTAGACTCGAATGGGAACTAGTGCACGACAACGGACCTTGCTGCATTCTGGTTTGACACTCCCAGAGGATCACTACTGGAAATGGGTTCTATCCCCACGCACCTATTCCCACGGTTCTTTAAACCGTGGGGATAGTATGTTTTTTTGATGTTTATACCCACGGTTTTATTAAAACCGTGGGTATTAATTTTTTTTTCGAGCCCTTGTATCGGGTTCCTCCTCATTCTCTCCTCAAATCCGCGACGCATCGCTCTACCCTACCTCCCCAAGCCGCGACGCCGCTCCCCGACCACTGACTCCTGACCCTCCCCTCTCCTCTCCGACTCCCCTCCCCGGCCTCCGACTCCGGGCTCCGACTCCCGGCTCCGCCTCCCGGCTCCCGACTCGCGGCTCCCGACTCGCGGCTCCCGACTCGCGGCTCCCGACTCGCGGCTCCCGACTCACAGCTCCCGATTCGCGGCTCCCAGCTCCCGACTCCCGGCTCCCGACTCCCGGCTCGGCCTCCCGGCTCACGACCTGGACCTCCCGGCCTTCTCAGTAGTGATTTTTTTTATGCTGGAGTCCCAGATTTCCTGGTAATTTCTTACTCTTGGTTGATTTCCCATAATTTCATCATATTACCTCTTGATAATCAATTAGTGTTGTAGTCAAAGGTAGCAGTTGATGCATTCATAGGTTAATGGAGTGGTTTGATTCTAAATTTTTTTAAGCAATTTCATTTTTTTATGATGGAATACTAAAAGATGAATGATATAAATATCCTGATTATCAAACCCAGTGAGAATATTTCCCCAAATTAATTTAGCATTGATAATCCTAAGATGCACTATTTTGGCCTTAAAATAGTATATATGAAGGTATGTACATACACATGTTGAGCAGTTCCGGGTGGTTGTTTATAAATCTATCAAGTTTCAGGTGTTGGCTTGGTTCCTCTTTGAGGAAGGGTACCCTTCCAATTCCTCAAATTTATTAATGCATTAATTAGTTTCTTACTACACATTTTCTTTGTTTTTAGTTAATGCAGTGAATACATTAGATTAAATTCCTCTTAATCTTGAATTTAGTATGTTTCATGATTTAAGAGTTAAAGGTAATAAATGATTGTTTCATAAGAAATATCATGTTTATATATTAAAACCCCTCCAACAGAGGTGCGCTGTCTTCAAGTTAAAAAACAATTATTAGACTTTTAGGATTTATTGTCTTGTTGTACTGATATTTCTTTATGAATTGATGTTATGTTTGAATTATGTCATATATGACCCCTAATGGAATTAAAAAAACTAAGTTTTCCTTTTTAAAT
This sequence comes from Viscum album, assembly GCA_963277665.1. Lineage (NCBI taxonomy): Eukaryota > Viridiplantae > Streptophyta > Magnoliopsida > Santalales > Viscaceae > Viscum > Viscum album. The sequence goes on along the minus strand of OY728129.1, from coordinate 1,418,867,850 downwards.
GATTAAATAACCAAGGAACCGTTTAAGTTCTTTGACCGGTTTTTATATTGGAATTACCCATGTAGAATTGTTTCCCATAATTTTCATTTTAGTATGTTGACATGTTTGAGCCACCATTCGGTGAGCCTTAGATTTAAATTTCTAAGGGTATGATTTTCTATATTAAATGGCTTGAATTATCTTTTGAATTTCAGAATGGAAATTACCCTGTATGCACAACATTTAACCCGCCTAATGTAAGTGCTTCAATGTAATAATAAACTGTGAAATAGAAATTTTAAAGTATACTAAGTACATGAATTAGCCGTATTAGATGTAATTGAAAAATATGTTGCGTATTCATAGAACCCCTTACCATGTTAATGGAAGGTACCAGAGTGAACCTTGATTATTGAAAATGCCTTAAATGGATTAAATGAGTGGTTTCAAGCTACATGGCCTTGTCACACTAATGAAAGGCTAGGGTTGAACAAAATTGACTTATTGATTAATTATTACTTGATTAAAGGGTTTCATGCTACTTGGACTTGTCACACTAATCAAAGGAAAGGCTTGAACCAAATGGAATATTATATGAATTCAATATCAAAGTAGGTGTGGCCTGACTCAAGCTCACCTTGGATACTTGAGAGAAAGCCTTGAGCACTCAAGGACCCTATTCCGAATTCAAGGATACAACATTCTTAGGTTGAGACCTACATAGAACCTGATCCTTGTCTAACTTTAGATGCCTTGTATGACACCATATAATCCCTCATGTATTACAACAAGATTCCTTAGATACACTCCTTGGTTCCAGAATTGACAAGTAGGTGCCATGGTTAAATCCTAGCCCAATCTTTTCTTAGACCCATTTTACCTTGGATGAACTTCTTAGACTAGATAGTCCTCTTATTGTGGAATTAGTTGGACTGTTATCCTTGGATTACACTCTTACCCCATGTGAGGCTATAGTTATTACTAAGTTGTTGACACTTGAGGTCTATGATTCCTTGGTTATAACCTTGGAACTTCATTATTAAATATCATTACATGTTTTCTTCTCACATCTTAGAACCTCAATATCTTTCTCATATAAATTATATTTAAACTGGATAAAATTGATTAATGAAATGGTTACACATTCTGACACCAGTCAAAGGCTAAAGAAGGTATAACTGCTATGTGTCCCATAGGAACCTATACGGGTGATGTTTATTTATCTCTCTATTATTATTCTATATACCAGTGAACTATATATTTTATACTACACTATCTAGATTGGGCTGGACATCAGTGGTTCCATCCTATTATTATTTATATCTCACACCCTACTCAGGCCGCTATTACATTGGGATACTCGAGTATACTTTCATTTTCTCAGGACCTTGGACCTTGCTTTTCAATGTATGCTTGTAACTAGAGTTAGGAGAAAAGGACTGAGTTGGATCTCGGGATGCTCAAGGAGATCGCCCATGGGGTTTTGATGTGACTTTATTATTTTTTTATTTTATTGAAAATAATGATGTAATGTTTACTACTTTTAGATATGTATCATTACCATGTCATGCATTCATCTGTTGTTTAAACTACCATTGACCACTTTAATTCAGTTATAATAATATTTATCTTATGCTGCTTTGTCATTTATTTACTACCTCTTTCATTGTTGATTGTTATTTATTCAATTTTACCACTGTGTATATGTGATAAGAGGGTATAGTCCCCACTATCACCTCTCGAGACCCTCACTACAAGTCAAAAACCTCTAACGTATGGGGAGACTCACCAGCCCCCCTACCCTACACAACCTCTCCCCCTCCCTCTACTGCACCAGTCCCTCCCCCTCCCCCTTCCCTTGCACCAGCCCCTCCCTTAACCCCCTGCTGCAACATCCCCTCCCCCTGCACCAGCCCCTCCCCCTCCCCCCTCTTGCACCAGCCCCTCCCCCTACCATGCACCAGCCCATCCCCCCCACCAGCCCCTACCCCCCCCCCCCCCACTACACCAGCCAGCCCCTCCCCCTCCCCCCTTCCCTTACATCAGCCCCTCCCCCCCCACACTGCACCCCCACCAGCCCCTTACCCCATGCTTCCCCAGCCCCACCACCAGCCCCTCCCCCTCCCACTTTCCCTGCTGCACTGGCCCCTCCCCCTTTCCCTGTTGCACCAACCAACCCTCTCCCTCCCCCCTGCACTACTTTCCATGTGGAGTGTCTTTTTTAACTTTTTTCTTTAGTTTACATCTCAAGGAAGACCTTTTTCTCTTTTTCCCTACTTATTCAATCATGAACTCCTCTTGTCATTAAATACTTGTCATTAAATATGTTTTTCTAGCTACTAATATTCTTTGATTGATTTAATAATAAAATTGATTGTAATGATTTTTTTAAATATGATTTACATTGTTGATTGAATGATAATTTTTTTTCTTGTTATAGAATGGATAGAAGCTGGATGTATCGTACCGATCGGATTTCAACCGAGTTTCAAAATAATTTGGAGAATTTTTTAGATTTTGCATTTAGCAATGCGTCAGATGGAGGTTGTATACAGTGTCCCTGCTATAATTGTGTTGGAAGACCATGGTTAAGACGAGAAGAAGTTAGTTACCATTTAACGAAATTTGGATTTCAAGCAAACTATAATGTTTGGTTTCACCATGGAGAGACGAGTCAATCTTCGACTGTTCATAAACGAAATGAACGAAGTGACATGGAGAATTTGATATTTGATCGGTTTCCATATGTGCATCATTCCGAGAGAGATAGAATGCCGGTGCAAGAAGACAATGATATCAGTACACATGAGGAAAATGCTGAAAATGATGATGTTGACATAGTGAAAAATTTATTGGATGATGCCAGAACTCCAGTATATCAAGAATGTACTAGAATGACCAAGTTGGAATTTTTAATGCGGTTATATCATGGGAAAACTATGTATGGGATTTCTAATACTGCCATTGATTATATTCTTACATTTTTGAAGGACTTGCTTCCTGATGGTGCAGATATTCCCTCAAATCATTACATGGCATGGAAATTAATTAAGCAGCTTGGATTTGCTACTAATAAAGTCCATGCTTGTCCGAAAGATTGCAGTTTATTTTTGGAGGAAACAGCTGACCGTAATGACTGTAAAGACTGTGGTACATCTCGATGGAAGACAAATGCAGATGGAACACCGTCTCGTGTGCCACAGAAAGTCATGTGGCACTTTCCATTGATTCCCAGACTTCAAAATCTATTCATGTCTCCAGAAATCTCAGACAATATGTGATGGCACGATGTTGAGAGAATTAAAGGAAATGATGAGCTGGTCCATCCAGCAGATGGATTAGCATGGCGGACATTTGACGCACAACATCCTGATTTTGCAGCTGAGGTGCGTAATGTCAGATTGGGCCTATCATGTGATGGTTTTAATCCGTTTGGTTAGATGCTTACTGCTCATAGCACGTGGCCGGTTTTTATTCATGTTTATAATCTTCCTCCGTGGATGTGTATGAAAAAACCTTTCACTTTCTTGAGTATACTGATATCTGGACCTTCGGATCCTGGTAATGACATAGATGTATACTTGCAGCCTTTAATAAAAGAGTTGAAACAACTTTGGGATTTAGGTGTGCAGACATTTGATGCTTCTTCAAAGAATACGTTTCAGATGCGTGCTGCCCTTCTATGGACCATAAATGATTTCCCTGCCTATGCAATGATGTCTGGGTGGAGCACGAAGGGAAAACTTTCATGTCCCGTTTGTATGAAGAATACACGATCGAGAAGGCTTAAATATCGTCGTAGTTTCAGTTTCATGGGGCATCGCCGATTCTTGCCAATGGATCATCAATACAGGAAGAATCGTCGGAGGTTTGATAATAATGTTGACATTGAAGAACCACCTCAACGTATGTCAGGAAGTGATGTGCTTGATGAATTGAAAGATTTCAGCTTTTCATTAGGAAAAGGTCATTTGACATCTCGAAAGAGGAAGAATGCTGATACTGAAGTCATTTACAATTGGAAAAAGAGAATTATTTTTTTTGTGTTGCCATATTGGTCTACTAATTTGTTACGTCATTGTTTAGACGTAATGCATATTGAGAAAAATATATGTGAAATGTTGCTTGAAATTCTTTTGAATATTAAGGGGAAGACCAAAGATGACTTCCGATCTCGTCGGGATTTATTGGATTGGGGTATTCGACCAGAACTACATCCTGTTTGTATCGGTGAAAACAAATGGAAAGTTCCCTGTGCTTCTTATGTGATGACACAGGCAGAGAAAGATCAATTTCTGGCAGTATTGGAGAATATTAAGGTTCCAGACGGCTATTCCAGCAACATATCTAAACGAGTCAACAGAAGACATTTGAAATTGAAATCCCTAAAAACTCATGATTACCACATCCTTCTTCATGAATTGATTCCAATAGCAATTCGACATTTGCTATCCAATAATGTAAGGGTGGCAGTGATTCGGTTGTGTCATTTTTTTAGAGACCTTTGTGCTAAAAGGTTATCCAAATCATTGTTGATAAAAATGCAGCAAGAGGCACCATTAATTCTGTGTGAGTTGGAAAAAATTTTTCCTCCATCCTTTTTCACTTGCATGCTGCATTTAACAGTTCATCTTCCAACTGAGACACTTCTTGGGGGACCAGTTGCTTTTCGGTGGATGTATTCCACTGAAAGAAATATGTGCACAATGAAATCATATGTCCGAAATAAGAATTATCCTGAAGGTTCCATTGTGAGGAGTTATCTGGCCCAAGAATGTATGGATTTTTGTTCAATGTATTTGTCTGATGTGAGCACAAGACATAATCGACCAATGAGAAATGAAGATGAGCAGTATGAGGAAATTCAACCCTCGTTTCCATCTCTTCCCCAAACAGGTGGAATTGTCGGGTCATATACATTGGTTACATTGAGCTCTGAAGAGCGGAATATGGCACATCGTACAGTCTTGTTTAATTGTGGTTTGTTCGATGCCTATATCAAGTAAGTAATTTGAATATATATATGTTATCTCATATGATATCATATCACATATACCTTATACTTTTATTGTCATTTTATGTAGAGAACATAAACAAATTATAAGTAGAGTTCATCGGTCTTTGCCGTTGAGAAGGAGAGAGGCTATGCATAGCCAAGAGTTCCCAGCTTGGTTGAAATCAAAGGTATGACCATTACATTAAATACCTTAAAATATAGATATATATTTAATTATATTACTCATGTATTCCAGGTATTGAGTTTACCTGCTGACTTCATTTCTCAAGAATTAAGAGCGTTGGCTTTTGGTCCCAATTCTTTGGTTCGTGACTGCAAATCTTTAATAATCAATGGATACAAATTTGTTACAACTGATAAAGCGGTGAAAATGAGAACACAGCATGATGGCGTTATGTTAATTGCTAGAACGGATTTTTATGCCAGTGCATCTGATAGTCGACCTCGATATGAAGATGTGTATTATTATGGACTGGTTGAGAAAATATTGTTATTGGATTACTACTCTCGAGGTCGAGTCACTATGATGCAATGTAAATGGTTTGATTCAATGACGCGCCATGGTACATTTATTGATGATTGCGGATTTAGAGTTATTGACATGAGTCGATTCCTGCATACCGATGAACCATACATTTTGGCATCAATGGCAAAACAAGTGTTTTATGTGAAAGATCATCTGAACCCTGATTACGGTGTCATTAATGAAGTAATCCCAAGACATATTTTTCATGATGCTGGGGATGAAATTGTCACCATTGACGCCCCCATCGGTGATAGCCAAAATATTGCATTTGATGACACAAATTGTCCCATTGTGAGGGATGATGTTGAACCTGAGGTAGTGGAGGGTAATATATAAAAGCAACCATATATATTCAGAGTTCATTCAGTTTACCTTGACGTGAGTTTCTCAGGTTGGTACTAATTTAATTACTTTAATTTACTTTTAGTTTGAAATGATATGTCTGTTTTAGTAATGTTTGGTTTCGTTTCATTTAATTCTATTTCTTTCAATTCAGAAAAGTGGTTTTAAAATGTGGTTTTAAAAATTGTATAACTTGGTTGTAAATTATCATTACTGAAAGATGTTATGACATTTTTTAAGTAGTATCTATGATTTGTAAAAATTGTTGCTAAAAAATATTTATTTCATTCTTATGCAGATTATGAAGAAAACTACAGAAGCTCGCAGGAAGAGATTATTTGATGCTGATCCTATTAGACGTGAGCGCGAGTTGTCTTCAGTGAGTATATTAATTTAAATATTTATCTTCTGCATTACAAATAATATCAAGTTCATATTTTTGATCCAATTATTTAGGGACATGTAACTCCAGAGAATCCTCTTCCCAGTATGGGACCGAGTAGGGATCCTCCTAGACCTAGGCGGAGCTCCCGTCTTACCACTCCCCACACTGACCCATTAGTGGACATCCCATCTACCACACATGTCCGCCCTCCGCTTGAGACCCCTGGGATGTTCCCATACATGCCGCCATCATCATCCCGTTTACCCTCTTTTTCCCATTCCATGTCCACGCCGACTCGACCGATGTTCTCACCTGCACAGTTTTCATATCCATTCATGTATCCCCAGACCTACTATGCATATTCTGACATGTCTACGCCACATCCTTTTCCTACCATCCATCCTACACATATTGAGTCTGTTCCTTCAGTTTCCACTCCTGTTCATGAAGATCAGCCGGAGCATGCTGTGGAACAGATACTTCCTTCAGAGGATGCTGATCCAGCACAGTCTACGGATGCCTCACAGCCTATTCAGGAGCCTGCATCAGGTTTTTTTTATTATAAATGTTCCAAATTATAGCATTTCACTTTTTTTCTATTGTATTGTCACCTAACTCTTCTCTTGTCACCTCTTATCTTATTTAGTGGGATCTTCTAGTAGGCGACGTGGGCGCACTCGAATGAGGGATGCTTGGAATCGTGAAACTCAGATTATGGTGGATTACAATTCTCAAAATCAAATGGTAGGTAAAAATGCTAAGGAGTGTAGAAGTTTCATGGCTACTTTAGCCAAATATCATGATATCGTTCCGGTGGAACCGGTCTCATGGAGACATATCAGTGCTGACATCAAGGATAGGGCATGGGCGCAGATATGGGTACGAAAATTTTATAAATTTATATTGATATTAGTAATGTATTTATATGACTTAACATGTTTGTTGCAGAGTCGATTTAACTTTCCTAACGGTGAAGCTGCCAAAGCTGCTAGGTTGAGTGATCTTGGAGAGTATTGGCGGTCATACAAGTATGAGTTAAATATTGGTTGGAGGAGCAGAGTGGGTACTGAGTTAGAGGGTGTACCCACAAACCCTGACTGTCCAAAAAGTCAATATCAAAAAATGACCGCACATTGGAATACTGAACAGTATAAGGTACTACCCATCTTTACTGTTTTTTATATAAAATTTAATTTTTATTACTTGTATTGTTTTTTGTTTCTTAGGAAGTGTCAGCGAAAAACAAAAAAAACAAAGATGAAATGATATATCTACACACATTGGGGCGCACTACAATGCCCGATAAAGAGAAGCGGCTGGTACGTTCATCTGAATTAAAATAATGTCCTTATTTATAACATGTCATCATAACTTATTCATGCTTTCCCTTGGTTAGTCCATGTCTTTACCTCAATGTTTGTGGGTCTTTGTTGCAACTCACTTCAATCCAATATTTTGCATTTATCATATATGGTTGTAATTCAAATTTGTGCACTTCTTATATGCAGCAAGCTGATTTGGGCATTGAAGGTCCTGTACCTCGTGCCAAATTATTCTGCTTCAGTAGGAAAAAAAAAGATGGAACTGCAGTTAATTCACAAACACAAGATAAAATTGTAAGTTTGTTTATTTATATTTCAAACATTTATACGAAATTCATAATTTAATATGTTTATAATTTCAACAGTCTGCCTTGGAGGCCATGGATGAGAAGGAAGCTGACAACTTAGGGCCAAATGATCATTTCAGTCAGGTGTTAGGTGTGGAGCATCCAGGAAGAGTCCGTTGTAGACCAGGCAAAAACATTGTCCCCTCTAGGTATTGGTCATCATCAGACTCCTCTAAGGCCTCTGAGTGGAAAGTGCGCGTTCTGAATTAGCTGCGACAAAGAAAATAGTATTAGAGGAGCGTGAAAAAAGTAAGCTGATGAATGAACATTTCATGAAAGCTCTGTCAGTTTTGAGTCAGTCACTACCATCAGAGGTTGCTGCCACTTTTCATTCATGTATGACATCAATGCGCTCTTTAAATAATGCCTCGGGTGATTCCCATGAGGGTCCTAGTGGCGATAACGGTGGTGGCGATAGAGCTGACGACGATGTTGCTGATGATGTGTTGGTGATGAGATTGCTGATGATGATGCTGACGGTGCGGTTGGTGATGATGTTGCTGTCGATGTTGCTGCTGATGATGATGATGCTGGACATGAGGATGACAGTGATGGCGATGGGGGGGGATATTAATCCCCTCCATTTTTGACTTAGCAGAGAGACGTGTGTTGGAGTTTAATGTTTTTTTTTTGTATTGGTGGACTGCTTGTATGTGAATTTCTTTATGCAATGAAATGCATTTTGGATATGTTTTCATCAGGGGTGTTATTTGTCAGTTATTTAGGTAATTTTCACATGCCATTCTGTTTACTCCTTGTTTTTTCATGAACTTTCTGCAGGGGGAGGTGGGGGGGGTGGGCAGGGGGGAGGGGGAGGGGGGGCTGGGCAGTGGGAGGGCTGGGCAGGGGGGGAGGGGAGGGGGAGGGGGAGGGGGGAGGGGCAGTGGGGGGCTGGGAAGTGGGGGGCTGGGCAGTGTGGGGGAGGGCTGGGCAGGAGGGGGAGGGGGAGGGGGAGGGGGAGGGGGGAGGGGGTGGCTGGGCAGGGGGGGGAGGGGGGGTGCTGGGCAGTGGGGAGGGGAGGGGGGGGTGCTGGGCAGTGGGGAGGGGAGGGGGGTGGCTGGGCAAGGGGGGAGGGGGGGGCTGGGCAGGGGGGGAGGGGGTGGCTGGGCAGTGGGGGGGGTGGCTGGGCAGTGGGGGGGGGGGGCTGGGCAGTGGGGGGGGGCTGGGCAGTGGGGGGGGGGGGGCTGGGCAGTGGGGGGGGGGGCTGGGCAGTGGGAATCCTGCACTAATAAGTGCGAGATCTCTACAACAGGTATGTTTTCCTAAAATTGTGGAATAAACCTCCCTACCATGCATCATTTTTCATTTGCATTTACACACTATATGAATGCAGGTTATTGGTCGTAAAATCATGGAGTTGACCCCCTTTTCATCCAACATATCAATGCAGGTGATATGTTTTAACTATTGACTCCACTGTATATTGATTTTTGTGGGTCATGTTTAAGAGTTGCTAGACATACTTTGATTGTTCTCATCCCAGCATAGCGATGAACCAAAATATTGGTGAATGTGCATGGGCTGATGGAATGAATGCCTTCAATTTACAAGCATGGAGAAGAAACTGACTGGTATTTCTTATCATCATATTCAGGCTTTTTATTCTGCATTTTAATCTGCACTTTAGTATTTTATTGTCATGTAGTAATAACAAAATTTCTATATGACATTTCATTGCTTATGAGTCTTATATATTGGAATCATTGAACACACATGCATTCTGAATGTCCAATTTTTTTTTCCTGCTCGTTGGTTATTGGTTTTAATCTAGCTTCTTTCATTTGGTTGGCATTTCCGATCACTTTTGTGCTGAATATGTTTTCCATCTGTTGCTGGCAGGGGGACAAGCAGGACGACACCTTGCGGCGGTTACTCCTCCTTAGAGAAACATTGAATGGTTAGCTCTATAATTTTTCGTATTTCCTCATTCCTAAACTATATCTCCTCTCAGCGCTGCCTCTCATCCATCTTTCCACAAAACGTGCATAGCAGGTGGTACAAAAGCTCAATTCAACTGAAAACATTGGTTTGGAATTGTCTGGCATATTTTATTCCTCTAGGTATTCCTACACATTTCTAGATCTCCAAACCTCACCGAATTAGGTATATCAGGGGTCATCCAATCCTCTATTCATCACAGATTAGCATTCATTTCTTTAAATCTTCTGAGAAAACACCCTCTCATGCCATCCATATCATCCTATTTGAAACTAAGTGGAAGATGTTGCCCCGCGGATGTCGCTGGACCGGGCCAACACGCTGCGGTCACGCTGCGGTCACGCCGCGGTCACGCCGCGGTCACGCCGCGGTCACGCCGCGATCACGCCGCGGTCACTCCGCGGTCACGCCGCGGTCACGCCGCGGTCACGCCGCGGTCACGCCGCGGTCACGCCGCGGTCACGCCGTGATTTGGCCCTGCTCCAGGACGACACCCTGCGGCGGTTACTCCTCCTTAGAGAAACATTGAATGGTTAGCTCTATAATTTTTCGTATTTCCTCATTCCTAAACTATATCTCCTCTCAGCGCTGCCTCTCATCCATCTTTCCACAAAACGTGCATAGCAGGTGGTACAAAAGCTCAATTCAACTGAAAACATTGGTTTGGAATTGTCTGGCATATTTTATTCCTCTAAGTATTCCTACACATTTCTAGATCTCCAAACCTCACCGAATTAGGTATATCAGGGGTCATCCAATCCTCTATTCATCACAGATTAGCATTCATTTCTTTAAATCTTCTGAGAAAACATCCTCTCATTCCATCCATATCATCCTATTTGAAACTAAGTGGAAGATGTTGCCCCGCGGATGTCGCTGGACCGGGCCAACACGCTGCGGTCACGCCGCGGTCACGCCGCGGTCACGCCGCGGTCACGCCGCGGTCACGCCGCGGTCACGCCGCGGTCACGCCGCGGTCACGCCGCGGTCACGCCGCGGTCACGCCGCGGTCACGCCGCGGTCACGCCGCGGTCACGCCGCGGTCACGCCGCGGTCACGCCGCGGTCACGCCGCGGTCACGCCGTGATTTGGCCCTGCTCCAGGACGACACCCTGCGGCGGTTACTCCTCCTTAGAGAAACATTGAATGGTTAGCTCTATAATTTTTCGTATTTCCTCATTCCTAAACTATATCTCCTCTCAGCGCTGCCTCTCATCCATCTTTCCACAAAACGTGCATAGCAGGTGGTACAAAAGCTCAATTCAACTGAAAACATTGGTTTGGAATTGTCTGGCATATTTTATTCCTCTAAGTATTCCTACACATTTCTAGATCTCCAAACCTCACCGAATTAGGTATATCAGGGGTCATCCAATCCTCTATTCATCACAGATTAGCATTCATTTCTTTAAATCTTCTGAGAAAACATCCTCTCATGCCATCCATATCATCCTATTTGAAACTAACTGGAAGATGTTGCCCCGCGGATGTCGCTGGACCGGGCCAACACGCTGCGGTCACGCCGCGGTCACGCCGCGGTCACGCCGCGGTCACGCCGCGGTCAGGACGCGGTCACGCCGCGGTCACGCCGCGGTCACGCCGCGGTCACACCGCGGTCACGCTGCGTTCACGCCGCGATCACGCCGCGGTCATGCCGTGATTTGGCCCTGCTCCAGGACGACACCCTGCGGCGGTTACTCCTCCTTAGAGAAACATTGAATGGTTAGCTCTATAATTTTTCGTATTTCCTCATTCCTAAACTATATCTCCTCTCAGCGCTGCCTCTCATCCATCTTTCCACAAAACGTGCATAGCAGGTGGTACAAAAGCTCATTTCAACTGAAAACATTGGTTTGGAATTGTCTGGCATATTTTATTCCTCTAAGTATTCCTACACATTTCTAGATCTCCAAACCTCACTGAATTAGGTATATCAGGGGTCATCCAATCCTCTATTCATCACAGATTAGCATTCATTTCTTTAAATCTTCTGAGAAAACATCCTCTCATGCCATCCATATCATCCTATTTGAAACTAAGTGGAAGATGTTGCCCCGCGGATGTCGCTGGACCGGGCCAACACGCTGCGGTCATGCTGCGGTCACGCCGCGGTCACGCCGCGGTCACGCCGCGGTCACGGCGCGGTCACTCCGCGGTCACGCCGCGGTCACGCCGCGGTCACGCCGCGGTCACGCCGCGGTCACGCCGCGGTCACGCCGCGGTCACGCCGCGGTCACGCCGCGGTCACGCCGTGATTTGGCCCTGCTCCAGGACGACACCCTGCGGCGGTTACTCCTCCTTAGAGAAACATTGAATGGTTAGCTCTATAATATTTCGTATTTCCTCATTCCTAAACTATATCTCCTCTCAGCACTGCCTCTCATCCATCTTTCCACAAAACGTGCATAGCAAGTGGTACAAAAGCTCAATTCAACTGAAAACATTGGTTTGGAATTGTCTGGCATATTTTATTCCTCTAAGTATTCCTACACATTTCTAGATCTCCAAACCTCACCGAATTAGGTATATCAGGGGTCATCCAATCCTCTATTCATCACAGATTAGCATTCATTTCTTTAAATCTTCTGAGAAAACATCCTCTCATGCCATCCATATCATCCTATTTGAAACTAACTGGAAGATGTTGCCCCGCGGATGTCGCTGGACCGGGCCAACACGCTGCGGTCACGCTGCGGTCACGCCGCGGTCACGCCGCGGTCACGCCGCGGTCACGCCGCGGTCACGCCGCGGTCACGCCGCGGTCAGGACGCGGTCACGCCGCGGTCACGCCGCGGTCACGCCGCGGTCACGCCGCGGTCACGCCGCGGTCACGCCGCGGTCACGCCGCGGTCACGCCGCGGTCACGCCGCGGTCACGCCGCGGTCACGCCGCGGTCACGCCGCGGTCACGCCGCGGTCAGGACGCGGTCAGGACGCGGTCACGCCGTGATTTGGTTCTGCTCCAGGACGACACCCTGCGGCGGTTACTCCTCCTTAGAGAAACATTGAATGGTTAGCTCTATAATTTTTCGTATTTCCTCATTCCTAAACTATATCTCCTCTCAGCGCTGCCTCTCATCCATCTTTCCACAAAACGTGCATAACAGGTGGTACAAAAGCTCAATTCAACTGAAAACATTGGTTTGGAATTGTCTGGCATATTTTATTCCTCTAGGTATTCCTACACATTTCTAGATCTCCAAACCTCACCGAATTAGGTATATCAGGGGTCATCCAATCCTCTATTCATCACAAATTAGCATTCATTTCTTTAAATCTTCTGAGAAAACATCCTTTCATGTTGTCCGAACCAGATCATCCTCATCCTCTGCACATGTCATCTGAACCGGATCAGCCTGTTGTGATAGAAATTCAATGTCTGCTTTTGACTGAATTTCACACCAAACCAAGAGATAATAAATGAGTCAAACAATCAGACAAATGGTTTAGGTTCTTTTTCCTCTGCTCACTACACCTATGACTCTAAAACTCTGGATGCCACTGGCACTGCTATAAAAACCAGAAAACTCTCCACTAATCTAAACGTCATTCATACCACTGGTTGTCCTATAAAAAATAGGAATCCTCATATTAGTCTAAAGTCTCTTTAGGCTAAGGCACAAACAAAACACACTAACATTGATAAACAAGGTACCTTGACACTGGAACCTATAAAACATACAAAAGGAAGCACAACCTCTGTACAAGACCCCACGCTAATGCAGGCACATTTTGAACCCATCGGGCAGAGGCCCCTTCCATTAGATCTGGACGCTATCAAGATGCAGAATATAGATGATTCAAAGGACCCAGGTACACCTACTCTTCATTCTATTAATTTAACTTTTGTTGGTGCTAAATCTGTAGATAATATGAACTATTATGAACAGCCTGTATCCCTGTTATCTAACCAAAATACCATTTCGTTGATGCTATATAACATGAACATTACAAACTCAATTAAGAATGCTTCAAGAAATGAACCAATAAAGAAGAACTCTGGCAGGGGGACAAGCAGGGGGCAGGGTGGGGGGGGGGGGCTGGCAGGGGGCAGGGGGGGGCTGGCAGGGGGACAAGCAGGGGGCAGGGGGGCAGGCAGGGGGACAAGAAGGGGGCAGGGGGGGCTGGCAGGGGGACAAGCAGGGGGCATGGGGGGCTGGCAGGGGGACAAGCAGGGGGCATGGGGGGGGGGGGGGCTGGCAGGGGGGCAAGCAGGGGGCCAGGGGGTGGGGGCAAGCAGGGGGCAGGGGTGGCTGGCAGGGGCAGGGGGGGCTGGCAGGGGGACAAGCAGGGGGTGGCAGGGGGGGCTGGCAGGGAGACATGCAGGGGGTGGCAGGGGGGGGGACTAGCAGGGGGCAGGGGGGGACCAGCAGGGGGCAGGGGGGGACTAGCAGGGGGGTGGCAAGGGGGGACAAGCAGGGGGGAGGGGTGTCCAGCAGGGGGGAGGGGTGTCCAGGCAGGGGGGACTGGTAGGGGGCAGGGGGGGGCTGGCGGGGGGACTAGCAGGGGGCGGGGGGGGGGGGGGGGCTGGCAGGGGGACAAGCAGGGGGAAGGGGGGGCTGGCATGGGGACAGGGGGGGTGCTGGCTGGGGGACAGGGGGGGCTGGCAGGGGGGGCTAGCAGGGGGCAGGGGGGTGTCCAGGCAGGGGGGACTGGTAGGGGGCAGGGGGGGCTGGCGGGGGGGGCTGGCGGGGGGCAGGGGGGGGCTAGCAGCGGGCAGGGGGGGGGAGGTAGTTGTTCATACTCAATTTTCAAAAACAAGTCATCTTCATTTGTGGATAACACAACCTGATCAATGAGGGTGGAATTAAGGTCCACTTCTAGAAGAACTCTAGCAAAATGCACATTATTCTAGCAAAATACCCATAATGTGCCTCCTCAGTTGCTCTATCCATTTTGATGGGAATGCCAATTGTAGATGTAATGTCAAATAATATCCTGGGGGGGGGGGCTGGGTGCAGGTGGTACTGGGGGTGCAGGGGGGTGTCAAGGGTGGGGAGTGGGTTTGGGTTTGGGGGGGGGGGGTCTGTCCATGGGGTGTCTAGGGGGTCCAGTGAGGGGGGGTTGTCCAGCAGAGGGAGGGGGTGTCCAGCAGGGGGAAGGGGTGCTAAACATGGTCTCAGTGTATGGCAATGTGTGCAAGGATGCATCAGCAAACATCAACAGAGACTCCCAGAAGAGAGAGAAGATATGGATGCAAAAGTAGATCTAGTTAAATACAGAAATTTCTTTTAATTCTGGCCAAATGTGAATATATATTAATCCATCACCATCATAAATGGGCAGGGCCTGGAGGGAAAGAGGGCCACATCTGGCATTTACATCAGAGGGGCGTGTGGAGAAAATGTGTGAAGAGGAGACACATCTAAGGGCCCACGCATTGGGAAAGCACATCCGGGACACATTAAAGGAGACACAACGGGAGGGTGAGGGTGCAACACGGGAGGCGCAGTCGAGAAGGGGTAGCACGATCGACATGAGAAGTGTAACATCAAAGGGTGACACTCGCAGTAGGAAGAGAGGGTGGCGCGGCAGCTGGTCCAGAGGTACGCATGGATAGGTCACCCAAGGGCTACCGCCCCACTTAGGAGAATCCCCTAGGTTTTTTTTCTAAGAGAAAAAAAGGAGAGACCGAGCTGGGATCAATACATAATGATGTGGGACGAGACTAATACATAACCCAATACCCAAGATACCTCCTATGGAAGGCCCTAGCCATTATTTAGAGTGAATAATAATGATTAATTAATACATAATGTCCAATGTGGGACAGGACTCAATACACACCCTATAACAATAAAGGTCGGTAGATGCACCTGTTAATAGGGTAGAGTGAAAAATACACAAATTAAATGAAATAGAGAAATGTCAAAAAGAAAACTTAGGCAAGTCATCCAAAATGATTTTACTATTAATGGTTTCAATAAAATTATGAACTTTATGCGGCGTTTGATTCATGCAGTCAACCCAATTTAAACAGATTTAAGGTTTGTTTATTGTTATTGTTGTACATATTTTTAAAATTATAATATATTTTTATTGACATAACTGTATTTTAATTATTGCAAATTACTTTCCCTTTCATCGTAAACCAGACACCCTTTTTTTTACTCTTTATCACATTTACTTTATTCATCGTTCCTTTCATTTTCATTCCACCAAATGGGACCTAAAGGTCATAAGATGCTAGAGTTCTATAATAGCATAAAATTTAAAGCTAGAGAAAAAAATGTACAAATATATAATGTAATAGTGATTAAGATAATTAGAAAAAGAAAAGAAAAATATGTAAAAGGATGGAGTGGTGGTGTTGCATATATTGCAATATGCATTGTATTATATAAATTATGCATCATATTAGTGGATCAATAAAAGAACACACACGCATGGCGGAGAAAAACTACAGGAGCAACAACACTCAAGGGAACCTCTCCATTCCTTATTCTTCATTTGTCAGCCTCTCCTCTACTGGATCGATCAAATTGAAGGCTGGGTTTTTTTTTTTTTTGTTCACCTCCTCCATGCTCGGTTGGTTGGAAGGCTGCAACACGGGTAATATTTTTCTTCCTTTTTTTCCTTACTTCCACCCCCTCCTATTTTCTAAAACATGTAAGGAATTTCAGAGAGAAAGGGGTGTGATTCCAAGAAGAGAGTTTGTAATTTCAGTGTTTCTATGGCAGACCATAATTACAGTATTACGGACTACAAGAATTAAAGTAAACAGGGGAAAAACAGAGGAACCTGAGTACCACTTCCCTTCGGATGCAGCGAGATGGAGCGATTCCCCTTGATTCTGGAAGCAAGAAATAACTATTGTATTATTCCACGACTGAACCCTCAGTCGGCCTCTAGCCAGAGTGCCATTCTCTTTTCCCAGCCTCCCAAATTCCCCCTCTCCCCTCCATTTAAAGGGGCCCACTCCTTTCTAACATCATAACAGAATTCCCAAGGGGCCCACTCCTTTCTAACAGCATAACAGAATTACCCTCCACTATCTTTAAAAGGGGCCCAGTGCCACGAACCAAAACTACCTCCACTCATTCGGTATGGACCCTCTTACCCTTCCTTTGATAGGTGTAAATTAAAGGAGGCTTATTCCTAACATTTCGCCCCTCCTCAAATTCCACCTTGTCCCCAAGGTGATGATTTGGAAACTGTGAACAGATCAGCTCAGTGTCTTCCCAAGTTGCCTCTTCCTGCGGCCTTCCCTTCCATTGGATGAGCCATAACCCCTGTGGTAGTCCGGTTGCGGGCTTGGTGGCCAACACTTCTTCTAGTTCTACCCCTGAAATGAAAGCGCTATCTTGTACTTCTGGTAGATCAGTATAAACAGTAGAGTTCCCTACCGCTCTCTTGAGTTGTGACACATGGAACACGGGGTGAATACATGTAGTAGTTGGTGGAGTGAGTTTATAAGCCGTGCTTCCCAGGCGAGCCTGAATCTAATACGGACCATAGTACCTTGCTGCCAGCTTAGGATTTAGCTTGGTAAGTTTGGAAGTTTGCACGTTAGGCCTAAGCTTAACAAACACTGATTCTCCCACCCCGTATGTCACATCTCTCTGGTGTTTGTTTGCATAATGTGTTATTAGCTGTTGAGCACGAGAAAGGTTTTGCTTGAGTTGGAACAGAATATAATCCCGCTCTATGAGGGCTGAAGCAACTGAGTCTACCGGTGTACTCCTGCCAATAAATCGCAGTACTGTTGGAGGTTTTCTGCCATACACGACCTCGTAGAGAGCCAGCTTTGTAGAGGTATGAGTAGTAATATTATAACAAAATTCTGTCCACAGTATCCAACGTGCCCAAGATAGTGGTCGTTTCAAAGCAAAACGTCGAAGATAAGTCTCTAGACATTTGTTGAGTATCTCTGTTTGCCCATCTGTTTGGGGATGGTAGGAGGAGCTCATCTTCAGAGTGGTTCCCTCCATTCAAAATAGTTCTTTCCAAAAATTGCTGACAAAGATTGGATCCCGGTCACTAACAATGGAGCTAGGTATCCCATGTAAAAGGACTATTTCTTTGACAAATACTTCAGCCACTGATTTTGCGGTGTAGGGATGTCTTAAGGGTATAAAATGTGAGTATTTTGACAGTCTGTCCACCACGACAAACACTACTGAAAAACCCTGGGATTTTGGCAGTCCGGAGATAAAATCCATTGAAATCTCATCCCAAACTAATTCTGGAATGGGTAGCGGTTGAAGGAGACCAGCTGGAGATATGGCCTGACTTCTTTGTCATTGGCACGTGTCACACTCTTGGACATACTGCTGGATACTCCGTGACATTCCCTTCCAAAACATCCCCGCTGTCAGTCGCTTATAAGTTTTGAGGAAACCCACGGGTCCTCCTTGTTGGATTGGTGTTGCCCGATCCGGTTGGGCCGAATGCTTGTGGCCCGCAACTGTCGCGGGTCGAGCAGGGGGGGTTGTCCAGCAGAGGGAGGGGGTGTCCAGCAGGGGGGTGTCCAGCAGGGGGAAGGGGTGCTAAACATGGTCTGTAAATCTGATGTGGTTCAGTCTGTTCCTGTCTTATCTCATGCTGCTAAACATGTCAGAATTGGTGAATTGGTACCTGTTAAACCTGAATCTGGCAGTGCTGAAGATGTTGTGGTTATCAGATCAGATAAACTTGGTTATCAGATCAGGGGGCAGGGGGACTAGCAGGGGACTGACAGGGGGCCTAGCAGGGGACTGACAGGGGGCCTAGCAGGGGGCAGGGGGGGCAGGGGGACAAGCAGGGGGGCTGGCAGGGGGACAAGCAGGGGGGCAGGGTGGGGGGGGTGGCAGGGGGGGACAAGCAGGGGGCAGGGTGGGGGGGCTGGCAGGGGGCAGGGGGGGCTGGGTGGGGGGACAAGCAGGGGGCGGGGGGGGGGGCTGGCATGGGGACAAGCAGGGGGGCTGGCAGGGGGACAAGCAGGTGGCAGGGGGGGCTGGCAGGGGGACAAGCAGGGGGAAAGGGGGGGGGGCTGGCAGGGGGACAAGTAGGGGGAGGGGGGGCTGGCAGGGGGACAAGCAGGGGGGAGGGGGGGCTGGCAGGGGCAGGGGGGGCTGGCAGGGGGACAAGCAGTGGGCAGGGGGGGCTGGCGGGGGACAAGCAAGGGGCAGGGGGGGGGCTGGCAGGGGGACAAGCAGGTGGCAGGGGGACAAGCAGGGGGGGCTGGCAGGGGGACAAGCAGGGGGGATGGCGGGGGACAAGCAAGGGGCAGGGGGGGCTGGCAGGGGGACAAGCAGGTGGCAGGGGGGGCTGGCAGGGGGACAAGCAGGGGGGCTGGCAGGGGGACAAGCAGGGGGAAGGGGGGGGGCTGGCAGGGGCAGGGGGGGCTGGCAGGGGGACAAGCAGGGGAAGGGGGGGCTGGCAGGGGGACAAGCAGGGGGAGGGGGGGCTGGCAGGGGGACAAGCAGGGGGGAGGGGGGCTGGCAGGGGCAGGGGGGGCTGGCAGGGGGACAAGCAGTGGGCAGGGGGGGGAGCTGGCGGGGGGGGGGGGGCTAGCAGGGGGGGCTGGCACAAATTTTTGCTAGATGTTTTCATTTCCATGGCTTTTATTGATGTTTTAATGCGTTTTAATTTATGCTGTGCAGCTTGCAAGTTTCTTTTATTATGAAATTCCTGTCTCCAAATCACTATTCTTGTTGAACATCTTTAATGCAATATCCATTATTCCCATTGTGCTGGTAGTATCTGTATTGCTTCATTTTTTTCCTGCGGTTTCAAGCTATAGCCATGTAATGTTTTCAATGCCTATAATTAGACTTATTTTTAACTTGCACATTGTTCCATGTAGGATGATCAGAAATTTGTTAAGCGGAAAACAGAACTTGGCGGAACTTTCTCAATTGCAAGCTGCATACTTTTTGTTCTTATATTTTGTTCTTATATTTTGTCTTCAGGTAGAATTGCAGAGCCTGCTGCCAGGCCTGCGTTGATGTGGGGTTTATTGCAAATACCCACGGTTCATTTGAACCGTGGAAATATTCTGGCGCTGGAAACATATATACCCACGGTTCAAGTGAACCGTGGGTATATTCTGGAGATGCAAAAAACTGTACCCACGGTTCTATAACCGTGGGAATACATATATACCCACGGTTCAAGTGAACCGTGGGTATATTCTGGAGCTGCAAAAAACTGTACCCACGGTTATAAAACCGTGGGTATACATATATACCGGAGCTGCAAAAAAACTATACCCACGGTTATAAAACCGTGGGTATACATATATACCTACGGTTCAATGAACCGTGGGTAATATAAAAATTTCTGGGTCTATACCCACGGTTTTTTAAAAACCGTGGGTATAGGGCTATTGCGACGGCATTCCAGCCCGCGGTTGGAGAAACCGTGGGTATACCCTATACCCACGGTTTCAAGGGCTATACCCACGGTTTGAAACCGTGGGTATAGGTGCAATTTCCAGTAGTGGATATGCTTAAGATATGCATATTTCTTTATAAACTACTAAAATATCTAAGAAAAGAAATGATAAATTGAAAATTTAGTAATGATGTTGATATCTATTATTAGGAATGATTAATTAAAAATTAATTAATAAATAGAGTTAAAAATAAATAATATGGAGTTAAAATATAAATAACATGGAGTTAAAATATAAATAACAAGATGTTAAAATATAAATAACATCATGTTAAAATATAAATAACAGCATGTTAAAATATAAATAACAGCACATTAAAATATAAATAACATGGAGTTAAAATATAAATAACATGATGTTAAAATATAAATAACAGCATGCTAAAATATAAATAACATGGAGTTAAAATATAAATAACATGGAGTTAAAAAATAAATAACATGAAGTTAAAAAATAAATAACATGAAGTTAAAAAATAAATAACATGAAGTTAAAATATAAATAGCAGCATGTTAAAATATAAATAACATGGAGTTAAAATATAAATAACATGGAGTTAAAAAATAAATAACATGGAGTTAAAAAATAAATAACATGAAGTTAAAAAATAAATAACATGAAGTTAAAAAATAAAAAACATGGAGTTAAAAAATAAATAAAATGTAGTTAAAATATAAATAACATGGAGTTAAAATATAAATAACATAGAGTTAAAAAATAAATAATAGAATGTTTCGAGCTTCTTGCTTTTCTTGTAGTGAATTGAATATCAAAATTTCAGAAATCACGGGTTTTCTGAAATTTTGATATCCAATTCATTGCAAGAAAAGATAGAAGCTTGAAACATGCTGTTATTTATTTTTTAACTCTATGTTATTTATATTTTAACTCACTAATTATAAAGTGTACTAAAAAATATCCTAGTTTAGGATATAAGATCTTTTAAAATTTAAGTATCATAAAGATTGTATGGTTTAGAAGTAATAGTTATTATTTGAACGTGAGGTAAAATCCAACTAATTTTTAATAAGTTGGTTAATTACAGCTTCAAAGTATAAAATCCAACTTATATTGGTAACCATCATTCTGAATGTCACTTACATTATCAAAATCTTGATCAGAAAACTTTATTTACGTAGAGCGGAATGTTTTCATGTGTGTACTGCTATGGGGAGGTTATTCAAACTGAGAAAGGAGATTCTTACAGTACACAACCTATAACAGTGGTTAATACAACTGATTGTGTAACCCTAAGTGACCTTCAAGATAGAATTCATGGATCATTAAATCTAGGACCTGATCAGAAGATCAAGTCAATGAGTTATAGACATTTGTAGTTCTCGTCAACATTGTGGCATCTAGCTTGTCCATTGGTTGATGATGAAAAATGGATCCAAACAATTAATTTGTTTTCTCAATGGTCGGATGGTACCATGATGGAGTTATATGTTGATGTTTCTACTATACAACAACAACATCCAATTGTACAAAGACGTAGACTTACAAGAGTCGTTGAAGATAATCCGCCCCATGAAGTTGAGACTATTCCAAATGATGTAGAGGAAAACCTACTTGATCTCCCGGATATACATTTTAACCCGACATCTGATGAGGAGTTTCTTAATAATGAAACAGAGGTGATAGTATTGTTGATGAGGAAGGAACAACGGAAGTTTTGAGAAAAGCATTAGTTGTACAACATGCTCGACTTACAATAAATCATCCACCGCTCTTTGCATCTTGATCAGAAGCAATGACACGTGTGCCTAAATTTGAAGATAATGTTCTCACACCAGAAACTGAGTTTCCCGGAGTTATACGAGATAGGTTTAGTGAGATGGAAAAAACTTTATATGTTGGAAGGAATTTTCCAAGTAAAGATGTTTTAAAAAATACGCTAAAGAGATTTCACATTTAGAGGCACTGTAGCTATTTAGTTTATGAATCGGATCGTAGAAAATATGGCATACGATGTGAGAAGCATGGGGATGATTGTAGATTTCGATTGAGGGAGATTCCAGACATTGCATTTGGAGGTTGGAGAATCTCGAGGATTGAGGCAGCTCATACTTGCGTTCATCCAAGCCTCACACAAGATCATACTTCATTGGATACATAATTTGTGTCATCCATTGTTGTTGAGATGATTAGAACATGTCAAGATGTTCCGATAGCCCTTGTTCAAGAGAGGATTCAACAGACATTCGGTTATAAGATATCCTATAATAAGGCATGGAAGGCGAAACAGAAGGTAATTGTTGTAACGACCCGAAATTTTAAATAAATATTGTTTCCTAATTTTATGTGTTATTTTATTTTATTTTTATACTCAACAAAAATGTTTCATTTGATAACATGAGTATAATTAAAATGAGACTGTTAGGTTTTGACTGTTATTTGACCATTGGTCAATATGACCGCTGGAAACTAAACGTTTTGACTATTGTCTCTAAATACAAGAAATCTTGGTTAATTAATATAGAAAGAAGATTCGATGGCCTCACCCAGTAGTCTTGGACCGATCGAAGCCCATCTAACAGAACTTGGGAAGGAGGTAGCACCACTGGGCTTTGCTTTGGACCAAACCCAAGCTGAACTTCATCGTATAAAGCTAGAACGGGATCGCCTTCACGAGAAGTTCAAACTGATAGAAATTACTACTCGTGCGATGTTGTCCGAGCCTCCCTCGGATTCTCTCACCTTAGCACACCTTACACTTAGGTCCTATGCTGGTGTGATAAGGGGCTATGTAAGGAGACCGTAACTGTCTTGTGTAATCCTTTGTTTTAAATAAAAATTTCGATTTCTTTTATGAATTTTCAAATGACCGGATAAATATAGTATGCATATTTTTAATGAATTTTAGAAAAAGGATATTTTAAAAATGTTTATGTAAACCTTAAATAATTAAAAATGTGTAATGATGTTCAAAAAATGGTCTTCTACAATTATGTTCAGTATGAAATTTAGAGTCTACTAAGATCAAAATGATTTTTGATGAATAGTAAATTATGAATAGTGATTTTATGATTAGGATTAATAATGTGCCCAAATGTATTAGTAATCTCACTTAAAGAATGTATTAAAATAAGCTAGGCACTTTGATTTAGTAATGTGATTCAATAAAATGGTTAAATAACGGTTTCATAAATTATTATTCAAGTATTAGTTTTTTCGGATGAATAGTGTTTTTTAATTAAAATTATTTAGAAATTTTTTTTTATAAAATGGACTTCATTTTTGAACTCAGAGCATCGATATTATGTGAAGGTAATTTTTGGGGATTTTTATGAAAAAATAAATTTTCGATGAATAGTGTTTTTAATTAAAAATTTATTTAAAAGTATTTATAAAATTATTTTTATAAAATGGATTTCATTTTTGAAATCAGAGCATTGATATTTGGTTAAGGTGAAATTTTGGGATTATTCTGAGAAAGTTGAATTTTCGATGAATAGTGAAAATACAGTTTTTAAGTTATGGGTGTTTAATGACATCATTAAATGGTGTATTAAGTATGTAATCAATATGGTCGACTTATGAATAGTAAGATAAGGTATGAGGTGTTCCAAGTGGCCAATACCATGGGAAAATACCATGGGCAAGCTCATGGTTTTTCCAAAACCACTAATGAGGTGTCCCTTGGCCATTAATGCCTTGTCCCCTCACTTTCCCTATAAATACCAAGCCATCCTCTCATCCATTCGACTCCTCACTCTCCCCCAACGAAGTTCTGGTCTCTTTACCTCCCAAGGAGTCCTTCCAAGGTTCCCCCAAGCCCTCAAGGTCCAAACCTTTGAGTTTTAAGAGTTACGTTTTAAGGTAAGGGATCTGACCTCTCTCTTTCTTTTCAAGAAATCTCTTTTATGTAATTTCTTTTATGCTCTATGTTCTTATGTTAAAGGGTGTTCTTTTATACTCCTCTTACTGCCCTTTTTATGTTCACATAATTAGAGATCCCCTCTTACTCTCACTATTTCGTTTTATGAAGTTTTAAGTGGCGCTGTTAGGCTGCCGAAATTTTTGTAACAGATTCTTTCTCCCTTCTCATTTTTCAAGATCTATTATCATGTAAAGTATTTCAAGTTCCTTTTTATTATGTTGGGGTATGATCTCTAAAGTTATCATACTGATATTTTATGATCATATGATGAGAGACCCCATTTTATCTCTTCAATTCAGTATTTTGAAGTTTTAAGTGGTGCCGTTAGGCTGCCGAATTTTTAAGTGGTTCTTTACCCTTCTCATTTTGAAGTTCTACTTTCATGTCAATTCTTTCAGGTTCCTTTTTTATATGTTGGGGTATGATCTCTATATCTATAATATTGGACTCTTATTTTCATATGATTAGATACCCCATTTTATCTCTTCAAATCAGTATTTTGAAGTTTTAAGTGGCGCCGTTAGGCTGCCGAATTTTTAAGGGATTCTTTCACCCTTCTCCTTTTCAAAGTTCTAATTCCATGTCAAGTCTTGAAAGTTCCTTTTTATTATGTTAGGGTATGATTTCTATATATATCATACTGATATTTTATGTTCATATGATGAGAGACCCTATTTTACATCATCAATTCATTTTTGGTTGAAGTTTATGTAACGCTATTAGGCTGTCGAATTTTCATAAGAGAAATCTTATTTTTGTCTTCATTTCATGTTCTCCATTTCATATGGTATATTTTCAAATTTCATTTCCATGTTCTTAAATACTATATATTCTATTCCCCTACTGTTTTATGTATCATTTTTGAGTGGGTGACCCATGTCCCCTCTCTTTTCAATGTTTTCTAAAACCATGTATCATAGACGTTATGCTGCATAGTTTTCATCTCAAAATGTCTCTCTATTTTTCTCAAAATTACTTCATGTTATTAAGTGAATACTCAAAGCTCTTATTTTTATAGGGTTATTCAAATATATACAAAAATGTTCTATTTTAAATTCTGGGATTTACATACATAAAACCCGCTCTCCCCTTCCGTGGGTTTAAAGTGACGTAAAGATCATGTCATTAAAGCAGTTTTTAAAACGTTATGATTATGAAATGAAACCCATTTATTTTATGCTATATGGGTTATTTATGAAATGTTTGATGATGATATATGTGGCTCACATGATAATAAAGTCTAATTTAAGGGTGCGCCCTGATAGCGCTCCAATGCATTGGGTAAAGACTTAATCTATAGAGATGACCATTTTTAACGACGCCTTGGTGAATAACCTTGGTAATTTTTAACGATGCTTTGGTGAATAACCTTGGTAATTTTTAACGACACCTTGGGGATGGACCTTGGTGAAACGAAACGATTGTCAATATTAAATGTTGCAGCCACATCTTCATGTTATGAAAAAGTTTTATTTTTATTATGATATGACTCATGATTTCATTTTCATGCCTTAAAGTTCTTTTCATGACTTTATTGATGTATCTTAAGTTCATATGTAAAATGTTTCACTTGTTTCCCTTGCTGGGCCTTCTGCTCACCCTTTCTTTTGATGTATGTCCCCAGGTTATGAGATGCAGTAATGAGCCTAGGGTGAACATGAGGAGAATCCTTTCAAGTGTTTAAGAAGAATGTTTTTTTTGTTTCATGTTTTATGTTCCTTGTTTCCAAGACACTAAACCTTAAATATCCTCAGTTTCGTGTAATGGAATGAAAGTTATGTTATAAAAAGACGGGATGCTATAGTTGGTATCAAAGGATGGTTTAGTTATTTGTGGAAATTAGGATATGAAAACTCTAGGAAGAACCCTATAGAAAAGTTTAAATATAGGAAATCTTCCTGGTATTTTGGTGAGTATTGAGTAAGGGGTTGCCAAGAAAATACATCCATGTCTGGATACGAGCAGGTAGAGGTGGCTCTGGCACAGATGTACATAGGGGTAAAACCCAAAAACACCGCTTTGAGCTAGACTCGAACGGGAACTGGTACACGACAACGGGCCTTGCTTCACTCTTGGTTACGACACTCCCGGGGGATATGCTTTGGTAAATTCATATGCTTGGTATGAACTATTGTTAAAGGAACAAAGATAAAATAAAATAAAGATTCACATAAGAATATATGATCATGGATAACCTAGATGGGAACCTAGGGGATCACAAGTTAGGGTATACTTTTCTTCTACAAGTTATCCTTATATGCTTTAAGTTCCTTTTCATGATTATTGGTTAAGTATTTAAGCCTCTAATTATACTTTCTCTTCTTAGTTAATGGTGGGAAATGGAATAACGTGTCCCAACAACCAATTTGATAGGAAATGCGACGATTTACGTATTAATATGACAGAGATGATTAGGGGATTAAAAGATGATTATTATTTTGGAAGACGTTCACTATTTTGGGGACCCTATATGATCGAGGTAAATAGATTTGTAACACCCCGAGCTTCCATGATACGCTTCTCATTCAATAATGCAATAGCTTGCATTGAACGCAACTTCGAGTTCTAAAACACCGCGACTAATCAAAGTAGTCATTATGAATACTAATAACCACTTTTTAAAATTATAGAAATTTTATATTTCAAAATGGACTTCATTTTTGGATTTGGAATATCGAAATTAGCCTATGTTGAATTTTTGGTATTTTTCTGAGAACTTCTAATTTTTTATGAATAGTGAAAATCACTTAAAACAACTTTTTTAATCAAAATAATTTATAGTGATAAGTTATACTATTTAGTGGTTTAAAGGTATAATTAGAATATATTTTTACCATTTTATCCAATGGTGGTCATTAGAATTAATTTAACATTGAAATTGGACATAAACAATTGCCAATCTTTTGATATAAATTGTTTCTTAAAAACACGCTATTTGTCGTAACAGCGGGAATTAATTATAAAATTAATTAATGAAACTTATATGTTTGGAATTTTGTAAAATAGAAATCATTTTTGAATTCGGAATATCAATTATAGCTTAGGGTGAAATTTTGGCCTTGTTCTGAAAAACTTCAATTTTTGATGAATAGTGAAACCACTAAGTGGTAGTTAAATAACTGATTTTTCGTTTAAATGAAATATTACCACTTCTGTGATTTGATTTTCAAAAATCCGACATACATGGTTGTCATTAAGAAGTAAAATGTGGTTCAATGAGATTAAAATAATTTTTTGGTGAATAGTAACTTTTAAGTTCTTAATCGCGATTAGAGGTAATTAGTGTAGTTTAAGGTACAAATAATGTTTTAATAATATGAGATGAGCATGAAACTTGTCCTACTCCTATTGGATGAGTCATGGCCGACCAAGAAAACCCATGGGTCAGCTTGGGGACCCCATGGAGCCACTTTAGTTGGAAAATGACATTAATATATATTTATTTAATGTTAAAATTAAATTGACACAAACATGAGTTATTTTACTAAAACAGTTTTTAAGTGGGGTTACACAAGTCCAAATTTTGACTATAAATATTCATTAGAAATATAAAAAGATTTCCTACATCATAGTATTTTTTTTATAATTTTTAGACATTAAATAAATTAAATTATTTATGACATCATGATGATGCAGCGATGACCTCATTATTTAACGATTTAAATAAAATGAGAAGATAATGTAAATTCCAATGCTTACACTTGTCCAAAGCCTATTGGATGAGGAGATTTCGAAACCTTATCACCTTATCCTCGAATTATATAAGTGTGGGACCTTTAAAATCCAAAAAGAATTGTGAAATAATGTAACATTTCAATCTTTCCAAAAGTGCCCCTCCTCTCCACTTATAAAAGGCCCCCACCTCTCCCACCTCATTTACACTTTCAAGCCATTTGGCTCGGCCAACCTCTGCCCAAATACTCTCCCAACTTCCCCCTCTTACTCCTAGAAGCCTTACTTTGGGCAGAACTCTTCCCAAGGAAGCCTTTGGCTCAAATCAAAAAGAGTTACCCGATTTTGAGGTAATGTCTTCTCTAATGTTGTTTTGTTTTATTTTTCTTCTCCAACCCCCTAAACTCTTTTTATTCATTTATTTTGTAACAAAAACAGTATCCTCAATATACTAGGATGTTGTTATAATAAGTATTTGATCTACACTTACACACACCTACATCTAATGGTTAAAGAACATACGGTTTCTGTGGATGGCGAATTTCTGCATCACGAAACGATGATTGTTCAACACTCATATAACACCTTAAAAGGTGGCCATTAAGATGTCACTATTTTTATATATGATATATAATATGTTTATGTTTTACTTATGCTTCTGTATTTCTCATTTATGTCATACTTTATGATTTCCATTATGGGTAAAACGCGATAATTTCATTTTAGGAAGTGCGGACTACCGCCCCCTCAAAGTGATTTGAATCGTTAATACCATATGTGGGATGTATAAAGGATGGAGTAAATGGTATTATACAATAGGTTATACTGGAATTATATTATACATTTATATAATTATGATTTCGTTCCATTAAATATGAAATTGAAATGAAAGTAGCATTCATGCGTACGTACGGCTTACCGTCTCCATGAACGGTGCATTTCATTTCTTACCTCTAAATGTTACGTAATATTATAAATTAATGTATATACTGGATATATAAGATATATATGACATCTAAATCATGAATATAATTCTGGAGATAATGGATATTCTACCACATAAACAACATGTAATTATAAGAAGTTTATTGTTGACTCAAGTACCAAAGATCGACAAAACGACTGTTATTAACTTAAATAATTACATAATGTTCATATCATTGTAATAAGTGATATAAAAAGGATAATGAAATTGAAAATGGTTCTTAATAAGGTATATATTAACTCTAGTTTATTATTCAGGAGGTTAAAGAACGGTTGAGTCAAGTCAGACACGAGGTAAGGGAATTTCATAACCCAACTTCCAGTCTTTGGGTTAATCCCCTACTTTCAAATTATGTCATGATATTATTATGTCGTATATTGTATTTATACTTTCTATATGTGTACATATAATTAATACACATAATAGATATATTTTATTTAAAAATGATCTTTTTAAGGGACTTCATCTCAATCTCCATTCATTGAGGCATATTTTGTTTTATACACAAATTTCTTTTGTACAGTGTATAAACCCCTTTGACTTTTACGTTTATTCAAAAGGAATCTTTTTTATACGAAGCGTTTTGCTAAACGACAAAAGGGAATGTTTTTCTTTCCATACTTATGTGGCGAAAACGACTTCTCTTCCACCGTGACCATTATTTGAGTTTCGGCTTCCTCTACAAGCCATCATTTTTTTTAATGAAAAATAAATACAAAGTTTTAACTTTCTTTTATTTTGGTATTGAAAATGGTTTTGAAAGCGTTTTTATTATATCAATGTGGTGTATTGATATCTTGTGTTTGAAATGTGGAAATGTTATGTTTCCTTTATGCATGTTTTATGTGATACGATTATGTTATGGTTTATGATATGTTTAAACCTATTCATATGAGGAATGTATTGGACTTAATAAGTGACGGGTGGAGCCCGCTATAGCTCCTCGATGCATCGGTAGGTCTCATGAGACAACTAGACGTGGAATTGGCCGAGGCCCTTTCCCAATTTGATTTATGGTTTTGGCTGAGGCCTTAATCATTTTAGACGTCTTGGTCGAGGCCTTGACAAAATGTTTCAGAATGTCTGGCATTATACATTCCCTCATTATGAAAGTGGTTATTGATATTGCATGTGATTATTCGACCAGTAGAATATCCATGTGAAGAAGTGAATGGCATTATCTCATTTTACTTTTTCCAT
This sequence comes from Viscum album, assembly GCA_963277665.1. Lineage (NCBI taxonomy): Eukaryota > Viridiplantae > Streptophyta > Magnoliopsida > Santalales > Viscaceae > Viscum > Viscum album. Next base: position 1,418,837,877 of record OY728129.1, on the reverse strand, counting down.
ATTATGTTTAAGTTCAAGTTTAAAGGCTTTTGTTTTAGTTATACATTGCCTTAAATGTTTATGTTTATTTATGAAAGCTTCTGCATTATTATTATCCTTACTGAGCATCTGAGCTCACCCCTTTCAATGTTTTAATATTTTCCAGGATGTGAAGAAGTATTTTATGAATGACCTGCAGGGATAGTCCGAAGAGGATAGAAGTGTGGACTATGGAGACTATGTTATTGTAGTTTTTCACTTTGTGATGTAATGTAACGTTTACGAATGTATCTAGTGTTTCCAAGGCTACTAAACTAATCGGTCTTTCGAGACTTGATCTTTTGTGATCATGCCAATGTTACGAAGTAATGCACCGACTCTGGGTAGCTGGGGTCGGGGCGTTACAAGATTACTATAGTATTTTCATTGAGGAGTAAGGTTGACTTATATTTTGAAGAATTGATGAATTTAAGGTGGACTTATAGTAATTTAGGTTACTTATGGGAATGATTAACCTATCTTGGGTAAAATATGTTTAGGTTAGCTACTTTTGTTATAAGATGTTAGGAGTGGTTGATATTGTCTGGAGATGAACAATAAAGTTGTTTTGGAAGACTATGTTATCAAATCCTTCTTGTATTTGGGTTTCAATCTTAGTTTGGTTTATTTTGAGGAATTTTAAGGACCATTATTTTTGGAATGGTCTATGATGAACTTTGGGTAGTACCATGGAACTTTGAAGATTTAAAAGTAGTTTCCATTCCTATAGGATTCTTTCTTTTTGAAGAGTTGTTTTACCTTAACCTTTCTGTTTTTGGGATAATGTTTAAAGATAGAAGAAATAGATAGTTAATCTTTTGTAGATTATGTGATTCTCTAGAAGATGATTCTTGTTATTTTATGAGACCAAGTGTTTTTGAATTCTCATCATTTGGAGAAAAGATTAGTGTTGGTAGGGACTTATTAAAGGATGAAACTCTACTTGAAGGTAGGTATATTTTCTTATGTTTTTGTTCTATGTAATAAATGAATTCCTCAAAATTATGAAAAGAAACGTAAAACAAAAATTTTGTTGGTTTACGTTTCCTACTAGGTAATCAAAGACCGTTTACACACATCATAAGTTTGGGATTTTCTTATGGTTAACTTTCTCCTAATCATGTTCTCTATCACTCTCCCTCGGAACTTGACCCTTTGTTTTCTCCTCCATGTCCATGTTTTCCTACATGGAATCCTAGTGTGGGTTAACTCGGGTGACCTTTGTACTTCCCTTTCTTTCTTTTAAAGTAATAGTTTTACTGACTCCTTTTCCGATGTGAGACTTTCAATGAAATTTCAAAAACCAATTTTAAAAATTGCGAGGACGCAATTTCTTAAGGGGGGAAGACTGTAACGACCTGAAATTTTACATAAATATTGTTTCCTAATTTTATGTGTTATTTTATTTTATTTTTATACTCAACAAAAATGTTTCATTTGATAACTTGAGTATAATTAAAATGAGACTGTTAGGTTTTGACTGTTATTTGACCATTGGTCAATATGACCGCTGGAAACTAAACGTTTTGACTATTGTCTCTAAATACAAGCAATCTTGGTTAATTAATATAGAAAGAAGATTCGATGGCCTCACCCAGAAGTCTTGGACCGATCGAAGCCCATCTAACAGAACTTAGGAAGGAGGTAGCACCACTGGGCTTTGCTTTAGACCAAACCCAAGCTGAACTTCATCGTATAAAGCTAGAACGGGATCGCCTTCGCGAGAATTTCAAACTGATAGAAATTACTACTCGTGCGATGTTGTCCGAGCCTCCCTCGGATTCTCTCACCTTAGCACACCTTACACTTAGGTCCTATGCTGGTGTGATAAGGGGCTATGTAAGGAGACCGTAACTGTCTTGTGTAATCCTTTGTTTTAAATAAAAATTTCGATTTCTTTTATGAATTTTCAAATGACCGGATAAATATAGTATGCATATTTTTAATGAATTTCAGAAAAAGGATATTTTAAAAATGTTTATGTAAACATTAAATAATTAAAAATGTGTAATGATTTTCAAAAAATGGTCTTCTACAATTATGTTAAGTATGAAATTTAGAGTCTAATAAGATCAAATTGATTTTTGATGAATAGTAAATTATGAATAGTGATTTTATGATTAGGATTAATAATGTGTCCAAATGGATTAGTAATCTCACTTAAAGAATGTATTAAAATAAGCTAGGCACTTTGATTAAGTAATGTGATTCAATAAAATGGTTAAATAACGGTTTCATAAATTATTATTCAAGTATTAGTTTTTTCGGATGAATAGTGTTTTTTAATTAAAATTTTAATTAAAAATATTTAGAAAATTATTTTTATAAAATGGACTTGATTTTTGAACTCAGAGCATCGATATTATGTGAAGGTAATTTTTGGGGATTTTTCTGAAAAAATAAATTTTCGATGAATAGTGTTTTTAATTAAAAATTTAATTAAAAGTATTTATAAAATTATTTTTATAAAATGGATTTCATTTTTGAAATCAAAGCATTGATATTTGGTTAAGGTGAAATTTTGGGATTATTCTGAGAAAGTTGAATTTTCGATGAATAGTGAAAATACAGTTTTTAAGTTACGGGTGTTTAATGACATCATTAAATGATGTATTAAGTATGAAATCAATATGGTCGACTTATGAATAGTAAGATAAGGTATGAGGTGTCCCAAGTGGCTAATACCATGGGAAAATACCATGGGCAAGCCCATGTTTTTGCCAAAACCACTAATGAGGTGTCCCTTGGCCATTAATGCCTTGTCCCCTCACTTTCCCTATATATACCAAGCCATCCTCTCATCCATTCGACTCCCCACTCTCCCCCAACTAAGTTCTGGTCTCTTTACCTCCCAAGGTTCCCCCAAGCCCTCAAGGTCCAAACCTTTGAGTTTTAAGAGTTACGTTTTAAGGTAAGGGATCCGACCTCTCTCTTTCTTTTCAAGAAATCTCTTTTATGTAATTTCTTTTATGATCCATGTTCTTATGTTAAAGGGTTTTCTTTTATACTCCTCTTACTTCCCTTTTCATGTTCACATAATGAGATATCCCCTCTTACTCTTACTATTTCGTTTTATGAAGTTTTAAGTGGCGCCGTTAGGCTGCTGAAATTTTTTTAACAGATTCTTTCTCCCTTCTCATTTTTCAAGATCTATTATCATGTAAAGTATTTCAAGTTCCTTTTTATTATGTTGGGGTATGATCTCTAACTTTATCATACTGATCTTTTATGATCATATGATGAGATACCCCATTTGATCTCTTCAATTTAGTATTTTGAAGTTTTAAGTGGTGTCGTTAGGCTGCCGAATTTTTAAGTGGTTCTTCACCCCTCTCGTTTTGAAGTTCTACTTTCATGTCAATTCTTTCAGGTTCCTTTTTGATATGTTGGGGTATGATATCTATATCTATCATACTGGACTCTTATGTTCATATGATGAGAGACCCCATTTTATCTCTTCAAATCAGTATTTTGAAGTTTTAAGTGGCACCGTTAGGCTGCCGAATTTTTAAGGGATTCTTTCACCCTTCTCCTTTTCAAAGTTCTAATTCCATGTCAAGTCTTGAAAGTTACTTTTTATTATGTTGGGGTATGATTTATATATATATCATACTGATATTTTATGTTCATATGATGAGAGACCCTATTTGACATCATCAATTCATTTTTGGTTGAAGTTTATGTAACGCTATTAGGCTGCCGAATTTTCATAAGAGAAATCTTATTTTTGTCTTCCTTTCATGTTCTCCATTTCATATGGTATATTTTCAAATTTCATTTCCATGTTCTTAAATACTATATATTATGTTCCCCTACTGTTTTATGTATCATTTTTGAGTGGGTGACCCATGTCCCCTCTCTTTTTAATGTTTTCTAAAACCATGTATCGTAGACGTTATGCTGCATAGTTTTCGTCTCAAAATGTCTCTCTCTTTTTCTCAAAATTACTTCATGTTATTAAGTGAATACTCAAAGCTATTATTTCTATAGGGTTATTCACATATATACAAAAATGTTCTATTTTAAATTCTGGGATTTACATACATAAAATCTGCTCTCCCCTTCCGTGGGTTTAAAGTGACGTAAAGATCATGTCATTAAAGCAGTTTTTAAAACGTTATGATTATGAAATGAAACCCATTTATTTTATGATATATGGGTTATTTATGAAATGTTTGATGATGATATATGTGGCTCACATGATAATAAAGGAAAATTTAAGGGTGCGCCCTGATAGCGCTCCAATGCATTGGGTAAAGACTTAATCTCTAGAGATGACCATTTTTAATGACGCCTTGGTGAATAACCTTGGTAATTTTTAACGATTCCTTGGTGAATAACCTTGGTAATTTTTAACGACACCTTGGGGATGGACCTTGGTGAAACGAAACGATTTTCAATATTAAATGTTGCAGCCACATATTCATGTTATGAAAAAGTTTTATTTTTATTATGATATGCCTCATGATTTCATTTTCATGACTTAAAGTTCTTTTCATGACTTTATTGATGTATCTCAAGTTCATATGTAAAATTTTTCACTTGTTTCCCTTTCTGGGACTTCTGCTCACCCTTTCTTTTGATGTATGTCCCCAGGTTATGAGATGCAGTAATGAGCCTAGGGTGAACATGAGGAGAAGCCTTTCAAGTGTTTAAGAAGAATGTTTTTTTTTGGTTTCATGTTTTATGTTCCTTGTTTCCAAGACATTAAACCTTAAAGATCCTCATTTCCGTGTAATGGAATGAAATTTATGTTATAAAAAGACGGGATTCTATAATTGTGAAGGTCTATAGTGATTGGGATGACTCATATCGGGTGTTGTCGCAATTGCTAGCCTTACTGAGGCATCATAACCGAGTTGTATTCCATATGGATACAAATGAACATGTGTCTCACGATAATAGACTTGATCCATCTCATGTTCAATTTCATCGGTTTTTCTGGGCATTCCTTCCCTGTATCTCTACCTTTCGTTTTTGCAAACAGTTTATTCAGATTGATGGAACATTTCTGTATGGAAAATACAAGGGTGTATTGTTAATTGCGGCAACCCAAGATGGAAACCGTTCACCTCTTCCGCTAGCCTTTTCCATTGTAGAGAAAGAAAACTATGAATCATGGAGTTGGTTTTTGGCATGTATCAACACCCATTTCCCCAACATTTGGGGTGTTTGTTTGATATCTGATCGACATCGGGCAATTAATGAGGAAATCAATGCGGATCCTGATACATGGCATTACCCAAATTCACATCATCGGTTCTGCATTAGACACATTGCTAGCAACTTGCATAAAAAAATCCACAACGAACCGATGAAGAAGGCAATCACCGGACTTGGTACGCATTATATTCGTTATTTGTTTGTATATCAACGTAAAGATAAATTCAAAATATGTGAAATATCATTTATTCTTTGTAGCATATGAGTCTGATCAAAGACGGTTTGAAGAACGTTTCGAACAAATTCGTCAGGTTAATGAAGAAGTTTACGATTATATGATGCAAATTCCAAAAGAAAAATGGACATTGGCATATGATGGGGGGAAGAGGTATGGACACATGACTACTAACATTGTAGAGTGCATCAATGGTGTCTTCAAAGGGATTCGCAAGATACCTATAACTTCCCTAGTTCAGGAGACATTATATCGTTGCGTGAAGTACTTTGTTGATAGAGAAAAACTAGCATTAGATGGAATAAATCAGGGGCTAATGTACGGAAGACATTTTCAACAAGAGATTGAAAAGAATATTGAAGAAGCTTCTAGTTATCAAGTCTGCCTATTTCGACGAGAAGACTCTCGATTTGAAGTTCAAGATAATTCGAACCCCACCACAAATGGCATTGGTGAAAAAATGGTGGTATTACTAGAAACGAGGTGTCAATGTGGAATCTTTCAGGCCTTATGGTTTCCATGCTCACACGCCATCGCAGCATGTGCCTCTGTTAACATATCATGGGAAGTATATGTTGATCCAGTGTACCAGATGAACATCATTTCTAACTGTTACGCTGCACCATGGACACCTATTGGCAAGTTTTGTTATTTCTCAATGCCGGAAGGTCAACCAATAGTGATACCTGATATGAATCGGTTGCGTCCTCATGGGAGACCGAAGGCCAGTAGGATGCGAAATGAGATGAAATGGCCTCAAAAACAAAGACAGAGTTTGAGATGCACCATATATCATCAACAAGGTCATAATCAGAAACGATTCCCTAACATTGTTGGGTCAAGTTCACACTCTAAGCCATAATGATGTATTGTTGTTATTGGGAGATTCTCATATTGTAAATTTTATGTTGTTATCTCTTCATTTTACCTCTATTTTCTAACCCACAAAACTAAAAATCATAACAGTAAACCCAAAAACATCTTTTTTATACCGTAATCCTAACAATCTAAACCATAATCCTAAAAATATTTTCTAAAATCATTAACCTAAACCATAAAACGTTAAAAGAAATCCAAAAGCCTAGTTCCAAAAGGTAAAATGTGAAACCTTAATCTTTAAATCCTAAAATTGAAAACATGAACCATAAGCCCAAAAACATATTCCCTTTACATTGATTTTCAAAACATTATGTGATTGATAAAATAATCATGAATCATATGACCAGATTGTCTAGTACAATCATATATCAATATGACTAATGTGCCCTACAAATCCCTATAACCCATGCATAAAGTTCTAGGGAATAAAGGAGAACCCCAGAAATTGAACCCTCCTACATTGTTAATGAAGTCATAGAGACAAATGAATCTTGATCTAGTAATAGAATAACACCCCAAAAAGTGAACTCTCTTAAAATATCAAAATATGAGCCCTAGTACTACACCTTCCACCTGTATAGCCAAGGATCACATTTTAGATATACATAAAATCATTTTTAAAGGAAATTATAACATTCAAAAATAACAAAAAACCCTTTCTTGATATAAAAACATTCTTTGAAAACTAGTTCACACTTTATTTCACAATTCTTTAAAAACACCTTTCTATTTACCAAAATTAGGGGAAACCATATTTTATCAAAAACCCTTTTCAGAAAATAAAAATTTCATTCCAATTATTTTATAAAACAATTTATAAAAAAAAGTGAAATCATGATTCATCCAACATAGATTAGATACAGAACCATTTATAGGTTGTGAATGATCCATGATGTGAATCCTTGATAAAACATTATTTGTTTATATGTCGATTACTGACACCATACTACTCAGTCAGCAGGATACCCATTGTTCACAGGTTGTGATAAAGGGTGGTCCAGATCGATTGATCTGGGTGCGTCGAGCGCACCATTTTCATCACACAGAGTCTCCTCCTGTCATTATACCATACTTGCGTCATGTTGGTTTCTATGGTATTGTAGTATCAGATTTTACATTTGTAGACCATCACCTGCTAGCTGCACTCATGGAGAGGTGGAGACCAGAGACACACACATTCCACATGCCTGAGGGAGATACGACCATCACCCTCCAGGATGTGGTTGTGCTTCTTGGTCTTCTTATCCATGGGAGACCCATTATTGGATCCACTTAGGCAGCTTGGCCTGACCTTGCTCAGCGCTTGTTAGGCGTTGACATTTTGTCTGATCGTAGTGCTACTGATGGAGCATCGATATCCATGCCTTGGATGGAGTCACAGATTCCAGTTTTAGCTGATTATGATGACGAGAAGATGGTGATGCATTATACACATGCATATATATTACGACTTATTGGAGGGACCATGTGTATGGATCATTCATGGATGCACGTTCACATGATGTATCTACCCCTGCTAGAGGATTTTGATCGGGCAGGGACGTACAGTTGGGGATCCGCCTGCTTGGCATACACATACAGAGCATTATGCAGGATATCCGACATGTGGAGTACAGGTCTCGGGGGATGCATCCTCCTTATTTAGATGTGGGCATGGGAGCACATCCCCATATTCTGCCTTGATCTTGCTGGTCCGCCGGTCGAGATGGTGGTGCTGCATGATGCGCCGCGTGGACGCTGGTATGATCACTCATTTCTAGCAGTTTCTGATGCTACTACAAGTTATTGTCTTTAATTTCTCATTATTTATCACTTTCGATGTTGTATTTTATAGGTGGTGTCAGCACCACAATTTCAATGTTGTTCCGAGACACGATTTGGCCATATATCGGCTCGAGTTGGACTTTCGCTTACCCCATCAGGTATGTATATACAATCTATAACTGTCTAACAAATTTAATAATAACATCATTTTTTTAGTTAACAGTTTTTCTAACAAGGTTAATATATTATTTCAGATTTTATGGGTTCCATACTAGTCTGTTATGGACCAGTTGCCTCTATACTGCACGGTTGGTCTTGACGATGTTACGGTTGTAGAGCCACCATCACACCCGGTTTGTTTGTCTTTGTTTTGATCCGGTCCATTGGAAATCCCGATCATTTTCATGGGTATTTGGTGAGATGAATATTTAGTTTTGAAGTTTCATATATGTATAATCACCCTAATTTGGGTTCCCCATTGGTTTTTTAGGAGTTTTTGAAGAAAGGGTGGTAACTTCATGATTTGGGCCAACCGTGAGCCCATTTCCAGTTTTAAAAACCGAATTTTTTTATTTTATAACTCTTTGTTTTTCATCCCTTTTCACCCATTAAACTTCCCACTTTTCCTATACTGACATATTAAAACTTCCATATCCTTTTTTACCCCATATAAATTCATAATCATGGTGAATTGGGGTTACTTATTTAGGGATTGGTCAAGCCCATGGGCTCATTTCCTGTTTTAAAAAAAAATATTTTTTTATTTTATATCTAATTCAATTTTTAATATATTTCGGTTATTCCACCTCCAACTCGAATCCAATAACCCTATACTCACCCCCATTGTCAATTTACCCTCTTTGGACCTCATATGGGGTGCGTATTAGGGCTAAAGTTTTCAGGCTACCTCAAATCTCCCAGAATTGATAAGGTAAATCGTTTTATACATAACTCATTAAATTCGTGATATTTTTCAAAAAAATATTCTTTTCCTGGTTCTTACAGACCTTAGACTACTCTACAAGAAGTTTCATCCCATTCTATTTTCTCTAGGGGTGCAGATCTAATGGAATATGAATAGTTTTCTAGTGGTGGAGGTGAGATTCCATCTCCTTTATCCTCCCTCTTCTTCTTCCTTTCAATTTTTCATGGTTTTATAATCTCCCCTAGTAATGATCAACCTAGGGTTCTGTTATACCATGGTTTGTGATGGAATTTATATTCATTTAGGTCTGGTCTTCATAGTTTTAGGGTTTATAAACCCGTGACGGGTGATTTCGGGTGTGCGTTTCCGTTATGCCAAGGATTTGAGGTAGGATATCCCTTGCACATACCTTTATCATTTAAGTTTCATCATTTTAATTCTGTTATAACATTATTTATATGATATTTTTTACTGTGAAACTTTGGTTCTAAAGGTTTTGTGTGCAAATTATGTTTTATGACTTATTTTGTTAAAAATAAAGTTGTTTTGGTATAAATGTGAACTCCTCTAGTTTGATAAATTATTCCATTAGCTTTCGCACTTGGTTTATGGTATTTTGAATATTTCTCAGTATCTTTAATAACTTTAGGTCATGAAAATGGTGTTTTATACCTTTTTAAGTGCTTAACATAAGTTGTTTTTTTTAAGAGTGCATGTCATGTGATCAGTAAATTGCCCGGTTGGCTTTTATGTGTCTAGTGAAATTTAAAATGATTTGTTTGGATTTATAAATACATTGTCAGCATGTAAAAAAAATATTTTTGGATCCTTTTATGGATTTCCAATTTGTATTTTGTTTTACAAATAAATGGGTTTTTGTTTACAACATGTTTTGGCATGAGTTTTTGAAAAATGGCATGTTTCACATTCTTATGAAAATGGTTGTGTTTTGAATATGTAACCTGAGGGTTTTATGGGATTTATGAATGTGTTTTGATTCTGTAAATGGTGTGTATACACCTCCTTGATAAAATTGAAATTCATAACTTTTTCAAATGTTAGTTTTGAGAAAATTTAAAAGGCCCGTTTAGCCTTTCCGAAAAATGAAGAATGAGTGTTTTACTTGTATATACCAAGTTGTGCAATTGGGATTGTTTTATGGTCCATGAAATGATTTTATTAAATGTTTTTAGGGCTTCCAATTATGGTTTGGTATGTTTTTTATGTGTTTTTATAATTGAAAGAGTGTTTTTGAATGAGTTTTATGTGCAAAGCCTCAATACACTCCTTGAAATTGTTTTATGAAAATATTTAGTGGTGTGTTGATTCGTGAAAGAAATGTGAAGAAATTTTGTGGTATGTTTGTGTGTTTATGGTTTGGGAATGGGATTTTTATGTGAAATGTGTATTTGATAATATGTGTAACTTGATTGAGCACTAAAGAGAATCCTGGGTATCTAGGTGGGCGGACGTGTACTAGTATGCTAGTGATCCTGTGGGGTTTGGCCCCTGTTTCACGTAGTAAGTTTGACGATGACAACACTAACTAAACTATGATTATGATGATTTTGGGTGACCACTAGGTTATGGGTATGCTCCCTACTAGTGTCTCGTGTGCACGAGAATAGATATTTATTGTGGTTACTTTCACCGAGATACGAGGTACCTGGGGCTCACAACTGACTAGTGCCTACGGGTGTTCCCGTGACTTGTGCTCATTGGATATTTTGTACTCACCGTCGGCATACGGTGTGTTTGGTTGGTAAATTCAGTAGTGTGTGTGATTTATTTAAAAGTTAAAATTCTTTAAATAATCCCTCTTGAAAGTTATTTTCATTTTGAAGTTGCACTACTTTGAAAGTTGTTACTTGCATTCTTATTTATAAAACATGCATGTTTTTGTCTGGTAATTTTTTTAGCATGGGGCCTCATTTGGAAGAAACAACTTTACATTTTTATTTAAAACTTGAAATTGATGTTTCTTTTATTTTAAAGGATTTTCATTGGGAATAGAATATCGGGATAACCTACTGAGTTTTAATACTCACGCCTATAGTCTTCTTCTGTTTTTAGCCCTTGTGCAGGTTTCAGCTTGAGTTCGATCGCCTTGGGCGATGTGTGATCATTTTGTTGGAGAGTGACCAGTGGGGTCACATGAAGTTAGTTTGTTATCGGGTTTGGTCATTTGAGTCGTTGTCTTAGTTGTACTTTCAGTTTCTTGTACAAATAGTGTTCAGTTCAATTCTTATATAAATGTATTTTGGGCTGTCCATTTATTTCCGCTGTTTGTTTGATTGTTCATATATGAGCGAAATTGTTCCCTTGTGTACTCTATTTATGCCCTTGGTGATTGTCGCCATCCCGGGAGGATCGGGAACGCCTCTTGGGACTTGCCGCGGGCTGGCCTGGGTGACCGGTTCAGGGTCGATTCAGATTGGTTCATGAAAAAATGGTATCAAAGGAGGTCGGCTCTTAGCAGACCTTTCTTTTTTAGAGCGCCCTTGTTATTTTAGAGATGTCAAGGTAGATGGAGTAGTATTGTTGGGACTTGATGGGTAAGTGCAAGAAGAGCATCACAAACTCTTTCTCATTCTAATCCTTGGGTTTCCATGAGAAGTCCAGTTTTATTAGTGTCCTTTGTTCTTGTTGATTGTTTGGGTGTTGGGATATGACAAGGGGAGTCTGACTAATGGCCTTTGTGGGCTCACAGGGCCTGGAAAGCCATGTGGAGCTGGGGAATGGTCCAAATAAGTCTCTATGTGTTGGTGTTGTGTTTGACATATGGTCGCCAACCATATGGTTAATTCACCCACCGACACTAGTTCCCTTTTTTTGGGTCTCTTGAAACTTTCTTGAATTCTGAATTTTTTTTTATTAAAATCCTTGTGTGAGAATTTTGGAAATTATTTTTAAAGGAAGGATTAGATTTTGAAAAGCGAAAAAGGGGGTTTTTAAAAATTAAATATAAGAATGGTTTTTGGAAGGTTGTGTTTTTTGTGAAAAAAAATAGAGGGAAGTGGAAATGATTTAACGGGATTGGATTATCCATAATTTAAACTTGTGGTTTGTTGGAATAAAATGTTTTAAAATTGTTAATCATTTTAAGGTGATTCTGGATCTTTGTTTTGAATGGGGTATTTTGGGATGTTAATTTTTTTTTTGAATCGGATAAATTAGTTTTGGTAATTGGTTTTGATCATTTGGTGTTTTCCTAGATAGGTTATTGGTCTCAATGGACCTTGGATTATGAAAATATACCTTGCTAAATTTTAAAAAAATGGGAAGGGGTTACTCGGAGTGGCTTGGTTATTTTAAAAGTTGTTAAAAATGAAAAGGGGTAGGTTTTTAAGAAAATGGTTCTTAATGAATTGTGTATTTTTTTTGTGAAACATTAAAAAGGTTTTTGACTTGGTGGTTGGTGTTCCTTTTGAAGGTAATTTTTTTTGGAATGATGTTGTTTTGTTTTAGCCTTTGGTGTTTTCATGGGTGCTCACATGCATGGTTTTATTTATATCGGGAAGGATGGCCTATATGGCATGGTGGTTGGGTGCCTGGGGTGGCATGGAAATGTGCATATGGGTGAGACTTGATGAAACACCATTGGTGAATGTGGAAACCCACTAAGTTAGTTTGTTTTTCAAAAGTGTTTTGAGCTGAAAAATTGTGGCCTTTTTTTAAAACCAATGGTTATGTAGCTTGATTTTTCTATGTATTAGAAGAGTTGTTTATTCAGTAATCTTCCTTGTGATATAGAAGTCGCACTCTTGTTGTATCTTGAGATGAGATCTTGTTGGTGGCTTGGTTTTTGTGTAATGTTCATTGGGTTCCTAAAGATGTGATTGATGTTGTGATGTGGCCATGTATTGTTCTCTGTTGGAAATATTTCTTGCTGATCAACCTAAGGATTCATTTAAAATGTTAAATACACCTCTTTGGATGATTCCTCAACCTATTTTTTGGAATAGAGAGTTGTTTGGGATCGATTAAAAGTGCTTCTAGGTTGTGATAATTCTTTTGGACATAGTAGTTGTGTTCGGTGATGTTGATGTGTTTCGTCGTATTCCTTGTCCATTCTGCCCCTCGTTCGGAGTGAGATAGAATTTTGATATGTATTTATGAGTTCCTATTTAGATAAAGGTTTTTTTGTGATCAAGTGAGTTTTTTTGAGTGGTGTGATCCTTATCACCTAACTGCGGTGCAACAGATGCTTCCAGAATCAGGGCTCCAGCCATAGGCCTCAGAGTGAAGCTTTTCACGCAGTCAGGAAATCAACAGAAGTGTGGAGTGCTCAATTAGGATCCTGTCTCCTCTGTTTTGGTAAGTTAGTTTCTATGTCAATGTTTTGGTTCCTCATTTCTGTGAATTTCCCTTTGTCGCAACAAGCGTAGTGGACTTACCCCTCACACAGTGTATATGGTTATGCCTTCATGGATGTGGGTTTTCAATCAATGTCCATGTGTGGACCGCCTGTGAAAATCATGTGCAGTCTTGGTGTTACCTATTCGTAGGTGAAGAGTTTTGGGTAGTTTCTTTGTTTATTTTTTGGTTTCAGTGGACAAATTATTGGGTCCCCTTCCCTTTCATCCCCGAGTGGTGGGGGTCCAGATCTGTGCTGAAAGTGTTTGTCATGTTCTTGTCCCCTCCATTCAAGAGTGTGTGGTTTATATGTTCATGTTGTAACCCTATTAACTTGGTATGGTAGGTTTTTTTATGAGTGTTTTTTTTGGGCTTGTGTGAGTGGGGCCCAATTCTAGCTCGTGTTGAATTCTTGTCTGTTCGTTGCTAGTTGGTTTCTAATGGTGGGAAGACCCACCATGGGTCTCATGGATTTTTATCCTACGAACTTTTCTAGTGCTAGTTGTTTCTTAATGGTGGGGAGTCCATTCTAGACTCCCCTGGAATATTTGGTTTTTTTGGGTGCCCTTTGGTTTGGGTGATGGTTGGGTTCATTGAGAGAAGGCCCAACAATCAGGTTCTTGGCTTGGTTGTGGAGGTGGTGGCTTGATATTTCCAATGATTTTCTGGAAGTGGTTCTGAGTAGTGTGTTTTTTTTTTGAGCTAGAGGCTTAACATCCATTGATGGTTGATGATATTTCATTTTATTGAGAGGCTGGATCATGTTGACAGGTAATCCTTAGGTGTTGATTTTTCAGCTGGAAAGTGTTATGGCTTTCTGGGGGCTGAAAGCTTTAATGGTGGGGAGAATTGTCACACCCGGTTTTTTTTGTCTTTGTTTTGATCTGGTCCATTGGAAATCCCGATCATTTTTATGGGTATTTGGTGAGATGAATCTTGAGTTTTTAAGTTTCATATATTTCTAATCACCCTAATTTGGGTTCCCCATTGGTTGTTTAGGAGTTTTTAAAGAAAGGGTGGTTACTTCATGATTTGGTCCAACCGTGAGCCCATTTCCAGTTTTAAAAACCAAATTTGTTTCTTTTATAACTATTTTTTTTTCATCCTTTTTCACCCATTAAACTTCCCACTTTTCCTATACTGACATATTAAAACTTCCATATCCTTTTTTACCCCATATAAATTCATAATCATGGTGAATTGGGGTTACTTATTTAGGTATTGGTCCAGCCCATGGGCCCATTTCCTGTTTTTTTAAAAATATTTGTTTCTTTTATATCTAATTCAATTTTTAATATATTTCAGTGATTCCACCTCCCCCTAGAATCCAATAACCCTATACCCATCCCAATTGTATATTTATCCTCTTTGGAGCTCATATGGGGTGCGGATTAGGGTGAAAGTTCTCAGGTTACCTCAAATCGCCCAGAATTGATAAGGTAAATCGTTTTATACATAACTCATTCAATTCGTGCTATTTTTCAAAAAACTATTCTTTCCTTGGTTCGTCCAGACCTTATACGACTCTCCAAGAAGTTTAATCACATTACCTTTTCTCTAGGGGTGCAGATCTAATGGAATACGAATAGTTTTCTAGTGGTGAAGGTGAGATTCCATCTCCTTTATCCTCCCTCTTCTTCCTCCTTTCAATTTTTATTGGTTTTATAATCTCCCATAGTAATGATCGACCTAGGGTTCTGTTATACCATGGTTTTTGATGGAATTTATATTCATTTAGGTCTGGTCTTCATAGTTTTAGGGTTTATAAACCCGCGACGGGTGATTTCGAGTGTGTGTTTCCGTTATGCCAAGGATTTTGAGGTAGGATATCCCTTGCCCAAACCTTTATCATTTAAGTTTCATCATTTTAATTCTGTTATAACCTTATTTATATGATATGTGCTGTTGTGAAACTTTTGTTCTAAAGGTTTTGTGTGCAAATTATGTTTTATGACTTATTTTGTTAAAAATAAAGTTGTTTTGGTATAAATGTGAACTCCTCTAGTTTGATAAATTATTCCATGAGATTTCACACTTGGTTTATGGTATTTTGAATATTTATCAGTAGCTTGAATAACTTTATGGCATGAAAATGGTGTTTTATACCTTTTTAAGTGCTTAACATAAATTGTTTTTTTAAGAGTGCATGTCATGTGATCAATAAATTGCCCGATTGGCTTTTATGTGTCTATTGTAATTTAAAATGATTTGTTTGGATTTATAAATATGTTGGAAGCATGTAAAAAAATATTTTGGGATCTTTTTATGGATTTCCAATTTGTATTTGGTTTTACAAATAAATGGGTTTTTGTTTACAAAATTTTTTGGCATGAGTTTTCGGAAAATGGTATGTTTCACATTCTTATGAAAATGGTTGTGTTTTGAATATGTAATCTGAGGGTTTTATGGGATTTATGAATGTGGTTTGATTCTGTAAATGGCGTGTATACACCTCCTAAATAAAATTAAAATTCATAACTTTTTCAAATGTTAGTTTTGAGAAAATTTAAAAGGCCCGTTTAGCCTTTCCGAAAAATAAAGAATGAGTGTTTTACTTGTATATACCAAGTTGTGCAATTGGGATTGTTTTATGGTCCATGAAATGATTTATTAAATGTTTTTTGGGCTTCCAATTATGGTTTGGTATGGTTTTGATGTGTTTTTATAATTGAAAGAGTGTTTTTGAATGAGTTTTATGTGCAAATCCTCAATACACTCCTTTAAATTGTTTTACGAAAATATTTAGTGGTGTGTTGATTCGTGAAAGAAATGTGAAGAAAGTTTGTGGTATGTTTGTGTGTTTATGGTTTGGGAATGGGATTTTTATCTAAAATGTGTATTTGATAATATGTGTAACTTGATTGAGCACTAAAGGGAATTCCGGGTATCTAGGTGGGCGGACGTGTACTAGTATGCTAGTGATCCTGTGGGGGTTTGGCCCCTGTTTCACGTAGCAAGTTTGATGATGACAACACTAACTAAATTATGATTATGATGATGTTGGGGGACAACTAGGTTATGGTTATGCTCCCTACTAGTGGCTCGTGTGCACGAGAACAAATATTTATTATGGTTACTTTCACCGAGATACGAGGTACCTGGTGCTCACAATTGACTAGTGCCTAGGGGTGTTCCCGTGACTTGTGCTCATTGGATATTTTGTACTCACCGTCGGCATACGGTGTGTTTGGTTGGTAAATTCAGTAGTGTGTGTGATTTATTTAAAATTTAAAATTCTTTAAAGCATCCCTCTTGAAAGTTATTTTCATTTTGAAGTTGCACCACTTTGAAAGTTGTTACTTGCATTCTTATTTATAAAACATGCATGTTTTTGTCTGGTAATTTTTTTAGCATGGGACCTCATTTGAAAGAAACAACTTTACATTTTTATTTAAAACTTGAAATTGATGTTTCTTTTATTTTAAAGGATGTGCATTGGGAATAGAATATCGGGCTAACCTACTGAGTTTTAATACTCACGCCTATAATTTTCTTCTGTTTTTAGCCCTTGTGCAGGTTTCAGCTTGAGTTCGATCGCCTTGGGCGATGTGTGATCATTTTGTTGGAGAGTGACCAGCGGGGTCACATGGAGTTAGTTTGTTATCGGGTTTGGTCATTTGAGTTGTTGTCTTAGTTGTACTTTCAGTTTCTTGTACAAATAGTGTTCAGTTCAATTCTTATATAAATGTATTTTGGGTTGTCCATTTCTTTCCGTTGTTTGTTTGATTGTTCATATATGGGAGAAATCGTTCCATTGTGTACTCTATTGATACCCTTGGTGTTTGTTGTCATCCTGGGAGGATCGGGAACGCCTCTCGGGACTTGTCGCGGGCTGGCCTGGGTGACCAGTTCAGGGTCGATTCTGACTGGTTCGTGACAGCCACTCATTCACTTTCATATTGTTGAGTGGCACCAGCCTGACAGAGTCATGCGGCAGTTTCTCTTCACTCAGCGGATTCCATTACCGCCGAGGCAGACAGATCAGCTTCATGGGATGAAGCTGACAGGGAGGCAGGATGACGACTGGCGTCGAGTACATGTTGTATTTCTCGACTGTTGGCACAGACGTGCAGAGTTTCGCATCCAGGGAGTTCCTACGGTGCAGTTCTCTCTTTCAATGTTGCACGAGTATGAGACATGGTATAGACTGAAGTCTATACTATATCTTACCCGAGCAGGCAGAGAGATGCATACGATTGTAAGTCAATTAAATTATATTACTATATTTGTTGAGTTATTTTCTAATTCATTTTTAATCTGTTTACAGGAGAGTCAGACAGACAGACTTATTCATATGAGTGATGAGGCCGAGGATAGAGTCTTCAGTCGGGAAGCCGTTCATGATCAAGTGTTGGAGCTGAGGTCATCTGTTTGTGTGTTTGCCGAGAGCCTCTTCAAGCGTCTGGCATAGAGACAGCAGGTTCCTACCGCAGAGGAAGATCCTGCAGCAGCTGCTGGTGCTGAGGAGCCACGACCACGGCGACGTAGACAGCGTCGTCCTACACGTCCGGTCTCACCAGTTCCACAGGTAGAGGTCGACCCACTAGTAGTCCAGTCTGAGCCGATGGAGGATGTGCCTCAGCCGTCATGGGATCCATCCTTTTTGACAGGATATCCTCAGTTTTCTCCATCGTGGGGGTCATATGGAGTGCAGTCGTTGGGTCTAGAGTCATCGCAGCCTTGGGCTCTAGACCCATCGCAGAGTTGGGGTATAGCACCACCATATGATTTGTTCTCCACTGCGATGATGTCGGGTTCTTCTACCATCGAGGTGGGAGAAGGATCAGGAGGGTCGTACGTGGTGGAGTTGACATTTTCTCTCACTGGCACAGAGGTGGAGGATATGACAGTCGACGTTCCACCGCCCGAGTACCAGCCCTCTCCAGGTCATCAGACTCCCCAGAGATCTTGTCGTGGACGTCCTGTTATTAGACCACCATGTGGGACAGGATCTCCTCATCGTAGACATAGACATTGATTGTTTATGCTCATTTATATGTTTTGTGTCTATGGAAATGAAAAATTATATTTTATGAAATGATTTGTGTTAGACCACCATGTGGGACATGATCTCCTCACCATAGACTATAAAATATAAACCAGAAGACCAAGGAGGTCCTACAATGGCCTTTTGAAGATGATAAAAGATAAAGATTTGGTGATGAATAGTTCAATGGGCTATGTGGAATCGTTGGTGTTTTCATCTGATCAAAAGGCCGTGGGGAAATGGGGTGACAATTGTAGAAGAAATTATAATGGTTAGATGCATGGTGGTGTTGAAGGGGTTGATATTTGCAGGAATGGGAACGTATGAGAATTTCATGTGGCATATCTTTGAACATACCCTTATGCGGCCGGATGTTGATATGGATATGGACATGGCGGGTGGAAGAATGGATTTCGTTGTCCCATGAAAGGAGATATAACATGTTTTCACGCATCAAAGATTATAGATGTATGTGATACTAGTGACATCGTGCATCCTATTGATGTAGGGTTGACTCATATATGTTTAATGAATGTTTAAAGTTTCGTTTAGATTGGTCTTATGGTTTATATTTTATAGTCTTTCAAAGTCACGTACTTGAAACATTTATAAGTTTCAAGTATGCGGTTTTGAAAGTTAATAAATTATTTTTCATGAATAGTTGTTATGAAATGATTTGTGTTTACAACAATTTGTTATATGTTTAATGAATTTTTAAAGTTTCGTTTAGATTGGTCTTATGATTTATATTTTATAGTTTTTCAAAGTCACGTACTTGAAACATTTTTAACTTTCAAGTATGCGGTTTTGAAACAAAATTTTAAAAACTAATAATATTTTTTGTTAGGTGAAAAGCGGAATCCTGAACATTTTTTATGAATTATGTATATAAATAAATATATAAACAAAACAAAACAAAACAAAAAAAAATCGATTTTTTTTTTTTAAGCGGAAGGCGGCATCGCGGGTGCCGCCTTTCAGCCCCAGTGGAAAGACGGCATCCGCGATGCCGCCTTTCACCCGTAATGCAAAGGTGGCATCCGCAATGCCGCCTTTGATGGGCAATTTGAAAAATAAAACGACCTAACCGTTTTTTGAAATTTTATTTTTTTTAAAATGAATTAAAAACAAAAACTCTTGATAAGGGGCTACAATTGTTGAGGGACATCGAGGGACAGATGTAAAATCATTTTGCATGAGACTGGCAATGGAGGGAAGTTGGGAAAAGGTGACACGATTTTTGAATGCCACGTCGCGGCGTTCATAATGTGAATGAGCCAAGCCGTCTTTAGAGACGCAAGTCAAAAATATTCCCGCCACCTCACGCCTCTTCGTATTAATCTAACAGTACCGTATTTTAATAGATACAATTATTTCCCATGCAATATTATAATTCAATTAACTAATCCAAAACACGGAACACACCACAGCACCGCTTTCCGTCGGCCCAAGGAAGAAGACGACGACCACCACTGAAAACGCAGAGTCACCGCAAGCCCAAGCTTGTCCCTTTCTTCACCGTCCCCATAGAGAGAGAGGAGGGAGGGTTGCTTTCCGCGCTTTCTAACAATCAGTGGCCGTCTCAGGAGGTCCATGCGTGCAAGCCATTCCCAAACCAGAAACATTCTTCCCTCACACTACACATTCTTTCCCTTCTTCTCCGTATATATACGCTTTTCCTCCCTCCCTCCCTCTCCAACGTCTCATCAATCCCTTTCATCCCTCTCTCTCTCTCTCTCGATCGGGCCTAGATGGGCGGGCATCTGAGCAGGAAGACGCCGTCGACGGCGGCCGGCGGCCTGCGGTACAAGACGAAGCTGAGCCTCTACAAAGCGGCCTGCCGGAGCGACGCCGATCTGCAGTCCTTCGACGCGGCGCTCCACGCCCGCACGAACCAGCTGATCACCACCCTGGCCGACGGCGTGGAGGTCCGCACCCTCTCCTTCGACTCGCTCAAGGAGGTGACGGAATGCCTCCTGGAGATGGACCAGGAGGTGGTGAAGGTGATCCTGGACTGCAAGAAGGACATCTGGAACAGCCCGGAGCTGTTCGAGCTGGTGGAGGAGTATTTCGAGAACAGCCTCCGCACCCTCGACTTCTGCGCCGCGCTGGAGCAATGCCTGAAGCGCGCCCGGGACCGCCAGCTCCTCATCCACGTCGCGCTCCACCACCTCGAGGACGAAGAGGAGGACGGGGATGGGGGGTGCAGATACGCCAAAACCCTGGAGGAGCTCGGGAACTTCAGGGCCGCCGGAGACCCTTTCACCGACGAGTTTTTCAGGGTGTTCCGGTCGGTGTACGGGCGGCAGACGGTGATGCTGGAGAAGCTGCAGGCCCGGAAGAGGAAGCTGGACGGGAAGCTGAGGAACATCCGGGGGTGGAGGAGGGTGTCCGGGATGATATTCGCGGCCACCTTCGCGGCGGTGCTGATCTGCTCCGTGGTGGCGGCCGCGGTCGCCGCCCCGCCGGTGGCGGCGGCCCTCGCGGCGGCCGCCGCCATCCCTCTCGGGTCGATGGGGAAGTGGATCGACTCGGTGTGGAGGAGCTGCGAGGAGGCGCTGAAGGGGCAGAAGGAGGCGGTGAGCTCGATGCAGGTGGGGACGTACGTGGCGATGAAGGACCTGGACACCATCCGGGTGCTCATCGACCGCCTGGAGATGGAGATTCAGTGGCTGCTGCGGAAGTCTGAGGTGTGTGTGGAGGATGGCGGGGTGGGATTTGCAGTGGAGGAGATGAAGAGGAAGCTGGAGGTGTTCATGAGGAGCGTGGAGGATTTGGGGGCGCGGGCGGAGACGTGCAGCCGGGACATAAGGCGGGCGAGGACTGTGGTTCTCCAGAGAATCATCAAACATCCCCACACTTAATACTTTTTTATTGTCCATCCCTGTTTCGAGCCTTGATCAGGAAGAACGATTTGCAGAGAAATGGATAGATTCAAATTTCCGATGGGAATTTTTTTTCACTAGATATTTTCATTTAAAATTCATAGTGCAAAATTTCAATGTATGATAAATTTTTCCATGCAAACTAAAAATACATAAAAAAACACATACAAATACAAATATGCATGATAATATTAAATTACATATTTCATGTGCAAATTGTATTGTGAAAATTTTCAACATGTGTATACAAAAATCCAAGTAAATTTGCATTGGTATTTGATGTTTTACATTTACACTGTAAATCACCACTGATGTAAATTTATACTAGAAAATATTCAATGCAAATTCACAGTACAAAATTTGAATGCATAAATATGTACATACATACATATATGTATATTTACAAATAAAAATATAACACTTATAAATTAAACTACAAATTCCATAGGGAAATTCTAGTTTAAATTTTCATTGGAAATTCCAAGTGTAAATTTCCATTAGAAATTTCCAATCCAAATTTCCACATGAAATTTACACTTCAAATTTTCACTGAAAATTACAATGATAATGTATTAATACATAAATAAAATATGCAATTTTTTAATAAAAATTTGCATTGCAAATTTGCATTAATTTCTGTTATAAATTGTAGGGATTCCTAAGAGTCTATAAACACTTCAAAACTCATATATAAGTAAAAGAACTTCTTCCCAAAATCCTCATTCTGCAAATTTCCAATGCAAACATCGAATGAAAAATTCTAACTCACAATCACACATTAAATTACAATGAAGTTATGTTAATACACAAATATAAAATGTCAATTTTCACCATGAATTTTCATTGAGAATTTACACTAGAAACCATTAGTGTAAATTTCCACCGGAAACATTTAGTGCAAGGTTCAATTCAAATTTCTGGTGGAATTTTTCAATGTATATTTTTCACTAGATATTTTAATTTAAAATCTACAGTGCAAATTTTCATTGAAATTTCCAATAAAATTTCAATGTATGATAAAATTTTCAATGCATGATAAAATTTTCAATGCAAACTAAAAACACATAAAGAAACGCATACAAATACAAATATGCATGATAATATTAAATTATATATTTCAAGTGAAAATTGTATTGTGGAAATTTTCAACACATATATACAAACATCCAAGTAAATTTACATTGATATTCGGTATTTTACATTTACATTGTAAATCTTCACTCATATAAATCTATACTGAAAATATTCAATGCAAATTCACAATACAATGTTTGACAGAATAAAAATGTACATACAAACATATATTTATATTTATAAATATAAATATACAATATAATTTTCAAGTGAAAATTCACATTGGAAAGTCACACAATTCCATTGAAAATTTACAATGAAAATTTATAATTATGAGTGGAACCAATGTCTATTGAAGCAACATCATTCCAGGTATGGTCACTTTTCAGTGTTCTTCATTATTCATTGCATGTTGATTCTGTCAAGAATAGATTTGGAATGTATCTTGGTTTGTTCTTGCTATCTTAGATCATAGGATGACCCTTTAGTTATCATCAAATACATTTTGAAATTTCTAGGGCTAGTATAGAAAAATAAAAACTAAAAATTTTCAATGGAAAATTACAACGAAAACTTGAAAATAAAATTTTCATCTTAAATTTTCAGTTTTAGTTTCTACTAATATTATAAGTGAGAGTATATTAATACATAAATAAAAAATGCAAAATTCCAATGAAAATTTCCATTGTTTATTTCCATCGGAAATATCCTTTGAAACCCTCCGATGGAAATTTTCAATGTTTATTTCCTACACATTATATGTATCCTATTATAAATATATAACTTATTTTTTAGCGGGAATTTAAAATACAAAACTTTAGTATATGCATACATAATGTATAATTTAAATTTTCATCGCACATTTTCAATACAAATTTTCACTGACAAATTTCACTACACATTTCCACTAGAAAATTATAGCCCAAATTTCCACATGAATTTCCATAGCACATTTTCAATACATATTTTCCACACACTATATATTTTTTATTATAAATATACAACGTATTTTTTGAATGAGAATGTATGGTGAAAATTTCCAATAGATAAAAAAAACATTGAAAATTTGCTTATCAAAAACGAAAATTTTCAGTACAAATATATTAATATATAAATAAACAATGTAATTTTCCAATAAAAACTTGCAATGTAAATTTCCAATGTAAATATCCAATGAAATTCTTTATAGGAAATTTATAGTGGAAATTTTCACTACTTATAATTCTAATACAAATCTTTCTAATACATAAATAAAAAATGTAAATTTCCTTTGAGAATTTGCATTGAAAATTTCCACTATAAACCTTTTAGTGGAAAACCCCATTGTGAAATTTTAGTTCAAATTTACACTTAAAGAGGGTATATAATTAGATTTTTTTTAAGAATTGCTCATAAAATGATATCTCATGTTTAATTTTTTTAATTGTTCATTTATTAAGTTTAGTCCATAATTTATTCATAGTTATAAACCAGTTATATTATGAAAGTATATGCTTTAGTTTTACTTTTGAACTAATTTTAGGAGATTAATCCTTGCATTACATGCTAAGTATGACTCCATAAAATTTAATTTTCATCCAACCGAGTAAGTTATGCTATAGATGGGCGCCTATGGTTTTTTTTTTGTGTTAGGAAAGAATGTATTGGATGACACTGGAACATCCTTGGGTAGGTCATGTCATAGTTGGGTGCCCTTGGATTGACCTTTGTTAGCCTATTTTTGACATTTGTTTTGGGCTATACAAGTCAGGAGACCCAAGTCGAATTAGGTTACTAGAGGAATATAGTTGAGTGAATCCATATGATGGTTTTGGATAAGTGGTTATCCGTTCAACTATCCAAGATTAAAAAATGTTGCGATTGGGATGATTCCCTACTTGAATAAATAAGTGGTGAAAGAAACGCCATAAAGGACTTATCACTACCACAAAAAATGGGTTTTCACAGCGTCACCTCTTAACTGCGTTAAAAAAGAATGCTAAAGGGGGTACCATTATCAACGCTAAAAAAAGCACTGATAAAGGGTAACTTTAGCAACACTTAAAAAACGATGTTAAAAATACCCCTTTATCATCATTTTGTAGCTCTCATAAAGGTATCCATTTATCAATATTTTTTTAGCACTCTTAAAGGTATCTCCTTTATCAGTGTTTTTTTTAGTAATTGTAACGACCCGAAATTTTTAAATAAATTTTGTTCCCTAATTTTATGTGTTATTGTTATACTCAACAAAAATGTTTTATTTGATAAACATGATTATAATTAAAATGAGATCAGTGGGTTTTGACTATTATATAACCATCGGTCAACATGACCACTGTGAACAAAATGTTTTGATTATTGTCTCTAAATATAAGTAATCTTGGTTAATTATTATAGAAAGAAGATTTGATGGCCTCGCCTAGTAGTCTTGGACCGATCGAAGCCCATCTAACAGAGCTTGGGAAGGAGGTAGCACCACTGGGCTTTGCTCTGGATCAAATCCAAGCCGAACTTCATCATGTGAAGCTGGAACGAAATCGCCTTCGTGAGAAGTTCAAACTGATAGAAATTACTACTCGGGCAATGTTGACTGAGCCGCCCCAAGCTTTTATCACCCTAGCACACCTAACTCTTAGGTCCTATGCTGGTATTATAAGAGGTTATGTAACGAGACCGTAACTACCTTGTGTAATCCTTGTTTTAAATAAAAATTGGGATTTCTTCTTATGATGAAGTTTATGAATTTTGAAATGACCGGATAAATATAGTATGCATATTTTTGATGAATTTTAGAAAAAGGATATTTTAAATATGATTATGTAAACCCTAAATAATTAAAAATGTGTAATGATTTTCAAAAAATGGTCTTCTACAATTATGTTCAGTACTAAATTTAGAGTCTAATAAGATCAACTTGATTTTTGATGAATAGTAAATTATGAATAGTGATTTTATGATTAGGATTAGTAATATGACCAAATGGATTAGTAATCTCACTTAAAGAAAGTTTTAAAATAATCTAGGCACCTTGATTAAGTAATGTGATTCAATAAAATAGTTAAATAACGGTTTCATTAATTATTATTCAAGTATTAGTTTTTTTCGGGTGAATAGTGTTTTTTAATTAAAAATTTAATTAAAAATAATTAGAAAATTATTTTTATAAAAATGACTTTATTTTTGAACTCAGAGCATCGATATTATGTTATGGTAATTTTTGGGGTTTTTTCTGAAAAAAATGAATTTTCGATGAATAGTGTTTTTATTTAAAAATTAAATTAAAAATTTTTAGAAAAATATTTTTATAAAATGGATTTCATTTTTGAAATCAGAGCATTGATATTTAGTTAATGTGAAATTTTGGGATTTTTCTGAGAAAGTTGAATTTTCAGTGAATAGTAAAAATACAGTTTTAGGGTTTCGGTATGTTTAATGACATCATAACGGTGTCATGATGATGTCATGAGATCTTTTGAGGGTTGGCCGGCCAAGGGTGATGAATTATTGTTTTGGGGGCCCCATGTGGCCTAACTCCATGATAAATGACAAGGGAGAGCACATGGGTTTGAGAAAAGCCCATGTGAGGTGTCCCTTGGCCATTAATGCCTTGTCCCCTCACTTTCCCTATAAATACCAAGCCCTCCTCTCATCCATTCGACTCCCCACTCATTCCCAACGAATTTCTGGTCTCATTACCTCCCAAGGAGTCCTCCCAAGGTTCCCCCAAGCCCTCATGGTCCCAACCTTTGAGGTTTAAGAGTTACATTTTAAGGTAAGGGATCCGACCTCTCTCTTTCTTTTCAAGTAATCTCTTTTATGTCTTTTCTTTTATACTCCATGTTCTTATGTTGGAGGATGTTATTTTATATTCATCCTACTGCCTATTTCATGTTCATATGATGAGAGACCCCCCCTTGCTCTCATCAATTCGTTTTAAGAATGTTTAAGTGGCGCCGTTAGGCTGCCGAATTTTTAAGGGATTCTTTCACCTTCCTCGTTTTCAAGTTCTATTTTCATTCAAGTCTTTCATGTTTCTTTGTATTATGTTGGGGTATGATCTCTAAATTTATCATACTGATCTTTTATGATCATATGATGAGAGACCCCATTTTATCTCTTCAATTCAATTTTTTTGATGTTTTATGTGGCGCCGTTAGGCTGCCGAATTTTTTAAGGGATTCTCTCACCCTTCTCTTTTTCAAAGTTCTACTTTCATGTCAAGTCTTTCAAGTTAATTTCTACTATGTTGGGGTATGATATCTATATCTATCATACTGGACTCTTATGTTCATATGATGAGAGACCCCATTTGATTTCTTCAATTCAGTATTTTGATGTTTTAAGTGGCGCCGTTAGGCTGCTGAATTTTTAAGTGGTTCTTCACCCTTCTCGTTTTGAAGTTCTACTTTCATGTGAATTATTTCAAGTTCCTTTTTGTTATATTGGTGTATGATCTCTATATCTATCATACTGGACTCTTATTTTCACATGATGAGAGACCCCATTTGATCGCTTCAATTCAGTATTTTGAAGTTTTAAGTGGCGCTGTTAGGCTGCCGAATTTTTAAGTGGTTCTTCACCCTTCTCGTTTTGAAGATCTACTTTCATGTCAATTCTTTCAAGTTCATTTTTGTTATGTTGGGGAATTATCTCTATATCTATCATACTGAACTCTTATGTTCACATGATGAGAGACCCTATTTGATCTTTTCAAATCGTTTTTCTTGAAGTTTAAGTAACGCCGTTAGGCTGTCGAACTTTCATAAGAGAAATCTAATTTTTGTCTTCCTTCCATGTTTTTCATTTCAAATGGTATGTCCTTGAAATTTCATTACCATGATCATGTATCCTTCTTATTCTGTCCATATACTGTTTTATGGGTCATTTATGAATGTTTGACTCATTTTCCCTCTCTTTTTAATGTCTTCTAAAACCTCATAACATAGCCGTTATGCTGCAGAATTTCCATCTCAAAATGTCTCTCTCTTTTTCTAAAGTTCTTTTATATTATTAAGTGAATACTCAAAGCTCTTTCTTCTAAAGGGGTATTCACATATATACCAAAATGTTCTATTTTAAATTCTGGGATTTACATACATGAGACCCACCTTCCTTTTCTGTGGGTTTTAAAGTGACGTAAAGATCATGTCTTTAAAGCAGTTTTTAAAACGTTATGATTATGAAATGAAACCCATTTATTTTATGCTATGTGGGTTATTTATGAAATGTTTGATGATGATATATGTGGCTCACATGATAATAAAGGCAAATTTAAGGGTGCGCCCTGATAGCGCTCCAATGCATTGGGTAATGATGTAACCACTAGAGATTACAATTTTAACGATGCCTTGGTGAAAAACCTTGGTAAATTTTAACGACACCTTGGGGATGAACCTTGGTGAAACGAAACGATTGTCAATATTAAATGTTGCAGCCACATCTTCAAGTTATGAAAAAGTTTTATTTTTATTATGATATGCCTCATGATTTCATTTTCATGCATTAAAGTTCTTTTCATGACTCTATTGATGTATCTCAAGTTCATATGTAAAATGTTTCACTTGTTTCCCTTGCTGGGCCTTCTGCTCACCCTTCCTTTTGATGTATGTCCCCAGGTTATGAGATGCAGTAATGAGCCTAGGGTGAACATGAGGAGAAGCCTTTCAAGTGTTTAAGAAGAATGTTTTTTTTTGTTTCATGTTTTATGTTCCTTGTTTCCAAGACACTAAACCTTAAAGATCCTCAGTTCCGTGTAATGGAATGAAAAGTTATGTTATAAAAAGACGGGATGCTATAGTTGGTATCAAAGGATGGTTTAGTTATTTGTGGAAATTAGGATATGAAAACTCTAGGAGGAACCCTATAGAAAAGTTTAATATAGGAAATCTTCCTGGTATTTTGGTGAGTTTTGAGTAAGGGGTTGCCAAGCAAATACATCCCTGTCTGGATACGAGCAGGTAGAGGTGGCTCTGGCACAGATGTACATAGGGGTAAAACCCGAAAACACCGCTTTGAGCTAGACTCGAACGGGAACTGGTACACGACAACGGTCCTTGCTGCACTCTTGGTTACGACACTCCCGGGGGATATGCTTTGGTAAATTCATAAGCTTGGTATGAACCATTGTTAAAGGAACAAAGATAAAATAAAATAAAGGTTCACATAAGAATATATGATCATTCATAACCTAGATGGGAACCTAGGAGATCACAAGTTAGGGTATACCTTTCATATACAAGTTATCCTTATATGCTTTCAGTTCCTTTTCATGATTATTAGCTAAGTACTTAAGCCCCTAATTATGCTTTCTCTTCTTAGTTAATGGTGGGAAATGGAAGAACATGTTCTGACAACCAATGTGATAGGAAATGTGACGATTTTCGTATTAATATGACAGGGATGATTAGGGGATTAAAATATGATTATTATTTTGGAAGACGTTCATTATTTTGGGAACCATATTTGATCGAGGTAAATAGATTACTACGGTATTTTCATTGAGAAGTAAGGTTGACTTATATTTTTAAGAATCGATGAATTTAAGGTGAACTTATAGTAATTTAGGTTACTTATGGGAATGACTAACCTATCTTGGGTAAAATATGTTTAGGTTAGCTACTTTTTATAAGATGTTAGGAGTGGTTGATGTTGTCTGGAGATGAACAATGAAGTTGTTTTGGAAGACTATGTTATCAAATCCTTATTGTATTTGGGTTTCAATCTTAGTTTGGTTTGTTTTGAGGAATTTTAAGGACCGTTATTTATGGAATGGTCTATGATGAACTTTGGGTAGTACCATGGAACTTTGATGATTTAAAAGTAGTTTCCATTCCTATGGGATTCTTTCTTTTTGAAGAGTTGTTTTACCTTAACCTTTCTGTTTTTGGGATAATGTTTAAAGATAGAAGAAATAGATAGTTAATCTTTTGTAGATTATGTGATTCTATAGAAGATGATTCTTGTGCTTTTATGAGACCAAGTGTTTTTGAATTCTCATCATTTGGACAAAAGATTAGTGTTGGTAGGGACTTGTTAAAGGATGAAACTCTACTTGAAGGTAGGTATATTTTCTTATGTTTTTGTTCTATGTAGTAAATGAAATCCTCAAAATTATGAAAAGAAACGTAAAACAAAAATGTTGTTGGTTTACGTTTCCTACTAGGTAATCAAAGACCGTTTACACACATCATAAGTTTGGGATTTTCTCATGGTTAACTTTCTCCTAATCATGTTCTCTATCACTCTCCCTCAGAACTTGACCCTTTGTTTTTTCCTCCATGTCCATGTTTTCCTACATGGAACCCTAGTGTGGGTTAACTCGGGTGACCATTGTACTTCCCTTTCTTTATTTTAAAGTAATAGTTTTACTGACTCCTTTTCCGATGTGGGACTTTCAATGAAATTTCAAAACCCAATTTTAAAATTGCGAGGACGCAATTTCTTAAGGGGGGAAGATTGTAACGACCCGAAATTTTTAAATAAATTTTGTTCCCTAATTTTATGTGTTATTGTTATACTCAACAAAAATGTTTTATTTGATAAACATGATTATAATTAAAATGAGATCAGTGGGTTTTGACTATTATATAACCATCGGTCAACATGACCACTGTGAACAAAATGTTTTGATTATTGTCTCTAAATATAAGTAATCTTGGTTAATTATTATAGAAAGAAGATTTGATGGCCTCGCCTAGTAGTCTTGGACCGATCGAAGCCCATCTAACAGAGCTTGGGAAGGAGGTAGCACCACTGGGCTTTGCTCTGGATCAAATCCAAGCCGAACTTCATCATGTGAAGCTGGAACGAAATCGCCTTCGTGAGAAGTTCAAACTGATAGAAATTACTACTCGGGCAATGTTGACTGAGCCGCCCCAAGCTTTTATCACCCTAGCACACCTTACTCTTAGGTCCTATGCTGGTATTATAAGGGGTTATGTAACGAGACCGTAACTACCTTGTGTAATCTTTGTTTTAAATAAAAATTGGGATTTCTTCTTATGATGAAGTTTATGAATTTTGAAATGACCGGATAAATATAGTATGCATATTTTTGATGAATTTTAGAAAAAGGATATTTTAAATATGATTATGTAAACCCTAAATAATTAAAAATGTGTAATGATTTTCAAAAAATGGTCTTCTACAATTATGTTCAGTACTAAATTTAGAGTCTAATAAGATCAACTTGATTTTTGATGAATAGTAAATTATGAATAGTGATTTTATGATTAGGATTAGTAATATGACCAAATGGATTAGTAATCTCACTTAAAGAAAGTTTTAAAATAATCTAGGCACCTTGATTAAGTAATGTGATTCAATAAAATAGTTAAATAACGGTTTCATTAATTATTATTCAAGTATTAGTTTTTTTCGGGTGAATAGTGTTTTTTAATTAAAAATTTAATTAAAAATAATTAGAAAATTATTTTTATAAAAATGACTTTATTTTTGAACTCAGAGCATCGATATTATGTTATGGTAATTTTTGGGGTTTTTTCTGAAAAAAATGAATTTTCGATGAATAGTGTTTTTATTTAAAAATTAAATTAAAAATTTTTAGAAAAATATTTTTATAAAATGGATTTCATTTTTGAAATCAGAGCATTGATATTTAGTTAATGTGAAATTTTGGGATTTTTCTGAGAAAGTTGAATTTTCAGTGAATAGTAAAAATACAGTTTTAGGGTTTCGATATGTTTAATGACATCATAACGGTGTCATGATGATGTCATGAGATCTTTTGAGGGTTGGCCGGCCAAGGGTGATGAATTATTGTTTTGGGGGCCCCATGTGGCCTAACTCCATGATAAATGACAAGGGAGAGCACATGGGTTTGAGAAAAGCCCATGTGAGGTGTCCCTTGGCCATTAATGCCTTGTCCCCTCACTTTCCCTATAAATACCAAGCCCTCCTCTCATCCATTCGACTCCCCACTCATTCCCAACGAATTTCTGGTCTCATTACCTCCCAAGGAGTCCTCCCAAGGTTCCCCCAAGCCCTCATGGTCCCAACCTTTGAGGTTTAAGAGTTACATTTTAAGGTAAGGGATCCGACCTCTCTCTTTCTTTTCAAGTAATCTCTTTTATGTCTTTTCTTTTATACTCCATGTTCTTATGTTGGAGGATGTTATTTTATATTCATCCTACTGCCTATTTCATGTTCATATGATGAGAGACCCCCCCTTGCTCTCATCAATTCGTTTTAAGAATGTTTAAGTGGCGCCGTTAGGCTGCCGAATTTTTAAGGGATTCTTTCACCTTCCTCGTTTTCAAGTTCTATTTTCATTCAAGTCTTTCATGTTTCTTTGTATTATGTTGGGGTATGATCTCTAAATTTATCATACTGATCTTTTATGATCATATGATGAGAGACCCCATTTTATCTCTTCAATTCAATTTTTTTGATGTTTTATGTGGCGCCGTTAGGCTGCCGAATTTTTTAAGGGATTCTCTCACCCTTCTCTTTTTCAAAGTTCTACTTTCATGTCAAGTCTTTCAAGTTAATTTCTACTATGTTGGGGTATGATATCTATATCTATCATACTGGACTCTTATGTTCATATGATGAGAGACCCCATTTGATTTCTTCAATTCAGTATTTTGATGTTTTAAGTGGCGCCGTTAGGCTGCTGAATTTTTAAGTGGTTCTTCACCCTTCTCGTTTTGAAGTTCTACTTTCATGTGAATTATTTCAAGTTCCTTTTTGTTATATTGGTGTATGATCTCTATATCTATCATACTGGACTCTTATTTTCACATGATGAGAGACCCCATTTGATCGCTTCAATTCAGTATTTTGAAGTTTTAAGTGGCGCTGTTAGGCTGCCGAATTTTTAAGTGGTTCTTCACCCTTCTCGTTTTGAAGATCTACTTTCATGTCAATTCTTTCAAGTTCATTTTTGTTATGTTGGGGAATTATATCTATATCTATCATACTGAACTCTTATGTTCACATGATGAGAGACCCTATTTGATCTTTTCAAATCGTTTTTCTTGAAGTTTAAGTAACGCCGTTAGGCTGTCGAACTTTCATAAGAGAAATCTAATTTTTGTCTTCCTTCCATGTTTTTCATTTCAAATGGTATGTCCTTGAAATTTCATTACCATGATCATGTATCCTTCTTATTCTGTCCATATACTGTTTTATGGGTCATTTATGAATGTTTGACTCATTTTCCCTCTCTTTTTAATGTCTTCTAAAACCTCATAACATAGCCGTTATGCTGCAGAATTTCCATCTCAAAATGTCTCTCTCTTTTTCTAAAGTTCTTTTATATTATTAAGTGAATACTCAAAGCTCTTTCTTCTAAAGGGGTATTCACATATATACCAAAATGTTCTATTTTAAATTCTGGGATTTACATACATGAGACCCACCTTCCTTTTCTTTGGGTTTTAAAGTGACGTAAAGATCATGTCTTTAAAGCAGTTTTTAAAACGTTATGATTATGAAATGAAACCCATTTATTTTATGCTATGTGGGTTATTTATGAAATGTTTGATGATGATATATGTGGCTCACATGATAATAAAGGCAAATTTAATGGTGCGCCCTGATAGCGCTCCAATGCATTGGGTAATGATGTAACCACTAGAGATTACAATTTTAACGATGCCTTGGTGAAAAACCTTGGTAATTTTTAACGACACCTTGGGGATGGACCTTGGTGAAACGAAACGATTGTCAATATTAAATGTTGCAGCCACATCTTCAAGTTATGAAAAAGTTTTATTTTTATTATGATATGCCTCATGATTTCATTTTCATGCATTAAAGTTCTTTTCATGACTCTATTGATGTATCTCAAGTTCATATGTAAAATGTTTCACTTGTTTCCCTTGCTGGGCCTTCTGCTCACCCTTCCTTTTGATGTATGTCCCCAGGTTATGAGATGCAGTAATGAGCCTAGGGTGAACATGAGGAGAAGCCTTTCAAGTGTTTAAGAAGAATGTTTTTTTTTGTTTCATGTTTTATGTTCCTTGTTTCCAAGACACTAAACCTTAAAGATCCTCAGTTCCGTGTAATGGAATGAAAAGTTATGTTATAAAAAGACGGGATGCTATAAATGCTGATAAAAGAGGGTCTTTATCAACATTTTTTTACTAACGTTGATAAATGGTATTTTGAAAAAAAAATCATTAAAAAAATATTAATGTATAAATATATAAATATATTTATATTGATGGAAATATAATATATATTTTTTAAATATGTTTTATATAAGTATAAATAGACATTTATACTTAATATATAAGATATTTAGTGAAAATAGCTTATAAAATATTTAAAAAAATATTATTAATTAATAATATACTAATTATTATCGAGTAATAATCATTTAATAACAATTTGAAGACACAAAAACTCAAAAAATTAATAAAAGATCTAAAATAAGTTGAAAGCGTAACTCAAACTTCAAACGACCATAAATTTTGATCTAGATGTCTGTTTGAGCTTTACCATATATCAAATTGAATCATGCAACGAGCTCCACACACTGGTGACAAAGGAAAACCCTCTATCACATTTTTTGAGATAAAAAAAGGTCCAGAAGGATTCCAAAACTGAGTTTTTAGTCAAGATACCCAAATTTTTTAACATTCAATGGAATTTCAACCTCGTTTAATGGGGTCTTTTCCCTTTTTCAGTGGCGACAAAATTTATTCCCAACGATTACATTCATATTGATATTATGGATTTGAAATTTTATCATTTTTCACAGTGTACTATTATTTATAATCAAATATATAACAATATATACATATTTTTTTTATATATTCACACATAAAAATTTAATTTTATAAATAAACAATTAAACATATTTACACATAAAATATATTTCTCAATATATAAGCGTTATCTAAACAAAAACCAATATCCATTTTATTTAAAATACAAATATATGAATATTTATATACTTATATAATGTGTGTGTGTCTATATATAAATATATATTAACGCGTGTCTGTATTAACAAACTGATATATATTATCTATATATTCTAACATATGAATATACATATGAATATATAATATATGTAAATATATATAAAAATATATAAATATGTATAATTATACTTATAGATACACATATATATAATATATATATATATATGTGTGTGTGTGTGTGTATGTTGTATATATGTAGTTATTTATTTATAAAAATGCAAAAAACATATTTTATAAATGTATTTAAAACTAATCTTATTAATAGATATTAATATACAAATAAATATATAGATAAAAAATATAACTAAATATATATATGAATATATATATATATTAATATATGAATAAATATATAAATATATAAATATATAAATATAACTAACTATATATATATATATATTAAAATATGAATAAATGTATAAATATATAAATATAACTATATATGTATATTAATATGAATATATATATATATATATATATATTAATATACAAATATATATATATGTGTGTGTGTGTGTGTGTGTGTGTGTATTAATACAACTAAATAAATATATATATAACTATATATATATTAATATAAATCTATATTAATATATGAATAAATATAACTAAATAACTAAATAACTAAATATATATATATATATAAATAGATATATCATCAAACAAAGAACAAAATAATATGGACGACTGGTAAAGGTGTAGGCGCGCAAGGGATAGGTCTTGAGTTCGAATCCAAGAGGCAGGGGTGTGCAAGTGGGTGCAGGGGGGGCTAGCGCTGTTAAAGGGTTGGGTGTGTGTTCCTAGTGCTGTTAAAGGGGTGGCAGGGGCATGCACAGGCGGAGCTTCCTAGCGCTGTTGAAAGGGGGTCAAGCGCTGTTAAAAGGGGGATGCGTCTACCCTCTGATTTACCGTTTTTTTTATTTTTTTTGACTTTTATCTGTGCTTTTTTTAACGTTGATAAAAGGGGTTATCAGTGCTTTTTTTAGTGATGATAAAAGGGACCCCCTTTTAATAGCATCTCGATTATCAACATTTTTTAGCACTGATAAATCCATGTTTTGCAGTAGTGTATTGCTTAGTGAAATATAGATCTTAGCTCACTAGATGGATATGATGTATGGGGACAACATTTTTAGTGGGAGTATTATCTTTAAGATTCCTTAATGATTAAATATAAGACATGATCTTCATCTGATAATTTTTTTTGTTATAGATAAATGCATCATCACCATCAAACTAAACATTGAAATTAATCCTTGAAATGATAAGCTTAAAGTAAGCAACTCCTAATACCGATAGCTTATGAAAAGTTCCCAAGAAAGAGAAATATTCCATGTGTTAGAATTGTTCCTTCCAAATTAACTAATTGTTGAAATTGATCAACAAGTGAATCTAGATGATTATAGAATCATGGAATAATTTATTTAAGGTTTCAAAGGAACTATATTCTAATAGACCTAAGGAATTCTAGTCTCATGTGATTAATATGTCTGGGCATATTAATATGATTGAATAATCCTAGAGAGATTTAAAAATTCCTATAAGGCTTATTCTGGTTAAGAAATTCATCATATTGTCATTGATGAAAATGTTCCGAAAATATGAATGAATTCAAGAAAATTTTACTCAAAATGTTCAAAATGTTGAGAATAAATTAACTAGACATACAATGTCTAAAGTTTTGGTTCTGTATAGACAATAAAATGAGGTAAAAGTTATAAATTAAAAGAGAAAAAGTTGTAAAGTCCAATAATATTTCTTTAATATGACAATTAAGGTTATTTGAAACCTGATGGTATTATCACAGAGTAATGATTTCATATGATGAGATTATTTAGAATACCCAAAGGGGTTTAGTAACTTTATGGAATATCCATGTCAGATATTAATGTTATAGAAATTGATTCTTCGGTTTTGAAGGGTATTTGATACCGAGTGAATATTTTACAAGTGATGTAAATAAACAAGAGTTCAAAATCATAGGAAGAATTGAAAGAGCATATAGTTTTCATTCAAGTGATGAAGTAAATAATTTCTACATCAGATTTTTGAATTTAAAGATATTTATCAAGTTTGGATGAATCTAAGTAAAGGACTAGTATCTTCATCTCACTTATCTTATATGATAAGAGGTGTTAACAAAGAGTTGTTTTGAACAACATGAGATGATTAATTGTATACACTGAGTTTATGATTCATTGAATTCTATAACATGTTTTGAGAAGAAGATGTGGATAAAAGTGTTTGATCCATGATAAAGTTTTTTATTTTTCTATTTATTAAAATATGATGAAATTTGATTCCCACCCAATAGTGGCATATTTTAATGAATAAAATCTTATTTTTCAAGAAAATACTCTAAACGTAGAGAATGCCATATGAGGTATGGAAAAAATAACTTATTTTTCAAATATTCATACTAAAAGTAAATAAGTGTTATTTCCTAAAAAACAAATTGGTTTGTGTTGTTTCATAGAAAGATATTACGAAGAGAATATAGTGACTAAGAGGATTGTGAGAGTATGTTTGAACTTAGAGAAGTTCAAAGTTAACAAATAAAATATTTTACTAGTCTAAGATTAAAAGAAACTCTTTACTCAGTATCCTAAAATGTTTAGGATAACTGATGATAAATAAATATAAAGAGTTATATTTAATTATCGTGATAAATTGAATTATAATTGGTATCCTAAAAGAATTTTTAGGATATGACAGTAAATAAAATGTAAATAGTTTCATTTATTTACTGTAATAAAGTTAATATCAATGTTATAGCAGTTTATTTACAAAGCGAAATTCAATTCACTACTATATATAAAACTTTTAAAAGTGCTAGAAATAGATTTTAACAACACTAACAAAACCACTATTGATCTAAGAGACCTTAAAAGGGATGCCTTTTATCAGTGCTAACAAAATCATTGATAAACTCCCCTTTCACCAGCGTTAAAAAAACACTGATAAAAGTAAAAAAATAGTAAATTCAGAGGGGGAGACCTTCCTTTTATTAGCACTCGATTAGCCCTCCCCTCTCCTTTTATCAGTGCTATAGGAGGACCATACCATTTTATTGTCTCTAGTGTAGGTTTTTGTTAGTGCTAGAGGAGACCCCTACCCTTTTATCGATGCTAGAGCACCTGCTGCCCAACCTTGTGCGGCCTTGCCTTCATATGGTTTCGAACTTGAGACCTCCTCCTCCCTGATCTGTGCTTTTACCACTATTATATATTGTTTTGTTATCTATTTTTTTTGATATATCTATTTATTAATATATATTTTGTTACATTTTTTATCCATATATATATATATATAATTATTTTTAAATACATTTATAAAATATGTTTTGTGTGCGTGTTTATAAATACATACATACATACACACATATATATATTTACATATATGTGTGTGTCAATAAATATAATTATACATATTTATATTTATTACCTATGTTATATATTAATATTTATATATATATTAGAATATATAGATAGATCTATATCTATTTGTTAATACATACACACAAATATATTTTTATATTTATAAACATTATAGATACATTGTATAGGTATATAAATATTCATAATTTTTTATTTTAAATAAAATTTATATTATTTTTTATTTATATGTAGTTTATATATTTATAAGGAAGTTTTATATGTAAATATGTAAACATATTTATTTATAAAATTCAATTTTTATGTGTAAATATATACACATGTGTATATATATGTATATATTTGATTATAAATAATAGTGTAATATGAAAAATGATAAAATTTGAACTTCATAATATCCATGTGTGTGTAAGACTTGAGAATAAATTGAGTTTCCATAAAAAAAGATAATAAGACTCCCTTGAATGAGGATAAAATCCCATCAAATGTTAAAAAATTGAAGTACCCAAAAAACTCAATTTTGGGGGAATTTCAGAGTTTTTCCCTAAAAATGATGACTAGGATTCCATCCAGTCACCACAGTGTATATATTTTCACAAGTTTCGATTTGATATGTGGTAGAGCTCAAACAGACACCCCAATCAAAAGTTATGTCCATTTTAAGTTCGAGTCATGATTTCAACTTATTTTAGATTGTTTATTAATTTATTGAATTTTTCCATCTTTAAATTATTATTAAATGACTATTACTCAATAATAATTAGTAAATTTTCAATTAATATTATTTTTAATAATTTTATAAACCATTTTCACTAAATATCTTATATATTAAGCATGATTACATATTTCGTATTATATAAATCATATTTTATAAAATATATTATATTCATATCAATATCAATATATTTATATATTGGTATATGATTCTTAATGATATATAACTTTTTTTATTAAATATACATTCTATTAGCACTAAAAATAATCATTTCAACATGGATAAAAGGCATATTTTTATTAGTGCTAAGAAAAGCACTACTAAAAGAACCCTTTATCAGCACATAAAAAAGCAACGATAAAGGGAATTCTTTTACGAGTGCTAAAAAAACACTGATAAATGGTTACTTTTATCAGTGTTTTTTAGCGGTGATAAAAGAACATTTTATAAGCATTTTTTTAGTACTGATAAAAGTACCCCCTTTATCAATTCTTTTTTAGCGATGATAAAGGGTAGCACATGATGAAGTCAAATCCATGGTATTGATTGATTTTTTAAATGGTTTAGGAAATGATGGTAAAGATAGATGTAAATGGTTACATGTGTTTACCACAATGAAGTGAATTCCATGTTATCCTAAAATATTTTTGGATACACAATGTCAAAATAATATTTTCATGGTAGTTTAAACCGTCGCTAAACTGTTTCACGACGGTTTTAAAAAATGTCGCTAAATCGTGTGTCGAAAATCATTTAGCGGCGGTTTTCCAAAACTGATGTGGAATGATTTAACAACGGTTTAAACTGACACTAAATTGTTTCACGGTGATTTATTTTTTTATTTTCTTATTTATTATTGATTACATATGCACATGTCATTCATGTATCTATCATGAAAAAAATCAACATATATATGTGTTGGGTGAGAGTTAAACCCCTTACCTCCTAATTATTCTCCAAAAACATTACACTCCAACAAACTCTTCATGTGACGAGTAAATAGAATTTAATATACTAATATATATATATATAAACAAATAATAACATAAAATAATAATATGAGAACTAAATAATTTGGGGGTGAGATGTGTTACTTGTTACAACCTTTTTTATTGGCGATATTTGTATATATACAATGATATGTCTGTTTGACCATCATGATATGTGTTACCTATTAAAACCTTTACAGGTCTATATTTTCTTGGATTGAATTAATATTTTAGAAGAGGCTCAACATGATTCATTAAATGATAAATATTGT
Source organism: Viscum album (assembly GCA_963277665.1). Taxonomy (NCBI): domain Eukaryota; kingdom Viridiplantae; phylum Streptophyta; class Magnoliopsida; order Santalales; family Viscaceae; genus Viscum; species Viscum album. The sequence goes on along the minus strand of OY728129.1, from coordinate 1,418,798,284 downwards.
TTTGTTAAGATTACATGGATGAGAAAAGAAGAGGAAGAAATTTCAACAACAACATGGAATCCAAAAGGTTTCATTTATTGACAATAAAAAAGGGAGGAATCTCCACAGTATAGAGTCTCTCCCATAACTCCCCAAATATGGGGGGTAGGATAAAGTTAGAATACTCAAAATAGTACCTACTCAGAATACCCCCTTAATCTATACTAGACAATGATCTAGAGTAGCTATGGATTAGCACAAATGATCAACTGATTTAGTTTCCACATCTACACCCTGTTTTAGTGCCTCTTCCCTACTAGCAGCATCAAATATGGACTTTTCTGCCACATTGATAAGATTATGCTACTCTATCACTATTTTCTCTATAACATTGAGCATTTATTATAGGTGATAAAATTCATGTTCGAGGCTGTCTATCTCATACCTCCCATCAATGACTAAATTTTTATGAGCTTCTACTTCTATTGTACACATGGATGCTTTATTCAAGTCCTCATTGAGATGTTGAATGTTCGAATTTTATGCCTCCACCATCGATACTCTCAGCTAGATGAACCTATTTTTATCCCTCATAGTGACCACCTCCTTCACACTAGCATGGAGTTCTTGACAATATATCTCACTATAATTAGAGAAGATCCCCCACCGACTGGAACTTCTTTCATGAGAACCCCATACATTATTACTAAATTCATTGGAACCCTCCCTGTTGATGGTGTTGGATATAAGTTCCTTATTTGCTTTTAATACATCTAGAGAGATGTGGGTCTCCTGGAAGATGTTTTTTTCTATAATCTAACTTTTTTATGATGCTAGATCCCATGTGTCCTCCTCCTCATCCACTATTAGAAGATCTATGTGCTTTATCACCAATGGAGCCAACTGACCATTCAGGTATGATCAGACCAAGGTATCAACATAAGACATGGAGGGGCCAAAAACCACACTATCCAGAGGGAAGGTCACCCAAACCTAAGTTTCCTATCAAGTGAACATTATCCACAATTTGTGAGCCACCATGAGATGCATTTCTGAACGGATGTGGGGAGGAGTGGGGAATTTCATCTGAATGCACTGAACTATCTCCCAAAGTGGTATGATGCATAATACTCATAGAATATCTTTCAGTTAATCCAAGTGGATAAAACACCCTTGAATATGGCTAAAAGACTGGCTTAGGCTATAGGATCAACCTTTACATTATTGGTAATTTCATAGGTTGGTGCTCCGTACGGTATAAAAAACCAATCACATTGGTTCGGTTTTCTCTTAATAACCTATTTCTTTAGTGTGATTAGCCATACCACACTGATACATTATAGAAATTTCTTGAACTGGTAAATTGGAATGTTGTGAGTATTAAGTAACTCATATCCACCAATGTGGCCCCCCATCCAACCTCACAATAGTTGGAAGGGGCTGAATATTCTGAACGGGGCATACCCCTATAGATGTGGTGAAGTTGGAAATATAACTTAAACAACATGGGAACAAACAAGATGATAATTGTACCACCCAAAATCACCTATACCATCATTAAGGTGGAGACCATAACTCCACCTTTTTTCTGCATTGTGAATAAGTACCTGCTTAGGTACATTGCTAAGAGGCTTACTAGATGAAGAAGGTGATGGTCCTGGGAGGCGAATGACCATTCCTAGTCATTGAATTGACACTCTTAAAATATTTTAAAGTGATAACCCTATTACCCATATAATTATCATGATGTAAAAGCCTTGGGATTATTATTCAGACACTCATTCAAAGTATTCTTGATGAACAAGTCATCCCACTTCTTGAAGGGGACGTCAACCCCTGGATATGGGTCCTTCCCAAGGGATGTTCTAGCTAGATTGATGAGATCCTTCATAATGGGAGGATTATATTCCATGTCATCCAGAGTATATGGGATATGGATTTACTCATCATACTTGTCTCATAAAATCATTGCACAATAGATCATCTTAATGTCCCATATACTGATGTCGAACTCACTATACATAAAATGAAATGTGTTCATGTATTGACTCTATAAATTGAACAAGTCTACCATTAGAATTTTGTTGCAATAAGTAAGGGTTTGGTAAGACTAAATAGATTCATAAAGTCCTATATTTTTTAGCTCAACCATAAACACTGTGGCAGTACATTGGACCAAGAAGGGACAACCGTGGTTCATCCCAAAGCTTCCACCTGATCGAATAACCTTGCCAAATAACCACCCAAAATTCTAATTTGATATAGAATTCTACATTTTTGATATGTAAATATGGGTTTTAAGTTCCAAATCATGTTATAACCCTTTAAAATCAATCCACATAGGCTTCAAAATTAACCGTTAGAGATGTCTTCTTTGGAGATGAAATTACCCACATATGAGATGTTCTCCCTAAACATATTATTAGTCTTAAGGATGTAGGAGGGAGGAATGATCCCTTCATGAGGTAGAGATATCATAGTATCATTTCAAATAACAAACCCATATAAGGGAAACTAATTAGAAAATTGAAAATCCAAGATATTGGTTCCCATCAAGCTTTTAAGATGCTTGTGAGTGGACTGAATGACTATGCACTAGTTGACTTCCACACTATCGACCATTGTAGTTCAATGAACTATAGCCACCTCATATTTAATTCTTGAATTCATTTGTATCATAAGAAAGAGAAAATTTAGATTAATTATTAAAATTGAGGATTTTGGGTTAAAAATGGGCTTGAGTAAGAAAGAGGCACATGACTAATTAGAAATATCATATTAAGTGTGTGACTTGTTCAAAGTCACGTGATAACATGACCATAATAGGATCACGTGATCAAATGAACCTAGGAGATTTATATGATTACACAACCCTTGAAGATTTATGTGATCATGTAAATAAGACAAGAATACACAAATCATGGTTCAATTGAATTACCTTAATTGATTATGTGATTTGATCATGTAATGAGATCAAACGATCAGTTCATGTGAAGCATTCATACAAAGGAGATTATGTGACATGATCACATGAATAGGCTTATGTGAAGTAGATAAAAAACCTAAGAGTTCTCATAGAGATATGAAATATTGATTCATTAGTGAAATATATTTCCCATTACTCTCCTATCTATAGGAAATTTCAAGGAATACCAAGAGTATCTTAGAATACTAAAAGAAAAATAGAAGCCTAAGGGAATCTGTCAGGTATTCACTTCTTTATAACAAAGTCCTTTTTTCTTATTTTGGAATTTGTATGTGAGGTGTGTATGCATCTGGGCATTGATGTGATGTAGGTTCTATATGAGGTGCGTAGGCACCCAGATTTTGATGGGCATGCATATGTATATATGATGCGGGTTTATTTGAGAAATTGTTGAGATACAAGATCTATGGACAATGATTTTATTGTGCAAACATCAATATTACCTCTGTGATTGAGTAGAAACAGTTTCATTGCTCTTCCTATAAAGGCATGTCACATGGACATAAATATTCTAAAATAAAAAAACCATGCAAGGAATAATGAAAATCAAATCAACATTTCATTATATAATTTTTTTGTTAAAATAGACATATTATATCATAACATTACCTTTACATCTTTCCAAAGGGTTTCTTTGGTCTAGATATAATCTAATAACAAAACTAATGATTCTTTGTGAACTTTCCTACTATTGGTTAACTACCGCTTAACATAGCATCTGATCTGAACTTCCGATCCGACATCCCCGTGATGCTATGATCCGAGACCATCTCTATGATATCATCATTCAGCGTTCACTTTTACGTCTCTTTATGCACCCATTTACCTAGTAAATGGGTGCAGGAAGAGAAGTAAAAGTGAACGGTGAATGATGATATCATAGAGATGGTGTCAGATGAGATAATCAAGGGGACGCCAAATCAAAAGTTCAGATCATATGTTATGCTAAGCGGTAGTTAACCAACAATAGTGAAGAATACTTAGTTTTGTTATTAAATTTGTGAATGATGCACAACCAATATTCTTACAACACAATGCATTAGTATAAACAACTACATAAATGACCAAAATATAGAATATAAATGATCCATGACATAATTGTTTAGGTCTAGTGATTTTGGAAACATGGAAACATAAAGAACTAGTTCATAATAGTATCTCATTAAGTTATTCTTTACTAGAAAGAAAAATCATTTCTAAAACCATTCTTCATAACCTAAGGATATAAAACATAATAAAGGGTGATCATATATGCTCAATAAGTGAAAACAAGGGATATATCAATGATCATATAAGGATAACATAAGTAGTAGGAATTCACCTTCATCCTATTTGTGTAAAATCTTCCATCAGGTATGATGCCCATTCATTTCTAAACACATCTATATCATCTTGTGAATATGAGTTTTTGTGACAGTCATTGTAGTACTGAAAAAATATAAATAAAAAAAGGATTAATAAATATTTTAAATGAACTCATAATTATTTTCAAAAATATCTCTTCAAGGATGCTGGTTTGTTGATGAAACACAATCTATTTAATAAATTTACAAACATAATAACCACAATCCTTTCCATTTTTTTGTTTTGGAAACTGAATAAATATAGAGAAAAATAAGTAATTTGTTTTGATATGTGTTTGGATAGTGCAATATTATTATATATACTAGGATACTTGTCCAGTTTTAGATCTTGTAGGAGTTCTTGTCCTTAGGCACCAGATTCATTGCATGAAGTAGACGATATTGATGCACCACCCTATCATAAAAAAATCCTCATTAAAAGATAATATAAATTATATAACTAGATATTTAGTTCTAAAATGTTGGATCTAGTGTATTAAAAATTGAAAAACTTCATCATGTGTGGTCAGTTTGTTGCATATCCATGCATTGAATTCAGAAAAAAAATCTTTGGGGTATCCAAATTGACTGCAATCAGCATCCAATACTGCCTAAAAACACAAAAAGGAATAAGTAATGAAAGAAATTAAAATATAGTTGATATGATTAAATTGTAAAGTTTTACCCATACATTGTTGGTATTAAAAAGAGTCTGTCATCCGTATTTTTTTTCAAATTATTTGAGTAGGGATGACATTATTTCAGCCTCTTTATCAGAATTTATTTCTTTTTTTGAAGAGGTTATGTGAGGACTAACTAGTCCAAATTTTTGTTAATGGGGAAATCCCTTCAATTGTTTTTCATATATATGCATGAAAAAATATGAAATGTATTTAGTCATAATTATCATAGTATATCAGTTTTTGTAAAATCAAATCATGAAAACATACCTCATGTATAAATTTACAACTGAGGCACCTATCCATTCATACTTGAGGATTTCATTTACATTTTCATCACTAATGAAATCTGATTTTTCCTCTCCGTACATATTTTTTTTTCAAAATCAACTATGTGAGAATTGTCGTCAATCAACTTTGTATCCACATGATCTTATAATGATATTAAATGTGGATATAGAATGGGTAGGGTGAAGGTGCTCTCAGTAGATCGTTTCAATCGGTTGGTTGATCCTTGAGATAGTTTTGGGCTGATCTTTCATTTCACCCCATTCTCTTTGTCATTATGTAATAACATTCATCAGTTTAGAAATTTTTTCATTGAATGTTAAAGGTTTAGCTTGAAAAATAAATTGAAAATGGATACCTCCTTGTTGACATGTTTTTTTATAAGAATTGATGGCCATGTGATGAATGTTATAACAGATTGTTCAACCATATGAATGTCATCATCGTAATTTGGAATAGGTATCTCGACACTCAGATCATTAGCTATGTTAATAGACACTCTAACATGATATGTTGGATTTTTTATATTGTGTAGCATGTCATTCTGCATATTTAACACCGCAACCCTCGCTACAAGGCGATAGGTGGGAGTTGATAGATATAAATCACAATCATTTTCACCTTGTAGAATATTAGTACAATAAAGGTATCAGTGTCTATGTGATTCACAATTCACAGAAACAATTATTATAACATCGATTACCTCAGCTAAGTTAGGTTTTTGAGGGTAATGTCTCACCGCAAAGTTGGTGAGGGGTGGGGTGGGATCTTTACACATGGGTTGTTGTTAAGTTTTTTCTTCTATTTTCCTCCCCCATCAAACTTGATATCATCTACCTATGGTATTTTAATTCTTCTTGAAACATAGATATTGTTTCTCTCATATTTTTGATTTCCTCAGTTTTATCCTCCGCTTGTTTTTATTTATGAAAATATGTTCGGGGTGTCACCCCAAAACCCACACCTCTGATGAGGCCATACTGTTCTAGATGATTCAAGGCCACTGAAAGTATTTATGCATATTGTGACAGTGTTGTTAATTCCTATGACTATGTCAGATAGAAAATATAGGGAAATAATTATTCATTATTATGTAATAGTGATTTAAAGAAAATAAAATTTATTTTATGTCATACTTACACATGTTTCCCAATTTTTTTTTGTGTTTTCATCTATCAGTATCCCCTATTTATTTACATGAGCCTCCTTCTATAACACATGGAGTGGGATGGAAGTGAATTTTGATTTCGATTCATCAATATTCATATAAATAGAGGAACATGGTTATGGTTTTGTTTTATGTCTCATAAAATTATTACAGTAGATTTAAAATACGTACCAATTTTTTCTCAAGTGAAGCATACCCCATCCTTTCTTTATGGTAGGGGTACGCTGGTTTTGTTTCTCGTTCTTTATTTTTAGCACTCAGTTGTTGTTTCATAAATAAAAATCTATCAATCAAAGTGATGAATACAAGCAGTGTAAAACAATGTATTACCAAAAACAATGTACCTAAAAAGTCTGCTCCCCACGATGGTTGCTAAATGCATTCCATGCTCCTTGGTATATCAAGTGTGCATAAAGAAGAGGTGGGTGTGGCTTGATTTTCCCTTCAACATCTTTAATATGATATTTCATTAAAATTGTGCAGAAGTCTCTATGAATCCTTCCTGAAACTCTTAATACATATTCCTTATGTGAGACATCTACTATAAATGCACTCTACAATGGATTATTAAGAGTAAGTCAATGTTTTTTTATTTTATTTTATTTCAATAAATTAAATAAATGATATCATAATGTTACCATAATATCTTCCCACATTAGTGTCTTATGCCCAGTGAAAAGATGGTTCCCCGACTATACATCAATCGGCACGCGTTGCCGAGTGACGATTTGAATGTATCTACTAAAGATGGATTTTTTGGGGTTAACATGTTGGCCTCTCTTATTCCAACCCACCTCAAATTTGATGTCTTTTTCTTTTTTCCTTAAGTATTTTGGATAACACTGTCAAAATACAACGCTCTTGTTTTTTTTTGAACCATCAGGGTTTCATTTTCAACCATTTCCTCAAAATCATCATCATTATGTTCTTCCATAGAGCTAGCATCGGTACTGGTATAAATAACAATAGGTTGAGAAACCTGTTGTACCTCAACACTAGGACTAGCAGCAGCAGGTTGAGAGACCTGTTGTGCCTCAAGAATGGGTGCATCAACAGGTGCAGAAGTCATTATCTACAGAAGTAGTTTAAAATTTAATTTAGATTACATAAAATTAGTAGTGAACATATAATAACATAACATAACACAATGTATATTACAATAAACAAATAACGTGATTATTTAAATCTTTCATTTTAAAGGATGAAGAGATTTGAGCCCTCTATCAACTATGTAAATCCCTTCATTATGGACTCTTATGACATAAAAACACCATCTACATTGGTACCGCTGAAAAATGATTGTGAAGTACCAATGAAAGGGTCATCCTCTATTGAACATTCATCTGACCCTTCAATTTTTTGGTCGATAAAAGAACAATTGACCAGTTTCAATTTGCGGGATCTGGAATATAAAATACTTGTGCTTATTGTGATTCCATTATAAATGGTTTTTCTTTCTCCCCTTCCTTACTAAAATCAACTTTCAAGAATCCCAATTAATTTATTTTAACAGCACTCTTGTTATTAACCCACTTGCATTGAAAAATAAGCACTTGGAATTTTGTATAATCCAACTCCCATATTTGTTTGATGATGCCAAAGTATGACATATTCACATAAATTGAATATCTACCCTTAGCACTAGAAACATACATCGCTTTAGCCACAAGTGTAACCCCACTATTCTTCATGGTATTGTATTAATCATGTTCATTATTATAGAATGTATAACCATTAAATACATAAGCATTGTAAGATAATACATACACACTTTCTCCTCCAGCTATCCATCAAATTCATTCTAAAATTGAGCCCAGATTTTCATCTAACTTCTTAAAAATATAGTCCTAAAACCATCCTATAAACTATCTATTATGTGTATCTGATATCCATTTTTTATCCTTAGATATATTAAAATTCCTAAGACTTTATTTTTGGGGTTTGAACATATGGATCAATGCCGAAACTGTTATGAAAAACGTAAAGGTGGGCCTGCTTCTAATCTGTAATATTGATTGTGACAACCTCTATTTTAGAAATTCCTTCACCCTCAAGACACCCAGTGTGATGAGATTTCAGTAGGCCAATGTTTTCCACATCACACGGGTATTCGGTACAAAATCCAACAGCTTCCTCAACAATATATTGCTCCTCGATACAACCCACTGGCCGACTTAGATCTTTGATATACCATTTCAAAATATTTATATATCGTTTAATTGGGTACATCCATCTATAATGTACATGACCACATAGTCAAATATCTCTCACCAAATGAACAATCAAATGAACCATCATATCAAATAATTTCGGTGGGAAGAATATTTCCAATTCACATAATATGACAACAATTTATCTTTCTATATTTGGAAATTTTGCTTGGTCTATAACTTTGCCGCATATAGATTTGAAGAAGAAACAGAGCTTCGTTAATGTATGGCAGACATTCTTGGTCAAAATGCAATGTAAAGCTATAGGAATTTGATCTTGCATCAAAACATGGAAATCATGTGATTTCAGACCCTTTAACTTTAAGTCTCTCATTAACATAATGTTATTGATATTTGATGAATACCCCTCTAGAACCTTTACGTCATTAAAGAAGTTGAAAAACTGATATATCTCTTACCTGGAAAGAGTGTAAGCAATAGGAGGAAGAAATGTTTGTTTTTCACACTTCACTGGTGCCAACTCTTCTCGTATTCCCATACCAACCATGTCCAATCTAGACTTAATTCCATATAGTATTTTTCTGGGTGTATTTAGAAACCTACTGATGACACTATCCCATACATTTTTTTCAACATACATAACATCAAGAAAATGTCTGACATACAGACAATTCCAGTATGGTAATTCAAAAAAAAATTGATCACTTTTTCCAACTGGTTTTCGTAAGGTTTTTTGAAAATGGTTTACCAAAAGTAGTGTCCACATCCTTTACTTTCTAAAAAAATTTATCACATGTTAGTGGAGACGGTGTTGTACATTCTTTTGAACTTCCATCGAATGATGTCGTCCAAGATTGGTACTTATGCCGTCAGGGTAGAAATCTACAATGTCCTAGAAACAAGATTTTTGATGAGTGTTTCAACCTAATTGATTGTGTACCTTGTTCGAAAATGGGACACCCTTGAGTTACTTTAATTCTATATCCTGAATAATTTCCATAAGTAGGAAAGTAATTTATCGTCCCATACAACATGGATCTCAAAGTGAAATATTAATTTTTGTAAGCATCATACAACGTAACACCTGAATCCCAAAATAATTTCAAATCCTCGATCAATGGAGCAAAATAAACATCAATATCATTACCCGGTTGTTTTGGTCTAGATATAAGCATAGATAACATGATGTATTTTTGTTTTATGCATAACCACGGTGGTAAGTTATAATTTACCAACATAACTGGCCATGTACTATGACTACTACTTTGAAAACCAAAAGTATTCACTCCATATATAGATAATGCAAGAAGAAGGTTTCTCGGATAATTTCCAAATTTAGGATACTCATGATCAATTATATTCCACCGAGGAGAGTCTACCGGGTGATGTAGTTTCCTATCTTTAATTCTTGTATTTGTATGCCATGTCAATTTTCCTGTAGTCTCTTCACTTTCATATAGGCACCTAAACCTTAGAATGATTGGAAAGTACCACAAAAATTTCATAAGACTAGATCCATATTTCTTGTATTGAGAAGAACTACACTTTGGGTATTCATTATGTGATTTGTGGTCCTTGCGAAATAATATACAGTCATTCGGGTAGGAGTTTATTCTTTCAGAGATCATACCCATCAAGTGTAGAATTCGTTTGATATTGTATGTTCGGTTCGAGAGCTCATTATCTTCTAGGAGCATGTAATTCAAGAGAGCAAGTAGTTTTGTAAAATTGGCGTCACTCCACCCATTGCCTACTTTCAAATTATACAGCTTCAGTATGTCTGACAATGCTGTATATTTAGTGAAACTTGCATAAAATGGTGTCTTTTCATAACTATTTAACTTCTCAAACAATTTTGTGAAATCATGAAGTTTATCTTCATCTGTCCTTGTCATTTCCTCAATATGATCTTCATCAGCATTCACATCTATAATCACATCCTTTATTCGATCATATTCATTGTTCATGCTTGTAATCATATCAGATGATCCATAAAACATAGTGCTATCCCAGCCACTACCTACATTCATTTTTTCCACATATTTATTCCAACATGTATAACTTTTATCTATTCTGTGATAGATCAGGTGTTCTTACAACTCATCTGGACTAATTTTTCTTGAATAACAACAATGTAAACACGGAAAAAGGATTTGAGAAGGGTCATATGCATGATCTTTTTCAAACTTGATAAAGTCTTTCACACAATCTTCATACACTTTTGTCAACCGATTGGCATTCATCCATTATTTATTCATATTTATCCTATTTGATACAGTAATTTTAATATTTTACAAAATAATTACACAAAAGATGTTCAAATAGGGTCATCATCCAACTATAATCAATGTAACTAGCTATGATAAATAATACCCTAACCTCTCCATGAATTACTCAGGACCAAAGTAGATCACACCCATCTTCCCAACCACCAAATCAATGGAACTATCTATGAGAATCCCTTACACTAGAATGTTTTAGTATCCCACATGTGATCTATATACATTGTTGTAAACCAGTTTTTTAGTGTTTCTCTAGAAACATAATGTCTCTAGTCAAGAACTATGGTACTAAAATAATAGATGGTATGATTTTCAATAGAGTGCTTGTGGGTGAAAAGATTCATTACATGTTTTGTTATGGTTATTTGACTAGGGTGTCCATAAAGTGTCTCATAGAGTCCTCTAGTGAAGTGGTTTTCTAAGATTCAGTGGAATTACACTAGTAACAAAGTGGTGGTTCCATTGAAATGGGTAAATTTTGGATTGATATTCAATGGTGGAAGAACTAAAACATGGAAAAAATGGCATACCAATCATTCCAACAACCGAAACACCATACAAACACACAATCGTGCTCACAATCGCAACACCATATAAACCAAACAATCACAATTTTAGATTTTACAAAGCATCACTTATTCAATTCCGTTTGTTAATTCAGGGGTTATCATAGATGTTTTATCATCCCGAGGCATTCATTCATTAGTAAAGTATATGTAAATAACCAATTTTTATATTCAAATGCTCAATAGGAACCAACCAACATTAAATTCATTTAGTGTGAAAACTAAGACCACCAACGACCACAATTTTCAGAGGTGGATTTATCACATAAATTTCACAACATAACCATAAATATCAAATATTAATAACCTGATAAAAAGAGGAAACCAATGAGTAAGAGGAGAAAACTCACCATGAATGTGTCGTTCAGCGTACAGCAGAGGAGAGGCACACGATAGAGGATATTTCCAACTAAAAGGAAAACATAAAATGAGAACTCACATGTTAAACAATTTTATTGGTAAATATTAGGATTTTATTTTCCATCTATGATATTTGCTTCCTGTTTATTTTTTTTTTCACATCTACTATTTTCCTAGATGTTCAACTTATGAATGTGACATGAATTATTTTTATGAGAAAGATCATTTTTAATTTACTCTAATTTAGGGGTAAAATATTCCACATTAACTGTATTTTTTCCCAGGGTATCATTGATATCCCATAGGGATCATGAACGCCTCTTAGGTTAGTGGAAATTCAGGTCAGTTGTTGGTTATGATACAAGACTGGGTCATATCATCACATTTCCAATTGTAATTGACCCATGTCCATTTAAATATAAGATTGGGGGGGGGGGGGTCAGACACTAATATATATAAGGAATAAGAGAGTTAAAAATTATCCTAGGCTCTCCGATACAAGTGATGAAAGATGAAACATACACTGGGTGAGGAAGAACTACCCAAGAGGATAGGAGGGGGAGGGTGGCATAGCGTGGAGGGGTTCTGGATGAGAAAAGGGAAAAAATATAGTAAAACATAAAAGGTTCAAAGGGGAAGGGGATGGGCTGTCCAAGGGGGGGGTAGGGGGGCTGTAGGGGTGTGGGGGAGGGGGGTGTGGGCTGTCCAGGGGGTGGGCTATCCAGGTTGGGGGGGGGTTAGGGGTGTGGGTGAGGGGGGTGTGGGCTCTCCAGGGAGGGGGGGGGGTGGGATTTCCCCTATGAAACTACCAATAGGGATCCTAAAGAGATAATTATGAGGGGAAAATTATGGGGAATATGGGTTTGGGTGATGGGGCCGAGTGGCTAATAAGGAATAAGAGAACCTCATTAAAAAGACTAAAAAATATCTTTTCATTTCAAGAATATGGTACATTATGGTGTAGCCTAAGGGTTTATTGCATAGTGCACCCAATGATGTCACATTGTTGAATTACCACAAGGTATACACTATAAAACTGATCCCCTAGGAAGAACCATTAAATCTTGATCATGAATTGTGATGTGACTATATGCCTCATGGAATAACATCCACCCCCCAAAAAATAGTATGGAGGGAATAACATAACCGACCTCCCACATGATCCAAACCATTAACATAAGGTGGGTCCCATGGATAAAATCACATAAATAAAGGAGGACCTAAAGAGGAATAACAATTCTAACCTCTAAAAAAATATAAATCAATAATACAAGGTATTCCACATGGCTAATAAGATATAGTAGAAGTGGATCGTGACAAGGTCATAAAAGTGACAACTTACTGCCTGAGAAGGATTACCAATGTAAGATAGGTCCCTTGAAAAAATGAACATACATAAATCAGATCCTAGGGAGGGTATAACATAGCTAACCTTCAACACAATCCGAACCACTAAAATAATTTATGTCTTGCGGAAAATCTCATATACCCCATGATGTATAGCCAAACATAAACTTTAAAAAATTTGAAAGGATGTTAACCTTAGTGGAGTATATCTTCATTGAAATCCCAAGGTCTCTAGGTGTCATCCTCATCATAAATATATAATAACGATTAAGATATAATGAAAAAGCATGGAAGATAAGCTTCATCCTAGATCTTAGCTAGCCAATGATTGATACCTAGCATCGAGCAAGAGGCTATTACATAAGAATCTCATACATGACCCATCTTAAGAATCCTCACTAAACATATACATCATTAGCATATCCTATAGTTAAAAAATATATCATGATGATCCCAAGACCTATAGGTAACAATATATCAATAAGAAATCTCTTTATTCATATTTAGTTACCAACCTACACTACCCCATGTGTAAATTTCCCTACCCTTAAGGTCATAAGGAATCCACATTATCATTTCCACTAACATCAAAATCAACCCCTTTCCATGCACTGTACCTATAAGGGTTATAAGTGAGATGTCACAATTTCATATAGCCATGATAAATATTTTCTGTGGGATAATAAATAAAAACAATGTACTCAACATGATATAATATTTAAAATAATCCTTGATATATCTCACACAACAATATACCCACTAGTTATTCCATCACTAGTACCCACCAAGGCATCTCCCCAATCATAGTATGCAGTACTACCACAGAGGTCCACAACTCAAGATAGCCAAATCTCTAGTAAAGGAAAGTTATTTACCAATAAATTTCATATCACTATCACTATACCCCAATTAACAATCCATATAAAGACCCTTTCCATATGATTACCATAATTATTCCCTCAAAGAAACCTCCACCCATGACCCTTACAACATGATTGATCATAATCCCATTCATACAGTTTAAACCTATCCTATTAGTAATTAATAACATGAAACAATACCACTATAGGGTCCATTAGATCTAACTCTGCACACCAACTGTCTTTCTAATGAAGAAGAGTAAAAATTCATTACATAAGAGACTCACCGGGGGAATCCGTGCGCTGTAGGGGAGGTTGCCGGGATGGTCGTTAGATGAGGAGGGCATGCTAGAGAAGGTCATGTGGGCAAGGGGTTCATGTAAGGAAGAGGAGGAGAAGGAGGTGGAAAAGGAGGAGGAGGAGGTGGAAGCTACAGTGGAGGAGGATGAGTCGGTGTCCATAGGAGGAGGAGGAGGATGAGGAGGCAGCAACGTCGGTGGTGGAGGAGAAGTAGGGTTACGGTGGAGGAGGGATTGCGGTGGTGGAGGAGGAGAAGGCAGTGGCGAAGGAGGAGGTGAAGGATGGTCATGCCGAAAGTAGGAGGAAAAGGTAGCGAAGGCGGTGGAGGAGGAGGAGGAGGAGGAGGGGTTGCAGCAGAGGAGAGGTTGACAGTGCAGGGTTTAGCTTCTACGAAGGCTTGAATGGTTGCGAGGGAGGAGGGGCCTGTTAGGGTTATTTTATAAAAACCACTAAAACCTTTATCAGCATTAGTTAAAATCACTGATAAATGTATGTTTTATCAGTGCTAAAATAAAAGCACTGATAAAACATACCTTTATCAGCGCTGATAAAACACCTATTTATCAGTGCTATAATTATAGTGCTGATAAATACTTATTTTATCAGTCCTTTTTTAGGGATGATAAATATATGTCTTTATCAGCGCTTAAAAAGCACTAAGAAAGGCATACTTTTAATAATTTATTTATATTCATATATATTTATTTAAAATTATATATAGGATAAATATATATATATTTATTAATAATTATATCTATAAATAGTATATATCTATAAATATTGGTATATAATTGTTATTATATTTATATTAATAAAATTATAATTAAATATGTATTTAAAAAGTATTTATATATATCATTAAGAATATATATAATATATTTATTATTTAAATATATTTAATGTAATTTAATAAGTACATTTTTTAGAACATATATAGTTCACATGAGTAACATTATGAATTAATCAATATATCGCATAATGTAATGTACAAATTAACATTCATGCATATGATACATAACATACACTCATATATTCGTTGACCAAATTCATCAAAAAACACACATATATTCAATAATTTTAATTATAAATATATATATTAAAAAGTATTATATATTTATAAATAAATAAAATAAATAAATAAATATATTAAATGTAACAAATATAATAAATACAATGAATTAATCTAATAAATCTCTAATAAATATGATAAATATAATAAATATATTTATTATTTAATATAATTTATTATAATATTATAATTATTTAATTATATATATATATATATATTTAATTATAATCTTAGAAATAATTTTTTAAATTAAAACATTATATATATATATATATTTGAATTATTAAAAAAAATATATTAATTATAAAAATTTGTTTTTTATTTAATGTATTCAAATAAACATTATTTTTGAATATAAATATAATAATTTTATATAAATTAATAATAATTTTTTTATCAGTTCTATTATTAGTGCTGATCAAGGCCCACCCCTTTATCAGCACTTTCTATTTAGCACTGATAAATGGTAGTGCTTCCCTTACCCTATTTTGTGGTAACACTCACTTCATTCAATGCTTTGGATAACCAAACCAAAACCTTTCGAGACCTCACTAAAGAGCTGTATCACTTAACAACTGAGGAGGAAAATGCTCATGACCAGGTGATTTCCCAAACATATGAGCTATAGGAGTATGAAGCTTGTGTAGAAAAGATAAAGGCACAAGTGTCATCAAGTGCCAATTTTGAAGTCATTAAACAGAAGAGGTGGGATCTTGGTGCTATTTTGAAGCGAGTGTGTCCTTCGATTGAATCTAAAGCTGCAAAAATGTCTGCTTTAGAGAAGGATCTTGATGGTCCATGTCACATAATTATTGTTCTATTGGAAAGATCCAATTAGGATCCATTGTAATCTTTTGGATTGTCTTGCGACATTCTTCTGATTTATCCTTTGGGTGAGGTTCCAGGTTGCAGATTCCCTCCATACCTTTATTTCATAGAATGAAATTTTTTTTCTCTTCATTGCTTCTCCTTAATATTTTTTGGAAATTCCAATCAATCATGATCAAATTTAATTGAAACCATAATCTGAACCAGATATCGAATTGAGTCATACTATAGGATAAATAAAATAATCAAATCATGCCCTAATTTTTTCTTGAGCCCAGGGGCTTAGCGAGCATAGTTTGACTCTTTCTAGGGTTACATAAAAAACCATAAAAAATTTACACCTTCTTCATTATCACCATAATTTTTTCCTAAGACTGTTATAGTGTGGGCTTAGTGGGTATAAATTGACTTTTTCTTAGGCCACCCTCTGTAGGTTTTTGACCTAACAAGATTTGCGTCTCTTGATAATTTTTTGATTGCTCGATGTTTTTTCTAAACTGTATATAGTATAGGTTTAGCGAGTGGGTACTCAAATTTTGGTCAGAAATGACCTTTGTGTGTTTTCATCTCGATGAGCCCCATGTCTCTTTTTCATTGGAAGTTTATAGTCTTGCAAGCTGGTCTATCATTACTGGTGTTTTAGGTCGAACAAATTTGACTGTGATTTGTAGGGTGAGGGACCTAATTTAGGACTCATGGACCTAGGATGTCCTAATAGATTTCATACATGGATAAGGGATTTTTCTTGACATTGATTTTGTAATTTATGGATACGGTACATGATATGGGGCATAGAATCCATTGGGCATATAGAAGTAGAAAAATCCTCTCTTGATGATGAATTTTCCCTTGGTTAATAGGCCATTTTTGTGGGAAACATATACAGATCCTCTGAGGCATTGTGTGAACAATCAAACAAAGGTGTCTGTAGGACACTGGCCATCCATTTTCGATGGCCAAATTTTTTTTATAGAATTTTGGATTTGTTTTACTGTGTAGGGCCACAGTGGGTGGCCTATTAAGGGAAAAATGTTTGAAAGTAATAGGGATATTTGTATAGGATTTGGATGAGGAAACTTTCCCACATGAATTTAACTTGTGTAAAGGATGGTTAGTGCATGGTGTAGTTTAACATCATACAACCAGGATATTTGATATTTTTATGAAATCATTTTACTCTGACAAGAGGAGGGTAAATGATTTATCTTTTCCACATTAGTTTTACTAGAAATGTCCTTTATCTTCAGGAATTGAAAAGAAGAAATATGTAAACCACAATCCAAGGGGTTTCCAAATCTATGGATTGAGGTGGGACATAAATTCCATAAGGATGTACAGAGGTAGTAAAACCCACTCATGAATATGAATTTACCCTTGGTTGATAGGACTGTTTGTGGGAAACATACTTAGAGCCACCATTGCATTGTGTGCATAGTCAAGGAAAGGTGTATGTACGACACTGGCCATCCATTTCCGATGTCCATGGAGGATTATGGGGATTCAGAACATTCTGAACAAAGAGTATGATTTGTGAATAGGGGGGTTGACTAAACATGAATGGGGGAATATATGAATAAGTGGAGGCATTTTTTTTCCTATCCATGGGGGTTTGGTCCGTACAAAGGTATGTCCCTTGCACATTAAAATAAGGGACAATTATATTTCCTGGTTGGACCCAAAATATGAGATTCATATGTCACTATATATCCTTGTGATGACAAGAATAAAGTTGCATGTAGTTATTTTAAGGATCATCCCTATGCAGATATGATTCATTTATATGGATGAAGAATTTTTGTTTTGGATATAGATTCACCAATGAGGTGGGGCGTATGCCAAACTTTCCCGTTCAGATTCATTTCGTGCATAGGAACATGATGGAAAATACCCTTTGACGTGACCTGGCTTAAGGGTGAATACTAGGTATTGAGCTAGGATTTTCTTAAATGTCCAAGACATGATTAGGAAAGAAAATGTAAACCATGGTTTTGAGGGTTCTTGGATCAAGACGAATGACATGGGGCTTAGAATCCATTAGGTGTACAGAATGTAGGAAAAGCCTCTCCTAAGGATTAATTTTCCTTTGGTTGATAGACCATTTTTGTGGGAAAAATATATATAGATTCTGGGGAATTGTGTTCATAGTCAAACAAATGTGTCTGCATGACACTGACCCTCAATTTCTGATGGGTGTAGATGTTTATAAAGATTCAAGATCACTCAGATCACGAAGTTTTATACAAGGAAGGAGTGTGTCTGGATACATTAGAAACATTCAGGTTGTGATTTACCTATAGAGTTGGGAACTCCCCTATATAGATCTAACTCTTACGTAGGGTGAGGAATTTTGATTCCCTCAGTAGGACTGGGCCCAGGTTTGGAGATCCTATCACCCATAGATTATACACCCTGTCTAGGTCTGATCCATAGGTAGAGGGAGGGTCATTTTTTCTATATTTGGGATACCTTGTAGTTTAACATCATATGATTAGGACCTTGGGATCCCCATTACATAGGAAAATAATCATAACATTCCTTTTATGGTCAGGTATCTCAGACCAAAATCATAGATTGATGTACTATAATGTCATGGTGAATTCCCTACTGAGGTCCCTAATCCCACATGATCTATGATCAGTGTGAGAAACAAGGAACAAAAAGGATTTCACATCACAGCATGAGGATGGCATGATCAATAGAAGAGATAATTTTATACTTGGGAGAAATGGTGTGTAGTTTATTGTCATACAATAAGGATGTATTGTTATGTAATTTATTTTCATACATTCAGGATGCTCCATTATACAGTTTAACATCATATGATCAGGATGACTTTAGTATAGTTTAATTTTGTGTGGAAAAGATGTAGGTGGACAGAAGTGAAAGAATTAACACACAATTATTCTTGAGATGGTCCTTCAAATAAGACTTGTCTGGGAGTCCCTGACTTGGAATTAGCTCTCATAAAGAGGAGGGGACACTTCTAAAGTTCTATGGTGGGGTCTGGTTCATTCGATCTAGGTGTCACTATGTATCCTCTAAGGAAAGATTCAAACCACCTTTGATATTTTATAGAACCCCCTATGAAAATATTACCCATTCATAAGGGGGAATGTATTTTATTTTCCTTATTTTGGGGTGGCTATGCCAGGATGAATGTTTGGGAATCTCCATGTATCCTGTGAGGGTAGAAATTAGGCCGGTTTTAGTCTTTGAGCATGACATAGTAGGTGACTGATGTTGGAGGCAATGTATTCTTAGGTGAGAACATTGTTGGTCCATGGAGTTTAACAACATGTGGTAAGGACATGGTTGACATGTCATGAACATTATAAACTTCTTGGATCCACATAGTTTTTATTCTTATGGGAAGGAAGTTGGAGGCATAGTTTAGCGTCCTATTGAAGGGATGAATTATCATAGGAATCATGTATAAGTATGGTCTAATCAAGTTAGGACATTCTAGCATGCCCCATATGTGATGGGGTGGGGGAGAAGGTGTAAACCACGATATTGGGGACCCTTAAATCAGGAATAATGATGTGGGGATTGGAATCTTTTAGGCATATAGAATTAAGAAAAGCCTCTCCTAAGGATGGATTTTCCCTTGGTTGACAGGCCATTTTTACAGGCAACATATACAGAGTTGCTGGGGAATTGTGTGCATAGTCAAGAAAAGGTGTCCAAAGGACACTAACCATCCATTTCTAATGGCCATGGATGTTTATGGGGATCTAAAAAATCCCAGTTTATAGAGTTTTATGGATGGAAATGATAAGCCTGGGTACATGGGGAATGTCCAGACAGTGATTATCCAAGAAGCATGAAGTCACCCATATATATTTTATCCATTTGTGAGGGAGAGCATGATCCTTTTTCAAACCCTTATCATAGGAAACAAGGTTTGTAATCTCTTGTATGACTTTTCATTCTTGCGTGAGACTTAGGGGCATTCATATTTCCCCATTTTGTGTGGTTGGACCTATGTATGTTAAACTTGGGTGTTACTACGTATCCCACGAGAGCAGGAATCAAGCCGTGCATAGTACTTAGAATGAAATTCCTTGCATAGGTCTGATCCATACACAGGGAAGAGGGAATTTTTTAGTTGGTGGCTAGACTAGGATGTAATATCTCGGTGTCACTACGTATCTTGAAAGGATAGGAATCAAGCCACATGTAGTTTTTGGGGCACCCTATTATTTTACATCTTATAGTAAGGACTTTGGCTAGTAGTGAGTTGGTATGCCTGTGAATAATCCTCTGAAGAGACTCTTAAGACCACATGAGAAGTACTCATTATGAGAAACAAGGGCCGAAAAGGGATTACTCTGACACATAGGGGGATCATGAAGAAGGAAGGGGGAATTTTCCTTCAATACTTTATTGTAACCAGGCCTAAGTTTGAAGATCTGGGTGCTGCTTATGTATCCTATAAGGGTAGGAATCAACCCATATGTGTCTATATGAATAAACTCCCTACATAGGTCTGATCCTTTCATAGGGAAATGAGGCATTTTTTTTGGGTGGTGACTAGACTAGGACAAAGAATCCGGGCATCACTACATATCCTGTAGGGGAAAAAAATAAAGACACACATAGTTCTAGGGCTTAAATTCCCTGCATAGGTCTGGTCCATACACAGATATAAAAGGGGAATTTTTATTTAGCGGTGGCTGGACTAGGATGAAAGATCCGGGAATCACTTTGTATCCTGTAGGGGAAAGAATCAATCCACACGTAGTTCTAGAGCTGAAATTCTCTGAATAGGTCTAGTCCATACATAGGTAGGGGCATTTTTAACCATTTTTTAATGGGCCTGTAGCATACTTTTACCCTCTTTTCTTCTGGGGGAAACCATTACCACCATTACTAAGCTCACGTGAGCTATGCTCGGTGTGAGAAACAAGTAATATCTAGGGTCTCATCTCATGATACATAGGTAGTTGAGAGTACAATAAAGGCATTTTTTTACCATGTAGTGGCTGGACCAAGATCTAAGATTGAAGAATCTCTACACATCCCATTGGTAGATATGAATCAATACGTATGTAGTTCTAAGACAATATGTTCCCTATAATGGTATAGCCTATGCACAAGGAGGGGGGATTCATAATTTTTTTTTATGGTGGATGGATTAGGATGAAATATTTGGGTGTCACTACATATCCCATCATCAAATAAGAATCAAGCCGTATGTTGTTCTGTAACGTGGCATGGTAGGTGACTGACGTCGGGGAAAACTTCCCCTTGGGTGAGAACATTTTTGGGGCCATGCAGTTTAACATTGTGCAACATGGAAAAACATTCTAAGCAGTTTAACATCGTGCAACATGGACGAATATACTAAGAAGTTTAACATCACGCAACATGGATGAATTCATCATGTAGTTTTAAGTCATGTGATTAGGACGAATTATTGTACTTTTGGATAAATGAAATATTTCTTCAGAAATCTTGCATTGGTGGGAGTTTTGGTGAGATTTCCATACATTGAAATCATGGAATATAGTCCATTAGAGTAAGCTTTGTGTATGAAATACAATCCTTCCCATTGTTTCTCCAATTTTAGAGGTTTCTTTTCGAGCATCATCAGGGTTCTGAGGACCAACACCATTTCTCCTTCAAGGACAGACTGAAGGAGAACCTTTTTATTGAATTCTCATGCAATCTTATTTTGGTAGAATTAAAAATGGTGCAAAGTGTGCAATATTTTCTCATCCAACCACTCCATCTCATCAAACCACTTTTGGGATTTATCATCTACAGATAGTTGATCATAGAAAACGACACATAGCGATGGAATTTGAATTTATATGGTAATAAACGCCTCCGCCCCATATACTAATGAGTACGAGGTTGCTTAAGTGTTGGTGTGGTTTGTGGTTTGGTAATCCCAATGAGCATGGAGGAGCTTGTATAGATACGATTTCTTATCATTGTCTACCATCTTTTGGAGTATGTTGGATAGGGTCTTGTTGATAGCCTCTATCTATCCTTTGGACACTACATGATATTGGGATGAATAATTGAACTTGATTCCATACTCCTAGTAGAGTTTGTCCAATTCCAGAGAGAAAAAATTGGTACCATTGTCCATTAGTATTGTGTGAGGGGCACCAAACCCGGTGATGATATTGGCTTTCACAAAGCTGACAATGACTTCTGCTCTGAATTCTTTAAGAGGTACAAATTCTTCCCATTTGGAAAAGAAGTCAGTTTCTGTGAGAATAAACTTGAATTGTCTAGCCGTGGTGGGAGGATATTCTCCCATGATGTCCATTCTCCATATGAAGAATGGCCAAGAGTACTTAGCTGTGTGAAGCAACTTTGGGGGTTAATGGATGAAATTGGTATGGACTTGACATGAATGCCACTTTTTTTGTGAAATCGGCACAATCATGCATCATGGTGGGCCAATAGTACCCAAGCCTTCAAATTTGATGAGAGAGTTTGGATGCTAATTGGCGTGCCCCATAATTTATGGCATGCACCTCATTTATGACAGTAGTGGTCTCTTCTCCATCAATTCACCCGATAAGGACTCCATCAAGGCCTCTCTTGTAGAGAACCTTTTGTTGATTTTTATCATAATACAACATGAAATTGACTGCTCATCTTTGGATTTGTTCCCTTCTAGCCATATATGGTGGGATTTATCCCTTTTGAAGATAGTTCACAATAGGGGCCATCCAACCGACGATATGACCATACAACTCAGTGATGGGATTGATTTCATTGATGTCTTATGCCTTGGTTTGAACAAATAGTAGGACCATCCATCGGTGAGAAATACTAACAACTATCTCTTCCTAGTATGGGTCAGCCATAGTTGTGGCTGCATTTGCTAATGCATCAACTTATGCATTTTGGGACAGGGGGACATAAGTCAATATTGTATCTGATGGGAATTATTCCATCAGTTTTAGGGTGTGTTCCATCAAAGGGATCAACTACTATTTCTTGGTAACATAGTCACCATTGACTTGCTTGATGATCAGTTCCAAATAGCCTTTTATTTTCAAGTGTTTTGTCTATACTTGGAGTGAAAGCTCCAAGACTACAATGAGGTCTTGGTAGTCTGCTTCATTGTTTGTGCATCCTTCTGAAAATATAAAGGAATAAGGCAGGACAAACTTTTATAGAGATATGAGTATGACTCCTAGACCCACCTTGTTGAGTCTGGGGTCTTCTATCATTTTTCCTATCAGGCTTCTGGACACGCCATAGAAACACATATTCCATATCTGGGGATCCTCTTGAATATAAAACACCTATTTACTAGGTAATTCGACATCCAATGGAGTCACTTCTATTGAGGGGTGTTCTTCTAGGAAGTCCACTAACTGTCACAGGGCTTGGATTTCTCCCAAGATCCCGTGCGACACTTGGCTAGCTTCCTCACTCAAATCTTAGACAAGTTCAGCCTTTCCACACTCACAAAGGAAGTAAAGATCATAAGAGAAGTGATTGAAAATATCTCAATACACACGTTCTTTGAAATCTCTCAATTGTTCTGAACTTCTGTGTGCCTTTACAAATGAGGATTCACTCCCTTTATATAGAGGTTGGTGGAAAAGTATACAAAATTTTATAATATGTAAACTTCCACAATATTCTAGAGTATTCTAAACTACTCTACTAGAATATACATGGAACATTATATAACCCGTAGATATCCTCAACCTTCCATGGAGGCCTAAAATTTTCTGGAGCCTTCAAGGCCCAAGGGGTGTTCCATAACACTCCAAAGAATTATGGAATATTCTAGAACTTGGTAGAGATGTAGAGAACTCTAGAAGATTCTATAAAACCTCACCACTAGACCTTATCTCCACATAGAGGGTCATAACACCCTCCCCCACCAATTATAGTGACTTCCTCGACGTGTCCTGATAATAATCCTCGATGGACCTCGTGAACTGCTACAAGTTTTCTATAGGTTCCTAGGTTGTATCAAAATCTGGAAATCACTTCCAATTGACTTGGTACTCTTTACTTTATGGAACTACATGCCGCCAAACCATCCGATCATTGAGTATGAGATCCACCTATTTGTCATACGACTCGACAACTGTAGTTGGTGCCCTTGTAGACACCCCTCTGCTTGGGTTCTACATGTCTTCATGATATGGCTTGAGCATACTCACATGTAATACTAGATGAATTTTCTTCTTGGTAGGTAACTCCAAGTGGTACGATACCTCCCCAAATCGGTGTAATAACTCATATGGTCCCTCATATCACCGTATCAAGACCTTGTGCACCCTCTTGAATGCTTTGTGACACTGAGGAAAGAGTTTCACCATCACCTTTTCCCCAGGTTTGAAGCTCACATACCTTCTCTCTTTGTCAACCCACTTCTTCATCCTCTTGGAAGCTTTGTGCAAGTGGGTTCTCGTCACGTTGACCTACTCATTCCACTCCTTTTCTATAGTGTAGGTGGTAGGGATTCTTCCTTGGTACTTCTACCTAAGTACCAATGTGTGAGGAGTGAGGGGTTGTTGTTCAGTCACCACCTCAAATGGATACTTCCTCACCGACTCACTCCTTTGCAAGTTGTAGGAGAACTGGGCCACATCAAGCAACTTAGACCAATCCCATTGGTTGGAACACACAAAGTGCCTCAAGTAGAGATCCAACAAGGGATTCACCCTCTCCATCTTCCCATCCGTTTGGGGGTGAAATCTAGTATATTATTGGATCTTTGATCCCAATAATCAAAAGAGATCAGTCCACAACTTACTCATGAATCATGGATCCCGATCAATGATGATGTGTCGTGGTATCCTCCAATACTTCACATGATTGAAGAGCAGCCTTGTGGTGAGCTCTGATGTCACATCTGATGGAGAAGGGATAAATGTGGAATACTTTGAGAACTTTTCCACCACCATGATGATACTCCCATAACCTTCAGACTTTGGAAATGTAATGATGAAGTCCATGGTGACTGTATCCCATGGCCTCTCCACAATGGGCAATGGCTGCAATAACCCTCCTGGAACCTGATTATCCCCCTTGTCTTGTTGGAAAAAAAGAAAAATCTTCACATAGGACTCCACACCATCCTCCATCCTCAACCTATAACATGCTCCCTCCAGCAAGGCCTTGGTGCGATGCTGCCCTGGATGTCTTTCCCATCTTGTGTCATGACACTCTTTGATGAGATCCCTCCGTAGGTTCCCCCACTTTGGGACATATATCCTCCTTCCTATGGTAAGAAGAGTTCCATCCTCCCAAAATCTCCTTATATTTCCCTCCGTCACAAGATCCAATAAATTCTTGGCTATAGGATCATGTGCCATGCCTTCCTTGATCATACCCAAGATCCATCATCCACACATGAAAAGTGTATGAATACCATATTCCTGTTGAGTGCATCGGCCACCACATTGGTTGTCCCAGGTTTGTACTCTAATGAATAATCAAACTTGACCAAGAATTCCTGCCATCTTGCCTACTTTGGAGTTAGCTTATTATGGGTTTTTAAGTATCTTTTGGAAACATTTTTGGTTTTTACCACAAAATTTGACCCCAAGAGATAGTGACTCCATGACTGAAGACAATTCACCATGGATTTCATCTCCTTCTCTTGAACCGTGTACCTCCTCTCAGTGTCATTCAGTTTCAAGCTCTCAAAATCTATGGGATGTCTTTACTACATAATAACACCCCCAATAGGAAAGTCCAAGGCATTAGTGTATACCTCATATGGATTGGTGGGATCCTCCAAGCTCAAGACTGATTCCTCCATGACTATATTCTTCAATCCCTCAAATGCCTCCTCACATTTTTTATCCCACTCCCACGACTTGTTCTTCTTTAGAAAGTTGGTGAGTGGAACCTCCTTCTTTGAGTAGTCAAAAATGAACCACCAATAATAGTTCACTAACCCAAGGAAAGATCTCAACTCAAGAACCTTGGTTGGCCTCTCCCATTCATCAATAACACAGATCTTCTCATGATCCATCATGAGATTTCCCCCTTTGATCTTGTGTCCCAAGAAGATAACTTCATCCCTTGAAAAGAAACACTTATCCTTCTTCACATATAACTCATTTTCCCACAATATCTTGAACATGGTTTTCCATTGTATCACTATAGATAACAATTTCATCCAATAAGACTACCAAAAACTTATCCAAGTATTAGTGGAAGAATTTTTTCATCAATGTGAAAAATGTCACCAGGGCATTAGTCAAACCAAATGTAATAACAAAGAACTCATAGGATTCGTACCTTGTCACACATGTAGTCTTCGACACATTTTCCATGGCAATGCAGACTTGATAGTATCCCGACCTCAAGTCCATCTTGGTGAACACCCATGCCTTTCCCAACTGATCAAAGAGATCCACTATCAATGAGATAGGGTACTTGTTCTTCATTGAGACTTTTTTTAATGCCCGATATTCTATGAAAATCCTCAAGGATCCATCATGCTTCTTTTTAAATAACACATCCAATCCATATGGTGACTTCGATGGTTGGATTTTTCCCACATCCAACATATCCTTCAACTACCTTTTCAACTCCTCTAACTCAGGTGGAACCATGTGATATGGTTTTATAGAAGGTGGTTTTTATCTGGGCACAAACTCAATTTGATGATCCACCTCCCTCTTGGGTGGACGTCTCTTGGGAAACTCTGGTGGCATGAAGTCACTAAACTCACTTATCATGCCCTTCTCCTCCTTTGGAAACTCATAGTGGTCGTCCACCAGCCCATATTCTTTCAAAGAAACCAAGAAGGCCTCCTCTCCCTTCTTGAAACCCTTATTAACTTGCATAGAATAAATTAAATACCAATCATGATTTCCACATACCTTCATAATCACTGTGCATGTGATTCTCTCCTCCACGATCACCATTTTCTCCAAGTGTGGTGTTGTTATGGCCTTGGCTTTCTTGAATAACTCCATCCCCAAAACTAGCTTGAAATCATCCATGGGAACCACAATGAGGTCAATAGCTCTCCTCTATTCACCAATAAAAAGGGTAACTCCACGTATAATTCCACTCTTCGGTTGAGGTATGGCATTCATGGATTTCATGTGACTAGTTATCTTGGCTACAACTAGCCTAAGTCTCATCGCCTCATCTTCAGCCACAAAGTTGTGTGTGGCTCCCGTGTCGAGCATCGTAAAGGTATCCTTCCCATTCAACTCCACATTTTTATACATCAAACCATACTTATGTTGTGCCTTAGGTGGGTTCTTCACCTCCAATGCATTTAAGAGCCTTAAATTCCCCATTTTCTACTCCTTGGGAACTTCCTCCTCTTCAAACATAGAGTTGAGTGCCTTCCTCTTGGGAAACTCTCTCTATTGATGAGGCCCATAAAATATTATAATCCTTGGGGATTGTGTTCCCTTGAGAAGTACTTGGTGTACTACTTGGACTTCCCCTTGTCATGGGTATCTTGGTTCCACCTCTTCTCTTGGTCTCCCCCACTTTACCCTTGTACTCCTTCTTGGGCTTAGTGGGTTAAAACTTCTTCTTGTATTTCACCAAGGACTCAGCTATGGACACAACTTCGATGAAGGTCTTAGGCCATCAACCTTACACCTATTTCTTTTCCCATGGATGGACAAACTTTATTAAATCATACATATGATCATAGTCGGGCTTTCCATGTACCTTGATCTTTAGAGAGACATACTCCCGAACATACTCATGGATTGTCCCCATATGCTTCAAAGTCTGAAACTTGTCCCTAGATTCCCAATCAGCCTCCTTAGGGTAGAATTGAGCATAAACCCATTGCTTGAACTCCTCCCATGATGGAAGTTCTTTACCACCATCCTTGAGCTCTTGGTGCTTCATTATCCACCATAGAGATGCATCATCACCAAAGTAAATAATGAAGACCTTCACACGACCCATGTATTCTATAAAGACAATAACCTCGAAGTATTGATCCACTTTTTAAAAGAAGTTGTATACCTCCTTGTCATCTCACTTTCCATTAAAGTGAATTGGACAATTTACATCAATCTTTGGCGTGTCTCTCACAATCACCCCACTAGCCATCTCACCACAGAAGTTGGACCACTCCCTCTTAAGTTGATCATGAGTTTGGTCATACCTGGCCATTGCATCCCCATGTTGTGCCAAGATCCCCTCTGTCCAATCCATAAAGGCATCCTTCTTGGCATAATTATCCTTGGCATACCTCTCAACTGACACTACTCAGTCTTAGAGAGTGAAGAGTGCATCACATAGGCCCACGATGCCTAGTGCCCCTTCCTCATCATCTCCCTCAACATACTCGAGCCTTTCTTTCACATCAGCAAGTCACTCGTTTATCCTTAGGTTTCGCTCCTCAAGAGTCACCACACTCTCACTGGACTTCCCACCCTTCTTCTTAGGAATGGGAAGCAAGGCCTCCTTCTTGGCCACAATGCTAGGATCTTCTACATTCAAGCTTTCTATCTCAAACACTTTCCTTGAACCTCCCTCTGATACCAACTGTCATGGGACTTGGCCTTATCCCAAGCTCTCGTGCGACACTTGGCTATCTTCCTCACTCAAAGCCTAGAAAAGTTTAGCCTTTACACACTCACAATAGAAGTAAAGATCGTAAGGGAAGTGCTTGAAAATCTCTCAATTTATCTCAAATTCTATGGGCCTTTAAAAATGATAAGCCACTCCCTTTATATAGGGGTTAGTGGAAAAGTCTACAACATTCTAGAATATATACACTTCCACAATATTCTAGAGTATTCTATCATACTCTAATAGAATATAAATGGAGTATTCTAGAACCTGTAGAGATCCTCAAACTTCCATGGAGGCCTATAATGTTTTATAGCCTTCAAGGACCAAGGGGTGTTCCACAACACTCCAGAGAAAAATGGAATATTTCAGAACTTGGTGGAGATGTAGAGAACTCTAAAAGATTCTAGATAACCACATCACCAGATCTTCCCTCCATATGGAAGAGTGTGATATAATTCCTAACCATTGAAAAAATTATAGTGTATGAACCATATATTGAACTGCTTCAGGATGACTACCCACCACAACATGCATCCAGTAAACATTAGACGACTAAGAATATACTTGAGTGGGTTGATATGAGAGACTAGGTGGACCTTGTGGCGCTGTAGATAATGCCTCATCTTATGAGCCATAAAGATCAAGACTAGGTAAATATTCTTAATATTTTAATACTTAGTCTCAGCATCAATCATGTTTCAACTGAGATAATAGAGACTATTTTAGCTATAGACATCATTCTTCTATGCGAGGAAGGTGCATAGGGATCACTTCAAGGTGGTTACATATATAATGAGTGGTCTTCATTCGATAGGAGGAATTATCACTGGTGTAATTAAGAAATATTTTGTGATATTGTCAAATGATTCCTAACAATCATAAATACATTGATATGAACCCCTTTCTTCATTAACCTGGTGAAGGGAAAACATTTTTCTGCAAGGTTGGCTATGAAGTGTTGAATGTAGGCCATATGTCCTTGGAGTCCTCTAAAATCAGTGAGATTGTGAGGAGGTGACATGCCAAGGATAACCCTTGTCTTCTCAGTGTCAACTTCGATTCTATGATGACGAACAATGAAGTCAAGGAATTTCCTTGAACTGACATTGAAAGCACATTTCAGGGGGTTCATTTTCAAACTATGTTGTTGTAATTTACTGAAAAATATTTCATGATATGATAGGTGGTCTGAGAGCTATCTTGAATTAACCACCAAATAATCCACATAACGTTCAATTAATTTTCCCAAGAAGGGTTTTAAGATGTGATGCATGGTGCTTTGATATGCGATGTTGAAATTTTTTAAACTAAAAGGAATCAATTTATAGAAAAACACCCCGTGGGGACCCTTAAAGGTGGTGAATTATTCATTTTATTGGGCCATTCAGATATTTTTGTACCCTGAATAACCATCCATGAATGAGAGAGCCTCATATTCAATAGTTTCATTAATCTACAATTCTATGACCGATACTGGGAAATTATCTTTCAGGCAGTGTCAGTTGAGGTCCCTGAAATCATTGTAGACCCTAATGTTCTGGTTCTTCTTTTTAACAGGGACTATATTTTCTATACATATGGGATATTAGACCTCCTGGATAAATTTATCTCTGATTATCTTGACAAATTCAAACTATATCTTGGAGTAATGTGTCATGTGATTCCTTTTGGCGGTTTTCTTATAACCACGATGATCCTCTGGAAGGACCAAGTGGTGAGTGGCCACCTCGGGATTGAGGCTTGTCATTTCTATATAGTTCTAGGTGAAAATATCTTGATTCTAATTTAGGAAGTAGGGTTATATCTCGTGATCTTCTGAATACATGGACACACCAATTAGAGAGGGCTGCAGGTCCTCTTTAGTACCCAGGTTTATTTCCTTGAGTTCATAAATGGTAGTAGAGACACCTTCCTTGAAAGAGGGAGGGGAATCCCTAATATATTATTATTCTTCTTCTTCTTCCACATCACCTTGATCTTCATCTCCCTCTTCCAATGTGTAGACAATTCTGTAGATGAGCTCTTCAGAATTGGGAAAGAGATCACAATTCTAGTATTTGGAGGCTGAAACAGCTTCTTTTGTCCCGAATAACTGTGGGAAATTTTCTAGAGGGGATGAAGTGAGGGGAGGAAGAGTGTCCTTTATTTCTTTCAGTGGAGATACATCATTTTTTCCTTGGTGAGAAAATATGGAATTTTTTGGAGCCCTGAGGATGGATTGGGGGTATTTTTTTTCAAGAATTCACCATCGTCCTGAGGGTCAGTTTACTTTTTAAAACTACCAGGCTGAGTAGCCATAACTAAGATCATGAAGATGGATGAATCCATGTTTGAGTTTGGACTCATTCGCTCAACCTAATTGATAGGGAGTATGTATTATTCTTTAATCTGATTGAGGGGATCAGTGAGAACCATTTTTAAACCATTTCGGGGTGGCCATCCAATCAAAAACATTGACTAGAAGTTTCTCCCCCTTTGGCTTGTATAACCCTGCATCGATATAGTGTGATTCAAATAGGTCAAATGGGGCCTTATCAAAATGAAGTTTCCCACTCTATATATTAATGCTATATTTAAGATATTGATGGCAAGAGGAGGGATTGTTGTGTGTTGATACAACCAGGACCTTCCTAACAGGACATGGAAGGTCGTATTTTTCCAGACCACCAAAAATTTTGTGTTGGCCACGAGGTCGCCTGACCAGGTTTTGAGCTTGATTTGGATTAATGGATTTTACTCGCTTTAATCATACCCTAATAAGGTTTTGGTGTAGGGTGTTATATTTTATTCCTCACAACCCAATCGGTGAAGTGTTCGAAGTGGGATAAGATTAACTCTGGAGCCATTGTTGATGAAGATTTTTGAAATTTCGACACCATTTATCCTTCCAGAAACATATAGGGGCTTGATGTGACTTTGAATAATAGAGTCTTCATCTTGATCCATGAAGTAAATGACCACATGGAATTATGTGGGACTATTCTCTACCCAATAGACTTTAGAAGTGGTACTTCAGCTTCAAATTCATAGGGACTCAACAAAGCTTCTATGAGTACCTCCCTGAGATCCACTAACTGGTTCAGTGAATCCAGGTTTGACATCTTGATTGGGAATAAGGATAAATATTTTAGGATATCATTTTTCTAGTCTAAAGGTAGGCACCTCCCTGATTGGGGGTGATTTTTCATAGGATATTTTGGGACTTGAGCCTTGGATATAGATGGTCCAATCCCTAAAATAAGAGCTGGTGGTGTTTCTACACTTTGTGGACTTGGCTGAGCATGTTTATCGGCATGCCATGGGAGGTTAGAAATTTTTTCCTCTTCTAATGGGTAATCTGGGATGATCAACCTAGAGTTTCTTCCGATGGGGTTAGAGAATATTTCATATTCCCATTGGGTCCACTGAAGGGCCCTTCTGTGAGTCTCTACAACATTAACAGTTTGAGTGGGAGTGCGGCCAGGTATTTGGTTTCTACTACAACTACGTCTTCCTAGGTAAAATCAACTTTTACAACCTCTTCCTCCAATTCCCTAATTGGGTGGGTGGACCATGGTTTCAGAACTATATTCATCCTCAGAGAAGGGATCCATTAACTGTATGACATTGATAGAGCTGAAAATCAGTTCCTCATCTGATAACGACTCTTCCTGATTGAATTCTTCTGATGGTGCTGTTCGGAGGGGTGATGCCCTTTGCTTTAGATCCATTGGCATGAAATCTGAGAGTGTCAAAGTTTTATTTTACCTTGGTGAAGTCTTGTCTTATTTCACTTTTTCTATTCCTTCTCGGCCCTTAGAGGATTGTGGAGCCAAGGAAGTTGGCCGCATTGTATTAGGAGCTATTGGAGGCACAGTCGGTTACTTCAACTGAACTTGGAGTATTCCATGGTCTCAGTTGAATATCTTCCAAGTAATCAAACTATCGAACTTATACTCTTTCTTGATAACAACCTTTTGTCACTCCCCTCCTTCGTTTGGGTCAATGGTGGAAATATATTCCACTTGTGTTGGTGGTGGCCCCAACTTAACTTGTTAGTAGTCTATCATTCATTGTAGGAGGTCCTTGAAGACAAATCACTCCTGGATGTTGTGCCTCAATATACAGTGGAAGTTATAGTAATATAGCTGGTCATCAAGTTCTACTTCATCAACCATTTTCAGCTCTAGTATCCAAATAAAGTTTCAATTCATGATAGCTACAAAGTGGCCACAAACATGATCATCCCAGAACGAGCAAGATTTATTTTTTTTGTTCCTAAAATTGATTTATTTTACCCCCTTTGCTCATATTATTGAGGTGGGGGTGGATTTTAGCATCTAGAGGGACCTACATGGTTTGGTGTGGGCCTTAGAGCTAGAGCTGGTGTAGGGGGTGCCTTAAGCATAATGGAAGCCACTTCATCTCTCCCCGCTCTTTTTACTAGGGCTAATGGGGCCGCTAAGAAGTTGAGATTAGTACATTATAAGGAATCCTTTATTATATGAGCAATAGTGGATAAATCCTGGAATCCACTTGTATATTTCACTGAAATGAGTGGTGTTCGTTGCTCATATCATAGATTATCAATGCACATGGCCAACATCTAATCTTGGGGGAATGGATGGTTCAGAGAGTAAGTTAGACCTTTCCATATGGAAATAAAGTCTGAAAATATATCATTCTCCTGCTATTTGAAGTTCATGAGATTACTAACAGTTGTATTTGACAATGTCAAATTGAACTAAAAGAGAAACTTCCATAAGAGGTCTTCCCATACTTTGATTGAATTAGCCGGTAGATGGTATACCACACAAAGTTTGAGCCTTGTAGATTCGGCATGAAGCATCTGAGTTTCACTATTTATTGTTGATATGGGGTTCTCATCATGGGTTCACAATAAAAAGAGTAGTGAATCAGGTATTGTTTTGGGTCCCCTAATCCATTGAACACTAGGAATGTCACAAACCAACCCGGGTCGACCCTGAACCGGTCACCCGAGCCGGTCCGCGACATGGCCCAAGAGGCGTTCCCGATCCTCCCGGGCTGGCGACAAGCGCCAGGGAATCAACAGAGGCTATGGGAACAATTTCTCCCAATAAAAATAAATAAATAAGCAAAAATAATAAAGAGAAACACAGAATAAATAAACCAGGTAAAGTGACTAAATAAGAACGAAAGAATATAAAACTAACCAAACTTGATGTCCGAATCGACTCTGTGTGATCCCGCGGGTTACTCTACTACTCAACGATCAAGCATCTCCCAAGGTGAGTGCACTCAATCTGTAGCCTGCAAAAACACTAAAAATATAAAAGAACTATAGGTGTGAGTATTAAAACTCAGTAGTCCAGCCCGATATCTATTCCCAATGCACTACCTTTAAAATTAAGAAACATCAATTCTAAGTTTGAACTACAATATATTAAAGTACGCATTTCTATAATTTTTACTTGAAAACAAATTAAAAACCATTTCCCTTAGTCATTTAATAAAATGGAACAAAAGAGTTTGAAACACATTTTCTTTTGAAAACATTATCATAGGAGTTAAAAAAATGTCACTTTTCATGAAAAACACCACACAAGGATACCAAGGTAGATATAGCAAGGGAAATGTAAATAGGTAAGAAAGTATCTCAACAACAGTTCAAACAACTAAAAGCCACTAAACATAGATGAAACTAAGAGATCTAAAATAATCCAGACGACACTAATACCTGCGACCCCATCTACAGTAGCATGCCACATACGATGAAATCTAATGCTCCAAAATGCTCGGCCATCCTTTCTTAGGAAGGCCAAGGGAAAATAACATAGAAATAAACCCAAACATATCCACTAACTACGTGCCATTGGTCAGTACCATAACCGACCAGTGTAGTACTCGTCTCAGACAATTCTCTCAATATGTCAGGTTTGTATGTTGCAAGTATAAAAGGAGGTGAGCCAACAGATACTGCCGAGCATAAAATAAAAACCTATATTTATAATAATATTTCACAGTAGGTCTCACCCTGAGTCTCCCCAAGGATTTCCCTCATCCTTAAATTCAAAAAATATCAAGGGTTCCCAACCAAGGAAACCATATAATGGAACTCGAGGATTCCATTCTGAGGATAACCCAACCATACCATGTCAACGAGGCACAAGGAACATCCATGGGGGTTTTAAAACAAATACTTTACATTAATTTTTTTAAAAGTGGCCAAATGAGACCTTAAACACTGTTCCCAAAACACACTTTTAACAAAGGTACAATTTCAACACTACCAAAGAGATGTAAACACATCATTTAACACATCCAAATATTGATAAAACTCTTTTCAATATAGTTATACTACACACTCAAAACCCGACCATTTTTAATGAAATATCAAAACATGATAAAACACAAACCACACTTTTGTAAAATCCAAACCACTTGGGAAACCACATAAAGAACCAAAAACATTTTTGCGCACACTGACAATACATTTGTAAACCCCAAAAATTTATTTTACATCACACTTTACTCTGAAAAGCCAAACAGACACTTTAATAAAAAAACACAAGGCATGAAATGTTTACCAAAACCATTTCAATTCAATACCACACAAAATATTGACACCAATTACATGCATTAATTTTGCTTAAACTGGAAAACATGGTTTTTAACATTACATAACATTTGTATAAAACACCCAATGTTCACAACTCAGCAAAACATACCGCACATTAAAAATTAATTTTTAAAATAGCACGCACCCCAGAAACACCCTCTTTTATAATTAGAACTACCAAAATAATTTAATAAATGTTTGAAAAATTCATAAAACACCGAAAAGAGGTACAACATGGTTCCATGTCAAAACACACCTAAGTTTACACAAAAATACTACTTTAAAATTAACTTCACAATAAGACCATTTAAAATGAGAATTCAAATGTTGACCACATACCAAACAACTGACCAGAAGATTGCACCAATAATATTTAACAGGAATAAGAAGTGTGAAAAGCATAGAACTAAATTTTCTTAAATTTAAAAGGAAATTGAAAGGGGATTCCTACCTCAAAATCAACGTGTGATGACAAAGCAACTTCGGGAGCAAGGCATGACAACGAAACTCACCTAGAAATGCCCTTCTCAGGTCCTAAAATGAAAACTCTACCAAAATAACCACTTAATTAACAAAACTCTTAATCAAAAAAGGATAAAAAATCAAGAACAAAGTAAACCAAGAAGCAAGGTATATCATAGGGTTGCGCATGCCAGAAAGAGGGGCTGTGACCTAAGGCGGGCCACCGGAGAGAGTCGACGAAGGTGAAAAAAGGTGATGGTTGGAAGAGGGGTCGGCCGATGAGGCTATGGGTCAGCTGGAGAGGCTACTGCGCACTAAGTCAGGGTCCGAGGGGGGTTGTGCCGATGAGAAGCAGGGCCAAGGGGTTGCGACGGGAAGGCGTGTATGGTGTGGGATGGGTGAGGCCGATGGGGGTCTGTGATGGGGTGGCCGAATGGGAGCTGGTAGGGGTCCGTTATGGGGTGGCCGAATGGGATCCGTTAGGGGGAGAAGGAGACACCGGGTAGTGAGCCAGCCGAGGAAGGGGGCTGTCACTTACTATGGGGGTCACCAAAAAAGGAAGAAAAAAATGCAGCAGCAAAAAATAAAAAGGGGTGATGCCGTCGAGCTAGGTGGAGCAGGGGGGAGGGAGGTTGAGGGCCAAAGCAGGCGAAGGAGGTGTACGCCAGCTGGGAGCTGCTTGGGCTGGATAAGAGAACTGCGCTCCTACGCACCAAGCGGGGGAAAATCATGACCACCAGGGCTGAGGAAACTGGTCGGGGAGAGTCGATGGGGCATGCTGAGATGGAGGGAGGCCGAGAGGGTTGACGAGGTTCTGGGGAGCACTGCAAGGTTAGCGACTGAGGCTGCTTCTTGCTGAGAGGGAAGGAAACAAGGAGGGTGAACCTGGGTGCTTTTAAAGGGAAAACAAGAGGGAGGTTGGGACACAGGACGGGAGGGTGCGCCTAGGTGTGCTGAGCGAGTGGAAGGCCCAGGGGGCTGCGCTGGTGAAGGAGGGAGGCGGTGGGGTCGGTTCTGTTGTGCGAAGAGGGGGGGGGGAAAAGTGGGGTAGTGGTGTATTTTGTGGGGAAGGGGGGTAGCAATAGGGTTTCAAAAAAAAAGGAAGAAAAAAGAAAAAAGAAAAGAAAAAAAACTCTTTTTATTAAACCTTAAAGAACTAATAATAATAATAATAATAATAATACTAATAATAAAATCATAATAATAATAATAGTAGTAGTAATACCTTAATGATAATAATAATAAGAATAATAATCATAATAATAATTATAATAATAATATTCATAATAACAATAATATTAATACAACAATAAAATAATTCCTAACAATTTTTTTAATTAACATTAATTTTAATTGTAATATTTAGAATAAAAATAACAATAATAACAATAATAACATGATGATAAAAATAATAATAATAAAAGTATTTATTTCATTTCAAGAATAATAAAATACTTAATTACAATAATTTTTTTAAAATACAACAATTAATGTTTGTTTTAATTACCAAAATCATATATTTACATTTTTTGAGAATGGGCGGTCGCGCCGTTACCCAGGTGGAGCCATAGTGACAGAAAATACACCCCACTTTAACATGGACGTTGGGTCCTGGCCCTCCAGGTTCCACCAGTTGCCCCACAGACATGTGGTCCCCACCTTGGGGCCCACCCACGTTCCCGAACGGGTCATCTGACTAATGAAAATCCCCACAGGCCAACACATGTCCTTTCCATTGTGCTTTTTCCTCACTCACACACACCTTGGGAAACTTCCCAGAAGGTCACCCATCCTGATCACTACTCGAGGCCAAACACGCCTAACTGTGGAGTTCTAATTAGGTAGGATCCCGAAAATGAAGGTGCACCTTGTTGACATGAGTCATATCATTTATTCATTTAACCCTTTATCATTTAGGGGTGTTACAATCACCCCTCTTTACAGCACAACATCCTCGTTGTGGGCCCTACATCTCAACCCAGGCAGTGCACCACACTTAAGGCTGGGTACCACCTTTGATACCAATTGTGATAACTCTGTCCCGGTGATAGCACAAACACCCCACCTTAACATGGTCGTCGGGTCCTGGCCCACCAGGGACCACCAGTTGCCTCGCAGACACATGGTCCCCACCCTAGGGCCCAACCACGTGCTCGAACGGGTCATCTAACTAATGAAAATCCCCACAGGCCAATACTTGTCCTTTCCAGTGTGCTTTTTCCTCACTCACACACACCCTAGGAAACTTCACAGAAGGTCACCCATCCTGATCACTACTCCAGGACAATCATGCTTAAATGTGGAGTTCTAATCAGGTAGGCTCCTGAAAAAAAAGGTGCACCTTGTTGACATGATTCATATCATTTATTCATTTAACCCTTTATCATTCGGGGGTGTTACAAGGAATACATGGTTTCAAAAATTTGGTGGTGGAGGTACATTGCTTACCCAATCGGGTTAGGGATTTTGATCCAGTTGTATTGGAGCACATTATCATTCAATTTCTTCCATTTGAGTTGTTAATAACTCGATGGTATTCAGGATCCATTAATGCATGTCCTGTTATACCTAAGCATGAGTTGGTGCAGCGGGGGGAAAGATTGGATGTGTCGGTGCTTCTGGAACATGAGGTAGATACCCTAACGGGGGATCCTTTATGGATTCTCTTGAATCTGTTTTGGTTTCTTCCCCAATGGAGGGAAATCTAGATATTCCTCTAGGACTGGGTTTAGGTAGACTAATGGTCTCTAAACTACCTTGAATTCACTTTCCCCCCTTTCTTCATCTGTCAGAATGAACCCTAGGGGTAGAGGCACCTCTATTATAAGTGTGTGTTGAAGTTCTACCTAAGGAACATATCTGGTAGGATGACTTGCTTGTATAAACTTATCATTGATTCACTTTATATCTTTCATTTCTTCCTCTTGTTAAGTGAACCTTTCCTCAAGTGTCAAGGATACATTTTCATTGGGAGGAGGTGGTTCATATGCAACCTTGCTCTTATTATTCTCCTTGTTGGGGATTCAATAAAGAGGCAATGAGGGATTCACTAAGGGAGCAGCCAAATTTAAGATGACCCTCTGGTTCTGAGCGTACACACCTTTAGGCTTGGTATGGACCACCAATGGAAGGGAACAATCTTATCTTGTATCCTCCTCATTTGAATTATCTTCAGTAAAGTCCATAGGATTGACATCCACAATGTTTACTGATGCATACCACATTACGGGTGGTGTACCAGGTGTTGAATAGTAGAAGGGATTCATGTATCCCTTGTTGGATCTTCTCCTGCCATTTTGTGATACTCTTTGGGTTTCTAGGCAGAGAGTGACTTGAAGGGAGCCCTGATATAACCTTGCAGTATGCCTCTTTTCCCGAGAATATGAGTCATGGGATGAGATGGAATGGGTGACCCCTCTATCCATTGTTCTCCCTAGATAGGAGAAAACAAATTTCCACTGGATGGGAATTTGAGGTAAAAATTACCCCATCCCTACGGGCTGGGGTTGCTCCTGCTCTTTTATTGAAATGTCTCAGCCTAGATTTTCTAGTATTACGGGGGAATTTTGTGTTAAAAATTCCCCCATCTGTACAGGATGGGGTTGATCCCATACTACAGAAGTTGCTACTACTATTGCCGCCTTCTTCACTTAGAACATTCCAATGTAGGCTTGAGATGGATATGGTGCTAGGTCCTCATGTGAATTATTTCCTTCCAAGGACATTATCAAAGTTTGTTGATTGGATTCACTTAGGTTATAAGATTTCTGAATGTTCTTGGTGGCCTGGTTCAATAGCTTCTTAATGGATTTCTCTCATCGGGACTAATGCTTTTAAGACTTACTCAAGACCAGTTCTTATCGAGCGGGACACTTTTCATGAATAGGTACTTCATTTTGCCGCTATCTTGGGATGATGACATTAAAAGATTCCAATTCTAGTGGGTTTTTCTAGATGGGATGAGGGGTGAAGTGTGGAGATCCATGTTCTCCCTACCCCAGGATGTGAACACTAGATAGGGCATCACTGATGAGACAATGCAATTTGTGTAGAGCGTGGAGGTAATCCAACTCAAGGGTTTTATTTTTCCTATCTGACCGTGGATATCATACAGAAGAAATGGCTTATAGGTCAATTTTCTTATGATTCTCCCCCAATATAATGACATGGTTTTCATTCCCATCATAAGGAAGAAATTTGATTTTCAACTGGTAGAGATTTTTCCAGACATTAAGGCGAATGTTGTGCATACATTATTCCAACAAATCTTTTGGAATGCTGAATTGAGAAGTGGCTATGGGCCAGAATGTAACCGGTATGTCATCACTGGATATCCGTCTTTTCATAAGAAACATATTATGTTGATTTTCTACTAATAATTCCTCAACTTATTATGCCCAACTTTGATTCTTTGTGATGATTGCATCCTGAGTAGCTTGGTTAGTAGGGACTTCATTGATGCATGAATAGTGCGGGGGTGGATCAGAGGATGAGAATGGCCCTGAGCCATCTCCTAGATGAGAAGAGATTTCATATATCATTTACTGAGTTTCTAATGTATCCTACCTTTTCCTTCCAAGTGCCTCTCAATATGAGGGATTTATCATTTTTGGACCGGCAGGGGGAGGACCTTCTCATCGGTGTGAATTTTGACTACGAGGAGGGCCTTTGCAATCAGTGTTGTGATGGAAAGTACTACCATCACAACTTAGTGTCCAAAGATAGAGAGATTTTCTACAAATTATAACCTAGGGATGAACTTTAGGGAGGACCACATCAAGGGGAGGACCTTATTGCTGCCTAACATCATTGAGGGAAGGAACTTCACAATGACTGCTATTATGGCAGGGACTACCATCATAGCTCTGGATGTAGGGAGAATATCTACAATGTACACTATGGGAAGGAAATTTAGGATATACTAAAATGAGTGTAGGACCTTCTCATTGCTTGGTGTCACAGAGGGGAGGGCCTTCATAGTGGATGCCATCATGGTGAGGATTACCATGACATCTTGATGTCCGAATATTGGGAGAATTATATCTACAACATATACCATAGGGAGGAAGATCAGTGAAAAATATATAAAGGGGAGGTACTTCTTACTGTATGACCTTCTGGTTAAGGGGAGGGATACCCTGACATGAATTAGGAGATAAAATCTCGTGATCGATTATTTCTGGACCACAGAGTAAGCCCCCGTGGGTGCTTTGGGGAGGACCTTCAGAGTTGTTGGTAGAAACATTATGGGGAGGAACTTAGAA
Organism: Viscum album; assembly: GCA_963277665.1. Taxonomy (NCBI): domain Eukaryota; kingdom Viridiplantae; phylum Streptophyta; class Magnoliopsida; order Santalales; family Viscaceae; genus Viscum; species Viscum album. The sequence continues at coordinate 1,418,757,247 of OY728129.1, read as the reverse complement.
ATTGATACTTCAATTTCCATAATTTGATAATGGATTTAAATGATCTTGAGTCTCTATTGATAGATTTATTATAGTATCAAGAACTCCAGCTTCTAGTAGAGTAGAATCATGAGTGTTCCCTTTATTTTCCAGCTGCCTTTGGCGCCCTTTATTTTTGGGAACTCTCTTGTAGGAAACTGGGGATACCTACTTTGATAATAAGCTATATATACAGGAACCTATTTGGTTGGTTCCTATGATGTCTCTAGGATACGCCAACGAGAATCTTGAGTTCTGGCAGGGATATATGCCTAACCTAGAGCGACCGCCACATTAGACCGATGTCCCCCAATTAGAACAAGTGTTTGTTCCCGATCCAATTTTCCTTGTACCATGGGATATAACCGTTGAACATCCTGGATTGGAGCAGGGATTCAAGTTTTCTCTAGAGTAAACATACTATTTTTTGTATGAATTACACCACTCGAGGAGACCGGGTCGTGGGCCCAACTCCTTACTTTTTTCACCGATGCAATGACGTCTTGGGACATCTAGAGGATATAGTCTTAGACCAACATCTGATCCTCCATCATGGACAAGATGTGTTGAGATACATCTTTGGATGGAACAAGTATAAATTACCATTATGATGTAAAAGAAAGAGTTTGTTCCAACTCTAGTCCTCCATGTGTTGCCAGTGGGTACTGGTAGTTCTCTTGTGTCAGGAAAAAAGAACGAGTCTGCCTGTGACTTGTAGTTGGGATACACCGACTACTTTCTCTGGTTTCCACCATATTTGATTGGTGGGATTTATATTTTCAAGAAGGAATTTTTTTTCTCATTTTACAATGTATTTGTCTCATGGGATTTAATCTCATCCATAGGAATTTGACTTTTATTATATTGGATTTCCACCATATTTTCCCGGTGGGCTTGATATTGGTAGGTAGGAATTTGTGTATTCCTATTAATTGCCACCGTATTTGACTGGTGGGTTTCATATACATTGGAAGAATTGTATGTATGACCATAGTTTTCCTCCCTATTTATATGTTAGGGTTGGGGTGTGTCAGTAGGAATTTATATCTACTTGTAGTTGGTTGTCATCCTATTTGGACAATGAGATTCTTATGCATCAGCATAGATTTTCATCTACCTATAATTTTATGCTCTATCTATGAGGTGATTCTGGAGATCACTAGTAAGAATGTGAGTTTACTCGTATTGTTCCACCTCATTTAAATGTTGAGATTCATAAGAGTGAGCGGGGATATGAATCTGATCGTAGATTGCTGCCGTATTTCCGTGGTGGGCTTCAGCAGGAGGGGAAGAATTGTATGTCTGCCCATCATATGCCACCGCGTTTATAAAAAATATATCATCCTCTGGAACTAGGGTGATAACCTACTTTTGATTATGAATTTTCCACCCTTGGTGGGTAGCATGAGGGTCTCGTGTCTACTGGACTTCAACAGGTTCCCTTGACATGAGATCCTCTTCAGAGGGAGGATATTGGGTTGTACACCACTGATGGCGACGTCCTTTGGCAAGATCCCTCGAATGGGGTTCCTATGAAACTGGGAAGAATTCATTGGTGCCAACTTCATTTACCTACCTAATATAAGGGAGGTACTCATTGTTGCGTTCTGAGGGCAGGCTCCCAAAATTATTTGAGACGGCCAGGGGGGCCGTCATGTACTGGATTGCTAGCTATGGATGAAGAGGTGACTAGATAGGTTTCACTAATTAGAGGGCCTGCCTCACAGCCTCCACCATGGTGAGAATACCATTTTTATGGTACTCTTTGATCAATGAATTTAAAACCCAACTTTGAAGATGCTGGGTTAGCTAGGGAGTCATGTTCTTCATCGAGGACCCAGACACTTTTGTGGTTGCTGACACACACATCTGAACATACTGTTGGGATGCCATTCTATTAAAGGGAGATTTGCAGAATGCATGTAAGATATATAAAATATACAGATAGAAAAACACCTTCAAAGTAGAATTTTACGATCACATGTAAAATTGATGATATTTTTTGGCCTTCTCCTTTTGAATGCGAAAGGGGATTGAGGTGGGGTAGCATGTCACTTTAGTGAAGGATTCACGTTGAGTTCACCATTTTTGTTTCAAACCGAGGTGCGTGTGTGTGGATGAAAAAAATTGTATGACATATAATAACTAATTTCCCATTGTTATGTATAGTTTCATGTTGGGTTCACCATTTTTTTTCGAACCAATTCACATCACACCCTTCTTTATAAAGAGGTTTTGTGTGAGAAGGTGGTCCCATGGGGACTGGGAAGTGTATCCGTTTTATGTTACAAAAGAGGTTCCATAGTTTAATGGTCCTAACAAGTGATTTTAGGGGGATAAGTGTTTATGAAATCAGTCCATGTTGGGTTTGACGTCCTTGGATGGTGTTCAACAGGTTTATTCGTGGAGCAAGAAACACCCAACAACACTTTTATCCATGATTCATGGACTTGCTTTCCAAAGGCAGGTGCTCATTGGATGGAGATTTGACCAACAACACTTAAAGAATCCATTGGTATAAAGGATAGGAATTCATGCTCATCACATCCTTTTTGGGGGAAATTATTTCCTCTTCCGGGACTCTCTTATATATTTAAGAAATGTTCATATGTTCGTGAATCCTTGATTATTTCCCAAGAATGTGTCTGTGGATTACCCATGGGTCGCAAAATTAGTCATGGATATGCATGGATCAGGGATTGTAGAGACAAAGCTATTTCAAACCACATGATGAGGCACTCTAGAGTTTATCATCATCATGGGATGATGGAAGTTGCATTGATATCGAGATTGAACCCATGAGATGGGCTTCCTAAGTATCCTTATGAGAGGAATCAGAACCCACGTAGTTCAGTTTAAGTTGGGGATTATACCATAGAGGAAGCCCTTTTCTGGGGGAATGATTGGGGCTTACACATTAGAGCTTCCCATTTGAGAATACATGGTTGGGTGTTACACCATAGAGGAGGCCTTTCTTGAAAGATTCATGTTTATGATTATTCCTGAATAGGATTCCCTAGTGAGTTGGGGGGAATTATTATTTGGAATTAATTTTAAGGAGAATGTACCTTAAGCTCAGGCCTTAAGTAGGCATGCTACATATCTTGGTTAGAGTAGGAATCAGATTTCTCTTAGTTCAATTTTGTATGGTGTGGATATTGTGATCATAATTAACATCTAAGACCACATGAGTCATGCTTGGAGTTATAAACAAGAGGAAGCTATAGATCCAATAAACCACACACTTTACCTTATCCTTTGCTGGAAACAGAGGATGATGGTGGAAGATCTTGCGACTGCTAGCCCAAAGGGAGAGAGGGGGGCTTTGAATATTCTAACTCTCACCCATATTGATATCTAAGACAGTCACATCTGGTGATATATCCAAACACATCTCGGGACGAGGTGAATAGGATCAAGAGCACCCCCTCCCACAAGATGTTTAGGGACTTACCTCAATGGGAGTTCCCTGAAATGGGTTCTAGGAAAGGGGAGTATCATTGTTACTTGTCAAAGGGAGAGGAAATCATGATTCCACTGACTTATCATTGTCTCTCATTGAATGGAAAAGCCAGTGATTACCCTTAATCCTAAGAATGGGGAGGTTCACATTGGTATCCCAAGGTTGGAATCTAGGTTACTATGGGAATGTAGACTTAAGAACATTATGAGGGACCATACCGATGTGGGGATTACCTTTGTGACTCCACTTACCATAGATATGTAGACACAAAAGGGTGTTCTGATGCGCCTGATGGTCTTATCATACGGGTCTAGTGGCTTTGAAAGAGGCTTTGTTCTGATGCTGTTGGATTGGTTTGTAGAGGATCCATGGAGGGTGTGACAGGTATGGAAGGACATGATCAGAATTGGGAGGTGGAATGCCCAATGGAACCCTATTCCATGTACTGTTTATTTATATGGGATGGGGATCCCTCCGCATAGCGTATTGCTATGCGGGTAGAGGGGATGTCTGCGTACCGAAGTGGTATGTGGACTTGGGTGTGGTCCACATACTGTAGTGGTATGTGACCTAAGGTTCTATCCACATACTATGGTGGTATGAAACACTGGAGTCCATATGTGTAGAGTAACACTATGTGGGGAAGGGTTTCATCCACATAGTGATGTGCTATATGGTACCCCAGATTGAAGAAGTGGCATTGGTTAGGTAGTTCATAGGAAGTTAATCCATATAGGGGGTATGGTTCATTGTTTCCCAATTATGTTCACAGTTTTACCATATTATTATGCTTCCTTCTTTGTATGGTTCACAGTGGGTTTATACCTACTTGAAATCATTTGTGGTTCCATACTTAATTGATCTTTCATCTTCGAAATTTTCTGTCTGTGTGTTTTCTCCCTATCCAATCATCAAAAACCTATCTCCTTTCATTTCCCCTTTTGGTCCATTTTATATAGTCCTGGGGAAGCTATATCTTTGGGTCAAATGCCACCATTTGTGGAAGACCATGAAGAAATAACCCATTCCGCAGATGACTCGGTCAACAGAGATTTATTAGGATGCGGTTTGCAACGGTGGAAATCATCACCTCGATCCCCCAAAATGATGTAGTTTGAAATAATCTACTGGCCTCGCCTCATTCACAAATTGAGTTTGTGGGGATGGTGTGCAGGGCATACCTCTCCATCACATTTTTGCTAAAAACACAGTTCACAGGGCCTCGGTTCGCGAGTGGACTTTCTCCGCCTCCATTCCACCAACGACATGGTTCATAGTAGACCAGTGCCATTCTTAATTTATTCCATGAACTTCCTAGTTTTATAGTCAACAACTCATGGGACAACACTTCTTGGGCTGTCCATGTACCATTCGATTTGCGGGAAATACCATCTGTATACCATTCCCATAAATCAGTATGCCGACCACTTTTTTCCTTTGAAAATTAGATTTCTTCAATATTATTCTCAAATTTTTAATCAAACCTATGTCTTATTCCTTCATCAAATTTGTGGGAATATTTTCCTCCCCTTTGTAGAGTTCTCAGGTAACCAATATCTCTTGGAAATTGTTTAGGGAGATTAAAATTGGTAGACTTAAATTGTCTTTTTGTGGATCTGTTATTTCCTTTTGTGGTTGAACTCATGGTTTCTTACTTTTTCCTTAAAAGTGTTTGAAATAATAAAAATTTAACTTTTAGTCAGTCAGGACCCTACACGGCCATATACTAAAAATAAATAAGGCTTGATGGGTCATCTATCACCTTGGGGGGGCTATGGCCTGCCTTTTCGGCCTATGTGTGTGGTGCGTGTGTGTGTGTTTGAATGTAATTGTACCCCCAAACACCAAATTAATATATAATAAGTAATAAATATCTATAAATATCTATACATATAATAAAATTTACATAAATATATATTAAAAGACATTTATATTACATAAATATATATCAACATAGACATGTATATAATTTTATATTAATTTAAATATATATATAAACACAAGTAAATATAAATATATATATAAACATATAATATATAGAAATATATAAACATAAATACGTATAAATATTTAAAAATGTATGTAAATATAGATAAATATTCATAAATACATATAAATATCCATGCATAGATACAATTATATATAATGGTAAATAAATATTGATATATATATATATTATAAATAAATAAACATAGATGTATAGAAATACATACGAATATATATATATATATATAATATCACCAAAAGAGGAAAAATTACAACAATTGCAACACCATTAAATTAATAGGAATGTAAATACATGAAATAAAATCATTGACACCTCAAAAATCATATGAATACATTCTTATATATATATATATATCCTTATAAGATATAAAAATATATAAACATAAATACATATAAATATTTACAAATATATGTAAATACAGACAAATATTCATAAATATATATAAATATCCATGCATAGATACAATTATATATAATTATAAATAAATATTGATATATATATATATATATATCATAAATAAATATACATAAATGTATAGAAATATAGACAAATATATATATATATATAATAAATAATAAATCACCAATAGAGGGAAAACCACAATAATTGAAACACTATAAAATTAATAGGAATGTAAATGAATGTGAAAAACCAAAAAGCATATGAAGACACTCTTAAATGAAGTTGAAATATCATCAAATGTTAAAAATCATGGTATCCAAACCAAAAAATCATCTTTAAAGGTCTTTCGTGCCTTTTTTGATATATAAAAAATAATTATGGGGGTTTACTAATTAATATGGTATAGATCTCATTACACGTTTCAATTTGATATGTGGTAGAACTCAAACAGACACTCAGATCAAAAGTTTTGTTTCTTTGAAGTTCAATTTCGATTTTAAAATATCTTAAAACTAAAATATTTTTTTATTATATTAATTATTATGAAATTATTTTCTAATTTCATTGTATCTCATTTCATAAGCTTTAAGTTGACTAATTGTGGGGTTAAAATGGACACCCAGATCAAAAGTTATCTTCATTTGATGCTGAAACCTGATTTTCAACTTATCCACAAATTAATTTAAGTTTTACATATATACTAACTAATAATTATAAATAATTAATAATTAAAAAATTTTAATAATTAAAATATAAAATAATAAAAAAGAAATAATTATAAATAATAAATGAGAATTATTAATAATAAATCATAATTAAATATGTAATATTTAATATTTTTTTCATTAATTTAGCAGTGGTTTTTAAAAAACCACCCCTAAAAATAAAAAAATACGATTTAGTAGTGGTTTTTTAAAAACTAGCACTAAAATTAAATAAAAAATTTAAAAAACTTAAAAATAAATTTAACAGCATTTTTTAAAACTAATGCTAAAAAACTACCATGAAATATATTTTTTGGAATATTTAGCTACAATTTTGAAAACTACCGCTAAAAAACCATTGTGAAATTCAGGTTTTCCAATAGTGATAAGCTAGAAAAAAATGTAAATGGTTACATTGACCTCAAGTATAAAGTGTGATGGATTAATTTCATAATTATTGATTAATTAAGCTTAGAAAGTATTCTAAGTAAACAAAAAAAGATAACATCATAAAATTTGATGTTGTGTAGTCAAAGAGTTTGAATATGTTTAAAGAATTAGATGTTAGAAATATGATTTTTAAGTCTCACCATTATTAAAAATTTCTTTCTTTGTAAATGTTATTCACCATGAGGTTAGTGGGAATATTTTTTCAAATGATCTCATAGGGATGTGATAGGAATAAAGTATTAATACAATGTTCAAAAACCATTACTACAATAGTAACATGAGATTCATGTAGAATATATAGATATTTAACACTTAAGAGATTGTTTGTAATAGTTTTAAACATATCATGTAATTATAATAAATGAAATCTCCATTTATCATTCATTCATGTGTGCTACAATTAACTTTACATGAATGGTTAAATTATAACCATCCCCTGAAAATATAAACTTAAGTTGTCCCTAATCAATGATCATCACAAAGTATTATGGTTTGTGATGACATGTTAATATTAGCTTTAATAGATTTGTGTACTCATTATAAATGGTTGTATATGAAATATAAAGAGTATATTCCTAAGGTAATAAGTAGAGAATTATTACTTGGACTGGATCAGTAAATTTTATCTTATAGAATGTTATACACTCATAGATATACTTAGAGGTGTATGCATATTATCAATCCTTATTACCCAAGGTTGGTGAGATACCTAGAATGAGAACCTTTATACTTTGATACTCTACTTATGCACATCAAAATATGAACTTATCTAATTAGGGGGTGGTTGGGTATGTTACTGATCATGTCATCGGTTGGAGTGAAACTAAGATGTGATTTTTCCACTTGTATAGTAAGAAAAGATATCTAGACCTTGATTGAATGAGGCTGAGTAAATGAATGACCGTGCTTAGTTGAGTCACATATGATGTTTTCAACTACTTTGATGAGGGGAATGTGATGCGCTCATCTGTTAGATGAATGAAAAGTGGTGTATTCATTAACTTACTCAATCGTTTTTATAGAATCAAGAAAATATGCGATGACTATACTAGATTGAAATGTTCCATGTCTAGTGGTCCCTCAATTTCATGGAAAAAGGATTATATAGGCTTACATATGATGTATATGATACATCTTGTGGTGGATATTTTTGTATAGAGATACGAGTATGCTTTATGGAGATCACACAAGACCCCTTAATATCTTGAGTAGCATTAATTCTTTAATAGATTCTACTCTTTGATTACATTTATGAAATATAGATTTCATATTTTTTTATCGACATTGCTAAGGCTTTCATGGTCACACAGTCAGTACTCTGGATAAAGATTTTGTTTTGGATAAAGTGTTTGTTCTAAAATGAAGAGAGTATAATGAAACTGCATCCAAAAAGAATTTTGGATGGATTTATAAATAGTTGTTAAGTTTTTCATAGATTCCGTATAGATTTTAGTGTAAGTGGGAAATTATTGAATATGTAATTAAATAATTAATGCAATATTTAATTTAGGTGAATTTATCTTCCATGTGGTTTTATTGATAATAATCTATTATGAATGGATTAAATGGATTAAATATTCAATGAATATGATCCCTCTTATTGTGTACAACCAATTTTTGGAAATCCTCTCAAAGATCTATTCCTTCCCATAGATTGTTCAACACCCTTGATGAAGACACTAGGACCTCTTCAAGTGTTCGAGAGCCCTCTAATTGACATCATGATCCACAGACCGGTGTAATACCTTAGAGGCAGGAAGTGTTTTATTACTGCTCCAATGATCTTTATCAACCAAACTCATTGGAGATTACTACATTGGTTATTTAGGTACACAAATTTTTGTTCTTCATTTATTACACATTGATTATGTCAAATATAGATAATATATATTTTGGTTTTTCTTTCACTACCATTTTTTTAAAATGTGGGTCTATGGTCAAATGACCAAAGAAAATATTATTTAAAAAGAGAAATTACAGAAGTCTAAAGGACAAGATCATACTACAGTCTTTAATATGAAGAGGAAGCAAGAAGTCTGGAAGCTCCTCGAGCCAGGTTATGTCACATGCGAGACCTTTATTGGCGAATCCATCTGCAACCATATTTTCCTCACGATAGGTGTGGGTTGCAATGTAGTTGATACCATGGAGAGAACATAGACAATTCATCCATCATGTAGTAATCAGCCATGAAAGATGAACCACCCCATTCCAAATGGCCTGAACTATAGTAGTAGAATCACATTCAATCCACAAGTTGTTCCAACCTTTGTGCACGAATAAAGAGATGGCATGAATCATGCCCAACATTTCGGCTTCCAGAGAGGTTTCAATGCCGAATCCTCCAAAAAAGAACCCAATGATATGACCAAGATGATTTTTGAAGATTATGCCACATCCTGCGGGACACAAATTTCATTTAGAGGCTCTATCCACATTGATTTTGGTCCATCTAGGGAGCAGTGGTCTACAAAAAACCTCAAACATGTGTCGTGGATGACTAAAGAGGGCATCAATCTAAAGATGCCTCAAAATCATAAAAGCAGCCACAATATTGTTACAATGCTCTCTCTGAATCAATGAAGCTTCCCAAATAGAAACCAAAATTCACATTTTACCTGCGTTAATGTTGAGTGAGCAATTATTGTGAAAGATATAGTTCCTATCACACTAGATCACATGAAGAAGCTTCACAACCCCTGCAAGAAATAAGTTCTTTATTTTTTGGGAGCTATCCATATCAACACAACGTTTTAGATGGTCATTGAGAGAGTCAAGAATCATTAATATACAATCAAATATGTTAAAAATATAGTTCCAAAGAGAAGTGGTAGTAGAAAAATATTGAAATAAATGATTATCATATTCTCTATTCAGATTACAAAAATGACATTTAGAGAAAAGATGGATCCCAAAAAAGTTGTAAGTAGGTATTAGTGTGTACCCTATTGTAGGCAAGGTGCTAAATAATAGTGAGTCTTGAGGGATTAATCCAAGACTTATCAATGCATTTTATCCATTTGAAATCATTCTCGGAGTGGTTATAGATTTTTTTTGAGTTTAGAAAACCATTGTGTGCAAGCTCCCAAATCAAAAATCCTCCGACGTAGAAAATGAGTAATTATCAATTATATGAATAACATTATCAGTAAGAGTGTAAATATGATAAGAAAGAACATTGCTAACAGTGTTATTGATATTTACAGGAGAGAATTTAGGAGGAAACAAAGAGATTAGGGGACCACCTGTCCAGTTATCCAAGCAGAATCTCATAGATGAGTTTCTAGAAACCATCCATCTGGAGTTATCCATAATGATGTCATACATGTTTTTGAAGGATGGAAAAATGGAAGAATCTAGGAAATTCTTTTTACCACTTTTCAATCTTTCAAGGAACCTATTTTTGATGAGCGCAGTCAAAGGGGAGTCATTGTGAATAAGGTTCCAAGTTAATCTGACTTGAATGACCTCATTAAAAAGTTTTAAGTTTTTTATACCAAGACCACCTTTATCTAAAGGTTTAAAAAAAGTAGTATGAGGAATGTTCATAGGCTTCCTGTACAAGGTACTTCCAGTCCAAATTTTTTTTATATAAACATTCATTTTTTATAAGACTATCCAGCCATTTGTAGACCATCATAGAGTAGAAAAATTTATAGAAAATGAAATACTTGACTAGACAAACTCTCCCTGCCATAGAAAGAGATTTTCCTTTCCAAGTGGAGAGTTGATTAACAATTTGATCAATAATATTAGAGAAGTATAAATCTTTGGGCCTGCCCCAAAAGATAGGAACACCAAGGTAAATTAAGGGAATTACTCCTTCTTTGATTCCAAGTTCATTAATGATACAATTTTTCTTACAAGATGGAATTTTTTTTCCCAAAATAGATGAAGGATTTGTGCCAGCTAATAACCTAACCTGAAACTTCCTCATAATGAGTAAGAGCAGTTTTGAGGGTTTTGATGTTCCTTTTATCCCCATAAAGAAGATAATGATTTCATCATCATATAGGAGGTGAGTGGGAGCATTGACATTTTTGTAATACAAAATTAGTTTGAGCTTACTTTGGTCAACCAGACGAGTGAGCATGTGACTCAAATAGTCCTATGCAATGGAAAAAAGGATTACAGATAGGGGGTCACCCTGTCTGACACCTTTGGAGAAATTGAAATAGCCTTTGGGAGATCCATTGATCATGATGGAAATGTGCATTGAGTTGAAAAGGGTTTTAATTCGAGTAATGAAGATATTATTAAAACCAAATCTTTGTAAGACTTTGAAGATCAAATTCCAATCCGTAGTGTCAAAGTCCTTCCTAAAGTAAAGTTGAATGGAAACGTTTCCACCACTATTCTTATTGTTTAACACGTTAGTTCATTCCGAGGCAAGACAAATACTATCTTGGATGTATCTTCCTTTGACAAAACCAAATTGATTCCAAGAGATAATTTTATCATTGATAGTGGAGAGTCTATTCGCAATTAGTTTGGTGATAATTTTGTAAATTGTGTTGACAAGAGAAATGGGTCGAAGGAGATGAATTTATGAGGCAGTATCAATTTTAGGGATCAAGGTAAGGAATTGGGAATTCAGCCCATGAGGAAGGATACCACTAGAAAAGAAAGTTTTAACCAGATTGCAGACATAATTTTGGATGATATACCAATATTTTTTATAGAACCCATTATTGAAACCATTGGGACCTGGGGCACTGTCAGGATTTAGGCTAAAGATAGTGTACCTAATTTCATTATCAAGAGGAACAACTACAATAAAATAGTTGTCAGCATCAGTGATAATAACCGGAATAATCCCTTGAATGAGATCCTTATTCATTGTAGGGCGATTGAATAAAGATTAAAAGTAAGAGATTACATGATTAGCTACGCCCTCTTCATTATCCAAGAGGTTTTATCCATCTTTTAGAGAGGCAAGAGGCCTACAAGATTTCTGAACCCTCTGTAGAGTGTTTTCGAATTTGGTATTTCTATCACTATCCGTTAACCATTTGATTTTGAATTTATTCTTACAAATGCTATCATTGAAACAGATAAGCGAATTAGGTTTCATAGAAATGCTAATTCCCTGATTTTGATCTACAACAAAGTCTAAATGTGTGATGATATTTTTGATTTGATGAAGATCGTTATCAAGAAGAGATATGTCATTATCAATTTGTTTAGCTTTAATACTACAACAATTATTAATCTTTTGTTTGAGATATTTTAATTTAAGAGGACAAGAAAAGGCATCATCAGAGTGGGACATAGAAGTCCAAAAAAGTTTAATGATATTACAACAATCAAGATCCAGGAACCAAGCATTATTGAACCAGAAGGGTAGAAGAGGTTTCATAGTTTTGAGGGTAATAGTGGCCAAGATAGGGTGATGATCAGATTGAATTTTTGGAAGGGTGGTGCTGGAAATTGTGTCCCATTATCCATATCTATATGATGGATAATAAAAACCCAACATATAGAAACCCCCATTTTTGGTCACTATAGGAAATCAATTTTTTTTAAAATAATTATAACCAATACACTTTGGGACTGGTATTAAAAAAAATTATAAAACAACTATAGTTCAAAAAATTAGTATATGACTACATCAAATATAATATAATAAGTTTAAAACTAACCTTATCAAATCATTTTATAACCTATAAGCCTATTATCTCATATAAATAAAAATAAAATAAATTTAAAATAAAATCTAGTATAGTAAAAAATTAAAAAATCTAACAATTATAAACCATTATATTATTTTAATTAAAAGATAGTACAATAAACTGTTAGTAATAATTTTTTTCAATATATTTCTTGATGCTAATTTTTTTAATCTAAAACTGCTTATTAATTAATTACAATAACACGACACATAACATTGATGTGTTATATGTTTATTGAACTCACAAATAATTAAAAGATTTTTTTTATGATTTTATGTCAATTCAAGATCATTTTCTACGTTTTTGATATTTACACACAGATTTTAGTGTTTTAAAACACTAATACATTTTCAGTCATCTTGAGAAAAAGAAAACTTGAATTGATGTGGTGTTAGTTCCAATATTTCAAAAATTAATATATGGTTGTTTTACTATTATTTCATGTAAATTGGAGGTTGTTTTCATGGTTTTGACCCCATGATACATGTTTTTAAAAACTGTCAAATTGTAAAAAACTATTTATCCATTCACTTTGACCATACTATATGTTATATTTATGTGTAGTTTTTTTATACACATCACAAATAATTCAAAGACATATTTATTATGTTTTAACACCAATCTAAGTCCATTTACTATATTTTTGATCTTTACACGAATGTTTTAGTGTTTTAAAAAACTAAAAATTCCTTTTTAGTCATCCTAGAAAAAAACAACTCACATTGATGTGAAATTAGTTCATATATTTCAACAATCAATCATTGGGTGCTATGTTATAATTTAACATAAATTTGAGGTCGTTTTCTTGATTTTAACCCCCAACAAACATTTTAAAAGACTAAAAAATATTTAAAAATATCTTATTCAGAAATTTCGAGCACACCAAACATCAGATTGTTTTGATATCTAATCATATACATAAATAATTATTCAAATACAATTTTCCAACGAATTTACATCAATTAGAGGTTTTTTCTATGGTTTTGACTATTATACACATTTTTTAAAGTTTTAAAACACTTAAAGTGTGTTTTTGATCTTCTTGAAAAAAAAAACAACTTATATTTATGAGGTGTTTGTTTCTTTAATTTAAAAGTAAATCTATAGTTACTTTACTATGATTTCATAGCAATTAGAGGTTGTTTTTTGGTTTTGACCCCCTAATGCACGTTTTTAATGTATTTTGAATATTTTAAAGCTTCTTTTTCAATCATTCTAAGTATATTTCAAGTAACATTGATGTTTCTTATTCTCATATACATAAAAATATTTAAAAGACATTTTTATTATGATTTCAGACTAATTTGAGGTTGTTTATTATGATATTGACCACTACAGACATGTTTGAGTGTTTTAGAACACTAAAAATGCATTTTGAGTCATCCCATGAAAATGAAAATTCATATTGATGTGATGTTAGTTTATATATTTCAAAAATAAATCTAGTATTGATATCCTACAATTTCACAACAATTTGAGGTCATTTTATTGGTTTTAAAGATCGTCAAATCTTAAAAAATTTATTATTTAGTCATTTCATGAAAACCACATGTTGGATTAATGTAACGTCAATTCCTACACATGAAAAATAATTTAGACACATTTTTCATATGATTTTACATCAATATATGGTCATTTCATATGGTTTTTACCTTTACAAACACATTTTATTGTTTTAAAACACTAAAAATGTGTTTTCAGTCTTCCTGATAAAAGGATAACTCAAATTAACAAAAACAAATTTTATATATTTAAAAAATTATTCTATAATTATTGTCTTATGTTTTCACTACAATCAGAGGATGTTTGTTTGGTTTTGACCACCTAAAGTAGGGTTCTGAAGATAGAAAAATCATAAATTCAGTCATTTCAAGCACACCACAAGTTATATTGTTTCATCATCTTCTTATAAATATTATAAATAATTCAAGTACATTTTACTTTGATTTCATGTCTACATGAGGTCATTTTATATGGTTTTGACTCTTGCATGCATGCTTTTGTGTTTTAAAACACTTAAAATTCATCTTTTTTCATCCCAAACAAACAAAAAGTCATATTGATAAGGGATTAGTGCATACATTTAAAAAATAAATTTATGATTATTTTAATTTGATTTCATAGTAATCTAAGATCATTTTCTTAGTTCCCCCTATGATGCATATTTTAAGGACCGATAAATCTTAAAAAACTTCTTATTTAGTCATTCCGAGTGAAATGCATGTTGAATTAATGCTATGTATACTTGTATACCTCAAAAAATAATTCAAAGATAGATTTCTATGATTTCACATTAATCCAAGGACATTTTTTATGCTTTTTACCATTACACACATGTTTTAGTGTTTTAAACAATTAAAATATTTTTTCAATCATCTCGAGAAATTGAAAAATTTAATCAACATGGTGTTACTTTATACATTTTGAAAATCATTATAGGAATGTCATACTATTATTTAACAATAATCAGAGGTCATTTTCTTGGTTTTGACCCCCTAACACATATTATTAAAGACTTTTAAATATTTACAAGCTGGGTTTTCAGCCATTTTGAGAAACATATAGGTCGAATTTTTGTTCCATCTACTCATGAATTTAAAAAACAATTAAAAGATATTTTCTCTATAATTTCATGTCAATCCAAGGTTATTTTCCATGGTTTTCACTATCACACACACATTTTAGTGTTTTAATACACTAAAAATGTGTTTTTCAGTCATCTTGGGAAAATGAAAACTAATACTGACACAATTTTATTTCTTACATTTCAAAAATCAATATATATTTTTTACTATGATTTTACAGTAATCATAGGTCTTTTTTTGGTTTTCATCCCCTAACACATTTTTTAAAGATTGTCTAATATTTATACCTGCTTATTTAGTCATTCTGAGAATACAACATGTCAGGTTGACATATTGTATGCTCATACTCATCAAGAATAATTCAAATAAAATTTAAATAGGATTACATATTAATATAATGTTTTTTCTATAGTTATGATTATTAAACGCATGTTTTAGTGTTTTAAAACACTAAAAATTCATTTTTTTGTTATATTGAACAAATGATGACTTGGATTGACATGAAATAAGTTTATATATTTTATAAATAAATCTATGGGTTTTATCCTACAACTTTATAATAACCAGAGGTTGTTTACATGGTTTTGACCCCTCAGATTGATGTTTTTATAGACATTTAAATCATTAAAAATTGCTTATTCACTTATTACGAGCATAACACATGATGGATTGATGTGTCGTATTCCCGTACACATAAAAAAAATTAAATAAATTTTCACTATGAAATTTCATAAATTTATGGTCATTTTATATACTTTTGACCAACACACACACACACACAGACATGCACACACACACACACTCTTTAGTGTTTTAAAAAAAATAAAGTTTTTATTTAGACATCCTAAGAAAAAGGAAACTCAGATTGATGTTTAATTAGTTCCTATATTTCAAAAATTAATTGAATCTTATTTTTCTACGATTTTATAGAAATTTGAGTTTGTTTTCTTGGTTTTAACCCCATGATGCATGTTTTTAATGACTATTAAATCTTTAAAAACTTCTCATTCTATCACTTTGAGAACACCATACTTTATATTGACATGTTACCTACTCCTACATGTTAAAAATAATTAAAACGTAGTTTTTTATATGATTTTATGACAACCCAATGTCGCTTTTATGGTTTTGACCCTTGTACACATGTTTTATAATTCACAACTCATATTGATGTGACATAAGTTACTGTATTTAAAAAATCAATATAATTTTTCCAATTATTTCATGATAATACGTGGCCATTTTCTAAGCTTTGACTGCTTGAAACATTTTTAAGGACTTTGATATCTTTTAAAATTTCTTATTTAGTAATTTTGAGCGCACCACACAACAGATTAACGTATTTTCTACTCGTACATAATAAAAATAATTCAAAGTTATTTTTTACTACAATTTTATACCATTCCTAGACTATTTTATATGTTTTTTACTGTTACACGGATGCTTTAGAGTTTTAAAATGATAAAAATGTATTTTTCATCATCCTGAGAAAACCAAAAGTCAAATTGACATGGAGTTAGTTCCTATATTTCAAAAATTAATCAATGATTTTTTTCATATGATTTCATAGAAATATGAGGTTATTTTCTTGGTTTTGACCTCATGACACACATTTTTAATGATTTTGATATCTTTTAAAATTTATTATTTAACAATTAAAACCACACCACATGTCATATTGATGTTCTTTCTTCGTATATATTACAAAAATAATTCAAATATAGTTTTTTTATGATTTAAAATCATTATGATGCTGTTTACTATGATTTTTAATGTTACACGAATGTTTGAGAGCTTTAAAACAAAAAAAAATGTATTCTCAATCATCTCATGAAAACCAAAACTCAAATTAACATGGATTTAGTTCTTATATTTCAAAAATAAATTTATGGGGTTTTAATTTTATTTCATAGAAATATATGGTTGTTTTTTTGTTTTAACCCCCAGATGTGCCTTTTTAGATACTTTAATATCCTTTAAAATTACTTATATAGTAATTCCAAACATACCGCACATCATATTGATGTTTTTATACTCATAAATGTCAAATATAATTAAAATGTATAATTACTATGATATTATGTAATTCTGTGACCGTTTGATATGGTTTTTACCATATACACATGTTTTAGAGTTTTAAAATACTAATTTTTTTTTCAATTATCCTGAGAAAGATGCAAATTGGATTGATATGGATTAAATTCATAAATTTTTAAAATAAATCTATGGTTTATTTCAATTGATTTTATGATAATTTTAGGTTTTTTTCTTGGTTTTGACCCCCTAACACAATTTTTAAAGAGTTTGATATATTTTAAAACTGATTATTATTATTTTTATTTTGACCACACCACACACTATATTGACATGGTATCTACTTGTAAAGATAAAAAATAATTCAATGATAGTTTTTCTATGATTTTACATCATATAGAGACCATTTTTTATGGATTTGATCCTTACAAACATGTTTTGGAGTTTTAAAACACTAAAAAATGCATTATTAGTCATTTCAAGAAAATCCCAAATCAGATTTAGGTGACGTAAATTCATAAATTTTAAAAATAAATCTATTATGGATTTCCTATAATTTCATGGCAATATAAGGTCATTTCCTTTCTTTTGACCCCATAATGCATGTTTTTAAAGACTCTAATATCTTTTAAAATTGCATATTTTTTCACTACGACCACAATGCATGTTGGATTGACATGTCATCTACTCGTTCATGTCAAAAAATAATCCAAAGATAGTTTCACTTATATTTCAAAACATTCTATGACCATTTTCATTTGTTTTGACCATTGCACACATTATAGTTTTAAAACAAAAAAAAAGAATTATTAGTCATCTTGATAAAACCACAACTTATATTGACATGAAATCAGTTTCTAAATTCAAAAATAAATATATGATTTCTTTTCTATGATTTCTTGGAAATATGAGACCATTTCCCTAGTTTTGACCCCCCGAAACATGTTATAAATACTTTAATATCTTTTAAAATTGCTTATTTTTTCATTATAACCATATCACATGTCGGATTGACATTGCATATACTCATTCACATAAAAAATAATTCAATTATAGTTTTTCTATGACATAAAATCATTCAAAAATACATTTTCTATGGTTTTTACTTTCAAATTCCTTTTTAGGGTTTTGAAACTCTAAAAATGAATTTTTAGTCATCTTGAGTAAACCTTAACTCTAATTGACATGAGATCAGTTCCTATATTTAAGAAATTATTCTTTGGAAATTGTCTTAATATTTCATGCCAATTCATGATTTTAATCTTAGTTTGGATCCTTAGACGAATGTTTTTGAAGACCATAATATTTTTAAAACCATGTTTCTACTCATTACAAGCACACCAAACATCAAATTGATACATTGTCTACTTATATCCATGAAAAACGATTCAATGATAATTTTACCATGACTAGTATCCCCTTATTCATTTTAATGGAATTTAGTATCTACTGAAACAAAATAACTAACTATATATATATATATATATATAAATATATATTTAGAATATATATCATAATATATGGATTAAGAATATATTTTAGAATATATATTCAAAACATATATCAAAATATATTAAGAATATATATATGTATATTTTTGTATGTATGTATGAATTTATTTTAATATATATAAAAATATATTTAGAATATATATATATATATTATAATTTATTACATATGTGTGTGTGTTAGAATATATATATATATATATATATATATATATATATAATCAATACATTAGTTTTGAAAACAAATTTTAGTCGATCATATAATGATTATCGTACTAAAACATAAGTAGGAATTAAGCGGATAAAACACTAAACTGTAATTGGAGTGAAATGATGATAAAGGTAACTTGTAATTGCAACCTCATTCTTTAAAAAGTAAAAAGTATTTAACCAATATATTCCATTTATTAAAGCATTGATCTTACTATAACTTTTTACTACAAAATTATGATCTATTTCTGATGTCTCTTGTGTGGGGATCTGCATCCGAAGAGACACTCTGTAAGGGAATAAAAGGAAAAAGTGAAAAATAACTACTTACCATAAACTTTTCAAGGATGTTTTAATGAAATTAAATTGAAATTATATATTATTTATTCTAAAAATGGAATTATGTTTATTTTGGTTACATTGTTTTTTTGTTTGGAAATTTTTTAAGTAAGTATAGACTTTATGAGTAAAGATTCTGTAAAAATAAATGTGTGGATATGGAATATACATGTTATTTCATAAATGAAAAAAGTGAAAAAATGGTACTTTATAAATGAGAATCTTATATAAAAGTATGTTATAAAATAATTCATAGATGTAAATTCATGAAATTGAAAATACTAAATGGTTCTTATGGTACACCTATTTTAAAGAACTACTAAAGAATGTGTAAAAGTGAAAAGGGTAATGAAGTGGAAAAATAAATCTATGAAACTGTAACAATATTATTGAAATTTTTTATATGAAATAAGATGAAATCATATTTTAATAGAACCAATTATTGGAAATATTTAGTTTTTATGTAAAAATATGAAGTTAAACTTGTACACATTATAGTCAATTAATTAATCTCACAATCACTGTGATTTAAGACTCACTTGGAATAATTGATATTAATGTAGTGTTTCATTGTATATTTATTTTATGGTTTCAATCATTTAGTTATGATTTATTTTCAAAATAAAAATGAGTCTTACTGCTAGTAGTTTGAGAATACCATTTCTCATTAAAGTGAATAAACTAAATATAGTGAAACACATTAGTTACAGGCAGTTACTCATGATAGCCATTTTTTCACTAGATAAACTATAATAATGAAAACCTTAGAATAATATAGTACAAAGATAGAGACATAAGTATAATTCAATTAAAAATATTTTTTAGTTATAAATTTTAATGAATGTTATTATAGGATTATGACATTTACTTTTGACTATTATGTAATTACTGAGTAAACTATAAGGAAAAAATTGTATGGAAGAATATGAAAAAATGGTGTATATGTCAACTGAATAGAGGAAAAAAATCTAGTATATAAAATAGGTAGCATTAGGTAAGACTTGTAACATATGTGAATTTTATAACTATAACCGTATAAAGGGTACATGAATATTGTTATAGTGGGTAGAAACTATATAAATGAATAAATAGGTGAAATTATTTTAATGAATACATAAAAGTGTTGAAAGTATTATAATAATTATAGATTATCTAAATTAAAATTATAAATAAAGTATCTGAATGAATATAAAAATACGAATATGTAATGGTTACTGTATAACTGACACATAAATTTTATTTCAGTACTTATTATTTTTATTGAATGATAAAAGTATAATTTTTCTATTGATGATATATCATTACTAAAATAATTGAACAATGGTATTTAGTTCACAATTGATATTTTTAGTGTAATTGTTTATAATATGAGAATATGGAAATATAATAAATAATTAGAAATTAATCATAAAATAAAATCTATATTAAATAATTAAAATATGAAAATATATAAATTTCAAAATAAAATATAGTTTATATATGAAAAATAATAAAAAGAACATTTTTTCAAAAAATACACGACACATAATGTAATCAGAAAAATGTATACATCATATATACATTTAATTATAAATTTAAAAAATATGGATAAAGTGAAAAAATAGTTCATACTAGTTTCTCAGATAGATTGAAAATAAGAATATTTTTGAATAAGTTAACAACTACAAAAGAAAAAATATTAAATAAAAAAAAGATAACTTAGAAACTACATATGGATAGGTTTGTCTAAATAATATATCAATTTTAGGGAAAATTATTTATAAAAGTAAAAAACACATAGTGTTGAAATTTAAATAAAATTAAAAAAATTGATACTAGTGACCCAAATACAGATAAAATTGAACCATTTCAAAGATATTAATCACTAAAAATGATAATACATAATTAAAATATGTAAGTATATACATATTAGTAAATAATATAGTTCATATACAAAAAATAATTCAAATAACATTATTTTAAAAAGTACTTAGATCATAATGTAACATAAAGATATAAAAATTGAAAAATATTACATACGTGGGGTCTTGGATACACATGAATTAAAAATTTCATAGTATAAGTAGGTACCTATACTAAAAAACAACAGGATAATACTACAAAAAAACATACCTTTGTATTATAAAATTGAGATTTTAGTGGAATTTGGGATTTAGGTTTTCAAATTGAAAACTACCATGAAGGGAGAAAGAGGAAAAGGATTAGACGTGGGTATGTGTGTATAAGAGGTGGGAGGAGGTGGGGAGACAAGGCCTAGATAGATGAAGAAGGGATGGAGAAGGATGATATATTCAAGAGTGGGAAGGGAAGGTTGACTAGAATGGGTGGTGGTGGAGGCAGAGGGGAGGGTCATCTATGAAGGGGAGGGCCATCAATGAGGATCTATTCAAGGGAAGGGGCATTGGTTGGTATAATATAGTGGGACATAAGGAATGGATCAGGGGAATTAGTGGAGTAAATAGGGGGTTTAGGGGAAAATTTTGGGCAATTACATGAAAGTATACAGAAAACACCATTTGAAAGTCACTATTACTAGCAATAGAGACTACCAAATGGTGGTCTTGAGTTTACCCTGCCACTAATACTAATTTATTTAGTATTTAATGATTTAATTTATAAATGGTAATTTTATTTTGGCATATCAATATTGGAAAAGTGTACATATAATTTTAATTCATAAAAAATTTAATCATTTTCTATCATACACATTACACAAAATGATTAAAGTTTATATGGTTTTCATGTAGATACCTACCATGAGCCTTCATCTTCAGATTGACTAGGAACAATTTCTCAGTTTTCCTAAAAAGTGATTTTATAAAAAAAAGTTAATTTTCAGCTCTTACCATGTCAATAAGTTAGAATCAACCATTCTCAGCACTGAAAACTGGTTTTATAACAACTAAAAAATAATTGAGATATAATGCTGAGAATGATGGTATAATGATTTTCTGACAATGTTAAAGTGGTATCCTATTAATTAGTTAAAAGTAGTGATAGATTACATTACTCATAACCTTTTTAGAACTGAGAATGAGGTTCTATCTCACCTCTATAAAAGTGGTGATAAATGTTACCTTTCTCAACACTTTATTATTGTTGATAAAAGGCTCCTTGAACTACTGTAACTGGTATTTAGTGTAGTCACAAATAAAAAATAAACTTATATAATACAATTATCATAAAAATTATGATGATGTATACTAGAATCAATGGAATAAAAATAATAAATAAATTTATTAATTTTATAACAAATTTATACATTCATTTATTGTTACAACATTTTTAAATACAACATTTATATAAAAGAACATGTTTATAAGAGTGTATTGATGATTTAATAGTCCTTTTAATTTTAACTAACCAAATAAATGTACATGCAATTGAAACAAGTAATATATAAGTTGAATAGATCAATAAATTAAGATGAAGAATACTATACTTATCTTCAATAAGTAATATTATCAATATATATTGGGTGAAGATTGTAACACCCCAAATTATTATTACATGATATGTTAAATAATTTATTTCACACGCAAGAGTGAACAAAAATGAATAATACTTTATTTCGTTATTGAATAATATTACAAAATAATGACCATTAATTATTTAAGAGAAAGAAACATAAAACATCATTATCAAATTTACAAAAAGAATAAATCTACAAGTAAATAAAAATTCAATGAAATTTAAATATCTATCCTCACAGTCTTCCTTGAAGTTCATTCCACCAATTATAAATATAGAAGGAAGGAAAAGTATAATAAATATGACAAAAATTTTAGAAATAAATTAAAGAGCAATATGAATGAATTTTAGAGAATTATACAAGGTAATATATAAGGGTGTAAATAGGTAACCTAATCATTGGAAATATATATGACCATTGAGAATGATGGGTCTTGTGAGACACCACCATGCCTAATTATAATGTCATAACACATGAAATCCATGATAATATTGAATGGGATATGAATTAACAAGATAAAATAATTAAAGTCATAAAATTATGTACCTCACTATCTAATATTTCAATCATCATTATCAGTGATTTTGATCGATTTACTTCAATAGAAGTTGAAAGGTTCATGCCTTTGATGGTATCCACTAACCATTGCAATCACTAAATGCTTTTATAAGACCTATTCTCCATAATGGCGTGCTAGCACCTCCTACCTAAAGAAAAACAAAGAGAATAGAATGAGAGAGAGTTTCAACCAATAGAGGATAAAAAAAATGTCACAAATGAGGTCTATAATAATCCTTTTATATGACCCTTTATTAAATTATGAATCCACATGGAGTTCAAAAATTTCATTCATAATGAAAAATCCATTTTTTGGATCCCAATATTTTAACTGTTTACAATGACTACCTTATTCATGTTTAATTTTTAAACTCCTTTAACAATTAATAAAATTTGTACACATCATCACATGATATGCATATGAACATTGTAATATGATAATAAAATTATAAGAATCAACCAAATTGTATCATACATCAATCAAATTAGGAGCACAAATTTTTTTAGAGTATACCAAATGAAGAAACTGGATATGGCATGATGACTCTCACCATGCTATGGTTAGTAATTTAGTACAAAAAATAAAAACTATCATACCTATACTAAATACTCACAATATTTTATAAAAAACTTTATACCTATTTGTTAATCCTTCCAAACACTTTTGTATATGAATATCATAATCTCTCTCAAATTATCAACAAACACTATATACAAAATTAAATCCTTATTCTAGGGACTTATGTGTTTCCATGATCCTTTGTAGCATTGAAAAAAATATGAATTTTCTAATCCATAACTATAAGAAAATAGAAAACTCCACTAAAGAGTCAATGCTACATAAACTATAAAGGGTATTGACATGATCCCAATAAAAAACACTTATATATACATGCGAACATGTATTCTATAATATATATATTATACATCATATGTATTATTATATAATCCCTTTATCCAAGACATAAAGTGAATACTAAATATATAACGTGACAATCTAGTATATTCCCTCTCATATATTCATGATTCTTCAAAATAGATTGATCAGTTTGAATGAATACATCACATGTCATTCATAAAATTAGTTGATCACATATAATTTCACTCAACTAAGAATAACCATGAATTTCATCAGTGTAATTAAATCATGGGTATATATGTTATACTTTGCCTAAAATAGGAAAATACCATCTTGGTTAACCTCTACCAATGAAAGGATCTGTAACATACCCAACTGCTCTTGATTAGATCAAACTCAAGGATGAAATAAGAAAGGTATCAAAGTATAAAAGTTTACATGATAAGTGCCTTTCTAAGTATAGGTAACGAGGATTCATAATAATTATACACCCCTAAGTATATCAATGACCATATAAAATTCCATGTGATATACTTTTGTGATCCATTGCAGATAATAAGTATTTACTTACTATTTCATGAGTCTAATATTTGTATCAAATATAGGATTCCACTCATTACAATCTTTACATATCATCACAATCCATAATAATATATTATAATCATAAATTAGGGACAAATAAAATTCTCACTTTGAGAGTAATTTATCATTCAAAAATTCATGTAATATATAGTTCTATAATGTATCTAATACATTAAGACTTTATATGACCATTATGACTATGATGAAATGATGTATTTGTCAATATATTTTCTAAATTATCCTCTTTAGTCACCCTAAAGATATTTACATCACTATTATAAATTATCTCTCAAATAATATAGTATTTGTGAAGGACATGTTTGGCCCTGTGGTAGACTAGGGTTCCTTAGCCAAAGAAACAAACCCACTATTTTCATAATAAATCTTAATTAGAACTAAAATTATTGAAAAAACCCATAGGTTAGTAATGAACATATTGATCCAAAACTATTCTTTTATAGCATCTAATATGAGAATATACTATACAATTTTGTTGAGTCCAACATAATGGCTTATTTATAACTCTTCAAAATGATAACTCCACCATTGTGGAAAAAAATAAAACCAGACCGAGATCTCATATAATCCTTATTAGTTCAGAAACTAGAATTAGTATAACCCATTATAATGAGTTCATTTTCACCTCTAAAGTTCAAGAAAATATCCACACTTCTTATCAAGTACTTAGGATATTATTGACATCAATCTATTGATTCTCATCTATTAGGTTTATATGATTTTTTTTCTGGATAAGTCAAACATAACTTCTAAAAGGCATGTTTGTAGAAGTATTCTGGAAGAATCAGATGGATTCATGGGAAATAAAACTGGTTAAGTTTGAAATTATAAGTTATAGTAGAATAAAAAGTTGGATCAAGTAACAATGACTATAAGATTCAGTTGATTAAGTTTAGAATAAGTTTTCTAGTTCATCAATGTGAAAACCATTTTTGGGATAAGTAATTAGATTTAATAAAAGGAGTAACTTTGAAATTTTAATTTTCAATGCCATTATGGAGATGGTGTAGTATCGGTAATAATGTCTAGAAGCTGGGAATAAGGATTATCAAAAGTTTTTAATTGGAAGAAGGTAATAGAAAATTTCAATTGAAAAGTCTGAAGGTGATGTGTAGAGGTGAAAAGGGTCACATAAGCGTCTTTTTGAAGCATATATAAGAGAGTTTACCTAGTGTTTTTTTAGAAAAGGGAATATGTAAGGGTATTCAAGATGATATTTAAGTGTTAAATATTGGATTTTCTGGAAGCACACATTGTTCACTAGATTGGGAACTTAAGGTAGGGAAGTCTTTGAAAAAGTGAAGGGATTCCCATTGAGATATCACATTTGTATAAATTCTCCCTATAAATATCAGAATATGGCGGAATCAGTTGTACTGGATAGAATCTACTTTAATTAGTAGGGTAAGAATATTTTTTCATTTACTTTTGTGAATTGTTATAATATTTTGTTTCTTTAATAAAAAAGATTATATATTCCCCCTTATGGATTAAGTCTAACATACTAAGAAAGTAAAATACTTTTGTTGTTCTTTTTTAATTAATTTAATTCAATCATTTTTATGGAATTTTTTATCTGAGTTTCATATCTAGGGATGTAGTGACTTAGGTGAAGCACATATTCTAAGTTCTAGTACATCATTATTGTGGGTTGATTCTAGTTATTTTTTTATAAGTTTTAAGTTCTAGAGGATATATTATGAGTGTTTTGAGTTTTCATTATACCCAATAAGTGGTATCAAAACTTTGGTTATAGAGGTTCAAATGAAAAAATCCTAGACATAGTGTTTTAGAGATTAGTTTAGTAGCTCGATACCACCCTTAGCCTTGTAATAAAATTATGGTAAGCATTTCTTGATCCTTCTTACATGTTTCAAAATTTTGTGGGATTTCACTATCTCTGGTTGTAATGGGATTGGATGAGTATAAGACCAAGCGGGGTACGTTTGAAGAAAAGGATTTTGGATTCCACAAGATGAAAATAGAGGATTTTTTATTTTAGAAGGATATTGATCTTATATTTATGGGTACTAAGACATAAATGATGAAGAATAAAGAATTAGAAAGGCTGGATAATAAAGAACTCATGATGATCTGAACATCACTAGAATATAATATGGCTAATAGTATCCAATAGGTGAATAAAAATTTATAAATTATGAAGGATCTTTATGATATATTTGAGAATCCAACCACAACGAACAAAATTTTCCTCTTGTGGAGGTTATTTGATATGAGAATGTTAAAAAGGAAATTTGGTGGCTAATCATATCAAAAACTTCAATATCATTAAAATTCTATTATAATCCCTGATTGTGAGATTCAAGGATATAGATTTGTTGTTTTTATTACTCTCATCACCCAAAAAATATTGGATAGAGATGGTAATTTCAGTGATCATATCAAGTGATAATATAAATTTAGTATTCTATAACATTATGATTTCATTCTAATCAATTATATTCATTAGAAGGAGATCAAAGCATCTATTGAAAACACATATAGTGCAAAAGGTAGAGGGAATTATATAATATAGGAAAGTTATAAGAAATAAAAAGGAAATAGGAGTTGAAGCTGTAGTATTTTAGTGAAAGGTGGTCCCATGTGTTGGAATTATGGGAAGAAAGGCCATATAAAGAATGATTTTAGTGAACAAAGAGTCAATTCTGGAGGATATTCTTCCAAACGTGAATTTGAAAATCCCATATCAAAAGATATGGATGGTCTTATATTGAGTGTCACCAGTTCACTTTAGTTTTGGATTATAGAATCTAAAGCTTCATTTTAGTCTACATATAAGATAGTAAATATGATAAAATATAGTTTATGAAGGTACATAAAGGTGAATCATATGAATAGAGGATCTCTGGAGATTGTAGGCACGGGTCGTGTATCTGACTAGACAAAGAATGAAAGATTTTTGGAATTGAAAGGAGTGTAGAAAATACCTGGGAAAAGAAAAAACTTCATCTTGGTAGGATATTTAGTTAATTTAGGTTTCTTTATAACCTTTTTAGATAGAGCATGTAAAGTCACGTTTGGGTCCATATTTGTGTCCAAATGAGTGAAATATGGAACATTACACCCAATAATATTTTTAGAAGGTGAAATTCATGCTAAAAAATAACTTTTTCAAAGCTATGGAATGAAATTATTAGTCACTTAAGTAAGAAATAGAAGAAAATACTAGCTACTAAAGGATCCATAAAGATTAGAATCATGGAATACATAACGTGTGAATAATTTATTCTTGGTAAGCATTAGAAGGATTCATTATAAATAGAAGGAAATATGACTAAGTACTATAATTTATAGTTGGTTTATATAGATGTATAGGGGCCATATTCAGTTTTTACACATTGAGGATCACTATACTATGTTACCTTTATCTATGATGTGACATGGGAGGTGTGAGTGTTCATTATCAATCATAATTTTGAGGAATTTAAAACCTTATTCTAATGAAGACACAAGGTTAAAAAAAATACCCTAACCAAGATGAAATGTTTGAGGTTTAATAATTGTGAGGAATATGGAAGAAGGGGATTCCATAGTTTATGATGGTGGAAAAGAATACAATTTGAGAACAATATAATAGGAAATTTAGAACAAAAAAAGTTTCGTAGAGGATGAATTGATAATTTTATACTATAGATAGAAGCATGAGGATTCATGCTAATTTTTCGCAGGAGTTTTTGGTATAATTAGTGAATTTTGTGTCCTACTTGGTGAAAAAGAGTCCTTCTTCTCCATTAGGGTCATAACTAATGGAATCATGTTGTTCTTAAAGGAGGATTCAAATATTTCATATCACTGTCTTTGAATCACTCACCTACATCCAAGATAATTCCAAGGAAAGGTATAATCTAGAGGCTAAGTCTTGAGCATGTTACTTTGTATGGTATGGTGATAAAGGCTTTGGATTTTGTCTTTGGAATGAAATATATTAGAAATTTTTTAGAAGAAAAAATATTATTTTTAGTGAAGATATATTTGGAAATATTATAGAGAATACGAAGTTGTGGTTGAGATTAATGTTTTTTATAGGATAAAGTTAATCTGAATAAAATTCTAGGAGTTATAGATATTTCAAATAATTTAGAGAGTATATCAGTTTTGGAAACATGAGACTATCTTGAATAATTTTTGAATGTTATTCAAGTTATGTTGGTGTTTATAGGGATAGAATTACTAAAAATAGTTGGGATTGTGGAATATTGGGGAAGAGATCTAGAAGATGCTATTTTGGAAGTAGTGGTTTTGGAAGGAGATGAGTTACAAGGATAGTTTCATAGGTATACTAGGATTTTATACAAAGTGCAGAGATATGAAAGTGATCTACATCATTTTATTCTCATAGATGATGGAGAACATGAGAGATTAGAATAGGCTATAAGTCTAAAAGACTTGAATCAGTATGAGTTAGTGGTGGGGGATGAAATGAATTCCTTATATGAGTCTAGAATATAAAATAAAGTAGATCATCCTACTAGTAGAATTGTACTTTAGAATAAGTGGGTTTATTGAATTAAGGAGGAATCAAATAGTATATTAAGGTACAAGGAAAGACTTTTTAATAAGTTTTTTCAAAAAATAGAAGATATATATATTTTCTAGGATATTTTATCTAGTTATTAAAAACATCAATATTTAGATAGTGGTACACATGATTCTATAGAAGGTTTACATCTAGATTAGTTAGTGGTTAAGACCATTTTTATTTATAGAGGCTTAGATAAATAAATTCACATGGAGAAGCATGAAGTTTTCCTTGATAAACTTAAATATAATGTGTAATCTGAAATAGAGACTTTACATGTTGAATCAAAAACTAAGGAAATTGAACTAGAATTTCAATACCTTTATGGTAGAATGGAAGTTAATTTAGAGTAATGTTAATCATTATTGTTACCAGAATGTGTTCGATGATGTAAACTTTATCATCCCACTTTCTATCTTTATAACATGATTAATTTTAGTCTAATAAAGGAAATAATTGATGAGATGAAAAATGAGTTTTTCATAATTTTCAAGCTGAAGGATCTCAATATAGATATATAGGTCTTAGGGATGACGATTTAAAGGGACTCAAAGTTTCAAACTCTATTTTAAACTTAGTCTGAATACAACTATAAGGTGGTAGAATGCTTTTGTATGGGAAAAGTGAAGCCGATTACCACTCCCCTAGTATAGAATTTCAAGTTAAAAAAATAGAAGGAACCATGAATGAAAGATGATATTTAATACATTTAAAATGTTCCTTTTACACTAATTATCAAAATATTTATGCATGCCCTGGTTTGTACATAGTCGGACATTTTTTATGTAATGGGAGTTGTTAGAAATTTCACATAAAATTCCATGATAGAGAATTGAGCAGCTGCAAATTAGATTATATGGTATCTAAAATGTTCCAAAGTATTCTCTCTATGATTTGAAATAAATTAATCATTTCAAGGTATTGAATTATCTGACTTTATAGAATATGTGGAAACTCATAGAATCTCTATGGGATATGTGTTCACTTTAAGTGACACTTATATGAGCTGGATGTTGAAAAATTAACCAGTAGTTTCAATTTCAATAATAGAAGTGGACTATGTTACATTAGTGGATGTTAGGAAGGAGTTGATTTGGTTGAAGGGGACAATGGAAGATCTTAGAATAATGAATGGTAATGTGGTGATGTTTTATTTTTCATAATTTACAATTCACCTAGACAACAATCAGATGTTTCATTCTAGGAAAAATAATTTTCAGTTAAAGTATCACTTCATCAAGAATTTATCAGTGGATATAGTGATAGATCTATAAAAGGTTAATATAGTTTATAATCTAAAAGATATGATGACTAAGTTTGTAGTCTGGGATGTACTAAGGTGTCGCCATGCCTTAATTGGGTTGGGATGACTGGAGGTATGGAAGGGGAGCCACAAAACTATAAAGGAAGATTTAGAGTTGAATCGGGTTTTCATATGTTTATTAATGAATTGGCAGTGAATCCTAAAAATTATTCTTGAGTGGAATATTATTAGTTTCAGTAATATGAAAACCATTTTAAGGTTAAGTGATTATAACTAATGGAAGAAGGAACTCTAGAAGTCTAACTTACAATGTATGGATATAGATGGTGGAGAAAAAACTACAATGGACAAATATTAGGAAGTAGGCATACTATAATTTATCAATTGGAAGTAGAAAATAAGAAATTTCCATTTAAATGTATGGATTTAAATAGTGGAGGTTCAAAGGACTTTCATAAGAGTACCTTTTAAGGACACATATGAGTCTTTCCTCAATGGGTTTCTATTAAATGGAATATGTAAGGATCTTTATAATGAAATATAATATTAAACATTCAAATTTTTTAAAATAAAACACTGTTAATAAAAATGGAATGTTTAAGTAATGGAAGTCTTTGATTGAGAAAATCTATGCCTATAGAGATAAGATTCATGTGAAAATTCTCCCTATAAATATCAAAAGATAGTGGCATTACACCACCCAAACACTACTATAAGTGGTAGGGTGAGAATATTTGTTCAATGAATTTTGTGAATTGTAATCATATTCTATTTCTTGACTAAAATATATTACAACATTCCCCATGTGGATTAGTACCAATATCCGAACCATATAAAATACTTGTTTTGTTCTTTTTCCTTTATCTCTTTCAATAATTTTATTACAAATGTTATTTTCTAGGTATTTTATCAAGGGGTGCATTGAAGTGAAATGAATTTGGCTCACTCATATTCTAAGTTTTGTTACATCGTTAGTGAGATATCATTTCAATTATTTGTTTTTATATTTTAAGTTCCTAAGGATAAATTCCAGGTGTTTAAAGGCTTTTTAGACCCAATTTAATCTTGCAAAATTTTTAGAAGTAAATATATTGGACTTATATAAGAACAACTCAAAGGTTTTTGATAGATATGTAAGAATAATCATAGAGACATGTAATAATTGCTTGAATTGCTCAATCAGAAATTAATGAGTTAACATAGCGCTTTAGTTGATGTCCTTGATTAAATAAATATCCACTCACACATATTAAAAGGTGGTAGAAATTGGATATATAAATCAAATAGAGATGTAAATATATAAAACTATGTGACCATTCTATAAATAGGAGGGTTATATCATTTGATTTGTATTTAAATATTTTAATCATTCTCTTAGGCAATTAATAGAGAGAAGAAAAATTTCTCTTATTGAATATGATTAGTTTCTGAACAATGTAAATCTTTTATATTGTTTTTTTCTATGTGTGAGTGATTTAATTCTTCCACCTACAAGTATTTTGGAAGATATAAAAGTGATAAATGTGATTTATTGTGAGAATTTAGAGCTTTGTTCCCTCATCCGGTCATTATAATTGAGGGATGCTAAAATCTATACCTTCTAACTTTATTTCATAAGCAAGGTTTTGGTATTTAGTTTTTTAGCACAATAATAATATCATTGTATTTATATATACTTATGCTCAAATCATAATTGATATTGGGTAAAGTAAATAACATAGAATATATGATAGATAATATGGAAGATGCATAAAGTATTATATCGATCCTTTCCGACTCTTTAAAATGATCTTGAATCCTCTTAAGACTCATGACAGGTTGTCATATAGTCATTGATATACTCAGGGGTGTATGTTTTTATAGATACCCAATACATGAGGTAGGTCATATAACTAGAATGATAACCTTCATACTTTTATACCTTTCTTACATAATAATTGAGGGTTAGATAATCAGGGGGTGGTTTGGTATGTTTTTGATCATGTTAATGTTTGGAGATCAACTAACATGAGATTTGTATACTTTTTTGATGAGAAAATAAATCTAGAACCTTGATTTAATTATACCAAGGAAATTCATAGCCATTATTATTTGAGTGACATGTGATGTGCTTAGATACTTGGATGAGGTATATGTGATGTTCTTATCTACTTGGGAGATGGCATGTGATGTATTCATCGTTCTAGTTAGTCCATTTCACATAATCATGGATGTATATGATTTCCTATACTAGATTGAAATGTTCCATGTCTAGTGGACACTTGATTTCATAGAAAAAGGGATTATATAGGTATACATATGATGTATATGATAAATATTACACTGAACATATTCAAATGAATATATAAGTATGTTTGATTAAGATCACACCAAATCCCTTTATAGCTCGGGTAATACTGATATTTTTCTAAAGGATGCACTTTTCTTACATTTATGAAATTAGGATTTCATATTCATTATAAATGCTATAAAATCCTGAAAGGTTATGTAATTAGGAATTATATTTAGGATGAAATTTTGGATAAAGTGTTTGTTCCAAAATGAATAGATTTTGGTAATCTATATAGAAAAAAGTTCAAATGGATTCATAAAGAGTTGTAAAGTTTTTTTATATATTCCTTATGGAATTTTAGTAAAAGTGGGATATTTTTTGAAAAAAACTAAAATAGTTATATCATATTGTATGATTTCCTTGATTCATATCCTATGATATGAATTTGACACACACCATAAATTACAATATGTACATATCATAAGAGTTATTAGGATGTCACTATTAGCCCATATAATAGTATACAATGGGATTATGATATGGTATGTGAGTATATTGAAACTTCCATGTATTCCACAGAGTTTACCTTCGGTTATGAATCAATAGGTTGATTCATTTATGAATAAAAATACCTGAAATAATCATTTGAAACACTCAAATGATTATGAGGAACCATTGGTCCATGTGTTATTATAACACAAGTTGATTTCTATGCAATGGTGGGCAATGATATACTCCCTTCAATGAATAAAGGGAGCATATTTAAAGGGATAAAACCATCTAATTGGATTTTCATGAAACTTATAATCCATAACCGAATCTCTCTTCCTCATTGTTCACTATTTGTATTTGTGGAGAGTGTTCTATCACTCCTTTTGTTTTTGAGGTTCCTCTTACAGAATACAAGTATCTTGGTAGTTGGTGTACAACTTGTAGAGGTATAATCCTTTGGATGTTTCTCGGTGATCCATATCAACAAAACTCCATCGTGTTCGACAAAGATGGAGGTCACTACAATAATGGCACACATATTTATTTTATGTTATTTATTTTACATATTGGTTCTATTGATGATAGATCATGAATTATAATGGGTTTCTTTCCCTACATTAATCATATAATGATTTTCCAAAACCTATCAGTTGTATCAGAGATAAGTTTATCAAAAAATAAATATGTTCTTTATATTGGGGATTCAAAAAACTGATTTATGGAAGTCAAACCACCAAAACTTCAATGTGTAGAATAAATAACCAGAAAATCTCCATACTAGAAGAACTTCACAACTTCAGTGTTCCAGAACTTAGAAGATAAAATAACCTAAGCCACTGTACTGAGTCTTTAGAAATTTACACACTCAAATGATTCCATGTCATAGGAAATAAACCTTCAAGTGAAATAAAAGAAATAAAAATAAAAATGCTAGTCTTACATCTAAGGGATAACACTATTGCACATTTAATTTATCAAAAGTTACATAATAAAAATACTTATTGAAAAAATAGATAACTAGATCACTAATCATTACAACACACATGTATAAGTTGTCTCACCCCACTTTATAGTGAGGCTCAACTTGTAAACTATCTACAATGACCTTCAGTAGCCATATGGGTCCCACCATTTACCTTGGCCACCTCTAATCACTGGTAGGTTCATCTTCCTTGACTTCCAACTTTTAGTGAACTAAACAAGTTACTATTAAATTCCATTTATTGACTTTCACATGTCATATTTTTTAAAAAAACCATGAGGAACAACTTATATGTGTCATTATTAGTGACCTTTATATATTTCCATAACTTCCATTCATTCATCTTTCAGATCCGGATCATCTGTAAACCTGGCTATAGAAACATAACTTTCAGTCCCTACCTCCATTAAAAATTTTCTACCACTATGTTTACTAATTTGAGACTATCTTCCAAAGTTTATATTTTTGGTAAACTAAGCTGGATTTGGAAATCACACTTCACATTCTTAACTATATATCACTTGAGGACTAATTTCAAGAAAACCATGAAAACCAATAACAATTAAGTGAAAAACCAATCCTTTCAACATATATACCATTTTACAATAAGGATTCCACCATTGTTCAATTCCCCTAGTCCAATAGAGGCACAATTTTGTATCAAGTTTTCTTAGAAAATAACCTTGGTGAACATGTCAGTTGGATTCTATCTTTTGGATATATTTTATAGCTCCATTACTCTATCCTCCTATATCTTCAGGATGAAATGATATTTCAATTTTATGTTTTTCATATATGAGTGAAACAAAAAATTCTTGGATAAATTAATTATACTATTACTATCATAAAAAAATCCATCTTCTTAACTCATTCTGAGCTCCACTAATAAATACTTTAACCATAACGATTGTTTCCTTGCTTCCATTATGGAAACATATTCTAATTTTGTTGTAAAAAATTCCACTATTGACTATAGAATTGACATACAACTAACTTATATTACTTCAAGTGTGAACACATAGCTTGTGGAACTCTTCCATGTGACATATTCCCTTTAAAGTCTATGACTATATACCCCTACAATGTATCATCCATTCCGAATCATAAGTATATATCTTATGACCCTTTGATATTTTGCGTGGATCTTTGTAACTTCATTTTTTAGTTTTTTTGATAATTACAAAATCCTCACTTTATTTATTCCCTTGAACATGAGTTTTAATAAATAATATAGTTTTTATTATTTTATTCTTGCACTGCTTGTAGAAGAAAATAATGATATTGAATTTAAATTATTTTTTAATTATTTATCCATTTCTTAACCATTATTTAGTTATTTATCATTTATTTATACTTTTGTTATTAGTTATTTTCTAACTTTTTTATAGTTTATTATTTATTTCAAAATATTCTTAAGTTATTTCTTAGTGAAACAAATTTAGAAAATTATTTTTATTTAATCCATACAGCTTTAAGAAAATTATTCTTACATAGTTGAACTTCATCCTTACATAGTTTATACTGATTATTATATATAATTATGATCTTTAAACACATTTCAAACAATAATTAAGAAGTATATATAATGATCATTAAAAACTATAGATTTAAACTTGATATGTTAAAATTAATGTTTATATAGAACATAATATGATGCTTACATAATTTAAATTTATGTTTATATAGAACATAATATAATGGATACACAGTTAAATTTTTTTTACATAGAACATAAAATAATTCTTTTAAAAAATTTAAATTAATGCTTACATAGAAATTATGTTTATGAAAATATGATACTTATGCTATATGTTATATCTTTACAAAAAAATGATCTATATGAAAAATAATGATCTTTATGAAAAATTATATTTATGATGAATTAAGATCTGTATGCACATTGATGCTTACTTAGGACATGAGTTCTTTTGAAAATGATATGTATGTTGAAACATGATCCTTACAAACATTAAAAATGAATGATCCTTATGATTTTATACTCAGTCATATTATTTTTATAGATTTATTTATATATTTTATTTTTATAAAGTTATTATTTATTTTAATTGTGGAAATAAATATACTATGTGTTTCATATTTATTATTTTTGTTTACATCTCTACAATAATGATAATTATGAATATTAAAAGATATTTATACACACATTAAATGGATATTATCCCATGAAACATTTTCTAGGAAATCAGTGGAACATGCTCATGAAGAACTGAAAATGTCATCCCAACTAGGTTAAATACCATGAGGGGGGGGGGGGGGGTGAATTAGGGTATGATAGATTAAAACAACTTCCCCTTTAGATCATGTTTTTTCATTAAACAAAACACTATTATATTCCTTTTCCATAGAAATGTATGAAAAAAATGAAAGCATGCATGAGACACATCAATTTTACTTGGTTCACCCTCACTGGCCTATGTCCATGGAGCATAGAACAACAATGTTCTGATGTACCAAATCTACTAAGTATGACTACCAAAACATGGTTTGGTATTGATCACTTATATTCCTAAGATCACTTTCTTTACAAAGTTTTGGGACTGATCACTTCTTCACACGGGTCACTCCCTCGATCTCTCTGTTAATGGGTTACTATCGGTGAAAAGAATCACCCTATTCCTCTTCCTTTGCTCACTTCTCTGGAAAAGATCCACACACAATTTATGAAGATGTATGTCCTTTCATTAACAATAATGAATGAATACTAAATTATAGGTAGATGCTATGTTGAATTTAAACTTTTATCCACTTGATGAATACCACATTACCACATTTTTACTGGTCAATTGATTTTAATACTTTTTTGATGCTCACTACCTTTTTAAAGCTCACACAACCTTCAAAAAACATCCCAATTATTCAAAATTATATACTACTTTTACAAACCCCAAAACATTCATGAATCTCACCTATTTTGTGATGATCAACCACCTTTTGTGAAGAAACCTCCTTTCAAAAAGCTCAAACACTTTCATGAAGCTCACTTAGACTTCACAAAACTCACAAATTTTAGTCATATTTTTATACCTTTCATAAACTTCAATACTATCGTGATGCTCACAACTTTTAGTCAGCTTTCATAGCCTCTAAGAAATTCCTTTATTTGTGAAATTTTTCACAATAAAAACCTTCATGAACCACCTTCATGAATTCAGATCCTACAGATTTTTGTTAAGGATTTCTCTTTTTTCTAAGGGGGTAGAGGCCTTTTTATAGGTGTTTACTCCCATTCTAGAAGCTTCCATCCTCATCATCATCTTTTTGTGAATATCTCAAATATAATTCCAAAATATCCTTTCTTTTATGAAGCACTAGGGAAATTTACCCATTCGTGAATCTTCTCATAGTCACAAAGATTACTATGAACCCTTCATGCATTCATGATGATTCACTTTTCTTGGTCACAGAGATGTATCATTTTTATTGCACATTCACGATGCTCCACACCTTCATGAAACCCAACCTTCACAATAACAAATTACTTGGTAAATATCCTTACCGTCATGAAAATCTAATCTTCATGATACACATGACTTTCTATAATTGTATGTGAAATTCATAGAAATAAAACTTTCATGATGATTTAGGAAACCTCCAAATTTTTGACCCCAAAAATTTGGCAAACACTAGGAATTGGCGCCACCCTATATATGCAATTTTCTATACCACCTCTATGGCATCCATTACTCTGTCTTGGATCTTTTTCAATATACTTAGTCAACAACCATGATGGAACTCCTTAACTATCCCTGTACACCTTCTTTGTAAACAAACAAAATCAACCCCAAAAAATTACAATGATACATTTAGGTCTTTTTTTCCAACATAAAAACTCTAAATTAGTTAATTATTTTTCAAAATACTTACACAAATTCTACTTAGAGAGTGAGGAAATTCAATGGATAATATTTTTAGAGTTGATGTGCATGAATAATATCTATAATATATATTGGAAGAACCCATGGAAATTTTCCAGGATATATATGAACTTTTCAAGATAATTTACATATAATTATACTTTTAACACTATGAAAATAGTTTCTTATGTGGACTTTATCATGATAAATATCTAATTATTACAAATTGATCAAGGATATATTGACATTTACAAATTTTCAGTCTAAAATCTGGTTCTTTGATCCTGTATATTTCTTATAATTTTCTATGTGCATTAGATTTTTTATGCCTTTTCATTCAAAAGTAAGAATGTTTTGGTTATACCATCCATTAAAAGGTACGTAGGGTTGTGCCTTTAGGTGTGAAAAATGATGTTATAATCAGTTGTGACTCCCCATTAAAATTAAAGTTGTGTTGGTTGTACCTCCACTAAAAAATAAAGTTATAATTGGGTTGTGACTCCTCTAAAAAAGTTAGTTTATTAGTAGGTGCCATTTTTTTGGGTATAGAGAGAAGTTTAGGGAAGACAGAAGATCAATTTAATCCGAACTACTATAAAAATTATTTGTGAACATATTTTTAATTTTCCCAGTACATAAATATTTTAACTTTGATATATATTTTTTTTAAAACTGGTCATTTCACCGACTCTTACCATTTAACCATCCTTATAACCGAGAAAAACAATTATTATCATAGCTTGTGCCTTGTTACAAAAGTTTTGGTTATTTCTTACCTGATACCACTATAATTGGTATTAGATAAGGTCCTTAAAAATATTATTAGCACACACACACACACAGATGTATATATATATATATATATATATTATTTCTAATTATATCATATAAGTAAATATATAAAGAAAATATCATTTTATATGGAAGGTTCAAGTTCTAGTGATGGTTAAATTCCCTAAATACCACTATTATTTAATAGTAGTAGGGATATTGGAAAGCTCAAATGGAAGATTTCATTAAATAGTTTAATATTGAATATTAAGATATTATGGTAAAAGCATATAAATTACCTAAGATTGATTCCAAATAATTGATTTATAATAAAGTGGTAAAGTATGTTTTAAATTATAAAGTCATGAATATTCTATAATGTGGAATTGGGAGAAATGTATTTAATAAAGTATTTTTATGTAAAACTGATCATAATATTTTGAAATTTTGTAAATTCATTAACTTTGGACTAGATAATCTAAAAAGAAAAAAATTTGTATTGTTAAGAGTAAAATATAAATATTTTAAAATGGGTGAAGAAGAAACTATAAATAAAATGTTTCTTCAATTTCTAGTATTGTAAATAGAATGAGTCCTTATGAGAAACCTTAGATAACAGTGTTCTTATTGAAAGTTTATTTAGATATTTTCCAAATAAATGAAATGATAAAAATATTTATATTAATGAAATTAATAATTTAATATAATATACTTTTGATGAACTCATTGGTATATTATTATAATATAAATTGGAACTAAATAATAATGTTGAAGAAGTGTATACTAAAAAAATGGTAATGAATTTAAATATGTGAATGTTACTTCTTACTGTTTTAATTATGAGTTACAAGAAAATGAAAGTGATAAAGTTTCTCAAGTTACAAAAGGAGTGTACAAAATAAATAAAGGATACTCTAGAATTCCTATAATGGATTATAGAAGAGATAATCACAATGGAAGTAGGAAAGGTAATATTTTTTCCAATAATGCACCTAGTGTAATCTGTTCTGGATATAGAAGAATAGGACATATCAAGATAGAATGTCCAAAATTGTAGAAATAAAGAAAAATAAAATACACAAATATAAGAAGAAAAGAGAATTAAAAAATAGTTAGAGGTGTACAAAGGATTCAGATTCTAGTGATGAATCTGTAATAGAAAAATAATTAGTAAACTTACGTTTCATGAATTCATTAATCTATGTTAGTGATTCTAGTTATTATTTTAATGAATCTGATTATG
This sequence comes from Viscum album, assembly GCA_963277665.1. NCBI lineage: Eukaryota > Viridiplantae > Streptophyta > Magnoliopsida > Santalales > Viscaceae > Viscum > Viscum album. The sequence continues at coordinate 1,418,716,926 of OY728129.1, read as the reverse complement.
AAAAAACTAATATTGATGAGTTATATAATGATATTTAGGGATTAAAAAAATTATATTATTAAAATTTATAAAATATATACGGGACTTAAATAAAGTATAAGAACAATATTGTTGAAAATAATATCCTTCATCAAGAAAAAAAAACTTAAAAAAAAGTGAATTATAATTACAAAGATTTCGTTTCTAAAAGTAATGAAACTAAATAAATAAAGTTAAAAGTCTTATATGATGAATTTTAAATTTATAAAAATGAAAATTAAAGGCTCAAAAATGAAATTTAAAGTTTAAAACAAAATCTTTCCACATTTTTTCAAAGAAGATAAAGATATAATAAAATTATGTCCATAGAAATGATGAATAAAAATAAAATTATTATTAGGTATGGAAATCAATTACCGAAAATGTAATAGACATTATTTATAAAAATTTGTAAAGTAAGTGCATATAATTCTACATGTTTAGATGTATAATGAATGGTAATCATGAAAGTGGATGTTCATTAAGATTTCCACAATCCCTTGGACACATTAAGTATTTTATTTATAAATATTTATCTTCAATATTACCTATTAACTAATGTTTTAAATAATTTTTGGTTCCAAAAAATTATTTTACTAATTTTATTGGACCCAAAGTAGCATGGGTACCAAAAATGTTTTAAAAGTGACTTTATAGGAAATATTCCTAGTATGTATCAAGAAGGAGAATTAATAGATTGATAGTGGCTACTTTATGAACATGATAGGTGATGCATAAACTATTTTATAATTTAATAGATTTAATGGAGTAAATGTGACTTTTGGAGACAAATAAACAAAAATTTTAAAGGTTTTGGTGATGTAGGAATTTATAAACATGTTATTATTTCTAAAGTTGTATATACTGATGTTTTGAAGAATATTATAATTAGTATTTACAAATTATGTAATTTTGGAATGTTTTCTAAGTTTAAAAATGATAAATTTTTTATATTTAATATTGAATCAATTTTTATTATACTAATTTAAAATTTGATATTTATTCCATTAATTTGATGAACCAACAGATCAAAATGTTTAGTGTTTGAATATTGTACAGTCATTTTGAATTTTATGTAATAGGAGGCTTGATAATTCTAATTTTAGACCAATACATAATATTTATAAACACTAACACATTTTGAAGATTCTTGAGTTAAAATAGGACAACAATAATGATTATGATTACTAGATTAATGATAAATAATATAAATAACGTTTTAGACAAGTTAAAGAAGTTAAATATGTAATTTAACTTAAAATTATTCATCATTATTTATTTGGATATATTAAAACAACAAGTATCGATTTTAATAGATATTTTTTATTATAGATGATTTTAGTTGATTTACATGAGTTTATTTCTTTACACATAAAAGTGAAACCTTTTCAAAGTATATTACTTATTTTAAATTGGTTCAAAATCAGAATGAGTATATAATTTTATCAACTAGATGTGATAGATGAGGATAATTTTTAAATCTATAATTTTCCCTGTTTTATAAAAAAATATTTATTTTCATAATTTTTCACACCCCAGTACACCCCAATAAAATGATGTAGTTGAAAGGAAAAAATAGGATTTTATAAGAAATGGTTAGAATTATTATAAATGAATTTAAAACACCTAAATAATCTTTAGGAGAAGATATGAATATATATTTACATGTGTCTAATTGAATTCTCTTAAGACCCATTTTATAGAATATTCATTATTAGTTATTGAAAGAAAAGAAACTTAAAATTGGTTAATTATGGGTATTTGGATGTAATGTTTTTATTCTCAATACTAAATATTCATTAGATAAAATTGTTTCCAAATATTATGAAGAAATATTTCTGGGTTATTCAAAAGTTATTAAATCTTATAAAATATATAATAACTAACTAGGGTTATTTAAGGGTCTATTTAGGTTAAAATTTAATGATAATACCTTAAAAGATAAAAATGATGATTTAGATAATTTTAAAGACAATTTTAGAGATTTTAATTTTAAATAAGAAGAAAATAAAGAATATAATGAACCTATTGAATAGGATAATCACCCTCATGAAAGATCTTGTAAAACAAATAGAGATCATTCAAAAGATAGAGTTATTGAAAATTTATAAAAAAGAGTTTAAACTAGAAATTCTTTAATAAATTTTTGTGCCCATAATGATTTTATTTTTGATTTTGTGCCTAAAGATATTTTTTAAGCTTTGACTTGTTTTAATTGGATTTTATCTATATTAGAATAACTAAATAGGTTTTCTATACTTAATTTGAACCACCAAAAGATTAATAAGTAATTGGAACTAAATGGATATTTAGAAAAAAACTTGAGTAATCTAGGGAAATTATTATAAATAAGGCCAAATTAGTTTCTCAAGGATATTTTAAGAATAGATTGATTATGATGAAATGTTTTCATAACTATTATAATTTTTTATATTATGTATATTATCATGGATTTAATCATTTTAAAATGTATTTAAAAAGTTATTCTATTGATGGTTTAATTTATGAATAAGTTTATGTAAAAAAAACCTGAGGTTTTGAACATGAAATAAAACCAAATTATGTTTAAAAACATTCCAATTCTCTTTATGAATTTAAACAATACTCAAAAGAATGGTATAAACTATTGTCTTTATGTAATTTAAAAAATGGTTTTGTAAAAATTAAATTATATCATCCTTTATTTTTCATGAAGAACTATAAAGATATTTTTATTATTAAAATTTATGTTGATGATATTATTTTTGGATATTATTATGAATTTATTTGAAAAAGTATTCAGACTTAATGAATTATAAATTTTACATGAGTCTTTTGGGATAATTGATCTTTTTTATAGGAATTTAAATATTTCAAAATGATTATTTTTTTAATCAATCTAATTATTCTAAAGAATTGTTTAAAATATTTGGTCTTGATTTTATAAAAAGTTCCAATACTCCAATGAGTACTTATTATAAATTGGATTATGATAAAAATATAAAATAAATAAATAATAAATTTTTTAGAGTAATGATTAGTATTTTATTGTATTTAACTACTTATGAACCAAATTTGATGCTTATTATTTGTATATATGTTAGATTTAAATCTGAACCTATAAAAAGTCACTTAAAATTTGTTAAAATAATAATTAAATACGTTAAAGGTTATATAAATCTTGGTTTATTTTATCATAGAAGAACTATTTTTTAAATATATTCTGATTTTTATTTTAGAGGTTGGAAAATAGATTAAAAAAGTATTGATGAGATTCATCATTTTTATGTAAATGTTTAGTTTCTTGGTGTTCAAGGAAACTAATTTCTATTTCTTTATATATTACTAATGTAGAATATGTTGCTATTATTAGATGTTGCAAGTGATATTTATGGATTAAGAATTATTTAACTAATTTTGATGTTTATTTTGATAGGTTTTATATTTTCTGTAATAATTCATATACTATTTCAATTTATAAATTTTTTTTACAACACACAAGAAGTAAACATATAGAATTTAGATACCATTTTATTAGAGATCATGTATAAAAGGGTGAAACCAATTTGGAATATGTTTCTTTTGATGATCAATTAGCAGAAACTTTTTCTAAACATTGGTATTTAACAAAGTTCGAGAAAATCAAGTATGAACTTGGTAAGATGGATGTTTTAAATGAACATTTGAAATGAATCCATATGAACCTGTTTGTGATTTCTTTATAGCAAGTGAGTTTGAATAATCAATTTTATAATCTATTTTATTGGAATTTTATTTAATATTTGGTTACTATATAATTCCATGTATATCTTAAAAAATTTCATTGGATCTTTCTAGTTTTTAAATTTTTATATGGAAGGAGTAATTGTATCAAAATTAGCATAAGATATTATGGTTACTTTAAACCAATATTTAAAAGGGATACCTACTTATTTTATTATTTATTTTCTTTCTCCACTATTAGTATCTATTTTTATAATTCATAAATTTAGAGGGAGTAATATTTAATATTTTATGGGGAAAAACTATTTTAAATGTTCATAAATGGATAATTATTCTATTTATTTTGGTAAAAAAATAGATTTTTTAAAAGGTGTAGAAAGTTTTTAATTTTGGTTTTTAATATTATTATAAAAAGGGGGTGCCATTTTGTTAATTTTTATATAGTTTATTCTTTATTTTTTTTTTCAATCACTAAATGGGGAGAATTTTTATTGTTATGTTCAGTTTTGTAATTTTAAAAAAGGGGGATACTATTGAATGGATCCTTACCATTTCATTTTTTTTGGGTTTTATAATTACCAAATCATCATATTATTTATTCCCTATAACATGAGTTTTTAAAAAAGAATGACATTTTTATTGTTTGAAGGTTTTATTTCTTATAGAGGAAAATGATGATATTAGATTTAAATTATTTTTTCATCGATTAATTACTCTTTAGTTATTTATCATTTATTCATTCCTTTATTATTATTTATTCTTTAACTTTTTCATATTTTATTATTTATTTTTACTATTATTTCTTATTTCTATGTAAAATAATTTGGAAAAATATTTTTACTCAATCCTTTCAGTTTTAATAAATTGATTCTTATGCAGTTGAACTTTATCCATATGAGGTGTATATTGATCCATATGTAGGAATATGATCTTAAAACACATTTAAAATCAACTTCTTCAAGTATATTGAATAATCATTAGGAAGTATATATTGATCCTTAACTAGTTCTAATTGATGTTTAGGAAATAAATAATATGATTCTTAAAGAGTTCAAATGAATGTTTACATAGAACATAATATGATACATACATAGTTCAAATTGATATTTACGCTGATCATAAATTTTTTCTTGTGAAAAAGTTGAAATTTATTCTTATGAAAAAATGATGTCTATGAAAATTTGATTCTTTTATAATATATTTTATTTACATAAAAAACGATCCTTATGAAAAACAGTTATCTTTATAAAATATCTATACGATGAAATATGATCCTAACGCACATTGATTCTTACTTAGAACATGGATTCTTGTGAAAATAATCATTACATTGAAACATGATCCTTACATTCAAAATGAAATTTTCTTATGATTTTATACATAGTAATATTATTTTTATAGATTTATATATTTTATTTATTTTTATCTATTTATTATTGATTATAATTATGAAAATAACTATCCTATTTGTTTTTAATTTATTTTATTTGTTTACATTTTTATATGAATGATAATTATGAAGATTAAAATATCACTATACACACATTAAATTAAGATCATCATGATAAATAATTTTATAGGAAATCAGTGACACATGGTCATAAAGAACTGAAAAACTCTTAAGTAGTTTATTATCATTAAAAATATTTCCATGAGGGAATGAGAAACTGAAAAGACTCATATTTTTAAATTTTATTTGAATAAGGAATATATATAAATAGAGATTGAAAAAAACTTTTTCAAACTATTGAGGATATACATGAATGTTAAGTTTCTTTACACGTGAGTATACTGTGAACACTACTATAATACTTTCATGGGTGTTTTTTTATCATGATAAATCTCTATTGATTACAACGTGATAAAGGTTACCACACTAATTTAAACTTTACTATATAAAATATGTATATGTGGTAATGTATATTTACCATACTCAACTATATTAATTAGATTCATTTTATTTTTTTCCTTCAAAATCGGGACTGTTTGGGTTATTACTAAAATGTAATGTTGGGTTGTACCTATAGGTGAAAAGGTTGATCAATTAGGTTGTGACTCTAGGTGTGAAAAAGTCATTTGTAATGGGTCATGAAACCCCATTTAAATTTTATTTTTAGTTTTTTTCTCCTCCACTAGAAAAGAAAATTGTAATTGGGTTGTGACTCCCTTGAAAAGTTTAGTTTATTATTGGGTTCCATTTCTCTCGAGGATAGAGATAAGTGAAGGGTAGATGTATAATCAATTTAATCTAAACTTCTATAAAAATATTTTTTCTCATATTTTTAATTTTTTAAACTGTATTAATATTTTAAATTTGATATAATTTTAATTTTTTTTAAAACTGGTTAATTCACCCCCTTATTTACCATTTAGACATCTTTCCAACTGGGATAAACATTAGATACCAAATAATCTAATTCACTATCTCCCACTATTATTTCTTTGGATTATCCATGAATAGGAAAAAATCCCATCGAAAATTCAATGTCAGATCTTATATAAACCATGAAATACACTAAGTTATCTACCATTTATGGAGACAAAACATTATCTATATAATTGACCCCATCTCATATTTTTGTTGATTTATTTTTTAATATTTTAAAGCTTCTAGAAAATATATTTGAAACTAGTTTACATTTTATCATTATGAATATCTCGAAGAACTTTTTGATTTAATACCTTTTATAAGAATCCAAATTTGTTTATTTCCAGTATCACTCAATGTGTATTCCCAAGACCTTCTAATCATCACCAAGATCTTACATGTTGAATGTTCTAGAAAAATAAATTTCTATCTCATGAATCTATTTAATGTCTAGAACTTCTAGGAGTATGTCATACATATACAATAGTAGGATAAAAAAATCTTATATATTCCAATACCTTATAATAAAAACAGTGATTTGAATTGATCTTGATGAAACCTTTATCTACCATTAAAGAACCAAACTTTCAGATCCACTACCTTAGCTCCTAATTCAAGAAATATAGAATCAATTCATCTTACACACCAAGTACTTGTTTCAATTATCCATGAAACTATCTGGTTTCTCAATATAAATATTTTCCTATTAATCATCATGAAGGAATTTCATCTTTATATTCATTTTATCTAAATGAAATTTTTTAGAAGTGATCAAAATTAACATCATTTGGAAGGTAGTGTGTTTACCTACCAGTGATTTTTTTAGATAAGATAACTCCTTATATATACTAAAATAATTTTACAACCATCCAAGAATTTAACCTATTTCTACCATCAACTTCTTCTTTCAAATGGAGGACCCATTTATTATGCAATTCTTTATTTCACTGTGGTAGTTTTGTTAGCTCATATATTGTATTTGTATATTAAAAATACATCTATTATTTCATAGATAACTACTAAATTTTGGATTTACTAAGACTGGATGATTCTTCTAAGATATAAATATCTCCTCCATCTATAATAATTAATTTATTTTGATTTGTTTTGAACCTTTGAACTAGATTTCAAACTCTAATAGATCTTTAAAATTCAACATGTAGTTATAATCTTTCTAAATCTGAAACTCTTAAAACTTCACCTTCTATAATTCTTCCATGAGCTTCCCCAGTTCTTAATCATTCTGGTACATCTTTTACTAGTCCAATTGAAACCTCCCCACTTTTCATACCCCCTAAAATTTATTTAACTTTTGTTCTTTTGGAACTTCTGTTTAGATCAACATAGATCTAGTTAGTTTATTATTTGTTCTCAACTTCCTTTTCCAACATGTTTCAATATTTCTTGAAGACCTTATCACTGAAGATAACATTTTATATTTTAATAAAATTTTGATTACCATCATCTCAAAATCAAAAAACCAAGTTCTCATCACTATATACCATAAATAAACATGCATGGGACTTAGCTTTGAGCTTTTCTCTATATTTAAAATCCAACTTTACATAGGATAAACTCCCTAAAACTTTTATTTGGGTAACATTTAATAGTTTTGTGAAAAAAATGATATATAATCACCTATACTAGATCTATGAAAGGGCCCCTATTAAATTGATATGATGTGGAATTAGAAAAATTCACTAAAATATCATTATACATTTCAAAATTTAGTATCACGCTCCAGGAATTCTTTATTCATGTTTGATTTATCCACTCTACTGTACCATTCTACTCTAGAGTCCTAGATTTTTTTTAAAAATGATTCCATTCCTCCAATAGAAGTTTCAAAAACATTTTATACTTTATTAATCAATATTATCGAAGCTTATACATCCCAAATTACTTTTGGTATCTTTCTTCACAATGGATTTCCATCCAAAAAACACTTTGAATACCTCATGTTTGTGGTTAAGAAAGTAAACCCATAATTTCCTTGTCAAATAATTGATAAATATAAAAAATTAAATTGATCCACTATGAGAATGGATTGGTTTTAATCCCCAAAACATCCATGTGCATGAGTTCTAACTTTTGGATTTTAGGTATCCTTCTATTTAAATTGAATTAAATATTCTTCCACCTTTTGAGTATAAAACTTTAAAAACTTCCAAACTCCATGTGATCAGGATTTAGTATATGCTTTATTGCTATAAATCAAATGTTCTCCACATTAAGGTGTCTAATTTGATAGTTCCACATCTTAAAACATTTTAAAGTTATCATTTTGAAAATTATTTATTTATCTAACTTTCCCATAAGAAATAAAATTCTATCCTTTAAACCACTAGCCATGAAAATAGAGCCCTGATTTATCTTCCATACTCTATTTGTGAAGATAATTCTGAGCCCTTATTTGTATAATTGTCTTATAGAAATTAAGTTCTTTTATAAACACGGTATGTTCAAAATAATCTTCAAGCCAAGAAATATTCCTTTTTTTATCCAGATTTTGATATCACCCTTCCCCATGATTTTGATTAGTTAATTATTATTTAAGTTAACCTTGTTAAGTATTCTAGATATATAATTCACCATGTATCCTTTCTCTCATATGGAATTAAATGATTATCTGGAATAAATGATCCATAATTCCATAGAAGAATTTATACCAAGTAGAAAACTAACATTACCTTCAGTTGTAGAATTAACAAAACAAGAACTTTTGGAAGTCACCCATCTATAATTCCCCTTGATATATATATAATAATTATTTAGGTTCCTTCTTTTCCTATAGTACCAATGAGTGGGTATGATTTTGTCAATTTACCTCAACTTCTCTCCCTAGATCAACCTTTATATCTCCTTTAATTTTCCATTAAGGATACCTTCCCCTACCTTCTACATTTTATGCACTTTAGGAAGGAACCTGAAATTTTATATATCTAATATATTCATTTATAATGTGTCCTATAACATCCTCAAACACAAGTTCACACTTTTCTCAAGGGTTATATATGACAATTTACAACACAACACATGATTCCAAAAGTGATGAGAATATGAACAAATCCCTATTATCTTTTGTGAACTAGGAATTTACTAATTTTAGTTGACTATAAATCATGTTAAATTCATTATTATGATAAACTATAGTTATTACTTCTAAAATACCCTTGAAAAATAACCTCTACATCATGAAAAACTTTTTTATTTATGTTTTCTTATCATACATGTCCTCCAAAGATTTCATTAACTCTACTGTGGTTTTTTATTTCCTTGATGTCATAGACAATATTACATGACAATGAAATTTGAATCAATAAAAGTGACTTTATATCCATTATTTACAATTAAAATTTCTTATTATTTTTAATTTCAATAAAATTAAAGTAAATTTTATGTCCTTCTAAATTAGATAGTCTTTCATCCACAACCTGAATAAAACAAATTCACTCCCATTGAACTAGTCTATCTTGATCTTTCCTTTTTTTTTCTTACACTATAAATTCTGATACAGTTAACTCCCACTAAATCAAAATAGCATCAATATAATATTTTTGACTATTATTTTCTAATTAGTGTGCTATAAATACCCTGAAACTATTCTCTAATAAAACTCAGGGGGTTTTAGAACACCTATTACCAGATGTTTAACCATCAAACCTTCAATGTGATGAATAAAGATCTGGAAAATCTCTTAACTAAAATAACCAATTGACTCCAATAATATATAACATAGAATAAAAAAACACCCAATACAATGAACTAAGTCATATGACACTCACATAGGCAAAAAAACCCATAGCTTAAGGAACAAACCTTTAGGTGAAACAAAAACAATAAAAATGACACGGATTTACGTGGTTTATAAAATATTTTCATATCTACAAGTGAACAGTATGACACATTTTATCAAAAGTTAAAATATTATAATCCTAGATAATTAGTTATCAAACTATATAACCAATCATTACGACACATGTGTATAACTGGTCCCATCCAAATTTATAGTAGGGACCAAATGGTTAACCATTTCTATTGACCTTTGATAATTTCAGGCATATCATTATTTTCCTTGGCTACCTCCAATCATCAGTAGACAAAACTTCCCTAAGCACAATTTTTTTATGAATTGAACAAGTTTCTCATACATTATATTTGAAGAATATTATATATCATATTTTTTCAAAAACTACGAGGAATGATATTCACATATCATCATAAGAAACCTTAAAATATTTTTTTAACTCATGTAAATTTAAATACCAAACATTGACAATTTGTACACCTAGTTCCAGAAACATAACTTCCAAACCCTACCTCTGATAGACATCTGCTGAAACTATCTCTACATGGTCGAGACTATATTCTAGAGTTTCTCCTTCTAGTCAACTAAGTCAAAACCTATAATCAAAATTCAATTTCCAAACACTTTCATTATATTTATAAAGAAAACTCATATTATAAATTACTTGGGGATTTATATTAGAAGATATCATAATTCTATTTTTCTTAGTCATAGTGTAAAACTGGTGAATATCATAGGGAATGATATACTAATAACCCATGGGTTTATTATGTAATATAAACTATGATTTAATAGATATCATAGGCTTTGATTGAAACTAGAGTTTCATTAAAATATAGTATCGATTCATAGGTATGATATAGAGTATATCATATGTTATGATTGTTCTATTTGTAAGAGTAAGTTTTTTCATTTTCATAAATTTTACTCCTATTTATAGGATATACCAATTGTAAGAGTCTTTCCATTGAGAGATTATTACTCTTATGTTTGGGTGAACCCATATATATAGATTTTTTTATATGAGAGTGTCTCTTACATATGGGATATCCTATACGTAAGTGTCTTTCATTTTCTGAAAAAAATAAAAAATGGATATCTGATAGTTACCACCAATCCTTACCATTAACCATTATCAATAATTTTATTCCATCCATCATAAAATACGATGTAGCTGAAAAATGAATAAAATTTTATATTTTGGATAAAAATTATAATAGTTTATAATTTTTTTATAAATGATAAGTGTAGGCATTGTAAATAATATATTTCCACATATAAATTAAATATATAATGTTCATATACACATCTCATGTTTAAAAAATAAATAAAATTCTAATTTATTTATTTCTTCCTTTTAATATTCATTTTTATAATTTGGTTATGAAATGTGAATATTGTGTATTCTTAACTTATTTAATATATTGCCTCTTAAAAAGTTTCATTCCATGCATTGCATGATATGTATGAAAACATAAGATTTAGTTTTCATATAACTTGAACTTAGTTTGTAATTAAATTTATTATCTTGAATTTAGTAGTTAAAAAAATTATATATATATATATATATATATATAGTTTGATGGCTTATGATCAACCTCTCTCTTAACTCATGGAGGTTGGGGGGGGGATCTCTAAGAAAAACCTTTAAAAAGGGATCTCTTTTGTTGAGTTTATATAAAAAATTACAACTTTTAAAGATCTTTCCTCAGATATTTCCTTGTAAAAGTATCACATCATCAGATCAGAGGATGGGATACTTTCCATCATGGTTGACCAAAAATACATTAAAGAATGGCTCGACTCAAGTAGATTTTCACTCATCGGGTGGATCATTCTTGCCAAAGGGGATAAAATCCCTACATGTTGAGGAGATAAAGTTGATGCTTAGCTATATTTAGGGATTACATGTTGGAGAATTATTCCTATTAATAATGGCTATTTCTATGTAAATTTTTAGTATAATTTATAGAAATATACAGCTTGGGGTTACAATTTTTACAACATGGATTTGGGAATCTTTAGTATTTCAAAGTGAGACATTGCATTGAATTAACATCACCAAAATCACTCTAACACACAAGTATGGGTCATATTCCATGGGCTAGGTTGGGTATTCTGGAATTTGTGCATCTTGAGGAAAATTTACTCTTATATAGGGGAACCTATCAAGATTTATTGAAATACAATTGAGGGAAAATATGGCTACCATCAGAGAGACTTGCTGGATATAAAATTTCTGAATTCATGGCCTGAAAATGACACTCTAATTTTGAATGATTAAACGATCAATATTCATTTTTAATAGGAATTTATTCCTCCATCATGTAACTTTTTCAAGTTTGCAGGACATAATATTTCCAACTATAGGAAAGAAAAAATAATTCTATTCAAAAAGACAAACATTCCAAAGGAAGAAGGGAAGGATAGGAAATATATTAAAGAGTATGAATATTAATTCAAGAATCCCAATGAAGATAAGGCTCTAAACTCCCTGGAGGTGTCAGTTAGGGAGGATGGGAAATATGGAACTACTGCAAAGGTTATTATTAAGAAGTTTATTAGGGATGAACAAGGGACTGTTCATAATGAAATTAAAAGTAAGGGAAGTCCTTGTAAAATGGGATCTAGAATCTCTTATAACGAGGTTGACCCTCTTGAGTAGTATTTAGATAAGAGGTGGGATGATAGGGTGGAAGAGGATGAATTTTAATTCCCTACACATGGGGAACTCCCTAACAAGGGGATTGCTATCATTAAAAGACAAGTGGTTGGGTAAGAATATAACCCATTTGAAAAGGGGAATTCACTTGAGTAAGTGGATGGTCAACTTGGGAGGGAAAGTTTTCTTATATAGGTAGCCTATGAGAAGGAGGTGGCTCCTCCCCTGGATGATGTCTTTTAATATGTAGTTATCTAAGTAGTTGTGAATACAAAACTAACTATAGATGATGATAATAATATAGAGTGATAGATCCTTTAGAATATTCACCATAAAAATTGTATATTGAGAAATAAATGGAAACTCAAGGGATCTACTAGTTCTAAAAATAAATCTCCGAATGAAAGGAAATCAAAATAAAATAATGGTAAAAAATTAATTTCCTTTACTAAAATTTTCAAGCATTTGATAACTCAGCCACAACCTCCACTATTAAGATTTTCATTTTAAACCATTACCCTTTGATGATTGAAATTACCAAGCCCAAAAACCATATAATTATTTTTAAATTTATCAATTTTAGATCTCTGGGATACAAGAATGTGGGGAATAATCAACCATCAACAGCTATAGAAACCCTATGGGTGCTAGTTTCTAAGAGGGTTACAGGTTTCTACTTAATTTGTTCTTGTTAGTATATTATTTCATGAAGGATCACTTATGAAGGAGGTATCTTCTTTTGTTACTTTATATATTCTCTCATTAAATACCAAGGAAAGAGTTCATTATGGGAGGGTATTGAAAATATCAACCATATTATTAAAAACCCTAGAATTATAATCAGGGATTTTAATTCAACTGTGGCATCACATGAAAGAAGGGGGGAGCCTAACCTATCTGTTGAAATAAGGGAATTTAAAAGCATACGGATTCTAATGATCTAGTGGAGGTTTCTCTACATGGGGATAAATTTAATTGGTATCAAATATTTTCAAATCTAATTTTTTCTAGTAAGACAGATCAAATTTTTTTTAACTTTATACCTTGGATAAATGGGAGGAGGTTCATTCTAGGATCCTCATAAAGAAAAACACAGGCCTCCATACCATTTTGACCACTATCCTAGAAAATAATGATAAGGCCCCCTTACCTTTAGATTCAATAATTCCTTGATCGTACACCCAGATTACAAGATAATCATTCAGGAAGTGTGGGAGAATACTATGTGTATAGATGGCCTCTATGAATGTATAGCTAAAATAAAGTCTCTAAAACATAAATTGAGAGAATGGAGTTTATAATTATTTAATAACATGAATGTTGGTATGGTGGTTCTAAAAAAGGATCTGTAAGATCTTCAGAACATACATTAAGAGGGGTTTTATTTGAACCACTTAAATAAAGAGGTATATCTAGAACCTGGGTTAAATATGAGGATAGACGTAAAGGAGATAGTATTAAATAATAATTTCAGAATTATGTGGCTCAAAGATGGAGGCAAGAACACATTATTCTTCAATTATTTTCATATGTTCCAATAATATTCCAATCTAATTACATATTTTATGAATGGGAGTGATATTATCATAGGGAGGAAGGATCTTGGTGTTCATTTTGAGCAATACTATAAGGAGCTTCTCAAAAGGGGATCAATATCCAATATCATCAATTTTAAGGATGTTATACCCAATGTTATTGATCAAAGAGATAATATATTTCTTACAAGGTATCTAGATTTGGTGTAAATTAAAGAGGAAAACTTCTCTCTCAATCAAGGAAGTGATCCTAGACCCGATAGATTCATTAACTTATTATTTATGGAGTACTGGTACATTATTAAAGAAAATATTTTCAATATGATTTGTATTTTCTCTAGGAATTGAATTCTACTTAGGGTTAACTCTTAATTTTTAGTTTTCATACCAAATAATTAGGAGGCTAAAAATCTTTCCTCATTCATACCTATTACTCCATCTAATTATGTTAATAACATTATAAGTAAGATATTGGTAATAAGGATTTCTACAATTATTAGCAAGGTGGTATATACTAACAAGTTTAGGTTTTTTTAGGGATGAAAAATGCAAGATTGTATCTTAAATAATTCTAAATTAATCAAAATTCCAAGGAAACCTAAAAGAAATGGAATCATTTCTCTTAAAAATGACATCAGGAATTATTTTCAAAATATTAACCAGTATTCATGTATAATTTTCTCCATAGGTTTAGATTCAAGGAAAATTTCATTAAAATGATATTTTACTTTTTTAAAAGTTTTTGGAATCTCTACCTTGGTTAATTTATGTCCTAATGGATTGTTACATATGTAGTTTCATTTTTAGGTATTTTATCTTTTATTTTTGGTCGTATCTTAACTCTTGAATTACTAGGGTGATTTTGAGAAAAGTGGTGATTTTTGGGTCAGAAATAAGGTGGATCACTGGTTGCGCATGGTAAGTAGAAACCATGGGCTAGACTAGTGGAAACCGTGTCCCTTGGATAATGACACTTTCCAGGTTGTACGACTTAGTGCACGGGCATGTGGGATAACTGGGCACCTAGGACAATGGCTCTGTCTAAGGTGCATGGATAGGCACACGAGTGTACATTCCGTATAGAAAACCATGAGACATCTTTTCCTTTTGGATAGAGGTTTCTCATGGTTGGTTCATGGTCTGGAAGACCATGGGACCAAACCATACGACCCGATAGATTATTAAATTTTTTGAAATTCCATTTTCTCCTCCCCAAATTTAACCATAAATCACCCCTTTTCCTCTGCCATTTTACTTTCCTACCCTAGCCACTCCCCCATCCTACTTTCTCCATTGATATCTAATATTTGGGTGGATTTGGACTTGGGTACTCATGGAATCATCAACTAAGCCTCTCCTTCATTTTTTTACCCTTTCTTTATGGTCTCATCTTTCTTCTTCCTTAGGCTCTACCTTCTTTATATGATTGGTTTCCCTGAAGGTTTCGGGCACAGCGGAAGCACGTTGGTGGGTTTTCCCAACCTTAATTTTAGCATTAACAAAGATCAATCCAAGATCCGTCACGATGTAAAACACTAGATCTTTGGAATAGAACGAAGAAAAAAAAACAAAAGAGGGAGTCCCAGAACTATAGAGATAGGATCATAATATGTTGGTTATAATTAATTTAACTAATTAACAAGAATTACCTTAATGGAATTATTTCATCGTTGATGTCTATGGTCGTGATCTGATGTGATCCATCATCGCATCGTAGAATCCAAGTGTAGGATTCCTCTATCGGTGATCCACACATGCTGCACGTATCTCGGGATGTCTCTAAAGGGATATCCGGGTGCTAGTATGGAAGAACCTTCGCTTGCAATGTCCACCTTCAATTACCTTGATCCGGTGGTGGTGGATCTCTCTCGGTCTTGAGAGAATTCTTGGAGGAAGGAGTTCTTTCGTCCTTGAAATAACTCTCCAGAATTGTTGTGAACAACCATTGGGGAAAAGTATTGGGGTTTTGAGGATATCTATAATCAGGTTTGAGGTTATAGAGTTATGAAAATAAATAAATGTGTTACACGTTTCATTTATTTCATCAACTCTTATTGAAAACCCCCATGTCGAATCATTAATTCCTTGACATGCGCCCAAACTGATTATAATAAATATCATTTAATAAAAAAATATTATTTCTTCAAAATCCCGACTAAAAACTACATGGCATGTAATCATTAATACACGACATGTACTTGTTTTTATTTCCTTTATTTCCTCCACCTCATTTATTAGACCTTGAATAATGACTATTTATTTCTGAAATAAATGTAACTGTATTACCCGCTAATAAATATATTATTTCTCCCACAATATATTCTCTCGAATAACTAGTGTTGAAATAAATGTGATCAGGAATCCTTGAATAATTATTAAACCAAAGTCGGGAATTATATTTATTGAACTTGTTAAATTAATATTTAATTGAGATACAAGGACACACATAGTGTGTGACCCTCTAGGCCTCTTTCTCAGTGGTATTAGGCAGAGCCTGCCTAAAGTCCAAGGTTAGCGTCTAGCAACACACCAAGGCACCCATAAAGAAAGAAGTTAATTCCTCAATGACGTGTCAGCTCCTACGAACATTTACTATGTAATATAATCTCTTTGTCTTGATATCTCTAATCAAGAAGGTTGCATGCTAGTGCCCTCAACCCATGTGCTCGATTACTCTTTCATTGAATTCCCAAAATTTAACTTTCCCATTCCTTACCATGGACATGGATTTACTTAGGCTATATCAATTCCATCAAAGGGACTGAGATATATACTTCTGTTATGGAAGAGAAGGGACAAATCCTTTCTTGCATTATCTATTAATGCAATATTACTCCTGACGCACCCAACATATCCTACCTCGCTGCGAACAGTGTGTCGTCATAGTTATGTCAATACATCTAAGTGCACGAGTTTTAATACCCATTAATAATAATCTTAAAGTCTAAGGACTAATACACACTTCCTCAGATAGGAACATACAATGACACTATGAAATGTGGATTTCCTACTGGCAGGTCTCATTCTCATAATATCCTCCTGGATATTACCAAGGGTGAACACCATGAGAAGGTGCCTCAAAGTTTTATGAGTCCTCACCCCTAATAGACTGTATTATTTGTGTCCCTCAAATAACATCATCCGGCCATAGAACATATATATTCAAGAATAATGTTATGGCAGTTCTGGGTTCTCATCATAGTAGGGATCCACTATGACCCTTTAATGAAACAACTATCCTTGGTACATTATCACATGCATTGTAACGCAGAAGAACAATCAAGATGTGATAAGGGGTTTATTTAATGAATAAAGTGCAAATTATTTGGTTCTAGGCCACCAAATCCAACAGACTCCAACTTGGACTAGAGACAACTACTAACAACCTTTAACCCATTATCTCTCACATGATATTCACGCTTCTGCATAGATAGAACTTTAGTCATGGGGTCTACAACATTCTCTTCCATGGACACTCTGCTCACTAAAAATTCACCCCTCTGATAGAAATCCCTAAAGAGGTGATACTTTCGAAGTATGTGCTTTGTCCATTGATGTGACCTTGGTTCTTTCGCAAGAGCCACCACTGCAGTATTATCACAATACAACATGAGAGGATCTTTACTGCTAGGCACCACATCAAGATCTTGGACAAAGTTCCGAATCCAGACGGATTCCTTGGCTACATCAGAAGCTGTTATATATTTGGACTCTACTGTAGAATCGGTGACAACAGACTGCTTTGAACTCTTCCAGCTCACAACTCCTCCAATGAGATAGAAAACATATCCAGATTGCGACTTCAAATTGTTCTGATCTATCTAGAAACCAACACCAACATACCCTCTGATGACAAGTTCCTTGTCTCCTCCATACACCAGGAACATATCCTTAGTTCTTATCAGATACTTAAGGATAGTCTTAATAGTAGTCCAATGTTTTTCTCCTGGATCTGCTTGATATCTTCCTACCATGCTCAGTGTATAGGCAACATCAAGCCTGGTACATAACATGGAATACATGATGGATCCTATAGCTGAAGCATATGGGATATTACTCATTCTATCTTTATTATATTGTGTTTGGGGATACATTTTATTAGAAAGATATAAGCCATGTGAAACCGGAACCAATACCCTCTTGGATTGTTCCATACTAAATCTCTTTAGTATCTAGTCAATGTATGTACCCTGACTTAGTCCAAGAATCCTCTTGGATCTATCACGAATGATCTTGATTCCTAGAATGTAGGCTGCTTCACCCAAGTCTTTCATGGAGAAACACTTGTTCAACTAGTCCTTAACTGACTATAATACTGGTACATCATTTCAAATAAGAAATATTTCATCAACATATACTACTAGGATAACGATCGCATTCCCATTAAAACGCTTATAAACACATGGATCACATTTGTTCTTAATGAAACCAAATTTTTTTATGGCTTCATCAAATCGAATGTTCCATTACCTGGATGCTTTATTTAATACATAAATGGATTTCTGCATGTTGAAAACCCATTTGGCTTCACCTGGTGTCACAAAACCTTCTGGTTGTGTCATATTGACATCTTCCTGAAGGTTCCCGTTAAGGAATGCTGTTTTGACATCCATTTTCCAAATCTCGCAGTCATGGTAAGCTGCTATGGAAAGTATAATTCTTATGGATTTAAACATGGAAACTGGAGAGAAGGTTTCATCATAGTCAATTCCTTGATGCTATCTAAATCCTTTATCCACTAGTCTTTCTTTATAGGTGCTAACTTTACCTTCCATGTCTAGTTTTCTCTTGAATACTCATTTTCATCCAACAGGCTTTACATCAATTGGATCATCAACCAAAACCAAAACTTGGTTCTGATACATGGAATCCATCTCAGAATTCATAGCTTCTAGCCATCTCGCAGCTTTTGAGATTTCTACTGCTTCCTTGTAGGAGAGAGGTTCATCATTGTCGAAAAATAATGATTCACCATCCTCGGTGACTAGGAAACCAAATCTCTCTGGTTCCCTTACCTCTCTTGAGCTCCTACATAGTACTTGTGTTTCTAGAACCTCTTCTATGGGGACCTATGGAACTTGTTCCTATAACAACTTCTGTGTATCTTGAGTGTCAACTTCATCAAATTCAATCTTTCTCCCACTATCCTTTTTGAGGATGTGCTCCCTCTCAAGAAAGATGACTTGTCTGGCTAAAATCACTTTCTTGTCTTTGGGGTTATATATGTAATATCATTTTGTTTCCTTGGGATATCCTATAAAGATACACCTTGTTCCCCGGGGTGTTAGTTTGTTTCCTGAGAAGGCCTTAACAAACGCCTTGCATCCCTATACACGTGTATGCGGAAAAATGGGTTTCCTACCATTCCATAACTCAGAGGGAATTCCATTTTCTGCCTTAGTTGGTACTCGATTTAATGTGTATACTGTAGTTTGTAATGCATATCCCCAAAAGGATAATGGAAGTTCTACATGACTCATCATCGACCTCACCAAGTCCAACAAGGTGTGGTTCCTTCTTTCACTAACACCATTCCACTGTGGTGTATAAGGAGGAGTGAGCTGATATAGAATCCTAGACTCCTGTAGAAGATCGATGAAATCTTGGTTCAGATATTCTCCAACTCAATCCAATCGAAGTTTCTTTATATTCTTACCAAGATGATTCCCTACTTCATTATTGAATTCCTTGAATTCCTCTAAGGCTTTTGACTTATACCTCATTAAGTATACATAGACATATCTACTCAAATCATCAGTAAAAGTAATGAAGTAAGAATATCTACATCTAGATTCTACTGTAAATGGTCCATATAAATCCATGTGTACCAATCCTAGAAGCTCTGTGGCCCTTTCACCCTATCCACTGAAAGGTGGCTTGGTCATTTTACCTTATAAACAAGCGTGACATCTATCAAGTGTTTTTAGCTCAGTAGAGTCTAAGTAGCCATCTTTGTAGAGCTTTGTCAAACACTTCTCATTTACATGATTGAGACGGTGATTCCACAACTGGGTGATGTACGAGTCAAGTGAGTTTGTTTCATTATCGATTGCCAACACTTAGTTTTCATAATTTAATACATACAAACCAATATTTAAATGTGCCATACCATAACATACGTTGTTCTTATAAAAGAGACAAACCTTATTTACAAACTTGAAAATAAATCCATCCATATCTAAACAAGATACATAAATTATGTTCTTGGTAACACTAGGAACATAATAAAAATTATGTAAAACCAAAATCATCCCAGTCGGCAATGATAGATGGAAATATCCAATAGCTAATGCAGCCAGCCTTGCGCCATTGGTAGCTCGAAGATCCACCTCTCTTCTGAAAATCTTTCTAAATATACTTGGTTCATGCATTTGAATACAGATGTAAACCCCAGAATCTGTATATAATACCCA
Organism: Viscum album; assembly: GCA_963277665.1. NCBI lineage: Eukaryota > Viridiplantae > Streptophyta > Magnoliopsida > Santalales > Viscaceae > Viscum > Viscum album. The sequence continues at coordinate 1,418,696,420 of OY728129.1, read as the reverse complement.
ATGAGTAGAAATAGAAAGATTACACTCGATAACGAATTCACCTTTAGCATCCCTATGCTTCTGGGTACAGTTCCTCTTCTACTGGACTTGCTTTCCACATGCAAAACACATCGCCTCCCATTCCTTGCCCTGCCTCTGGATCTTCCCCTTCTTAGAGGGATGACGCTTGGGGGATTCAGACCATTTATAAGTCTTTGCCCCCTTTGCCTTGTCCTTCCTTTTCTTATTCACCATAAGGAATGTGGGTTTTTCATTCCCCATGTTTTTATATACCTAGCTAATTAGGGTCATAAGTTCCGATAGACTCCTCTCATTATTGCTCATGTTGTAGTTGACAATAAAACTAGAGAAGGTCTTGGGAAGTGATGATAGGATGAGATCTGTACACAACTCATCCGGGAACTTAATCTCTAAGATGTCCAGGTGTTCAATGTAGCCAATGAGCTTGACTAAATGAGGCCCATATGGCACAGAATCTCCTAGATTAGTTGTAAAAAATGCTTTGGAGATCTCATATCTCTCCTATCTCACCTTCTCTTGGTAGATATCCTTAAGGTGAGACATCATTCTATACGCGTTCATGTTTTCATGTTTATTTAAGAGCTCATTAGACATGGCTGAGAGCATGAAACACTAGACATATGTGGAATCATCCATGTGTTTCATATAGAGAGATAGTCCCTCATCACTGGCTTGTTTCTTAGGCGCAACTTGAACAAGATCTTCCAGCACATACAGTTTCCTATTGTGGCGAAGGATGACGCGTAAACACCTCTACCACTCTTGGAAATTCATGATGGTGAGAAGGTTTTCCTTCTCAAGTATGGTTCACAATGATAAGTTTTAAGTTATTTTTCTTGACATTTCTACAAATTAATATGAGACAAGGTTTTAGTACTTTATTATAAAAACCGATACAAATAAATAAATTAATACTTATTAGTCTCCCACTATTTTATCGAAATCCAACAGCCCTCACCATTGATTTCGAAATATTCTGTTGACTAAATATTCTAGTGGAAAGGATATATATTTCCCTTCGCATTACCCCAACTAGGGTTGTTCAAGAAACTTTAAGGGTTTTAGGTAGGTATTCCAAATGCCAACTACATTAACTCGCAGCTGCTTGATCCGTTGAGTAGACTTCCCAATCCTGAAACCCTTTTATTATGGATTTCCTCAACCTTTTCCTCTTGGTCACACCAAGTCCTACTATGGTAGTCAACCCTTGATTTGAACCAAGTCAATCCAACCCAAAACCTTTAATTAGAATTCCTCGATAATTAAAATCACCCCAACTAGGGTTGGTTAAGCACTTTGAACTATGGTTCGATTCTAACAAAGATTATAGAAGGCTATACCGACTTAATATTTCTTTGAGATATTTTTTCCTTATACATAAATTTACAATTTATTATCTTTTATTACAAGCTTGTTAATATTAAGTGGGATATACTTAAGTGATTAACCATGTATAAGATAATATTTACGCATAAACTGGTCTTATTTTAGTTCCATCTTACATGCTTGTTTAATTGATTAATTGTGTGATCGTGACAACACACCCATAATAAATATAAACCATGCAACTAACAGAAATAAAATAAATGGTATGATCATGAGATTTTATATTTGTTAGTTTATCTAGCGGTTGATAAACTAACCCAAGACCTAGGGGAGAAACACCTTGAACCTTTTGGGTTCGTGTTTACAGCTTTCCACCTGCCCACCTTTGTATCTCCTTGGATTGGTTTCACCTTGGCTCCTAGCTTGAGCCGCCTCCACTAGCTTGGCAGCTCCATCAATTACATATGCATTTATCTCATATGCAGGTGAGGGGTAAAAAGGGGTTTTTACATAAAAGAATCCTTGGGCACACATGCCCTACATATTATTGAGGAGAAGGCTTGAAAGCCAAAAAATTTTATTTAAATAAATTTATTAAAAGAAACCATTCACATACAAAGGTCTTGGTCTAGCTCATGATCATTTTTACATGCAATGATATTTACGCGTAAATAAAACTAGCATTCAGTTCTTTAATCGTTATTGTTTAAGATAAATCACGCTCAAATCAATTAATTATCTTTAATTATTAAATCCTTTTATCTTAAACCCTTTTCTGAATTTCCTTGAGATTCTCATCCATTATAATTTTAAATAAATTAAAATTATCCTTGTACGTAACTTGTACCTTGGAGGCAACCTGTTGAATTCCCATTAATTACGCAGATGTTAAATTAAACACATATATATAAAACACCTATCACGTGTTGTGCCTTAGCTTTATGCCTTCACCATGGTACACGTCTCAAGGGTTTGTATAATATAATAATAAATTTTAATAAATCTACGTAATTTGGATGAGTACACGGTGTGTAGTTCTGATTACACTGCATGTAATTTTGGTCACCATCCATTCGAAGTACATGCTTGGGGACATTGCCTGTAGATGTACTTTGGAAATTTTTGGAGTACATGACGTGTTCATTTGGACACACTCCGTGTAGTATCCACATTACACGGTTTCTAGCCGGGCAATCCATGTGCGGGGTACACGGTCCAAACCTAATTTGAAGGGACAACACACCGTGTTAAGTGGACGACACAACATGTAATCCAGAAATCATGTTCCACCTGTTCCTGGTCAACACATGTTGTCATAAATGACTTAGATAAGATCCAATACACGACCTGATTTGGTGGATCAGTCAATGCATTGAACCTAGACTACATGACGTGTACTTCTGAATACATGCCGTGTATTCTGGTGTTGTACGACCCAGATCATTTGGCACCTTCTGATGAGATCCTATATTTTATTTTAATCAAAATAAAAATAAAAATTCGTTTCTGTAAGGTGAACGAGAAACGAGAGGGGGGGAACAGATCTCGAGATTCGGATTTTAAGGAATGATTAACTTGAATTGAAATAACTAAATTATTAAATGTGTAAATCACCAAAAAAACTAAATAATTATAATCAACGATATGACCACTCTGATACCACTTCTAGGTTCCAGGTGAAAAAGAAGCGCATTGGTGGGTTTGGCCAACTTTAATTTTAGCATTAACAACGATCAATCTGATATCCGTCACAATATAAAACACCGGATCTTCGGAATAGAACGAAGAACAAAAAAAAAGAGGGATTCCCAAAACCATAGATATAGGATCATCATATATTGGTTGTAATTAATTTAATTAATTAACAAGAATTATCTTGATTGAATTCTTTCTTTGTTGATGTCTCCGGTCATGATCCGATGTGATCCATTGTTGCATCACAGAATCCAAGTGTAGGATTCCTCTAGCGGTGATCCAAATGTGCTCCACGTATCTCTAGATGTCACCGAAGGGATATCTAGGTGCTAGCGTGGAATAACCTTCACTTGTGATGTCCGCCTTTGATCACCTTGATCCGGTGGTGGTGGATCTCTCTCGGTCTTGAGAGAGTTTTTGGAGGAAGGAGTTCTTTCATCCTTGAGAGAACTCTCTAGAATTATTGTACACAACCATTGGGGAAAATTGTTGGGGTTGTGAGGATAATTATAATTGGGTTTGAGGTTACAGAATTATGACAATAAATAAACGCATTACACATTTTATTTATTTCATTAACTCTTATTAAAACCCCCTGTCGAATCATTAATTCCTTGACATGCGCCCACACTGATTATAATAAATATCATTTAATAAAACAATATTATTTCCTCAAAATCCCAACTAAAAACTACATGGTGTGTAATCATTAATACATAGTGTGTACTTGTTTTTATTTCCTTTATTTCCTCCACCACATTTATTAGACCTTGAATAATGGCTATTTATTTCTGAAATAAATTTAACTGTATTACTCACTAATAAATATATTATTTCGCCCACAATATATTCTCTCGAACAACTAGTGTCGAAATAAATGCGATCAGGCATACTTGAATAATTATTAAACCACAATTGGGAATAATATTTATTCAACTTGTTAAATTAATATTTAACTGAGATACATGGACACACTTAGTGTGTGACCCTCTAGGCCTCTTTCTCAGTGGCATTAGGCGGAGCCTGCCTAAAGTCCAAGGTTAGCATCTAGAAACACGCCAAGGAACCCATAGAGAAATAAGTTAATGCTGCAATGAAGTGTCACCTCCTACGAACATTTACCATGTAATATAATCCCTCTTTCATGATATCTCTAATCAAGCGGGTTGCATGCTAGTTCCATCAACCCATGCACTCGATTATTCTTTCATTGACTTCCTGGAATTAAAATTTCTCATTCCTTACCATGTCCATGGATTTACTTAGGCTATATCAATTCCATAAAAGGGCCTAAGACATCTACTTTCATTATGGAATAGAAGGGACAAATACTTTCTCGCATTATCTATTAATGCATTATTACTCATGATGCACCCAACGTATCCTATCTCACTGCGAACAGTGTGTCGTCATAGTTTTCATTAATACATCTAAGTACATTAGTTGTAATACCCATTAATAATAATCTTAAAGTCCAAGAACCAATACACATGCCCATAGATGGGAACATCGAATGACACTATGAAATGTGGATTTCCTACTGGTGGGTCTCGTTCTCATAATATCCTCCTAGATATTACCAAGGGCACACACCATGATAAGGTGCCTCAAAGTTCTATGAGTCCTCACCCCTAATGGCCTGTATTATTTGTGTCCTTAAAATAACATCATCTGGCCATAACACATATATATTCAAGAATAGTTTTATGGTACTTCTGGGTTCTCATCATATCAGGGATCTACTATGACCCTTTAATGCAACAGCTATCCTTGGGACATTATCACATACATTATCATGAAGAAGAACATTCAAGATGTGATAAGGGGTTTATTTAATGAATAAATTAAAAAGTAGTTGGTTCTAGGACACCAAATCCAACATTACCTAGGGTGGGTTAAACCATAATTATTTGGGTAAAATATTAATGTTTATGGTGATCTATTTCCTTTATAGGGTCTCTCCTTAGTGCAGTTGTGGTTTTCAATTGATTTATGGAAGTTTAAAAGAAATTGGTTGGTGGTTCCATGCTTTTACATTGTTGGTTGGTTTTAGTACACTTTCTATGCTTTCTAAGAAGGTTCTATGATTTGTGTGGGTGGTGAAAATAATGTTTTCCAAATGTTTTGGTGTGTGTAAGGGTTTAATATTGGGTTTCCTATTTAAAATGGTTGTTTTTTTCTTGTGTGTTTAATTTTTGGAAGTGTGTTTGTGTAAGATATGGTTCATGGGACATTGAAAATGGAATTGATCATGATAGAATCCAAGGTATCTTGGTTTTAAGACTAGGTCTTGTATTTTAGGAAATTCAGTCAGGCCGAGGCCCAATCTACATAATAGGGTTGACGTAATAACACTGATAAAACATATATGTTATGGGGATTAGTGGATTGAGTAGGGTATTTTCACCCAAGAGATGGTTTGATCATTTAGAATATGAGGATTCTAAGACCCCACTAACCACATTTCCTTAGGTATTTCTAGTGAAACTATTTCTATTCTTATCATTCATTTTATTGTTTCCTTTACATTCATTTTAATTTTCAAAGAATGTTTTCTTTTAAAATTGTATCTTTATTTTTAATAAAAAACTAGCATGTTAATTTATATTGTAATTTCATTGTATGTAATATATTTTGGTGGTATCATACTGGGTACATTGAATCACACCCTATATATACCCTTAGGTGTATGTAGACCTTGTTATGTTTGACCCAAGCAATGGAAAGTTGTTTCGTGGTGGTGATGGTGGATATGGTTACTAGTGGATCCTATTTTGGAAGCTGTTTGTAGAGGAATCATTGGGGTGTTGACCCCATTGTTTCATGGAAGCATGGTTGGATAGTTGGTTCTGTAGGTTCTGGGCGTAGCGGAAGCACAGTTGGGCCAACACCCAACTTTAATTTTTTCCATAATCGATGATCAATTTGGTATAAATACGAAGATGATTGATAGTACCCACAAAATTGAATCAAGGATTTAGATAAAGAATAATTTACCCTAGAACCAAGAGATTGGATCAACATATATTGTTTATAATTAATTTAATTAAATAAGAATTACCTCCAAGACGATTTTTCTTCATTGATGCTTTCAGCCATAGATCTACAGGTGTACTGTCACTGTGTTATAGATATCAATGGTAGATATCCTATAACAATGATCCAAAGGTGTTCCACATATCTCCAGACATCGTAAAAGGAGTCTCTAGGTGATAGTATAAAAGATCTTTATGTTTGAAATGTTTTCCTTTGATCGTATTGAGAATCGCTTCCAAAGTGTTCTCCTTGATCTGATGGAGGAAAATCTATCTCGTTTTTGAGAGCATTCTTTTATAGGAAAGAACTCTCTATTCTCGAGAGTATTTATCTAATTTTTTGTGCACAACCAATTAGCTAGGCTTCTCTTTCCCCGGGCTAATGAAAAAATAATAATATAACCAGGAATTTAATTCACTAAGTAATAATAAATAATTATCACAAGTGTCGTTACTTATTTTATTATTCCATGTGAAACCCCCATGTCAAATAATAACAACAATACTATTATTTACATGACATGTTATTAACTTCCAAGTTATATTTAAATATTATTTAATCAAATAATATTTAATATTATTTCTCACAGGATCCTCAACTTGGTCCTTCAATCCTCCACCATATTTATTGATCATTGAATAATGACTATTTATTTATTAAATAAATATCACCACATTATTCTCCAATAAATATATAAATATTATATTTACTAAATAGAAAATAAATATTTTTTAATTATTCCATCGATACTATATTCTCTCAAATAATTAGTGCAAAAATAAATGCGACTAGACTTACATGAATAATTATTGTACTATAAATAGGGATAATATTTATTCAACCTATTAAATAATAAACAATATATTTTTTTAATGAGATACTGAATACACTTAGTGTGTGACCCTCTATTCCTCTTTCTCAGTGGAATTAGGCGGAGCATCCTAAAGTTCAAGTTTAGAATATAGAAACCTGCCAAGGAACCCATTTTGAATAAAGTTAATTCCATGATGAAATGTCACCTTATACCAATTCTTACTGTGTAATATAATCCTTTTGTCTTGATATCTCCAATCATACGGGTTTCATGCAAGTTCCATCAACCCATGTGCTCGATTTATCATTCTTTGACTTCCTGGAATTTGAACTTTCCTATAGAACACCATGTCAATGGATTTATTTAGGCTATATCATTTCCATTAAAGTGCCTAACATATCAACTTTCATTATGAAATAGAATGGAAAAATTGTTTCTCTCATTATTCATTAATGCATTATTACTCATGATGCACCCAATATATCCTACCTCACCGCAAACATATGTCTTCACCATTTTTCTAATACATCTAAGTGAGTGATTCATACTACCCATTAATGATAATATTAAATTATAAGGACCAATATAAATATCCACAGATAGGAACATCCAATGACACTTATAAATGTGGACTTCCTACTAGTAGGTCTCATTCTAATAATATCCTCTCGGACATTACCAAGGGAGTACACCATAAAAAGGTGCCTCAAAGTCCTATGAGTCTCTACCCCTAATAGATTATATCACTTTTTTTCCAAAAAATGATATCATATGGATATAGAACATATATCTAAGAATAGTTTCTTGACACTTCCAAGTTCTCATCATAGCGGGGAACTACTATGACCTTTTAGTGAAACAACTACTCTTAGGACATTATCACATGCAATATTACACAGAAGAAAAATCATGATATGATACTGAGTTTATTGATATCCATCAAATGAATATATTTTTATCATAAAGTAAAAATAAGTTGGTTCTAGGGCACCAACTACCATAGGTTCCCCTCCCCATTTTTGGTATTTTGGTTTTTGGTTAAAAATTTAAAATCTTTAACTCATGTTGGTTATGCTTTTGGTTAAGGTTATTGATTATGATATGATGTATAATTCTTTTGGGTTGTTTAAGGTTGATTATTATGGGAGAAATTATTCCCAAATGTGATGCTTTATGCTTAGGATCTAGTTGCCAACCCTTGGGGATCGGGAATGCCCTTAGGACCATGCCACAAGTTGGGTTTAGTGTTGGTTTGGATGAAAGATCAGACCAGTTTGTGAAAAAATAGTATCAAAGAAGGTTTTTCCTTTTTTAGTTCATGTTATCTAGGAGATTTCTGGATAGATTGAATCTAGGACTACTAGGTCTTGTGGTTCTGGTTGCAAGTGCGGTGTCTGGGAAACACACCTCGTACAAGATTCATACTGTGATGTACAAGATTCATACTGTGCATGGAAATTAAGCGGGGATGGAGTAGTTTGACTTGGTATTGTGTTTTTAAGGTTTTATAGTGGTTTATGGGAATGTTTGGAATTTATTTTTGTTGCTGAAAATTTTCAGGATGGTGTATTTATGGTTTTTCTTGTGTTTGTTAATTGTTGCAGCATCATGCCTCCCCAAAGAATTCCTGTTTAATTGTAGGAAGTGGTTATAGATATTTATCTTGCCACTAATATAAAAATGTCTTTTAATAGCACTAGAATAGGCCTTTATTAGTGATAAAAAAGTGCTGATAATTTAAGCACTAATAAAGGCCCAATGTTTTTATTAGTGATAAAAAGCACCATTAAAGGCCCCTTTTTATCATCGCTTTTTTAGTGCTGATAAAGGCACCACGGATAAAGGGTATATAAAAAAAATTCCACACCCACCATGACTTCATCAGAGCTTCTTGCCCCCACACCTTTATCAGTGCTTCCACCATTTCCCACCCTCCCACACACGCCCTGCCTCCAGCGAGTTTCGAACCCTAGACCTCTAGCATATAAATCAAAGCCTTTTCCAGCCCACCTATACTGTTTTCTTTAACATTTTATGATATATCTATATATTTTTATATATTTCATTACATTTTTTTTCAAATAATTATATATATATTTATATATATGGTTATATATTAATAAATATATTTTATATGTAAATATGTTTAATTATTTATCTATAAAATTAAACTTTTATGTGTGAATATATAAAAATATGTATATATTGTTATATATTTGATTATAAATAATAGTAAATTATAAAAATTGATTAAATTTATAAGCCATAATATCTATTTGAATTTAATCCCTAGTAATAAATTCAATCCTCATTGAAAAATGGAATAAAGACCCCATTAAATGAGGCTGAAAATCCATCGAATGTTACAAAATCGGGGTACCCCCAACTAAAAACTCAGTTTAAGAGGCTTTATCTAAAAAATATTTTAAAAAATATATATTATATTTATATCAATATAAATATATTTATATATTAATATATTATTTTTAATGAAATATTTTTTTTGAAGTGTACTTTTTTCAACATTTGTAAAAAAGTGCTGATAAATGGGGTCCTTTATCAGCGCTTCTAAAAATGCACTGATAACCCCCCTTTATCAGTGTTTTTAACAAGAGATGATAAAGTAACCCATTTATAATCGCTTGTAAAAAAGTTATGAAAAGGACCCCTTTTAAGAGCATTTTTAGCGCTGTTAAATACCCCCTTTAATAGTGCTAAAAAAAGCGTTGTTAAATATTCCCTTTAACGACACCTTTTTTAGCACTAACAAAGGGGGTCTTTAAAAACATTTTTAGATAGCACTGTTAAAATCCTAGCGCTAGATAAAATTGTTTTTTTAGTAGTGCACACTAGTTGACCAAATAATTATGGAAGATGGGGTTCAGTTATCTAAGAAATGGATGCAGGAGCGGGCTCTGGCCCCGTTCATACTAAGGAAGATGAACTAGGTTCAGAAAGGGACAAGACTCTAAAGTTTCTCAAGATAAAACCTCCTTCCTTATAGGGTATTATGGATCCCAAATAGGTAAAGTATTGGATCAAAAATATTGAAAGTTTTTTTGGGTTTCTTGATACTCTTGAGGTGGTAAAAGTGAAGTGTGATTTATTCATGTTAGAGGGACCGAGTCACACGTGGTGAGAATCAGAGGTCTAAGATGGGAAGTATGAACAGATGGGTTGGAAGGAATTTAAAGTTGTATTCAATGAGAATTATTTTCCTAAGAATCTGGACCTATCTAAGGCTTAAGAGTTTTTTGGATCTCCATATGGGGCATTAGACCACGTTAGAATATGCTAACCGCTTTACTGAATTAGTCTTTTTTTTTCACTTGAGGTGGTTTTTAATGAGTAGTTAAAGGATTATCATTTTGAAATGGGGTTTTGGTAGACATTCAGTCTCAGGTATTCTTGTTAAAGTTTATTATATATACTGAGATATTGGATTGATCCTTTATGGTGGAGATTAACCATGCTAACAAGCCAAGTTTCTCTGGGGAAGTTTCCGCAGTGGTCCAGGTCATCGGTGGTTCATCTAAAAATAAGTGGAAGTGTAGAGAGATAGAGAAAAAGGGAGGTAATTGTTTGGTAAATACTTCATAGACTTTTTATACCGTGACCACTGGTGGTGGTTCAGTTGTATACTTCTAGTGTGGAAGTAAATGGAATGTGCGATAAGTGTGTCTAGATTCACCTAGACCCTTCCATCAATGTGGGAACTTAAGGAACTTACTGAGGTTTTGTAAGAGTGGTGTGAAGACTCATAGTGGTGAAGGTTCCTCAGTCCATAGGGAATTACCATCTCAATTAGGGGCATCTAGAGATATGGGTTCTCAGTCTTTTGGGCGTGACGACAAGGATAGATCCTCTTTTGGGAAAAGTCATCTAAAGGTAGATCCACAAGTTAGTAATTGGCCACATGGTTTGGTAGATACAAATCACCTTTATGTTATGGATCAACCTCCAGTGGAATCAGGTACAGGTCCTATGAAAGTTCAAGGTACTATTTTTGTTGCATCATCTATAACTATTTCTTTATTTGACATGAGCACTTCTAATTATTTTATTTATAAAAATCGTTTGGATATATTGAAATTTACAATTGAGTTTATTCCTTATGCGATGGAGTTGGTGACTCCGCTTGGAAAGAAGAGAGAGTAGGGTCTTAGGTGTCCATCATGTGCTCTCACTCTATTAGAGGTCGTGCTATAATGGGATTTCATGGTTTTGGAAATGGAACTTTTTCATGTGATCCTCATTATGGATTGGATGGTGTGTTTCAAGGTGTACATCGATTGCTACAATTAGAGAGTGATATTTTTGGAACATGATGGGAGTAACTAGGTTTTTCAAGGTGATTTGGATCCTTGGTCCAGGAGAGATAGAACCCCACTTTTAGAGTTTGGAATTATTGTTTTTCACATCTCATTACTCATGTTGGAGGATGCTGATAGGGATTATAAGGATGTATTACCTCTGGTAGTGGATGTGTTTTGAGAGGTATTTCCAGATGATATCTCGGGTTTTCCTCTAAAGAGAGATGTGGAGTTCACCATCGATTTGGTCCCAATAACAAAACTGATATATCATCCCTAGTATCTTATGAACACCATTGAGTTGAGGAAATTAAATATATATCTAGATGATTTGGAATCCAAAGGATTCATTCACCCGATTATCTCACTTAGGCTTCCCCAGTTCCATTTTCTAAGAAGTCCAATGGATCTCTCTGGCTATGTAGTGACTACCATAAGTTGAATAAGGTTAAAATCAATAATAAATAAACCTTTCCCCACATTAATTACTTTTTCATCAGATCAATGGGGCATGGTGGTTTTCCAAGATCGACCTATACTTCGGGTATCATCAGTTGAGGGTAAGAGAAGCCGATGTTCCTAAGAAATCCTTTTAGAATAGGTATGACTGCTTCAAGTATTTGTTCATGCCATTTAGGTTGAAGAATGTCCCATCAGCCTTCATGGATCTTATGAATTGGGTGTTCCATTAATACCTTTAATCCTTCATCATAGTTGTTTTGGATGACATATTGGTTTACTCTAGGATAGAGGAAGATCATGAGAAACATTTGAGGATCATGTTGGGAACTCTTCGAGATCACAATATTATTGTTAATCTCTCTAAGTGTATCTTTTGGATCAAGGAGTTGTTGTTTATAAGTCATGTGATTTCAGAATGTGGGGTTTTGGTTGACCCTGAGAAGATCAAAGCAATGATGTCATGGAATCTCCAGAGGAATTACTTTGAGATCAAGAAATTTTTGGGAATGGAAGGTTATTATAGGTAGTTTACTAGGGATTTCTCTTGGATTTATTCTCCCATGAGAAATCTTACTCAGAAATGGGTGAAGTTTGAGTGGATCCTATAATGTTAATAATACTTTAAAGATATTAAGAGGTGGTTGAACACTACCCCTATGTTTATCTTTCTAGAATCTATAAAGGGGTATTTGGTTTATTGTGACACTTAAGGTATGGGTCTTGGGAGTGTGTTGATGAAAAATGATCAGGTAGTGGCATATGGATCTCTCCGACTATAATCACATGAAAATAATTACCCAAACCATGACTAGGAATTGGAGGTAATGATTCATGGTTTAAAGACATGGTGTCACTATCTCTTTGGGGAGAATTTTGTAGTATGCTCAAATCATAAGATCTTTGCCTATATTTTATCCCAGAAGGATATGAATCCGAGGCTGCATCAATGGGTTTAGTTCCTTCCACGGTTTGATCTTGAAATCATCTATACCTCTAGAAAAGGAAATATGGTAGTGGATGCTCTAAGTAGGAATGTCCCGGTGTAATCTATAAAATATTCCAATGATGAGTGGACCCTGATGGGGATTTTCCCTAGTTTCATCTGGAAACCAAGAAGCATAGTGGAGGCGAGTTCTAGTCCAATGTTTAGATAATTCTCTCTTTTATTAAGCTTATTTTGGAAAAACAGTTGAGTAATGAGATTTTCCAGCATTCTATATAGCCTCTAAATGGTGGGGAGGTGTCCAGTGAATGATCATTGTCTCCCGAGGGAGTTATTTTTTTAAGGGTCACTTCATGATTTCATTGTCATTGTAGAATGTGGTCATGTAGGGTAACCACCATTCTTAGTGGTCTGTTCACCTTAGGACCACTAAGATATTCTATGACAAGCATCGCTGGTTCTGGTGGCCAGGTATGTTGTGGGATATAACCAACTTTGTATCCAGATGGTATACATTCCAACAAGTTAAATCCAAGCATCAAAGGCCCCCCAATTTTATTCATCCACTCCCTATTCCTATCTAAAATATGGATAAGGTATTCATGGAATTATCATTGGGACACCTCATATAACTTAGGGAAGGAATTCCATCTAGACAATGATTGAGCGTCTAAAAAAATCATCCCATTTTATTCTAATTAGGGATTTAACCTAGGTGGATGAGTTGGGATGGTTATATGTTTTGGATATTGTATGTTTTTATGGTGTTTCAATGGATATTGTTTTAGAAAGGGACCCCAAATTTAACTCATGGTTATGGGAAGGACTTCAAGAGGAAATGGGGTCAAAGGTTAAAATTAGTACGACATACCATCCTCAAACAAATGGTCCGACAGAGCAAGTGAATTAGGCCTTGGAAGAAATGATTTGGTAATTTGTATTGAATTTAAGAGGCTCATGGGATAACCATTTGGGATTGGTCAAATTTTTATATAATAAAAGTTACCAATCCTCAATAATAATGGATCCCTTTGAGACTCTTTATGGTCAGCTATGTCAATCGACTTTGTGCTGGAAAAGTGGGTGAAACTTATCTGTTGGGGTTGAGCCTTGTGCAGGAGATGTCTAATAAAGTCTGGTTGATCATGAAACATTTTTTGATAGCATAGAGTCTCTATAAGTCTTATGCCGATCAACGGTGATGATCCTTGAAATTATCATCAGGTGATCAAGTGTTTTTGATGGTGGCTCCTCGCCTGGGTCACCGTCATATTAGTAAGAAAAATAATCTGATGCTGATGTTTGTAATAACTTTTTAGCTTACTCTGAGTGTTGGTAAAGTTTCATATCTATTAGTTTTTTTGAGCTAGTTAACATAGAATAATGATGTTTTCCATGCATCACAATTGAATAAGTATAAACAAAACCCATCTCACATTCTGAACTTGGAGTAAATAGAGATAGAACTGTATTTTTTAGTATTTGAGCAACCATTAAGGATTTTGGATTCACAAGAGAATATAATTTGGGGTAAACCCATTCCATTGGTTCATATTACTTGTTATCACATGAATGATGAGCATGAGACATGAGAGTGGAAGTCTTTGGTGGAGGAGCAGTATCCACATTTATTCTCTAACCATCCTTCAGTATAACTTTCTGAGGGTGTAAAGATTTCATAGTGAGTAGAATTGTCACATTCGTCGTTTAAATTTGTGGTATTGTCTCTTTTACTTTTGGTATTATCTTTATATCTTGGCTTTCCCAGTTTTTTTTAGAAATGTGGTGGTTTTTGTGTTGGTCAGTAGGTAGTTCATGACTAGAGCATAGTTAGTAGAAACTATGCACCCTAGAAAGAGGCATTGTCCAAGTTTCATAGACATGCGGGAAAACCATGCACCTAGGAAGGTGGCTATATCTAAGGTACACGACTAGGAACATGAGCTTGTGTTCCCTCTAGAAAAATGTACGACCTTATATATAATTAAAAACATTGAAATTACCTTTTTATCTCCTCAAATTTAACCCCAAATCACCCCTTTTCCTCCGCCATTTGACTCCATATCTCTATGTGTGCCTCAACTTCCTCTTTTCTCCCTTGGGATCCAATATTTGGGTGGATTTTACCTTGGATATTCAAGGAATCATCAAATAAGCCTCCCCTTTCTCTTTTCTTCCTTCTTTATGGTCTGATATTCTTTCTTTCTTGGGTTCTCCCTTATCCAACATATTGGTTTCCCTAGGGTGGGTTCAAACATAATTATTTAGGTTAAATATTGATGTTTATAGTGATATCTTGACTTTATAGGGTATCTCCTTAGTGTGGTTTTGGTTTTCAACCAGTTTCCTAAAGTTTCCAAGAAAGTGGTTGGTGGTTCCATGATTTAACATTGTTATATGACGTTAGTATGCTTCTTATTTTTTTAAGTAGGTTCTATGATTTGTATGGGCGGTGCAAATAATTTTTTACTAAAATTTTGGAGTGAGTAAGGGTTTAATATTGGTTTTCCTATTGAAATTGTTTGTTTTTTCACGTGTGTTAAAAGAGATGATTCATGTGAAATAGGAAATGGAACTGAGCATGAGGGAATCTAAGGAATATAGGTGGGAATACTAGGTCTAGTGCATTAGGTGAGTTAGTAGGGTCGATTCCTAGCCTCTCTAAAATTATTGATGTAAAAACACTAATAAAACATACATGTGATGGGGATTAGTGGTTCAAGAAGGGCCATTGTGCCTGATAGATGGTTTGATCACCAAGAGTACAAGGATCCTACGACCCTACTAACCTTAGTGCCTTATGTATTTCCTATGGTTCTCATTCTAGGATAATTATTCATCTTATTGTTGCCTTTAATTTTATTTTAATTTTAAAGGAATGATTTATTTTAAAATTATATATTTATTTTTCATAAAAAACTATAATGTTAATTTCTATTTTAATTTCATTGCATGGAATATATTTTGGTGGTTTCCTACTATGCATGTTGTATCACACCCTACACACACCCTCAGGTGTATGTAGACCTTGTTATGGTTGACCCATGTAAAGCTAAATCATTATATGGTGGTGGTGTTGGATCTGATTGCTAGTGGTTCATATTTTGGAAGGTGTTGGTGAAGGTATGATGGGGGTGTTGTCCCCATTTTTTCATGGAATCTTGGTTGGATTATTGGTTCCCCTCCCTGTTTTTGGTATTTTGGTTTCTAGTTAAAAGTGTAAAATCTTTAACTCATGTTGGTTATGCTTTAGGTTATAGTTATTGATTATGAAATGATGTTTGATTATCATGGGTTGTTTATGGTTTATTATTATGAGAGAAATCATTCCCTAATGTGATGGTTGATGCTCAGTTACTAGTTTCTAGCCCGTGGGGACCAGGAAGTCCCTTCAGGCCATTCCACGGGTCGGGTTGGGTGTTAGGTTAGATGGAAAACCAGACCTATTTGTGACATGGATAATTTTATTTATCTTATATTATTATATAATGTGACCCTATTTTGACTATCTTATTCAGTATTTCTGAGGATTATCTTAGTAGGATCATCATTTATGTGGTGAGAACTGAAACTCTTAATACCCTGCAAGATGGGATACAAGTGGTGGATCCCTCAAAACTCTTCTATACTGAATATTTAATCGTGTTTCTTTACGAGGAATTCAAAAAATTAACACCATGAAGGTTATTCTTGATCATTATGGTCTTTTATGAAATCAAAATATATATTGAAGCAAATACCAAATATTTTTTATCCATAAATTCATTGGAAGATGGAATATTTTAATTAATAGAAAATAAAGCATCAACAAAGGATTATTCCATTTCAATTATCTATATATACCTATCTTTTGGGGAAGCCCCAAATATGGACACTTTAGGGATACTGTTGAAAAAATTAAGGATCAATTGAGCTCCAAGAAAGGAAACTAAATCTCCTTTATTGGTAGAATTTCCCTTTTTGAGGGAATTATAATTCCTTGGTTGGTCTACTATTTTATGGTCTATAAATGGACTAGTTCTCTCATTAATATTATAAATCAATGTTGTAGGAACTTCATTCAGAGTGGATTCATATTCTAGAGGAATGTAGTTATTCTTAAATATAGCATGTGATGAATTCCCTTAAAGTTAGGTGATTTAGGAATTTAGTACATATCTATATTTAATGATTCCTTGAAATCCCAATTCCTATAGAGAATAATTGTGATATATTCTTACTACTTTCAGTTCCTAATAGACAAATTCTACAATAAGATTTCCACTGGGAAGTCCCAATATCTTTACTACTCCATTTTTCTTGTATTAAGAGAACACATTATAAGGTTATGTAATATAATAGGTAGATGGTTTCCATGAAATTTAATATGAGTTTATAGAAGAGTAATTGGATGGGTACACCACTAGTTGAAAGTTTGCATGAATACATGGATGTCCCAGACATCACGATCAAGGATAAAATAATACTTCCAATTGATAATTTTTTATTCTCTATTAGAGATTAGGTATAAACTTATAACTTAATGCCTCTCAAAGATACATTGGCATGGGTACTAGTGATATATGGTGCATTAACATGTCACATGTATTTCTTTTTTTGTATTGGAAGTCCCATGTAAGCTATTACTATATTCCTTCCTTTCTCAAATCCAAATTTCCACCTTTCATATTGGAACTTATGTGGAGAACTATACAATATATAATTCCAATCGATGACATTATAATGAATATGGTAATGATTCTCTGTAAATGGTGCTGTAACTGAATGGTTGGGGAGGACTCTATCTAATATGTATTATTATGGTGTCCCTATGAAAATTCCCATTGTATTATTCTCTCCCATCACTTTGAGGTGAAGTTAACTAATATTGACAATCCAAATTCCTTACTTGGATGTCTTAATTATTAGAAGGACTATACCTAGTTCCAGAACCTAATCTAAGATACTAATTCAGAGACTTGGTAGCTCATCTGGTGGATCTAGAATCAAAATTCATTTTATAGGAATTCCTTGGATCTCATCATGATCATGAATAACATCCTTATAGCGATCAAATTGGAAACATCTTTGAAAATTAGACTAACTAATATCTCAATAAAATAATGCTCTATTTATAATAGATTGGGTGAGAACGCTAATATTTTTAATAATTTTTATCTTCATTTAAATGATTTAAACCCCAAAAATTTAAAAATTTGAGCTCTATAGCATTATTTTTGGATTTTAGGGATGTCTTGAGCTTAAAATTGAAAATAGAAAAATTCTATAATTTTAACTATTTTCAATAACTTCTATATTTCTAGCATATATTTTTTTTATTGATTCAAATATAGTAATTCATTTTTTAGTATTACTATATTAATGGGTGACATCTTTATCAACTGGGAGTAGTGTTGAATCCACCTTATAGAGGTCGAAATTAATTATTCATTATGGAAACCGTTTCTGGCTAATAGGATGGATCCCACCTCAGTAATGGAGTCATAACTCTGGCTAAAAGTTTCCTAATTAATTTATTCCAATTATATAAGAAAGAGGATTAAAAGGTGTGAATTCATAGGGATTCAATTTTGAACAACTTTTGAGAAGAACTAAAGAGTAAATTTGTCCAGGATGAGTCCCAAAATAGATCCAACATTCGCAATTTAAAAACTGGATATAAGATTTCTAACCCTCCTTTTTCCTTTATATTATCATCTTCATTTCATTTCAAAGGATGGTGAGATTGAGGGATTGGGATGTGATAGAGATGATATTTTTGAGAGTAGTATTATTCCATGAATTAGTATATCCATGAAGGTATAGTGGTTTTGGGTAGTGAATATCCAAGTTCATTTCCCATTTTGAGTTTGTTCTTTTCATTATAAACTCTTTTCTTTTGAATTATCCTAGATTTTTTTTTCATGATTGAAGGAGGTATATTTCTATCTTGATTTCATTTTCTTCTAATTTATTTTGGAATGTTTATAAAATTATGATTATAAGTTATTTTTATTGTTGTTTAAACTTCTTTAGGAGTGGTCTCTCCCTTGATCACAACAAGGTCAATTAGTTTCCGTTGCTCAGAGGTCTTTGGGTAATCAAATCACTTTAATAGGAATATAAAAACCCATAATCGAGGTCTCATTATGGTTTTTTTCAATGTAGGTGTATATATTGTGGTCTTTTGGTATATATTGGATAATTAAATTGGAAATAAATTGTCAACAGTGTCAAAGGGATTGTATGAAGATCAAAGTTTTCCACCACTGCCTTCTTTAGTTTGTTTTTTTAGTCCATCTTATTTCTGATTTCTAACCTATAACATAGATTTCTTATTTTATTATTATTTTATATAATTTAAATTTGTTTAACTAAATTATAATCCCCATTTTTAGTTTTAATAGTAAAAAACAAATTAATAAAGTGATAGTTTGATAGCTTAGTTTGCAACCGCCTCATGAGACAACCACTTGGTCAACACTATGATACATTTTTAAGGGGAAAATATTAACTAGGGTAATGTAAAAAAAAACTAGTATTAATTTGGAACAATTTTCTAGGAGGTTAGATAAGTCATCTTTAATTTTTTTTGACTTTTAAGGATCTTAAACACTAATTTAGAATCTTAAAAAACAAAAAAAACGGATTTTCATAGTGACTAATTTTATGCTTAGCCTGATTATCATCAATATGAGGAGCATAGTTAGGGTAAATTTTTTAAATTTAAATTCCAAAAAATCCTATTGAAATGAAACAAATGAATTTTGTGATTCAATAAAATATTCTATAAGTAAACAAATAGATATTCTTTCCAATTATTTAAAAGGATTGAAAGAATTGAAAGATCAAAAAGATTATTAAGAAATTGAAAATATTATCCTAACCAATTTTTATATTAAGTAAACTTTTGTGGGTGAGTTTAAAAATGATTTGGAATCACAATTTTCAAATTTAAAGGACTAAATTATCACTGATTCGCCAACTGATGTGTCTTTTAGAAATAAAAACTCTTTGGTTAATAATTGGGATCATTTTTTTAAAAATTAAATTTCATGTGAAGCCACTATTTTTGAAATGGAAAATTCAGAAACTTTGTATGAAAATTTGGATAAAGAGGAATATAAACCTGAGCCATTAATTTTTTAAGATTATATGGAGGAACATGAGATGATACACACTTTCAATACAACTATTTTTACTCCCAAATAGATTTGGAACTAGAGAACCCATAGGGATATGTATTAAAATTTGATACATTTTTTCCTGATTATTTTGAAAATAAATTAATAAATGTTTCTCATTCTGTAGATTTAGTGCCCATTTCTTTTTATTGGAATGATTTTTAGATTAAGGTGAAGTGAAAGTTGAAATAGAATAAATAATGCTATGCCCATTTGAGTATAATGTTACACATGTGGATGGTGGTAATGTGTTGTTTTTCAAAGAAGAAATAAATTTTCAAGATAAAATTGAAGATGAAACATATCCTAGAATTTCATTTCAACAACTAGTGTAATTAATATTTGAGGATAAATTCTTAGGATTTTTCTTTTGCATTCTGTTCCCACTTACACTACATCATTGAAACCAAAAATTCCTGGATGATAACCTAATGAAATCTATTTTTGGGAGCTTATACAAGATGTGGGAGCTAAAGAAGATTATAGAATTCATTTTTGGTGGTACATGAGGAAGAAAGTTCACCCACTTTTGGATTGGGGATGATTAGCCAGAACTTTTTGACAAGGGGTAGTGAAATACTATCACCCACTCGGGGGGTTCATACCAAATCTATTTTCACTTCTCTTTATTTTTATTTTTATTTTCTTTATTTTAATTAAACTTTTATTCTTTTTTTATATAAGTTTCCAAGTTACAACTCTTAGGAGGCTAGATCAAGGCAGCTACTACTCAATATAGACTAGGCCATGTCTTTCCTCTCCACTTGTTTTTTTTCATGTCTTATCTTCTTTATTTTTACACACAATTTGAACTACTATGCACTATTTGGAAATTGTACAAAATAAGTGTGGGGGGAGGAACATTTTGGGTAGATTTGGATTTTGTATGTTTTATTTCGAATTTAGAGTTAAAAAAACTCATGATATTCAAAGTAATATCCTTTATGAATTTAAATTTTTTTTTCATGGAAATAACCAAGTTGATTCATAGAACTGAACATAAATGATTTCTAGAATGTGCTTTATTCTAGATTCAAATTGTGGAAATTCCTGAAAATACCATTGAATTATGAATTTCATTCCATGAATGCTGTATAATATTGAAAATCACATGCCTATGAGGATTATTATCTTTTTTAATATTATTCACATTCACCTACCTTCTTTATTGAACTAAAGAATTCTTCTTTTAACCATAAATTTCTCTTTTTTTCTATCAAAACCCATGAGTTTTAAATAAGTTGTGTTCAAAATTATTGGGGGAATTCATTTGTGGTTGAAAGATCCTTACTCATACAAATCCTTTTAATTCCGTACTTCCCTATAAATTTGACCTTTTTGAGCCCTTAGTATCCATGTACATCCTATTAGGTTATCCAAATTATAAGA
Organism: Viscum album; assembly: GCA_963277665.1. Taxonomy (NCBI): domain Eukaryota; kingdom Viridiplantae; phylum Streptophyta; class Magnoliopsida; order Santalales; family Viscaceae; genus Viscum; species Viscum album. Next base: position 1,418,675,258 of record OY728129.1, on the reverse strand, counting down.
CATTATTCCTTTCCAACATTATCTCGAAGTATAAATACACGATAAAGTTAAACTTAAGTGTGTGTGTGTGGGGGGGGAGATGACTTGTAGTGTGCTATCTCATTTGGTGTTTCTTTGGGTGGAAATTTATATTTCTAATTTTTTTTTATTTTTAATGTACTTTAATGAAAGATGTTCCAATATATAGTTTTCAAGGAAAAGGGATATGTGCATTTCTAGATCTCACAAATAAATAAAGTTGTGCATTTATAGAGATTTAAACAAAATATGAAATTTTGTGATGAAATTGTTGTTTCTGATTTGGAGAAGTTTTGTGATGTCCATGAAAGAAACTGTAGTTATTTTGGAGCTTATTTTATTCCATGAACAAATAGGAGAAAACCATGATTAAGTGAAAACTATAATCACACAATTTTTCTTCAACAAAGATCCAAACCATCTCTTTCTACCTCAAAATTATTCACATTTTAGACCCACAAACTATAAAACTCAAGAAAAAAAACATTTTTAAGTCCTCATAATGGATAAAATTATTTTAATTAATTGGGTGGATATTTATAAAATTTTCAATTCTAGGGTGACCCTTTCATTTATTTGGATGAAAAAATCATTGTTCAAAATCGAAATCATGTGTTGAGAGAAAAAAAGTGAGGTAGGAATACTTGTTCATGGAGGAATGAATGAAATGGGAATTTAATGAATGAACATAATGAAGAATTTTGAATTGAAGCTGTTGAAGTGGCATGATAAGTTTGGTGACTTGATTTGGATCTTGTGAATTTCATTGATATCTGTTTTGAATTTTCATTGGAAATCTATTTTGAGTGCTCACTTGTCCAGGAGTCCAAGTGCTAAGTGTGGGGGAATTGATAGAGATAATATTTTCAATAAATTTTATCTTTATTTAAATTATTTAAACCCCAAAAATTTAACAATTTGAGCTTAATATATTTTCTTTTGTATTTTAGGGATGTTTTGAGATTAAAATTGAAAATTACGCAATTCTGTAATTTTAACTATTTTCAATCACTTCTATATTTTAGGAATATAATTATCCTTATTGATTCAAATAATTTTTTTTTTGGATTCATATTTTCATGGGAGTCATATTTGTAAATTTTGATAAGTGTTTAATCGACCTTATAGAGGCTCACATAAATTATTCATTATGGACAACTTTTCTTGATGATAGGATGGACCCCACCCCAGTAATGAAGTCATAACTCCAGCTACAGGTTTCTAAATTAATTTATTCCTAATAGATAGGAAGGAGTAATCAAAAGAGTTCATTCATGATGATTCAATTTTTAATTTTTGTTCATAAGTAAGATAGAATAAATTTGGCTGGGAGGGGTCCCAAAACAGAGCCAACATTTAAGATTTAAAAACTGGACATAAGATTTCCACCCCTCCGTTTTCCTTTATATTCTCATTATCATTTCATTTCAAAGGATGATGATATTGATGGGGTGGGATGTTATGGATAATATATACTAGATAATAGGAGTATTTTATGAATTAATTAATTCATGAAGGAATAAACTCCAAATAGTGGTGGGCAGCGAAGATTCAAGGACATTTTCCCTTTTGAGTTTGTGATTTTCATTGTGAAATCTTTTCTTTTGAATTATACTAGAATTTTTTTCATGATTTAATGAGTTATATTTCTATATTTTTTTTTAATTTTCTTATATTTTTTTCTGAAATGTTTATCAACTTATTATTGCAAAATAGTTGTCTTGTTTTTTAAAATTCTTTGGATGAGCTCTCCCCATTGAGCACAATATGGTCAATTAGTTCTAGTTTCTCAGAGGTCTTTGGGTAATCAAATCACTTTAATAAGTGTATAAACACCCATAATTGATGTATAATTATGGTTTTTATTCAATACAAGTATATATATTTAGTTCTTTAGGTATAAATTTGATAATTGAATTGGAAATTAATTGTCCATAATGATAAAGGGAGTGTTTGAAGATCAAAGTTTGTACACCACTGCCTTCTTTAGTTTATTTTTTTAGTCTAGCTTGATTTTGATATCTAATATATAACATAGATTTATTATTTTATTATAATTTTGTATAATTTAATTTTTTTTAACTCAATTGAAATTCCCAATTTTAGTTTTAACAGTAACAAAAAAAAATTAACAAAGTGACTGCTTGACAGCTTAGTTTGCAACCTTCTAATGAGATAAACCTGTGTTCAATATTGTGTTAGGTTTTTAAGTGAAAAAAATATTAACTATGGTAATTTAAAAAAACCCCAGTTTCATTGGGTATTCATGGGATTTTTATGATATATAATGGTTTTTTATTTATTTTCTAGAAACCCCCCATACAAGGATTGATCAAAATCAATAGGGATGATGCCTTAAATGGAATATCAAGGCAATCATACTATGATGCAATATTTAGGGAAATAAAGGGTGAAAATATATATTTCCATAATAAGGAATATGAGAAATTAGTAGACTATGAGGAATATTTGTGTTGAGGATATGTTGATTCGAAAATTGCATTAATTTCTTTTTGGTTTTGATACTCACAAACACCCACATTTGTGTTACTAATGAATTTACTTTTAAGTGAATTTCAAAAAATTATTATTCATCAGAATATTTATTCTATAATCATATTAAATTCATTGGTTTGATGGTAATATTTTTTGAAGTATTTGGGATGTGTTTTATGTATTCTGGAAACAGTATTCATACCCTACATTTGTAAGTGTAAGGTAAGGATGGGAAAACCTACATTTATAACAACACGTATGGATTATATACCCTATGTTTTCGGGAAATTATAGTTCAAGAACCCTAAATTCAGAATAAACCCTAAATTTCAGTAAGAAAACCTATGTTACATCAACCCTACTTTTCTGATCAACCTTACATTATTAAACCTGAGTTTGGATTTTTTTCATCACATTAAGAACCCTATATTTTTCTGTTCATAGACAGAATTTTAAATCTTTGATATTATCCATGATTTATGAAAAAATCTTAGTGGAAATAAAGATCTATTTAAATCTCATTTATGATCGATTCAAAGGATCATTATGATTGTTTAAAAGGATAATATTCAACAAATTAAATCATCTCTATTCTTATGGGAAGTTATGACCTCTCTTGAATGTTTTTTAATTCAAATATTCATGATTTATTCTATAATATTTATAGAGTTGGTTTGACCTGGAGATATTTTATTAATAGTATAAATATCAAGAGTCTCTTAATAAAAAAAAAAGAGATGAATATATTGTAAAAATGATATATATAAAAAGTTGTGTGTCGTTACCTTCAGAGCCATACTTTGGAGACATACATATTTTGATCTATCATCTAACTGATGTTGCTGCTATCATTTCTACTATATTTATAGTTAAAAACTTATCTATGATAATAAATAAACATTTTATAGAGATAAAATTTGGAGACATATATGTTTAAAAATTTATATAGTGTTTTCTCTATCACTGTTTAAAAAAATCCTACATGACATTGAAGATCTATTTGCTTCTATGATTTATTGAATATCTCAATACATCTATTAGTTGTTACTGCAATTGTGATTTTTAATCTGTATCCTTAAAAAAAATAAATCTCTACTGATTTGGTGGAGTTTCTACTGGTCAAACTCAATTCGGGTTAAGTGTCTTCTTCTTTCCCTAAACTGTGGATTTATGGTTTCTTGTAAAAGAACCAGAAGGCTCTATAAAGACTTGTTGTAAAGGTGTCAACTTCCTAAAACCAGTTATTGATTAAAATTATTAGGATAATATTACCTAGTGAAAATCACCATGCTCATGGAGTTGAGCATTATTGGAGTTGACTAAGGGATCCTTGTGCACTCAACCACTATACATCATCATGTTCATTTCCTTTACTTATTTCCACTGCTCTCTTATCTTTGAGAGAAAAGTAAAGGAACACTTATTAACAAGAGAGGTGTTTTGAATATATTTATGTTTTGAAAACCATAATTCACCCCACCTCTTGTGTCTTTATCTTCTTTATTTTTATCATGAACTAAAAATTGATATCAGAGGTAGGGCTCTACTGGTATATTTTCTCCTCGAATTTTTTTATTTGATATCAACTATTGGTATCAAAATAAGTGATATATTTTTATATTTTTTTTATTTGGAAATACTTGAATATTTTTGGATCTATTTGATACTAAAAATTACTATCAAATTAGAGAATTATTCTAGAATATTCTATTTGATATATTCCTTGTGATCGCAAGAATTTCTAAATATTTACTAGATCTAATAAACTTTAGTTAAAGATTCAGATGAAGACATGGTGAAAACGAAGATTCTATAGATGGTATGTTGATGATCCATTCTTCATATTTTAATGGTGAAAATTATGGATTTCGGAAATCCCATATGATTATTTATCTAAAAAATCTTAGAATAAGGGTTTATTTAAAGAAAATTAATGTAATGACCCAGAATTCTATCAATGAAATTTCACTTCTTATAATTATTTCAAATATTATAAATCACACAAAATCACTTAGATAAAACAATAAAAACTTTATAAATAAAGAATGAATGAAATAAGAGGTATTTTTAGAAGTTAAGGAACCTATACTGATGAAATAGTAACTTGACCTTAAGAATAGTAATATGAACCTTATGATTAGTAAATCATCCAAATTAATAGTAACCTTACCCATGAAAGTAAAAATAATATTTAGGCATTTATAAATGAAATTATGATATAATTATATCATAGTATAATTAAATAAATATTTAAAAAAATATTAATTAAATGATGGTATTTTTAGAAGTCATAAATATTTAATTATAATTTTATAATTAATAAAATGATTAAAAAAAAATTCTTTTCATAAAATGTATTCTAAAAATAATATTTTTTTTGTCTTATTATCTTAAGGTAATTTTATGATATCTTAGTTAATTTTTCAAAGTGTTATAAAATTATTTATAATTTTAAAATCTATATTTTCAAGTAAATATATATTTTAATTAAAAATTTAATTTCTCATATTTATAAAATTATTTTCATAAAATAGAGTTCCTTTTTCAATTATACACATTAAAAAATGGTTATGGTGAATTTTTAATATTTTTCTAAAATACTTGAATTTTTGGTGAATAGTAAAATACGATAATTTACGATGAATGCTAAATACATGAATTTATGAGTTATTTTTGATGTAAGGATGAGGTAATCACAATTATTTTGAACTCACATGCACTAGATACTATATGTGTTGACAATAATCAACACTACTACTTGTCTTGATCCAAAATAATAAGATAATGATTAAAATAATAAAAAACACCCTCTCCTCTACTATATATACCACCCCTCACCACCTCTTCTCCACACACCTTTAAATATTTGTGTATTTTCTAAATTCTACCCAATCCTATTATCAATACCCTCCCACACGTCCAACATCCTTTGTCTCAACAAAAGACCAAAACATTTTCATTAAGGATGTTCTCAAGGAGGATAATTTCAAGTGGTAAAAGCATCTTTCTTTTTATTTTAATTTTGTTTCAATTTATTTATTATATTATCTTACACTTGCCTCACATTTTCCAAGTGAAATTATAACTCTAGTATCATTTATTTGCTATAATTATATCATTTTAGTGGAATATCCACCATCAAAATCATTCCTCTCTCTCTTTTATTCTATAAATGAAAACATCACCCGTGATGTGTAAATTTACTAACATAAAGGATGATGCATTTTCATTTTCCATTAATTCCTTCAAGGGTGGTCATATAACCATTTTTATGGTTAAAAAAATTACAATATATTTATTACATCCTATGTAATGTTCTAGAACCATTATACACACATGATGTTAATTAATAAAAAAACTAGTTTGTGATGATCGAAAAGCCGCCAAAATAATCTAAATGATTATCATTAACGTCTTATCAAATGACTCATCCTCACCAAAAATATCCGAATGAATTATATAACCATTTAAGATTATTTATTTTATTTAATAACATATAAATTTAATTCTAGACATCTATTCCCATTTTATATGAACTTACACACTCATATACAAGTAAACTGATCATGAAAACCAATGAATTAAATGCCATCAAATGATAAAATTGTATCTTATAACTCATGAAAAAGAACATATATTAATTTAATAAAATTATATTAAATCAAATAAATATATAAAATTTTATAAATTATTTAATTAATGGATTTAATTTTATTATTAAGTACATTAAGGTCAAGTGTAGAACACATTCGAACATAAGGTAAGAGTTTTTTAATAAACCACCATTTTCATTCAGGTTATGCTTTCTCCCTCTATACACCAATGTAATTCTTAATTATTTTTATATAATTCTTCTAAATTTTATGTATATGTTCCAAAATCATGTATTTTCACATACATGACTTATTTTGAAGTTAAATTTCATTTATTTTCCATTCATTCTTTGTTTTGAAGGGTTTCCAAAGGATTTATGGAGGAATAGATGAGTTTTTATGAATTGGGACAAACCGTGAGCCCAATTCCATATTTAAAAATAAATTTTGTTTCTTTTATAACATTTTTGTTCTTTAATATTTTTCACCCATTAAAATTCCTAAATGGTCTCCTCTGACCTATTAACACCAAAATATAATTTTGGAGCCTTTATAAATCCATAATCATGGAGGATTTGGGTTATTATTTTAGAATTGGGAAAACCCAAAAGCCCATTTTTCAGTTTTAAAATGTTTCTTTAATTTTTTAATATCTTATTAAATATAGTGGAATTTTTGGTGATTCCACCTCCTTCTCGACCCTAAGAAACCCAGGCGTGCTCCCATTGCCTTTACGCCCTCCTTGGAGCTCTTTGAAATCGAGAATTAGGGCTGATATTCATAGGGTGTCTCAAATCGGCCAGAATTGGAGAGGTAACTTCATCCCTTATTAACTCTCTCAATTCTTACTCTTTTCCCTCCATTCAAGTTCCTAAATTACCTCCTGAATATTTTTCGAACAATCCCTTAATTTTGGATGTTATCAATTTTAGAAACTATTGTTTTTGGAGTGATTAATTCAGGATACTTCAAGTAGGCGAGTCTATTTCTTTCCTCTTTCAAATTTCTTAGGGTTTCTTCCCTAATTCTTGAATTATAAAAATTACAGAAGTTAGGGTTCGTTCTTAGGTTCTAAGTTACTGTATTTTGGGTGAAATATTGAGGTTTTAGGTTTCTTTTAACTTCCTTGAGGTGCGGCGGTCGTGTGGTTGATGTTTCGCCCCAATATTTGAGGTTTTCGACACATTCGGTAGGTGATTACATGGGTAAACATTTAATGATGAGTTAGTTTGCTTGATTAAATAATTTTTAATGTTCCTCATAGTCTTTTTATTATGCGAAAACTATTTTTGGTAGCAATAGTAAATCATTTGGTATTAAAGTTACATTTTTGTTTGAAGTATGTATTTTTCAAATGTATTTCTTGTGTTATCTCTTGTAGTGGTTTTGTAAAACGTGGAAGTGATTTATTAGTTGTTGAACGGGGCTGCCAATTTTGGTTGGGTAATAATATAGTGTCATGTGGGCCTAAAAATGAGGGTCTTTTAATGGGTTTTATGGATTTGTGTGTTCTCATGTGTATCTTTTGCGATATTGTTCAAGGTGATTATATAACATTTGAAAGTGGATTATTACATATTTATTGGGATGCTAATTCTGTTTTGGTAAGATATTGGTGTGATTTTGGCTTAGAAATAGGTTTTTGAAATGGGTTTTTTTTGTGCAAGACATATTTGCACCACTTGGGTTCTTTTTATGAAAATTGTAAATGTTTTAGTTGGTTAAACAAAGTGGGAAAAGGGTGAATATGTACTATTTGGTATATGTGTTAACATATTATGGGGTTTTGAAAGGTGAAGTGATGTTTTAATATTTCAAATATTTTTAGAATGTTTTGTAAATTTCTGTAATGTTTTAGTAAATTGTGATGTTGGAGCGAAACTTGTTTGTGGGCTCTTTCGTGTAAGTTTAATGATAAAATGATTTTGAAGGTAAAAGGGGTGTTATGTAACAAGTGAGTGGGCTGTTATTAGAGTTGTAATATATTGGATTGGTTTTACAAAATTGTTCAATGAATTTGTGGAAGTGTTAAAGAAATGTGAAAAGTGTTGTGGGCTATTTTGGTGTGAGTTGTATTTCAAAATCAATTTGAATGAAAAGTGGACTTTTGTGACTTGTGTTGTATACATGTGGGATGTTTAGTGAATTTATGATATGGAAATATTATTTTCTTGTGAATAATATATTCATTGACTTGTTGAACTTGTTAGAGCACAAAGGGAAAACCCGGGTATCTAGGTGGGTGGACGTGTACTAGTATGCTAGTGAACCTGTGGGGTTTGACCTCAGTTTCACTTAGCAATATTGACACTTATAACTCTAAATAAATTATGATGATGATTATTGGGGACCACTAGGTTATGGGTATGTACCCTACTAGTGGCTCATGGACAAGAATGGATATTTGTGATGGTTACTCTCACCGAGATACGAGGTACCTGGGACCCACAACTAGCTAGTGCCTAGGGGTTATTTACCATTGCTTGTGCTCACTAGATATTTTGTGCTTATCTTCAGCATACTGTATGAGTGGCTGAAAAATTCTGTAGCCTTGGTTTTTATTTTAATAGTGTTTATTCTTTAAATTATCCCACTTGAAAAATGATTTTTTTAAGTTTCATCTTTTAGAAATTGTAACTAGAAATTACATGTTTTTGAAAACTTGCATGATTTTCATCTTTGAATGTTTATCGCATGGAATCTCTTAGTTGTGGTATCATACTGGGAATTGGATCACACCCTACTTAAACCTTTGGGTGTAAGTAGAATTGGTTATTTTTGTTGTCGCAGGTTGGGTACAATTTTTTTTGTTCCAGTGGTTCAGGTTTCTAGCAGGTCCTTGATGGTGAAGTCTTGTGGAGATGGCTTGAGGGTGGTGCCCCATGCCATGAGGGTTCTTGGGCTATTTCATTTTGGTTTTTTTACCTTTGGTATAGTCTTTTTTAGTTTTTTAAGCTATGTAATTCAGTTCTGAATTTTTGTAAAAGATTGTTTGGTTTGAAAAATCCAGATTCATTTTATTGGATTCTTTTGTTGTTTAAAGTTATAAACTCGGGTAAATCATTCCCAATTCTCATTTTATGATACCCGGGAACTTGTGCCAGCCCGTGGGGATCAGGAACGCCCTTCGGTCCTTGTCACGGGCCAGGTTTGGCACTAGTTTCGGTGGTTACCAGATTTGGTTCGTGACAAAATGGTATCAGAGGGTGGTTCGCTCTCTTTGGGTCATATTATTCGGGGAACAATCAGGATAATATGGAGTTAGGATTTTTGGGACTTTGAATTTTAGTTATGAGTAGTGTGTCTGATCACCACACCTCATGACTGGATTCACGTCTCCAGGGGAAGTCGGGACCTTTCGGAGTCCTTTGGTTTTCTTGGTTTAATGACGATTAGGGGAAATGAAAAGAGAGTTGGGTTAATGGTCTCAGTAAGCTCACAGGGCCTGGAAAGCCATGTGGAGCTGAGGATATTCCCAAGAACACTCTCTATGATAGTGAAGTGATTGGAATATGTCCGCCAACCATATGTCCAAGTCACCCATTGAAACTAGTTTCCTCTCGCATTGTCTTGTGTTCTTTAGGTTTGAAATCTTGGAACTTTGGTTTTAAAGTGACTTGGTTTTAAGAAGTGTATAGTTTTTGTGAAATGATTTTCAAATAAATATGGAATGGTTTGATTTATGAAATATTGGAACTAAATATTCAGAATTATTTTGAAATGGAAAATGGTGTGCTTACACCTCTTTTGAAAGTAGAAACTATACTGAAGTTTGTTTTGAAAAAGTGTTTCCAATAGAGTTTTCTAATCTATCATAGGGTGTTTTGTTGGGATGAGATGTTATGAAATTGATGTGAATAATATGAAATTGAGTTCTTGTATAAATGGTTGTTTCTTTATGAAAATTTTATTAATATTTTAATTGGTATTTGGATCCCTTGGTTAGCAGTTTTGAGAAAAAGGATGTGTTGGTTGGCCGTTTTGGTTTTGAAAAGTGGAAAGAATCTTTGTTTTAACCTTTGGTATTTCCGTGAGTGACCACATGAATGGGGTTATATGGGATGATGGATGGTTGATGACATGACTGGATGAGTTCCGAGAGGAATATGAGGAGGGTGCCTGGTGTGGTAGAAAAACATGCATGTGTGAGGCCCATGGGGTACCATTGGTGGATACGCTTACTGTTAAACTGTTTGTTCTCAAAGAATTAATTTTAAAGAATAACATGATGTCTTGATGAATATTTTTGTATGGTTTGTATTATGGGTTTTTGAAAATGTTGATGTTGTGGGATGTTTTGAGTCCAAGAACCCTTTCTGTTTGAACTGAGTTTTGGGTTTGTGTTTGGTCGGTAAGCTGTGTTGTAGGGACGGTTAGTGGTCTCTTTTGAAAAATGTTTTGGGATGCCTTTACGGTGGTTCCCTTCATGTGTTTGGAGCTGGTTTATGGCTTGTTTTGACCAATGGACCAGATTGGTTGGGTCCTTGGGTTCTCTCATTGGATAAGGTACACCCCCATTAAAGGTTAATGCATAACTGAAGCGCAACCCAGATTGTTTCTCTATTGGAAAATCCTCCAGTTGATCAATATAAGGAATCTATTTCTTGAGATTTTTAGATTGAGTATACACCCTTTCCTTTATTGGTTTTGTGTATCCTCTTGTAGTGTGAGATTGATTATAGATGGTTGAAAGTGACCTTAGCCTCTTAAGTTTCCTAATTTTTCGAAGGTGGAAGTGTTCTGGGGTTGTTAGCATGGATGAGTATTTGGGTAGTGTCTAAGAGGAACTCTTGGTCCTTCATAGTCTCTTCGAAGAATGAGTTCATGTTAAACTACCAGTGTGGGAAATCTGGTCATGAGAGGATATTGTGGCCACTTTCTAGAACTGTGTGTTGTTTGGGGATGTTGTACAAGTTCCCTCTCTATTTATTTTTTATATCAGTCGCAATGGTCATGTTCGGTGATGCCTTGTGATGTCATGTGCTCGATTGACCGTAAAGGTGAAAGTTGGGCAATCATCTGAGAGTCACTATTATGTTGGGATAATATCTCCCTTGAAAAAAAACATAAAAAAATATTCCATTTTAGAGGAAGGTGAGTATAAGTGTTCTTTACTTCTATTTTTTCTCACCCGAACAAACAAGGTGTGATGTTTGTACATATTCTAATCCCTTGTTTTAGTGAAATATCAAGTTAGGGTAAAGTGAGTTTGGAATGTGTTATGTCTTGGAAAAACTTATCGGGGATTGCGGTGTAGTTGTTGTTTGCAACGAAAGAAGAATTATCATTCAGGGGGTTTCCAAAGCCTAACTGCGAGGCCGAAGATTCTTCAATCATTTGAGCTCTAGCCATAGGTCTCAGAGAGAAGCTGGCTCGTAGTCAGGGGAAATCACAGGGTCATTAAAACCCTTGTGAAAAGTCCTATCCTCAATATGAAAGATAAGAAGAGTTTAAACCTATGGTGTCATCATATTTCTTCTAATGTTCATGTTTGGTGGAAATATGTGGAGGGCCTTGTACCCATGTCATCGCCCAATGTTATTCCCTCCCCCTTTGGTTTCTATTGAGTTTTAGAGAAAGGTATGAAGTTTGGCTAGAAAGGTTGACCACACGGTTTGCACTTGGTTAGTAGTGACCATGCCCCAAAAAAAGAACCATGTAGATAGAAGAATCTCCACTGTTAGTTCATGGTTTCCCAAACCATTCAGACTAACCATGTGGTCGTCCTAACACTTTATATTTTGGGGTCTTTCTATACCGGCCCATGCTGGTTGATTAAGATGGTTGGTTCTTATGGTGGGGAGCCTATTTTTTTCCCCGTACCAATAACTTAGACTTATCCATGGTCAAGGATTGGTGGTAGGTAGTCTCATTAGGATCTATCAAGCTACCTAAATATTCCTTGGGTAACTATTGAGATTGGAGAGGGCCCAATGGTTTAGTTATAGCAAGGTATGTGTAACCTTGTTCGATGTTGTTGTTCATTTGAGTGAATTTCTTGAGTCTTGTTCGGATAGTGTTTGAGGAGTTTTCCTCTGGGATAAAGCCTGAAGTGATTGATTGTTTCAGGAAAGTGGTGTATGATTTTGTTTTGTAGTATTCCTTCCTTAATTGATCAATGGAGGTGTTTTGGCCTTTGGGGGCGAAACCTGGAAAGGGAGTACATCTTGGTTTATCAGTTGGGTTTGGCTTTCGTATCTGGCCTTTCTGTAGCTTTTCGGGGATGTAAAGTTTTCATGGTGGGGAGAATTGTCACATAAATGACTTATTTTGAAGTTAAATTTCATTTATTTTCCATTAATGATTTGTTTTGAAGGGTTTCCAAAGGTTTTATGGAGGAATAGATGAGTTTTTATGAATTGGGCCAAACCGTGAGCCCAATTCCAGATTTAAAAATAAATTTTGATTCTTTTATAAATTTTTAATTTTTTAATATTTTTCACTCATTCCAATTCCTAAATGGTCTCCTCTGACCTAGTAACACCACAATATAAATTTGGAGCCTTTATAAATCCATAATCATGGAGGATTTGGGTTATTATTTAAGAATTGAGCCAACCCGAAAGCCCATTTTTCATTTTTAAATTGTTTCTTTAATGTTTTAATATCTTATTAAATATATTGTATTTTTCGGTGATTCCACCGACCTCGTGACCCTAAGAAACCCAGGAACGCTCCCATTTCCTTTCCCTCCTCCTTGGAGCTCTTTGAAATCTCGAATTAGGGATAATCTTCACAGGGTGTCTCAAATCGTCCAGAATTGGAGAGGTAACCTCATCCCTTCTTAACTCTCTCAATACTTACTCTTTTCCCTCCATTCCAGTTCCTAAATTACCTCCTAAATCTTTTTTGAACAATAACTGAATTTTGGATGTTTTAAATTTCAGAAAATATTGTTTTTGGAGTGATTAATTCAGGATACTTCAAGTAGGTGAGTCTATTTCTTTCCTCTTTCAAATTGCTTAGGGTTTCTTCCCTAATTCTTGAATTATAAAATTTCCAGAAGTTAGAGTTCGTGCCTAGGTTCTAAATTACTGTATTTTGGGTGAAATATTGAGGTTTTAGGTTTCTTTTAACTTCCTTGAGGTGCGGCGGTCGTGTGGTTGATGTTTCGCCCCAATATTTGAGGGTTTCGACACATTCGGTAGGTGATTCCATGGGTAACCATTTAATGATGAGTTAGTTTGCTTGATTAAATAATTTTTCATGTTCCTTATATGCTGTTTATTATGTGAAAACCATTTTTGGTAGCAATAGTAAAGCATTTGGTATTAAAGTTACATTTTTGTTTGAAGTATGTATTTTTCAAATGTATTTCTTGTGTTATATCTTGTAGTGGTTTTGTAAAACGTGGAAGTGATTTATTAGTTGTTGAATGGGGATGCCAATTTTGGTTGGTTAATAATATAGTGTCATGTGGGCTTAAAAATGAGGGTCTTTTAATGGGTTTTATGTGTGTAACCTTGTTATACTCTTTGAAAGTGTTTTATGGATTTGTGTGTTCTCATGTGTATCTTTTACGATATTGTTCAAGGTGATTATATAACATTTGAAAGTGGATTATTACATATTTATTGGGATTCCAATTCTGTTTTGGTAAGATATTGGTGTGATTTTGGCTTAAAAATAGGTTTTTGAAATGGGTTTTTTTTGTGCAAGACATATTTTCACCACTTGGGTTATTTTTATGGAAATTGTAAATGTTTTAGTTGGTTAAACAAAGTGGGAAAATGGTGCATATGTACTGTTTGGTATATGTTTTCACGTATTATTGGGTTTTGAAAGGTGAAGTGATGTTTTAATATTTCAAATATTTTTGGAATGTTTTGTAAATTTCTGTAATGTTTTAGTAAATTGTGATGTTGGAGTGAAACTTTTTTGTGGGATCTTTCGTGTAAGTTTAATAATAAAATGATTTTGAAGGTAAAAGGGGTGTTATGTAACAAGTGAGTGTGCTTTTATGAGAGTTGTAATATATTGGATTGGTTTTATAAATTTTTTTAATGAATTTGTGGAAGTGTTAAAGAAATGTGAAAAGTGTTGTGGGCTATTTTGGTGTGAGTCGTATTTCAAAATCAATTTGAATGAAAAGTGGACTTTTGTGACTTGTGTTGTATACATGTGGGCTGTTTGGTGAATTTATGATATGGAAATATTATTTTCTTGTGAATATTATATTCATTGAATTGTTGAACTTGTTAGAGCACAAAGGGAAAACCCGGGTATCTAGGTGGGTGGACGTGTACTAGTATGCTAGTGAATCCGTGGGGTTTGGCCTCAGTTTCACTTAGCAAGATTGACACTTACAACTCTAAATAAATTATGATGATGATGATTGGGGACCAATAGGTTATGGGTATGTACCATACTGGTGGATTGTGCACAAGAATGGATATTTGTGATGGTTACTCTCACCGAGATACGAGGTACCTGGGACCCACAACTAGCTAGTTCCTAGGGGTTATTTCCCATTGCTTGTGCTCACTAGATATTTTGTGCTTATCATCGGCATATGGTATGAGTGGATAGAAAATTTATTATCCTTGTTATTTATTTTAAAAGTGTTTATTCTTTAAATTATCCCACTTGAAAACTGATTTTTTAAGTTGCATCTTTTAGAAATTATAACTAGAAATTAAATGTTTTTTAAAACTTGCATGCTTTTCATCTTTGAATGTTTATCGCATGGAATCTCTTAGTGGTGGTATCCTACTGGGCATTGGATCACACCCTAATTGCACCTTTGGGTGTAAGTAGACTTGGTTATTTTTGTTGTTGCAGGTTTGGTACAATTTTTCTTGTTCCAGTGGTTCAGGTTTCTAGCCGGTCCTTGGTGGTGAAGTCTTGTGAAGATGGCTTGAGGGCGGTGCCCCATGCCATGATGGTTCTTGAGCTATTTCATTTTGGTTTTTTTACCTTTGGTATAGTCTTTTTTAGTTTTTTAAGCTATGTAATTCACTTCTGAATTTTTGTAAAATATTGTTTGGTTTGAAAAATCCAGATTCGTTTTATTGGATTCTTTTGTTGTTTAAAGTTTATAAACTCGGGTAAATCGTTCCCAATTCTCATTTTATGATACCTGGGCACTTGTGCCAACCCGTGGGGATCGGGAATGCCCTTCGGGCCTTATCACGGGCCAGGTTTGGCACTGGTTTCGGTGGTGACCAGATTTGGTTCGTGACATTTATCTAGATCAGTTTATTTTTCATTTATGGGGAATACATGTTTTACAAGGTTCCCTTCTCAATTCTTCCTGAAATGCAAGCCCAATTAAAGGGAGCGTCTCGATTTCTAACCAATTTTCAAGTAACATTCATAATATATTTTAAGAGAACATTATTTTTATAAAATATCTATTTTTCATGAAAAAATATATTTTTTCATTACTGGTTTTATACAAAAAATTATGAAAAATAAAAATGATTTTTCTAATAGAAATATTCTTTGCAAGGTAAAAGGGGTATTTCTCTAAAAAATTCATTGATTATTTTATTAGAGTATTTTCATCTATTTATAAACCTCTATTGAATTTTTTGATTTATTAAGACTAATATCTTATGAATATCATCTACCATATTTTATGGTTTATGATCAGTTTGACTATGGATGTGCTATCTTGACACCATTCACTATACTAATCAAAATATTTAGTAATTATGTTTACATATTGGGGAAATTTATTTACATTTCATATGTATATGTTGTTTACATTTTACCGAATTCGTCTGAGAAATGAACTGGACATAGTAAGTTATGAGCAGGGCCCGCTATAGCTCCTTGATGCATTAGTAGGTCTCATGATACAAAATTGAAATGGATTTTGGCTTCAACATTAACCATTTATTTTTAGATGTTTTGGATGAGGCCTCAACAGTATGTTTATGATGTATGGTATTATGCATTACCTCATTATGATATTAATAATTTATAGTCCATATGATTATTAGACTAGTAAAATATTCATGGTTATGCTACATTCTGATGTAATTACTTATATGACATTATTTATTAAGATTTTATTCTTTCCATATTATGCTTAAGATTATGTTCCAATGGCATGCATTTTTTAGTCATTCACCATGCATTATTATTTATGTAAGCTTCTAATATATTACTCACCCTTATTGATCATCTGATCTCACCCCATTATTATGTTTTATTTTTCCCCCAGATGTGAAGATGTATTTTATGAATGACTTACAAGGATAATCTAGGAGTTATGGATGTTTCCAATGGAGTTTCTATGTTGTTTTTTTATTTTCAAGTTGTAATGTAAAACTTATGTTTGTATCTGGTTTTCCTAAACTACAAAACTATTTGGACCTTCAGGATGTGAATTCCTTGTTTATTAATAAATTAAGGCATCATATTCGAGCATCTAGGGTTGGGGTCTTTATAGTTGGTATTAGAGGAAGTTTAGTAGAAACCTTAGAAACTAGATTTTGAAAACATAGATTAGGGAACATAACCCTAAGATAGAATTTTAGGATAAGCATAGAAGAAAATATTAGAATTTTGTTAAGGTAGAGATTATATGGGTTTTCTTATATATACATCACTATCTAGATACTACAAGTGGATGTGGTTCTGTAATAGATGTAACTAGGGGTAACAACTCCAAAAAGGTGTCCTGAGCCTGACTCGGGGTAACCTGGTACATGATAATGGGCCTGAATATGCCCATAGTTTGACACTCCTGGGAGATATTGTTCGGATAATTCACATTTTCTTTAAAAACAATTATGAAGGATTTAAAATAAATATGTCCCCAAATAAACCATGTTTATAATTATGATATTTATTATACATAAAAGTTTAGTTAATGTTAAGTGTTTTTATAGTTTTAGATTATACATTATGATTCATAAGTTAATTTAATGTATTCTATTATTTATAAATGTCATCTAGTAGAAGAATGGAAACCATATCAATATGCATATCCCATGTAGGGATTTACCTCCTACTCAAGATAATAACATTGGTAACAGAGATATGACTGGTGTTGAGAAACTTATAACTATACTAGGATAGCAAAATCAGGTTATAAAAAAATAACCTTACCCATATAGAGCATCCAGATCCCCAACGTGGAGGAGAAATGTTAGACCACTTTATGTGATAATAACATCCATCATTCAATGGGACTACAAACCCATTTGTAGCAGAGCAGTGGATAATTTCTTTAGAAAAGATATTTCTTACTTTGGGATGTAATTAAAGGGACAAGGTTATCATGGAAATTTATCATCACTCAGGAGATATTGATCAATGTCAGTCATTGATTCAAAACACAAAGTTGGAGTAATAAATTGAAAATATGGAATGGAAATATTTTAAGGAATTTTTTCTAGAAAAATATTTTCCTCACAAAAATCAAGCCGATATGAAGAGGAAATTCTTGAGTATGAAATAAAATGATGATGCAAATGATGATAGTTATGAAGCCATTTTTTTAAGGTTAGTAAGGCATTCTTTGTACTACATATGTAATCCAAGGAGTAAGATTGATTAGTTTTGTGATGGTTTAAAATAATTAATTTTAAGGTCACTAGTCTCCCAAAATTTCTCATCATACAAAGATATAATATCATGTGATATCAAAATAGAGAAATAATTATATGAGTCTTATGAGTTTAAGGGAAAACCAGAGAAGAATATGGTGGAGGAGGAAATAATGGATAATGGGAAGAATAAAAAAAATGGAATTTTCCAGTGTGTGATACTTAAGGAAGGAAACACCCTGGTGCCTTCTTAAATGGAAAAGGATTCTATTATAAGTGTAGAGAAAAATGACACCAATTCAATGATTATAAGGGAAATAAAGAAGCTACCAACGTTCAATGCTACAATTTTAGGGATATGGGACACTATGAAAATGATTGTTCTAAGCATCAATAAAACTTTACCTAGAAAAGACCAAGGGATAAAGACCTAGTTTGTGTGATCATAACTGTAGAGGTTGAAGTTCCTAATGATGTGGTAGTAGGTACTTTAATCATTTCCTAAAACTTAGATAATTTTTTTTGATTTTAGATCATTTTATTATTTTTTTCTTCCCAGTTCTCCAAGAAAATTAGACATTTCCATTTTGATTTAATAAAGGAGTTAACGAGTCAAAAATTCTGAAGTAAGTATCATTATAAAAAATATGTGTCAGTAAGTTCCCTTTATGACACATAAATGTGATTTAGTCACTGAACTTGTCATCATACCTATGATTGACATTAATATAATCCTTAGAATGGTCGTTATTTCAAAATATTATGAGAAAATATATTACCAGAAGAAGGAAGTTACACTTTGTGAGAAATATATAAAATCCCTTATCTTTAGAGAAGAAACTTCATCATCAGGTTCTCATCATAATCTACCTCCAATAGATATTCTAAATTGAATTCTTGGGGAGTAAGTGAAAACATCATCTATGGATTTTCAAGATGAATATGTACTTATTGTGCTAGAATATGTTAATGTATTTCTATAGGATTTACCTAGAAATTCTACAGAGCGAGAAGTTAAGTTCTCTATTGATTTATTTCTTGATGAAAGACCTATATCAATGACTCCTTCTAGAATGGACACTGTGTAATTAGTATATTTGAAGAGAAAACTATAGGAATTGAGTGATAATGGATTTATTTTCTGTATTGATTCTCTACGGAGAGCCCCTGTTCTCATTGTCAAGAAGAAATATGGATCCATGAGGCTATGCATTTATTATAGAGAAATCAATGATATTACAATAAATAATAAGTATCCTTTGACTCACATTGATGATTTATTTCATGGATATCAATAATTTTCAAAGATTAAACATCGATATGGATTTTATTAATTGCATGTGAGGAAAGAAGATATTTCAAATACACCATTTAGAAAAAGGTATGGACATTATGAGTTTATAGTAATTCCATTTGGATTGACTGTTGTACCCTATATTTTTATGGATATATTTAATAGAGTTTTCAAGAAATATTTTAAAGATTTATTTGTGGTATTTATTGATGATATATTGATATATTTCAAAATACATGAGGACCATGAGAATCACTTTTGGGTTGTTCTGGAGACTCTTATAAGAAAATATTTATATGGGAAGTTTATAAAGTGTGAATTATAGATTCAAAATATTTCTTTTATTGGAAATATTATCTCTAAGGATGGAATATTAGTTGATCCTATGAAGAAAAATGAAGTTCATCAATGACCTACACCAATAAACATAACCGAGGTATGTAGTTTCATTGGTTTAGTAGGTTACTATTAGCATTTCTTTCAGAAGTTTTCCCTATTATTTAATATCTTAACTAATATTACTTGTAAAGGGGTTAAGTTATTAATGAAAAAATAACATGAATAATGTTTTTAAGAATTTAATAAGATATTAGTGAATGCTTTGATCTTGACTCTAGCATCGGAAAATGGTGTATTTTTGATTTATAGTGATGCATCAAAGAAATGACTTGGTTGTGTCCTTATGAAAAATGATAGAGTTATTACCTATGCATAAAGGTAGTTAAAAACTCATGAATTGAACTATCCAACTCATGATCATGAGTTAGATGATGTAATATTTGATTTGAAAATATGGGTATACTATCTCTATTGTGAAAGATGTGAGAGATAGACAAATCACAACACTTCTAAATATATCTTATCACAAAAAGAACTCAATATGAAGAAAATGTGATGGCTCAAGCTTCTCAAGGATTATTATTATTCAATACACTACCTATAGGGAAGGAGAATAAGGTACCAGATCAATTGAATATGAAGGATAATAGAGTTATGAACAAAATAAGGTTTAAAAAGGATCCTGTGTACATGGATATAACAAAGATGGATATGAGAATTATCATGGAAGGTGAAACATCATTTCTTTTTCAATTAGTTTCCCAACAATATTTATTGGAAAGGATTAAAAGTTCTCAGTCTGATGATGAGAATATTCAAAAGAAAATTAAATATATGCATGATTGGAAGTTGGAAGACTTCATTTATGAGGATGGAATTCTAAAATTTTGGAAGAGGATTTGTGTTCCCTCTATACCTGAGATAAAAAGAGAGTTATTGGATGATTCATATAGATCAATTTTTTCTATACACCAAAGTAGAACTAAGATGTATAGATATTTTAAGGAACATTTATGGTGAGATAATATGAAGTGGGAAATTTCTAATTATGTATCAAGATATTTAGTCTGTCAATAAGTGAAGGATGAAAGGAAACATCCTAAAGGATTCCTGAAACATATTCCTATTACTACATGGAAATGGGATAATATTAATATGGATTTTTTCACTATATTACCAAGGACTCTAAGAAAGAATAACGCAATATGGGTAATTGTTGATCGACTTACCAAATCTGCACATTTTATCTCTATAATGTAGGGTTTTCTAGTGGATCAACTTGAAATAATATATATTAATGAAGGTATAAAACTTAATGGAGCACCTATTTCAATTATTTCTGATCATGATCCACAATTTACATTGAAATTCCAGAAAAGTCTTCAGATTATTTGGATACCAAGCTTCATTTGACTACTGATTATCACCCTCAAAATGATGGGCAGTCTAAAAGGACCATTCAAATATTAAAGACATGTTGGAATTATTCTTTCTTGATATTCAAGGTATGTGGGATAATTATTTGTCTTTGGTAGATTTTTCCTACAATAATTGTTTCCATTCAATTATATAAATGGAACCATATGAATAATTATATAGAAAGATATGTCATACACCAACTTGTTGGGATGAATTTGGTGAAAGGAAGCTTGTAGGCTAAGATCTTGTGGAGGAAAAAACAAAAAAGGTAAAGACTATTCAAACCCATATCAAAGTACCTAAAATTTGGAAAAATTGTTATGCCATTAATCTAATGAAGGATTTGGAATTTCAAGTGGGAGATCATGTTTTCTTGAAAGTATCTCCATTGAAGGTTGTTATAAGATTTTGAAAGAAGTAGAAACTAAGACCCAGGTACATTAGTCCTTTTAAAATTATGGAGAGAATTGGAGCTATGGACTATCATTTAGAAATTCCACCTAGCCTTTCCAATGTTCATGATCTGTTCTACATCTCTTTGTTAAGGAAGTATATTCTAGACCTAATGTATGTCCTCACTTATGAACGAATATAATTGGAACTTGATTTATCTTATTGTGAAGAGCCTATCTAAATTCTAGAAACTAAAGAATAGTTGTTGAGGGATCAAATGTCTTAGATGGTAAAGGTACTTTGGAAAAATCATAAAATTTAAGTGGTGACATGGGAACTATAATTCAGATAGGCTCTTCACAATAAGAACTACCCAAATCTTTTTATGAGGTGAAATTCTAAAGATTTTATGCACGGAAGTTTTATAGGAGGGGAGAATGTAATGACCTAGAATCATATCAATGAAATTTCACTTCTTATAATTATTTCATATAGTATAAATCATATAAAATCACTTAGAGAAAACAATACAACATTTATAAATGAATAATGAATGAATTAAGAGGTATTTCTAGAAGTTAAGGAACCTATACCGATGAAATAGTAACTTGAAATTAGGTATAGTAATTTGACCCTTATGAATATTAAATTGACCAAATGAATAGTGACCTCACCCATGAAAGTATATATAAAATGTACGAATCTTATAAATGAAAGTATGTTATAATTATATCATGGTAAAAGTAAGTAAAATTTTAAAAATTATTAAGTGTTGGTATTTTTGTAAGTCATAATTATTTAATTACAATTTTATAATAAAAAAATGTTTTAAAATAAAATCTATTTTCATAAAATGTTTTCATAAATTAATATTTGTTTGTATTATGATTTTAATATAATTTTATGACACTTTAGTTAAATTTTCAAAGTTTTATAAAAGGAGTCATAATTTTAAAATCTGTATTTTTCAAGTAAATGGTGATTTTAATTAAAAATTAAATTTCTGAAATCTATAAAATTATTTTGATAAAATATAGTTCAATTTATAATTCTACATGTTGAAAAATTGATAGGGTCATTTTTTTGGGATTTTTAAAAAATACTTGATTTTTTGGTGAATAGTAAAATACGATAATTTACAATAAATGCTAAATACATAAATTTTTGAGTCATTTTGGATTTAAGGATAAGGTAAGAACCATTATTTAGAAATAATTTGCACTAGTTACTGTATTTAGTCACAATAATCAACACTATTTCTTATCTTGAGCCAAAATAATAAACCAAATTAATCAAAAAACACCCCTATCCTCTACTATAAATACCACCCCTCACCGTCTCTTCTACTCACACATTTCAAGCATTGTTACTTGTATAAATTATTCCAAATAATCTTCCCAAGACCATACCACATGTCTAAGAGCCTTTTTTCACAACAAAATACCAAAACCTTTTCCCTAAGGAGGTTCTCAAGGAGGAGAAATTCAAGAGGTAAAAACCTATTACCTTTTCATTTTATATATTTTAAAGTTCTTTTTTTCTTATATTCTGATAACCTCCACTTGTAAAAGGGGAATTATAACTCCAATATAATTTATATACTAAAATTATATCATGTTATTGGAAGATTCATCATCAAACTCCTTCATCTCTCTCTTTTATTCTATAAATGAAAACATCACCCATGATGTGTCAATTTACTAACATCATGGATAATGTATTTTTATTTTCCATTAAATCCCTTATGGATGGCCATAAAAACATTTTTATGGTTAAAAAAATATAATATATGTATTAAATCCTATTTAATGTTCTGGAACCATTATATACACATGATTTTAGTTAATAAAACAAAAATAGTTTGTGATGATTGAAAATCCACCAAAATAATCTAAACAATTATCTAATGATTTATCCTCACCCCAAATATACAAATGACTTATATAACCATTTAATATTCTGTATGTTCATTAATAACATATAAATTCAATTTTTTATATCTATTTTCAATTTATATGAACATCAATACTCATATGCAAGTAAACCGATCATGAAAACCAATAAAACAAACACCCCCGAACGATAAAATGGAATCTCAAAATCATAAAAAAGACTATAAATGAACTTAATAAAATTATATTAAATAATATAAACATAGAAAATGTTTTTAATTAATTAATTAATGTATTTAATTTTATTATCTATGACATTAAGGCCAATTGCAGAATACTTTTCGAAGATAAGGTAACAGTTTCTTCCCGAACCTCCATTTTCATTCAGATTATTATTTCTCCCTCTATACAACAATGTAATTATTTATTATTTTTATATAATTCTTATAAATTATGTTTCTAAATTTTAAAATCATGTATCCAAATCAGTTTATTTTTTTGACAGGAAATACATGTTTTACAATGTTCCCTTCTCAATTCTTCCTGATACACAAGCCCGATTAAAGGGAACGTCTCGATTTCTAAACCATTTTCAAGTACCATCCATAATCTATTTTAAGACACCATTATTTTAATAAAATCAATATTTTTTCATGAAAATTTATATTTCTTCATTACTAGTTTAATACAAACAATTATGATAAAAAAATGATTTTTCGAAAAGAACCTTTCTTTTCAAATTAAAAGGGGTATTTCTCTTAATAATTCCATAACGATTTTATTATAGTATTTTCATCTATTTAAAAACCTCTATTGAATTTTATGATTTATTGAGATTGAACTCTTATAATCATCATCTACTATATTTTATGGTTTATGATCAGTTTTTTATGGACGTACTATCTTTATACCATTCACTATACTACTCAAAATGGTTAGTGATTGTGTTTATAGACTGGGGAAAGTTATTTAAATTTAATATATATATGTTGTTTATATTAAACCCAATTAATATGAGGAATTAATTAGACTTAGTAAATGATGGGCAGATCCCTCTATATCCCCTCGATACATCGATAGGTTTTATGAGACAAAATAGAAATGGATTTTGGATGAGGACTAAACCATCAATTTTCAGATGTCTTGGACAAGGCCTCGATAGAATGTTTATGATGTATGCCATTATGAATTAACTAATTATGATATTAGTAATTTATAATTCACGTGATTATTCGACTATTATATTATCCATGGTTAATATTTATTCTCATGTGATTATTTATATGGAATTATATATTCAGCTTTTATTCTTACTATATTATGACCAATATTATGTTTTAATGACATGTTTTTTAGCCATTAAACATGCCTTATTATATATACTAGCTTATGCGGTATTACATACCCTTATAGAGCATCCGAGGTCACCCATTTCTTATATTTTATTTTCCCTTTGGATGTGAAGATGTATATTATGAATGACCTGCATGTATAATCTAGGAGTAATGGATGTTTCCAATGGAGTTTTTATATTGTTTTTTCTTTTTAATTTGTAATGTAAAACATATGTTTGTATATGGTTTCCCAAAACTACTAAAATATTCGGTTTTTCAGGATATGAATTCCTTGTTTATTATACCAATTTAATAAGGTAATGCCCTAAATCTGGGCAACTAGGGTCAAGGTCTTTATAGTTAAACCTTATAAAATCCCTAATTATGGTTTTGAATATTATAATGATGAAAAAGAAATGTAATATGATCTCAATTAAAAAGATATAAATACTATTATGTGTCGTTTTGGAACTGATGAATTTAACCATGTACCTCAATTTCCTACTACATTTGAGATGTGGAAGAATATTTCCATTTCCTATGAAGGAACTGAAAATATTAGAAAACAAAGGTACACTACTATGAAATTAAGATTTGATACTTTTTAGATGTGTGAGGATGAAACTGTCACTCAAATTAATGGAATATTGACAGATATTGTCAATAATATTATTTCTTTGGGAAATCCAATTTCACATTCAAAACAAGTGTTAAAAGTACTCAGAGCACTACCCTTTAAATGGAATGGAATATCCACAACTATACCTCAATCTAAACTTATGAAAAAATTAGTTATGAAGGAGTTTTTTTGAACTATAATAATGTATAGAGATGAGATACATGATGAAGCTAAAAATAATATGAAATATGAAGCATCTTCTCTCAAAAATACTATGGATTAATCATATAATTCAAATCATCTGGACTTGGATAATGATCTATTAGATCTTTTTAAGAAATTTGAAAACCATATTGAAATAAAAATAAAGTGGATGATGAAAATAGATGCTTTGAATGCAAGGGAAAAGGCCACACAAAAGACAAATTCTCTTTACTAAAAGATCAAAGGAAACCCAATTACAAGAAAAAATTCAAGAAATCTATGAAGGCTACCTGGATTAATACTTATGATTTGCGTGATAAATCTTGTATAGATTCTATGACTGAGTATAAAAATTAAATGATATGTCTTATTGCACATACATATCATGATGTGCAATATTCTTACTCTCAAAACTCTAGTTGTGAAAAACTATATTATGAATATTTAAATAAATATTATTTTATGCTACAAGAAAAGTATGAATTTTTAAAGAAACACCATAGAAAAATTAATAAATCTTATTATATTGTTCTTTTAGATAATGAAAATTTTTCAAAACAATTTTTAGTTTTAAAATCCAATTCTTCTAAAAAATCTTGTTATTTTAATGACATTAATATTCAATAATTATTGGATAAAGTTGATGATTTAAAAAAAATCCTCTAGTATTCTTATAAAAGGAGAAAAATATTTAAATCAAATCCTTGGAAAAAATAAAATACCAAAAGAAAAATTTGGAAAAGGAATCAATGGTGAAATACCAAAACTATATAAGAATTATTTTGTTACGGGTTTAAATAGAAATAAAATGTCTACTATTAATTTTTTTTATTATGGTATTAATGGTAACTATTAAAATGATTTATATTTTATAATACCTCAAATTTATGGTGTTAAAAGTGTTTATTTCTCAAAAGAATTGGTTAACTTGAATAGTATAATTTCTACTCAAAATAAACAAGGCCGTTTACCAAAATATTTAATTGATAACACTACTAGACCCAAAAGCATATGGGTAATGAAATGAATTTTTAATTGATGTTTTTTAGAATTATACCAATAGGATGAATTGTTAAATCTTTATGTGGTTGATCAATGGATATATGTTAAAGTATACACCAAAGGATTGAACATCTCTGAAGTAATTCGTTGTCAAAGAAAAATACACAATACTAAATTAACATATCCAAGAAGTATTTAATTTTCATATCTATATAGTTTTGGATAATTGAATGTCTTATATAGATAGGAATAAATATCATTTAAAATATTAATAAAATATCTTCTTTACTATTTAAATCTATTTTAAGTCTATGTTTATTATATTAATGATTTTTTTAAATCATCAAATATTTTTTTAGAAAATTGACTATTTGTTAGAAAATGTTTATGTTTTCATTTTTAAAATCATTCATATTTTTTGTTATTAAAATTTAGTTTTTTATGAAAACTTTAATACTCCTCTTATGTAATATCCAATTATTATTCTATATTTTTTAGATAAAGAAAATTGAACATCATCTGCATAGTGTTAGAACCTAACATTTCAACTTATTCTTAAAAATTTTAAATTATGAAGTCATATTCTTAGAATTATCATGTTCAAAATTTTCTAGAAAACCAGACACAAAAATATTAAGCATTGAATCACTTCAAGATAAAAAAATCATTCTTACAAAAAGATGCAAGGTAATTCTTCTGGTTTTCAACTTCGTATATTGAAGATTAACTTGAAAAATCTTCTGAAAGAAATAAGGAAGTTCAAATTCATGAGTAAAGGAAAGTATCCTCTTCCCAAATATCTTATGGAAGGATTATATTCAAAATTTACACTTTTAATAAATAAAAAGTAAATCTACAATCTGATTTCGATGTGTCTAAAATGTCATAAAAAGATCTACAGAAAGTATATGTATCCAAAATGGTTTTTGATTTGCTAAAAAAGGTGTATCAGAATATGAAACAAAGTTTGATCTCAAAAGAATAATTTGAACATTTCAAAGTATAAATTCTTATTCAAATGATGTTTCTTAGAAAATAATCTAATACCAAGCTAGATCTTGAGAAGATGAAACTATTTTTGGTTGAAGAGTGTTTGTCTTCTTCGTATCAAAGAACATCAAATGTTCAAAAAAGATTTGAATAATTGTGAATATTTTTAGCTACTCTTGGTGATAAAGAATGAAGTTTGGAAAGTTTATATGAATAATTTATTCCTTTATAACCTTTGTTTTTTATTTTTATATTTCAATTTAAAATTAAATATACTTTTTTGAAATATATTTTTTAGTAAATTTTTTATTAATTATGAACTATTATTTCGTTCATATTTTTTTTAGTCATATTACATTAAAAGGTATATTTTATTTAATCATATCATACAAAGTTTATTTCAAAAAATAATACTTTTATTTTAATTATTCAAAAAGTTTTACTTGTGAAAAATTAGTCAATTTTTTTATTATTACTTTATATGATATGATTTAGGGAGAATTTAAAGTAAATATTCATTTCATTCATTAAAAATTATATTAGACTTATTGCTTATTTTTTTCATGATTTTTTTGGGCAGGTTTACTTAAAATAATCTCTACTATTATCTTTTTGATGTCACAAAATGGGAAGAAGTTTATATCAATGTTTTTAGTTTTCATTTTATGGAGAAGAAGTTTTTATTCTAAAGTTTAAAATTATTTTGGGGACAATTTTTTATGAAGTTTATATTTGAAGTTTACATCATCATGTTTTTTAATATTGTCATAGGAGAGTAGTTTTTTATATATAAAGGGATAATGGGGGATAATTTTTCCTTTATAAATAAAATAAATGTTATACAAAATGGGGAATATTTATTTATTTTTAAATTATATTTCAATATGGTCTTTGATATGGGTTTTGTGACCATAAAAAGGGGGAGATTTTCGAGCATGTTTTGATTCAACAATTTTGTTAATTTCTTTTTGGGTTTGATTCTAAAAAAAACCCAGATTTTATTTAATATTGAATTTAATTTTAAGTGAATTTTAGTAAATTATTCCTCAAAATATTTATTTTGGAATCATATTCAAGTCATTGGTTTACTGGGAATATTTATTGATGTATTCAGGCTGTGTTTTACATATTCTGAAATCACTGTTCATACCCTACATTTATAGGAGTAACATAAGGAATGGAAACCCTACGTTTGGAAAAACATGTATGGATTATATACCCTATGTTATCAGTAAAGTATGGTTCTTGAACCCTATGCTTGAAATCAACTCTTCATTTGAGGAAGAAAATGTAAGGTACATCAACCCTAATTTGGTTATCAATCCTATGCTGTCAACCCTATGTTTGGAGTTTTGTCATCACGTAAAGGAACCATATTTTTGATTATTCAATGATAGAATTTTAAATATATTATATTACCTGTGATTTATATAATGATATTAGTAGACATAATGATCTATTCAAATCTCATTCACATCTAATTCAAAGGCTTATTATGATTGTTTTAAAGTTTCATATTCAATGGAGTAAATCAACTCTATTCTTACGATAAGTTATGATCTCTGTTGGACTCCTTATGTATTAATAATGTTTTAATGATCAAAAATCTTATTACTAACAATTAATCTCTTTATTATTTACAAATATTATGCATAAATATAAATCTAACTTATTATATCAAACCTCTGTATTTATCTTATAATGGTTAAGCTTAATTCATTCTATGCATATTATTGTTTAAGTTTAAATACAGATATTTGTCTAAGTATTAAGACACCGTGAAGTCAGACACAGTCACAGTCAAACAGACACTGTGAAGCCTAAGTCTCAGAAACCGTGAAGGACACACCATGACCTAGACACCGTGAAGGACACACCGTGATCGAGACACCGTGAAGGACACACTGTGACCCAGACACCGTGAATGACACACCGTGAGTCAGACACCATGACATGGGCACACCGTGAATCAAATACCATAAAGGAGACACCGGTTCAAAGAGAAATCGTTTGCACAACTAATGTGACACCGTTTCTTAAACTTTTTTTCAATATTATTTAAATAATACTAATGGTCATATTTGATGTTTTTAATGCAATTAATGTTATTTAATGATAGTTGTTGGTCTGTCAGGAAACTGTACCTCGTACCTATGGAAAGAAAATCATTCCTATTGTAGGAGATCGTGGAATATAAAGAATATTGAGCTGTAGTAGAGGATACGCTCATGCTTGACACGTCTCAACACACATACTACAATACACACGAGCTCTGTACTGAACTAAAGAACAATCCGGAGCACAAATGTGAAGAACACATTGATTGATCCTCAAATAAGTTCCATACATGCAATCCTACATTACTGAAGAACACAAAAAGTACTCTGGAGTTAAGAGAACATCTTCTCTCCTGGATAAACAAAAGCTGAACTACAACACTCTGTTTTTCAACAGAAAAACCAGAGAAGGACTCAAAAGCATTTTTGTTGAATCCAACGAGTCCAGAGTTGCACTGCCAATTAATAGAGCTTTCTTAACTTTCATATACTATCTCTAAGTGATTTATTATCTATTTTTGAGCAGTGTGTGTATCCTATTTATTTTACACACACACACTGTCTCCTGTGCTAAACTGGAGGATATAACAATCCTCACACCAAAACTCCTTACTCCTGTTTACCCACGACAACTGCGGAGGAGGTCCTTGCAAGGCCTGGTCTTTATTTTTGTTACCCACGAAGAACAATGGTAGAGGTCCCTGTGTGGCCTGGATAGTCTTGTACTATTGTTTAACCCGATCCAGGGTATGGATCAAATTTATATATAAATTTGAGAGGACTAAGTCTCTTCTTGAGACTAAACCTCTTGGTTACATCTATTGTGCATTTTAGTTTAAGTTCAAAATATACATTATCTAATTTATATTCCGCTTCTTATTACATTGAAATAAAAATTTGTTTTAAAGTTACTTTGATAGTTAATCTAGAAAGTTTTTGTATCTATTGTAAATCAGTAGGTTAGTTTCAAAAGATAATTTAATCTTCTGATTAGATTAACTGAGAACTAATCAATCTTTTGAGAATATAATTGAACCTTTACAGTTTTACAAATTCACTACAGTTTAACTTGTTTTTAAATTGGGGGATTTTAAGAGAAATATTTTTAACAGAAATTTTTAATTGGAACTCAATTCACCCCCCTCTTGAGTGTCCACTATGACCAAAATTTGGTATCAGAGGCTGTTTTTATTAATACAAGTTTTCAAAACATTCTGTTTTTCAACTGTGATTTTAGTGGCATCTTTAAAGATCTTAAATTTCTGTTAGTTATAAATTTTATCTCTTTAAATATCTTTTCTAAAATCTAGCTATGGAAAATAGACTAGAAGGTGCTACTACTAACAGGACACCTTTATTCAATGGTACAAACTATGCTCAATGGAAAATTAAGATGAAAATTCCTTTAGAAAGCATGGGTTTTGATATCTGGACTGCTATAGAATCTCAATATAAAATTCCAGAAACTGAAAGAACAACTTGGGATGAACCTACAAAAACTACTTAAAATAATAATTGTAATTATATGAATGCTTTATACTGTGCTTTAGGAGATGAGGAATTCAATAATGTCTTCTTATAAAATAACTTATGAAATTTGGGATACTTAACGTGTTTCTAATGAAGGAACAACCAATGTGAAAGAAATGAGATTAAATACATATACTATTAAATATGATAATTTTAAAATGAATACTGATGAACCTATTTCTGATATGTACCTCAGGTTAAATGAGATTGTCAACACTATGAGCTCACTTGGAAAGGATGTTCCAGCAAAGGAAAAAATCATGAGAATCTTGAGATGTCTACCAGACTGATGGAGAGGCACTTATGTTTCAATCAGAGAATCATGTGACATTGGATCTCTGCCTATCAAAGAATTAATTGGTAAGATTATGATGTATGAGGAAGAACTCAAGGTGAATAAGGAAAAAGATTATGAACCCAAGAGAAAATTCGTGGCATTTAAGTCTACTGCTTCAAAGATAAAAGACAAAGACAATGTTCAAATACAAACTGAAAGTTCAAAAAGTGAAAGTTCGGACTCTGAAAGTGATGCTGAAATGGCACAGATAGCCAGGAGGTTTAAGAAATTCTACAGGAAGAAGAAATTATTCAAAAACACAAACTACAAAGGTAAATTTGACAACAAAATTCACTGGAAAAAGGACTAAAAGAAGTCTGATAAGGAAGATGATATAGTATACTATGAATGAAAAAGTAAAGGACACATCAAGGCTAACTATCCAAAATTAAAATTCAAAAAGAAACATGATTATAAGGACAAGAAGTACAAGAAAGCTATGAAAGATACTTGGAGTGCTTCAAAAGACATCACAAGTGAATATGAAATTTCTGATTCTGAAAATAATCGTTCCAACATGTGTTTCATGACCAACACATCTGAGGTAACCTTAGATACTCATATTTTAAATTCCTATTATTCTGGAGTTGATGTTGAATCTGATTCTGATTCTAAAGATATGTATAAAGCTGAATTATTTGAATACTGTAACATGCTGGAGGAAACATGCAATGAACTTAAGGAAAAATATAAGTCATTAAAGAAACAACATTCTCTTACTGCAAATGTTAAATCCGCCCTTGATATAGAAAAAAAAGAATGCTCAACTGTTAAAGGAGAATACAGAATTGAAAATGTCTAATGAGCAACTTAGAAAGGACTTAGAAAAATTCACAAATGGAAAAGATACTCTAAATCAAATTCTAGGAAAGGAAGTTGCACAAAAATACACTACTGGGTTGGGATACCAACCTGGAAAAAGACAGTTCACTAAAACTCGATTTATTCCTAAATCTGGACAAAATTCTACTAGTTCTAATTCTAGAAATTCATATGCTTCAGCTAGTTATTCACATAGATATAGATCAAATAGAGTTTATCTTTCAAAATCTCTTGATTCTGTAAAATATATGAGAACCATAAGAAAAATTTGGGTACAAAAATCATTGATTGCTAACCTGTCTGGACCCAAGAAGATCTAGGTACCAAAGTCATTTCCCATCTAAATCTATTTTGTTGGAAACCTGTTTAAAGAGTTCCCACAAGAATACATGGTATTTGGACAGTGGATGTTAAAGACATATGTCTATGGATTACTCATGCTTCAAGAGCCTAATCAAGATTGATGGAGGCCATGTCACCTTTGGTGATAATTCTAAGGGAAAAATCATCAGCCTAAGACAAATTGGTAACACTAACTCAGTTTTAATTTCTAAAGTTTTATTTGTTGATGGAGTGAAATATAACTTGTTAAGTATATTTCAATTATGTGATGATGGATTTAATGTTAAATTTGAAAATGATTCTTGTAATGTTTTTAATTCTAATAATGTTTTAATATTTTATGCTTTAAGAAATGAAAATTTTTATGCTGTTGATATAAATTCTTTAGCTAAGAAAAATGTTACTTGTTTAAATGCTTTTCATAAAGAGTCTTGGTTATGGCATAGGAGATTAGGACACTGCAATATACACTCTCTTAGAAAACTAACTAGGAAGAAATTATTTAGAGACTTACCCAAACGAGAGTTTACAAATTTCAAAGTTTGTAATCCCTGTCAAAAGGGAAAACAACACAAAATCTCTTTCAAATCAAAGAAAGAAGTTTCAACTTCTCTACCTCTTTAGTTGGTTTACAGGGACTTGTTTGGACCATCTAGAGTTTCTAGCTTAAATGGTAAGCACTATGTCTCTGTCTTAGTGGATGACTTTTCAAGATATACTTGGGTATATTTCTGAGCCCACAAAAGTGAAGCTTGCTCTTACTTTGTTAAATACTCCAAGTCTGTAGAAAACCTTAGTGAACTTAAGATTAAAACACTGAGAAGTGATCATGGCTGTGAGTTTTAAAATCAAGAATTTGAATATTATTTCTCACACAATGGCTATAGTCACAACCTTTCTGCTCCTAGGACACCTCAGCACAATGGTGTAGTATAAAGAAGGAATAGAACCCTTCAAGAAATAACAAGAACTATGCTAAATGAGTATGACCTGCCTATTTATTTTTGGGTTGAAGCTATAAATACAGCTTGTTATATCATTAATAGAGTCTTATTCCAACCTGTTATCAAGAAGACCCCTTATGAACTATGGAATAATAGAAATCCTAAGGTCAATTACTTTAAAGTTTTTGGCTGTAAAGTATTTATTCTTAATACCAAGGATAATCTGGATAAGTTTTCTTCTAAGAGTGATGAAGGAATATTTTTAGGATATTCTATAACTAGCAAATCCTAAAGAGTTTTCAATAAGAGAACCAAGTGTGTGGAATAATCTGTTCACATCAAATTTGATGAAACTGATCCACATGAACGTAAGTCATCTCTTGAAAATCTTGAAGAAGATTTATCTATTCTGAACCTTAATGATAAAATCAATGAACCTGATGTAAAGACAAAAAGTTCTAGAAATATTTCGGAATCTGCTCCTAATGAACCCGAACCTAGAGAAGAACCTGAAATTTTCAGCACTACCTTTACTAGATCAACTAGGATTTTAAAGAATCATCCTTTATATGATGTTGTGGGAAATCTGGATAGAGGGACACAAACTAGAGATTCTCTTAGAAATCAGGTTGAACATCAAGCCTTCTTGTCACAGCTTGAACCTAAAAAAATTGATGATGCTATTAATGATGAATTTTGGGTAATTACTATGCAAGAAGAACTCAATTAGTTTGGAAGGAATAATGTTTGGAAACTAGTAGAAAGACCTAAGGACACTTTCACCATAGGCACTAAATGGGTGTTCAGAAATAAAGTAGATGAAGCTGGAAATATAGTTAGAAAAAAGGCTAGATTAGTTGCACAAGGCTATAGTCAAGAGGAAGGAATTGACTATGAGGAGAATTTTTCTCCAGTAGCCAGACTAGAAGCCATTTGAATCTTACTTGCTTATGCCGCACATCTAAATTTCAAACTATATCAAATGGATGTTAAGAGTGCATTCTTAAATGGATATATTACTGAAGATGTTTTTCTTGAACAACCACCTGGATTTATAAACCCTCATTTTACAAATCATATTTTTTAATTATCAAAAGCTTTATATGGTTTAAAACAAGCTCCAAGAGCTTGGTATGATAGATTAAGTAATTTTCTAATTTCTAAAGTTTTTAAAAAAGGAATAGCTGACCCTACTCTTTTTATAAAACAAATTTCTAAATATGTTTTGGTTGTACAAATTTATGTAGATGATATTATTTTTGGATCTTCAAAACTTCTTTATGCACTTATTTTTCTAAAATGATGCAAAACGAATTTGAAATGAGTTTAATGGGTGAACTAAAATTATTTCTTGGATTTCAAATCTTTCAAAACAATGATGGAATTATTTTAACTCAAAGTAAATATACTAGAGATCTTTTAAAACATTTTTGGATTGGATAACACTAAAAGTAGTGACACTCCCATCAGTACCACCTGTAAGATGAATCTCGATGAAGATGGAAAATCTATTGATCAAACCACTTATAGAGGAATGATTGGAAGTCTACTCTACTTGGCTGCTAGTCATCCTAATATTATGTTTAGTGTGTGTATGTGTGCTCGTTTTCAAGAAAATACTAAAGAGTCACATTTAAATGCTGTAAAGAGAATTTTCAAATACCTCAAGCATACTCCCAATTTAGGACTGTTCTAACCAAAAAGAAAATCATTTGAACTAGTTAGTTATTCTGATACTGATTTTGATGGTTGGAAGTTAGATAGAAAAAGCACCTCTGGAACATGTCACTTTTTAGGCAAGACACTAGTATCATGGTGTAGTATGAAACAAAATTCTGTTGCATTATCTACTGCAGAAGCTGAATACATAGCTGCTGGCAGTTGTTGTGCACAAATTTTGTGGATGAAACACACTTTACTAGACTATGGATATAAATTCTGACATGTCCCAATGAATTGTGACAACACAAGTGCTATTAACATTTCAAAGAATCCTGTTTCACATTCTAGGACAAAGCATATTGATGTAAGACATCACTTTTTGAGGGATCATTACCAAAAAGGTGATATCACTTTAGAATTCGTTGGTAAAGAATATCAACTTGCTGATATATTCACTAAACCATTAAATTTTGGGAGATTAGACCACATCATACATGATCTTGGTATGATTAACCATAAATAGACATATTACAGATCATACTATTTACTATTTTACTATATTTTACTTTATGGTTTCATGTTCACTATTTCTCAGTTACTGTTTCATTTTTACGGTCT
Source organism: Viscum album (assembly GCA_963277665.1). Taxonomy (NCBI): domain Eukaryota; kingdom Viridiplantae; phylum Streptophyta; class Magnoliopsida; order Santalales; family Viscaceae; genus Viscum; species Viscum album. Next base: position 1,418,639,852 of record OY728129.1, on the reverse strand, counting down.
CACAGTTAACACCTTGTGTTCACAGTCTGTCACCTAACTGTCTCACTGTGAGAGAAAAATTCACTTACTGTCTCACCATGACTGCACAGAATGGTCACTGTCTCACCATGAAGACCATCAACTGTCTCACCGTGACGACTGTTTCTCATCGCACCATAACGCCTATTCACGATCTCACTGTGAATATTATTTATATATTTATTTTAACCCTCATCACAGTAATTTTTTTTCACCACTGTTTACTTTCCTCTGTTTTTGTTTTTATGACGTTTGACATTCCCAAATGATAAAACATAAGGGTTTTCACTCGGTTCCTTACCCGAGCTCTGTCCTGCTCACTCTCTCGAACCCTCTTTACCTTGACAACCTTATCTCTTTCTCTATCACTTGAATCTTCAGTGGATTCCTAGAATGAAGCATCCATATTCACCCTCATATGAGAAGCACTACTCTAATAAACAAAAGAGGGCACCGAGGATAGCACCCGAAGGACACCTGAATCCGAACCTTGAAAGTCGTACCGTAGTTCCTAAGAAAGAAATTTTCCTTGAGTGGATGCTGTCTAGAAAGTTTTTGGTCCTAAAAATTTTAAGAGAACAAAGATGGCACGAATGGTTCTCTAGACAAGATAGACCAATTTATTCGAGGTTGGTATCTCAATTTTACCAGTATGTAAAGTTTTCCTTTGATGCTGGAGAAATCTATATGGTAACAAGCTGGGTCAATGGACAATAGCGTTCGTTTTCTTCAAGGTTATGGGCTGCATGTCTGAGGATTCCACATGAAGGAGTGTGTGATGATTACCAGAGAGACCCTCCTCCTTCAAGTGACATATTTAACCTAGAGAATGATTTGGAAATCCTGACTGGAAATGGCACCAAGCGAAGGGCCATAGCAGCTAAATTAAATGGGGAGTCAAGACTGATGTTCAATTTTTTTCAGAATTTGATTTGTCCAAGGAAAGAAGATTTTTCTGTAATGAAGTATCATGATGTGTTCCTGATTAACCTATTAAATAATGTCCATAAGATCAATCTTTGAAAATATGTCATTAACCACATATGTGAGCTGATTAAATTCACTTCCAAATCCACCTCCTTATTTTACTCAAGGATGATTTCGGCCATGTTAGTTTCCAAAGGAGTGGTTGGACCGAATGAATAAAATCTAGAGGATTTTGATTTCTGTTTATACAAGCCTATCATGAGAAGGATGAAAATTAATTGGAACCCTTGGAATAAGCAGTGGGTTGAGGATAATGATCAACTTTATAAGAGGTATAATACTGTTGATTATCCAAGAAGGCCAAAGAAACTAACTGACCCTGGTTTGGAACCAGATGAAGTGGCTGAGTACCCAGAAGAGGAAGTAGAAGAATAAGAGGCTGAAATAAATCAAGAGGAAGCATCTCCTATTGAGAAAGAAAGGACTGATGTCCCTGCTGATGTTCCTGCTGAAATACCTCTTAGAGAGGAAGTTGTTGTTGTTTTTAGAGAAGAATAATCTCCTGTTGTTCTTGGAGAGGAAGAATCTCCTGCTTCTAGTGAGGATGTTGATCCAAAAACTCATCCTAAGGCTGCAAGAGAATTGGTTTTTCCTGTTTTTGAGCAGCAAGCCATGGAAGAGCCTGGTGGTGTAGAAGACCTTCCTGTCGTGGAAGAAGCTGATCTAGGAGAAATACCTGCTAGGGAAAATGTTAATCGAGAGGATCTCCCTATTGAAAGAGAAGCAAGTCTGGAAGCACAACCAGTGGAACAATCAGTTCCTGAGTACATACCCTCTACTGAAGAGAGGATGAAAATTTCCTTTCAGCTGACAAGGCAAGAATTTGCTGAAGAGATTAGAGCTAATCCTGTGGATCTTGATCATGCAGTTGTGCCTCAAGAATCTGAAATGGAAGAAAATTTTGAGGGGGAGGGACCTCAAAACCTTGAGATTTATGAAGCTGGATCTACTGAAGATTCTCAACCAACTGTCACATTTTCTGTGTATAATCAGTATGAATTTCCAAGATTTTATGATGTGAGTGAATCCCAACAAGTGAGTGCAACTGGTATAGATCTCTCTTCTTTGTTTCAACTGAGGTCAGTAGCTCACCCAGAACCAGAACTAGAGCCTCAACCTCAACCTCATTCTGAATCTGAAACTAGTTCTAAACCGCAACTAGAATCTGCATAAAAACATGTACCACTACCTTCATCTACTCTCTTACGCGAGCAACAATCTTTTGTAACTAATGATGACCTGAAAGTATTTGGAGAGACTATCTTGGCTATAGTTGAGAAGATTATATCCTCTCAACCTCTTTCAGTGACTCAACTAAGTAAAGAAGATGCATCGATTCTTTTGGAAAATATTATTCTGCATATTCAACCAAGGATGATCCGTGAAATACAAGAAGTCAGAGTTGAAAATAAGTTGCTTAGTGCTGATGTTGCATATTTGAAAGGTTTGGTGGAAAACCTGCAAACAGAATTGTCTTCAAGATCAGAGCTTTCTCCTGATTCTGCTCCTGTCCCTGTTACTGCTTCTCCTGAACTAGATGTTTCCAACCTTTCTAGAGATATTGTGTCTCAAGTGCATCCTTATCTGTTATCATTTGATGAAAATATTGGAACCAGACACACAGAGATGCTGAAATGCATGTGAGAGCTTTTAGAAAATCTGAATAAGCTCATAGATTAGTACACTGGATGTTTGCAGAAAGTTTTGAAACAACTCAAAGTTCTAAATGAAGCTATCAAGGCTTCTTCTCCCTCTGGTTAGACTTCTGTTTCCTTTTTGGATGATTCTGTGCTTATATCCATAATCAAGGAAGAAATTCAGAATGCTTTCAGTAGCTTTGATCTATCTCCTTTGTCAGAAGTGGTTAAGAACAGTGATCAAGCTTTGGACCTGGTTAGAATTCATTCCAAATTGCCAATGATGCTCAACTAGAGATCACCAAGAAGAAAAAATTTTATCTCACCCGGATTTTCTGTAAAAGTGACATGATAAATCACTTTAAGTATCTTGTGGAAAATCTGAAAATCCCTCCAGTAACTCAAGATTTTAAAACTCATGTTTAGAAGCTTACAGAGTTCACCATATTTTTGGAAAAATTCATAGAGAATAAGGACGATTTTGAAAAGGCTATGCAATATGGTGGAGAAATCATTACTGATTTCATCAATATTTTGAAGCCATATCTTCATGTGCAGAGTACAACTATAGTTTCACCAGCTGCTGCCCCTCTTTGACCAGGTTTACCTACCCTAGCCTCAACTGTTATGTCAGTCATCCAAACCCTCTCTCAGATCAGACCCGTCATTCTTTCTCAACCACAGACTAGATCTTATACAGATCCTACCTTGGCTCCCTCCATATTTGAAGGTCTACCTTTACCATCTTTGTCTACTACCTCCATGCCTTCTTCTACATCAGCTCCAGCTGCTGCTGAAAAAGGAAAAGAGACAGTAAATACATGATTAAAACCAATGTTTCTTAATTTTTGATGGGATTTCCTTTATTGTTTACTGTTTTTATTTCTCCTGTATGTTTTATTATGAACCTTCTTAAAGAAAAATGCAGTGTTTCACTCCATTCTCTCTACTTTTTGATAATCCCAAAAGGGGGAGAAATAGTGAAGAGTTATCTCTTAGTATTTTATCTATTCTTTTTTATATATGTTATTTTCTCTAATGTTGCATTTCATTTATATTTTAACTATAAATGATTTGTGATCATCAAAAAGGGGGAGATTGTTGGACTCCTTTTGTATTAATCATGTGTTAATGATCAAAAATCTTATTACTGACAATTAATCTCTTTATTATTTACAAATCTTATACATGACCATACATCTCACTTATTGTATCAAACTTATGTATTTATCTTATAATGGTTAATCTTAATTCATTCTATGCATATTACTGTTTAAGTTTGAATACAAATATTTGTCTAAGTATTAAGAAACCATGATGTCAGACACAGTCACAGTCAAACAGACACCGTGAAGCCTAAGTATTAGACACCGTGAAGGACACACCATGACCTAGACACCGTGAATGACACACTGTGACCTAGACACCATGAAGGACACACCATGACCTAGACACCATGAATGACACATTGTGAATCAGACACCATGACATGGACACACCGTGAATCACACACCGTGAAGGAGACACTGGTTCAAAGAGACACCGTTTGCAAAACTACTGTGACACCGTTTCTTAACCTTTTTGTCAATATTATTTAAATAATACTAACAGTCATATTTGATGTTTTTAATGCAATTAATGTTATTTAATGATAGTTTTTGGTCTGTCAGGAAACCGTAACTCATACCTATGGAAAGAAAATCATTCCTATTGCCAGAGCTCATGGAATATAAAGAAGATTGAGCTGCAGTAGAGGATACACTCATGCTTGACACGTCTCGACACACATACTACAATACACATGATCTCTGCACTGAACCAGAGAACAATCCTGAGCACAACTATGAAGAACACATTGTACGATCCTCAAAGAAATTCCATACATGAAATCCTACATTACTGAAGAACACACGAAGTACTCTGGAGTCAAGAGAACATCTTCTCTCTTGGAGAAACAAAAGCTGAACTATGACACTCTGTTTTATAACAGAAAAACCAGAGAAGGACTCAGAAGAATTTCTGCTAAATCCAATGAGTCCAGAGTTGCACTGCCAATCACTAGAGATTTCTTAACTTTCATATACTATCTCTAAGTGATTTATTATCTATTTTCGAGAAGTGTGTGTATCCTGTTTATTTTACACACACTGTCTCCTGTGCTGAACTGTAGGATATCAGAATCCTCACACCAAAACTCCTTACTCTTGTTTTCCCACGACAACTGTGGAAGAGGTCCTTGCGAGGCCTGGTCTTTATTTTTGTTACCCATGAAGAACAGTGGTAGAGGTCCCTGCGTGGCCTGGATAGTCTTTTACTATTGTTTACCTCGATCCAGGGTGTGGATCAAATTTATATATAAATTTGAGAGGACTAAGTCTCTACTTGAGACTGAACCTCTTGGTTACATATGCTGTGTATTATAGTTTAAGTTCAAAATATATAGTATCTAATTTATATTCCTCTGCTTATTACTTTGAAATAGAAATATGTTTTAAAGTTACTTTGATAGTTAATCTAGCAAGTGTTTGTATCTATTGTAAATCAGTAGGTTAGTTTCAAAATCTAATTTAATCTTCTGATTATATTAACTGAGAACTAATCAATCTTTTAAGAATCTAATTGAACCTTTAAAGCTTTATAAATTCACTACAGTTTAACTTGTTTTTAATTTGGTGGATTTTAAGATAAATATTTTTAACAGATATTTTTAATTGGAACTCAATTCACCCCCCTCTTGAGAGTCCAATCTGACCAACAATCTCTCTTGAATATTTTTGAATTCAAATATTCCTAATTTATTCTATGAAATTTTTGGAGTTGGTTTGACCTGGAGATGTTAAATTAATAGTATAAATATCAATATTCTCTTCATAAAAAAAGATATTAATATACATAAATGATGATATATATAAAAAGTTTTATGTCATTTCCTTCTGATCTACACTTGGGAGACATATATGTTTTGATCTATCATCTCACTGTTGTTTCTGCTATCATTTCTACTGTAATTATCATCACATATTCTTATAAAAGATTGATGACAATATTTCCATGGATACACTTTGGAGACATACATGTCTAAACATCTTTCTGGTTTTTTCTATATCACTATTTAAATAAATCCTACATGGTGTTGAATATCTATTTACTACTATGCTTTATGGAAGATCTATATACATCTATCAATTGTTACTGTAATTGTGAAGATTAATATGTATCGTTAAAAAAATTAATCTCAATTGATTTAGTGGAGTTTCGATTTCTTGAACTCAATCATGGTTAAGTGTCAGATTCTTGCACTAAGATATGGATTTACAGTTTCTTTTAATTGAACTAGAATGCTCTATAAATCCTTTTTGTAAATGTGTCAACTGCCTGCACTCTATTTTTGATTAAAGGTATTACGATAGTAGGACCGAGAGAAAATCACCAATCTCTTGGAGTTAGGCATCTGTATAGTGGACTAAGGTATATTTGTGCCTTGAACCACTATACAACAATGTGTTTATTTCCTTTATTTATTTCCACTGCTCACTCATCTTTGAGAGAAAAGGAAACGAATGATGCTTAATAAGAGAGGTGTTCTGAATCTGTTTAAGTTTTGAAAAACACAATTCACCCCACCTCTTGTGTCTTTTTATTCATCAATTTCATCCAAAACTAATATTATAGAAGGGACCATCATATCTATTCACGTTTTAATATTAAATAGCTATAATAATATTTGGCTTGAGACTGACTCCTCCTTCATAGTCCATACTGTTCAACTAAATTCATCCTCTCTTTCTTAGAGGTTAACAGTGGCAGGGGGGATTTTTTTCTTTATTTCATGAAAATTAATTTTATGGTATCTCATATTTAATGAGATGGTAATTCTATTTCAAACATTTTTTCAAACATGGTAGTTAGTTCATGATCATATTACTAATATCTAGAATCGTCGAAGTCAACAGAGGAGCGCATTTTTCTTGAAATTTACAAAACTATATATTTCCTATTTTCTTAATTTTTATTCCCTAGAGTTACATTATAGGGTAAATGTTATTACTATTATATATATATATATATAATTTATTTAGAGTTAGGATAAATTGGAGTCTCTATTGAGTAAATTTTCTATAGGTTGAGGGACTTTGGATTGAAATTTTCACTAATTTGTAGGCTTATGCCTTATTCTGGAAAGTTGGGATTTGACTATATATGGAACTAGACATAGTCATGTGATGATTATCAATTTCATATAATTATAAATATTTACATGAAATTCGCATATACCTTATGCAAAGGATGCATTTGGATATGTGTGAATATGTTTTGCTTCAATTTTTGGGTGAGTAACATAAATTGTGGGTTCTGTAAAGAGTGAAACATTAATATCATGTAAACATATTAATTTGGTGTATGGAATAAGGATTGATAAACCAAATCATTATAAATACATAAATGTATAAATCATGAGATAATAAATATTTCATTTGATGGAATAGTTATGAATTTAATATGCTTGTGATGTATATTAAATTAGAAAAAAATTAAAGAAAACCACAAAAATACTAAGTGTGAGATTAATTTCAATGTAGAACTAGTAAATACCTCAATTATTTAGTGTGGGTGACCCTAGGAGTCATGTGTAAATATTTTATATTGGAAAATGGTTACAAATGGAGTCCTAGTATTCACTATTATGAGACATTTTCACTAGTTATGATGATAAATTTCATTCATTTATTTCTTTCAATAACAAATCATTATGATAATGAGATATGTTAAATGGATATAAAAACAAATTTATTTAATGAAAACTTATTTAATGGTGTTTATATGATAAAACCTGAAGGTTTTATAGTACCAAATGAGTCTTCTATGGTTTATAAGTTACAATGGCCCATTTATGGATTAAAGAAATCTTCTTGTAGTTGGAATATCTAGTTTGATAATTTTATAAAGAAGAATGGTTTCATCAAGAACATAGATGATTCTTGTGGATACAAGTATATTAGTGGGAGTGTAGTGGTATTTATGATATTTTATGTAGATGATATACTTCTTAATAGAAAAGATATCCTTAGTTTACACTTCATAAATATTTTGTTGGGAAAATTATTCTTGATAAAAAATATGGGTGAATTAGCCTACATACTAGGCACAAATATCTATAAATATAGATAAAAGAATCTACTTGAATTGAGTAATTGATTTTAAGTTATCAAGTGGTTTATCATAGATTACTCCAAAAGGGGTCGTTACCAGTGTTACATAGAATGAATCTTGTGATGATTCATGATATTTATAAAGAGTTATAAGGGATGGGTAGAATTATTTATTCATTCTCCATTGGATATATCATGTTTTCTATATATGTACTTGAATCCATGTTGCCTATGTTTTGATCATAACAAAAAATACCAATATAATCATGACGGGTGACTCAATAATTTTCAATAATTTTATTATATAATTAAGAATAAGTAAGGATATGTTCCTGGTCTTTGAATGTGAGGATGATATCATTGTAAAGGGTTACACTAATACTAGTTTTGAATATGAAAAATATGATATGAGATCCCAATATTGGTTTTTATTTTTCCTAAATGGTGAAGATATCAATTAGAATATTTCTAAACAAGAAAATAAAGCATACTCGACAATATAGGTATAGTAAATCATTGGATCAGATTTTGTGAAGGAATCTATTTGGATCAAGAATTTTATCACTAAACATGGGGTGGTTATTAACATTGTTGAGGAAATTGGGTTTTCATATGAAAATAATGGATCCATTAATTAGGTTAAGGAACCCCAGCCTCACCAAAGGGCTAAAAAAATATTTCACAAGTACTATCTCATTTGAGAGATCATTGAAAGGGTCCATGTAAAGATATATTGGGTGGTTGTAGAGAAGAATATAGTGAATCTATTGATAAAAATATTAGTGTAGAAAAATCATGAGGGTGATTTTTAATTTCTTGGAATATGATACATGAACTATTGGTTATAATGTTTGTAAATTTTTTTATAGTTTTATAATAAAATAAATATCGATTTATCATTTATCCATTAATGCTACAATTTTTATTACATGAATATTGTAATGATAATATTCTCGCAAAGTATAACTTTTTGTTTTCCCTAATTTATGATCACCATGAATTATTATGGGTTATGATGATATTTAAATACTAGTGTGAGTATAATCTTATAATTTATATAAATATGTGTATATGATATATGAATTATAGACTCATTAGATAATAAGTTAATAAATTTTAGTTGGAGTGATCCACTAAAGTATATTACATGGAATCTTATTTAGTCATTTATATAATTAAAGATGTATGCTTATTATGAATTCTTATTAATCGAGGTTAGTGAGATACCTAGCATGATAAAATTAATAGTATGATACATTTCTTATGAAATTCTTGAGGCTTAGATAATAAGTTGGTTGTTGGTTATGTTTCTAATCATATCATCAGGTAGTGCTCAACCAAGAGTGGAGTTTTCCACTCATATAATGAGAAAATACATCCAAGCCCATGATTGAATTAGACTAAGGAAATTATCATCCATGCTTAGTTGAGTTACATGAGATGTGGTCATCCACTTATATATGGGAGATGGGATGCACTCATCTTCTAGTTGAATGACATGTAATGTATTCATCAACCTGGTTAGTCTATTTTGGATAATCATTAATACATGAGATGGACTACATGAGATTGACATGTTCCATGCATAGTGGTCTCTCAATGTCCTGGATAAAAGTATTATATATGTACACATATACTGTATATGATATATCTTATGATGAAAATGTTAATATGGAGATATGATTATATTTGATTGAGAACACACCAAACCCCTTTGTTTCTTGAGTAGTACTAATGTTTTTTAGAGGATTCTATTTCCTTGTATCTATAAGATTAGGATTTTATATTTATTATTAATACTATAAAGTCCCATAGGGTCACATATTTAGGCTTAAGGATAAGGATCAAATTTTGTATATAGTGTTTGTTTCAAAATTAAGAGAGTTTGATAAACTACATTCAAAAGAGTTTGGATGAATTCATAAATATTTTTTATGTTTTTAATAAATAACTTGGGATTTTAGTGTAAGTTGGAGATTGTTGTAAATTCACTAAAATAAGTATATCTAATTATATGATATCCTTGAACTATGTCCTGTGATATTCCTATGATGAACATCACAGATTAAGATATATCCCTATCATAAGAGGTATCAAGATTACACTTCCAACCACTATCATAATATTAAATGGTCTTATGATATGGGATGAAAGTTCATATCCACTTTCATATCTTTGACTCAATTTACCTTTTATTATGAATCAATGGGTTGATTCATTTATGGATTCACATAAATGGAATAATTGTTTGAAACACTCAAATGACTATGAATCACCTAAAATATGTACATTATTATAATGAATTTCGGTTGTTATGTGATGTAATCCAATTCTTTACTAACTTAAAAGAAGAAATGGAGAATATATAAAATAATAAAATCCACCTTTTGGATGTTTTTGACATTTATAAGACACAACTAAATCTATCTTCCTCAATGTTCACTATTTTCCTTCACAGAGAAGGTGATAACACTATTTTGTTTCCCAGAGGTCCTCTCACATTGTATAAGGATCCTAATGGACCATGTACAACTTATGGATGTGGGAATCATTTTTTTATCACTTGGTGATACCTATCAAACAAAATATATCATTTTTGATAATTATATATATCACTGTGAAAAATATACACTATTTTTTGTTTTCATTTTTTATATTTGTTTTATTGATGATTGATTTAGAATTATAATAGGTTTCTTCCATTGTGTTGATCATATTAAAATTTCCAAAATTCCATCAAATGAAACGTTGGTAAATACCCCTTTCTGGGAGTTTTCTGCACTAATTTTTTTTAATTTAATAATATGTGTGTTTTGACTTAGTCTAACAAACTGTTTGATATATATCTATCGATCTGCATATATTTTATGTAAGTTTCTTCACCCACATTATTTATATAAAATAAATTTATCAACCATACCTTTATAGAATTTAAATTGAGGATTTAATTTCTAATATGAAGTATGTCTATATAATTGATAATTTAAATATGTTATTAAAGTGGGAGGTAGAATGAAAAAGTATAATTAGGGGGTCTAAAGTGATGGATCCCATGGGAATCATTGAGAATAATTTTTTTTTTCAATTTAGGGGAAGGGAGACTAAACATTCATAAATATTAAGAGTTTTTCTTGATCAACTTTTTCATATAGGAGCTCCACCACCTTGTTTACCTCCTTCTGAGTGTGAAGAATCCTCACATTTTCATTTAGTAGTATCCTATACTCCTATATTAGGTATGGGAAGGACCAATAAAGAAGGGAGAAACCTAATAGATATTTAACTACTAGATTCAAGTCGGATTCCACTAAGGAAAATGAGATTATGTAGATGAAGTATAGGGTTAGATTGAAATGTATGTCCTGAACCTCTATGATGAGAGAGTTTCCTTCTCCATAAAGTCACTAAATTCCATAAAATAGGAGCCCTTGACATCATGAATTATAACCATACCTCATGAGACACCATTATCACATGTTTTTGTCATTTTATGGACATTAAGAGAGATGAATGAATGGGAAAAAACCTTTATTTTAGCACGAAAAACGATTTACAAAAGTCCCCTCCCACACCTCCCTTTATTTATCACAAATATAGTTATTAAGAATCTCTCACCATATAAAATGATATTTGTGGGATTTGATTTTGAATGTAGGAATCTCTCCAAAGGAATTTTTTTATAGGCATGGTGTATGAGTACTTATTTGACACAAATCTCCCACTAACCACCACCAATTCCCACCTACACCAATCGACACCAAAGGTATAGTTCTAGTATATGTAGCATCCATGATATAATTATATGGTGGGTGGAGTTAGTGCACCAAAAACCTATCATGGAATCTAGAATAAAACCCCATGAATTCCCCCTCTATCTCTAATCTAATGGAGCATCTTCAATGGTCCATCATATCCATTTGATCCATCACTTCATGTATCCAATGATAATAAATTTCAATGTTCTTCATACAGGAATGGTATATGGAGTTCTTACCCATGTTCAATTCAAAATTTCTTCCACAATGAACCATATACTCCTTTTTGAAACTGATCTCTTGGAGAAAACTATTTATCCATAATATCTCCTCGCTAGCTTTAAAATCGAAAATGTACCCTGATTCTATCATGGATAAAGAGACACACATTTTTAACGTTGAATTCCATGATAGATATCCTCCTAAAAAAGTATATATGTATCTTGATGTAGATTCCCTAATATTATCATGTCCAACCATATCTAAATCAATACTCCCCTCCAAGAGAGGGTTAGCTCCCACATAGTGAAAACATAGCAAAAAATTACTTTTAAGATACCTCAAAATCCACTTTACTGCATCCTAGTGCTTCTTTCTAATATTTAAGAAAAATAATCTCACAATCACCACTTCATGGGAAATTTATAGACTCATTCTCACCATAATGTACATCAATATTCTAACTATTGAGGAGTATGGAATCATCTCCATCATCTGGATTTATTCCTTGGACAAAGGACAATAAATCTTGATCAAATATAGATGACTAGGAAGTGGAATTATCACAGGTTAGCTCAATCTATATTGAAATGTTTTAGAAAACATTCAACATACTTATCCTGAGATATATGTAACAAACTCCTCTTTCTATCACAAATGATATATATCCCCAAAATCTATTGAGATTCTCCCAACTGATTCATGAAAAAAAAATACTTGTATAACTCATTCTTTTACTATATAATCTTCACTGAATCCTTCCCAATGATAACATGTCATCAATAGAAGAAGAAGATTAAAAAAGTTACCATCATGAAATATTTGGTTATAAACACACTGGTATACCTATGTACACCTGTATCCATGACTCACCACAAATTATTAAAACTTATTATACCATTTTATGGGATATTATTTTAGTCCGTATATACTTTTCTTGAACTTACATATGAGGTTTTATTGTCCAAAAACCTCAAATCCTCTGGATGATTCATATAGATCTCTTCAGAGAGGTTACTTTGAAGAAAATATGCCTTCACATATATATATTCAAGCTCTAGGTCCAACCTTGAAACCAATCAAACAAATAATAGGATTGAATGCATCATATATATAGTTGAAAAGATCTTGTCAAATTTATATCCTTTCTTATTAAGGAATCACTTGACCAATAACTGAGATTTGTACTTGAAATACTTTCTACTACCATACTTCTTTATTATAAAAACCCTTTTTTTATTAATAAATTATTACCTTTAGGTAATTCCAAAAAATAATATGACCTATTATTTGTTAAAGAATCCATATCATCCTCCATTTCATGTATCCACTTGAGTTTATCAGGATAAGACACTGTAGATACCCAATATTGACGTACATGGAAATTACATTTCTTTTGCGGAATACTTAATACCTAATAGAAACAAATTCTAAAAGACCGTATCAGTTTAGTGTTTTTGGAAACTTATAACATAATATTCTAATCATTGTGAAAGATCTTCAACATCTCCCATAAGGATCTTCCCATTTTTGTTTTCTTATCTAAAACCTTTATTTATATCCTTGGGAAAAGAAAATATAAAAAGGGTGAGCTCAAATTCTCATTAAGGGTAAACATGGGGAAAATAAAACAAACCATAAACATTTAAACTTAAAAACATGAACATAAAGTTTAAAAATCAAAATCTTTGAGTCATGAAATAAATATTGGTAAAAGGTATAGAGTATAAAAGAACATTAACCATGATATAATAACATGGGAATAAAACATGGAATTATGGAAAACCATTAATAAAATAACATGATTTACATAGTAGAAAAGGCATTGTTTCCAAGACCATCATTGTGGACAAATTTTATTACTGAACTAGGTTTACTTGTTGTTCCAACCATGTATTACTAAATCAGATTTACTTTCCATTCCAGTCATGTCTATCTCATGAGATATAAATCTTTATCCAATGAATTGGATGGAGATATAGGTCTCACCCATCTAAAAATGAAATCATTCTTACATGTTTGACAAAAATATAAATCATTCATCATAACATAACCCATGAAATAAAATGGGATTCTTAAACATCATGTTATCATAAGATAATCCATATATGATAAATGGAATTCATAAAAATAATTCCACCTTAAAATAAATAAAAACAATGAAATAATAGGGATATAAACATAACCCTATGTCATCTAATATGAAAAAAATAATTTAGATAAAACACTTGAACTTAGTTCTAAAGGAGAATATCTTTTCTTCTTCAAAATTTTTTTCTTTTCTCAAAATTTTGTGAAATTTTAAAAGAAAAGAAGTTAATTGAAAATAAACTTGAAAACTTGTAAAGGAATTTTCATGGAAATAATATTTTATGAAACCTTAAAAGTCCATTCATGCTGTATAAGTTAAAAAAACATTCTCCTCGTACTTTTATCTGAAAAGTAAAAAAGTACCTCATATAGTAAACAAAAGAAAGATTCCTTCCATACCATGTAGTAAAAGTAAAAAAGAGTAAAAATGGAATTAAACATACATAGAAGAATATTAAACATTTTATGGAAATATTTTTATAAAACATGGACATGGATGATAAATATATCTCCGTAAAATATGTACGTATAAACAATCTTAGATAAAAATGAGATTGCAAAATTATCCCCTACCTTAGGTCTGATTTCATCTGTATGTGTCAAAAACTAATGTATAGTGGGTTTAAACATATTATTAACTTGTAAAAGAACCATAATAATATTTATGATATCATATATTATTCACCTATAAATTTATATTACTCGTTCATTTGTCAATTCCATGTTAAAGCAATGTTTTGGGTAATGATCGTTTCATTGATCGTATGTGTTTGAACTTGTTATTCTTCATATGATTACTTAGATCATGATTTACTTACTTAAAAAAATGTAAAACATGATTTATATATCATATATATTCCATATATATATATATATAATAGATCGATAAATGGAATGTAATACACCGTTCATGGAGATGGTAGGCCGTACGTACACATGAACGCAATTTTCGCTTCCTTATTAAATTGAATGGAAGTAAGTAAATGAAATATATATATATACATATATATATATATATATATATATATAAATCCAGTAGAATTTTTATGTCATATATTTAATGATTATTAATTATATATACTTTACAATCATTCTTTAATGGTTAACATAGAGAATGAATTTAATCGCGCCGTGGAGACAGTAAGTTGTACGTATGCACGAGAGACGATATTGTTCCCATAGTTTTTGAACGATATTGAAGTGTATGGTGTATATTATCTCAAAATTAGTATGATGTTATAATAATCATATATAGTTATTATTTCCACCATTATTCCCATCCAAGTAAGGTGTTGGTGAAAAACAGATAACACCACGGCGTGGAGATAATAATCTGTGCGTACGCACACGTGGTGATTTAATTTTTTTATAGGATGGATAGATATAGAAATAGGGTTGTTTCATATTTATAATAACATATCAGTATATGAGTGATAATTATGTTATTACTTTATAATTAAACAAATAAAGAAGAGGAAGTACAAGAATACATAAATTTGAATGAATCGGTAGAAGAGATTACCTCTTCCTCGACGTGCCTCCTTTAAATTTTCTATTAGGGCACTAGAGTTGATATTTTCAGATGAACAGAACCTATATAATATAAATAGGGAAGTTTATAAGATAAAGGGTTAGGTTTTTGCCGATGTTAAAGGCTCAAAATATAATAAATTGGAGAGGGAGTAGGTTCCCTCTTTATAAGAGAGGATAGGGGAACTTCAGGAAAGATCCAAAATATTATTTTATTATAAATACAAATTCGATTTAAAATGGTCCAAGACTTATTTAATTATAATATAATATTATTTTGGTTCTAATACCCCTAATCCAATATTTATTTACAATTTTAGTATATTTTTTTATCCTTATCTTTTTGGTTTTACCCTTATTTTACCCTTTTTAATCTTACTGTAATATCATGTTATTTACACATTTTGGGTTAATGTAATTACCATATATTGTAAAAATACAAAAAAAAACTATTTAGGTCATATTTGGACTTATATAAACCATTTTTATGAATATTAAAATTTTAAAATTTTAATATTATTTAATAAACTATTTTATGTTTTAAGTTATGAGTCATATCAATTTTGGATACTATTCATACTTAACTTTTTTAAAACATCATAACAACCTTATTACTTAGAACCAAAGGAAATAACTCATCCCTAATATGTAAAAGAAATCTATAAAATTCTTGGAAGTCATAAAAATATCCAAATTAAACTTATTTTAATATTTATAAAATAATTTATTTGAATCATTCATTAATGTGGTAATCACAACATTATAATTGTGTCATAGATAAATATATTTATATAATGTCTAAAAATTATAAATAAAATACCATGATGTTGGAAATATTTTTAGATTTATAATGAATATTTATATACATATATATCAGTTATATAAACCCATATTAAAATCGATTTAGTAAAAGATATATGTTTAGATTATAATTATCTTCACTTCAAATTATTTCTTATAAAGTGTCATTTTCAAATCAAGTGAATCCATGGGGTCCCAAAATTGACGCAAGGATGCCAATGGTCAGACATATATCATCCAATAGGATTAGGGAATGTGTCAGGATAGTTCAATATTATTATAATATTTGTTTTTACCCATATTTACCATATTTACCCTTTAACCATGACAAATAAAATAATTACTGAAGTTACTATTCATAATTTCAATAAATAAAAATTACAAATTTACACAATTTGACCCTTTTTTATTCCAAATATTGAATACATTTTTCCAAATTCAAAACACCAAAGTTGCAGTAATTAATTTAAAATTAATCCCATTGTCAAAAAAATGGGGTTTTTGTTTAAAACATTACAAAATATTGAAATGTTTTTTACATATGAATTCAATGTAAAATTAAAGACAATGACTTAAATTGTCTTAAATATAAATATATATTCTATTTATACATTAAAACCATTAAATAATATGAAAGTTATCAGAAAAATATCAAAAATTTATCCAAAGTAAATTTTTATGTCCTGCTTACAAATAATAATTTTATCTTCTCAATTATAACTTTTAAAAGTCTCAAAAACTAGATTTAAAATGGGTGGGCCATCAAAAGGCGGTAAAACTGCATTTTTTTAAAAATACTTATTTTATCCAAAAAATTTATTTTGTTCACATACAATGTTCTAGGAAATGTGTAATATGAATGATAATGTTATAAATCTAAAAATATGGTTAATAATATTTATAATGGCTAGTTTATATCCCATTAAATTATATATCATTGTTTAGTGAAACTCGGTATTGCGTTCCACACAAGCTATCGAGGAAGGTCACTCTTGTATGTAACGCAAGCCAAGTTAGTGGTATGTGTAGTGAAATCCTCCTTTGGTGTTGTGTATAACACAATAAAAACATAGTTCATTTATACAATGAACACAATTTATACTCAGTGTTGGTTTCTATCAAAAGAACATGAAATTGTGTGCAACACAAGCCAAGAATATTGTTTTGTATATAATACAAGATAATATGGTGTTGCGTATAGCACAAGCTAATCTTAATGTAGAGTAAAACACAAGACATCAAATAATATATCTCATAAAATCTTGAGGTGTTACATTCTACCCCCCTTAAAATGAATTTTGACCTCAAAAATTCATCAGGGGTTATAAATGATTTTCTACATAAATGTTTCTTTTATAAAAACCCACATCATAAAATGGAATACTAAAACTTCATTTTAAAAAGGAAAGTTAGAAACATAACAGTTACCCAATTTAACTTATCAATGGGTTTACACATAGAATAACATAGGTGGGAATTTAAAGCAAAGATATGGAAGAGAAATCTGACCATCATGTTCATATGGATAGTGATAGAGAATAAGGTTTGGAGAAATTTAACTACCATAAAGCCATAAATCTGCAATGATTTAAGGGACCATCTTATTAATCAGATATGGGGTTATTAGGATAACATATTTTGGTTTTCAAGATCATTTCCCTAAATTTGAATAACGTTTGCATGAGAATAAATACTTACTTGATTTTGGTAAAATTTCACTATTTTTTGTACCTTAAACAATTTTCAATTCATCTCTTATTTAAATAAATGAAGTTGAATTTTTCATTCTTGAATTGTTAGCATATCATGTGATAGAATGACAGGTCATTCCATCTATCTCTATTACAAAAATGTTAGGGGAAATTATTAAATATACATAAGTCCATCTATGGTGAGATTAATTGTATATGGTTCCAAAAAATGGACTTATACTTAATCTATCATACCTCTTAATAAAATAAAACTAATTTTTTACTAACCAGGTACTTTCTATTGGCCAGTGGTAGGTGATTAATGCCTGTCGCACTTCGGTTGCCGGTTCGATTCCTGGAGCCTTTTCCGATGCGACGGGTTATTGCCTGTTCTATGGTTTGTCCTTTTCCTAAAACTATACTATTAACACATTCTAGAAATAATATAAAAAAAGTTCTATCCTTAAAAAATAATATCATATTTCCAAATGAACCCATTCCAACCTTTAGGCTTATCCAAAATACTTCTGTCCAATTTCACAATACAAAGAAAACAATTACCAGAAAGTTCATATAACAAGCATGTGGATACCACCATTTATCCCCCATATATCATAAGATATATCTTGTTGGTCAAGTTACAAACATATAAATACCTTAATCTTGTATTCTCTTGAAACATGAATTACTATAGAACCTTAGTGAAAGCATGAATGCTGTGAAAAGTTAACTCTTTCCACATACCAAAATCCCAAAAATTATATATACTGAAACCATGATATTATTTTGTCCTTATATCAGTAATTGCTCATTAATAATATAAAACATATTATTTTATCTTTATCCCTTCATTATTCATATATCATCTGATTTACAAAAATATTTCAATCACTTTTCATGGTTACCAATACTATATAATTATGGAAAATCATAATAGACAAATACATAGATATTCCAATATTCCATAATACTACAAATGAGATTCCACAACACAATTCTGAAATCCCCTTACATAAACACTTAATCATTCCACTACTTCATTGTCATAATCAACATCTCCAATAGATATTTCATGTGACTTCCCTTTGTCTTTTTCCTTAAGAGGTTGCTGATGTCGATCATCATTAACCCTTAGATTAGGGCATTGGTTAGCATAATTCCCCATTTCCTTGCACTTATAGAATTGAAGTGTTGGTGGTGTTTTATCGACAATATTTTCTCCATTCACATAATTAGAAAACATTTTCCCATTACTTTGGAACTCAACTACTCGATGACCTTATTTTCCAAACTTGAAACATTTTCTAGTCCCTTTAAGAAAATCTTCACCATGCTTCTTTCCACACTTTGATCACAAGGAAACATTTATCTTCTTTTCACCATTGATTTTGATATTTTACCTTGAACTCCATCTTTCATTTCTTGTCAAAACCATGAGATGGATATGGAACAACAACTTCCAGTTCTACCTTGATAACACAATGCACTATCTCTTCATAGCTAGTGATGTCTCTTATAGCTAATTCCCTTAGAATACTTGGTTCCAAGACACTAATGAGTCGATTAACTTTAATTTCAAGTTGGATGAAAAATCCATAATCATACCTTAGAAGTCTTGTAAAATTCACCTTATATGTACCAATAAATTCAACCTTATTTTGTTTAATCTCAAAGAACTACTTTTCCATATTTGATCAAAGAATACGAGGGAAGTAATTATTAAAATATAAGTTCTTGAACTCTTCCCGTTCCCTGGAATCACTTTCATCTTGCTTTATTATATTCTTAATTAGAGTCCACCACTGGTCTGCTTCACCTTCTAAACGAAAGATATCCAAAATGAAATTTTCATGTTCCAAATAGTGAAGTATGGAAAATATCTATTCAATGGTATGAATCCATTGATCAGTAATAAGGGGATCAAAAGACCCACTAAAAGAAGGTAGACGTTGCCTCATGAAGGACTCAATAGAATGTTGTTCCCTTCTCTGCTCATTTGGGAGTCCAGAATGATTCATTTCCTATGTAAGTATAACAATAAGATTTTTCATTCCATCTCCCATAAAATTTGGTTGTTCAGGAGTAAAATCATTGCATTTCCCAGTGCATTGATCATTAACATGGTTCCTTTGGGTTCCAACCATCTTCTAAAACCCAAAACCAATAGTGTGAGTGGAAAAAATATTACTATAAAAATAACATAGTCAATGGGGAGTACTTTCAATCTCTAACATCTTAGGTTTAATCCTAGGTTATTCATTATCATTACCATAATTCTAGGATTTTAATCTATAGATATACATAACCTTAGGGACATCTCTATACATACCATTGAAATATTTCTAGGGATATCAATAAAGTTTTCAAATCTGAGTTTCCAAAGGTTAAATAAACCTTAACTCTAATACCAACTATAGAGACCCCATCTTGATGTAAATAGACATTAAATTTATTTTATGGAATAGTTAATATATGTCACAAATAGATGCCCAAAGACCATATCAGTATAGTGTCTTTGGAAACATAGAACATAATCTTCTAATCATGGTGAAAGATCTTCAACATCTCCCATAAAGATCTCCCCCTTTTTGTTTTACTACCTAAAACCTTTATTTATATCACAGGGGAAATAAAACATAAAAAGGGCGAGCTCAAATAATCATTAAGGGTAAACATGGAGAATATAAAACAAACCATATACATTTGAATGTAAAACATGAACATAAATTTTAAACATCAAAATTTTGAGTCATGAAATAAATCTTGGTAGAAGGAATAGATCATAAAAGAACATTAACCATGATAGAATAGAATGAGAATAATTCATGGAATTATGTAAAACTAATAAGAACATAACATGATTTCTATAGTAGCCAAGGCATTGTTTCCAAAACCATCATTGTGGACAAAGTCCATTACTAAACCGAGTTTACTTTCCGTTCCATCCATGCATTACTATACCAGATTTACCTGCCATTCCAGTCATATCTATCTCATGAGATATAAATCTTTACCCAATGCATTGAAGATAGATATATGTCCCACCCATCTCATAATTAGATCATTCTTACATGTTCCACAAAAACATAAATCATTCAATAAAGCATAACCCATGAAATACAATGGGATTCCTAAACATCATGTCACCATAACATAATCCATATAAGATAAATGGACTTCATAAAAATAATTCCATCATAAAATAAATTAAAACAAAGAAATAATAGGGATATAAACATAACTTTATGTCATCTTAGTTGAAAAAAATAGTTTTGATAAAACACTTGAACTTAGTTCTTGAGGAAAATATCCTTTCTTCTTTAAAAACATTTTCTCTTCTCAAAATATCGTTCAATTTTAAAAGAAAAGAAGTTAATTGAAACTAAACATGAAAACTTGTAAAGGAAGATTCATGGAAATAATCCTTTATGAAATTTTAAAAATCCATTCATGTTGTATAAGTTAAAAAAACATTCTCCTCATACTTTTACCAGAAAAGTCAAAAAGTTCCTTGTATGGTAAAAAAAAGAAAGATTCCTTCCACACCATGTAGTAAATGTAAATAGGGGTAAAAATGAATTTAAACATACATAGAATAAGAGTAAAAATTTTATGATTTTTTTATAAAACATGGACATAGATGATAATTATATCCCTAGAAAATATTTATGTATAAACAATCTCAGATAAAAATGAGATTGCAAAATTATCCCTTACTTTAGGTCCAATTTCTTCCGTATGTGTTTGAAACTCCTATATAGTGGGTTTAAAAATATTATTAAATTGTAACAAAACTATAATAATACTTATTATTTCAAATATGATTCACTTATGACTTTATATTACCCATTTATTTGTCAATTCCATGTTAAATCAACGTTTTGGGTAATAATCATTTTATTTATCGTACATGCTTGGACTTGTTATTCTTCATATGATTAATTAGATATTGATTTACTTACTTAAAAAATGTAAAACATGATTTATATATCATATATATTCCATATATATATATAAATATAATATATTTATAAATAAAATGGAACACACTGTTCATGGAGACTGTAGGTCGTACGCACGCCTGAATGCTATTTTCATTTCCTTATTAAATTGAATGGAAGTAAGTAAATGAAATGAAATAAATAAATAAATATATATATATATATAAATAAATCTAGTAGAATTATTATTTCATATATTTAATGATTATTTATTATATATACTTTATAATCATTCTTGAATGGTTAACATGGAGAATGAATCTCATCCCATCGTGGAGACGATAAGCCGTATATACGCTCAAGTGACAATATCATCCCCATAATTGTTGAAAGATATTGAATTGGATGGTTTATAATATCTCAAAATTATTTTCATGTTATAATAATCATATATAGTTATTATTTACACCATTATACCCATCCATGTAAGGTGGTGGTGAAAAGCAGATTACACCACAGTTTGGAGACGACAATCCGTACGTACGTAAGCACGGTGATTTCATTTTTCATAGGATAGATAGAAGGTGAAATAGGGTTGTTTAATATTTATAATAAAATATATTTATATGATTTATAATGATGTTATTAATTTATAATAAAAAAACTAAACAATAGGAAGTATAAGAAGGAATAAATTTGAAAGAATCGGTAGAAGAGATTACCTCTTCCTCGATGTGCCTCCATTAAATATCCTCTTAGGGTTCTAGAGTTGGTCTTTTGAGATGAAAAGAACTTCTATAATGTAACTAGAAAAGTTTATAAGACAAATTTCAAGGTTTTGGATGATCTTGAAGGCTCAAAATGGAGTGAAGAGGAGAGAGAGGAGGTTCCCATTTTATAAGAGAAGAGAGGGGCACTTTAGGAAAGTTCCAAAATATTATTTTATTATAAATTAAATTTAGATTTAAAAGGGTCAAAAACTTATTTATTTCTAATATAATATGATTTTGGTTCGAATATCCATAATCCAATTATATTTTGACAAGTTTAGAAATTTTTTTATCCTTATATTTTTGGTTTTACCCTTATTTTACCGTTTTTAATCTTAACGTAATATCATGTTATTTACACATTGTGGGTTAATTTAATTACTATATAGTGTAAAAAGACCCACAAAAGTTATTTATGACATATTTGGACTTATATTAACCAGTTTTATGAATATTAGATTTTTAGAAATTCAATATCATTTAATAAACTATTTTATGTTTTAAGTTATGAATTCAGTCAATTTTGGATATTATTCATACTTGAATTTTTTAAAAATTCATAACAATCATATTACTTAAAAAAATAAGGAATTAAATCATCTATAATATGTAAATTTCTTCCAGAAAATTAGTGGATGACATAAAAATGTCCAAATTAAACTTATTTTAATATCTATAAATTTATTTATTTGAATATTTCATTAATGAGGTAATCACTACATCATACTTGTGTCATAAATAAATATATTTATCTAATGTCTAAAAATTATAAATAAAATCCCATGATTTAGGAAATATGTTTATATTTATAATTAATATTTATATACATAGATATCAATTATATAAAACCATATTAAAATCGATTTAGTAAAAGATATATGTTTAGATTATAATTATCTTTACTTTAAATTAATTATTATAAAGTGTTATTTTCACATCCATGTGAATCCATGGGGTATCCAAATCGACCCAAGGATGAACATGGTCGGAAATATCTCATCCAATAGGATTATGAAATGTGTTAGGGTAGTTTAATATTATTATAATATTTGTTTTTACCCTTATTTCCCAGATTTACCCTTTAACCATGGTAAATAAAATAACTACTGAAGGTACTATTCATAATGTCTAAAAAAAGTACCTATTTAAAAAATTATAACCTTATGATTCCAAATATGGAATCCATTTTTCCAAATTCAAAACACAGAAGTAACAGTAATTAATTTAAAATTAATCCTGTTGTGGAAAAAATGGGTTTTTGTTTAAAACATTGCAAACGATTGAAATGTTTTTACATATGAATTCAATGTAAAATTAATGAAAATGAATTAAATTGTATTAAAATATTAAAATATATTATATTTATACATTAAAACCATTCAATAATATATTTTATCCATATATATGTTTTCGATTAAAAAAGTTGTTTTCAATTAAAATTTAGCGTATTTTCATTATTCATCAAAATATGAAATTTATGAGAAAAATATAAAAAATTTATCCAAAGTAATTTTTTATGTCCCAAATCCAAATAAGAATTTTATTTTCTCAAATATAACTTATAAAAGTGTCAAAAACTACATTTATAAGGGGTTCTCCATCAAAAGGAGAAAAAATTTCATTTTTTTAAAAATACTTATTTTATCCAAAGAATTGATTTTGTTCTCATACCATGTTCTAGAAAATATTTAATATGAATGATAATGTTATAAAATTCAAAATACGGTTAATACTATTCATAACAGCTAGTTTATATCCCATTAAATAATATATCATTATTTAGTGAAACTCGGTATTGCGTACCATGAAAGCTGCCGAGGAAGGTCTCTCTTGCGTGTAATGCAAGAAAATTTAGTGTTGCATGTAGTGAAATATTCATTTGGTTATATGTATAACATAATCAAAACTTATTTCATTTATACAATGAACAAAATCTATACTCAATGTTGATTTCTATCAAAAGAACTTGAAATTGTGTGCAACAAATGACAAGAATAGTGTTGCGTATACTGCAAGCTAATACGGTGTTGCTTATGGTGAAAGATAATGTTTTTGTAGAGTAAAACATAAGACATAAAATAACATATCTCATAAAATCTTGGGGAGTTACATACACTGCTTCATGGTATCCTTCTGTCCCCCTAATTAGTCAACAATAGGTACTCTGACTCTGAATATTTTGTTGATAAAATCCTTTCTAATGAAGATATTAAAACCATTAAAATGTTATGTTTTTGAGGAATAATATCACCTAGATTCTATGGTGGTTCTATAATATATTTCAGAGAGTGTTGAGTCTCCCCTTGCTCAATATCCCCCTCTACTACCACTTGATATGCTGCTGATGAGTCTTCTTAAATATCCTCCTCTTTAGTAACAGGTGGGGCTAGCATATGTGTTAAAATAGGGATTGATTCCTCCACACTTACCTTTGATAAATTATAGGGTTTTTAAGGTCCTATATCATCTATTTCTCATGGAACATGACATCTCTACTTCTGATCACCTTCTTCTCCATTGGGTCCCAAAGTTTGTATCCGAACTCCTCATCTCCATAGCCAATGAAAATGCATGGAGTAGATATCCCATTAATATTTTGAATTATTTCCTAAAAAACATGTTCAAATTATAAACTTCCAAATACTCATAGAATTAGCACAAATAAATTTAAAATTAATCCCATAGATGTGATGAGAAAGTTGGTTTTCAAAGAGAAAATATTCAAAAGTTTAGAAAGTTTTTTATATCAGAATTAAATATGAAATCGAGTCCAATTAACTAAATTGGATTAATTTATATATAATTTAACTAATTTTAATTTAAAACCAATTAAAAATATAATTTAACTTTATAAATATTTAAAAAAATAGTAGTTTTTAATTAAAATTCAGTATTTTTCACTATTCATCAAAAAATGAAACATTTCTGAAAATTCCAAAAAATTAAACCTAAGATACTTTTGTAATGATGATTTAGAAAATGAAGTTTATTTTTTAAAATAACTTTATAAATATTTTAAAAATTAATTTTAAATTATGAGCGCAAAGCTTGACTAATCCATCTTTTAGAAAAGTACAGTTTTTAGAAATTATATATTTTATAAATGATTATTATTTTATTTCTAATCAATAGATAACTAATAAAAATATTTAAAAAACAAATTATTATAATTTATTAAATCCTATTAATTCCCTTCATTCCAATGGCTAGGTGATCTTTTAAATAATAATTTTAATATTTTATTATTTTTTGGTAAAACTCGGTCTTGTGTATAACTCTAGACATCAAAGAAACATATTATTTCATGTAACACAAGATAAAATCAGTGTTTCATATAATGAAAAATATTTAAAATATTAAATTAAATTTTAATTTTTTTATAAAATCTCAGGGTGTTACATTTTACCCCCCTTAAAATGAATTTCACCTTTAAAATGTATCTTAGTTATCAAAGATTTAACATTTGAAAATACCTTCATAGAAACCCACATAATAAATAGGGTTAATAAAACATACTCTTGAAAAATAGAAAGGTATGTGTGAAGAACATTTTGAGTAACACATACTAGTTTTTAAAATAGGATAACATAGGTGGGAATAGAATATTTTTACATTGAAGAAAATCATAAAAAATTATAGAGAGTGATAAAGATCATTGATCACAATAAAATGAATGATCAGTGGAAAGTTATGGGCCTGAAAACCATAAATTTGTGTTGATTTAAAAGACCATAAATGAAAAAAATGAAGGTACTAGGATACCATTTTTTTAATATTAATTTCCTATAGTTGAGGAATTATTTTACTATATAAAAATATAAGCAAATATACTTACTTGATATGTTTCTGTTTTATATTCACAATTTCATCATGTTATTCAATCAATTTCAAATTCTTTGGTTACTACAAAAAATGAATATCCAATAATATATATTTTATTCCTAAATCACTAAAATTAACTTTTAGTGGATTGTAGGATCCATAATATAATGATAAGTTATTAATTTAATCTCTAGTTATTATCAAAACAAAATGGTTTGAACAATTTATGCACAAACATTCATATTGTGAAAGAATATATTAATATCTAAAACCTCATACAAAATTAACCTTAAACCACTTCATTAATGGTTAACCTTATAACACATCCAAAATTCAAAATTTTCAAATAAGGTATCTAAATTTCTTAAAATCAACTTAACATTAATCCCCAAAATATCACAATGTAGCTCTCAATTGTCACATACCAAACAAGTCAATACATTCATTATATATTCTCTTAAATAATTTTAATAACCTAAATTAACGTAAAACCATATTAAAAGGATACATGATTCCTTATACAATGAATAAAACTACTTAATATTTAATATATTCCATAAATCAAACAGTGTTTTATACTCCATCAATAATAACATACAACACTTTGTCCACAAACCATTACTAAATTCCAAGGTCATTAATATCATCATATTTACATTATTCATATCAATCATATCATTATCCCAATATCATTATCTCAAAATCAGGAACATATTCAGGGCTATCTTTCCTTTAATCATGCATTTCCATGAATATCACATTTCCATCAAATCACTTTTCTAGGTTTTCATCAATATTCAATATACTCCCTCAAATCCTTAACAAAAAACTTATACCAAACAATCATTATATATTCTATAATTCTGGAATCCTAAAACAAAAACACTCCAATCATCCCAATTCCTTCTCAAACTATTAACTAGGTTTCATCTTATTATTATTTAATACCTCATTCCTTTCATATTTAATCTATAGTCTTTTCATCATCAGTATTATAACCATTACTCATACCACCTTGCCAATTTTCTTCAAAATCTTGTCCCCCTAAGACATCATTTTTTTAGTTTCTATACTTTCCACATTTAAAATATTCATCCATTGATAATACTTTATAGGGAACAATATTCCCATCCACTACATAAATTGAAATTTTGATTTTTTCCTTAGAAATTACTTTCTTTGTATCCTTTTCCACACTCAAAACATCTAACCATCCCTCTAAGACATTTCATTGAGTTATTCTTCCCACATTCATGAAATATAGGAAACAAAATCTACATTCCTCTATTGTTTACATTACCAAAACTCATAGAGATCTTTATCATTATATTCTTTAATGATTCCAAGAGTTGATTAAGGTGTATGTTGTTAATTATGTTTCATGTTAACTGATCAAACATGACCATAATATCCTTCACTCCAATTATAATACCATTTTATTTATCATTAGAAACTTATCCATCACATTCAATGTTGACCCAGTTCCTTCTGCTTCCTTCCATTGACTAAAACCAAAAATCATAGTGTAAAAAACACTAATCATATTGGAAAACCTAATAATCTATAAAATCACTTATAGGATGTCTAAATCATGAAACATTATTTTTAATATATGACACATTAAACTTATCCTAAGTCCTTAATATTCATAACCTATTTAAATACTTTATGATGGTTCATAAAGAGTTTATGAATTTCAAAAGCATATCTCTTGGGAGTGTCAACCTAAGTCCCATTTTCACACACCAGGTGAGGACCATGTCTAACGTAATGTTCCATTTTCAAAGTTATTACCCCTAGGAACCTCTTTTCTAGAGACACATACAATTACAGTATCCAGATAGGGATTGAATTTCTTGGAAACCACTAGATCTATCCTTTATCAAAATTCCTGGATAATTTTCTATACTTTGAATCATACTTAGACTTATCCTTTGAGATATAACTAGACATATCCTTAGAAATATTCCTAGGGATATAACTAATTTTTTCTCATCATTGTTTCAAAATGTTAACTAATCCTTTCATCTAATAATAGTTATAGTGGCCAAAGATTTCCAAATATTAATATTACATATTTTTAGATGAATATTCGATACATTACACAAACACATGTTGGAGGATTGTAATAGTTTAGTGCCCTTGGAAACTTGTAAAAAATTTCTATTAATTTTTTGAAAGATCTTCAATGTCACACAAAAATATCTTCCCCTTAAGTAATCTTCACAAACACACCCTATGTAAACTTTTCTTCAAAACCTAGGGAAAAGAAACCTAACAGAGGGTGAGATCATATGCTTAGTAAGGGTAAATAAGGGAGAAACAAAATCATAACATGAACATAAGTGTATAAGAACATGTGAATAATAAATGGAAACCATACCCTATATATTAATGGTCAAAATATTGAGTCATGGTATAAATATTAGCAGTTCATAATACACGAATCATAAGGAAATTAATGAAAATGATCCATGAGAGCATAACATTGAAATAAGACATATAATTTTGGAATAAAAATTAGCTTATAACGTTGTGAACATTTTTAAATAGAGATAGGATCACTGATTAGGTTAAGTACATGAAACCATGCCCTTATATAAACTTATGGACATGCAACCAAGTCCACATATAACATCCTGGAAATGAATGAAAGGGACACACATAACATTATGAACATGTAATTAGGTTCAAACATGACATTATGAACATGTAATCAGGTTCATGAATAACATTTTGAACATATAATCGGGTTCAAAGATAACATTGTTAACATATAATCAGGTTCATGCATAACATTATGAACATGTGATTAGGTTCACACATAACATATTTAATCATGAGTTATCTATATTTATATAATGCATTTGATGGGGATATAGGTCCCACCCATAACATAATGAAAATTATACATATGTATGCCACAAGATCATAAAAAATTCTTCCAATATAACTCATGACATGAAATGGGTTTCATAATCATTTTATCATAACCTATAGAAAATTGACAAGTTTCATATTAATTTCATCATTCATCATAACATAAACCATGAAAAGAAGAGTGATTCATAAGAGTTATATCATTGTATAACCTATGTAAGAGAAACAAGTTTCATAAAAATCACTTCATCATAAACCTAAATCATTCATAGAATGAATAAAAATGGAATCCTTGGATCATATCCTTAGTAAATCATGAGTTACCTCAAAAGATATAATTTTATATGAAGAAAGATTTTGAAAGATCACTTCGATCATTTAGAAAGGGTAATAAAATTTATTGGAAAATAAAGTTTTAAATCATAAAATATTTTAAAAATACTTTTATTTTCTAATAACATTGAAATATTATAAAGTAAACTTTTTAAAAATCATTTAAAAAATTTATTGACGAAAATATCCTTTCATATTTGGAAAACACTTTTTATGAAAATAATTTTCTTTAACAATAAACTCGAATACTTATAAAGGAATATTTAATAATTATTTAAAACATTTCTTGAGGAAAATATAATTTTGGATCTGAAAAACACTTTTTAAAACATAAAAAATTTGAATTTTTTTTAGAAAACATGTTTTAGAAGAAAAAAGTTTTTTGACTGAAAAGAAATTTTTTATTAAAAATATTATTTTTATATTCTTGAGTACATGAAGAGAGGAAAATGAATGTAATTTTTTTTCTCATAACTAGAGGAGATGAAAAATAATGACTTTATTGAGAGATGGATCATAATATTTGATCATCAGAAACATTATCATAAACTGTTCTGGTAAACTATGAGATTGTAACATACACTATTTACCACTTTAGCAACATTGAATTGTAATACCCATGAAGGAATAACATTAAATGAAACTTAAAATATCATGAAAATAAATAAATAAATTATATAACATGTCATGGAGACTATATATGCACCTCATAAATAAAGATAGGTGCATAACATGACATAAGTCTCAATGAAGATAAATTTAGATAAAAATTTCTTACCGGTTTAGTAATATTTTGAATATTAATAAAAAATAAATAATATCATAAAATTAATCTTTAAATATAATGAAAATAAAATTTTCAATGTTATAAAATATAAAAGGGGAATTATATTCACTACAAAAAATAAATTAGTGGTGAATTTTCATATGTCTCACAGAAATAAAAGTGAGACTAGAAATCCCTTACCTTAAGTCATGAATGTTTTCATATACATTCAAAAATACTTTATAATAAATATATTTTTTTATAAATATATTAATAAACCATAATTATATATATAATTACATATTTTATTAACTTATTTACTTTTATTACCCTTTTATTAACAATCCCGTGTTAAAGTCACGTTTCAGGTAATAATTGTTTTTTGGTATATGCCTTGATTTTTTATTTTTAGTATTCTTTTTTTGATCATGGTGCCATAATATCTATAATAATAATAATTAAAAAATTATAATATTTATGCATAAATTATAATTTTAATATAAATAATAAAATATGCTTTTGAGAGATGAAGCATGTTATGATCATGGAGATGGTAGGTCATACGCATGCATGAGTAACATTTCCATTTTTCAACGATAATTATAGAAAGGAGGTAATAAATATATTATCTTTAAATAATGATCACCAAATCATAAATATCATATTTTTATTCTAAATACAATATACATATCATCCATGTGGTGCAGTGATGAAAATAGATTCACATCTCTTCATGAAGGTGGTGGTCCACACGTATACAAATGATGTAATCATCTTTCAGTGAGTGAAAAGGTGAGAACTAAAATGTTAAATTATCTTTTTAGAATGATAAATATTTCATTAATATAAAAATTATATCATGTATATAATATATATTTATCAAAATTATCCTTATTATATTCCATGTAAAGCGTTAGTGAAAATGAATCACACCACTTCACGAGGCGGTAGTCTGTTATACACACGAGCGACAATATCATGTCCCCTATGAAATAGAAAGTTAAAATTTATATATTATATAAAGAATATGTATGTATAATCATTATATATATATATATATCATATATATACTTTATATCCATTATTATAACCAACCGTGATAGATGTTATTGGAAAAATGAATGACATCAGTTCGTGAGGAGGTAGTCCACCGTACAAACAAATGATGATTTCATAACCCATTTGATGGAAGTGGAGATGATTTATGGTCATGAATTTAATATAAAAAAATATAATTATATTTAATATAAGAAGGTTATTATATCACCATGTTATAGTAATAATTGAATGTGGTGGAGGAAGAAATAAAACAAAAAACACTCATTGATGAACGTTTCCTCTTCTTCGGGTATCCCCCTTAGGTTTACACCAAAGTATCCCTAGGTTGGATTTATGTTTAGACTAAGGATTTTAGTATGAGTTTAGGGATTTTATGAATTTATTTGGGTAGGTTTGGTCAATCCAAATTACCTGGGAGGTGTCAATAAGTGAGAGGAGTGAGTTCCCTTTTATAATTGAAGAGTTTCATTTTTGTAAATACCCAAAAGTATTCACTATTTAGAAGTCACTCTTACATCATATACCTCAAAATTAGATCAATAATGGAGTTTAGAGATTATTTTCTCAATAAAAACCTCAAAATCATAAAATAAACACATTTTTTTGTAATTTTATTCCTTAGTTTTTAAGTTTTCTCAATTTTACCCTTTTAGTTTTTTTACCATGGTAACTTTTATCTTTTTATTTACCTAGGTAACTTATCATTTAAGAATAAAATTAAGAATAAAATTATTAGATAATTTATACCTAATTATTCTAAATATTAAATCCAATTTATTAAATAAAAACCAATGTGTGTATAAAATTAATTTTAATACAAACCCATGTAATGTGAAAACCCCGTTTTAACATTAATCACGGTAATTAATTTTAACTATTTTCACTAATCATTATGATAAAAAATTATTTTTAACTTATTAGATAATATAAATTATTATAATTAAAAATATTAAATCCATTTTTTTAATTTAAATTAATTGAATTTTAAGAATTTAATTTAAATTTAATCCCACAGATGCGATGAGAAAGTGGGTTTTCAAAGAGAAAATGTTCAAAACTTTACAATTTTGTTATCAAAATTAAATATGAAATTGATTAAAATGAAATAAATTAGATTAATTGATATATAATTTAACTAATTTTACTTTAAAACCAATGAAAAATAAAATTTAACTTTATAAATAATTTAAACAAAATAGTATTTTGAATTAGAATTCAGTATTTTTCATTATTCAACAAAAAATAAAACATTTTATAAAAATCAGAAAAATTAACCGTAATCTAATTTAGATAATATTATTTAAAAAACAATATTTATTTTTTAAACTTTTTTTGATAAAATTGGTAAAAATTAATTTTAAATTATGTGCGCAAAGCACGACTACTCCGTCATTTAGAAATATAGTATTTTTAAAAAATATTTCTTTTTATTTTAATGGATTATAATTTTATTAATAAAAAATAGATAAATAATAAAAATGTGTAAATATAAATTTTTATAATATATAAAATATCATCTATACCTGTCATTCCAACGAATAGGTGATATATTAAATAATATTGTTAATAGTATATTATTCTTTAGAAAAACACGTTCTTGAGTATAATGAAAACTATCAACAAAAATTGTTGTTCCATTTGATGTAAGATCAAATCAATGTTGAATATAATGAAAAAAATTTAAAGGATGAAATTTAATTAATTTTTTTTCACAAAATCATGGTGTGTTACATTCTATACCCTTGAAATTAATTTCACATTATAAAAAGGGTTAATAAAAAATAATTTTGAAAAAGAAAAATGGATGTGTGAAGTTCATATAGAATACACATACTAGGTTTCCAATTAGTATAACTTATGTTGGTATTTAATATTTGTACATATAATAAAAGTGTAAAAACTATAGAGTTATAGAGATCATTGATCATAAGAAACTGAATGATTAATAGAAAGATAAAGATCAAAAAACCATAAACATGTGATGATGTGAAAGGCCAACAGTTCAATTTTTTTTAATGTATTAGAATAAAATTTTGTTTCAATATTCTTTTCCTAGAGTTGAGTAATTTTTTTACTATGTAAAAATATAATGAAATATACTTACTTGACTTGTTTATATTTTATAAGAACAATTTCATCCTATGCTTCGATCAATTTCAAATTTAATTTTTTAATCTAATAAATGAATATTTTATTCCAGAAGCACTAAAATTAAATTTTAGTAATTATAGAATGATAAGTTATTACTTTGATCTATAGTTCTTATCAAATAAAAATGGTTAGATCAAGTGATGCATAAATATTCATATTGTGAAATAATATATTAATATCTAAAATATCAGAAAAAATTAAAATTAAACCATTTTATAAATGGTTATCCTTATAAACCTTCCAAAATTGAAAATTTATAAAGAAGTTAGCTAAATTTATCAAAATAAACTTAACATTTATGCCCTAAATATAAAAAAGAATATCTCAATTGTCACATATAAAACATGTGAATTCCTTTTTCATGTATTCTATTAAAACATAGTAATATCCTAAATTAGCGTAAAACCTTATTATAAACACACATTATTCTTTATCCATTGAATAAAACAACTGACTATTTAATATATTCATAAAATTTAATAATTTTTTTTACTCCATTAATTATAACATACACTACTTTGTCCAAAAACAATTAATCAGTTCTAAGGTCCTCAATACTATCCCATTTACTTTATTCATTTCAATAAAATCTGTATACCATCATCATTATTTGAATATCAGGAACATATGAAGGGTTATATCTCCCTTAATCACGTGTTTTACATGAATATATCATTTCCACTAAATAATTTTTCTATGTCATCCACATCATTCAATATATTCCCTCAAATCCTTAACAAACAAATTAGACTGAACAATACTTATATATTCTATAATTATCGAATCTAAAAACGTAACCATTGTAATCATTTAATTCCTTCTCAAACAATTAACTAGGAATCATAATCTTATTCTTTAATACCTCTTTTCTTTCACATGTCATTCATAGTCACTTCATCATCAATAGAATAACCATTACTCACACCACCTTTCTAATTATCTTTAAAATACTTCCCCCCTAGGACATTGATTTTCATAGTGACCACACTGTATACATTTAAAATATTCATCCATTGATAATACCTTAGGGAGATCAATATTACCATTCATTACAATAACTAAACTTTTACACTTTTCCATAGAAATTACTTTCATTATGTCCATCTTTTTCACACTCAAAGCATCTTCTCATCACTCTGAGACATTTTATTGAGTTATTCTTTCCACATTAGTAACATATAGAAAATTTAATCTTCATTCTTCTATGGTTTCCATTACCTAAATTTTCAACGAACTCTATAATTATCTTATTTGGTGAGGGTGAGAGTTGGTAAAGGTATTTGTTGTTAATAATGTTTAAGAATAACTGATTAGACAAAATCACAATATCCTTAACTATAGTCATCATCCCATTTGACCTCTCATTAAAAATTATCTATTAAATTCAATGTTAACCCGGTTTCTTTTTCTTCCTAGTATCTACTAAAAATAAAAATCTTAGTGTGAGAAAAAATAATCATAACGAGATACCTAATAATCAATAAAATCACTTATAGGAAGTATAAATAATAAGACATTATTTTTAATCTATGAAACCTTTGGTTTATCATAGGCTATTCATAGTCATAATCTATTTAAATAAATAACTATAGTTAGTAAAGATTTTGGGAATTTAAAAAGCATATCCCCTAGGAGTGTCAATTTAAGTGTGAAGTAAAGAGTGTTATCATGAACTAAGTGATGATTGAGTCTATAAAAATGCATCATTTTCAGAGTTATTACCCCTAGTCACCATTATTATTGATATAAATCTACTTATAGTATCCATATAGGGATGTAATATCTTAAAAACCACTCACCCTATCCTTTATCAAAATTACAAGCCATCTTACTTTACTTTGACTCATACTTGGACTTATCCTTTGAGACATAAATAGTTATATCCTTAGAATTATCCCTATGGATCTCAATATTGTTTTCTCATCTTAGTTTCCAAGGGTTAACTAAAAATTTCCTCTAATACCAGCTATAGCGACCCAGGAGTTCCCAACATAGATATTACATCTTTTTTAGATCATTATTGAATACATTACAAAAACACATTTTGAAGGACTATAATAGATTAGTGCCTTTGGAATTTTGGATAAAAATATTCTTAATTTGGTGAAATATATTTAATGTCTCCCAAAAATATATTCCCCTTTATTACTCTTTAAAAATACACCCTATACAAACCAAAATTCATAAATTGTGGAAAATAAACATAAGAAAGATTCTTAATAAGGGTAAACAAGGGAGACAAAAAGAATAACAATAATATAAGGGTATGAGAACATGAGAGTAACATATGAAAACCATACCCTACACAGAAAAGGTTATAATATTAAGCCATGACATAAATATTAGTAGTTCATAAGACACGAACCATATGTAAATGAAAGAAAATGATCTTTGAGAGAATAAAATTGGAATAATATAAGGATTTATGGAATACACATCAGTATATAACATTATGAACATTTACAAATAGATATAAGCTCACTAATTAACTTAAGGACATGAAATCAGGCCCTTGCATAAAGTTATGTACATGCAACCTGTTCTATGCATAATATTATGGACATGAAATATAGATCCACCCATAACACTATTAACATGTAATAAGGTTCACACATAAAATTATGAACATGTAATCAGTTTCATGCATAACATTGTGAACATGAAATCAAGTTCACACATAATACCATGAACATGTAATCAGGTTCATTCATAACATTGAAAACATAAAATCAAGTTGATTCATAACATATTTACTCATGATTTATCCATATTTATCTAATTCATTAGAAGAAAAAATATTGGTCCCACCCATCACATAATAAAAATTATTTATATATGTTCCAAAATATCATAAAAAATTTACTATATCATAACCCATGAAATGAAATGAGTTTAATAATCATTTTATCATAACTTGTTGAAAAGATACAAGTTTTATATTCATTTCAAGGTTAATTATAGCGTAAACCATGAAAATAAGCGGATTTCATAATATTTCGATCAAGATATAACCTTTTGAAGAGAAAAAAGTTTCATAAAAATCCATTCATCATAAATATAAACCATTTAGAGAAAGAATAAGAATATAATACTTGGATCATAACCCTAGTAAATCATGAGTTACCTTACAATATATCATCTTAGATGAAGAAAGATTTTTAAATATCACTTGGAACATGTCATAAGGGTAATAAAATTTCTTTAAAATCAAATTTTAAAACATAAAACTGTTTCAAAATCCTTTTATTTGAAAATTAAATTGAAAAGTAATATTTGAATTTTTAAAAATAATTTAAATCATTTCTTGAGGAAAATATCATTTCAGCATTGAAAAACACTTTTTAAATCCTAAAACATTTTTAAAATCCTTTTCTTTGAAAATAACATCAATAGTTAAAATTGAATATTTTAAAATAATTTAAAACATTTATTAAGGAAAATATAATTTGTATTTGATTTTTTTAAACATAAAATATTTTGAATTTTTTTTTAGAAAATATGTTTTTGGAAGAAAAAGGATATTCAAATTAAAATAAGATTCTTATTAAAAACCTTTTTTTGAACACTTCTGTAACACCCCGAGCTTCCACGATACGCTTCTCTTTCAATAATGCAATAGCTTGCATTGTACGCAAGTTTGGGATTCTAACACACCGCGACCAATCAAAATAGACATTATGAATAGTAATACCCACTTTTTGAAATTATATATATTTTATATTTCAAAATGGACTTCATTTTTGGATTTGGAATATCGAAATTAGCTTATTTTGAATTTTTGGTATATTTCCGAGAACTTCCAATTTTTTATGAATAGTAAAAAATACTTAAAATTTTTTTTTTAATCAAAATAATTTATAGAGATAAATTATACTATTGAATGGTTTTAAAGTATAATTAGAATATATTTTTACCATTTTATCCAATGGTGGTCATTATAATTTATTTCACTTTGAAACTGGACATAAACAATTGTCAATCTTTTGATATATATTGTTTCTTAAAAACACGCTATTTGTTGTGACAGTGGGAATTAATTATAAAATTAATTAATTCAACTTATATGTTTGTAATTTTGTAAAATAGACATCATTTTTGAATTTGGAATATCAATTATAGCTTAGGTTGAAATTTTGGCATTGTTCTGAAAAACTTCAATTTTTGATGAATAGTGAAACCACTAAGTGGTAGTTAAAAAAACTGATTTTTTCTTTAAATGAAACATTGCCAATTCTGTGATTTGATTTTCAAAAATCCGACATAAATGTTTTTCATTAAGAAGTAAAATGTGGTTCAATGAGATTAAAATAATTTTTTGGTGAATTGTAACTTTTAAGTTTAATTAATCGCGATTAAAGGTAATTAGTGATATTTAAGGTAAAAATAATATTATAAAAATATGAAAATACCTTTACACTTGTCCTACCCCTATTTTATGAGTAATTAACGACCAAGACAATCCATGGGTAAACTTGGGGACCCCATGGAGCCACTTTGGTAGGAAAATGACATTAAAAACTTTTTATTTAATGTTAAAATAAAAATGTCACAAACATGAGTTGTTTTACTAAAACAATTTTTAAATGGGGTTATACAAGTCATATATTTGACTATAAATATTCATTAGAAATATAAAAAGATTTCATAAATCATGATAATTTTTTATAATTTTTAGACATTAAATATATTAAATTATTTATGACATCATGATGATGCAAAGATTACCTCATTAATTAACGATTTAAATAAAATAAACAAATAATGTAAAATCTAAGACTTACACTTGTCAAAGACCTATTGGATGAGTATATTTAGAACACTTATCACCTTATCCTCGAAATATATAAGTGTGGGAACTTTAAAATCCGAAACTCATTATATAATAAAGTAACATTTCATGACTTTCCAAGAGTGCCCCTCCTCTCATCTTAGAAAAGGCCCCCACCACTACCACCTTACTCACACCTTCAAAGCCTTTTGGCTCGGCCAAACTCTTCCCAAATACTCTCTCAACTTCCCTCTCTTACTCCTAGAATCCTAAATTTGGGCATAATGCTTCCCAAGGAATCCTTTGGCTCAAATCAAAAAAGAGTTACCCGATTTTAAGGTAATGTCTCCTCTTATGTTATTTTGTTTTATTTTGCTTCTCCAACTCCTTAAACTCTTCTTATTCCTTTCTTTCGTAACAAAAATAGTATCTTAAATATTCTAGGATGTTTTTATAAGAAGTATTCTAGCTACACTTTCACACACCTACATCTAATGGTTAAAGAACATACTGTTTCTGTGGATGGAAAATTTCTGCCTCACGAAACAATGATTGTTCAACACTCATATAACAACTTAAAAAGTGGACATTAAGATGTAATTATATTTATATATGATATATATTATGTTTATGTTTTTATTATTCTTCTTTATTTCTCATTTATGTCATACCTTTATGATTTCCATTATGGGTAAATGAGATAATTTCATTTTAGGAAGTGCGGACTACCGCCCCCTCAAAGTGATTTTAATCGTTAATGCCATATGTGGGATGTATAAAGTATGGATTAAATGATATTATATATGATATTATACTGTATTTATATCATACCTTTATATAATTATGATTTCATTCCATTAAATACGAAATAGAAATGAAAGTAGCGTTCATGCGTACGTACGGCTTACCGTCTCCATGAACGGTGCATTTCATTTCTTACCTCAAAATGTTAGGTAATATTATGAATGAATGTATATACTGGATATATATGATATATATGATATCTACATCTAGAATATAATTATGGAGATAATGGATATTCTACCACATAAACAACTTGTAATTATAAGAAGTTTATTGTTGACTCAAGTACCAAAGATCGATAAAACGACCGTTATTAACTTAAATGACTACATAATTTTTGTAACATTGTAATAAGTGATATAAAAGGGATAATTAACTTGAAAATTTTTCTTAAGAAAGTAGAGATTAACTATAGTTTATTATTCAGGAGGTTAAAGAGCGGTCGAGTTAAGTTGGACACGAGGTAAGGGAACTTCTTAACCCAATTTCCATTCTTTGGGTTAATATCCTACTTTCAAATTATGACATGATATTATTATGTCCTATCTGGTATTTTTACTTTATTTATGTGTAATTATAGTGAATAAACATAATAGATCTATTTTATTTAAAAAAATGATCTTTGTAAGGACTTCGTCTCAATCTCCTTTCATTGAGGCATATTTTGTTTTATACTCAACTTTATTTTATACGGTGTACAAACCCCTTTGACTTTTATGTTTATTCAAAATGAATCTTTCTATACAAAGAATTTTACTAAACGAAAAAAAGGAATGTTTTTCTTGTTGTACGTATGCGGCGACAACGACTTCTCCACCGCCGTGGCCATTATTTGAGTTTCAACTTCCTCTACAAGCCATAATTTTTTTAAATGAAAAATAAATTCCAAGTTTTAATTTTCTTTTATTTTGGTATTTAAAATGGTTTTGAAAGTGTTTTTTTATTATATAAATGTGTTGTACTGATATCTTGTGATTGAAATGTGGAAATGTTATGTTTCCTTTATGCATGTTTTATGGGATACGATTATGTTATGGTTTATTATATGTTTAAACCTGTTCATATGAGGAATGTGTTGGACTTAATAAGTGACGGTTGGAGCCTTCTATAGCTCCTCAATGCATTGGAATGTCTCATGAGACAAACTTGTGTCTTGGAACGAGGCCTTGACAAAATATTATTTGTAGTCTTGGCACGAGGCCTTGGATATGTGGTTATGATAGTCTGGAATTATGCATTCCATCATTATGAAAGTTGTTATTGATATTTCATGTGATTATTCGACTAGTAGAATATCCATGTGAGTAAGTAAATTGAATTATTTAATTTTATTTTTGCCATATTATGCTGAAGTTCAAGTTTAAAAAGACTTTTGATTTAGTTATACATTGCCTTAAATGTTAATGTTTATTTATGAAAGCTTCCGCAATATTGTTATCCTTACTGAGCATCTGAGCTCAACCCTTTCAATGTTTTAATTTTTCCAGGATGTGAAGAAGTATTTTAGGAATGACCTGCATGGATAGTCTGAAGGGGATATGAGTGTGGAAAATGGAGACTTTGTTATTGTAGTTTTCACTTTATGATGTAATATAACATTTATGAATGTATCTAGTGTTTCCAAGGCTACTAAACTAATCAGTCTTTTGAGACTTGATCTTTTGTGATCATGCCAATGTTACGCAATAATGCACAGACTTTGGGTAACTGGGGTCGGGGTGTTACAGTTGGTATCAGAGGCAGTTTAGTACTAACCTTGAAAGATATATTTAGATAAACACTGATTAGAGCACATAGCCGAAAGATAGACTTTGAGGATTATTATAGAATAACTTCCTAGAATTTTGGTATTATAGAGATTTTGTGACTTTTCCGAGCAATACATCCCTGTCGGGATACGAGCACGTAGAGGCGGCTCTGGCATATATGTACCTAGGGGTAAAACCCAAAAAAACCGCTTTGAGCTAGACTCGAACGGGAACTGGTGCACG
Organism: Viscum album; assembly: GCA_963277665.1. Classification (NCBI taxonomy): domain Eukaryota; kingdom Viridiplantae; phylum Streptophyta; class Magnoliopsida; order Santalales; family Viscaceae; genus Viscum; species Viscum album. The sequence goes on along the minus strand of OY728129.1, from coordinate 1,418,598,688 downwards.
ACAACGGGCCTTGCTGCACTTTTGGTTACGATACTCCCGAGGGATATGCTTAGGATAATTCTCATTTTCTTTACAAACCACTATAAAGGGTTATGAGTATATAATTCCTCAAAGAAAACATTTTTATGATTATGGATAATATCCATAAATAGTTCAATTTATGTTAAGTATTTTACATGTATGGAATTATGTATTTTGATTCATAAACTAATCTAGTTTATGCCATTGTTTAGAAATGGTGCATAGTGGGAGGAATGGTAACCATATCAATGCACGCAATCCGTGTAGGGATTTCCCTCCTGCTCAAGATAATTATTGTGCATCTGGAGATACAACTGGTGCTGATCAACTTATTACCATACTGGGACAACTCACTCAGGTTATGAATAATAACCTTACTCGTATGGAGCACCCTGATCTACAACGTGGAGGATCAATGTTAGACCGCTTCATGAGGCAAAAACCACCAACATTTAATGGGGGTACAAATCCATTAGTAGCTGAGCAATGGATAAACTCCTTAGAGAAAATATTCCACGCCTTGGGGAGTAGCGAAAGGGAGAAGGTTGTCATGGCAGTCTACCGCCTCACTGGAGATGCCGATCAATGGTGGTCGCTGATTCAAAACACAAAGGAAGATGAAGAAGTATCAAGTTTGGAATGGAGGGAGTTTAAGGAAATTTTCTTAGAAAAATACTTTCCACATGACCATCGAGCATATATGGAAAGGCAATTTATGAGTCTGAGGCAGAAGGAGGATGAGAATGTCGCAAAGTATGAGGCTAACTTTACAAGGTTAGCGAAGCATGCTGCATATTATATACGTAACCCAAGAAGTAAGATTGATCGTTTATTTGATGGGTTAAAACCATTTCTCCATCGAGCATTAGTATCACAATCTTTCTCAATATACGAAGATATAGTCTCATGTGCTATCAAGACAGAAAAGGAATTCTCTAAATCTTATGACAACAAAGTAAAGCAAGAGAAGAAGAGAACGGTGTAACAAGATACAGATAAAGGGAAAAAGGGAAAGAAGGATTTTCCATTATGTTATAATTGTGGGAAGAATCACCCTGGTACTTGCCTAAAAGGAATGAGAGTTTGTAATAAATGTGGAGAAAAAGGTCACCAGACTCGTGATTACAAGGGAAAGAAAGAGACTATCAATGTTGAATGCTACAATTGTAGGGAAATGGGGCATTATGAAAATGAATGTCCTAAGTGTCAGGAAAACTTACCTTAGAAAAGGACAAGGGATCAAGGACAATCTTATGCTGTTACTACAGTTGAAGTGGAATAATTAATGTATTGGTGCTTTTGGACTCAAGGATTATATTCTGGTTATAAGAATAATGTGATATATATAAGGATTGTACTGCAGTACTTTTTGATTTCATTAAGGTTTTAATATGATTAAGGTAATAATATTTTTAGTATGTTACAATAAGAGAAACTTTACTTTGTTTGGGAATCTGATGATACAATTGATTTTGGAATTTAGAGACCTTTTAGAGAAAGTCTGGACAGAGGTATTTTGGATAACTATAAAGGTTGGAATGGATTAAGTTGAACTTTGGATAGTATTGTTTAAGGTTAAAAAATTTCTGAAGATTACTTTTGGAATATTATAATACTCTATTTTTAGGAAAAGGACAACCTGCAGGTCAAGGGATAACCAGTCGCGTCAGACAAAGCTGTAGGAATCGAACCCACAATCATAGTGCGATAGGCCTTTATTACCTACCACTAGCCTACAGGAAGTCCCTGGTTATTACAAAAAAGTTTTCCTAATATAAATGGTATGTGTTAATATTTGGAACCTTATAAAATTAGGATAAATAGAATATTTTTGAGTTCTATTACCTTTTAGAGTGAAAGATGGGTTTGTGGTAAAAAAATTATTAAAGAATGAAAGTCTACATGACAAGTATGTATATTCCCTTACGTTCTTAGTAAATCTCCTAAATAAATTCCTCAACTTTATAAAAGGTAACTTAAAACAAAAACGTTGCAAGTTAACTTTTCCAACTGGGGATTCAATGACCGTTTAACCAATCACAAGTCTGTGATTTTCTTATGGTTAAATTTATCCTAATCCAGTTTTCTACAACTCTCCATCAGACCTTGATGGTCTGTTTTTCTTCCATATCCATATTTTCATATAATCCTAGTATGGGCTATCTCGAGTGACCTTTGTACTTATCTTTCTTTCTTTTAGAGTTATATTTTTATTAACATTATTTCCGATGTGGGTTTTCCACAAAGGTATTTTCTATTTTCAACCTTTTATTTTCGAAGAAAAATTTCAAATTGCGAGGACAGAATTTATTAAAGGAGGGTAGAATGTAACACCCTGAGCTTCCACGATGTGCTTCTCTTTCAATAATGTAATAGCTTGCATTGTATGCAAGTTCAAGATTCTAACACACTACGACCAATCAAAATAGCCATTATGAATAGTAATACCCACTTTTTGAAATTATATATATTTTATATTTCAAAATGGACTTCATTTTTTGATTCGGAATATCGAAATTAGCCTATGTTGAATTTTTGGTATTTTTCTGAGAACTTCCAATTTTTTTATGAATAGTGAAAAATACTTAAAAACAACTTTTTTAATAAAAATAATTTATAGTGATAAATTATACTATTTATTGGTTTTAAAGTATAATTAGAATATATTTTTACCATTTTATCCAATGGTGGTCATTATAATTAATTTCACTTTGAAATTGGACATAAACAATTGTCAATCTTTTGATATATATTGCTTCTTAAAAACACGCTATTTGTTGTGACATCGAGAATTAATTATAAAATTAATTAATGAAAATTATATGTTTGGAATTATTTAAAATAGAAATCATTTTTTAATTCGGAATATCAATTATAGATTAGGGTGAAATTTTGGCATTGTTCTGAAAAACTTTAATTTTTGATGAATAGTGAAACCAATAAGTGGTAGTTAAAAAAACTGATTTTTTCGTTTAAATGAAATGTTACCAATTCTGTGATTTTATTTTCAAAAATACAACATAAATGTTTATCATTAGAAAGTAAAATGTGGTTTAATGGGATTAAAATAATTTTTTGGTGAATAGTAACTTTTAAGTTTAATTAATCGCGATTAAAGGTAATTAGTGAAATTTAAGGTAAAAATGATGTTATAAAAATATGAAAATACCTTTAAACTTGTCCTACCCCTATTTTATGAGTCATGGAAGACCAAGAAAATCCATGGGTCAACTTGGGGACCCTATGGAGCCACTTTGGTAGGAAAATGACTTTAAAAACTTTTTATATAATGTTAAAATAAAAATGTCACAAACATGAGTTGTTTTAATAAAACAATTTTTAAATGGGGTTATACATGTCATATATTTGACTATAAATATTCATTATAAATATAAAACTATTTCCTAAATCATGATAATTTTTTTATAATTTTTAGACATTAAATAAATTAAATTATTGATGACACCATGATGATGCAGCGATTACCTCATTAATTAACGATTTAAATAAAATAAAAACATAATGTAAACTCTAATAATTAAACTTGTAAAAAACCTATTGGATGAGTATATTTCGAACCCTTATCACCTTATCCTCGAAATATATATGTTTGGGACCTTTAAAATCCGAAACTCATTATATAATAAAGTAACATTTCATGACATTCCAAGAGTGCCCCTCCTCTCCTCTTATAAAAGGCCCCCACCACTACCACCTTACTCACACCTTCAAAGCCTTTTGGCTGGGCCAACCTCTGCCCAAATTATCTCTCAACTTCCCTATATTACTCCTAGAAGCCTCACTTTGGGCATAATTCTTCCCAAGGAAGCCTTTGGCTCAAATCAAAAAAGAGTTACCCGATTTTAAGGTAATGTCTCCTCTTATGTTATTTTGTTTTATTTTTCTTCTCCAACCCCTTAAAATCTTATTATTCCTTTATTTTGTAACAAAACCAGTATATTCAATATACTTGGATTTTGTTATAAGAAGTATTCGAGCTACACTTACACACACCTACATCTAATGTTTAAAGAACATATTGTTTCTATGGATGGAAAATTTCTGCCTCACGAAACGATGATTGTTCAACACTCATATAACACCTTCAAAGATAGCCATTAAGATGTCACTATATTTATATATGATATATATTATGTTTATGTTTTTCTTATTATTCTGTATTTCTCATTTATGTCATACCTTTATGATTTCCATTATGGGTAAACACGATAATTTCATTTTAGGAAGTGCGGACTACCGCCCCCTCAAAGTGATTTGAATCGTTAATGCCATGTGTGGGATGTATAAAGGATGGAGTAAATGATATTATATATGATATTATACTAGAATTATATCATACCTTTATATAATTATGATTACATTCCATTAAATACGAAATAGAAATGAAAGTAGCATTCATGCGTACGTACGGCTTACCGTCTCCATGAACGATGCATTTCATTTCTTACCTCTAAATGTTACGTAATATTATAAATGAATGTATATACTAGATATATATGATATATATGATATCTACAGCCTGAATATATTTCTAGAGATAATGGATATTCTACCACATAAACAAATTGTAATTATAAGAAGTTTATTGTTGACTCAAGTACCAAAGATCGACAAAACGACCGTTATTAACTTAAATGACTACATAATTTTCATAACATTTTAATAAGTGATATAAAAGGGATAATGAACTTGAAAAAGGTTATTAATCAAGTATAGATTAACTCTAGTTTATTATTCAGGAGGTTAAAGAGCGGTCGAGTCAAGTCGGACACGAGGTAAGAGAACTTCTTAACCCAATTTCCATTCTTTGGGTTAATCTCCTACTTTCAAATTATGCCATGATATTATTATGTCCTATCATGTATTTTTACTTTATTTATGTGAACTTATAGTGAATACACATAATATATCTATTTTATTTAAAAAATGATCTTTGTAAGGACTTCGTCTCAATCTCCTTTCATTGAGGCATATTTTGTTTTATACTCAACTTTATTTTATACGGTGTATAAAACCCTTTGACTTTTACGTTTATTCAAAAGGAATCTTTCTATACGAAGCGTTTTACTAAACGAAAAAAGGAATGTTTTTCTTGTTGTATGTATGCGGAGAAAACGACTTCTCCGTCACCATGACCATTATTTGAATTTCAGTTTCCTCTACAAGCCATAATTGTTTTAAATGAAAAATAAATACCAGGTTTTAATTTTCTTTTATTTTGGTATTTAAAATGGTTTTGAAAGTGTTTTTTTATTATATCAATGTGTTGTATTGATATCTTGTGATTGAAATGTGGAAATGTTATGTTTCCTTTATTCATGTTTTATGTGATACGATTATGTTATAGTTTATGATATGTTTAAACCTGTTCATATGAGGAATGAATTAGACTTAATAAGTGATGGGTGGAGCCCGCTATAGCTCCTCGATGCGTCGGCAGGTCTTATGAGACAAACTAGTGTCTTGGCATGAGTCCTTGACAAAATATTATTTGTAGTCTTGGCACGAGGCCTTGGATATGTGGTTATGATAGTCTGGCATTATGCATTCCATTATTATGAAAGTGGATATTGATATTGCATGTGATTATTCAACTAGTAGAATATCCATGTGAGTAAGTAAATGACATTATTTAATTTTATTTTTTCCATATTATGCTGAAGTTCAAGTTTAAAAAGGCTTTTGTTTTAGTTATACATTGCCTTAAATGTTAATGTTTATTTATGAAAGCTTCCACAATATTATTATCCTTACTGAGCATCTGAGCTCACGCCTTTTAATGTTTTAATTTTTCCAAGATGTGAAGAAGTATTTTAGGAATGACCTGCATGGATAGTCTGAAGGGGATATGAGTGTGGAAAATGGAGACTTTGTTATTGTAGTTTTCACTTTATGATGTAATGTAACATTTATGAATGTATCTAGTGTTTCCAAGGCTACTAAACTAATCGGTCTTTCAAGACTTGATCTTTTTTGATCATGCCAATGTTACGCAATAATGCACCGACTCTGGGTAACTGGGGTCGGGGTGTTACAACTTCAGTACATTAGTATTAACAAATTAAGGTAAACATTTTATTCTCATAACCACATGAGAATAAAGTCCATGAGTTACTTGAGATATGTATCCTAAGATTTGATCATCAGAAACATAGTCATAATAATCCCAATAAATGATGAGATTGTAACATAAAATATTTACCTCTTCGGTAACTTTGAATTATAAGACCCATGAAAGAATAAAATTAAATGAAAAATAAAATATCTTAAGAATAAATAAATTAATTATATTACATGTAAAATGTGATATATATACACCTCATAAAATAATATAGGTGCATAACATGACAAAAATATCAAATGAGGTAAATTGAGACAAAAATCCCTCACCGCTTTAGTAATATTTTGAATCATAATCCAAAATAAAGTATAATATCAAATTAAATTTTAAATATCCTAAAAATAATTATATTCATGATATAAAATATCAAAGGGACAATATATACACTATAAAAAATAAATGAGTGGTGAATTTTCATGTATCTTATAAATAAAAGTGAGACTTGAAATCCATTAACTTAAGTCTTGACTGTCTTCGTACAAGTAAAAACCTAATTTATAATAAATATAATTTTATTATAATTATATGAAAAAATAATAAGTATATATATAATACCATATATAATTTACTTATGTCTTTTTATTACCCATTTATTCATAATTCCATGTTAAAGTTACATTTCATGTAATAATAGCTTTTTTTTTCATATATGTATTGATTTATTATTTTCTATCATCTTAATTTGATATTGGTTCCATCATATACAGAATAATAATCATGAAATAATTACCATATTTTTACATCGATTATAATTTTTATACCAATATTTAAATATGGTTTTGAGAAATGATGTATGTTATGATCATGGAGATGGTAGATTGTACGTACACATGAGTAACGTTTCCATTTTTCAATGAACATTATAGAGAGATGGTAATTAGTATATTATCTTTAAATAATTATAATAACATCATAAATAACATATTATTTATCTAAATATAATTATAAATATCATCCATGCGGCGTGGTGAAAAAAAGATATTCACATCGCTTTATGAAGGTGGTAGTCTACAGGTACACGAACGACATTACCATATTTCAGTGAGTGAAAATGTATGAATGAAAATGATATATTATCTTTTTAGAATAATAAATATGACACTAATATAATAATTATATCATTTATATCATATATATTTATTACCATTATTCTCATTATATTCCATGTAAAAGTGTTAGTGAAAACGAATCACATCACTTCACGAGGTAGTGGTCTGCCATAAACACAAGTGACATTATCATATCCCCTATGAAATAGAAAGTAAAAAGGTATATATAATATAAAAACGACATAGTTATTATTTTATTATAAAAATAATATATATATTTTAGATACGTCATCATTCCCAATCGTGATAGATGGTAATGGAAAAACAAATCTTATGAGTTCATGAGGTGGTAGTCCGCCGTACACACAAACAATGATTTTATAACTTATTTTATGGAATTGGATATGGTTTTAGGTCATGTAATTAATATAAAAACATATAATTAAATGTATTATACTTAGTTTTCTATAACATAATTATATAAAAATAATTTAAATAGGTGGAGTAAGAAATAAAACAAAAATGGTTGTTTATGAACGTTACCTCTTCTTCAGGTATCATCTTTAGGTTAACACCCAAATCCTAACTAGTTAGAATTTATATAAAAAATAAGGATTATAGGATGATATTATGGATCTTATTAAGTTATTTGGGTAGGGTTTTATCGATCTAAACTGATTTCTAGGAGTGAAAAATTGTGGGGAATGAGTGCCCATTTATAATTGAGGAGTGACATTTTTTTAAATACCCAAACATATTCACTATTTGGGAGCCACTCTCAACTCATTTGACTCAAAAATAGATAAATAATGGAGTATAGGGATTATGTGGTCAATAAACACCTCCAACGCACAAATGGAATATGTTTTCTATAATTTTATTCTATATTCTTTATGTTTTCTCAATTTTTCTCTTTTAGTTTTTTTCCACAGTAACTTGTATATTTTTATTTACCGAGGTAATTTACCCTGCAAGAATAAAATTAAAATAAATATTTTTAGATAATTTATACCAACTAAATCTAAATTTGAAGTCCAATTTATTAAATAATAACCTCTATGAGTATGAAATTAATTTTAATATAAGAGCATGTAATGCGCAAAACCACATTTTAACCTTAATCATAGAAATTAATTTTAACTATTTTCACTAATAATTATGGTCAAAAATTATGTTTAACTTCTTAAATAATATAAATTATAATTATTATAAATATAAAATCCATTATTATAATTTCAATTCACATAAGTAGAATAATTTAATTTGAAATTAATCCCACATTTGTGTTGAGGAAGCAAGTTTTCAAAGAAAAAATGTTCAAAAGTATACAAAGTTTTTATATCAAAATTAATTATGAATTTGATTCCCATGAAATAAATTGGATTAATTTATATATATTTTATGTAATTTTACTTTAAAAATAATTCAAAATATAATTTATCTTTATAAATAATTTAAACAAATAGGAAATTTTCAATTAAAACAATGTGGTTTACAAGATAGTAATATTTCAACCAAAGGAAAGAAAATAATATTGGTTAGCCATTATTGTATATATTAGAGTTTTCGAAGCAGTTCAATTGAATGTTAGAATAATATGTTGATTTATGAATATAATAGAAAAATTAGATTAAGGGGGAAAATATTTGGAGTTAAGAGAACTAATTATGATATGAGTTAACATACATAAAAAGGAATAATCCATTAAGTAATTTTTTTATACATATAATTTTTTTGTGAGAATTGCAATAAAAGTGGTCATTGTGACTATGGATTTTCATATAAACCAACCATGTATGATTCATATTCTATATGATAAATAATATAATAAAATATTAAGGAAAAAGTGATTAAAGAAGGTGAGTCAGACTTAGGGTGTAATAAAAAGTAGAGTATTGAAGATAACATAACCAAAAATAAGTAAAAGAAGGATGGTACACTAAGAAATAAAAGATTTTATTATGGGAGTAAAAGTCACATCATGGAACTTTTTAGACATTCTATAAATATTAGAGTTTAAGGAAGAAAGTTGTAGAAATAAAGTGAATTAATATAAGATAGAAATAACATGATATATTTGGTGGAAGAGATCATAAAAGTAGTGTTTGAGATTATTCCCAAGAAGGGAAACTTGAAGGATAATGAGGAACAATATGGAATGTGTAAATTTAATATACATACCTCTAACAATTGAATAAAATAAATACTAGGATATAATGGGATGATGATAAAAAATGTAGTAACACTATTGAATCTATGTGGAAAATACAAGAATGTTGTACATGTTACAAAAGAGTGCTTGAATTCTTTACTAGAATAGCTGAAATTTTCTATAAAAGTGGAGAAAATGAATAAATTTTGTTTCCTTAATAAAATGAAAAATCCTATTCCATCTAAAAATAAATCTTAAAATAAAAATAATTCCATGTTTCCAAGAGATGATATTGTATAGAAATCCACATGAGGAGAAATCATGAATAAATATCACTAAATTAGAGATAAGAAGAAAATATTTCTTAGATTTAGAATAAAACCAAATACCAATTACTCTTATTAAGGAGATGATGGAGAACTCAACTTATCACCAGTTACTTTTATTTTGTGTTTAAATTTAGGGAATTGAAGTTTATGTATGTAAGGAAGAAATGGATGATATATAGAATGATCCATCACGAGGAGACTAATGACACCTTTAAAAATTTCAAGTGATATCAAGAAGATGTTCTTTTTAGTTTAATTATAAAATGACCATCCATGATGAAGAATTTTAGAGCACTTCCCTTAAATGAGAGCTGAGAAGATAAATTATCTATGAGAATATCCTTATTGTATAAGAATTTTGAATTTATGATAGTTCTTAATATGAGGTATAATAATACATTTTTCCATCCTTGATATTTGTTGAATCATTTTTGATTTTAAATGGGAAAATGTGTTGATCGGAAATGGGGTAGATGAATTCTCTTAATTTATTTTTTATTTTCTTTGTTAAAGATGAGTCTAGGTGTTTATTTTTAAAAATTCTTGAACAACACTTAGTAATAGATATCTGATATTGGTATCACATGTTTAATAGTTTATGGAAAACTTTGATTTCTAGTTTAATTACTCCTGTTTTATATATCGAGAAAGCATAAGTAGACTTCGATTTGATTAATTTATGGATCATTGATAAGTAAAATGTAATAGCACACTTTTCTCAATAGGACCATGTTTTATTAAGGGAGAGAAGTTGAGATTTTGGGGAAGAAGGATATGATAAGATCTTTACCTTACACTTATATCATTGTATTAATGATCAATAAGGGGGAGATAAAAGGATAATTTATAAATACATATTGACAATAATATATGTGATGTAGTTAAGGGTATTAAAAAAAATTCAAAGGTTGAGATTGAAGAACCCAATGGATTGTGATGATAGAATTTTTTATTAGTAAGAATGTAAATATGTATTGAGTGATGATGAAGAGCCCAATGAATGAGCATATTGAATATCCCATTGTTTGATGAAGAGTATCATAGAAAAGGGGAGCTTGAAGATTAAGGTACTTCCCTTGAAAATGGGAAATGGATACTGCTACCGCTTTAGGAAATTGAATAAATACATTAAAAGTATCAACCTTTATATATGATGATTGGAAATACGATCTTAATAATAATCAAGAAAAGTTTAATTGGAGGTCAAGAGCACTATCTACTATATGTTTTTCGTGAATACAAGTAGTTGAATCTATTGAAGAGGATTAAAGATAGATGAGGTTTGTGATTAAATATCCTTGGATTACAAAGAATATTTGATATAGAAATATATGAATAATATCCATTTGATGATGGACTAAAGAAGGATGAGTATAAATTTAGAATTATTGAGGTAGTACATATATGTTGAATAATTCAATAATAATTCTTATATGATTAAAAAGTATTTTAGACATTCTATTGAAGTGATTTGGAAATATTATCCCAATTTAAAATGATATTTAATTTATTTTTATATGTTTTGGAATGGCTAGAGAGTCCCTGATAAGTGTTGAAGAATCGATGAGAAAATATAAAAAATTTATAGAATTCTAGAATTGGGATGGAATGGGTAAATAATGTGAGAATTAAAGAAGAAGGATGAGATATGATAAGATTTTACATGAAATGAAGAAGAATATTATGTCATGCAAATAGTCAGAGGAAGAAATTATATATAAATATAGTTTTTTGAATTATGAGATAGACAATCCATGAGGAGAAGATCAAGCCACAATATGTGATGAAGTAATAATCACAAGGGACCTTGAAACTATAGTAATACTACAACATGTTATTATTTATACATGAATATTGATTACTTGTATATTTTTTGGATATAATTAAATCATGAAGATTAAAAGAATCATTAGAGAAATAGAATGTAAAATAGGAATATCCTATCTGTGATATTAAATAATAAAAGTATAAGAGTTAAGAATAATACCACACTACCACAATTAAAGATGTATTTTTTATATTTTAATATGGAAATAATCTTCATGTATTTATAAGAATATTGAAATAGAAGGGGAAGAGATTAATGAGGTTTGAGAATCTGATACTTAACTCCTTAAGAGAATTCTAAGTATTGAAGTGTCATAATATAATGATAATATAAAGAATATATCCCATATATCAAGTAAATAATAATAATAATAAGCCCTATGATATCTCTATATCATAGAATATTATTGAGAATAAATATGAAAAGTGTTGAGATGAAGGCCAACATTACTACTATAGTATCAAGGAACTTGAAGAAATGAGAATCAGGAAAAATACTTTCCTATAATATATTTATATTTTAAGGAGAATAAGTGAGAATAAGGCTGAAATTAAAGTAGTACTCTAGATAATTCAGTGGTAGTCAAATTCCTTGAGGACAATGTTTGAGTGTAGATAAAGATATATATATATATATATATTACTATAATTGGTTATCCCATGGATGTCAAAGACTCTCATTGAGGAAGAATATTAGATCATTTGATGCAAAAAAATCCCAGAGATGATTCGTGATCATGTTTTAGAGTGAATTTGGAGGACCCATTATTCATTATCAAGAACCGATTTAAAGAACCAATGAAGAGATTATAAGCTAGCGAGATCCAGTTTAAAGAACCTATTAATAGATAGTAATGGTTTTTTTGGAGATAAACTATTATATTTTCTTTTATAATATAGTTTATATTTATATAATGGAATCAAACTGAATGCAGTATGGATTTTTAAACAAAATTGAGGGAGAACCTTATAAAAAATGTTGCATGCCTTGTAGTTATTTTATTTAATTATATACATGTAAGGGTGAGAATTCAAATAAAGTGTTGATAAATAATTTAATTGGTCAAAAATATTAATTTATAAGAATAAGAAATTGTATAAAGTGGATATTAATGACTCATCCCCCTTCATAATGATGCATCATCCCATACCAAGGTAATTTAGGGTTGTATTATAGGCACATCCTTTCCTAAATTCCCATTATGGAAAAGAGTTTTAACATCCATTTGATATATCTAATAATCATAATGAGATACTATGTATAGAAATATCCAAATGAAATTTATTCTCACAGATATAGAAAATGATTTTTCATATTCAATATTATGAATTTTATTATAACTTTTAGCAACAAGATGATATTTATAGGTAGATAATCTACCAAAATTATAAATTTTCCCACAAAAATACACTTTCACTCTATGTGTCCCACCTATTTTGGTGAATCTACCTAGTTAAAAAATTTGTTTGTGTACATAGATTCTATCTAAGATTTCATGGCTCCTAACCATTTCTTAGAATTAGAACTCTCAATTTCCTCTTTGTAGGTTGTTATTTTATTAGCTATGAACATTAATTCATCATTATTTTATATAATAAATCCATATCTATCAGGATCCTAATGAATCCTACTAGATCATGGAGGATCTTGTGTAACTTGATTCAGTTATTCTTCCACTACCCCTTACATAATGAGTTTATTTTCCATCTCAAGAAAAAATATTGTTTGTTGGTTTTGAAATTATATAGGTTTAATATTCCTCCCAATTAATCCCCAATTTATATATCACTTATCAAGAAATTAATAAAATTAGGATACAAACACCTTGTTCTCATAAGTAATATAGAAATAATATTTATTTGTTAATTTATGATAACCAAGAAATAATAATTTTTATGATTTAGGGTCACGTTTTTCTGAAGATAAATGTTATATGTATGCTTTTATTTAACCCATTTGTGAAGTATTGTATTTTTTTAAAATAATTTATGTCAATATGTGTTTATAATAGAATCTTATAATAAGTTTAATTTACCCAATCATATGAGATGAGAATATGAATATTCAAACACCCAGCAAAGGTGGTAATAAATCTTGAGTTGTGAATATTAGATGTGGATTGATGAATACCTTGGGGTTTTGGGGTTTAAGTGATTTTTTCATTATTTATATGTTATAAAGGAATATTTATGAGATAATTACATTGGATATTTCATTATCGATCAATTCACATGTGAAAAAGATTTAAGAAGTTGATTACGAGTTTTATGGAGTATTGATATTTCTGAATCATATGTATCTATAAAGATAAATGACTATGGTTAAGGAATAATTTAATGAGTTTTTGAGTTATAAGGAACCATACTTGTAAATAAAATGTGTAAATAATACAATTTGTATATAATTTACACTTTTATGATGAATCTTGAAGATTTTGAGTTGGAACTACAATAAGTGATTATTCTATTATAAAGTTGTGAAAGCATCATCATTTGATTTTATTCATGATTTGAAGTTCCTTGGAATTTTATTTGAAGAGTTTTCTAAAGGACATGGAATTTATTGGAATTATTTGAATCATTTTTAGTATAATTTAAGTGGATGATATTGATTGGAAATAAATTTATAATATTGGATATGAATTTTAGAAGTTTTGAGTTGAAATTATTTTGAAAAGATGATAAATAAAAATAAAAGATCTTAGATATAGAGTTGGAAATGTACTACTATGATACATAAAATATATTTTATGAAATATAATATCTTACAAGTGATATAAATTATTCTACATATCATTTATATGGATAAATATTAGTTTCTAATGAATATATAATATTTTTTATAGGATTCGTAATATAAACTTGGAAAATATGGAATATTAAATTAGAAATAGGTGATACTAATTACAAGGTTTATTAATATATGTAATATCCATTCTAATGATATGTAAAAATAATAGAAGTTTTAAAATGGATATATAAGATTAAAAAAATGGGTTTTTGGTAAAAATTAAGATAAATTCAGATGATTTTGTACTGTTCTTTCAAGGATTCAAATATCATGATATCTATTTATTGTGATCCAAATTGTGATGATTTTGAGATATAAAGAAAGATATTTTCATGTGAGATGAGAATACACATTAAAACAATTTTTCATGTGAGAATGAATATGTGGATAATAATAATATGGGTTTTATGGAATATTTAAGAAATAAAGTAGCAATGTGGATTATAAAATATCATAAGGATAATAATACATGATTAGTGTTCAGTCAAAGATGGATATCGAGTCTCTGTTTATTTGTATTCTATAACTATTAGTAGTTATTTAAAAGACTAGTTATCAAGACGTTTATTATGGACATAATTTGATAAATTTTTAAATGAATTTAATATCAGATAAAATTATCATTGATGTGATGGAATGATAATAAAAGACAATTTTTTGGAGGTTTGAATAAAAATTTCACGAGGAAAAATATCATGGAGATTGTACATTAAAAATATAGAAACAATATTCACTCAATTATTCTGAGATTATAAAACTGAATATGATTTTAGGAGGAATTATTTGTAAGATAAACACTATTTCTATTGTTTATCCTTTATAATATACGAAGAAGGGAGAAATCTAGAACTTCTATAACAAAATACATAAATGTTGAATAATAAAAATAAAATTAGATATTGGGAGACCAACACTATTGATCATGGTTATTCTATGTGTTAAAGATATTGAAGATGGAGAAATGTGATAACCTTGATGATTAATATTTAAATTTGAGAGTGGAATTTGTTAATATTGTTGTATATTTGATGAAAGAGATTAGATGAAATTTTTCTCAAAGTGATGCAAGCTTCCTTGATCATTCTCAAAGAAAGAGCCACTTGAATACAGTTTTGTGAATATTAGGACTGGTTGGTTCCAGTACATAAGAAGAGAGAAATTTAGTTGTTACTGTAATTTTTAGATCTTTTCATATAATATAGTTAGTTCTAGATAAGGTTTTATGGATATCCCATTTCCATTAATTGATTATTAATAATAAAATATTATCCATGTCTGTGGGATGATAAACAAAATACACTAAATAATAGATTGCACATTTTGAGTGAACCTTATAAAAATATGTGTAATGATTTTGATATTTTCTTATTTAATTTATGCATATATTCTAAGAAGGAAAGGGTATTTTGAGATCTATTCACTCTAATTGATATAAATGTAAAATAAAGGTCTAAACCGATTCATCCCCCTCCCAATTACATCAATCCTAGTGGAACAAAAATTAGTATCCGAGCTCTAAGTTACAAATTTAATTAGACTCTAAACATTTAGAGATTTGATGTTTTGATTTATCTTTTATAATAATAAAAAAGTGTAGACTTAGATAATATGTTTTAACTGCTGATTTGAATATAATATCATCCAAGACTCTAAAGAATAGAAATAATAAATAAATGGTAAGTATTAATAAATATTCCATTATAAGAAAAGCGTAATAAATCTATACTTCCACACATTGTACTCATGAAGATATATATAGTGACCTAGACTCAACATACATGGATATTATATCTTTTTAGATGAATATTCAATACATTTCACAACACATGACCAAGGACCATAATAGTTTAGTTCCTTTGTAAACTCAGAACACAATCGTCTTGTATAGTGAAAGGTCTTCAATGTTTCTCACAAAGATATTCCACTTTAGTATTTATACTTAAAACCTTTCTTCATAACTGGTGGAAAGGAAAGATAATAAAGGGTGAGCTCAAATGTTAATTAGGAGTAAATAAAGGAGATACATAAGCATAACATGAACATAAGTGTATGAGAACATGGGAATTACATTTGAAAACCATACCCTACATATCAAAGATTATAATCATGATTCATGGAATAAAGATTATTATTTCATAAGACATGAATGATATTATAATAAAATAACATGATCCAATTAAGTATAACATCGACACAAGACATAGATTTGTGGAATAAAAATCAGAATATAAAATCATTCCCTAGAAGTCAAGTATCATTTCCAAAACTTATTAGGGCACTTCATGGGGACTACACCTACTGGGTGGGACACACCACCATCCCCAGTCATAATCCTTTCCTTATAGTGTAATGGGTTCACTCCCCAGACCATCATAATGGAAAAAGTACCTTACTATACTGGGTTTACCCCCCGTTCCATCCATGTCTTTCTATTGAGATATATAAATCATCACCCAATGCATTGGGGGGGGATATAGGTATCACCCATAACATAATAGTAACACATATATGTTCCATAAGATGATAAATATTCATAATATCATAACCCATGAAATTAAATAGGCATCATAAAAATTTTATCATATCATAACATTTGTAAAAGAGACAGGTTTCATAATCATTTAATTATATAATAACCCCTGAATTTAAGTGGGTTTCATTAGAGTTTTATCATGTTATAACCTGTGGAAGAGAAACGATTTTCATAAAAAACTTGTCATATTAAATATAAACTATTTAAATAAAGAATAATAATGGTGTCCTTGGATCATATCCCCAATAAAGTATAATCTCTATCAAAGGATGTCATCTTAGATAGAGAAGGATTTTGAAATATCACTTGGAACATTTCTTAAGGAAAATAACATTTCATTAAAAATAACTTTCATAAAAAATTTCCAAAAATCATTTTCATTTAAAATAACATTGGAAAATTATAAAGTATGTTTTGAAAATAATTTAAAACACTGTTTAAATATAAAAAAAATTGAAAATATTTTTCTTTTAAAATAAAATTTGAAACATATAATGGATGATTTGAAAATCATTTAATTTTTTTAAAAACATAAAACATTTTTGAAATAATTTTCTTTGAAAATAACCATTGAATCTTATAAATGATATTTTGAAAATCATTTAAAAATCTTAATAAACATAAAACATTTTTAAAATCCTTTTTTTTGAAAATAACCTTTCAAGCTTATAAAGGAATATTTAAAAATATATTTTTTTAAAACATAAAACATTTTATAAAACATTTTCTTTTAATTTTTCCTTTGAAACTTTTAAAGGAAGCTTTTAAAATCATTTTAAACACTTTTTAAAATATTATTTTTTTTGAAATCATTTTCTTTCTAAATAACCTTTTAAACTTATAAAGGATGATTTTAAAATAATATAAAACACTTTTAAAACCTACTTTTTTTCAAAATCCCATTATTTATAAATAATATTAAATATAATTTAAAATAATTTTTGATTTTTTTTATAAAACACTGTTTTGTAATAAAACATATTTCCGATTAAAGAGAGAAATAAAGTCATATTTTCTTAAAAAGGTTTTCTTAATTATCTTAAGAACCAAAGTGTGGAAAAATAGTACCATAACATGAAGATATCATGAATAACCATAGGATAAGAAATTTAATGAGATTTTTTGAGAGGTGGATCATAATATTTAATCAATGGAAGTATAATCATACACAATCTGAATAAACGATGTGACTATAGTAATAAAACATTACCACTTTAGTGGATTGGAATCATAATACCCATGAATTAATAACATTAAATGAAGCATAAAATATCATTAAAAGGATGATATTCATGATATAACATGTCAAATGGGAAGAATATACACCTTTTAAAATAATATAGGTGTATAACATAACATGTTTCTCAAAGAAGGAAATTGAGACAAAATTCCATTACCGCTTTGGTAATATTGAACTATAAACCCAATGAAATAGAGATCCTAAAATATATATGTAAATAATAATAAAATTTTGGATAATAATAATCCAATACATCCATGGTCTGTATATACACCACATTAAAGAAACATGTGGTGAATATGGCATTTGTATCATAGAAAATAAAAGTGTGACAAAAATCCCTTACCTTAAGTATTGAATTCCATCATACTCATTCAAAATATAATATAAAATAAATATAATTTTATTATAAATTTACCATAGAACCATATTCATATATATAAAATATTATTAGATTTTATTATGAATTTATATTTCCCATTTATTAACAATTCAATGTTAAAGTTATGTTTCAGGTAATAACTGCTTTGTTTTTCATATATGTTTTGTTTTTTATTTTTGGTCCTCTTAATTTGACCATGATTTCCTAATTTATAGATATTAAAACATCATATAAATATCATATATATTTAGTATATGTGTATTTATAATAATCTATAAAAGATAGAAATAGGAAATCAAATACACTATTCATGGAAACAGTAGGCCGTACGTATGCATGAAAGCCGTTTCCATTTACTTATTATATTGAAAGAAGAAAAGTAATATATATATATATATATTATCATTATAGTATAATTTTTATGTCATTTATATCACATATATATATATTAAACCTAATCGTAATACATTCAATGTAAAGCTTGAATGAATCACATCGCTTCACGAGGCGGCAGTCTGCTGTACACATGAATGACCTTATTATATTCCCATTAAAATGAAAAGAATGAAGTTATGTGTTATATAATAATTAGAAAAGCATAAATAAATCATATATATCATATATAAACAGTATTTCCATGTTAACGCCCAATAAATGAGCATCAAAAAATCCACAAAGGAATAAATACCTGAATATGGGTATTATTCAACCCCACAAAAAAAAGAAGAAAAATGTTTCCATGATCAAACATATTTTTTGAACCTCTAAGAGACATGTTTAATGTCCCAAACTGATATCCACTTATCTTGTGCCCCGAGCCAGTGGGTCACATGGCCTCAAGTGCACCTCCTTGTATGTTAGAGACTGCCGACATGCAATAAGGGTGTAAAGGTGGTATAATGGGGATAATATAACCTCATTTTAGAGTGGAATACATGATATAACCAATAATAAACAATAGTGGAAGCATATATAAAAAGGCAGAATAGATAAACTGTGAAAGCAAAAACAGATAACTAAACAAGTGAACAACGAAAGATAATAAACTGAACGACTGATAATATAATAAAAAGACACTTTGGAAGTTCCTGATACATGGATGCATGGAATTCTATAATAAATATGGTAAATAGGAATATACAAGCATACTACATAATAATACATAAGGTCAAAAATAAAAAACATCTCCAATCATCTCGAGCCTTTCCCGATCCTCTTCTCCTAACCTACTTAAAAAGGTAAGCATGTCAAAGACCAGTAGTAGGGAACTTACCCTTACCAGGAGCTATAGACAGATAATCTTCTCGGGTACCAAAATAATCTCAAGTAGGGTGTGATATAAAAATCTCATTAGTCCAACACCAACAGTGTCTACATGTAATCCAAGCAGTTCTGGTAACTAAACAGAGTACATGTATAAGAAAAATAGAAAAACAAAGATGAAACAAATAACTAGATATCTCAGGTTCTTAAGGCACACTTGATACTGATTCTATGGTTATTCACGATGAATTTCATGGTAAAGGTATCATCCCATGGTCTATAACATACACTATTCAGAAATGCAATGCTCTCTTGGATAGTAGAACCGGAATCACTCACACGTGGAGAGAGGGATACAGGGTGGCAGATCACTTGGCCTCTATGGAAACCCCTGGTAGCATGGTCTGTTGTCTAAATCACATCTCTCACTTTAAACCTGAGGGGGTGAACTTGATTCAGGGCGATTCCCTTGGTCTCAATTACTTCAAGCCTCCCTAGAAACTGGTCATCTTTTCTCTGCCATTCTTTTGAATAAAAATGGTAACGTAATGAAGATGATGAATATGTAATTGTTTCTAGAAAAAATGATTTATAAAATATTTAAAATTTTGGTTAGTACATGAAGATGTAAGTGGCCATATACCTAGAATACTAGTTTCTAGCTGGACCGAGGCGTAAATTAGACATCCATCACCAGTCTAATGAGCTTATAATCTCATGAAATAGGGTACATTACCTACATCCCAGTATAATAAGAGAATCCATGAAATAATACTCAGTATGGAGAGTGAGCCATCATGGAAACACTCTAATTAGGGATCGTGGCACATAAATCCAAATTCCCATATAGTATCACTGGTGTGATATTCCATACTCAACACCAGATGTAAGGGATTGTGATTATCCACCATTATCAACACCCCTTACCATCGTACACAACCTCTATAAAGGCATAACCATTTATAGTATATGGCATGAGGAAAAAACTCCCATGAAACTTAATATCAATCCCATGTATATATAAGAAAGGAATAATCATATTTATAATATAACACATGAGGAAATACCTCTTATGGGTCCCGTTTGACATGTTCAATTCCATTTAAAACATTACAATACATGATAAGTATTTAAAGGCATAAATAGAAGGCATGAGTTTACCATCCTTTAGACTCATCCCATTTTAACCAATTATTTCATTTTAAGGTAAGGCATCCAACATGCATAAGCCCTTCCATGGTATCTATTTAATTTAATAAAATAAGTACATTCCATCTTGAATAATTCTCCAAGTTCAATTCAATAAATTAAGATAAACCCACCATGTTAAGACCATTCCATCTAATTCAAACTCATTCAATTTACTAAAAAAATTAAAATACTATTAATGAGGCTCAAAGGTCATTTATGAGATGATGTGGTCATTTAAGGGAATTTTCTACTTGGGAAATTCCAAAACATAGGTTGGACAAACCCTTATGAGGGGCCTAGAGAAAAATTAAAAAATCACATATTAAGGGAAAACACATTTAGAAAATAATATGAATCCATTTAAGAGTCCTATAAAATTGATTCACTTAACCATAATTGTCCACACTGAACAAATTCACTTGGTACACCCATGGGGTGACCATACAAGGTGTATACGACCTATAAATCACTAAACAAGGGTCACTAGGTTCATAATAAGATGAAATGATCAATTTGATATGAAGGAAAAAAAGGAGATTCTTGGATAAAGATGGTGTGTGGAATAATGAAATAACTACGAAACTATGAAACTCAAATGGAAAACTACATTAACACTTAACTCAAGCCCATAAATGATGCCTCACTTGATATTAACCTCATATTTGAAGTAGGTTAGAAGAGATCTGAGAAACTATCTAATTCCATAGAAAATATAGAAAATGAGTCTACACCTAAATAGAGTAAAGGAACCAAATATTAACTTTGATAGGAGTTGAGAGACTAGGGGTGCTTACCGAGATGGATCCAATGCTTCTGAAGGATCAAGGAATAGACACCAGATGGAGGACTTGTTTCAATTCCCAGGTGAGGGTGTTCTTGAGATAAAAGGAGGAGAAAACAATTCTTCAACCATTATAGGGAGGAAAAAAAAGATAAAAGGGGGTTTTAACTCATGTGGAGGGGAAATTGAGTTTTCACCCAAAATTAGGGGGCATAAGGTTTAGGCACACATTTTCGAAACTATGCACCAACCATGCATAGTTGTTTGTAGATAAGGGGAATCCCACACTCTTAGGAACAAAATTTGACTAACCATGCACAAACCATGTAGAATGGCTATGTCCCATATCTGTAACCGGCCACATGACCATGTGTCATGGGTCACATGGTTTTAGACAAACTGTGTGGCCCAATCTATTTTCCCACTTCAAACATCCAGCCTCTGAATGATCCCTGGACACACCCGTGACGTCTATGACTTGATTAAACAACAATATTTTGGTCATTTAAGGTATTAAAATTGAAAAACTAATGACCCACACCTTCATTGAAAATACAGGTCATTACAACCTCCCATCCTTAAATAAACTCATCCCCTAGTTTTCTTTCTGAAGGTAAAGTGGTATTGTCAATGAAGAGTTCTAGCCCTTGAGAACATATATCACCTTCTCACTCCCAAGTATTATCCCACACTTGGTTGTGATTCCATTTCACCCGTACCAAAGGAACATACATCCCTATGAGTGTCTTCATGCTATGATCCACTATATACACTGAATACTTCTTGAAGGAAGAATTTACGTCCAATTATACCTCATTAGGATGAAACATGTGTAACAAGTCAGGATAGTATCGGTGAAGCTAATATTCATGAAAGTCATCATGAATTAACCTATATATTTGAGGTAGTACCCACTGATAATCCACTGGTCTGATTCATTTCAAAACCTCAAAGGGTCCAACAAACCTCAGTGAGAGATTACCCTACTTATGAATATGTTTATGTCCCAACCTGGGAGAGACTTGCAAGAACCCAGATATCTGACCTCAAACTCGTGAGGTTATCGACATCTGTTGTCATACAACTACTGTCAAGACTGAGTTGTCAACATGCACTATCTAATCAGTCAGACCTACTCTATCATCTCCTATATGAGACGTGGCCTAAGCATAACTACTTCCCCTACCTATATCCAGCATATAGGTGAGTGGAAAATACTACAATATGAGGCTTTATAAGGATACATCTTGATGGTATCCTAAATGATGCTATTATAATAAAATATACAATATTAATGTGTTTCTTCCAAGAACCTCCAAAGTCAAGGACACATGCATGGATCATGTCCACTAACACCTAAATCATATGCTCCATCTATCCATCTGTCTATGTGTGATAAAATAATCTCAGAATAACTTATGTACCCAAAGACTTATGCATCCCCTACTTGAACCATGATATGAGATGACAAACTCTTTCAGAAATAATAGATCAAGGAGATCTATGAAGACATAAAACCTCTCTGGCATACAACCTTCCTAGCTCAACAACTGATGAGGTCTCTCACATGGGTAAAAAGTGTGTGACCATTATCAAATTATCCACAATAACCAACACTATATAATTTCCATGAGGTGATCTAGGTAAACCAATCATAAAATCCATCGAAACATCATCACATTTTCACTCAGGAATGGAAAATGGCTATAGAATCCATGTTTATCACTGATGTTATAACTCAACCTTTTAATAGTTGGAGCACCGAGTGATGAATACGTCAATCTCACATTTCATAATAGGCCACCAATACTGGAACCAAAGAACCTGATAATGTTTTGTGACACCGGGGTGAACCACCCATGCTGAGGCATTGAATTTAAATACCATCTCCTCTCTAATGTCTTCTGGTACCCATACACACCCATGTAACAAGAAGGTATCATCCCCATACATGGTCCAAACGAAAGATGCATCATCACTAGAAATTATTTCCCTCAGAAAAAGGACTTTGGGACCAGATAAATGACTCATTCCTACCCGTTCTAGAAGAGCAGTAGTCACTTCAAAGGTTGAGAGGATAGTTTGACCCAGGTCCTACTGAACCTCAATGTGAATCTTTAAGAATAAGGCCATAATCTTCCATTCAACACCAGATTCTATAACCTCTTGTTTCTTAGTCTTTTGGCTCAGATCATTGGTTGTTGAATTTCTTTTTACAAGCATGTAGGCAAGATAGAAATCAAACGACTGTAGGTAATCCACCCACCCACGTTTTTTGATATTGAGATCCCATTGTGTAAAGATATACTTTAGGATATTTTGGTATGTGAATACCCAAAAAAACTTTCCTAATAGATAATGACTCCAACAATGTAAGGTATGCATAAAAACAGTGAGATCGAGGTCATACGTTGGGTAATTCTTCTCGTGAGGGCAGAACTGAAAAGATAAATACACAAAAACTCACTCATCCTGCATCAGAATGACTCCAAGCATGATACTTAATGCATAAAAATATAAAATATATAACTCCCACCAAGCTATAGAAAAATCAACATTATTGATGAAGTCAAACAACACTTAAACTCCTAAAAAGATACTTTACAAGATCCCAAACATACAAATTTCACACCCTTCTTTATTAATCCTATAAGCAGTGATAAAAATCATGATTAATCTTGGATTAAGTGTATGTAATAGTTGTAAAGCCCTAATAAACCTTGAATGTCAAGGTAGTTCCTGGGATTCTCCCAGGGAACTAAAGCTCTCACTTTATCTGGGTCTACCAAAATGCCTAACTCTGAAATAATGTGACCCAAGAAGTGGAATTTTTCAATCCATAAGTTCCATTTACTGAGCTTATCATAATGAAGATTGTCTATTAGTGTATTAAACATGATATCAATATGGGTTTCATGGTTGGGTCTAGAGCATTAAAACACCAATATAATTTCAAAAAATACAACCACAAATGAATCAAGATACAAGTGGAAAACCTGATTCATAAGAGGCATAAATATTACTAGTGAATTTGTGAGTCTAAATGGAATAAACAGGTACATATATAGACCATATCTACTCATAAAATATTTGTGAGGTATGTAAGAAGTCCTAACATGAACCTGATGATTTCCCAAACTCAAGTCTTTTATAGAAAATACTTTCACTCCTCAAAGATAATAAAAGAGGACATCTATTCTAGGTGGTGGATTCTAATTTAAATGATGGTAATCCATAAAGATCCTGAGGGTACCAGATTTCTTATTGTAAAAATAAACAATGAACCCCCAAGGAGAAGTGATGGTGCATATAAATACTTTATCCTCTAGATCCTCCAATTGCTTCTTGAGTTCTAGAATCTCATTAGGTTCTATCCTATAAGGAGGAATGATCACTGGTGATGCTCCTAGAACAATATCAATAGTGAAATCTTCCTATCATACTAGAGGTAGAAGAAATAAGTCATGTCTAAAGAAATATTTGAAACTATCCACTAATGGAGAGAAAATAATGGGTTTTAAACACTAGTCATCTAGGAAAAGACTGGTGATCTATGCTATCACATTACCCAACCTCTACTACTCGGGTCCTGATTGCGAAGATTGCACATCCCATTTAACCTTATGCACATATGTACTGACCTCTAGGGATTTAAACTTCAACCTAATATGATAGAAGGCATTATGGGATTGTTAGGGAACTAACCGGTAAATCCGGATGATTACATGAAATCCCGTCATGTTGAGGGAGTACAGATTCCATATGAAAAGGTAACCAACTATCTCAAGTGGAAAATACCTACAAAAAAACCTCCTTTGATCAGATACCTAATAGTGTGTCTAGTTCCATAACACCATGGAAGTGTTTAATCTTGAGGACAATAAATTAGGTGGTTTCATTATATATAAATGAGTGAGATGCCTCTGTGAAAAATAAAGCATAAACTAAAGTTGAGGCTACTAGAATAGTACCTCATACAATATAAGGTTCGATGCTCAGTTTCTACAGCATGTGATGGAATGAATGTAAATGGATTGTACAATGACCCTAAGTCACTACCTAACTACCCTGAGCAAGCTTGCTCTATTTTCACTGAGAATCATAAGTCTGACGACCTCTACCATGTCTACCACCTCTAGTTGATCAGCCAGTGGTATTCCATCTACCTGCCTGATGTGATCATACTATTCCATATCCCGAATGAGGAGTAGGTGAAGATCACCACTCTCTAAAAACTAAAGGTAAAGTCCTACTTAATTGCTAAATATGTCCCATCCTACAACAACCTTTTCACTTGGATGGATCACACATGTACTTGGGGTTTGTATGCCATGGATTCCTACACTGATGACAGATAATAAAACTATATCCATGAGAATATTGACTACTACTACCTCTAAGAGTATCCTAAAAGCACCTCTTTAACCTAGATGATAAAGCACGGATAGCTCGAGGTTCCAAAATACCCTAACTCACACCTTCATCTTTCATCAAGTTCCACTCTGTAGTAAGGTCCTGATTGACGATTTCAGAAATAGTTTTCAACCTAAACACACTAATCTATGATTATATGGAATATACCAACCCATCCTCAAATTTCTTGGAGGTTATATGATCAAAAACAACTAGAGAAGGAGTGAACCATTGTATCTTAGTGAAACGAGAAGAATAATCCATGACATACATGCTCCCCTACTACAAGTTCATGAAGTCTCTAGATATTTTATCCCTCAATGTCTGAAAATATTCCCAGACCATATCAAGATTCCAATCAACCTAGGTGATAATGTCCCACCACCTATAGGACAAATCACGAATTATATACACACCTATCTTGACTCTCCACTCCGTAGGCATCTCTAGATGATAAAATATAGATAATATTGACCCATCCAAGACTCTACAACATGTGGTATTCCATACCTTGAGAAAGTGGGAGGATGATTCTACTAAAACACAGGATTCAACTTTTCCATGCTCAAGGTAAGTCAAACTACACATTGCATTGATTTAATGATATTTAAGAAACCCTCACAGAACTAGGTGTCAGTGCCTATATTAAGAACATCAAGAGATTCCATGGGTGGAACTATAGGAGGAATAACTAGTGGATTAGGGCCCACCACCTCAGGAGCATGGTCATCACTGCCTTCAAGACGTATGATAAGAGGATGTCATGACAACATGACACTAAAATTCCAAATGTACGCCTCAAAAAATATTTAAGTAATTTTCGGTTTTCTTTTAATAAATTAGGATATGATTAAATATGTCCTATAGAAATAACCATTCCTTTATTACTGCTTCAAAATCTAGGTCTAGAGAGTAGAAAGATACTAGAACAAGCCATAAGAACATAAGAGACACCCCAATACCCACTAATAAGTCTGGGTTAATGCTTAATTTTCTATGTTAGATATATATAAGATGGTCGTTTTCAATTTAAATGTCATATTAATTTCGAATTTGTTCTAGTTTAAACATATAAATCACTTAGAATGGTTGAATTAGATGGTCTAACCTTTTCCAATCCATAAGGGCCCATAAACCTTATGAACCAGAACATGACATCCAATTGACCCACACCATAACACATTCTAGCTCATGTGACTGGTAGACTATAGCTCAACATTCCATGATTTAATGCTTAAGTTGTCTTCTTTAACCTATTTAAGAAATCACTATTAGGCTAATGAAAACACTTTAAGTATCAATTATGTTTTCCAATCCCTACAATAAATTGTAGTATAGTTCAATACATATTCAAGGCACTAATAATATGTGGCAAGAAAATGCATGCTAAAAATAAACAAGACATGGAAATATTCATGACATATTAGTCCTATTGAGATTATTAATGATGAATATAATAATTAACCTTTCACTTATATCATTGTGCCAAGGATGAAATAAATACTAAATAATAATAATAATAATAACCCAAAAAAACATGTGCATCACCCAACGGTGAAATGATATCAACAGTAATAGGAAAAAACTAAACGATGATTATAATTCAGGAAACTTGACCTTTTCACTGAACATGGGTTCACGATGCCCAAGCACAACTTATAACCATGTTCCAAGAATTCACAATCTCTAATATATTATATCTAAATAGTAAGTCAAGAAAGTAATTGCTCAGATTCCAATTTGTAACATCCTAACCTGAGATCCACATATCTTGTTCCCCAAACCGGTGGGTCACATGGCCTTAAGCACGCATCCCCACACACCAGAGGCTTATGAATACCAGTGAGGGTGTAATAGTGGTATAGTGGGGAGACTATACCCTTATTTAAGAGTAACATAGTAGATACATCAAATAATAAAAATCAACAGAAGTATATGTAAACAGATATAATAGATAAACTGTGAAAGTAAAAATAGACAACTAAATAAGCAGTAGATAATAAAAAACTATACAACTGATAATATAATAAAAAGCTTATATGGAAGTGTTTGATACATAGATTCATGGAATGCTATAATATAGAAAGTAAATAGGAAGATACAAGTATGATACATAATAATACAAAAGGTCCAAAATACAAAACAACTTTAAGCATCTCGAGCCTATGCCCGATCATCTACTCTTAAGCTACATCTAAAGGTAATCATGTCAAAGACCAGTAGCAAGGTGCTTTACCTTATCATTACCTATAAATAAATAATATTCTCAGGTACCAATGGCAGCCTGAGTAGGGTGTGAAATAAAAATATCAGTAGGCCACCACCAATGGTGTTTACGTGTAATCCAAGTAGTTCTCATAACTAAACTGTGTGAAGGTATAAGAAAAATGGTAAAACAAAGATGAAATAAATAACCAACCCACTCAGGTTCCTAAGGGACACCTGACAACTCTACTTACTATGGCTCATTGTCAGAAGGAAGGTATGAATAGTCACTATATATATAGTAGTAATATATATATATATATATATAATTATATATTTTGAATCCACCTATATGAACCAAGTATGTGTGGATATAAGTGGACATATACCTATAATACTAGTTTCTAGATGGACCGTGGAATAACTCAGACATCCATTACCAATCTGATGAGCCTATAAGCTCATGCATTAGGGTACATTCCCTATATCCCAATAGAATGAGAGACACTATGAAACAATACTTAGGATGAAGAGTTATCCATCTTGGAAGCACTCTAATCATGGATCGTCTTGTATAAGCCCCAATACCCATATAGTATCATTAGTGTGAGATTCCATACTCAACGCCTGATGTAATTGAGTGTGATTATCCACCATTCTCGACACCCCTTACCATCGTAAATAGCCTCTATAAAGGTGTAATGATTTATAATATAAGGCATGAGGAAAAACCTGTCATTAAACTTATTATCAATCCCATGTATATGTAAGAAAGGAATAACCATCTTTATAACATAACACATGAGGAAATACCTCTCATGTGTCCCTTTATTAAAGTTCAATTCCATTTAAAACATTACAATACATGATAAGAATTTAAAGGCATAAATAAAAGTCACGAGCATACCATCTGTTAGAGTTATCCTATTCTAACCAATTGTTTCATTTTAAGGTATGGAATCCACCATGTATAAGCCCTTCCATGGTATCCATTTCATTTAATAAAAGAAGGACATTCCATCTTTTTTAATTATCCCAGCTCAATTCAATAAATCAAGATTAACACACAATGTAAAGGCCATTCAATATAATTACAAATCATTTCATTTACTAAAACACATCAATACCATTTATGAGGATCAAAGGTCATTTAAGAGATGACTTGGTCATTTAAGGTAATTTTCTACTTGGGAAATTCCAAACATAGGTTGAATAAACCATTTGTAGGGGAATCAAGCACAATTAAACTATCATATATCAAGGGGAAAAGCATTTAGAAACTAAGATTTAGCTATTTAAGAGTCCTGGGTAATTGATTCACCTAACCATAATTATCCATAATGGCCAAATTCTCTGGTCACACCCATGGGGTGACCATACAAGGTGTATAAAACCTTTGAAAAATTAAAAAAGGGTCAATATGTGCATAATAAGACACAATTCTCAATTTTACATGAAGAAACCAATCAAAAGGAGATGCTTGACTAAAGCCGGTGTGTGGAAGAATGATGTATCTATGAAACATCGAAACTCAAAGGGAAAACTACGTGACCACCTACCTCAAGTATGTAGAAGACAACTCGCTCGATATCAGCCTCAAATTTGAAGTAGGTTGGAATAGATCATAGAAATAGTCCAATTCCCTAAAAATAGGGAAAATGAGCCTGCATCTAAATAGAATAAAGGATATGAAGATTAACTGTGAGAGGAGTTGAGAGACTTGGGGAGCATACCAAGATGGGTCCAATGCTTCTGATAGATCAAGGAACAAACACTAGATGAAGGAGTTTCTTCAATGTCTAGGTGAGGGTTTTATTGATCTCAATGGAGGGGAAAACCATGCCTCAACCATTAGAGTGTAGAAATGAAAAGAGAAAAATAGGTTATAACTTAAGTGGAGGAACAAATTGAATCTTCAACCAAAATTAGGGTGCAAAAAATTTCCGAACTGTGTGCCAACTATGAATGATTGTCTGTAGATAAGAGGAACCCAACATGGTTAGGCGCACGGTTTGACTAACAGTGTGTGAACTATGTAGAATGGATCTATTTCAAATCTACAACTAGACGCAAGGTTGTGCGCCCTGGGTTTCCCAGTTTCAGAAAAATATTACAGCCGTGTCTATTTTCCCACCTTATAGATCCGAGCTTTTAATGAGCCTTAGATGTACCCATGACCTCCGTAACTTGATTAAACATTAATATTTAAGTGGTTGATATTCAAATTGAAAAAATAACAATCCATAACTTTGTTAAAATGAAGAGTCATTATATCACATGACCACATGACCTATAGAAGCTCATAAATATGGTCACACACAATGAATAGAATGCATAAGATACCCTGGAGCCATTTTTAACAAGTCATTATACTCTTGCGAATTCATCACATACACTCACTGATCACGTGATGACAACTAGACAAGCACCCCCTGGTCACACGAATTGTCAGGTGAAATATGCCTAACAAGCCATCAAAAAATCATTGGAAAATATAAGGTAAATATCCAAAATGTGGAGGCCTCTTGTTATCATAAATATTACAAGATGCATTACTAATCGGTAGAGTGATTTTCTTCAATATCACTCATACAACATTGTGAGATCCCTGACCTTTTTAAATTGAACAGTGAAAAGAAAAGGGGAAAGATGAGAGCATCTTACTGCTATAAAAATCATGTGATGTGCCCCAGTCGGTTTGTGAGACACCATAATCCCCTAAATAAATTTACACCTTACCGCATGAGATCCAACTATCTTTTCACCCTCACCAGTCAAAGGGATTCCAAAATTTCCAAGCAGTCTTGTATCCCCCATTTTCCTCAAAAAATAACCATAAGGGTTTTCCCGTGATAATTATCATACACCACCATAAGACCTTTTTCTATCATGAAATATATCAATAGTAGAGAATGTTTTTTTCTTCGATAACACTCATGAAAACTAGAAAAATACTCAATCCTTTTATAAAAAAATAATTAAATAAAAAAGAAAAAGAAGGAGCCTCTTGGGATTGTAATCTTTATGTTACATGATAAATTGCTCCACAGGACCACAAAAAATCCCTCTGGAATGACTGTTTTTGTCCCACTAAAGACCCATATCAATCCATACATGTCTCACAAATGGTCCTAGAAAATTAGTCTCAGATCACATGAAATCCTTTCAACAGACATCCTGATCTCTTTAAAGTTATTTGACTTGTCAGTCTGACAATATAAAAGTCTCTCAGCATGTTTTAATGATTTAGAAACACCAATTTAATTGGAAATAATCCAATTGGTGAGTCTAGGTAGGATGGTCCTGCAGTCACTGAAATCATATGACACTCCTAGAATAACCTACAATAGGGTCTCATAAAACAAATGGAATCAAATACCTCGATTGGATCTAGACTTGATTTACACGATACGTGCTGTAAAAAGTAATGAATAATTAGGGAGAAAAGGCCTATAAATACCCCACCTCATCATACAAAATTGATAGTCTTTTACTTGGAACCTCACACAGGCACACCCATGCATCATAGTAGATTTATCAGAGCAACTAATCTCATGGCCAGGAATGTTTTCTGTCTATTGAGATCTAGATAACAATTGGAGTGATCATGAAACATACATAGACACTTTATGTGATAACACATAGATCACATGAAGGATTTCTGGGGGTTTATGTGAATAATATCCTACATAACTGCTAGATCACATGAGACTAGACAAGGTAACACTAAAAAATCTAAGTTATATTCAATAAAAGGTTGGAAAAAAGACTAAAAAGTCAGGATGCTTATATGAATAACATACATAATGATCTTCATGAACTTTTCATAAACCAACCAGGGTATGCGACAACACTAGGACATGTCATCAAAATCTCATGATGATCCTTTAGAATACTATTTGGATCACGCAAATTCCTTTGGATATATTAGAGCATGTGACATGGCACCCTAATCATGCATCCCAAGTCTCATAAAGTCCTCCGGGCTCGCCATCCAGAACTTGCGATTCCCCTAATACATGTTTCCCTAATCATATGGAGACATATATAAAAGCTAGATGAGTCTCAATATAACACTAGGTCATGTCAACTATCTTTCATGATTTCCTCTGGTCATGTCATCTATATCTTGAGATTTCCTCTAGACATGTCATCTCTCTTTCACAGCACCCTCTAGATATGTCAACTTAGTTCACGAATCACCCTCCATAAATATAACATTGACTCCTATGATTCCCTCTAAGAATTTCACCCATCATCTATGATGACACTAGGGAAAGTTAGATGGATAATGTGACACCATCCAAGCATTCCAACAAAGATCATGCAATGGATTCCAGGATCAACCAACTAGGTCTTTCTATTTCCCTTAGACAAGTCAACCTTGCTCATGCGATGGACTTCAGACATTCCATCCAGATTATGTGATGTACCTTGGAAAAGTCAAATGGGTTATGTGATTGTCATTTGACATTTTAGGCATACATCCTATGAAATTTCACAAAAAAAATAAAGGCATGTTGAGCATATAATTGACATATGTCAGGTTGAGAAGAAGGATATGTCAAAAGGGAATCCCAATTCTTAATAACATTGCCTGACCTATATATAAGAGAAGCCTTTGTGTATAATCCTCGACTTAAAAAACCAAGATAACTCTGATTCCTAACATGACTAGGATATGTAGGATGCCTTCTTAAAGATTTATCTCTATATTAAACCTCCAAAGTGTATTCAAAGTGTGTAATCCATGAATGAAAGAACTATGAGAACTCTAATTCTTACTATAACTAGGATACTTAGGATTCATTACTAAGGCTAGAGATCCATATCAAACCTTATAAGGTCTATCCCAGTGCATGTATTCTACATCCATAAGTAGTGAGATTGATTATTTTCTATCCCTTGTTTCTCACACCAAGCATTGCTCACATGGGATTAGGAATTTTCACTAATCCCATCATAAAAATCATAAGCTTATATAAAGACAAGGCAAACCTCAATTTGTAAGTCGTGATTAGTGACATGATATGATATGTCCCGTATATAAGGGACAAATTAGTGTGTAATCCTTGTCCCAATTAACTATGATGAATCTGATTCCTAACATAACTAGGATATGTAGGATTCCTTCCTATGGCCTGCGCTCAAATGGGAATCAAATTCAATGTAAGTCGTTCCATTTATATGAAATTCTAACCAATGGGACCTAATATTTCCCATGGTTTGATCATACTTCCACATCCAATAGTGTATTGAGAAGTCATTAAACTACGATAACTCTAATTCCTGCCATAACCAAGATACGTAGGACACCTTCCTAAGGACATAGCTCTTTATTAATCATCCAATGTACGATACCATCACGTAAGCCCCACATCTATATGAAATGAATTTGATTATTTTATATTCCTTTTTTATCACAAAAAGTATAGATAACATGGGCTTAGGGAGTTGTAATAATCACCTAATTGGAATCATGAATCTCTACCAACTAGGGAAACCTCATCATGTAAGCTCAGATCAGTGGCATGATATAACTACCCAACATACAAGGGTATATACCTTGGGGAAAGTCCCAAGGGTGTGAATTAGCTATGATAACTCTGATTACTTCAATAAATAGGATACTTAGGACACATCCTTAAGGTTCAAGATCAAATATCCAATCCTAGTTCCCCGATATATTTCCTTTCGATATAATGTTAAACTGTATAGGTTTAATAAACATTGTGGGTTTTTATTCCGATTATACAACATGATACATAGGAAACCACAAAATACCTCAATACCATCCTCAAAATATGAACTACCTCATTGGATAACAATAATCTCTAGAGTTCCTGGTTATATTTATTCAACATATAAGAAAATACCCATCAAAGGGAAATAAATAAAGAACCTCAGATACATATAGATGGATTCACCAATAAGACCCTCTTCTATTTGCATATAAAGATACCTATCCTATGATCATTTTTAGGGTAACCAGTCCTATATCAGGATTAGAAATAGATTAAAAAAATATCATAAATCTATAAGTGAGTATCGGAGTCGAAAATAATCCCCCCCAAAGGGTGTGATGAGCCTGACCTCTCATCTTCTCAACCAATGTGAGTTCCTAAGCATCATTGGGTATGAAACCCCAACTGAAAACTTATCTTTTGAAATCAGGTGCATACTCAGCTATGGATGTAGGAACATTTGGTTTTTTCTATGAAAGTTTAACCAATGATGAGACTTATGTGAATGACTATGAAAAAACATTGAACCCCCACAATCAGACCACCATAAAAAATCCACCAACATCATTAAGAGGAAAAAAATGGCGAACTCGACATGAAAATATTGAATAAAAAAATGACCGGATTATTATGTGTTGAGCCATTTTTTCTTTCATAATAAACAAAAACAAAAATGGTGATCTCTATTTGAATCTATCTAATAAAAAAATGATTGGATTATTATTTGTCTGACCATTTTGTTTTCATTTCCTATGAAAAAAATGGTGAACCTCATGTGGGAATATCAAATAAAAAAATGATTGGGTTATTATCTGTTAGGCCATTCTTTTTCATTTCCTAGGAAAAAAAATGGTGAACCTGACATGGAAATCTTAAATAGAAATATGATCAATTGACCATGACATGGATCTTATGACTAATACTCTATAGTTAGGGTTCTAATGAAATTATTCCATCCTCTATTTGACAAGTCCACTTGAGTATAATGGATATATTGGGAATAAAATGACCATTGTTTTACCCATGCATATATGATTGAGCACATATCATGCCTATAATAGTGCACTGATCTATAAACTTTTTCCTTATTATCTACATGATCGCAAATACTACTCTCATAAAAAATACATCAATTTGAGATAATATCTTCATCTAGTAACTATTCCAACAAATTAGCTACAACTAAAACCCCAATGGGCCTCAAAATAACCTCACCCACCCAAAATCTTCAGCATAGGGTGGCGAATGCAATGGTTTAGGAATACCATCGACATGGTATGATCCCAACCATCAAAGCTTCCCATAAGGGTATTCAAGTACAAACACTAAAAAATATGCATCATCAAAAGAAATCTATAGTAAATCCAGTGGTCCTCATTTACACAACCAAAAACTTCATAACTTTATCCTCAGAGCATGAAAATCCCCCCCTTTAGTATATAATGAAGGTTAATTAAGGGTCCAACTGGGGATCCCTTCTGATTTAGGTGCCAATGAGGAGGGATCTAGTTAACCACCATCTCTAGATCCATTCCACTGGTACCAATCATTCTCCTGCTAGAAGTACCACCTGACACATTTCCACCTCTGACACCCATGCATAGGAAATAAGGAAGACACATCAAGTGTGAAAGGATCTAGATAATCATGAGTGTGATCATATCCCCACTTCTTCCGATGATGTATATCAATATAATACAGTAGTAAATAGTGAGAAATATTATATACCTACTCAATCAAAAGAATAATGTGGGAATATTTCTAAAATAGGCATGGGGGAGGTTCATATTCCTTTCCCAATTCATGAAGTCCATCGACATATTTTGGTGGCACCAGGAGGAAAAAATCTGTTTCATATCCCCACTTCAATCAAAGATATATTTTAGTATATAGCGGAGATAGAAAATGTGAAGGATTATATCCTTATGCACAATTTTCTAAAATTCCATTACATCTTAGAAACAACTAAATAACTATTCTAGTATATTTTGGAACCAGTGCATATACAAGGATAGACACATATACATATCCCTACATCGAGGGAAACTCAACACTGATCATTATGAATAAGTGGTTTCTTCGGAGAAAGAACACATTCTTTCTCCCACCCATGATGATTATCAACATACTCTGGTAAAATATGAGGTGTTAGATAGGGATTATATTCCCATTCCAACTGGGGGTCACCAGGTGATAGCGACATATGAATCGGGATATGGGTATATGCCTGTTGAAAAAGTATAGTAGACTATTCCAAAGGTCTATGATCATGATCATATCCCCATTCTGACTGAGGATCATTGAGTGAGAGAGACTCATGCTCCATGATAGGCTAATATTCATATCTAAAGAGACCAGTAGAATACTACAAAGGATCCAGATCAGGCTCATATCCCTATTCTGGCAAGGGCTCACCAAGTGATAATGGAACATGCTTGAAGACATGTTCATATTTCTGTCAGTTAATCTAATTGTAATATTACCCCAGATGATAGAAACTAAGTGTATATTCCTACTTACACAGATGAATGACTACACCAACATCCTTCCAAGGAAATATTAGAAGAATATTATATTCCTTATCTCATTATAAAGGTTTGTCATCATATTTCTAATGGGAATTCATATTCATACTAGGATCATATTCCTATTCCAATTGGGGTTCACTAAGTGAGAGAGGCACATTCATTAAGGAAGGATTATATACATTCCATAAAATACCCACGATATATCCCAAAGGCTTAGGATCAAGCTCATACTTCTATTCTAACTGAGGATCACTACGTGGTAATGACACATGAGTCAAGACAAGCTCATATTCCTATCAATAATGAAGAAGCTCATCGGTATATTCAAGAAGCTTATTAGAAAAAGGATCATACTCCTACAACACCAAAAAGTTTTAAAAAATATCCTACAACCATCATATAGTGACCTCATATCACTGCACAATTCTAGAAGGTAGGTCGACATATTCCGACCATGAAGAAAAATGAGGATCACATCCCTAATATGCTCATGACAGTGTCCTTGAGGTTGTTTGAGATATATTCTCAATACCCTAAAGGTCTATCAACTCTTCAACCAAAGTAGAATATAATCATTACCCTAATATTCCTCCCTATGGTTGTGTGGAGACGGATCATAGGGAATCTACTCCTGACATCAATCATGGTCAACCTCCCTATGGTGATATCTCCCACAGAAAAGTAAATACTCCCATTACCTAGACACCCATGTATAGAGAGGTGTTCAAAACTTAGATTCCTTTACAAAGAGAGGTTCTAAAAACATTAGGGTAAACTATATATGTTCCCCCATCAATTTCTAGAAGATCTCCACTCTAGTCAGTAGGCGACCCTAAGAAGCATCTTCTTTGGTCTGATCAGATGGACACAGGTAATTCTGATGAAGAGGAAGCTGATATTGATATATGGATAGAGTTATCCAAAAAAAAACTTTCCCATCATGTTTTGGCCTCTTTCCACTTCTGGCTATGAGATCTTGAATGAGCTAGAAAAGGGGTTCATGCCTTATCTATGACATAATATATGGGAAACACATCAACTACTGAAGACTAGAAACTTACCTTATCCAGGATATGAGGGACACCATTAGACTATCAAGATATTTTATTGTCAGCTAAACCTAACTGCTATCTCCAAGGTATAGGATCCAAAACCAAAAAATCATAGTGAAAATATTCAACAAGTTTTTTTTCATTACATCAAAAAAATTAAATAGTTGATCTATAAATCCACGTCATGTATTTATATTCGAGGATGGGGAATGCATGGAGTGTTACACTTTGCTGCACCCATGGAATATTAGAACCCCTCAGGTACGATGTTCTATAATGTCATCGCCTCTGATGAAATCAGGGGACTAGGTAATCATCATGCCAGTTGGTCACTACAACATAATTCTCCCACTTCAATAATGCTTAGAAATCAAAAATGGGAATATAAGATAGAAAAAAAGTCTTTGAACTAGGACCCTCTAAGAAGCAAGAATGAATTTAATACACAAAATCCAAGGTTGAAATCAAAACAACGACATCCTGTAGAAATTGAGTCTCATAATAGGATTCCAATGAACCCAGCTCTTTTACGAGCACAAATAGGCCAAATCAAACATGATACAGTAGTATCTTCCATAGCAGCCTACTAGAAGTGTACAAAGCTCACCGAGCTAGGGGAGTATCCACCTCCACCTCCACCTCTCAGATCTTCAATTACTGAGAGGATTCATGACATATCATCAGTAGATACAAACAAACCCTAGCCCATTGTACTGGGGGTATTTATATATCAATCACCATGACTAGGTTCATAATCCTCCAATAGGGTCATTGTGAAATCAACAATGATTCTAGATTAACCTCATATTACTGGGTTGAGGGTATTTATATCTCAAAACCCTTCCCAAGAATCATCAGATCCTCAGCAACAGGATCAATCAATGCCAATTTTGGCCAAGGATAAACCCAAACCTATAGGTTGGGGCCATTTTCATCATCATCATCATCACCATAGAGAGATTCAATCTTCTACAGGTTGGGAGGTAAATATCGATAGTCTTCATCCCATCTATTCCTCCCACTGCAAGACTGTAACGACCCAAAATTTTATTGATGAAAATTTCTATTGATCTAAATAAATTTATTATTATGTAAAATGGTTATATAACATATGAACCTCCATGGTTTTATGTTTTAGGATTTTAAAATACCTCTAAGAATTGTGACTATTTCCAATATAGCCATTGAACAATGATTACATTATTAGTATAAATACAGGGATTTAAAAAATCCAATTTACTCAGAAAAAGGAAGCGATGACCTCATCCAGTAAAATTTATCTGTATGAAGCCCATTTTTCAGATCTCCGTAAGGATGTGGAATCATTGGGATATTCTCTTGACCAATCCCAATCTGAGCTTCAACACGTTAAGTTTTAGTGGAACCGCCTACGAGAGAAGTGGAAGTTAATAGAGATTACCACCCGAATGATGTTATCTGAGCCTCCCCAAGAGCCTGTCACCATTTCATACCTTACCCTTTAGTCTTATGCGGGTGTTATAAGATTTTATATAACAAGACCCTATCACAATTGTTATGTGATTTATTTTTGTATATAATAAAGAATACACATTCATTTTATTATTGTTACTTTGTAAATAGCTTTTAAAGAAAAAATGGTATTTTTAGTTAATATTTAATTAAGAAATATATTTTCATGAATTGATGGATTTTTGAATTAAATATTATTTTAAAAAAATATTATTACTAAATTAATTTTTAAATATAAATGATTGTATAATTTTTATGAATACAATTATAATTTTTATTAATGTTTGAAAGCAGTTTTTGTTAAAACCCATGAATTTTTTATAAATGTCGGTTTTTTAAAAGTAAAAATTAAAATATTTAGAAAATTATTTAGATAAAATGAATATTATTTTTGGAATAAGGACATAGAAATTATCCAATAGTTAATTTTTCATAATTTTCTGCGACAGTCGAATTTTTGGGTAAAAATTAAATACCATTTAAATATATAATGTGTTTTTTGACATAATAATGACCCAATAGTGATGTAATAAAATACAATAAACATTATTTTCGTCCAATATATGTTTTGAATTTAAAATAATGTGATTTTATATATGTTTTACTAATTTTATGGTGCCTTGGTGGACCCTCTAAGAATTAAAATAACATTTTAACTTTTAAAATGATTTCCTTGAGAGTGCGACTCATATTCACATAATAAAGACTACTATTTTAAGAAGTTCAGACATTGGACTGATGAAATAATTTTTTCCACTCCACTTAGTCAAAAATCATGAGAAAAAACTATGGGATGGTTTGTGGGAATGATTATTTTAATGTGTGGTGTCCAAAACCTAAATAATAAAGAATTTTCTCCCCTTTCCTATATAAACCCACACAAGTCCCCACTTATCTTCACTGAAAACATTTTGAGCTCGACAAAACCATTCCCTCCTCTCTCTATAATCCTCCAAAGGCTCCATAATATCCCAAGAAACCTCTATAAAGACTCTCCAAATCCTTTGGGATCACACTTCTAAGTAAGGGATTTCTTCCTTTCTCATTTTTTTCCAAATTTCTTTATGTTGTTATGAGCTTTTTATTTTCAATTAAAAATATTAGGGTATATATTTACACCTCCCCATAATTACCTCATTATGTTTTAATGATGATATACCTCTTTATCTCTCATTAATTCCTCCCATGTACACCCATTACCATGCTGAATTTTCGTAAGGAATTTCTCTCTTCACATTAACATTTAAGAAATTCTTTTATATTATGCGTATAAATTCAATTACATATGTTGGTATATTATGTTACATGACCCAATTAATATACATTTAATGTATAAATTATTAAATACCCCTTTATCTCTCATCAATATATTTTATGATTTCTATTTGACATCGTTATGCTGCCGAAGTTACACCAAAATTTCCCATGCCAAAATCATCATGTAAGTGAATACCATACCCATTTATCTATTAAGGGTATTCACCTTTATGAAAATGTACTTGTTTATTGAGGAATTAAATTTATGTATTCCACATCTCTTATTCATGGAATAAATTATGATGTTTAATAAATTCATGTTGTACGATCCATGTGACACACTTATGCATGAAATGAAATGTTTATAAAGGGTGCACCCTAATAGCGTTTCATTGCATTGGGTAAAGAATAATATCATGATAAGCCATGTGCAATGAGGGTTTTCTCATTATAATTCAAGTAAAATTAGGGTTTACTCATTATAATTCAAGGTCAATGAGGGTCTACTCATGTTCTATGTGCATTGAGCCTTGGCTCATGCTAATATCAAGTTAAATGTTGTTTCCACATTTCCATGTTACGGTAATCATGATATATCATACCTTTATGTTAATATTTCTATTATGCTCCATTAATATGATTATTGCCTAATATTTACTATATTCTTTATGTTATTCCTTGTTTACTCCCTTATTGGGCTTTATAGCTCACCCTTTTCAGCGGCATGTCCTCAGGTTATCCCATGCAATGTTAAGTATAAAGGAATGTGTGTGGTCATGTAAAAGAAGTTTTCAATAAAGATGTGTTTTTCATGTTTTAGGTTGTCATGTAATGTTCCTAATATTAGTATATAAAGACCTATCGATCTTCTATGTTGTATCAAGTGAAGGTTTTATGTAATAAAATATTTTTAAGTGTGAAATAAAGAGCAGGGTTGTTATAGTTGGTATCAGAGGATAGGTTTAGTTATTTTTGGGATTAGGATTAGAAAAACATATAGAAATCCTTATATATAAGACTAAGTATAATAAGAAAATCCCTAAATTTTGGTGAGTAATGAGTAAGTGGTTTATCAAGAAAATACATCCCAATCTAGATATGAGCAGGTAGAGGTGGCTCTGGCACAAATGTATCTAGGTGAAAAACCTGAAAACACCGCTTTGAGGTAGACTCAAACGCGAAATGGTGCACAAAAATGATCCTTACTTCACTATAGGTTATGACACTCCTAGGGGATATGCTTTGGTAAATTAATAATATTATTATGAACTATTATTAAGGTAATTAATGAAAATTCCTCGAAGAATATATATTGGGAAGTAGATCACAGATAACATAGATTGAAGCCTATAAATTCACAAGATAAGTAAATAAAAGTAATTTATAAGTAATCCCTTTTTTATTTGGATTACCTTTTATGTGTTACCCCTAACGTTTCTATTATTCTAGCCAATGGACGGTAATAGGAGGACTCAAGATAACAACCGATGCGATGATCAATGTGATGACTATTATAATGAGATGCCCAATTTGATTGGAGGGGGAATTAGGAACTTTTTCACTATAATATATTAGTTAAATCAAGTATTGAATAGAAATATGGGTTAAGAGTAATGTTCAACCCCCCCCCCCCCCAAGAAAGAACAAGTCATAATATAGAGCTTCATGAGACAAAGACCTCCTACTTTTAGTGGATCATTTGATCTATCAATCACCGAATAGTGGACCAAATCCATTGAGAAGATATTATCCATCCTTCCATGTTCTAAATAGGAGAAGGTAATTCAAGATTCTTATCTTATGGAGGGTGAAGCTGATCAATGGTGGACGTTGATAAAAAATACAAAGCCTAAGGAGGATATTGAGGCATTGAAATGGCAGAAGTTCCAGAAAATGTTTTCAATAAATATTTTCCTTGAATTATCTAAATTAAGATGGAAAGGGAATTTATTTCTCTCAAGAAAAAAGACAACGAATCCGTTAAAGCGTATGAGGAAAACTTTACAAGGCTTGCACGATATGCCTTCGGCTTTGTCATTACCCTCGAATGCAAGGTTGACCGCTTCTTTGGTGGGATGAAACTGAGCCTACTGAAAGACTTAGCGATCTGTGACATTAAGAGCTATGAGAAAATTGTACGATGTGCCCTAAAACTCAAGACGAAGATTAAAAAATATCAGGGGTATGATGGGGATACAAAGTATAAGGTAGAATTTAATTCTGGTGGTCCGATGGACAAATCCAATAGTTCTAAGAAGATCCAGAACCCCACCCGCCAAATGTGCAGAAAGAAGCACCCCGAAAATTTACTAAAGGGGATGAGGAAATGTTTTAGGTGTGGAAGAGAAGGGCACCTAGCCATTAAATACAAACAAGAAAAACCCGTGACTATGATGGAGGAGAGGAATGATTCATTTGACCCTCAATGCATTGTTCATTTCTTTAACTACAAAGAACCATGAAAATTTTCAAGCCAGTTACCTAAGACAAGGGTTTTTAGAGGCAACCAACAACCTCCAAGGTAGAAAGGGCGATATTTTTCCATCACTACCACCAAAGTGAACCCTGAAAACGAAGTGGTGATAGGTACGTTAGTTATTCATTCAAGAATATAAAATTTACTTTTTGATTATGGTTATATGCATTATTTTATATCCCAAAAG
Source organism: Viscum album (assembly GCA_963277665.1). Taxonomy (NCBI): domain Eukaryota; kingdom Viridiplantae; phylum Streptophyta; class Magnoliopsida; order Santalales; family Viscaceae; genus Viscum; species Viscum album. The sequence goes on along the minus strand of OY728129.1, from coordinate 1,418,555,634 downwards.
GTTAGTATAACAATCCCAACACCACCACAAATCATGGAAGTAAAGATGTCAGTGAGAACGGAAAATGGGGAAATAATTGCATCTCATGAATATAATTACTCCCTTATTATAATTTGTGAATTGATCTTCCCAGATAACCTCATAATACTTCCTCTAGTGGAAGTTGTTGAAATTATTGGCATGGATTTTATTTCCTTATATAGATCCAACATAAATTTCTGTGAGAGGGAAATCACTCTTTATATGGAGAATCGACCCCAGTTTCTATACAAGTGCAAGGAGGAGGATGAATCTTCCTTAACCCCATCATCTCAAGCATGGATATCACTAACCTATGAGCACACACATCTTTATCATATAATTGAGTCCAAGGAAGAAACCATCCTTGAAGACATGCCTATTGTGAGGGAATTCGCTGAAGTGTTTCCTACGGAATTTCCTGGTCTTCCTCTTAGAAGAGATGTTGAATTCTAAATTGATCTTATACCTGGGGAATTTCCAATATCCAAGATTCTATATAGAATGGATTTTGTGGAGATTGAGGAGTTGAAGAAAAAACTATAGGAGAATCTGGATAAAAGGGTTTATATGCCCAAGTGCTTCACCATGGGGTGAACTAGTCCTCTTCGTCAAGAAGGATGGGTCAACACACCTTTCCATTGATTATCATGAGCTAAAAAAAATTACGATAAAGAACAAGTATCCTCAACCCTGAACTGATGACTTGTTCGATCAGTGATGTGGAGCACAATAATACTACAAGGTGAATTTGTGGTTAGGATATTACTAAGTAAGGGTGAAGAAGGAGGATATCCCCAGGACTGCTTTTTGTACAGGGTATGGGCAATATCAGTTCATAGTAATGCCTTTAGGAATCACTAATGATCTAGAAATCTTTATGGACTTAATGAATAGAGTCATTATAGATTACCCCAATAAATTTGTCATAGTATTTTTAGACGATATTCTAATATACTCTTAAACCAAGGAGAAGCATGTGGAGAATATGAGCATTGTACTAGAGACCTTCCAAAAGGAGAAGCTCTATAAAAAGTACAACAAGTGAGAGTTTTAGCTAAAGGAGTTATCATTATTGGGTCATATAGTCACAAGCAATGTGATATATGTGGATCCCTCCAAGATAGCTTCAATTGAGGGATGGTTGAGGCCATCATCAATAACAGATATTCATAGCTTCTTGGGGTCAGCTGGATATTATTACCAATTTGTGAGAAATTTCTCATGATTGTAAAACCCTCTTACCAAGATAACTCGGAAGGGAGTCAAGTTTGTTTGGAGTGATGAATGCAAATAGAGATTTACAAAGTTGAAAAGGAGGCTTATCCCTGCACCCATGCTTAAACTACCCACAAGTGGATAACTTTTTTGTGGTATTTAGTGATGCTTCGAAGAAGGGTTTAGGTTGTGTATTGATGAAAAATGATAAAGTAATTTCCTATGCTTCAAGGAAATTAAAAATTCATGGCCAAAACTATCCAACACACAATTAGGAGTTGGATGTAGTAATATTCTATTAAAAAATTTGGTGACATTACCTTTTTGAGGAGAAGTGTGAAATATACACAGATCGCCAAAGCCTCAAGTATATATTCACACAGAAAGAGTTGAATATGCGCCAATAAATATTGCTAGAGTTAATCAAAGACTATGACTGCTCAAAACATTACCACCTTGGGAAATAGAACAAGGTGGAAGATTATCTAAGTACAAATACCCATTAATTATATTATTGATGAGAATTGAAAAGATTCAATCTTATTAGATTTGATAAAGATGGATAGGGGAATAATAAAGAAGAGAACATCATCAATACTTTCAAAAATTATTGCTCAATCATCTCTTTTAGAAAGTTTAATGGATGATCAAAAGGACGATGTGTGAATTAAGAAGAAAGTAGAAAATATCAGAATAGGGAAATCCTTATATTTAAATGTTAATGAATAAGGAATTGTGAGATTTGGGTCAAGACTATGCGTTTCATCAAATCCAAAGTTAAAGAAAGAACTTTTGAATGATGCACATAGTTCGAATTTTTCCATTCACTCAGGAAATGAAATGATGTATCAAGATATTCAATAGCTTTATTAGTGGGATAACATGAAGGGTGATATCACTAAGTATACATCAAAGTGCCTGGTGTGTCAGCAAGTGAAGGCTAAGAGGCAGAACTCTAAGGAGATGATGAAACCATTAACCATACCAACATGGAAATGGGATAAAATCACTATGGAATTTGTCACTAGACTTCCAAAGACATCTAAAGGAAACAATGGTATTTGGTTTGTTGTGGATCATCTAACAAAGACTACACACTTCATTGAAATTCGAGAGGATTTCTCATTCGATCAACTAGAACAAATATATATCAGAGATGAGGTAAGGCTTAATGGAGTACCACTATCTATTGTATCTGATAGAGATCCAAGATTTATCTCTAAGTTCTGGAAGAGTCTTCAACATGCTATGAATACTGAGCTGAAATTTAGTATGACTTATCATCCTCAAACTGATGTCCAATCTGAGCAGACTATCCAAACACTTGAGGACATGTTGATAGCATGATAAATGGATTTCAAAGGAGGATGGGACCAACATCTTCCACTAGTTGATTTCTCTTATAACAAAAGATTCCACTAAAGCATCCATATGGATCTTTATGAAGCCATTTATGGGAAGAGGTGAAGAACACCGACATGTTGGGATGAAGTTGGGGAGTGAAAAATACCATGTCCAGAAATGGTTAAGGAAATGGTGGAGAAGGTTAAGACCATCCAGTAGCACATTAAAGCTGCCCAGAGTCAGCAAAAGAGCTATGCTGATAATCATCATCGAGACCTATATTTTGATGTAGGAGACTTCGTTTTCCTCCATATATCATTGTGGAAGAGAGTTATGAGATTTGGGAAGAAGGGAAACTTTATTCCAAAGTACATCAGTGTAATAACCTGGATCTTCTTTTTGGGTATGTTTTTCCTTTTCTAGTCTTTTTTGGGAAAAAGAGGAAAATATGGAAATTTTCGAAGTACACACCATGTAATTTATAAGTACACACCGTGTACTGCAATGCCTCTAAAGGCTATGTGTTGTCTGTGTCATGGACACACACATGGCCATGTAGGGGTGACAAGGAGGCCGCCTAAAATGAAGTACAGAAAAGGTGAGTACATGCCGTGTACTCCAAAAGTACATGTCGTGTATTTTATTTTTTTCATTCATCGGACCAAGGTCATGCCTAATCTCCAGAACACACTTCTTCTCTAGCTTCTTCAACCAAAAGCATCCCGTAAGACCGCAAATCTTCTCTAAGCCCTCGAGCCTCCGTCCATTCTCTGAATCGACCACCATCAATTGCGTTGGAACCATAGTGGTAAGCTCTTCCTTCTCCTAGATCTTTGTTTTCCAATTTCTCCTCTTTTCCAAGTTATAATGGGTTGAACATTTTAGATATTTTCATAGATATTCAGAATTTCAATAGGATTCAAGCTCCAAGGTTCACATATATCGATATCCTAACAACAAGTTAGGTGGTTTGTTCCATTCCGTTGAAAGTAATTGAATATTTTGTACAAATTACACCAATACCCTTGAAGGAGGTATTGCATGTTTCCTGTTTTTCCCTTGTTGTTTTCCTGCTCTACTTATATGTCTGAGTAGATTTTTTTTTATTTTTTTAAATTTTTTTAATTTTTTTAATTTTTTTTATTATATGTCTGATTAGATGTTATTGGTTGTGAATAAGGTAATTTTACTATTCTTTGGATGTTCTTCCCATGCATGTTCTTCTTTTTTATGATCGTTTGGCCTAGTTTTTCTTATTAGACTATTTCCAGTTCCATGCCTAGTTGGTAGGATGGTGTGACTATTCTTCTATGCTTTTATGTTGTAGACTACTAGCCAAGTAGTTCTTGATGTTACTTTGGCCGTTACGTGACGTGATACTTGCAGACTTTACACAGGGCTGTGGGAACCTAGTACAGTAGACCATAGGGAGAATGGACGTAAGGGCTTCTCCAGAGTGTCTTTATAATAAGATGCGAGACCAAAAGGGGGAATTGATGTTGAGTTATTCCTTATAGTTTCTGTAGTTCCTCGACATGGGCCACAGGGGGAATGAGACATTGAGTGCTTCCCCAAAGCGCCTTTCATACGATATGAGACTATAGGGGGAATTGACGGTGAGTGCTTCCCTAGAGAGTCTATTGTTTAGCTGAACTAGAGGGGTGAGACTGTGTGTGCCTCCCAGAGGGTTGCTAGTTCTTGTTGGTTGAAACATAGGGGTTAGGTTGTGAGAACTACCCAGAGGGTTACCTATTATTTCTACTTACTTGTTTGTAAATTATATGCTAGAAACTATGGATTGTTTACTGCTGAGTACCTTCTATTTACTTCAATCTGTACTATTACCTGCCATATATTCATTGACTATTAGGAACAGATCTTCAGGAGGTTTCCTACTTGGATTTTGTCTCACACCCTATTTGGGTCATGCTTTTAAGCCCAAAAAGATTATATTATTGCAGGTATAGATAAGGTAAAGTGACATTCTACTTTTGGTACTTGACTTACTGTGGAGATGGAGAGCATGGGACTGAGCTTAGGCCTGCGATGCTAAGAAGCTGTTTACCTTTATTTTGTACTTGTTTTAGTACTTTTTTTATTTTCAGCATTGTAAATTTTTTTGGCTTCTTTCCTAGACATATGTATCATGCATCATATATATGTGCTCCTGTTGTTTATAATATTTAGTCTTCCGATGTTCACTTGTGTATGGATTGTTTACTACTTCCACTATTGTTATTTGTTTCTCTTCCGCTGTGTACTCTGCCAATAAGGGCATAGTTTCCCCACTATCAAACCCAAGGCCCTTGCTTCTAGTCGACAGCCTTTAGCATTTGGGGAAATGCACTTGAGGCCATGTGACCAACCGGGTATGGGGAACCTCTAGGTGGCTTCCAAAACTGGGATTTTACAAAGTGGTATCAGAGGTGGTTATTTTCACTTCAGTTACTGTTTGGAGCCTATAGACTGGGATAGTATGAAATAGGTACTTAGTAACGAGCTATTCCTGGGAGTAGCTAACCCATGTACAGGGAAAATCCATACTACCTTGTTTATTGCAATTTTATTGGTTTGAAAATTTTAAAGTTGACTTGATTTCACCGTTGGGTGATTCAAATGCCTTGTGATGTTACCATTGCTATTATTGCTGTTCTATTTCTGTTGCAACCCGATGAGATGAGGGTATTCCATCTCATGAATCATATAGGCACTTGTTAGAAATCACATGCCATGCATTCTTACTATGCCATCTAGGATGCATTAGAAATTTCATGTTGTTGTGATAGATGTTGGGTACAATATACATGTTGTTGTGATAGATTCCTTGATAAAAATAACTTCTTCTTGTTAGAGCATTGATTGTGTATGGTTTTACCTGAATGAATGCCAAATTTTTGTTCTTGAGGTGTTATGGTCCCTCATAGACCATAATTTGGTGGATCATTGAACTGTTTACTTTGTTTGTAACTTGTATAAGATGCCAAAATTTGATTCGCAGGGAGTATGGGCACTCACGGATCATAATTTTTCACCCTAACGTGTGTTTTCTGGGATCTGTAGGAGTTCGGAGGCTACTACCTAGAAAAAACCAGAATACACAGCATGTACATTATGAATACACGCCGTGTAGTTTTTAACCGTGTCACTGACTGTGTGAGCAGGGACACGGGGTTATGAAAAATATTCCAGAACATGCCGTGTACTGGTTGTGCATGCTGTTTAGTGTAATCCTAGGAGTCTGACCGTGCAGTTAACAACATGGTTGGTGAATTCTCTTCTTATACATGCCCTATCCACCTTGAACACACCATATAGGCTCACCCAGGTACCTGGCCGTGTCACGAACAACACAAGATGGTGTCTTCCTTTCTCATACATGCTATGTCCACATGAAACACACTGTGTAAGTGTTAGCCATGTAGCCGTCCTTGTAGCTAACAACACGGGTCGGTTGGGACTTCGGTGTACACGTCGTGTCTGTCTAGAACACACAGTGTAGTGTAACCTGGGAACACAGGCTGTGTCACTAACAACACGGGCCGAGTGAAGCTTGTTAAGTACACGTCATGTCTACCATGAACACGCCATGTAGTTTTGTCTTAGGAGAGCTGTGTGGCATAACCGTGTATAAGGACTCAGGCAGGGGAAGAGTATTTAGGTACACTCCATGTGTTTGGATAACACACCATGTGTTTGGGGTGTTACACGACCAGTTTTGGAAAAATTACACGCCCATGTAAATGACTTAAGGGAACACACTGTGTAGTCTTTATACATGTTTTGTAGTCATGTTTTGTAAATTTTGAATGCTTTCTTTCCCCCATTCCCTTCTTACGCTCCTAGTTTCAGTCCTTGATAATATGATCTAAAGTGTGTGTTTGACCTTGCAGAGTCATGGAACCGAGACGTCCTCCGGTTGCACGCCGGTTGCTAGGCAGTGATCAGATTCCAGATATGGATGATCAGGGACTTCCTGTAGATCCTCCTGTTGTGCCAGCCTTGGCACCAGCAGTGATACCGGTTACAAGCACCGATGCGCAGTTTAGGGAAGGCTTCTTGAGGATGATACAGACATTCCAAGGAGCTCTGCCTCCTACCTCGACTATGGCCGACTTGATGCGGATTTTCCAGCAGCATCATCCTCCCGCATTCTCAGGGGAAGGAGGACCTTAGCCTACAGAGTCATGGATAAAATCCATGATGAGGATCTTCGATCATCTAGATATTCCTCCAGAGAGGAGGGTCAAGATCACTACCTACATGCTATGAGACTCCTCCAAGAGGTGGTGGGACATGATCTCAAGGGTGGGTCATCAACAGGCTAGGGCATGGGAGGAGTTACAACGCGTATTTTATGACTACTTCTATCATGAGGCCCTGAGGGCTGACCGAGATCTGGAGTTTATGATCCTAGAGAAAGGTAATCTTTCTATCATGGTGTACTCCTCTCGTTTCACTAATCTTCAGCGTTTCATACCCCTCTAGGGCGGAGATGGATTGTTCTTGGCAAGGAAGTTTGAGGATGGTCTTAGACGGGAGATCTGCTCACTAGTGAATATCTTCAGGATGACTTCCATCACTTTCATCATCAACCATGCACTGATTGTGGATCAAAATCTGATAGATTCTGGTGCCGAGAGCCAGGGTAGTTCCACTTCTAGAGTTAGTGCTTCACCAGCTGACAACAGGAAGCACCGTAGAAAGTCTATGCACGGTGATCCAAGGAAACGAGACACATATTCAGGTATCCAGGTGGTATGATACCATTGTGGAAGGGCCGGGAATATGAGGCCGCAGTGCCAGAGAGAACCAGTGGAGTGGCGATCTTGTGGCAAGATGGGTCACCTTCAATGCTTATGTCAGGTTTTCTCACTAGTAGTTGGTGACAGGGGTTTATCCGTGACTCCTCCTTCAGGAGCAGCACCACTAGTTTCTAACCAATCTGGGAACTGGAGTTCATCCGTCCATTCAGGACAAGGTGGAGGTCGTGGTTGGGGTGGTTAGTCGCCGATCTATCAGCTACAACAAGGCGGATCAGCCCAGAGTGGTCAGACAGGGTCACAGGGCCGTGGAGCAGGCCAGACGTTTATGATGGAGCTGACCCAGAAGGAGCAGGATCCCAGAACTTCCACCATTCGAGGTACGATATTAGTAGCCTTAGTTTTATCTTCTTCACTTTTCTATACGAGTGCTACACATAGCTTAATCTCTATTACTATTATAGAGAGCCTTGGGCTCTGTCTCTTTTCTTCTGTTGACATGTTGACACTAGACACTGCGTTGGGAATGAGGAAATCTAGCGTACGTCAGTGCAAGGAGTTACCTCTAGAGGTGGATGGGTATCAATTCCTATGGGATCTCTATATCCTAGAGATGACATGCTAGGATGTCATTCTCGGAATGGACTAGCTAGTTCACTACTAGAAAATAGGTCTATACCCACAGGTTTGCAAAAAACCGTGGGTATAGGGATAGTATGTGAACCTATACCCACAGTTGTGCCAAAAAACATGGGTATAGTTTTATTTTAAGATCTATACCCATGGTTTTGGAGAAAACCGTGGGTATAGGGTATTTTTCGAAGACCTATACCAACGAATCTTGAAAACCGTAGGTATTGCAGTTTTTTTTGAATACCAATACCCACAGTTCTCCAGAATCATGGGTATAGCTTTCCCGCATTATGGCGGGGAAAGAAAATTAGACGGGACATAAAAAAAATTTGGTGGGAAGACATTTTTTCATGGTTTAGATTAATATATTTATATCCATATAAATATAAATATAAAGTTTTAGAAGTTCTTTATCTCGGTTGGTAAACTCTTCTCCAAGGTTGTTGTAGGTCGCCGGTTCAAATCCCACTGGCCGCGTTTTTGAAATTTAAATACACCACATGGATCATATTTATATATATATGCAGATGTATATATATATATAACAAATATAAATTACAGCTAGGTTGGTCAGTTGGTGGGGTGCGGCTGTGAGACTCAGCATGAGGTACGGGTTCAAAACACGCGCAGACGTTTTTTGGAATTTAAATACTGCATATTAATATATATAGGTAGATATATATATATATATATAACAGATTGAAGTCACTGCTCATGTGGTCTATTGGTGGGGTGCAGCCACCTGGCGCAACATGAGGCCCGGGTTCGAAACCCCCTGGATGCTATTTTTGAAGATTAAATCCCCACGGTTCTCAAACCGTGGGGTCAATGCTGTGGAAGCGTGTCCACGCACCTGCCACACTATGGAAATCCTATCCCCATGGTTTCTCCAAACCGTGGGTATAGGCCGACCCCCCTATCCTGACGTTGTTCCATCCCATGGTTCCCAAAACCGTGGGTATAGGGAAGTTTTTCAGTAGTGGTTCCCTTCTAGGAAATCATTGACTGTTATTTCAATAGGGTGAGTTTCATATCACCAGAGGGTGGATGTTTTCTTCATCGAGGCATGTGGGATGTCCAGGCGAGTAGAGTAGGACCCGAGCATCATGCGCTAGGTTGATTTAATGCTCAGATTGTAGTTTGTATCTGGATGACTAGGGGACTTTGTAGTTAGACTTTCCTCCAATGGTGGATCGTTTCAGGGATGTCTTTCTAGAGGACTTTTCAGGTTTTCCTTCATAGCATTAAGTAGGATTTTCTATTGAGCTCATTACAGGAGCGGCACTAGTGTCCATTATTCCTTATAGGATAGCTACACCTAAGTTTTAGGAGCTCAAGAAGTGGTTGGAGGAGATATAGGAAAATGGTTTCATCCGACCCAGTACTTCTCCCTAGGGTTCACTTGTCCTTTTTGTAATGAAGGGAGACGATACTCTCAGGATTTTCGTGGATTATCAGAAGCTGAACTAGTTGAAAGTCAAGAACCGATATCCCTTACCGAGGATTGATGACCTATTTGATCATTTCGAGGATCCTGGGTGTTCTTGAAGATTGATTTGAGGTCTGGTTACCATAAGTTGTGTGTCAAACCATTTGATATACCTCTTATAGCTTTCCGGAGCAGGTATGGTCTATACGAGTATATGGTTATGCCATTCGGCCTCATGAACACGCCTATAGTTTTCATGGAACTGATGAACCGAGTGTTCCATCCATACTTAGACTCTTTCGTGGTGGTCTTTGTGGATGATGTCTTGGTTTACTCTCACACTCGACATGACCATGCTACCCATATTGATATTGTTTTGAGTACACTGAGGGAGCATCAGTTATATGCTAAGCTCTCAAATTTACACTTTTGGATGGATCAGATTCATTTCTTGGGTCATGTTATCTTAGAGACAGGAGTATTAGTAGACCTAGAGAAAGTGAGAGTATTAGTTTCCTGGGAGTAGTCGAAGAATGTATTTGGGGTGAAAAGTTTTCTAGGGATGGATGGATACTAAAGATGCTTTATATAGGACTTTTCATGCTTATCAAAACAGCTGATGGGTCTGACCAAGAAGGGTGAGAAGTTCTTATGGTCATATTCTTGTGAGTCATACTTTCAGAAGATGAAAGGGAGGTTGACTTCAGCACAGATACTAGTCTTTCCAGAGCGCGACAAGAGCTATAATATTTACTATGATGCTTCAGGTATCGAGCTGGGAGCTGTGTTGATGCGGGAAGATGGAGTCATTGTGTACGGGTCTCGACAATTGAGGCCACATGAGAGGAACTACCCAACGCATGATCTCGAGATGGAGATAGTTGTTCATTCCTTATATTGTTGGAGACATTATCTTCTGGGAGAGAATTTTGTGGTTTTCACTGACCGCAAGAGTCCCAAGTACATCTTCACTCAATGTGATCTGAATTTGAGACATCGCAGGTGGGTGGAGTATCTTTAGTCCTTTGAATTTGAGCTTGTCTATACACCTGGGAAGGGCAACGTAGTGGCTGACATGTTGAGCAGGAGAACTCAGATACATGCAGTTCAAGAGTCCAATAGTGAGTGGAAGCTGATGGATCTATTCTCTGAGATGAATTTGGAGGTGCATGATAGACATGGGAAAAAATTTCTATCATCTGTAGTTGTTACCTCTACTCTTCTCAATCGATTGTGGATGATGTATCTATCAGACTCAGAATACCTAGTCCTACATGTGGGTTTGTCGGGTGAGGACCCTCTTCCTGGATGGACAGTAGGTGAGGATGAGATCTTGTGTTTCTAGGGATGCGTATGGGTTCCAGCAGGTATACGCGAGGATCTGATGCAGAATTTCCATTCCTCAGTTTGGGAAGTTCATCCTGGCATCACCAAGATGTATCATGATCTACCCACTAGTATTTGTGGTCATGTATGAAGAGAGATGTTTCTTGTTTTTTCATGAGGTGTTCCACTTGTCAGCAGGTGAAAGCGTAGCATCAGCGACCATGAGGTATTTTTCAATAGTTACACATTCTGGAGTGGAAGTGGGACAATGTCGTGATGGACTTCGTGACAGGCTTTCCAAGGTCACCTCGAGGGAACTACGTAGTATGGTTTGTCATTGATAGTCTTAGGATGTTCGCTCACTTCTTGTCGATCAAGGAGACCTTCAGTGTTGATGAGCTGGGACGGTTGTACATCCATGAGATTTTACATCTTAATGGAGTTCCACACTCCATTGTTTCAAATAGGGATACACTTTTTACTTCTTGGGTCTGGTAGGGGCTATAGAAAACTTTGGGTACATAGGTAATTTTGAGTACAACATACTATACCCAGACAGATGACCAGTCTAAGCGTACGATTCAGGCACTTGAGGATATGCTCTGATCTTGCATTCTGGATTTTGGAGGTTCTTGGGAGTAGCATATAACTCTTGTGGAGTTTTCCTACAATAATGGGTTTCAAGAAACTATTCAGATGGAACCATATGAGGATTTGTACGATAGGCCATGCTGATCACCCATATGTTGGCTGGAGGTAGGAGAAGCAGCTTTACTAGGACCTCGTCTTGTTCAGGAGACCTCAGAGCAGACAGAGTTGATTAAGAAGAGGATGGCTACGACACAGTCTTGATAGAAGTCTTATTCTGATCAGTGGAGATGACCTCTAGGGTTCAAGGTTAGGGATCAGGTTTTTCTACGTGTCACACTGAGGCTGGGACACTAGCGGATCATGAGACAGGGTAAGCTTTCATCGAGATACGTTGGACCTTTTGAGGTATTGGAGAGAGTTGGGATGGTTTCCTATCAGCTATAATTACCTCATAGGTACCGGGATATGCACGAAATCTTCCACGTCTCTCAGATTTGACATTACTTTTCAGACTCATCTCATGTCTTTCAACCCGAGGAGGTTAAGCTTGAGGTTGATTTGTCATTTGAGGAGCTTCCTATCAGGATTTTCGATCACAGTACAAAGGTTCTCCGTGGCCAGTCTATTCCTCTGGTGCTGGTGTTATGGAAGCACAGGCAGATACAGGACGAGACTTGGGAGAGGGAGGCCGATGTTCGAGCACAGTGGCCGGAGCTGTTCGGGGTTTCTTCTTCCACGCCATGCTAGGGAAATTCAGGGACAAATTTCTTTAAGGGTGAAAGTTTTTAAGAACCCGGATCTTCTTTTTGGGTATGTTTTTCCTTTTGTAGTCGTTTTTGGGAAAAAGAGTAAAATATGGAAATTTTCGAAGTACATGCCGTGTACTGTGATGCCGCTGAAGGCCGTGTGTTGGCCGTGTCATGGCCACACACATGGCCATGTAGGGGTGACAAGGAGGCCGCCTAAAGCAGAGTACGGAAAAAGCGAGTACACAACGTTTACTCCAAAAGTACATGCCTTGTATTTTATGTTTTTCATTAAACGGACCGAGGTCACATCTAATCGCCAGAACATGCTTCTTCTCCAGCTTCTTTGACCAAGAGCATCCCGTACGGCTGCAAATCATCTCTGAGACCCCGATCCTCCATCCATTCTCTGAATTGACCACTGTCGATTGCATTGGAACCGTAGTGGTAATCTATTTCTTCTCTTAGAGCATTGTTTTCCAATTTCTCATCTTTTTTATGTTATTGTGGGTTGAACATTTTAGACGTTTTTATATATCTTCGGCGGTTCAAGATGATTCAATCTCTGAGGTTCACGTATATCGATCTCCTAACATCATGGTAGGTGGTTTGTGCCCTTCCATTGAAAGTCATTGAATATTATGTGAAAATTCCACCAATACCCTTGAACGAGGTATTGCGTGTTTCCTGTTTTTCCCTTGTTGTTTTCCTACATTGATTATATGCCTGAGTAGAGGTTATTGGTTGTGAATAGGTTAATTTTACTGTGCTTTGGATGTTTTTCCCATGCATGTTCTTCCAGTTTATGACCGTTTTGTCTAGTTTTTCCTATTAGGCTATTGACAGTTCCATTCCTAGTTTTTAGGATGGGGTGACTATTCTTCCTTGCTATTATGATGTAGACTGCTAGCCAATTAGTTCTAGAGGTTACTTTGTCCATTATGTGACGCGATACTCATTGAATTTACATAGGGATATGGGAACCTAGTGTAGTAGACCATAGAGAGAATAGATGTAAGGGCTTCTCTAGAGTGTCTTTATAATACGATGCGAGACCACAAGGGGAATTGATATTGAGTACTTCCTCAGGGTGTCTGTAGTTCCTCGACGTGGGCCACATGGGGAATGAGATGTTGAGTGCTTCCCTAGAGCACCTTTAGTATGATACAAGACTATAGGGGGAATTGACGGTGAGTACTTTCCCAGAGAGTCTATTTTTAGCTGAACCATAGGGGTGAGACTATGTGTGCCTCCCAGAGGGTTGCTAGTGCTTTTTGGTTGAACCATAGGGGTTAGGCTGTGAGAACTACCCAGAGGGTTACCTGTTTGTTCTACTTACTTGTTTGTAAATTATATTCTATAAACTGTGGATTATTTGCTGCTGAGTACCTTCCTGTTTACTACTTTCTTTACTTTTACCTGCAATATATTCACTGACTGTTAGGCACAGATCATTGGGTGGTTGCCTACTGGGATTTTGTCTCACACCCTATTTGGGTCATGATTTTGGGACCAAATGGATTATATTATTGCAGGTATAGATAAGTGTAAGAGCCCTTCTACTTGAGGTACTTGAATTTTTGTAGAGCTGGAGAGCATGGGAACGAGCTTAGGATTACGATGCTGAGGAGCTGTTTACCTTTCTTTCGTACTTGTTTTAGTACTGTTTGTATTTCCAGCATTGTGACTTGTTTTGATTCTTTCCTAGACATATGTATCATGAATCATATATATGTGATCCTACTATTTATCATATTTAGTCTTCCACTGTTCACTTGTGTATGGATTGTTTATTGATTCCGCTATTGTTATATGTTTCTCTTCTGCTGTGTACTCTTCCAATGAGGGCATAGTTTCCCCACTATCACACCCAAGGCCCTCGCTGCTAGTCGGCAGGCTCTGGAGTTCTAGGAAATGTGCTTGAGGCCATGTGACCAACCGGGTATGGGGAACCTATGGGTGGATTTTAGAACCGGGACGTTACAATCAACCCTTTTGAGATCCCTGATCGTATTGGAGCAATGACCTATCAACTAGCACTCCCACCAAACCTATCACAAGTACATGATGTATTTCATGTATCATTATTGAGAAAGTACATACCTGAACCATCACATGTACTCAATATAGAGGTGGTATGATTGGAGAATGACATCTCCTATGAAGAAAAGCTAGTTAATATCTTATATCGTAGGGAAAACGTTCTATGAAATAAGAAAATTCCCCTTGTCAAGGTGTTGTGGTGAAAAAAATGTTTGAAGAGGCAAAGTGGGAATCAGAGGAAGTGATGAAGAAAAGTTACCCATATATGTTTTAGTGTGGGAAAAGGAAATTTTGGCGGTGAAATTTCATAAGGGGTGGAGATTGTAACAAGCCAAACTTTTATTAATGAAAATTCCTCTTGATATAAATAAATTTATTATTATGTAAAATGGTTAAATAATATATGAAATTCCTTGGATTTATGTTTTTGGATTTTAAAATACCATTAAGAACTGTGACCATTACTAATATAGCCATTGAATAGTGATCACATGATTAGTATAAATATAGGCCTTTAAAAAAATACAATTTACTCAGGAAATGGAAGTGGTGGCCTCACCCAGTAGAATTTCTCCATATGAAGCAGGTTTTTCAGAGCTTGGAAAGGAGGTGGAGTCACTGGGATTCACTCTTAACCAATTCCAAACTGAGATTCAACACGTTAAGATTGAGGTGAATTTCATATGAGATAAGTGGAAGTCAATAGAGATTACCACCCGAGCGATGTTATCTGAGCCTCCCCAAGAGTTCATTACCATCGCACAACTTAACCTTTGGTCTTATGCGGATGTTATAAGGGGTTATGTAACAAGACCCTAACAATATGATTAAGTGCATTTTTTTTGTATAGAATAAATAATATTAATTCATTTTATTATTGGAAATTTGTAAATAGTTTTTAAAGCACAAATATTATTTTTAGTTAATATTCAATTAAGAAATCTATTTTGAAGAATTAATGGATTTTTTAATTAAATAATATTTTAATAAAATATTATTACTAAATTAATTTTTAAGTATAAATTATCATATAATTTTTATGAATACAATTGTAATTTTTATTAAGGTCTGAAAGGGATTTTTGTTAAAACACATGAATTTTTTATGAATGTTTGTTTTTATTTTAAAATTAAAAATTCACATATTTAGAAAATTGTTTAGATAAAATGAAGATTATTTTTGGAATCTGGACAATGAAATTACTTAATGGTGAAATTTTCATAATTTTCGGAGACAACTGAATTTTTTGGTAACAATTTAATATCGTTTAAATATATAATGTGTTTTATAACATTATAATGACCCAATAGTGATGTAATAAAATAATATAAATATGATGTTCGACCAATATCTGTTTTAACTTTAGGATAATGGGATTTTATATTTTTTTATTAATTTTATGGTGCCTTAGTGGTCCCTCCAAGACTTATGTTTATTTTAAATTTTAAAATGATTTCATTGAGAGTGTGACTCACCTCCACATAATCAAGCCTAATATTTTATGAAGTTAGGCCATTTTTATTATAAAATAATTTTTTCTACTTCAATTTGGAAAAAATACATGGGATAGTTTGTGGTTTTGATTAGTTTAATGTGTGGTGTCGAAAACCTAAATAATAAACAATTCCCTCCCTTTTCCTATATAAACCCACCCAAGCTCCCACTTATCTTCACTAAAAACCTTCGGATATTGACCAAAACCTTCTCTCCTCTATCTAGAATCCTCTCAAGGAACCCTAAGCTACCAATAATCCTCTCTCAATCCCATCCCATGCCTTTGGGATCACACTTCCAAGTAAGGGATTTCTTCCTTTTTCATTTTTGTCCAAATTTCTTTATGTTGTTATACCCTTTTATTTTCAATTAAAAATGTTGTGGTATGATTTAGAACCTCCCCCATACTTCCCTCCTTATTTTTTAATGATGTGATACCTATTTATCTCTCATTATTTCCTCCCATGTACACCTGTTATAAATGATGATAGACCCCTTTATCTCTCATCAACTCTTTTTAAAATTTCTATTTGACGTCGTTATGCTGCTGAAGTTACACCAAAATTTCCCATGCCAAAATCATCATGTAAGTGAATACCATACCCATTTCTCTATCAAGGGTATTCAACTTTATGAACATGTACTTATTGACTGAGGAATTACATTTATGTATTCCACATCTCTTATTCATGGAATAAATTATGATGTTTAATAAATCCATGTTGTAGGATCCATGTGGTACACTTATGCATGAAATGAATTGTTTATAAAGGGTGTACCCTGATAGCGCTTCAACGCAATGGGTAAAAAATAGTATCATTATATTCTATTTGTAATGAGGGTTTAATCATGCTAATTCAAGTTAATTTAGGATTTACTCATTCTAATTAAATTGAAATAAGGGTTTACTCATGCTCCATGTACAATGAGCCTTGGGTCATGCTAATATAATGTTAAATGTTGTTGCCACATTTCCATTTTATGATAATCATGCTATATCATGAATTTATGTTCATGTTTCCATTATGATCCATTGATATGCCTATTTCCTAACATGTATTGTATTATTCATGTTATTCCTTGTTTACTCCCTTACTAGGCTTTATATCTCACCCTTTTCTTATGCATGTCCCCATGTTATCCCTTACAATGCTATGTATGAAAGAATGTGTGTGGTCAGGTAAAATAAGTTTTCAATAAAGATGTGTATTTCATGTTTTAAGTTGTTATTTAATGTTCCTAATCCCAAAATACACTAGAAGTATTGATCTTCTATGTTGTATCAAGTTTGGGTTTTATGTAATAAAATATGTTTAAGTGTGAAATAAAGAGCAGGGTTGTTATAAAGACAAACCTCTTCTATTAAACACCTGTTTGGAAACCAAGACAAGAAGAACCCTCGAGGTCATTACTCACATGACATGATAGGAGGAGGATACAACAAAGTAAATCATACCCCATTGAGTTTGCATACCAAAATGAATCAATATTGTGAAGGGTTCAAAGAACAACCCTAATACAGGTAGTGAAAAATCATCCTATTGCATTGAAAGTAATGGGACAACCACCATTTCCTGTTATACCTCTATGAATGTCATCACTATCAACATAATAGATATGGTGGATCAAGATGTAAATAAAAAGAGATGAAACACAGAAAACATACCCCAAGTGATGGGTGATTTAGATGCACCAAATGAGGATGTACGCACATAGAGCAAAAGAAGGCTCCAAAATCTAGCACCTTCAAATATCTTGTTTTCAACTATCTGACAGAACACTTCCAAAGATAAAAGTAAAGTTGTGGCTACATCCCAATAAAAAACCTGCAGAATAGAGGTTCCTTCAATGGAGGAACAATTTCCAAAATATGATAATTATATACAAACTCTTAGAAAACTCAATCAGAAGATACTCAGGGGAAATATACCCACTGGGTATCATGTTTAGGAAGAGACAAATATTCTTCCTCCCATAGTCGATCCACCTGTAAAAGAGGAATCTGAGTGTCATATTAGATATGGATCCAGATATCTGATCTACAAAAATGAGGAAGTAAAAAATGATCATGAATTACCTTCATTATGATGAAAACCTCTACCTATCTAGGGTAATGAATCAATCTATTCACAGGTTGAGAATCAATAGAAGATAAAGACAAGGCCACCAAGCTATGCCTCTCCTACTACCTATATATAAAAGGCATCTCAAACAATAATATCAATGGAATTGATCAATTCCATGGAGTTCCGAGATACTTTAATGGAATTCATGGAAGGGAGACACACACCTATTCCTCCTAAGAGGAAGCCATATCCTGAATGGTTGGATGAAACATTGCCTCCAAAAAATTTAGGAAGTCCTACCTTCTATAGTATTGATTGCATGAGAGACCCTGAATAACATCTCATATACTTCATATCCCATTGTGGGATGATTATGGTCCCTCAAGATCATCAGGAGGAAACATAGTTGAGGTTTTTTATATAGAATCTGTTAGGTTAAGACTTTTTTTGGTATTTTAGCCTTCCAAAAGGATCAATTGTAGGATGAGAAAACCTTCATCTTCAATTCCATTATTACCTCAGATCCACATTGAGGAAAATGAAAATTTTCAATCTAAAAAAATCCATGCATTGTGAAAATGAGAGGATGTATGACTTCATATCCAAATTTAAAGGTTTAACCTATTCACTAAACATTCCTCTCTCACAAAAACAAGCGATTGAACTTGAGGTTGAAAATATACGGGATGAGTTGCAAACAACTCCAATCCTAATGAAGTATCCAGGTGAGTTTTATGAGTTCGTAGAAATGGAACAATGTATGGAGGATGCCATTTAGCGAACCTAAGCTAAATCTTGACTCAAACCTTCACTACATGGGAACAATATTGTAAAGGTAGAAGCTTCCACTATTACCCTAAAACTAGAATCATTTCCTATTCAAGCACCTAAGAAAGTCCTAAACCACCCAATGAATCTTGTCGAGTGGAAATAACAACAAAATCACCCTCATCTGGAAGTATAGAGAAATCAAGGTCTCTTGTGATTTTAGGAATAGATGAATAAATTCTACTCCTTATTAAATGAACAAGTCTTTTATTATTTATTGGTAGACATGGGAAATAATCTTCTCAAGCTTCCACAACCTAGGAAGCCCATGGAATTAAATATCACCAACCATCACAACTACTGCCCTTTCCATATAAGACTAGGTCATAATATATAAGACTTATTAATATTCAAAGATGTTCTTCAAGGCATGTTTGACTTTGGATAGGTGGTGTTAGATAAATTATCCGAGCAGGTGGCCTTCATAATCATAACCTAGTCAGAAGAAGAGGGTGATTGATAGAATGTTATGTCTAGGTTTGGACAAAATTTCTACAACTGGATGACTTGGAAAATATTTGACCGAGCTAATTCCACCCCGAGAGAATAGCCATCTAGACCCAAAATATCTCCACCACCCAAGAAGGTGACATCAGATATGTCTCTCGAAGGTGGAAGTGACTATCAAATACTAGAAGAGTTAGAAGAGGATGAGTCATATTTTTTTTTGACACAAGCTCTGACTCTTGCAGATTTCTTCCCTATAACATCCAAAACACAAGCACTGAACCAACAAACGGAATAGTCATTAGATGGACATCTCATGTTTGGTTATGTCAATGTGATACACTTATGATAACCCTCCTCTAATGATGAATATTCCTCTGAGTATGAGTTCCCCACACCAAATCAGGGAATAGGAAGTCATATGCATAGGAACTGAGGATACAGGGGAAAAACGGGCATGATCAGACCCATTATTTTAGTAAAATCCCCACAGAGAACATATATGTAGTTGAGATCCATAGTTAAAACTCAAGTAATACCAATAAAAACATGGATGTGTCTCAAAACCCCTGAGCAGTCATCCACACCCACTTATATTACATGACCGCATAGTGAGGGTTCAATTACCTGATCAGACCAGGTAATGGGGATGGACTACATGATTCATTCCACTATTAGTAGATGATATCTCAACCTCTACACAAGAACAAGCCCTTCCACCTCAAATTCATTTCCCTCAGAGCCACATGCCAATGATAAACCCCATATTTAGAATCGCTAACCTCTGGAACAAAAGTATAAAATTTTGAAATAACTGGAAGTTGTCCTAGCCAAGTTATCAATCCTAGATGTGGTCCATATTTAAAAAGAACTTAGAGAGGCCCTATAAATTACACAATAATTCAATTTATAATTATCTATTGCTAAGGTCAGTCAAATGGATACCATGTCATTATAATTCCTTATCGCCATCTTGTTCACAGAGCATGATTCGGAAGATGTCATCTAGGGAAACATCATACCACTATATGTTTTATGTAGACTAGATAATGATGATATTCATAGGTAAATGATTGAAAATGGATTTGGGATCAATCTAATCCTAATTCAGACCCTCCAATTTTTGGGACATAGAAAATGGTATTTGTATCCCACAAATATAACCATTCAATGGTATGATAAGCATGATAAAATATCTCTCAGGAAGATAAAAATCAAATATCAATTTAGGGATATCAAATATGATGTTGATTTTATGGTTATCCAGTAAGAAACATGATACAATGTCTTTCTTAGAAGGCCTTGGATCCATAGTCACATGATGTTACCTTCAACATTCCATCAATGTATGAAATACTGTATTGATGGAGAGGTCAAAATACTACATGGTGACAATGCCCCCTTTGATACTTGAAAAGACACATATTTTGGAGAAGTTTTCTATAAAATTGGATGCAAATAACCAATGTTATATGATGATATATAGGTTTCATCCCCCAATGGCTGGGGAACGCCCCTTAAAATACCTAGAGTATGCTTGAAAACAACAATGTGCTACCCATAAATATGGTTTAGGTAACAGACCAAGTCCCAGAGGTCAAATCCAATCCTATCCCCTATAACAATGTAAAAAACAATCAGATTTGGTATATCTCTATAATGAATTTTACAATAGTGTATGATAATGTATCTTCTCATGGACTCTCTCACATTGATAGTGACAAATATTCCCCCATATTTCCATCTCTTCCTAAGAATCCCAACATAGAATCAAAGATTTAAGAATAAGATGATGAACACAAGAATTAACCTCCTATATTCAAGGAAGGTGTCTCCACCACCATCGATGAGTTAAGGCAGGTAAATTTGGGAACATAAGAAGACTCGCGGCCTACACTTATTAGTTCCTCCATTCCCCTTAAATAGAAAGAGATAAAATTTTCATTTCTAAATAAATAATGATATGTGTTTTCTTAGAACTATAAAAAAATTCCCAAACTGAATCCATATATGGATATACACCATCTCGGCTTTCTTGATGACCGTTGAGGGTTCATGTAGACAACTAGGAAGATGCACCACTCTAATGCAACCAATGTAGAGGTAGAAGTTAACAAATTTATCAAAAAAAATTTTTTATGAGAAGTGAAATACCCAAGTTTTATTTCCAATATTGTCTCCATCAAGAAAAATAGTGGTCAGATTATGGTTTTCATAGATTTTAGAGAACTTAATAAAAATTTCCCAAAGGGAAACTTCCTATTTACAATCATAGAACTCTTTATCAATACAACTAATAGAATCCAAGATCTTTCTTTCATGGATTGGTATTCAAGGTAAAATCATTTAACTATGGCCCCTGAAGATGAAGAATCTACTTCCAGTAGTTCACCTTAAGGGATCCTTTTCTATCAATTCATCCCCAATGGATTAAAGAATGCTGGCACCACTTATCAATGAACCCTGAATTATATCATTAATACATTCTTGGGAAGGATAGACAAATTTTATGTTTAAGACTACGTGTTCAAATTCCGATAGTGATGTGATCACTTTATATATATTAAAATAGTCTTCGATAAGTAGTGGTAGCACAATATAAAGACAAATCCTCTAAAGTGCATTTTGGGGGTAACATTATTTAAGTTCTTTGGCTCTATGGTATGCCACCATGACATCGAGGTCGACTTAGAAAATACTAGTGCTATTTTAGCATTGTCAGCCCCTAGAAATATCAAATAAAGACGGGGAATCAAAGGGAACCTTGCTTAAATTCTATGTTTCATAGCCAACTTGGCTGCCAAATATCTCCCTTTCACAAAACCAATGAAGAAGGGAATCACCTATCAATGGTATGAGGATTTCCAAGAAGACTTCAACAGTCTCAAGCAGTATCTACTGCTCCCACATATCTTGATTCCACAAATGGAGGGAAATCCACTCATCTTATATATAGCCACCATAGAATGTTCTCTTGGCACCCTCCTCACATAGAAGAATGATGTGGGGGGTGCAAAAATCTCTATTACCTCAACAAAACAAAGATAGGTACTGAGACTTGATACTTGGATGTTGAGAAAAAATTCCCCATACTCATATTTATAGTGAAGAAGATGAGAGATTATTTATATCACCACAAATTCCATTTGGTATCTTATATCGACCCTCTCAAGTACAACCTTGGTCGCCCCATGCTAACTGGGATTCTTCCCCAATTTGCGATCATTCTAAAATAATATGATATACATTTTGTTTAAAAAAATGTAGTAAAAGGGAAAGACTTGGCCATATTTCCTTATGGAACATTCCACCCAAGAAAGTACACTAGTATACATAAAACTCCCAGATGAGGAATTTTTCTATTCCCATGACACTCCCTATACATGGAAGATGTATTTTGATGGAACCTCCCATAGTCCTATTAGAAGAAGGATGGAAAATAAAAATATATATCAGGTTTGATTAGGTATTTTAATTTTTCTCTAGAATTTTTTTCCTACTCTTTCTCATTATCTGAAGGCTGAAAAAATAATGAGGTAGAATATCAACCCATATTTTCTGTCTTAGAACTAGACTTACAACTACGAATATCCTACCTAAATATCAAAGGTGATTCAGAAATAGTGATAAAAAATATTAATACATAATATTCCTTCAAAATAAAAATAATTTACCCCTCTCACTGGCCATGTTAGGGGAATAATGTTATAATTCCCTTTTGATCCCACATTGCATCATATTACCCGATCAAAAAATTCTCATTCCAATGCATTGGGTAATGCAGCTACAATCCTGGACAACCCTAATTAGGAGGAAGAAATATTCCATATCACGCACTAAAGAATGGTCTCATCGATCATAATATGTGATATAGAATTAATAATTCATGTCAAAACTGACCCATAACATGTTGAACTAATATCTACCCCTGATAGATAGATCCCATAACCAGTTATCTCCAAAATGGGAATCTCTCAACAGACCAATCCAGAAGGGAACAAATTCAGTGTCATACAATTAACTTTACCCCACAGAATGACCCAAATGAGAAAAAAACCCTCTACAAGTAAGGAATTAATATAATCGTCCTAAAATTAATATGAGAAAGTGATATCTATAATTTCATGGAAGAAGTCCATCAAGGCTCCTGCGATTCTCATCAGTTTGGGAACATGATATCCATATAAATCAAGAGGCTAGGATATTACTAGAAAACCATGATACATGGTTGTGTGGAATTCACCAAGAAATGTCATTCATTCTTGATCTTTGAAAACTTCATCCATCGGCCCCCATAATTTCTAAATACACCTAAATATTCCTATCCATTTAATTTATGGTGAATGGATATTTTGGGCCCATATCCCCATCCACATCTAAGTAGTTCAAGTACATCATTAGTACTACCGACTTCTTCTTCTTATGGGCTGAGGCAATACCCCTCAAGGATACTGGGATGCAGAATATCGCCAAATTTGTAATGTCCCAAATCATCGCCTAGATCAAGGTCCCTCACACAATATTTATGGATGAAGACACCAAATTTTTTTCTATGGAATTGAAGAAATTGTACCAATCATACAACACAGAGTCCGATCACTCATCCCGATATCATGTAGTGACAAATGAAAAAATAGAGGCCTTAAAAAGACCTTGTAAAACATACTCTAGAAGATGGTGAATAAAGAAAAGAATTCTTGGCTGGATAAACTCCTCCATTATTTATGGTCCTAACATACATACTTCTACACAAGAAACTATATACTCACTATTGTATTGGACTAAGGAAATATTTCCCATAGAAGTCCAGTTTCCCTCTCTTCGAATAGCCATCTTTGGAAAACTCCCAAATGATGAAAAACCACAAAAGTGGATGGATGATCTAGAATAGATAGATGAGAATAGGTTGTGTACATTGAACTACCTTTAATTCCATAAATTTTGGATTTCATGAGCCTTCAATAAAATGGCCCACGTCTATTTATTCCCCTAAGGAGAATTGGTGTTGACTCTTAGAAACCCAATGATACTAGGGAAGAAACCTCTAAAATTGGAACCCAAATGGGAAGGGCCTTATATAATACATAATTTCTACCAAAATGGATCCAAATCATTGACCACAATATATGGGGACCATGTCACATCCCCCACCAATGCATGTTTTCTCAAGAAATACTTTGCATAGTTTTCATCAAGTGTCAAGTCCTGGCGTCAAGACTTCAAACTGCACAACATCTCATGTCCGAACCATATGAAACTGAAATGTATGAATGAAATCCTCAATGCATGATATTAAAATCCATAGATCCCATAATGACTCATCTAAATTCATATCAGGCAACCAAAGTAATAGTATAAAGACTTTAAATTGCATAGTGTCTCACATCCTAACCTCATGATGCTAAACTATACAGAACATGTCCTTACCACATGAAATTAAATTGCATTAAATATTTTATCACTGCATGAAATTAAACTACACTAGAAGCACCATATAACTAATGAATCACCACAAATGATCTATATTTGTGTGAAAGAATGATGAAAGGCACCTAACCCTATGTGAGAGTCAACACCCCATAGGGAGTCCCTCTTTATAAGAACTACGTGTGACTTGATTCCTACCATAATAGAATATGCAGTGATGCTCAAAACTCTATTTTTGGTCCCAAACATAGTGTTATTTCCCATTCACATCGGGTGATCCTCATCCTCACTACAAGATGTTAAACTCCAAAAATGATGTCCTTTCCACATGAAATTAAACTACACGGGTTTCTAGAACTTATTATTACTTTATTCTCATTTAAATGATATATGTAAGGATTCTTAAATCCTATATATTGGTCTAGCCACCACATGATACAAAATTTTCCCATTATATCCTTAATCGCATCTACATGGTGACAGGAATCCTTGCCATTCATTATTTATCACACTAAGCATAGCTCACGAGAGCTTAAGAATTTTAGTAAGGGTATCTACACACATAAAAGGAATATCATCTCATGTTGGGGTTATCATGGTACTAGATGCAATAACTTAAAAGTAATACCATCATTCCTCACCGCATGATGTTAAACTACACGGTTGATGTCCTTTGCACGACATAAAACTGCACATTCCTATAAACCTCACTCGAGAGGACCACTATTGTTGGTGTTGGTATCCTACCACAAATCCTTTAAAGAACTACATGTGAATTTATTCATAATATCAAATGATATATAATGATGCTCTAATATCTATCCCTAGGTCCAATGATAACAAATAAACATAAAAGTGACAACCTCTATGTACAGGTCATACCTGCTCTAATTCCCTGACCCTAGATGCACAGAGCCGGTGCATTATTACATTATATTTTCATTAATACAAGGAAATAAATCCCAAACCACCATTCAATTTAATAGTCTTGGAAATCCAGATTACATATATGATACCTATAATACATTGGGAAATATGAAATATAATCATAGTACATGATAAAATGAAATAAAATGAATCCTTGAATGCTTATTCAAAGATTTATTCTTCTAAACACAAGGAAATAAACATAATAAGGGTGATCTCAAATGCTCTGTAAGGGTAAGTAAAGTCAAATAAATAATGAATTAATAGAAGTAAAATAACATAGCAAGGTAAATAACTGATAACACATGCCATTTTAATAACTAGATAAGGAAATGTCAATATAGAAAGGTAAGAAGCTGAAAAAAATGAAATTTAATCAATGAAATGAAAATGAAATATATCCATAGACATTTCAAAGCAATATCTTAGGGATGAATAATAATTGAATCCTAAAAATGAAATGTATCCATAGATATGTCAACGTAATATATCATGGATGAATAATAACTGAAAATAAATTAGGGTAATGCTTAATTATTAGACTCCATGTTTCCCAGGTACATGGTACCTTTACAATCAAGACCTTTCACAAGATGGTTTAAAAAACTTAGAGTAAACACCCATCTAATTTTCCAAATGATTCCTCTCATGAGACTACCGATTCATCTAGGATCTATCTATAACCAGACCCCACCCGTGTCATACTAGTCCAAATAATTTATCATATTCATGAAACATATTCCCTAAAAAAATGTATCCATATTTAATATAAGATATATATTTATCAATAATACCTAAAATATGTATAATTAACAATATGGGTTGTTTACATTAAAAAAATCTTAAGGGAAAAAAATATTTAAACATCCCAATGTGTCCCATACCACATTGAAACATCTAAAACATAATTACCCATGAATTAAACGAAACTTATAACATTATCATAATAATTAGATTAATGGTATAACATGTAAATGGGAAGAATATAAACCAAATAAGAGTGAATTGGTGTATAAAAAACATAAGTCTCAATGGTAAGTAAGTTGAGAAGAAATCCATTACCTTATCCTTCCTTTTTGTTGTGTCGTCTTTACACTCCTATACAGTGGTTTAAAATATGTTAATAATTAATACCAGAACCAAAATAAATTTTATAATTGTAACATCCCAAGTAAGTAATGAATAATAGATATTTTTATCTATGTTTATTAATGATTAAGATAGTGTTATAGAGGCTTAAAATGAAAATAAATACAATCTTATGCATGGAATACACTAATATTCTTAAAAGATTGTTTTAGTGCCTTTTGATGGCAAAACATTTTTGAATCTATATTTTGACAATTTTATAAACTATGTTTGTCAAAATAAACTTATCCTTTATTATTGGGACATCAAAATTTACCTTGTGTGAATTTTTGGTATTTTTCTGACAATGTTCATTTTTTAATGAATAGTGAAAAATACTGCATTTTACATCAAAACTGCTTTTTAATCTAATTTATTTATATGATTATATTATGTTTTGAATTTGTTTTGATGTGAAATTAGAATATATTTTTACCATTTTATCCAATGGTGGTCATTGGAATCAATTTAACTTTGAAATTAGACTTAAACTGGTGTCAATCTTTTGATACTTATTGTTTTGTAAAAACACGCTATTTGCTCTGGCAGCGGGAATTAATTATTAAATTAATTAATGTGACCTATATGTTTTGAATTTTGTAAAATAGACTTCATTTTTGAATTCGGAATATCAAATATAGCTTAGGGTGAATTTTTGTTAATTTTCTGAAAAACTTCAATTTTTGATGAATAGTGAAACCACTAAGTGGTAATCAAGCAAACTGATTTTTCAGTTAAATGAAAGTTTACCACTAATGTGTATTGAATTTTGAAAATCTGACATACATGGTTGTCATTAAGAAGTAAAATGTGGTTCAATGATATTATAATAATTTTTTTGGTGAATAGTAACTTATTAAGTTCTTAATCGCGATTAGTGGTAATTAGGGTAGTTTAAGGTATAAATAATGCTTTAATAATAGTAAATGACCTAGACACATGTCACAACCTTATTGGTTGTGTCATGGCAGACCAATACAAGCCATGGGTCAACTTGGGGACCCCATGGATCCACTTTTGTTGGGAAATGACATAAATTACTTTTTATTTAATGTTAAAGTGAAAATGACACAAACATAATATGTTTTATGAAAACAATTTTTAAGTGGGGTTATACAAGTCCAAATTTTGTTTATAAATAGTCATTGTAAAGCTAAAAATATTTCCTATATCATAGTATTTTTTCTATAATTTTTAGACATTAAATAAATTTAATTATTTGTGACATAATAATGATGCAGCGATGACATCATTATTTGACGATTTAAATAAAATAGAAAGATAATGTAAAATCTATGAACTACACATGTCCAAAACCAATTGGATGAGTGGATTTAGAACCCTTATCACCTTATCCACGAATTATATCAATGTGGGACCTTTTGAAACCGAAACACATTTTCAAATAAAGTAATATTTCTTTACTTTCCAAAAGTGCCCCTCCTCTCCTCTTATAAAAGGCCCCCACCTCTACCTCATTTCACACACTCCTCAAGCCTTTGGCTCGGCCAACCCCTGCCCATTTACTCTCTCCACATCCCTCTCCTCATCCTAGAGGATTTCCTTTGGGCAGAATCCTTTCAAAGGAATCCTTTAGGCTCAAATCAAAAGGAGTTACACTTTTAAAGGTAATTCATTCTCTCATGTTCATTTGTTTTATTTTGCTTCTCCAACCCCCTAAACTCTTTTTATTTACTTATTTTGTAACAACAACAGTATCTTAAATATACAAGGATGTTGTTATAATATTTATTTGAGCTACACTCTCACACAACTACATCAAATGGTTAAAGAACATATGGTTTCCGTGGATGGCGAAATTCTGCCTCCCGAAACGATGATTGTTCAACATTCATTTAACACTTTCAAAGGTGTCCATTATGATGTAACTATTTTTATATATGATATATAATATTTTTATGTTTTCCTTAAGCTTCTGTTTTTTTCATTTTTGACATACCTTTATGGTTTCCATTATGGGTAAACACGATATCTTCATTTTAGGAAGTGCGGACTACCGCCCCCTCAAAGTGATTTGATTCGTTAAATACCATATGTGGGACATATAAAGGATGGAACTATGATATTATATATGATGTTATACTGGAATTATAATATACTCTTATATCATTATGATTCCATTCCAGAAAATATGAAATATAAATGGAAGTAGCGTTCATGCGTACGTACGGCTTACCGTCTCCATGAACGGTGCATTTCATTTCTTACCTCTAAATGATTATGTAATATTATAAATGCATGTATGTACTGGATATATATGACATATATGATATCTACATCATGAATACCATTCTGGATATAATGAACCTTTGACCAAATTAACAACATGTAAGTGTAAGAAGTCTATTTTTGACTTAAGAACCAAATACCGACAAAATGAACATTATTAAATTAACTGATTACATGATGTTCATAACATGGTATAAAAGGAATAATGAACTTGAAAAAGGTTCATAAGCAAGTAGATATTAACGCAAGTTTATTATTCAGGAGATTAAAGAACGGTCGGGTCAAGTCGGATACGAGGTATGGGACTTCGTCTCAATCTCCTTTCGTTGAGGCATATTTTATTTTATACACAACTTTCTTTTATACGGTGTATAAACCACTTTGACTTTATAATTTATTCAAAAGGAATATTTTTTATACGAAGCGTTTACTAAACGACAAAAGGGAATTTTTTTGTCGTACGTATGCGGCGACAACGACTTCTCCGCCGTCGTGACCGTTATTTGAGTTTCGGCTTCCTCTACAAGCCATACCTTCTTTTTAAAAGAAAAATAAATACCATGTTTTACTTTTCTTTTATTTTGGTATTGAAAATGGTTTTCATAATGTTTTTATATCAATGTGTTGTATTGATATCTTGTGATTGAAATGTGGAAATTTTATTTTTCCTTTATGCATGTTTTATGTGATATGATTATGTTATGGTTCTTGGGCATTATTATGAAGACAGGTGGTTCCGTGATAAACTAAGGGCGGGTGAGCCCGTTATAGCTCTCCAATGCATTGGGTAACGCGAAGGAGTAAAACGTTAAGGTTTCTCCGAAGATATTTTAGGGAATATACTGTGATGGGTATTCCAAATGTAACCAAGAGGGTTACTCCCTACGTAAGAATGTTATGAATGCCTCAAGTTACCTTTATGTCTTATGATTTCTATGTTTTATTCATGATTTTATGAGGTATGTTAAAGTGCCTATGTTTTATGGGTAAAGTATGATTTCATTCTTATGTATATATGAACTCATGTTTCCTTTCCATGTTTTTTTATAACCCATACTGAGTTTTTATGCTCATCCCAAGTTTTTGAAATGTTTTTCACAGGTCAAGGGAAAGGTACATGATAAGATGATAGAGTCAAGGATGTGTCAAGAAATAATCCATGTTTTATTTTAAATGTGTTTCCATTGATGGGAATGAAGAATACTATCTTTATGTAACCACTTTGTTTATATGTGGAATGTAATGCAAGTTTTATGATCTAATTCTCTAAAACTCTAAACCCGAAAAGATCCTCAATGTGTAATCTTTTAATAACTCAAGATTAAGTAAGGTTTAAGGCTGGGGCCTTATAGTTGGTATCAAAGGTCGGTTTAGATAACTTTAGGAGTTAGAATTCTATTAAATGATTATCCAAAAATATTTTTTTTTTCGAAATGATATAGCATTTAAAGATTACCATGTTGCTTCATATAAGACATGTTTGTTCAGAATGGTTTTCCGCAGAGGAAACAGGGAAGCAGTGCTAGGAAGGCATACAGAAGGAAATAACCTTCCGAATCATCATCCAGAAATGGTCGGAATTGGAACAGAACAGTTTGTTGCAGTAATGGCGCAGTTGACTCAAGCGATAAATGGCGGTGGTATCTATGCACGAGATCAGCCGGAACAACCGCAGAGGAACATGTCAGTGGTGGAACATTTCATGAGGCAACATCCACCATCATTCAGAGGATCATCAGACCCTGTGCTAGCTGAAGGGTGGATTAAAGCACTGGAGAAGATTTTTGATGTCATGGGGTGTTCAGACAATCAAAAGGTTAGTCTTTCTATTTACCGTTTGGAGGGTGAAGCAGATCAGTGGTGGTCTATGGTTAAAAATATCAGGGACGCCGATGAGATTGATGCTGTTGACTGGGATGAATTCAAAGGTATGTTTCTTGAGAAGTATTTTCCTAAGGCTGTTCGACTTAGGATGGAAAAGCAATTCTTGGAATTTAGGAAAGAGGAAGACTCAATGGCTGCCTATGAAGAAAGGTTCACTCGATTGGCAAGGTATGCTCCAAATTTTATCCGAGACCTTGATAGTAAAATCAATCGTTTTTACTCAGGATTAAATCCAAAGTATCGAAGGGCATTAGCTTCTTGTGAGTTTAAAAGTTATGAAAAGCTTGTTCGATGTGCTGAGAAGGTGGAAATGGAGTTTGCCGATGACCAAGTTTTCTATAACAACCAGTAGAAGAAGAGACCGAGGTGGCAGGAGAAAGGTAAGAATTCTTCAAAAAAGTCTGATGGTAAGAGAACTAAGTTTCCAGTTTGTGATAAATGTGGAAAAAGTCATGCTGGGGAATGTCTTCTAAATTCTGGAAAGTTCCACCGATGTGGTAAGATGGGACATAAGGCTCGTGATTGCACTGAAAAGGATCAAGGT
Source organism: Viscum album (assembly GCA_963277665.1). Classification (NCBI taxonomy): domain Eukaryota; kingdom Viridiplantae; phylum Streptophyta; class Magnoliopsida; order Santalales; family Viscaceae; genus Viscum; species Viscum album. The sequence goes on along the minus strand of OY728129.1, from coordinate 1,418,524,531 downwards.
GAAGGTAAGAACAAATTTGATTTACAGTTAGTGAAATGTTATAAGTGCAATGAGATGGGTCACTCTGCAAACGAGTGTCCGACAAGGAGCTTGAGAGTTGGGAAGCAGTTAGACTACAAGCAGAAAGGGGTGGTGAAATCCTTTGCAACTACTTCAGCAGATGTCGGGCCATCAAATGAAGTTGTATCAGGTACTTTGTTTGTTTTTTCAGATTATGCCAGTGTGTTGTTTGATTCGGGGTCTACACATTCTTTCATCTCTAAAACCTTTTCTAGTAAAATGGGAATACCATCTCAAGAAATGACTCCTGAACTTTTGGTAAAAACACCTGGGGGAAGTGTCGAGGCAAAAAGAATTTATAAGAATCTTCCTATCCTTATCTGTGGAAAGAACCTACTTGAAAACCTTATTGTTCTACCTCTAGTAGAGTTTGATGTTATCCTGGGTATGGATTGGCTCTCTATTTACCATGCTAAGATTGACTGTAGAGCTAAAGAAGTTTCTTTTCAGAAAGACTTTCAGTTTGTTTACAAGAATGAACCCTTACTTTTGATAACATATCAAGAGGCCGAGAAACTTGTAAAAGATGGAAATGAATGTTACCTTGCACAGGTCGTTGAAAATAAAGGAACTATTCAGATTAATGATGTGCCAGTGGTAAATGAGTATCCTGATGTTTTTCCTGATCAGTTTCCTAGAATAATACCAGATCGAGAAGTTGAGTTTACTGTTGACTTAGTTCCTGATGCTAAGCCAATTTCAAAACCCCCTTATCGAATGGCACAAATTGAAATTTTAGAGTTGAAGGAGCAATTGCAAGATTTATTAGAGAAAGGTTTCATTAGACCTAGCACATCACCATGGGGTGCTCCTGTTTTATTTGTTAAAAAGAAAGATGGTTCTATGAGACTTTGCATTGATTATAGAGCCTTGAATAATATCACTGTTAAGAACAAATATCCTTTGCCTCATATCGATGATTTGTTTGATCAGCTCCAGGGAGCTCAGTTTTTTTCAAAGATTGACCTGAGATCGGGGTACCATCAGCTGAAGGTAAAGGAGGCAGATATTCCGAAGACCGCATTCCGTACGAGATATGGCCATTATGAATTTGTAGTAATGCCTTTTGGGCTAACCAATGCACCTGCTGTATTCATGGACTTAATGAATAGAATTTTCCATGAGTTCTTGGATAAGTTTTTGGTGGTTTTCATTGATGATATTTTGGTGTTTTCTAAAAGTAAAGAGGAGCATGAAAAACATTTAAGGGTTATCTTGCAAACCTTAAAAGAAAAGAAACTGTATGGGAAATTCAGCAAGTGTGAGTTTTGGTTGCAACAAATTTCTTTCCTTGGTCACATTGTTTCTAAAGATGGAATAACTGTTGATCCTGCAAAAACAAAAGTTGTGGAAGAATGGCCAAGACCCAAAAATGTAACCGAGATTCGTAGCTTCCTTGGTTTGGCGGGCTATTACCGAAGGTTTGTTAGAAATTTTTCACGGTTATCTAGTCCAATGACTAAGCTAACTCGGAAGAGTGTTAAGTTTATCTGGACAAAAGAATGTGATGATTGTTTTCAGGAATTGAAAAGAAGATTGGTGAATGCTCTAGTTTTGGCACTACCTTCCAGGAATGGTGAGTTTGTTATATACAGTGATGCTTCATTGAAAGGACTTGGTTGCGTCCTAATGCAGAAAGATCAGGTAATTGCTTATTCTACACGAAAGTTGAAAACTCATGAGGTAAATTACCCTACACATGATTTGGAATTAGCTGCTGTTGTTTTTGCTTTAAAAATTTGGAGGCATCATTTGTATGGAGTAAAGTGTGAAATATATACCGATCACAAAAGTTTAAAGTATATATTCACTCAGAAAGAGTTAAACATGAGACAAAGGAGATGGCTGGAATTAATCAAAGATTATGATTGTACAATTCATTACCATCCGGGAAAAGCAAATAAAGTGGCTGATGCTTTGAGTCGAAAAAGTAATGCTTCATTAACAATGTTGCGTTTGGAACGTGATCCTTTGGTTAAGGATTTGATGAACTTTGGCATAGAAGTTGTTGGTGCAGGGAGTCCTTCTGTTTTGTTTCAGGTATCAGTGAGATCATCTCTATCAGATAGAATCAAGCAAGCACAGAAGCAAGATAGTGAGTTGCAGAAAAAGGTAGAGCTGGTTCAGAAAGGTAAGTTGCCTGAATTCAACATTGATAATGATTGCGTTTTGAGATTTGGGAAGAGATTGTGTGTGCCTTGTGATTCACAGTTGAAGAGAGAGTTTTTATGTGAAGCTCATAGTTCTCCGTTTTCAGTTCATCCGGGCAGTACTAAGATGTATAGAGATCTGCGGGAGTATTACTGGTGGGATGGAATGAAAAGATATATTGCTGATTTTACTGTGAAGTGTTTGACTTGTCAGCAGGTTAAAGCAGAGCGGGATTTACCGAAAGGGATGCTTCAGCCTTTACCAGTGCCAGAGTGGAAATGAGAGAATATATCCATGGACTTTGTTGTTGGATTACCGAAGACATCTCGAGGTAATAATGCAATCTGGGTTATTATTGATCGCTTGACCAAATCTGCTCATTTCCTTGCTATACGAGATACTTTCTCTCTTGATCAACTTTCCCATTTGTATCTTAAAGAGATAGTCAGGTTACATGGAGTTCCTCTCTCCATTGTATCGGATCGTGATCCCAGGTTTACTTCTAACTTTTGGAAAGGCCTTCAGAAGTCGTTGGGTACTGAATTAAATTTTAGTACAGCTTTTCATCATCAATCAGATGGGCAGTCAGAACGAACAATTCAGACATTGGAGGATATGATACGAGCTTGTTCTATGGATTATCAGGGAAGTTGGGACCAACATCTTTCTTTGGTTGAGTTTTCATATAATAACAATTTTCATTCCAGTATACAGATGGCACCATTTCAGGCATTATATGGGAAGCGGTGTCGAACTCCAGCTTTCTGGGATGAAGTGGGTGAAAGGAAGTTGATGGGACCAGAATTGGTAGAAGAGATGGCAGAAAAAGTTCAGCTGATTCAGAAACACATGAGAACAGCTCAGAGAAGGTAGAAGAGTTATGCGGATAACCGGAGGAAGGATCTATCTTTCGAGGTAGGTGATCATGTTTTTCTCAAGGTTTCTCCTTGGAAAAGCGTGATGAGATTTGGTAAGAAAGGAAAGCTAAGTCCAAGGTTCATTGGACCATACGAAATTCTGGAGAGAGTTGGATCGGTTGCATACCGAGTGGCTTTACCTCCGAGTTTATTTCAGGTACACAATGTTTTTCACGTTTCGATGTTGAGAAAGTATATGCCAGATCCATCTCATGTTTTGAGTCCAGAGGTAGTTCAGTTGGAAGAGAACCTATCTTATGAGGAACAACCGGTTCAGATTCTTGACCACAGGGAGCAAGTGTTACGGAATAAGGTGATTCACCAGGTAAAGGTTTTGTGGCAAAACCACATGATTGAAGAGGCAACATGGGAATCTGAAAATGCAATGAGGGATAAGTACCCCCATTTATTCGATAAGTAAATAAATTGTGGGGATGAAATTTTCTAAAGGGGGGAAGGATGAAACATCCCAAGTAAGTAATGAATAATAGATATTTTTATCTATGTCTATTAATGATTAAGATAGTGTTATAGAGGCTTAAAATGAAAATAAATACAATCTTATGCATGGAATACACTAATATTCTTAAAAGATTGTTTTAGTGCCTTTTGATGGAAAACCATTTTTGAATCTATATTTTGAAAATTTTATAAACTATGTTTGTCAAAATAAACTTATCCTTTATGATTGGGACATCAAAATTTACCTTGTGTGAATTTTTGGTATTTTTCTGAAAATGTTCATTTTTTAATGAATAGTGAAAAATACTGCATTTTACATCAAAACTGCTTTTTAATCTAATTTATTTATATGATTATATTATGTTTTGAATTTGTTTTGATGTGAAATTAGAATATATTTTTACCATTTTATCCAATGGTGGTCATTGGAATCAATTTAACTTTGAAATTAGACTTAAACTGGTGTCAATCTTTTGATACTTATTGTTTTGTAAAAACACGCTATTTGCTCTGGCAGCGGGAATTAATTATTAAATTAATTAATGTGACCTATATGTTTTGAATTTTGTAAAATAGACTTCATTTTTGAATTCAGAATATCAAATATATCTTAGGGTGAATTTTTGGTAATTTTCTGAAAAACTTCAATTTTTGATGAATAGTGAAACCACTAAGTGGTAGTCAAGCAAACTGATTTTTCAGTTAAATGAAAGTTTACCACTAATGTGTATTGAATTTTGAAAATATGACATACATGGTTGTCATTAAGAAGTAAAATGTGGTTCAATGATATTATAATAATTTTTTTGGTGAATAGTAACTTATTAAGTTCTTAATCGCGATTAGTGGTAATTAGGGTAGTTTAAGGTATAAATAATGCTTTAATAATAGGAAATGACCTAGACACATGTCCCAACCTTATTGGTTGTGTCATGGCCGACCAAGACAAGCCATGGGTCAACTTGGGGACCCCATGGATCCACTGTTTTTGGGAAATGACATAAATTACTTTTTATTTAATGTTAAAGTGAAAATGACACAAACATAATATGTTCTACAAAAACAATTTTTAAGTGGGGTTATATAAGTCCAAATTTTGTTTATAAATAGTAATTGTAAAGCTAAAAATATTTCCTATATCATAGTATTTTTTCTATAATTTTTAGACATTAAATAAATTTAATTATTTGTGACATAATAATGATGCAGCGATGACATCATTATTTGACGATTTAAATAAAATAGAAAGATAATGTAAAATCTATGAACTACACATGTACAAAACCAATTGGATGAGTGGATTTCGAACCCTTATCACCTTATCCACGAATTATATCAATGTGGGACCTTTTGAAACCAAAACACATTTTCAAATAAAGTAATATTTCTTTACTTTCCAAAAGTGCCCCTCCTCTCCTCTTATAAAAGGCCCCCACCTCTACCTCATTTCACACACTCCTCAAGCCTTTGGCTCGGCCAAACCCTGCCCATTTACTCTCTCCACATCCCTCTACTCATCCTAGAGGATTCCCTTTGGGCAGAATCCTTTCAAAGGAAGCCTTTAGGCTCAAATCAAAAGGAGTTACACTTTTAAAGGTAATTCATTCTCTCATGTTCATTTGTTTTATTTTGCTTCTCCAACCCCCTAAACTCTTTTTATTTACTTATTTTGTAACAAAACCAGTATCTTAAATATACAAGGATGTTGTTATAATATTTATTTGAGCTACACTATCACACAACTACATCAAATGGTTAAAGAACATACGGTTTCCGTGGATGGCGAAATTCTGCCTCCCGAAACGATGATTGTTCAACATTCATTTAACACTTTCAAAGGTGTCCATTATGATGTAACTATTTTTATATATGATATATAATATTTTTATTTTTTCCTTAAGCTTCTTTTTTTTTATTTTTGACATACCTTTATGGTTTCCATTATGGGTAAACACGATATCTTCATTTTAGGAAGTGCGGACTACCGCCCCCTCAAAGTGATTTGATTCGTTAAATACCATATGTGGGACATATAAAGGATGGAACTATGATATTATATATGATGTTATACTGGAATTATAATATACTCTTATATCATTATGATTCCATTCCAGAAAATATGAAATAGAAATGGAAGTAGCGTTCATGCGTACGTACGGCTTACCGTCTCCATGAACGGTGCATTTCATTTCTTACCTATAAATGATTATGTAATATTATAAATGCATGTATGTACTGGATATATATGACATATATGATATCTACATCATGAATAACATTCTGGATATAATGAACCTTTGACCAAATTAACAACATGTAAGTGTAAGAAGTCTATTTTTGACTTAAGAACCAAATACCGACAAAATGAACATTATTAAATTAACTGATTACATGATGTTCATAACATGGTATAAAAGGAATAATGAACTTGAAAAAGGTTCATAAGCAAGTAGATATTAACGCAAGTTTATTATTCAGGAGATTAAAGAACGGTCGGGTCAAGTCGGATACGAGGTATGGGACTTCGTCTCAATCTCCTTTCGTTGAGGCATATTTTATTTTATACACAACTTTCTTTTATACGGTGTATAAACCACTTTGACTTTATAATTTATTCAAAAGGAATATTTTTTATACGAAGCGTTTACTAAACGACAAAAGGGAATTTTTTTGTCGTACGTATGCGGCGACAACGACTTCTCCGCCGTCGTGACCGTTATTTGAGTTTCGGCTTCCTCTACAAGCCATACCTTCTTTTTAAAAGAAAAATAAATACCATGTTTTACTTTTCTTTTATTTTGGTATTGAAAATGGTTTTCATAATGTTTTTATATCAATGTGTTGTATTGGTATCTCGTGATTGAAATGTGGAAATTTTATGTTTCCTTTATGCATGTTTTATGTGATATGATTATGTTATGGTTCTTGGGCATTATTATGAAGACGGGTGGTTCCGTGATAAACTAAGGGTGGGTGAGCCCGTTATAGCTCTCCAATGCATTGGGTAACGCGAAGGAGTAAAACGTTAAGGTTTCTCCGAAGAGATTTTAGGGAATATACTGTGATGGGTATTCCAAACGTAACCAAGAGGGTTACTCCCTACGTAAGAATGTTATGAATGCCTCAAGTTACCTTTATGTCTTATGATTTCTATGTTTTATTCATGATTTTATGAGGTATGTTAAAGTGCCTATGTTTTATGGGTAAAGTATGATTTCATTCTTATGTATATATGAACTCATGTTTCCTTTCCATGTTTTTTTTATAACCCATACTGAGTTTTTATGCTCATCCCAAGTTTTTGAAATGTTTTTCACAGGTCAAGGGAAAGGTACATGATAAGATGATAGAGTCAAGGATGTGTCAAGAAATAATCCATGTTTTATTTTAAATGTGTTTCCATTGATGGGAATGAAGAATACTATCTTTATGTAACCACTTTGTTTATATGTGGAATGTAATGCAAGTTTTATGATCTAATTCTCTAAAACTCTAAACCCGAAAAGATCCTCAATGTGTAATCTTGTAATAACTCAAGATTAAGTAAGGTTTAAGGCTGGGGCCTTAATAAATATCATATAAAAACTTATTATAATATTTTATTACACATTTGTTAAGACTCTTTCATTATTTTAACTGTTTTGGGTGTTAATTTCCTAGTTTTCTCAAGTACATTTTGACTTTTTATTTATTGTTATTATTAAATATATCATGGTTTAATAATATAAAAAATTTAAACCATGAATGAATTATCATATATATATATTCATTACATATGTATTTATAATATTTCATAACATTTTGAGATTATAAATCGAGTGCATCGTTCATGGAGACGGTAGGCCGTACAAACACATGAACAATACTTCTATTTCTTTATTGAATTAAAAGAATTAAAAATAAAAGATAAATACGTATTTTATAATTTCTAGTATCATATGTATATTATATATTTTCCATATGTTTACTAACACCATCCATTATACATTCTGTGTATGTCATGAACGATTCATATCGCTCTGAAGGGGTGTTAGTCTAGATTTCCTCAAACAAAATTATCATATTTACACATGATGGAAGCATAAAGGTATGTTATAAATAAAAATTACATAAGAATAAAGTCATTACAAATGAAATATATATTATATATAATTATAGTTTCCATCATAATGGCCACTATGTGAGGTGGTAGGGATAAATTGAACAATCATCGTTTTGTGAGGTAGTAGTTCGCCGTACACAGAAACATTATGTTTGTTACCAATTAGATGGAGGTGTGTGTAATTTTACATAAAAATATCAACATAAAAACATCATAGTATATATATGTTACTTTTTTTGTTACAAAGTTATATGATAAGGGTATTTTAGAGGTTGGATAATGGAAATTGAACTAGAGAGATTGAGAAAAGACATTACCTTTTAATCGGGTAACTTCTTTTGGTTTAACCAAAAGGATTTATTAGAAACCTTTCTGCAAAAATTGATGCTTCCATGTAGAGGGTAGGTATGCTGGGAGCCTATTTTTGTAGGTATTAGTCGAAATTAGGTGGTTTTATAGGTTTTAGGAAATTGGAGAGTTTGTTGCTTTTTATAGGGATGGGGGAGTGACACTTTTGTAAATACCCAATGATATTCAAAAATGGGTTTTTTGTCTTACCTAAAGATACTAAAAAATGAAACAAATAATGGATTAAAGGAGAATAATGGTCTATAAAAACCTCACCCACAAAAAATATGTTCATTTTAATAATTTTGATCCTTAACTTCTAAGATTCCCAAATTTTATCATTTTGGTTTTTATTAAAGCATCTGGTTTTCTAATCTAAATAATTTAAAGATTAAGTCTAAATTAAAGTTATATATTTTAGAAAATATAGATAGACATAATTATTAATTTTATATATAATTTATAAAATTAAAATCCCATTTTTTGTAAATTAATTTTAAAACAAGCGCATGTGACGTGCTAAAAGGATGCTTGAACTCGGACCAGGTTAACAATGTATTTACATAATATGGGTCAACTTGTTAATTATAAAATATTAATTATTAAATTAATATAACATATTTAATATCTATAAAAACTTTAAAATAACTTGGTAGAATATAGGTTTTTTATTATTTTTAAATCATTTAATAATATTCATTTATTATAAAATAATAATAATGCCAATCTTGACATTATTTATTTAATGTTAATTTCAAAATATAAATATTATATTGGAATTAAAATATATTAATTTTACATGTGTTGAAAATGATATATTAATATAAAAAAAATAAAGACAATAATTTAATCAATTAACTTCACTTTTAATATTTATAGTATCATTTATTTTAGTTAATTATTAACTAAATAATCACTATATTGACGTTTCTTAATAATTTTAAGTACCGAAACCATCTCTAAAAATTATTGATATTTTATTATGATATAAATAACCCATATATATTTAAAAATGATATACATAACAAAAAGTATGATGTTTTTTACATATCTCAAAGTTTTATAAATGTTAAAGGTAAGGAACGCTCTGTTTTGGTCTTTTTTCCTTACTTAACCTTTTATATAGGGAAATTTCATTTAATATTATCCCAAATACCAAATATTTAGAAAACATTGGGTAGATAGTCAAATTATTGACAGACAATGGCTTTTTGACTAGTGTACAAGTCATTTTGGTCCTGAATATTAGGGTTTAGTCACTTATTAAGATTAATCATACCTTAATAAATTTAATTAATCTTAATCAGATTCACGAATCATTTTGGTAAAAAAATTTATTTGATATTATTAAACAAAAAATATCATAATAATTAAATCTATTTATATCTGATTTTGAAAATTCTAATAACAGAAGTGGGAAAATTAAGATTAATGCTAATCCTATAGATGGGGTGAAATACCGAGTTTTTATAGTAGAAAAACATTCAAAAGTTTGTTAAGTTTGTATATTAAATTTTAAAGTAAAATTAATTATAAAGATCTTAATTGTATAAATATATTTATAATTGATATAATTTGACTCTAAAAAAATCTAAAATATAATTTATCATTAATAATTATTTAAACGAAAAGGCTGTTTAAACTATATTTTAGTAATTTTCACTAATTTTCAAAAAAATGATGTTTTATAGAAATATCACAAAAATTTACGATAATATGATTTTGAAATTATGAATTATAAAATTATATTTATTTTTAAAAATAAAATTCATAATAGTTTTAAAAATTATTTTTAAAATATGTTCTCTATTAAAAGGTGGGAAAATTAGGTCTTGCGTGTAACCCAAGTTATTTTAGTGTTGTATGTAACGTAAGTTTAACATTGTGTATAAATAATTAAAACAGAAAAAATATATTTATTCTAGAATTAAAATATTGTAAAGTATTGAGGTGTCACACCAGTGTAGAGAATTTATAATTAAAGAACTATGTGTGTCTTGATTCCTATCATCACAAGATACATAGTGACACACAAATTTCCATCCTTGGGTCCAACCACAATACAAAATTTTTACATCAAGAAGACTGTAGACTTTATGCCTGATGTTAAACTATATAGTTCCTCGAGGACTATGAGTGGATTTATTATTGTCATCATTGGATACCTAATGATCCTCAGACTTGTCCCAGCTATAACTATTGATAAAAAATGCACACCAACTGCATAGGGGTTGAGCCATACAAGTCAATTTTGCCTATGTATGAGTCAAATATATGTGTGTCTTGCTAATGCATGTAATTTATATTGAAATTGTTTTCATGGAGGTTCCCACATCCTTACCTCATGAAAATTAAACTAAAAGGAAAATGCCCTGGTCTCATGACATTAAAACTACACAACAAATACATCCTAACTGCATGACGTTAAACTTCAAGGAAAATTTCCTTACCACATGATGTTAAAATACATGAAAGTAAGTAAATAACCTCTACACAATGTTAAACTATACATACCACCATCCATTATCTTCCTCCATAAAAGGACCACAATAGAGTTGCCCCAGTTAGCCAGAGTATGAAGTGCTTCCACTATCCTTTAATCACCTCAATTCATAAATTATACTTCATGTCTCAAACACCTCAAGTTACTGAAAACCTTTAATTAATCTTGGAAAAAGAAAACGGATATCTTTGTTTGATCATGATATCAATGCATAAGGGATCAAACCTACCATCCAGATAAATCTTGGTTCTATAAGGAGGTCTCTCTAATCCTTGCGAACCTAATATCACCATGGTAGAACTCAACACTGGAGGGTGTTCTAGGCCATCCCTTGTTATGATTGTCCCATACCATTTCTCATGAACTGAGAATCTCAAGTTGTATTTTACAAAATTTTCATCTCTTGATCAAAAGGCTGTTGGAGTGATCTAGACCCTGGGTATTCTTATTGGGATTTTGGGTATCATCCCCATATTAGGTCAACATGTGTCATGCCATTAAATTTATTGCACATTGTTCATAGTTGTATGTCCTTAAACTATATTCCGTAATGGTCTAAATTGTTATACCTTAAAATACTTGTGTAAGAGTCACAAAACTTATCAATTTGAAAACCCACAAAGGGAGGACTGAGAAAAATTAAAGTCTTCTCTTGCTAAACTCTTCATCTATAGATTTTAGGAAAAATTATGGACCAAATAAATAAGGCATAAATCTCATAGGGTCTACAATGTAGCCCTAGTAAAATCTAATATATGCTCACTAGGCCTCATAGTTTAGGGAAAAGTTAGAGTAATGATCTCTCATATATTATCACCATGAAAATATATTCTCTAGGTAGCGAAACAACATTTATGGTGATCAAACCATTCTTGGATATTATAGTTTTCACCAATAAAACTTCATGATTTAAGAACCTCAAATCACCATAAACCTTCCATGGACCTTGGGAATGAATACCTAGATTCAAGGGACCCTTTGTTTGAATATGTATATATTCATATGGCTCCTGTATATGTGCCATTGTTCGTCAACCAAATGTGTCACTATGAAAAAAATTATTTATGAATATTGTGACCCATGGTGTCACCATGACAGAACTCAACACCTTAGTGTGTTCTGGGACATTCCTGGTATGATTGTTCCATATCATCCTCCTAAACTGAGAACTTTGGACCATGATTTACAATCACCACACAAGACTATCCTTGTAGAGTCAACATCATCGATGTTACGTCACCATGTTTTGTACCCTTTATCAAATTTGGAACATAAAACTCCATTCCTGAACTTTAGATGGACCATACCTCATGATTTTAAACCATAGGGTGCAGGGAATGATCTTCACAATTAAGAGATGAACTGCCCTAGGATTCCAAAACCCTTCCTTGATAGCTTTCCTCCATACCCAACATCATCATCTAGATATTTGAGTCTTCATGAAACTTTAATAAACCTCAAAAAAGAGTAGAGATCACCTTTTATTGACCATGATATTGATGCATACGGGATTTGACCTACCAACTAAAGACATCTCCTTATTATAGGAAAAGAAATTAGAACCTTGTGAGCCCTAGAAACACACTGGTAGAAGATGACACATCAGGGTGTTATTGTTCATACCTGGAATGTATTCCCCATTCCATATTCAATAAATCAATCATTTGGGTTATGAATCATATCACCCATATTCCAACTATTCACATGGGCCTGGCTTCCCTAGTATTTCTCCCTTAACCAACATTACCCCCATAAATCTTCTATGACCCTTAAAAAAGAGCGGAGACACCTCTTTTTGACAATTCCACCAATTCATAAGGGTTTTGAACTACCAACCAGAGGCATATCCTATTTACAAGAAAGGATCTCTAATCCTCTTGAGTCTTGGAAACACTATGGAAGAACTTAGCACCTTAGTGTGCTTTGATCCATTCTTAGCATGTCTGCACTATATTCCATAATCATCAATCAAGTCTTAATAGCAAGACTTTAAAATACATGGAATCCCAAGGTCTGAGCTAAAAGACTCTAAACCACAATGATAAATGGTTTGATCTAAAAGACCTTAAGCTACAGAAATAAAAGGTATAAGATTAAAGATCTTAAACTATAAAAATAGAAGGTCTAAGATAAAATAATTTGATCTATAGTGATGGAAGGTCCCAACTAAATGACCCTAAACTACACCAATAAAAGGTCTAAGCTAAAAGACCTTAAATTACAATGATGGAAGATTTGAGAAAAAATATGCTAAACTAAAACAATATAAGGTATGATCTAAAAGTACCTAAAAAAACACAAAATGATTTAGTTTTCAAGAATGTAAAATATTGTAAGTCCCACCTATGTCCTTAGAAAAAATCAAGTTACACTCTTTAAGCCTATCAACTTCAGAAAAAGATAGAGCACTCTCCCTCCATGACATATATTCAACCCAACTTTCCTTTTAATAAATAGATAATATCAAGATAACTAGTGAATAAAAATCAATGAGGAACCTCATGATTAGTGAGAATTCATGAGAAATGCTCGAGAATAATCTGTTATGATTTAAATATTCATACCAAAAAATTCAGGTTTATTTGTTATTATAAAAAGGATGGGTATCCTTGGTGATTCATATAACATCAGATCAGTTAGGGTTCATGCACATCATGAATGAAATAAAACTAGATAGTAAAATTAGATGTTTAGAAAATCCATTAATTGATAACATACAATAGGAGGAATCTACACACTTTAGAGTCTCTCAAATAATATCGATAAAAAAAGAATACATATCAATGATTGAACTACAATAATATTCAATCATATGAGCTGTACAAGTTGTAACGAGTCTGGAGAGAAGTTTTAATTGAAAATTGAATTGTTTATCACTCCACTTCTCCTGCTTCTGCCCTAGGATGGAGAGTCTCAACTAAAGTATTCAACCCTTCAACTCTTTTTTGATTGGTTACCAATGATGATGATGTTGTTGAAAGGCCAGACCTTATGTGAGCTATGATTTCATCATATTTTATATATTCATAGTATAGGGTTATATATAGGTTTGAAAATTAGATATAAACTAAAAAATATACTATAATACCTACAATTACTCCTTCATCTATTTGAAAAGGGGATCCACATCTTTAAGATCTCACAAACCCCTATTATTAGTGACCAAATCTTACTGAGTTAGGAAAATATATCTCATGATTTCGTATAGTGGTTAGAGATTAAATCCATATAACCCAAGTCATTAATTAACTGATGAAGGTGTTCCCCTTAGTCACAAAATGTTTTCAAAGGAGTCATAAAATTCATGGCATGAATCTACTTCCATATTAGCCTATTCCATGTATGAACTTCTATGAATGATGGGATGGGCACACAAAAGGAGGAATACCCAGATGAGTTGGAAGGAAAATAGGATATGAGGATCTATATATCCTCCCCTAAATAGTGGAATCACCCATTTCATGTGTTAGAGGGATGATTTCCTTGATATATTTTGTCCTGCTATTGGGATGGTCATTGCCAGGATGAGGTCGCTTTCTCAAAGTCTCTCCAAGTCTTGAATCAACTCCATAATTTCTACAGACAGAGGGGTCGACGAGGAAAAGAAATTGTCCAAATAAAAAACAAGTCTTCTTAGAACACTACCTAAATTGGATGTTACAGAATCCTAGGCATAATCTTGAGAAACAAAATGCTGGAGCATTAGTAGAATAAAGAATGATTTTAGTATCAGTGTCTTCACATGACAACATCATCCAAAACTAGTGGATGATCCTAGGGTGTCACTATCCTCGCATGTCGGAAAAAGGAAGAGGGGAGACCCTTTGGGTTCAAAAAAACTAATGATAAAATTGAAAAGGTGTATATGGAGCTTAGATGGTCAATTCATCCATCCTAGCTACCAAAACCCTATCCTGAAGAGAGATATTATACGACCTTTAATAAAGATATCTTCTACCATTATCAATGATTATACCATTCAATGCCGGACAATGGGTGAAATAAAAGCTATCAGAAAAAATCAACACATCGGTAACCTCTTCAAAGCCTAATGAAATGTCCCTAACCCCATATATGTCCAGTAACCTGGGACGAGATAAGGTACTGAGGATCCTGGTGGAATTTAATTATTCGTAAGAGTGAAAATTCTCCCCTATTCATCCAAATAAAATATGTAAAGTACCAAGGATCATATATGGTATACTACCTTTCAGAATGCATCTATAGAGTTGGTAAATACATTCAAGGGTTTGCACCACCTGAATAAGTGCCATCCCTCCACTAGTCGCACTTCCATCTTCAGTGTACTGATCCAAATTCCTAAACGTGCATCCCAAGTAGAGGAAAGTCACCCATTTAGGAACATGGACATGAATCCCACCAACCTAATTCTTAGAGATATCCCTATATTCCCTCGATATCCCCATGAATTATGACCCCCAACTTCCAAAATAGCCAAATATGAATTTAAATTTTCACAAACCTACCGCTAAGGGCACCGATGGGGGTGTATTGTAGTCAGACCAGCTCCACTATAATAGATGAAAATGTTAATAC
The DNA here is from genome assembly GCA_963277665.1 of Viscum album. NCBI lineage: Eukaryota > Viridiplantae > Streptophyta > Magnoliopsida > Santalales > Viscaceae > Viscum > Viscum album. The sequence goes on along the minus strand of OY728129.1, from coordinate 1,418,509,431 downwards.
AATCTTTGAAAGAGATAAGATAGTGCATATTCATCTACTTTATCAACTTTTAATTCATAATGATGGGAGTGTCCCTCACCAAGACTTGAGTCTATAAAGGGTCATCCCATACATCTATGGCAGAAACGAACTCATCATACATCTCTATAAGAGGGGGTATCCCAAACAATTGGTAGGTATCCCATGAACTTATTCCCACCTCGCCATGGGATAGATGAAATTAGTTGAGGCTAGGACACTGATGGTTAACCAGTTCTTGAAGAAGATCAGGATGGGGATAAATAGTAAATTAGGGAATCCATACTAATCATAATGATGGACAAAATATAAATGGTCAATAAACTATAATTAGGTTTTCCTAACCCATAATGGTCACATCCATTCATCAGAAAAGTTACCACTAGGACGTAGATCCCATTTCTAGCCCCATCTATATCCCATGTTATTAAGATAAGAGACGAATGTACTCAAATAGCTCTGAGTGATGGGATGGTGAGAACAATCACCAATTACCAAACATAAGGGTTAGTTTTCCAACATATAAGGTAAACCCTAATATAGATCTATTACCACTGAACCATCTTTAACAATTATCATCTAAATACATTCAATATAAATGAACACCATGAAATACAACAAATTGTATTTTGAAGAAGGAATGGAAACATTTTATAGTAATCCAAACCCATATAGAGAAGCCGGTGTGATAAAGAATAATTCTATAGATCGAATGCAAGATGCCATTTATTAACCTCATTATAAAATTTCACATGGTATTGACAGTTATAATTACAGTTTCTAGCAATCAAGGCCCATTGATAAGTTGTATATGAGGAACTATGTTGAGATCTGGAATCCATCGGAACAAAAGTAAGTAGAATATGTCTTCTAGATAAAAATAAAATATTATCAAAGGAAATTAATATAAATTATAGCAACTTCATGTACATCTCATGAATAATCAGAGCATTTATGAGTCATGTAAAGGAATTGTGAATCAATTGACTCTTGATGATCTCACAGATCGTATAAACCCAAAAGGCATTTTGCAACCTCATGAACCCTCAGAATACTCGTGATTATCTGACCATGACATGGTCACACAAGTCACATAAAAGTCAAAGGATCATTAGATCAAGCCATCATATCTCATGAAATCCTAAAAAATATCGTTTATACCCATGAACAAAGTTAAAAAAATTACCAAAGATAAGTCTTTGGATTTATTTGAGTAGGTTCTTGGGAAAAGGAATCCCTGCAAATATTTCTCACAAAATGGACTCCCAGTGAGGTCTCATGATGGGTTCTTGTTAAAATTTCTTTTGATGAGGTTACATGACAGGATTAGGGTTAAAGATCTCTAAGAATTGAGTAGATAGTGAATGAAACACTATATTCTACCATATTTATAAGTAATTATGAGGAATAATAAATGTATATTGGAAGACCAAACATCATCCAAGACACTGATTGGAAACAATGCTAAAGCCTCAGGTGGACATCTACTTTCCTCAGATGCGAGACCTTATTCACAAGGACATCGTTCTTTTGGGGGTAATTTGTTGACACATTCCACATGAGAATAAGAAAATCCAAAAAGGAATAAATACCTCAAATTGGGTATTATTGTCACAAATAAAACAAAAGAAGAATAAGGTGGTCATGATTTTGCAGATTGCGTGAATCACCAAGAGACACATGATCCCATGGCCTGCCAAAGTTCATACTGACGATCATGTGTAATTCATAGCTATGTAAGATCCCACAGATCCCCTTTTGATAATTTATTATTCTCTTGTGAATTCATCCCAGCCAATTGATGATCACATGGCAGTAGCCAAATAAGAATCCATAAGTTATGAAAATTGTTAGGCAGAAGTCACCTGATAATCCCTCGAAAAATATTTGAAAAATAAGAAGGGAATATCCAAAAGGTGGGAGCCTCTTGATATTGAAAATTTCATGTGATTCACCACCAATTAGTAGAGTGATTTTATTATAAAACACACATACGACCTGATGAGATGACCATACTTTTTAAAATAAAGGAAATAAAAATGGGAAAGATGTGAGCCTCTTATGGCCATAAAAATCATGAGACATGCCCAAGGTAGTTTGTAAGATGCCACAAGCCCCTAGAGACATATATTACTCACTACACAAGATCCCTCTAGCATGTCACCCTCGCTATGCGAAGGGCTTCATAAATGTCTAGGCAGTCTCCCAATCCCCCTTTAGCTCAAAAAATAAGAAGTTTTTTCCCATGATAATGCTCTCCCACCACCATAAGACCATTTTTTCATCACATGGAACATGACCGGTGGGGAATTAACAACACTCATGCAATATTGAAAAATCCATATGCATTTGAAAAACTATAAAAGTAAATAAAAGAAAAAATGTAGGGAGCATCTTGTTGCCATAAAATTCATGTGAAAGGCTCATGTGATCCTCCAGACCTTGCAAAATCCCGTTTACATGACCACATTGGTCTCTCAAAATACCCCTGACAAGTCATTATTATATTGAAAAAGGTCCTAGATAGGTTTTCTCAAATCATGTGAAATCCTTTTAGTATGCATCCTGATCTCGTAAAAGTCATTAGACATGTCATCATGACAATATGAAAGTACCTCATAATATTCACACGATTCAGAAAGAACCACTTAATTTTCCATAATCCAATATATGAGGCATTAAAGGGATGATATTATGTTCATTGAAAATTATGCGACACCCCCAATAATGAACTACAGTAGGATCTTGAAAAATGATTGGCATGAAATCCCTCCACTGACTCCAACCCAGACTTGTATGATATACACTATGAAAATTGGAGAATAATATGGGTGGAAATACCTATAAATCCCCCACCCATTCATGAAAAATTGAAGTAATTTTCCTTGTAACCTCACACCAACATGCCCATGCATCAGAGCATATTTCTAAGAGTGGCAGATCTCATGTGCAGGAAATTTTTCCATCATGTATGATCCATAGAACAACCAAAGTGATAATGCATCATTCATAGTCACTTCATGTGATCACTCATAGATTATGTGAAGGACTTCTATCTAGTCACATGAATAACTTCCTTTATACATTCTAGATCACTCAAGAATTGACAAGATAACACCAAACAAATCTAAGGAATATGCAATAAAAGGCTAGAAGAAAGACTAAAATGATTGGACACTTATGCGAATAACATACATGTTAATCCTCATTCTCTTCACATGAACCAATAAGTTCACACAATATAATTATGAAATATCATAAATATCTCATGAAACTCATTTATAATGCAATTCAGATCATGAGAAGTCTTTCAGACATGTCAAATAAAGTCACATGGTGCCCCCCAAGAATTCCTCCCAAGTCTCATGGATCCCTCCAGAATCACCATAATGACCTTGTGATGCCCCTCATACATGTCACCTTAATCATATGATGTCATCATAACATGTCAACTAAGTCTTGCGATAGCACTAGGGAATGTCAACTAGCTCTTAAGGTGTCCTCCAGGAATGTCATCTAGATCTCACTTTTTCCTTCAGACATGTCACCTGGCTTTCATGGATCCCTCTATACATGTTAGTCTAGATCACGAATCACCCTCCAAACACGTCTCATTGACTCTCACGATTCCCTCTAAGCATTTTATTAAGCTTCCACAATGAAACCAGGGAAAGTTAGCGGGATCATACGAGACCTTCCAAGTATCTTAGTGGAGATCATGTGATGGATTCTAGGATCAACCTTCCAGGTATTGCGATGTATTTCAGACAAGTCATCCTTGGTAATGAAATGAAATTTAGACATTCCATAAATATTATGGATGTCCCTATTACAAGTCAATAAGATCCTATGATTGTCCTTTTACATTTCAATAAGACATCCTCTAATATGAAAAGTAGACAATCAAGGAATATTGAGTAGGAAATCGATGTATGTCAGATAGAGAAATAGGCCTGGTCAAGTGGGCATCCCGAGACTTGATAACATTATCCAATGCACATATTAGGGTAGCCTCAGTGTATAAGCCCCGTCTTAACAAACCATGAGAACTCTAATTCCTACCATAACTAGGATACATAGGATGCCTTCCTAAGTCTCAAGCTCCATATAAAACCTCTAAAGGGTATCCTTAGTGTTTAAGTCCCAACTTAACAACCTATGAGAACTCTAGTTCATACCATAACTAGGATTCATAGGATGACTTCCTATGGCTTGAGATGCATATCAAAACTCTAAAGGGATATCCCAATGCTTTGGTCCTGTATCCATAAGTAGTGAGACTTATTATTTTCTATCCCTTGTTTCTCACATTAAGTATAGCTCATATGGACTTAGGTAGTTTCAATGATCATATCATTCACATAATAATCCTCTATAAAGGCAAGTGAACCCTCAAAATTTAATCCCAAATTGGAGGAATGATATGATATGTCCTGCATATAATGGAAACCTCATTGTGTAAGTCCTGATCTAATGAACTATGTCTATATTGATTCTTTCCATAACCAGGATACATAGGACACCTTCCTATGGCCCAAGATTAAATGGGAATCCACTTCAGTGTAATTCCCACCATGTATCTAACATTATAACCATCTATACACATATCCCATGGGATGATCATCCTACCTTATACACTAGCATATTGAGAAGTCACTAAAATATAATAACTTTGATACTTTCTATAACCAGGATACATAGGAAACCTTCCTAAGGACCTAGCTCTATATTAAGCATCCAGTGGGCTGTCCCGGCATGTAAGCCCCACATCCATATGCAATGAGGTTGATTACTTGATATATGTTGTTTCTCACACAGATCATAGTTCACATGGGATTAGGGAGTCACAATGATCATATCATTGGAATCATGAATTTCCACCATCCAGGGAAGCCTCAATTTGTAATCCCCAATTAATGGAATGATATAACTACCCTACATACAAGGGTATTTACCTTGGGTAAAGTCTGAATGGTGTCAACAAAATTTTAAAACTCTAATTCCTTCAATAACCAGGATACGTAGGATGCCTCCTAGAGGTTTAAGCTCTAATATCCAGTTCCCTAGTGCCCCCATATATGACCTTTCCATATGATGTTAAAATTTATGAGTTTAATGAAATATGTGGGTTTTGATAACTTTTATACAATAGGATTTTTAGGATGCCTCAAAATGGCTCAATCCCATCCTCAAAATATTAACCACCTCCCAAGATAACAATAAGCTTTGGAGTACCTGATTATTCGGATTTTATATAGAAGAAACTACCCATCAAAAGGAAATGGAGGAAGAACCTTAAATACATACAGATTAATTAACCAACACGAAACCCTTATCTATTCATATAAAAGACTTATCCTTTGATTAGTTTTTTGGGAAATTGGTCCCATATCAGGATTAGGAAGAGATTCTAGAATATATATTAAATCTATAAGAGTGTCCCATAGTATAAAATCCCCCCCCCAAAGGGTGTAATGAGCCCCAAATTCCATCATCTCAATTAATTTGAGTTACTAAGTGTCCCTGGATCTAAAACCCCAACTAACCACCTACCTTTGGTATGGAATTTTGTACCTAGTAATAGATGTGGGGACCATTGGGAGTTTCTATTAAGGGTTAACAAATGGGGAGACTATTGCGGATGATTGTGAAAAACATTGAACCCCCACAATCATACCATTAGAAGAAATATGACATATAATTTATAAAATAAGAAAATTACCATATGTGTTGGAAATTAAATTTAATAGAAGTTCACGTAATGTGTAAAAACACCTCTTTAACCCAGACTTGCTGACAAATTTTTTACTTTTTAGGGGTTAATATTTTCATTAAAAAAGATAAATTAGTCAATTAATTGACCGTATATTATATTTATTAACATTTAAAAATAAATTGGAAGAATATATATTTTTTTAGTAATTTTAAATCATTTAATAAAATATCATTTATTATAAAATAACATTAATGTCAATTTTTATATTATTTATATAATTTTGAATTAAAAATATCATGAAAATAATGAATTTTGAATTTCTTATGTAAAGCCCCGGAATTTCCTTGATTTTTTTTCTTAAATACATTGGAATTTTATGAGTCAGTGAAAACTAACGACGTGAGATTTCGAGGCACAGTGTGCTCGAAATCAATTTCTGAAGTTTTTATCGAGTACGTTCAGTAAACGTATGAGTGGGATTTTATAACTTTTGAACCGGTGCTCAGAATTGAAATACGAGGGCACCGTTGAACTCGCAGCGCCGATATTCTCTTAAGTAGACTTTCACCTTGACGGTAGTTGGTCTAGAATAAAAGTTAGTTTTTGGGTTTTGATGAATAAACATAAATAAAAATAATGTTGTGAATTTATTTTTATTCTTATTGGTTAAAACCTCCAAGAGGAGGTTGGTGGTGGGGGCCACCACACCTTAACCTCCCATGAGAGGTTATGGTGGTGGGGCCCACCCGAACTCAACCTCGCATGGGAGGATAAATGAGGTGGGGGCCACCCAGATTTTAACCCCCTTGAAACCCTCCATTAAGTGGGGAGAACCCTTGAAATCCGCTATTTATGGTGACAAAAACTCTCAATTAATTAATTGAAAAAATTCAATTAATTAATTTAAAACATTTGAATTTTATGCCAACTATTTAATAAGATGTCATAATTTATTATTTTTCTTGGAAATTGTAATTTTGGTGGAGCATGGGAAGAGGAGAGAATTTGGAGGAACCATTACTCTCCAACGAATAACTCTTCAACCTCCAACGACGGATATATTCTACTTTGATCTTCAATCGGAACAAGGGAGGGCACACCGTTTTTTAAGAATGACGACGACGTCGTCCTCGACTACTTATTTCCAACGTCAACGAACGATTCAACATAGGGGTTTATTTTTGATTAACATCTTATATGTTCTCCCCTTCTAATAATTTTGTAGGATTTGGAATAAAGATTGAAGAGGGTTTTGGGAAATGATGTTTTTATTTATCTTCCACATCTTCTTTTGTTGAGCCGCCTTCTACCGTACTAACGCGGAGTGTGTGGGCTAAACAAACATGGCTCGACCCCTCCACCGCTTTTCATGAATGATGTGTTCTTCACGATGGAAAAAGGAGGCTTTGTGCCATAGTGATGAATGGAGAACCACCTTATATCCACCAAGAAACCCCTTCATATTGCCTCCAAAACGAGCTAAGGAGCTCCCGCAACTTCTGAAAAATGGGAAATCCTTTGTGAGCCTCAAGTGGGAGTAAGAATGGGGGAATGATGGGAAATCCCGAGTGGCCCAGGAATTAAAACACAAATTTTAAGTGGTCTCAAGGCTTGGCCACACGGTTTGGGAAACCGTGTGCCAACCATGTGGTAGCCACTATCCCACCTAGGGACCTCGCACGGCTTGGCCTCACAGTTTGGGAAACCATGCGCGAACCATGTGGTAGCCACTGTCCCACCTGGGGACCTCACACAACTTGGGTGTACAGTTTGGGAAATCGTGCACCAACTATGTGGTAGCCACTGTCCCACCTGGGGACCTTGCATGGCTTGACCACATGGTTTGGGAAACCGTGCTCCAACTGTGCAGTAGCCACTTTCCCACCCAGGGACTTCGTACGACTTGGCTGCACGATTTCCCCGACCATGCACTAACCATGCACCCCTATACAAACTTCCATAACTTTGGCACCAAACATCCATTTGAAGAACCATCAATGGAGCTGGGATCCTTAGAGTGAGAGGGTGTCTTGAGTATACCCCACTATAGATTTGGGTTGAGATGGAGTACGGTTGGGTTGGATAGATCACGAATCCAACTGAACCTCGAGACTAAAAGGCCAATAACTAACAGACCGAGCGTTCAATTGACGCGCCGTCTGTTGCGTTGAGACCCCTATGATGTGGAAAAACATTGAGATACTTCTTCATGAGAATCTGAGGTAGTTGAAGTATTGAATCTTGTCTTGAACAGAGGAACTTCTCAGAGTCAAGCGTGCTTTGTGGAAACCCTACCACTGGCTGTGTGCTGTTGACTATTCATGGATCATGTGTTGGTCTGACAGTTCTGATGACTGTTCCTGGATCATGTGCTGGTCCAACAGTTCGAACTTCTGTTCCTAGATCATGTGTTGGTCTGACAGAATAGTTGGTCCTGGATCATGTGTTGGTCCGGCAGCTTTGATGACTGTTCCTGGATCATGTGTTGGTCTCAAAGTTCTGACTTCTGTTCTTAGATCATGTGTTGGTCCGACAGAATAGATGGTTCTGGATCATGTGTTGGTCTGACAGCTTAGATGATTCAGTGGCTATATCTGATAATCTCTACCTCTCTACAAATGTTTTATACCTGTGTGAGATGAGTCAGTAACTTCTGGTTTTACCTCATGATTGAGATGGATTACTTGATAACTTAGGTATATCTATGGGCATATACCTATGTGTGGTTATCTGTGGAATTCTTACTTTGTGGTATATCCTTGAGGGATTTTGTGAGAACTTGAGGGTATTGGGGTCCCTAATGAGTATCGTTATACTCACCCTTGCATGGGCTATGCCCGTACCTCGTTGTATTGGTTGCAGATGACATGCAGTGCTGACTGAGGCTGAGAGAAGCAGGACTGGATGGTACCCGGAGGTGGGTCTTACGGCGAGTCAGTACATGGAGGAGCTAGATGGACTTGGAGCGCTGAGGTGGGTATTTTTACCTACCCTTCAAATAGGGTTTCTCAATGGACGATCCAACAACTGTTTTACTTTTCTTTCAATTGTACTAGTACTTTACAGTTGGTCTTGTATTTCCGACCCCCTTTACTTTTCAGCACTCCTTTTTTATACAGTTTTTATTAGTGTTTACTTCCAACTCATACTCTGTTGTGTGTGTTTTCAGTTTATAAAGGCAATTCCTTCCCAGTTTTAGGGATTTACACCTTTGGTGCTAGTCGCCAGACCCTGGCCTATGGAAGGCGGGCTTGGGGTAGTCACGGCATGGGCCCCGGGGGATAGGTCAAGAAAAATTGGTATAAGAAGAGTTGGTTCTACCATAGAACTTAGAACTTTGATATTTCTTTTTTATGAAGCAATAATGTTAAGAGTACTGAGTGTGGTTTTCAGTCCAGTGAGCCCAATGTTGGTGTGGCGACCAACGTATCTATACACCAGGACCCTAACTTCTGATTTCTGACTCAGTGCATGAAAACACTGATTCCGAGTGTGGTTTCAAGAGTCTTATTTTTGATCTCTTTGAGTCAACTCACCAGGTATAACTTATTGACCGTGGTGCACCTGTTTCTTTTCAGGATGCCTCCACCCAGACAGCTAGCCAGGGTTCCGAGAGTTGTATGGGATGGCAGCCCACCGCGTGATGAGGCCTCGATGCAGGGCCCCATCACAGCAGAGGCACCAGCGGTACCACTACCCCTTGGGGCACCGATACCAGCAGCCCCAACAACAGAGAGTGCACGTCACTTGAGCGCGTTGCACGAGTTCCAGTACCAGAGGCCACCCAGTTTCAGGGGTGAGACGAACCCACATGCAGTTGAGGATTGGATGGAGGCTATGGTGAGAGTCTTCAGACTGGTAGGGACACCACTAAACCTTATGGTGATCCTTTCCGCGAGTCTCCTTCAGGCAGAAGCAGGCAGATGGTGGAACCTGATCCTCCAAGTGCATGACGAGATGATGCTACTATGGACACACATTGAGAGCCTATTTCAGGTGGATTTTTTCCCATCCACCCTTCATGCGGTGCTGATACAGGAGCTACTGGATCTACAATAGGGTATCATGATGGTAGCTTAGTACTCAGCGAGGTTCACTGACCTCTCGTGCACTCCACAGATATGGCGCGTGACCCTTTCTTCAGGGTCGGAACCTTTGAGCAGGGGCTCAGATGAGTGATCAGAGCATCGATCATCTCACTCAGCATCCCGAAATAGGAGGGGGTGTTAGAGAGTTCCCTAATAGTAGAGATTTTCCTTGTTGAGCAGTCACCAGCAGCGAGACCCACCACCAGGAATCACCTAGAGGAGTCTTCTACAGCTGGTAGCAGACAGATGTCACAGAGGTCCAAGCGGATCAAACCATCTGGTGGACAACCTCAGGATACAGGTTCAGTTGTGCGGGGCACATGAGACAGAGCCAGTAATACAAGGAGTGAGCAATGTTAAACTTGCGGCGGACATGGTAACATGACTCATGACTGTCCGAACCGCTGTACTGACTATCAGAAGAATGTGGAGGGACCTCCCAAACAGAGGCAAAGGTTCGATCAAGGTGGACTGCAGGGAGTAGACAGATGTGGTAGAGGAGCTGGCCGTACAGCTGGTTGTGGAAGACGATTCGAGGTGTTACTGCCACCACCACCAGGAGGTCCAACACGACCGTAGGGAGTAGGTGGATAGGGGAGAGCTTTGCTCCAGGCAGTTGAGGCTTACGATCATGGTGCTCCGAGGATGATTCGAGGTATGATCTATGTCTATTACAGATTATCTGCAGTTCATATTGATAGAGGTTCTAGTCACTCTTTCATTTCCACTTCCATCATTCGGAGCTCAGAGATTCCGAAGGATCCGTTAGTTTGATCCTTATGGCTAGAGACTCATACGGGAGCTAATTCGACGATTACACACTGGTGAAGGTAGTGGGAGATTACTCTATGATGCGAGAGCTTCAACTGAGATCTCCTAGTAGCGGTGTCGAGGCCTTGCGACATCATATTTGGTATGGACTAGTTATCTAAAGTCCATGCTCAATTCGACTGTATTAGGCGCAAATGCCATTGTGTCCGCAGGGATGGGACCAGGTTCACCTTCACCAGCGAGAAGGGAGCCTTTGAAGCACAGGACATACTTACCAGGAGGAGGGTGCAGCCGATCACTCATCAGTTGCCCTGCCTTACCCTCAGAGCAGTTGACATGGAGAGTCCGATCTATCCTGTAGTGGTGGACCAGTACGAAGATGTTTTCCCTAATGATGTTCCAGGACTAACTCCTCATAGAGAGCTGTATTTCTACATTGAACTGTACCCCGAGATGACATTGATATCGACTCCAGCATATCAGATAGCTCCCGCTGAGCTTCACAAGCTGAGGGTACATATAGAGGACTTACTGGGGAAGGGATTCATCTGGCCTTATGTTTCTCCCTTTGTAGCCCTGATTCTATTCGCCAAGAAGGCGGATGGGAGCTTGATGCTCTGTGTTGATTACCGTCTACTGAATCAGGTTCCCGTGAAGAACAAGTACCCACTCTCTAGGATTGAAGACCTCATTGATCAGCTGAAGGGAGCATAATGGTTCTCAAAGATAGACCTTAGATCAGGCTATCACCAGCTCAGAGTTCAAGATGAGGATGTGAAGAAGATGACCTTAAGGTGTCGGTATGGCCACTACGAGTTCTTGGTTATTCCCTTTGATGTAACCAACTCCCCATAAGTGTTCATGGGACTCATGAACATGATATTCTAGCCATAGCTCGATCTCTTTGTCGTAGTTTTTATCGATGACATTCTGATCTACTCGACTAATGAGGAGGAACATTCCTACCATTTGCGGGTAGTACTGGACACACTCCGAGAGCACCAGCTTTATGGTAAGCTCTCGAAATGATTGTATTGGATTTGGGAGGTTCACTTCTTGGGACATGTCATCTCAAAGGCTGGAGTTTTAATGGATCCAGTGAAGATTGAGGCGATACTTGCTTGGGATCCACCCAAGAGTGTGACAGAGGTATGGAGTTTCCTGGGTTTGGCTAGATATTATCGAAGGTTTGTGCTAGAATTTTACAGAGTTACAGCACCACTATCAGCCTTGAAGAAGAAGGGGAAACCCTTTATGTGGTCATAGAGATACAAGAAGAGCTTTTAGGATCTGAGGCAGAGGCTGACTAGTGCCCCCATATTGAGGTTTCCAGAGGATGGAGTAGGGTACGTAGTCTACTGTGATGCATCATGTGCCAGACTCGAGTGTGTCCTAATGAAGGAGTGAGTAGTGATCACATATGGTTCTCGGTAGTTGAGACAACATGAGCAGAACTACGCTACCCATGACCTTAAGTTAGCTGTTGTGGTCTTTGCCTTGAAGATGTGGAGACACTATCTGATGGGCGAATGTTGTACTGTGTACTATGATCACAAGAGTATGAGGTATCTCTTATCTCATAAGGACATGAATCCGAGACAACACAGATGGCTTGAGTTCCTCCAGGACTATGAATTCGAGATAGTCAATACTCCTAGGAAGGGGAACGTTGTTGTAGATGCACTCAATAGGAGGTTTGGTATACAACTTCTAGGAGAGGTGACGGAGTAGCTAGCCACTTTGCAGATATACTTTGTGGATAGAGATAGAGAAGCCTTTCTACAGTCTCTTATAGTCACTGCCCCACTCCTTCAGCGAGTCAGGGAAGCACAACATGGGGATGCTAACTATGAGACACGACATGCTTAGATAACCACATGCCATACACCTAATGGATTTTTTGAAGGTTGGGAGCATGTCATCCTCTTTAGAGGATGTACTATGGTACTAGTGTCACTTCAGGATGAAGTGTTGAGGGAGTTACACACATCCCCTTTAGAGGTACATCAAGTAGTGGTGAAGATGTATCAGGACCACAGACGACAGAACTGGTGGCTAGGTATGAAGAAGGTGGTTGTAGAGTTTGTCTCTCGATGCCTCTCTTGTTACCAAGTGAAGGCGGAGCACTAGGTACCATCAGGCTTGTTTTAGCCTTTAGAGGTCCCAGAGTGGAAGAGGGATGGGATATCCATGGACCTCTCGATGGGTCTTCCACGTACATCTAGGGGTCACGACTCGATTTGGGTGATCAACGACCAACTCACCAAGTTGGCCCACTTCCTACCGATCGAAGAGCAGAGTTCCGTAGAGAGATCGGGATGCCTCTATGTGTATGAGATTGTATGGATACATGGAGTAACTTCTTCTATTGTCTCTGATTATGACACACAATTTACTTCCCGTCTACGGAAGGGGTTTCAAGAGGCTTTTGGGATGCAGCTTCATCTGAGCACCGCCTTCCATCCACAGATGGATGGTCAGATTGAGCAGACCATTCAGACCCTCGAGGACATGCTACGTGCTTGTGTCCTCGACTTCAGTCGTAGATGGGAGGAACACTTAACTTTGGTGGAGTTTGCATACAAAAATATCTATCACCCCAACATCAGGATGAAACCTTTTGAGTCCTTCTTTGTTCGACCTTGTAGATCACCACTATGCTGGATAGGCCAAGGGGAGTCAACACTTATGGGACCAGAGATGGTACGGGCTACAATGGAGAAGGTGCAGATCATCAAGGAGTAGATGAAGACTACACAGAGTAGACATAAGTCATATGCTGACTGGAGACGGATACCTCTAGAGTTCGAGGATGGTGACCACCTCTTCCTATGGATCTCACCTCGATGAGGTATACAGATATTTGGCCAAGGCAGCAAGTTATCTCCGAGATTTATCAGTCCTTTTTAGGTCCTCATCAGAGTAGGCGAGGTGGATTACCTCTTAGATCTTCCACCTCAGTTGCATAGGGTGCACAATGTCTTCCACGTATCTTAACAGAGGAGATACGCGCACAAACCTTCCCACATCATCGAACATGGAGAGATGAACATCGATGATGGGGAAACATTCATGGTGGAAACAATTGAGATTGAGGATCGACATGAGTGGGTCCTACATGGACAGTTTATACCTCTAGTGCATGTTCGCTGGCAGCACAGGAACCTCTAGGAGAGGACATGGGATTGTTAGACTCAGATGCGTGCTTAGTACCCCCATTTGTTCCCTTAGTTCGAGTTGTAGATTATGGGGACGTAAATCCCTGAGGTGGGGAGAATGTAAATACTCGTAATTTTAGTGAATTTTTTTTCTTAAATACATGAGAATTTTACGAGTCTGCAAAAAATGACGTCACCTGATTTCAAGGCCCGGTGTGCCCGGAATCAATTTCTAATGTTTTGATTGGGTACGTTCAGTAAATGTATGAGTGGTATTTTATAACTTTTGAACCAGTGCTCGGAATTGAAATATGAAGGAATCGTTGAACTCGCAGCACCGGTATTCACTTAAGTAGTCTTTCACCTTGACGGCGGTTGGTCAAGAATGAAAGTTAGTTTTTGGGTTTTTATGAATAAACTTAAATAAAAATAAAGTTGTGACTTTATTTTTATTCTTGTTGGTTAAAACCTCCAAGAGGAGGTTGGTCTTGGGGGCCACACACCTTAACCTCCCATGAGAGGTTATAGTGGTGGGGCCCACCCTAACTCAACCTCTCATGGGAGGATAAATGAGGTGGGGGCCACCCAGCTTTTAACCCCCTTGAAACCCTCCATTAAGTGGGGATAACCCTTGAACTCCCCTCATTATGGTGCCAAACCCTATATAAATTAATTAATTGAACACATTCAATTAATTAATTTAAACCATTTGAATTTTATGCCAACAATTTAATAAGATGTCATAATTTATTATTTTGGTTGGAAATTGTCATTTTGGTGGAGCCTAGGAAGAGGAGAGAATTTGTAAGAACCATTACTCTCCAACGAAGAACTCTTCAACCTCCAATAAAGGATATATTCTACTTTGATATTGAATCGGAACAAGGGAGGGAGTGCCGTCTTTGAAGAACGCTGATGACGTAGTCCTCGAATACTTCTTTCCAATGTCAAGGAACGATTCGAGGTAGGGGATTATTTTTGATTAACATATTTCATGTTATCCCCTTATAATACTTTTATGGGATTGGGAATAGAGATTGATAAGGGTTGTGGGAAATGATGTTTTTGGTTTATCTTATATATCTTCTTTTGTTTAGCCTCTTGCTACCAAACTAACGAGGAGGGTGCGGGCCAAAAAAAATGTCCCGACCCCTCCGCCGCTCTTCTGGAATGATGTGTTCTCCGTGATGGAAGAAGGAGGCTTTATGAAGCGATGATGAATGGAGATCCACCTTTGATCCACCAAGAAACCCCTTCATATTGCCTCCAAAACAAGCTAAGGATCTCCCCCATCCTCTGAAAAACTGGAAACCCCATGTGAGCCTCGAGTGGGGGGAAGAATGGTGGAAAGATGGGAAATACCGAGTGCACCAGGACATAAAACCCTAATTTTAAGTGGTCACACAGCTTGGATGCACGGTTTGGGAAACCGTGCGCCAACCGTGTGGTAGCCACTATCCCACCTGGGGACCTCACATGGCTTGGCCGTACAGTTTGGGAAACTGTGCGCCAACCGTGCGGTAGCCATTGTCCCGCCTGGGGACCTTGCACGGCTTGGCCGCACGGTTTGGGAAACCGTGCGCCAACCATGTGGTAGCCACTATCCCACATGGGGACCTTGCATGGCTTGACTGCACGGTTTGTGAAACCATGCGCCAACCGTGCGGTAGCCACTGTCCCACCCAGGGACTTCTCACGACATGGACACATGGTTTGTCCAGACCATGCGCCAACCATGCACCCCTATACAAACCTCCATAACTTTGGCACTAGGTGTCCATTCGACGAACCGTCAGTGGTGCTGGGATCCTTGGAGCGAGACAGTGCCTTGAGTATACCCCACTGGAGATTTGGGTTGAGATGAAGTATAGTCGCGTTGGATCAATCACGAATCCAACTGAACCTTGGGACTAAAAGTCTAATAACTACTAGACTAGGCGTCCAATTGATGCGCCGTCTATTGCGTTCAGACCCCTATGACATGGAAGACCTTGGAGATACTTCTTCGTGGGAATTTGAGGCAGTTGACGTATTGAATCTTTTCTTGAGGAGAGGACCCTCTCAGAATCAAGTGTGCTTTGTGGAAACCCAGCGGCTGGCTGTGCGCTGTTGATTGTTCCTGGATCATGTGTTGGTCCGACAGTTCTGATGAATGTTCTCAGATCATGTGTTGGCAAGACAATTCTAAATTCTATTCTTGGATAATGTGTTGGTCTAACAGAATAGCTGGTCTTGGATCATGTGTTGGTCTGACAGCTCTGACGACTGTTCCTAGATCATGTGTTGGTCTGACAGTTCTGACTTCTATTCCTGGATCATGTGTTGGTCCGACAGAATAGCATGTCTTGGATCATGTGTTTGTCTGACAACATAGATGATTCAGTGGCTATATTTGATCATATCTACCTATCTACAAAAGTTGTATACCTGTGTGAGCTAAGTCAGTAATTTTTGGGTTTACCTCATGATTGAGATGGATTACTTGATAACTTAGGTATATGTATGGGCATATACCTAAATGTGGTTATCTATTGAATTATTACTTTGTGGTTTATCCTTATTGGATTTTGTGAGACCTTGAGGGTCTCGGGGTCTCTATTGAGTATCGTTATACTCACCCCTGCACGGTCTATGCCCGCACCTCATTGTGTTGGTTGCAGACGACAGACAGCGCTGATTGAGGCCGAGAGTAGCAGGACTAGACGGTAACCAGAGGCGGACCTTAAAAAAAGTCAGTACATGGAGGAGCCGGACAGACGTGGAGCAATGAGGTGTCTATATGTACCTACCCTTCAGGTAGGGTTTCCTCATGGACGATTCATCAACTGTTTTACTTTTCTTTTAGTTGTACTAGTACTTTACAGTTGGGCTTGTATTTCCGGCCCCCTTTACTTTTCAATACTCTATTTTGTATACAGTTTTCTTAGTGTTTACTTTCAACTCTTACTATGTCGTGTGTGTTTTTAGTTTATAAAGGCAATGCCTTCCAAGTTTTAGGGATTTACGCCTTTGGTGCTTATCGCCAGCCCCTGGCCTATGGAAGACGGGCTTGGGGTAGTCACGGCACGGGCCCCAGGGGACGAGTCAGGACATATTATGTTAAAAACTATGGAACATGATATATTAATTGAAAAATTAATGGGATAAAATAATTCATTCAATTTACTTCACTTTTAATATTTTCAGTATCATTTATTTTATTTAATTATTAACTAAATAAATCATGTATTGGTGTTTCTTAAGCCTTTAGAATAATTATTTAATCTATAAAAAATTAAAATAAATTATCATAATAAAATATAATTTAAATTTCAAAATAATATTTATGAAAAAACATATGATACTTTCCTCTATCCCGGATCTTTATAAATTTTAAAGGAAAAAAAGGTTTCTTTTAAGTCTGTTTTTACATAACTTATTATATAGGTCATTTTCATATAATATTATACCAATAACTCATTAAAATATATAAAAAGGTTGTAAGATTCAAAATTTTTCCATAAAATAGGTGTTAGAAAAGTTTCTAGGTCAATTTTCCCTTTTCGTTTAATGTTTAGTCCCTTGTTAAACTCATTTTTTCCTTAATCATCATGATTAATTTTAACTGTTTACGCTAATCATTTTTGTCAAAAATTAAGTTTTCATTATTATAAATTATAAATTATTATGATTCCAAATAAAGAATATATATTTCCAAATTATATTCATATAAGTGGAAAATTTTAATTTAAAGTTAATCCAACAGTCATGATTAGAAAATGATGTTTTAAAGTAAAAATGTTCAAAACATTCAAAGTTTTTATATCCAATTTTAATATAAAATTAATTTAAATTACCTAAATTTTATTATTATATAAATAATTTATATAATTATACTTTAAAACCAATTTAAAATATAATTTAACTTTATAAATAAATTAGATGAAAAATTAGTTTTTAATTAAAATTCAATATTTTTAACTATTCATAAAAATGAAACTTCTTAGAGAAATCCCAAAAATTCACCCTATGATAATATTAAGGTTATTATTTCAAAATTAATTTTATTTAGACAAATATAATTTATAAAAGTTTCAAAAATTAGTTTCAAAATAAGTTATCCATTAAAAGTTGGTAAAATCACCTTTTAGAAAAATATATCTTTTTATATATAAAATTGGATTTATTCTTAACTATTTTCTAGAAAACAAATAAAATTAATGTTAAATGGTTTATTGAATATGTAATATATAAAGTTCCTTAAAAAAATTCACCAAAAGTGGGTTTTTAATTTATTAAGACAAAACATGTTTCTGTATATAAAAATAGTTTTTGAGAAAAGGAATTTCTTTATTTTAAAAACCTTCTTTATTTCATTTATAATTAATTGGTTGTAAAAGAATTAATTTTGTAAAAATTAATTAACCATATATTTATAATTTATTTAATTCTATTAATACCCTCCATTATGATAGTTAGGTGATAACTATCACATTCAATAATAATAATAATAATAATAATAATAATAATAGTATAATGTAGTTTGGTAAGACTCGATCATGAATGTAACACAAGATATTGATGGAACTCAGTATTGTGTTTAACACAATCCAAACTTACTGTTATGTGTACTAAAATATAAACTCATTATTTTATTTAGTGAAATATTAACTTGGTGTTTAATATAAATAAAGCTTTAATTGGTGTAACATGCAATGAAATCCATCAAAGAATTGTAATTTATTCAAATAAATAATTCATAAAAACTCTGGGTGTTCCATACCACCCCAATTGAAATGAATTTATCCTTAAAAATTCATATAGGTCATTACATGTTTAATACATTAAGATTAATTTCATAGAAACCCACATCGTAAAAATGTATATAAAAACATCCATTAAAAAGGCAAAGTTAGAAATATAGCAATTACCTAAAGTAACTCAAAACTAGGTTTCCAAAAAGTAGAACATAGGTGTAAAGTGAATAAGTGTACATGGTATAAAAATGTAAATAATTATATAGAGTTATAGAGATCACTAATCACATGAATTTTGGGGATCCAAAGAAGGTTAGTGATCATAACGCCATAGAATAAAGTGTTTTAAAAAAGGCCATTGATATCATAAAAAATGATGTCAACAAGATTTGTTTTATTTTAAGACCCTATAACAAAATTTGAATAATTTCCACAAGAAGATATACTTACTTGATTTAATTCCATTACATATGCATAATCACATCATTTTGTTGTGCCTTGTTCAATTTCTACTTTGACTCTTACTACAGGAAATGAAGGTGATTTTTTTATTCCAAAATAACTAATAGATCATGAGATCCATAAATTTAATGATAAGTCATTCCATATATATTTTATTATTATCACAACAAAATAGTTATCATAGGTTATCAAATATGCATAAATCATCATTTGGAAAGATAATAATTTAATCACTAAAACCTCATCTGAAGTTTAACTTAAACCATTCCATAAATGGTTAACATTGTAACCCTTACGAAAGATGAAAATAAATAAATTTAGAATTAATTTCACTAAATTTCTCAAAATCATCTTAACATTGATCACCCATATATCATAAAGTATCTATTGGTTGTCACATTGAAAACACACGAACTCCTTTATAATGTATTCTATTGAAACTTGGCGATAACATGAAATACCATAAATCTATATTAAAAACATGCATGTTCTATTCTTCCAATGATTATTGGATATATTCATTAAATAAAAAAATGATTTAAACTCCATCCATGACAACATAAGACAATTTTTCAATAAATCATGAATTTATTTCCAAGGTAATTAGTACAATCCAATTTACTTTATTCTTATCCAATATTTCTTTATCCAAACTAAACACTATTTTATCAACATCAAGAACATATTATGGGTTAACATTTCTTAATCACGTGTTTTATATAAAATATAACATTTAATTTAAAAAAATTTCTCGGACATCAACACCATTCAACATATCCTTTAAAATCCTTAATGAAAAACTTATACTGGACCATACTTATATATTTCATGATTTTTATAACATAATATTTGAATGCCAATGCATAAATACTTCATTCACCCCATTTCATTCTCAAAAAATTAACTAATCTCTGTCATCTTATTCTCTGAAACTTATTTACTTTCACATCTCATTTGTAGTATCATTATCATTAAAAATATAACCATTAATCATACCTTCTTTTTTATCCTCTTCACAAGATTTCCCTCTAGGACATCAATTTTCATAATTCCCATACTTTCCACATTTAAATCATTTAGTAGTCAATGATATCTTAGGGAGGTCAATTTTCCCATCCATTTAAATAACATAACTCTTAATTTTAACTTTTTTAGTTACTTTCCTTATGTACTTCATTTCCTTAGTCAAAACATCTTTTAACCCCTTTGAGACATTCCATAGAGTTATTATTACCAAATTATTGACATATAAAAAACTAAATACTCTTTAATCCATGGTCTCCACTACCTAAACTCTCAATAATCTCTTTCCTTTTATTCTTTGGTATTTTTTAGAGTTGGTTAATGTATTCATTGTAAATAATGTTCCATGAAAAAATGATTAGTCATAATAATAATATCCCTTTCTCTTGACATCATCACAATTGGATACTCATTAATAAATCATTCATCACTTTAAATGTTAACCCAATTCCTTATATTTTTCTCCATTATCTAAAACGATAATTTATAGTGGGAGCAACACTAATAATAGTGGAAAGAAACTTAATCATGATAATCACTCGTAGGGTGTCTAAAATATGACACATCATTTTTAATCTATGACACCTTAGGTTCATACTAGTTATTCATAGTCCTCATCTATTTAAATACATCATGATGGTTTGTAAATACTTTGTGAATTTCCAAAGCATATCCCCCAAGAGTGTCAAAATAGGGGTGAAATAAGGCCTGTTTTTGTGCACCATTTGTTGATTGAGTCTAGATCAACATGATGTTTTCCGGGTTGTTAACCCTAGGTACATCTGTTCTAGGGTCACATTCACTTGTAGTAACTAGGCATGGATGTGTTCATAAGAAACCAGTCCCTCATTCCTTTACCAAAATTATAGGACATTTTCCTACACCTTAACTAATTATTTGAGACATCCCTTGACATATCCTTAGAAATAACCCTATTAATCTCAATAAAGTTTTCTCATACTCATTTACAAAGGTTAACTAAACATTTCCTTTGATACCAAATATAGAGACCCAGGATTAACATACAAGGATATTATATCTTTTTAATTAATATTCAATTCATTAAACAAACACAAACCCAAGGACCATAATATTTTAGTGCATTTGGAATCTTGGAACACAATACTCTAGTTTAGTGAAAGATCATCAATGTTTCCCACAAATATCTCCTATTTTAGTAATCCTACTTAAAAAATTTCTTAATAACATAGGGAAATGAAATACAATTAAGGTTGATATCAAATGACCAGTAAGTGTAAATAAAGGAGATACATAAGTATAACATAAACATAAGGGTATGAGAACATGATAATATCTTTTTAAAACCATACCTTTAATATCAAAGATCCAAATCATGAGTCATGGAATAAATATTGGAATTTCATAAGACTTTAATGATAATATTATGAGTGAACATGATCCATGAGATCATAACATCGGTATAACACATAGATTTTTGGCATACACATATGCATATAAAATAATTTCCTATAAATAAAGGCTCATTGAAAAACATTATTAAGGAACTTCATGGGGGATACAGATACAGGGTGGGACACACCACCATCCGCAGTCACAACCCTTTTCTTATAGTGGAATGGGTTCACTCCCCAAAACGTCTTAATGGATAGATTCCCTTACTTTGTCGGGATAACTCCTCGTTCTAGCCATGTATATCTCTTGAGATATATAAATATTTACCCAATTAATTTGAGGGATATATAGGTCCCACAAATCACATAATTTTCATACATATGTGTTCCAAAAGACCATAAACATTCAAAATATTATAACCCATGAAACAAAATAGGTATCCTGTAAATTTCATCATATCATAACATGTGATAAATAGATAGGTTTCATAATAATTTCATCACAATATAACCCATGAAAAGAATCAGGTTTCATAAGTTTTTTATCACGGTATAACCTATGGAAGAGAAATATGTTTCAAAAACAACTTATCATCTAAACATAAACCATTCAAATAAAGAGTAAGTATGGTGTTCTTTGATCATATCCCCAGTAAATCATAATCTATAACAAAGGATTTCATCTTAGATGGGTAAGGATTTTAAAATATCCCTTTGAACATTTAATAAGGAAAATAACCTTTCATTGAAAATCTCTTTCATAAATTATTTTGAAAATCCTTTTCATTGAAATAAATTTGGTAAATTATAAGGGAATCTTTGAAAATAATTTAATTTTTTTAAACATAAATCATTTTTGAAATCATTCTATATAAAAATAATCTTTGAAACATATAATGGAATATTTTAAAATAATTTAAAACACATTTTAAAACATAATTCTTTTTAAAATCCTTTTATTTCAAAATAATATCTGAAACTTATAGTCGAATATTTGAAAATTATTTAAAACACTTTTTGAACATAAAATTTTTTTCAATCATTTTATTTGAAAATAACCTTTGAAAATTATAAGTAAATCTTTTAAAATCATTTAAAACAATTTTTAAAACATAAAACATTTTCAAAATGCTTTTATTGGAAAATAAACTTTCAAACTTATAAAGGAATCTTTGAAAATCATTTAAAACACTTTTTAAAACACAATTTGTTTTGAAATTATTTTATTTTAAAACAACCTTTGAAAATTATAATTGAAGCTTTGAAAATATTTTAAACAACTTTTTAAAGCATATTTTTTTAAAATCAGTTTATTTTAAAATCATATTAAATATAATTAAAAAACATGTTATTTAAAAAAAAGATTTTGGAAGAAAACTAATTTCTGACCAAAGAGAGAAAAAAGTCATATTTATTAAAAGTTTCCTATAATTATGTGAAGTAAAAAAGAGTGAAATAATGGTACAATTACAGATATTGTAATACCCCAAGATTCTACGGTACGCTTCTCTTTGAATAATACAGTAGCGTGTGTTGTACGCAACTTCGAGTTCTAACACACACCATGACCAATCAAAGTAGCCGTTATGAATAGTAATGACCACTTTTTGAAATTTTATAAATTTTATCTCTCAAAATGGACTTCATTTTTGGATTCGGAATATCAAAATTAGCCTAGGGTGAAATTTTGGTACTTTTCGGATAACTCTCATATTTTGATGAATAGTGAAAATTACTAAATTTTAATTAAAAACAACTTTTTTAATCGAAATAATTAATAGTGAAAAATTATGAATTTGAGTGGTTTTAAATTATATTTAGAATATGTTTTTACCATTTAATCCAATGTTGGTCATTGTACATAATTTCACATTTAAACCGAACATAAACAAGTGTCAATCTTTTGATAATTATTGTTTCTTAAAAACACGATTTTTGTTTTAACAGCGGGAATTAATTTTAAATTAATAAATGAAACTTATATGTTTTGAATTTGGTAAAATAGACTTTATTATTGAATTCATAATATCAAAATTATCTTAGGGTAAAGTTTTGGTATTTTTCTGAAAACTTTCAATTTTTGATGAATAGTGAAAAACACTGAGTTATTGTTTAAAACCGACTTTTTATTTAAATAATTATTTATATTATTTAAATTTATTTTAGGTAAAAATATATACATAATACCTATATAAATTTAATGTAATTAATTGGAGTCAGTTTATAATAATTTTAGATATATAAAAATTTTATTGAACTTTTTCACCGTCTTTTACCCACCACCCAGGAGAATTTAAAAATTCACATAAAACATAATTTTACAGCTTTTGTGAGTGAAATTTCAAAAATCCGAGAGACACGGTTAATATCAAGGAGTAAAATGTGGTTCAATAAGATAAAAATAATTTTTGGTGAATAATAACTTTTTACTTTAATTTACCACGGTAAAAAGTAAATAGGGTAATAAGGGTAAAAATAATATTAATATTATGCTAACACATGTCCTAATTCTACTGGAAAAGTGTATCTCGAACAAAAACAACCTTAGTAATAAAAATTATCATTTAGGACCACTTGGTTTAGATTAGGACATTTATTATTATTTAATTCAAAGAAGAGTTAAAAGAGTTAAAATCAAAGTTTATTTACTAAAACATTTTTAATATAGGGCTATACATAAGATAAGTTCGATTGTAAATATTAATTAGAAATATAAAACTATTTCCTACATAATGGTATTTTATTTATAATTTTTAGACATTAAATAATTTAATTTATTTATGACAAAATGGTGATACAGTAATTACATAATTAATGAAATATTCAAATAATTGATATTATAAATATCAAAATAAATGTAATTTGAGGTTTTTTATGAATTACACTAATTTTATAGGTTAATATTACATATTATTATTGGTTATATAAATTTGTTTCGAAGTAATAATGCTGTTATGAAATTATCAAAAAACAAATACCCAATAGTGTCAAAATTTACATAAAAGAGTTTTTAAAACAAATATTATATTATTAATTGATATTAAATTCTTAAAAATCTAAGGTACTGCCAAGAGTCTTATATCATGATAGGTGTATCATTAACGGACCACTTGGGGGTCTCTTGGAGGTATATAGTAAGTTTGTTAACTATATAATATAAAAATACAAAGTGACATGGTAAGTGTCAAACTAATTAACCAAGAGTTAAAACTAAAAGATAAGGTTAATATAATGACCCAAACCTGTATAAATTCTATTGGTTGAGTGTTTTTAGACCTATCCCCACATTAAACTTTAAATAATCCACTTTGGAGCCATTATAATCTGAATCTGAATTTATTATAAAATAATAGTTTTGGCTTTTCCAAAAGATCCCCTCACCCCTCTTATAAAAGGGCACTCCCCCTTCTCACTAATTCACATATTCAAAGCCACTTGTCTCGGCCAAAACCTGCCCAAATACTCTCTCAACTTCCCTCAATACAACCTAGAGGACTTATTTTGATCACAAAGCCAACCTAAGGATCCCTTTTGATCAAATCAAAAGGAAGAACCCGAAGAAGAGGTAATGTTTTCACCACCCTTTTTCAAGTTCATTTCTTCTTCAACTTCTTCTTTCTTTGTTATTCCCATTATAAAATAATAAATATAGTATCTCCTATATAATGTGATATTATTATAAATATGGTACAACCATATTCAGTATTCTATCCATCCTTTGAATGACATGTCACCATACGTGCGTACGTACGGCTTACCGTCTCCACGTCATGGTGTAAATGTTATTAAATATATTATTATTTGGATGGCTATAATAAAGAAGTGTAATTCATTTAAATAATAAATATAACATTATAATGATTCTTTATATATGATATATCATCCAATTATATATTATATTAATATCAAAATAATGATATTTTCGCTCGTGCGTACGTACGGATTACCGTCTCCACGACGAGATGAGATTCATTTCCAAGTTCACCATTCATCGACGATCATAAAATATATATTACTAATAAGTATGTAATATATGACATAATAATGCTACTAGAAATATATATATTTATATATATAAGTATACTTACATATATATTATTCAATACCATGTAAAAACGGAAACAACATTTATGCGTACCTACGGACTACCGTCTCCATAAGCGGTGTTTTCCATTTCATATATACGTCTATTATGAATTTTTATATTATAAATATATATGATAAATAAATCATATTTTATATTCTGGAAGTATTTAAATCATGATCTATCTGATACAATCGAGAGTAACAAGTTAAAACACGTACGATAAAGAAAGCAATTATTAACCGAAATATTAATATAACATGGAAATTATTATTAAATGGGTAGTATAAAGAAATAAATGAATAATTTATGATATCATAAATATTAATATTGTTATGGTATAATTTAATAACATACTATAGTATTCATAAAGTAGGCAAAACGTACCCTCGACTAAAGGAAAGTGCAAGGTAATGGGTTTTCATCTCACTCCTTATTCCCGTGAGATTCATGCCATATTGCCACTATTACCTTTTGTGTGGTGTATGTACTGACCATAATTGTATTCTTTGGGTAATACAATTTAATTTATGTGTATTTAAATATTCATTGTATTATACCTCTTTCATGGGGTGTATGTTTCGTAAGTTACCAAATTGGTAAGGGTTTATTTCACAATCTCTTCATTATCCGAGGTTGTTTATACGAAATTATCTACTGGGACCTCTTTATCATCCACATTCATGTTTCTTAAAAATGTATTTCAAAACATTCTTAATATTTTACAGAATATGGGTTAAAGTCATTTATACCCTTGTTTGACTTTTTATAAGAAGTTTATAAAGGAATCTTTCCGTTGTTTTCCAAACAAGGTCCTTTTTATCCTTTTCAACATAATTAAGGTAAGAATGTATTTTTTTAAAAATTATACGGTGGGTGCAGATATTTTTTACCGTTTTAAAATATTTTAAGCTTCCCTTACAAGCTTATAAGAATATTTTCAAAGTAAATGTTTTCTTTTATAATTATGTGACTTTTAAATGATTTCAAAAACAGAGATATTTCTCTCAAATAGTTTTGATTTCATCTATGTCAACATCCTTTGATAAATTTTACACTTGTTTGAAGTTGACTTATTATGATACAAATTTTCTATATTGTATTTATGGTTTTTTGATATGTTTGATTATGGATGAGTTATTTTTATTCCGTAAACAGTTTATGATTAATGTTTTTTCATTTCGTATGCTAGTTTTAATACGAATGTTTATGTTATATTTCATCCTCTTTTAAAGAAGAATGTGTTGGACTAGTATGCTCTGGGTTGGGGTCTGGTTATAGTAGACCCTCTGGGTTGGTGTCCGGTTATTAGAGGCACTCCGGGTTGGTGTCTGGTTATTAGGGGCACTCTGGGTTGGTGTCCGGTTATTAGAGGCACTCCGGGTTGGAGTATGGTTACAGAGGCTCTCCAGGTTGGGTTCTATTTACAGTTATCCCTTAGGTCATGGCATGAGGCCTTGAAACAGAAATTAACGTTCGGCATTATGCATTCCATCATTATGAAAGTGGTTAGTGATATTCCATTTAATTATTCGACTAGTATAATATCCATGTGAATAAGTAAATGACATTACTTCATTTTATTTTTTCCATATTATGCTGAAATGTTTATGATTATTTATGAAAGTTTCCGCTATATTGTTATCTTTACTGAGCATCTGAGCTCACCCCTTTCTATGTTTTATTTTTCCCAGGATTCCAAGAAGTGTATAGTGATTGATATGCAGGGTTAAGCCAAGGGAATAATGGCATTCGTGAAGGATTATTTATGTTGTTTTGTATGTTATGAAGTGTAATGTTACATTCATGTATGTAATCTATTTTCCAAGACTACTAAACCGATTGGTCCTTCAGGACTTGTTTCCTTGTAATCATGCCTATGTATTAAAATAATGCATCGACTCTGGGTAACTGGGGTCGGGGCGTTATAGTTGGTATCATAGGAAGTTTAGCAATAACCTTGGAAACTAGATTTAGATAAAATATGATTAGAGCATGTAGACCTAAGATGAAATTTGAGGATTAGTGTAGAAGAACTTCATAGAATTTTGGTATTGTAGAGAAATTGTGATTTTTCCGAGAAATACATCCTTGTCTGGATACGAGCAGGTAGAGGTGGCTCTGGCACAGATGTACCTAGGGGTAAAACCCAAAAACACCGCTTTGAGATAGACTCGAACGGGAACTGGTGCACGACAACGGGCCTTGTTGCACTCTTGGTTACGACACTCCTGGGGGATATTCTTAGGATAATTATCTTTTTCTTTTTGAACCATTATGAAGGGTTTATGAGTATATACTTCCTCAAAGAAAACTTTTTTATGATTATGGATTATATCCATAAACTGTTTAATTTATGTTAAGTGTTTTACAAGTTCAGGATTTGGTATTTCTATTCATAAACTAATCTAGTGAATTCCATTGTTTAGAAATGGCGCCCAGTAGAAGGAATGAGAACTCCAGCAATACACATGATCCAAATAGTAAGAAGGATCATATCTTTCATGGTCCTAAGCCAGAATTTAAAATGGAAATAGTCTCCCACGTATTATCATCATATGAAGAAATAGTATCATGTGTTGATAAGATAAGCAAAGAATTCTCGGAGTCCTATGGCTTTGAAGGGAAGCCAGAGAAGGAAATGATGGCAGAGAGAAGAACAGATAAAGGGAATAAGGGAAAGATGAATTTTCCCATATGTGATAGCTGTAGAAAGAATCACCTTGGAAAATACTTGAAGGGGATGGGAGTATGTTATAAGTGTGGAGAAAAAGGACACCAAGTACGTGACTACAAGGGTAAGAAAAAGGTTTCAAATGTACAATGATTCATCTAAAAGGAGTTTGGACATTACGTGAATCAATGTCCCAGTCATCGGACTATGCCGTAAATGATGCTATTGGATAATAATCAAGTTACGATACTACAACAAATGAAGAGGAATTACTAGTGTTCTTATGTTGTTATTTTGGAATTATTTCATTTAATTTTTGTATCAATGATGTTCTGAAAATAAATAAGGATTGTACTACAGTACTATTTCATTTAGGATTTGAGATTTTATAGTACTAAGAAAAGTGACTCTACAGCGAGTTAATCTTTTTGGAAATTACATGGAAAAAAGGATCTTTATTGTGTTTAACTTCCTTATAAAGTTTGGAATGTGAGTTTGGATAGTAGTATTTTGGATAAGTCTATAGGTTGTAATGGATTAAGTTTGAAAGGCTATTTTTGGATTTTTATAAAAGGACAACACACAGACCATGTGACAACCCGTCGCATCGGACAAAGCTGTGGGAATTGAAACCACAACTATAGTGCGATTGCGATTTATCACCTACCAATGGACTACATGAATTACCTGGATTGTATAATGTAGTTTATTTTTTTAATGGGTCTGATATATGAATTATACATTCATTATATTTGGAATCCTGTTCAATTAGGATAAATAGAGTATTTTTTAATTGTCTTATGTTTTGTAGTGAAAGATGAGTTTGTGGTAGAAATTTATTAATGGATAAAACTCTAATTATAAAGTAAGTATATCTCCTTATGATCTTATCCAATATCATAAATAAATTCCTCAACATTAAGAAAATTAACTTATAATAAAAATATTGTCCTAGATGGTACCTTAGATAATCACAAATTTATGGCTTTGGGATTGTTGGCCTTTTCATAGCCATGTTCTCTACCACTCTCCATCAGATATTAATGGTTAGATTTCTCCTCCATATCAATATTTTCCTACATGGAACCCTAATATGTGTTATTTTCGGTAACCTTCATACTTACGACTCTTTATTTTCAATAGAGGCCTCATTAATCCATTTTTCGATGTGGGATTTCACCTAAGATATTTTGAAATGTCAACCCCAAGTTTCCAATACTGAGTATAAATTATGAGGACACAATTTATTGAAGGAGGGGAGAATGTAACACCACAAGATTCTATGGTACGCTTCTCTTTGAATAATACAATAGCGTGTGTTGTATGCAACTTCGTGTTCTAACACACACCACGACCAATCAAAGTAGCCATTATGAATAGTAATACCCACTTTTTGAAATTTTATAAATTTTATCTCTCAAAATGGACTTCATTTTTGGATTCAAAATATCGAAATTAGCCTAGGGTGAAATTTTGGTACTTTTCGGATAACTCTCATATTTTGATGAATAGTGAAAATTACTAAATTTTAATTAAAAACAACTTTTTTAATCAAAATAATTCATATTGATAAATTATGAATTTGAGTGGTTTTAAATTATATTTAGAATATATTTTTACCATTTAATCCAATGCTGGTATTTGGACATAATTTCACATTTAAACCGAACATAAACAAGTGTCAATCTTTTGATAGTTATTGTTTCTTAAAAACATGATTTTTGTCTTAACAACGGGAATTAATTTTAAATTAATAAATGAAACTTCTATGTTTTGAATTTGGTAAAATAGACTTTATTATTGAATTCGGAATATCAAAATTAGCTTACTGTAAATTTTTGGTATTTTTCTGAAAACTTTCAATTTTTGATGAATAGTGAAAAACACTGAGTTACTATTTAAAACTGGCTTTTTTATTTAAATAATTATTTATATTATTTAAATTTATTTTAGGTCAAAATAGATACATAATACCTATATAAATTCAATGTAATTCATTGGATTCAGTTTATAATAATTTTAGATATATAAAAATTTTATCGAACATTTTCACTTTCTTTTACCCACCACCTAGGAGAATTTGCAAATTCACATAAAACATAATTTTACCGCTTCTGTGAGTGGAATTTCAAAAATCCAAGAGACACTGTTAATATCAAGGAGTAAAATGTGGTTCCATAAGATAAAAATAATTTTTGGTGAATAGTAACTTTTTACTTTTATTTACCATGGTAAAAAGTAAATAGGGTAATTAAGGGTAAAAATAATATTAATATTACCCTAACACGTGTCCTAATTCTATTGGAAAAGTGTATATCGGCCAAAAACAACCTTAGGAATAAAATATTATCATTTAGGACCACTTGGTTTAGATTAGTACATTTATTATTATTTTATTCAAAGAAGAGTTAAAAGAGTTAAAATCAAAGTTTATTTACTAAATCATTTTTAATATAGAGTTATACATAAGATAGATTCGATTGTAAATATTTATTAGAAAGCTACAAATATTTACTACATAATTGTATTTTATTTATAATTTTTAGACATTAAATAATTTAATTTATTTATGACACAATGGTGATGCAGTAATTACCTAATTAATGAAATATTAAAATAATTGATATTATAAATATCAAAATAAATTTAATTTGAGTCTTTTTATGAATTCCACTAATTTTATAGGTTAATATGACATATTAGGATTGGTTATATAAATTGTTTCTGAAGTAATAATGCTTTTATAAAATTATCAAAAACAAAATACCCAATAGTGTCAAAATTGACATAAAAGAGTTTTTAAAACAAATATTATATTATTAATTGATATTAAATTCCTAAAAAACTAAGGTTCGGCCAATAGACTTATATAATGATAGGTGTATCATTAATGGATCACTTGGGGGTCTCTTGGAGGTATATATTAAGTTTATTAACTATATAATATAAAAATACAAAGTGACATGGTAAGTGTCAAACTAATTAACCTAGAGTTAAAACTAAAAGATAATGTTAATATAATGACCCAAACCTATCTAAATTCTATTGATTGAGTGGTTTTCTACCCATCCCCACATTAACCTTTAAATAATCCTCTTTTATCCATTAGAAACCGAATATTAATTTGTTATAAAATAATTGTTTTAGCTTTTCCAAAGGTGCCCCTCACCCCTCTTATAAAAGGGCACTCCCCCTTCTCACTAATTCACACCTTCAAAGCCTCTTGTTTCAGCCAAACCATGATCCAATACTCTATAAACTTCCCTCAATACAATCTATAGGCCTTAGTTTGATCAGAAAGCCAACCTAAGGAGCCCTTTTGATCAAATCAAAAGGAAGAACCCAAAGAAGAGGTAATGTTTTCACAACCCTTTTTCAAGTACATTTCTTCTTCAACTTCTTCTTTCTTTGTTATTCCCATTCTAAAATAATAAATCCAGTATATCCTATATAATGTGATATTATTATAAATATGGCACAACCATATTCAGTATTCTATCCATCCTTTGAATGACATGTCATCATACGTGCGTACGTACGACTTACCGTCTCCACGTTGTGGTGTAATTGTTATTCAATATATTGTTATTTGGATGGGTATAATAATGATGTGTAATTCAGGTAAATAATAAATATAACATGATAATTATTCTTTATATATGATATATCATCCAATTATATATTATATTAATATCAAAAGAATTATATTTTCGCTCGTGCGTACGTACGGATTACCGTCTGCACGACGCGATGAGATTCATTTCCAAGTTCACCATTCATCGACGATTATAAAAATATATATTAGTAATAAGTATGAAATATATGACATAATAATGCTACTAGATATATATATATATATATATAAGTATTTATGTACTTACATATATCTTATTCAATACTATGTAAAAACGGAAACAATGTTTATGCGTACGTACGGACTACCGTCTCCATAAGCGGTGTTTTCCATTTAATATATACGTCTATTATAAATTTTTATATTATAAATATATATGATAAATAAATCATGTTTTTTATTCTGGAAGTATTTAAATCATGATCTATGTGATACAATCAAGAGTAACAAGTTAAAACACGTACGATAAAGAAAGCGATTATTACCCGAAATATTAATATAACATGGAAATTATTATTAAATGTGTAGTATAAAGAAATAAATGAATAATTTATGATATCATAAATATTAATATGGTCATGGTATAATTTAATAACATACTATAGTATTCATAAAAGAGGTTAAACGTACCCTCGACTAAAGGAAAGTGCAAGGTAATGGGTTTTCATCTCACTCCTTATTCCCGTGAGATTCATGCCATATTGCCACTATTACCTTTTGTGTGGTGTATGTACTGCCCATAATTGTATTCTTTGGATAATACAATTTAATTTATGTGTATTTAAATATTAATTGTATGATACCTCTTTCATGGGGTGTATGTTTCGTAAGTTACCAAATTGTTAAGGGTTTATTTCACTCTTTATTAGAGGCACTCCGGGTTGGTGTCTGGTTATTAGAGGCACTCTGGGTTGGTGTCTGGTTATTATAGGCACTCCGTGTTGGAGTCCAGTTACAGAGGATCTCCAGGTTGGGTTCCGGTTACAATTATCCCTTACGTCTTGGCACGAGGCCTTAACACAGAAATTAAAGTTCGGAATTATGTATTCCATCATTATGAAAGTGGTTAGTGATATTACATGTAATTATTTGACTAGTAGAATATCCATGTGAATAAGTAAATGGAATTAATTCATTTTATTTTTTCCATATTAAGCTGAAGTTCAAGTTTAAAAGGCTTTTGTTTTAGTTATACATTTTCTTAATTGTTTATTCTTATTTATGAAAGTTTCCGCTGTATTGTTATCCTTACTGAGAATCTGAGCTCACCCCTTTCTATGTTTTATTTTTCCCAGGATTCCAAGAAGTGTATAGTGATTGATATACAGGGTTAAGTCAAGGGAATAATGGTGTTCGTGAAGGATTATTTATGTTTTTTTGTATGTTATGAAGTGTAATGTAACATTCATGTATGTAATCTATTTTCCAAGACTGCTAAACTGATCGGTCCTTCAGGACATGATTCCTTGTAATCATGCCAATATATTAAAATAATGCACCGACTCTGGGTAATTGGGGTTGGAGCGTTACATATATATATATATATATCTATAATAACCAAAGTTTAATAAATTTCATGAAAATATATGAGTTATGGATCACAATATTTCATCAATGGAAGCATAATTATAAACAATCCCGATAAACGATGAGATTGTAGAAATAAAATATTACCACTTTGGTGACTTTGAATCATAATACACTTGAATTAATAACATTAAATGGAGTTTAATTTACCATTAAAAGGAATATATTCATGATGTAAAATTTCAAATGGGAATTATATACAACTCATAAGATAATATTGGTACATAACATAACATATGTCTCAAAGAAGGAAAATTGAGACAAAATTCCCATACGGATTTGGTAACTTTGAACTGTAAACCCCATGAAAGAGATATGCTAAAATATATATGTAAATAACAATAAATTTTAGGATAATAATTATCCAATACATTAATGGGTATTATATATATCACATAAAATAAACATGCAATGAATATGACATTTCTCTTATAGAAAACAAACATGCGATGAATATCCCTTACCTTAAGTATTGACTTCCATCACACTTCTTAAAAACATTACGTATAATAAATATAAGCTTATTTTAAATCTATAATAGATCCATTTTCATATATATAAAATTATATATTATTTTATTATTAATTAATGGTACACATTTATAAACAATTCTATGTTAAAGTTACATTTCGGGTAATAACCACAATGTTTTTCATAATGCTTTGACATGTTATTTTTGGTCATATTACTTTGAACATGATTATAGTTTAAAAATTTAAACCATGATATAAATATCATATATATTTTGTATATATGTATTTATAATAATATATTAAATATATTAATATGAAATAAAATACCCCATTCATTGAGACTGTAGGCCGTACGTACAAATGAACATTGTTTCTATTTCCTTGTCATATTGAAAGAAATAAAATAAAATCATATATATATATTATAATTAAATTAGAATTTTTATTTCATTCACATGACATATTTATATTAAATCCAACCTTAATATATTCCTTGATAAATGTTAACAAATCACATTTCTTTGCGATGCGGTAGTCCTCCATACACATGAACGATGTTCTTTTATTCCCACAAAACGGAAAGCAAGAAGGTATGTGTTATATAATAATTAAATAAGAATAAATAAATAATATATATCATATTTATCATATATAAATATGTTTTCCATCATTATTCCTGACCATGAATGGTGGTAGTGGAAAAGTGAACAACATCGGTTTGCGAGGCGGTAGTCCGTTATACACACGAATGATGATTTCGTAACACATTTGACGGAATTGTGTGTGGTTTTAGGTTCTAACATTAACATAAAAACATATACTTGTATTCAAGATGTTAATGTTATTATATATTCATGATATAAAAATAATTTATGGGGTTTTAGAAAGAAATAAAACAAAAACATTCGTTGATGAATGTTACCTCTTCTTCGAGTATCTCCTTTTGGTTTGCATCAAAGGATTTTCTTGGTTCAATTTATACCCAAATTTCGGATTATAGGATGATATTAAGAAATTTTATAAGTTACTTGTTCATTTTTTTTCATGAAAAATGGATTGATATATGTGAATGGGTGGGGAGAGTGAATTCTCTTTTATAATTGAGGTGTAGTGGAGTTCTTGTAAATACTCAAAAGTATTCACTATTGGGAGGTATAACCTACCCCATGTGGCTTAAAAACTGAATAAAAATAGAGTATAGGATTTATTTGTTCGATAAAGACCTTCAACAAACAAAATAAGTGCATTTTTATAATTTTTTTCATTAACATATAGGTTTCCCTACTTTAACAATTTTGGTTTTTATTCGGGTAGCAAATATTATAACCTAGGTAATTTATCAATTAAGACTAAATTAAAGTGAAATTGATTAGAAAATTGTGGCCCATGGATTATAAAATATGATATATAATTTATAAAATAAAAAATGCTATATGTCTTGGAAATTAAATATAATAGAAGCACACGTAATGCGCAAAAACAATGATTTAACCCTAAGTACATTGAAAACATTTTTACTATTTAGGGGTAAATTTGATGATTATAAAAGATAAATCGATCAATTAATGGACCATATATTATATTTATTATCATTTAAAAATTACTTGGAATAAAACAGATTTTTTAGTAATCTTAAATCATTTAATAAAATACCATTTTTTATAAATTTACATTAATGACAATTTTGACATTTTTTATTTCATTTGAATTTAAAAATATCCAAAAAATAATGGAATTTTTATATATTATGTTAAAAACTATTTAAAATGATACATACAAATAAAAAATTAATGGAATATAATAATAAATTCAATTTACTTCAGTTTTAATATTATTAGTGTCATTTATTAGTTAAATATTGACTAAATAATTTATGCAATGACGTTTATTAAGAATTTAGATTAATTATTTATTCTATAAAATATTAAAATAGATTATCATGATACAAAAACTAATTTAACATTAAAAACAATATTTATGATTAAAAATATTATGTTTGTTCCATATCCTAGAGATTTATAATTTTTAAAGGCAAAAAAGATTCTTTTTTGTCTATTTATTTACTTAACTTATTATATTGGTCACTTTCTGGAAATAGTTTACCAATAACTAATAAAAATTAATCCAAAGGTGGTAAGGGTCTAAAGTTTTCAAGAAATATAGTTATGGACAATTTTCTAGGCCATTTTACTCTTTACGTTTAAAGTTTAATCCCATTATAAACTCATTTTTCTCTTAATTTCCATTATTAATTTGAACTATTTTCACTAATTATTTTGGTAAAAAATGAATTTGGTATTATTGTAAATTATAAATTTTTATTATTATAAATATTTAATCAAAATTTTCAAATTATTTTTACATAAGTTGCATAAATAATTTAAAATTAATCCTGCTCACGTGATGAGAAATCCGGGTTTTTAATATGAAAATGTTCAAAGGATTTATATCCAATTTCAATATGAAATTGATTCCAATAACATAAATTTGATTAATATATATAATTTATCAATTTATAATTTAAAACCAATTTATAATATAATTTAACTATATAAATAAATTAGATGAAATTGCAATTTTCAATTAAAATTCATTATATTTCATTATTCATCAAAAAGTGAAACTTTTGAAAAAAATATCAAAAAATTACTCTAAGATAATTTTTATGTTATGATTTAAAAAATAAATATTATTTTGTAAAATATAATTTTTAAAAGTGTTGAAATTTTGTTTTAATATAAGTGTACCATTAAAAGGCAGTAAAACAACCTTTTTGAAAATGCATCTTTTTTATGCATAAAATTGGATGTATTCTTAAATATTTTATAGAAAAAACAGAAGATGGGTATTAAATAATTTATTTAATATATAATATATATATTTAATTGAAATAATTCAGTAAAAGTACTTTGTTTCATTTATTGAGATAAAACGTGTTTCTGAATAAAAAATAGTTTTTTCAAAAATAGAATTTCTCTATTTTCAAATAGTTCATACTTTTATTTATAATTAATTAGTTACCAAAAAATTAATTTTTTAAACATTTATAAACCATTTTTTAATAATTTAGTTAATCATATTCATACATTCCATTTCACCAGCTAAGTAACAACTATCATATTAAATAATAAAATTGATAGTATATTGTAGTTCAATAAGACTCTGTATTGCATCTAATGAAAGCAATCAACGGAACTTGGTATTGTGTGTAACAAAAGAAAAACTCAGTGTTTCATTTATAGAAATAGAGAATCAGTGATTTATATAGGACAATATTAACTTGGTGTTACATATAAAACAATCTTAACTTGGTGTATCATGAAATGCAATCCATCAAAGAATTTTAATTTATTTGAAAAAAATAATTCATAAAAACTCGGGGTGTTACCATATCTATCCTAGGATGAATGAAGAATACTTTGTGAAAAAAATATACTATTAAACACATGTAAAATAATTTTACCCTAGATGTTTCAAAATATTTACATTAAAAATAGGTAACTAAATATTCATTTCAAGAATTTCATTTTGATGAACCAAGTGTAGGCGGGGAAGATCTTAATTAAAAATAATTATATAAGGATTCATGTGCATTTTTAAAATGACCCTTGAAAAAAATACATAAATAAATTATCACTTTTATTTATATCTCTTTTAAGTATATGTAGGAATAGATCACTCAACTTGAAGAAGATATTTAAATAATTAAGGAAGCATTGGATCAAAAGGTTTTCACATATATAAGTCTCAATAAATAAGTTGAGGCCAAAAGTTATATACATGCATTGTTTGTATATTGGTACTCGAAAATTGGTAAGGTATTTCATAAAGGAATATATGAAAATAAATAATATTTAAAATGGGAATGATAAGAAGTTCCATGCATTGGAAGATAAATAAAAGGATTCCATTGATATCAATATTGCTAAACTCAAAATTAAAGTAAACAAGATAAAGGAGCTTGAAAATTAATTATAAGAGAGGAAAACATGCATGAAGATCAATTTTATAAGTTAATAAATGATTATAAATAAAGGTGTAAGTCTATTTAAGATCATAATAACACACTTAATCCTAAGTGTCTTGAACTTGAAGTGAAAATAAGAAGTATGAAAATTGTTAAAGGCGGGTGTTCACATAAAGACAAGAAAAAAGATACAAGCATATATTCATATGATGATTATTTTTATGTTAAATGACCTATATCTTATAGAAATAAGGTTTTTGGATAATCCAATGTTAAATATCATGAAAAAATCACCATTTATTTCAAAAATATTTTTTGAACTAATTATGATTTCACATAAAGTAAAAATTTCCATGAAAAATATAAAAATATTTAGATGGAATTTTTTTGAGAAAACACCCACTATATATAGGGTGGAAAGAAGAAGGTTTTGAAAATATTTATCCACTAATGGTGTTAAAAAAGAAGGCGTAATTTCAAAAAATATTAAGAACCTAAATATTCCAAAAATGGAATTCAAGTGAGAAGAATTTTTTATTACTGTTGGTACTATAGATGTTATGAAAAAGCATATCTTTTATTGACATTAATTATCAATCACTAAAAGTTAGTGGAATACTATATCAAGGGGGATCAAGGTTGAGTTGATTTAAAGTACACATAAGGTTATTATAAAGAATCTATCTATCTTAAATAGATTTGAATAACCTAGTAACCACCATGGAAATTGCAATCAAGGTGGTCATAGTGATAGAGAATGCTATTAGAAATCCACCAAGCATGATTTATATAAAATTAAAGAAATAATACCAAAAAATATAAGGAATAAACAATGGAATAAATATGGTGAGTTTTCCTTGGGTTACAAGACAAATAAATATGTTAAACAAAGAACACTATAGAAGTCTAAAAGGTTTCTACATCAATAACAATAAGATGATACTATTGTGGGTGAAAAGGAAATATCACACACCCTTGAAAATAAGATATGGAAAAGAGTTTTTATAAGGTAAAGATAAAAAATAAGTTTATTAATCCTTGAATTAAATAAGAGGATTGGTTTGGTGGATGACATACAATCAGAAGTAGTCAAATCTCATAAAAAGTTTAAAAAGGAATTATGTGAATGAGTCATCAGAAACTATATAGAATATCTAAGAAATATGAACATGTTTATAAATAATGCCTGATTATCTATCTCAAAATTTTTTTATTTTTGGAATAAAACCACTATTTATGATATGTGGGAATGTTAAAATAACTAAAAAACAACTATCTCAAAAAAATTCGTAGGACCAAAATGAAAATATCAAATTTCAAACAACAAAATTCTAACTTTGGAGTTAGGATAGAAGACTTATTTAGTGGTAAACCCAATGATAAAATAATATCTTTTTCACAGATCACTATGCCACATGATCTAGTGGTATAAATGAATGATGTCAATAATTTAATTATCCACTATTTATTTTCACCAAAACCTCTATCACCACCAAAACTAAAAATACATGCGCCACTGCCAACAAAAATCTAGCTTACATGAAGACCACTTATAAACCATAAAAGCCTCACTAGAATAAACTTGTCCCATATATTTAACTGTGAACATCTATTATGGAATTCCAAATAAATAAAGTATATTAAAATCAAAAACTAATTAATTAAAAAAGATGAAAAATAATCAATAAAATATATATCACATGCCAAAAAATTGTTATCTATCCAACTCAATTGTAATTGGAAATAAATATGAAATAATCATAATAAAATTCAATTGATATTGAAATAAGAAACTAAAAATCAATAAGAAATATAATTTCATGATAGGGTATCAAAATTAACGGCCTAAGTGTTCTTGAGAAGCTGTGTGGAAGGTGGAAACAAGTTGGTGAAGTTTCAAAAGATTATTTAATCATATTTCTATCTGAAGAAAAAATGTCAAAAAAAATATAACATAAAAAATATCAAATGTATTAATGTAAAAAGTAAAAAAATGGAACTACATACAAGGATATAATTCAATGTAATGTAACCATGATACCCAAGATGAAAAATATTTTAAAAAATAAAAGTAAAAGAAGGAATATTTCTCATATTTTTGGAGTTTAAAGGAAATGCGTATTTTTATTGAGAAGCCACTATTAACCTTGTTTCTCTCACTATGGGGTCCTGGAGATCCCATTCAAATATATGTTGCTATTATTTTCCATTGTCTAAGTGGTTTAAGGCGATTCTGGTGAAGGGAGATCTTGAATAATGAGAAAGATATGAAAAGTCTTATAGTTAGATGGATTATTTATATTTAAAGTGATCTAATAATTACCATATTTATATTTATTTGGTGAATAATATCAACCATTATGGATATGTTGTTGGAATTTATACTTTAGGGGGATATGTATAGAAAAAGTATGAGAAAGCTTCCAGAATCTATCATTTTAATTGTTTTTTAAATTTTATAGAAAGTTCTTAAATATGTCATAAAGAGGCACGTTTTTCTCATTATTTTATCCTTATTTTAAAATAATCAATGCTAAATATAGGGCAGATTAATTGTTAAATGAAAATAAAAGTGAGTATAAATATCCAGAATACATGGATATGAATTTCAAGTGTTGATAAGTTTTTTAGTCTCTCTTTTTTTATACTCCAATCATTTCTCAAGAACACATAGAGTTGATGAACTTATAACTTCAAAATTTGGTAACATCTTTTGTATTTGTTATCACTAGGGGGGAGAAGAAAATGAATGGGGACATGTTGAATTATATTGTTTATATGTGTATTGAAAACCAATACTGAGGGGTAGATTATTGAATCCATTGGTGATGTTTTTTATTTTTTATAAATAATAATTGACGTCAATATGTGTTGAGAAGAGAATATTAGAAGAATTTAAAAATACCATAGAACATGTGAGGGGAAGGTTGAGTGAAGCACCCAATCACAATTCCAACATATGATAAGTTGTGAATATTGATAAATACCATGGGGCTTGGAGCTTTAAGTGAGTTATCTTCATCATTTATATTTTTTAAAGGAAGATGTATGAGATGCTTCCATTGGATATCTTATTATAGATACATTCACATGTATAAAAGATGAATAAGTTGATAATGAATTCCTTGAATTATTGATACTCTTAAATCATATGTCTCTGTAAAGATGAATGAATCTAGTTCAAGAAGATTTTTTTGGGTTGTTGTGTTATGAGATATAACATAGAAATTATTCTGTTTATATGAAATTCACACTTGGATGATGAACCATGAAGATTTTTAGTTGGTGCTACAACATGGCCTATAATAATGGGATAATGTTTAAAGCACTATCATTTGAGTTTAGTTATTCTAAACATTTCCTTCTAATTTTTTTGAATAGTTCTCTGAAAGACTTGGAAATTATTAGAATTATTTAATGTGTTTTTTAAAGGAATTAAAGTGGATGAGATTGATTTGAAATAATTTTAGATGCTTAGAGATAGATCCATTAAGTTTAAAGTTGTAGATTTTTTGAAGAAATTGGAAAAGGAGTATATAAGATATCAGATAAAAAATTTGAAAAGTACTTTAAATCTCACATTGTGATACATAATATATATTTAATGAAATTTAAGATCTTACATGAGACATGTAATATTTTTAAAAATCATACAAATGATAACTTTGAATTTTTAAAGAATACATAATATCTTACATAAAAAATTTAAGAATAAATTGGATTATAAAGAAGATTAAATTTGAAATACATGAGATTAAATCCAATATACTAGAGGTTAGAAAATATCCATTATGACTATGCATAAGAATAATTTGAGTTTTCTAATAGACATTTAAGATGAAATAAATGATTTTTATGGTGAGAAGTAAGATAAATTTAGATGATGATATACTATTATTTAAAGGATTAAAATCTAATGATGTCTATTTATCATGATTCATGATTATTTATTTTTCTGATATGAATAATGAGATAGTGTTATGAAATAAGACTTCACACCAAAATGATTATTTCATGTGGACATGAAAATTTACTGACAAATATCACATTTTATCACTTTTAATTTTCATTTCAATGAATTAATTCCACCATTACTTCATTTTAAGAGCAATTGCATCATTTATAGGTTTTATGATTTTTTTGATTTATTTATAAATAGATTAATTCATTATTTTAAGTGTTACTATTAATTTTTGGAATTACAGGGACAATCCATACTTCTATTTTTTAAAATTATGGGAAAAGAGTTATTTTGAACTAAAAATAAAATTTTGGCTAAGTGTTGAGCTCCCCTATTCTTGATGCATAACATCTTTGAAGATTAGTGAAATTAGACAAGTTATGGCTCATATATAATATATTTTGGAAGCTAGGGGAGCTTACGTATGATATTGAGCATTGGAATTAAAAATATGGAAAAGTATCATATCTTACATATGAGGAAAAACATCTTGTGCATGAATTTAATTGTGAAATTTCGGAATGTAATTTTTCTTATTCATTAGTTAGAAAAATATTATGCCTTAACTAAATTGAAAATCTAGATAATTATAAAAATGTTACATATGAATTATTTTTTTATGTATAAGAAATTTAAATTGCGTATTATGTAAGTTATTTATTTTTATTACATATTGAAAATATTTTTTACATATACCATTCAACCATAGTTTTAGAAAAGTTAAAAGTTTTATGTATTAGTCAAAGTGGAAGTATTTCATATGTCTAAAGTGTGATTCTTACTTAAGATGTCAACCTGAGATTTTTATTTATAAATTATCATGAATGCCACATAATATATTCTAATTGCATATATATGGGTGTTTGTTTAGTGGGTGTCTTGTAAAGTTTCAATATTTTTGAAATTTCAATTGATCTAATCGTATAATG
This sequence comes from Viscum album, assembly GCA_963277665.1. Lineage (NCBI taxonomy): Eukaryota > Viridiplantae > Streptophyta > Magnoliopsida > Santalales > Viscaceae > Viscum > Viscum album. Next base: position 1,418,466,777 of record OY728129.1, on the reverse strand, counting down.
TTTTTTAGTTTATAAAATATTATAATAAGAAGATTCATGCTATTGTAGATTAGTCACATCGCATTGGGAGAAACTGAACCCAAATAAAGAAGAATCTTCACACAGAAAGGGACTATATCCCACCAATATGAAACATTAGTAAATTATAGTGAAACTTATGTATTATATATTCTTATTCAATGGTTATTTTTGTTGTTTTCAGATCTATTCTACCATGTCATGTTATATTTTCACTACTGCTTCCAAATTTGAAAGATTTATTACACGGAGATATATTTTATACCACAATTCATCCATCCCATTTTTATGTTCACTTAATTAATTTCATATCTTTCATACATGTGAAATTCAAAATAAGGTAACATTATCACATAAATAATTAAATTTTATGGGAAATTGGAGATAATGGAAATGTTGCTTCCACATTTTTATTTACTATTGTCATATCACATATATGAAGAAGTTGAAACACAACCACAAAATGGGGTTTCATAGTGCGGTTCTTTAAGAGCACTAAAAAAATGATGATAAAGGGGTAACCTTTATCAGTGTTATAAATGCATCATTAAAAGTACCCCTTTATTAGCACTTTTAAAAGGACCACATTTTTGAGTGCTTTTTTAGTAGCACCGATAAGGGGGACACTTTATCACTGAGTTTTTAACTAGTACTGATAAATGATATATTTCAAAAAAACATTGAATATAATATATAAATATATAAATATATAAATATAATATATATATTTTATATATGTTTTAGATAAGAATAAATAGACATTTACACTTAATATATAAGATATTTAGTCCAAATGGCTTATAAAGTATTTTAAAAAATATTATTAATTAATAATATTCTAATTATTATCAATTAGAAATCATTTAATAATAATTTTAAGACAAAAAAAATTAAAATATTAATAAAAGATAAAAAATAAGTTGAAAACGTAGCTCAAGCATCAAACGACCATAACTTTTGATCCGAGTGTTCATTTGACCTCTACCACATGTCAAATCAATGCCTGCGATGAGATCTTTGCACCGATGACATTAGAAAACACCCTATCACATTTTTCAAGTCAAAAAGGCCCAAAAGACTCCAAAACCGAGTTTTAATTGGGATACACAAAATTTTAACATTCTATGGAATTTCAGCCTTGGTTAAGGGGGTCTTTTTTCCATTTTTCAGAGGAGACTGAATTCATTCAGAGGGATTACATTCATATTGATTATATACATTTTAAAATTTCTATTTTTTCACAATGTACTGTTATTTATAATCCAATATATAACATTAAATATAAATATTTATATTCACACATAAAAATTTAATTTTATAAATAAATAATTAAACACGTTTACATATAAAATATATTTCTCAACATATAACCATTATCTAAATAAAAAATAATATCTATTTTATTATAAAAAATATGAATATTTATATACCGATATAATGTGGGTTTGTGTGTGTGTATATATATTAGTGTGTGTCTCTATTAACAAACTGATATATATTATCTATATATTCTAACATATGAATATACATATGAATATATAATATATGTAAATATTTATAAATATGTATAATTATACATATAGATACACACACATATATAATATATATATATGTGTGTATGTATGTTTTATAAATGTATTTATTTTTAAACACACAAAAATATATATTTTATAAATGTATTAAAAACTAATCTTATAAATATATAATAATATATGAATAAATACACGAATAAAAAGATATTAATATATATATAAAAATAAATACATGTAAATATATAATAATATACGAATAAATAAATACAAAAAAATATATTAATGTAAATATATATTAATATATTAATAAATATAAATAAATAGATATATCATTAAATGGAGAACAAAACAAGATGGTTGAGTGGTAAAGATACATGCACGCAAGGGAGAGGTCTCAGGTTCGAATCCAAGCAGAGGCAAAGATGTACGGGAGTGTGTAGGGGGGGAAACCCTATTAAAGGGTGGGGGGGGGGGTGCCTAACACTGTTTAAGGGGTAGATGGGGTGTGCATGGGAGGGGCTTCCTTGAACCGTTGAAATTGGTAAAGCACTGTTAAAATTGGGGTGTGAGTCCACCCTCCAAATTATATATTTTTTTTAATTTTTTTTTTAATTTTTTTTTACTTTTATAAGCAATTTTAAAAAATTCTGATAAAAGGGATTTTATTCGTTCTTTTTAGTGATGATAAAAGGGACCCCCTTTTAATAGTGCCTTTATTATCAACATTTGTTTAGTGCTGATAAAGTATTTTTTTAGCGCTGATGAAACCCAATTTTTTAGTAGTTAAACCATAATTAACACAAGGAAGAACTCATGTGATAGAACCATGTATGTTTGAAGATCATTTATTATGAACTATTAAAGTGAGGAGGATGATTTATTTTGAAAGGGAAAACATGATTTAAAAAAAAGCTAGATCGACGAGGAGAGTGATGGATGAGTCAGTTTCTATTTCAATTTTTATTTTCTTTTTTAATTTACTCTTTTTACTATATCCCTGTGCATGGAAGAATAAATAAATTTCAATGATTTTGATAGGGTGAGAAAACCCTTTTTTATGTTTATGTTTTAATATCAAAATAAAAATTCTTTTAATTGTTTTACCTCAGTTTTAGTGTTTCTATATTTAGTTGAATTTTAATGTGTTTAGTTGGTATTTCATAGTATTTATTCTTGAGGTGATAAAAAATTTTCCCCATCAATTTTATCTTACTCATATGTAATTTATAGGGTTTTTTGTTGAAGTATTGAGTGATGGATGATATGAGAGTGAAAAGAAGTTAATATTTCTATACTTCTCAAGAGTTACTTCACATGGTTGAGTGTTTCTTTAGTGGTGTAGTGAGGGCACATTATAATTATTTAACCCTCATATGAAGGAGGATTATTTGGTAGTGATCACTATATATTGAGACTCACATTAATCACCACCCCTTGATGAGAGATGAAATTATTTTGAATTCTCTTATTAATAAAATTTCACCAGAAGTCTTAATCAACTTAAGACTAAGATAAATTATCAATTGGTGATCTAACCTCTTAACCAATAACATTTCTCATTAATTGAAGTAAATAAACTTTGTTTTCTTTCAGTTTTTCTTTGTTTTCTAAAACCAAATAAAGGAAAAACAAATTTTATTTAATTTTTATTAATTGGGATAATTTGAAATTTTCACCCCTCTATAGCGACTACCTTTTGTTACCACTTCACAATTTTTAAACCATAAGTAATTAATTTAATTTTACACTAACCTATAATAGTTCTGTTTAAAACTTAACATAATTTCCATAGAGGTGGTTTTAAATTTCATAATTATAATATTTATGATCCATTATAATACTTACCTTATTTACTCTATTGATATAGATATTGAGATAAATTTTCTAGACATAGAAAGCTAAATCTACAATCATATTTTAGAAATATTTATTTAAATGAATCATGTGAAACATTAAGTTTTCATTTGAATCTGAAACCATTACTGAAAATCCAAACCAAACACTTATAGAATTTTATAATCCTTATTTCATTAATAAAAATAGTCAAATGTCCATGACTTCATTATAAGATGATTTTCAATTGAAAACTATATTGATTCAAAATTTTCCAATGTTTCATGGAAATTCAAGTAAATGTCCAAATGAGCATATCAAAGAATTTACATTTATTTATTATATTATTTAGTGAAGGGGAGTGGATAAAGACCAAGTTAAATGGAGATCCTTTTCATTTTCTTAGTAAGGAGAAGAAAAAGAGTGGATATTTTAAGGACCCGTAAAATTCAAGGGAAATTTTTTCTTAATTTTCTTTAGAATTTTACAAGAGCGCGGTTTCAGACGACACCTGATTCCGAGGCCCGGAGTTCCCGGAATTAATTTCTGAAGTTTGGCTCGGGTACGTTCAGTGAACGAACGAGCGGGTTTTCCTAACTTTTGATTCGGTGCTCGGAATTGAAATCTGAGGGCACCGATGAACTCACAGCACCGATATTCGCTTAAAGAGACCTTTTCGGAAGTTGCGTTTGTTGCGGGTTGAAAGTTAGTTTTGGAGTCTTTAGTTTGAGTTAAATAAAATTTGTGAAGAACAAATTTTATTATAACTTGATAAAACCTACCAAAGGGGGTTGGAAGTGGGACCCACACCCACTTAACCTCCCTTGGGAGGATTAAGTGTGGTGGGGCCCACACGAACCCCTAAACCTTTCATATTCTCTCAACTCCCTTAACGCCTCAATAAATGACTTGAGTTACTTTTTAATTATGGGAGTTAATCCTTTTGAATTTCAAACATTTGAAATTCTAGTGTGTTATGTGTTAATAAAATAAGATGTTGTCTTATTTTATTTTGGTTAATTGTTTGTCTTCTTGAGAGGTGGAGAGCTTTTTCTTCTTCTTCTTCATCTCTGACGAAGATCACGAAGAACGCTCAACTTGACGAAGAACGCTCAAGTCCCGACGAAGAACGCCGCTCCGCTCTTCTTCGTCTTCCGTGTCAACGAGTGGGAACACCGCTTCCTCCTCGGATTCCCTTCGTCGACATAAGAAGTTTCGCCAACGACGTGTCTCTTCGGACGCATCCCTTCGTCATCGGATTTGACGAACGGCTACCGCGACGCCCGACCTCCGCGACGTCGTCTTCCGCGGAACGTTGACAATCTTCGAACCTTATACCCGAGGTAGGGGTTGTTGATTATTGTTTAGTTATTCTATTTTTGATCATGAATTTTAGAAAGTCTAACATGTGGCTTTGAAATAATTTAAGTTGCGTTATTGCTTAACGTGAGGGGGTCGGACCGCATGAACACGGCCGAACCCCCTCCATCGTTCTTGTTGTTTATTCTTGTGGGTGGAAGCAAAGTGGCGTGGTGCCGTCGCACCACGCGGATAATCGTGCAATTATTTTACGCGGCGCCGTCGCGCCACGCCGAGGAAGAATCTTCAAGAACGCGACGCCGTCGCGCCGCGTTGAAAGGAATCACGGCACGACGAAGGGGCGCGGTGCCGTCGCACCGCACCGGACGACGAACACCGCGGCCGGTTCCGGGCCGCGGCGGGACGAGGAGACCGCGGCCGGTTCCGGGCCGCGGCGGGAAGAGAAGACTGGCGGCCGGGCCGCCGGCGTCGGAAGCCGAAGGGGGGACCGGAATTTCCGGTCCCGTTGGAGAAAACCGGCCGGCCAGCTGGCCGGCCGGAAGGCATTAAACCGGGGGAATTAATCCCCCGGCCAACACTCAAAACCCCCCTCTTTATGAGGGGGGCAGTTCTTTGAAGGGAGGGGGGCAGCCGGCCCCCCGTTTCCACACAAACAGGCCCCCCACGTGGGGGGGGGGCGTTTTAAAAAAATGGGCGCGGCATATAGCCGTGCCGCCCTTCCCTGGAAGCGGGGGCTTAGCCCCCCGCGTGCCGCCCTCGTGCGGCGCCAGGCCGCCAAGCCGCCGCGGCCCCCGCGCCGCCGCGCCGCCCCAGGGGGGGGTCGGGCCGGGTCGGCCCGGACCCGGACCCCCCCGTTTCGAACCAGTTCCGGTCTTTTGGCCATATCTTGAGCCTCGGACCTCCGAATGACGAACCGTCTATGGAAACACGATCTTTGGATCGAGACGGTCGTTTCGGTATATCGCACTCAAGGTTTCGGATTACTTTGAGTTCGGCCGGGTTGGTTCGTTCACGAAACCAACCGGGCCTTCGGAGCGGAAACGCTCATATCTTGAGCTACGAACGTCCGATTGATGCGCTGTCAGTCGCGTTGTGTTCCTCTTAGTGAGACGGATCTTTTGGCATACTCCGCCCGAGGTTTGGACGCAGGTGGAGTACGGTCGGGTTGGTTTTGCCTTTAAAACCAACCGGGCCCCGGGGACGAAAATGCCAATAACTCTCAGACCGGGCGTCCGATCGACGCACCGTCTGTTGCGTTGAGTTCCTGTTGACGATACGGAACTTTTGGATACATCAACTATGGTCTTTGTGATAGTTGATGTATCAGCCTCTCGGCTCGTGGAGCGGACCCTCCGAACGAGCTTGCTGTGTGCGGGAACCCTAGAGCTGGCTGCGACTGTTACTGTGACTACTACTGCTACGACTGCTACTGTGACTGCGACGACGACAGTACATAGATCCTGTGTGGATTCGACAACGACGACTTCAGCACTCAGCGATCCTACGTGGATCAGTGCTACAGGTCCTGTGTGGGCCCGATCCTGTGTGGGTCTGATCCTGTGTGGATCCGCGCTCAGCGGTTCTGTGTGAGCCAACGCCTACAGGTCCTGTGTGGGCCCGATCCTGTGTGGTCTTTGCGGGGGTTAGTTACCTATCGATCCTTCGTGGGTCCAATGACATAGATGGATCAGTGATCATCTTTATCGTCCTTGAAGAAGTATACCTGTGTGAGCTGAATCCTATTGCTTTCCTGTGTGGATTGTGTTGTGCAATCCTGTGTGGATTAGGTTTTGCTTTCCTGTGTGGAATACGTTTACTTTCCTGTGTGGACTGAGTTGTACTTGGGCTCGGAGGATAGAGCGTATTTGAATTGATGACTTAGGTATATGTATGGGCATATACCTAAGCAGTGTCGGTTATTACTTCATGATTGTTACTTTTCTTCGTGGTTTATCCTTTGTGGATTTGAGAGACCTTCAGGGGTCTCGGGGTCCCTACTGAGTAGCTTATACTCACCCCTGCACGGGCTTTGCCCACACTACGTTGTGTTGGTTGCAGACGACGGACAACGTTGACCTTAGCTGAGGCTTGCAGAGCGGGACGGTACCCGGAGGTTGACCACTGGGCGGGACGTGCTCGGAGCGGACGGCGGGACCCGTGGAGCAGAGGAGCTATCTGTACCCACCCTTCAAGTGGGATTTCCAGTGGACAGCTCGGAGTAGCGGCTTTTACTTTTCAGTTGCTGTTTTCCATTTCGAGTTGTACTTTACTTTCAGTTTGGGTTTGTATACTGGCCCATTTACTTTTCCGCACTTTCAGTTGTACTCTGCTTTGTTTAGTGTTTACTTTCCGCTTGTTTACTCTGTGGAGTTTGTTTACTTTACAAAGGCAATGCCTTCACTTTTTACTGGGATTTACACCTTGGTGCTAGTCGCCAGCCCCTGGCCTATGGAAGGCGGGCTTGGGGTAGTCACGGCATGGACCCCGAAGGCGGGTCGTGACAAATTGGTATCAGAGGAGTTCGGTTCTACCGCGAACTCTGATCTTTTCTATGTGAAGCAATAATGTTTAGCGTATTGAGTGTGGTTATCAGTCCAGGGAGTCCAGTGTTGGTGCGGCGGCCGACGTATCCGTACACCAGGACCCTGACTTCTGATTTCCGACTTAATGCACGAAAACATTGATTGCGTGTGTGTTTCAAAGTTTTCTTTGTGATTACTTATATCAGCTCACCAGGTATACTGTTCTAACCGTGGCGCACCTGTTTACTTTTCAGGATGGCCCCACGATGACAGCCAGCTAGGGTTCCGAGAGTCGAGCGAGACGACAGCCCACCGAGCGACGAGGCCTCGGTGCAGGGCCCTTTGCCAGTAGTGGCATCGGCGGTAGCTTTACCCGCCGATCCCCCGATGCTTCCAGCAGCAGCCGCTGACGATGCACGTCGCCTCAGCGCACTGCATGAGTTTCAGCGCCAGCGACCGCCCAGGTTTCGCGGGGAGATGGATCCCCAGGCAGCAGAGGACTGGCTGGAGGCAGTGGTTCGAGTGTTTAGGCTAGTGAGGACACCAGCAGACCTCATGGTGATCCTCGCTGCGAGCCTACTACACGCAGCAGCAGGACGATGGTGGAGCTTGATGCTCCAGGTGCACGATGAGGCATCCCTACTTTGGACGGACTTTGAGAGCCTCTTCCGCTCGGAGTTCGTCCCAGCCACCCTTCGTGCGGTGCGTATCCAGGAGCTTCTACAGCTGCGGCAGGGCAGCATGACGGTCGCTCAGTACTCGGCGAGATTTACCGATCTCTCGCGCTACTCGACCGACATGGTACGGGACCCATTCTTCCGGGCCCGGACCTTCGAGCAGGGTTTGAGACACGAGATCAGGGCATCGCTGATCTCCCTCAGCATACCGACTCAGACATGAGTACTAGAGAGGGCCCTTCTGATCGAGAGCTTCCTTGCTGAGTCTACACCAGCACAGCGACCCACCGCAGGGCGGCACGTGGCAGAGTCATCTGCAGCAGGCAGTCGACGGATGACTCAGGGGTCCAGACAGACCAGACCTTCGAGAGGCAGACAGTGCTACTCATGCGGCGGGCAGGGCCACATGGCTCGCGACTGCCCGACCCGCCGTGCCGAGGAGCAGCAGTCAGTTGATGGACCACCGAGGCAGAGGCAGAGGGTCGACCGTGGCGGTCCGCAGGGAGGAGGCGGACGAGGCAGAGGAGCTGGACGAGCAGCCGGTGGTGGGCGATGCTTTGAGGCTCTGCCACCACCACCACCAGGAGGTCCACCCCGACCACAGGGAGCTGGCGGGCAGCGACAGGCACAGCTCCAGGCAGCAGAGGCCTACGACCACGGCGCACCCGATATGATTCGAGGTACTATCTGTGTCTACTCCACCCTTGCTGCAGTTCTTATAGACACAGGAGCGAGTCACTCTTTCATAGCCACTGCCCTTGTTCGGAGCTCGGAGATTCCGACAGAGCCGTTGGCTCGATCCTTACGGCTAGAGACTCCTACGGGAGCAGACTCGACGATTACGCACTGGTGCCGGCAGTGTGAGCTTACTCTAGGAGGCGAGAGCTTCGGCTGAGATCTTCTTGTAGCAGCGTCGAGGCCTTACGACGTCATCTTGGGCATGGATTGGCTATCTACGGTCCATGCACAGATTGACTGTTTTAGGCGCAAGGTGCGATGTGTACGCACCGACGGGAGCAGGTTCACCTTCACCGGCGAGAAGGGAGCCTTAGCAGCACAGGATGGACTTCCGCGGAGGAGAGGACAGCCCATCACTCATCAGTTGGCTAGCCTCATCCTTTGAGCAGTTGACGTGCGGAGTCCTGGTTTTCCTGCAGTGGTGGATCAGTTTGCGGACGTTTTTCCCGACGATGTTCCAGGGCTACCTCCTCGCAGAGAGGCAGACTTTTATATTGACTTGTACCCCGGGACAGCCCCGATATCCACTCCAGCATATCGGATGGCTCCCGCCGAGCTTCGAGAGCTACGGGTACAGTTGGAAGACTTGCAGGGCAAGGGGTTCATTCGACCCAGTGTTTCACCCTGGGCTTCCCCGATATTGTTCGCCAAGAAGGCGGACGAGAGCTTGCGACTTTGTGTTGACTATCGTCGCCTGAACCAGGTGACAGTGAGGAACAAGTATCCGCTACCGAGGATTGATGACCTCTTTGATCAGCTCAAGGGAGCACGGTGGTTCTCGAAGATAGACCTCAGGTCAGGCTACCATCAGCTCAGAGTCAGAGACGAGGATGTGCAGAAGACAGCCTTCAGATGTCGGTATGGCCACTATGAGTTCTTGGTTATGCCTTTCGGTGTAACCAATGCTCCAGCAGTATTCATGGCTCTCATGAACAGGATCTTTCAGCCATACCTCGATCGGTTTGTCGTGGTCTTCATCGACGACATTCTGATTTACTCTACGATAGAGGAGAAGCACGCCTATCACTTGCGAGTTGTACTAGACACACTCCGAGAGAACCAGATTTATGGTAAGCTCTCGAAGTGCCAGTTCTGGATACGTGAGGTCCACTTCTTGGGTCACGTTATCTCTGAGGCGGGAGTTGCAGTGGATCCCGCGAAGATTGAGGCTGTGTTAGCATGGGAGCCACCTAGGAGCGTGACTGAGGTTCGGAGTTTCTTGGGACTAGCTGGATACTATTGGAGATTCGTGCCAGACTTCTCTAGAGTTGCGGCATCACTCACAGCTTTGACGAAGAAGGGGAAACCCTTCGTGTGGTCAGACAGATGTCAGCAGAGCTTCCAGGAGCTGAGACAGAGATTGACTAGTGCACCTATCTTGAGGTTGCCTGAAGAGGGAGTAGGGTACGTAGTCTACTGCGATGCATCAGGGACCGGACTCGGATGTGTTCTGATGCAGGAGCGGGCCGTGATCGCCTATGGATCACGTCAGTTGAGGCCGCATGAGCAGAACTACGCTACCCATGACCTGGAGTTAGCAGCAGTGGTCTTCGCTCTGAAGACATGGCGACACTATCTGATGGGCGAGCGCTTTACAGTCTTTTCCGATCATCAGAGTCTCAGGTATATCTTCTCGCAGAAGGACCTGAACCTGAGACAGCGACGATGGCTCGAGTTCCTCCAGGACTATGACTTTGAGATAGTCTATACTCCTGGGAAGGGGAACGTAGTAGCTGATGCCCTCAGCAGGAGGACGAGCATTCAGCTACTTGAGGAGGCGACAGAGCAGCTAGCCTCTTTGCAGATATCCTTCATGGATAGAGATGGAGCAGCCTTTCTTCAGTCTCTCACAGTCACTCCTCCACTACTACAGCGGGTCAAGGAGGCACAACGTGAGGACGCTGACTGTGAGACACGGCGTGCACAGATATCCTCGGGACAGGCACCTGATGGTTTCTCCCTTGGAGCAGAGCACGACATCCTTTTCAGAGGACGTACCATGGTACCAGTTGCTTTGCTAGAGGAAGTGCTGAGAGAGTTTCACACTTCTCCTTTGGCGGTACATCCTGGAGTGGCGAAGATGTACCAGGACCACAGACGACAGCACTGGTGGCCGGGCATGAAGAAGGAAGTAGCAGAGTTCGTTTCTCGATGCCTCACCTGCCAGCAGGTGAAGGCAGAGCATCAGGTACCAGCAGGCTTGGTACAGCCCTTGGAGGTTCCGAAGTGGAAGTGGGACGGCATATCTATGGACTTCGTGACTGGACTTCCACGCACTTCCAGAGGTCACGACTCCATCTGGGTGATTGTTGACCGACTCACCAAGTCGGCACACTTCTTACCCATCAGAGAGCAGGGCTCAGTAGAGAGCTTGGGACGTCTCTACGTTCAGGAGATTGTGCGGCTCCACGGCGTGCCATCATCTATCATCTCCGATCGAGATGCTCGCTTTACTTCCCGACTTTGGAAGGGGTTACAGGAGGCGTTCGGGACGCAGCTACGTCTTAGCACCGCTTTTCACCCTCAGACGGATGGTCAGACGGAGAGGACCATTCAGACACTCGAGGACATGCTCCGCGCATGTGTCCTCGACTTTGGTCGTAGCTGGGAGGACCACCTACCCTTGGTGGAGTTTGCGTACAACAAAAGATACCACTCCACCATCGGGATGGCACCATATGAGGCGTTGTACGGCCGACCTTGTAGATCTCCTTTGTGCTGGACAGACCCTGGAGAGTCAGCACTGGTGGGACCGGAGATGGTCCAGGCCACGACAGAGAAGGTCCAGGTCATCCAGGAGCGGATGAGGACAGCTCAGAGCCGGCAGAAGTCTTATGCTGACAGGAGGCGGAGGCCACTATAGTTCGAGGATGGCGACCACGTCTTCTTGCGGGTCTCACCTCGACGTGGTATTCGGAGATTTGGCCGAGGCGGCAAGTTATCTCCGCGCTTCATCGGACCCTTCCAGGTCCTCAGCAGGGTTGGTGAGGTGGCTTATCGTCTGGCTCTACCACCTCAGTTGCACCGGGTGCACGACGTCTTCCACGTACCTCAGCTGAGGAGATACGTGCATGACCCGACGCACATCATTGATCATGGGGATCTTGACGTTGACGATGGGGTGACTTTTACGGAGGTCCCGGTGGAGATAGAGGATCGACAGGAGCGGGTCCTGCGTGGGCGATCGATTCCTCTTGTGCGCATCAGATGGCAGCACGAGAATCTCCAGGAGAGCACATGGGAGCGGGAGGCTCAGATGCGTGCTCAGTACCCTCATTTGTTTCCCTAGTTTTTGATGTAACTTTACGGGGACGTAAAGCCCTGAGGTGGGAGTAATGTAAAGACCCGTAAAATTCAAGGGAAATTTCTTCCTAATTTTCTTTAGAATTTTACAAGAGCGCGGTTTCAGACGGCACCTGATTCCGAGGCCCGGAGTGCTCGGAATTAATTTCTGAAGTTTGGCTCGGGTACGTTCAGTGAACGAACGAGCGGGTTTTCCTAACTTTTGATTCGGTGCTCAGAATTGAAATCCGAGGGCACCGATGAACTCGCAGCACCGATATTCGCTTAAAGAGACCTTTTCGGAAGTTGCATTTGTTGCGGGTTGAAAGTTAGTTTTGGAGTTTTTAGTTTGAGTTAAATAAAATTTGTGAAGAACAAATTTTATTATAACTTGATAAAACCTACCAAAGGGGGTTGGAAGTGGGACCCACACCCACTTAACCTCCCTTGGGAGGATTAAGTGTGGTGGGGCCCACACGAACCCCTAAACCTTTCATATTCTCTCAACTCCCTTAACGCCTCAATAAATGACTTGAGTTACTTTTTAATTATGGGAGTTAGTCCTTTTGAATTTCAAACATTTGAAATTCTAGTGTGTTATGTGTTAATAAAATAAGTTGTTGTCTTATTTTATTTTGGTTAATTGTTTGTCTTCCTGAGAGGTGGAGAGATTTTTCTTCTTCTTCTTCATCTCTGACGAAGATCACGAAGAACGCTCAACTTGACGAAGAACGCTCAAGTCCCGACGAAGAACGCCGCTCCGCTCTTCTTCGTCTTCTGTGTCAACGAGTGGGAACGCCGCTTCCTCCTCGGATTCCCTTCGTCGACATAAGAATTTTCGCCAACGACGTGTCTCTTCGGACGCATCCCTTCATCATCGGATTTGACGAACAGCTACCGCGACGCCCGACCTCCGCGACGTCGTCTTCCGCGGAACGTTGACAATCTTCGAACCTTATACCCGAGGTAGGGGTTGTTGATTATTGTTTAGTTATTCTATTTTTGATCATGAATTTTAGCAAGTCTAACGTGTGGCTTTGAAATAATTTAAGTTGTGTTATTGCTTAACGTGAGGGGGCCGGACCGCATGAACACGGCCGAACCCCCTCCATCGTTCTTGTTGTTTATTGTTGCGGGTGGAAGCAAAGTGGCGTGGTGCCGTCGCACCACGCGGATAATCGTGCAATTATTTTACGCGGCGCCATCGCGCCACGCCGAGGAAGAATCTTCAAGAACGCGACGCCGTCGCGCCGCGTTGAAAGGAATCAAGGCACGGCGAAGGGGCGCGGTGCCGTCGCACCGCGCCGGACGACGAACACCGCGGCCGGTTCCGGGCCGCGGCGGGATGAGGAGACCGCGGCCGGTTCCGGGCCGCGGCGGGAAGAGAAGACCGGCGGCCGGGCCGCCGGCGTCGGAAGCCGAAGGGGGGACCGGAATTTCCGGTCCCGTTGGAGAAAACCGGCCGGCCAGCTGGCCGGCCGGAAGGCATTAAACTGGGGGAATTAATCCCCCGACCAACACTCAAAAACCCCCCTCTTTATGAGGGGGGCGGTTCTTTGAAGGGAGGGGGGCAACCGGCCCCCCGTTTCCGCACAAACAGGCCCCCGACGTGGGGAGGGGCGTTTTAAAAAAATGGGCGCGACATATAGTCGCGCCGCCCTTCCCTGGAAGCGGGGGCTTATCCCCCCGCGTGCCGCCCTCGTGCGGCGCCAGGCCGCCAAGCCGCCGTGACCCCCACGCCGCCGCACCGCCGCGCCGCCGCCGTGCCGGGCCGCCCCAGGGGGGGGGGGGGGATCGGGCCGGGTCGGCCCGGACCCGGACCCCCCGTTTCGAACCAGTTCCGGTCTTTTGGCCATATATTGAGCCTCGGACCTCCGAATGACGAACCGTCTGCGGCAACGCGATCCTTGGATCGAGTCGGTCGTTTCGGTATATCGCACTCAAGGTTTCGGATTACTTTGAGTTCGTCCGGGTTGGTTCGTTCACGAAACCAACCGGGCCTTCGGAGCGGAAACGCTCATATCTTGAGCTACGAACGTCCGATTGACGCGCTGTCAGTCGCGTTGTGTTCCTCTTAGTGAGACGGATATTTTGGCATAATACGCCCGAGGTTTGGACGCAGGTGGAGTACGGTCGGGTTGGTTTTTCCTTTAAAACCAACCGGGCCCCGGGGACGAAAATGCCAATAACTCTCAGACCGGGCGTCCGATCGACGCACCGTCTGTTGCGTTGAGTTCCTGTTGACGATACGGAACTTTTGGATACATCAAATCTGGTCTTTGTGACAGTTGATGTATCAGCCTCTCGGCTCGTGGAGCGGACCCTCCGAACGAGCTTGCTGTGTGCGGGAACCCTAGTGCTGGCTGCGACTGTTACTGTGACTACTACTGCTACGACTGCTACTGTGACTGCGACGACGACAGTACAGAGATCCTGTGTGGATTCGACAACGACGACTTCAGCACTCAGCGATCCTACGTGGATCAGTGCTACAGGTCCTGTGTGGGCCCGATCCTGTGTGGGTCTGATCCTGTGTGGATCCGCGCTCAGCGGTTCTGTGTGAGCCAGCGCCTACAGGTCCTGTGTGGGCCCGATCCTGTGTGGTCTTTGCGGGGGTTAGTTACCTATCGATCCTTCGTGGGTCCGACGACTTAGATGGATCAGTGATCATCTTTATCGTCCTTGAATAAGTATACCTATGTGAGCTGAATCCTATTTCTTTCCTGTGTGGATTGTGTTGTGCAATCCTGTGTGGATTACGTTTTTCTTTCCTGTGTGGAATACGTTTACTTTCCTGTGTGGACTGAGTTGTACTTGGGCTCGGAGGATAGAGCGTATTTGAATTGATGACTTAGGTATATGTATGGGCATATACCTAAGCAGTGTCGGTTATTACTTCATGATTGTTACTTTTCTTCGTGGTTTATCCTTTGTGGATTTGAGAGACCTTCAGGGGTCTCGGGGTCCCTACTGAGTAGCTTATACTCACCCCTGCACGGGCTTTGCCCGCACTACGTTGTGTTGGTTGCAGACGACGGACAGCGTTGACCTTAGCTGAGGCTTGCAGAGCGGGACGGTACCCGGAGGTGGACCACTGGGCGGGACGTGCTCGGAGCGGACGGCGGGACCCGTGGAGCAGAGGAGCTATCTGTACCCACCCTTCAGGTGGGATTTCCAGTGGATAGCTCGGAGTAGCGGCTTTTACTTTTCAGTTGCTGTTTTCCCTTTCGAGTTGTACTTTATTTTCAGTTTGGGTTTGTATACTGGCCCATTTACTTTTCCGCACTTTCAGTTGTACTCTGCTTTGTTTAGTGTTTACTTTCCGCTTGTTTACTCTGTGGAGTTTTTTTACTTTACAAAGGCAATGCCTTCCCTTTTTACTGGGATTTACGCCTTGGTGCTAGTCGCCAGCCCCTGGCCTATGGAAGGCGGGCTTGGGGTAGTCAAGGCACGGACCCCGAAGGCGGGTCGTGACAGATATATATTTTATGACATGGGTAAGTTAATGATTGTGATGATAATTAATGTTTATTTCAAATATTATTTATATCCACAAGGAGTATATCCATTTAGAAGGAGATTTATTCCATAATAAAATCCATAAGGGAATCACTTTTGAGTACTAGGAATGATTCAAGAAGTTATGTGAAAGCTGGACACACTAATAAATTGAGGAACATCATTTCATAGCTCTATTATACCATGGATTTTATGATAATGATAGAAATATGTTAGATTAATCAACATGAGAAGTGTTAATAAACAAGTCTCTAGTTGAATCCAAAGGAATGATTGAAATATTCTTCAAAATTCACAATAGTTTGATATAGGAGGTATTGGAAAATGAGTAGTGCATAAGGTAATATAAATTGAATCAATTATAGTTGAGTCCAAACTTAAGGAACATACTGGTATGGTTAGACATATGTCTTTTAAGAAACCAATTGATCAAATAACACTAGTGAAGGTTTACAATATTTCTTCTTCTAAAACTCATTATACAGACTAGTGATAAAAAATATAGAAAAATAAAAATCTTGTAGTTTCTTATTAATATATAAAATTTCAATAACCAAACCAAGGATGGAGAGAAACTGGTCATGTAAAATATGTATTTAGAAGCCAAAAAATCTAAGTCCAACCACTCTTTTAACAACAATATTGATAACCTCCACCATTTGAATGTCATTTGAAGTAAAATTATGGCTAGAAATTTTTTTAACCAAAAACGTTTCAATAAGGAATTTATTTTGAATTTATGATAACTAGTTCACAACCACATATATAGAAGAAACCATATCTTAGGGTTTCTATACTATGAGAAATTGATTGGTATTTTTCTCCCTAACACAATAAAATAAAAAATCTCTATAGATAAATATATTATTACGAAACCACATAAATCTCATTTTTTCTTGATATAATTATTCTTATTTTGTATTTTATCCCATTTAATCTTCTTCTAAAACCTCTACTTTCATTTGTTACTCTTGGAGTTTTCATTGGAAATTCTTATATAAATGATAAAAAACACTACAAAATTACCATCCCAAAACATTCCAAAACCCAATATAATTATGAGTATAGATTACACAAGTAGTTTCAAATTTATTCACCCTTATTCAAAATCTATTTCCTAGAAAAACATTCCACATTGAAAAATAAAGAGAATATTGTTCTAAAAATGATGACTGGGAATGTAAAAATAAATATAGATAACTAGGCCATTGAAAAATAAGAAAATAAGGATGCATTTATACCCAAAAGGTGAAATAAGAAATTAAAATCACCTTTATAAAATATCTTTGGGAAAATAAATACCTTATGCTACCATTTTACTATAAAATAGTTGAATCAAATAAGATTAATAATGAAGAAATTTAAAATGAAATTCTAGACAATTTTAAAAAGTTTGAAATAAATATACCTCTTATTGGAACTCTCAAATAGATTCCTAAATATTATAGGTTCATTATGGAACTTTATACCCAAAAAATAATACTGCAAGGGAATGATAGAGTGAATTTAGGAGGAAATTTTTCATCCCCGATCACACCAACATCCAACCAAATGTCAAGACCATCAGACATTTTCCATTTCTTTCACAATTGGATCTGTTACTTTCAATGATTCTTTATGTGATCTAGGAGATTATATCAGTGTTATGAAACATTCTATTTTCTCTTATTTATATATGGGAGATATAAAACCAATAAGAGTAGTTTTTCAATTAAAAAAATATACCCACTACATTCCTAGTAAGAGTACCTAAAGATGTTTTATTATGAGTGTTTAATTTAATCTTCTTAGCTGAATTCTATGTGTTGAACTTGGAAGAGGATATTGAACCTACTCAAACAAATATTTTATTTGGTAGACCCTTCTTAAAAATATAAAATAATATAATTTAATTTAATTAAGGTACTTTAAAAATATATTTTGGTGTATATACTATCCATTTTAATATTTTGATTCCATGAAGTACCCATAAGAAGTGCATTAAATTTTTTCAATTTCACATTTTGATGAGTCTAATTCATATGACGAAACTTGTTTTTTATAATAATATTTTGAATTAGGTAACAAATGGAAATTTAAAAATTATACTAAAAACAATCGATAGAAACTTGAAAACTCTATCCATATATTTGATGACGATATAAATTTTGAATTCATTGACGGTATTGATTATTTATTCAATGAGGAAAGAGACGAAATTTCATATTTTGTCTAGTAATTTTAACTTATTATGGAATATAAGTCAGATTCAATTTTATATTTAGTAAAGTTTAGATCTAGAATTAAAATCTTTTCCTCTAGATTTAAAGTTTGTGTTTCTATGGAAGGGACGAAATCTAATATTAATTATTTCTAGAAAATTATATTCAAATTAACAAAAAATGTTGATGTGTGTTTTTGATAGAAAATGTGATTGTTTTGGTATTATTTTTAAAATATATATTCATATAATTATAAAAGAAAATGTTTTCAAACATTTTAATGACAAAAACTTCTCATTTATAAATATTTCATCTTACAAGATGAATTTTTATTGTTTAAAATAAAAATATATTCCAGATTTCTTTAGGTCCAGTGCCTTTGGAAACTTGTACACATAAAACAATAGTCCATAAGTGAGCTACATCATCTTACACTAAGTTATTAATAATTAAAACCCTTTATAGATATATCATACATAATACCTTTATTCATATTTTTGGGAAAGGAAAAATAAGAAATGGTGATCTCAAATTCCCATTAAGGGTAAACAAGGGAGATATAAATATAACATGAGAATATGGGTATGAGAACCTGATAATAACATATTAAAACCATACCCTACAAATCATAGATCATAAACATGAATCATGAAATAAATCTTGTAATTTAATAAGACATTAATCATAATAGAATCAAAGAACATGAGTCATGAGAGCATAACATTGGCATAAGACATAGATTTGTGGAATATATATAATCATATAAAATCTTACATCAAGGATACTTGTTGAGACATTCATAACATGTTAGGCTCGAGATAACCATCCATGTACCTACTTTCGGCTTGGGATAACCTCCAATGTACCTTCTTTTGGGATTGGGATAACCTCCCATATACCCTCTTTTAGGATGGGGATAACCTCTCATTTATCCTATTTTTCACTTGGGATAACCTCTCATATACCATATTTGGGGTTTTGGATAACCTCCCATGTACCATATTTCATGATTAGGATAACCTCACATGAAAACTATTTCAGGATTAGGATAACCCCCCATGTACCCTTTTTCAGGTTTGGAATAACCTCCCATATACCCTTTGAGCTCGAATAACACTAATTATTACCCAATACATTGGAGGGAGAAATATTCCCCACCTGTCACATTATAAAAATCATAAATATGTGTCCCAAAAGACCATAAAATATTAATCATATTTGAAAACATGAAAGGAATTGAGTTTCAAAAATATTTCATAATAATAAACTATGTAAAGAAAGGGGTTTCATAATCATTTCATTATTTCACAAATTCATAACCCATGTAAGAAATCATTTTTCATAATAATTTTATCATGGTATAAGCAATGGAATGGAAATGAGTTTCATAAATAACTTTTCATAATAATCAAAAACCATATAGAGGAATAATAAAAAAATCCATGTATAAAATCCCTCATAAAGCATAAGTAACATAAAAGGATATCATCTTATATGGAAAATGATTTTGAAAGAAAAATCACTTCGAATGTTTCTTGAGGAAAATAACCTATCCACTTAAAAAAGTTTTAAAACATTAAAAATTTTCAAAATACTTTTCTTTGAATTTTTTTTTAATACTTATAAAGGATTATTAAAATAAAATAATGGTCATGTTAGAAGTAAATTCTATTCATTCTTTATACATTAAAACAAAGATTCATTTCACATTTCTGGTAAAATCCATACTTGCATTTTTTTGGAAAACGACATGAATGTTACTTTAATTGTTTTCATAAAAAGTTAAAAATAGTTAAAATTTTTTAATATATCATTTTAATGGTAAAAATAATTTTTAAAAAAATTTTAGAAAACATTTTTTTGATGAAAAAGGGTTTCTACTGAAGAGATAAATAAAGATGTTTTTTATTAAAACAATTATTTTGAAATATTGAGCACATAAAGAGATAAAAATGAAGGGAAATATTTATTTTCATAAAATAAATATAGGGGTATAAAATTCATTAGTCACTTGAGATATATATCATTATATTTCATAATTAGAAGCATAATAATGAATAATCCTAACAAACAGTGAGATTGTATCATAAGACACATACCACTTTGAAAACTTTGAATTGTAATCCACATGAAAAAATAAAAGTAAATGAAACCTAAATTATCACTAGAATAAATAATTTAATGAAATTAAAAGTCAATAGTGATGTATATGCAACTCATAAAATAATATTGGTGTAAAACACAATATATGTCTCAAAGAAGGAAAATCGGGAGAAAAATCACTTAACAGTTTGGTGTCTTTTAAACCGTAAACACCATGAAAGAGAGATAGTAGAATGGATATCTAAATCCAAATAATTTTCATTTAAATAAATATAAAATTAATCCATGGGAATCATATACACTACAAAAAAGAAACACACGGTGGATATGACATGTGTCACGTATAAAATAAAAGTGAGATGAAAATCCCTTATGTTAAGTCTTAATTTATTTTTTACATGATGAAAAATCATATATAATAAATATAGTTTTATTAAAAATATATTAAATAAAAATAATTTCATTTATCATACCATATATTATTTACTTATGACCTTTTATTACCAATTTATCAATGTTTTCTTCTTAAAATCACATTTCAGGTAATAATTGCTTTGTTTTTTGTGAATGTTTTGATTTTTATTTTTGTTCCTAATATATTTATAATTAATACATAATATCCATAATTTTAACCATGATATAAATATAATATATATTCATTATATATTTATTCATAGTAATCCATAAAAGTAAAAGATATAAAGTTAAATACATTGTTCATTGAGAAAGGAGGTTGTACCTATAAATGAACGTTATTTCCATTTTCATGACAGATTAGATGAAAGAAAAGAAAATAATATATTACCATTAAAGAATAATTTTTATGTCATATATATCACATATTTTTATTTAAACATGAACTTATTACCCTCCATGTAAAGCGTATATGAAGAACGAATCACATTGCTTCATGAGGTGGTAGTCTACCATAAAGACAAATAACATTATCATATTCCCAAGAAATGGAAGGTAAGAAGGATTGTGTGATATCATGATTAAATAAAATTATTAATATCATAAATATAATATATAAAAAATTTATTCATAATTATATCCATTTGTGATAGCTAGTGATGGAAAATGAATAACATCAGTTAGGAAGGTGGTAATCCACCGTACACACAAATAATGTTTTCGTAACATATTTGATGGAAAAGGATATGGATATAAGTCATTACAGTATCATAAAAAATATCATTATATGTAATATAATGAGGTAATTATATCATCATGGTTTAATTATAATTGAAGGAGTTGGAGTAAGAAATAAAATAATATTCTCGGTAAGGGACATTACCTCTTCTCCCAAAAACTTTTTTTATTTTGCATAAAAGGATTCTTAGGTTGGTTTTTTAACAAAAATAAGGATAATTTAATGTTATTAGGGAATTAATTATGTTATATGGGTTGGTTTTATTTGAAAAATTTTGTTTTTGAATTGTGAAGAGGAGAGGAGAAGGGGTGACCTTTTATAAGTGTGGTGAGTGGAACACTTGTAATTTTTGAAAAGAAAAAGGTGCACCCACATTTTTATCATTAAAAATAGATCCCAAATGGGCCATTATCTAAAATGGAATATATATAAGGTCTAAATAGTTTCATCCAATTATTTCTTGACAATTTTTGGGTAATTTGTAACCTTATCATTTTAGTTTAACG
The DNA here is from genome assembly GCA_963277665.1 of Viscum album. NCBI lineage: Eukaryota > Viridiplantae > Streptophyta > Magnoliopsida > Santalales > Viscaceae > Viscum > Viscum album. The sequence continues at coordinate 1,418,445,373 of OY728129.1, read as the reverse complement.
TCTTGATAAACCCATTTTTTTCTTAAGCACGATAAATATTATGTACACTTTTTTTATTCATTATGGTAAAAATTTAAGTTGAAATATATATATAATATAAATTATTATAATTCCAAATATGGAATAAAATTTTCCCAATTCCATTCATATAAGTTTTAAAATTTAATTTAAAATTAATCTCGTAGATGAGATGAGAATGTGGGATTTAAAGAATAAAATGTACAAAAATTTTACAAAGTTTTCATTTAAAAATTAAATGTTAAATTGATTAAAATTAACTAAATAGGATTAATAAATTTATAATTTTACTAATTTTACTTTTAAAACCAAATTAAATCATTTTTTCTATTTTTAAAATCTTTAAATGAAATGATAATTCTGAATAAAAACTAGTACTTTTTATTATTCACTGAAAAATTTATCTTTCCAGAAAATTATTAAAAATTATCTCTAATATAATTTTGATATATTTATTTCAAAAATTATGTTTATTTTTCCAATAATTTTTCTAAAATGGGTATAAATTATTTTTTCACAAAATGTAATATAAACATTTTTTTTGAGAAAATATTATTTTTAAAACATATAAAGACTTTCCTAAAACCTATATATTTTTATCAAAATGTCTTATTTATAAAAACCAATTATGCTTAATATTTTAAAATTACTTATTAATTTTAAAATCAGTAAGTTTAATGAATAAGTTATGATAGATTTTTTTAAATTATAATATGAACAATATTTCGCAGTTTGTTAAAACTCAGTTTCGTTTGTAACGTAAGATAAGATCACGTTGGCATGTAATATAAGCTTAAATTAGTGTTGTGTGTAACAAAAAATATCAATGAAATTTAATTTATTTGAAAAATATATTTCATAAAAAATTCAGGTGTTACATTCTACCCCCCTTAAAAAAATTCTCTAAAAATTCATCACTCCTCTACAAAAAAATAAGAATACTTCTGCATAATCATTTCCATTGTTTCCTACATATCTTCTTCAAACTGGTTCTTATGCCCCAAAGATTTTACCAAGGAAGTTTTATTGTTTCAAAACACTTTATCTCTATTATATTTAATTTATACTAGATGTTCCTCATAAAAAAGATCAAGCTCTAGTGGAATGACCTCAGAGTTCAATACAAGTGATCGCTCATTTATATACATCCTCAGGAGAGATATATGGAACAAATCATGAACTTGATAGAGGTTTGGTTTAAGCAACATGTAATAAGATATGGTCCTGATAAGATCTATAATTTTAAAGGGACTCATATACCTAGGAGTTAGTCTCACCTTATTTCTTCCATGATGAAATTCATAGAAACACATTCTCACTAACCTAAAATTATAGATTGGATTAATGATTATCCTCATGACATTTATATCAACTTTTTTGTTACCCTTATGTGTTGTTATATGTCTCCAACCTTCTCTATCATTTCATTAGCTATCTTAGGTCTAATAACTTTCCTTTTGTAACTTCATTCCATCACATTGTAGTTCTAAACTCCTTTTGATAAATAAATTCCTAAGGATCCATATGAATTCTCGAGTAAAAGATAATACTGTAAGAAAACTCAACAATTGTAATAGGCCGATCCCAACCAAATTCAAAATCCATATAATAATATCTTATAATATTCTCTCGAGTTGAATTTGTATCTCAGACTGACCATCTTACAAAGGATGATATATAGTACTCAAAATTAACTATATATCAAGAGATTGCTGATGAATTCACCAGAATATTGAGGTAAATATCATATCAGGATCAGATAAAGTTGAATGTGGTACTCCATACAACCTTACCACTTCCTTAATAGATATCTTATTAAGATGATCCACAGAGAAATATTCTCTAATAGTGATTAAGTGTGATAAATATGTAGGTAAAATGACTGTAACACATATAAAATTATTCCATTTAGATGTTTTGGGGAGTCTAATGACAAAAACTATGGTGATGTTTTCCCATTTCCATTATGGTATAGATAGTGGTTAGAGAATCCCATTAAATATTTTTTTTATCAAACTTAAGTTTCTGGAATACCAAACATTGATATACATACTCAATAATATTTATCTTTTTGCTATCCCACCAAAAATAATATTTCCCATAGGTTGGTGGTAGGCACTATACCCATGTCTTCCTTCAGTTGTGGGTTAAATCCCCAGAACCTTTCCATATGTTACAGTATATCACCCGGCATTTCAGTTATCCTTTTTTTGAAATTATATTAATATAATTATCAAATTTAATTAACCCATATTTACCTAAACATAAAGGATAATGAAAACCCTAAAGGTTACCAACACCTTAAATCTTACCCCCCAAAATGTAAATGAATTCCTCCTCAAATAACTTTTTCACTAAAAGAGATACATAACCAAAGGGTTGTATTCCCATAAATGTTACCCAAAATATCCTTAATCCTGATAAACTCCAATCACGTAAACCCTAAAGAGGGGTATCTATGAATTTTAACTTATGACCAACCTTTAACATATAAACCCATTATGGAATCCCTAACTCTTAAGTTAATATTACATAGATACATATAAACTTCCAAAAGTTACTTCAACCTTTATTCCTTATAACATTTCAATTATAATCTAGGGTACATCCTTACACCGATATAATATATTATGTTATTTTATTATTATAAAATACTTATAGAGTTAGATAATCACATTAAATTTCCCTAATGGATGAATAATAATATTTTCTAAGGGCTCTTTCATACTAATTAAAACATGAAATTCCCATCTAAGGAGGGGAGGATATGCGTGACCTAATTATCATGATTCATTTCATCCACTGTGATTGCATATGCTTTAATTTTTTTTCCTTTTTCTTTGTAAGTTTTTGTGTCTTATCATTTGCATTATCCATTGGATTGGTAATTGATTCACATAATTCCCAAACTCCTTTCACTTGAAACACTAGAGTATGTGTGGTGTATTATATTGAGCTCTCAGTCTATTAATTTCATTGGCTTGACTCATTAAATCACTTATATATTGTTTTTCTCTATAACTAGACTTACCACACTTGTAACACCCTCTTATTCTTCTTAGTAATTCATATTAGTGATTTTTAAAAAATCTTGGTATGTAGGTGGCAAAAAATTCATTCCACCATGTGATTTATTTGAGTACTCATGAGACTCAATCATACTTTTCTTATCAAGACCATGAGAGTGGTCAAAATATAAAATGTCTATTTATACCTTTTGTGTAAATTAAATTAGTTATTCATAGATTATAAAGCATCTTATATCCAACTCCTTTTGAATACTTGGTCTTAATACATAAAAGAATCAATCATTTTTTCTTTCTGGACTGATGATCAAATGAAAAACGTACATAAAAGTATTTTAAAATTATCTTTCTAGGTACCAATGGATTCACTATAATTCTATTTTAGATTGATAAATTAATTCTCCATATTTGTTAATTTAATATTATGGAATTAATTTTAGAGACCTTGGTTTTTTGACATAAGTCTTTCAAATATTATTAGGAATATTTTAGGAGCCATGAACTGAGACGACGAGTGATTCTGTGGCCCGGTGATCCCATAATTCATTTATCAAAATTATCAAATATATTTTATATCTAAAGCATGAAATTTTACTAAAAAAGAAAAGTAACTCTTAAATGGTGTTGCATATTCGGAATATGAGATCATTGTTTAATCCATAACATGAGATTTACCTTAGGTGCAGCCTAAAGTTGGTCAACACAGGACATTCATATGAGCCAACCATTGGAATGTACGTTTAAGTAAAATAATTAAATAAATTATTTATTTGTTTTATTATAAAACGTAATTAAATATTATATAAATACCCTCTTATGATGGGTTTTCATGGAGGAGGAGAGAGTTTTTTATTAGTGGATCAAAATCAAATGATGAATGACGATCTAATCAAGGGTAATCATGAGAATAATCATTAATGTAGTGGGATCATCACCTTCATCAATAGTAGATGAGTTCTTCACCAATGATTGATCCATAGCCAAGGTAGGATTCATTAATTGAGGTTTCCATCCCTTTTTATTAAAATATTTAGGATGGATTTTATCTTCTTTTGATATGTGATAATTCTTATTTCCATTAGACCTACATTTTTATTGATCATATTCATCTACTATAATTCTTCCCTCATAACATATGTTATCTCCCTATTTATATAATCATTGGACAAGAATGGTTGGCCAATGATGCTTTACTTTGATTTTGTATTTTCTCCTCTATCTATCTCATTCTACACCATTGTCCAATGGGGCCATAGTTTGACTTTGATGGGGTGGGTTCAAGTGTGGCCGAACCCCCCGAATTCATTGTGGTATCACAACCGACACACAAATTGATTATTTTTGGTCGAATTTTTGTAGGAGCAAGGAGATGTTTTGTGAACAGATCATATCGTTACTATATGTACAAGTTTATAATTAAGGACACAATCGAGTTATGATGAAGATGGAAGTTTATTAGATGTGTTTTGGGATCAGATCAGGGATCCCCATTTTCCTGATTATTGTGCGATGATGATGTGCAGTGCGGCGAGATCAGTTCTGAGTGGAGAGCATGCATAAGGTCTTATTTCATTGGCTGTTTTCATGGATTTGATGGTGTCTGAACATAGATAATTGACAATTTTGTCATATGTGGTCAACACAATGGAGTTTTTATATTTTTAATAATAATAATAACATAAAAAAGGTGTTTTAGTTAAATTAAATTTTTAATGGAGGTCCTGCATAATTAAGGAGGACATACCTTGGGAGAGCCATGTACAACTAGTTAGGATGACCCATTTGAGCGTGGATCATTTGAGAATAAAAGTTTTTTTAAAAAATATTAATATCAAATATTATTATTAATATTTTTGTTCCAAAAACCCCAATTCGATCATAATTTCACCATTAATCATCGAATTGACATGCCATCAGTGGAAGCATGACCCTAATATTGAGATGGTCATTTTAATACAAATGTTTGATAACATTTTTGGGACCGTGTATCGGGTTCATGAATCACCTAGTAATAATAATAATATATTATTATTATTATTATTGTGGGATATTTTATATGACATATATTCTTCATATGGTGTCAGATTGAAAAACCGTCTATGGAATCATGAACCTGATATTGAGGTAGAAATTTTGAGTCCAATATTGGGTGTTTAATTTAGACTCATTGGTGGGGCCCACGAAGCACCATTTGTGTGTTATATAGTTAAATTTTTCTTTCTCACAAGGTGCCGGGTTTGGGAATGTAAATAGCCTATCTCCAGTTTTTTTCATAAGGATTTCAAATGTGTGATCTTTTTAGCCATACATGACCATTTGGGGTGAATATCAGTCTTTTTTTGTTTTAGTTCATTAGATTGATGATGATCTTCATGCATTCATCAAGCTTTTGGATGAGACATGTCACATAGTACCCTTAAATTCCATATAGTACTACATGGTCAAAAAAATGTGTGTTGGAGAGGACACGACAATGTAGAGGAGTAAGGACACAAGTTTTGCAGACACCTTACACACATTATACTTATTTATGAAACTTCTACCTTCCATATGTCCTTGTATTGACTAAGATTTTAGACCACAAATAACCTATCTTGCATATTATTCTAAGAAGAATGTGATGATGGACCTTGTAATGGATTTTGATACATGATGTTAAATGTTCTAAGAGTGAAACTTATTTAGGTGGTGCTCAATGTTGGCAGTGATCAGGTATGATCATTAGAGAGAGGCTGAGGTTGGTAACCCCCCTATCGTACCAGGGTGTGGGTCCCCATACACATTTCAGTGGTTTGAGTGGAATCCCCTATCTTAATAGACCATAGGACCAATACCTACTGAGTGTTACCCCTTAACACACTAGGGTTTAGGTCCTCTATCTGTAGAGTGGTACTCCCTAATATATGAGGGATCATGTCCTCTACCTATTGAGTTGAACCCCCTGACACACTATGGCCTGAGTCATCTATCTACTGAGTGGAATCCTCATGACACACCAGAAAATAGGTCCTCTACCCATTGAGTGTTACCCCTTAATGTACCAGGGTTTAGGTCATCTATCTACTAAGTGGTACCCCCAAGACGCACTAGGGTGAAAGTTTTCAATATATTTAGCGGACCCATTAATACACCAAGGAATGGTTCCTATACCTATTGATTGGTACCCCCTAATACACTAGGGTGTGGTTCCTCTAGTTACTGATTCGTACCCCTTTATCCACCATGGAAAATTTCCTTTACCAACTAATTGTTACCCCTAACACACCATGGTGAAGGACCTCTACCTACTGAGTGGTACCCCCATGATGCACTAGGGTGTAAAGTCCCGGAAATTTCAAGGAATTTTTTTTTTTAATTTTCTTTGAAAATTTACAAGAACACAGTTTCTGACGGCACCTGATTCCGAGGCCCGGTGTGCCCGGAATTAATTTCTGAAGTTTGGCTTGGGTACGTTCAGTAAACGAACGAGCGGGAATTTATAACTTTTGAACCGGTGCCCGGAATCGAATTCTGAGGGCACCGATGAACTCACAGCGCCAATATTCGCTTAAGGAGACCTTTTCCGAGGTCAAGTTTTATGCGGGTTGAGAGTTAGTTTTGGGGAAATTTAAATGAAGTTAAATAAATTGTGGAAACTCAATTTATTTTAAACCATGTTGGTTATATCCTCCCAAAGGGAGTTAGAGGTGGGACCCACATCCACTTAACCTCCCTTGAGATGATTAAGTGTGGTGGGGCCCACAAAAACCCTAACTCCTCAACTCCCCTTTAAACTCCCAATAACTCCACTCAATTTAATTTTGACAACTTGAGTTTTAATTGAGATGAGTTATTGTTTTTCAAACTTTTGAAAATCAAAGAGGTGAAGTTGTGTAAATAAAATAAGGCTTAAGCTTATTTTATTTTGGTGAGTTTTCTCTTGCCACCTTGAGAGAATTTGGGAAGCATTCTTCATCTTCTTCAACCACAATGAAGAACATGAAGAACACTTAGGCTCCGACGAAGAATGCAGTCACCATAAGAAGAGAATGACGTGTCGTCTCTTCTCTTCTTCGCAGCCGGTGTGTTTCCGAAGATCGACGATGCCGCTTCTTTTGATCTTCTTCCCGTGTCAATGAAAGGAGACGCCGCTTCCTCCTCGGACTTTCTTCATCAGCTTACGAAGCTTCTCCAGCGACGATACCTCTTCGGACGCACCTTGACGTCAACGGAATCGACGTTCGATTACCGCGACGCCCGACCTCCGCGACGCTTGTCTTCCGCGGCTTGTTGGCGTGCTCCGCTCTTAAAACTGAAGTAGGGGAATTTTGTTATTTATTTAATTATTCCGTTCTTGATTCTAGCATGTCGAACATCCTGGATAATAGAATAAATGCTATCATTTAACGAGAGGGGGCCGGACCGCACAAACACGGCCGAACCCCCCCTCCTTTGTTCATGATTGTTTCTTGCTGATGGAACAAGATGGCGTGGTGCCGTCGCACCACGCGGGTATCCTACGGCAAGTATTGTGCGGTGCCGTCGCGCCGCGCCATGGAAAGAAATCCAAGAACGCGATGCCGTCGCGTCGCGTCGAAGGAAGTCGAAGGTGCTGCGGCCGGAGCGGGGCCGCGGCGGAGGGGAGCGGTGCCGTTGCACCGCGCCGGAGGGCATAGGCCGCGCTCGGTTCCGGGCTGCGGCGGAACAAGGTGACCGGCGGCCAGCCGGGCCGCCAGTGTCGGAAGCCGAAAGGGGACCGGCCCTTTCCGGTCCCGTTGAGGACGAGCCGGCCGGCCAGGTCGGGCCGGCCAGAAATGGGAAATCCGGGGGAACTAAATTCCCCCGGCCAGCACAAAACGGCCCCCCATAATGAGGGGGGGCCGCGGTTTCACAAAGGGGGGGCAGGCGCCCCCCGTTTTCTCAATCAGCTCGGCCGAAGGCCGAGCTGGCAACGCGCCCAGCGCGCTGCCTTGAGCTGGACCGGCGCCTGGCCGGGCCGGGCCGACCCTCTCCAGGGCGGGTCGACCCGGTTCGGGCCAGCTGGGGGGGTCTCGGGTCGGGTCGGCCCGGGCCCGAAACCCCCGATACCGAACTGTTTATGTTCAAATGCCCATAACTCGGGCTACGGACCTCCAAACGACGCGCCGTCAGCGGCGATGCGGTCCTTGGATCGAGACGGTCGTTTCGGTATATCGTACTCAAGGTTTCAGATTACTTTGAGTTCATCCAGGTTGGTTTGTACATGAAACCAACCGGGCCCTTGGAGCGGAAACGCTCATATCTTGAGCTACGGACATCCGATTGACGTGCCGACAGCTTTGTTGATTTTCTCTAAGTGAGACGGATCTTTTGGCTTACTCCTCTCAAGGTTTGGATGCCGTCGGAGTGCGGTCAGGTTGGTTCGCTCACAAAACCAATCGGGCCCCTGGAACGAAAAAGCCAATAACTCACAGACCGGGCGTCCGATTGACGCGCCGTCTGTCTCGATGTTTTCCTCTTGATGAGATGGAACTTTTGGCATACTTCACCCGAGTTTTGGTTGCTGTTGAGATACGGCCGGGTTGGATTGTACCCGAAATCCAACCAGGCCCCTGGAACGGAAAAGCTGATATCTTTCTGACCGGACGTCCGTTTGACAAACCGTCAGTGGCGTTGTTGATCATGTTGAGAAACAGTCTCTATGAGTATACCCTTTGAGTGTTCGAGGTATAATTGAGTTACGGCTGGACTGGTTCGCACACAAAACCAACCGGGCCCCGGGGATGAAAATGCTAATAACTCGCAGACTGGGCGTCCGATTGACGCGCCGACTCTTGCGTTGAGACCCCTATGACGTGGCGATCCTTTGAGATACTTCTTAGTGGGACTTTGAGATACTTGGAGTATCGTTTTGTAGCTCGTGGAGCGGACCCTCCCAGAGAAAAGCGTACGGAGTACGGAGACCGTGTAGCCGGCAGAGACCTGAAGACTGCTTGTCTGATTCGATTCGGAGTGACTTACGTAGCCCAGTGGGAAGCACTAATTTGTGAGGTGGCAGACCCACAGCGGAGAAGCACTACTATGTGAGGTGGAAGACCCGCGGTACTCGACAGGAGGAGTACCTCTGTAGGCTATGAGAGGGGAGCACTACTGTGTTTGGGTGGAAGACCCCGGCGGGAAGCACTACTGTGTGAGGTGACAGGCCCGCGGTACTCGACAGGAGGAGTACCTCAGCAGTCTTAGGTTAGTGAGCAGTACCTCGGAGTTGTGGCAGGAACATTGTACACTCCAGAGACGGAGCTTTTCAGTAGTTACGGTTTTGATAATGAAAATCCTGGTTTGAGCTGAGACTTTTGACCTTTGTGTTTCCTCATGATTGAGATGGGTCACTTGATAACTTAGGTATATGTATGGTCATATACCAGGGTAGTGGTTATCCGTTGATTTCACAATCCTTGTGTTTCCTCATGATTGAGATGGGTTACTTGATAACTTAGGTATATGTGTGGGCATATATCTAAGTAGAGGTTATCTATTGAGATCTTCTTGTGGTTATCCTTGTTGGTTTAGTGAGACCTTGAGGGTCTCGGGGTCCCTACAGAGTATTGTTATACTCACCCCTGCACGGGCTATGCCCGCACCTCGTTGTGTTGGTTGCAGAAGACGGGCAGTGATGACGGAGGCCGAGTGTTCGAGGACTGGTCGGTACCCGGAGGTGGACTACACGACGATTCAGTACCCGGAGGTGGACTAAACGACATGACGACTCACAGAGGAGGTTGACGGAAAAGAGCGTGGAGGAGGCTATCTGTACCTACCCTTCAGGTAGGATCCGTGGTGGACGACCCAGAGCTGCGCTATCTGTACCTACCCTTCAGGTAGGATCCGAGGAGGACGACCCAGGAGCTGCTTCCTTCTTCCAGCTGTTTGTCTTTTTTCTGTTGTACCTTTTTCAGTTGTGGTCGTACTTTCTTTTGGGTTTGTATTCTGGCCCATTTACTTTTTAGCTTTTCTTTTGTACTTAGTGTTTTGCTTCCGCTTGTACTATGTGGTGCTTGTTTTCTTTTACAAAGGCAATGCCTTCCCAGTTATCGGAATTTTTACGCCTTTGGTGCTAGTCGCCAGCCCCTGGCCTATGGAAGGCGGTCTTGGGGTAGTCACGACATGGGCCCCGAGGACGGGTCATGACAAATTGGTATCAGAGGAGTTCGGTTCTACTGCAGAACTTATAACTCTGATGTTTCTTTCTGTGAAGCAATAGTGTTAATAGTAACGAGTGTGGTTTTCAGTTCAGGGAGTCCAGTGTTGGTGCGGGCGGCCGACGTATCCATACACTAGGACCTGACAACTGATTTCCGACTTTGTGCACAAAAACACTGATTGCGTGTGTGTTTTCCAGAAGTTTTATTTAAATGTCAGCTCAAACCAGGTCAGCTCACTAGGTATAATCTTTTGACCGTGTCACGTTGTTTCTTTCAGGATGCCTCCCCGTGGACGACCAACTAGAACCCCGAGAGTGGTGCGTACTGACAGCCCGCCGAGTGACGAGGCCTCAGTACAGGGCCCTATCCCAGTTGAGGCACCAGAGGAGGCACCAGCGGTACAACTACCTATTGGGCCACCGATGCCACCAGCCCCAGCAGCAGAGGATGCACGTCGCTTGAGCGCACTGCATGAGTTCCAGCGCCAGAGGCCACCCAGGTTTCAGGGAGGGACGGACCCTCAGGCGGCTGAGGATTAGATGGAGGCTCTGGTGAGAGTCTTCAGACTAGTGGGGATGCCGACAGATTTCATGGTGATCCTTACTGCCAGCCTTCTTCAGGAAGCAGCAGGCAGATGGTGGAGCCTGATGCTTCAGATTCATGATGAGGTGACACTTCTATGTACAGACTTCGAGAGCCTTTTCCGGGCAGATTTTGTACCAGCCACCCTTCGAGCGATGCGTATGCAGGAGCTACTTCAACTACAGCAGGGCAGCATGTTACTGGCATAGTATTCAGCGAGGTTCACAGACCTCTCACGCTACTCCATAGATATGGTACGAGACCCGTTCTTCAGGGCCCGAACCTTCGAGCAGGGGCTCAGGCGGGAGATCAGAGCGTCAGTTGTATCGCACAACATTCCGACGCAGACAGGAGTGTTGGAGCGATCCCTCTTAGTGGAGAGTTTCCTTACTGAGCAGTCTCCAGCAGCCGGACCCACCACTAGCCGACATGCGGAAGAGTATTCTGTAGAGGGCAGTAGATAGATGATGCAGGGGTCCAAGAGGACCAGACCTACAGGTGGTCGACCGCGTGACTCAGGGTCGGTAGTGCGAGGCACCAAGGGAAGTGATAGAGCCAGACCTGCCATGAAGTGTTACTCCAGCGGCGGAATTGGTCACATAGCACGTGACTTTCCGACCCGCCATGCAGATGACCAGTAGTTAAATGAAGAACCTCCGAGGCAGAGGCAGAGGTTCGATCAGGGCAGACCGCAGGGGACAGGAGGACATGGGAGAGCTCAGCTTTAGGCAGCTAAGGCCTATGGTCATGGAGCTCCGGAAGCAGATGGACATGAGCAGGACTAGCTTCCGACCTGGAGACTATTGATCCTGTTGCTTCTGGTTTTGTTGATGTTTTTCTGTAGTTGCTTTGTGTCTTGTACTATGAGCTGCAATAATAAAAATACACTTATCTTTGTTTGCTTTCCTGTCCTTTTGTTTGGTTGATACTAAGTGGTCCCAGTTAAGACTGTTGACTTGACCCTCACTTTCGAGATTTCTACTGAAGGAGACCTAGTGACCACACATTGATGCTGACAGTGTGACTCGACCCTTGGAGGCGAGAGTGACAGTTGGATCTCTTGGTAGTTACGTCGAGGCCTTAAGACGTCATCCATGACATGAATTCATCATTCATGTCAGGATTGACTGTATTAGGCAACGAATGTGGTTCATCCAGTGGATGAGACCAGATTTCTCTAATCGGAAAGGAAGAAATCATAGCAGCTCTTGTGAGACTAGAGAAGGTCTAGGTCATCCAAGAGCGGATGAGGATGACACAGGGCCGACAGAAGCCTTATGCTGATAGGACTTGGAGGCCTCTAGAGTTCGAGGATGACCATCACGTCCTTATACGAGTCTCACCTCGACGAGGTTTACGGAGTTGTGGCCAGGGAGGCAAGTTATCTCCGAGGTTCAATGGACCTTTCTAGGTCCTCAGCTGGGTAGGAGAGGTGGTTTACCGCTTGACCCATCCACTTCAGTTGCACTAGGTGCACGGCGTTTTCTACGTATCTCAACCGAGGAGATACGTGCACGACCCGATGCACATCATTGACCATGGGGAGCTTGAAGTTGATGATGGGGTGACTTTTACAGAGGTTCCTGTGGGGATCGAGGATCGACAGGAGCGGATCCTAGGACGACGGTTTATTCCTCTTGTGCACTTTCTTTGGCAGCTTGGGAACCTCCAGGTGAGCACATGGGAGTGGAAGGCTCAAATGCGTGCTCAGTACCACCTTTGTTTCCCTAATTTTGTGGTGAAACTTTACGGGGATGTAAAGCCCTGTGGTGGGAGTAATGTAAAGTCCTATAAATTTCAAGGATATTTTTTTCTTAATTTTCTTTGGAATTTTACAAGAACGCAGTTTCTGACGGCACTTGATTCCGAGGCCCGGTTTGCCCAGAATTAATTTCCGAAGTTTGGCTCGGGTACATTCAGTGAACGAACGAGCGGGAATTTCTAACTTTGGAACTGGTTCCCGGAATCAAATTTTGAGGGCACCGATGAACTCGCAGCGCCGATAGTTTCTTAAGGAGACCTTTTACGAGGTTAAGTTTTATGCGGGTTGAGAGTTAGTTTTGGGGAAATTTAAATGAAGTTAAATAAATTGTGGAAACTCAATTAATTTTAAACCATGTTGGTTATATCCTCCCAAAGGGAGTTAAAGGTGGGACCCACATCCACTTAACCTCCCTTGAGAGGATTAAGTGTGGTGGGGCCCACACGAACCCTAACTCCTCAACTCCCCTTTAAACTCCCAATAACTCCACTCAATTTAATTTTGACAACTTGAGTTTTAATTGAGATGAGTTATTGTTTTTCAAACTTTTGAAATTCAAAGAGGTGAATTTGTGTAAATAAAATAAGGCTTAAGCTTATTTTATTTTTGTTAGTTTCCTCTTGCCACCTTTAGAGAATTTGGGAAGCATTCTTCATCTTCTTCAACCACGACGAAGAACATGAAGAACACTTAGGCTCCGACGAAGAACGCCGTCACCATAAGAAGAGAAAGACTTGCCGTCTCTTCTCTTCCTCGTAGCCGGTGTGTTTCTGAAGATCGACAACGCCGCTTCTTTCGATCTTCTTCCTGTGTCAACGAAAGGAGACGCCGCTTCCTCCTCGGACTTTCTTCGTCAGCTTACGAAGCTTCTCCAGCGACGATACCTCTTCGGACGCACCTTGACGTCAACGGAATCGACGTTCGATTACTGCGACGCCCGACCTCCGCGACGCTTGTCTTCCGCGGCTTGTTGGCGTGCTCCGCTCTTGAAACTGATGTAGGGGAATTTTGTTATTTATTTAATTATTCCGTTCTTGATTCTAGCATGTCGAACTTCGTGGATAATCGAATAAATGCTATCATTTAACGAGAGGGGGCCGGACCACACAAACACGGCCGAACCCCCCCCCCCTCCTTTGTTCATGATTGTTTCTTGATGATGGAACAAGATGGCGTGGTGTCGTCGCACCACGCGGGTATCCTACGGCAAGTATTGCGTGGTGCCATCGCGTCGCGCCATGGAAAGAAATCCAAGAACGCGACGCTGTCGCGTCCCGTCGAAGGAAGTCGAAGGCGCGACGGCCGGAGCGGGGCCGCGGCCGGAGCGGGGCCGCGGTAGAGGGGAGCGGTGCCGTCGCACCGCGCCGGAGGGCATAGGTCGCGCTCGGTTCCGGGCCGCGGCGGAACAAGGTAACCGGCGGCCAGCCGGGCCGCCGGTGTCGGAAGCCGAAAGGGGACTGGCCCTTGCCGGTCCCGTTGAGGACGAGCCGGCCGGCCAGGTCAGGCCGGCCAGAAATGGGAAAGCCGGGGGAATTAAATACCCTCGGCCAGCACAAAACGGCCCCCCATAATGAGGGGGGGCCGCGGTTTCACAAAGGGGGGGCAGGCGCCCCCCGTTTTCTCAATCAGCTCGGCCGAAGGCCGAGCTGGCTGCGCGCCCAGCGCGCTGCCTTGAGCCGGACCGGCGCCTAGCCGGTCCGCCAGGCCGGGCCAGGCCGACCCTGTCTGGGGCGGGTCGACCCGGTTCGGGCCAGCCGGGGGGGTCTCGGGCTGGGTCGGCCCGGGCCCCAAACCCCCGATACCGAACTGTTTAGGTTCAAATGCCAATAAATCGGGCTATGGACCTCCAAACGACACACCGTCAGCGGCGATGCGATCCTTGGATCAAGACAGTCGTTTCGGTATATCGTACTCAAGGTTTCGGATTACTTTGAGTTCGGTCGGGTTGGTTCGTACACGAAACCAACCGGGCCCTCGGAGCGGAAACGCTCATATCTTGAGCTACGGACGTCCGATTGACGTACCGACAGCTTTTTTGATTTCCTCTAAGTGAGACGGATCTTTTGGCTTACTCCGCTCGAGGTTTGGATGCCGTCGGAGTGCGGTCGAGTTGGTTCGCTCACGAAACCAACCGGGCCCCTGGAACGAAAAAGCCAATAACTCACAGACCGGGCGTCCGATTGACGCACCGTCTGTCTCATTGTTTTCCTCTTGATGAGATGGAACTTTTGGAATACTTCGACCGAGTTTTGGTTGATGTTGAGATACGGCCGGGTTGGATTGTACCCGAAATCCAACTGGGCCCCTGGAACGGAAAAGCTGATATCTTTCTGACCGGACGTCCGTTTGACGAACCGTCAGCGGTGTTTTTGATCACGTTGAGAAACGGTCCCTATGAGTATACCCTATGAGTGTTCGGGGTATAATTGAGTTACGGCCGGACTGGTTCGCACACGAAACCAACCGGGCCCCGGGGATGAAAAGGCTAATAACTCGCAGACCGGGCGTCCGATTGACGCGCCGACTATTACGTTGAGACCCCTATGACGTGGAGGTCCTTTGAGATACTTCTTCGTGGGAATTTGAGATACTTGGAGTATTGTTTTGTAGCTAATGGAGCAGACCCTCCCAGAGATGAGCGTACAGAGTACGGAGACCGTGTAGCCGGGAGAGACCTGAAGACTGCTTGTCCGATTCGATTCGGAGTGACTTACGTAGCCCAGTGGGAAGCACTACTTTGTGAGGTGGTAGACCCACAGCGGAGGAGAACTACTATGTGAGGTGGCAGACCTACGGTACTCAACAGGAGGAGTACCACTGTAGGCTATTAGAGGGGATCACTACTGTGTTTGGGTGGCAGACCCCGGCGGGAAGCACTACTGTGTGAGGTGGCAGGCCCGTGGTACTCGACAGGAGAAGTACCTCAGCAGTCTTAGGTTAGTGAGAAGTACCTCGGAGTCGTGACAAGACCACTGTACACTCCAGAGACGGAGCTTTTCAGCAGTTACGGTTTCGATAATGAAAATCCTGGTTTGAGCTGAGACTTTTGACCTGTGTGTTTCCTCATGATTGATATGGGTCACTTGATAACATAGGTATATGTATGGGAATATACCTGGGTAGTGGTTATCCGTTGATTTCACAATCCTTGTGTTTCCTCATGATTGAGATGGGTTACTTGATAACTTAGGTATATGTATGGGCATATATCTAAGTAGAGGTTATCTGTTGAGATATTCTTGTGGTTATCCTTGTTGGTTTAGTGAGACCTTGAGGGTCTCGAGGTCCCTACTGAGTATCGTTATACTCACCCCTGCACGGGCTATGCCCGCACCTCGTTGTGTTGGTTGCAGACGACGAGCAGTGCTGACGGAGGCTGAGTGTTCGAGGACTGGTCGGTACCCGGAGGTGGACTACACGACGAGTCAGTACCCGGAGGTGGACTACACGACATGACAACTCACAGAGGAGGTTGACGGATGAGAGCGTGGAGGAGGCTATCTGTACCTACCCTTCAGGTAGGATCTGTGGTGGATGACCCGGAGCTGCGCTATCTGTACCTACCATTCAGGTAGGATCCGAGGAGGATGACCCAGGAGTTGCTTCCTTTTTCCAGCTGTTTGTCTTTTTTCTGTTGTACCTTGTTCAGTTGTAGTCGTACTTTCTTTTGGGTTTGTATTCTGGCCCATTTACTTTTCAGCTTTTCTTTTGTACTTAGTGTTTTGCTTCCGCTTGTACTCTATGGTGCTTGTTTTCTTTTAAAAAGGAAATGCCTTCCCAGTTATCGGAATTTTTACGCCTTTGGTGCTAGTCGCCAGCCCCTGGCCTATGGAAGGCGGGCTTGGGGTAGTCACGGCATGGGCCCCGAGGATGGGTCGTGACAAATTGGTATCAGAGGAGTTCAGTTCTACCGCAGAACTTATAACTCTGATGTTTCTTTCTGTGAACCAATAGTGTTAAGAGTAACGAGTGTGGTTTTCAGTTCAGGGAGTCCAGTGTTGGTGCGGGCGGCCGACGTATCCATACACTAGGACCTGACAACTGATTTCCGACTTTGTGCACAAAAACACTGATTGCGTGTGTGTTTTCCAGAAGTTTTATTTAAATGTCAGCTCAAACCAGGTCAGCTCACTAGGTATAATCTTTTGACCGTGTCACGTTGTTTCATTCAGGATGCCTCCCCGTGGACGACCAGCTAGAACCCCGAGAGTGGTGCGTACTGACAGCCCGCTGAGTGACGAGGCCTCAGTACAGGGCCCTATCCCAGTTGAGGCACTATCGGAGGCACCAACGGTACTAAAACCTGTTGGGCCACCGATGCCACCATCCCCAGCAGCAGAGGATGCACGTCGCTTGAGCACACTGCATGAGTTCTAGCGCTAGAGGCCACCCAGGTTTCAGGGAGGGAAGGACCCGTAGGCAGCTGAGGATTGGCTGGAGGCTGTGGTGAGAGTCTTTAGGCTAGTGGGGACGCCGAGAGATTTCATGGTGATCCTTGCTGCCAGCCTTCTTCAGGCAGCAACAGGCAGATGGTGGAGCCTGATGCTTCAGATGCATGACGAGGCGACACTTCTATGTGCAGACTTCGAGAACCTTTTCCGGGCAGAGTTTGTACCAGCCACCCTTCGAGCGGTGCGTATGCCAGAGCTACTTCAACTGCGGCAGGGAAGCATGTTAGTGGCGTAGTATTCAGCGAGGTTCACAGACCTCTCGCGCTACTCCACAGATATGGTACGAGACCCGTTCTTTAGGGACCGAACCTTCGAGCAGGGGCTCAGGCGGGAGGTCAGAGCGTCGGTTGTATCGCACAACATTCCGACGCAGACAGGAGTGTTGGAGAGATCCCTCTTAGTGGAGAGTTTCCTTGCTGAGCAGTCTCCAGCAGCAGGACCCACCACTAGCCGACATGCGGCAGAGTCTTCTGTAGAGGGCAGTAGACAGATGACGCAGGGGTCCAAGAGGACCAGACCTACAGGTGGTCAATCGCGTGACTCAAGGTCGGTAGTGCGAGGCACCAAGGGAAGTGATAGAGACAGACCTGCCATGAAGTGTTACTCTAGCGGCGGAATTGGTCACATAGCACGTGACTGTCCGACCCGCCATGAAGATGACCAGTAGTTAAATGAAGAACCTCTGAGGCAGAGGCAGAGGTTCGATCAGGGCAGACCGCAGGGGACAGGAGGACATGGGAGAGCTCAACTTCAGGCAGCTGAGGCCTATGGTCATGGAGCTCCGGAAGCAGATGGACAGGAGAAGGACTAGCTTCCGACCTGGAGGCTATTGATCCTGTTGCTTCTGGTTTTGTTGATGTTTTTCTGTAGTTGCTTTGTGTCTTGTACTATGATCTGCAATAATAAAAATACACTTATCTTTGTTTCCTTTCCTGTCCTTTTGTTTGGTTGATACTAAGTGGTCTCGGTTAAGAATGTTGACTTGACCCTCACTTTCGAGATTTCTACTGAAGGAGACCTAGTGACCACACATTGATGCTGATAGTGTGACTCGACCCTTGGAGGCGAGAGTGACAGTTGGATCTCTTGGTAGTTACGTCGAGGCCTTACGACATCATCCATGACATGAATTCATCATTCATGTCAGGATTGACTGTATTAGGCAACGAATGTGGTTCATCCAGGGGATGAGACTGGATTTCTCTAATCGGAAATGAAGAAATCATAGCAGCTCTTGTGAGACTAGAGAAGGTCCAGGTCATCCAAGAGCGGATGAGGACGGCACAGGGCTGACAGAAGCATTATGCTGATAGGACTTGGAGGCCTCTAGAGTTCGAGGATGACCATCACGTCCTTATACGAGTCTCACCTCGACGAGGTTTACGGAGATGTGGCCAGGGATGCAAGTTATCTCCAAGGTTCAACGGACCTTTCTAGGTCCTCAGCTGGGTAGGATAGGTGGTTTACCGCTTGACCCATCCACTTCAGTTGCACTAGGTGCACGACGTTTTCCACGTATCTCAACTGAGGAGATACGTGCACGACCCGACGCACATCATTGACCATGGAGATCTTGACGTTGATGATGGGGCGAATTTTACGGAGGTTCCTGTGGGGATCGAGGATCGACATGAGAGGATCCTAGGATGACGGTTTATTCCTCTTGTTCACTTTCTTTGGCAGCACGGGAACCTCCAGGTGAGCACATGGGAGCGGAAGGCTCAAATGTGTGCTCAGTACCGCCTTTGTTTCCCTAAGTTTGTGGTGAAGCTTTAAGGGGACGTAAATCCCTGTGGTGGGAGTAATGTAAAGTCCTGGAAATTTCAAGGAAATTTTTTTCTTAATTTTCTTTAGAATTTTACAAGAACGCAGTTTCTGACGGCACCTGATTCCGAGGCCCGGTTTGCCCAGAATTAATTTCCGAAGTTTGGCTCGGGTACGTTCAGTGAACGAACGAGCGGGAATTTCTAACTTTGGAACCGGTGCCCGGAATCAAATTCTGAGGGCACCGATGAACTCGCAGCCCCGATATTTGCTTAAGGAGACCTTTTACGAGGTTACGTTTTATGCGGGTTGAGAGTTAGTTTTGGGGAAATTTAAATGAAGTTAAATAAATTGTGAAAACTCAATTAATTTTAAACCATGTTGGTTATATCCTCCCAAAGGGTGTTAAAGGTGGGACCCACATCCACTTAACCTCCCTTGATAGGATTAAGTGTGGTGGGGCCCACACGAACCCTAACTCCTCAACTCCCCTTTAAACTCCCAATAACTCCACTCAATTTAATTTTGACAACTTGAGTTTTAATTGAGATGAGTTATTGTTTTTAAAACTTTTGAAATTCAAAGAGGTGAATTTGTGTAAATAAAATAAGGCTTAAGCTTATTTTATTTTGGGTAGTTTTCTCTTGCCAACTTGAGAGAATTTGGGAAGCATTCTTCTTCTTCTTCAACCACGACGAAGAACATGAAGAACACTTAGGCTCTGACGAAGAACGCCGTCACCATAAGAAGAGAAAGACGTGCCGTCTCTTCTCTTTTTCGCAGCCGGTGTGTTTCTGAAGATCGACAACGCTGCTTCTTTCGATCTTCTTCCCGTGTCAACGAAAGGAGACGCCGCTTCCTCCTCGGACTTTCTTCGTCAGCTTACGAAGCTTCTCCAGCGACGATACCTCTTCAGACGCAGCTTGACGTCAACGGAATCAACGTTCGATTACCGCGACGCCCGACCTCCGCGACGCTTGTCTTCCGCGGCTTGTTGGCATGCTCCGCTCTTGAAACCGAAGTAGGGGAATTTTGTTATTTATTTAATTATCCAGTTCTTGATTCTAGCATGTCGAACTTCGTGGATAATCAAATAAATGCTGTCATTTAACGAGAGGGGGCTGGACCGCACAAACATGGCCGAACCCCCCTCCTTTGTTCATGATTGTTTCTTGAGGATGGAACGAGATGGCGTGGTGTCGTCGCACCACGCGGGTATCCTACGGCAAGTATTGCGCGGCGCTTTCGCGCCGCGCCGTGGAAAGAAATCCAATAACACGACGCCGTCGCGTCGCGTCAAAGAAAGTCGAAGGCGCCGCAGCCGGAGCGGGGCCGCGGCGGAGGGGAGTGGTGCCGTCGCACCGCGCCGGACATCATAGGCTGAGGCTGGTTCCGGGCCGCGGTGGAACAAGGTGACCGGCGGCCAGCCGGGCCGCCGGTGTCGGAAGCCGAAAGGGGACCGGCCCTTGCCGGTCCCGTTGAGGAGGAGCCGGCCGGCCAGGTCGGGCCGGCCGGAAATGGGAAAGCCGGGGGAATTAAATTCCCCCGGCCAGCACAAAACGGCCCCCCATAATGAGGGGGGGCCGCGGTTTCACAAGGGGGGGGGGGGGGGGGCAGGCGCCCCCCATTTTCTCAATCAGCTCGGCCGAAGGCCGAGCTGGCAGCGCGCCCAGCGCGCTGCCTTGAGCCGGACCGGCGCCTGGCCGGTCTGCCAGGCCGGGCCGGGCCGCGCCCAGCCGGGGCGGGCTGTGACGGGTCTGGCCGACCCTGTCCGGGGCGGGTCGACCCAGTTCGGGCCAGCCGGGGGGGTCTCGGGCCGGGTCGGCCCGGGCCCGAAACCCCCGATACCGAACTTTTTAGGTTCAAATGCCGATAACTCGGGATACAGACCTCCAAATGACGTGACGTCAGCGGCGATGCGATCCTTGGATCGAGACGGTCATTTTGTTATATCGCACTCAAGGTTTCGGATTACTTTGAGTTCATCCAGGTTGGTTCGTACACGAAACCAACCGGGCCCTCGGAGCGGAAACACTCATATCTTGAGCTACGGACGTCCGATTGACATGCCGTCAGCTTTGTTGATTTCCTCTAAGTGAGATGGATTTTTTGGCTTACTCCAATCAAGGTTTGGATTCCGTCGGAGTGCGGTCGGGTTGGTTCGCTCACAAAACCAATCGGGCCCCTCGAACAAAAAAGCCAATAACTCACAGATCGGGCGTCCGATTGACGCGCCGTCTGTCTCGTTGTTTTCCTCTTGATAAGATGGAACTTTTGGCATACTTCACCCGAGTTTTGGTTGCTGTTGAGATACGGCCGGGTTGGATTGTACCCGAAATCCAACCAGGCCCCTGGAACGGAAAAGCTGATATCTTTCTAACCGGACGTCCGTTTGACAAACCGTCAGTGGCGTTGTTGATCATGTTGAGAAACAGTCTCTATGAGTATACCCTTTGAGTGTTCGAGGTATAATTGAGTTACGGCTGGACTGGTTCGCACACAAAACCAACCGGGCCCCGGGGATGAAAATGCTAATAACTCGCAGACTGGGCGTCCGATTGACGCGCCGACTCTTGCGTTGAGACCCCTATGACGTGGCGATCCTTTGAGATACTTCTTAGTGGGACTTTGAGATACTTGGAGTATCGTTTTGTAGCTCGTGGAGCGGACCCTCCCAGAGAAAAGCGTACGGAGTACGAAGACCGTGTAGCCGGCAGAGACCTGAAGACTGCTTGTCTGATTCGATTCGGAGTGACTTACGTAGCCCAGTGGGAAGCACTAATTTGTGAGGTGGCAGACCCACAGCGGAGAAGCACTACTATGTGAGGTGGAAGACCCGCGGTACTCGACAGGAGGAGTACCTCTGTAGGCTATGAGAGGGGAGCACTACTGTGTTTGGGTGGAAGACCCCGGCGGAAAGCACTACTATGTGAGGTGACAGGCCCGCGGTACTCGACAGGAGGAGTACCTCAGCAGTCTTAGGTTAGTGAGCAGTACCTCGGAGTTGTGGCAGGAACATTGTACACTCCAGAGACGGAGCTTTTCAGTAGTTACGGTTTTGATAATGAAAATCCTGGTTTGAGCTGAGACTTTTGACCTTTGTGTTTCCTCATGATTGAGATGGGTCACTTGATAACTTAGGTATATGTATGGTCATATACCAGGGTAGTGGTTATCCGTTGATTTCACAATCCTTGTGTTTCCTCATGATTGAGATGGGTTACTTGATAACTTAGGTATATGTGTGGGCATATATCTAAGTAGAGGTTATCTATTGAGATCTTCTTGTGGTTATCCTTGTTGGTTTAGTGAGACCTTGAGGGTCTCGGGGTCCCTACAGAGTATTGTTATACTCACCCCTGCACGGGCTATGCCCGCACCTCGTTGTGTTGGTTGCAGAAGACGGGCAGTGATGACGGAGGCCGAGTGTTCGAGGACTGGTCGGTACCCGGAGGTGGACTACACGACGATTCAGTACCCGGAGGTGGACTAAACGACATGACGACTCACAGAGGAGGTTGACGGAAAAGAGCGTGGAGGAGGCTATCTGTACCTACCCTTCAGGTAGGATCCGTGGTGGACGACCAAGAGCTGCGTTTTCTGTACCTACCCTTCAGGTAGGATCCGAGGAGGACGACTCAGGAGCTACTTCCTTCTTCCAGCTATTTTTCTTTTTGTTGTTGTACCTTGTTCAGTTGTAGTCGTAATTTCTTTTGGGTTTGTATTCTGGCCCATTTACTTTTTAGCTTTTCTTTTGTACTTAGTGTTTTGCTTCCGCTTGTACTATGTGGTGCTTGTTTTCTTTTACAAAGGCAATGCCTTCCCAGTTATCGGGATTTTTACGCCTTTGGTGCTAGTCTCCAGCCCCTGGCCTATGGAAGGCGGGCTTGGGGTAGTCACGGCATGGGCCCCGAGGACGGGTCGTGACATAGGGCTCCAATCATCTATTTGGAGATTGTTCACCCCTGAATATGTGGAATAATGGCGAGGTTTGGGTCCTCCAAATAGTTAATTATTTGAATAGACACATGAGATGTTGAGTATTGATGATGTACTATTGTAACAGTTTTCAAACTCATTGTTCTAAGTAGGGTTATAGATATGAATATTCCCTTTCTCTCTCATATATGTTTCTTGTTGAGCATATCTAGGTTTATTTTCATTTTGGTTTTTACCTCTTATATTTATTGACATACCTTCATTGTGAGGATTTGACTAATTATATGTTTTATTTTTTCACTCCATCTTTAGTTTTTAGGGTTTCCTACTGGGTATGTATATAATCACCCCTTTATTGGATTTTCCCACATGTGTCTGGTCATAGGAAGATTACGTACAAGTCAGTGGTTATTTCATTGGAGCAAGGAGATACTCACGTGCATAGACCACATATACTGGTCAGGCTTAGTGATTTTGTTCCGACTCTCTCAATATTTACTTTTCTATATATTTTAATGTTGGGACATCTTTTATGGTTGGGCATGCATTTTTTCCCTTTACTTTTCAGATTACACCATCATACTCTTTTATATTCCCAAGAGGTTATTACATGAATGACTTTTAATCTGTATGATATTGTCTTTTATTATTATTCATATAAACTTATGAATGAAAATGGCTGGGTGTGAGTGTATAGGTACATTAGGAAAATACCTCCCATTTTAGTTATGTATTTAGATGATTTTCTATACCCCTAGCCTATGGAGGTGAGCTTGGGGTAGGTGTGGCTTGGCCTTCCGTCCACCAGGAGAGCCACAGTGGGTTAGGACATGATATATTGGCATCAAATGGAATAACTAGTCTTCAATATTATGAAACTGCATGGGTTTAAGGTTTAAGTTCTTCCTTGGGTTGGGGTTTAGTGTTAGAACCATGTTGGGGATTGGGTTTGGACTTAGGGTAACAATGTGAAAGTGTATTCCGCATGAATTTCAGGATATAGAACCGAACGTTGGTGCAGTGACCAATATGTCCATACAACAGGACTCTGAAAACCCTCTAGTCAACTCGGCATACTGAGAAATTGGTAGATGAGATCAATGGAACATGCATTATATATGATCAAGTACTTATAAATTTCCTTCTTGAGTCAGCTTCCTAGATATTCTCATTGACCATGGTATGTATTGATAACTTTCAGGATGATTCTGCGATGACATCCAGTTTAGATTTCAAGACAACAACATGATGATGACTGGTTGAGTGATGATGCCTCAATTAAGGGACACACCCATGAGGTGTTATATTTAGGTGGGAATCAAGAAGCTATGCCATCTATTAAGTAGAACATGTATTCTTATTTAGATTAGGTTGATGATATCCCTCATGTTGATCAATTGATTACTTGAGCAGGGAAGGATGATGGTGAGTGTAGGATTAATGTGTTACATGAGTTCCAATGAAGGAGACCATTGAGGTTCCATAATGATACATTCCCTAAGGTATTAGAGGTTTTAATCAAGGTAGTGGTCTAGGTATTTCAACTTATGTTGATCCCGATTGATCATATGTTTTCATTGGAAACTAGCCTTCTCTATAAAGCAACATTTAGATCCAGAGGTACCAATAAATAATGATCCTATGTTTAGTGAACATCACAAGTTTTAGAGATAGAGATCACCCATGTTTTTTAGTGACTTAGGACCCCCTTCTTGTGTATTTGAGGTGTGGTGCAAGCTTGAGGTGTGAATAACCCACATGGATAAGACATATCCTGATGTTGGTAGTGGAAATGAGAATTTTACAAGGTGATGTGGGGGATCAGTAGAGCCCTGTGTTGGTGATTTTCAATATGGCTTCAGACATGAAGGGAAGAGGGATACTACCCCCACCAAGAAACATTCATTTGATGTGATATAAAATTTTTGGGTGAGTTAGTTCTGTAATAAAGTAGATAATATCGATGTGTGGAGGATTAGTT
Source organism: Viscum album (assembly GCA_963277665.1). Taxonomy (NCBI): domain Eukaryota; kingdom Viridiplantae; phylum Streptophyta; class Magnoliopsida; order Santalales; family Viscaceae; genus Viscum; species Viscum album. The sequence continues at coordinate 1,418,420,690 of OY728129.1, read as the reverse complement.
CCTTTGATTTGTTTATTTGTGGTCTTTTTGATGTGCTAAGGTGTTAGAGTGATACCTTATTGAGTTGAATAGGTGGGAAAGGAAATGAATAGATTCAGTTTGTACGAGATTGTGGATTTGTGGATTCAAGTGTGGTTTGGGGTACGACATGTGTCTCCACTTCTCTAGTTGCAGTTATAACATAGAGTCTTAAGGAACATTTCCCTGAATGTGAACCCTATTCAAGACCTAGAGATACTAGTGGGGTCCTTTTTCATTTATTTTATGATATAGGATCCTATAGAGAGGATCAATGATCACACGTTTGTACCGAGAGTGTGAATTGACTCTGAAATGAGAGAGATGGAGCATTTCATGGAATCTTTATATAGAGGTAGTGGGACCATATGATGTTTTCTATAATATGGTTAGGTCATTTATGAATCATTCTCAGATGATTTCTACAAGTGAGTTTAGGAGTGATTCAATTTTTTTGGGATTGATTTTGCCTCATTTTATAAGGAGTGATCCCCGAGCATGGAAGGATGATGTCATTTGCAAGAGGTTACAACTTATTTCTTATCTATTTTTCAGTATTATCCTTGGAGCAGAAAATCCTATGAGCGTTTAGTTTCCATAAATAGTGGTGGAGTATGAGGGTTTCAACCGTAATGATGTGCTTGGTTTACCTTACCATTAAGGGTTTTCTTTCTACATGGACTTTCACTAGGGATGAACTGATATCTACACTAGTATATCGGATAACCCCATATAGCTGTAAGAGTTAGAGGTATGATGAGAAGAGTCTATATATAAAAAGATTCATAAGACCCAATGTGTTTTTTAGGAATCCTTGTGTTTTTCTCCTAATAGGTGGATGGGATCTTGAGTTCAGTTGTAGACAGACATCACCCAAACTATGTGACTATCTGAGAGGACTATCCACCCATGAGAATCAATGACCTATTTTCCCATTGGATGGAGGATAAGGGGATCTTGAAGTTTGATTTAGTATGGGTTATCACTAGATCCAGGTTTGATAGGTAAATGTAATAAGAGTGGGTTTCTAGAGCCATTGTGGTTGCTCTGAGTTCTTGGTGATACTATTTGTCATGTTTAATTCCATTGTTGAGTTCAAAAAACTTATGAGCCAAATAATTAACCTTTATTGGATCATTTTGTGGTAGTCTTATTTGATGGTAACCTTATGTCATTTGTTTCAGAGTCAGGACACACGAGGCATAGGTTGTTGGTGCTAGTGATGATTTTGAAAGGGGTGTAGTCCATCTAGGGGTGGATGAGAAATGGTCATAAAATTCCAGGAGTCCTTTTGTGGACTTATGAAGGTGGAATTTTATGTTTGATGAGGGTTTCATCTATTCTGAGATATCTCACCATGTCTAGGATCACTAATATTTAGTTAGGATGAAAAACTATCTCTAAGGATCTTATGAACATTTTACTATTTCTATGTCGGGTAAGTGAGGTGGTGTCCCTTATAACCTCATAACTATTATAGTTTTGGTTTCATAGAGTTATCCACCTATTGTATCTGAGGAGTTATATGCACAAATCATTTTACTATACTGATCTGGGTAATCTGAGCTGTGATAGTGGAGTTTCCTTTTTTCAAGGAACTATTGGAGTTGAGAACCTCTAGATAAAGAAAGTTCATGGAATGTGTTTTTATTGAGTTCACATTTACCAGAAGCATGAGAATCCATTGAGGGAGATCATGGGAGTGGGAGAGCCAGATACAGGCTCAGTATCCCAACTTAGTTTCTTAGTTTTTACTTTTTGTGGATGAAATGTTTTGAAGAAGGAAATAATATAGTGAACCTAGTTTTTTCCTGTAAGAATTTAGAATATTAATTAGAATATTTTCAGATCAAGGCACTGAGATGACAAATGATTTAGATGTCCTATGAGTCCAAAATAAATTTTATAAAAATATTATAGGAATTTTATATCACGTGCATATAGGTTTCTAGAAATAGTGGAATAAATACCTTAATGAGCTTTAGATAAGAAATATGAGACCAGAATTGAATCCAAAGAGTATGTTTTACCCTTGGCATGACCTAAAGTTGGTTATAAAAGGATGTTCAGATGAGAAAACCAATGATGAGTATGTTGAATTAAAATAAATAAATAAATAAATTATTTGTTTTATTAAATGAATTAATTAAATCCTCTATAAATTTATCTTATGATGGGTTTTCAAGAGTTATCCACATAACCCTTCCTAGATCTAAGAGGAGGAGGAGAGTGTTCTTTATTGGAAGATCTACATTTAATGGTTAATGACTATTAGATAGTGGATAATCATGAGAAGAATGATGAACACAACGTGATCATCACATTCATCACTAGTAGATGATTTAGTCACTAATGATCAATCCAGAATCAACATGGGGATTTTCAATTGTGGTTTCTATAACCTTTGATTAAAATATGGAGCATGGATATTTTCTTCTTTTGATATTTGATAATTCTTTTTCTCATGAGACTTTAAATTTAATTGATTATAGTCATCAAGTATATTTTCTATATCATTGAACATGTTATCATCCAATTTATATAATCATTAGCCAATGATGGTTCACATTGTTCTTATGATTTCCCCCTCTTCGTTCAACACATTATTGACCATTGGCCAACAAGGATGTGGTTGAACTTTACTAGGGCGGGTTCAAGCATGGTTGAATGCCCAAATTCATTACAATTTCATGAATTACATGCACATAGATGATTTTTGGATGTATTTATGAGAGATCATGATAGGTTTTTATCAACAGATCAAATTATTACAACGGGTGTAGGTTCATGATTGAGGGTGCGATTGAGGTGTGACAAAGATAGTGGGTGATCAGAGGTGGTTTGAGATCGAATCAGGAATCCCCATTTTCCCAGTTGATGCATGATGATGATGTAGAGTGAGATGAGATCAATTCTGAGAAAAGACCGTGCACAAGGTTTCATGGAAGAAGTTGTTTAGTGTGAACATGATGGTGGCTGGACATGAATCTCTGATGATGTGGTTGGATGTGGTCGTTGTAGTGGTGATATTATTATTTTTTATAATAATAACAAAATTAAAAAAATGTTTTATTAATTAAATTAAATTTTTAATAAATGGGATTCATAATTTAGGAATAATTTCTTCTCAATTTAGAATAAATATTAATTATAACAATTAAAATGAAAAATAAATGAAAAAAATAAAGGAGACCCCAAGGAGGATGGGGCCTGGTGCACCGTGATTTAGAGGTGGTGTAATACAACTTATTTTCATTTATGTTATATATTTATAATAATAATATTATTGATTTATGAAAACAATAAACAAATAAGGGAGACAAGGCACTTTGATGCAGGAGGCACCTTGCCCAAGTCACGTACTACAAAGAAGGAGGACCCTTTTGAGTGTGAATCATTTGAGAATATAGGGTTTTAAAAAAATTATAAAATTTTATTATTATTATTTTTGTTGTCAAAACTTTGATGTTTCCATAATTTGTCCATGTGACATTGGATTGACATGCTATTAGTGGCATTGTGACCCTAGCATTGAGACTATTAAGTTAAGACCAATTTTGGATACCTTTTTTAGGCTTGCAGCTTGTGTCTATGAAGAACCTAATAAAAATAATTATATAAAAATATTATTATTGTTGTGGGATCTTATATCAGATGTATCTTCTTTATATGGGGTCATATTGAAGAACCATATATGAAATCACAACCCTGATATTATGTTGGATTTTTTGAGACCAATATTGGGAGTTTAACTCAAACTCATGGGTGGGGACCTCGAATCATCATTAATTCATTATACAGTGAATTGTATCTTTCTCACCAGGAGTTCGATTTAGGAAAGTAAATAGACCATCCCGATATTTTTTATGTAAGGATCAAAATGGTGTGATCCATCTTTCCATCCATGTACATTTGTGGTGATATATTAGTGGTTTGAAATTTTAGCTCGTTGTACTGACAATGAGCGTCGTGTGTTCATCAGGCTTTTGGATGAGACATGTCATGTAGTTATGTTACACTTAATGTAGTACAAAATGGTTAGAAATACACCTGATTGTGGAGACATGTCATGTTATAGGAGTGGGTCAACATGTCACGCATACCCTTTACATTTTGTGAACTTATTTATGAAACTTATACCTATCGTGTCTCCTTTGTTCAGACTCAAATTTTGGAAGGTGAGTAGCTTATCCTGAGATTTGTTTCCCGTAGAATGCGAAGGTGGCCTTATTATTAGATTTTGAGATAAGGTATGATATTTTCCTAGAATGATTCTTTTTTAGGTGGTTCTCGATGACTGAAGTGATTGTAATGATCATTAGAGTGGTACCCCAAATGGAATTAGGGAATATATCCTCTATCCACTTAGTGGTACCCCCTTATGTACTAGGGCGCAATTACTCTATCTACTACGTGGTACCCCCTAATATACTAGGGCATGGTTCCTCTACCTAGTGAGTGGTTCGCCCTGATTCACCCAGGTGTATGTCTTTTATCTACTAAGTGGTACCCCTCCCCCCTGATGCACTATGGCATGAGTCATCCACCTACTGAGTGGTACCCTATGACGCACCAGAGTGTGGTTCCTCTACCTACTGAGTGGTACCCCATGATGCACTGGGGAAAAGTCCTCTATATAATGAGTGGTGCCTCCTGAAAAACCAGGGAATGGGTCTTCTAGCTACTATGTGGTATCCACATGAGCCACCTTGGCATAGGTCCTCTACCTATTGAGTGGTACCCCCTGATACAACATGGCACTGATCCTATTCCTACTAAGTGGAACCACTTGACACACTAGGGAATGAGTCCTCTACCTGGAGATTGATCCCCCTCGACTATACTATACAATTGAAATGTGTGGGTCCTACACATAGTTACTTCTTCGGATAGACACATGAGATGATGGAAATGATGATCAACATTTAAACTATTGGTATAATCATTATTATAAGATGATCTATGGATATGTAGAACCCATTTCTCTCTTATTTAAAATTCTTGTTGAGTATATATGGGTTTTTTCATTATGGTTGTTGTCTCATATACCGATTGACATACCTTCGTTGTGTTGATCTGGCTACTTTAATCTTGTCTTTTATCATTCCCACTTCAGTTTTTAGGGCATCCTACTTGGTATTTATATACTCACTCCTGCATGGGATTTTCCCACTCATGTCAAGTCTTATGTTGACTATAGACTGGTTTATGGTGATTTCAAAGGAGTATAGAGATAATCGGGTGAATAGACTATATATGGTGCTTAGGGTAAGAGTTTTGGAGTCTGTCTCTCTTGGCATTTACATTTCTAGTTATTTTAATGTTGGGACATATTTTTTGGTTGAGCATGTATTTTTTTTATATTACACTATTTTATTCTTTTCAATTCCCTAGAGGTTATTACATGCATGACTTTTACTCTACATGTTATTATATTTTACTATTATTCCAATGCACTTCTATGTGAAGAAGGTTGAGGGTGTGTGTATAGATACATTAGGAAAATACCTACCATTTTAGTTATGTATTTTAGTTCTAGTCCCCGGCATTTGTCCTATGAATTCAAGCTTGGGGTAGTTTCAGATCAACCTTCCACCGACCAAGCAGGACCCATGGGGTTGGGTCATGATAAAAATTACTAGAGAATACCCTCTTAAACTCATCCCATTCCATGGATTCAATTAAATACTCATGACCCATATTATTAATAATGTTACACCATTGATATACTTCACCCTCTAAATGATAAATAGACAAAATTAAATTTTCATGCTTTGTGTAGGAACCCATATCTTTTTTTTCTCGTATGGATCTTGTTTAATAGTGTTTTTGAGAAAAAGAGGAGTTTTTGGAAATTTAAGGAGTACACACCGTGTACTTAGGAGTACAGGTCATGTACCTGGATTCCATAGGTAGCCATGCCTTGGCCGTGTAATGGCCGATTACATGGCCGTGTGGGGTGACCTGGAGACCACCTAAACTGGAGGCCAGTTAAGGAATGTACACAACATGTACATTAAATGAAAATGATGTGTACTTTTGTTTTTTATTTGTTAAATTAGACCAGGATCACGTATCGTTTACATAACACCAGTATTTTGTCTTCATCTCATCCATGAGCGAACAAAGTTGATGATTATTCTCCATGACCCCGAACCGCCATCCATTCTCCGAATCAAACTCTGTTGGTTGCGTTGGAATCATATCAGTGAGTTCTTCCTTCTTCTAGAGACTCATACCTTTTTTTCCACTATTTCATGAGATATTATAGGTTGAAAGTTTTAGACATTTTTTTTAAATCAATGGAATTCTAGGTCGAATAAAATGCTGGGATTAAACTATATCGATAATACACCATTGAGGTAGGTGGTTGTGCCTTTCCATAGCTGTATTTTAGTTATATGCGAAAAAGTTCCCAATAACATAGTTTAAGGTTTTGAGAGTTTAGTGAATTTTATCCTATAATGACTTCTATGACATGGTTTCTTGAGTTAGGGATCTTGATTTAGAATAGGGTTTAATTACCTTGCTATGGATGTGTTTTCCCTTGTTTGATTGTTTTAGCCACTAGGTCCAGAAACGACTATTAGGATGCTTTTTTTCTAGGCATAGTGTTTTTAAGATGGTGTGATATTATTTGATATGTTGTGATATGTTTTTTAGTAATTTAGCCAATTATTATATTGTGATTTACTTTGGATACTGCATATTATTTGTGAATTATTGACTTACATAGGTCTGTGGGAACCTGGGGTAGTTAGACCATAGGGGGAATGGATGATGAGGGCTCCCCCAGAGTTTCTATTATACTTTTCACATTGCGAGACCATTGGGGGGATGGACGTAAGTGCTCCCTTAGAGTGTTTCTAGTTCCACATTGCGAGACTACAAGGGGAATTTGGCGTTGAGTGCTTCCTAAGAGTTTCTATAGTTTACCGTTAGGAGAATACAAGGGGAATTGATGGTGAGTGCTTCCTCAAAGATTCATTATAAAGATAAACTAGAGGGGATAGACTGCGAGAAATTTCAAGAGGGTTGCTTGATATTGTTTGGTTGTTTATTTAATAAATGTAAATGAATGTAGTTGAAACTGTTGGATTGTTTACTTTTGAGTACTTCCTTTTTTATTACTTTATTTTGTATATTTCCTTCCATATATAATCACTGATATTTAGGCATAGATATTTGCATTGTTTTCTATTGGGATTTGTCTCACACCCTGTTTGGGTCATGCTTTTGGGCCCAAATAGATTACATTATTACAGGTATAGATAGAGGAAAGTGCCCTTCAACATCAGGTACTTGATTGTTGTGTAGTTAGAGAGCATTTGACCAAGCTAAGGTTTGTGATGATGTTGGAGCTATGTACCTCTTTTCCTTGTGCTTTGGTTTAGTAGTATATTATAGTATTGTAATTTTTTGGATGTTTTCCTAGACATATGTGACAAGCATCATTTATATATTTTCCCCAGTTGTTTATCTACTTGCAGTCTTCCACTGTTTATAGTTTCTTGTTATTATTACTTCTTTTGCTACTGTTATACATTTACTTTCACTATTTCACCTATCCATTGAGGGCATAGTTTCCACACTATCACATCCAAGGCCCTCACTGCTAGTCAACAACCTCTAGCGTTATGGGAAATATGCTTGAGGCCATGTGACTAACCAGGTATGAGGCACCTCTGGGTGACACCTGGAACTGGGATGTTACAAAGTGGTATTAGAGGAATTCTTTTCTTCTTTATTTACTATTTAGAGCCTATAGATAGGGATAGGAAGAAATAATTAATTGGTAATAATCATTTCCCGAGAGTTTCTAACTTATGTAAAGGGAAAAGATAATTTACCTCAATTATTTCAATTTTTCTGGTTTTTCAATTATTACAGTTGATTTGATTTCACCGTTGGGTGATTCACATGTTTTGGGTTATTATCGTTGATATTATTGAGGTTTTATTACTATTGAATCCCGATTAGATGAGGGTATTCCATCTCATGCATCATATAGGCACCTAATAAAGATCACATGTCATGCATTCTTGTCATTCCATTTAGGGTGCATTATCAATTTCATGCTATTATGATCGATTTTGAGCTAGATATGCATGTTGTTGTGATAGATTCCTTGATAGAATATCGACTGTTTGATAGTGTATTTCTTATTGTGTAACGTTTTTTTTGAATGAGCGACAAAATTTGGTCCCTGAGGTGTTATGGACCCTCATAGACCATAATTTGTTGGATCATGTATTTATTGCATTGTTATACCCTATGAGATACATGTATATGATGCCAAGCATTGATTCGAAGGGAGTATTGGCCCCCATGGATTATAATTTGGCACTTTAATGTTTGTTTCAGTGTTTTTATGGGTTACAGATTAGTTTCTGAGGGTTAATATCTAGATAATCCTAGAATACATGGTCTGTATTGATGAATACACAACATCTATCTTTCTGTTTGGGAAGGAAATGATTTTCTTAAGTACATGCCGTGTACTATATGTACAAACCGTGTAATCCTTGACCATCTGACTAACTATGTGAGAAGGAACATGAGGTTGGGAAATAATTAGTGGAACACACCGTGTACCATAAGTACATGAAGTGTTGTTGAGGCCTTGTGTCCAGCCGTGTGAATAATGAAAAGGGTGGATGAAATTCATCTGGTACATGCTGTGTTTGGAATAAACATTCCTTGTAGAGTCAGCTGTGTCTCTGACCAGGTGGCTAAATACAGGGGCGATTAAAACCTAAGCGGTACATGTCATGTCTGGCACAAACACGCTGTGTAGTTTTGTTCTAGGAGAGACTATGTGGTTTAGTTGTGTAGAGGAACTCAGGAAGGGGGGAAGGATTCAAGTATATGCTGTGTAAATGGAGAACATGCTATGTGTATGGGATGTTATGTGACTAGTTTTTTGATATGTACACGCCCATGTAAATACTTGAGGGAACATGACATGTAGGGGTTATACACACTGTGTATCCATGTTTTGAAGAACTAAAATTCTTTCTTCAACATGTTCTATTCATGCAATTCTATGTTTCCATCCTTGATAATATTGAAGTGAGGTGTTCTCTTGACCTTGCAGAGTCATTCCATCGAGACGTCCTCCAGTTGTACACTAGAATCAGGTCAATGATCAGACACCGAACATGGTAGACCAAAGACTATAAATATATCCTCCCATCATACCTATATTGTAACCAACCATTATTCTAGACATAGGTGTTGATGTACAATTTTGAGAAGGATTCACGGGGTTTATACATACATTATAGGGAGCACCGAATCCTTCCCTATCTATGGTAGAGTTGACACAAGTTTTTCTGCAACAACATCCTCCCACCTTCTCAAAGGAAGGAGGACCTTAGGTAGTTGATTCATGGTTGGAATCCATGCTATCGACCTTCGAGCATCAGGAAAAACCTCCAGAGTGGAGGATGAATCTCGCTATATACATGTTTCGGGATTCTTCCAAGATATTGTTGAATGTGATTTCACAAGCAGGGAACCAACATGGTATGTCTTGGGAAGAGTTGCAACATACCTTCTATGTCACGACCCGTCCCCCAGGGCCTATGCCGTGACTACCCCAAACCCACCTTCTAGAGGCTTAGGGCTGGAAACTAGCACCAAAGGGATAATTACCTAAAAATGGGAAGGCATTGCCTTTATAACCTATAAACACACACACAAGAAAGTACACAACTAGACGAAACACCAAGTAAACTATATAAAAAAAGAGTGCTGAAAGAAAAAGGGGCTAGAATACAAGCCCAAATGGAAAGTAAAAGTACAACTGAAATGAAATAAAACTGAAGAAAAAAATAAAAGACAACTATTGGATCGTCCTCTGAGGTTCCTACGTGAAGGGTAGGTATAAATCACCTCCACAGTACTCCACAAACGTCTGTCTCCTCCGCGTATCGACACGCCGTATGGTCCACCTCTGGGTACCGTCTAGTCTTGGTACTCTCAGCCTCAGTCTGCACTACCCATCATCTGCATCCAACACAACAAGGTTCGGGCATAGCCCATGCAGGGGTGAGTATAACGATACTCAGTAGGGACCTGAAGACCCTCAAGGTCTCACAAAAATCCACCAAGGATAAACCAAAAAGTAAGAAATCAACAGATAACCCTAATTAGGTATATACCCATACATATACCTAAGTTATCAAGTGATCCATCTCAATCATGAGGAAAACACAAGAAAAAATGACTTAGCTCAAACCAGGATTTTATTCAAGGGGGTAGTATCAAGTAACATCCCTAGTCACATTTTTGAAACCCTGATTGCTGGAGAACTCTTCCTCTATCGAGTACAGTGGGCCTACCGTGACACCAAGCACGCTTCCCACTAACCTTGGACTGTTGAAGTACTCCTCCTTTCGAGTACCATGGATCTGCTGCATCACTAAGAGCGCTCCCTACTGTGGATCTACTGTGTCACCAAGCGTGCTCCACTTATAGCTTGTTGAGGTAATCTTCCTGTCGAGTACCATGGGTCTGCCGCGACACCAAGGCGCTCCCCATTGTGGGTCTTCCGTGACACCAAGGCTCTCCCCAATGGGCTATCCGAGTCACTCAGAGTAATAAAGGTCATCAGTCGTCAGGTCTCATCCAGCTACAAGGTATCCACACAATGCTTGTTTCCCTCCGAGAGGATCCTCTCCACGAGCTACTGGTCGATACTCGAACTATCAAGGAGTACCAAAAAGAAGTATCTCATATGTCTGCCATGTCATAGGGGTCTCAATGCAATAGACAACGCATCAAACAAATTATCAGTCTGTGAGTTATTAGCCTTTTAGTCCTAGGGTCCAGTGGGATTATTTCTCGATCCAAACTGAACATACCTCAAATATACCCAAAACATTAGTAGGGTATAGTCAAAGGGACCATCTCACTCCAAAAATTCATGTTCCCCTGACGGTTCATCAAAAGGATGTCTGGTGCCAAAGATATGGCCGAAAGAGTGTAAGTGGTTTGTAGTGGGCTCGGGTCCTGTCCGACTTAGTCAGCCTGACCCGACCCGACCTGGCATGGGTCGACCCGGTTCAGGTCATCCCGGTCTGACCCACTAGGTCAGGCCTGACTCGTTGGAAGGTCTGGTAGGCCGAGGTGGGCTGCGGAGCCCGTGGGGGGCCGCGATACTGCTCGACCGCGGTGGTGTCGCGAGGGTGCGGGGCCGGTTCGGCTGGGGCGCTGTGAGGGGCGCGGGCCGGCTCTGCCAGGGCGCTGCGAGGGTCGTGGTCCAGTTTGGATGGGGTGTATTGAGGGGTGCGGGATGGTTCGGTCAGGGCGCCGTGAGGGGCGTGGGCCATTTCGGGAGGCCGGTGGGTGGCATGAACTGGGGCGGTGTGGCCAGCGGAGGGAGCGGCCGGGGTGGCGCGACCAGCGGGTGGCAGGGCTAGGGTAGCGTGGCCAGTGGGTGGCGTAGCTGGTGGGTGGGGCGCCCGGCGGGTGGCTTGGCTGGTTGGTGGTGTGGCCGACGGGCAGTACGGCTGGGGTGGCTCGGCCGGCCAACGCAGGGCTGGTTCGGCCGGTTCGGCAGGAGCGTTGTGGGGGCGGTGTGGGCACGGTGGCCATGGGTTGTGGCGTCGTTGCCTTCTTTGCCTTCCTTCATTTCGAAGAACACCACAAAGAAGAACGACGGAGGGGGGTCGGGCCATGTTAATTTTTCCCGCACCCTCCATGTTTAGAGTGGTAGCATACAGTTCACAAGAACGAAGGTAAGATCTTAAACCATGATCTTTCATAATTTTCTCATTCCCAATCCTACACAAGAGACTAATGGAGTACCTAGAAAGTTATAAATTAATAGAATTAAACCCCTACCTTAGGTTGATACATTGACGGAGTCGTGGGGAAGAAGACGAATCATTGGGAAAAAGACGGACATCATTGTTTTCCCCGATCGTTGGTTTGTGCGTCGGTTCGTCGTAACCGAAGACGTCCTACGTCGGAGGAAGTCTCGAGGAAGAAGGTCAAAGTCTGGGTTGGCGTTCTTCATCGACGTTCTTCATTGGAATAATGTGTTCATTGTTCGTAGAAATAGTTCTTCATTAGAGAGATTTTCTCCCAAGGCTCCACTAAAAAGAAAATATCCAAATGATGTGTTCTCCCCCAACTTTAATCATTGGCACAAATTCAAAATATCCTAATTAAACACCTAGTTTGTCAAATTTAAATAAGGTTGGTTGGCATAATTAATGTGGAGGAATCTCTAGAGGCTCCTCCACATTAAGGGGGGGGGGGGGTTTAGTGGTTTCTTCACCCCCATTAATAGGGGTCAGGGGGTCCCTTCCCCTAAATTCAATTTGGGAGGTTACTTAAAACTATGTTGGTCCCCACCACAATTAAACATGAAGAGGAGGTTTAGTTCCGGTGGACCCCACCTCTGAACATCCACATGGGAGGGTGGTTATAATAAAATAAAATAAAACGTGTATTTATTTTATTTATTATTTCCACGAAAAACCCAAAGACTTACTTTCACCCTTGACCATCTACCATCGAGGTGAAAGTATTCTTAAGCGAATACCGGTGCTATGAGTTAAAAAGTTCCCTCAGATTTCAATTCTGAGCACCAGTTAAAAATTTTGAAAAACCCGTTCGCACGTTTATTGAACGTACCCAAAAAAAGTTCAGAAATTCATTTCGGGCACCCCAGGCCTTGGAATCATGCGCCGTCAATTTTCACATACTCGTAATGTTCCCATATATTTAAAAAAAATTACATGGAAATTCTGGGTCATTACATTCTCCCCACCTTAGGCTTTACGTCCGCGTAAGCCACAACTCAGACTAAGGGAACAAGTGGGGGGTACTGAGCACACATCTGAGCCTCCCGCTCCCATGTGCTCTCCTGGAGGTTCCCGTGCTGACAGAAAATGTTCTCCAGAGGTATCGACCATCCATGAAGGACCATATCCTATCGATCCTCAATATCTATGGGAACCTCTGTAAAATTCGCCCCATCGTTGACGTCTAGCTCTCCATGTTCGATGATATGATAAGGGTCATGCACATTTCTCCTCAACTGGGATACGTGGAAGATGTTGTGAACCCAGTGTAATTGAGGGGGAAGAACTAAGCAGTATTCTACCTTGCCAACTCTGATGAGGACCTAAAAAGGTCCGATGAATCTCGGAGATAACTTTCCACCTCATCCCAATCTCTTCAGACCTCATCGAGGTGAGACCTGTAGAAAGATGTGGTCGCCATCCTCAAACTCTAAAGGTCTCCATTTTCTGTCATCATATGACTTCTTCCTGTTCTATGAAGTCTTCATCCTCTCTTAGATGATTGCACCTTCTCAATGGTAGCCCGTACCATCTCTTGTCCCACTAGTGCTGACTCCCCAGGGTCAGTCCAACACAAGGGTGATCAACAAGGTCTCACGTATAACGCCTCGAAAGATTCCATCCTAATGGTGGAGTGATAGCTATTATTGTATGCAAACTCCACCAAAGGTAAGTGATCCTCCCTGTTACGACTGAAGTCAAGGACACATGCACGCATCATATCCTCGAGGTTATGAATGGTACACTTAGTCTGAAAATCCATCTGAGGATGGAAGGTGGTGCTCAAATGAAGCTATATCCCAAAAGTATCCTACAACCCCTTCCATATCCGGGAAGTAAAACCTGGATCACGATCAGAGACAATCATCGTGGGTATAGAGGCTTCCCAAGCTCTCTACTTAACCCTGCTCTCTGATCGGTAGGAAGTGGGCCAACTTGATGATTCAGTCGACGATCACCCAAATTGAGTCATGTCCCCTGGATGTACATGGATTTATAGTCACGAATTCCATGGATGTCCCATCCCACTTCCATTTTGAGACCTCTAAATGCTGAACCAAGCCTACTGGTACCTGATGCTCCGCCTTCACTTGCTCACAAGTGAGGCATTAAGATATAAAATCTGAAACTGATTTCTTCATTCCCGGCCACCAATGCTATCGTCGGAGGTCCTGGTACATATTTTCCACTCTTATATGTACCTCTAGAGGGGATGTATGGAACTCCCTCAACACTTCCTCCTGGAGTGACATTGGTACCATGGTACGTCCCCGGAAGAGGATGGCATGCTCCCCACGTTCAGAAAATCCATCAGGTGCCTGTCCTGTGGATATCTGAGCATGTCGTGTCTCATAGTCAGCATACCCACACTGCACCTCCCTAACTCACTGAAGAAGTGGGGGAGTGACTATAAGAGACTGTAGTAAAGTTTCTCCATCTCTATCCAAAAAGGATATCTGCAAAGAGGCCAGCTGCTCTGTCGCTTCACCTAGCAGTTGTATACCAGATCTCTTACTAGGTTCATCTACAACAATGTTCCCCTTCCCAAGAGTATATACTATCTCGAAGTCGTAGTCATAGTGGAACTCAAGCTAATGTCGCTGTCTCAGGTTTAGGTCCTTCTAGAAGAAGATATACCTGAGAATCTTGTGATCAGAGTACACGGTAAAATGCTAGCCCATCAGATAGTGTCGCCAAATCTTTAAGGTGAAGACCACTACTACTAACTCTATGTCATGGGTAGCGTAGTTCTGGTCAGGTTGTCTCAGCTATTGAGAACCATAAGAGATCACTGCTTTCTCCTACATCATGACACATCTGAGTCTGGTCCCTGATGTGTCACAGTAGACTACGTACCCTATGACTTCCTATGGAAGCCTCAAGATGAGGGCACTAGTCATCCTCTTCCTCACCTCTTGAAAGCTCTGCTGGCATCTCTCTGACCACACAAAGGGTTTCCCCTTCTTCTTCAAGGCTGATGGTGGTGCTGAAACTCTGGGGAAATCTGGCACAAATCTCCGGTAGTATCTAGCCAAACCCAGGAAACTCCGTACTTCCTTCACACTCCTGGGTGTCTCCCAAGAAAGTACCACCTCAATATTCACTGGATCTACTGTAACTACAGTCTCCAAGATGACATGTTCCAGAAAGTGAACCTCTCAGATCCAGAACTATCACTTTGAGAGCTTACCAAAGAGCTGGTTCTCTCAGAGTGTGTCTAGTACTACCCACAAGTGATAGTCATGCTCCTCCTCAGTAGCTGAGTAGATCAGAGTGTCATCGATGAAGACTACTTTGAAGCGATCAAGGTATGACTAAAAGATCATGTTCATGAGTCCCATGAACACTACTGGAGCATTGGTTATGCTGAAAGGAATAACCAAGAACTCGTAGTGGTCGTACCGACACCTTAAGGTTGTCTTCTGCACATCCTCATCTCGTAATCTCAGATAGTGATAGCCTGATCTGAGGTCTATCTTCGAGAACCACCGTGCTCCTTTCAGCTGATCAAAGTGGTCATCAATCATTGGGTGTGGGTACTTGTCCTTCACAGTTACCTGGTTCAAGAACGGATAGTCTACAAAAATCCTCAAACTCCCATCCACCTTCTTGGCGAACAAAATCAGGTCTTCCCAAGGAGAAACACTAGGCCGGATGAATCCCTTCCCCTACAAGTCCTCCAGCTGTACCCGTATCTCAAGAAGCTCTGCAAGAGCCATTCGATATGCTGGTGTAGATATCGGTGTCGTCCCGGGGTACAAGTCAATGTAAAATTCCACCTCTCTATGAGTAGGTAGGCTTGGTACATCATCAGGGAAAACATCCACGTACTGGTCCACCACTACAGGATAACTCGGACTCTCCACATCAATAGAGATAAGGGTAAGGATAGCCAACTAATGAGTGATCAGCTGCACTCTCCTCTAGGTAAGTTCATCCTATGCTGTAAAGGCTCCCTTCTAGCAGGTTAAGGTAAACCTAGTCCCATCTGTGCGGACACACCACACTTTGTGCCTAATACAGTCAATCTGAGCATGGACTGTATATATCCAGTCTATACCCAAGATGATTTCGTAAGGCCTTGCCAACACTACTAGGAGATCCTAGTCGAAGCTCTTACCTCCAAGAGTAATCTTACACTACTGGAACCAGTGCATAATTATTGAATCTACTCTTGTAGGAGTCTTTATCCATAAGTATCGAGCGAATGGCTCCATTGGAATCTTCGAGCTCCGAACGAGGGCAGTGGAAATAAAAGAATAAATGGAACCTCTGTCTATAAATATTGTAGATAAGGTGGAGTTGACACAGATTGTACCTTGTATCATCTCCTGAGCATAGGGATCATAAGCCTCAACTGCCTAGAGACGAGCTCTCCCTTATCCACATGATCCATTTGGTCGGGGTGGACCTCCTGGTGGTGGTGGAGGTAATATCTCAAATTGTCTCCCACCACTAGCTGCACGACCAGCTCCTCAGCCATGTCTGCCTTCTCCCTGTGGACCTCCTCAGTCAAATCTCTATCTCTGCCTAGGTGGTCCTTCAACCGTTTTCTGATCATCCGTATGATGGGTCGAACGGTCATGGACCATGTGACCCTGCCTGCCGCATGAGAAACATTGCCCTCTCCTAGCATGTCTTTCTCTACTTCGGGTTCCCCGCACAATTGATCCTGAGTCATGCGGTCGTCTACTTGTAGGTTTGGTCCTCTTGGACCTCTACGACACTTGTTTTCTGCCAGCTGTATAAGACTCCACTACATGTCAATTGGTGGTGGATCTCGCTAATGGAGACTACTCAGTAAGGAAACTCTCCACGAAGAGGTCTCTCTATAACACCCCCACCTATGTCGGGATGCTAAGTGAGATCACCGAAGCTCTGATATCCTTCCTGAGTCCCTCGTCGAAGGTCCAGGTCCAAAAGAATGGGTCCCGCACCATATTTTTGGAGTAGCATTAGAGGTCAGTGAACTTCACGGAGTACTGATCCATAGCCATCCTGTCTTGTTGAAGATGAAGAAGCTCTTGAATGCACACTGCATGAAGAGTCACTGGAACAAACGCTACTCGAAACAAGCTCTCGAAGTATGCCTAGAGAAGAGTCACATCATCGTGGACCTGGAGTATCAAGCTCCACCATCTGCCTACTTCTTCCAGTATAAGGCTAGCAACAAGAATCATCATGAGGTCTGCTGGTGTTCCTACCAGTCAGAAGACTCTCACTACAGCCTCCAGCCAATCCTCAGCTGCCTGTGGGTCTATCTCTCTTCTAAACCTGGGTGTTCTGTCACGCTAGAACTCATGCAATGCACATAAGCGGCGTGCACCGCCTGCTACTAGGGCTGGTGGCATCAGTGGCCCAACATGGTATAGTACCGCTGGTGCCTCCGCTGGTGCCTCTACTGGAAGAGGTACCTACACCAAGGCCTCGTTGCTCGGTGGGCTATCAGTGTGTACAAATCTTGGAACTCTAGCCAGCTGTTTGCGTGGAGGCGTCCTGAAAAGAAACAGGTGCACTAAGGTCAAAAAGTTATACCTCGTGAGATGACTTGGTGTGTTGACTTAAAGAAAACTTTTCAAAACACGCATGCAATCAGTGTTTTCGTGCACTAATTCGGAAATCAGAAGTTAGGGTCCTGGTGTATGGATACATCGGTCGTCGCACCAACACTGGACTCCCAAAATGGAAAACCACACTCACTACGCTTAATACTATTGATTCATAGAAAAGAAAGATCAGATCCCTAAGTTCTGTGGTAGAACCGACTCCTCTGATACCAATTTGTCACGACCCGTCCCCCGGGGCCCGTGCTGTGACTACCCCAATCCTGACTTCCATAGTCCAGGGGCTGGGGACTAGCACCAAAGGCATAATTACCTGAATCTTGGAAGGAATTTCCTTTATAACCTGTAAACACACACACAATAAAGAACATAGCTGGACGAATCACCAAGTAAACTGTATAATAAAAGAGTGATGGAGGAAAAAGGGTCCAGAATACAAGCCCAACTGGAAAGTACATGTACAACTGAAATGAAATACAACTGAAGAAAAAAATAAATGACAACTATTGGATCATCCTCCGAGGTTCCTACCTGAAGGGTAGGTATAGATCACCTCCTCAGCACTCCACATCCGTCCGTCTCCTCCGCGTATCGACATGCCGTATGGTCCAACTCAGGGTACCATCCAGTCTTGGTACTCTCAGCCTCAGTCAGCACTACCCATCATCTACATCCAACACAACAAGGAGCAGGAATTTCCCGTGCAGGGGTGAGTATAACAATACTCAATAAGGAACCCAAGACCCTCAAGGTCTCACAAAAATCCCCCAAGGGTAAACCACAAAGTAAGAAATAAATATATAACCCTAAATAGGTATATGCCCCTATATATACTTAAGTTATCATGTGATCCATCTCAATCATGAGGAAAAAATAGGAAAAAACTGACTCAGCTCAAAACATGATTTTATTCTAGAGGGTAGTATCAAGTAACATCCCCAGTCACATTATCAAAACCTCAACTACTGGAGAACACCTACTCTATTGAATAAAGTGGGCCTTCCATGACACCAAGCATGCTTCCCACTAACCTTGGACTGCTGAGGTACTCCTCCTATCGAGTACCATGGATCTGCCACGTCACTAAGCGTGTTCCCACCGTGGGTCTGCTGTGTCACCAAGCACGCTCCCCCTCATAGCCTACTGAGGTACTCCTCCTGTCGAGTACCATGGTTCTGCCATGATACTAAGGTTATCCCCACTGTGGGTATTTCACAACACCAAGGCACTCCCCATTGGGCAAGTCGAGTCACTCAGAGTCGTAACGATCAGCAGTAATCAGGTCTCAGCTAGCTACTAGGTCTCCGCACTAAGCCCGCTCGTCTCTAGAAGTATCCACTCCACGAGCTACTATTTGATACTCCAACTATCACGAAGTCCCATTAAGAAGTATCTCAAAGGTCTTTAATGTCATAGGGGTGTCAACGCAAAAGAAAGCGTGTCAAACAGACACCCGATCTGTGAGTTATTAGCCTTTTAGTTCTAGGGGCCCGTTTGGATTTGTGCCCGATCCAACCTGACCATACCTCAATGTTCCCAAAAATCTAGTAGGGTATACTCAAAGGGGCCGTCTCACTCCAATAATTCTAGCACCACTAACGGTTCGTTAAACGGACGTCTGGTGCCAAAGGTATGGATGAAAGAGCGTAAGTGGGTCGTAGTGGGCCTGGGTCCGATCCAACCTGGTTGAACTGACCCAGCCCGACCTGGCATGGGTCGACCTGGTTCAGGTCAACCCGGCCCAACCCGATGGGTCAGGCCTGGCCCATTGGGAGGTCCAGCAGCCCACGAGGGGCCGCAGTGGTGACGTGAGGGAACGAGGTCGGTTCGGATGGGGTGCTACGAGGGGTGCGTGACAACTCGACTAGGGCGCCATGAGGGGCATGGGATGGTATGGACGGGGCACCGCTAGGGGCATGGGATGGTTCGGTCAGGGCACCACTAGGGGTGCAAGGCAATTCGGCAGGGGAACCATGAGGGTCACGGGCTGGTTCAGTAGGGGTGTTGCGAGGAGTACAGGCCGTTTCGGGAGGTTGACAGGCGGCGTGAGGCGGGGCGCCCCGGCCGGCGAGGGGCGTGGCTAGGGCGGCACGATCGGCGGGCGGTGCGGCCGACGGGTCACGCGACCGACGAGTGGCATGGATGGTGGGCGGCACGACCGAGGTGGCTCAGCCGGCGGGTGTGGGGCCAGTTTGGTCAGGAGGCCGGAGCACCACGGGGGCGTCACAGGTCATAGTGGCTACAGGTAGTGACGCCATTGCCTTCGTCGCCTTTGTTGCATTCCTTCATTCTAAAGAACACCACAAAGAAAAATGATGGTGGGGGGTTAGGCCATGTTAATTTAGCCCACACCCTCTACATTTAGAGCGGTAGCATACAGTTCACAAGAACAAAGCAAAGAACGTCAACCATGATCTTCCCTAATTTAATCATTCCCAATCCTACAAAAGAGAAGAAGGGAATAACTGGAATGCGATAAAAAAATAGAGTTAAACCCCTACCTCAGGATGATACGTCGAAGGAGTCGCGGGGAAGAAGACGAAACATTGGGAAAAAGATGGATGTTGATTTCATTAGTTTTTTCCTCAAACATCAGTTTGTGCGTCGGTTTGTTGTAGTCAAAGATGTCCTACATCGTAGGAAGTCTCTTGGAAGAAGGTCGAAGTCGGGGTCGGCATTATTCATCAGCATTATTCATTGGAAGAACGCATTATTCATTTGGTGAAGTAGTTCTTTGTTGGAGAGATTTTCTCCCAAGGCTCCACTAAAAAGAAAATGGCCAACTGATTTGTTTTCCCCCAACATTAATCATTGACACAAATTCAAAATAGCCTAATTAAACACCCAGGTTGGAACATTTAATTCAGGCGGGTTGGCATGATTAATGTGCAAGAAGTTCAAGAGGCTCCTCTACATTAAAGAGGGGGGGTCGGGGGGGGGGGTTGAGTTATTTATTCTCCCCCTATTAATAGGGGTCAGGTGGTTCCCTCCCCTAAATTCAATTTGGGGGGTTATTGAAAACTCGGGTGGTCCCCACCACAATTAAACATGAAGAGGAGGTTTAGTTCCGGTGGAACCCACCCCTGAACATCCACATGGGATGGTGGTTTCAAAAGAATGAAATAAAACATGTGTTTATTTTATTTATTATTTCCACAAAAAATCCAAAAACTAAGTTTCACCCTCGACTATATGCCATCGATGTGAAAGTATCCTTAAGTGAATACCAGCGCTGCGAGTTCAACGGTGCCCTCAGATTTTAATTCCAAGCACCGATTCAAAAGTTAGAAATCATGTTCACACATTTACTGAACATACCATAACAAAAATTCAGAAATTCATTCCGGGCACTCTGGGCCTCAGAATCCCGCACAGTCAATTTTAGTGGACTCATAAAATTCCCATATATTTAAAAAAAAATTACATGGAAATTCCGGGTCTTTACTTTCTATGATTACTTATACCTAGAGACTTTGAGGGCCAATCGAGCCTGGGATTTCATGAGTCTGGATCAAGGCACACTCTTAGTCATGGAGTATTCATCTTGCTTCACATAATTGCAGCACTTCACACCCATTTGATGGGGTGATGAGTTATTCCTAGTGAGGAAGTTTGAAGATGGTCTCAGGAATGAAATATGATCTCATGTGAACATCATTAGGTTGACTTCCATCGCTTATATAGTCAACCAAGTGATGATCATAGAGAGAAACCTAAGAGATTCTGTGGTTGTGATCCAGGGCAGCTCGACATCCAGGGTTGGTACTGCTCCGACTGATAGTAGGAAGCACTGTAGGGAGTCTACGTGTGGAGTTTCGAGTAGGAAGAGTACTTTTTATGGTGTTCAGGTGGTGTGCTTCTAGTGTGGGAAGAGCAAGAACACAATACCACATTTCCGGAGAGACCTAGTGGAGTGATGATCTTTCAACAAGATGGGTCATATTTAGCATTTTTGTTAGTTTTTCTCACTAGAAGCTGGTGATAGAGGATCTTCTATGACTCCTAGTTTAGGAGTTAGACCAATAGTTTCTCATCAGTCTAGGAACTAGAGTTAATCTGATAGTTGAGGTTGAGTTGGAGGTCATGGACATGGTATCTGGTCACCAGAATTTCAATTACAACTGGGTGGATTATCTCAGGGTGGACATGCAGGGTCGTAGGTCCACGATACATGTCAGACTTTTGTAGTAGAGGAGACCCAACAAGAGCAGGATCTGAGACCCTCCATAGTGAGAGGTTTGATTCTAGTTTCCTCAGTTTTAGCTTCTGCACTTTTTCATACAAGGGCTTCCCATAGTTTCATATCTCATACTTTTGTGTATAGCTTGGGGATCTTTATCTTTTAATCTGATGATATCTTGATGTTAGACACTCCATTGGGGACTAGAATGGCTAGTGTATGTCAGTTCAAGGAGTTCCCTCTTGAGGTTGGTGGGTGTCACTTCGTGTGGGACCTTTATGTCTTGGAGATGATGGGCTATTATGTCATTCTCAGAATGGGCTGGTTGGTTCCCTTCTAAGCTTTTTTCGGCTTCTATCATCGCAGGGTGAGGTTCACATCAGTAGAGGGTAGTTTTTTCTCTACATATGGGTGAATGGGATGTCCAGACGAGCAGAGTGGGACCCGAGCATCATGGGTTAGGAGGAGTTACAGCCCAGATTGCTAGTCTATATCTGGATGACTAGGTAACTTCACAGATGGACTTTCCTCCAGTGGTGGATCATTTCAGAGATGTATTACCAGATGGATTTTTAGGTTATCCTCTAAAGTGAGAGGTGCACTTTTCTATTGAGCTTATACCAGGAGCGGCACCGGTGTACATTCCTCCTTATAGGATGGATACACCAGAGTTGCAGGAGATCAAGAAACAGTTGGAGGATTTGTAGGCAATGGGTTTCATCCGAACCATTACTTATCCTTGGGGTTCAACTATTATATTTGTAAAGAAGTTGAACGATACCCTTATACTTTGTGTGGATTATCAGAAGATGAACCAGTTGATGGTCAAGAACCAATATCCCTTGCTGAGGATTGATGATCTCTTTGATCAGCTTCAAGGATCCTGGGTGTTCTCGAAGATTGACTTGAGGTACGGTTATCATCATTTGTGCATTAGAACATTATATATAACTCTTACAGACTTTTGGATAAGGTTTAGTCTATACGAGTATGTGGTTATGTCATTCGGTTTCACAAACACACCTGTAGTTTTTATGGAACTAATGAATCGAGTGTTCCATCCATTCTTGGATTCCTTTGTGGTGGTTTTTGTGGACAATTTCTTGGTTTACTCTCACATTAAACATAAATATGATACCCATATTCAGGTCATTTTGAGTACACTAAGAGAGAATCAGTTATATTTTATGTTCTGAAAATTTCACTTTTGGATGGACTAGATTCACTTCTTGGGTCATGTTTTCTCAGAGACAGGAGTATTAGTAGACCCATAGAAAGTGAGAGGAGTAGTTCCATGGGAGAATTCGAAGAACATCTTTGAGGTACAGAGTTTTCTAGGTCTAGATACTTACTACATACATTTTATACAGGAATTTTCATGCTTATTTTCACCACTGACGGGCCTGAATAAGAAGGGTGAAAAGTACTTGTGGTCAGGTTCTTGTGAGTCATATTTTTAGGAGTTGAAAAGGAGGTTGACTTCAACACCAATACTAATTTCTCTAGATCTAGGCAAGAGTTATACAGTTTACTGTGATGCATCGGGTATTGGTATGGGAGAAGTGCTTATGCCAGGGGAAGGAGTCATTGCATATGGGTCTCGGTAGTTGATACCACATGAGAGGAATTACCCGACACACGATCATGAGTTGGCTGTAGTTATTCATGCTTTACGCTGTTGGAGACATTATCTGTTGGGATAGAATTTTTTCGTTTTCACTGACAACAAAATCCTCAAGTATATCTTCACTCAGTGTGATCTTAATTTGAGATAGTGAAGTTGGGTTGAGTACCTTATGTCCTTTGATTTTGAGCATTCCTACATGTTTGGAAAAGGCAATGAAGTGGATGATGTGTTGAGTCGGAGGAATCACATATAGGTAGTTCAAGAGTCCAACAATGAGTGGAAGATCATGGCTCTATTATCTGAGATGCATTTGGAGGTGCATGACATATAGGGGTAGACATTTATTTCATATGTAGCTGTTACCTCTACTCTACTAGATTGAGTATGAATGAGGTAGCCATAATATTTTTAAGTCCTAGTTTTATGGGATAGTGTATCAGGAGTGGACCCTATTCCTAGATGGACCGTAGGCAGGGATTAGATCTTCTGCTTCCATGGACGCATATGCGTGTTACTAGGCATAGGCGAGGAACTGATGTGGGATTTCTATATTTCAGTTTGGGAAGTTCATTATGGTGTCACTAAGATGTATTGAGATATTCATTGTAAGTATTGGTGGCCCTGTATGAAGAAATATGTTGCTGGTTTTAGGATGAGGTGTTTTACCTATTAGTAGGTGAAGGTAGAGCATCAGCGACAAGAAGAGTTTTTACAGAAGTTACCCATTTCTGAGTGGAAGTGGAATGATGTCACAATGGACTAAATGATGGGATTATAGAGATATTCTTGAGGGAATGATACTATTTTGATTGTCATTTACAGACTCACGAAGGTTTCACACTTCTTTCCAATCAAGAATACCTTTAGTGTTGATGATATGGGAGGGTTGTATATCTGAGAGATTTTGTGTTTACATGGGGTTCTGAACTCCATTGTTTCAAATAGGGATGCCCATTTTACTTCTCGGGTCTAGAAGGACTACAGAGGGACTACAATGGGACTTGGGTACATAGGTACTTTTGAGTACAACATACTATCCCTAGACAGATGTCCAGTCTGAGCATACTTTATAGGTGCTGGAGGAAAAGCTTCGAGCATGCGTCCTAGATTTTGGAGCTTCTTGGGAGAAGTACATACCACTGGTGGAGTTTTCCTACAATAATAATTTTCAAGAAACTAAAAAAATGGAACTTTTTTAGGCTTTTTACTATAGGCCATTCCAATCACCCCTATATTGGCTAGAGGCAGGAGAGGTATCCATGTTGGGACCTTGTCTTGTTTAGAAGACCACATAGTAGATAGAGTTGATTCGGAAGGGGATGGATACTGACCAGTCATGACATAAGTTTTATACTAATCAACGGAGATGACCTCTAGAGTTTGAGGCCGGAGATTAGATTTTTCTACATGTCACGCCAAGGTTGGGACATAGGAAGATTAGGAGGAAGGTTATGCTTTCGTCGAGATACATCGGGTTGTTTTATGTTTTGGAGAGAGTTGGTCTGGTTGTCTATCGGTTGTTGTTACCTCTGAGGTACTGGGATATGCATGACATATTCCACATTTTTGATCTATGAAGTTACTTATCAGACCCATATCATTTTTCTCAACCTTAGGAGGTTTAGTTGGAGGTGGACGCCTCATTTGAGGAGCATCCTATCTAGATTTTTGATTGAAGCATGAAGATTATCCACGACCGGTCTATTCCTCTAGGAAAGGTGTTATGGTAGCACAAGAGAGTATAGGATGAGACTTGGGAGAGGGAGGACAATGTGCGATCATAGTGGCCGAAGATGTTCGAGGATTCTTCTTTGACACATTTTTAGGTAATTTAGGGATGAATTTCATTAAGGGGGAAGTTTGTAAGAACCTGAATATTCTTTTTCAGGTATGAATATTTTTTATTGGTGTTTTAGAGAAAAAGTGGATTTTTTGGAAATTTAAGGATTACACTCCTTGTACACAGGAGTACACGTCATGTACCTGGTTTCCACAGGTAGCCATGAACTGGCTGTGTAATGGCCGAGTACATGGCCATGTGGGGTGACCTAGAGACCACCTAAAGTAGAGTCCAGTTAAGGCATGTACATGACATGTACAATAAATGAACACACCATGTAATTTTCTTTTTATTTGTTAAATCAGACCGAGATCGCGTCTTGTTTTCAAAAAAACCCTTCTTTTCGCTTTGTCTTGTCCAGGAGCGACCGATGCCAATGATTCATCTCCGAACCCCCGACCTGTCATCTGTTTTCTAAATCAATCTCTGTCTGTTGCATTGGAGTCATATCGATGAGTTCCTCCTTCTTGTAGAGCCTCATCCCTTGGTTTTCCCTCTTTCATGAGATATTATTGGTTGAAATTTTTAGATTTTTTTGTAGATATTTGATGTTCTATTTGAAATAAAAGGATGTAATTCAACTATATTGATCGTACAATGATGAGGTAGGTGGTTTGTGGCTTTCTGTAGATGTCATTGTGTTATATGTGAAAAAGTCCACAATACCCAAGTTTAGGATATTCTGTGTTTAGGAAATTTAACCCTTTAATGCTTGTTATTCCTTGATTTCTTGAGTTTGGGATCTTGATTGAGGATAGGGTTTAATTACCTTGTTATGGATGTGTTTTCCCATGTTTGATTTTTTTGGTCATTGGGTCCAGAACCACTTATTTGGCTGTTTTGTTTTCCATGACTAGTGTTGTTAGGATGGAGTGATATTGTTTGATATACTGGCATATGCTTGGTATCTATTTAGACAAGTAGTATATTTTTATTTATTTTGGACGATGGATATCATTTGTGAACAATTTACTTATACATGGATGTGGGAACCTTGTGTAGTTAGACCATAGGGGGAATGGACGTAGAGGACTTCCCCAGAGTGTTTATTATACTTTTCACAATGCGATACCATAGGTGGGATGGATGTAACTTCTCCCTCAGAGGGTCTGTAGTTCCATGTTGAGAGACGACATGGGGAATTGGATGATGAGTGCTTCCCTAGAGTGTCTGTAATTTACCATTACTAGAACACATGGGGAATTGATCGTGATTACTTCTTTATAAAGTCTTTGTTAAGCTGAACCAGAGGGGTTAGACTGTGAGAAATTACTAGAGGGTTGATTTAAATTGTTTGGTTGTTTATTTAATAAATGTAAATGAATGTAGTTTAAACTATAAAATTGTTTACTTTAGAGTATTTACTTGTTTATTACTTCATTTTGTATCACTACTGGAAAAATGGCCTATACCCACGTTTCAAAACCGTGGGTATAGCCCCCAAAACCGTGGGTATAGGCTATACCCACGGTTTTGGGAACCGTGGGCTGGAACGGCGTCGGGATAAGTCCCCAGCCTATACCCACGGTTTTCCAAAACCGTGGGTATAGGTGTTCTTCCACCGTTTCAACAAAACATTCCTAATTTCCACGGTGTCAATGACTTTTACCCACGGTTTCAAAACCGTGGGTATAGATCCTAAAATAATGCCGCAGGCGGGTTTCGATCCCGCGACCTCTTCGCTATAAAGTACCGCGTCTAACCACTACCCTACCATCAATTATGTGTATATATATTTATATTTAGTTAAATATAGTTATATAAACTATGGGTATAGAGGGAAGAGCCATGGGCATAGGACTCCCGCAAAAAAAAAATCCTTCCCGTGGGAAATTTTTTTTTCCCGCGCACACATGGGAAACCTATACCCACGGTTTTGAAAAACCGTGGGTATAGGTTTTTTATCCTAGACCTATCCCCACGGTTTTCCCCAAAACCATGGGGATAGGTACACCTATACCCACGGTTCTTGAAAACTGTGGGCATAGGTCAATTTTCAAGACCTATCCCCACGGTTTTGGATAAGTGCAAGCACCCTTGTACTTCAGGTACTAGATTGTTGTGGAATTAGAGAGTATGGGACCAAGATGAGGCTTGTGATGCTGCTCGAGTTATTTACCTATTTTCCTTGTGCTTCGGTTTAGTACTATATTCCAGCATTGTAACTTGTTTGGCTATTTTCATAGACATATGTGATGTGCATCATTTATATATGTGATCCAGTTGTTTATCTACTGATAGTCTTCCGCTTTTTTACTATTTTATGTTATTATTATTACTTCCTCCATTATTATACATTTTTCTACCGTGTTACTCTTCCATTGAGAGCATAGTTTCCCCAATATCACACCCAAGGCCCTTGCTTCTAGTTAGAATCCTATATTGTTTGGGGAAATTCTCTTTAGGCTTTGTGACCAACAAGGTATGGGGATTTTCTGGGCGACAACTGGAACCAAGACGTTAGAATTCTAACACTAGAGAATAAAAACTATATATATTCAGTGGTACTGATCCATTACTCAGTGACTAGTGGATCAATTTACCCACTAAAATAGGGTGGACGTTGCATCAGTAAGGACTCAAAAAAATGTATTTTCCTATTTTTATCATTTATAAGTTCATCATGATTCAAATCTTGAGAAATTTTTGTGCGAATTACAATGAGGGTTTTCATTCTATCTCCCACTAAATTTACTTTCTCAAGAATTAATCATTTCATTTCCCATTTCATTTAGTATTTACATGGTTACTTTTGGTTTTATTCATTGAATAAAACTTCAAATAATAGTGTTAGAAACAATAATCAAGGTGGAAAACCGCATAATCATGAAAAACCATTTATATGATGTATAAATAATTACACTTTCTTTACAATCTATGAAACCTTATGATTAACATAGGTCATTCATGGTCATTATTAAAATCCTTCATGATGGTTCAAAAAGTGTTTATGAATTCACAAAGTATATCTCTTAGGAGTGGAAAACTAGATGTGAAACAAGGCATGTTGTTTTTCAATAGGTGATGATTGAGTCTAGATCAATGAACCATTTTCAGATTTATTACCACTAGGTACCTCTCTTCTAGATCCAAATCCACTTGTAGTATCTAGATAGGGAAGTAATTTCTTAAAAAAATCACTCTATCCTTTACCAAAATTCTTAGAAAATTTCCTATACTTTGACTCATCCACAAACTTATCCTTAGAAATATCCCTAAACCTATCCTTAGAAATATCCATAGGGATCTCACTAAAGTTTTATCATTATAGTTTCCCAAGGTTAACTAAACCATGATATGATACCCACTGTAGAGTCATAATATTCTCATATATAAATAGTGCATATTAAAATATGAATATTCATTACATAACATAACGATCCACATAAAAATAATTTAGTTCTAGTGCCTTTGGAAACTTGGACACAAAAACAACTAGCCCATAAGTGAGATATGTCATGTTCAACTAAGTTCATCATAATTATCACCCTTATTATACCTACCATACATAATAAATTTCTTAATATATGAGGAAAATAAACATAAGAAAGGATGAGCTTGGATTCTCACTAAGGGTAAACACAGGAGATATCAATAAAACATGAACATATGAGTATGAGAACATGATAATAAAATATGAAAACCATACCTTTCATATCATATATCATAAACATGAGTATGTGCATAAATATTGGAAATTTATAAGACGTAAATCATAATGGAATCAAAGTACATGAGCCATGTGAGCATAACATTGGCATAAAACATGGATTTGTGGCGTATACATAATCATAGAAAATCTTATGTTAAGGATACCAACCAAAACATTCATAACTTGTTATTATTTGGATAACCAACTATGTACCTACTTATGTCTTGGGATAACCACCCTTGAACACTATTTGGGATCAAGATAACCTCCTGATAGTACCACGATTCACTTTGTAATTTCCACCTTTACACCACTGTGTTGAACTTGTTTTATATTGAAAATTATAAAAATAATGACAAGTTGCATTACATTTTTGAATCATTTATTTTGTGTTTATCACTGTTAAAAATGTAAATGATACTTGTTTTAATGATTCCATTGCATGAGGAGGTGATTTGGAGGCCCCCTGACGTTGTCCAAGAAAAATGGGCATAACTGCGCAGGATCCAAGAACAACAGTTGATTAATCTGCACACTTCTACTATTTTGTGAATCCAATTGGGCTGATATTTTGTGGGAGGATCCAAATTTTATTTGGATACATTTCATAGGAAGGAATCCAAGACACATTCGGCCATCTGGTGGCCCAACCAACCTGATCTGTCCAGCACACTGAATATGCACAATGGCAAAGGTTGTGTGTAGTGATATGTCCATATCGCGGGCTATAGGTGTCCAATTTATTCAAAAATATCATTGGAGACCTTGAAGATGGAGGATAAAACTTTTATATTTTCTCCAAACCAAGATAAGGCTGTATAGAAGTCGAAACACCCATGACAATTGGTTTTAAAAATTATTTGTGCTCAAAACCACCTTCCCATTTTCCTATAAAATGGAACCTTGGGATCCTCATTTGTATGTTCTTCCAGGAGGAAAAGCTCTGCTATTTTTGGGACCCAAATAATCCCCCTCATCATCCTAGGGGTTCTGGATGCCCCTATCCTCATAGTCGAATCAAGGATGAATAGGGAGTTCCACCTGAGCCTCCTCATCCTCTCGATGGAAAGCTAACAAAAAGACGATCATTTTGAGGGAGCTACAAAAACATGGGAGGGAGTTCCAACACATGTTATTCTACTGGGTTTGTATAATTTGTGTGTGGAATATTTCACTTATTTTTTTTCTTGACATGATTTCCCCTGATTACATTTCATTTGATATAATTAAGTGGAATGCTTTTTAATTTCAACACCGATTGGGTTGAGATTTCAAGTGAGAATCTTGGGTTGTTACGATTGGAAAAAACAATAATCCTATTTATATCACACATAAATAAGATTTAAGTATTCTTTGGTAGACCTCTTATTCTATGTTTGAAAACAAAATCTTGGAAACACAATTATTCTGCCAAGGGTTGGTTCTTTAAGCATCATTTGAAGAGGCAAGAGAGGAGTCAAGATATTAATAACCTTCAACCATATAATTAAACAAAACCATGTTATATTTTTAGAACAATGAACTATCCAAGATGTTTAGTGAACTTGAAATGATCTTCTTCTCTCATAATTATTAATAAACCAACTTTTCTTTCCCACTGTTAAATTCTTTAATTAAGTCATTTCATCCTATAGCAGTTTTCAAAACCACCCCTATCTAAGTACTTCTTATTAAAAATGCACACTATAAACCCACCAAAACTCCTTGATAGTTGACCTAGGTTCTGCCTTAGACTATAAATCAACCTTAAAATCAGAATCAATTTTCCACGTCATGACATCATGGTCAAATTTTGGCACCGTTTCCAGGGAGTGCTTTGGTTTTTAGTTCATGTTTTTATAAGGTTTTTGAATTTTTTTTAAATATTTATTTGTTTTCTCATATTAATTTTCAATCCCTTTTTGTAATGATCTATTTGTTGTGTTGGTTTGGTGCATGACGCATTCTACTCCGGAATATTTAGCACCTTTCAAACCCGAACCAGAGAGGAGCCTACATCAACAACACTGAGACACACAAGAAAACACTTTCAAGGAGGACTCACCACATATTGAAACTCTTCTTCACCCTTAATCTTCTTCTGGAATTAAAATCAAAACTCAAATTAATGTGAATAAAATGGATGAAAACAATCGAACACTAAAAGAACTAACCTCACCTGATGTTGATATTCAGCCCACATACATTCAATTGCAAGGCGAGGCACCCAATTTTAAACTAAAATCTAGTTTAATTCATATATTACCAAGATTCCATAGACTTAATAGAGAAGATACACACAAACAATTAAACGAATTTCACACTGTGTGTTCTACATTAAAACCTGAAAATGTGGATGATGAACAAGTAAAGCTTAGATAATTCCCATTTTCTTTAGAATACATAGAAAAAGATTTGTTATATTAATTTAATTCCCCAATAAGTGTCTAGGCGGACATGAAATGCCTTTTTCTTGAAAAATATTTCCCAGCCTCTCGAACTACAACAATAAGGAAAGCAATTTGTGGGATAAGGCAATCGTAAGGGGAAACATTACATGAATATTAGGAATGATTTAAAAGTATATGTTCTAGATTCCCACATCACCAAATAAGTGATCAACATTTAATTCAATATTTTTATGATGGTCCAATCCCTATTGATCGAAATATGATCGATGCTGCTGCTGGTGGTGTGCTAATATATAAGACCCTAATTGATGCAAGAACCCTAATTGAGAACATGGGGAAAAACACACCACAATTTTGTTCAAGGTCTAATGTACCGATTCGAGGTGTCCATGAGGTACAAAGTACTGAATTCGAGAAGAAGGTGGACACAAAGTTCGAAGAGGTAAGTACCCTTCTTCGAAAACTTGCTCTTTCCCAAGGGAAATACCAATCTCCTCCTCCCATCCATTGTGGTATATGTTCTTCTGACACCAATTACTCTGATAAATGTCCTCAATTAATGGAAACATCTTAGAGTAGTGAGGAAATATTTCTTGGCCGCCCCTATAACCAACCATTTAGGAAAGAAACTTACTATGCATCCAACCCTGGGTGGAAGGAGAACCAAGCCTATAGGAAAGGGGGTATTCAAACCACCCTAAACAACAATGTAACCAACCGGGGTAGAGTATTCATCCACCACCACCACCCATAAATCCTCAACCACCCCAAAGGCCTTTCCAACAAACCCCTCCAAAACCCGAGCCTAGCCTAGAAGATATGATGAAACAAATGGCTGGCAACAATATTCAATTCCAACAAACCACTCAGGAAGCTATACAAGACCTCAAAACCCAATTAGGAAAACTAGCTAACTCAATGAGTGATATTCAAAGTCATGGATCAGGTAAATATCCCTCTCAACTAGTAGTTAACCCTAGGGATAAAGGAAATGTTAGTGACATCACCCTTAGGAGTGAAAAAAACTATAAAGTAAAATGAATCCTCCATTAGAGTCATCCCCTCTTGAGGAAACCTCCATCCCAACCATTAAGAATGTTCCAAATGTTGAAGAACCTTGTCCTAAGAGAAGCCCTTCCAAAGGAAAGAGTGTGTACATTGATGATTCACCTAAACCAACCATTCCTCTTCCATCTCCTCAAAGGTCCAATCGACCAAGAAAACAAAATAAAACTGAACTTGATAAGGAAATATTGGATATTTCAAATAAAGTGCAGGTTAACATCCCATTGATTGATGTTGTGAAAAAAATTCTACGGTATTCCAAGTTCCTAAAGGAGATGTGTACACACCGAAGGCAGCTTCATGGAGATGAGAAGGTGAGCATGGGGAGGAATATGTCAGCATTTATAGAGCCATCACTTCCCACCAAGTGTAGTAATCCTTGAACATTTTCAATTCCATGCACCATAGGGGAGTATTATTTTTCTAATGATATGCTTGATTTAGGTGCTTCTATAAATGTGATTCCTCACTCCATTTACTCTACATTGTAGGTTAGAGAACTAAAGCCCATTGGAATTATTGTTCAACTGGCTAACCAGAGTACCTCACACCCCTCTGGTGTGTTAGATTATGTTCTTGTGAGGGTTCAAAATCTAATTTTTCATGATGACTTTTATGTGCTTAAAATGGAGGATTATAGGATGAATGGACATGCCCCGATTATATTGGGGAGACCCTTCTTGAGAACAACCAAATCCATAATTAATATCCATAATGGTATATTATCTATGGAATTTGGTGGTGATAGAGTCTATTTAAACATCCATGATTCCATGAATCACCCCTCATAAGAACATTCCTCTCTCTCTGTTAATTCAATTGATGTACTCCCTACCACTGAAAAAACAACTTTTACTTCCTCCGACCCCTTTCAAAGTTTTCTTAATTGATAGAAATGCTAGGAAATGATTCATACATTGATTTTTATATTGGTTTATAAAGGTTTCATGCTTTTTCATTGAAGAATGATTTCTTGAACATTGATGCTCCACTGACCATCAATGGTACTGCTAATCTTATAAAAGTTCATTCCTCATTCGAGAATGATAATATTGAGCTGTTAGATGAGATTAGTGTTCTATCACTTTCACACACACTCCCATAAATCCAAAATCCACATAAATTGGAACTTAAACAACTAAATCAAGATTTAAAATATTCATATCCTGAGAATGGAAACAAGTTACCCATCATCATTTCCAGTTCACTCCCTCCTGAGCATTAATTGCGACTACTTGAACTTAGGGAACATAAACAAGCATTGGGATGAACACTTGCTGACATTCCTGGTATTATCCTATCAATTTATACACATCATATTTTGTTAAATGATGAGAATAAACCAGTGAGGTAGACACAACATCGACTGAACCCAAACCTCCTAGAAGTTGTAAAAAATAAGGTAACAAAATTATTGGCTGCTGGAATCATTTACCCCCTATCTGACATCCAATGGGTCAGTCCTGTTCAAGTAGTTCCTTAAAAGACTGGCCTTACATTAATCAAAAATGAAAATAATGAATTGGTTCCCACTCGTGTGTAGAATAGTTGGCGTGTCTGTATAGACTATCTCCGACTAAACAAACACACTCAGAAGGACCATTTCCCTTTTCTATTCATCAAAAAAATGCTAGAGAGGCTAGAGGGTAAGTCCCACTACTATTTTCTTGATGGGTATTATGGATACTTTCACATCCATATTGCCCTTTAGGGTTCGAAAAAGACAACCTTCACTTTCCCATTTGGAACATTTTACTATAGAAGGATTCCATTTGGTCTATGCAATGCTCCAGGTACTTCCCAACGATGCATGGTTAGTATTTTTTCAGATTACCTGGAGAATTGCATAGAAGTATTCATAGATGATTTCACTATTTATGGCTCCTGTTTTGATGAATGTTTGAGTAGACTTGGTCTAGTCCTACGTCGCTGCATTGAAAAGAATCTTGTATTAAATTATGAGAAATTCCATTTCAAAGTGCGACAAGGTATAGTTTTGGGGCATGTCATTTCGAGTGATGGAATCCAAGTAGATAAATCAAAAGTGTATGTCATTTCTTCCCTACCATTCCCAAAAAATGTACGAGATGTGCAGTCTTTCATGGGTCATGCTATATTTTACCGTTGTTTCATTCTTGAATTTAGTAAAATCGCACTCCCCCTCTCTCGATTACTCCAAAACGAAAAGGAATTTGTTTTTGATAAATAATGTGAGTAATTTTTTAATAAGTTAAAATAGAGTCTCACGTCACCCATGGTAATCCAACCACCTCAGTGGGATTTACCATTTGAGCTCATGTGTGATGCCTCTAACTATGTAGTTGGGGAAGTCTTGTCACAAAGGTTCGATTGAGATCCACATGTCATTGCCTATGCCTCACGTACTTTGGACCAAACCCAAGAAAACTACACCACAACTGAAAAATAATTACTTTCCCATTGTTTTTTCCTTGGGAAAATTCAGGTCATACCTTTTGGGGTCCAAAGTCATTGTGTTCTCAGACCATGCAACCCTCTAGTATTTCCTTAAGAAACCAGAATCCAAGCCACATCTGATTCGCTGGATGTTCCTCCTACAGGAATTTAATCCAGAAATTAGAGATAAAAAAGGATTAGAGAATGTGGTGGCTGACCATATCACTAGGATTCCCCCATACTTGGAAATTGACTCATCCCCCTATATTCCCATTAATGACATGTTTCCTGATGAGAAATTGTACCGAGTGTAAGATGTTATTCCTTGGTATGCCAAAATTGTAAATTATTTGGTAGCATCATGCATTCCTACTGATTTTAACAAAAACCAAGCCGGTCGTCTAAAACACGAGTCCCATTGGTACATTTGGGATGACCCCTACCTTTGGTGCACCTATGGTGATCAAGTCCTTAGGCATTGTGTTCATGATAGTGAGTTTCAGTCTGTCCATAGATTCTGTCACACTCTTGCTTATGGGGGTCACTTTGGTCCCCAACGGACTGCCCGCAAGGTCCTTGATTCTGGTCTCTTTTGGCCAACACTTTTTCAAGATTCCCATGAATTTTGAAAATATTGTCCTCTTTTTCAAAGAATAGAAAATGTATCTAAAATAAATGAAATTCCAAAACAACCATTTATCTTTCATGAAATTTTTGAGGTTTTGGGAATTGACTATATGGGTCCATTTCCCAATTCCTTTGGCAACTTGTACATTCTTCTAGAAGTTGATTACGTGTCAAAATGGGTAGAGGCATGTGCTACAAGTACTGATGATTCTAAGTTATTTGTAAAATTTTTGAGAATCCAAATCTTCTGTAGGTTTGGATTACCTAGGTTCATCATCAATGACCAGGGTTCTCATTTTTGCAACCGAACAATGAAATAACTTTTGCCTCGGTATGGGGTTGGTCATATAGTGTCTACTGCATATCATCCACAGAAAAAAGGTAAAGTCGCAGTATCAAATATAGATTTAAAACAAATTCTTGAAAAAATAGTTCAACGCAATAGAAAATATTGGATTCATCGACTTGATGATTCATTATGGGCCTATCGTACTACTTTCAAAACTCCCATTAGAATGTCACCTTATCATCTTGTGTTTGGAAAGAGTTATCACCTACCTGTTGAGATTGAGCATCAGGGCTACTGGGCCATTAAACGATGCAATTCTAATATTTCTGGTGCAGGTTCCCAAAGGAAGCTGCAAATTCAGGAGTTGGAGGAAATGAGAAGAGATGCATATGAAAACTCCTGAATTTATAAAGAGCGAACCAAGGATTCCCACGACCATATTATACTTCATCATCTATTCCACATTGGGCAGAAGGTCTTCTTTTATAATTTAAGGCTGAAGTTGCATACATGTAAGCTTTGTTCTCGCTGGTTTGGCCCATACACTGTTATTAATGTATATCCATTTGGTGTTGTTCAGGTTCAAAATGAAGAAACCATGAAAACCTTCAGTGTCAATGGGCAGTGGCTGAAACACTTCCATGAAGCCCATTCAGATTTCCCGATAGAGGAACTCCATGTTCAATAAGCAACATACTAGTGAAACACACCAGGTTTTATCCTTCCTTCTAACCTTCTCAATTATTGCAGTGAGGACACTTCACATTCTAGGTGTGGGGGGATGGGAACATTCATGGGATAGATAGGGATTTTCATCGTTTTTTTCTCTTTCTTCTCTTTTTCACCTTCTCTATAGTATTTTCACTTTTCCCCATCATGTTGAGTTCATTAAGATTTCCATTATATTTCTTTCTTCTTCTTCTTTTCGCCTTCTTTATGTTTTTTTCATTTTCCCTGCATCAAAAATTTCAAAATTCCATGATTCAGTGACCATAAAGGGAAAAAAGTAAAAATACCATAAACAATGGTGAAAAAGAATATTTGTATGAATTTAAAAGTAGGGAGTGATTTTTAGTGAATTGGTTTTCTGTAAATGATATAAATGGTTGTACCACTCTGAAAGATTTTAGATGATTGATTCTCCTTGTGTGAGTAGTTTTTGGGAAAACTAGGTCACTAATAACTCCATACATTTTTTCACTAAACCATGATGTGTGAATATTTCTTACTTAATATATTAATTGGATATGAAGTGGAAATAATAACATGAAATGGTTTTCATAAACACATATGAAGAGTTAGTGGAATGGTTGAATTTTTAATTCCTTTCTCATGTTGTTGTCCGGAATATCTTTGAATTTCATTTTGATATGATTTATGAGACATCTTTTTCAATAGGAAAAACTCCATGGTGTGGTTCGTGCATTGATATCATTACTTTAATGAATTAAAATTTCCTCAAATGTTAAATCTTCATGATGTTGGGAATATTTATAAGACTCCTTTTATTTGGATATTTTACTTTTCCTAGGAGTGCAAATGTTTAGGTGTGGGGGT
Organism: Viscum album; assembly: GCA_963277665.1. Classification (NCBI taxonomy): domain Eukaryota; kingdom Viridiplantae; phylum Streptophyta; class Magnoliopsida; order Santalales; family Viscaceae; genus Viscum; species Viscum album. The sequence continues at coordinate 1,418,383,647 of OY728129.1, read as the reverse complement.
GTGATCATACCACAATTCACTGTGTAATTTCACCTTTACACCACTCTGTTGAACATATTTTATATTGAAAATTATAAAAATAATTACAAGTTTAATTCTATTTTTGAATCATTTATTTTATTTTTATCAATTTTAAAAAGGGAAATGCTATTTGTTTTGATGATTCCATTGCAGGAGGAGGTGATTTTGAGGGCCCATGATAATGTCCAAGAAAAATGGGCCAAACTGCGCAGGATCCAAGCACACCAGTGGATTAATACGCACATTTCTACTAGACCATGCATCTAATTAGGATGATATTTTGTGGGATGGTCCAGATTTTATTGGGATACATTTAATATGAAGCAACCAAAGACTCATTCATCCATCTGGTGTCCCAACCGACCTGATCTGTCCAGCACACTGAATCTGCACAACGTCAATGGTTCTGTGCTGTGATATGTCTATATCGTGGCATATAGGTGTCCAATTTATTCTAAAATTTTGTTTGAGACCACCAAGATGTGGGTATACAAATTTTATATTTTCTCAAATCGATATAAGACCATATGGGGGTCGAAACACCTATGACAAGTGGTTTTAAGAATTATGTCTGCTCAAAACCACCTTCCAATTTTCCTATAAAATGGCACCTTGGGCTCCTCATTTGTAAGTTCGACCAGGAGGAAAATCAACGGTATTTTGAAGACCCAAACAATCCCAATCATGATCCAAGGATTTCTGGAGGCCCCTATCCTCATAGGGGAATCAAGGATGAAGAGGGAGTTCCACCTAAGCCTCCTCCTCCTCTCAATGGCGAGCTAACTGAAGGATGATCATTTCTAGAAAGCTACACAAACATAGGAGGGAGTTCTCGAAAATTTTCTTCTACTGGTTTTGTATAATTTGTGTGTTGAATATTTCACTTATGTTGTTTCTTCACATGATTTCACCTGATTACATTTAATTTGATATAATTAAGAGGAACACTTTTTAATTTCAACTCTGATTGGGTTGACATTTCAAATGGGAATCTTGGGATGTTTCAATTGGACAACACAATAATCCTATTTATCTCACACATAAATAAGATTTAAGTATTCTTTGGTAGACTTCTTATTCTATGTTTGATAACCAAATCTTGTCCACATGATTTTTGTGACAAGGGGCGGTTCTTTAAGTATTATTTGAAGAGGCAAGAGGGGAGTCAAGATCTTGACAACCTTCAACCAAAGAATTAAACAAGACCATGTTAAATTTTCAGAACAATGAACTATCCAAGATGTGTAGTGAACTTGAAATGATCTTATTATCTAATAATTATTAATACACAACCTTTCTTTTCCGACTATTAAACTCTTTAATTATGTCATTTCATCCTAAAACTGTTTTCAAAACCACCCCTATCTAAGTACTTCTTATTAAAAATTCACACTCTATACCCACCAATGCTCTTTGAGAGATGACCTAGGGTCTTCCCTAGACTATAAATCAAACTTATAATCAAAATCAATTTTCCACATCACGACAGCACAATTACCTCTCATATGCCCTCTTTAAGGTTTTGGATAACCTGATGTGTACCCTCTTTTAGGATTTGGATAACCTTCTATGTACCCTCTTTCAGGCTTGGGATAATCTCCATTGTACCCAATTTTAGGTTTTAGATAAAAGATGAAATGTTTCAATTTTTAAATTTATAAAGAAAAAAATAATTTTGACATAGACCATTCCATTTTTCTTGGATTGTTTATTAACCATAACATAGTGATCAGATATTCATGATATTTTGAGGGGAAAACACCATGGACCATTACATAATGGTACGACACACCATTATACCTTGGAAAAATACATTTTTTTTATAAATTGATCTTCATCAGATATATTCATCACTAATATATGATTTGATATGAATAATGTGTTTCATGTTACATAAAATTACCTAATTTTAGGGAAATAACACATGAAATCCATGAAAATATCATCAAAATCCGAATCAATAAGATGAAATAATGAAAACAAAAAAATGGTGTACCTCACCATCCACATTTTTAATATACATGGGTATTGAGTTTGATCAAGTTCCCATAGTAACAACCCAAAGGTTTATGTATTTGATGATATCCATGGGCCAATAGTATTACTAAATTATTTGGTAGGACCTCTTCTATGAAATGGTGCACTAACAAATTATCCTCAAAGTAAAACGGAGAGAAGAAAATGGGGAGTGTTGGATGATAGAGGATCAACTATTTTGTTATAAACAAGGTCCCTAAAACTTATTTTATATGACTCCTTAATTAAATAGAAGATCCACTTAGCATTCACATGTTTAATTTATAATGAAATTTACAAAACATTTTGGCATCCACTATTGAAACTATTTATAATGACTACCTCAAATATATATAATTATTAAACTCTTTTAAAAATTAATAACAAATATACACATCATCACATAATGAATAAATGGATATAGAAATATAATAATAAACTTAAGAGAATAACCTAAATGATATAATATGAAATTTAATTGAGATCATCATGATGTAGTAGAGTATACCACATAAAGACAATGGCTATGACATGGTGACTTTAACGAGATCAGGGTTACTGATTTAGTGTATAAGACACAACATGGAGTAAAAATAACTAATGAGTATATTTATAATTTCATAATGGTAATAGATTCATTTTTAGAAATATTGAATTTATTATAAATAATAAATAATAAATATTTAACAAGTATTAAATAAATAAATAATGATAATTAATTAAAATATAATAATTCTTTATATAAGAAATTGATTTTTTTCAAGAAGAAGAGTTTTATAAAGTATTATTAATTTTATTGAAAAGGTATGTTTTACATAATTTTAAGTTAAATTTGAAAAGGTGGATTTCATTTTTTGGAATAAATGAATCAAAATTGGTTAAGAACAATAAGTTCATTATTAGTGGAAAAAGTAAATAACTATGGTGAATAGTGAATGCCATCAATAAACTGTAAAAAATGGTAAAATATATTATACGGTTAGAATTATGTATAAAAATTATACAAATGAAAATATTTTTTTATTGGATGGAATATCAGTATAATTGTTTCCCCAAATGGGACTCTTCTTAAGTTAAAATGACCCTCCTTAACCACTAATGAATGAAAATTTTCAAATATTCCACTAAAATTCATATATAAAAGGACCCCTCCTCAACCCATTTCAAGAAACTAATATCATTAAATTTTTTCATTAATCCCCACCGAATGTATATCTCTTAAATCACTTTCTCCAATTGGGTGACTTTTGATCATAATTATGAGGCATAAATCCTTTATTATGAAGGAACATGTTACATGAAAGTGTGAATCCATCAAAGTATCATGCTATTATCTATATGTTTTAATTATCTTATCATATATACTATTTATAAATCCAATTATATAATCTAATATTTTAATATTAACATAAATATACTTATTTAAAAAATAAGTTACTACAATATAAATTATAATCTTACTCATTCATTAATATAACATGTTCTTGTTTGAGTCAGCTTATTCACCTACATGAACGCCACAATATAATAATCACAATTTTCATCAGGAATGGTCATAAAAACAAAAAAAAATGTTAATATGTGATATTATTAAGTAATTTATATTATTATTATTATAGTTATTTAAGGGTGAAACTAAAATTAATTATCATTTTAAAGTGTATCATTACTATTGATAAAATCAACGAAAACGTACTCGTCATGAAATACATTATTGAAAACCTATATCTTCAATAAACTAAACATGGGGTAATATAAATAATTATAAAAATATTATTAAATACTTAAAATAATATAGCAATGATGAAATTCATATCAAAAAATTAGAATCAACATCTCTATACTGAAGCTAATATGAAATAATCAAAAATACTAGTATCTGATGATAAAAATAAACTATAACTAAAAAAAATATATCTAATAAATGATTATAAATTAAATATATGAAAGGATATATATATATGAATAAGGTTCTAAAATAAGTTATTAATATGTATATTTTTATTATGAAGTGTGTTAAGGTGAGTTCATAGGTGTTATGAGCTAATGTAAGGGTTAATATTTCAATATCACTAGATATTGAGATTGTCTATATATAAATTTACATTGGGTAATTTTTATGAAATTATCTTTAAATCACCATTTATTTTATTCTCCTATATTTTTTACACTTATTATAACCATTTACCCTATCATTGATTCATAACTCACCCAAAAAGACGTTTATAAGTGGAATTACCACTATTACTTCTTTTCAGATGAGAATATTTCTTTTCCATATACATGTTAATTATATTGATTCATAGAATCATTCTATATTATTCTCTTTACTTATGTGATTTATTAAGGTCTCTTTACATGTAATTATACTTACTAATGAATGTATGAAGGTAATATTTTATCTCTTATCAATTTTGTTTTTTACTCAGTTATTTTCTCCCACAATTTTTCTGAATTTTCTTTATATTGATTCCGTTATATGTTTTATGATTATTCAAATTAACTTTTTTTAACATATCATTTTTTTTAAAAATTACTTATAAATTATTTTTTTACAAAATTTATTAAAATAAAAATGACATTACTTCTTATTTTTTAAACAATTTACTTATCTTTTTATAAAGATGTTTTTTATCTATGTCAATATCATTTAACAATTATTATAATTCAAATGGGGTTTTTCTTAATGATATCATCAATTTTATTTCTCTTAATGATTTATTTTTATTTCCTAAGAAAATTATTATGTAAACTATATTATTTCCTCTTGTTAATTATGCCATGTTTTGATGGATTGTTTCCATGTTCATGTAGCACAAATATGTATGGTTTATTATTATTTGGTAAGAAGACACAAAATTATATATCCCTATAATGAATTGGGTGAATCTTTATATCTCATGATATATTATGTTATGGGACATGGGTTGTTATCCATTCCAACTATGTTATAGGATATCTCCGTACAATATGTTATGATGGTCTTGAAATTGAGACTTGATATTTGATATAATTTTATGTTTGTGCCTCATTACTATTACTTATTTATTATTATATGATGAAATAATTATATTATTAATAATTTTTATGTTTTATGAATCATATTTCATTGGGTATGATTCTTTTATTCTTTATACCCTGATTACATTCCCATACCCATAGGTTTATATTATGGTCAATTAGGATATTCATGATGGTCAATAATGTTTTTTCCATTGAAATCTCATATATTTTCCCCCTTTATGAGAATTTTACCTCAACCTTTTTCTTAGTTTTTCCATTAACTAGGTTAATAAGAATAATATTACATATAATATGTGTAGAAGGGATTCATGTGTAATGGAATTGTGGAAGAAATATATTCTTTGTTGTAAAATAATATTTTTTATATATAATATATAAAGGAACTAAACCTTCAGGTTCTAGGTGCTGGAAATCTATTATGATCCAAAATAACCTAAAATATCATATGATTTGATTCTCCTAAAATCAATTTCTTGTTTTATAAATTATTTTATTTTGAGATAATTTTAGGATATTTATTAATTAATTAGAGTTTATCAAAAGTGAATATGTATTCTAAGTCTGTCATAAGAAAGTTTACCAAATAAAAAATATTATATATGAGGAATTTATTATTACATATCTTATGAAAGGTATAAATTAATCTTATTTTTGAAATAATTATCAAGTATTGGATCTTACATATGTAGTTCAGAAATACAGTTTCTCTTAGACAACATAAATTTTCAAAAGGAATGTTTATTATTTACTCAGTGAAAAGATAAAGCTATTCTTTTGTATCATAATTTCTCAGAGTACAAGATATTATATATTGAGCCATATTCATACTTATTATCCTATATTGAAAATAAATTGTTAAATTTTACTTATAAGGACAAGTTCATAATTATTCCTACGTATTCAAGTATTTATCCTTACATAATTTCAATTCCATCCTTACATATAAGAATTTATTCATACACATATGATGAAATATATTGAAAAATATGTTATATATAGAGAATAATTAAAATTTAACTTTTAAGATATAATAAAAAGTAATTTTTGATCACTCAATTAAATGTGAAATATTTTCTCAAATTTGAAATGGTTTGGTAATAAAGGCATGATAGTTTGAAGAGTTTGACCAAAATTATTTGAATATATCATTTCATGAAAATAAGAGTTTCTTTAATAGTTATGAGGACTCTTATATTTAAGGATATGATCAATGGTATTGCTTGAATAAATTAAATTTGAGTTATTCTATATGTTTTATCTTTTTGATAAAAATTAGATAGATATTAATCCCTAATGTGACTAAAGATTTTAAAAAAATAATAACTTCTACATTGATGCTATGATTTCATGATTATTCTATAAGTGATGTTATTCATGTTTGATTTGATATGTGACTGAAATACTAGAATAATAATAATAAAATCCTGTTATTTCCTTTTTTTCATTAAAGAATTTATATACTGTTGTTGATATATTTATAGATACTCTTTAAATAAATATTTTACTCTAAAAAAGATTATTCTTTTGTCACTTGTTTTTATACAAACAAATTCCACTACATACTACAACTCAAATATATTCATTTCAAATTCTAGGAGTTCACACTACAAGCTCTTATTATGGTAAGGTCTAGTAAAAATCATTGTATTTGATATTCTTATTTAATACCCTTATAACATATAAATAGATTAAGTTTTAGTTTATTTAACTTATCCATGAGAACTATAGGAAAAGTATGCGAATAAAATAAGCATACTTATGTTGGGTATTGGTGGGCCGGAGTAAAGAAAATTTTCTTGAAAACCCCAAATTACAATTAAAATATCCTATTTATAATTATTTAATTACATTACTGTATTTCTCTATATATCTGATTAAAGAAAAGTATAAATTTAATTAATAAAATATAATATGGAAGTTTAATGTTTTCTAAATGGTAAAATAAATGAAATCAATTATCCACTTTTTAATTCATTGTAGCTAAAAATTTTTAGAAAACACCGGTGTCTGATTTATTTGTGTATTGAAATGTCTATTTTTTTAAACTAATGTAATATGTATGTATATAATGGTTGGGTAATATTACTCGGCATCATAGCATGGTTCAGTAAATTTGTGGATTTTCTTATAGATAATAACTGGATAAAACATTAGTTTATCTTTTTTTTAATAAATGTGATATAGGTTGAATGTGAGGAATCATAATTTCAAATAAAGAAATCATAAGTTACATAAATCATATGAATGATTTTAATTATCATATAATTTATTACACGGATTATTATTATTCAATACTTACATGAACCTTAATTTTTAGTCTGTGTCTAAAACTAGGAGGAATAAAGTGCACAATGATTGTGATGAATTGTAATATGATTTTCCCAATGAGAAACCAAATGGGAAAATAGATAGGGTAAAAATATCATTTAAATGATCCTAAAATTATCTCATGCTATATAAAATAACATAAACCATATTGAGGTCTCAAATACACTAAAGTAGGAAAAACTTTGCGTGGAGCCCTTCATATAGGAATAGACACCATACTTTAGTAGGTCTTTTGATCCACCAATTATTGTTCAATGGATCAATATAAAAAACTATATTTTCTATTCCTTAGTGTTTTAAGTATGAAATGATTTTTAGCTATTTATAATTTTGAAGGTGAAGAAGATTAATGTTGGAATCTCATTATAAAATTAGGAAAAAATAAATAATTCCACTCTATGAAGTGGAAGAAGTTTAGGAAAATATTTTTTCAATAAATAATTACTTTGAATCTTGAACTTAAAATGAAGTGATAATTCCTTACAGTAAAACAAAATGGGGATGGATATATTGGTGCATATAAATAAAACTTCTTGAGACATGTAAGCTATGTATCTAGTTTTACCATTGACCCATAAATCAAAATCAATCATTTATTTAGTGGCCTAAAACCATGTATCTAAAAATTCATAGCTATAAATGACTATGGTAGCTTTGAGAAAAAAAATTATGTTCTATCAAGGTGGAAATGAAAATCACAGTATCTCATTTTTCTTGTTTTTTTAAGGAAGAGAAGTTGAAAATGGAGTTTCATGGAAAATAATATAATAAAACTGATATAGGAAATATGATTCAACTTCCTACTTGAAAAAATATGGGAATAATAGTGGGTGGAATTAACTCAATGGAATAGGTGAATATTTGAAATTTGGAAACTAATTTCATCAAGAACATGTATTTGGAAAAGATATGTTGAATCTGACCAACACAATAGAATACATGCTATCTATACTGAATGCACCATCTACTCTTAAATGATTTAATTTTAAGAAGTTTTGACATTGAAAAAAACAATGCAGTAACTCAAGGGTTTATGAGGATAATTAATATAAAAAAACTCCACAGTTAAGGGAGAAATAGAAAGCCTATGCACTCACAAATGTAGAATGGGGCGTGAAAATGATATGGTTAATGGAACACTTATCATTCACTAAAGGAAAATAAATTTATTATATCATTCTGGTTATAACCACTTATTCATATCATGAGGGTTTTCTAAAGGCATTAATTTACCCTCTTAGTGATTATTTATTAAACAGTTAGTGAAAATATATAGTTGTGTGATGATTACATCCCAAGACTACTACTCATATCCTATTTAGTTCTATAGTAATGTACTTCCTTAAAAAATTTATTCTCTATTTAGTAGAATTTGATGTTATTTTGGTCATGGATTGTATCTATCTGTATATATAGAGTCCATATCAATTTATAAGACATGGAAACCATATTTCATATCCAAAATGAATCCATGACAATATATTAGTGTTATGATAACTATGAATTATCAATATAAATTAATTCCCTTTCATTGGTTGTGATACCTAATAATTAAGAACATTTAGCCTAAATGGCTATATAGAATCTCAATATTTAGGATATGATAATTGTTAATGAATATGCTTATATATTACATGGTATTCCCTAAGACCAAATGTTTTATTTTTATATTGAATTGTTACCTAGTTCTTTGCCTATATCGAAGTGTCCGTATTTAATAAACCCTATTTAATTTGAGGAATTAATGAAGAAACTATAATAGAATCTAGAGTAGTTGGCATTTGGATTAGTGGTAAGCACTCCATAATCATACATGAAAAATTGGGGTTCATAACCCATGGGGTGCTGGTACTATAGTAGTACTATAACGTACTGTAGTAGCAATGGACCTGTAGCAATGACGAGAACTGTAGTGGCAGCAGGTCACTGTAGCGGCGACAGGGTACAATAGTAGTGGCGGTTACTATGCAGTACTATAGTAGGTGGGGACTGTAGCAATATTATTATGAAAATGGGACTTGGGAAAAAAATTTGGGCCTACGGGCCATATAATGGGCTAAATACCCACCGGGCCTTCGGGCTATGTAATGTGTATCCCTCTACCCAGTTAAAAGAGGACTTTGATTTTCTTTAATAATAAATAAGGGTTAGACCCCAACCTTTTATAATAGAATCTAGATAAGGGGTATATATGCCCATTTGAAACACCATGGGGGTGAAATAGTCATTATTGTTAAGAATAAGGATGGATTAATGTGACTTTTTATAGATTTTCAGGTTTTTTAAGATCAAAATCGATAAAAGTATCACTTACCCTATATTAATGACTTATTTTATCAAATATGGGGTATAAATACTTCAAAAAGATTTACTGTATATATATATATAGTAAAATATGGGTGAAAAGTGAGGATATAAAACATATGGACACTATAAATTAATAGTGATGCCTTTCATAATTACAATCTACCCCACTATCTTCATGAATTTGATTAATTGAGTTATTATATATTACATTGATCAAATTTTCACAGTCATTAATGATGATATTATTATATATTTTATGAAAATAGAAGAACATGAATAGAATTTTAAGACTATTTTGATGACCTTAATAATGGAGAATTGTATTTCAAATTTAGAAAGTGAAAACTCTAACTACATAAAGTATCATTCTAGTGTCATGTATTCACTAGTGAGTGTATATCTATAGATCCTTCAAAGAAAGAGGTGATTAAATAATTGACCAGAAAAACAACTATAATATAGATCTGTTGTTGTCTTGGATTAGCTGGATATAATTGATTCTTTATGAGAAATTTCTCATAACTGTCTAATTCACTAACCAGTTTAATTTGGAAGGGATTTTAGTTCTTCTAGATAGGTGAATATGAATAATCATTCAATTATATTAAAATAAGTATGTCCACTAAACTATTAATTAGATTACCCTAGTAAAGGCCTAGTTTTTTTTTCAATTAATATTTTGGATAATTTTGAGTTTTTAAACTCGTAGGACCTCCCTAGAAGTAAAACTATAAATTTTCCCTAATATACGACTTCTGTAATGCCCCGACCCTATTTACCCAGAGTCGGTGCATTATTACATAACATTGGCATGATCACAAGAAAGATCAAGTCTCGAAAGACCGATTGGTTTAGTAGCCTTGGAATAACGAGATACATCCATAAATTTTTACATTACATCATAAAAAAAACATCTTGTCTTCATATACCCTCATACTATCCCTGCAGGTCATTCATAAATTACTTCTTCATAATCCTGGAAAAAATAAAACATTGAAAGGGGTGAGCTCAGATGCTCAGTAAGGATAACATTATAGCAGAAGCTTTCATAGATAAGCATAAACACTTAAGGCAGTTTATAACTAAAACAAAAGCCTTTTAAACTTGAACTTCAGCATAAAATGGAAAAGATAAAATAAAATAATGCCATTTACTTACTCACATGGATATTCTACTAGTCGAACAATCCCATTCATTATCAATAACCACTTTCATAATGATGGAATGCATAATGCCAGACTATCAAAACCACATAGCCAAGGCCTCGTGCCAAGACTACAAATAAGATTTTTCCAAGGCCTTGTGCCAAGACACTAGTTTGTCTCATGAGACCTACCAATGCATCGAGGAGCTATAGCGGGCTCCACCCATCACTTATTAAGTCCAATTCATTCCTGATATGAACAGGTTTAAACATAACATAAATATTCGTATTAAAACTAGCATATGAAATGTCAATACTTTTACCACAAACCATGAATGGTATAAAAATAGCACATCCACAGTCAAACATAACTCATTCGATACAATATGGAAGATTGTATTGTATCACATTAACCTCAATCAAGAATAATGAAGGATGTTGACATAGATGAAAATAATCATCAAAACTATTTGAGAGAAATATCCCCCTTTTCTTGAAAACATTTAAAAGTCACACTATTTGTCAAGAAGCCATTTAAAAATAGATTTTTGAACCAAAGTGTCCCATACCACTTTGAAACTTTTTAAAAGGAGTTTTAATTTTAAAACATTAATGTTCATATAAATAAATCCTTAAAACCATTTTCAAAACATGGACATTAATGATAAGGATTTAGATGAATAAGTCTTTAAAACATTTAAAAATGGTATTTTAGTTAGGGATTATAACCAAAAGAGAGACACTTGAATACAAATAATTGAGGTAATTAAATTTTTTTAATATCATGAGAATAAAGGGATTCATGATATACTTTGTCAAAGTACATTAAATACACCACATAAATGTGATTTGGTGTATAATAATAAAGAAGTCTCAATGGAATTTAAGTTGACATGAAATATCTCATAAAGGACGTATCCTTAGGTTAAGGATAAATCAACAACATAGTTATGTGTGACAAATATAAATACACTAAATATGATGGGATATTCTGTGTAAAACAATCAAAGGACATTCACACATATTCTTGTAAAATCAACACCAACGAATTGGATGTTTAACTCAACAAATGGAGAATGAGTTAAAATTACTCTTATCAAATTCATATCAATGAATTGAGAATTATCAATGGAGTGATTATGTTTATAAAAAGTATATCCATAGGAAGGGGAGTGAAAATTATGACATAATCAAATTAATAGTGATTGCACACATAATCTTGGGGTAATATAATCAATGAAATATGCGTAAAGCCAAATGAGTGGAAATTGAAATCTAAAATTCTCTTATCGATTAGGTAACTTAGGAAACATACACCCATGAAAGAAGTATCATACCATGATGATGTAAATACCCATTAATTAAATTATATTACACAATGAATACGATCATGGGCAGTACACATACACCACATGCAATAATTAAGTGGTGATCAATGGAATTCTCACGGAATTAAAAGTGAGATAAGAAACCCCTTACTTTGTACTTTTTCCTTGGTTGATGGTAGGTTTACCTCATTTATAATGGTGAAATAATTGTTATTGAATTATACAAGAATCATTTACTTTAATATGATATCATATATTATCTTTTAACATTTATTTGTTAATAATATCTTAGAATTATCGTCATTTCGGGTGTTAATGGGTTCATTTTACTTTATATTATTTGTTATGTGAGCCATATTTGTTATTAATGGGATGTATATTATTCATATCCAGAATGATATCAAGTCCTTAGATACTATTTTTAAATCATCAAATTATAATTATACTTGAATGGATATGATGGAGATTGAATCTCATCGCGTTCGTGGAGACGGTAGTCCGTACATATGCACGAGCGACAATATCATTCTTTTGATATTAAAATAATATATAATTGGATGTTATACAGAATAATTATCATGTTATATTTATTATTTACATGAGTTACACATCATTATTATACCCATCCAAATAATAATATATTGAATAACAATTACACCACGACGTGGAGACGATAAGCCGTACGTATGCACGTATGGTGACATGTTATTCAAAAGAAGGATAGAATACTGAATATGGTTGTACCATATTTATAATAAAATCACAGTATATATATGATACTGGAGTTATTATTTTATAATGGTAATAACAAAGAAAGAGGAAGTGGAAGAAGAAAGGAACTTGAAAAGGGGTGGTGAAAACATTACCTCTTCTTCGGGTTCTTCCTTTTGATTTGATCAAAAGGGCTCCTTAGGTTGGATTTCTGATCAAAATAAGGCCTCTAGGTTGTAGTGAGGGAAGTTTAGATAGTATTTGGGAAGGGTTTGGCCGAACCAAAGGGCTTTCAAGGTTTTAAGAAATGAGAAGGAGGAGTACCCTTTTATAAGAGGGGTGAGGGGAACCTTTGGAAAAGCTAGAAATATTAATTTATAATAAATTCATATTCGGTTTATAATGTCTCCAAAGTTTATTATTTAAATTTTAAGGTGGGGATGGGTCGAAAACAAATCAACCAATAGAATTTAGATAGGTTTGGGTCATTATATTAACCTTATCTTTAAGTATTAACTCTTAGTTAATTAGTTTCACTTTTACAATGTCTCTTTGTATTTTTATATTATATGGTTAATAAACTTACTATATACATCCAAGAGACCCCCAAGTGGTACATTAATGATGAACCTATCATGATATAAGTCTTTTGGCCGAACAATAGATTTTTAGGAATTTAATATCAATTAATAATATAATATTTGTTTTAAGAACTCTTTTATGTCAATTTTGACACTATTCAATAGTTGATTTTTGTGAAACTCATAACAGATTGATTACTTCGAAAAAAGTCAATTAAATAAATCCTAATATATAATATTATCCTAGAAAATTATATTAATTCATTAAAAGTTTCATATTATATTTATTTGGGTATTTATAATATCAATTATTTTAATTTTTCACTATAAAAGTAATTAATTCATCATCATTGTGTCATAAATAAATTAAATTATTTAATGTCTAAAAATTATAAATAAAATATCATTATGTAGGAAATCGTTTTATATTTCTAATTAATATTTATAATCTAAAACCCAACATATATAACCCTATGTAACAATTGTTTTGTTAAAAGATATATGCTTGTGTCATTTTTGTATTTATTTTAACTTAATTAAAATAAAGTGTCATTATCACTTACAAGTGGATCCATGGGGTCCCAAAATCGACCCAAAGATGCCCATGGTCGACCATGTATCAACCAATAGGGTTAAGACACGTTTTAGGGTAATTTAGTATTATTATAATATTATTTTTTAAACCTTTTTTACCAGATTTACCCTTTAACCATGGTAAATAAAATATTTACCGAAGTAATTATCCAAAATGTTTAAAAATAAAAGTTACCTATTTACACAATTTTAACATCCTGATTCCAAATATGGAATCAATTTTTCCAAATTCAAAACAGAGAAGTGGCAGAAATTAATTTAAAATTAATTCCCGTTGTTAAAACAAAAAGCGTGTTTTTTAGAGATAATAACTATCAAAAGATTGTCACTTGTTTATGTCAGGTTTAAATGTGAAATTATGTTCAATGACCCACATTGTATTACATGGTAGAAATATATTCCAAATATACTTTAAAACCACTCAAATTCATAATTTATCACTATTAATTATTTTGATTAAAAATGTTGTTTTTAATTAAAATTTAGTAATTTTCACTATTCATCAAAATATGAAAGTTATCCGAAAAGTACCAAAATTTCACCCTAGGATAATTTCGATATTCCGAATCCAAAAATGAAGTCCATTTTGAGAGATAGAATTTATAAAATTTCAAAAAGTAGGTATTACTATTCATAACGGCTAGTTTGATTGGTTATGGTGTGTTAAAATCTCGAAGTTGCGTACAATGCACGCCATTTCATTATTCGAAAGGAAACATACCGATGAATCTTGGGGTGTTACATTCTCTCCTCCTTCAATAAATTGCGTCCTCACAATTTTTAAAATTGTGCTTGGGAATATAATGGAAAGTCCCACATCCGAAAAAGAGTCAATAAAACTATCACTTTAAAAGAAAGAAAGAGAGGTATAAGATCATCCAAGATAACCCATACTCGGATTCCATGTAGGAAAACATGGATATGGATGATAAACTAAGTGTCAAGTTCTGATGGAGAGGGATAGAAATCATTATCAGGAGAAAGTTAACAATAAGAAAACCACAAACTTGTGTTGGGACAAACGACCATTAGTCTCCTAGTAGGAAAGTAAACGGACAACATTTTTTTTTGTTTTAAGTTACATTACATAAGGACGAGGAATTAATTTATGATATTGACTAAGAACATTAAGAGATATACTTACTTTTTAAGTAGAGTTTCATTCTTTAATAAATTTCCACCACTAACTCAATTTTTTTAAACGATGAGTATTCAAGAAGACTTGGTCACACTGGAAGAGCTAGAATAAACTTCTATAGAATCACATGATCTATTCAGGATAAACCATATATTTACATTGTCTTTGAAGATTAATCAAAACCAAAATGGTTAGTGAATGATCTAATGATCCCCCAAAAGGATATTCCTTGAGATAAATATTCACTAATCTTAATTTCTGAAATTAAACCAACAATACCCCAAAGTTAAATAAATACCATTCAATAATCAATTGTCCTTAAAATCCTTCAATATAATCCAAACTAATATTGAAACCCAAAACATAGAAGAATTTGATTATGTAGTCTCCCATGTTAAATTGTATCTCCAAATGACATCAAATACTCTTAAAGTCACATACTTAAAAGTAATTAACATCATCACATATTCTCTGTTATAGGTTAATCATTTCCATAAATAACCCGAATCACTATAAATCCACAATAAAAATGTAGATAAAAATCTAACATTACTCTACAAATGAAACCCCATTGTATTCTATTTTCCTTGGGCATATAGTGTTCCCAACAAAGTGAACATATTCCAAAATAACATTTATCACTTAATCACCAAATCATTTTCCTATACCAAAGGTATTCATTTGATAAGACATAAGAACCCAAATCAACTTATTATTGATCAATAAAATCATTTAACTAAACAAAATATTCATACTAACCAGGGACTTCACGTTGTCCAGTGGTAGGCGATAAATCCCAATCGCACTTTGGTTGTGGGTTCGATTACCACAGCTTTGTCCGACGCGACAGGTTGTCACACGGTCTACGTGTTGTCCTTTTTCAAAAACTATATTTTATAATATTACCAAAATGAGATAAATTCCTCAAAATAACATAATTTAACCACAAATGTTATATCATACCTTGCATTTTCATCCCAAATTATAATAACTTATAATTTTCTCAAACCCCAATGATCATATAAAACCAAATGGTTATTTATACCTATATCCACAAGAGAAGAGACAATTCTTCCTCAAATATCATTCTCACATGGCAAACTGCGGGGTTACAAATACAAGAGAAAATTATTCCAAAGTAAACCCATCAACAAGGAGTGCTAATACTTTTTAAATTTTTCTCCAACAATTTATTTCTACATAGCTTCTTCTTTGACCAAGAAAATATCCTATAGAATAGGACATTCACTCGGGTAATGGCCAGGTCCCCTACATTTACGACAAATGACTGTAAATGGACTCTTGGGACCATTTTTATCTTCTTCCATAGTACTCTTCATTTTTCTTCGGCAATTCTTCACTTTATGTCCTTCCTTCCCACACGTAAAACATTTCGTTGTCCCATTGAGACACTTTCCTGGGTGTCTCCTTCCACATTTCCTGCATGATGAAAATTGAGGGTTCTTTTCTCCATGGTCTCCATTGCTAGAGCTCTTATCATTTATCACCTTTCTCTTCCTTGTTGAGTCTGGGAGTTGGTTAATATATATGTTGTTGATCATATTTTTGGAAAACTGATTTGGCATAAAGGTGATATCTTTTACGCCTATCAACATTCCATTTTGTTGCTCATTTCCACCACCGTTCCCACCTTTTACATCATTCTCAAAGTCACTATGACTTCCTTGGAATCCATCCATTGACTAAAACCAGAAAGCATTGTGTGAGTAACAGTAGTCGTAAAATCATTTAGAGATTAAAATGTCACCATATTCTCAATTTGAAACATATTAGGATTAACCAAGGTCATTTACTCTCATCTTATATATATATTACTTAAATCAGTTTGTAAATAAAATGTAAATTATCCTAATCATATCCCCTGGGAGTGTCGTAACCAAGAGTGTAGCAAGGCCCGTTGTCGTGCACCAGTTCCCGTTCGAGTCTAGCTCAAAGCGGTGTTTTCGGGTTTTACCCCTAGGTAAATCTATGCCAGATCCGCCTCTTCCTGCTCGTATCCAGACAGGGATGTATTGCTCGGAAAACTCAAAAAATCTCTACAATACCAAAATTCTTGGAAGTTCTTTTATATTAATCCTCAAAGTTCATCTCAGGTCTACGTGCTCTAATTAGAGTTTATTTAAATCTAGCTTCCAAAGTTTGTACTAAACTTCCTCTGATACCAACTATAATGCCCCGACCCTAGTTACCCAGAGTCGGTGCATTATTACATAACATTGGCATGATCACAAGAATGATCGAGTCTCGAAATACCGATTGGTTTAGTAGCCTTGGAATAACTATATACATCCATAAATTTTTACATTACATCATAAAAAAAACATCTTGTTTTCATATCCCCTCATACTATCCCTGCAGGTCATTCATAACTTACTTCTTCATAATCCTGGGAAAAATAAAACATTGAAAGAGGTGAGCTCAGATGCCCAGTAAGGATAACATTAGAGCAGAAGCTTTCATAGAAAAGCATAAACACTTAAGGTAGTTTATAAATAAAACAAAAGCCTTTTAAACTTGAACTTCAGCATAAAATGGAAAAGATAAAATAAAATAATGCCATTTACTTACTCACATGTATATTCTACTAGTCGAACAATCCCATGCATTATCAATAACCACTTTCATAATGATGGAATGCATAATGTCAGACTATCATAACCACATAGCCAAGGCCTCGTGCCAAGACTAAAAATAAGATTTTTCCAAGGCCTTGTGCCAAGACACTAGTTTGTCTCATGAGACCTACCGATGCATCGAGTAGCTATAGTGGGATCCAACCGTCACTTATTAAGTCCAATGCATTCCTCATATGAACAGGTTTAAACATAACATAAACATTCGTATTAAAACTAGCATACGAAATGTCAATACTTTTACCACAAACCATGAATGGTATAAAAATAGAACATCCACAGTCAAACATAACTCATTCGATACAATATGGAAGATTGTATTCTATCACATTAACCTCAATCAATAATAATGAAGGATGTTGACATAGATGAAAATAATCATCAAAACTATTTGAGAGAAATATCCCCCTTTTCTTGAAAACATTTAAAAGTCACACTATTTGTCAAGAAGCCATTTAAAAATAGATTTTTGAATCAAAGTGTCCCATACCACTTTGAAACTTTTTAAAAGGAGTTTTAATTTTAAAACTTTAATGTTCATATAAATAAATCCTTAAAACCATTTTTAAAACATGGACATTAATGAGAAGGATTTAGATGAATAAGTCTTTAAAACATTTAAAAATGGTATTTTAGTTAGGGATTCTAACCAAAAGAGAGACACTTGAATACAAATAATTGAGGTAATAAAAACTTTTTAATATCATGAGAATAAAGGTATTCATGATATACTTTGTCAAAGTACATTAAATACACCACATAAATGTGATTTGGGGTATAATAACAAAGAAGTCTCAATGGAATTTAAGTTGAGATGAAATCTCTCATAAAGGCCGTATCCTTAGGTTAAGAATAAATCAACAACATAGTTATGTGTGACAAATATAAATACACTAAATATGATTGAATATTCAGTGTAAAACAATCAAAGGACATTCACACATATTCTTGTAAAATCAACACCAACGAATTGGATGTTTAACTCAACAAATGGAGAATGAGTTAAAATTACACTTATCAAATTCATATCAATGACTTGAGAATTATCAATGGAGTGATTATGTGTATCAAAAGTATATCCATAGGAAGGGGAGTGGAAATTATGACATAATCAAATGAATAGTGATTCCACACATAATCTTGGGGTAATATAATTAATGAAATATGTGTAAAGCCAAATGAGTGGAAATTGAAATCTCAAATTCCCTTATCGATTAGGTAACTTATGAAACATACACCCATGAAAGAAGTATCATACCATGATGATGTAAATACCCATAAATTAAAGTATATTACACAATGAATATGATCATGGGCAGTACACATACACCACATGCAATAATTAAGTGGTGATCAATGGAATTCTCACGGAATTAAAAGTGAGATAAGAAACCCCTTACTTTGTAATTTTTCCTTGTTCGAAGGTAGGTTTACCTCCTGTATAATGGTGAAATAATTTTTATTTAATTATACAAGAATAATTTACTTTAATATGATATCATATATGATCTTTTAACATTGATTTGTTAATAATATCTTAGAATTATCGTCATTTCGGGTGTTAATGGGTTCATTTTACTTTATATTCTTTGTTATGTGAGCCATATTCGTTATTAATGGGATGTATATTATTCATATCCAGAATGATATCAATTCCTTCGATACTATTTTTAAATCCTCAAATTATAATTATACTTGAATGGATATGATGGAGAATGAATCTCATCGCGTTCGTGGAGATGGTAGTCCGTACATACGCACGAGCGACAATATCATTCTTTTGATATTAAAATAATATATAATTGGATGTTATAAAGAATAATTATCATGTTACATTTATTATTTACATGAGTTACATATCATTATTATACCCATCCAAATAATAATATATTGAATAACAATTACACGACGACGTGGAGACGGTAAGCCGTACGTACGCACGTATGGTGACATGTTATTCAAAGGATGGATAGAATACTGAATATGGTTGTACCATATTTATAATAACATCACAGTATATATATGATACTGGAGTTATTATTTTATAATGGTAATAACAAAGAAAGAGGAAGTGGAAGAAGAAAGGAACTTGAAAAGGGGTGGTGAAAACATTACCTCTTCTTTGGGTTCTTCCTTTTGATTTGATCAAAAGGGATCCTTAGGTTGGCTTTCTGATCAAAATAAGGCCTCTATGTTGTAGTGAGAGAAGTTGAGATAGTATTTGGTCAGGGTTTGGACGAACCAAAGGGCTTTGAAGGTGTGAAGAAATGAGAAGGAGGAGTGCCCTTTTATAAGAGGGGTGAGGGGCACCTTTGGAAAAGCTAGAAATATTAATTTATAATAAATTCATATTCGGTTTATAATGGCTCCAAAGTTTATTATTTAAATTTTAAGGTGGTTATGGGTCTAAAAAAACTCAACCAATAGAATTTTTACAGGTTTGGGTCATTATATTAACCTTATCTTTAAGTATTAACTCTTAGTTAATTAGTTTCAATTTTACAATGTATCTTTGTATTTTTATATTATATGGTTACTAAACTTACTATATACATCCAAGAGACCCCCAAGTGGTACATTAATGATGAACCTATCATGATATAAGTCTCTTTGCGGAACATTAGATTTTTAGGAATTTAATATCAATTAATAATATAATATTTGTTTTAAGAACTCTTTTATGTCAATTTTGACACTATTCAATAGTTGATTTTTGTGAAACTCATAACAGATTGATTACTTCAAAAAACGTCAATTAAATCAATCCTAATATATCATATTATCCTAGAAAATTATTTTAATTCATTAAAAGTTTCATATTATATTTATTTGGGTATTTATAATATCAATTATTATAATTTTTCACTATTAAAGTAATTAATTCATCATCATTGTGTCATAAATAAATTAAATTATTTAATGTCTAAAAATTATAAATAAAATATCATTATGTAGGAAATCTTTTTATCTTTCTAATGAATATTTACAATCTAAAACCCAACATATATAACCCTATGTAACAATTGTTTTGTTAAAGGATATATGCTTGTGTCATTTTTTTATTTATTTTAACTTAATTAAAATAAAGTGTCATTATCACTTACAAGTGGATCCATGGGGTCCCAAAATCGACCCAAAGATGCCCATGGTCGACCATGTATCAACCAGTAGGGTTAAGACACATTTTAGGGTAATTTAGTATTATTATAATATTATTTTTTAACCCTTTTTTACCGGATTTACCCTTTAACCATGGTAAATAAAATATTTACCGAAGTAATTATCCAAAATGTTTAAAAATAAAAGTTACCTATTTACACAATTTGAACATCTTGATTCCAAATATGGAATCCATTTTTCCAAATTCAAAACACAGAAGTGGCAGAAATTAATTTAAAATTAATTCCCGTTGTTAAAACAAAAAGCGTGTTTTTTAGAGATAATAACTATCAAAAGATTGTCACTTGTTTATGTCTGGTTTAAATGTGAAATTATGTTCAATGACCCACATTGTATTACATGGTAAAAATATATTCTAAATATACTTTAAAACCACTCAAATTCATAATTTATCACTATTAATTATTTTGATTAAAAAAGTTGTTTTTAATTAAAATTTAGTAATTTTCACTATTCATCAAAATATGAAAGTTATCCGAAAAGTACCAAAATTTCACCCTAGGATAATTTCGATATTCCGAATCCAAAAATGAAGTCCATTTTGAGAGATAGAATTTATAAAATTTCAAAAAGTAGGTATTACTATTCATAACGGCTAGTTTGATTGGTTATGGTGTGTTAAAATCTCGAAGTTGCGTACAATGCACGCTATTGCATTATTCGAAAGGAAACATACCGAGGAAGATTGGGGTGTTACAACATCAAAGAAAATTATCTGATGGTCCTTTTGTTTCTTAGGCATGGTGTTTACCCTCAGGTTGAGACAACATGATATTGAAAGCATGAAAGGTCCTTGATAAAATATATTAAGCTTAAAAATATTATTTTTTATCGCTAGTGCATATTTTTGTGATGAAATAATTATATATTTCAAATGGAGTGCTGGTTAAAAAAACATAAGATTGTATCTAACTCCACAATATGGGTTTTAACCTAGGAAATATGTAATTTTTAATATATTAGGGCTCCATGATAGTTTTTAGTCATATGAGGATTTATAGGAATAAAGTAAATTATTAATTAAATTTTTTATTTTTTTATTAGAACAAATTTTTCCTGTATATAAACTCCTTTAATAAATATCCTTATGGTGATCCACACAACCCTAGAATTTAAGAGTATCTTCTATGGGAGAATTCTTTAAAGGTGTTATAGAAGGATTCAAGGGATTAATAATAGAACTCATTGTAATATCCAATGATATTAGCATGAATGCATTCTTCCTAAGTGAATAAACTATTTTTAGAGAAGGGTATTGTTATTTTTGATCCCCTATTTTATTCACTATTTCCCAAACATGATTGGTGTTATCCTTTATATTTTGATTTGGGGTTTATTGGTCATGAAATTGTGTGTTCTACCTATTTTCCTTTTAGTTTCTACCCTTGTAATTGATGGATGAGTGTTAAATGACTAATTTGATAATTTAATTTTTTTATGAATCTATCCCCTCAATATTTTCATGTTTATATACATATAATATTTCTTTAGAAATACAACTAATATTTGTTTATTTCAAATGAGGATTAAACTTAGATCCATGATTGAGTAGTTCGATTGATGATGGAGACATTGTTACATGATAGATTTACCAGATAGTGGTGGATTATGAATGGATGAAGCTGTAGTTTTGATTTTATGGGAGGAGGTATATGGGGGGGAGGAAAATTTGAAAAAGGATCATATTCTGAATACTAGTGGATATAAATCAATATTTGGTGATGGTGTTCTCATGAATGATGTGGCTAATAAAGATATAGGTTATATTGGGGGGATATCAATGTAAATGATGTGGATTTTAGGCTATGCATTGAATTTAGTTTAAGGAACCTGAATACATGATGTCTGGTTGGTAAGAATACACACAATGTATCCTGTTTAGTTCAGTAGAAAGGGTTCTGGAATAAGTTAAATATAAAACACCTTGTGTTCTTAATATACACACTCGGTAACACATAATTAACCTATACAGAATGTATAGGGAGTACACAACTAGTTGTTCATTTGGGTTTTCAAGACATGTGGATCAAGAACACATGTGGTATATATATAGAACGTGACTCAAGTTAGGCTGAATTACATTCCCCAATATTATTCATGGACCACATGATTTCTGTTCGAGGGATCATGTTGTGTTGTCTAGGACTATAGGACCAGGATGGCCAATGATATACATTGAGTTTCCCCAATGGTACCACATTCCGTGTACATGGTAGTGAATGTTTTTTCTTTTTTATTTTCATTCCATGTGGTGTGATAGTACACAAATGGGCTATAACTTAGGTCCATATTCCTGGTACATTATGGAACTCACTATATACTTATTCGGGACTCACCTACTAGCTTTATATCCTTGTTCAGAATCCATTTGGACATGTTATTAGTAAATATTGAGTGTTTTTTCACATAGAATGTTATGTATCCTTAAATAAAATAACATAGAAGAGACATAAAGTAGTAAAAGAAAGTTACTACTCTTCTCAACTTTATATAGTTGATAATAAGGTTCAAGTATGATCTATAGAGTGATTTTGGGGGTGAATACACCCCTAATAGGTGTTATTATTTTTGGGAATGGGTTCCCCATTTATTATGTATAGATAAGGTCACTAATTTACACAACACACCTAATTAACGAGTCCACTATATTTAGAGTTGGTACTCCCCAATATAAAGATATAATATATACGGTGAAGGTCATCCATAGGGATTGGAACTCTCTTGTAATACCAGTTAGCCATTAGCAAGGCATGTGTCCCTCACATTTGATCTGGAGAGGTTCACTGGGTTATTAGTTTTGGTAGTTTTTATACTTAATTTATGGTTTGGTATTGATGGATCAAAGGGATATACATTCTCTCACCAGATGAGAATGTCGTAGTGATGAGTAGACTCTAGATTTTTTATAGTGGATATGTTTAAGATGAAAAGAGGAAAAAACTTTATTTATTGGGGAATTATAACTCCCTGACACCCTATAGGGTTTACCACAAGCTGCGTTACATGGTTGGTTATTAAATATTGATTTTTTGAACACATTTGTGTTATGATCTCTTCTACATATTAGTACACTATGATGTTCAAATATTGGGGTTTTGGTGACTAATAATTATTTATGTTCCTAAAACATTGAGTGTTTGAGAATATCTGGATCATTATTCTTTGTCATTTATTAGGTTTCTCTCTAGTGATGAGATCTTTATGTTGATTTGGTGACTTGATTATTATTTCTTATTCTCATTTTTTCCACCCATCCTACTAAAATTAGAGACAAATTGTTGCTTTTTATTTCTTTTTTGGTTTCCAGGTAATCCAAATGGGTATATTTCTACTCAATATTGCATGGTCTTTGGGTGCCTACATTTTGTGTCTTTGTAGATTATAAACATGGTAAAAGATAGTCTAGGTGGAGGTTAAGATAGTGTGTCTTGTTGGGAGATGATTCCTAGTGATATTTAGTGATTCATTATGGGACATGGTGTTTTGTTATGGTGGTGATGACTACTTTGACTGAAGTGTGATTGTATAATTACACGCATCTTAGAGGATCTTTATAGTTCTTTGTGTTTTAGAGACTTATTAGCTGGGCTATTTCCCTTTTATTTACCTCATGAGATGTAATTGTATTTAATTACTCATGCATGAATTATTTACAATTTAATTGATAATTTTTATATATACTACTGGTTCTTTGGTTATATTTTTTTGGATATGTATCTATTTCAGGTTGATATAGACTAAGGCCTCCCATATTGTGATATATTCCTACTTAGTGCTAGTCACCGACCCCTAGACTATTGGAAGTGGGCTTGGGGGTGACACTCTTAGCTACCCATTGACTCATATGGGCCCTTGATGGATTGGGTTTTGTTATATTAATATAAGAAAGGGTTTTCATATGGGAAGAGTTTGGAGTCTATGGCCTTGTAAAGACTAGTTTAGGAATACATAAAAATGAAAAAAGGGGTTTTGAGTTCAATTATCAGACCAGAGAGACCAGATTCAGTGTGGAGGCTTATGAATCCTTTAATTAAATTTTTTATAACATTTTAGTCATCCCAAGTCTCTAATACATCATTGAAAGGTTTACATATATCGGGACATGCATCATATAGTGGTTAGTTATGATCTTTCATTTCCTTCCTATGTTAGTTCATCCAAATATTCTAAAATCCCTTTGGGGTTGTTATGCTAATTATACGATTCTACCCAATAGTATACTACTTTTATGTAGAGGAGTGTTATTAATGATCTCATAACCATACTTGTTCCCCTCACTATTAGTTTTTGAGTGATGATACATTTTTTAGGATTTAGTTGAGAGATTCACTTTTTTGATGATATGTGGAAGTCTATCTCCCCATATTTCACTTAGTGTATACCGTCCATGTTGAGAAGATGGTTGTCTCAGCTATGTTTGATGGTTCTACATATCAGTTTCATATTCTATTTGTGTTGTTATGAAAATGGCCTCTTAAGTTTTCGAGGAGAGATGGATCCTCAGGGTATTGTGTTTTGGATGGAATATGCAACTCAAATTTTTCTATCTGTATTAGAATTTCACTGACTTGATATTGATTCTATCTTGAGAACCCTACATGGAACCATGATTTATTAATGTATTATTGTTTGTTTCGAAAATTGATGATGGTACTACTCTATCATTAAAGGAGTTTGAGATTTGGTTTAGGATGATAGTTTTATTCAAGGATGTTAAACCTTCTGTTGGCTAGTGTGACCATGTTCAAGTACAAGTTATGGATCATGAATCTCATGAGGTGTTCAATATAAATGTTTCATGGTGAAACTATCATGATCATTGTATTAATAGGATACTCCATATGATGATATTACGAGTCTTGGTTATGCATTCTTGTAGCACCTCTTATATAGAAGTCACCCAAGTGATCATTGGTGGGTTTTAAATTATTGGCCAATATACACACTTATTATGGGAGTAGGTGTGAATCTCAACTTAATATAGCCTCAGTGGTTCTATGGATTTAATTCCACTTTAGATGTATCATTTAAATACAAGGGCAACACATTAAAGGAAATTCCCTAACAAGGAGTGGATTCAGTTGGAAAGTTTTTTGGTGAGGGTATGGGTTCTTTGAGAGTAGTGGGTCATGGATGTTGTATCAATAATATTACAATATAACCAAATTTAGTTAGTTCTTATCAATCAAGGTGAGTTTATAGTCAAATATGTTGTCTTACGCATGTGATGGATGGATATGGTTGGGTACCAGTGGGTGCAGTTTAGGGTATGATTCTAGATCATTATTTACAGACCCTCATACTCATTGATTACAACATGATATATTCATCATTTTTTATATTTAAGAGTAAAATATTCTAGTGGGAATTCTATACCAACCATATACTTCTAAATAAATTCAACTTTTGATAAATTTAAATATCAAACCCCTTTAGGTGGATAGAGTTTATTCATGATTTGGGGGGAAGGCCTTTTTGGAGAATTCCTCATGATAGAATATGAGTGAAGTGGTACTCACCTAAGTATAGAATTGGTATATTTTATTGGTATCATGAGGTTATTGTAATTTAGGTTGATGAAGTGGTTTCTTTATTTAGCAATAAGAGAGACCCCAGTAATGGGAAATGGATATCTAACACGTTGATTCTTCAGATCAGCTACCCAGTCGGTGGATATCAAGGTTTTATGATTTTTGTGCATGGATTAGAAATTTTCTCTTGTGGGTGTTAAGGTTTGGTATGTATGTATTGGTGTGATACTTTTATGTATAATAATTCATTTTTTAAATATAGCGGGATATATAGATCCATTCAAGGGTAAAACCATGATTGACCCTTATTGAAATGCTAATGGTTGCAATGACTTTCATTATAAGGATTATTTTTTGAATTTACAAAGTATGATAATGAGTTGTAATGACCTAATATTTCATATATTGAATTTTCCATTCGAAAAATTGTTTCATATTTAGTAATTTAGTATAGTATATAATTTTTACACCTCATATTACGCAATTATAAAACTATTTATTATGTTAATTTAGAATATTAAATTTAGAGAATAAATATACTTTGTAAAATTGAAACTAGTACAATAAAAAATAAATATAAAAAAAATAAAACAACTCAAACATGGAAATTTTGATAATCATTGTCTCCTAGAATAATCAAACCCATAATCAATACTATAAAAATAGAAAAATTAGTAATACAATCACTATTTTTGAAAATAAATAACATAACCTTGGGAGACGTGAATGATGAATGAAATCAATTAGTCGTATATACAGGATATAGAAAACCTACATGAATAGTTGAAATATTCCCATTTGAATATTGATATGACCATTAGAAATAATAATCTTATTTTTTGGAATATTAACCCAACAAATAGAATATCAACCCAATAATTAGAATAGTAAAATGATATTTGAGTATCTTATGAAAATATATATAAGAAATTTATATCACAGGAAAATCAAAAAAATGTGTCAAATATGATAAAATAAATCACTAACATAAATAAAACATAATTATAATTTTGGTAAAATATATATTATTTTTTTTCATTTAATTATATTTTTATGATAAATTTATTTTTTTCAAATAAAATTTATTTAATGAATATTATTATCTAAAGTATTAATTATATTTTTATAAATGATAATATTATTTTATAATGTCCCAAGTAAATTTTTATAAGGGTCATAAAGTTGATTATGTTATAAAAAATTAGCATATTTTAATAAATAATAATTTTTATCAAATTTCATATATTTAGAAAATATTTTTTTATAAAATGGATATTATTTTTGGAGTTATCAGGCTGAAATTATCCAAGGGTGATTTTTGGTTATTTTTTTAAAAAAATTATTTTTAGTGAATAATGGTATAAACCAAAATATAGTATTCCATATTACAGGTTAAATACATGAATTATTATATAAGGGATGGTTTAATAAACCATTATCTCAACCTAACATGCACAAATTACTTTATATAGTCAAAATTATCATCACAATGTGTAGGCTTGAGAAAAATATTAAACCAATGAATATTATATTCAAAACACCCCTCTCCTCTCCTTATAGATACTATACTTCACCACCCACATATCCTCACTCTTTAATTTTTTTATCTTTACAAAATTATATGAAAATCCAACCCCATATTTATTAACACATACTAGGAGTTTTGGTCCAAATAAATCACCATTGTAAGGAGCCTTAAGGTGTAGTCTATGAGAGAACATCTAAAATAAGAGGTAATGTTCTTAATCAAGTTATTTTAATTTTCTATTCTTCCAACTCCTCCAAATGTATTATATAAAATTTGACACATTGAAATCAATATATTAAATATATAGATATTTTATTATGTTAATGGAATATATATTATCTAACCTTATCTCATTTTATACTAAAATGAAAATGTTATTTAAATTATTGTCAGCTCACAACATCAATGAAAAACATATTTCACATTTCATCAACACATTCATAGCTGGATATAATAGTAATTTAATAGTTAAATAAGATAATTATATTATATTATATTATTTTTCAAATTATATAATGGGATTACAAACATGAGGATGAAGTGAAATCTAATAAGTTCACCATGGTTAGGAAAACCTCATAAATTAGGTAACTATCAAATAATAAAATTTATAGTCAATGAACCATACCTAAAATAAAGCATGTATTGATACATAGAACCATTTAAACTCAAGGAATGACATAAATATCATTTTATCACACTTAT
Source organism: Viscum album (assembly GCA_963277665.1). Taxonomy (NCBI): domain Eukaryota; kingdom Viridiplantae; phylum Streptophyta; class Magnoliopsida; order Santalales; family Viscaceae; genus Viscum; species Viscum album. The sequence continues at coordinate 1,418,354,857 of OY728129.1, read as the reverse complement.
TGTGTTTTGGAACCATTTTACAAGAACCTCTTTAATAATATATAAACTTATGTGACCTTGGAACCATGACATGAATGATCCCATGATAATAAATATAGATATGATATCTCAATAAAATTATTATAAAATAACATAAAATAATAATAAAAAAATATATTTTAATTTTTTTAATAAATTATTTAATAAACACAAATTGATTATTTAGGATCCTTGACCCATATACTAAGAAAGTTGGGACCCGAGGTAAGGGAACATACGAACCACCCTCTTCTATTCCCGATTATAATTTATTTTCTATAACCTAACATTATCTCTATTTTATTATCATATATTTCTTTTCTATTTTTATATGTTTTATTCGCATATATAACTAGTTTAAATTACCATCCTTTAATGAAGATATGGAATATTTTAATGATCCCTTTAAAATTTCTTATGTTAGTCAAACCTAATTAAAGGGATCCTACCTATTTCTTATATCATTTGATGTATAAATATATATAATGTTTCTAAATATTATATGGTTTGTTAAACAAATCATTAATTTATTTCAAAAAATTATGTTTCAATTATGGTTTTTATGAAAACACCATTTTCCGGCCATCATTAAAGATTCTTTACTATTTTATTAAAAACCTAGCTTATGAGGATCATTTATGAACCAAAGTAGCCACTACTTTATTATAAAAAATATTCACTTAAACATCATTTTTATGAAGAATGATTCCTTATTTATTTATGAACATGAAAACAATATTTAACCACTTCTTCACATGGGAATATTTATGATATAACATTTGATTATACCTTGTGGGAAGATTATGTAACCCAAATCTTTTTCATGATTTTCTATTATGGTTATGAATTGTGTATGATTTTTTTATGTGGAACATATAGGTATGTAAATGTTTGGAATGTCATGTGTGGTCCTAAAATTATAAAACCCCTAAAGCATGGGTAATGTTTTAATATCATGTGATACTATGTATGGTGCATAAGAAGTTAGCCTAATATACTATGTTATATAGTATGGTAGTGAACCTTTACTTATGAATATCAATTAATATTTTATTTTGTTTCCAGATTAATTTGATTCTAGGATAATATGATATTTTATTCTTTATTCCATGCTTCTACCTTGTATTGTCCTACACTTTTATGATATAATGATGCACCACTTGATTTGTATGTATTCACAATATTTTACATTAATTATTATCTTACTGGGATTTATAAATATCCAAATTTCTTTTATTTATTTTCCCCTAGGTATCCAATATAATAATAGAATATCATTATGATTTAAGAGAAAAATATATATATTTAAATAAAAATTTCATTGTTTTTGTTTAAGTTGTCATTTCATGCATCTGAACTCCTAAAGATAATGGGCCTATTGATTTCTACGATGTTTTTAAGGATTTTTTGTTAAAAAATATGTAATATTTTGTGGATGAAAATCAATTTTATATAATTAGTATCAAATAAAAATTTAAATATTTTAGTAAATTAGGACTATAATACATTTTTGGAAACCATAGACATAAATATAAACATAGGAAAACATCATAAAATTTTTGTAATACAAAAAAGTGTGTGATTTACTATAAATAAAATCTTTGTATGGATACTATATGTGGATAAAATCTCTATATTAGATGCACTTAGGTGAAATAACCCTAAAAAATATTTATTGGTAATTAACTCAATATTCATTCATTGCACAAAAATTTGGCCTAACTGCAAACATGGTTTGATTCTCCCATGGGATAAGGATTGGATGCTTCACATACCGTTTACAAACTATTATTAAGGATTCGAATACATTGTTATAGTATTTTATAATTTGATGATATAAAATATAAATAGTTCCAAAATAAACTATACTTAAGATTATTTTAATAAATTTTAATTTATATATTTAAATTATGTTAGTGTTACATAAGATATAGAAGTGTGGGTCTAGGGGGGGGGTGAATGTTTTTATTAGAGTAATGTTTAGTTTTTTAGGGATTAGGATAAAAAACTAATATAAAATTTCAAATGAATAATATATATTGAAACATTAAAATTCATAAGTTTGGGTATACATGTCAATTATAAGTTTTTCCTTATGAGTTAATAAATTTCCTTTTATATTCATATTTATTTAATTATTATCTACTATAATATTTCTTTATTTTTTTTAAAATAAATATAAGTAGGATGAATCATGAAAAAAACCTATATGATGGAAAATTTAATGATTTACCAAATGTGATGCCTAATATTATGGGTGAAATATATTATAACCATATGATATTACTTGCATAATTGACTCAAGTTATTATTAATAACTTTAATCTTATAGAGTACTCTCCTTCTTCCAAGAGAAATAAGTCCTGATTAATTTTCCTATATGAAAAACCCTCCCACTTTTAGTAGATATTCTGACCCCTTAATCATGGAATAATGCTTTTATTCCATTGATATGATATTCATTGTCCTCTAAATATTTGATAAAAATAATTTTATACTCTCCTTTTATTTCTTAAAGTGAGAATTAGATCAGTAGTAAACACTGATCAAGAGTATGAATCACAATGAAGAAATTGATCAATAGAGTAGTTAGGATTCAAGAAAATATTTTCCAATAAATATTTTCCTCACAATCTCTTTTTCAAAATGAAGAGGGAGTTCCTTTGAATCAAGATAAATGGGGATAAATCAATCAGATATTATGAGGAAAAAAATCATAAGGCTTTCCAATATGCCTCTAGCTTTGTCATAGACCTTATAATCAAGGTTATCCTTTTATTTAGTGGAATAAAAATAATTCATTGAAATGATTTATGGATTTAAGACTTGGAAAGCTATGAAGAAATTATCTGATGTTCCCTTAAAGTTGTGATGAATATTATTGATTCTCAATGGTCTCATTAGGATGGGGGTAAAAAGAGGAGAAAAAAGTTTAGTATTTGAGGATCAAGGAATACATATCATAAAGCGATGAAAATCTAATTTCCCACTTACCAAAAGTGTGGGAAGAAAAATCCTAATATCTTAGTGACAAGAAAAAGGATATGCTTCATGTTTGGAAATGATGAGAATTAGGATAATTAATATTTAAGTGATATAAAGAGTAAAACTAATATGATGAAAGGGAATAAGGTACCAATCAATCCTCAACCTATGGTATAATTCCTCAACTATAAGTATCATTGACACTGTGAAATTTAATGCTCCAAGACAAGGTTCATTGAGGAAAACGGACCTCAACAACCTCCAAGGACAAGAGAGAAAGGATGAGCCAATTTTATCACTAATAATGAGGTGGATCCTGAAAATATAGTTGTGATAGGTATACTTATTATTCATTCATGAATAGAAAATATTTTATTTGATTTTAGTCTTATGAATTCATTCATATTATGCATTTTTAGTAGAAATTTTGTAACAATACCACAATACATGGAGTTAATTTAATAATGAAAATATAAACTGGTGAAATTTTTACATCTCTAGTATATAAATTTTCCCCATTTACCATTGGTAGGATGAATCTCCCAACAAACCTTTCCATACTACTTTTAGTGGAATTTTATTTTATATTGGGAATGGATTGGTTATCTTTGTATCACTAGTAAAAAACCAATTTTATGTCAATTTATTTAATTTTAATGTAATTTTTTAGTAAAAATCATTATAAGTGATAAGATAAATATATTTTTAACATTAGTTAATAAAATGAATTTTAAAATAATTATTTTAATAAAATTACAAGACTTTTGGGATTATTTATTTTTATAACCTATATCGAAAGCCACATATATTGTTATTTTTCAAAATAACTAATGTTGAAAGTGTCTAATTTATTTTCAAATATTTCAATGAAGATTAATCCGTTGAAAGAAAATATAACATAAATAAATTTTAAAGTTATAAAAACCAAATGAAATCAATAGAATAAACATTAATATTTGAATTAATTTCCATTGTTATTATGGTGTCCTTTGATTTAATATGTCATTTTTTATTGTATTTTGAGAAAATAAATTATGAGGCATCCAGAACCGTGAATAGTAATTAATTTTAAACTACATTAGGAATATCTCTTGTGGAAGATATATATTTTCTAATTGATCAGATTGAGTATTCTTCATCCTAAAAAACAAATCATAAATAAGTAAATCGATTAGAAAAATTAATCATAAAAAACTAAGAAATGAGAGAATAATTATAAATACTATGGTGATATCAATGAATAAATAAATGGTGGAACTAAGTTATATATTAAAAAAGAGTATATAGTAAATATAGAAAGTGGGAGCATGAAATATTATATAATATTCCTGAAAACGTGTTCCATGATGTAATAAATTTTATGTTGGAATTTAAAAATTAAAAGGTGAACTATGAAAAAATTGTAACATAAATTTTTTTGTGATGTGAATTATTAATTTTAATGCCACTTATTAATACAACTGATGTTAAAACCCTAAGATTCAACATCATTAAAACAATAAATGTTAAAAAAAGTTTTAACATCACTTAATATATTAATGATGTTAAAATATGAGTTTTATTGTTGTTTTTTCAATAACCAATGTTAAATCCCCCTGGAAAATGTTTTTAACATTATTTATATAAAAAATCAATGTTAAAAACTTTTTAATACTTGTTATTAAATAACCAATGTTAAAACCCCAAAAGGAAAGTTATTTTTTTGGACTAGTGTGTTGAGACCACATTAACTTTCAGGAGAAGGAAATAAATTTCCATATCCAAAATCTTCCTCCAATTATAAACAAGTGTAAGGATGAGGATGGATATCCTTTGGAAAATTATTCTTAAGCATGAATATAATTTCCAAGTGAGGAATCATATCTAGATCAAATGTTTGAGATAAAGGAGTAGATCATCCTTGAATACATTCCCATTGTGAGGGAATATGATGATATTTTTTCTGAAGAGTTTTTTTGGACTTCCTCTAGGTCTAGATGTTGATTTCTCACTTGAACTTATAATTGGAGCTCTGAACATATCCAAGAATCCCTATATAATTCCCCCACTAAATTGGAAAAATTAAATTAGAAACTACAAGAGAATATGGAAAAGGTTTTTATATGGACAAGTGATTTAACATGGGGTTCACTATTCTTCTTTATCAAAAATAAGGATGGGTCAGTGCACATCTAAATTTATTATCGTAAACTCAAAAAAATACATGATAAATGATAAGTATCCCCTTTTGTGGATTTATTCCTTATTCTATCAGTTACATGCGACCCAATTCTTATCTAAAGTAGTCCTTTAGTTAGGATATCATCAGTTGAAGGCAATGAATGAAGATATTTCCATGAATAATTTTGAATGAAGTTTTGGGCACCATGAGTTCATCGTGATTCCATTCAGAATCACTAATTCTCTTTCAATCTTCATGGACAACACAAATAGATTTTTTTGATATTACCTCAATAAATTTTTTTAGTCCTTTATAGTTTATAATCTGATATAATTCGAAATCAAGGAAGATAATGAGGATAATTTGTGTACTATGGTAAAGACTATGATAAATGAGAAGTTATGTACAATGTATAGTAAATGTGAGTTTTGGATGGAGGAAGAAACATTCTTTGTGAATGTTATCATAAGTAAGAGGATATTTTTGGATCATTAAAATATAAATATGACTAAGGAATGAACAATATAATCATATTTAATGGAGATCAATATTTTATTTGAATTATATAGGAACTATAATTGATTTATAAGAATCTTCTATTGATTTTCAAACCAACTAACTAAGATATATAAAAAGGGAGTGATGTTTGTCTAGACTGTTGAATGTGAATAGATATTTGAGGATTTAAAAAAATCCCAATAACTACACCTATACTCACACTACCCATTAGCGGGGAAGGATTTTTGATATATAGTGATAATTCAAAGAAGGGCTTGTTTTTTGTACTTATATAACATGATTTTGTGAAAACCTATGCCCAAAGATAATTAAAGGTGCAAGAAAAAATTAGCTGATGCATGATCATATGTTGGCTATAGTATTCCTTGCATTGATGATTTAGAGTCATTACCTCTCTGAGAAGATGTGTGATATATATACAAATCAAAATATATTTAAATACAAATTCATGAAAATGGAGATTAATATGTGAAAATAATGTTGGGTAGAGATTATAAAGGACTTTGACTACTTAATCCACTGCCATAATGGGATGTTAAATAAAGTGGTATATTCTTTAAGTAGAAAATATCCTGAAACCCTATCCATGATGAGGATTGAGAAGGATCCAATATTCTAGATATATAAAGGATGGACATGGAAATCATAAAAGGAGGAACCACATCTTACATTACTGAAATTATTTCTTAACCATCTATTATAGTGAATATTAAGGATACTCAAAGGAATGATGTGGAGATACCAAATAAGTTGAATGGTATACCAATGGGGAAATACTTGGATTTTAACCTTGATAAAGAAGGATTTTTGGCATTTGGGACATGACTATTCATTCCATTAGATATTGATATAAAGAATTATATATTGAATGATTCTCATAGATCAGTATTCTCTATTAACCTAGGGAGAAAAAATATGTATAAAGTTATCCAAGAGTACTAATGGTGGGAAAATATAAGGATATTACTAAATATACATCTAAGTTTTCGGTATACCGAAAAAATTTATAAAGGAAAAATTATAAGGGGATAATGAACCATTTTCCAATACCTTTATGGAAATGAGAGAATATAACCATGAACTTTATCTTGGTAATTCCAAATAAATCTAAAGGAAATAATGAAATATGGGTCGTGGTGGTACATATTACCATGATTTCTAAATTCATCACCATTTGAGAGGAAATTTCATTCTATCATCTTGAAAAGATATAAATCAAATATGTGATGATGTTGTATAGAATTCCAATGTCAACTGTATATCATCGAGATTTTAGTTTTACCTTAATGTTTGTTAAACATTGAGTTGAAATTAATTATGACTTATTAGCCAAAGAGTGATGGTTAATCAATAAATATTATCTAAAAATATTAGTATATTTTAAAAGCTTACATTGTAGACTCCATAGGAGGCTGGGATAATTATATTAATTTTGTTGAGTTCTCATACAACAACATATTTCTGTCAAGAATTCAAATGGAATGTTTTTAAGCCTTGAATGGGTAGAATTATATAATTTTAATAAGTTTGGATAATGTTAGCAAAAATAATCTATCGGATCAGGTCGATTCTCATACAACAACAACTTCCTATCAAGCATTCAAATGGAATGTTTTTATGCCTTAAATGGGTATAATTATATAATTCTAATAAGTTTGGATAAAGTTAGAGAAAATAATATATCAGATCAGGTCGATTCCACCTATTAAAGGACAGAGGATTATTGGATCAGGTGGATGCCACCTATTGGAGGCTTGAAGTTGAACATGGATGGATCGCTCATGGGGGGTTTATTAAAATAGGAGGGGTGCTATGAGATTCATGGGGTTTAGTTCTTATGGGGTTGAACACCTTCTACGATCTAGGAACCTCACTAAGGGTAGAGGTGTAAGTGGTTTTATTAGTTTTAATGATTTTTAGGAGGCATACCATTTAGGTACCAGATATCAAGTTAGATTCTAAATTTCTAGTGAGGTCTATATAGGGGAGTCATGATGTTCTATAGGATCTGATATATTCAATTTGTAGATGTATTGTGGAGACTAACCTTGGACAGAATTTTCACTATATCTGGGGGGATACTAAATTTTTGGCGAACTCACTTGCTCATTTGGGTAACCTGGATGAGGAGCTTGTTATTTAAGACATCTTAGGATTACTTCCATTAGAGTGTAGTGTACTAGTCAAAGGGGATTCCCTGTAGCTACATCAAGTTTGACCCCCTAGAGGGATCAAAAAGTTCATGTTTTCTTAGGTTCCTCATGTTCAATAAAAATTAATTTTAATCCAATCACATCAGAGTAGTAGCCTACTGACTAGATATCCCACCAAACCCATGTCAAGTGTATGAAGTGTTCTAAAAATCCATTTTGGAAGTAGTAGACTCCAAATCCATCTCATGTACTAAATCGATAGGTGATATAGTCTAAACATGATATCTCTTACAAGGACTACGTAGTGAATATCTTGGAATATAAAGACATAGTTATATAAAATAAGAAAACACATATAATCAATTTATTTCGGGGGAACCATAACTATATAGAAGAAACATGGTGTAACACCCTGACCAAAGAAACCAAGTCCAAAGAGGAGATCCATATAACCTCATGCACAACTCCTTGTTTAGAAGAGGCTTTTGACTAGTAGAAAGAGTTTAAGTTCATCAGTGGAGAGACTATAACCTCAGTATCAGGTCATAGGATAAATAATGAAAGTGATAACAACTAATAAACTAGTAATGAATAAAAAATTGGCCATCAGAGTATCAATATAAACAATAAAACTATCCCATGCAGTAAGGATTTATAATTCCATATATATAAACCAAAAATAAAGAAGGATCCAAGGTATGGGGTAAGATAGTAAATAAATAAACCAGAATACATCCTAATCAAAATCTATATAGTAATGTTAACCTCCTCTAACTCCACCTACTCAACCATCCACCATAAGGAACTCACCCTTCATCAGAACCCTAGTCATTAAATCCATAAGTGCACTAAAATTCCTAAGTAGGGTATGATTACAAGACTTGATAGGACATCACCAACGACTCTTAACATCAATGCATAAGATATACAAGTGAATTCCATGAAATTAAATACGGTACACATATCAAAACCATATTTCAAAAAATTATGAAAAATTAGGAGAGTACTAGAGAAGCTCTACCTACTTTAGCACTGTTCCAGAATAATCATCTATGGCTGGACGAACACATTCCCCCGTAGGATAATCTCAAACAAGGTGGCACATCCATCTCTAGGGATTTTCCAATGCATGCTAACCTTACACCTAATAAATATATCTTGATGAATGGAATTATAGGACCCACCGTGCACACCTTTATTGAAGATAGAAGAAAGACACAGAACATATAAGATGAAAAATGATAGATCAAACATTAGATCATGTCAAGTAGTTTCATCATCAGAACAATCCATATGCAAGAAAATCAATAATAGGTCAAGGATATGCACACACACCTCATGTGATCAATCTTAAATCATATGTCTTATGGGTTACACATGAATAATAAAAAATCATGTCTAGAACCTGAATAAAAAATTCCTAAAGTGAAGGGATTCCTACCTCAAGGGTTTTGATGAAGAACTATACGTTTTATCAAGGAAACATCACATGAATTATTTCAATGTGTTCATCAGCTCAAACCACTCTCTAAGGATTCCAGAAAGTCGATTCTATATATTTTATTTTTAAAAGAAAAAAACACCAAATATGATAAAAAAACTTTCTCCCTCATGGATAATTTCTAGATTATCGATTCAACCCATAACATGTGCTAACTAGTTTCATTATTAATGAATAATTATAATTTCATATTTGATAATATTCTATTTCATTATAATAATCCATGATAATCATGAAAATTATTCTTTAGCATTATATGATATTTCTTGGTTATTATCATTTAATAAATATTGATAAGTTTTTAATATTTTTTATAAATATAAACATTACAAACCACTCATGGAAAGGAATAATAAGAATATAAATTACTACCTATAATTATCGTTTTAAAAAACTTCACCAAATAATAGAGGAGAGAGAGTGAGGGTTCTGCCACTTGTGGTGTCCAAAAGAAGAGCTAATATTGATAGGTAAAAGCTTCAACAATCTTGAAAAAGGGAATTACTAGACTACCCAGACTGAAGATAATAACCAAATATTATGGTTGAAAGATTCATGTAATTTTCAATAAATAAAACCATATAAATGTTTCCAATATTCAATAACCAAAATTAAATTAATCATTTAATTCTTCCTTTACCCGAATCACAAATAAAAAAGTGTTTAAAATACTTCATTAAGGGAATAAAGCCTTTAAAATAGTCAAAATATTAAATAATGATGATTTAATAAATTTCAAATATCATGATACACATTACATGTGAAAACATAGAAGGAGATGAAAAATTAGGTTTTAAAATCATTTTTACCAGAGATGGAATTGCATAAGGGTAACATGGTTTTACCCTTTGTATAAGGGTAATGGGTTACCCCTATACATCCTTAGAAACTAATGAACTACCCTTATGCAGCTCATTATTCCCTTATATGATAGCCAATGTACCCTTACAAAACCTTTGGAGAAGAAAGATTACCTTTACACATTTCCTGGGTTACCCTTACACACCCTTTGAAAATAAGGGATTATCGTTACATAATGTATAGAAATTCCTCTTACCCATACACAGTGGAAAGTTTCCAATAATTTGGAAATTATAACCTTAACACATACAAGGATGTACCCTTAAACGAGACAACCTGAAGGTTTTACCTTTACTTGAGCAGGGCATACCCTTATGTGAGGTTCATATTACCTTCAATAAAGATTTAGAACTCAGAGGTTACCCTTAAACAACTATGTATATACAATTACACATCACTTGGGATCATCATCCTACTCTAAAAAAACCCAATAAAACGACACATTTCCTTACGTGAAAAATTTGTACACTAACGTAAACCTTATAACCAACATACAGGTAAAAATTTAGTTGATCTTTTATAATTTTCACCAAAAAGGAAGAATAATTAAATCCAAAAGGGTTTATGAAACTAATTAGGTTGAAATTATTCCCCTATAATGTCATCTCATCCCTGATAAGTATCCCTAGCAGTCTTTCGTTAACAACGTTAGGGAAATAAAATAACTTAATCAAGGAAATTGAAAACCACACATATAACAAGCATAATCTTCATTACAAACCTAAATATGATTTATTAAATAAAACCTTCACTTGATAAAAGACAGAATATTTTTAGGTCTAGTGAATTTGGGTCATAGGGACATTACATAACAACTTATAACATAAAACAAAACATCTTTGTTTAAAACTTCTTTTACATGACCATAACATTCTTTCATACATAGAATTGCATGAGATAACCAGAGGACATGCATAAGAAACGGGTGATATATAAATCCCAGTAAGGGATTAAACAAGGAATATCATGAATAATATAGTACATGTTAGGAAATAGGAATATCAATGGAGTATAAGAGTTACATGAACATAAAGGCATGATACAACATGATTATCATAACATGGAAATGTGGCAACACCACTTAACAAGGTATTAGCACTAGCCAAGGCTCATTGCACATGGAGAATGAGTAAAACCTCAGTTAAATTTAATTTTAATGAGTAAACCCTTGTTTCACTTAACGTATCAGGATATTAATCTTTACCCAATGCATTGGAGTGCTATCAGGGCGCACCCTTCTTAAACATTTCATTTCATGCATAATTGTTCCACATGTATCATATATCATGGATTAATTAAACATTATCATTTATTCCATGATAAAGGAATTTGTAATTAATAAATTAAAATCTAAAATCAATAATTAAATGTTCATAAAGGTGAATACCCTTGATAGAGAAATGGGCATGGTATTCACTATACATTGACTTTGACTTGGAAAATCATGGTGCAACTTCGATAGCATAACGACATGACATAAGAATTAATAAAAGTGGTTGATGAGGGAGAAAGGAGTGCCTCATAATATTTAAATGAAATGGAAAGTAAGGGGTAATTTAGAAACATTTATGAACATATATAATGGAATTTATATTCATAACAAAAAATAATTGCTTGAATGTAAATGAGGAGAGATAAATCCTTTACAGAATTTCGGCATGGTAACAGGTGTACACGAGAGGCATTGATGAGAGATAAAGGGGTATATCATCATTCAAACATAAATCAGGAAGTATGGGGGAGGTGAAAAATCATACCCTATCATTTTGAAATGAAAATAAAAGTGAATAACAACATAATGAAGCTTGGATAAAAATGGGAAAGGAAGATTTCCCTTACAGAATTTCGGCATGGTAACAGATGTATATTAGTGGAATTAATGAGAGAGAAAGGTGTATCTGATCATTAGAAAATAAATATGGAAGTATAAGGGTGGTTAAAAATCATAATCTAACATTTATAATTGAATATAAAAGGACATAACAATATTAATAAACTTGGATAAAATGAGAAAGGAAGGAATCCCTTACTTGGAAGTGTGATCCCAAAGGCATGGGAGGAGCTTGAGAGAGGATTCTTGAGATATTTGGGAGACTTGGGAGGATTTTAGATAGAGGAGGGAAGAAGTTGAAAGATATACAAAGGATTTAAGTGAAGAGGAATTGGGAGCATGGGTGGGTTTGTATAAGAAAAGAGAGGGAATTCTTTATTATTTAGGTTTTGGCCATCACACATTAAAATAATCAAAAACACAAACCAACCCATGGTTTTTTCCCATTTTTTTGCAAATGGGTAGTGGAAAACTTTATTTTTTAATGAAAATGGACTAAACTATTAAAATATTAGGCTTCCTTATGCGGTGGTGAGTCACAATTTCAATGAAATCAATTCAAAAAGTTAAAATATTTTATAAGTATTAGAGGGTCTACTAATGCTTTGTAAAAAAAATCAAACAAACATAAAACCACATTATTTTAATGGAAAAACATATATTGGGCGAAAATATCCTTTATAGTTTTTTATTACATCACTATTTGGTCATTATGATGTCATAAAACACATTATATAATGAAACGATATTTAATATTTACCCAAAATTTCGACTGTCTCCGAAAATTATGAAAAATTCACCATTGGATAATTTCGACATCCTGATTCAAAAAATAATATTAATTTTATCTAAATAAATTTTTGAATATGTGAATTTTTAATTTTTAAATAAAAACAAACATTTATCGAAAATTCATGGGTTTTGACAAAAATAACTTTCAAACCATAATAAAAATCACAATTTTATTCATAATAATTATAGAGTAATTTATATTTAATAAAAATTAATTTAGTAATAATATATAATTAAAATATTATTTAATTACAAAATACATTAATTCATTAAAATAGATTTCTTAATTGAATATTAACTAAAAATAATATTTGTGCTTTAAAAACAATTTATAAAGTTACAATAATAAAATTAATGTATATTATTTATTATATAAAAAAACAATTCACATAATCCTAGTGCTAAGTTATTTTTACATAACCCCTTATAAAACCTTCATATGACCTAAGGGTAAGGAGTGCGATGGTGACATACTCTTGGGGTGGCTCGAATAACATCACTCGAGTGGTAATCTCTATTAACTTCCACTTCTCCCATAGTGGTTCCGCTTGAGAATTACATATTATAACTCAGCTTGGGATTGGTCAAGAGAGAATCCTAGTGATGCTACCTCCTTTTTGAGCTCCGAAAAATGGGCTTCGTATGGGGAAATTATACTGGATGATCCCATCACTTCCTTTGTCTGAGTATATTGGATTTGTTAAAGCCCTATATTTATACTAATCGTGTGATTACTATTTAACAGCTATATTAGCAACAAAACCAATTCTTAATGGTATTTTGAAGTCCAGAAACATAAAACCAAGGATGTTCATATATTATATAACCATATTATATAATAATACATTTAATTATATCAAGAGTAATTTTCATTAGTAAATTTTTGGGTCGTTACAATCTCCCCCCTTAAGAAATTTCGTCCTCAATTTTTCCTTTTCCCACACCAAAATAGAAGCGGGTAACTCTAATTCCTCACTTCCTCTAATTCCCACGTCGCCTCTTCAAACTTGTGTTTTCTCCACAACACCTTGACGAGGGGCATTGTCATATTTTGTAGAACTTTTTCTCTATGATCTAAGATCTTCACCAGCTTATCTTCATAGTAGAGGTCATTATCCAATGTTACCACCTCTAAATTGAGTACATGCGATGGTTTAGGTATGTACTTCCTTAAGATTGATACATGGAATACATCATGTACTTGAGATAGGTTCAGTGGGAGTGCTATTCGATAGGCCACTTCTCCAATGCGGTCAAGGATCTCAAAAGGGCCTATGTACCTTGGATTAATCTTTCCCTTCTTCCCAAATCTCATAACACTCTTCCATGGTGATATGGATAAGAATAACATGTCTCCAACATCAAAATATAGGTCTTGTCGATGATTATCAGAATATCTCTTTTCTCCACTCTAAGTTTCTTCAATGTGCTGCTAAATGGTGTTAACCTTCTTCACCATTTCTTCGACCATTTCTAGACCAAAGAGTTTTCCCTCCCCAACTTCATCCCAACATGCTAGTGTTATGAACCTCTTCCCATATGGGTCTACATAAGGATCTATTTGGATGCTTGAGTGGAAACTGTTGTTGTATGAGAACTCAACTAGAGGAAGATGTTGATCCCATATTCCTTTGAAGTTCGTTGTGAATTCTCTCAACATTTTCTCAAGTGTTTGGATAGTCCACTAATATTGGCCATCAGTTTGAGGATAATAAGCTGTAATGAAGTTTAGCTCAGTATTCAGAGCATGTTGAAGACTCTTCCAGTAAATAGGGGCGAATCTTGGATCTCAATCAGATACAATAAGTAGTGGTACTCCATGCAGCCTTAACACTTATATGATATATATCCGTTAATATTTATCCAATGAGAAATCCTATATAATTTCAATGACATGTGATGTCTTTGTAAGACTATCCACAACAACCCAGATAGCATTTTTTCCTTTGTATTTCTTTGGAAGTCTGGTGACAAAGTCTGTAGTGATGTTCTCTCATTTCCATACTGGCATGGGAAATGGGTTCATCATCCCTTTATAATTACACCTCTCATCCTTAACTTGATGACTTACTAGACACTTTGATGTATACTCAGTTATATTCTTCTTCATTTTATCCCACCAGTAATGCTCTCAGAGGTCTTGATACATATTTTTATTTCTGGGGTGAATGGAGTAATTTGAACTATTTTCATCTTAAAAAAGTGTCTTCTTTAAATCTAGATTCAATGGATCAGTCTTGAACCAAATATCACAATTCCTTATTCATTGACATTGAACTATGAGGATTTCCCTTTTTTTGGTAGTTTCCACCTTCTTCTAAATTACCACATCATCTTTTTGAGCATCCTTTTACCCTTACAAAATTGATGGTTGATCAATCTTTTATGATAGGATTGATTATGTTCCCTTCTTTATGATTCCCATGTCCATCTTCATCAAATATAAGAAGATTAGATCCTTTGAAATTATCATCAATGATAAAATTGCTGGGTCCTTTCTAGTTAGAGCATCCACCACCTTGTTCGCATTCCCAGGGTGGTAATAGATTGAGAAGTCATAGTCTTTGATCAGCTCTAACCATATTCATTTGTTCATATTCAACTCTTTTTGTGTGACTATATTTTTGAGGCTTTTTTGGTCCATATATATTTCACACTTCTCCCCAAAGTGGTAATTCTGTCAAATTTTCAAAGTGAAGATCACTATAGCCAACTCTAGATCATGTGTTGTATAGTTTTTCTCATGAACTTCCAATTTCCTTGAAGCAGAGGCAATGAATTTGTCATTTTGCATCAACACACAACCCAAGACTTTATTTGAAGCATCACTGAATACCACAAAAAGTTCTCCACTTATGGGTAGTGTGATCATGGGTACAATGTTAAACATCTTATTCAACTCCTTGAAACGCTCTTCCCATTCATCAGTCCATGAAAACTTTACTCCCTTTAGAGTTAGCTTGGTAAGAGGGTTGGACAATCGTGAGAAATTTCTCACAAATCAGTGATAATATTCAGCTAACCCATGGAATCTACAGATATCCATTACTGATGTTAGTCTCAGCCATCCATAAATTGCAGTTGTCTTGGAGATATCCATAGATATCCCATTGCTTGTGATTATATGACCTAAGAATGAGACTTCTTTCAACCAGAACTCACACTTCCTTTATTATTTTGTTTTTGTCCACCACATATTAAAATAATAAAAAACACAAACCAACCCATGGTTTTTTCAATGGTTTTTTCCAAATATATTGGAAAATATTATTTTATAAGGCCAATGACCTATCGTCTTAAAGTACTAGTCATGTGATTCACACTCTCAAGGAAATCAATTTAAAAAGTTAAAATGTTTTATAAGTATTGGAGGGTCAACTAAAGATTTTTAAAATAAAACAAATGATCATAAAATCAAAATATTTTAATGGTGAAACATATATTGGTAGAACATATCATTTATAGTATTTTATTACATAAATATTGGGTCATTATGATTTCATAGAATACATTAAATAATTAAACAGTATTTAATTTTTACCCAAAAATTCAACTCTCAGAAAATTATGAATAATTCACCATTGGATAATTTCAACGCCCTGATTCTAAAAATAATATTCATTTTTTCTAAATAAATTTATAAATATGTGAATTTTTTCTTTTCAAATAAAAACTGACATTTCTTGGAAATTCATGGGTTTTGACAAAAAGAGCTTTCAAACCTTAATAAAAATCACAATTGTATTCGTAATAACTATTCAATAATTTATATTTGATAAAAAATAATTTAGAAATAATATTTAATTAAAATATTTTTTAATTAAAAAATCCATTAATTCATCATAATAGATTTCTTAATTGAATATTAACTAAAAATACTATTTGTGCATTAAAAACCATTTACAAAGTAACAATAATAGAATGAATGTATATTCTTTATTATATATGAAAATAATGCACATAATCATAGTGTTAAGGTATTGTTACATAACCCCTTATAACATCCTCATATGACCTAAGGGTAAGGCATGTGATGGGGGCATACTCTTGGTGTGGATCTGATAACATTGCTTGGGTGGTAATCTCTATTAACTTCCACTTCTACCATTGGCGGTTCTGCTTGAGCTTAATGTGTTGAAGCTCAACTAGGGCTTGGTCAAGATCAAAGCCTAGTGACACCACCTCTTTTCTGAGCTCTGACAAATGGGATTAGTATGGAGAAATTATATGGGATGAGGCCATCACTTCCTTTGTCTGAGTAAATTAGATTTATTAAAGCCCTATATTTATACTAATCATGTGATCTCCGTTTAACAACTATATTTGAAATGGTCACAATTATTAATGGTATTTTAAAATCAAAAAACATAAAACCAAATAAGTAAATATGTTATATAACCATCTTACATAATAATACATTTAATTATATCAAGATGAATTTTCATTAATAAAAGTTTGGTTCGTTACAGTATAAGAACACACATGGGTTGACAATAAGGTACAAAATAAGAAGATACCCACAAGAACAAGGAATAAACCCCTGATTACTAACCATTACCCAAGTTATAGCTTCTTGTACCTTTACATTAGTCACAACTACATATAAAATCTCAATCATAGAATACAATAAGATGAAATAAAGAATAATGTAATTAATGCATCAATGCACATATCATAATTTCAATAGACATCTAATTATTTTGGCTCAATATAATTCAAGAAACTAGTATGTATAGAATATGAAACTGCATACCTTACACGATGCATGAATGAACCCAAAATCCCATAAATCATCATATCAAGATCAGGTGCAACAACTGAGATGAATTTAATCAACGGTAACATGAAACAGAAAAAACATAAACTCTCCACTTTAGGGAAACTCAGTGGTCCACTATACAGTATTGTCCCAACATTGAAACAATTATCCTACATGATTCCCAACCTATTTATCCTTTTTCTACCCTATCCCATACCAAGGATAAGATAAGAAAAAATTTTGTGATCTTAGTTCCTTTAATAACATTTATAACAGCCTAATCCAAACCACTGGGTCTGAACTACAGATCTACCAGACCTCATGTATTCCTCATCATACATAAGAGGTTATAGACTATATTTAAGGTTTTAAGTCCTTCAGTGGGGAGACTATACAATTAGTATCTGACATATGATAAAAAAGTAAGATATAACAAATAATCAAGAAGTTATGAATAAAAAATAACATTCTGAGAAGAAATATACACAATAAAACTAGAACCTGAATATGGAAATGAAATGCTAGATATATAAACCAATACTAAATAAGGATCTGAGGTGTGATTCAATAAAGTAAATAAATTCTGCCGTTGATATCCTGCTCAAACTCCATCCATTAATGTCTTCATCCTCTTGCTCCACTTGCTCAACCATACACTATAGGGTGTGATTACAACACTTAGTAGGACGCCACAAATGACACTTAACATTAGAGAATATGATATTTAAGTTCATACCATGAAAGTAATCTGGGAACAAATATCACAATGATATTTCACACTATTAATAACTATAAAATTATTTCATAAATTAGGGATCTACCTGCTTTGATACTATACTGGATGAAAACTCAATGTATATCCTAAAAAATACCCCCTCAGGATAGTCCCTAACATGGCTGACACAACCCTATGTAGGGATAACCCAATGCAAATTGACCCTATAGATAACACATTCATCATGGGGAGTGAACCTATAGGCACCCCCATAGGATTATTTTAAGAATACAGAAGGTAAAAATATGAAAATGATAGATGAAACGTCACATTAGTTCAAACAATATCATTATAAGAACAATCCATATTCAAGCAATACATGTATAGGTCAAGGATAAACTTGCACACCTCATATGATCAAGTATCAGACATAGGTACCACATGCTACTCAAACAAGCCAAAAAATAATTCCTAGAAACTATATAAAAAATTATATAAATTTAAGGACTTCCTACCTCAAGGTTATTGGAAAAGATCTCCATGGTTAATCAAGAAAACGTCACCCAAATCGCGGAAACATGTTTGTTAGCTGAAAACGCTAGTCAATGATTCTTAGAATAGAGGTAAAATAATTTATTTCTATTAAAAAATAAAACACCACATGTGATAATTTTTTTTCACTTGTAGATAAATTCTAGATTACCAATATAAGCTATAACACTAGTTAAACAGTTCCTTTCTTAAGGAAGAATTATAATTTCACATGAGATTATATTATATCTCTCCAGAATAATATGAGATAAGTATAATAGTTATTATTTATCATTTCATTGTAATTCTAGGTTATTATTATTTAATAATTATTTATCCTTTTTTATAAAGATTTAAAAATCTAAACATCACAAATCACTCATGAAAAATGATAAGAAGGATACAAATTATAACATGTAATTATCCTATTAAAACACTATACATGAGAATATAGGAGAGAGGGTGAGGGTTCTTCTATTCATGGAACCAATAATAATAACTCATTTGGATCGAATAAAAGCTTAACAATATTGAACAATATATTTCCTAGAATTCCCAGACTCAAGAGAATAACAAAAAAATTAATAAAGGTAGGTTCAAATATTTTTCAAGAAGGAAAAACATGTATAGATTCATAACAATAAAACCATTAAATTAAATTAACCATTTAATATTTATTTTATTTGATTCTTGAATGAGGAGTGTTTAAAATCATTCATAAATGGATTAAAACCATTAAAAAAGTGCAAATAATCAATTACCAGGATTTAATAAATTTAAAAACTCATGATACACTTTATAGTTGTGAACAAGTAATAATGAGATGAAAAAGTAAGTTTTAAAAGAATTTTTTCCAATGGAATTACTGTATAAGTGTAACATGGTTTTACCATTACAAAATACTTAGGTATAATGTAAGGGTACTAGGTTAACTTTATACATCCTTTCAAACCAAGTAACTCCCCTCACACAGCTCGTTCTATTATTATGTGGTATGCATGTTACCCTTATGTAACCTTTGAAAAACAAGGTTACCATTACACAATTCCAGGGTTACCCTTACACTCCCTTCTAAAATAGGGTATTACCCTTATTCAGTATATATAAATTTCTAATTACACTTACACAACAATTTTTTTACCCTTACATAAAAAAATGTGAACTTTACGTGAGAATGGAAGTACCCTTACATGATACGACATGAAAGTTTTACCTTTATGCGAGCATGGTGTACCCATATGAGAGGTTCATATTACCTTTAATCAAGATTTATAAATCATGGGATACTCTTATATAACTATTAAGGTACCTTCATGAAACTCTTAGGATCAGTGGATTACTCTTTTGAAACCCTGAAAACAACACTTAACCTTACACAATGGCTGTTTACCATAACATAAACCATATTCCCTATGTAAGGGTATATATTTTTTAAAATCTTCAACAAAAATACTTATCAAATAAAACTAATTTTTTTTATAAAAAAAGAATGTTATACAAGAGAATATGAAGAAGTAATGAAATAGAAGTACCCACATTTGTATTCATCTTAATGTGTGAAATGAAATTTTAACGGTGAAATTTTTTAATGGGGGAAGAATGTAATGACCCAAAATTTTATATATAAATTTTTCCATCACAATTAACATGTTTAATATTTAGTAATGTAGTATATTATAAAACTCATGAAAAATATAATAAAAAAACCAATAATGATTTATTATTTTAATTTAAAACATTATATTTAGGAAATAAATATACCTAGTAATATTGAAATTAGTATAATGGGACAATAAAATTAGAAAAAATAAAAAAACCAGAATATGTAAATTTGGATTATCTTGGAACCCTAGAACAGTTACAATCATGAAAAATAAAATAAAAAAGAAATAAAAAATTAGTAATGAAATCACCATTTTTAATAATAAAGAATATAATCAAGAGAAAATTTAAGTAAATGACATATAAAGAAAATAAGTGGTAATTATAAAATTCATAAAACCTATATAACAATTGTAAGTTTTACCATTGGAATAATGATGTGACTATTAGGAAATGTAATATGACTATTATGAATAATAACCTAACTGTTAGAATAGTAACTTAGAAAATGGAATAGTGAAATGATATTTGAGTAAGGATTGGCCCCATATTTTTGGTTTCCACTCCCTCTAGTGGAAATTTCAAAAAACAAATATGTGATTATATTATGAAATAAGAATACTAGAAATTTATCTCACAGTATAATTAAATAAAAGTGGTAAATATGATAAAAAAAGATTGGCACAAAGAAAATGTAATTATGATTTTAATAAAAAATATATGTTTTATTTTCAATAAAATATATTTTTATGAAAATACTAAAATTATGAAATAAAATTAATTTTAATACAATTATTTTTTAAAACACTTTTCATTTTTATGTAAATTAAAATATTGTTTTATGAACTCCAATATAAATTTTTAAGGGTCAGAAAGATGATTATGTTAGAAAAGATTTAATATTTTTCAATAACTATAGATTTTATTAAATTTAATAAATTTATAAAATTATTTCTGATAAAATTGATTTCATTTTTTAAATTATCCTGTCCAAATTATCTGAGGGTGAATTTTTTGGGATTTATTTTAAAAAGTTTAATTTGTAGTGAATAATAAAATATGATAAAATATGGGGTTTTATATTAAAATTTAAATGTATGTATAATCACATTAGAGATGATATAGGAAAAAATTAGTCTAGAATAACACGTACAAACTACTACAAATAGTCTCCTTAATCACCACTATTAGTATTCTTAAGAAAAAAAATACTAAACTAAGGAATATTATATTCAAAACACCCATACCCCCCCCCCCCCCCCCCGTATAAATATCACCCTTCAACAACCCACTTATCCTCATTCATTAAGCTTCTTATCTAGCCCAAATTCTACCATAATCCCTATATAATTATCTTACCACAAATTAGTTGTTTGGCCTCACCAAAAGACTATTTTAAGGAGCCTTAATGTGTAGTTTAAAATTGGACATCCAAAAGAGGAGGTAATGTTCTTAACTGATGTGTTTTAATATTTTCTTCTAATACCTTCTCTAAATGTATTTCATACTACTTTATATAATGGAATTAGTATCATATATATATATATGTGTGTGTATAAATGTTATTTTATTAATTTAATATCCATTCTCTATCATAGTATTATTTTATTCTAAAATGAAAATGTTGTACATATTCTGGTCGGTTTGACACCTCCATGAAAAACAGATTTTATTTTTCATAACCACTATAATGGTTAGATATAACATTAATTTAATGGTTAAATATAATAATTATAATAATAATTATTACATTATATTATTTTTCATACTCTATAATAAAATAATAAACACTAGGATTAAATAAAATCAAATAAGTTCACTATGGTTGAAAAAACCACTTAAATTAACTACCCATTAAACAATAATATTCAAAAAATAAAAAATAAGTACAATAGATCATGTTTGGATATTTGGAAACATTTAATCTTCTATAATTACCTGAAAATTATTTCACCACACTTCTATATTTATGGAACAATTTCATAATAACTTCTATAATTATGTACAAACTGATGCTACATTGGAACAATGACACTATCATCCTCTGAGTTGTGGATATAAGAATGATATCTCAAAAAATAGTTATTAAATAACATAGGAGAAGAATAATAATAAAAAAAAATAGAGAATAATTATTAATATATAATTTAATAAACCTAATTTTATCATTCAAGAGTCTAGATGCGCGTACTAAGTGAGTTGGGCCCAAGGTGAGAGAACTTCCTAACCACCCTCTTTTATTGAGTTATAGTTTTTCACTATAAAACAAAATTTTTCTATCTATTAATATAATTTATTTCTTTTATATTATATATATTTTATTCACATATATACTTAGTTTAAAATACCTTTCTTTGATCGGAATATACAAGCTTCTAGGGTTCCCTATAAATTTCATCATTCAGGAAAACTTTATTAATGGTATTTTTTTCATAACTCTTTTTGTGTACCACCCCATATAATGTTTCGTAATATCAAATAGATATAAAACCACTATTTATTTAATTTAAAACCAATATGGTTCAATTTTGGTATTATATCATACACTATTCTTAACTTCTTAAAATATTCTTTACTCTTTTTTTAGGAACCTCTCTTAAGAGGATCATTTCGAAACCAACTTATCCCCTCCTTCATTATAAAAACTATTCATTTAAACTTATTTTTCAAGACCTATAATTCTTTATTTATATATTAACATATTGAAATTATTTAATACATTTTTCTCATAGGAAATTTATGATATGAAATTTCATTGTCTTTTGAAAATATTTGGTAACACATATCAATTTCATGGGTTTTTATTATACTTATTCCTTGTGTATTATTTTATTATGTGGAACACATATTCATTATCATATTAGTAATGTGATGGGTGGGCCTAAAATTATACACTCCCAAATTTAATGGATAATCTTTTCATCTCATGAGATACCTTCTATTGTGCATGGTAAGTTAGCCTAAAACACTATGTTATATTGTCCTGATAGTGAGCCTTAAATTATGCTTATAATGTTATGTTTTATTTTTTCCATATTCTTATGATTTCATAAATTTAAGATATTATTTTACTTATAAAATTCCTACATTTTATATGATCCTTTTTTATGATATCATGATGTTCCACTTCATTCATATGTACTCACAATTTTATACTTTGATTATTCCATTATTGGTATTTATATCATTCCCCTTTTCCTTCATGTATTCCCCATGGTATCCTATATAGTAATAGATAATTAATTTGATTTATGAGAATATTATGGGCATTTTAATTAGTTTTTTTGGTTTATGTTTAAGTTGATGTTTTATATATTTAATCCCCCTAAGATAGCAGGACTCTAGATTTTTATGTTCTATTTTTAGGGTTTTATATTAAAATTTATGTAATATTTTTTATATGAAACTCAATTTGATATAATTACTATAAAATAATGATTTAATTATTATTAAAAATTCGGATTAGAATACAATAGTGGAAATCCTAGGGATAAATATAAATATATAAAACATCCAAAAATTTTGTTTAATTAAAGTGTTCATGGGTTTTTAGCAATGAAATAACTATATGGATACTAAAAGGGGGTGCATTCTATGGCTTATATTAACCTATGGGTAATAAACCTAAAATATTTTGAATGGGTATTAACTCAATCATAACTTAGTTTACAAAATGTGGTCTAAACTACACACTTTGTTTGACATTCTTAGGGGGATATTCTTTGTATGTTTCACATGATATTTAGGAACCATTATAAAGGATTTTAATATATTGTTATGTTATTGTATAATTTTTTGCTGTAACATATGAACAGTTGCAAAAGACACTAATATTTATATTATTATATTTTTTATGAAAAAATAATAATTTATGTATCAAATTTATGTAAGTGTTTCACAAGACATGGAAGTGTGGGTCTGGAGGCATTTCCTGAGCTCACTTATGAAATAATGGGATTTTTTTACTAAAACCTTCTTTGAATTAGTTATGGAGGGGCATGTTGGGTACCCATGGTATCCTAACTTATCCTTACATGGGAGTTATTATTGTGCAATAGACTCTTGTAGTGTGAGATCTAGGTTCATGGGTTTAATATGGTCTTCGTAATATTGAATCCATGTAAATTGGTATGATTAAAGTAGTGAAATAGATTCATAGGGGTTGAAACCTCTAGAATATGACTTTACATTCATATTATGAAAGTGTTATTTGGGAACCTATATTTTGAGAAGTTATGTATAATATGGAAAGAGATACATCAATCACTATTGATCAATGATAGGTGGGTAAACACTCTTCCTAGGTTTGAGTGGGCAATGATGGTGGTGTTGATTTAGTGGCCTTGTGTGATTGGGACTTCTCAATTGATGGAATTTAAGGGGTTTCCTGGTGGTGGGGATCACACCCCCAAATTTATTAGGTAGATAATGGTTTTTCCTTGGTGTTATTAGTGAATATATAGTTGGAAATCCTTAGTGGGGACCAACCTAGTGAAATAATACCCTCAGTTAGGTATGAAAATAGGATATTTGTAGGTGTTCCCGTTATATATCAACTCTTGATGTGTATTGGAGGAAGGGGTTTCATGGGATATTGTGGTTTTTGGTCACTTGGGTAGGTGTTGACTTAGCATTTGGAGCCAATTGAGGAGGTTCATCTGAATGGTCACACCATATGCTTTGTATTATGGTATATTGACCCACATGACATATTTTTATGTTTTGTTGAGTAGTTGAGTGTGTTTAGTGTTGTGCATAAGGTGATCACCATTTTATTTTTGTGAAAGAGTGATGAAAAAACCAAGATATAATTGATAGTGAATTAAAAACCTTATTTGGATTAGGATACAGAAGAAGGATTCCCTAAAATTTTGAGGTTGGATAAAAAGTCAAATATTGACTTCTATCATGAGATGGTATCATAGGTTTCCATGCCTTATTGGCGGGTGATAAAAGAGGAACTTACGTTGAACCAGGGTGTTTAATTCTTAGATACCCTTCTAGTGTCAATGTAAGATTTTTTGATTTTATTTATGATGTGTGTGAAATCGATGGGTTGTTCTCCTATAACTACCATATATAACACACTATTATGTTTGGCATAAAATCACTCCCCCAATTAATAACCTTGTCGATGAACAACCTTTTGAGATGAGTTTCCACAGTTCAGGGCTTAATTTTGTCCCATGGGGAAGAAGAACTTCAAATGAGAAATGGTTTTTCATGTTATGTTATTAAAATAATTTCTCAGAGTGGTTGTGTGTTTCTTCTTTGTTTTTTCATGAGATAGATAGATCCAATGGTATTTATGGTTGGAAGATATCTCCCTACTGGGTGGTTGAGTACTGATTTTTCATAGAGATCAAACCTTTATTGTTAAATAAATGCTATGCAATGGTGGTAGTTTACTGTAAGGATTTGGTTTGTATAATCCCTTAATAAGGATCCCCAGTTTATTCATTTTAATGGATGAAAAGGTATTAATTTCAAGAGGATGTAAAGTCTTCGGTTTTTTCCCAATTGAGACTTTTCTCAATTTTGAGTTTAAATTCCCAAGACCTGCCTTGGGGTAAAATGGTAAATTTACCCTCTATGTAGGTTAGAAAAAAATTATTCGATGGTTATATTGATTATAGAGAGTGGTTTTTACCCTCACTCTATACCATCATGGGATTAAGTGAAAGTAAATGATTTATAAAATTTATTAATTATGAAAATATAAATTTCTTTTCCCATGTACATGTTTTTGTGATAAAATTATTATATCTTATAGATAGAGTTTGAGATAGTGAAGATCATAAATCTAGTGAGATAATTGATTTTGGGTGAATCAATGATCTCTTTTTATTTTAATTAATTTTTCATCTAATTAAACATCTGTGTTCGGTTAAATCATCAATCAACTCTTCTTATGTCATATGGACTCACCTGAATAGTGCATAATTTGAAAGGAACAAAATGAAAAGATTTACATGGTTCATACTTGAAATATTATTCCTTTAAAGGTTTGGTTTCAGTTACAAGACCTAGTTTATCCACTATAAATAAACTTGGGTATAAATACAATCTCTCTTAAAAAAATATACCATAAAAGATTACGAAGTTCCTATTCTTAAGTGATCATATTAGAACTTATAGATATGTTCTTTATATTATCTCTCACCATTTTAACCAATCTACCAACATGATTCTCCTTCAGTAGTATACTAACTATTTTTTTAAACTATATCCCTATAGCATTCATGTAGTCTTTTATACTCCTGTGAATAAGTCATTGACTCGCCTTATCAACTTGTGTGGTGGTTGGTTATCCTTATTATCTTTCAGGACCACAACTTTTAGTCTTAAAAATGATTTCTTAGACTAGATATTCTATCCTCATAATATTTTAAAATCATTATTTGTAGGAAGGGAATATTTTTTCTCACTTTCTCCTTATCCTCAACTCTACAACAACAACATTGGGATCTGAATTCCACCTCTTCTTTGATGCACAAGAGATCCTAAATACAATCCAATGGTTCTTATTATACTTCCTTGAGAGATATTATTATTATATAAACTAACCCAATATCTATAGTCCCACACTTAGTTTCGGTGTGTACAATTACATTTTATCCTTCTTTAATCTCAATAATTTTTAGTCTATATATCACAGTAAAGATGGATATTTTTTCTTTGTACTTCTCATATTTCCATAAATGGAAATATTTTAGGGAAAGAATTAAATTAACTATGTTTTATGTACATTATAAACAATATACCCCATGATAAAATATCTTTTATTTTCAATTTTTGTCTCTGACAAAAAGACAACACTATCCCTCACTTTTATTATTATTATTTAAATATTATCTCTTATCCCGATATATCTCAAAATAATGTCAATAACAGCCTTGATTTCTCATTCTTCTCATAATACCTCCAAAAAAATCTATATGTCTAATTTCTTCATAGTTTTATAAAAAAATTACATACCAATAGTATATTGTGTCTTGGATAGCTCATGTGGCATGATAGATTCATTAAGAATAGTATAGATTTCATCTTTGAGATTTCACAATCCTTCTGGAAACATAGTCTAATATTGATCTTACTCAGCTAAAATCATAAATGATTTTTTATATTAAATACATTTAAGTTCTAAAATTGTATCAACTAAATTTATTTTCATTTTTGATTATATAAAACGGATTTCAAATATTCACTAGTGAAATTCTTTAAATAAGAACAATGATCTCTTTCTCATTTATCTCATTTGATCTTTCTCAAAATAATATTAGATCCTAGATTAACTATGAATCATGATGTTTTTTATATGATCGAAGGACTTTGGTATCATCCCATTTCATTTCCTCTTTAGAAACTTTAATTTTTAAAATTATGAATTTTTACCCAGTTGTATTCTATAATTTCACTAAATTTAAAAGTAATACATTTCTTTGGGAATCACAATTTAATATGAAATTATGATTAGTTATGTAATGTTATAGATGATTTTTTATTATATATTACTTTCAATTCATATAATTTTAAAAATTCATATTCCCTTTCTCAATAGTCTTTAAATTTTCAACTAACACATTTCATTTTACTTTGATGTTGTACACTCAAAGTTATATGGAGAAGAAGACTTAATCTTTGACATGAAGTTATAGGAAATTACTTAATTTTATACAATATTCTAAAATAAATTTTATATTTTCAATAAATTCATATAAGAGACTTATAAAGACATATTTTCTAGGAATTGTCTATTTTCTATCTTGAACTCCAAAATTATAGATTTATTCAAATGACATCAAAATGAATTCCAATTCTTCTTGGTCTACTCCAAACTTCTAAAAACTTAATCCATAGTACTTTCACACTATGTTTATTTTGGTTTTCCCTCATGTAACCTATGATGTTTTTTCTATATCTCTAATACTTTTATCCCCCATTCAAACTAGATCTAATATTTATAATAACTTCTCATAACCTATACAAAACTATTAAAATTTTACTCTTATCCAAACTATTGTATACATTACTTACAACCTTATTACATGTATTTATCCTAATGATTAACTCTATAATAATCTTATGTATTGTCCTTTTCTATGTATTCACCATGTAAGTAGCTTATGTCAACATTAGTGGGTGGAATATCATACCATCTTCGAACTCCGTAACAAAAATATTTACACTTATTGACAAAATATTCAACAAAAAATATTTGGGTACTTTATATGGATAAATTAGGATGGTTGAGTTTGGATTGTGGGTTTTACCCTAGAAACAATGTATGTTCTGTTTACTTTATATCCCAAGATAGTTTTCAGTCACATGTAGAGTTATATTAATAAATTAAATGATTGATTTTATGGTTTAATTTATTATTTGATCTAATTTTACCTCTAAATAAACCCAATTTAAAATATACCTTCGTGTTTACATGAAACCATGGTATTTAAAAGAAGTAAACGAGGTAAAAGACTTGATAAATATTTTATGATAATCCAATAGATCGATGACTAAACTCAAAGGAATCGCTAGAAACATCGACATGAATGAGTTATTCACTATATAATAAACCATTTTTGAGTTAGGGAATTGTTATTTTTGATTTTATTCTATCTTAATTATTACTCAAACATGATTGGTGTTGTTCTCCCAATTATTCAATATAAGAATGACCCTATAAAACTATTAATTTCCTATATTTTTATTTTGGAGTTGATTGGTCATGAAGTTAAATATTTTACCTATTTTCCTTTTAGTTTCTCAAATTTTAATTTATATTCAAGTGTTAAATAACCATTATGATTAATCACTTGTTTATTTTATGATTTTCTCCAACTTTTTCTTCAATGTTCATCACCAATCATAGTTTGGTCAATAATTTGATTAATTTTTTTATGGTTCAAACCACAATAGAAATCAAATCCTTGATTTCATTATTATGTTCTATGACGGAGACCTTGGGGGTTGGGGTTATTACCACATATCTGTAGATCATGAATGGATTGTAATGCATGTAGTATTTTCAATGAGGATGTGTGTGGGGGAAGACAAGGATTTGAGAGGGGATTCTATTATATAGATAGGTGGATGGAAATAAATATCTAATGTTGGTGTTCCCATGAATGACATAAATAATGATTATATGGGAAGGATTAGTGGATATATCATTTGAAATATTGAATATTTCTAGCTATTTATTGAATATGTTTTATGGAATTTGACTACATGTTTTTTAGATTAGAAGAACACACACACAAACACAAACACAAAAAAAAAACAGACACACACATAGACACACACACACTTTGTATCTTAATTAGTGTGGTGGATCGAGTTTTGGTTCAAGGTAAATGTCACATGCCATATTATCTTAATATATATTCCATAAACTACATATCCAACCACCATGATGTATACACATATCCCACACCCAGATGGATGTCCGAACTTACATTATATGTGGGTCAGGACCACACACTGTGTATTGATGGAATATGACATAATTTGTTTAGATTTATTCTCCTGAGAATTATATTTGAATCATACACCATGCATTTAGTGGATATCATATAGTTTTAAAATAAATGACTAGGATGACCTAAATTACACATTGAGTTTCTTCAATGGTACTACACTCAATGTATATGGTAGTACACACCCTATATTCCTCCTTTTATTTACATGTGGAATTCTAGTACACATCTGTGATATAGATTTGGACTATACACTGTATGACCTATGAAACACATTGTGTATTCCAAAAAACTGAATACTTGTTATATCTAATTGTACATACTATAATTTAATCATTAAAGTATTTTATCATGAGTTTTTTCTTCAAAAAGACAATTAAAACCTTATCTTTAATGATAGGGATGATATGTGAGGTAGTTTGAGTATGGAACACCTATATTAAAATTTAAACATCCAACAATGGGGTTTGACCATTATTATCAGAGTGATTCTAGGATCAGTACTCCCCTAAAATGTTCGATAATATCAGGGCACTAGTCCCCCATTTCTTGATATTATATATGTTCATTACTCCAAAACACACACTTGGATCATGGGTCCTCTATATGAGGACTCAATACACCCTTTTCTAAAAATCTCGGACATGGTACATGTCCTCCACCTAAGTCGGTACTCCCTTGAGCAATTAGGCACCGATCGATGAGGCATGGGTCCCCCACATTTGATTTGGGGAGTTTATAATGTGTTACTGGTTTTGGTATTTTGGATACTTTATAGATGGTTTAATATTGATGAATTGGAGGATATAATATTCTATCGAATGAATATTATTCCTTGGTAATGTGAAGGCTCTGCCTTTATGCATTATAGTGGCTGTGTATAAGATATAAAATATTGAAGATCATTTTTATTTGGGTACTGTGACTCTTTGGCACCACATAGGTATTCCCTAAAGATAAGGTACACACTTGGATACTGATTTATAGATTTATGGATTCTTCAATGTTATAATATCCCTTACCTTCTCATACCCTATGACATTAAAGGATTGTGGATTAGGTGACAATACCCTTTTTGTGATCCTGGGACATTTTGTGATTGAGGTTTTGTGGGTCATATTTTATTGTTATTTATCTAGTTACTCTTTAGTACTGAGATATTTAAGCTAACTTGGAGACATGGTTATTCGTTCTTCTTCTCATATTAGTCTCCTTATATACCATGAGTATATTTTAATTTTTTATTTATGTTTTCACTGTGGTTTTTTGGGTTTTTACCTAGGTATGTTTATACTTACCACAACATGGGCCTTGGGTGCACACTTGTTGGTTATGTGATAATGAAACATATGTT
Organism: Viscum album; assembly: GCA_963277665.1. NCBI lineage: Eukaryota > Viridiplantae > Streptophyta > Magnoliopsida > Santalales > Viscaceae > Viscum > Viscum album. The sequence goes on along the minus strand of OY728129.1, from coordinate 1,418,323,596 downwards.
TGAAGAAAATTTGGGTGGATGTAGATATATAGTGGCTTATTATGATTTGACTTACTGTATTGTTCGGTAACACATTATGGAGAATGGTGATTTGTGATGGGGGTAATGACTACTAAAACTAGAGTTTGATCTAGGAGAACACGAAAAATTGATGTTATTTACTATTCATTTTTTCTGATATAATTATTAGTCATGATATTTATCATATATTTACCTTTTTGGACATACTTGTACTTATTTCCCTTTGCATTTATTATGTATAGTTCACTTGATTATATAGATATAGTGTTGTTTCCTCTGGTTATCATGCATATCAAATATGTATATATTGTAGGTTGATATAGGGTAATACCTTTTATAATGTGAGATATGTTTACTTGGTTCTAGTCACCCACCCCTTTCCCGCTGGAGATTGGATTGGGGTTGTAATCTCGACCTACCGCTAGCCTAGATGGGGCCCTGGTGGGTCAGGTCAGGTCAACTCTGTAGTGGACAAATGATTTTGATAAAAAACAATGAATCAAAGAAGGGATTAGGATGCATCCTTATAAAAATTATGATAAGGTACTTATGATTCACATCAATTAAAGGTTCCAAATAAAAATTATCCAACACATGTTTTTGATCTATCAATGGTAATATTTTCATTAAAGATCCTCATGCATTGTTTCTATAGAAAAATGTGTGATCTATATACTACTAAAAAGATATTAAAGTATATATTCATACAAAAGGAGTTAAACATGTTATAAAGGAGATGGTTGTATTTGATCAAGGATTATGATTTACTAACAAATTAACACCTAAGCAAGGTGAAAAATGTGGTTGATCCTCTAAGACTAAATTATTATACTAACTTACTAATGACTAGGATTTAAGGATACCCAATTTTTTATATATAGAGGATGGAATAGAAAATCATAAGGAAATGTGATAAATCATTTTTCCCAAATAAATACTCAACCATCCATCCATGTGAAGATTAAGAAGGCACAAAATTATGATATGGAGCTATAGATAAAGGTAGGAATATTCCAATTTTAAAAAATGGAAATTATGGAATTATAAGATTTAGGAAATGAATAAGTTTCCATTCAATACTTGATATGAATAAGGATCTATTGGATGATGCACATATATCATCATTCTCTATTTATCAAAGAAAAATGAATATAATAATAAATCTCAAGGGGCACTTCCGGTGGGACCTCATGAAGTGGGTGATTTCATAGTTTACACCTCGATGGTTGTTCTATAAGAAGTTAAGTCTAAATACTAGAAAAATAAGGGGTTGATAAAACCATAACCATATATAAATTATAAAAAATAACAAAAAAACATAATTAGTACTATTAGTAATATATCTATATTAAATAATTCCATTTGGGTTTTTGTTGATCGACTTATGAAGTTGGTGAACTTAATTTATATTTGATAGGATTTATTACTTGATCAACCTTATAGTACACACAAAAGAGTAGTGGTAAAGATATATGGATTGCCACTTTCTAATGTATCTAATCAATATATAAGGCTCACATAATTATTTTGGAGGAATATTCAATAATAATTATATATAGAGCTTAACTTTATCATAAATTTTCTTCTATAGATTGATGTTCAATATAAAATGACTCTTAAAAATCTAAAAGATATACAAAGATCTAGATTAATGGATTTCAAGGGTTATTGAGAATATTTTATACAATGGGTAGAGTTATTGTATGAATTTTTTGGAACAATAGAATTTAATTATAAATATATGAATATTTTTATGGTAAGAGGTGTATAAATCCAACATTATAGGATAAAGTTGTTAAAACCAATATTTTTGGACCAAATATTTCTCAAGAGATTATAGAGAAGTTTTAAAAATTCAACTATATATAAATAATAACACCAATCCAATAGAATATCTATAATGATAATCCTCATTTGGAAATAACTCCACACTTCTAGGTACTTCCCTTTGTCAAATATGTTTCTTCTATAATTTTATGTGGTGATGTATTATTATGGATTCATTATATATATTTTTTTTATTGGATTTTGTCTCAGGATTCTCATCTTTCATTATCATCTCACCCTTTGGTTGGCCTCACCCCCTCCTATTTCTAGTGGGTGAGGTTTTAAACACCACATAACTATAATTTTGATGTTTTTGGTTTTTTTTTTTTGAATAGTAATATGGTGGTTTTCTTTTGATTGATCTTTCTAGATTTTATCTATTAGGGTCCCTCCGAGTCTCAGATAAGAACCTTCCTTCCATGAGTGGTAGTGGTTCCTATTCCCTTTCTTAATTTTGTCCTAGTGTTGATCTTGTTCCCCCTAGATTTATTTGTGAGTTTCTGTCTTCAGGTTAGTTTTTAATTGATTTTTAGGATTTATTTTCATGTTCCACTATTATAGAAGATTTTACAAAGAAATATTTACCACTGTAGGTAGAATATTTGATGCGATGATAAATTCATGAGGGGTTAACCCTATTCTATGGTTTTAGTTGGTTGAGTTGTTTTGGAGTTATTATTTTAGTCAATAATGTAAGCTCTTAGTGAGTAGTTTATAAGGTGTTACCTTTGGAGATTCATGAAAAATATTTTATAGATGTCCATTTAGATGGTGGTATAACTGAAGATTAGTAAGCATTCAAATTCATGTCTAGTTTTATCAGTGGTGTTTATAGTGATCAGCAATGAGATTTAAATTTTTATGGGTGTGTTTTAAGCCTCCCTATATTAGATATTTTTAGTGATTGATGTATTTGTGGTGGGTGGGATACATTCTCAAGGTTCTCGAATTGAAAAGATAAATCCTCTTGGGAGGAATGTGTTCAACTCAATGATGATGAATATTGTTTCCCAGTGTGGCCCAGTGTATGTGGGTCACAAAATTATGATGCGTTTTCTCTCTAGATTGATGTTTTCTATTAAATAGATAAGTTCATTTAATTATCTCTATACCTACTTAAACAAAAAAAAATTTGTAAACTAAAAAAATATTGAAGTTGGATAATATGTATTCCTTTTAATATCATCATGGAATTGGGTCATGATATTCATGAAGAATGGTATACTGAACCCTAGAAGCATCAACCCATTAAAGATCCTTGATTGCATGTGGACTATATCTTATCACCTTGGCATTCTACTAAAACTCTCTCAAGTGAATGATGTGTTCTATGTATCACATTATATGAAGTATAAAACTAATCTATCACATGTACTGAACTTATAGGATTTACAACTGGTACATGACTTTTCATGTGAGGAATAACTTGTAGAGATAATAAATAATAAAGATAAAGTTATATAAAATAAGAACAATCACTCGAAAAAAGATTTCTAGTGGAATAATAATTTTCAGAAAGCAACACGAGAACCTAAACATGTAATGATACAAAAGTACCCTCATCATATTTTTCTTGATTAATAATGAAGCTTTGAGGGTGAAATTTCTTTTTTAGGGTATAATGTAACACACTAAATTTATATTACCAAAATATGTTGATTAATTTATTTTCACAAGAAACATAGAATACAAATGTAAAAAAGTTTATTTTTTATAGAATAATATTATAACATAAAAAAAAATTAACACATTATAGGAAAACAATATGAGAAAACATTATTAAAATCACAAGAGTAATAATACCATAAGTAAATAAAAAGATCATGAAATTGAAATATTCATTCCCATAGTTTTCCTCATAGACTATACCATTGATTATAAATATAAGAAGATATAAAAACTATATAAATATGATATTTTTTTGAGAAATAAATGAATTATTAAAAAGAATAAATTTTAAATAAGTATTTAAGGTATAACATCGAAGTGAAAATGGGTAATATGACTATTGGAAATATATATGTCCATTTAGAATACATAAATGCAATGGTCATATTGAAAATTTTATAATGGGAATATAATACTTTTATCAAACTAAATAACGTATTATAAATCATATTTAACAAAAATTTAACTTTAATTTAGTTAATAAATAATGATAACAAAATTAAATCATTTATTATATAAGAAATTGTTGTTATTCCAAAAAAAGAGTTTTTATAAAGTATTATTTATTATTATTTAAAATTTAAATTTCAAATATTTATAGATTAATTTTTATAAAATAGATTTCAATTTTAAAATTAGGGCTCTTGAACATTGTCAAAGGGTTATTTATATTTTTGGTGGAAAAATATTTTACTAATATAAATAATGAATGACGTCGATAAACAGTAATAATTTTAAAATAAAGTATATGGTTAAAATGTGGTATAATACTTATAAAAACAAATATAAATGTAGATAATTTAAGGAATATAAAAAATTATTTTCTACTTGTGGTCTACTTTTCATGTTAAAATGATATTTCTTAAGTATTATAAAATAAAACATACAAATATGCAACTTAAATTCATATAAAAAAAGAACCCTCCTTTATCCACACCAAAACCATATATTATTGAACCTATCTCATTTTAATGGTATTTTAATGATCACAACAACACTCTTGTGTATCTAATGTTTTCATTTGAATGAGTTTTATACTCTTTAAATTGACTATAAGTCATAACCTTAATGGAATAAATAGAATTTTTAATTTCCATTGAAATCAATCTTGTCGTCCATGTTAAAAGCTTGGATCAATATATTTTCACACTTGAATTCTATGGAGTCAATTTGGAAGAACATTATAAGGAATTTGAAGGAAGAGGATGAGTCCCTTATTGATGGACAATCTAGTAAATAACACTAACTGCATGGTTATTGAAACCAGATAACTGGTGGTATGAATAGAGGCTTCCATATCTAGTTAGAGGCCACCAACTGGATAGTGGTGGAGCACCAACTAGTATATGGGGGATTTCTAGTAATAGAAAGATATAGGTAGTCCATCAGTAACTTAGTAGAGGATACTATGTATTTTGTTGCATCAAGACTACCATTCTAAGGAGTGATTTATGAAGGTAAAAAAAGATCCCCCTCAACTCTTAATTCCTTGTTTATAACATGGTAGATCCACACACTATATAAGTCTATAAAGAGAAGTGAAGGGAGGACTGGATAATTATCCTAAAAAATCATTGAAGGTGTGAAACAACTCTCAGAGAAAATAAATATGTCTAATATCTATAATTCTTTAAACCCTCCTATAAAGATCCGACTTTCTTTTCTAAATCACAAAGGATATAAAATTTTTCCATCTCTCTATCTCTCTATGAATTGTAAAAATCCTTCAAGAGAGATAGGAGATATAAATTTCAATAGATTTTATCCAAGAAAATTAGTGCTTCTCAACCCACCTTCCATTTTTTTCTTGTTATCCATATCAAAAATCAAATAATGTTGGTTCTTATATTTCCATTAACACCAAGTGAAAATGGTTCTTATATTTCTGTTAAAACCCAGGGAAGGTGGTTCTTTGTTTTTTTTAAACCAAGGAAATTTGGTTTTTTGATTTATATTAAAACCAAGGTAAGGTCAAACAAGACATATCTCTCTAATATAGGGGTGGATATGTAAGGTCACCTCATATACTATTTACTAAGTCCTTATTAAATTGAATTTGTCATATTATTACATTTATTTCTTGAATCATTATTCATTAATACATATAGTATGTGTAAATTCGATACATCCACTATCCACTATGCTTAATAATTTTCTTAAATTTGATATTAAATTTCAATACAAATGAAATATATCTCTTTATCATTTCACCATTGTATAATAATTTTATTTTGGATATTTTGTTTTCTTTTATGAGTTTATTTTCGAAATCATTTCATCCCCCTTTGGGTTGAATTATCTTACCGACAATTAGTATCATAGAATTTCTTTGTTTATATTATTGAAATAATTATACTTATTATAAAAAATTTTATTTTCAAAAAAATTGTTCTCGTTTTCTTATCTTAATTTATTTCATAGACCTATTTTTTAGAATGGAATATTTTTCAAATTATATTATTTTTAATGGCACTAATTATCCATATTAGAAAAACTACTTGAATACTTTTATTCTTAGAATAAATTATCTTGTCTATAAAAAATTTTTGCATGAATATATTTCTATTAAATAACTAAAAGATAAATGGACTCTTTAATATATAAATACTTATGAAATTAATGGAAAATATGCAAACACTATTCATTGAGGGATTGAAAAAAATTAATTTAATCAAATTTATATTCGAAGAATGGATTATGAAATATAAAAACTACTATAATTAACACATGAATGCATGCATGAAGTTAAAGACACTATCTTGGATATATATGAAATTTTTTTTGACAGTTTTTCTATGGTTTCTAATAAACCTATTACTAGTATCTATACTATTTTTTAAATATATTTGAAATAATATAAATACTCTCAGTAATTATTTTTCCACAAAAATGATTGTGAAAAAATCCTATGAGTTTTACCTTTCTCTTGGGCTCCCAAAGTGATGACTATCCAAGAAGCAAAAGACATAAAAAGTATAGTGGTTATCGAACTCCTCAGATCACTCAAGACATATGAAACCAATTTGTAAAAGAAACAATGAAATTAAAGGAAAACCAAAAAACTGTCTTTTAAATTAATCTAGGATGATGATTCATCTTGAAATGAAACCGAAGATGAAAGTGAAATTGAGGAAATTGTAAAAAAGGTGAGAATTTTTTAGATAAAATATAAAACATCTCAACGTACTAAAAATAAATATAAAATTTATGTATATGAAGTGTCTTGCAAGAAATGAAAAAAAAATTATATTATACTAGAATATATGATCTACAAAAATAAGTTAAAAGAGAAGAATAATGGTAATAAATCTCATAAAATTTGTACTTGTAGTGACTCTTCCTCATAATGAGACTCATGTACTAAATAACTGAAAAAAATATCAAGGAAGGTAATGAGGTTATTTTTTGTACTTCACACTCTCCTTCCCAATTATCTACATCTTTATCTTCTTAATGTGAAATATCTACTTATTAATTAATTTTATATTATTCAAAAATAAAAATATTATTTGGTTTTCAAATTAAAAATTGAATTGAATGTTTATTTTTTAAAATTTAAAATCAAGGATATCAAAAGATCTCCTTGAAAGTTCATACAAGGTGAAACAAATTTTAACATGATCCTTGGTTTTAAATGTGTTAAAATAAATAATAATGATTTTTTTAGTTAATGAAAGATCATAATATATACTAATTTTATGAAAGTTTATTCTCAAAAATAAATTTTGTAAATATTTTAAGAAATAATAAAATTTAATTTAAAAATGTGATTACAAAGATACAATACATGGAACAACCATGTCTATACATATTGATTAAAATATTCATTGAAAATCCAAATAATTTTGGGTTCCCAGTTCTCTATTATCCCATATTTGTGGACCCAAAACTATTTTCGCTCCCAATGTTTTATTATCTAACATTATTGGACCCGAAAGGTTACCAAAAGGCACTTGATTTTGATGTTGTTGGAGGACTATACCATCAAGAGTATTTAATCTATCATATAGTTGATTCAAAATAAAATTGAACTAAAAAATCTCAATTTGATTTATCTATGTTCTTCAATTATAAGGTCTTTGTTAAATTATACAATTTAGGGAGATCCTATACCTTTCATTTCTAGATATATTTTGACATTAGCCTTGAACTACTTGGGAAAGCGATTTTCCATTAAGTTTTAATCCCCTCTTGAATTGTATTTCAAAATATCCAATCTATCTAATGTCCATGTTTTCTTTTTTTTTTTAAAGATGAAGAGGGTGTGTACTTTTAAAAAAATATTTTCTTATCTTTTTAAATATTCATTTTTTTTTATTTTTCTAATTTATTTTGATATTGGTTTTTTCAAGTTTAATATTTATATTTATTGTTGTTTCTTTTCAAATTATTATTTCAATTTTTTTATATTTTTAAAATATTTAGATCCTCTAATATTTTCATTCTAATTAAGATAATGTTAACTTTGAAAACATATTTTTAGTTAAAATTCTATTTTTACATGGATTATTATCTTATAATGGTTTTAAGTGTTTGATTTACATTATTGGGGAGATAGGTTTTCATGTTATAATTGTTTTACATTTTATTATAGTATTTTATTTAACCTTACTTGTTTATTCTTTATAATGAAAAAGGGGAAGTATCTTTTTGATTATTGGGAGATAATTTTGGGTCAAAGGTGGAATAATTTGTTTTATTTCAAAGGGGGATAGGATTTAGTTTTTTTGGGATAAGTTGGTTTATATCTTGATCATGTTGAATATATTTATATTAAAATCTAGATCATATTGAATATATTTTTATTTACTTTTATCTCATTAGAATGTTGAATATATTGAATTTTATTACCATGATTTACATTTAAAATATTTTTAACTCTTTATTTACTCTTAATATATCTTTTTTTTGTTTTTTATCATAAAAAGGGGGAGATTATTATACATCTCCATTCCTCATGGTGTTTTCGTGACCATAAAAACTATTTAGTGTATCTAATTTATTTATTTGAGTAAATTTATGAATAATTAAATTGACATTATGTCATGAGATTAATTGACTAAATTAACTTTTTAAAGCCCATTCAAATGAATATTATTGTCTATGTTGAGGTATTAAATGATATATTTTAATACTTCAAGTTCATTTAATCAAATTTTAAGAACCTTATATGGAATTTTAGGGAATTTGATGATTCCATTGTTTAAGATAAATCTAGAAGGGAGAACTTGCTACTCTGTTCAGTTCAACCACATAACTAGAGGGAATAACTGAGGCTATTAATGGAATACCTCGAACTTGGACGACCTAGACACCTTAGAAGGATAAAATTGAGAAAAACTTATGTGGTTCCCCCCACACCCATAATGCTATATCCTATATTAAAAAAACATACAACACCATATTTGATACACATATATGATTATAATACCTTTTTATAGATTTACAATCCAAGGAACTTTTAGTTTATATTTTAATATAACTAGGAAAAATCAATGACTAATAAAACACATGTATTTCTCATATAAAGGATTTTTTCATTGTATAAAAAGTTATTTAATCCATAGTGAATTTTAAACATCATGCATAAATTATCCCAACAAGATACTCTTCTAGGACTGTCATAAATAATTCTTTATTTCATAATCTATGGAATGAGAAACATAAGAAAGGGGTGAGATCAAATTCTCTGTAATGGAATAAAGAAATCAAATCATAGTAGTGAGACAACTTAAACAAGTTGGGAGGTATTCCATGATATTAAAAAGAGTATGAATCGTAAGCATGGGAGCATAAAATAAGGAAATTATATCACATAACATTAATTAAAAAATGTAACACCCCAAGCTTCTACGGTACACTTCTCTTTGAATAATGTGATAGCGTGTGTTGTACGCAACATCGAGTTCTAACACACCACAACAAAACAAACTAGACGTTATGAATAGTAATACATACTTTTTGAAATTTTATAAATTTTATCTCTCAAAATGGACTACATTTTTGGATTCGGAATATCGAATTTATCCTAGGGTGAAATTTTGGAACTTTTCGGATAACATTTATATTTTGATGAATAGTGAAACTTTCTAAAATTTAATTAAAAACAACTTTTTTAATCGAAATAATTTATATTGATAAATTAAGAATTTTAGTGGTTTTAAAGTATATTTATAATATATTTTTACCATTTAATATAATTTTTTTCATTTTACATAATTTTACAGTTAAACCGGATATAAACAAGTGTCAATCTTTTGATAGTTATTATCTCTTAAAAACACACTTTGTTTTAACAACGGGAATTAATTTTAAATTAATTTCTACCACTTCTGTGTTTTGAATATGGAAAAATGGATTCAATATTTGGAATCAGGGTGTTCATATTGTGTAAATATGTAACTTTTATTTTTAGACATTTTGAATAATTACTTCGGTAAATATTTTATTTACCATGGTTAAGGGTAAATCTGGTAAATAAGGGTTAACAAATAATATTATAATAATACTAAATTACCCTAAAACGTGTCCTAAACTTATTTGTGGATACATTTCCGACCATGGGTATCTTTGGGTCGATTTTGGGACCCCATGGAGCCACTTGTAGGCGATAGGGACACTTTATTTTAATTAAGTTAAAATAAATACAAAAATGACATAAGAATATATCTTTTAGAAAAAAAAATAAATAGGGTTATATATATTGGATTTTTGACTATAAATATTCATTAGAAATATAAAACGATTTCATACATAATTGTATTTTAATTATAATTTTTAGACATTAAATAATTTAATTTATTTATGACACAATGATGATACATTAATTACCATAATAGTGAAAATTTAAAATAATTAATATTATAAACACCCAAATAAATATAATTTGAGACTTTTTATGCATTACACGAATTTTATATGATAATATGACATGTTAGGATTTATCTAATTAACTTTTTTCTAAGTAATCATTCTGTTATGATTTTTACAAAAATCAATTATTGAATAGTTTCAAAATTGACATAAAAGAATTTTTAAAACAAATATTATATTATTAATTGATATTAAATTCCTAAAAATACAAGGTTCGGTCAAGAGACTTATATCATGATAGGTGTATCATTAATGTACCACTTGGGGGTCTCTTAGAAGTATATAGTACGTTTATTAACCATATAATATAAAAATACAAAGAGACATTGTAAAAGTGAAACTAATTAACTAAGAGATAATACTTAATGATAAGGTACATATAGTAATCCAAACCTGTCTAAAACCTATTGGTTGAGTGTTTTTCAACCTATAACCACCTTAAACTTTAAATAATCCACTTTTGAGCCATTAGAAACCGAATATGAATTTATTATAAAATAATATTTCAAGCTTTCCCAAAGGTGCCCCTCACCCCTCTTATAAAAGGGCACTCCCCGTTCTCATTATTTCACACCATCAAAGCATTTTGGTTCTACCAAACCCTGCCCAAATACTCTCTAAACTTCCCTCACTTCATCCTAGATGCCTTCATTTAGTCATAAATCTAACCTAAGGAGCCCTTTTTATCAAATCAAAAGGAAGAACCCGAAGAAGAGGTAATGATTTCACCACCCCTTTTCAAGTTCATTTCTTCTTCCACTTCTTCTATCTTTGTTATTACCATTCTAAAATAATAAATACAATATATTATATATATTGTGATGTTATTATAAATATGGTACAACAATATTCAGTATTTTATCCATCCTTTGAATGACATGTCACCATACATGCGTTCGTACGACTTACCGTCTCCACGTCGTGGTGTAATTGTTATTCAATAAATTGTTATTTGGATGGGTATAATAATGATGTGTAATTAATTTAAATAATAAATATAATATGATAATTATTCTTTATATATGATATACCATCCAATTAAATATTATTTTAATATCAAAATAATTATATTGTCGCTCGTGCGTACGTACGGACTACCGTCTCCACGAACGTGATGAGATTCATTCTCCATCGTATCCCTTCAAGTATAATTATCATTTGATGATTTAAATATAATGTTTAAGGACTTGATATCATTCTGGATATAAATAAGATACAGCCTATCAATAACAAACACAACTTATGTAACAAAACATATAAAATAAAACGAGTAAGTTAACACCTGAAACGACGATAATTCTAAGATATTATTAACAAAGCATTGTTAAAAGATAATATATGATATCATATTAATGTATATGATTCTTGTATAATTTAATACCAATTATTTCACCATTATAAAGGAGTTTAACCTACCCCTAACCAAGGAAAAGTACAAGGTAAGGGTTTATTTCGCAATCTCTTCATTATCCGAGGTTGTTTATACGTAGTAATCTACTGGGACTTATTTATCATCCACATCCATGTTTCTTAAAAATGTATTTCCAAACATTTTTACTATTTACTAGAATATGGTTTAAAGTCATTAATACCCCTTTTTGACTTTTTATAAGAGTTTTATAAAGGAATATTTCTGTCGTTTTACAAACAAGGTGGTTTTTAACCTTTTCGACAGAATTAAGGTAAGAATGTTTTTTAACTTATACGGCGGGTGTGGCTATTTTACACCATTATAAAATCTTCGAAGCTTTCCTTACAAGCTTATAAGAATATTTTCAAAGAAAATGTTTTATTTTATATGACTCTAAAATTATTTCAAAATAAAAAGAGATATTTCTCTAAAAAGAGTTTTGATTTCATCTATGTCAACATCCTTTGATGGATTTTAAGCTTATTTGAAGCTGATATATTATGAAGCAAAACTTCTATATTGTATTGAAGGTTTTGTGATATGTTTGACTATAGATATGTTATTTTTATACCCTTCATGGTTTATGGTGAAAGTATTGACATTTCGTATGCTAGTTTTAATACGAATGTTTATGTTATGTTTAAACCTTTTCATATGGGAATGCATTGGACTTAATATGTGATGGGTGGAGCCCGCTATAGCTCCTCAATGCATTGGTAGGTCTCATGAGACAAACTAGTGTCTTGGCATAAGGCCTTGGAAAAATCTTATTTGTAGTCTTGGAACGAGGTCTTGGCTATGTGGTTATGATAGTCTGGCATTATGCATTCTATCATTATGAAAGTGGTTATTGATATTGCATGTGATTATTCGATTAGTAGAATATCCATGTGAATAAGTAAATGACATTATTTCATTTTATTTTTTCCATTCCATGTTGAAGTTCAAGTTTAAAAGGTTTTTGTTTTAGCTATACATTGCCTTAAATGTTTATTCTTATTTATGAAAGTTTCTACTATATTGTTTTCCTTACTGGGCATTTGAGCTCACCCCTTTTCTATGTTTTATTTTTCCCAGGATGTGAAGACGTAAATTATGAATGACCTTCAGAGATAGTATGAGGGGATAAGAGTGTGGACTATGAAGACTATGTTGTTGTATTTTTCATTTTTAAGATGTAATGTAAAACCTTATGAATATATCTAGTGTTTCCAAGGCTACTAAACTAATCGGTCTTTCGAGATTTGATATTTCTTTTGATCATGCCAATGTTATGTAATAATGCACCCGCTCTGGGTAACTGGGGTCGTGGCGTTACAGTTGGTATCATAGGAAGTTTAGTAAAAACCTTGGAAACTAGATTTGGATAAACTCTGATTAGAGCACATAGACCTAAGATGGACTTTCAGGATTAGTATAGAAGAACTTCCTAGAATTTTGGTATTGTAGAGATTTTGTGAGTTTTCCGAGCAATACATCCCTGTCTGGATACGATTAGGTAGAGGCGGCTCTGGAACGGAAGTACTTAGGGGTAAAACCCGAAAACACCGCTTTGAGGTAGACTCTAAGGGGAACTGGTGCATGACAACGGGTCTTGCTGCATTCTTGGTTACGAAACTCCCAGTGGATATGCTTACGATAACTCTCATTTTCTTTACAAATCATTATGAAGGTTTTATGAGTATATATTTCCTCAAAGAAAACATTTTTATTATTATGGATTATATCCATAAATAGGTCAATTTATGTTAAGTGTTTTATAAGAATGGAATTATGTATTTTGATTCATAAACTGATCTAGTTTATGCCATTGTTTAGAAATGGAACCTAGTGGAAGAAATGGAAACTGTATCAATACATGCACTACATGTAGGGATTTCCCTCCTACTCAAGATAATTATTGTGGAACTGGTGATGCAACTGGTGCCGATCAGCTAATCACCATACCGGGACAACTTACTCAGGTTATGAATAATAACCTTACCCGTATGGAGCACCCTGATCTGCAGCGTGGAGGATCAATGTTAGATCTCTTCATGAGGAAACAACCACCAATGTTCAATGGGAGTACACATCCCTTAGTAGCTGAGCAATGGATAAATTCCCTAGAGAAAATATTTCAGGCTTTGGGGAGTAGTGAAAGGGAAAAAGTTATCATGGCAGTTTACCGCCTCACTAGAGATGCTGATCAATGGTGGTCATTGATTCAAAACATGAAGGAAGATGATGAAGTATCAAATATGGAAAGGAGGGAGTTCAAAGATCTATTTTTAGAAAAATACTTTCCTCGCGACCATCGAGCAGATATGGAAAGGCAATTTCTGAGTCTGAGACAAAAGGAGGATGAGAATGTCACAAAGTATGAGGCTAACTTTACAAGATTAGCAAGGTATGCTGGAGATTATATACGTAACCCAATAAGTAAGATTGATCGTTTATTTGATGGGTTAAAACCATTTCTCCGTCGAGCATTAGTCTCAAAATCCTTCTCATCGTACGAAGACATTGTCTCATATGCTATCAAGACCGAAAAGGAATTCTCTAAGTCTTAGGACTTTAAAGAAAATCAAGAAAAGAAGAGATCTGTTGATCAATCTAGGAATGGAAATAAGGGGAAGAAGGGAAAGGTTGAATATCCATCCTATGGTAAATGTTGGAAGAAACACCCCGGTACTTGCTTGAAGGGAATGGGTGTCTGTTACAAGTGTGATTAAAAAGGCCACCAAGCTCGTGATTGCAAAGGGAAGAAGGAAGCTACCAATGTTCAGTGATAAAATTGTAGGGAGATGGGACATTATGAAAATGAATGTCCTAAGAATTAGGGTAACTTACCTCAGAAAAGGCCAAGGGATCAAGGCCAAGCTTATGCTATCACTACTGCTGAGGTAGAAGCTCCGAAAGACGTGGTGGCAGGTAATTTAATGGTTTCCTCAAGTTTAGAAAATGTATTATTTGACTCAGGATCATCGCATTGTTTCATTTTTTCCAAGTTTTCTACGAAAATTAGATATTTTCAATTTAATTTAACAAGGGAGTTGTCAGTTAAAACTCCCAAGGTAAGTATCATTGCTACAAAGTTTTGTGAATCAGTCCCCATTAGAGCACATAAATGTTCTTTATCTTCTGATCTCATTGTCATACCTATGATTGAGTTTGATATAATCCTCGGTATGGATTGGCTTTTGGACTATGATACAAAGATTTATTATAAGAAGAATGAGGTTACGATTTTTGATGATGATGATAAGGAACACCTTATCTTTATAGAAGAATTGTCACCACCTAATTCTTATCTAGATCCACCCCCAGTAGCTCAACTAAATTCAATTATTGGGGAGGAAGAAAATGAATTGACTATGGGTGAGGAAAGTAATGTTCAAATAGAGGATGTATCTATTGTGAAATAATATGTAGATGTGTTTCTTGAAGATTTACCTGGACATCCTCTAGAACAAGAAGTTGAGTTTTCCATTGATTTAATTCCTGGATCAAGGCCTATATCGAAGACCCCTTATAGAATGGCCAATGTGTAATTAGTCGAACTAAAGAAACAACTAGAGGAATTGAGTAACAAGGGATTTATTCGCCCTAGTGTTTCTCCATGGGGATCCCCTGTTCTTTTTGCTAAAAAAAAGATGGATCTATAAGGTTATGTATCGACTACAGGGAGATCAATGCTATAACAATAAAGAACAAGTATCCCCTACCTCACATTGATGATTTATTTGACCAACTGCTTAGAGCTCAATACTTTTCAAATATTAACCTTCGATCTGGATACCATCAGTTGTGTGTGAAGAAGGAAGACATTTCGAAGACAGCATTTCGAACCAGGTACCGGCATTACGAGTTTACAGTAATGCCTTTTGGATTGACTAATGAACCCTATATATTCATGGATCTGATGAATAGAGTTTTCAAAGAATATCTTGATGAATTTGTGGTGGTATTTATTGATGATATCTTGGTATACTCCAAAATCTATGAAGATCATGAAAATCACTTGCGCATTATCCTGAAGACTCTGAGAAGATATGAATTATATGGGAAGTTTAGAAAGTGTGAATTCTGGCTTCAGGAGATTTCTTTTCTTAGCCATATTGTCTCTAAATATGGAATCCCTGTTGATCCTTTTAAGACTAAGGCAATCCAAGAATGTCCAGCACCTACGAGTATAACTGAGGTATGCAGTTTTATTGGTTTGGCAGGTTATTATAGATGTTTCATCTAGAATTTTACCCGGTTGGCTAACCCATTTACAAAGCTCACACGTAAAGGGGTTAAATTTGTTTGGACAAAATAGTGTGAATAATGTTTCGAAGAACTGAAGAGAAGATTAGTCAATGATCCTATATTGACTCTACCATCAGAGAATGATGGGTTCGTTATTTATAGTGATGCATCAAAGAAAGGACTTGGTTGTGTCATTATGCAGAATGATAGGGTTATTGCCTATGCATCACGATAGTTGAAAATTCATGAACAAAACTATCCTACTCATGATCTTGAGTTAGAAGCTTTGATCTTTTCTTTGAAGATATGAAGGCACTACCTCTATGGTGAAAAATGTGAGATTTATACTGATCACAAGAGTTTGAAGTATATTTTCTCACAAAAAGAATGCAACATGAGGCAAAGGAGATGGCTTGAATTACTCAAGGATTATGATTGTACGATACACTACCACCTGGGGAAAGCAAACAAGGTGGCAGATGCTTTGAGAAGAAAAGACCATGGAGTTTTGAACAATATGAGAATTGAAAGGGATCCAATTTTCATTGATCTTGTGAAGATGGACATAGGAATAACTAGGGAAGTTGAAACATCAAAGCTTTTTCAAATGGTTGTCAAACCATCTTTAATAGAAAGGATTAATATTTCTCAGACCGATGATGAATAATTTAAAAAGAAGATTAATGTTGTGAATGATGGGAGATTGAGAGAATTTGTGTATAAAGAAGAAATTTTGAAATTTGGGAAGAGAATTTGTGTTCCCGATATACCTGATCTAAAAAGGGAATTGCGGGATGATGCTCATAGTTCCAATTTCTCTATACACCCTGGGAGCACCAAAATGTATAGAGACTTGAAGGAACATTTTTGGTGGGAAAACATGAAGAGGGAGATTTTTTATTTTGTGTCAAGATGTATGGTTTGTCAACAAGTGAAAGATGGAAGGCAACAACCTGGAGGAGTCATGCAACCTCTTCCCATACCAGAGTGTAAATGGGATAATATCACAATGGACTTTGTCATGGGACTACCAAAGACTCCTAGAAGGAACGATGAAATATGGGTTATTGTTGATTGTCTTACCAAGTCATCACATTTTCTTGCTATAAGAGAAGATCTACCACTGGAACGTCTAGCAAGACTATATATTAATAAAGTGTTGAGACTTCATGGAGTACCCCTATTGATTGTTTCTGATCGTGATCCATGTTTTACGTCAAGATTCTGGAAAAGTCTTCAGAAAGCCTTGCATACTAAACATCATTTGAGCACTGCCTACCACCCTCAAACAGATGGACAATCAGAACGAACTATTCAAACCTTAGAAGACATGTTGAGATCCTTCTCACTTGACTTTCAGGGTATGTGGGATCAACATTTACCTTTGGTAGAATTTTCCTATAACAATAGCTTTTATTCAAGTATTCAGATGGCACCATATGAAGCGTTATACCAAAAGAGATGTCGCACACCAACCTGTTGGGATGACGTTGGTGAAAGAAAACTTGTAGGTCCAGAACTGGTGGAGGAAACAACGGAAAAGCTGAAGGTAATCCAAAATCACATCAAAGCAGCTCAAAGTAGGCAGAAGAGCTATGTCGATAATCGAAGGAAGGATTTGGAATTTCAAGTCGGTGATCATTTTTCCTGAAGGTATCTCCATGGAAGGGAGTCATACATTTTGGTAAGAAAGGTAAATTGAGTCCCAGGTACATCCAACCTTTCTAAATTCTAGAACGAATTGGGGTTGTAGCTTACCGATTGGCAATGTCACCAAGTCTCTCCAGAGTTCACGATGTGTTCCACATATCTCTGTTGAGGAAATACATGCCTGACCCAACCCATGTACTCACCTATGAGGAATTAGAACTGGAACCCGATCTGTCTTATTTTGAAGAGCCCGTCAGGATTCTTGATACGAGAGAACAAGTACTGAGAAACTGGACGACGTGTCTGGTAAAAGTTTTGTAGAGAAACCATAAGATGGAAGAGGCAATGTGGGAACCCGAGGAACTTATGATGAAGAACCACCTGAGTCTTTTCATGCGGTAGTATTCTTGAAATTTCGAGGACAAAATTATTTGAAGGAGGGGAGAATGTAACACCCCAAGCTTCTACGGTACGCTTCTCTTTGAATAATGCGATAGTGTGTGTTGTACGCAACATCGAGTTCTAACACACCACAACCAATCAAACTAGCCTTTATGAATAGTAATACATACTTTTTGAAATTTTATAAATTTTATCTCTCAAAATGGACTTCATTTTTGGATTCGAAATATCAAATTTATCCTAGGGTGAAATTTTGGAACTTTTCGGATAACATTTATATTTTGATGAATAGTGAAAATTACTAAAATTTAATTAAAAACAACTTTTTTAATCGAAATAACTAATATTGATAAATTATGAATATGAGTGGTTTTAAAGTATATTTAGAATATATTTTTACCATTTAATACAATTTTGGTCATTGTACATAATTTTACAATTAAACCGGACATAAACAAGTGTCAATCTTTTGATAGTTATTATCTCTTAAAAAAACGCTTTTTGTTTTAACAATGGGAATTAATTCTAAATTAATTTCTGCCACTTCTATGTTTTGAATTTGGAAAATTGGATTCCATATTTGGAATCAGGATTTTAATATTGTTTAAATAGGTCACTTTTATTTTTATACATTTTGAATAATTACTTCGGTAAATATTTTATTTACCATGATTAAGGGTAAATCCGGTAAATAAGGGTTAACAAATAATATTATAATAATACTAAATTACCCTAACACGTGTCCTAAACTTATTTGTGGATACATGTCCGACCATGGGTATATTTGGGTCGATTTTGGGACCCCATGGAGCCACTTGTAGGTGATAGGGACACTTTATTTTAATTAAGTTAAAATAAATACAAAAATGTCATAAGCATATATCTTTTAGCACATATTTTTTTAGACAGGGTTATATATGTTGGATTTTTGACTATAAATATTCATTAGAATTCTAAAAGGATTTCCTACATAATGATAGTTTATTTATAATTTTTAGACATTAAATAATTAAATTTATTTATGACATAATGATGATGCAATAATTATCATAATAGTGAAAAATTAAAATAATTAATATTATAAACACCCAAATAAATATAATTTGAGACTTTTTATGAATTAAACTAATTTTATAGGATAATATGACATTTTAGTATTAATTTAATTATCTTTTCTCAAAGTATTAATTCTGTTATGAGTTTTACAAAAATCAATTATTGAATAGTGTCAAAATTGACATAAAAGAA
This sequence comes from Viscum album, assembly GCA_963277665.1. NCBI lineage: Eukaryota > Viridiplantae > Streptophyta > Magnoliopsida > Santalales > Viscaceae > Viscum > Viscum album. Next base: position 1,418,304,263 of record OY728129.1, on the reverse strand, counting down.
TTCTAAAAACAAATATTATATTATTAATTGATATTAAATTCATAAGAATATAAGGATCGGACAAGAGACTTATATCATGATAGTTGTATCATTAATATACCATTTGGGGGGTCTATTGGATGTATATAGTAAGTTTATTAACCATAAAATATTAAAATACAAAGAGACATTGTAAAAGTGAAACTAATTAACTAAGAGTTAATACTTAAAGATAAGGTTAATATAGTAACCCAAACCTGTCTAAATCCTATTGGTTGAGTGGGTTTCAACCTATCCCCACTTTAACCTTTAAATAATACACTTTTTAGCCATTAGAAACCGAATATGAATTTATTATAAAATAATATTTCAAGCTTTTCCAAAGGTGCCCCTCACCCCTCTTATAAAAGGGCACTCCCCCTTCTCATTATTTCACACCTTCAAAGCCTTTTGGTTCGGCCAAACCCTTCCCGAATACTCTCCAAACTTCCCTCACTTCATTCTAGAGGCCTTAATTTAGTCATAAAGCTAACATAAGGAGCCCTTCTGATCAAATCAAAAGGAAGAACCCGAAGAAGAGGTAATGATTTCACCACCCCTTTTCAAGTTCCTTTCTTCTTCCACTTATTCTATCTTTGTTATTACCATTCTAAAATAATAACTCCAGTATCTTATATATACTGTGATTTTATTATAAATATTGTACAACCATATTCAGTATTCTATCCATCCTTTGAATGACATGTCACCATACGTGCGTACGTACGGCTTACCGTCTCCACGTCGTGGTGTAATTGTTATTCAATAAATTATTATTTGGATGGATATAATAATAATGTGTAATTAATTTAAATAATAAATATAACATGATAATGATTCTTTATATATGATATACCATCCAATTAAATATTATTTTAATATCAAAACAATGATATTGTTGCTCGTGCGTACGTACGGACTACCGTCTCCACGAACGCGATGAGATTCATTCTCCATCGTATCCATTCAAGTATAATTATCATTTGATGATTTAAAAATAATGTTTAAGGACATGATATCATTCTGGATATGAATAAGATACAACCTATCCATAACAAATAGATCTTATGTAACAAAACATATAAAAGAAAATGAGTAAGTTAACACCCAAAACGATGATAATTCTAAGATATTATTAACAAAGCAATGTTAAAAGATCATATATGATATCATATTAATGTATATGATTCTTGTATAATTTAATAACAATTATTTAACCATTATACAGGAGTTTAACCTACCCCCAACCAAGGAAAATTACAAGGTAAGGGTTTATTTCACAATCTCTTCATTATCTGAGGTTGTTTATACGTAATAATCTACTGGGACTTCTTTATCATCCACATCCATGTTTCATAAAAATGTATTTCAAAACATTTTTACTATTTACTATAATATGGATTAAAGTCATTTATACCCTTGTTTTACTTTTTATAAGAGGTTTATAAAGGAATCCTTCCGTCATTTTCCAAACAAGGTCATTTTTAACCTTTTCGACAGAATTAAGGTAAAAAGGGTTTTTAACTTATACAGCAGGTGCGGCTATTTTCCGCTGTTATAAAATCGTAGAAGCTTCACTTAAAATATTATAAGAATAATTTCAAAGAAAATGTTTTATTTTACATGAATATTAAATGATTTCAAAATAAAAAGAGATATTTCTCTAAAAAGATTTTTGATTTTATTTATGTCAACATCCTTTGATGGATTTTAAGCTTATTTGAAGATGATTTATTATGAAACAAAACTTCCATATTGTATTGAAAGTTTTGTGATATGTTTGACTATGGATATGTTATTTTTATACCCTTCATGGTTTATGGTGAAAGTATTGAAATTTTGTATGCTAGTTTTAATACGAATGATTATGTTATGTTTAAATCTTTTCATATGGGAATGCATTGGACTTAATATGTGATGGGTGGAGCCTGCTATAGCTCCTCGATGCATCGGTAGGTCTCATGAGACAAACTAGTTTTTTGGCACAAGGCCTTGGCAAAATCTTATTTGTAGTCTTGGCATGAGGCCTTGGATATGAGGTTATGATAGTCTATCATTATGCATTCCGTCATTATGAAAGTGGTTATTGATATTGCATGTGATTATTCGATTAGTAGAATATCCATGTGAATAAGTAAATAGAATTATGTCATTTTATTTTTTCCATTCCATATTTAAGTTCAAGTTTAAAAGGTTTTTGTTTTAGTTATACATTGCCTTAAATGTTTATTCTTATTTATGAAAGTTTCCTCTATATTGTTATCCTTACTGGGCATTTGAGCTCACCCCTTTTCTATGTTTTATTTTTTCCAGGATGTGAAGAAGTAAATTATGGATGACCTGCAGGGATATTATGAGGGGATAAGAGTGTGGACTATAGAGACTATGTTGTTTTATTTTTCATTTTTATGATGTAATGTAAAACTTTATGAATATATCTAGTGATTCTAAGTCTACTAAACTAATCGGTCTTTCGAGATTTGATCTTTCTTGTGATCATGCCAATGTTATGTAATAATGAACCAGCTCTGGGGAACTGGGGTTGGGGTATTACAAAAAATGATCATCACTTAAGAACATGGAAACATTAGAATTTTTTAATTACATAAAAAAACATCAAAATTCAAGGCTCCCTTACTCATTAACATAACATAGTTGTATAGGAAAATCACACACACATACATTAAATATTTGTCTAGGTTCACTACCCACACACCATGATATCTCATTAGATAGAAACATTACCAAATTCATTGGAGGGATAGATAATTTCAAGACCACCCATCACATAATTTTAATCATACATATGTGTGACACATATTTTCAATCAACATATCATAAAAACCAATAAAAATAAATTGGGGTTTATATCCTTTTAATGTGGTTCCATAAGGAATAACTCGTGATTTAATAAAAAAACCTGACATAATAATCCAATTGAAAATAAATGGTTAACCAATAACATTAAGAAAATTTATATGTAATTTCCACTCAACAAATATTATTTAACATCTAGTATTTACACAGTATTAGAAATGGATATATGATCCAGGAAAAAATTTATTTAATCAATTTATGTATTAGGAATCTAGGTGAACACCCTTCAATTAAGTAAAAAAACACAGGGCCATTATAGAGGGAAAAAATTGGAAGTAAATCAAGCTGATACAAGTAGATTATTAGGAAATGAAATGCAGTATTTAATCATACCCTATATGTAAAATAGAATATCATATTCCATTTAGATAAAGAATGTGGATGATATCATTTTATGAATATCCCTGATAAAGAACACAACATATATGAAAAAAAATCATTGATGAAATATGAAAATTAAATTAAAAATAAGAATTTATATTTTAGTTTTAAAAAAATTTAAAAGGAATATTTATTTCAAACATGAGAATAAGAATTTACTTTTTGAAAACATTAAATCATAGAGATTACTTCTCCTAGAAAACAAAAAATGGAGTAGAAAGATACATTCACACAAAACTGTGTAAAAATATTCCTTCTATTGAAATTGAACCATATAGAATATGTTAGTAATATTTTCATATATTTTTTTACTGAAATTATATTTAGTTCAAAATACCTTTAAAATAGTATTTATGAAAGACTTTTTAAAACATTTATAACATTAATTTAAAGTAATTTTTTTTAAACTATCCTTGTGGAAAAAATAAAAATAAATTTAATAGTATTTATGAAAAACAAATCATAAAAAAGATAATAAAGCGTTAATCTAAGAAGTCTGGGGGGAGGGGGAATTAAAGGACTCCTGATATGGATCACATTTAGGTCATATATAGTACTTTCTATTGGTAAAACAAGGACAAGAAAAAAAATTCATTGGAAAGTATATGAGTTATTCTTATCGAAATTATGATTTTATTGGAGGAAGTGTTTCAAAAAAGGAGAGAATATTAGTAAAGTAAATTAATATCCCTATATAAAAAGTAAATATGCTATTTTAAAATATAATTACAATAAAAATAGGCATGTACGATCAAAATTAAGAAGTGATTTCATGACTCATGGGAAAAAGGACTTGAGTCGATATTGTTTTTGACTTTAGTAATATTTTAATAAAAAACCATTGAAGGATGAATATCATGAAAATGAACCTAAAATACTACGAATAAAATAAATTTAATCATAAAATAACAATTAGTAAAAATATATATCATATAAAATTAAATTGTGGTATAAAGTAAGACATGCCTCAATGAAGGGAGTTTAAGACAAAAAAACCTTAACTTTTACCATATTAGTTGGAAAAAATATAAATTGATATTAAAAACATTGATATTTTAACAATATATTTATGAACCATATTCATATCTATTAACTTTTTATGTACTTAATGTATAATTATTTATTATAAATATAGTATTTCATTATAGCTTATTTTTAACATTGAGTGTTAACACCTTTAACTAACTTGCACATGATTTGTAATATAAATTTTGATCAATGATATTTAATATAAAGTTCATAATTAATGGTTTTCTTATGATTATATAATATATATACCATTATTATTTAAAATATTCCACTTTTATTCCATTATAGTTTTAATTACGACTCGTGAAGATGATACTGGAGACAAACTTGTTTCAACAGTTTTTAATGAACATTGATGATAATTTATTAACATTTTTAGATGTCAGTATTAAAGTCATAATGTTTAAAAATATTTAACACCTTATTATTTAATTTCAATAATAGTACATAAAATTCCTTGATCATTCATTATATAAATATTACAACCTCGCTTAAGTAGGTGATAAACCGACCCAAACAAAAGCGTCTCGTAATGATCAAATGAGTAAGATTGTGACATTAAATAATTTTAATATAAAATTTTAAAAAGTATGTTCATGTAATACATATCATATATATTCATGAAATATATTCGTATAACCATTAATTATGTGTGGTGCTGAAAAATAAAATTTATCATTTGTGGAGGTTCTAGTCTGCATATACACAAAACTAATGAATGCATTTCCCAATGGACAAATAAAGTGATGGTATTTGACAATTTATCATTTAAAAATTATAATAATATTTTAAGAATCATATTACTTGTTTAATTAAACTTTTATTTCTATCTATGTTAGGTGGGTAATAGAAACAAGACACATCATTCATGAAGGTGATAGTCCGCACATATGCATGATTAACACTCTAATTCATTAATGAATGAATAAAATGAAGGTAAATGAAAAAGGTGATCACTTAATAATTTTATAAGTTACATAAAAAAATATCAATATTTATCAAAAACATCTTTAATATCCTCCATAAGTGGTAGTGATGAAAAATTAACCGCATCATATTGTGGAGGTGGTAGTCCGTAATTACACTCGATTGTTGCATTTTTTTCTTAGTAGATGACATGGAATGAATGAATTATTGGTGTTACATTAATAAAATGAAATTTACATATATTTATGATACTAAATTAATTATATTAATAATTTCATAGAATATTAGGAAGAGGAAAACTAAATATATGGACTAAGAGGAGACTAATACTCACACTGGGAATTATGATTTTCCTTAAAATTATATTTAAAAATGAGTGGATCAGATACTTAAGGTTGGAAAAATTATATGGTATATGGAAAAGGGTTCTAAGATGAAATAATTGGCATATTTTTACCAATTAATTCGAATTAAAGTTTGTTAAAATAAGGTATGTATGTTTTTCCTTTTATAAATGAAGGGAAGGGTAGTTCTGGAATCATATGAACTTATTAAATTATTTCATTATACTATTCAGAGGCAAAATATGATAATTGTTATAAATTAAAGATTATATAAAATTATATGACTGAACCTAATCCCATAAACTCATGTTGTGGAAAATTTGTGTGATTTGTTGGTTTTTTAATTTTACTTTTATCTTTACCCAAGTGTACTTTTATCGAGGTAACCTTTTTTTCTCCCATGTTAATTAATTAAAATGTTATCAATTACTATTTATATTAACAAAAAAAATTATTTTATAATACTACATATGATATTAATTTTAACAAATAAGATAACTATGATTAAGAAATGTTAATTTTAAAATAAACACATATAATGCTTTAAAATAATTTTTTAGATAATTATATTTTAAGCGTAAAATTTATGTGTCAGTTAAAATTATTAATGTCATAAATTTTTATGAACTAAATTTACTTATTAGAAATAAAATTAAGTTTACGTGACATTAAAATCCATCAATAAATACATTTTTTAAAATACTAATTAATTAAAAGGAAATACATAAAACCATTTTTTTTATTAAAGTAGCATTTTACTTTATTTATAAATACATTGGACATGAGTTTTCTATGTTCAAAAAAATTATAAAAATGAATTATTTTATTCCTTAATATCATATTTGATAACTTAAAAGTTTTTATGTCCTTTTAGTTCAATATTATATATTTATAAAGTCATTAAAATTATAATTTTCGTAAAAACCATTTTTGACTAAAAATTGATATTTTTCAAAATATTGTGTGAAATTCATAATAAGTAAATATTATAATTAAAAAAAATATTTAATTTTAACTAATTCTATCTCTAAGAATAATATATTTTTATTAAAATATATAAAAATATAATTACTAACTACTTTTATTTAAAAAGGAATTATTAAATATTAAGTGTTTCTTATATTATTTCATAACAATTTGATAATTCTATAAACTTTAATATTTTATATCAAATTTAGATATATTTTTTCTAATGATATTTTAATGTTGATTATTTTAATTAATTAATTTATCACAACATCTGTTTTAGTACAAGTGAAGAAATATATTGAGCGAATTTTTATTTAAAGAAACATATATAGATTAAAAGTTCAGGATATTACAAGTGCGGCTTGGATCATTAGCTTTAATAATCACTAATGATGCGTAATAAATATCTTCTAAAATAAATACTTTGAATCTATAAGAAATATAAAACCTCCTCTCAAGACCCAAAATTATTTTCTAAATATTAAAGGCTCTCAGCTATGTATGTGTGTGTGTATATATCTCAAAATTTTACCCATCATTCTAGAGAGATAGGTGACTTGAATTATAATTTATTTTTGAATAGAAAATCATATATTCTTAATCCACCTTCTACCTTTGGTTTTATACTATCACTATAAAAAAGGAATTTTATTCTTGGATTTCCATTAAAATTGAGGGAATTTTGTTCTTGAATTTCCATTAAAACCAAGGGAGGTTGGTTCATGGGATTATATTAAAACCAAAGGATTATGGTTCTTGGATTTCCATTAAAACCAAATGATGATATAATAATAAACATATATAGACTCTATGGTTGGAAATATAGGGTTACCTTGTGTGTTATTGCTTAAATTCTTATCAAATTGTGTTTTTCTTCTATTTACTTTTACACATTGCATCATTCATCCTTAGTTTGCATAAAGTGGATAAATTCAACTTGTCCACTATTTTCTATGCTTAAACACTTCATTAAATTTGGTATTAAATTTAAAAATGGATTGAATTTATCTATTTATAATTTCATTGTATCATAGTCTTTTAATTTTTTATTTTTTGATTTTCTTTTATGGCTTAATATTTTAAGGAAATTCACCCCCTCATGCCATCATTCTTAAACCAACACTTCTATCTTTAGGTTTACTGTTAAATTCCTACCCATATTTCCTCCCCTAAAAACCTATCCCATATTAGGTGGATTGTTTTATAAAGAAGTAGGCCTAACTCCTTCATTATAAAGGAACAAATTATAATAAATATTTTATCCATCAAAGTATATATCTAGTTATTATCTATAATTTTCAATTACATTGTCATATTTTATCATTCAAAATCTCATTATACACTCAAAAAAATGTACTATTAACATTATCGGAATTCTATAAAAAAATATATTTCTATAATATAATTACATAATATATCTCATTCATTAATATAACATGTTATTGTTTGGGTGGGTTCAATAACTTACATGAATAATGATATACTATCTTCACCATTGTCATCCCGAATGGGTATGAAGACATAAAAAAGATGATATTTAATATTAATTAGTAATTTAAGTTATGGTCATGTTTTTGGAAAGGTGAAACTAAAATGAATTATCATTATAAAGTATCTCATCAATATTTATGAAATCGCTAGAAACATATGCACTATGAATTCCATTCATAGGAACTATACCTATATATTCCATAAAATTAAAATAGAACTATATAAAATATTATAATACTATTATTCCAGTACCTTGAAAAATTTGTGAATGATGAACTTGTTCTCAAAGAAAAAGGATTGACATCACCATACCAAAACTAGTATGAAACAATCAAACCTACTTGCATCCGATGATTAAAATATTAATAAATAACTAATATATATATAATAAATAATTATAATTGAATATTATAGATAGTATTAAATAAGAATATAGTTATTAAATAATTTATTAATATGGATACACAAATTATACCTGGGGTTAAATCATTATTGTAGGTGTCATGATTATAGGTAAGGGTTTCTCTCATAATATTTCTACATAGTTGATATTTTGTATGTCTATATTACCATTGGCTAATTTATATATAATTTATCACTAAATACCCATTTAATTTATTCCAACTGAGAAATTTTTTGGGGTTTACATTTATTCTGACTATTTACCCTCACATTGATCCATAAGCAACTTCAAAGGATGTTTATAAGTGTAATTTTCATTATCACTTCTTTTAAGTTTTCACCATTTCCCCAACATGTGAATTTTATTTATATTGTTTTATTTATTTAATCATTATTTTTAACTTCAATTTTATGATTTATTAAGGCATGTTTTCATTGTCATTGACTTACATATAAAATATTAAATAAAATATTTTATCTCTATTCCATTATGTTTCTAGTTTAACTGTATTCTCACACCTTATTATTTAGTTTTATTTAGGAATATCAATTACCTAGTTTTTATTACTCTTTAAGGTAAATTTTAATTAGTATAATTTTTTTAAAAAAATTATTTATATTTTATATATTTATAAATTTTATCAAAATGAAAAATATATTTCTTCTTATTTCATAAAAAAATTTAATAACTTATTTCGAAGGGTTTTTTATCCATGTCAACATTATTTAAAATTTCATACATTTTAATAGAGATATTTTAACGAAATTATCCAATTTCATTATCTGGAAGGTTTATTTCTATGTTATGATAAAATTTTTATGTAACATGATTTATTTATATGGGTTAATTATGGTATAATTTGATGGACTATTTTCATGTTCATGTGGTACAAATATGTTTGATTTATCATTATCTGAATGGAGGGATAAATAATATATATCCCTCTTATACATTGTGTAAATATTTATATATTATGTAATGTTATTTTATGGGTCATGGGAGGTTTTCCTAGTCTACTATGTTATGAAAAATGTTTATCCACTTTGTGATGATAGTTGATTGATGTGAATAATTAATCACATTCAATTTATAACACATTCATTTTATTCCCTTACACATGTTAGAGGTGTTCATTCTATGATATTTTCTATATAAAACATCAATTCATTGGATTTTATTAATATAACTTGATTTTACCATTATGTGAACAAAAGTTTTTAGTCATTTATTGGGAATAAAATTATTGGGAATTTATGGATAATAATTTTATATTTTGATGTTTAGTAATTTTTTTGATCAAGGGAAGAAATAGGAAAACAAGGATGTTGTATATTTGTTAATAAATATAAGAGTTTATAGAGAGATTCATACTAAATTTACCAATAAATAAAATCTATGTTAGGGATAGTGAATTAATTATAGGGGAAACATAATATCACATTTTTACCCTTGAGATTATGTACTCTTCCAATAAATCCACATGTTGTACTGAAGAGTACTCCAGATCCTGCACCAGATTTATAACACTACATCCATGAAAATGTTATATATTTTTTATTCTATAGGTTATAATGGCCCCCACTGTAACATGAATCCACTATAAAATAATACCTTATACTCCCAACATAACATCACACTACCCTATTAGGATAAACAATTGTGCTAATATTATTGCACTAATTCCTATGGCCATGTTGAATGGATTTCATTATGAGTGTTGTGATTCTCTAAAATTTGGTTTGTAGAATAAATAATGACTTAATAATCAATAATCAACACTATTTATTCCATATTATCCCACAATAATTCATCATCATATCTATAAAATCTTGTACATACTCCTCACATTACATCTAAATCCAATAAATCATGTGCTAACTATCTGAGGTTACATATTTTTAAATGGAACCTCAAGTCTTACTGTACCACATTATATCTATATAGTACATAGGATTCATCAATATACCGATGGTAAATTAGACCCAAATACATATTATTATATCCAATGTAGTGTCCTTTATGATTCCAAATCAATACAAACCCCCAACGTACCATCTGTTCATTATCCAAAATAGTGTCAACCATTTAACCTTGACAACATTATCCTCCTAAAAAATGGAAGGAATATAAGATGATAGGAGACACTTAGATCACTAATTTTCATATGTAACTAGAATGAATATGGTGTGAGAGACCAAATAATATTCCATTAATTCCATCCAACTAAATCATGAAATGATGATATTTTTTACGTGGTCCTTGGAAGGGGAAAATTCCTTTGAGATAATGGTAGTGTGACTATTACTCATACAATAAAATAAAAACTATACATTCAACATAGAGTAAATTTATAGAATCTTAGTGATATATGGAATTATATAGGAGTGAAAATATTTTAATAAATTTAGTATGAACATATTCATTAGGGGAGGATATGAATAATTGTATAGTTATTAATGATGTAGTTTTTTACTTTTATACTACTCAATTACCATAGATATAATCCATCACATGGAGGGATATAACCCTCATTAGTCATTGATATTTCTTGAGTTCTAATATTTTTTTGATTTTTATCTCATATAAAATTAAATTTCATATTTTCTATACTTGGTTTTTAGTGAGTGAAATCAATCTAAATTTTAGTTTTTTATTTCCTATTTGGTTCTTAAACACACATAGTCTCAACTTAATCATGTTTTTTTTTATGGAATATAAGTGATTGAGAGGGGATGTTTTGGTGATTTATGGAACTTTAATGGAAGGAATAATTATACACTTAATTTATTTGGACCAAAATCTCACATTTGGGGGTGCCATAATAGTATAAGGTGAATTCTCTATTAATGGACTGTGACATTTCACAAAAACTCTACCTTGAATATATGAATGAGTTATAGTTCATAGTGATAATTGTTTACTATAACTCATCATTACTAACAACCAGGTATTAGTGGTTTGTGATCATGAAATATCTCATTAATCAATTTATATAAAAATGATTCATCATTAATAAACTTTGATAGTTATATATTGGCACTCATGACCTTATATCAATACCTGATCCATCATTTGATAGTTTATCTAATATAATGTTCTTTCATTTTATCAATCACACATAACTCAATGAAAAATAACCCTTTATAGTATTTAAAACTTAGGGAAACATGAAATTTACCACTTCATTAGATACAATATAAAGTCTTAATACAAAATATAAACTTTAATTTAAATTTATATTCAACCACCTACTAAAAAGGTGAAGAAAAAACCTATTGAATCACCCAAATTCAATACTAGTGAGGTGGTTATAATTTAATGACATGTTAATAACCACTTAATATGCATGTCCAGGTCTCAAACCGACCACTTTTTCATTCATTTATCCAGAGATTGGGTGAAACTTACTATATAGAGTTAGATAACTAAGAAACGTTGATAATATGAAAACTATATTTGAGAATATTGTGTTGAAAATATCATGTAAAATAAAAAAAATTAACTCTAAATTTTAACTTGAAATCATGAATCAAAATTACAAAAAAAAGTAAGAGACTTGTGTGTGTCTCATTTTATAAATCAAAACAATCAGACTATATACCATGCATTGTGATATGAGATTGAAATAATAAATCGATTAATCTAAATACTGAATAAAGTCCATTCACTTACAGATTAGGATATCAAAAATAGCATTAATAAGTTCACCGTGGTTTATGATACTTTTAAATTTATAGGTGTAGTAGTGGAGCTAGTGAAGTATAGAATATTATATTTCTCTCTTGAAAGAGTAGCCAATGAGTGTATGTACAACCTCTATCCATGAGAATTCACAAACTGGGAAGGACTTTAGAGGAGTCTTCTTTAACAATTCTTCCCAAAATCATGAAGAACTACCTTAATTAAGGAAATATATAAAACTATAAAATCCACATGAGAGATATTATATGGGTACTTGGAAAGATCCAAACACCTTTGTGCTAGATATCCACACAAAGACAAAAATGAATGTCCATTATTAGTGTTATTTAAGAAAGGTTTGTTAGATATTAATAATAATATACTAGATTCATCATCCAAAGTAACTTTTATTGAAAATTCACTAATAAAATTCAAATGACTAATAATTAAGAATACACAAAACTAAAAAAATTTATAACCATAGTTACTACCAATAGATGAGTCCAGTTGGTAAAATCATTTGAATCACATCTATTTGAATATAATATTGAACTATAATATCCTACATATTCATTATTAAATTCTATTTAAATAAAACTAATATGATAGATAACTTATATTACACATAACACTAAACTAAAATGAACATTTCCTTATTTTATTATGGAAAAATATTAAAATAAAAGGAATGTTAAGTGATATATAAATGAACCATAATATGTAAAATTAAAAAAAGAATAAAAAATAAGTAAATTAGAAAAGAAAAGTATTTAAGTATTCATCATCACAATCACCTATGAGGATTATACCATCAATGATAACTATAGAAAAATTATAACATGTTATAAATATGATAATCATATTAAGAAAAAAATGATTAAATAAGATTAATTATTTGAGTGAAACAAATTTATTGGTAGGAAACATGACTGTTGGGCATATATGGAAATTGAGAACATATTCCCAACATAAATATATGGTCATTGAGTATATATATATGTTTATCATATATAGTCATTTGATAATAATGTGATTACTTTGTTAAATTTTATTTTGAGGGGAAATAATATTGGAAACTCAATTAAAGTAATTATATGATGTGACCATTAAAGTATAACTATTTATATAATGGATATAAATAATCCCTTTTTGAAATTTATGTTCAAGGAATCAATTGATAGAATTAAATAGTAGAATTTGTTTTTGTGATGCTCATTTTTATGAGATTGGGAATGAGTTAATATCACTAGGGTTCTTTCCTTGACTAAGCTCAAGAAAAACATCATCATGTATGACTTGAGAGAAATCATCTATATTAGAAGTTCATACTTGTGGAAATAACTATAAGATACATGCTTCCGGAATCACCACCCATGACCACTACCATTTTTTTCTCATCCTTAAGTCCTATATGAAAGTTATAATAGTTTTTTAAATAGAAGATAGGTTGATATCAATATATTATTATTATTTTAATAAATTATATTTTTTAAAAACATGAATTTTATTATTTATTTTATTATGTTCATTTTTATACATGTTTCAGTTTTATAAAATGAATTACTTTAAAAAAATTATTTTAATAAAATGTAAATATTAATATTAAAAAATATATTTTAATACAAATTTATTGATATAATTCAATGAATGATTAGTATATAAATATATAATTTCATTTATTTTTAAAAACATATATTTTTCAAAGAGTAGTTTTTAGATTTTTTTGGTGTTTTTAACATAATGAAATAATTTATTAAATGTTATTACTTGATATCAATACTCACTTAATGATTTTTAAAATTATATAAAATAAGAATAAAATAATTAAATTATTGGAAAAATATTTTTTGAAAAAATATTTATTTTTTCTTTAAGAATTTTATATTTAAAAATTATTTTTTTATAAATTTTAGAAGTTTAAATTATTAAAATGGATTCCACTTTTGGAATAAAGATATAAAAATTATATGAGCTATAAAATATATAAATTTATATTAAAAATAGTAAAATAGGGTGATAAATTGGGAAATACTATAACATATTGTAAATATGACATCATACAAATATAATCATCCTAGAATTAGAGCAATTTTGTACTATTAAGTTAATTTTCTCACTAACCATTAAAATTGATTATTAATGATAGTACCGTAGCACTATGGGTTTAGTGATTAAATTTAGATATTGGAATGATAATATATTGAATAATTAATTTTATAGGATTCCCCTCACCACTCCTATAAAACCCACCCATTTAAACTAAATTGAAATTAACATCTTTTTATGTTCCACTTGAATCAATACCAAAATAATCTCCCTAATAACCCTATCTCATGTTGGGAATCTTTTAATCATAATAGAGTGTCATAAATACTTCATTTTCAGGAGGGTCTTTAAGATAAGATTCAACTCTTCCACATATGTGTTATCTAATCATTAAATTTTTTTATTTATCTTATTCATCAAAATTTTATTAAATATGATAAAAATATTTAACAAAATATAATTCAAGTCCCTATTATTTTATAACAGTGATTTTATAAGTATAAAACAGTATTATTACTTATTCATTCATTATAACATGTTCTTGTTTATGTCTGTTTTACTACCGACATGAACAATGCTATAACATTTCCATATTAAATGTTTATAAAATATTATCTATTAGTTTGATTAGATAATAATAATTAATTTAATAGTTTTTTTACTATTTTATAATGGTAATATATATAATTATATTTTCTGATAAAATAATTTATTTTTATTTAATTAAAGGTCATAGAAAATTGACTTTATAACAATTAATTATGAAATGTTCTAGAAACATCCATAAAAAATCATTGAATTATTGTGATCTACAAAAAAACTATATCATACTTATGATCGTTCCAGAAGTTATGAATACATTATAATGGATTGAGGACTAAAACCACCATATTGAATAAAGTAAAGTACAAATAAAATAATTAAAACCAAATGATCAATTTTAATGATGAATGATTAATAAATTATTAATAAGAAAATATAAATGAATGGTACTAAGTTATATAAATATACATAATTCATATATATATATATATGTGAATAGTAAATATAAATTGACTATATAGGATGTTATATCATGTCTAACTAAGAAATTATCTAAGGAAAGAGTTTTCTTATCTTAATCTCCTTTGGATGAGTCATAATATTAGTTCTTTTAATATATTATTCTATGTTTGATATATTTCACCACTTATCTATCTCATATCATATATTCTATTTATATATGTGTGTGTAATATTACATTTTAAAGTAAATTTTTTGGTTGATTTATTAATTCTTACAAATATAATGTTTTTAAGAATGATTCCCTTCCTATCTATTTGACATTTCTTTTACATGTACATGTTCCTTCCTACAAAAACGTTTTGTTTTATTATTTCAGAAGTAAAATATGTATTATATTCATTAACACTCATACTTTTCTTTAATTCTGTTTGAAATGAATCTTTTAATTTATTTCTTTGATGCGTGATATTTTGAAAAACATTAAAACTGTTTTAAAACTAATAATTCCATATTCTGCACTAATTTTTTTCCTTTAATTCACATTTTTTATAAATTTACATTATTTCATTTCAATATTCAACTTTTAGGTGATTTTAATTTTTTACCCATTGAAAATTAATTTGAGAGTGGATCATATCTTTATTTTTATAAAAAATAAAACCAAAACATAAAGAGGTAACTTTTCTTGATTTCACTACTATTTTCTTTTCTATATATAAAAGATCCACCATCTATGGAATTATGTTTCATGTATATCCTTTTAAATAATTATATGTTATGTTTCATTTTTTTATTGAATTTTGGTTATTTTGTTTCATTTTTTCATTTATGAAATAATTGATAACTTCTTATGCTATAATTGATAACTTATTTTTATGGAGTTTTCTAGGGATGATGTATAATTATTTTACATGGAAAACAATTCTATGGATTATAATTATATGATTTTTGGGAATTTATTTTTATATCCCTATAACTTATTAGGTAAATATTTACATCCCACAAGATAATTATTTTATTCATGTGCATGATACAGATAACAGAGTTCACATTTTATGCATAGAAATAATATATCTAACTATTTATATGAAGTTATGCATTGACATGATGTTGTTAGAAATGTTCCAAAATGTATTCATGGACAAGATTTAGTTATCTTTGTTTAATATCTTATGATGTCCAATGCTTATCATTATGATACTTTAAAAATTTATGTTTCCATGCATAATAATCAATATCTTATTATTTCACACCCCTTAGCCATGGTAAATGTTGTGATCTCAAGATGAAAATTTTGGATTTTAGTACTTCTATGCCATAATATATGATCATTTTATCATTATTTATGACCGCTTCTTATGATTCTATGTTCTTATTCCATCAATCAATCGTTTATTCCATGTTCATGTTTTTTAAAATGTTCATTAACATAAATAAATCAGATATTATCCATTATTATGGGTTTCCCTTATTGATAATTTGAGATAAACCCTTTATCATGTTTCATACTTCCCTATGAACTCATATATATGACTATTAATAGGAGGAAATCATATGTGTAGTGTATTACAAGTGATACTAAATCATTATCATTTAATAATTTGGTTATTTTTCTAGTGTCTAAAGATACTAAACCTTTAATTCATGAGATTTCATTTTATAGTGACATATATTGAATAATTATATGAAATGATGTACAATACATATGCATTATGTTTGAGACACCAAAATTGGTATTACAGTGGGGATAATTATTATTGGGGATTATTTTAAGAAGTATAAGAGAAACAAACACAAATAAACCTAGGTTGAACTAAAATAATAATAAGTAGAAACAAAGCATTCATAAAGTAAAACATCAAAGGCTTGATCCTTCATGTTCATGTTATTTTTTACTATTAGTTTTATAATATATTATTGATTTTTACACAAATTAATCCATTTATTTTTTGTAAATCGATTGAATAAGGATAAAATGATTAAATGGAAAAAATATGATGGACAATATAATGATTATCCTAATGAACCAAAAAATAGGATGTGATATGTGATGTAAAACTTCACGAATAAGCTATCAGGTTGTTATTTATAACCAAACCAATTCAATAACCCAAATTCACCAAAGAAAGACCAACTCCTTATTGAGTCCTTAAGGTGATGATGACCACCATACTATTGTGGATATTTTGATACACTAATTGAGGAATAATAGATCAACATGATAGAAACGATATTTTTTATTCTTAAATTATTTGAACATGAAAATGAAACTTTTCATATTTATAGTTTGGAAGTTGAAGTAGAGAATCTGTGGAATTCGATCAAGAAAATGAGGGAAAAGAAATAAATTGACTCCATAGAATTAGAAAATTTTAAGAAAATTGTAATTAATAAATATTTTCCACAGACTCTTTGCATAAAAATAAAGAGATAGTTTTTGGGGTATAAGAAAAATGGGGGAGACTAAATTAGTTATAATGAAGAAAAAATCAATAGTATTATAAGGTATGCATGTTATTTTATTATCCACCCTAAAATAAAAAATTATTAGATTGTTAATGGCTTGAAAACAAGCCTTTAAAATGATTTATCTATAGGGGTATTTTCTATATATGAGTAAATTTTTCAATGTTCTCTTAAAGTGTAAATAAAAATATATTTCTCTCACTATTCTCATGGATTTTGGGATAATAAATGAAATTTTAATTTTCATTATATTAAAAACTATAAGTCATATATTATAATTAATATTTAATTATTAATATTTTAATAGTGCTGAAATAAGTACCTAGGTATTTTACTTAAAGGAATATGAAAATGATTTAAGTGTGTATGAGTTGGACGCCAAGATCATGATTTTCAAAGAGAGATTAAGAGGTCCATTAATACAATAGAGGAAAGAATGTTCATTCTAGTACACTACCCACACTTCATTGTATCAAATATAATTATTTTAGCCATTATAAAAATTGTTTCATTAATCAAATGGATTTTGAGGAGAATTTTCTTGAGTAACAAATAAAAAAATGGACTAAAGAATAGCCTATATGATCAATATCACCAAATAATATCATGATAATAAAGTGAAAAAGGAACAATCATTATCCAATTAAGATCCATGAATGTATTATTTTATTTTGGTACTGGAAATTCATTCAAATATTGAATGTTTTATTAGATTATTGGCTCACCACCTTAGATATTAGATATTGAGTTTCTAGTGAAACCACCCAATGGTGTGATGATTGAATCCCAATTTTATAACTCTTCTATAATTGTGGTTTGTGGGTAGATACTTTGTGAAAATATAGTTATTATTCCTTTGTTATAATTTGATTAAATAGTGAGAATAGAATGGTTCTATGTATAAATATATTATATACTAATTATTGGGATAGAAAATTCTATTTAATATCCCAAACCATCTAATGATAAAATATAAGTTTGGGGATGATTATAAATTCTCATTAGAAACTAATTTCATATATGGGTTATGATAACAAATAATGAATGATACCTAGCTCAAATTATTGGGGAGAAAATCAATAGATAATACATTATATTTTTTTTATAAATATATAAATGTATTTCTTTAAGAGTTTCTTCACCTTTACCTAGAACATGAGGTTATGTTTTAAACTGATTTTATACTCGGTTCATTGTCTATATCAACATGTCCTTATAGAATCACACCCATTGAATTAGAGGAATTTTAGAAACAAATTCCAGAGAATTTTAATAAGGGTTTTATATTCCGAAGTTCTTCTCGATGGGGTATAATGGTCATATTTTTTAAAAACTAAGTATGTAATAAAGTGTATTTGTATTGATTACCGTATGTTTATCGAGATCATGACTAAGAAAAATCATCATCTACCATGTAATGATGATTTTTTTTATCCAATTAGAATGGAAAAATACTTTTCAATGTGGGAATATTAATATAGATATAATCAACTAAGGGTGAAGATGGAATATATACCCAATAATTCCTTCTATATAAGATATATACACTATGAGTTCATATTTATTACTTTTGGGATCATAAATCCACCCAATATATTCAAGAATCCAAAGAATAAAGTCTTCATATATTACATTGATATTGTTTTGGTTTCCTTTATTAATGAAATTATTATATATTATAAGTGTAATGATTAAATTTAAGGTCATTTGAGTATTTTTTAAAAGGAATTAATAAATGATAATTTATATTCTATTATACCATGAAATTTTAAAATATAAATATTATATTTGATAGCATGTATGAAATATAACACCAAGCATATAAGGTAATTTAATATCATGATAAATTAATATATATTTAATATTTTAAATAAATTTAATCTATTTTATATAATTAAATGCATGAAATATGGAGTTATCTGGCGTTACATGCAACAATGAGTTTTTTAGAAAGCCTGCATTACACGTAAGACTGAGTTTTAAGGAATACTGTTAATATTATTATTTAACATGAAAATTTACACCTAGATATTAAATTGGAGGTTATTAGTAGTATTAAATAATTGATGAAATTATATGTTTGAATTCATTGGTTACCAATTAATTAAAAATAAATATAAAAACAAATTAATATAAAGGAAATCGTTTTATAAATAAACTATTTTATGTGCCGATGGGATCTTGTCTTATTTAATTAACTTAATTAATATTAGTAGATTATATTAATTTTGTTCATATATAATATATTCAATTAATTGTTTTTACTTTCATCCAATATATTTTATGGTTATAATAAAATAACAACTCCAATTTTACACATAAAAAATTGTATTTCGTCTAAAGGTAGTTTTGCCAGCTTTTAATGACAAACTTGTTTTAAAAATAAATTTTGAGACTTTTCTCAATTTTATATGAGAAGAAAAAAATAATTCTAGAAATTATAGTTTCAAAATTTTCATAGGATGATTTGTTTTGTATTTTTATGAGAAGTTTCATTTTTTGATGAATAGTGAAAATACTAAATTTTAATTGAAAAAAGACTTTTCGTCTAAATAATTTATATTTTAAAATTATATTTTAAATTTGTTTTAAAGTAAAATTATATAAACTATATATATATTAATAAAATTTACTTCATTTTTTAATTCAGAAGTAAAGAATTAGTAAACTTTTGAACATTTTCACATTAGAAACCCGCATTATCATCCGTTTTATGAGATTAATTTTAAATTAATATTATCCAATTATGATAATTTAAATTTAAATAATAGATTCCATATTTTAAATAGTAATAATTTAAATTTCTAATAATGTTAACTTTACTTTTTCCCAAATTTGATTGGTGAAAACAATTAAAATTAAATTTAGTGATTGAGGAAAAACAAGTTTAATTAGTTGTTAAACTAAGAGTAGAAGGTGTAAAAATTAACTTAAACTATCACAATACCCATTTTATGGAAATATTTTAAATATAAACCTTAATTGATATAATTTTTATATTATGGAATCCACTTTTTAGGTAAAAAAATGAGTACACCAAACTTCTTTTCAAAAATCCCAAGTGCGTCCTCTCTCCCACTTATAAAAGGTCACCCACTCTCTCCCTTATTAGAACCTATAAACCCACTATGGTTCACAAAATACCTATCCATATCACTCCCAAACTTTCCTCCCCTCATCCTGTAGGCATTAGTTTGGTTATAATGAAAACATTTCAATGTTTTTGTGCAATCCTAAAGAGGAAACCCGAATAAGTGGTGATGTTATTCTAAAAGTATTTTTAGTTTATTTCCTTATCCACAAACTCTAGTTCTTATTATTACATGATTATATAATAAAAACATTATATTACATATACTGAGATGTTTTTTATGTTAACTCTATGACCTAAAACTGCACACACTTCCATGAAATGGGTTATGAACGCATCATTCGTGTGTACTGTGGGCCACCGCCTTGCGAACCGATGTCATTTGTTTTTCCATTAAAACCTTTAATTTTTGGTAATAGAGATGGAAATACTATTTATATATGCTATTTATGATATTTATGATTTATTTATACTTATTTAATTTTTAAATAACAAATAACTCCATGCTTTCCATTTTTGGGGATATGATAACGTCGTTCATTTGTACGATGGACTACCTCCTTACAAAAATGATGTAATTAGTTCACATATTAAATGGAATATATTAAGAATAAGTTTAATATAAATATTATATATATATGAAATAAATATTATACTAGAATTATAATATAAATATATATCATTTAGTTTTCTTTCTTTTAATACGCTATGAAAATCGAAGTAGTATTCACGCATACATATGAAATATCATCTCCAAGAATGGTGTATTTCATTTCCTCTCACTAAATTGTATAGATTACTCTAAATAAAAAAACACTTAATATATTTTATATTTAAATAATTTTTACATTATGTAGATGATTAAATCCTGGTCGAAGTAATAGGAGAAAATAATTACCAGTCAAAACATATCCGAAAAACAAAGCAATTAACACTACAAATGATTAAAATAAAGAAGGATTATTAATGAACAAGTGATAAGATATTAAAAAAGAATCATATATGATATTATAAATATTAATATTATTTTTATAAGTTTATAATATGTCTAAAACCAGTATATAGGATTTTAATGAAATTACAACTAAAATTAAAGTGTGAGGTAAATGATTCTATCTCAATTCCTTGTCATTGAGGCATATTATAATGTTATGCACATAGTTTACTTTATATTGTTTATATAATCACCCTTTTAGATTTTATATCATTAATAATTCATTATTCATGGTATTATGAGTTTCAATTTTAATTATTTCATCTAAGGGGATTGGAACTTAAAGTTTCCAATTGGTAAAGAAAGTTGATACCTCAGTTAATTTTCATTTGGTTATATTTCTTCCTTATTGTCATTAATATTATATGATTATGTGTAAAATTAGTTTTGAATATATATTAATGTATTTTTAATTTTTTTTATTTGTATTTATAGTTGATACACATAATCAACTCTTTTATTAATTATCACTTCAATGTTATGATCATTTTAACGGTTTATTCCACAATCTCAATCTAATCGAGATTATTTAATCTTGAAATTAAATTAATGGAAATTATCAGATAAGTTTTTAATAAACACTTTAATTATAATATCCCATGGTTATTAATGATCTTTTTCAGGTTATAGTACTAGTTTTACATTCTTTGGTACTTAATGTTATTGAGAAACTTTTTTAATTATACCTAAATTCATTACAATCTAGGGTCAGAAATCTATTTTATAACAAAACAATGATTTATAAAAAGGATTTGAAATTTTTTTCTTTATCCTTTTCAAAATGATTTATTAAAATAAAATTTTATCCATTTTGTATTTTTACAAAAAAATTCAAAATAATCTTTTTCTCCCTTTCTGAATTAGGAAATTTTCTAACCTTTTTACCATTAAAAAGGAATATTATTTGCGAAATATATGAAATTACCCACTAATATTTCATTAAAAATAATATTTAAATTATATGAGGATGTTTTTAAATAAAATTTATTTAAAATATATTTTAAAAAAAATTGATTCTTAAAATGTTTTTTCAAAATGAAATGGACATTTTCCTCAGGAATGTTTTAAAAGATTATTTTCTTTCATTAATGAAAATAACCATTATTCATAAACCAGTGGATATATGTTATATTGATACCATAATTATTATTTCTATGGACTACTTAGGATTATTTTAACCAAGTATTTTTTTGACATTCACTTCCTTGAGTCATATTTATAGTCATTGACTTCCCCTTGATTTATTAAATTTCTAGTGACCATTGAACAATAAATTTACCCAAAATATCAACATTATTTACAATTGATATGATTATTTCCTAAATCATATAGATTTTTTACCAATGTTATTTAATTTGAAAATAATTTTATCATCATTATAAATATTGATAAATCAACATTCTTTACTCAATATGAATATTTGACAAGGTACATTGTTTAAAAATTATATATATTATTTGATATATAAGAAATGATTTGGAATGAAAGTAATGGGTGGGGATAAAAATTTATTTACCCCCTCAATGCATCAATGGGTATCATAAGAGAAATTAATCTTCCTAATTAAAAAATTTTCTACAAAAAATTCTAAACATTATTGTGAGAATTCATAGTGGTATAAGTTTTCATGTGCCTCATACATGACATCCAATTATTTAATCATTACCAACATTCAGAATTAAATTATTATTATCCATGATATTTTAACTATGAAAACATATATAGACTCAATTCATTCTCATTTTATTGATTAAATGGATTTTTTTAGTTATTTACCTTTATGTATTACTTATGTACTTTATTATTAGTTTATTGATTACATAGATTTTTTTCATTTATTTACCCTTCCACATTGATTATACTCATTGGTTCATTATTTCTTCCACTATACATAACCCTTAATGATCATTTGAGCTCAGAATTATTATTTTTCCTTTCCCCAAGATTCCATAATGTGTATCGTGAAATATATACAACGATATACTAGAGGGAATAAATTTATTCACGAAAATAATTATGGTGTAATTTATGTATTCATTAGTGATACAAGATTCATATTTTTATCTAGTTTATGAAGACTATTAAACTGATCCATCCTTTGGGATATGAATCTTGTATCTATTCTAATTTAATGGTAGTATGCACTATATCTAGGTTTCTAGGGTTGAGGTTTCTATAGTTGGTATTAAAGAATTTTTATTAGAAACCTTTGTAACTATATTTTGGAAAACATAGATTTGGGAACATAATCCTAAGATAAAATTTGAGGATAAGTATATTAGAAGAAGATATCTGTTATGATAGATATTTTTGAGTACTTCCTAGGAATATATTCTTGTATGGATACTACATGTCGACATAATTTAGTTATATATGTACCTAGTTTTAATAACTTTGAAAATGGACCATCAAGATTGACTCAAGCATAACTTGGTACCTGAAAATGGGCCTTACTGTGAAATTGGTTTTACACTCTCAAGGGATATGTTTAGGATAATCTAAATTTTATTTATAAAACATTATTAAGTATTTGATATATAATATCAATGAATTACCAAGGTTAACCCATTGACTAAGTAAGGATCTATATGAAAATAAAATGGATAAAGTATTTATTTATTGGGATTTAAGAATTAAATCATAAAAGTATTTTAGTATTGGTATTTTGGTTATAATAATTATGAAACATGTGATGATTTTGTTAAATGATTAGAATCATATACGTATTATTTAACTTAATATTTTTGGATACCATCATGCATTAATGAGTTTATGGTTGATCAAATGTTCAAATTATTGAACGCCTCTTAATAGGTTTTATATGACAATAGTATAAAATAATTAAGGGTATTTTGGATAAAATTTAGGGAAATACAACCAATTAGTTTAATATATGTTTTAGTGGAAAAGTTATTTTATAAATAATTCATTTATATTTTATAGACATTAGTTCAAAGTTATTGATAAACTTTAGGGTTAATATGATCATTATAGTTAATTAATATTTTTAGACTTTGTGGATGAAAAACTATTATTTTTGAAGCCTATAGAAGAAATGTTATTTGATGACTAACTTTTTCAAGGATGTTCATCATATTTTTATGAAAATTATAGGAATTATTTTAATTTAGTTTATAAAAAGGGAAACCTGTATATAGGATGAAAACCCATCACAGCTGGAAAGACAGTGGGACTTAAACCCATGACCGAAGAAGGATAATGGTTTCACACATACCATTGGCCTATGTTATTTTGTGGTTAATATTTCATTTTTTAGTTAAAAAATTTAATGAATGAATATCAATTATGGGCTCATGGTATTAATTTTTAGATCTAGAAATTAATTTATTAACCATATTTGTTTTGGGAAATTGGTAGAGTAAGACTAAAAAACTTTTCACTCATTTATGTATCTTATAATCAATTAAATGTGAATTTCAGAGCTTTATGAAAAAAATACATTTTTTTAATAATTAGTCTGAGTAAGAAATAAAATCACAAAAAAGGATGAAATTCTATTTAGTTCCATTTATTATTATATATTAAAATAATTCCTCAACTTTAGAAAAAGGATCCTGAAATAAAATTCTATCCTATTAGCATTATTTATGATTATATCAATAAAATTTACACAAATATTAGATATTTGGTTTTGAGTCCCTCAACATTCCATTGATAATTCAATTTCTTGTGATAAAAGAAATTAATCACTCTCTATAATTATGAATTATTATCCTTTATGTAAATATATTCACTTTCCAATAATGGTATCATACTTAGAAACATAGTTATATGTTATTCCATACAATCTTCGTACTTCAAATTCTCTCTGATTAAGAGGAAGTTTTTCCAACCATTCGAGATTTTTTCAGGGGTGGCCCATTACCTAGAGTTGCTTCAGCTACCATCATGGCTCTTATTCCTAAATTCCAACAGCAGAGTAGTTTTTGGAAATTTAGGTCCATTAGTATGTGTAATTTTTCTTATAAAGTTTTGTCCAATATTCTTAACAAAAGGTTGTCCCTCCATCTTCCACTCCGGGTATCTAAAGAACAACATGGCTTTATTAAAGGGAGAGGTATTCAGGGTGCTATTGGTCTTGCACCGGAAATGGTTGCTGATCTTGATAAAATAGTGATTGGAACTAATTTTATGGTTAAGATTGACATGGAAAAATCCTATTATTGGATGTATTGGTCTTTTCTCATTAAAATGATCAGAAGATGTGGTTTTTACATTTGGGTTGGTGATCTCTTCTTTAGGTTCTTTTCTTCTCCTTGGTTCTCTATTTCCTTAATGGGGAAAAGGTTTGGTTTCTTCAAATCATCAACTTGCTTGAGACATGGTGATCCTATATCTCCGAGATTATTCATTCCGGCCCTGGATGTCCTCAGCAGAAATCTTAACATGAGTCTTGATACTGGCTTGATGCATCCCTTTAAAGGGCGGTACGGCTTCTCTGGTATCTCTCATATATTTTTTCCCGATGATATGTTATTTTTCCTCAATGTCAATGTCAATTCTATTCAAAATTTCAATTTGACTCTTTCTGATTATTGCAATAATGTTGGTCACCGTGTCAATACAAACAAAAGTGGTGTTTTTATCTCGAACAAGTGTTCTTATAGGAGATCTGTGCTCATTCAGAATAAAATTGGTTTGGCCAAGAAAAGTTTTCCTATGGAATATTTTGGTTCCCCTTTATCTAATAGGAGAGTCAGAATTTTCCATTTTGATTCCATTGTGTCTAGAATTATTGGAAGGATCCAGAATTGGAAGAGTCGTTTTTTATCCTTTGGGGGAAGGATCACTTTGGTCAAAAGTGTGCTCTCTTCCATTCCTATGCATGTGTTATTTGTGTGTAAACCTCCTAAAGCAGTGATTAGGAATATTGAAAGGATTCTAAATTGCTTCATATGGGACTCACATCATGAAGGACGTCACCATTGGGCTAGTTGGTCCAGATTAACAAGACCTTTTTAGGAGGGGGGATTTAATCTCAAATGTGTTGATGATAATATGCGATGTATGCAGGCTAAACTCATATGGGAGGCTATTTCTGGGGTTTCTCTTTGGTCTAATTCTATCAAGAGGAAGTATGGGGAATTCCCTTTTGATTGGGTTGATAGTGGTAATGGTTCTCACCTTTGGAATTTTTTAAAAAGACTTTTTTCTCCTATTTTGGAGAATTATTGCTGGATTCCAGGGCGTGGTGACTTTTCTTTCTGAAAACATAATTGGGCTGGTTCCATTATGTTTTATCCAAGCGGTCTAGTCTTGAATATCACTATTAGGCAAGCAAGTGCATACCCACTATTCACTAATGCAGTGTTGAATGAGGTTCAAAAGGATGTGCTGCGTAATATCTATTTTTCTGAGGATCCAGACAAATGTTACATTACGTCTTCTTCCACTGGTAATATGTCATGCTCAGATTTTCATTCTATGGTTCATCCTTCCCCTATTTTCGACTATTTTGGCATTAGCCTTTGGTGTAAAGACCATTCTCCTAAATTTAGTTTTCTTCTCTAGAGAATCCACAATGGTGTTATTCCTACTGATGATAATATACAACGGATTTCAATTCCTCTTGTTTCAAAATGCAAATGCTACTTATTCTCTCATTCTGATACTGTTTTTCATCTTTTTTGAAAAATTGATTGGGATGTTCATCTATGGGTTCATGTTGCTGGTTTTCTGGATTTTAGTGGGTGTGTGGATACAGTGGAAGAGTTTTTTCAGGCATGTTGGAATTCTCGGGAGAGGGGTTCTGCACAAGCCAAGGGGTGTTCTTTACTCATCCTTGCTGCTTGTTTGACTTTATGGGAAATGTGGAATGTTTCTGGTCATCATGGATCCCGTTCAAACTTCCAGTACATCAAATTTAAAATTTTGAACCTTCTCTCTTCGTTTGTGCAACTGTGGAAATGTGCGAGTATTTCTCTGGTTCTGCATTATTTTGTTTCATCAGATACTTTGAAATATGCAAAAATTTCTGGGCGGAGGTCTACTGGTGTATTGGTGTGTTGGAATCCTCCTATTTATGGGCTTAAATTAAATACTTATGGTTCTTGTGTGCAAGGAGTTATGCGTGGTGGCGGTGTTGTTTAGGATGATCGTGGTTCGGTTGTTGTGGACTTTTCATCTTTCATTGGTGAAGGTAATTCGTTTGTGGCTGAGGCACTAGCGCTTCTTCAAGGTCTCCAAATGTGTAGGGAAAGATTTATACATCTATCTGAAATTGAATCAGATTATGTTATTGTGATTAATTCCTTGAAAGGTAAAGTGGATTTCCCCTGGAATATTACTTATTCAATCCGTGCTTGCAAGGCTTTCATTCATTCAAACATGTTGGTTCTCCATACATGGCATGAAGGTAATATGCTGGCAGACTTCCCAGCCTCTAAAGGCAATCAAGATGAAAGGCTTCAGATTTTTTCTAGCATAGGATCTCTTCCTATTGAGTGTTCTATGATTTTCCGAGGGGATGCCATCGGTCATCATCATTTTCGGCCCCCGTGAACTTTTATCTTGTTTTCTTTCCTGTATCTCTCTTTATTTTAATAAAAGTTTATAATTTTCAGTCAGCGGATTTTTAAAATATAGTATTTATAAATTCAAATCCCATGATAATATATATCATGTTTAAATTGTGAGGACGTATTTTATGTAAGGTGCATAGAATAAAAAACACAAAAAATTTAACGTATGAATATCAAAATCGATAGTTTGGATGACATGAAACACCAAACATAGATAGGAATATAATATACTGAGACTTTAAAATATTTTTACTATTTTTAAATTAATTAAATATATTCTATATCTTTAAATGTAGGTAATATAGATTCATCTTGTGTTACACACAATAATGAGTTTCTTCGAAAGCTTGTGCTACATGCATGACTGAGTTTTACCAAATATTATTAATATTTTTATTTAATATAAAATTATATCCTAGATTTTAAATTATATTTTAGGAATAAGATTAATTAACTTATAGAAATATATGTTTCAATTCATTGGTTACCAAGAAATCATAAATGAATATAAAAACTAGTTGAATATAAAAGAAATGTTTTTATAAAAAACTATTTTTATGTGCACAAGGGATTTTATCTTAATAAATTAAATTAATTAGTTTTTGTGTATGATATTATTGTAATTTATATATAATATGTTAAATAATTTTTTCTGACATTTATATAATATATTTTATGTCACAAGATATGATGAAATCTAATTTTATGCATAAAAGCTTAATTTTTTCTAAATACTGCTTTTTCCGCATTTTGATGACGCAATTGTTTTTAAAAAAATTTGAAAAATTTAAAAATTTATTTTAGAATATAAAAATAATTTTTTAAATATAATTTTCAAAATTATAATAGGTTTAATTTTTGGTATTTTTATGAGAGGTTTCATTTTTTGATGAATATTGAAAAGTACAAAATTTTGATTGAAAATGGAATTTTCATATAAATAGATTTTAACATTTTATTTTATTTTAAATTTGTTTTAATGTAAAATAATAAAAATTATAAACATATTTATCCAATTTAGGTCATTTTAATCGTTTATATATTCAATTTAGATATAAAATCTTAGTAAAATATCTACAATTTTCACTTAAAAAGTCCACTTTCTCATCCTTTTTGTGGGAATAATTTTAATTAAATATAGTCCAATATTTGAATTTAATTTAAAAAACTTGATTTAATAATTATAATAATCATATTTTATAATTTATAAAAATTTTAACTTAATCCTTTTTAAAAGTGAATTGTCAAAATAGTTAAAATTAATTACAGTGATTAAGGTAAGAACAAGTTTAATTAGTGGTTAAACTTAAATTATAAGGTGTAAAAATGACCCTAAACTTATAAAATACTATTTTAAAGGACCTATTTTTACATTATACCTTCATTTATCTATTTTTGTTTATTTTTGGAAGCCCATTATTAGGTAAAAACGTGGGTACACCAAACTTCTTTTCAAAAATTCGAAGTGTGTCCTCTCCCCCACTTATAGAAGGCCACCCACTCCGCATATTAAAACCTATAAAACTAGTTTGGTTCAGCACATAACTTCCAAAATAACTCCACAACTTCCTTAAAATCATCCTAGATGCCTTATTTTTGGTTGAAATAAAACCTTTCAAGGTTTTAGTGCATTTCTAAGGAGGAAACATGAAGAAGAGGTAATGTTCTCCTAAACATGTTTTTTATTTTCTTTCCTTCTACACTATATCCAATTATTATTATTATAAGATCATATAAAAAAATAATTATATTAAAGATAATGAGGTATTTCTATGATAATTTTAATACTTAATACGACACACACTTCCATAAAATGGGTTACAAAATCATTGTATATGTGTAATACAGACTTCGGCCTTGCGAACTGATGTCGTTCATTTTTCCATTAAAAGCTTTAAAGGATTAGAATAATGATGGAAATAATATTTATATATGATATTAATGTTGTGTTTATGCTTATTTAATTATTACATAAAATATATTTTCATTATTTTTTCTTTGCGGGAATACGATAACATCGTTCGTGTATAGGATGGACTACATCCCTGAAAAGCGGTGTGATTCATTCAGATTTTTCATGGAATGTATTAAGGATGGTTTTAATAAAAATATGTGATATATGTGAAATAAATATGATAATTTAATTATTATATAAATATATATCATTTAATTTTCTTTATTTTAATATAATAATAAAATGGAAGCAACATTCATGTGTACGTACAACCTACCGTCTTTATAAACGATGTATTTAATTTACCCCTATATATTTTTTGGATTACTATAAATACATATATACTGAATATATATAATATTTAAAACATTTATTACTTTATTGAGATGACTAAATTATGATAGAAGTAATAAAAACAAAAAATAACTAGTCAAAACATACTTAAAAAACAAAGCGATTAAGACCCAAAAAATGAAAATAATGAAAGATTATTTGCAAGTAAGTAATAAGATATTAAAAATGATCATATATGATATTATAAATATTAAAATGGTTCTGTTATAAGTTAATAACATGTTCAAAACCACTATATATGAGGTTAATTAATGTAATACCTAACGAAAAGTGCAAGGTAAGGGATTCCATCTCAATTTCATTTCATTGAGGAATATTATAATGTTATAGACCTAGTTTCCTTTATATGGGGTATATAGTTTCCATTTTCCATTTATTATCATGAATAATTTGTTATTCATGTTATTTTGAGTTTCCATTTTAATTATTTCATTTAATGGGATTTGAACATAAAGTTACCAAGTGGTGAAGAAATTTCATAATTCAATTCCTTTTTATTAAGATATATTACTTCCTCACTATGGTTTGTATTATATGATTATATTTATAAGTAATTTTTAATATATATTGATTTATTTAAACTTTTTCTAGTTGTATTTATGATTTATACAAATAATTTATTCATTTATTATTTCTCACCTCAACATTATGATCATTTTCAGGGTTTATTCCACAATATTATTCTAGTAGAGATATTTTATTATTGAAATTACATTAAATTAAATTATATCATAATTATTTAATAAAAACTTTTATTTTCTTCTCTTATAGTTATTCATGACATTTTTCAAGTGATATTACCATTTTTTTACTCTGTTACTTAATGTTTTTGTTTTTTTAATAAAACCCAACTTCATTTATCTCTGTGGTTAGGAATCTGTTTCCTAACAAAACCATGTTTTCTAAACTTTTTCTAAAAAAATTTGAATCAAATTTTGAAAATGATTTTTTAAAATACATTTTTACATTTTTTTCATTTTATAAATTATTTCCAAATGCATATTTTTTATACCTTTCGAACAATGAACTTTTCTACCATGTTGACCATATGAGAGGAATGTTCTTAAGGAAACGTACAGAATGAACCTCTCATATTTATTTTAATATTTATTTGAAATTTTATGAGTTTATTTTTCAATATTTTTTAAAAATTTATTTTCTATGAAAATTATTTTTAATGTATTTTTCAAAATAAAAAGTAAATTTTCCTCAATTTGTTTTTAATATTTTCGAATTTCATCAATGAAAACAATCATTATTCTTACTCCAATGGGTATAAATCATATTGATACCATAATTATTTTTTCTTTGTATTGATTATGATTATTTTAGCCAAGGATAATATTGAAATTCAATTCCTTGAATCATATTTGTTGTCATTAACTTCCCCTTAAGTTATTCTCTTTACAGTGACCATTGAACATTAAATTTCCCCTAAATATCCATATTATTTATCATGGAAAATATTATTGCTTAAATAGTATTTCATTTTTACATATGATGTTTAAGTTGATAGTTATTTGATTATCTAGGGAAATATTGATAATTTTATATTATTTACACAATACAAATATTTGACATGGAATATTGTTTATGAATTAAATCGATTATTCAGTATATGAGGAATGATTTGCACTGACAATGATGGGTAGGGCCCAGACTTTATATTGCCCCTTGATGCATTGATATGCCTCCTGAGACAAATCATTTTCCAAAATTAAATGGGTTTCAACTTTTAGTTTTAATCTATCTTCTGAATGGTATTGAAGATATATGTTTTCATGTTCCTTATAAATAAAATCATATCTTTAATCATTGTGTGCATTAAAAACTATGTAATTATTATCCATGATATTTTCACTACGAAAAAAATATTTGGATGTATTTCATTATTAGTTTAATAATTAAATGGTTTGTGTTTTTAGTTATTTACCTTTAAATATTATTTATTCACTTCCTTATAAGTTTATGGATTACATGGCATGTGTTTTCAATTATTTTACTTTATATATTGATTATGCTCATTGATTCAATATTTCTTTTGATGTACTTAACCCATATTGAGTATTGGATCAAACCCTTATTTTCTTACTTTCCTTAGGATTACATGAAGTTTAATAATAAATATTTTCAAGGATATATAGATGAAATAATGTTATTCTAATTTTTTTTATAATTTTCATATTCATTTTCAATACCGGACTCATGTATTAATCTATTTTTCCATGTCTAGAAAATTGATTGGTAATTTGGGATCTAAATATTTTATCTATGATATTTTAATGGTAGTAGTCACTATAACTGGGCTGTCGGTGGAGGGGTCAATATATTTTCAACTTTTTTAATTTTTGAATTATAACTATAAAAAGTATCCACTATTGGTGATGTAATCACAAGAGATGGTTTATATTTGGATCCTTCAAAGATATATGTTATTACAAAATTGAAAAGACTAATATAAATAACCAATATCTGTAGTTTTCATGGATTGGATAGATACTACAAATTCTTTATGGGAAATGTATCGTGATTGTTAAATCCACTAACTAAATTAGAATAGAAGGGTGAAATTTTATATGGACTGAAAAATGATAAAAATGATTTAATGTGATTAAGAATAGGATGGTGCCCTTACTTATTCTCATACTAACTTGTAGTGGATAATGTTTTATGATCTATAGTGAGACTATAAAGAAGGTATGTGGAAGATTCATTATACAAAATAACAATATGATATCTTGTGTCTCACATAAATTAAAGAACCTCGAGAAAAATGACTCGAAAAACGTTATTTTGTTATCTGAGGTGTCATGAACCTATCCTTCCAAAATAACCCTTCCAAGGACAATAATGAAGGGAGAGGAATAATTTTTCCTGAATCCCACCTCTAATTGGCCACAATATGGTGACTAGATCCTAGGCCATATAATCCATACAGATGGAATACATTACCCAAATATATAAATTTAAGGAATAATGGACATGATTAGAAACCACCAACTAACACAATGTATAATTTACGAAAAAATAAAAATCTATAATGTAATGTTATATAAAACTGAAACAAATAAAAGTACCCAAAAAATAATTATAGGAAATGAAATTATACACCAAAAACTCTTGAATAACTCATCTTGGTTAACAATTCCCAGGTAGATCTCCAACTAGATCTTAAGGACCTAAATATTATATATATATATATATACATATATATAGGGTGAGTATAATATTAATACTTTTTAAGATCCAATTTTAATTACCTCATGTAAAATTTGAAAGAAGCATAGTAAATCCCAGTGATTAAACTAATGAAACCATATCAATTCCTAAATAGGTAAATTAATTTTCTAACCCCTTACCATGGATCACTCACTAAGTAATGCATAGAAATAAATCATTCTATAAAAACATATATACGTTAACGAATTTACCCCACATTCAATTACCCAATGGTTTATCACTCTTAATCTTAAATGTCTCACTTCATATTTCATCACTTCCATAGGATATCTTATAACTCATGTGTACATATCATATATATTCCACCTCATGTTCTGTCTAAAACATCCTCATCATCATCATAGCCCAGTAGTAACCGAGTAGTAGTTTTGGAGCCACTAATAATAGTGTATCATGCATTAAACCTCAAGACATAAAAACCCATGCGTGAACACTTATGGGAATCCATATCCACCACAAATAGATAAAATTATTTTCTATACCACAATCCATGAAAACCTGTACACAAATGTATAAGAAAACTGAGATACATCATATCCTGAGTAGGAACACACCCTATACCGTAATCCATTATATATAGAGATACACATACTCATAAAATAAGCTAAAGGGATAGTAGGGGATAAGGATATGTTAGATATCCATTACCTCACTATCATGAATGTTGAAAAGAACAACAACAAAACATTTGGGTGTTGGTCTCTAAACTGACTCAAGTGGCGAAGCATATGAAATTAGAAAATATAAGAATATTACACATAACCCACACATAGGGTATCTACCTAGCCTTATAATCATCTATAAAAAGCATCAGTAAATACAATTGGTTACCACCGTAAAGGTCCTGATCTCAAACATTTACACATGCATCAATGTCAAGACATGATAATTCATAAATGTGAGCCAAAAGAACACCATAGATCACTCTAATACATAAAGTTGAAATGATTATCATGATCTAATATGATAATATTGGAAATCACATGAATGATAACTACCTCATTCAGATACTATCTCAAAAAAACCTCCACTGGGATCGACTCTTTAGTCACAAAGAAGTTTATTGACATAATCAATTGATCTAGGATCACCCATACAACATTATAACCACCATGACATCTTGGAAACTCATAAATAA
This sequence comes from Viscum album, assembly GCA_963277665.1. Taxonomy (NCBI): domain Eukaryota; kingdom Viridiplantae; phylum Streptophyta; class Magnoliopsida; order Santalales; family Viscaceae; genus Viscum; species Viscum album. Next base: position 1,418,269,313 of record OY728129.1, on the reverse strand, counting down.
TGTTTATTATGATGTATTCAAACAAAAAATGGGGAATATCATGAGGATGGAGTAAATCACTAGGAAAATAGTTCTTATCTATCACCTTATTGAAAACCAAACACTGGGATACATTTTTAATAAATGAAGTCTTCCTAATAGACCACCAAAACTAGACTATTGGGGTGAGATAAATCTTTATTACACTAGGATTTACCACAAATGGTGATATGTAGAGACTTTAGAGAACCAAATAACACACCACTAAATGAAAGAAAACATTTCCCTGAAATAAAATCTAATGTTATCAATCCATATACCATCCCTTATAAGAATCTTCAAAGACAACTCAATCCTGAATAACCTCCAGCCCAGAATCCATCAACTAGGATTCTTAAAACCGATTCACCAAATTTGACCACATCATCATCTAATAAAGAAAAAACTATACCATCAAATGACCCTATATCAAGATGCGTTATTTACAATTCTTACATCACCCTTTAAGAGTCTCCAGAATCCCATATAACTCCTCTATGTGACTTTTTGCTCAAGGCATAGACATAAGATTCACTATACAAAGTGTAAACTAAATATGAAAGTCATAATCCTTAAATAATTCCATCCATAAATGTTTCTATAAATTTATTCCATGTTGGTAGAAGACATAATTTAACATATTGTGATCATAGAAGACTATACAACATTCATTGATATGATAGTGTTGTTAAAATTTCAAAGAATACACTATCACATCAAGACTTAGATCATGGGTAAAATAGTTACATTCATGAGTAGATAAATATTTAGTCCCATAGTAGATAAAATATAATACCCCAATTTTTTTGAATATTATTCTCGATATCATGATTAACACACAACATCGATATTTAAGCGAAACATTATATACTATTAAAATATTATTATTTAATGAGAAATTTATCACCCAACTATTGAATTAGAAATATGAATAGGAATAAATACAATATATAAAATATTTACAATGTTTTAATTTAATGTTTGATTAATAAAAAATAATTATAGAAATTTTATTTAATTAATTTTACACTTAAAAACATGTTTTTAATCATCAGATCAAAATTATATCTGGGTGAAATTTTTTATTTTTTCTCAAGGGATTGAGTTTTTAGAAAATAGTGAAAATACAGATTTTTTGTAGAACTATAATTTTTATTTATTTAAAAATCACCATAATATTTTGAATTTGATCTTAAATGAATGATATAATAATTTATAAATAATATTAATAATTTAATATTAATAAATATTATACTTGATCTTGGATATAAAAAATCTTTTATACTAAAAAAGGAATTTGTTATAAAATCATTTTTATCGTGCTTTGTGGATTAAAGGGTAAAACATGTAAAACAAGGTAAAAACATTGCGATAAGGATTTAGAATCTCTATAACACTTTCCCTCATTTTATTGGATAAAAGGTGTTCATAAATTTTCATCCAATTATCAGATATATGGCCACTTGGTGTCATTTTTCTTTGATTATGACCTTTATATTATTTTAATAAAAGAATAAATACAAAATGTCACTCTCTTGTCTTTAATACCCCTACAATTTTCACATAAGGATAAAAAGTGTAAAATTTTGGTCATAAATTTTTATACTATAGATAAATTATTTTTTTTATCATGGTTATTTACTTTTTTTTGTGATTGAATAATTACTTAAAATTCCTACGCAGCGCTGACACAATATTTATTCAATTAATAAAAAATTAAAATACTAGATTTTAAAATTATTAAAAGAAATTCAATTTTGATGAATTATTATGTTACATGATTTTTTTTAGATAAATATGAAATATTTTGGATGTGTTAAAGGTATATATTATAATTATATATCTATCACGATGACATTAAATTTTAAGTAAATGAATTGTTCCAAAATATATAACAATGACATTTTATAGTAAACAATAGTTTATTAAAAGATTTAAAATTATTAAAAATGATATATTAAGAAACGTGAATGTGATATGATATAAAATATCTACCATATTACATTTATGGGTCACTTTTACTTTTATGGAAACATTCTTGATCCTTAAATAGTAGGAATATTTTATATTTTAGTAATTTACAAAAGGATTAACTGGGGTTAAAACTAAGAGATAAGTGTTAAAAAATAAATTAAACTATTATATATTTAATTTTATGTGATTATTTCAAATTAAACTCATCCTATATTAAAAATATTTTAATTTTGTGTCACTTTATTTTAAAAAAAATTATATTAATTTAATACTTTAAGTAAAGGGAACCTCTTCTCCTCTCATCATTACACATTTCAAGAATTATAGATCATCCAAGACTACAAATAAAACCTTAATAAATTTTTTAACCACATAATAGATCTTTTTATATTTTCAAAATACAATCCCTTCAACAATTAAGGTGTAATCCAAAAGAGGGATCTCAACGAAGATGTGTAACTCTTAACTGTGCATTTTCAATTTTATTTCTTCTACTACTACATATAAATCCAAGGTATCCATTATAAAATAAATTATTAATTATATTAAATATTATTTATTGTAATTTTAATTATATAAAAACCATCATCCACCCTTTTTATACCCTATGGTAAGCGAAAACATCACTCATACATTTGTATGACTTATCATCTCCACATTGTGGTGTAATTAATTTTTCATCACAACATTACTTGGATAGTTATAATAATTTTTTCATAAATGTATATGAGTTTTTAGGATATTATTATAATTCTTTAAAAGTGAATAATTATTTACCTTTTCTTTCATTCCATCCATTAATAAGTGAAAATAACATTTATGTGTATGTATGACCTACTGTCTCCTTGAACACTGTAATTAATTTTTCTATATATACTATTACTATAAGATTTAAAATATATATAATGAATAAATATGATATTTATGTCATTATTATAATTATAAATATGATAAAACCATGAGAAAGATAAAATGATCGAAACTACCAAAACAAAACTTACATGAAAAATGAGACAAATAACACTCAAAAATAGAACTTTTAATAAATAATTATTAATAAATAGGTTTTAAATGTTAAAATATGATAAAATATGTTATTATATGTATTTAAATTCTTCTATTATAAAATTATAAATTATTTTTGTATGGGAGTTTAAATCACTTTTGAAGCAAGCTGAGCTTTATGTGAGGGTTAATTTCATAATGGAATCATTAATCCAGAGTGTTTATGTTTAAGTATCTATTAGGGTAGTTATATGAATTTATATATTAAAATTTATCTATTTCCTTATACTATAGTTATATCTAAAAATTAATTTTTTTCATTTTCCACTTTATATGTACTGTAAAGTCTGAGAGATGTTTTTTAACAAATTAACTTTGTTCTTTCTCTTGATAGGGAATATTTTATTCAACTTCCACATTTTCTTCCAAATTATTTCATTAATGTATTTACTATTATAATATAAATTTTTAAATTCATTTTTACAAATGTTTTAATCTCTATAAAACCATTTTAAAGGAATCTTTTTATCCTTTTCTGAATGATGTTCTATTGATTTTTTATCGAAAATTTGAAAGGAATATTTTGTTAAAGAACAGAACATGAAAAACATTTACAACAACCATGAATAAATAATTTTTCAAAGATTAATTTAAAAATTCCCATGGATATTTTATTATAAAATGTTTTCCTATTATTTTATAATTTTTTAGATTTTGAATATTTTTTTCAAATTGAAAACGGTATTTTCCTCAATAATTTTTTGATGAAAATTTTAAATTATTTCCATCTATATAAACTTAATTTTTGAAATATTATTTTTTAATAATGATATATTCTAATGATACCATCCACCATTTTTCTATGGATGGTTTATAATCATTTTGACTTGGGAAATTTTTGACATTCCATACAGAAGTTCTTCTAATATGGAAGATTGTTAAATTCTAAGGAATTTTGATAAAGTTATATTGTTTATTAATATGATTAATGAATTGGACTTATTCCATAATAAATGGGGCCTGAAATTACATTTATTCTTGATGCATTGATAGGTCTCAGGTGAAAAATTATGATGGTAATTTGGTTATGGACTTACCTATTTTTTTAAGATGTATTGGCTTGATGCCTTGGCGTTATGTTTAATATGTAAAACATTACACATTCCATAATTACGAAATCAGTTATTAATATCCATGGGATTTTGTGAATAGTTATGATATCCATGGATAATTTTAAAGCTCATGTGATTATTTTTATGGAATTATTCAATGATCTTTTTTCCTTCCATATTATTCTTCATGCTCAAGTTATTTATTGAATGAAATAAAATTTCAGTTATTTAACTTTGCATATTGATTATTACTTATTTATTCTAAGATAGATTCCATTTTACACACTCCCTTATTGATAAATTGAGATCAACCCTTTCTTATGTTCCCATTTTTCTTAGGATCCCAAGATATTTACTATGAATGATATGCATGGATATGCTATAGAGAATAATGATGTTATAAAAGAAAATACCATGTTGTATTTTATGTTTTCGAATGAAATGTGTGATTCATTTATGTATCTCTTTTAAAAAGAATAATTAACTATATAGTACTTTGGGATGTTATCACTTGTATATAGTGACAATGTAATAAATTAACCACCGACTCTGGGTTACTAGGGATGCGGTCTATATAGTTGGAATCAACGACAATTTAATAGAAACCATGGGAACTATATTCCAGAAAACATATCTTTGAGAACATAGACATATGAAAAATATATAATGATATACCTAATTATAAGATAATATAATATGGTTTCTATTAAGGAAGAGAATATGTGGTTTTCGAAGTAATTTATCCCAGTCTGGATACTACATGTGTATGTGGTTGTGGTACAAATGAATATAGGTTTAATAACTCCAAAAGAGTAGGTCAGATATATTTTAGCCATCATTATATTTAATGGTTAATGGGACCTTACTGCACACTTTGTTTGACACTCCCATGGGGATATTCCTAGGTTAATTCACATTTTCTATATGAACCATCATGATAAATGAGATAAGAGAACCCATGGAAACCTATGCTATTATATAGTGATATGGGATAAAATTAAAGTGTATTGGGTTTATAAGTCTATGGATGATCATAAGTTTAGTGGAATTTATAAAAATTTAGAGTTTTTATGTTATGGAAGTAGATATTTTAAGAGACATTTATGGGAATGAGAACGTTTGTATTATTATATGATTTATTGAAAAGGTTAATTGAGGAATAATGCTTTGAGGACATAAGCTTAAAGTTATTGATAAACTTCAGGGTTAATATTTTTTTGACAAAAGATGTAATCATTAATAATGAAGATCAGCAGAAGTACAATCTCTTAACCATGAAGGAAAGTGATCCAAACAGATATGGTTATTGTCAAGAAGGCCAGAGGCCGCCACCTGATGGGCAGCCTTATTTCCTTCCCTTTTAAAGAAGGATAAGGTGAAAATTGTGATTCTTTGATAGAGAGATTGTATTTCCCTGATGAGTGACCCAAAATGTTAAAAACCGCAATCGTTGAGGTTGATAGACTTGATAATGGCAACACAGTCTGATTCGAGGTGGATTGTTTCCCATCCTCAATCTTTAGTGAACATCATCCCGGTGAGGATGGCAGCAGATTTAGCGACCACGGGTTCCCATAGAACATGATGTGATTCATGTTTGGCTGCAATGGTCTCCCCAAAATGATCCTGAGCTAATAGACCAAGACAAATAGTTCTATACTTGGGCAAAGATGCATCCACATTGATGTTGAGGTAATTATGAATTACTAAGAAACAAGAGTTAGTAAATTTTGGGAATATAAATTATAGATAACCATATTATTGAAAAATTATTCAGTGACTCAGTGACTGAAGTTATACACACTATATTGTGAATATTATATGATTAAGGTAAAAATAATTTAGAAAATAGAAATTGAGTTAATTTATGGAAAAATATATTATTTTAATATGGATTTTTGGGGATTCAAAATATTTATAAAAATTATTAGCATATTTTTGGGAGTATTTATTTAGGATATATATATTTGGGGTATATGAACTTATGAGAAATTGATATTATTTAGAGATTATAGTTTGGCTGATCTTCAAAATAAAAAAGACCAAATATTTCAGATTTTCGGGCATTGAATTTTTTAAAACATATTTTAAAGGATCCTTAAGGTTATGTTGAACTTTGGGTATTATTTTTAAGGTTTTAGATATTATTATATTATTTCATCATATAGATATTAATCTATATTGGATAATCCTTGATAATAATTTGGTTTTGGTAAATATATAAAGATAATAGGAATGAATGATATCTTTTTTAAGGATAATATGATCCATTAAAAAATAATTTTAGCGGTTGAGTATTGAAAAATTAATCTTCAATATTCATTTATTGTTGTAAAAGATGAAGTGAAAATTGATCGAAGCATAACAAAGGATGGAATTGTTATTATAAAATTGAAATAAATAAAGTAAATATATTTTATCATTTTATATATATTGACAGTAAAATAATAACTCAAATTTATGGAAAATATCCAAAAAAATTATATGTTATCCTTTTATGTTATTTTTTATTTATTTTTTAGAATCTTCACCCCATACTGATTTATGGTTTTGTGGCCATAAACATTCATATAATGATGTTATATATAACTCTATATCAGTCCTTAGATGTTAGTTTCCCACACCAGGTCTATAATTTAACTTCCCACCAATTTTCTCCTTATCTAGGAACCTTAGTATGTGCAATTTTAGGTAACCTTTACACTTTTCACTTCCTATTTTTTGAAATAAGTTTTATTATCCTTCAGTACAATGTGGGTTTGAAAAGAAGGTATTTTCAAATATTTAACCCTTTTTGTTTGATATAAAATTTCAGTGGCATAGTTTATTTATGTTGGGGGGTGGTATAATGTAACACCCAAAAAATTAAAATACTATATTTGATAGCATGCTCAACACGAGACACTGATCTTTAAGCGAACCACTGTATAATACTAAATATTATTATTTAATGTGAAAGTTATTGACTTAATGTTGAATTATAAGTAGGAATTAGAATAACCATATTATCTATGTATAAAGGTTTTATATAATGTATTTATAAATAATATATAAGTACTTAATTTTTAGTCAAGTCATTTTATGCTTCAAAAATATGCTTTCGTGAAAAAAAAATTATATTAACTTTTGTGCTTAAAAATTATAATTAATTTACAAATTTATGGTAAAATTTTTATGTGAAATGAATAATATTTATTGAAATATGTATATCAAAATTATATTAGGTTTTTTTGATTTTTCTGAAAAGACATATTTTTCATTAAATAGTGAAAAACACTTATTATTATAAATATGCAATTTATTTTCATTGAAAAATCATGATAATATATTGAATTTGATTGTAAATTAATATACACATCCTATATAAATAATTTATTTAATTATATATGAATCCAAATTATACATTATCTTGTCATAAAAAAATACTTTATGACTTAAAAAGACTTTTTCATTAAATCATTTTTTATCATGATTTGAGTGTTTAATTTAAAATTAAATTATGAAACTTTTGTGAATTGAATCTTTAAAAATGGATTAAATATTTTTAGTTATGAGTATAAAATTGGGTAAATATTTCCCTTTTATTTTTGGTCATTATTAATAATAACCTTGTTAAATATTTGTCACCTCAGTAAGGGTAAAACAAGTAAAACAGGGTTAAAACATTGGGATAAGGATTTAAAATTTCAGTAAAATATTTATTTATCTTATTTCATCAATTAATATCATCTATGTATACCCCATACTAAAATATATGGTCATTTGGTTCCATTTTCATTGATTATGACCATTATATTATCTTAAGAAAATGATAAATTCAAAATTTATATCCCTTGACTTTAATATCTATAATTTTTATAAATGATGAAAAAAATACTATATGTTAATTTATAAAAATTTATTCCACATATAAATTAATTATTTTTCATTTATTATTATTAATTTTTAGTGGTTTATTAATTACGTTAATTGCTTTTATAACATCGACACAATATTTATTCAATAAATAAAAAAACAAAATCAATGATTTTAAACATATTAAGAGTAACAAAATTTGAATGAATTATTGTGTTACAAGAAATTTTATATAATTATAACTCATTAGTGATGTGTTAAAGTTTTATATTTTAATTCCATAACTATCTTTATGACCTTAAAGTCAAAGTAGACGAATAACTCAAGAAACAATGTTAATAATATTTTATAATAAAAAAACATTTTATTAAATGATTTAAAATTCAAAAAAAAATTATATTTTTTCAATTAACAGGTATATGGTTTAAAATATCTACCATTTTACATTTATGGGTTAATTTTTCTTTTATGTTAACATTTCTAACCCTTAAATAGTATAAATCTTTCATTTTACCGTAATTCTCGGGGGTGAGGGGGTAAACTAAAAGATATGGGTTAAAAAATACTAAACTTGTTTAAATTTTATTTTATGTGAGGTATAAAAATTGTCCTCATCCTAAATTAAAAATATTTTAATTTATAGTCACTTCATTATAAAGATTTATTTATATTAATTTTATAGTTTATGTAATTCCATGAGCACCCCTCCCCTCACTTATTGAAGGGAACCTCTTCTCTTCTCGTCCTCACACTAAGCCCTATATATCAATAAATAACTACTATAGTACTGCTATTTATTCCTTAAACACATACTATAGCTTCTATTCTTTCCAAAAGGCCATACCTTCAATACTTAAGGTGTATTCTAAAAGAGGTCTCCCAAAGAAGAGGTATAACTCTTATCCGAGCATTTTCAATTTTATTTCTTTTTTACGAATCCTATAAATAAATGGTATAATTTATAAAATAAATAATTAAGTATATTAAATATAATAATTTTTTATTATAATTATGTGACAACCATTGACCACATTCTTTCTTTCCTATGGAAGGTGAAAACGTCAATTTATCGTCACCACTCTCTGGTGTAATTTATTTTTAAACACCACTTTTATTGGATGGTATTAATGATGGATAAAATAAATATATATGTTATTTATAATATAATAATTATTTTTGAAAGGTGAATTATTATTTTCCTTTATTTTATTCAATTCATTGAAAAGTGAAAGCATCATCCATGCATCTGTATGACTAACCGTCTCCATTAATGGTGTAATTAATGTTTATATATCCAACATTCATAGATGATTATAAATTTGTATATATTGTATATATTTTTTATTTATATAATTATTATAATTCTGGAAATTATGGAACCATGATAAAGATTAAAGTATCAAAACTATAAAACCAAAACAAACATGAAAAATGTGACAGTTAACACCCAAAAACAATGATGTTAATAAAGAATTATAATTTAATGGATACCGAAATGTTATAAGTGGGACATATATTATATTATAAGTATGTAAATTAAAATGGTGTATAATTATAATAAATTTAAATTTCTTATAAATGAGGTTAGATCACTTTCAAAGTAAGTTGAGTTTAAGGTAAGGGTTTAATTCACAATCTCATCATTATAATGGATTATTTATGTTTAAGTCTCTATTGGGGGAATTATATGATCTATAATTATTAAACCTAATATAGTATACTCACCTCTAGTTATATATATAAATTACATGTTTTCATTTAATTTTCCTCTCTCAAAGTACTCAAATATCCAAAATAATTATTTTCAGGAAAATCAATATTGTTTTACTTTCAATTAAGAATATTTTATTTGATGAATTTTTTTTATTTAAAATTTTCTAAAGAATGTTTTTATTATTATACTATGATTTTTTAAAGTCATTTTTACCCATGTTTTAAATTTCTATAAATATGTTTCAAATTAATTTTCTTATCCTTTTCCAAAAAAGGTACTTTTGACTTTTTTTGAATATGAGAAAGGAATATTTATTTTAACATACCCAACATGGTTGAAATTTCACACCACCAAGAAAAATAATTGCTTTGAATTTTCCTTTAAAATTTAAATGGTTCTTAGAAATGAAATTATTTTCCTAATATTTCTGAAATTTTTTGATTTGGAATAAGTGTTTTCAAAATGAGTAGTTTATTTCCATTAATAAATGTTCAAGTGATCTATTTATACTATCTCCATATATTACAAAATCATTTATTTAATTTTATGTTTTAATGAGGAGTATATAATTATACCAAATACCATTTATCTCTAGATAGTTTTTTATGAGTTTGAATGGGGAATTTGTTTTCATTTCTTTTTCTAGTCCTTTTGATACAGGTAGTTATAAAATTTTGATGCATTTTTATTAATTTGTATTGTATATTCATATGATGAATAAATTATACTTATTAAGTGATAAGTGGGTCTTATAATTACATATTACCTCGACAAATCAATAGGTCTAATGAGAAAAATAGGCCATGTATTTGGCCAAGGCTTTACCCATTTATGTAAGATTTCTTATAATAAGCACTCGATAACAATTTTATGATATCTAAAATTATGTATTTAATTATATGAAATCAGTTATTGATTTCCATTTGATTATTTGAATATTGATGATATCTATGTATAATATTGAAAAAAATTTCATTATTTATATTAAATTATTTGATCATCATTTCTTCCTACCTTATTATTTTCATTGCTCAATTTATTGATTAAATGGCATATTTTTTAGTCTTTTACTTTTAAATATTGATTATACCAAATTTATTTGATGATAGATTCCACTATAAATGTTTAATTATTGAGCATTTGATATCACCACTTTAGTATAATTCTTTTTTCCCTAGGTTCCCTATATGATTACTATAAATAATATACCAGGATATGTAAGATTGAATAATTATTTTCTTAAATAAAATACTATGTTTAATTTTATGTTTTCAAATGTAATGTGAGATTCAAGTATGTATCTAGTTTACCAAGACTACTAAACTATACTTTTGGATGATATAACTTTTATCTTATGCCAATGTAATAAAGCAACCACCGACTCTATGCTACTAGGGTTGAGGTCTTTATATAACTTCCCTATACTGAATTAGAACACCACACATAAAATTAAATATTGTGTTTCAACAAACCTCTAATTCAGCACCTATTTATGGAAAACAACAGGTAAGAGCTTTGGGAATATTCTCCTCTAAATACTCAAATGTAATGTGGAATTGGTTAGTCCACATGAACACCTAATCATTTATTGCCAACACTTTCATAGGTTTCATAATCCGAGAGATGTCAAGAACGAACCTGCAGTGGTAATTAGAATAAACAAGGAAATTATGCACCTCCATAAAATTCTTAGGGGATTCCCAAGAAAAAAAACAATATTCATAGGATATATGAAAAATGCATTCTGAGATAAGACATGTCCCATTAATTATACCTCAAAGGTCCTTGAATCACACTTTGGTAGCTTCCTAAATAGCTTTTGGTGATGATGAACTCCTAAAATAGCTCCCAAATTCATTGTATTCTCTTTATCTAACTCAGAGAACATAAGGATGTAATTGATAAATAAAACCATGAAATAGTATAAAAACTCATAGAACAATAAATTCAAAAGTACCATGAACATAGATAGTATGTTCATCACACCTAATGACATCACAATAAGTTCATAATTACAATAAGGATATAGAAAAGTAGTCTCTAGAATATCCTCATCCTTCACTTACATCTGATGATATCCCGACCATATTTTTATATTCAAGATCCAATTAGATCCCTTTATATAATCAAATGACCACTCATTCCATGGGAGAGGGTAGTGGTTCATGTCAATCACTGAATTAAAATGATGATAATATATATAAAGACACAATCCTCGACATACCATCTTCAAAATTTGAATCGGTTCTCTCCAAGGTGACACACTAGGTGGAATTAATATTATATGTAGAAGTTTTTCAATATTAATCTAGATATCCCATAGTTCATTAGAGACTATCCTATATAGAGACACTGATATAGGATAAACACGTGGTTATGAATCTTCCCAAAAATCAGTCTATCAACGGGGGTAACATCCCAACTTCTTCTATAAATACATCATGGTACTATTATACCACCACAGGAGACACCACTAGTTGATCCTCTATAGAAATTAGCATTATCCTGGCCTTCATAAAAGATAGATACTCACCACACCTTCAAATTATCCAAGGGTCTTTCTCTCCAATGAACAAAACATTATCCCCATTAGTTTCATATAATATGATGCACCACTTGAATAAATCTAGTATATCACACACCAAATACAACCAATTCATGTTGATAATGATGCCATATTGATTAATCTATAACAAATGTCTATATTTAAGATCAATGTTTCCTTATCAGAAACTCACATTCACTGTATACATCAGAAAAATTAGATCAACTTCAAATAGGTATATTCAATGCTAAGGGAATTGAAATCCTTTTCCCCAATAGTCCCAATTAAGAGACTAGGGTAGGTTATGTGGGTGATAGTTGGGATCGTAGATAAAACATATTATAAAATAAATTTTAAAATATGAAGATAATATCTTGCACAACATCTGGATATCCAAACATTAGAAGCTATAGGTAATGTATCTTGCCACGACCTGCTCTACAACCTCTCTGACCATGATAGAAACTATATTTATGGATTATCTTCATTAGATATCCATGAATATGATAAGTATTATGAGGTTACCCTATACCTTCCTCGTCACATCTCTTTTGATCATAAATAGAAGCACCCTACTACTGTTGATTCCCCAACAGAAACTACTATAATAGATGAGCTCAGAAAGGGTTCCAACTACATGCTAATTACTAAGGATGTTTATAAAATCACTTTTCTGATTTCCATGACCTATGAAAGAATAAAAACCATTCCCGACCTACTGAAAGCATTTAGAGAACAATTATATCCCATGAAATGGATCAATAAAAGGATAAAACATTATCCATACTAACTGAAAACTCATTTGAAAAGGAAAATGAGAACTCCCATTCAACAGACTACTCTATAAAGTGTTTTATGAATCCCTATGATGATTTAGTTAGAAACTACATCCTTTTAATGGTCTCTTCCTTTTCCAACTACTAAAGATATGACATTGAAATAAATATGGTTACATGGAACTATATCAATGGGTGAAAATCCTCATTGAAATTATTTTCCCTAGCCTCGTAATTTGGAAAATGTTCAAACCATAAATTAATAGATTCTTATAGTAAATACTGAACTCACACACACTGTAACCCCCATGTAAAAGGTTAAAAATACCATATCGAAAAGTTTTCTTCATTGTTAAATAAAGAAAGTTAGGTTGAAGCTGATCTAAGAAGTTTCCCCATGAAATAGTAAAATCCTCACAATTCCAAAAGAATAAAATCCACCATTTTTTAGTTGGCCTATACACCATAATCACAACTAATGAAACCCATTTCTCATTATGACCATGAATTTAACTAAATAAAAACATTCACTCCTCTAGAAAATACACTATCTTCCAATCTGAAGTGGATTCCTTATTCTTATTTAGATCATAGTTTTGAAACTCATTGAGTGTCATTCTCTAAGTACCATCATCATTGACCACCACTCTATGAAAATTCATTTGATCATAATACTAAATGTCTTTAGTATGAACCTGATATGGATAATTACTTTTATCCATTCTTGAAAAATATGACACATTAGGGATTTATAAACCTAGATAATGAATATTTATGGATAATTAATTAATATATTTGAACATAATTTCACATTATCCAAATAATTTAAGAATATTCTTAGAAAACCATGATGCATGGTCCTTACCAAGGTATATACCTCAAAATAAGTATAACTTCTATTAACATTGTTAATAAAATTAATGTTCCTTATGTTATATCATAGAGGCCCTAAATACCTGTGTCCTAGCCAATATCCCATTTTTATATCATGTGCTATATTCAAAACACATTGATTCCCATCCAAACCATGCACCCTGACCAGTTCATATCTCCAAATTTCATCCAATCTCTCAATTACTGACTCTAATACCACTATAACATTTCCCTATACCCATAAAAGTTCTCCTATAAGGATTAAAATTAAGGGAGATAGATAATGATGCCCAGATCCCATATCCAATAGGTCACAAGTTAGAAACTAGTTCTAATAGTGTATAACACCCAAAAATATGAGGAGTTACCCTCACATATAAATTTAAATAATAAAATATAATATGAGAGAATCCAAACCAATAAAATTAATAAATAAATAATAAATACCAATAAATAATTTAATGTCATACAAAACTAAAATTACTAAAATTTTCCAAAAATAATCCTAGGTGTGACCTCATAGACTAATAAATCCTTAACAACTCATCTGAGTTAGAAATGACCATACCAATCTCCAACCAGATACTATAGACCTAAAAATTTGTTTATATATATGTAATGTGAGCGTAACATGCATAATCAATATAATACTCCTTGAAAAGTCTCATAAAAAGGTTAAGTAAGAATAATAAATCTCAATGAATAACAATTTGATACCAACTCAGTACCTAAATAGGTAAATCAATTGTATTATCATCACCATGGAATAATCCCCAAGTAAAACATATAAGTAAATCATTCTATATCAAAAGAATTTATATAATTTATGGTACTCCACTTCCACTTACCCAATTTATTTTCACCATAATGTATTGTTCTCATCCATTCCATAATTCATCCTCAAACTCATACTTATATATCATATCTTTTCACCATGCTATATATCCTCACACATCATCATCATCATCATAATACAATAGTAACCATGATGTAGTCCATAAAACACTACAACCTATGTATTATGAATTAAACCCCAAACCATCACAAACCATTCAATAACATTTTTGGGAATCCATATCCTCCAAGAATGTATACAATTATATTATATAACTCAATCTATGAGATCCTAAACATAAATATATATTAAAAATGTGAGCCATAACAACTTAGGTTGGAGAATACCCCATATCGTAGTCCATTATAGTATAGGATACACCTACACATAAACTATTAGAAGAGGGATAGTGAGGGAGAGGCATAAGTCAACTATCCAATCTCGTGCCATCATGAATATTGAGTAAAAGACCTCCCAAAACATTTGGGTGTCAATCAATCTACCACATCACGTGATGAAGCATGTGAAATCATAAAACATAATGTTAGGTCCATTAGGATAGATACCCTGAGAGGGGGGTGAATCTGGGTATGATAGATTAAAACAACTACCCCTATTGATGTTGTCTCACTGTTAAGCAAGACTCTCTTCTATCTCTTTCCTGCAGCACAGTATGAATAAAAACTAAATCATGCATAGGACACAACAATTTTTACTCGGTTCACCCTCACTGGGCTACGTATAAGGAGCATACAATGACGATGTGTCGATGTACCAGATCCACTAAAAGCACACTGCTGTTTACAAGGTTCGGGATAGATCACTTCTAATCCCAGGCTCACTGCCTCAACAATGTTTAGGGTCAGCTCACTATTTTCCAAAGGGTCACTCCCTGTTTCTCTCTCTCTGGATCACTACCAGTGGAGAGGATCATCTTCTTCCTATTCCTTTGATTGCTGCTCTGGAAAGGATCCACTCATTGTTTATAGACCTGTAGGTCTCTCCATTATCACAAATGAATACATCCTCTGTTGTATGTAGATGCTCTGTTGAAGTCCAACTTTTACCCGTAGATGAATCTCACTCTACGCCAAAGGTATCAGGCAATATTCCAGCTTTCACGCAGCCCTGAATCACTACCATGCTTCAACCATACCTAGTGCCCTTCTCCAAGCCGGAGCGTAAGTTTTAGCGCACAAGTTAAAATTGGTGCGCAAGTACACCTCAACCACTTGCGCGACACTAGCTTCTACAACACCAAACTTGCGCGACACACACCCTTTTACGCCCAAACCAATTGTGGTGCACAACCATCAACTTTCGTGATTCTTTAAAACCTGGTGCACAAGTGACACCAATCCACTTGTGTGACACCCCCTTCTTCAACTGTAAACATGGGATACTCCCTTCCTTTCTCTCCCAATCCTCCTTGGGCATGCAACAAACAACTGGCGCACAACTTCAACTTGTGCGACCACACCACCACTTGCGCGACCACCAAACCTACGCGACGGGAGATCTGATTTTTTCTAAGTGTTTAACTCACAACGAATGAGGAAGGGTTGACCACTATTTATTAGTGTTTGGACACCCTATGCGACGACGCACAAGTCTCCTCTTGGCGGGCAAGTCTTGGCACACAAGTCTCTACCGTGCATGTCACTTGCGCGAGCAACCCTAAAACTTGGGCGCCCCTTTTCCCTTTACCATATTTTGATGTTCCGATCTATAAAAACATAAGGCGCACAAGTTTACTATCCTTCAAGACCATGAAACACAAGTCCCTTTTCCAAAACCACTTTTCTTCATTTGTCGATTTTCAGGCCCAAAAATTTGGAAAACACTGGATAACGATGCCACCTTGTATCTGCTCTTTTTGTAATGCCTTCAGATCAACCATTCCTTTTTCAATGTTCTTTAATCATACATGGATCATTAACAACATCCCTTGAAATCGACATGCGACCATAAAATCCCCTTTGTCAATAAATTTTTATGTCATGGTTTTCTTTGCCAATAATCACAACACAGATTTCCACATTGTCAACAAACACAATCACCTCAAAAATGTTTCCATGTTACCTTGAGGGATTTTTTCCCAACATATAATAATATCACACATAACCCACACTAATGTAAAATACATATCCTTACACTCATCTACAACTATCATCACATAAGACACTTGACTGATGCCGCTAATGTATCAATATCAAATAGGTACCCAATCATAAAATTAAATGTTAATTAGTTTTTAACTAATATTATTAAATATTTATTTGCAAGATTAACACATTAATATTTAAAACTAAGTACCTTTAATTCTATAACTATATTCTTATTCTCATATATGTCATCATCTTATATAAACACCATGAACTATGCCCATTATTTTAATTATTTATTTATTGTTTCATAATTACCAAAGACTCTAGGACTCATCCTATGCTACCACAATAAAGATACAAATACTGTGTATGTATTCAAATTATGTCATGTATTTGGATAAAATAAAAAATTAGATTATTCCAATTGAATATTTAAAAGAATAAAAAAATAATGTATATTTGAGAAAGACTAGATCTTTACTTGTTCCAAACATATCAGTGTTGTTATCGATAAGATTATACATAGTATAACTAATCCCACCATCACCTCCTTATCATTACCACATATCCCTAGTATATTCCTGCCCATTACTCTCCAAATGGTTATAACCATTCTAGCCTCTCAGTCAAAAAAAATTAATTTTCTTCCATCTAAGAGCAGGTATTCAAGGAAACCAATTTTTTTTGGAAAGACACAATCATGGGGAAGATATGGCCATAAAATAAAAGCACACAATCCATCCACAATATGTATAGGATCATTTTTACAAAACAATTATTTCGTAAACAACAATTTTTATTTATGTATTCAATTAAATAGTTCATTATAAATAGGATTCAACAATTATAACCCTATATGAAAATAGATAATAAATAACTATGAATGAACTTAACCATTATTTTAACAATACTTCCATATCTCATAATAATAAAAGATGAATAATCATCCAAATTACAAGAATGTTTCCTTTTTTTATTTCAATATAACTCTATATTTATGTTTCTTAAAAAATTTCAAATGAATTGACCATGTTAAACACAACCACATATATAAAAATCAGACACGTCACTATCTATAAATTTAAGTGACAATATCATTAATCATAAATCACATGAGAATGCAACCAAATCAAAAAATCATTATTTCATTAATGTAAATATTATAATATTCATTAGGTTAATTACATCATCACCCAAAGGACTAAATCATTATAATCACACATTTATACATTAAATAAAAGTTGAAGTAAAAAATCCACTACAACTATTAGAATTCATCAATCTCCGAGTAAGAACATGCGATCAATGGTCAACCATGATTATAACATACCAGGTATTTATAAAATAATACATCTTCAAATATATTAATATTTATGAATAATATATTAATTTTATTTTAAATGGGACACTTTTTTCGACACCTTACTTGAAATGGTATTACTGTTTTCTTCGAAATCTTATTTTGCACACAACGTTGTGTTATGCTAAAAAATAATACAATAATAATATTATTATTTTAAATGGTAGTTAACGCATAGTCATTGTATTGGTGGAAATGAACAGAACTAACTAAAATATGATTATACATGTTTCTAAATGTTTTTACAATTATATAGTAAACTTTAGAGACTTAAAATGATAATGAATCCAATTTTAAGCATAAAATACTCAACTATTTTTAAAAGCTCATTTTACCACCTTTTTATGGAAAATGATTTTTAAATAATGTTTTTTTCACTTTCATATTTTTTATTTGACAAAATAAACTTCTTCTTTGAAAGAGGAACATCAAAATTTATTGTGGTTGAAATTTTGGTATTTTTAAGAAAAATTCACAAGTTAACGAATAATGGAAAATACTGCATTTTAATTCAAAAATACATTTTCATATAATTTATTTATATAGTTATATTGTACTTTTAATTGGTTTAAAAGTGTAATTTTATTATTTTTTTATCATTTAATCCAAATTTGTTCAATATAAGTATTTTCACTTTGAATTTTGACATAAGAACATATCAATCATTTCATAGTTTTTACTTCTTTAAAACCCACTTTCTAGTTTTGACAATGTGAATTAATTTTTAATTAATTTATGAAAATTATGTGTTGTGAATTGGAAAAACTAGAAACAATATTTGGAATCATAATATCCAAATTATGTAAATAGTTAACTTTTAATTTTTGATACTATGAATAGTAACTATAGTAATTAATTTTATTTACCATGGTTAAAGGGTAAATTAGTTAAATAAGGGTAAAAAATATTATAATAATAATATAAAACTACCCTACCACACATACTGATCCTATTGTATGAGATATCACTAACCATGACTATACTGGAGTCAATTTTAGTACCCCATTGAGCCACATAGGACGTGATAATGACATGTTATAATAATTAATTTTAAGTAAAGAGGAATATAACATAATCAAGTATATTTTTACTAAAATAATTTTAATATATGGTTATATAAGTAATATATCTAACTATAAATAGTTATTAGAAAGCTAAAAATATATCATACATCGTTTTATTTTATTTATAATTTTTAGACATTAAATAAATAAATTTAGTTATGATAAAATGATGATGCAATGATTAATTATTAATGAAAGATTCAAATATATTATATTATAAATATTAAAATAAATGTAATTTGAACATTTTGATTTCATACACATATTTTCTAGATTATTATTACATTTTATCTTTGAGTTAATGTAGTTTTTTAATTAATCAAGGTGTTACAACTTTAAAAAAAATAATTACTAAATAGTCTTAAAGTTGACATAAAGGAGTTTTTAAAACAAATACTATTTTATTAAATGATATAAAAATCATGAAATTCATAGATTCAACCAATGGAATTATATAATGTAAAAATGTACATAATGATCATCTTGAGGTTCTCTTGGCATTTTATAGTATTCATATTAACCATATAGTGCAAAAATAGAAGAAGACATGGTAAGAGTTAATTAATTTAATTGAGGGTTAAATCCAAACAATAAGGTTAAATTTGTTACCTAACCTTGCATAAAACCTATTTTTTGAGAGGAATTTGACCCATACTCAACTTATCCTCTAAATTTATCAATTTAGAACTATTATTATTCTAAAATTAATTTAAAATAAAAAATATTTGAAAACTTTCCAAAAGTGCCCCTCACCCCTCTTATAAAATGCCACTAACTCTACCCAATTACCCTTAACTCTAAAGACAATTTTATCATGCCAATTATTCTCAAATATTCTCTCAAAATCCCTAATTTCCAAAAAAAAGACTTACCTTGGGAATAAAGAATCTCAAGGAATCTTTTTGGCTCAAATCAAAATGAGTTACCCTATTTAGAGGTAACATCTACTCTCAAGATGCTTTCATTTATGTTATTTCTTCAAACCCTAACATCTCCTTATTCCATTATTTAATAAAAAAAATAGTATCCTCAATATAATACGGATTTGTTATGCTACGTTTTCTACCTACACTTACACAAAACTCTATCTAATCGATATAAAACATACTATTTCTTTGTACGGCGGACTTCTGCTACACGAAATGATGATTCCTCAATTTTCTTCTACCGCCTCTCAGAGTGGAAATTATGATTGAACTATATTATTATATGATATATGTTATATTTATTTATTTCTATATTATTCTGTAATTTTTATTTATAACATACGTTTATGCTTTCCATGTTGTGTAAATAAGATAATTTCGTTTGAGGAAGTTTGGACTACTACACCCTTAAAGTGATGTGACTCTTTACTACTATACAAGGAACATATAAAGGATGGTTTTATTAAACCAATGAGAAATAAATGAAATTAATATAATATTAATATTATAATATACATTTATATTAGTATAATATTATTCTTTTAATATGAAAAATAAATGAAACCAGCGTTCATGCGTACGTACGTCCTACCATCTCCATGAATGGTGCATTTCAGTTCTTATCTCCAAATATTATGGATATTATAAATACATATATAAAAGATATATATGATATTTAAATCATGAATTATATTATTTAGATGATGGAATTTTTACTACATGTATAACTTATATCAAAATAAGTTCATTTTTGACTCATGTACTGAATATCAACAAAACGTTTTATATGAATATAAATAATTATATAATTTTTATAACATGGTAATAAGTAATCTAAAAGGAATAATAAACTTGAAATATATTCACCATCAAGTAGAAATGAACATAAGTTTATTTTTCATGAACATAACGATTGTACGTGAAAAGTCAGACTCAAGCTAAGTGACTTCGTCTCAATATCCTTTCATTGAGGAATATTTTAATGTATACATGACCTTCTTTTATAGGGTTTATAATAAAACCATTTGACTATTAATTTCATTCAAATGGAATCTTATTTCTATGAATTTTTTTACTAAATGAAAAAAAAAGTATGTTTTTAAAATATGCTGCTACAACAAATTCCCCCCCCCAACCATAACTGTTATTTGATATGTGGATTACTCTAAAAGTCTTAATATTTTAAAAAGAAAAACAAATCCCTTATTCCCTTTTTGGGTGTTTTGGTATTAAAAATGTGCTTGAAATTGGATTTACAATTTCAATATTTTGAAATGATTTCTTATGATTGCAAATGAAATTTTATGAGTGAAATGTTGATAACTGTAATCTTTTTCATGTTATGATTATATAATGGTACTTGGAAATTTTATGGGTTTTTATGTGATAAGACAAATATGGGTGGTTATGTGATGATCCAAAGATGATTGGTTCCATGATAAACTAAGGACGGGTGGTTATGTTATAACCTCCAATGCATTGTTTATGGAAGTCGGCCATATGGCTATTCTATTTAGGGATATGTGTAGAAGATGAACGTATGATTATTTATTTAAGTATGTTTATGTCCCAAGTTACCATTATATGTTTCTTTCTATGATAATTTTGGTAATATTTTGGTTAAAAAAATTGTATTCAATGAGATTATTTAAAGTTAATTATATTTACTAATTCATAAAGGTTAAAAACATTACATTTTGATAAAGTATTCATTGTTTTCACGTTTTACAAAGACTAATAGTTATCATTCTTTGTGTATCCCTTATTGAGCTTTTATACTCATCCAAAGTTTTGAAATGTTTTTCATAGTACTTAAATAAGAATAGAGTCAAGGATGGTACAAATGAAAATTTATGTTGTTAAAACAAGAAACAACACCATTTTTCTTTTTAATGGTTTTTTGTTTTATTAAAAAATTGATTGTGAGTAGAAGTGTCTACTTGTAATATTTAAGTTTATATATATGAGTTATGACCTAATTATCTAAATATTAAAACTTAAAAATATCCTCGATGTGAATTAAAGTTGAATTATTGACTTATCAAAAAATTAAGTAATGATTAATGATACATACTTATAGTTAGTATTAGAGGTCATGTAGATAACTTTAATGATTAGGATATTGTTAATAAAATATCAATAAATTATTTTTACTTTATGGTCAAATTAAAATAGAATTTTAGGATTTCCATGTTTCTTATTATAAGATAGGTCTGTTAAGAATGGTTTTCTGTTGAGGAAACATGGCATCTGTACTGGGGAGACATCCAAAGGAAAAAAAACATCAAAATTAGAAACATAAGATGGTCGAAATTAAAACTGAACAGTTTGTTGTAGTGATGGAATAATTGACTCAGGATATAAAATATAGGTGGTATCTATACACAAGATCATCTAGATCAACAACATAGGAATGTGTTGGTAGTGTAGAATTTCATAAGCCAATATCATTCATCATTCAGAGGATCATCTGACCATATGCTAGTTGAAGAGTGGATTAAATCCCAAGAAAATATTTTTAATTTCATGGGGTGTTCAGAACATCCAAAGGTTAGTCTTGTTGTTTACCATTTTGAGGGTGAATCTGAGAAGTTATGGTCAATGGTTAACAATGTCAGGGATAGTGAGGATATTGATTATCTTTATTAGGATGAATTCAAAGTTATCTTTCCTGAGAAATACTTAGCTAATGTGGTTGAACATATTATGGAAAATAAATTCTAGGAATTGAGGAAGGAGGATGACTCAGTGGCTTATTATGAAGAAGAATTCACTCGACTTGAAAGGTATGGTCAAAATTTCATATGATATCTTGATAGTAAAATAAATCATTCTTACTCAGGATTGGTACTAAAATATATAAGGGCATTTGTTTCTCGTGAGTCCAAAATCTATGAGAAAACTATCCAATGTGATGAGAATGTAGAAATGGAGTCTTTAATCAGTTTTTGGATGAATTTTTGGTTGTGTTTATAGATTATATTTTGGTATATTCTAAAAAACGGGAAGAACGCGAGAGTCACTTAAGGACTATTTTTCAAACCCTAAAAGAAAAGAAACTATATGGAATTTTTAGAAAGAGTGAATTTTGGTTACAAAAAATTTCATTCCATGGACATATTGTTTCTAAATATGGAATACCGATTGACACTTATAAATAAAAAGTTGTTGAATAGTGTCCAAGACCTACCAATATCATAGAGAATCCTAGTTGGATTATCGGATAATTAAGGAAGGTTTGTTGAAAAGTTTTCTCGGCTATCTAGCCCACTAACTAAGCTAAAATGTAAGGGAGTTAAGCTCATTTGGACAAAAGAATGTTTTTATTGTTATCTGAAACTGAAAAAAATATTGTTAAAAACTCCTGTTTTGGACCTGACTTTTAGGAATGGTGAATTTTTTATCTACAATGATTCGTCAATAAATGGAATTGGTTTTATCCTAATGTAGAATGATCCTGAAATTTATTAGGATTCATGTCAGTTGAAACCTCATGAGTTAAATTACCTTACACATGATTTGGAATTAGTTGATGTTGTTTTTGCTTTAAAAATTTGTAGGCATCATCTGTATAGATTAAAACATGAAATATATACTAACCATAAAAGTATGAAGTATGTATTTACTCAGAAATAATTGAACATTAGATAGAAAATATTATTGGAATTAGTTAAGTATTATGATTAAATGATTCATTACCACCCTAGAAAAGAAAACAAAGTTTCTCTTACTTTGATTGGGAAAAGTAATAGTACATTACCCTTGTAATGTTTGGAACATGACCCTTTGATTAATGATTTGATGAAATTTGGAATGAAGTTTTTGGTGCCAGAAATTACTCTGTTTTGTTTCAGGTTTCAGTACAATCATATCTATTATACATAATAAATCAAGTGCAGAAGGAATACAATGATTCATAGAAAAAGATATAATTAGTTCATAAGGGTAAGTAAAATAATTTTTACATTGATAAAGACTGTGTTTTGTGTTTTATAAGGAGATTATGTGTGCCTTCTGATTCACATTTGAAGAAAAAGTTTTTATGTGAAGCTCATAGTTCTCATTTTCAGTTCATCTTATCATTACTAAGATGTACAGATATCTTCAAAAGTATTACCAGTGTAATGGAATGAAAAAAGATATTGTTGACTTTACCATGAGATGTTTGTTTTTTAGTAGGATAAAGAAGAGTGTATGTTAAATAAATTTATGCTCTTGACTTTTCTAGTGCCATAATGGAAATGGGAAAATGTATCCATGAATTTTTTAGTGGTATTAACAACGACTTCTCTAGGTAACAACTCAATCTAGGTTATTGTTGATCGATTGATGAAATCTAATAATTTGTTTTCTATTTGAGATAATATTTATGTAGATCAAAATTCTCAATTGTATATTAAAGAGATAGTCAAGTTTCATAGATTTAATCTATCTATTGTATCTGATCATGATCCCAGGTTCACTTCTCACTTTTAGAAAGGACTTCATAAGTCATTGGGAAATGAATTAAATATCAGTACAACTTTTCATCCTCAATCATATGGGAAGTCATAATAAACAATTCATACCTTGGAGGATATGATATAAAGTTGTTCAAAAGATTACAGGGGAAATTGGAATCAATATATTTCTTTTGTTGATTTTTCTTATCATAACAGTTTTCATTCTCGTATACATATGGCACCATTTGAAGCAATATATTAAGAGTGGCGTTGAACTCCAACTTTTGGGGTTGAAGTAGGTGAAAGGAAGTTGATTGGACCAGAATTGGTAGAAGTAATGGAAAAAAGTTCATTTTATTCAGTTGCTCATGAGGATAGCTCAGCACAAACAAAAAAGTTTTTGGTATAACCGGAGGAAGGATATTTATTTTGAGGTTTGTGATCATGTCTTTCTCAAAGTTTCACCATCAAAAATTTTGATGCATTTTGGTAAGAAGGGAAATATGAGTCTATAGTTCATTAGAAATTTTGAAATCCCTGAGAATGATGGATTAGTTTCCTATTGGGTGGATTTACCTCAATGTTTATCACAGGCACATAATGTTTTTCATGTTTCAGTGTTGAAGAAGTATATTCTGTACACATCTCATGTTTTATGTTGAGAGGTAGTTCAGTTGGAATAGAATCATTCTTATGAGGAACAACCAATATAGATTCTTGAATACAGAGAGAACGTCATGTGGAATAAGTTGATTTTTTAGGTAAAGGTTTTTTAGAAAAACAATATGGTTGAAGAGTCAATGTCGGAATCTGAAAATTCTATGAGGGATAAATAACCCCACTTATTTAATAAGTAAATAAAATTGTGGGGAAACAATTTCCAAAAGGGGGAAGGATGTAACATCCCATATATTTATAGAAAAATAAAGTTATATATTTATTTATATTTATGAATAATATATTAATTTTAAGTTTAAGGGGACACTTTTTAGGATATCTTACTTAGAATTCAACAACTGGGTTCTCCGAAATCTAACTTTGCACACAACTTTGAGTTATACTAAAAAAAATACAATAATAATATTATTATTTTAAATGGTAGTTAATGCATATTTTTTGTATTAGCAAGAATGAGCAGAGATAAATATAATATGATTAAAAATGTTTGTTAAATGTTTTTTCATATATCCAATAAATTTTAGAGGATTAAAATGAGAATGAATCCAATTTTAAGCATAAAATACTCTAATATTTTTAAAAGATCGTTTTACCACCTTTTAATAGAGAACCCTATTTAAATCTTGTTTTTGTCAATTTTAAATTCTATTTGAAATAATAAACTTCTTATTTGAAATAAAAACATCAAAATTTACTTTGGTTGAAATTTTTGTATTTTTTTTATAAAATTCACATTTTAATGAATAATGAAAATATGGTATTTTAATTCAAAACTACGTTTTCATATAATTTAATTATATAGTTAGATTTTATTTTTAATGAGTATTAAAGTTTAATTGGTTTATTTTTTTATCATTTAATCAAAATTTGTCGTTTTATGTAATTTCACTTTGAAATTGGACATAAACACATATCAATCTTTTTATAGTTTTTACTTCTTAAAACCTTGCGTTATGGTTTTGACAGTGGGAACTAATTTTATATTAATTTATTCCAATTATATATTTTGAATTGGAAAAAATGGATTCCATATCTAGAATAATAAGGTATAAATTGTTCAAAATGGTACATTTTATTATTGGAAATTATTAATAGTAACTTCAAAAATTATATTTATTTACCATAGTTAAAGGGTAAATCAGGTAAATAAGGGTAAAAAATATCATTATAATAATATAAAATTACCCTAACACATGTCCTAATCCTATTGGATGATATATGGAAAACCATGAGAATACTTGGGTAGATTTTAGGACCCCATGGAGCCACATGGGTGTGATAAGTACATTTTATAATATTTAACTTAATGTAAAGAGAAATATAACATAAACATGTATATTTTTACTAAAACAATTTTAATATAAACTTATGTAACTGATATATCTGACTATAAATAGTAACTATAAAGCTAAAAGTATTTCATACATCGTGATATTTTATTTATAATTTTTATACATTAAATAAATAAATTTATTTATGACATAATGATGATGTCGTGATTACATTATTAATGAAGGATTCAAATAAATGATATTATAAATATTAAGATAAATGTAATTTGAACATTATGATTCCATAAAATAATTTTATGTATTATTATGAATTTTTATATTTGAGTAAATTTAGTTATTTTTAATTAATCAATTTCTTATGACTTTAACAAAAATCAATTAATAAATTGTGTCAAAATTGACATAAATGAGTTTTTTAAAATATTAATATTCTAAATGATATAATTGTCATAAAAAAATTGATTTGTTCAAATGAATTTGAAAATGTTAAAATTTTCATTAATTATCCACTTGAGGTTATCTTGTAAATTTTTAATAACCATATTAACCATAATGTGTAAAAATACAATAAGACATGGTAAGAGTTAATTTATTTAACTAAAGGTTAATGCCAAAATATAAGGTTTTATTTGTGACCTAAAATTTTATAAAACCTATTGTTTGTGATGATTTCTACCGATAATAATCTTTTCCGTTAAATTTATCACCTTGTAACTATTATAATTCGAAAATAGATTTATAACTAAATAATATTTCAAGAATTTCTTAAAGTGACCCTCCTCCCTCTTATAAAAGGGAAACACCTCTACCCACTTACTCACACCTCTCAGGACCCTTGTATTGTCCAAATTATACTCAAATAATCTCACAAAATTCTTCCTTTCCACTTATAATCCTTACATTGGGTAGAATTAAACTCAAGGAATATGTTTATTTCCAATCAAAATGAGTTACCTGATTTAAAGGTAACGTATTCTCTCAAGCTCCTTTAATTTATTTTCTTTTCCAAAACCCCTAAACTCTCTTTATTATATTATTATATAACAAAAATATTATCCTAAATATATTGGTATGTTTTTATTCTAAGGGTTCTACGAACACCTACACACACTTCCATCTAATGGATATAGAATATACTATTTCTCTGTTTGGCGAACTACTGCCTCACGAAACGATTATTACAGAATTTTATCCTACCAAATATCATGGTGGAAATTATTGTTACCATATATTTATATATTATTTTCATTATATTTATATCATATCCATTCTTATATAATTTTTATTTGGAACATACCTTTATGCTTTCCATGTTGTGTAAATACGATGATTTCATTTGAGGAAGTAGACTACCGCCACCTCAATGCGATGTGAATCATTCCCGCTATAAATGGAATGTATGAATGGTGTTTTTATTAATCCTATGAGATATAAATTAAATTTATATAATAATTTTATTATAATTTACATTTATATCATTTGATTATTATTTTTTTAATATGACAAAGAAATGAAAGTAACATTCATGCGTATGCACGACCTACCGTCACAATGAACAGTGAATTTCATTTCTTATCTCAAAATATTATGGATGTTATAAATACATATATAATGGATATAAATTTTATTTAAATCATTAATAATATTCTATAGATGATGTAATTTTCACTACATGGAAAATTTACATCAAAACATGTTCATTTTCATCCCAAGTACCGAATATTGACCAAACGTCCGATATGGACTAAAATAATTATATTATTTTTATAACAAGGTAATAAGTGATATAAAAGGAATAATAAACTTGAAAACGATTTTCAATAATGTATAATTTTACCTAAGTTTTTATTCAAAAACATAACGATTGTACGTGATGATTCTGACTCAAGGTAAGGGATTTCGTCTCAATCTCTTTTCATTGAGGAATATTTTAATATATAAAGAACCATATTTTATATGGTGTTTAATAAATCCATTTGACTTTAAATTTCATTCAAATTTAATATTATTTTTATTAATCCTTTTAATAAATGACAAAAAGGAATGTTTTTAACATATGCGGGGACAAAAACTCCTCCACCACCGTAATCGTTATTTGATATTTGAATTCCTCTATAAGACTTAATATTTTTAAAAGGAAAAGAAATACCCTATTACATTGTTCGGTGTTTTGGTATTGAAAATGTTTTTGAAAGAGAATTTAATATTTCAATATCTTGTAATAATTTCTTGTGATTTCAAATGAAATTTTTGGAGTAAAATTTTGATAATTGTAATCTTTTATGTGTTATGATTATTTAATGGTACTTAGAAATTTTGCAAGTGGTTACGTGATAAACCAAAGATGGTTGGTTACATGATAATCCTAATAAGTTTTGTTCTGTGATAAATTAAGGATGAGTGGTTACGTTATAACCTCTAATTCATTGGGCATGGAAGTCAGGCCTTGGGAAATTCTATTTTGTGATACATGTGGAAGTCGACTATATGGTAATTCCATTTAAGTATTTATGACCCAAATTAAATTTATATGTTTTATGTTTATTTCTATTGTATTTCTGTTAATATTTTTGTTAAAAAAACGGATATCAATGAGATTATATTTAGTGAAGTATATTAACTACCAGATAATGGTAAAAAGTATTAATTTATGATAATTTATTCATGGTTTTCATGTTTTCCCAAGACTAACAATTTTCACTCTGTGTGCATCCCTTAGCTTTTTATGCTCATACCATGTTTTGAAATGTTTTTAACATTACTTAAAGAAGAATAAAGTCAAATATTGGATCAAGGAAAAGTTATGTTGTTAAAACAGGAAACAATACTATGTTTCTTTTTTAAATAGTTTTTGTTTTATGAAAAAAAAATGGATAGTGAGTATAAGTGTGTACTTGTAATATTTAAGTTGATATGTCTGAGTTATGACCAAATTTTTTAAAGCTCAAAACCTAAAAAGATCCTCAATGTGAATTGAAGTAAAATTATTGACTTATCTCAATATTAAGTAATATTTAAGTCTGGTGTATTATAATGATTTTATTAAAACTCACAATAATATTACCATATTTATCCATCATTAGTCATTAATTTATTTACAGCTAAAAATAGAGAAATCATTCAAAAAAGAACATCTATAATGAAAAAGAACGAGAGAAATGAAGAAGATAATATAAGTGAAAGTACTTGGTTTATTAGGACATAGATTTGGATGAACCAAGGGGTTAAACTCTGGAGGATGTGGTTGGATAGTGGTGAGAGATCAAGGGTAAAATTTAGTTTTTGAGAGAATAAAATGGGAAATCAAACCGAGGGTTAATCACCAATATATTTATAGAGGATATTTGAAAGGACTTCTATATAGTGTATTGATATTCCTCTATATTTTTTCTACTCCAGTCAAGGGGAATATCTGGAATTTCCATCATTTGAAATGATATATATCCCAAATCTTTGTGCTTGTTTTAAAACCCCATTGAGCAATTTTAAATTCTTACATGCCCAGGGCTATAATTTGGTGGGATCCCTTAAGCCATTTCAACCAACTTGCATGCACAACCTCACCTTTCCTCTATGCCATGCTCAACCTCCAAGTTATAGATGAAATCCTAGGCAATTTTCACATCACCATATCAAAATATATAGTGTTGTGACACTTTCCATTTTTTTCATCCTCATACACATCTCAAGATCATATTGGTATAACCTCCCATGCCATTACACCTATCCCTACGGTTTGACGGTCTCCCCACTAAAAATGTCACATAGGGAAGACACTCCATATGAAACAACCTTCAAAATAAACGCCATGTTATTTTCACACACCATGGTGCACCCAACACCAATCCACCATCTCAGAATGGTAGCCTCATGCCCACAGCTCTAGAAATCTTTATGACTAACACCATACCCATGTCTATGGTGTGGTGGTCCACAAGATGTTAAGAAATTACCTTCATCCTCATAGAAAATCACATATACTTGGGAATATACAAGAGAGATAGATCTATAAATTTGGGTACTTATATGATGGAATAATTACATAAAATATTTAGTAGTAATATATATATATATATATATATATCAGGAGAAGTGTGATATATGTACTAAATATAAGATCTTAAATTATATATTCATATAGAAATAGTTAAATATGTGAAAAAGGATTTGGTTAGAGTTAATAAATGTTAATGATTGTTCAATACATTATCATATTAAGAATAAAAACAAGGTGGATAATACTTTGTTTAGAAAAGACTATGATAAATTACCCACGATGGGGATTAAAAAATAAACAATATTTATAGATATGAAAATGATGGATATATAAATCATAATTAATAGTATTAAATGTTATATTTTCTAAATTATTTCTCAAACACACATTTATATAAAGTCCAAGGAATCCCAAAAGGCTGATATAAATCATCCATAGAAGGTAGAAAATTAATCAGAGTTTAATTTTGACAAAGAAGGATTTATAGGATATGGATTATAGATATATGTACCATATATTCTAGAGATGTATAAGGATGTTTTAGATTATTTACATATCTAATCATTCCAAAATCACCCAGGAATCACAAATATGTTTAAAGATGTCAAGGATAACTTCTAGTAGGACATCATTATGTAATAGATAATTGAAGTATATATCTTGATGTATGTTCAACCAACATGTTAAGGATGAATATTATAAATCTAATTGTATGATGAAATAATTACCCATACCTATTTGTAAATGGGATAAAACAATAATGGATTTAAACTAAGGTCTTACCAAGACCTCTAATGAAAATAATGATTTAGGGTAGTGGTGGATTAACTTATGATATAAACACACTTCATTAATAATAAATTGGATTTATTTCTTGAACAACATTCTAATATATATATATATATATAAGATAATTGGTAAGTCTTCATTGAGAACCAATTTAAATTATATCTGATTTGGATCTCGGGTTCAAACAAAAATTATAGAAAAGTCTCTAATAAGTGTTTGATATAGATATAAACTCTAGTATGAATTATCATACTCAAACTAATGGTAAATTTGAAAAAGGACATTTGTAATTTTAAATCATTCTTGATGAATTTCAAAGGAATCTTGGATCAATATTTTCACTTGATAAATTTCTCATTAAAAAAATAATTTCTACTAAATCATTTAAATTGAACCATATGAGAAATTGTATGCGAAAAATGTATAACATCATGTTACTGAGGTAGAATTAGAGAGTAAAAGTTACTGGGACTTTATCATTACTAGGAAATGATATAGAAGGTTTAAATCATTTGGTTATATATTAAAGTCCTGTATAATTTATATAAGTGCTATATTGATAATTTTTAATGAGATCTAGAGTTTGAGGAGGTGTAAAATTATACCATTGAATATCCCTTTGGAAGAGGGTTATAATATTTTGGAGTAATTGAGTGCTAAGACCAAGAAAAATAGCCCATTAAATATTATTGATCTCATGGGGAAAAAGATTATCAGCTAGAACTTCCACCAAACCTCTCCCAAGTTCACGATTTGTTCCAAATATATCTTTTAAGGAGTTACAGGACATATCCATAACATATATTTAACTAGGAGGTCATGAAATTGAATCATGATCTCACATTTGAGGAATAATCAATTATGAACATGGATCATAGAGATAAATCACAATGAAACATGACTAAAAATTTGGTCAATGTTTTATAGAGAAATTATAAGTTTGAGAAAGTTATGTAGGAAACTGATGATGTAATGAAATAAAAGTACCCATAATGTTTTCATATAAAAAATGAAATTTTATGTGGAAACATCTTCAATGGGGGAGAATATACCACCCAAACTTATTATTATAAATTTATAATTAATTATAACATGTTTTCCTAAAATGTTTTCTTACACATAACACCAAACTACGATGAACCAAAATATATTCCATTAAGGTACAATAGTACAATGGAATAAACATTACAGAAAAACTAAATAAAATATATTTTGGAAAATTTACATAGGAATAAAACCAAAAGTAAATAATAATATAAATAGATTAATATAATCATCACTATATTTACCCATGAGGATTATAAGACTAATGATAACTATAAATACAACTGGTCAGAAATATTATAAATATATTATGAAGAGAAATGATGGAATTAAATGAATTATTTTTCTGAAACACATATATATATAAGAATGAAAAATATCCATTATATGAATGTTTATTATATTAGGTTTTTTTGGAATATATTGACATTGGGAATATATTCATGTTGGGTATATACAATCATTAGATTATAAAGTTATCACTGAGATAAACTTTATTTGGAGTGGAAATAATATTATATGCTCAATTAATGTAATTATAATATCTGTGCACTATAATATTGACATTTATATGATGGGGAAGTTTGTATGTGCCTCAGTGGTAGAGGTTCCTCTTGATTTTGAATCAAAACCAAGTTTAAATCTAGGTGAGATAAAAACTTCGCCTGTAGGTGGTGACATAAACATGACATTGGTAGGTAGTGAAAAAAAGAAAAGAAAAGACATTTATATGATGGATATGAATAAAAAATTATGAAATTTATATAGAAAGGATGAATCTATATAATAAAGTATTAGAAGCCTTATAAATATCATTTTTATAATTTTTGGGAAGAAGTACCATCAATAGGGTTTTCCCATGACCATGCTCAAGATAAACTTCATCAAGTATGATTTGAGTAAAATCATCTCTGGGATAAGTACAAGTTTATGTAAATCACAAAAAGACCTATGAAAATTGAATCACCACCTATGAACATTTCTCATCACACCCTTATGGCTTTTGTTTTGGTCATAAGGGTGTTTCTGAATAGAAGTTATGAATATATCAATGTGTAATTATTATTGCAATAAATGATATCTTAAAAAAATATTTTTTTTATATTTTTATGTGCCTTTTAATACATTTTTAATTTTCACTAAATATACTACCTTTAAATAATGAATTAAACTTAATGTAATTATTAATATTTAATGAAATATTTTAATATAAATTTATTGATGAGATTCAATGAAAATTATGTAGATAAATAAATAGTTTTACTTAATGTCAAAAATAGATATTTTTTAAAGAGTTGTTTTTACATGTGTTAGAAATTTTCATATTAAAAATTAAATTATTCAATGTTTTTAGATGATATTAATACTCACTTAATGATTATTAATGTGTTAAGGAGTAACAATAAAATTATTTAACAATTTAAAATATTTTTTTTGAAAAATTGTTATTTATCTATTATACATTTTTATTTTAAATATAATTTTTATCCCTTTAATAATATTAATTTATTAAACTTTATTCCATATTTGGAGTCAATATTTACGAGTTAGGTATGGGGTAAAATATTTTATTTTTAAAATCTTTATAATAAGGTAAACAAAATGGTGAAATATGGTAACATACAGTAAATATAACACCATACTTATGGATACATAATTGTTTTTTAAAAGTTATTGATATTTTAATAATTATTTAATTAGTAACTATAATTAATCAATAAGGGTGGAAATTGGGAACTATGGGCGCATTAGATCACCAGATAAAATGGAATTGTAAAATATTGATAATCAATTCCATGAGATTCTACTCAAAACTCTTGTAAATACCCACTATTTACTCCTTTCAAAAACCATAAAAGTAATTCAATTTTCTTCTTGAACACAATTATAAATTTCATACCTTATAATCCTATCAATCATTTACTATCTTCTAGTCATAATAATTATTCCCAAATCCTTCATGTCTAGGAGGGTCATTAATTGATGATTTAAGCCTTGAGGGTAAGTTTTAACTTATCCTAATTTTTTTTATTATCTTATTCAAATTTTTTTATTAAATATTATTTATCAATTGAATAACATGATTTAAATCACTATTATTCTATAATAGTCTTCTAATAATTATACAAAAACACATTCTTACTCATTCATTGATTGTAACACATTCTTGTTTGGGTTCGTTTTACCACTAACATGAATGATGATAAATAATTTACATCAGGAATGACTAAATTAAATTACATAATGGTAATATATGATACAAATGGTTCATTTATGATGTTTTTATAATTATAAAATTTTAATTTATATTATTACATTTATTAATAAAAATTATTTTTTATATTAAATCAAAGCTAACAAAAAAGAAAATTTATAACCATTCCTTATGTATTATTTCCATAAAATGCATGAAATAATAATTAAACTACATAACTTTATCAAATAAAAAATCATTTCTATGAATAGTTTTTATGTGATTAATACATGAGAAAGGATTGACAACCAAAACTTCTATATCAAAGAAATCATGGAAGAAATAGAACAATTAACACCTCATAATTAATTTTTACAATGAATGATTACGAAAATGTAAACAAGAAAAAATAAATGAATTATATTAAGTAATATAAATATAAATAAATATATGAAATATATTAATAATAAAATTAAATTTATTAAATATAAATTTAGAATGCATCCAACTATCTAGGAATTCATGGTACGAGTTTTTTCTTGACTCAATAATCTTTCCGTGAGTAATAATAATAATTCATTCACTATATTATTTAAATATTAATATAATACACCCCTTATTAATATTTTATTATATATATTTTTTAAAAATTCACTAAATTTACATTTTAAAATAAAAAAATGTTTCTTTTATTGATTTATTAGTCCTTAAAAATATGAAGTTGTTAAGAATATTATAATCCTATATATTAGATATTTCTATCCATATACATGTTATTTCTTACTAAAAAGGTTTTTTGACTAATTTAGAAGTAAGATTTCTATTTGATTCGTTAAATATCATTGTTCTATTTAATTATATTTTAAAATTTATTTTTTTATATTTTTTATTGATACATGATATTTTTAAAGCTATTAAAAATGAATAAAAACACTTATTTCATGTTTCATGCCAATTTATATGTCATACTCTAACTATTTTCTATCTTTCCTTTATTTATTTTGGAGTTTACATTATTGTAAATTTTACATATAAAATAATAATTTAAAATTATTTCTTTGACCCATTAAAAGTGGTTTAGAAATTGACTTATAACCTCAATTTTATAAAAATGATATAAAAACATAAATGTTCATTTTTTTTATAATTATTCATCCATTTTAATCTCTAAATATAAAATATCTATCATATATGGAATTATGTTTCAGGTATCACTGAATAAAAACTCATAGGATATGTTTCTTTTTTATGATTGAATTTTTTGTATCATTATAATCTAATTATTGATTACTTCTAATATGACCTCTTATGAAAATGTCCTGAAACCCATTTTCATTTATTAGGGTTTTCAAGTGATAATTTATGTTTGTTTCATTTTTTCCACATATTTATGATTTATCCTTATGTGATGTCTAAGAATTTATTTTTATATCCCTCCATTGAATTGGGTAAATCTTCACATCTCATGAGATAATTATGTTATGCACGGACATGATAGATACAGATATGTTCCCATTTTATCTATGTACATGATATAGTAAGATATATTAAAATTTTATTCATTTATATGATAAGTTTAGATATGTTTAAAAATTTATAAATGGAAATTATGTTCTTAACTATGTTAAAAATGTTATAATTTTCTATTATTATGATCATTCAACGTTCATAAGTTATGTTTACGTGGACAATGATTATTTTCTTAGGATCTCACACCCGTATTCCATAGTAAATGATATGATTTTAGGATGATCCTTTTATGATTTCATAATCCAATATTAGGATCCATAACCATGTTATTATTATTTTTGACCATTTATTTTGATTCGATGATCTTATTGATCTAATTTTTTATTTACCACAAGTCTATTTTTTTCTAAATATTTATGATATAATGATAAGTCCTCTCAAAATCATTTATTTATTTTCCATTATAATGTTTTTAATATCACACCATTCTTATGTTTTTTCCTTCCCAAAGAACCTATATACATGAAACTTTCTAAGAGAAAATCATATGTGCATAGTTTTTTTGTGAGATATTGAAGCATTATTGTGTAATAAGATAGTTATATCACTAGTATCCAATGAAACCAAAATATTGAGTCCTAGAATTTTTTTTTCATAATGAGATGTAATGAATATCTAGGAGTAATGATGTAAAATATATATAGGTCATGTTTATGTCACCCCAAAAATAACTTATAAATTTGTTATGAAAATTGGCTCTAAAGAAATCTAATAAAAACACTATTAAGGTATGCAACCTTGGGTCTTTACTAAATCACTTCACTGATGATGGTATTGAACTGTGGGATACAGAGTTCCATTTTGATTACTTCCAATAAAAACCATTACAATAACTCAAAAATAGATATATATAAAAACCCCAAGCCTAATATATATTTATAAATCAATAAAACTATGACATACCACTATTCCAAAAATAGTTTCATTAAACTCCACTATTCCATGAAAATTTCTAGAAAGGATACACAAAACTATCTAAGAACCACAATTTTAATAGAGTAAACCCCATGAAAAATATTCCTCTCATTATCAAATACATATTTAGAACCAACCATATCCAAACATAGAGGAATTAAAAATTGAATTAAAAAGAAAAAAAACTTGTTAGGAAGTCTAGTGGAAACAATTCCTTATAAAACTAGGAAATTTTCTAATAAATAACTACCTAATCCAAAGAAAATTTTGATTTTAGTAAATTCTAGGAGTGTAAAATAAATTCACCTTGAACTAAAATCAAATCTAAAACTATCCAAGGAAACCAATGAAAAAGAGGAAGAAAATTATAAAATAGAATGAGAAGAAATAAGGAACTAAATTTGAGGAACAATCAAAATATAAATCGAACATTACACTCCCCATTCCATCAAGAATATTCAAAGCTATAAAATAAGTGAAGATGAAATTCAAAATGAGTTTATGGTCATATTTAATAAATTTTAAATTAATATTCATCTTCTATAATCCTTTATTAATATTTAAAATAATTCAATGTTCCAAAAGTAACTATTCTCTATTAAAATGAGAATTAAAGGCAATGAAATGATATTATTAGGAATAAATTTATAATCTATGACAACATCCCAATTTCTAATCAAATTTATGTTTATATGGATATTTTACATTCCCATCACTAGTGGATCTATTCCATTCACACATGTATTATATGATATTAGAAAAATCAAAAAAATTATGCCTCATTATATATTTTAATCTATTTAAATCAGATGGATCATATCAATAACAATATTAGCCCAACCTTCCAATTGAGATACTGTATTTCTAGCTGAAGTGCTTTATGTTTTTATATTAAGGGTATATAACATGAATTTTCTAGTTGTATTCTATATCCCCAATATAGAAGAAGGAAGTGAACTTATAAAATCACTATGTATGCAAGGTATACCATTATTAAATACAACTATGAATATCATTAATGTATATAAAGGATCTTTAATAATAGAATTCTTAGAATACTCAATGTATTTTTATATTTTTGATTCAATAAAATATCTCTATGAATAACAATAAATTTTAACACTTAAACACTATGATAAACTTATTCAACAAATAGAAACTGATATTTTAAAATAATATTTTAATTTAGGTAATAATTTAATAATTTAGAAATCAATGAAAAATTATTGGGAGCTACCTATAAACTATTCAAAAAAATAATAGTATAAAGTAACTTTTGAATTATTTATTAGATTTCATTTTTTATTTCCAAATGATAAAAGTACCACATAAATATTTTTGTATGAAATTATAATAGTTGAGGCAATTGATCCTAAGTTAATTAATAATAAAATTTATCCACCCAAGTTAGAAATGAAACCACTGCCACCAGAATTTAAGTATGTGTACTTAATGGTTAAATTATTGTTACTAGTGATCATTTATAGAAACTTATCTACCAACTAAGAATAAAAACTCATTAATATTTTAAGAGAAAATATAGAAAATATAATGTGTATTCTAGGAAGCATAATGTGTAATGAACCAACTTAAAAAAATCTTTTTAACAACATTATTAAATGTTAAAAATTAAATATAAAACAAATATTTCATAACTTTGAGAACCATTTAGTTTAGTTTATTTAATTATTATTTACATAATAAAAATAATTTAAAAACTTATGAACATTTCTCCATAATATAATTCTTATAGACCCTCTTATACACTTCTCATAAGTTATAATTATATTCATAACTTGAGAAAGTGAAAACATAAGAAATGGTTAGAGCTCAAATTAATATTAAGTAAAACATAACAATATGTCATCAAGGTTTAAATCATAAGCATATTAAAAAACACATGCATGGAGAAATTTCCCTTAATATGTTATATCCTCAAATCATGAAGGAAGTACTTATAATATAAAAAGAAACATGTACAATGACATAAAATTCTAATATAAGCACAGATACATGGAATAAGGGAGTGATATCATAATATCATGGAATCATAAATAAATGTCATCAATATAAATAATGCCATCATAATAATATGTCAATGTAAACTCAAAATACCATCCTCACAAAGTGGAAATATTTCCATAGTGAATTCGGTTCACTCCGTAATTCTATACCTAACATGTTATGTGATATAAATCTTCACCCAGTGCTATTTAGTGCTATATAATTCTTGTCCTACCATTTTCATAGTAAAGTGTTCTTAGGATAACCGCCTATTAACCATACTTGGAATCACATTAGATGAAACCATTATCAAATCCATTAATGGGATATGTAATTTTGGTACAACCAATCACATAATTATAATATTAATATGTACAAGTACATGTGTTCTAAATGGGGAAAAAAGAATACATAAATCAAAATCATGATAAAAATCATGTGGAAATAATGGGTTTCATAATCTTATCTCAAAGAATTACGAGAGGCTATAAAAAATGATTACAAAGAGAATAATGAGTTAAACCATTTTGAATGTTTATATTTTAATAAATAAACATTATTATTTTAACGTTGGGTCCCAATGTAGGGATATTCATGAAATGGATCAATGAGATGTCAGAGTAATATCTAACCACACATACAATAATTTTTGAAATGAGAAATGGGTATTTTTTTAAGGAAATGGATTTTTATTTTCTATTAAACTGAAATTGAATAAGGTGGGTTACCTAAAAAATAATGGGGTGTTTTAAAAGATATTCATGGTTAAAAAAGTTCATATCGGTAACACTGGTAATGAAATATGAAATTAAGAAGTTTAATTTAGTTGTGTTTACTTAAAAGTATGAATTTAGAAGGGAACATAAAACATGTATTATCCCAAAAAAATAAATATATGGTAAAATAGGTATATATTATAAGAATATATATATATATATAATGGAATAAGTATATGATAACAAGTTAGGTAAATATGGAGAAAAGAAAGAGATTGTGTAACAAAAAATTAATGAGGATTTTTTCAAAAGACCCATTTTTCTGTTTTAAAACACTTTTCTTGAAATCCCAGATTAGAAAAAGGATAATAAAAAACTTATTTTTAAAAGAGGAGAAGATAAATATGAAGTTCATGGGAGGAAATACCTAATTAGGTTTCCAACTAAAAAATATAACATTTATGGGAAGGGTAATTATAGACTAAGAGGGGAAACTGTTATTTAAGAGGATGAGAAATATTATTTACAATGATATTATTTTTGAGGAAAAAGTTCATAAGGAATGATATTTGAATTTAAAAATTCATTTTACCTTAATAAGAAGATAAATTTTGAGATAAAATATTAGGGATGAAGAAACCAATATTATAAGTAGGAAGCTAAATAGGAAATATAATAACTCAATGAAAGGGGTTTGAGCTAAAGAAAACCCTTATAATATCATAAGATATAAAATTAAAAATCCATGGAAGGTAAAAATGATATGGGTTTATAAATACACAAGATTTAATTAATTTTATGAGAAAATAAATCAATTTTAAATATATACACTAAAAAAGAAACAATTGGAGAATATGAATCATATCTCAATGAAACAAAATTGAGAAAACAAATGCTTACCTTAATTCCCAAAATCCACTAATAAACTCAAATATCCTATATAAAAAATAAAATCATAATATAATTTTTAATAACCATTTTTAAAAATTGTAACTTTTTGTTAAATGTATTTATAATTTTTCTCTACATGTATATTATTTAGCTATTATATATTTTCTAATATCATGTGTCAGTAATATTGATCATTGTGAATGAGTTTCAAAAGAGTAGTGTTGTAATTAAATGTTATAAAATATATCCTCATTATTAGATCACAGAAGATATTTGAAGGATTTTTTATAATTTTATAATTTCATTCTATTTTAGTTTTGATTATAATTATTATAGATGAAATTGGCGAAAAGCATATTTCAGTGATTTTTAACAAACGATCAGTGGTATATTAATTATTGAGTTTAATATTAATGTTACAATTAAACAACAAAAATAAAATATAAATATTATTTTTTATATAAAATATTATGAGTAATTAAATTTTCATATTTATCCATGATATTTTTTATAACATTTCTCAAACTGGAGGTTATATGTACCCAATTGGGAACAAAATATAATTAATGGATGACGATGAATATGAAACCGGTTTATTTTGGGAATAATATCATTATTAAAGAATAATAATGATATTATTCATACAATTTTATTATGTAGAATTGTATTTTAATATTTTTAATAAACAATAATTAAACTATATGTAAAATAATATATGTTACTTCTTGGTGGCGGTAGTTCATGCAACACGTGATTAAAATTTCTATTTTTCAAAGAGTGAAAGGAAAAAGGTGGATTATATTTTTTATTTTAATGATCATAATAATTTAAAATATTTCATATTTGTTATTAAATTTATCCCATATAATGTTTCAAGTGTTTTTTGGTGAAAAACGGAAGTCGTTGCTTCATGGAGGTGATAGTTCGAACAACACATGAATGTTTATTTAGATTTTCTTAGTATAAAAGTGGAAAGATGGTTAATATTTATTACCTTATAATTATAAAATTATTTATAAAAAAATACTTCTTTCATTATATACGAATTATTAAATTAATTTTGGGAATGTAATAAAGGAAAGAGTAGAAGTTGAGGAAAAATGTACTTACAATTCAGATTTGGGATTTCCCTTGGAATACATCACATAAATGGTGGTATTAATCCAATATATTATTAATAGTGGCTGAATTAAAAAGAATTTTATTATATCAGAATAAAAAAATTTATTTTTTCATAAGAAAACTAGATTTTTTGGGTGGTCTTGAAAGGTTTATAAGATATTCCTTTTATATGTAGTGAGAATGAAATTATTGTAAATATTCCATATTATTAAAAAGAGACAACATGTTTCACATGTCAATAAGACTAAAAAAATGGACAATAATGGAGTATAGGATGATATAGGTTCAAAAAACCATCAACCATTCATTTTAAAAAAAATTTATAAGTCATTTAATCTTAAAATTATAACTTTTAACATTTTCTTTTAGCATAGTATATAAATTTACCAATGTAATGTACTTTTAATGACTAAAAATAAAATTAAACATTATAAATAATTTATAAACAATGACACAAAATATGAAATATATTTTATCACAGAAAATTTATATCTATAACAAAACTCAATTTAAAAATTAGCATATGTAACACCAAAAAACTAGTTTTTAGAATAAGTTTATTTTTAAGCTCAGAATTTACGTGTATGATTAAATAATCATTATCTTTTATTTTAAAGAATTAAATTGTTATGTTATAAAAAAATAAAATTTATTTTTATCGAAAAATTTATTAATCCACAATTTTCCAAAATATTGTTTAATTAAAAGAAAAGACTAAAAACAGTTTTTGTTTTAAAACATTACTTATGTTTCATAAATATTAAAAACAGGTTTTATAAATAAATAATGGTATTTAAAAATTACATATTTTACTCTATAAATACATATTTGATCAATTATAATGTTTATAAACCTATACGTCTTTCTTATATAATTATATAGTTATAGTAATGTTAAAAACGGTATTTTCACTATTTAATAAACAATTGGATATTTTAGAAAATGTGCAAAACTTATCATAATTTAATATTGTTTTTATAAATCAAAAAATGAAGAAAATTTTAAAAAATTAAAATTATAAAATTTTGGAATTTATATTTTATATAAAAACATAAAAATATAATGAAAACTATTTTTATAGGAAAATAACCTTTATTAAATATTTACTTTTATTAATTTTATATCATATCAATTACTAATTAGTGTTAATATATTATTAGTATCAATAATATATTATATTAATAAATATTTATTTTATTGAAATAAATCAAATAAAAAGTAAATTTTTGAAAAGGTTATACTTTATATCATAAACCTATTTTATTAGTTTTTTAGCAACACTAATTGATTTTTTTATCAATTACTTAGTATTAATAATGGATATTATTTATGTTTTTATATTTCATAATTCAGATAGATCTATTTTTTTCTACTAATTCTTTGGATACATTTTAGTGGTTATATGACGTTTCGCAATTGGTTTCAGTTTGGTGTTGTTTGTGAAGAAATATATTGACCACATTATGATTTAAAGGAAAATATATAATTTAAAATATCTAGTATGGAATTACCCCCATTAAATAAATTACATCCTCATAATTTTAGTTATCAATCCCTTATAATATTATTTAAGTGTATCTTAGATATAAGAACAATGCATTATATAATTTCTATATAGTTATCCACCTTCGTAACTTGGGTAAGTCAAGGAGACTCATATATTAATTTATATTAGACATATCACAATATGTGGTATCTCTATAACTTTTTAAGATATATACTCATCATTATTGGCGTTAAGGCCTATATAATAGAATAGTTTTTCCTAGATATTTCATCATAAACCTTGTAGAGATAAGTGATCATATATTTATTTGAGATATAAAATAAAATCTCTCTATTTGGTTACTATAAATTATACATGGAGTAGATAATGAATTTTGAAAAGCACATAAGATTCATCTAAAGGAATGATAATAGAATTTTAACAAGGCACATCCCATAAATATAAACATGGGATACATTTATTGTATCACTAGATGTTTTATTAAAAATTAAACATATATTTATCTTGGTAAAGATTTGATTTTCTAATAAAGAATACCAGGTACAAAGGTGTTGGTTGATAAAGTTGTAAATGTAGCAATGGTAGTTCATACGTGGATGATCCATGTTAATCACTCCACATCATTTTTGGAAATCAACTTATTAGTTTTATTTTTATAGTATTTTCATTAATCACATGGCCATGTAAATTTTTTATTCCTATCATTCTAATAAGTTCATATATTAGGGAAATTATTTGGTTAATTCCTACGATTCCTATATTTAATACATTAAAATATTAAATTTACCTGAGGAAGAGAACTTCTTCATTTCACTATATCCAATGATTTTTCCATTTTTCTATAAAATTAGTTTCTCTATTCCCACCTTTACCATAGGTAAAACATCATGGAGTTCCTTCGAGACATTCCCTATGCACCTCTTCAATAATTTTTTGAAATGAAGGAAAATGAATCATCTTTCATTCATAATCTTCATATCCTAACCTTCCATGATTCATCATCATTATATTCTTAGTTTGTTTCAAAATTACACTAATTCCATGTTGTAAATCATAAATCTTAATAGTTTGTTTTAAAATATCATAATATTTTTCACTCCAAATCATATCCCATTAGGTTTATTTTTGTGAAAATCTCAACATTTCCTATAGAAACAATTGTAAACATGATTCCTTCAGGCTTTAGTAACTACTAAAACCAATATGGTTTAGTATATGTGATGGATAATTTACATTAAAATAGAGTTATCATAAATTATCTTATGAAAATACCATCTTCAAAATGTATTATGCTTTGAAACCATCACATTAACTTTCAGTTCAATCTAAACCACTCTTGGTTAAATCATTTTTTAATTAAGGTTCTCTCATACTCTATTAAATAAATTCAAAATATAAGAAATCATTCATAATGTATTTTAAATGGGAAATTAGTGACTAATGTGTATCTATTAGGAGTTTCAGAACATGTGTGTAGTTATAACTCTTTCATGTACCAAGTGATGATT
The DNA here is from genome assembly GCA_963277665.1 of Viscum album. Taxonomy (NCBI): domain Eukaryota; kingdom Viridiplantae; phylum Streptophyta; class Magnoliopsida; order Santalales; family Viscaceae; genus Viscum; species Viscum album. The sequence goes on along the minus strand of OY728129.1, from coordinate 1,418,224,519 downwards.
GATTTAATTCCCAACACACGAGTTTAAAAGTTACTACCCTTATGTATTTCTTTTCTACTTATTTAATCCACTTTTAGTAGCCATATATGGATTTAATTTCAAAAAAAACACAAAATTTCAATTTTATTTAATTTTATAGATGTTATCAGAAACTTAGAATTTTTCCTAGATGTTTTTACTAATGTTCTCTAATATTAATCCCCAATTTAACTCAACAAATACTAAAAAACAACTTAACATTCCTTTCATACCAACTGTAATGATCCATGATAAACATATCATTATTTAATATAAATACTAAAATTTAAACATTACATCTCAATAAAACCTCCATAGCTGAGAGAACCTTCTGGTTTGGTGTCTATGAGGACGAGTTATGTGGAATTTTATTTTATTAACTTCTGAAAAATTTTCAACAATCAAACTCTTAAATAATCCCTTCTAGAATTATCATAAGTTATTCTTAACTTCACAACCCATGGAATGGAAAACATAATAAATGGGTGATCTCAAATACTCATAAAGGAAAAATTATCAATATTTCTTTAAGTGTTAGATTATAAGAAAATTAAAATAAATAGTATGGAGAAATTTATACTAAAAAACATGGGATAATAAGAGTTTTCTGAAAAATCATGAAGTAAGGACATACAATATCAAAAGTAAAAACACATACCATGACATACGAGTTTTAGAAAAGCATAGAAAATTTGAATAATGGAACAACATTATAATATCATAGAATTATAAATATGAACTATTAACTTAAATCCTAACATCATGAGAATATGTCAATGTTTAATGCCAAGACCATCATTAGAGAGTGTAAAATGTCTCAAAGTGGATTAATTTCAATTACTAAAAACATACAAAACATATTATGATATATTAATCTTTTACCTATGCATTATAGTCTATATAATTAAATTATCACCCCTCTAATAACATAGTGTTATTAGAATAACTTCTAATGATCTTATATAGTATCTCATGAGATGAAAACATTACATAATAAATTGGAGGGCTATAAAATTCTATGACCATTGATAACATAATTATAATCACGATATAAACATGTATATGTGTTCCACATGGGTAAGAAAACCATAAATAAATTATAATCATCATAAAACTGATTAGAAAGAAGTGGGTTTTATATTCTTTTCTCCATGCATAACTGAAGGCTATATAATAAGGACTCTTAAGAGATTATATGATTAAATAATTTTTTATTTGTATATTTTAGTAATGAATCATTTTTATTTGAACATAATCTCCCAATGTACATATATTTATTAAAATTATCAATGGGAAGTAAGTATAACATCTAACTGTATAATTGACACTTTGTGAAATGAGAAAATGGTATTAAGGAAGGAAAATGATTATTATTTTAATTTAAACCAAAATTTAACATGGAGGGTTCACAAAATAATAATGATGTTTTTTAAAATTTATTAATGTCGAAAACATTTTATATAGTCAACACTTCTCTTTAATAATAAATTCTAAAGTTCCCCTTGTTGGTTTTATTTAAATGTGGTAATTTTTAAGGGAACTTAAAACTTGTATTATCCTTAGTAAACAAAGTTATAGTAAACTTCGTATATATGTAAAGAATCTAAATACATAATATGGAAGAAATAAATAGGAAAAAATAGATAAAAAGGGTGAAAAAAAGAGAGTTTGTAACCCAAAAGAGTAAAGGGTGGTTTTGGAAGATTCCTTCTTATGTTTTAAAACACCTTTTTTTAAATCCCACATCCTAAAAAAGACATTATTTTTTTTTTAAAATAAGATAATTGAAATATAAAGTTCACATGACATAACAAAGAATTATGTTTCTAATTAAAAAGGAGAAAATTCGTGAAATTGGTAATTATAGACAATGTGGAGAAACAGTCGTTAGAGAGGATGAAAAATATTCTCAACAATGATTAAATTTTTGATGAAAAAACTCATCAAGGTAATATATTATAATTTAAAATTAATTTTAAATATAGATTAATATAAATTTTATTATAAAATATTATTATGTAGTAATCCAAGAATATAAGTATTAATTTCAATATTCAACATAATAACTCAATTAAAGGGGATTTAAGTTAAAAAACCCTCACCCCATCATAATATTTTGAATTGAAAATTCATTGATGGTAGAACATGTGATGTATTTTTAAATACCCTATATTTCAAGAAATTTATGAAATAAATATATCTATGTATAATATATACATAAAAAAAGAAACAAATGGTGAATATGAATTACATCTCAATGGATCAAAATTGAGATAAAAATCCCTTACCTTAATTCAAAACTTATTCTAAAGTGCTTGAATTTACTATATAAAAAATACCTTTATTATTATCCTATTTAAGAACAAAATTTAATACTTATAATGTTTTAGAATTTATTTATAATTATTATGTACATGTATGTTATTTATTTATTTTTTATTTTTAATATCGTGTGTTAGTAATGTTGATCATTTTGAACTAGTTTTATAATATTGATGTTCTTCATTTTTATTATCCAAAAGATGATAATTCATAGATCACAAAAGGTAATGGAAATAATTATTTATAATAATTTTTAATTTTTAATGTATAATTAATTTTTTGGTAGTTTTGGATATGGTAGTTTTTTATGAAATTGGTGTCTGACATGTTTAAGTTATTTTTAATATATCCAACATGAAATCCTGAATCCATACATTTTTATTTATTTTTGATAATCCAATTATTTTAATTGGGTTTATGGGGGACCTTACATGGTTTTAAATTCTATTAGGTGCATGACCTAGTAATAAATGACCCTTTAAGGCCGCAAAGGCTTGACACAACTAGAGAAGACCTTTCCCAAGAAGATATAAAATGAATTTTAGCTTCAAACAATACAATCTTGAATAGTCAAAAATGCCACATATAAAGATGTAATGTTTATGGTAATAATGGAAGATTCCATAACCTATCATTATTCCATTCTGGTAGCCTATAATGTTGGGTTCTGGTACTTTGAATCCTTCATATGGATCTTTACCAGGGGATTAAGGCCTATTTTTCCATCCCTTGATGACAATGTTGTGTGATCCATTCCTCTGGTCACTAGTTCATATTCCAACACCCATCCAAACCTACATCCATTAAGGATTCCATACTCTACCCAAAACTAGGAAATATCAATAAAATTAGATCTATTCAACCATTTGTGCATCCCGACGAGCCCTGCTGTGAACCCACCTTCATCGATCACTATGTCGAGTCCATCAAGGAATCCCCCTCTATCCACCGCTTACCCTGGACATTGTTGCAGCCATCAAGTGCCATTACTTGGACATCCCATAAAATAACCCACACATGATACAAAAATCATGAAAACCCATCAATCCCAATTAAACCTACTCTATCATCCATGATAAATTTTTTTAGCATTACTCAAGTAAACGGTTAGACCGACCCAAACATGAATATACCATAATCAATGGATGATTATGCTTATAAAAGTGGTTTATTTTTGGAATAATATATTTATTACTGAACAATTATGATATGATTTATATAATTTTATGTTATTGAATCATATTTTAATAGGATTTAATAAATAATTATGAAATTATATAAAAAATGAGATATATTACTTCGTAGAGGTAGTAGTCTGTACAATGAACTATTGAAATTTTTATTTCAAAATGAATTGGAGGGAAATAAGGGGGATTATAAATTTTCATAATAATCATAATTATATAATATATATCATATTTATTATTAAATTTTACCTTTAAAATTAGTAAAGAGTGGTGGTGGTGAATAATAGAAGTTATCACTTTATGGAGGAAGTGGTCTGCACAATACACGAATGACATGGTCATTTTTTTAACAGAAAAATGGATTGTTGTTTAATATTTATTACCTTATCCTAATGAAATTAAATATTAATAAAATATTGATTTAAATATATATTAATTATAAAATTATATTAGGGAAATTAGCAAAGAAAAAAATTGATGTTTGGGAAAAAACATACTCACATTTAGGATGTAGGCTTTACCTTGAAAGGATCCTTGGAAATAGAGGTAGTAACATGATATATTTGGAAAATATGATTAATAAAAATGAATATGACTATAAGGGAAGTAAAAAGGTTATATGTACATGGGGAATCCAAATTTTTATTGTGTTCTTGAAGGGAAGGTGAGGGACCCCTTCTATAAGTGGTGAGAATGATATTTTTATAAACTTTTTGAATTAATATAAAGTGAGTGCACAATTTACATGTCAAGTAGACCCCAAAATGGAAAATAATGGATCAGGTGATGATATAATTTCAATAATACCACAAACATTCTTATTCACATATGTTTTTAAGTCCTCTACACTTATAATTTTTACTTTTACCATATTTGGTTTTACTATGGTAGCAAAGTTTTACCTAAGTAATTTACTTTTAATGTATAAAAATAAAAAACACTATATTAAATAATTTGGGCCTTATAATTTAAATTATAAAATACATTTTATGATATAAAATTTATATGTGTAAGAAAACTCAATATTAACATGAGCACATATAACATGTAAAAAATAGTTTTCAAAAAATGTTTATTTTTATGATTAAAACTTATGTGTATGATTAAAATATAATTTTTTTATTAAAAAATGTTTATCTATATTTCAAATAAACATAAATCAATTTTTTCCCCAAATAATTTTTAATTAAAAGAAAAGGCCAAATTCAGTTGTTATTGAATTTTTTTACATAAGTCCCTAAAATGTTAAACATAGGTTTTCAAAATTAATAATGGTATTTAAAAAAGTATATTTTTTTAAACATAGAAACATATTTTTTCAATTAAAAGGTTTATAAACTTATGATACTTAATTATATATCGATAAAATTATAGGTTTTTTAAAAATGATATTTTTTATTAATCACCTTAAAATTGACTATTTTAGAAAATTTCTATAAATTTTTCCTAAGATAATATTTTTATTATAAATATATAAATTATTATTTTTTAATTAAAATTTAAAATTTTATAATTTAAATTTTTAAGTAAAAACATAAAAATATAATGGAAATTGTTTTTATAGATAAATAATCATTTTAAAATATAAGTAGTTCTTACTTTTATTTCCTATCAACTAATAATTAATGTCAATATATTATTAATATAAAAAATAGATTTAACCTATAATATATAATGTTTCTAAAAACAAATCACATAAAAACTAATTTTTAGAAATGTTACATTTTAAATATTAAGCCATTCTTATTGGTTATTTTGCTACACTAATTGAATTTTTATCAATTATTAGTACTAATATTGACATTAATTTTTATTTCAAAATTTAACAAGTTGGTTAGATCTATTTTTACTTGTTATTATATGGATACATTGTAATAATTATATAATATTTTTTGGTTAATTTTTTTTGGTGCTTCATGTGAAAAAATATATTGAACACATTATGTTTTAAAGGAAAATATATAAACTAAAATATTAGGTTTTTGGGTAATGATAGAGAGACGATGTTGTCACAAGATCCTTATAAGCATTTATCAACTATGAATTCAATAGTTTAGTCCCTAAAATTACCTCTTCATAAGGTTGTAGGCTATATTCAAAACTGTTACTTTTTTTTAAAGAAGAGAAAATTATGGATATGATAGTTTTTTTATTTTTTTAATATAATATGACTTGATAAAAAGAAAAATATATAGAGAGTGTTTGAAATCAAAAGTAGATTTGATTAAAGGAAAGTATTAAATTAGATTTAAGAAATGTAATAGTAAAAATGTTTCAATGCATGGACATCTCCTTCTTCAATGTCAATTAATTTATAATATAATAAATTTTCAATACATAATCTATTACCATATTTTTGTATCCAAATATACATAAAAATCACATCCAAACACATGTATGGGTGTTATTTCTCTATTTAATGTGACTGAATTACTCAAATACCTAAATGCAATTAAACTTATCTAAATCTATTTGGCTCCTAAATTAGACCTTATTTAAGAAATTTTAACAATAAATTATACTTCTTTACCTTTTTAGATTAAACAAAAGTCTAAAATAATCTTAGTATATGAATTAAAATCTATAATACAATTTTCAAATTGCATTTACGAACTATACTTCCGGAGAAATTAAACAAGTTAAAATGGACTTCAGAAATCATAATATGTTCTATCAGGTCACCACTACTCACAATTTCCTTAGGATTTAGCTATACATGGATTAAAAGGCCTCGAATTCCATCAATGATGTTGTTTTACACCTGAGTGTAGTTTGGGTGTTCCTTCTCCTTACCGTGTGATTCTTCTATGTGTTGATGATGGTCTATATTTTTTATTTGATAACTTATCATTTTTAAAAACCTTATAATACCATGTATAATTTCCCTTCTTATTGTACATTTGAAATAAGAAAAGACAACAGGTTCCATACATACAGTGATTTTTCTCATATTTTCTTCAAAGTAGATGTATTGACAACAATAATATTCTTTGTATATTGATATAAAAATAATAATTTTTAGATGAATTATCCAGATTCAATTTATGTTTTAATTAATCCTTGTACTCCGACTCTTCAACCCCTTTCAATTAAATCACAGTGGTAAGATTTATAAATGGTCAAAATATCAGCAGGAATTCCTTCATGGCTTAACAAGAATGTTCATAGGGAAACCGTTCAGTTATTTTTTATTCTTCCCTCATTTAAGAACTAAAATATATATAGGATGGGAAATTTTGGAATGGAAATGGTATTTTAAATCACAAAACGTTTATTTTAAACATAACCCAATCCCATTAGAGTCCCTACATCTTCTACAACCCATTTCTTCCAATTATCTTATTTTTTAAAGTATAAAATTCCATGTGAGAATCTTGATTTAAAATTAAAAAAGAAAAAACCCTAAATAATCCATATATCTAAAACATTAAATGCAAGATAATTACTATATTATATGGTACATAAGATATTTTAATTAGAAAAATCGTGGGTTGATGACATATGTATGAAAGTCACATCATGTATAATAAAAATACACATCTTATGTGATATATAATATGTTCCACATTTAAAATTACTAAATTTAGATGATATATAATAATTTTGGCTCTTATATAAATTTTTTTTCAAATTAAACTAATATTTAATATATTTTTCATTGAAAAAATGTTCTAGTACAAGGGATACATAAGATGTTCTAAAATATATAAGATGATGAATGTTTCAAAATTTATTATTCCAAGGGACAATTAAGATGCGTTTAGATGATAATTTAAAAGTTAAATATCTTATGTGATATGAAAGATGTGGTATATATCCAACATTTTCAATTATAGTTCATTTTATAGATATTGAACATCATACATGATACATACGATATAGGGAATAAGATACATTTTCGATTGATTTCTTCCCAACATCTGATGTTTGCTCCCAAAGCCCTTAAAAACATATTATGTATCCCAAAACATAACAATTTTAAACTATAATTAATTTCATATGCATAATGAATCATTTAACCATAATTTGTATATTCTATTTTAAAGTAAATATTTTCCCAAAAATTTAAATTCACAGATAAAATTATGGATTGTTCAAATAGTTTTAAAAATGATAAAAAAATGTTTAAAAATCATTAATTGAGTCATTTTGACAATATATCTCAAAATTTTCTTAAAACTAAAAATGATGAAATTTCATTAAAAATTAAAAAAAATGGGTATTAATTCATTTAAATTCATGAAAAAATTGATGAAAATTTATTTCAAAAAATTTCACCACACTTATGACTTGGACATCTAGACCAGTAAACATAAAAAATATTATAAAAGTAAATTTCAAAACATATTCCAATGAGAGTCATCATCTTTAACAATCAAGGATCTCAAAATAAATATGCCTCTTAAATATAATTTGTTTCAAATACTCCATTAGGTATAATCAATCTATTCTAACTTCATTCATCCTTCAATGCACATAAACACCTACCTCACATGAATTATTTCACTTTTCACATAAATATGAATTTATTAAAATATTTTCTCATATAAACACGGATAAGGGTCACTATAGAGTTGATTATTTTCTAAATCCAACACCACCTAATTTATTTAATTGTGTTAATTATGATTAATTTTAGGGTATTCTTAGTAGTTAAGGATTGGTGGGTTTGAAATGTTAAAAATTTCCAGGCAGAATAAGACGGTTTGGATCTTTTTGAAAAAAATCATGATTCTAGAATTATACTCAAGAATTTACCCATCATAACCCAATTAATAATATATCTCTAAAAAATTGAAAAATTTGATGGATAGTTCACACATGCATAATTTTAGTGGTAAAAATGTATCCACTAAACTACCTTCAATAGATATGTTCTTTTATTTTTCCTAATTTTCAGATTCTATGTAGATTTTTAAATTTGGAAATTAGAGATAGTTATTTAAATATAATACAATGGTTTGAACATTATATACTATTTGTTTTAAAATATTTCCCTTATATATTTAAAAAATGTGATGATTTTTATAGAACTTCTCACATAATAGATTCATAACAGAATTTTAGATTTTAATTTTTTTCCCATGTAGCTTATTTTAATGTAGCTTAAAAATAGTTCTATAGTTTTTTGGGTAGGGATTAAGGTTTTTAATATGGATGAGTAACCATGTTGTTTACGGATAATAAGATTTAATAAATGATAAATATAAAAGGTGGGCCAGATTGATAATTTAATTGTGAAAAATGGGTATTTTAAAAACAAAAGAATCTTCTTAGTCATCTTCATTACAAGTGACACATTACTCTAAGGTTTTTGGTATAAACACATTAAATTCTAGTTAATCAATAATTAATTAGTTCACTTAATATAAGAGGCTATTATTAAGAAGATGTAAAAATGGATTATAATCCTCATTGTTATGTGACTTCAAAATTTAGATAGTAATTATTTGCATGTGATTCAAAATTTTAAGGTCTTTTCATGAATAACAAAAAAATTGAATCAGAGACAAAAAACATGTTAATATTAATTTTTGTTAATTCCCATTGTTAAAATAAGTTAAAACATTAAAATCTTTTGTAATATTTATAAAGGTATTTATTTTGAGCTAAAAAGTATCTAAAAAATAAAAAAATGAAGAAAAATCTAAAATAAAAGAATTAAGTTAACTCTCTAAAAAAATTCAAGACTGAAAAATGATAAATAATATTCATTGAATCCCGATATTGAAAAAATGAGAAAAACAAAAATTAAAAAAAGTAAAAATTGATAAAAGGATATTTATCCCATACACTTATTTTTTGCAATGTCCAATCTATATAATAATTCAAATGAGAAATTTAAATCATGATCTATTAACATTAAAAAATAAGTGAGAATAAAGGGAATATGTTGTTCTTGATTGTATCCATTTTCATGAAGATGAATATCCTCTCTTGGGGGATCATGAAAAGTATCTCCAAACATCTTCAATTTGTTTATATTTACTATGAATGGTTTATCTTTCTATGGTTCTTTAATCTTCATACCACCTAATGGAAATACTTTAATAAAAATAGATCTAGAATATTTAGAATAAAATTTACCTAGTAACTAATTGAGTCAAGATCCAAAAAATATAAAATTTATCTCCATATTTGAGTTCCTTAATTATTTAGGGAAAATTTTATTTTATCTATGATATCATGTAGTTTTCAAAAGAATTATTTATGTTTTCTTAATACTCCCATAGAAATAATTTTGTTTTTTTACATCTTTAAAATGATTCATATTACAAATTTTGATATCCTAAAATACATTATATACAATAACCATGGTATATATACCTATTTATATATATTATTATATAATAAAAAATTTCAATTAGAGTTTTAAAATTAGTTTTATAATCCCAAAGAGAAACTACCAATACAAAACTCCAATCATTTCTATTTTTGTGGATATTTTTATTTAAAATAAGTTTTATTTCTCAATTTTATAATTCCTCAGTCTATTTATTTGAGGATGAAATGGTATAGAACCCCTTTGATGAAATACATATTTTCTCAATGTAGATTCTAATATTATATTTTATAAATGGATTCGCTGATAAATGGGGATAAACTTTGAAATCCTAAACCCAAAAAACATGCGACTCCCACAAACAAGGAAATTACATCAGAATTATTATCTATAGTGGAATTAACATATACCAACTTGGAAATATAATAAAAAACTATTAAAATTTTAAGCTATGAAAAATAATATGGAATGTTTCCCATGATTTCCATAACCAAATAGTAAACAAATCACAAATTAAAAGATATTTTTGAGACATATTATCTCTATTAGAATTATTATGTTGAAACTAGTAGGTTTTGTCACAACCCACCTTCACCAAGATGAGAGAAGGGACAGAAGATTTCCAGACCCTTCCTTCTTCAATTTGAAGGAGAGATAATGACCCCTGAGAATTGACCTCAACAGGTTCCAGAGTGGCGACTAGCACCAAGGGTATTGAATTACACACAAGATGGAAGGCATTACCCTATTTTTCTTTAATAGGATCGAGAGATAAGATACTAAAACCCAACAACACCAAAATTGGATGTAAAAGTAATGCTAAAGAAAAACATTCCCATATGCATGTTACAAAAGTAAATGCCACAAAGTACAAGGAGACTACAAAGGTTAATTACCAAATAAAGAAAAATAGCAACTACAATTGTCCCAACATCTGAGCCAGTACGGCCCTGAACAGTCCCAGATTTCTTCCTGGAAACCTGAAAGTAGTTTTATATACGTAGGGTGAGAATACAATTATACTCAGTAGGGAAAACCAAAGACTCTCCTGCACGAGTGGGGAGGCATTATATTGCCCTGTGAGAAAAGATAAACCAAAGAACCTAGCAAGGAAAACTACCCACCCAAGCCTCGCCAAGGCACACTCCCCAAAAAACGCAATTCAAGTAATGTATAGTAATAGGACATCGATATTTGGGTATCCCGCACCACTATACCACTAGTTATTAAAGACATCCTATGCATCAAACATCTCCCTCCATTATCACTGTATTCCCACTGCCACTCCACGCATGCACACACCTGGGCCATCACAACCACACATCCCTCCCGCAAACACCAGGGCCACAATAACTACTACCACGCCTGAAGACACCTGGGCCTCATCCCGATGAATCTTGGGAAACAATCTGCCTACACACACCTGGGCCAACCACCACAACTACCCTGCCCAAATAATCTTGGGATATAATGGACCTCAGGACATTACAGCCTGCTGGAAGAGTCATGGCTATTCAGGAAAGGAAGCAGAAAAGGAGAAAATAACTAGCCACTCATTAGAGTGTTGGGAAAAACACCCTCCACCATGAAATTGGGGTGTTCGACACTAAGTGCTCAACTTGGGTGGGGCACGAATAAGAAACATAAAAACTATAAATATATTTATAGGTAAAAAGCACTTATCCCAACCTAGGGGTTCCAAAACCTAAGCACAAAAACCCTCATTATTCATTCATAAAATAAAGGAACATTACTCACGATCGAGTCACAACTCATTCCTAAAAGCAATTCCCCATTTAACCCATTCTTGTTTTCATATTCAAGTGATCCCATTTAAGTGAAATCTGCACTACTGGGAAACTAACTGACATACCTACAATCCAGAGAATGAGAAATATCCGAACAACAATTTAATCATTCACACCCGGTTTTCTTGTGAGGTCACAACAACAAAGGGATTAGTGAGATCCCTCAAAGTACTAGAACCAAACCAAACCTCGAGATACAGCCCCACACGACTTCAGATTCACAACCAACAATCATACCATAATAGAGGATTCCATCCTCATCCACATAACCTCATAAGTATCTACCAGGAAACACACCCACTACCAAACAAAGTAGAGAAATTACAGATTCAAGCACATAATTCATTAGGTTCTTCTTTCGGTTGGTTAACCAGGGTGACCACACAAGGATTGACGTTCATTGGCGTCCATTTAATCCACCGAGTTTACGTGATTAACCAATTCCCATGTTACAGTAATTCAATCATCACAGAAGACAAGGGTTCATTAGTGCGTAAGGAAAGACCACCAACAACCATGATTTTCAGTGATCATAATCCCCTACAGTTCACAACATATAGAAATTATAAAAGAGTACAGTATAATTTTCAAATGCACCCTATCATTCTTTAACAGCCTATTTATTATCTTTGTTAAGGTTTGGTTCCATCCATTTCCACAGAAATAGTAGCGTACCCACCCCGCATGATACACAGTAAGGAGAGATGAAGGAAAATCCATACTTGGTTGATCAAGGATCGAAGTTCTTTTCCAAGCGCCAAGAACTGGGGATGCGCGACTTATAGGGGAGGAACACCAGGGACTCCAAGGATGAGCAGAAAGGCTCTGACGTAGGCTCACCACTTGCCTCAGGTAGGGGAACTCCAAACGCACCAGGAAGATAAAGGAAACTAGCCAAGAGGAAGAAGGAGGAGGAATTCCCATGTGATATAAGGATGAGATCCCGTTGTTACAAGATATAGAAATTTGAACGGATTTAAAGTCGGATAGTGGTTTCACCATGCAGTTGAGTGGTTACACATTACTGAATTAATTGTTATTTAATAACTATCATCGGGAAAATGTGGTAACAACTTTTACATAAAAGGATTTTATATAAACAGTGGGGAACATTATGTGGACACACAACCAGGTCTGTTGAGGGTCTCCCCACTCTTAGGAATTTAAACATTGATTATGGGGCTGAAAATGGCCTTGAAACACATCCCAAAAAGGTATAAAAGTAGCGTTACAAGTAAAACTGTAGAAGAAAAACTCGGCAAGGCTGGGTGACACCGATCCTATCACAACGATCGGTGACATGCCGATCATGTCACACCGATCAGTGAGACAATGATCAGTGACACACCGATCGTGTCATGCCGATTGGTCGCACCGATCAGGGACACACCTATTGTGTCACACCTATCGTGTCACATCGACCGGTGAGACACCGATTGGTGACACACCGATCATGTCATGCCGATCAGTCCCACCGATCAGGGACACACTGATCGTGTCACGCCGATCAGTCGCACCGATCGGTGACACACCAATCATATCAAATGGTTCATGTCACACCGATCGGTGACACACCAATTGTGTCACGCCGATTGGTCACACACCGTAATGACATCCTACTACCGAGATGATGCCCTTAGGATCAAGAATTTGGCAAAGGGATGGACCATGAGGGTCTGGGACATTACATTAGATACCTCTCAAACTATTCTCGTCCACGAGGATCAATGCTAAACCTGAAGAGAAGAGAGGGGTTCGAAAACCCCTCCTTGAAAGATACCCCTTGGGGACCAACCACCCCAAACAGCCACGCCGAACTCAAGGTCTCTATTGTCCCGACACACGGTTCTGAGAGTTCCTTCATCTATATCAAGATACTATCCACTTTGGGTGACACTAACTCACCCGCATGGGTTTCATCGCATCCACCTTAATTCATCTTGGTTATGGATCAAGTCCTCCCTCCCCCACATACCAGGACTTTTCATAACCTCCACAAGGTAGGGGATAAAAACACCTCATAAACCAACAAGGTCAGTATTACATCACAAACAAGCATAAAACGAAACAGAACAAAACTCATAACAGCTCTGGGTATTGGACGCGCATATGTGCCTCCCGTTCCCAGGTACGCTCTTCGAGCCCACCATGCCTCCATAACACGAGAACCAAGGGAATGGTCTGTCTACGGAGCACCCTCTCCTCACGATCCTTTATTCTCACAGGTATTTCTACAAATGTCATGTCGGCCTCAATGTCTAGCTTTCCCCAGTCGAGGACATGTGAATCATCGTGTAGATACTGTCAGAGTTGTGACACATGGAATACTTCATGTATTCTCAGTAGCGGTGGTGGTAGTGCTAGCTGATAAGCCACTTCTCCGACCCGCCGAAGCACTTCGAATGGTATGATGAACCTTGGAGAATGTTTACTCCCTCTACCGAACCTCTGTTGTCCATGCCGAGGGGAGACCTTCAAGAATATGTGGTCCCCGACCCCGAACTCCAAGGGTCTCCTCCTATTATCGGCATATGATATCTTCCAGTCCTAAGATGCCTTCATCCTCTCTCGTATAAGTTGAACCTTCTCTGTCATGCTCTACACCACCTCCGGGCCAAGAACACCTACTTACCCAACCTCGGTCCAGCACACGGGTGAGCGACATGGACTCCCGTACAAGGCTTCGAATGGAGCTACGCCAATGGTAGAGTGATAGCTATTATTTTAGTAAAACCCTACTAGAGGCAAGTGTCGCACCCACGATCCCCCAAAGTCTAGAATACATGCTCGTATCATATACTCCATTGTATGGATGGTGCACTCTGTCTGTCCATCTATCTGGGGGTGGAAAGCAGTGCTAAGATGTAGCTGGGTGCCAAAAGCATGCTTCAATATTTTCTAGACTCGTGAGGTAGACCGTGCATCCCTATCAGAGACTATGGACCTCAAAACTCCATGCAACTACATCACCACATCAACATATCTACGTGCTAAGGCATCCACTGCACCCGACTCCTTAATCTCTAGAAAGTGAGACAACTTCGTTAAACACTCTACCACTACCCAGATAGCATCACAACCTCATTGAACCTTGGGTACCCCTGTAACGAAATCCATCGAGATGTCATCCCACTTCCACTCGGGGACATCTAATGGTAGTAACAGACTACCTGGAATACGGTGTTTAGCCTTCACCTGCTGACACACTAAGAACTTGGCCACGAACTTCGCCACCACCTGCTTTACCCCGGGCCACCAAAACTGACTCCTCAGACCCTGGTACATCTCAGAAACTCATGGGTGCACCACTATGGGTGAGTTGTGGAACTCACCAAGAACCCTCTCAAACATCGCCTTTGGGAAAAACATCTTCCTTTAGAAAAGAATCTGATTCTGACCATCCTCCAACCATCCTTTCGGAGCATTGCCTTGGTAAGCTTGATTGCGCATCACTTCACTCTCTAAGTCTCCCCATTGAGACTCCTCTATCAGACGTAACAGAGAAGATTGTACTGTCATCTGATACAGGAAACCTCTACCACCATCCATCCTCAAATCCAGGTGCAAGGCAGCCAACTCCTCCATTTCGTTCCAAGCATCTGCCAACTCTCGAACTGCATCCCTATGTGACTTCCTACTTAAGGCATCGGCCACCACATTACCTATTCTAGAGGTGTAGGAAATATCGAAGTCGTAGTCCTAATGGAACTCCATCCAACTTCACTGTTGTAAGTTCAAGTCCCACTGGGAGAAGATATACTTCAAGCTTTTGTGATCTGTGAAGACCATGAAGTGATCCCTGATGAGGTAATGCCGCCATAACTTTAGTGCGAACATGACCTCCACAAGCTCCAGATCGTGGGTCGAATAATTACTCTCATGAGGACATAACTGTATAAACCCATAAGAGATCACCCCTTATAATTGCATCAACACACACTCGAGGCCTTGTCCTAAAGCATCACAGAACACCTCATACGCTACCCCTTCTTTTAGAAACCTTAGCACTAGGGCACTTACTAACTTCTTCTTCAGATAGCTGAAGGGTGCCTCGCACTGCCCATTCCACACAAAAGCCTGGTCCTTCTTGGTCAAAGCTGTCAAAGGTGATGTAACTTGGGATAAGGTGGGAACGGACCTCTGATAGTATCATGAAAGTCCAAGGAAACTACAAACTTATGCCATGTTTTTGGGAACTACCCAAGAAACAACTGCATCGACCTTTGATGGGTCCACTTTCTATTCCCTACCCGGACACCACGTGCCCAAGGAAGAGAACTTCTCATGTCCATAACTTTCTCTTAGACAACTTCCCATATAGTTGGTGCTATCATAGGACCTCTAAAACCATTCTCAGGTGCCTAGCGTGATCCCACTCTGATCTTGAGTAGATCAGGATGTCGTCAATAAACACAACTACGAACCGATCTAGGTATTCCTGGAAGACGGAGTTCATGAGTCCCATGAACACAACTGGTGCATTCATAACACCGAACGGAATGAATACAAACTCAAAGTTCCCATACCTACATCTGAAGGAAGTCTTTGAGATGTATCCCTCCTTCACCCTCAACTGGTGATAGGTAGACCATAGTTCAATATTATAGAACCAACTTTCTCCCCTCTTCTGGTCAAAGAGATCGTCTATCCTCCGGAGGGGGTAATGGTTCTTGACTGTTACCTGGCTCAATCTCTTGTAGTATATGCACAGCCTCAGACCACCATATGCCTTCATTGAGATCAAGACTAGAGCACCCCATAGTGATGCACTTGGTTGAACAAAACCCTTCTTTATCAGATCGTCAATCTGAATCCGCAACTCCCGCAACTCGGAAGGTGCCATATGGTAGGGAGCCATCGAAATCGGATGGGCACCAAGTTTCAAGTCTATCCCAAAATCAACATCACATCAAGGGGGTAGAGTCGCCACCTCCTCAGGGAAGACGTCCATAAACTCATAGATGATCCCTGGGAATTCCACCATTTTTATATCAACCGACTCCACTAATAGTTAATCTAACAAGGAAAGGAGGGGTTCTTCTCACCTTCTGCTTTTCTGGAAACCCCGCTCGCCAATGAAAGTTACATGTTGGCTGCCAGAATATGAAAACATGACCATTCCTCGGAAGCATTCAATGACGGCACATACAAAGAACAGCTAGTCAATTCCTAGGATGACACCGTATGGATGTATTTGCAGCAGTTGAAGATCCGTGATCAACTGATGTGGCCCTATAATCAGTCTACACCCTCGGAAAACATAAGACAAGTTGGTCTGACCTCTGACTAGCATGCTCATCACCAGGGGAACTAAAAGTCTCTCAGCATCTAAACCCAGAGCACGGTCCAGAATGGGTGTAACAAAGGAGTGTGAAGCTACTGTATTGAACAAGGAATTGGAAAGAGTACTAAACAAGATGATCATACCTCGAATGACTTCCATCCCTGCTAGAACCGCTGCCTCTGTTGTGTGTAACTGTCCACGCCCAGCTCCCCTACCCCTCAGCTGTCGGCCGCCTCCCCGACCGTGCCCTGGTCGAGGTCCCTGAGGAGCACCCTAAGGTCGGCCCCCTCATGTGACAACCGCCCTCGAAGGAGCAGGAGCTTGCTGCCCCTACTATTGTTGCTGAAAGGGCCTATCAAGAAACTGCTGATGCTAAGGTGGGCATTGAACCTTCCCACCCCTGCCGTACTACACATTGTCTGGGAACTGATTTCGAAGGTGCACATGGCTTCCACAGATGAAGCATCTTGACACTGGGCTCGGAAGAAAAGGGCGAGGGCTGGGAGATCGGAGCTGGAACTGTTGAGGCCTACTTTCTACTAGTCGAAACCTAGAGGGTCCTGATGCTGGAGGCCTTCTGTTGACGGGCTTCCCCTTTGACGAGCCTAATTTGATTCCCTCTCATGATACACCTCCCAACATGTGCATCCTCTCTTATACTTCATCCTTATTCTGGACCTTTAAGTACGTCAGTAGGGTAAAGGAAGTAACAACATACTGGAGAGAAAGTCGAAGTGCCTCCTCCAAACATCTCGCCCGAGACTCCTCATTTGGAAAGAGGTTGGGAGAAAAGCGAAAGTGATCCTTAAACTTTATCCCTAACTCTCTTACTGACATACTGCTCTCCCGGAGGGAGATTAGTTCCTACCACTTCTCATCCTTCATCGTGGAATATAGGAACTTCACCTGGAACTCCTTCTCGAATTCATTCCATGTCACCTCATCCTCCCTCTTCTCCCCAAGATAAATCGGCCACCACTGACGTGCTGCTCCACGCATTTGGAATACAACCAGAGGAACCCAGTACTCAGTCGGAGCCAAGATCAGGCTGAAATCTATCACCAGCTCCTCTAGCCATCTCTCTATCTCCATGTCAGAGATGTTGCCCTCGTACTTCCCAAGGGTCTTCCACTGAATGGCACGAAGCGTCTTCTGCCACTGATCATCATCCTCCTCTCAGTCACCCCTCTGTTGATCAGCCAAGTCAACCTCCGGGGTCTCGATCACCAACACTACTCATGGTCGTCTCCCAGGTTCCATAGCTGCAAGGTAAACAAAAAATTCCAAATCTTGAGTAGTGTAGAATGTTGTTTTTAAATTTTCTTATACTTATTATTCATTTTTAAATCCAAAAATACCCATGAAACATAAGAACAAAAGTCATTATGATGCATGTACCTTCCCTAGGGTCTCTACCCTGCAATCAGTGCAGCCTCACTTGATCATTCGGTAGTCCCAGATTCCTTGCATCAGATCACAGGGGGGCCTAAAATCCCATGTCCTAGCTGGCCTTCCCTAGATTATTTCACGCACCAAGATCACCCAACACTATTGCCCTACCATCCCATGCAATCATCACTATGCCTAACCCCAAAATCTGTCCTATCTCTCAACCTCAATGCCTTTGATACCATTCTGTCACGACCTGCCTTCACCCAGATGAGAGAAGGGACAACATATTGCCAGACCCTTCCTTCTTCAAGTTGAAGGAGAGATAAGGACCCCCCGAGAACCGCCCTCAATAGGTCCCGGAGTGGAGACTAGCACCAAGGGTATAGAATTACACACAAGATGGAAGGCATTACCATTTTTTTCTTTAATAGGATCAGGAGATAAGATAGTAAAACCCAACAACACCAAAACTGAGGGTAATAGTAAAGACAAAGAAAACCATTCCCATATTCATGTTAAAAAAGTACATGCCACAAAGTACAAGGAGACGACAAAGGTAAAGTACCATAGAGATAAAAACAGCAACTGAAACTGTCCCAATGTCCGAGCTAGTACAACCCTGCACGGTCCCTGAAGTCCTCCTGGAAACTTGAAAGCTTTTTTATATACATAGTGTGAGCATACAAGTATATTTTGTAGGAAAAACCAAAGACTCTTGTGCACGAGTGGGGAGGAATTCTAATGACCTGGGATAAAAGAGACAACCAAAGCACCTGGTAAGGAAAACTATCCACCCAAGCCTCACCAAGTCACACTCCCCAAATAACGCAAGTCAAGTAATGTATAGTAATAGCACATTGATATTTGGGTACCCCATGACACTTTCCCACAGGTTAGTGAAGACATCCTATGCATCAAAAATTTCTCACCATTCACACTGTAGTACCACTACCACTCCACACCCGCACACACCTGGGCCATCACCCTTATTACAACATCTTACCTTTTTTATTGCACGACTTTTTTTTTATATAGTACAATTAAAGGATCTTTTACAGTTTAGTTTCTTGGAAATAAGGTACAAAATACATGAAAACTTAAAAAATTATCATAATCTGCTAAAAATGTTTCATCATAGGTTTATCATAATTATATTTACCGCATCTCATAAAATGGGGACATACATCAAAGGAAAGGGGGGAGTATAATGCCTAGTATGAGAAATAAAGGGAAATAGTTTACATGTGACCATGATAAATATCAATAAGAACTTGAAGAATATTATGAAGGCATAGGAAAAGTAAATGGTTTAATATCATAATAAAAATAAATGGTATAATAACATGTAAACGAGAATAAAAAAATTTATTGATAACTTCATTATCATATCACCATTGTTTTTCACTGAGGTGTCGAAACAATTACCAATGTTATTCACCAATGTATCATGAAACATGTCATCTCAAGAGATTAAATTCATTACCCAATGCATTTGAGCACTATAAGGGTTAACCATTAAAATATATTAATTTAATGTTATCCAAATATATCATAATATTATATTTCACTAATATACCATAAATAATAAAATAAATGACTTTCATATTAAAATCATGGCATTTTGGAAGTGCATAAAAACATGATCATTTTGTCATTTTCATCCCACAAAAAAAGAATGAGGGTTTCATGTATGTTAATCCTTGAATAAAATAAATCATTTTTAAATTTATTTTAATACCCTTGAAAAATAAAGAGTATTGGGTATTCACAAAAATAAAATGAAATATAATTTCTTAAGGAGAAGAGTTCAATTTCAAGAATTAAATTCTACAGAATAATGGGTATAAAACATGGTTTCAAAAAAAGTTAAAAAGGGAGAGGAAAATGGTATAAAATTGATAAAAAATAACTTAGAAGTATGAGTTTTAATAAACTAGTAATATATTTTTTAAATCATAATTATTATAAGATATATTCAAAAAACAGGTTCTTGAATCGAAGTGAAAAGAAGGAAAATTCCCTTATCTTGAACAGATACACCCAAAACATGAAGATTATAACCTTGGAGGATGGATAATACCTTGGTAGGACCCCACGGGAGGTAACAATACGAGATATTTGGGTACGATGGATTGGGAGTGAAATTAAATGGATAAATGGGTAGGTATTTATAACTAAAGTGGAGGATTTGTTTATTAATATCAAAATATAGGCCTTGGAAACCAAGGTTGGGGAAAAAGAAAAACCATGGTACTTCCCATGGTATTTTCCAATGATTTTGGAAACTTTGGTAACATTTTATGTTCTTTTAATCCAAAAGAGTCTACCATAATTTTATATTTCTTCTTTTGGCATGGAAAATTAATGTTTCCACAAAAAAATGTTTTTAATGATAATGTTTCCATTTTAGAATTTGGAATGTAAATTATAGGTTTGAAAATTGATAAAAATATATTAAAATAATTTACTATTCATTAAAAAAAAGTATTTTACAAAATTATAATAAATTCACCCTAACCTAATTTTTATGTGAAGATTTAAAAAATAATATTTATTTTATGAGAATAATTTTAAAAATATGATAATTTAATCATTTAAATATAAAAATTATTATTTTTGAAAAATAATAATAGATTGAAAATGTATAGTAAAATTGTTGACACTTGAAAAAAAAATTATCATTTATTTTTAAATAAGAGTATTATTATCATACTATTTTTTTTAAAGTAAGTATTATTCATAATATCTTAGTTTATTATAAATATTTATATCTTTTTCGCAAAGCACAATTACTGTCTAAAAAATAAATTTATCTAATTCCATTTTAATTTTATTAAACAAAACTATTTTTAAAATGGAATTGATGGAATAAAAATTTTATTTATATAATGGAATTATACTATAAGTGACTAGGGCCTCGATAGATAACCCCTTCTAAAAACACCTAAGACCCAAGCGTAAGGTGTGTGATGATGATTGATTCATGGTGCATCTCGACTAACATCACGAGAGTGGTAATTTCCACTAACATGAACTTATCCCATATGAGAATTAATTCTATCTTCTATTGTTGAAGATCGACTTAGTTTTGGTCAATAGAGAACCCCAGTGATGATACCTCCCTCCCTAGCCCTGATGAATGGGCTTCATACAACATTAATCTACTGGTTGAGGTCGTCAACACTTCTTTCTATATCAATTGTCCAATGTCAAAAATTAACTTATAAAAAATAATTATAACATTAAAATTATTATCAAGAGTATAGTTCCCAACATTCATATTGACCAATGATCGTAATTGAGAAACCTTCATAATTGGACAACATTCATATAAAGTTCAAATCCATATGGTCACATTTAAGTTTATATTTACTTCATTATTAAAGAGATATTGTTTTTATGTTTAATAATATAATATAACATAGTTTTTTAGGAAAACAAACATCATTTAAAGAGTCTAGGTCGTTACATTCTTCCTCCCTTAAGAAATTACATCCCTGATATTTTTAACCCATTCTATGAGTTAATAAATTGTGCGAGTACTTCAACCACATTATTTCTTATGGTTTCTACATAGCTTATTCATATTTACGATTCCTCTACAACACATTGAAGAGGTGGGTAGTGTTATTTCATAGAACCTTATCTCTATAGTCCAAGATCTCCACCAGATGCTTCTCGTAAGAGAGGTTAGGATCCAATTTTACTACATATGGATTTAGTACACATGAAGGTCCGGGTAAGTACTTTCTCAACATAGATACAAGGAATACATTATCAACTTGAGCTAGACTTGGTGGAAGTTCTAGCTAATATGCCACTAATCAAAAGTGATCAATGATTTTATAGGGGCCAATATACTTGGGGATAATCTTCCTTTTTTCCTAAACTAAATGGCACTCTTCCATGGTGATATTCACAGGAAAACATTGAAGTCAACATCAAAATTTATTCCCCTTTGATGATTGTTAGCATAGATCATCTGCTGACATTGAGAAGCCTTTAAGTGTTGTTAGATGTCATGGATATTTTCCTTCATCTCTTGCACAAGATCAAGCCCAAGAAGCTTTCTCTCACTAACATCAACCAACAAGTAGGAGTTCTACATCACTTCCCATATAGATCTTCATAGGGTTCCGTTTGAATAATCGAATGAAATTTCTTGTTGTATGAGAACTAAAATAATGGGAGATTTTTATCCTATCAACCTTAAAATCCCATTTTTCATTTTCTAATCAATTCATTGGGTGGATGAATAGTCCTTTAAGATTAGCCACTAGTTCTGGGGTGATAGGCCATACTGAAAGTCAATTTAGCATTCAGAACATGTTGTAAAGTTTATAAATAATTTTTATGCAAACCTTGGATCATGGTAAAAATAGATAAAATATGGTTCCCCATGAAACCTCACTACTTCATTTACATATCTCTTGGAAATTTGGTCACTAGATAAATATTCCCTAATAGTGATGAAATGAGATGTCTTGCTGAGATGATCCACTGTAAACCATATCACATTGTCTCCTTTGGATATTCTTAGGATACCAGTGACAAAGTATATAGTGATATTGTACCACTTCCATTTTGGTGACGGTAGTGGTTTTAATACCCCTTTAAGAATTTATCTCTCAACCTTCACTTTTTGACACACTAATAACCTTATAGTATAGTTGAGAATATCTTTTTCTTGTTAAGACACCAAGAATGATCATGAAGGTACCTATACATGTTTGTTATTCCATGATGTTAATATAATAAAAATTTATGAGATTTATCCCACAGTTCTTTCTTAATTTTTGGAATATATGGAATACATACCCTTGTATGAAATTTCAGTACACCTTATTGATCAATATTTAACTAAGGAAACTTCCCATTCATCACAACCTATATCTTCTTCTTTAAAAAAAGGATATACTCTTTGAGATTTTTTTATGTCCTCTAGTAATGATGGTTGAGAAATCATTTGGGATAGGGTTGATGTTGTTTCTTTCCTTACGATTACCATGTATAGTTTTACTAGGTATTTGATCAAAGGAACTCCTTGAATCCTTATCATTTCCATCACAACATGGTATTTCCCACTGAATGTATTTGTGACTTTGTTATATCTTCCATGGTGATAATTAATTGAACAAGAACAATCTTTAATAATTTCAAACCATCTCATCTATCTCAAGTTCCATTTCCGTTGCATGAAAATATACATCAAAATTTAGTTGTCTATGTATATATCAAATTTCTCTACATAAATATAGTTCCTCAATATCATCAGAGTATAAATAACCATATCTACCTTCTTGTCATGTATAATATATTTTTTCTATTGAGTCTTTAACTATTGAGATGCATAAGAAATCAACTTTTGATTTCTCATGTGTCTGCAACCAATCCCTTTTAGAGATGTACCAATAAAAATGATAAATCCTTATCTGATAGAGGGTAGAGTTAATATAGGTGCAGTAACCAATCTCTTTTTAAGCTCTTAGAAACATTCTTCACACTTTTTTTCTATATTAACATGGCCCCTTTTTAGTTATATTGGTTAGTGGATTAGAAATTCATGAAATGTTTTTCAGAAAACTCCTTTAATATTCATATAAACCAAGGAAACTATGCATATCAATTACTATTTTAGGATGATTCCACTCCTCCACAACCTCTATCTTGATTGGTTAAACAAATATTCCTTCATTGGTTACAATTTTCACCAAGAAAGAAACTTATTTTAATCAAAATTAACATTTTATAAACCATTAAAATAGCCTCTCCTTCCTCAGAGTTTTTTAATATAACCCTTAGATGGTTCTCATGATCCCTATTCCTTTTGGAATATATCAGAATATCATCAATAAAAACTAAAATAAATTTATCAAGGTTGTCCTTAATGACTATATTCATTAAATCCATAAATATATTAGGAACATTAGTCAAGATGAAGGGAATAACAAAAAACTCATAATTCCCATATCTTGATCAGAAGATAGTCTTTAGAATATCTTTTTTATTCACCCTCAATTGATGATAACCAAATCGATGTTCAATTTTGGAGAAGAGTTGAGCCTCATAAAGATGATCAAATAAATCATCAATCATTGGAAGAGTGTAAATTTTATTTTCAATGATCTTGTTAAGTTCTCTATAATGAATTCATATGTGCATGGATCCATCCTTCTTATTAACAAAGAGAACATGTTCTCCCCAAGGAGACACACTCAATCATATAAACCCCTGTCCAAAATTTCTTGGAACTATTTCTTTAATTCCCCTAGCTCCACATTTTCATTTCTATATGTGGTATTTGATATTATCTTGGACCCAGACATGAGTTAAATGGAGAACTCTTCCTCTCTCTTTGGGAGAGTTCGAGGTAACTCCTCAAGAAATACGTCAATGTATTCCAGAATGATGGTGTCTTTTTCTATTCATATACTTTAATTTTCTTCTTCATCTTTACTGATCATTTTCATAAATAAGGCTATGAGGGTGCTTATAAAAAATATTGGGTTGAGATAAATCTATTTTGAAAACAATTTTTGGTTGTCTAATTAAGACTATTGATATTTCCTTCTTCTATAGTTTTTCTTAGTATTATACTTTGAGATACAGTCCATCCCTAGTATAGTGTCAAATTTCAGCATGGGAATGAATACTTCATTTGCGATGAGATTGTGCTCTCCAAAGTGAATACTGTAGTTTCTCCACACTTTTGATGCTTAGATAATACCTCAAGTAGTCTTTACTAATAAATATAATTTTATGAATTATAGTATTGATTCAATATTGTTTTCAAAATTGGAGGAAATAAAGGAATGTGTAGAACAAGATTCAGAAAATTTACTTGCTAGATTTGAGAGAACAATGAGAGTACATGCCACCAAATAATTTAAAGATTCAACTTCAGCCATAATTATAGTAGAAGCATGACCATCTTCTATTAGCCTATAAAAAGGTTAATGGTGATTCCACTCCAATATCTTTATATTTAGACATCTATTAGAAAAGTTCCCAAGGTACCCAAAATTGAAAAAATAGACTTATGGTTGTGACTATACCATCTTCCCTTTTTATCAGTGTTGAGATGTTGAGACCACACCTCACTATGATAGTTTTGAGAAATATGACCATCTATTCGACACTTTTAGCATTTACCACTTTGGGGAAAGAAGTTCCCAGAATGTTCGTCCCTTTTCTTTGCATGTGGGAAGTTTCAATTTCTTTCATCCTATTATTTGATAAAAAAATCCTCCCCATGCTAGGATATATTGATATTTTCTTTTCATTATATCTATGGGACCATTGTATCTCTCTAAACTCTGGTTCAACCTTCATAGCACTTAGAACTATCTCCTCATAGCTGACATAGTCTTGATTGAATGGATTCTTATGTAGATGGGGTATTCATACACTGAATAATATATCAACTATTACATTAGGATCCATGAAAATTCTAGAGGTGTAATGAGAAAGGCTTATTAAATTCATCTCATAGATTCCCATATATATTAATTTTCCTTATGCTTTAGCTATAGTAATTCTTTCTCCATTTTCATTCACATCAAACAGGGGAAAATATTTTTTGAAAAACGTTCCACAAAACTCTTCCCACTTTTTTACATGAATATCCCTTATTGCATTCATGTTTTTAATCATTTCCGCACCTAATCAACATATCCCTATAATTGGTATAGATTTAGGTTAACTTTCTCTTATTCTAAATAACAAAGTCTATAAAATATCTTTTCTATCAATGTTATCCATTGTACAACTATCAATGGGTTGGTATATCCACTGAAAGAAGGGGGTTGTTGATGCATAAAGGACTTAGAAGAAAAGTTTTTCCATTAAAGGTGATTCTAGTCTTTTAGATTGATTCATTTTATTACTCATAACATTATTTAGTTTATTCATCACTTCCATTACAGATTCCATCAGAGGGATGTCAATGCATCGTCCATTGCACTCAACATTTATGTTGATCCTCCTATTTCTCACCATTTTCTAAAAAAATTAATCCTTAGTGAGAAATTTTTTTCTTTTAATAATATGATAATTCTTAAGGAATTTTATGTCTTAAAATATCACGCTTAAAAATTTTATTCCTTGACAATAAATAAATTTTCACTAAATCTTTCATAACAGATTATAAAAATATTGTTATTAAACAAACATATCCCCTTCTAGTGTCAAACCAGGAGTGCGGAAAGGACCATTGTTGTGAAAAAGTTCTTGTACGAGTCTAGGTCAAAGACTTGTTTTTAGTGTTTAATCCCAGATTTGTCATGACTCGTCCTCGGGGCCCGTGTCGTGACTACCCCAAGCCCGCCTTCCATAGGCCAGGGCCTGGCGACTAGCACCAAAGGTGTAAATTCCGATAACTGGGAAGGCATTGCCTTTATAAAAGTAAACAAAACACCACAGAGTACAAGCAGAAGAAAAACCCAAGTACAAAATAAAGTGATGAAAAGTAAATGGGCCAGAATACAAACCCAACTGAAAGTACAGCTACAACTGAACAAAAGTACAACAGAAAAATACAACAGCTAGATGAAAGGAAGCAGCTCCTGGGTCATCGTCCTCAGATCCTACCTGAAGGGTAGGTACAGATAGCATAGCTCCTGGATCATCCACCACGGATCCTACCTGAAGGGTAGGTACAGATAGTCTCCACAACCCTCTCGCTCATCATCCTCCTCTGAGTGTCATCTCGTCGTGAAGTCCACCTCCGAATACTGACTCGTCGTGTGGTCCACCTCCAGGTACCGTCCAGTCCTTGAACACTCGGCCTCTGTCAGCACTGCCCGCCGTCTGCAACTAACACAACGAGGTGCAGTCATAGCCCGTGCAGGGGTGAGTATAATGATACTCAGTAGGGACCCCGAGACCCTCAAGGTCTCACTAAAACAAACAAGGATAACCACAAAGAAGATCTCAATAGATAACCTCTACTTAGGTATATGCCCATGCATATACCTAAGTTATCAAGTAACCCATCTCAATCACGAGGAAAACACCAAGATCATGAAATCAACGGATAACCACTACCCAGGTATATGCCCATACATATACCTAAGTTATCAAGTGACCCATCTCAATCTTGAGGTAAACACAAGGGTCAAAAGTCTCAGCTCAAACTAGGATTTTCATTATCGAAACTGTAACTGCTGAAGAGCCCCGTCTCTGGAGTGTACAATGGTCCTTTCATGACTCCGACGTACTGCTCACTAACCTAAGACTGCTTAGGTACTCTTCCTATCGAGTACTGTGGGCCAGCCACCCAAACACAGTAGTGCTTCCCGCCGGGGTATGCCACCCAAACACAGTAGTGCACACCCCCTAGTAGCCTGCAGAGGTATTCTCTAGATGAGTACCATGGGTCTGCACTGTCACACAGATAGTTCTCCATCTTCCATGGGTATCCACCCAAACAAAGTAGTGCTCCGTCCATTGGGCTAGTCGACTCACTTGAAGTCGATTCGGTCAAGCAGTCGTCAGGTCTCAGTCGGCTACACGGTCTCCGTACTCCGTACGCTCGTCTCCGGGAGTGTCCACTCCATGAGCTATAGGTCGATACTCCAAGTATCTCAAAGTCCCATGAATAATTATCTCAAAGGACCGCCTCGTCATAGGGGTCTCAACGCAATAGACGGCGCGTCAATCGGACGCCCGGTCTGTGAGTTATTAGCCTTTTCGTCCCAGGGTCCCGGTTGGTTTCGTGTGCGAACCAACCCATCCATATCTCAACTGTACCCCGAACTATCATAGGGTATACTCATAGGGACCGTTTCTCAACGTGATCATCAACGCCACTGATGGTTCGTCAAACGGACTTCCGGTCTGAAAGATATCAGATTTTCCGTTCCAGGGACCCGGTTGGATTTCGGGTACAATCCAACTCGGTCATACCCCAATTGCATCCAAACCTCGGGTGAAGTAAGCTAAAAGTTCCGTCTCATCAAGAGGAATCCAACAAAGTCGACGGCACGTCAATCAGACATCCGGAGCTCAAGATATAAGCGTTTTCGCTCTGAGGGCCCGGTTGGTTTCGTATCCGAACCAACCCGACTGAACCCAACGTACTCCGAAACATTGAGTGTAATATTCTGAAATGACAGTCTCAATCCAAGGATCGCATCGCAACTGACGGTGCATCGATCGGAGGTCTGTAGCCCAAGATATAGGAAAAATACCGAAAGGGGTCCGAAAACGGGGGGTCGGGGCCCGGACCGACCCGACCCAACCCCCCCCCGGGTCATCCCGAACCGGGTCGCCCTGACCCGGGTCCGGGTCCGACCCGGCTGGGTGCGACCCGGCGGGGTCGGACCCGGACCCGGGTCGGGTCGACCCCGGGGGGGTTGGGCCGGGTCGGTCCGGGCCCAGACCCCCCGTTTTCGAACCCCTTCGTTATTTTGCCTATATCATGGGATAAGGACCTCTGATCAATGCACCGTCAGTTGCGATGAGATCCTTGGATTGAGACGGTCGTTTTGGTATATTACACTCAAGGTTTCGGAGTACGTTGGGTTCGGCTGGGTTGGTTCGGATACGAAACCAACCGGGCCCTCGGAGCGGAAACGCTTATATCTTGAGCTTCGGACGTCTGATTGACGTGCCGTTGACTTTGTTGGATTACTCTTGATGAGACAAAACTTTTGGATTATTTCGCCCGAGGTTTGGATGCATTTGGACTATGGCCGAGTTGGATTGTACCTGAAATCCAACCGGGCCCCTGAAACGGAAAAGCTGATATCTTTCAGACCGGACATCTGTTTGACGAACCGTCAGCGGCGTTGGTGATCACGTTGAGAAATGGTCCCTATGAGTATACCCTATGAGAGTTAGGGGTACAGTTGAGATATGGATGGGTTGGTTCGCACACGAAACCAACTGGGTCCCTGGGACGAAAAGACTAATAACTCACAGACCAGGCGTCCGATTGACGCGCCATCTATTGCGTTGAGACCCCTATGACGAAGCGATCCTTTGAGATACTTATTCATGGGACTTTGAGATACTTGGAGTATTGACCTATAGCTTGTGGAGCGGACCCTCCCGGAGATGAGCGTACAGAGTATGGAGACCGTGTAGCTGACTGAGACCTGATGACTGCTTGACCGACTCGACTTGGAGTGAGTCGACTATCCCAGTGGACGGAGCACTACTTTGTTTGGGTGCAGACCCATGGCAGACGGAGCACTACCTGTGTGACAGTGCAGACTCGCGGTACTCATCCGGAGAGTACCTCTGTAGGCTACTAGGGGGTGTGCACTACTGTGTTTGAGTGGCATACCCTGGCGGGAAGCACTACTGTTTTTGGGTGGGTGGCCCACGGTACTCGACAGGAGGAGTACCTCAGCAGTCTTAGGTTAGTGAGGAGTACCTCGGAGTCGTGACAGGACCACTGTACACTCCAGAGATGGGGCTCTTCAGTAGTTATGGTTTCGATAATGAAAATCTTGGTTTGAGCGGAGACTTTTGACCCTTGTGTTTACCTCATGATTGATCTAGGTCACTTGATAACTTAGGTATATGTATGGGCATATACATGGGTAGTGGTTATCCGTTGATTTCATGATCTTGGTGTTTTCCTCATGATTGAGATGGGTTACTTTATAACTTAGGTATATGCATGGGAATATACCTTAGTATAGGTTATCTATTGAGATCTTCTTTGTGGTTATCCTTGTTTGTTTTAGTGAGACCTTGAGGGTCTCGGGGTCCCAACTGAGTATTGTTATACTCACCCCTACACGGGCTATGCCCGTACCTTTTTTTGTTGGTTGCAGACGACGGGCAGTGCTGACGAAGGCCGAATGTTCGAGGATTGGATGGTACCTGGAGGTTGACCACACGACGAGTCAGTATCCGGAGGTGGAATTAACGACGAGATGACACTCGGAGGAGGCTGACGGGCGAGAGGGTTGTGGAGACTATCTGTACCTACCCTTCAGGTAGGATCTGTGGTGGACGATCCAGGAGCTGGGCTATCTGTACCTACCCTTCAGGTAGGATCCAAGGACGATGACCCAGGAGCTTCTTCCTTTCTTATAGCTGTTGTCTTTTTCTGTTGTACTTTTGTTCAGTTGTAGTTGTACTTTCAATTGAGTTTGTATTCTGGCCCATTTACTTTTCAGCACTTTCTTTTGTACTTAGTGTTTTACTTCCGCTTGTACTCTGTGGTGTTTTGTTTACTTTTATAAAGGCAATTCCTTCCCAGTTATCGGAATTTATGCCTTTGGTGGTAGTCGCCAGCCCCTGGCCTATGGAAGGTGGGCTTGGGGTAGTCACGACACGGGCCCTGAGGACGGGTCATTAAAAATTGGTATCAAAGGAGTCTGTTCTACCGCAGAACTTATAAATCTGATATTTTCTTTCTATGAAGCAATACTGTTAAGGGTACCGAGTATGGTCTTCATTTCAAGGAGTCCAGTGTTGATGCGGGTGGCCGACGTATCCATACACTAGGACCCTGACAACTGATTTCTGACTTTGTGCACGAAAACACTGATTGTGTGTGTGTTTAAAAAAGTTTTTAAAAGTCAGATCTAAACAAGTAATCTCAAACCAAGTCAGCTCACCAGATATAAATGTTTGACCTTGTCACGTTGTTTCTTTCAGGATGCCTTTTCACGGACGGCCATCTAGAGCCCAGAGGGATGTGCGTACTAACAGCCTGTCGAGCGATGATGCTTCGTTACAGGGCCCTCTTGCAGTTGAGGCACCAGCGGAGGAACCAGCGGTACTACCATACGTTGGGCCACCGATTCCACCAGCCCCAGCAGTAGGCGATTCACGCCACTTGAGCGCACTGCACGAGTTCCAGCGCCAGAGGCCAACTAGGTTCTGGGGAGAGATGGACCCACAGGCGGCTGAGGTTTGGCTGGAGGCAGTGGTGAAAGTCTTCAGGCTAGTGGGGACGCCTACAGACTTCATGGTGATCTTTGTTGCCAACCTTCTTCAGGCAGTAGGACGCAGGTGGTGGATCAACATGTTCCAGTTTTGCGACGGGATGACCTTCACATGGGAAGACTTCGAGACCTTCTTCAAGGTGGAGTTTATGCCAATAGCTCTACACCCCGAGCGTGTACAGGAGCTTCTGCCTTTGCCGTAGGGTTTTAAATCAGTAGTCGAGTCATCTGTGGGCAGTAGATAGATGATGCAGAGGTCCAGGAAGACCAGACCAGCAGTTGGATGATCTCGGGTTTTATGATCGGTGGTGCGGGGCACCCGGGGTTGGGTCAGAGCCAAGCGTGCCAAAAACGGACAGTTTTTCTCCTGCGGCAGGAAGGGTCACCTGGCACGTCACTATCCGACTCCTCGCATAGTTGATCCGTAGGCATTGGAGGAGCCACCGAGATAGAAGTAGCGGTGGGTGCTTGAGCAACAGCCAAGCAGTGGACAAGGCAGTAGAGCTCCGGGATCAGGTGGACAGGAGAGGAACTAGTGGATACGTCCCTTGTACTTCTAGTTCCATGTTTCTGTTGTATTCGTGTCTTTGTACTATGAGCTGCAATAATAAAAAGACACTTATCTTGGTGATGTTTGCTTTCCTGTCCTTTTGTTTTGTTGATACTGAGTGGTCCCGGTTAAGACTATTGACTTGACCCTCACTTTCGAGTTTTCTACTAGAGGAGACCCAGTGACCTAACACTGATGCCGACAATGTGACTCGACCCTTGGAGGTGAGAGTGACAGTTGGATCTCTTGGTAATAACGTCGAGGCCTTACGACGTCATCCATGGCATGAATACATCATTCATGTCAGTATTGACTATATTAGGAAATGGACATGGTTCATCCAGGGGATGAGACCGAGTTTCTCTTTTCGGAAAAGGAGAAATTTTAGCAGCTCTTTCAGATCATAGGCAAAGAAGGTGCAGATACTCCAGGAGCAGATGAAGACTGCACAGTGCAGTAGAAAGAGGAAACTAACGCCAGTCTTAGAGACTCGGGCGTGTTAAATGTTTCAAGAAGTGGAAGCTTTAAGGATAGATGAGTCTGCGAAGCAGCGGACGTGGAGGCAGAGCTAGGAGAGCCGCATGTGGTGGTTTACGTTTTAACATGCTACAACCACCCGCATTAGTTGTCCCCGCCAGGCTCAGGGAGCTGGAGGGCAGGGGAAGAGAGTAGCCGCTTGCGGTCAGGGAGAGTGACCCAGTGGCTCTAAGAATGATTCAAGGGATAGTCTGTATCCACTACTAGCTGCCGTAGTAACAAACGTCGATATGAATCATTCCTTACTTCCACAAATCTTGTCCCAGACCTAGAGTTTCCGGTAAGCCGTATACTTGACCCTCACATCTGGAGATACCATGGGAGGAGACTCGATAATCACACTTACGCCGAAAGTGTGGTCATACCCTCGAGGCGAGAGTTTCGGTTGGAATCTCTTGGTGGCAGCATCGAGGTCTTACGAAGTTGGTTTGAGTATGGAATGGGAAATCACAGTTCATACACAGATTGACGGTATTAGGCAAAAAGGTTATGGTTTAACTACGACGTCGGAATGGGTTTTCCTTGATCGACGAAAAAGGAAACCCCAGGCAGCACATGGTAACTCATGCATAGGAGGGTGCGACCGATCACTCTTGAGTCGGTCAAACTTTCCCTCATGGCAGCAGTCGTTTTGAGTTCTATTTCTAAACAGGTATTGGAGACCTCTGGAGTTTGAGGATGACGATCACGTCCTTATACGGGTCTCGCCTCGATGAGGTTTACGGAGATGTGGCCAAGGCGGCAAGTTATCTCCAAGGTTCAGCGGACCTTCTTAGGTCCTCAGCTGGGTAGGCGGGGGGGTTTACCGCTTGACCCATCCACCTCAGTTGCACCAGGTGCACAACGACTTCCACGTATCTCAACTGAAGAGATACGTGCGTGATCCTTCACATATCATCGACCATGGGGAGCTGGACGATGGCGATGGGGTGTCTTTCATGGAGGTTTCAGTGGAGATCGAGGATATACAAGAGCAGATCCTATGAGGATGGTCGATTCCTCAGGTGCGCTTTCACTGGCAGTACGGGAACCTCTAGGTGAGCACATGGGAGCGGAAGGCTCAGATGCATGCTCAGTACCACTTTTGTATCCCTAGTGTGTGCTAAAGCTTTACGAGGACGTAAATCCCTGAGGTGGGAGTAGTGTAAAGACCCGAAAATTTCAAGGGAATTTTTTTCTTAATTTTCTTTGGAATTTTACAAGAACGCAGTTTCTGACGGAACCTGATTCCGAGGCCCTGTGTGCCTAGAATCATTTTCCGAAGTTTATCTCGGGTACGTTCAGTGAACGAACGAGCGGGTTCTTCTAACTTTTGAACCGGTGCTCGGAATTGAAATCTGAGGGCACCGATGAACTCGCAGCTCTGGTAATTGCTTAAAAACACCTTTTCTGGAGTTGCGTTTTCTCAGGTGTGGTTTTTAATTTTTGGGGTTAAGTTAAGAAATAAAATAAAAGTGGTGCGATACTTTATTTTATTTTCCTCAAAGCTGGCTTAACCTAAGTTAAGCGGATTAGATGGGACCCACAATATCCTACCCACTTGGTAGGATATTTTGTGAGGTGGGACCCACACGAGCCCCACCATTTCTTTCCCTCTAAGTAACGCACCCGCAACCCCCCTCTTTAATGAAAGTCAACCGTGAGTTTTTCTGGTTAAGAAATGCCTCATTAAATTGGGCGGTTAAATCGTTACAATTAATTCATTGAATTAATTGTTCATTTCGTTTCTTTTGAAATTCAAACGTGTCATTTGCGTTAATAAAATAAGATAAATCATATTTTATTTCTGTTGGAACTTATGGCATGGAGGGGATTTGGAGGAAAGCGTTCTTCTTCGATGAAGAACGCGAAGAACGCGAAGAACGCTCCGACCTCCGATGAAGAACGCCAAACCCTCGGAGATCGACTATGTGACACCGTGTACTGCGACGTCAATAATGCTTCTTCCGCGACGCTCCTTCTGTGACATTTCTTTCGCGACGATCCTTCTCTTCCGCGACGATCCTCTTCTTCCGCGACGGTTAATTCCGCGACGAACTCACGTTCGACGACAACGTTGAGGTAGGGAATTATGTTTGAGAATGATTTTATTCCCTTGATTTCTTTCATTCTAAAGAAAAAAATGAACACGGATCAACTTATTACCTAGTTGATCCGTGCACGTTTTCCTTGCGGGCTGGGAATAATCTGTTGTGGGGAAAAACTTTTTGGGTTGATTCTCTTTTGTTCATGAAATTTTTTTGTTGTTCTTCGTCTTTTGGGCCGCTTGTTACCAAATTAACGGGAGGAGGTCGGACCGCCCGAACATGGCCAACACTCCTCTCCCTTTGTTGTTTCTATTTTTTGCGGCACGAACAAAGGCAGTACAGTGCAACGGCACCGTACGGACACGAGAAAGAACGCGGCAAAGAAGCGCATCGCCGTTGTGCCGCGCCGTTGAGGCTGAACGAAACCGCGACCGGAGTCGGGGCCGCGGAGGCGATTGAAGACTCCGCTGGTTGCTTGTTGTGCGCGGATTGACGGGCGATGACAAACGAGGCCGCAAGTTAATTTTTGAAGCCTCTGCATTGAAGGACGGGTCCCGGGAGGACCATTGGCGAAGACGGTGCGTTTTTCCGACCACCGGAACTCGTCCGGTGGTCCGCGGAGCAGGCCGTCGGGAGGAGCCACCGTGGCTGAAGCCACCGCGGCAAGGCATGGTCCTGCGACCACGCGGGACCGGTGGGGGACGGGACGCGGCCGGCTGCTGCGTCCCCTGGCAAGGGCGACCCCACGCGGGGCCGCGACACCTTCATGCGGGGGCAGCGCGCCCCCCGCCCGCGGCTCGGCCGTAACGGCCGAGCCGACCCACTGGCCACCCAACCAGCGCCAGCCGGGTCGCACCCAGGCCGGGTCGGACCCGGACCCGGGTCAGGTCAACCCGGTTCGGGATGACCCAGGGGGGTTGGGCCGGGTCGGTCCGGGCCCAGACCCCCCGTTTTCAGACCCCTTTCGGTCTTTTGCCTATATCTTGGGATACCGACCTCCGATCGATGCACCTTCAGTTGAAATGTGATCCTTGGATCGAGGCAGTCGTTTCGGTATATTACACTCAAGGTTTCGAAGTACGTTGGGTTCAGCCGGGTTGGTTCAGATACGAAACCAACTGGGCCCTTGGAGCAGAAATGCTTATATCTTGAGCTCCGGACGTCTGATTGACGTGCCGTCGACTTTGTTGGATTCCTATTGATGAGATGGAACTTTTGGCTTACTCCGATCGAGGTTTGGATGCCGTCGGAGTGTGGTCGGGTTGGTTCGCTCACGAAACCAACCGGGCCCCTGAAACGAAAAAGCCAATAACTCACAAATCGGGCGTCTGATTGACGCGTCGTCTGTCTCGTTGAATTCCTCATGATGAGACAGAACTTTTGGCTTACTTCACCTGAGGTTTGGATGTAGTCGGAGTATGGCCGAGTTGGATTGTACCCGAAATCCAACCGGGCCCCTGGAACGGAAAAGCTGATATCGTTCAGACCGGACGTCCATTTGACGAACCGTCAGCGGCGTTGGTGATCACGTTGAGAAACGGTCCCTATGAGTATACTCTATGAGAGTTCGGGGTACAGTTGAGATATGGCTGGGTTGGTTCGCACACGAAACCAACCGGGCCCTTGAGACGAAAAGACTAATAACTCACAGACCGGGCGTCCGATTGACGCGCCGTCTGTTGCATTGAGACCCCTATAACGAGGCGGTCCTTTGAGATGCTTCTTCATGGTACTTTGAGATACTTGGATTATCGACCTATAGCTCGTGGAGCGGACCCTCCCGGAGACGAGCGTACGGAGTACGGAGACCGTGTAGCCAACTGAGACCTGACGACTGCTTGACCGACTCGACTTGGAGTGAGTCGACTAGCCTAGTGGACAGAGAACTACTTTGTTTGGGTACAGACTCATGGTAGATGGAGCACTACCTGTGTGACAGTGCAGACCCACGGTACTCATCCGGAGATTACCTCTTCAGGCTACTAGGGGGTGTGCACTACTGTGTTTGGGTGGCATACCTCAGCGGGAAGCACTGCTGTGTTTGGGTGGCTGGCCCGTGGTACTCGACAGGAGGTGTACCTCAGCAGTCTTAGGTTAGTGAGAAGTACCTCGGAGTCGTGACAGGACCACTGTACACTCCAGATATGGGGCTCTTCAGCAGTTATAGTTTCAATAATGAAAATCCTGGTTTGAGCTGAGACTTTTGACCCTTGTGTTTACCTCATGATTGAGATGGGTCCCTTGATAACTTAGGTATATGTATGGGCATATACCTGGGTAGTGGTTATCCGTTGATTTCATGATCTTGGTGTTTTCCTCATGATTGAGATGGGTTACTTGATAACTTAGATATATGCATGGGCATATACCTAAGTAGAGGTTATCTGCTGAGATCTTCTTTGTGGTTATCCTTGTTTGTTTTAGTGAGACCTTGAGGGTATCAGGGTCCCTACTGAGTATCGTTATACTCACCCATGCACGGGCTATGCCCGCACCTCGTTGTGTTGCTTGCAGACGACGGGCAGTGCTAACGGAGGCCGAGTGTTCGAGGACTGGACGGTACCTGGAGGTGGACCACATGACGAGTCTGTATCCGGAGGTGGACTTTATGGCGAGATGACACTCGGAGGAGGTTGATGGGCGAGAGGGTTGTGGAGACTATCTGTACCTACCCTTCAGGTAGGATCCGTGGTGGACGATCCAAGAGCTGCGCTATCTGTACCTACCCTTCAGGTAGGATCTGAGGACGATGACCCAGGAGCTGCTTCCTTTCTTCTAGCTGTTGTCTTTTTCTGTTGTACTTTTGTTCATTTTTAGCTGTACTTTTTGTTGGGTTTGTATTCTGGCCCATTTACTTTTCAGCACTTTCTTTTTTATTTAGTTTTTTACTTCTGCTTGTACTATGTGGTGTTTTGTTTACTTTTATAAAAGCAATGCCTTCCCAGTTATTGGAATTTACGCCTTTGGTGCTAGTCGCCAGCCCCTGGCCTATAGAAGGTGGGCTTGGGGTAGTCACGAAACGGGCCTCGAGGACGGGTCGTGACAAGATATATCTGTTATAGAGTTACATCCACTTGTTCATATATAGATAAGGATTTATTTTCTCAGAAACCAATTACTTAATACTTCTCAAAAAAACCAAGAATTTTTCCTTTATATTAACTTTTCCCTATGTTTATTACTAATGTTTGGAATTCATAATTTTCACATTTACCTAAACCATTACTTGACAACAAATTTGGCATCCCACATTCTTATTATAGAACTTTTAATTTTCATGGTACAAAGAAAGAATATTTTAAAGATTATTTTCATAGAAATAATGTAAAGCATACATGAAAACATATAAAATTCTTCCTATCCACATAAAAGGATACATCTTAATTTAATACTAAGTACATTTACTACATATCATAACCTGGGGATATACATCAAAGGAAAGGGTGAGCATAATGCCTAGTAAGGGAAAGTAAGGGAAATAGTTTACATGTGCCCATAAGAAATATGAATAAGAACTTTAAGAATATCATAAAGGTATGAGTAAAGAAAAAATGGGAATATCATAATAATAAAACATGAATCATAACATGGAAATGTGCAGAAAACATTTAAATGAGATATTCATAAGCATATTACAAAGGATTTCCACTACGTTTTTGTAAAAATTACCAAGTTTATTCAAAAAGGTATCATAAAACATGTCATCTCAAGAGAATAAATTATTTACCCAGTACATTGTATCACTATTAGGGAAAACAATTAATATGACTTAATTTCATGTGATCCACATAGGTCAAAATAAATAATTTCCTAAATATCCCTTTGAGAATAAAAGAATAGAGTTTCATATTAAAATCATGACGTTTCAAATGTCCCTAAAAACATGATCTTTTTGTCATTTTCATCCCATGAAAAAGGTATATGAGTTTCATGTATGTGAACACTAGAATAAAATAATTCATTTTTACATCAAATTTAATACCCTTGTAATAGAAATAGTCATGGTTATTCACAAAAATAAAATAAAATAGAATTTCTTGAGGAGAAGAGGGAAATTTTGAGAAGTAAATTTGAAAACATAACATATATAAAATGAGGTATTGAAAAAAAGGTTAAAAGAGAGGGGAAAAGGGTCTAACATTGATAAAGTATAACATTGAAATAACGGTATAAATAAAATAGTAATAAAAGATAGTAATAATTTATATTATAAGACATATACAAAAAGAGGTTCTTGAATTGAAGAGAAATAAGGATAATTCAATTACCTTGAACAGTTACTCCTAAGACATGATGATTGAAGACTTGGGGGATTTAGTACACATTAAGAGGACACCGTGGTAGGTAAAAATACCATAAATTCATGTAGTATAGATTCAGAGTTAACAAAAATGTATAAATGTGTGGTTATTTATTTCTAAATAGAGGATTTGTTTATTAATTTTGAAATATAGGCCTTAGAAACCTTGGTTGTGGAAAATGAAAAACCATGGAATTTCCCATGGTATTTCCACATTTTTTGGACACATGGGTCATATTTTATGTTATTTTAATCCACAAGTGTCTAACATTACTCCATATTATTTCTTTTGGTAGGGAAAAGTAATTTTTTTAATGTTAAAGATTCCATTTAATAGTTTGAAAAGTAAATTATATTTTTGGAAATAGATTAAAATCCATTAAACTACTTTATAACAATAAAATAACATATTTTAGGTTGTGAATTGTTGTTTTTAGTTATTAAAAAGTTATGAATTCATTAAACATACCTAATAACTTAAAATGTATTTTTACTATTCAGGAAAAAATAAATTGTAACACCCCAAGATTTCATAGTGTGTTACTTCTTCAAAATAATTCAATAACATTCACTACACGCAACACTGAGTTCAAGCGCACCATGACTTACCAAACAAGCCATTCAAAAGAGTTTATGAATAGTATTAACTAAATTTTGAACATTATATAATCCTTGTAATTTTAGAATCCAAATTATGAGTTTCTTAGACATAATGTAAGAACAAATTCATTTTTTTCTGATAAAATAAGTAATTTTAAAAAATGCACTTTTATCAACTTTAAATAATGAACCATTTTAAATCCAATATTTTAAACTTTTATATATTCAATTTGACACAATAAATTTATTCTTTAGAATGGGGACATCAGAAATTTACAATGTAAAACCCCAAGCTTCCACGGTACGCTTTGTTGTACCCCTCTCTCTTGGATTTTAATGATCACAATCACTCTCATCGTGTTCGAACTTGTTTTCAAGTGTTTTGATGCTAGGAAAAAGGTTTCCCAGGAGTTGGCCTAAGAAGGCTGATAGTGGACTCTCTGAGTCCACCGGCCAACCGGTTCTTGCCCACCAGCCAGCCGGAGGACCCATGCAGTAGGCTTTCCCACTGCCTGGTGACACCGGCCAACCGGTGGATGACCACCGGCCAGTCGGTGGAACCCAGACAGAAAGCCTGCTCTGTCTAGACCACCGGCCAGCCGGGAGCTCAGCACCGGCCAGCCGGTGGACCACTGGCCAACTGGTGAGACACCACCGGCCAGCCGGTGTGCCCAGTCAAACTAGCCGTTGGACCACCGGCCAACTGGTGAGACACCACCGGCCAGCCGGTGTGCCCAGTCAAACTAGCCGTTGGGCTTTTACCAGACTTGTACTTTTGACCCCCAACGGCTCTGGAAGCCCTCCAACGACCATATTGAAGTGTTTATGGGTATTTATCCTATAAATAAGAAACCATGGATGCCGGGAACACACCCGAAACATATTTTGATGTCTTGACGCTCTAACGACAAATCTCCAAGGCCTCTTGTGATCCATTGCCATCCTTGAAGCTTGAGCTCCCTCTCCATCAGTTGCTCTCACACTTTTGGCGCTCAAGGCTTCCGTATGTTTGTATTATTTTATTTGTTTAGTTCTTCATTGGGTTTGGATTAAAACAAACCTCTCATTTCCATTCTTTCTTTCAATTGGATTTCTTGCTACAACCATAATAAAAAAGCAAGCTGTATGAAGGTGTTCTAGCCTACCTTAAAACGGATAGTGGGTTTCTTGCTACAACCATAATAAAAAAGCAAGTTGTACGAAGGTGTTCTAGCCTACCTTAAAACGGCTAGTGGGTTTCTTGCTACAACCATTAAAAAGCAATCTGACGTATTAATCTCTCAATGGTTCTTGTTGGGAGCGGAGACGTAGGCTTGGGAATTAAGCCGAACTCCGTTATCAAATTGTGTCTTGCCTTTTTTATTTCCGCTGCATTGATAATTGTTTTAAATTGTTAATTATTTTTGAAAAGGCAATTCACCCCCCCCCCCCCTCTTTCCATCCTCTAC
This sequence comes from Viscum album, assembly GCA_963277665.1. Lineage (NCBI taxonomy): Eukaryota > Viridiplantae > Streptophyta > Magnoliopsida > Santalales > Viscaceae > Viscum > Viscum album. The sequence goes on along the minus strand of OY728129.1, from coordinate 1,418,183,855 downwards.
AACCCAACATTTGGTATCAGAGGAGGCGTTTTTGTAATACCTTAACCGGTTACAAACTTAAGATCCTTAGTGATGGCTAATTCCTCGCATGCTCCCGAAGGGTATTCTATGACTCGGGCTCCATTCTTTGATGGAACCGATTACACTTATTGGAAAACTCGCATGATTACTTTTCTAAGAAGCATTGGTTATCCTATCTATAGGATTGTAATGCATGGCTATACTTTATCTAACAAGGATGAGTCTAAGTGGACCCCCGAAGACATTGCCAATTTTGAGCTTGATGGAAAATCCATGAATGCTCTTCATTGTGGGCTAGACCGTAATGAATTCAACCGTGTTTCTACTTTCTCCTCTTCTTATGAAATTTGGAAACTTTTAGAAGTAACCCATGAGGGCACTAACAAAGTCAAAGACACTAGATTAGACATGTATCGCCAAGATTTTGAAAGTTTCACCATGCACCCACACGAATCAATTACTGAAATGTTTACTCATTTTACTGACGTTTGTAATGGAATAAAATCTCTTGGGGAGGATGTTTCTGTAGAAATGATGGTCAAGAAGATTCTTTGGGTCCTACCAAGCTCATGGGCACCAAAGGTGACTGCAATTCAATAATCAAAAGATGTCAAGAAAATGCCGGTTGAAGAGCTCATTGGATCACTCATGACCTGCGAGATCACCATGAAGAGGCAAGCCGATAAAGAAGGTAAAACCTTCAAGGAGAAAAAGAACATTGCTTTCAAAGCAAAGGAAAAAAGCTCCTCCGCTGATAGCGAATCCGAGATTGCTCAACTAGCAATAAAAATGAGCAAATTCATGAAGAAAAAGAAGAACTTTCGAAGGGCACGAAAGGAAGAGCCCAAAGCGGAGAATGAAGTTACATGCTTTGAATGTGGAAAGAAAGGCCACATCAAACCGGAGTTCTCCATTTTTAAGAAAGGGGTAAAAGTAAAGAAAAACAAGAAGGCTTTCAAAGCATCCTCATGGAGTGCAAGTGATGACTCCATGTCTTCAAGCGACTCAAGCGATGAAGGTGAACAATGCCTAATGGAATTTGATGAGGTATCTTCTTCCGACTCCTCTTCCTCATCTTCCTCTTTCAATAATGACATGTCCTATGAAGATCTTCAAAATGCGAGAGATCAATTAGAGGAAGGTTTTCACGAACTTACCTCTAAATTTATGGCTTTGAAAAAGAAAAATAAAATTCTCATTTCTGAAAAAGAACAACTTCTCAAAAAGAATGAGGAACTTACCCTTAAGATCCAAGATATTCCAAATGTTGATTCTTTGAATTCAACCATTAAAGATCTAAGGGAGTCTCTTTCCAAGTTCACCCACGGTGAACAAAATTTGACCAAATCACTAGGTTCTCAGCGTCCGGCTAGAACAACACATGGACTTGGCTTTAACAAACAAGCCACTTCTTCTAGAGAACCCACTACTTTTGTAAGGGGGAGCTCTCAATATAAATTTTTTAATTATTGTAAAAAGACCGGGCACATGATTTATGAGTGTGATTGTAAAAATGCAAGGTATGGCAGCCCCAAAACCATTACCTACTCGGATGAGTATTTTAGATGGCAAACCTCTAGAAAAATATGGGTTGAAAAGTCTCTTTTAGCTAATCTTTCCGGACCCAAACTTATATGGGTACCAAAGTCTATTCTCTCTTAATTTTGTAGGATAAACGCCAAAGAAGTAGGACTTCGAAAGGCTCGTGGTATCTCAACAGTGGATGCTCGAGGCACATGTGTGGCGATCCCTCTGAGTTCAACTCCCTTGAAGAATTCGATGGAGGATACGTCACCTTCGGTGACAATTCAAAAAGCAAGATCGTCGAAATAGGTACCATTGGATTTGGTAGCACCTCTTTAATTAAAGATGTTTTATTTGTTAAAGGTTTAAAACATAATCTAATTAGCATTAGTCAACTTTGTGATAGTGGTTTTTCGGTGAATTTTCAAAATGATTTATGCAATGTGTTTGATTTTCAAAACAAATTGATATTTTCTGCTTCCCGTTTTCAAAATGTTTACATTATTGATTTAAAGTCTTTAGCTAGCCAAAATTTTAAATGTTTAAGTGCTCTTGACAATGAGTCTTTGCTTTGGCATAGAAGGTTGGGTCATTGTAGCTCTCATTCACTTCTAAATATTAATAAGAACAAGCTCATCTGTGACCTTCCTAAACATAAGTTTAAGAAAGATTTGATTTGTGAGCCATGCCAATTTGGCAAGCAACACAAGTCTTCTTTAAAATCTAAGAAGGAAGTGTCCACTTCAAAATCTCTTGAGCTCCTTCATCTTGATCTTTTTGGTCCTACCCCTGTAGCAAGTCTAGGTGGAAAATCCTATACCTTTGTCCTAGTAGATTACTTTTCTCGTTTCACTTGGGTTTTCTTTTTAGCTCATAAAAATGAAGCTTGTAGAACCTTTTTGAAATTCTCTAGGAAAGTAGAAAACGAAAAAGGATATAAAATTATATCGCTCCGTAGTGACCATGGAGGTGAATTTGAGAACAAAGAATTCGATGAATTGTGTTCCTCTCAAGGATACAATCACACCTTCTCTTCCCCTAGGACTCCACAACAAAATGGAGTGGTTGAAAGGAGAAACCGAACTCTCCAAGAAATTGCTCGAACCCTCCTTAGTGAATTCAACCTCCCTCAATTTTTCTGGGGCGAGGCAGTTAACACTGCTTGTTATACTACCAATAGAGTCCTTGTAAGACCCCTTCTTAAGAAAACCCCCTATGAACTTTGGAAAGGCAAATTTCCCAAAGTTGGTTATTTTAAAGTGTTTGGTTGTAAATGCTTTATCCTTAACACAAAAGATAACCTTGGGAAATTTGATGTCAAATCCGATGAAGGTATTTTTCTTGGGTACTCCAACTCAAGAAAAGCCTATCGTGTCTTCAACAAACGTTCAAAAACCGTCGAAGAATCATCTCATGTCAAGTTTGATGAAAATCTTCCAAAACCCCATCCGATCATTGAAGATGTTGAAGATAAGCTTGATAAACTTGAATTAAATGATTCCTCTTCTCCTCTCAAGGAGGATGATGATCATGAACCTTCTTCACCTTCTTTGCCTTCCACCTTGCCTAAGGTTTGGAAACCTTCTAGAGACCATCCTTTAGAAAATGTTATAGGTGATCTTCAAGCCGGTACTCAAACTAGAAGATCAATCCTCAACGAGGTTGAACATCAAGCCTTCATTTCTCACCTAGAGCCTCAAACCATTAATGATGCCATTAATGATGAGAATTGGGTTCTTGCAATGCAAGATGAACTAAATCAATTCTCTAGAAATGATGTTTGGACTCTTGTTGAAAGACCCAATGATCATCCAATTAATGGCACTAAATGGGTTTTTAGGAACAAACTTGATGATCAAGGAAATATAACCCGGAACAAGGCTCTCCTAGTAGCTAAGGGCTATAATCAAGAAGAAGGAATTGATTATTGTGAAACCTTTGCGCCCGTTGCTAGATTGGAATCCATTAGGATCTTGTTGGCTTTCACCGCCCACTTAAATTTCAAACTTTTTCAAATGGATGTTAAAAGTGCCTTTTTAAATGGTTTTATTTCAGAAAAAATCTTTGTCGAACAACCTCCCGGTTTTGAAGATCCAAAATTTCCAAATCATGTTTTTAAATTAACCAAGGCTCTATATGGATTAAAGCAAGCCCCTCGGGCTTGGTATGAGCGGTTAACAAAATTCCTTTTAGAAAATGATTTTAAAATGGGTCAAGCTGATTGTACCATCTTTTTAAAACACACTTCAAAAGATCTTTTAATCATCCAAATCTATGTCGATGACGTTATCTTTGGTTCTACCAAAGAATCACTTTGTACTGATTTTTCAGATTTAATGAGAAAAGAATTTTAAATGAGCTTTATGGGGGAATTGAAAATTTTTCTCGGTTTTCAAATATTTCAAAATTCAAAAGGTATTTTTCTAAGCCAAGGCAAATACACAAACGAGCTCTTAAGTCATTTTGGTATGGATCAAGTAAAAAAAATTAGTACCCCCATGAGTACTTCCTGTAAGCTTACGTTAGATGAAGTCAGGAAACCGGTTGATAACAAGCTTTATAGGAGTATGATCGGGAGTCTACTTTACCTAACTGCGACCCGTCCTGACATCATGTTCAGTGTTTTCCTTTGTGCTCATTTTCAAGACAATCCCAAAGAATCTCATTTTAAATCGGTCAAAAGGATTTTTAGGTATTTAAGAGGATCCAAAAACATTGGTTTATTTTATCCTTCTAATACTTCTTTCGAACTTTCATCATATTCGGATGCTGATTTTGGCGGATGTCAATTAGATCGAAAGAGTACTAGTGGAACCTGTCATCTGCTAGGCAAGTCCCTTGTATCGTGGAGTAGCAAGAAGCAAAACTGTGTTACTCTTTCTACTGTCGAGGCCGAGTACGTAGCCGCTGGGAATTGTTGTGCCCAAATTATTTGGATGCAGCACACTCTCTTGGATTATGTCCTTTCCTACGATCATGTCCCTATTCGGTGTGACAACACTAGTGCCATTAGTATTTCTAAGAATCCAATACAACACTCTAGAACAAAGCATATAGACTTAAGGCATCATTTCCTTCGTGACCATTTTCAAAAAGGGGATATCACTTTGGACTTCATTTCTACTGATTTCCAATTAGCTGATATTTTTACCAAACCGCTCCCGGTTGAACGTTTGGATTTTATTAAGGGGGATTTAGGAATGATTCGTCAATGAGCACTATTAAATATTTAACTCTTTTTTATTTTAATTCTATTTTTTTTGTTTATCTAATTTCTTCTCATTTTTTTTCTTTTTCCCTCCTATTTTGATAATCCCAAAGGGTGAGAAATTTCTCTATTTACTAGTTTCATATTTCAATTGATTAAAGTGCTCTTTTTAAAAGTTCAATTTTTTTTAAAAACCGGTAAGTTATTCATTTGTTCCTTTTTAAAAAATGACCTATGGTTACAATTTCAAAATGACTCATTCTCTTTAGATTAAGATCATTTTCAATACATGGTACATCTCTTCAATTTATTTTTTTTGAAATGATATCTAATATATTTTTACGTCCAAAATTGTTTATTTAAGTTTTCAATTGGCATATCCTTTTTTAGGATTTCTCTTTTGTGATTGTGATCATCAAAATAGGGGGAGATTGTTGTACCCCTCTCTCTTGGATTTTAATGATCACAATCACTCTCATCGTGTTCTAACTTGTTTTCAAGTGTTTTGATGCTAGGAAAAAGGTTGCCCAGGAGTTGGCCCAAGAAGGCTGATAGTGGACTCTCTGAGTCCACCGGCCAACCGGTGGATTCCCACCGACCAGCCGGTATGGGCACCGGCCAACCGGTTCTTGCCCACCGGCCAGCCGGAGGACCCAGGTAGTAGGCTTGCCCACTGCCTGGTGACACCGGCCAACCGGTGGATGACCACCGGCCAGCCGGTGGAACCCAGACAGAAAGCCTGCTCTGTCTGGACCACCGGCCAGCCGGGAGCTCAGCACCGGCCAGCCGGTGGACCACCGGCCAACTGGTGAGACACCACCGGCCAGCCGGTGTGCCCAGTCAAACTAGCCATTGGACCACCGGCCAACTGGTGAGACACCACCGGCCAGCCGGTGTGCCCAGTCAAACTAGTCGTTGGGCTTTGACCAGACTTGTACTTTTGACCCCCAACAGCTCCGGAAGCCCTCCAACGGCCATATTGAAGTGTTTATGGGTATTTCTCCAATAAATAAGAAACCATGGATGCTGGGAACACACCCGAAACATATTTTGATGTCTTGACGCTCTAACGAAAAATCTCCAAGGCCTCTTGTGATCTATTGCCATCCTTGAAGCTTGAGCTCCCTCTCCATCAGCTGCTCTCACACTTTTGGCGCTCAAGGCTTCCGTGTGTTTGTATTATTTTATTTGTTTAGTTCTTCATTGGGTTTGGATTAAAACAAACCTCTCATTTCCATTCTTTCTTTCAATTGGGTTTCTTTCTACAACCATAATAAAAAAGCAAGCTGTATGAAGGTGTTCTAGCCTACCTTAAAACGGCTAGTGGGTTTCTTGCTACAACCATAATAAAAAAGAAAGTTGTACGAAGGTGTTCTAGCCTACCTTAAAACGGCTAGTGGGTTTCTTGCTACAACCATTAAAAAGCAAGATGACGTATTAATCTCTCAATGGTTCTTTTTGGGAGCGGAGACGTAGGCTTGGGAATTAAGCCGAACTCCGTTATCAAATTGTGTCTTGCCTTTTTTATTTCCGCTGCATTGATAATTGTTTTAAATTGTTAATTATTTTTGAAAAGGAAATTCACCCCCCCCCTCTTGCCATCCTCTACGACCCAACACGCTTCTCTTTGAATAATACAACAGCGTGTGTTGTACGCAACTTCAAGATTCTAACACGCCGTGACCAATCAAAGTAGCCGTTATGAATAGTAATACCCACTTTTTAAAATTTTATAGATTTTACCTTTCAAAATGGAATTCATTTTTGGATTCGGAATATCTAAATTATCCTAGGATGAAATTTTGGTACTTTTTGGATAACTTTTATATTTTGATGAATAGTGAAAATTACTAAATTTTTATTAAAAACAACTTTTTTAATCGAAATAATTAATAGTGATAAATTATAAATTTGAGTGGTTTTAATGTATATTTAGAATATATTTTTACCATTTAATACAATGTTGGTCATTGGACATAATTTCCAAGTTAAACCGGACATAAAAAAGCGTCAATCTTTTAATAGTTATTATCTCTTAAAAACACGCTTTTTGTTTTAACGATGAGAATTAATTTTAAATTCATTTCTTCCACTTCTGTGTTTTGAATTTGGAAAAATGAATTCCATATTTGGAATCAGGATTTCCAAATTTTGTAAATAGGTAACTTTAATTTTTATACATTTTGAATAATTACTTCAGTAAATATTTTATTTACCATGGTTAAAGGGTAAATCAGGTAAATAAGGGTAAAACAATATTATTATAATAATAATAAATTACACTAAAACATGTCTTAACCTTATTGGTTGATACATGTCCGACCTTGGGAATATTTGGGTCGATTTTGGGACCCCATGGAGCTACTTGTAGGTGATAAGGACACTTTATATTAATTAAGTTAAAATAGATACAAAAAAGTCATAAGCATATATCTTTTAGAAAACCAATTTTTACATAGGGTTATATATGTTGAAATTTCGACTATAAATATTCATTATAAATATAAAAATATTTCCTACATATGTAACGCCCCGACCCCAGTTACCCAGAGTCGGTTCATTATTACATAACATTGGCATGATCACAAGAAAGATCAAATCTCGAAAGACCGATTGGTTTAGTAGCGTTGGAAACACTAGATATATTCATAAGTTTTACATTACATCATAAAATGAAAAACTACTACAACAACATAATGTTTCCACAATCCACACTATTAACCCCTCATAAAATCCCTGCAGGTCATTCATAACTTACTTCTTCACATCCTGGGAAAAATAAAACATAGAAAAGGGGTGAGCTCAAATGCCCAGTAAGGATAACAATATAGCGGAAACTTTCATAAATAAGAATAAACATTTAAGGCAATGTATAACTAAAACAAAACCCTTTTAAATATGAACTTTCAACATGGTATGGAATAAATAAAATGAAATAATGCCATTTACTTATTCACATGGATATTCTACTAATCGAATAATCACATGCAAAAATCAATAACCACTTTCATAATGTTGGAATGCATAATGCCAGACTATCATAACCACATAGCCAAGGCCTCGTGCCAAGACTACAAATAAGATTTTGTCAAGGCCTTGTTCCAAGACACTAGTTTGTCTCATGAGACCTACCGATGCATCGAGGAGCTATAGCAGGCTCCACCCGTCACATATTAAGTCCAATGCATTCCCATATGAAAAGGTTTAAGCATAACATAAACATTCATATTAAAACTAGCATATGAAATGTCAATACTTTCACCATAAACTATGAATGGTATAAAAATAGCACATCCACAGTCAAACATATCACAAAACCTTCAATACAATATAGAAGTTTTGTATCATAATAAATCAACTTCAAATAATCTTAAAATCCATCAAAGGATGTTGACATAGATGAAATCAAAATTCTTTTTAAAGAAATATCTCCTTTTATTTTGAAATAATTTAAGATCCATATAAAATAAAACATTTTCTTTGAAAATATTCTTATAAGCTTGTAAGGGAATCTTTGAAGATTTTATAACGGCGGAAAATAGCCGCACCCGCCATATAAGTTAAAAAAACATTCTTACCTTAATTCTGTCGAAAAGGTTAAAAAGGACCTTGTTTTGAAAACGACCGAAAGATTCCTTTATAAACCACTTATAAAATTCAAAAAGGGTATAAATTACTTTAACTCATATTCTAGTAAATAGTAAAAATGTTTTGAAATTCATTTTTAAGAAACATGGATGTGGATGATAAAGAGATCCCAGTAGATTATTACGTATAAACAACCTTGGATAATGAAGAGGTTGTAAAGTAAACCCTTACCTTGTACTTTTCCTTAGTTGGGGTAGGTTAACCTCCTGTATAATGGTGAAATAGTTGTTATTAAATTATACAAGAATCATATATAATAATATGATATCATATATGATCTTTTAACATTGATTTGTTAATAATATCTTAGAATTATCGTCGTTTCGGGAGTTAACTTACTCATTTTCTTTTATATGTTTTGTTACATAAGCCATGGTTGTTGTATCTTATTCATATCCAGAATGATATCTAGTCCTTAAACATCATTTTTAAATCATCACATGATAATTATACTTTAATGGATACGATGGAGAATGAATCTCATCGCGTTCGTGGAGACGGTAGTCCGTACGTACGCACGAGCGACAATATCATTCTTTTGATATTAAAATAATATATAAATGGATGGTATATCATATATACAGAATCATTAACATGTTATATTTATTATTTACATGAGTTACACATCATTATTATACCCATCCAAATAATATTATATTGAATAACAATTACACCACGACGTGGAGACGGTAGTCCGTACGTACGAACGTATGGTGACATGTTATTCAAAGGGTGGATAGAATACTGAATATGGTTGTACCATATTTATAATAACATCACAGTATATGTGAGATACTGGAGTTATTATTTTAGAATGGTAAGAACAAAGGAAGAAGAAGTGGAAGAAGAAATGAACTTGGAGAAGGGTGGTGAAATCATTACCTCTTCTTCGGGTTCTTCCTTTTGATTTGATCAAAAGGGCTCCTTAGGTTGGCTTTCTGATCAAACTAAGGCCTCTAGGTTGTAGTGAGGGATGTTGGGAGAGTATTTGGGCAGAGTTTGGACGAACCAAAAGGCTTTGAAGGTGTGAAGAAATGAGAAGGAGGAGTGCCCTTTTATAAGAGGGGTGAGGGGCACCTTTGGAAAAGCTAGAAATATTAATTTATAATAAATTCATATTCGGTTTCTAATGGCTCCAAAGCTTATTATTCAAAGGTTAAGGTGGGGATAGGTCGAAAACCACTCAACCAATAGAATTTAGACAGGTTTGGGTACTTATATTAACCTTATCTTTAAGTATTAACTCTAAGTTAATTAGTTTCACTTTTACAATGTCTCTTTGTATTTTTATATAATATGGTTAATAAACTTACTATATACATCCAAGAGACCCCCAAGTGGTACATTAATGATGTACCTATCATTATATAAGTCTCTTCGCCGAACCTTAGATTTTTAGGAATTTAATATCAATTAAGAATATAATATTTGTTTTAAGAACTCTTTTATGTCAATTTTGACACTATTCAATAGTTGATTTTTTTGAAACTTATAACAGATTGATTACTTCAAAAAAAGTCAATTAAATCAATCCTAATATATCATATTATCCTAGAAAATTAGTTTAATTCATTAAAAGTTTCATATTATATTTATTTGGGTATTTATAATATCAATTATTTTAATTTTTCACTATTATAGTAATTACTGCATCATCATTGTGTCATAAATAAAATAAATTATTTAATGTCTAAAAATTATAAATAAAATATCATTATGTAGGAAATCGTTTTAGCTTTCTAATGAATATTTATAATCTAAAATCCAACATATATAACCCTATGTAACAATTGTTTTTCTAAAAGATATATGCTTGTGTCATTTTTGTATTCATTTTAACTTAATTAAAATAAAGTGTCATTATCACTTACAAGTGGATCCATGGGGTCCCAAAATAGACCCAAAGATTCCCATGGTCGACCATGTATCAATCAATAGGGTTAAGACACGTTTTAGGGTAATTTAGTATTATTATAATATTATTTTTTAACCCTTATTTACCGGATTTACCCTTAACCATGGTAAATAAAATATTTACCGCAGTAATTATTCAAAATGTCTAAAAATAAAAGTTACCTATGTACACAATTTGAACATCCTGATTCCAAATATGGAATCCATTTTCCTAAATTCAAAACACAGAAGTGGCAGAAATTAATTTAAAATTAATTCCCGCTGTCAAAACAAAAAGCGTGTTTTTAAGAGATAATAACTATCAAAAGATTGACACTCGTTTATGTTCGGTTTAATTGTAAAATTATGTCCAATGACCAACATTATATTAAATGGTAAAAATATATTCTAAATATACTTTAAAACCACTCAAATTCATAATTTATCACTATTAATTATTTTGATTAAAAATGTTGTTTTTAATTAAAACTTAGTAATTTTCACTATTCATCAAAATATGAAAGTTATCCGAAATGTACCAAAATTTCACCTTAGGCTAAATTCGATATTACGAATCCAAAAATGAAGTCCATTTTCAAATATAAAATATATATAATTTCAAAAAGTAGGTATTACTATTCATAACGGCTAGTTTGATTAGTTATGGTGTGTTAGAACTCGGTGTTGCGTACAACACACGCTATCACATTATTCAAAGAGAAGCGTACCGTAGAAGCTTGGGGTGTTACATTCTCCCCTCCTTCAAATAATTGCGTCCTCGCAATTTCTAGGGTATTACTGCATAAAAATACTCGGGTGGTTCTTCATCATAAGTTCCTCGGGTTCCCACGTTGCCTCTTCCATCTTATGGTTTCTCCACAAAACTTTTACCAGACGCGTCGTCCGGTTTCTCAGCACTTGTTCTCTCGTATCAAGAATCTTGACGGGCTCTTCGCAATAAGACAGATCGGGTTCCAGTTCTAATTCCTCATAGGTGAGTACATGCATCGGATCAGGCATGTATTTCCTCAATAGAGATACGTGGAACACATCGTGAACTTTGGAGAGACTTGGCGGCATTGCCAATCGGTAAGCTACAACCCCAATTCGTTCTATAATTTCGAAAGGTCCGATGTACCTGGGACTCAATTTACCTTTCTTACCAAAACGTATGACTCCCTTCCACGGAGATACCTTCAGAAAAACATGATCACCGACTTGAAATTCCAAATCCTTCCTTCGATTATCGGCATAGCTCTTCTGCCTACTTTGAGCTGCTTTGATGTGATTTTGGATTACTTTCACCTTTTCCACCGTTTCCTCCACCAGTTCTGGGCCTACAAGTTTTCTTTCACCAATGTCATCCCAACAGGTTGGTGTACGACATCTCTTTCCGTATAACGCTTCATATGGTGCCATCTGAATACTCGAATGGAAGCTATTGTTATAGGAAAATTCTACCAAAGGTAAATATTGATCCCACATACCCTGAAAGTCAAGTGAGCAAGATCTCAACATGTCTTCTAAGGTTTGAATAGTCCGTTCTGATTGTCCGTCTGTCTGAGGGTGGTAAGCAGTGCTCAAATGAAGTTCAGTATCCAGGGATTTCTGAAGACTTTTCCAGAATCTTGAAGTAAAACGGGGATCACGATCAGAAACAATCGATAGGGGTACTCCATGAAGTCTCACAACTTCATTAATATATAGTCTTGCTAGACGTTCCAGGGGTAGATCTTCTCTTATAGCAAGAAAATGTGCTGTCTTGGTAAGACGATCAACAATAACCCATATTGCATCATTCCTTCTAGGAGTCTTTGGTAGCCCCATGACAAAGTCCATCGTAACATTGTCCCATTTCCACTCCGGTATGGGAAGAGGTTGCATGACTCCTCCAGGCTGTTGCCTTACAGCTTTCACTTGTTGACAAACCATACATCTTGACACAAAATCAGCAATCTCCCTCTTCATGTTGTCCCACCAAAAATGTTCCTTCAAATCTCTATACATTTTGGTGCTCCCAGGGTGTATAGAGAAATTGGAACTATGAGCATCATCCAGCAATTCCCTTTTTAGATCAGGTATATTGGGAACACAAAGTCTCTTCCCGAATTTCAAAATTCCATCTTCATACACAAAGTCTCTCAATCTCCCATCATTCACAGCTTTAATCTTCTTTTGGAATTCTTCATCATCGGTCTGAGAACTCTTAATCCTTTCTAGTAAAGATGGTTTGGCAACCATTTGAAAAAGCATTGATGTTTCACCTTCCCTGGTTATTCCCATGTCCATCTTCACTAGATCCATGAAAATTGGATCCCTTTCAATTCTCATATTGTTCAAAACTCCATGGTCTTTTCTACTCAAAGCATCTGCCACCTTGTTTGCCTTCCCTGGGTGGTAGTGTATCGTACAATCATAATCCTTGAGTAATTCAAGCCATCTCCTTTGTCTCATGTTGAGTTCTTTTTGTGAGAAAATATACTTCAAACTCTTGTGATCAGTATAAATCTCACATTTTTCACCATAGAGGTAGTGCCTCCATATCTTCAAAGCAAAGATCACTGCTGCTAACTCGAGATCATGAGTAGGATAGTTTTGTTCATGAATTTTCAACTGTCGTGATGCATAGGCAATAACTCTATCATTCTGCATAAGGACATAGCCAAGTCCTTTCTTCGATGCATCACTATAAATAACGAACCCATCATTCCCCGATGGTAGAGTCAATATAGGAGCATTGACTAATCTTCTCTTCAGTTCTTCGAAACATTCTTCACACTCTTTTGTCCAAACAAATTTAACCCCTTTACGTGTGAGCTTCGTTAATGGGTTAGCCAATCGGGCAAAATTCTGGACGAAACGTCGATAATAACCTGCCAAACCAATAAAACTATGTACCTCAGTTATACTCGTAGGTGCTGGCCATTCTTGGATTGCCTTGGTCTTAGAAGGATCAACAGAGATTCCATATTTAGAGACAATATGGCCAAGAAAAGAAATCTCCTGAAGCCAGAATTCACACTTGCTAAACTTCCCATATAATTCATGCCTCCTCAGAGTCTTCAAGATAATGCGCAAGTGATTTTCATGATCTTCGTAGGTTTTGGAGTATACCAAGATATCATCAATAAATACCACCACAAATTCATCGAGATACTCCTTGAAAACTCTATTCATTAGATCCATGAATACATAGGGTGCATTAGTCAATCCAAACGGCATTACAGTAAACTCGTAATGCCCGTACCTGGTTCGAAATGCTGTTTTCGGAATGTCTTCCTTCTTCACACACAACTGATGGTATCCAGATCGAAGGTCAATCTTTGAAAAGTATTGAGCTCCATGCAGTTGGTCAAATAAATCATCAATACGAGGTAGGGGATACTTGTTCTTTATCGTTATAGCATTGATCTCCCTGTAGTTGATACATAACCTCATAGATCCATCTTTCTTTTTAACAAAAAGAACAGGGGCTCCCCATGGAGAAACACTAGGGCGAATAAATCCCTTATTACTCAATTCCTCTAGTTGTTTCTTTAGTTCGAATAACTCTACAGTGGACATTCTATAAGGGGTCTTCGATATAGGCCTTGATCCAGGAATCAAATCAATAGAAAACTCAACTTCTCGTTCTGGAGGATGTCCAGGTAAATCTTCCGGAAATACATCTACAAATTCTTTCACAACAGGTACATCCTCTATTTGAACATTCCTTTCCTCACCGACAGTTATTTCATTCTCTTCCTCCCCAATAATTGAATTATGTTGAGCTACTGGGGGTGGATCTAAATAAGAATTAGGTGGTGACGATTCTGCTCTAAAAATAAGGTGCTCCTTATCATTATCATCAAGAATCGTAACCTCTTTCTTCTTACAATAAATCTTCGCATCATAGTCCGAAAGCCAGTCCATACCGAGGATTATATCAAACTCAATCATAGGTATGACGATGAAATCAGCAGATAAAGAAAATTTATGTGCTCTAATGGGGACTGATTCACAAAACTTTGTTGCAACGATACTTCCCTTAGGAGTTTTAACTGAAAACTCCCTTATTAAATCAAATTGGAAATATCTAATTTTCTTAGCAAACTGGGAAGATATGAAACAATGCGATGATCCAGAATCAAATAATGCATTTGATAAACTTGAGGAAACCATTAAATTACCTGCCACCACGTCTTTCGGAGCTTCTACCTCAGCAGTAGTGATAGCATAAGCCTGGCCTTGATCCCTTGGCCTTTTCTGAGGTAAGTTCTCCTGACGCTTAGGACAGGCATTTGCATAATGCCCCATCTCCCTGCAATTATAGCACTGAACGTTGGTAGCTTCCTTCTTCCCCTTGAAATCATGAGCTTGGTGGCCTTTTTCACCACACTTGTAACAGACTCCCATTCCCTTCAAGCAAGTACCAGGATGTTTCTTCCCGCATTTACCACAAGATGGATATTCAACCTTTCCCTTCTTCCCCTTATTTCCATTCCCAGATTGATCAGCAGGTCTCTTCTTCTCTTTCTTTGCTTTAAAGTCATAAGACTTAGATAATTCCTTTTCGGTCTTGATAGCACATGAGACAATGTCTTCGTACGATGAAAAGGATTGTGAGACTAACGCTCGACGGAGAAATGGTTTTAACCCATCAAAGAAACGATCAATCTTACTTCTTGGGTTACGAATATAATCACCAGCGTACATCTCTAACCTTGTAAAGTTAGCCTCATACTTTGTGACATTCTCATCCTCCTTTTGTCTCAGACTCAGAAATTGCCTTTCCATATCTGCTCGATGGTCGCGAGGGAAGTATTTTTCTAAAAACAGATCTTTGAACTCCCTCCATTCCATATTTGATACTTCATCATCTTCCTTCGTATTTTGAATCAATGACCACCATTGATCAGCATCTCCAGTGAGGCGGTAAACTGCCATGATAACTTTTTCCCTTTCACTGCTCCCCAAAGCCTGAAATATTTTCTCTAGGGAAAATATTCATTGCTCAGCTACTAAGGGATTTGTATTCCCATTGAACGTTGGTGGTTGTTGCCTCATGAATCGATCTAACATTGATCCTCCACGTTGCGGATCAGGGTGCTCCATACGGGTAAGGTTATTATTCATAACCTGAGTAAGTTGTCCCAGTATGGTGATTAGCTGATCAGCACCAGTTGCATCACCAACCCCACTATAATTATCTTGAGCAGGAGGGAAATCCCTACATGGAGTGCGTGCATTGATACAGTTTCCATTTCTTCCACTAGGCGCCATTTCTAAACAATGGCATAAACTAGATCAATTTATGAATCAAAATACATAATCCCATACTTATAAAACACTTAACATAAATTGAACTATTTATGGATATAATCCATAATCATAAGAATGTTTTCTTTGAGGAAGTATATACTCATAATCCCTTCAAAATTATTTGTAAAGAAAATGAGAGTTATCCTCAGCATATCCCCCGGGAGTGTCGTAACCAAGAGTGCAGCAAGGCCCGTTGTCGTGCACCAGTTCCCGTTCGAGTCTAGCTCAAAGCGGTGTTTTCGGGTTTTACCCCTAGGTACATCTGTGCCAGAGCTGCCTCTACCTGCTCGTATCCAGACAGGGATGTATTGCTTGGAAAACTCACAAAATCTCTACAATACCAAAATTCTAGGAAGTTCTTCTATACTAATCCTCAAAGTTCATCTTAGGTCTACGTTCTCTAATCAGAGTTTATCTAAATCTAGCTTCCAAGGTTTGTACTAAACTTCCTCTGATACCAACTGTAACGCCCCGACCCCAGTTACCCAGAGTCGGTGCATTATTACATAACATTGGAATGATCACAAGAAAGATCAAATCTCGAAAGACCGATTGGTTTAGTAGCCTTGGAAACACTAGATATATTCATAAGTTTTACATTACATCATAAAATGAAAAACTACTACAACAACATAATGTTTCCACAATCCACACTATTAACCCCTCATAAAATCCCTGCAGGTCATTCATAACTTACTTCTTCACATCCTGGGAAAAATAAAACATAGAAAAGGGGTGAGCTCAAATGCCCAGTAAGGATAACAATATAGCGGAAACTTTCATAAATAAGAATAAACATTTAAGGCAATGTATAACTAAAACAAAACCATTTTAAATATGAACTTTCAACATGGTATGGCATAAATAAAATGAAATAATTCCATTTACTTATTCACATGGATATTCTACTAATCGAATAATCACATGCAAAAATCAATAACCACTTTCATAATGTTGGAATGCATAATGCCAGACTATCATAACCACATAGCCAAGGCCTCGTGCCAAGACTACAAATAAGATTTTGTTAAGGCCTTGTGCCAAGATACTAGTTTGTCTCATGAGACCTACCGATGCATCGAGGAGCTATAGCGGGCTCCACCCGTCACATATTAAGTCCAATGCATTCCCATATGAAAAGGTTTAAACATAACATAAACATTCATATTAAAACTAGCATATGAAATGTCAATACTTTCACCATAAACTATGAATGGTATAAAAATAGCACATCCACAGTCAAACATATCACAAAACCTTCAATACAATATAGAAGTTTTGTATCATAATAAATCAACTTCAAATAATCTTAAAATCCATCAAAGGATGTTGACATAGATGAAATCAAAATTCTTTTTAAAGAAATATCTCCTTTTATTTTGAAATAACTTAAGATCCATATAAAATAAAACATTTTATTTGAAAATATTCTTATAATCTTGTAAGGGAAGATTTGAAGATTTTATAACGGCGGAAAATAGCCGCACCCGCCGTATAAGTTAAAAAAACATTCTTACCTTAATTCTGTCGAAAAGGTTAAAAAGGACCTTGTTTTGAAAACGACCGAAAGATTCCTTTATAAACCACTTATAAAAGTCAAAAAGGGTATAAATGACTTTAACTCATATTCTAGTAAATAGTAAAAATGTTTTGAAATTCATTTTTAAGAAACATGGATGTGGATGATAAAGAGATCCCAGTAGATTATTACGTATAAACAACCTTGGATAATGAAGAGGTTGTAAAGTAAACCCTTACCTTGTACTTTTCCTTGGTTGGGGTAGGTTAACCTCCTGTATAATGGTGAAATATTTTTTATTAAATTATACAAGAATCATATATAATAATATGATATCATATATGATCTTTTAACATTGATTTGTTAATAATATCTTAGAATTATCGTCGTTTCGGGAGTTAACTTACTCATTTTATTTTATATGTTTTGTTACATAAGTCATGGTTGTTGTATCTTATTCATATCCAGAATGATATCTAGTCCTTAAACATCATTTTTAAATCATCAAATGATAATTATACTTGAATGGATACGATGGAGAATGAATCTCATCGCGTTCGTGGAGACGGTAGTCCGTACGTACGCACGAGCGACAATATCATTCTTTTGATATTAAAATAATATATAAATGGATGGTATATCATATATACAGAATCATTAACATGTTATATTTATTATTTACATGAGTTACACATCATTATTATACCCATCCAAATAATATTATATTGAATAACAATTACACCACGACGTGGAGACGGTAGTCCGTACGTACGCACGTATGGTGACATGTTATTCAAAGGGTGGATAGAATACTGAATATGGTTGTACCATATTTATAATAACATCACAGTATATGTGAGATACTGGAGTTATTATTTTAGAATGGTAAGAACAAAGGAAGAAGAAGTGGAAGAAGAAATGAACTTGGAGAAGGGTGGTGAAATCATTACCTCTTCTTCGGGTTCTTCCTTTTGATTTGATCAAAAGGGCTCCTTAGGTTGGCTTTCTGATCAAACTAAGGCCTCTAGGTTGTAGTGAGGGATGTTGGGAGAGTATATGGTCAGAGTTTGGCCGAACCAAAAGGCTTTGAAGGTGTGAAGAAATGAGAAGGAGGAGTGCCCTTTTATAAGAGGGGTGAGGGGCACCTTTGGAAAAGCTAGAAATATTAATTTATAATAAATTCATATTCGGTTTCTAATGGCTCCAAAGCTTATTATTCAAAGTTTAAGGTGGGGATAGGTCGAAAACCACTCAACAAATAGAATTTAGACAGGTTTGGGTACTTATATTAACCTTATCTTTAAGTATTAACTCTAAGTTAATTAGTTTCACTTTTACAATGTCTCTTTGTATTTTTATATAATATGGTTAATAAACTTACTATATACATCCAAGCGACCCCCAAGTGGTACATTAATGATGGACCTATCATGATATAAGTCTCTTGGCCGAACCTTAGATTTTTAGGAATTTAATATCAATTAAGAATATAATATTTGTTTTAAGAACTCTTTTATGTCAATTTTGACACTATTCAATAGTTGATTTTTGTGAAACTCATAACAGATTGATTACTTCAAACAAAGTCAATTAAATCAATCCTAATATATCATATTATCCTATAAAATTATTTTAATTCATTAAAAGTTTCATATTATATTTATTTGGGTATTTATAATATCAATTATTTTAATTTTTCACTATTATAGTAATTACTGCATCATCATTGTGTCATAAATAAAATAAATTATTTAATGTCTAAAAATTATAAATAAAATATAATTATGTAGGAAATATTTTTAGCTTTCTAATGAATATTTATAATCTAAAATCCAACATATATAACCCTATGTAACAATTGTTTTTCTAAATGATATATGCTTGTGTCATTTTTGTATTCATTTTAACTTAATTAAAATAAAGTGTCATTATCACTTACAAGTGGATCCATGGGGTCCCAAAATAGACCCAAAGATTCCCATGGTCGACCATGTATCAATAAATAGGGTTAAGACACGTTTTAGGGTAATTTAGTATTATTATAATATTATTTTTTAACCCTTATTTACCGGATTTACCCTTAACCATGGTAAATAAAATATTTACCGCAGTAATTATTCAAAATGTCTAAAAATAAAAGTTACCTATTTACACAATTTGAACATCCTGATTCCAAATATGGAATCCATTTTCCTAAATTCAAAACACAGAAGTGGCAGAAATTAATTTAAAATTAATTCCCGCTGTCAAAACAAAAAGCGTGTTTTTAAGAGATAATAACTATCAAAAGATTGACACTCGTTTATGTTCGGTTTAATTGTAAAATTATGTCCAATGACCAAAATTATATTAAATGGTAAAAATATATTCTAAATATACTTTAAAACCACTCAAATTCATAATTTATCACTATTAATTATTTTGATTAAAAAAGTTGTTTTTAATTAAAACTTAGTAATTTTCACTATTCATCAAAATATGAAAGTTATCCGAAATGTACCAAAATTTCACCTTAGGCTAAATTCGATATTCCGAATCCAAAAATGAAGTCCATTTTCAAATATAAAATATATATAATTTCAAAAAGTAGGTATTACTATTCATAACGGCTAGTTTGATTAGTTATGGTGTGTTAGAACTCGGTGTTGCGTACAACACACGCTATCACATTATTCAAAGAGAAGCATACCGTAGAAGCTTGGGGTGTTACAACATAATTGTATTTTACTTATAATTTTTATACATTAAATAAATTAATTTATTTATGACATAATGATGATGCAGAAATTACCATATTAATGAAAGATTAAGATAATTTATATTATAAATATCCAAATAAATTTAATTTGAGACTTTTTACAAATTTAAATAATTTTCAAGGTTAATATGACATATTAGGATAACTTATATAAATTTTTTTTGAAGTAATAATGTTGTTATGAATTTATAAAAAACAAAATACCCAATAGTGTCAAAATTGACATAAAAGAGTTTTTAAAACATATATTATATTATTAATTGATATTCAATTCCTAAAAATATAAGGTTAGTCCAAGATACTTATATTATGATAGGGGTATCATTACTGGACCACATGAGGGTCACATGGAGGTATATAGTAAGTTTATTAACTATATAATATAAAAATACAAAGTGACATGGTAAGTGTCAAACTAATTAACTAAGAGCCAAAACTAAAAGATAAAGTTAATATAATGACCCAAATCTGACTAAATTCTATTGGTTGAGTGGTTTTCGACCCATACCCACCTTAACCTTTAAATAATTCACTTTGGAGCCATTAGAAAACGAAAATTAATTTATTATAAAATAATATTTTTAGATTTTCCTAAGGTGTCCCTCCTCCCCCTTATAAAAGGACACCACATCTAACCAATTATCCACACCTTCAAAGCCTTTTCATTCTTCCAAACCCTACCCAAATACTCTCTCAACCTACCTCACTTCAACATAGAGTCCATATTTTGATCATAATTCCAACCTAAGGAGCCCTTTTGATCAAATCAAAAAGAAGAACCCGAAGAAGAGGTAATGTTTTCTCCACCCTTTTTCAAGTTCATTTCTTCTTCAACTTCTTCTTTCCTTGTTATTCCCATTCTAAAATAATAACTCTAGTATCTTCTATATATTTATATGTTATTATAAATATGGTACAACCATATTCAGTAGTCTATCCATCCTATGAATGACATGTCACCATACATGCGTACGTACGGCTTACCATCTCCACGTCGTGCTGTAATTGTTATTCAAAACATTATTATTTGTATGGGTATAATAATGATGTGTAATTAATGTAAATAATAAATATAACATGATAATTATTTTTTATATATTATATAACATCCAATCATATATTATTTTAATATCAAAAGAATGATATTGTCGCTCGTGCGTACGTACAGACTACCGCCTCCACGAACGCGATGAGATTCATTCTCCATCGTATCCATTAAAGTATAATTCTCATTTGATGATTAAAAATAATTTTTAAGGACTTGATATAATTTTGGATATTAATAAGATAAAAATTATCCATAAAAAAACAGCTTATGTAAAAAAACATGTAAAAGAAAACGAGTAAGTTAACACCAGAAACGATGATAATACTAAGACATTATTAACAAAGAAATGCTAAAAGATCATATATGATATCATATTAAGGTATATGATTCCTTTATTAATTAATAACAATTATTTCACCATTATACAGGAGGTTAACCTACCATTAACCAAGGAAAAGTACAAGGTAAGGGTTATTTCACAATCTCTTCATTATTTGAGGTTGTTTATACGTAAATATCCACTGGGACCTCTTTATCATCCACATCCATGTTTCTGAAAAATGAATTTCAAAACATTCTTACTATTTTTCAGAATATGGTTTAAAGTCATTTATACCATTTTTTGACTTTTATAAAATGTTTATAAAGGAATATTTCCATCGTTTTCCAAATAAGGTCCTTTTTAACCTTTTCAACAAAATTAAGGTAAGAATGTTTTTTAACTTATACAGAGGGTGCGGCTATTTTCTGCCATTATAATATCATCAAAGCTTTCCTTACAAGATTATAAGAATATTTTCAAAATAAATATTTTCTTTATGTGACTCTTAAATGATTTCAAAATATAAAGAGATATGTCTCTCTAAAAAAAAATTTTGATTTCATCAATGTCAACATCCTTTGATGGATTTTAAGTTTATTTGAAGTTGATTTATTATGATACAAAACTTCCATATTGTATTAAAGTTTCTATGATATGTTTGACTGTGGATGTGCTATTTTTATACCATTCATTACTTATGGTTAAAGTATTGACATTTAGTATGATAGTTTTAATACGAATTTTTATGATATGTTTAAACCTTTTCATATGAGGAATGTATTGGACTTAGTAAGTGACGGGGGGAGCCCGCTATAGCTCCTCGATGCATCGGTAGGTCTCATGATACAACTAGACGTGGAATTGGCCGAGGCCCTTTCTCAATTTGATTTATTGTTTTGGCCGAGGCCTTAATCATTTTAGAAGTCTTGGATGAGTCCTTGAAAAAATGTTTCAGAATGTACGGCATTATACATTCCCTCATTATGGAAATAATATTGATGGTTCATGTGGTCATTAGACAAGTAGAATACCCATGATTATGTTTTATTATGGCATTATTTACTCATCTCATGTTCTTTCCATAAAAGTATTCATGTATGTTATTGGTAAGGTCATGTGGTTTCAATTATTTTCCATGCTTAATATTTATGTCATTTTCCACTGTATTACACACCCTTACTGAGCATTTGAGCTCACCCCTTTCAATGTTTTAATTTTTCCTAGGATATGAAGAAGTTAGTTATGAGTGACCTGCGGGAATAATCAAGGAGGCTTGGACATTTTTAATGAAATATATTTGTGTTGTATTTCTCTTCAAGATGTAAAGTTGAACATATGTATGAATCTTGTTTCCAATAATACTAAACTGATCGGTCTTTCGAGACATGATTTCCTTGTGATCATGCCAATGTTATGTAATAATGCACCGACTCTGGGTAACTATGGTCAGGGCATTACAGTTGGTATCAGAGGAAGTTTAGTACAAACCTTGGAAATTAGATTTAGATAAACTCTGATTAGAGAACATAGCCCTAAGATAGACTTTGAGGATTAGTATAGAAGAACTTCCTAGAATTTTGGTATTGTAGAGATTTTGTGAGTTTTCTGAGAAATACATCCCTGTCTAGATACAAGAAGGTAGAGGCAGCTCTGGAACAGATGTACCTAGGTGTAAAACCCGAAAACACCGCATTGAGCTAGACTCAAATGGGAAATGGTGCACGAGAAAGGGCCTTGGTGCACTCTTGGTTATGACACTCTCAGGGGATATGCTTATGGTAATTCTCATTTTTTGCAAACTATTATGAAGGGTTATGAGTATATACTTCCTCAAATAATTTTTTTTATTATTATTGATTATATCCATACACTATTCAATTTGCGTTAGGTATTTTACACATTTGGAATTATTCATTGCAATTCATAAATTGGCCTAGTTTATGCTGTTGTATAGAAATGGCACCCAGTAGAAGGAATGTGAACTCCAGTAATAAGTATGATCCAAAGAGTAAGAAGGATCATATATTTCATGTTATTAAGCCATCATTTAGAATGGAAAAAGTCTCCCATGTATTATCATCATATGAAGAAATAGTTTCATGCTTTGATAAGTTAAGTAAATATTTCTCTGAGTCCTGTGGCTTTGAAGGTAAGTAAGAGAAGAAAAGGATGGAAGAGAGAAATATGGACAAAGGGAAGAGGGAAAAGAAGAATTTTCCCATATTTGATAACTTTGGGAAGAAACACCCTGGAACTTTCTTGAAAGGAATGGGTGTTTGTTATAAGTGTGGAGGAAAAGGACACCACGTTTTTTATTGTGAGGGTAATAAAAAGTTTTCAAATGTACAATGATTCATCTGCAAGGAGTGGAGACACTATGTGAATTAATGTTCAAATCATTAGAGTATACCCCAAATGATGCTATTGGATAATAATAAAGTTATGATACTACCACAAATAAAGAGGAATGACTAGTGTTATTATGTTGTTATTAATGAATTATTTAATTTGAGTTTTGTATCAATGATGTACTGGTTATATGAATTATGGAGATAAATAAGGATTGTATTGCAGTACAATTTCATTGAGTATTTGAGATTATATGATACTATGAAAAGTGACTCAACAACAAGTTAAACTTTTTTTTTGACAATACATGGTTGAAGGAAAGGTAATCCTTAATATGGTCTTGATACTAGGGTAGTAATTTTGGAATAAGAGATGGTTGATTTGGATAAATTATATTGGATATTATTGACTACCTTGGCACTAATTAATGGTTTGTTTATTTCATCATTGTTGGAATATTAAAAGTTTTTGGATAAAAGGAATATATCTAGTATTATATAAGGAATAAGGGAGCATGAATTTAATCAATAAGGTTTTATGGTAAATCAGGGTGTTACCATATTTTAAAATAATAAATGATGAAGGTATTCACATGTTATTACGTGGAAAAAAAGACCTTCATTATATTTACCTTCCTTATAAATTTTGGACTGTGAGTTTGGACAGATGTAATTTGGATAAGTCTAAATATTGGAGTGGATTATATTTGAAATTTGATACAATTTTTAAGGTTAACTATTTTCTGAATATTATTTTTTTTTGTTATAAAAAGGACATCCCGGAGGTTGGGCATCAACCTGTCGCGTCCGACAAGGCCGCGAGACTTGAACCCACAACTGAAGTGCAACAAGGGTGTATCACCTACCACTGACCCACGTGATGTCCTGGATTGAATAATGTAGTTTTTTTTTGTTCTTCTAGATGAATTATAAATTCATTTTTTTGAACCCTATACGAATAGGATAAATAGAATATTATTTTTAAGTTTTATTATCTTTTAGAGTGAAGGATGAGTTTGTGGTAGAAATTAGTTAAAGGATGGAACTCTACTTGTCAAGTATATATTTTTCTTCTCCTCTTATTCTATGAAGAAATTAATTCTTATATTTTATTGATGGAATATTAAATCCAAAAATGTGTTATCCTAATACCTTATGTTTTGTTGAACCGATGGAATTTTAAATCCTCATAGATTGATGAATTTAAGGACCTCAATTTTAAACTTTGTTTTGATTGATGACCTCAATCACTACCTATAAATATTTATGTTTTTCCTCCAATTATATTTCTCTAATTTCCACCAATTTTCTCCTAATCGAGATCATAATTTGGTGGTGACCCTTTCATTTCTCTTTTCCTCTTATTAAGACTAAATTTTATTAACCAAATTTCTGATGTGGGTTTTCCCACAAAGATATTTTCTATTTTCAACCTTTATATTTGATGAACAATATCAAATTGTGAGGACACAATTTATTGAAGGAGGGAAGAATGTAACACCCAATATTTCATAGTGTGTTACTTCTTCAAAATAATTCAATAACATTCACTACATGCAACACCGAGTTCAAGCGCACCATGACTTACCAAACAAGCCGTTGAAAAGAGGTTATAAATAGTATTAACTAAATTTTGAACTTTATATAATACTTATAATTTTAGAATTCATATTATGAGTTTCTTAGACATAATTTAAGAACAAATTCATTTTTTTCAGATAAAATAAGTAATTTTCAAAAATGCACTTTTATCAACTTTTAATAGTAAACCCTTTTAAATCCAATATTTTATATTTTTATATATTCAATTTGACTAAATAAATTTATTTCTAGAATGGGGACATCAAAAATTTATAATATAAAACCCCATGCTTCCACGATACATTTCTATTTGAATAATACAGTAGCGTGTGTTGTAAACAACTTCAGGATTCTAATACGTCGCGACCAATCAAAGTAGACGTTATGAATAGTAATACCCACTTTTTGAAATTTTATACATTTTATCTTTCAAAATAAACTTCATTTTTTGATTTGGAATATCTAAATTATCCTAGTATGAAATTTTGGTACTTTTCGGATAACTTTTATATTTTGATGAATAGTGAAAATTACTAAATTTTATTAAAACAAATTTTTTAATCGAAATAATTAGTTGTAATAAATTATGAATTTGAGTGGTTTTAATGTATATTTAGAATATATTTTTACCATTTAATATGATGTTGGTCATTGGACATAATTTCACAATTAAACTGGATATAAACAAGCGTCAATCTTTTGATAATTATTATCTCTTAAAAACACGCTTTTTGTTTTAACGATGGGAATTAATTTTAAATTAATTTTTTCCACTTCTATATTTTGAATTTGAAAAAATGTATTCCATATTTATGATTTGGATCTACAAATTGTATAAATAGGTAACTTTAATTTTTAGACATTTTGAATAATTACTTCGGTAAATATTTTATTTACCATGGTTAAAGGGTAAATCCTGTAAATAAGGGTAAAATAATAATATTATAATAATAATAAATAACCTTAAAACATGTCCTAACCTTATTGGTTGATACATGTCAGACCATGGGAATCTTTGGGTCGATTTTGAGACCCCATGGAGCCACTTGTTGGTGATAAGGACACTTTATATTAATTAAGTTAAAATAAATACAAAAAAGACATAAGAATATATCTTTTAGATAAATTATTTTTACGTAGGGTTATATACGTTGAAATTTTTCTATAAATATTAATTATAATTATATAAATATTTCCTACATAATGGTATTTTACTTATAATTTTTAGACATTAAATAATTTAATTTATTTAGGACACAATGATGATGCAGTAATTACTGTATTAATGAAAGATTAAGATAATTGATATTATAAATACCCAGATAAATGTAATTTGAGACTTTTTATAAATTAAAATAATTTTATAGGTTAATATGACATATTAGTATTACTTATATAAATTTTTTTCAAAGTAATAATGCTTTTATGAATTTATCAAAAACAAAATACACAATAGTGTCAAAATTAACATAAAAGAGTTTTTAAAACAAATATTATATTATTAATTGATATTCAATTCCCAAAAATCTAAGGTTTTCCCATGAGACTTATATCATGATAGTTGTATCATTAATGGACCACTTGGGGGTCTCTTGGAGGTATATAGTATGTTTATTAACTATAAAATATAAAAATACAAAGTGACATGGTAAGTGTCAAACTAATTAACTAAGAGTCAAAACTAAAAGATAAGGTTAATATAATGATCCAAACCTGTCTAAATTATATTGGTTGAGTGGTTTTAGACCCATCCCCAGTTTAACCTATAAATAATCCAATTTGGAGCCATTATAAACTGAATATGAATTTATTATAAAATAATATTTCTAGATTTTCCTAAGGTGCCCCTCCTCCCCCTTATAAAAGGACACCACATCTAACCAATTCTCCACACCATCAAAGCCTTTTGGTTCGTCCAAACCCTACCCAAATAGTCTCTCAAATTACCTCACTTCAACATAGAGGCCATATTTTGATCAGAATTCCAACCTAAGGAGCCCTTTTGATCAAATCAAAAAGAAGAACCCGAAGAAGAGGTAATGTTTTCTCCACCCTTTTTCAAGTTCATTTCTTCTTCAACTTCTTCTTTACTTGTTATTATCATTCTAAAATAATAAATCTAGTATCTTCTATATACTGATATGTTATTATAAATATGGTACAACCATATTCAGTATTCTATCCATCCTATGAATGACATGTCACCATACGTGCGTACGTACGGCTTACCGTCTCCACATCGTGGTGTAATTGTTATTTAAAACATTATTATTTGGATGGGTATAATAATGATTTTTAATTCATGTAAATAATAAATATAACAGGATAATGATTATGTATATATGATATACCATCCAATCATATATTATTTTAATATCAAAAGAATGATATTGTTGTTCGTGCGTACGTACGGACTACCGTCTCCACGAACACGATGAGATTCATTCCCCATCATATCCATTCAAGTATCTCATTTGATTATTAAAGATAATGTTTAAGGACTTGATATAATTATGGATATGAATAAGATACAACCTATCCTTAAAAAAGATGGCTTATGTAACAAAACATGTAAAAGAAAACGAGTAAGTTAACACCCGAAACAACGATAATACTAAGACATTATTAACAAAACAATGTTAAAAGATCATATATGATATAATATTAATGTATATGATTCCTGTATAATTTAATAACAATTATTTCAACATTATACAGGAGTTTAACCTTGTAGGATCAAAATAGTGGTGTAGATGCTCAATTTACAATAGGGGGTGAATTGTACACTTTAAAAAAATTCCTTAAGAAAGGAAAGATCTAAGTTTAAAAAAGTTAATATAAGTAGATTCACAACGCCTCTAACTCCGATTGGAAATTGGAAGAAGGAATTAAGTTAAAAACTTCTAATTCTACACACTTGTCTGAATTAGGGAAGGGATTTCGAATAACAGGTTCCGGAAATATGGATCCATAAATTGAAACTTAACTAAAGTTTACAATATGAGATTCTACCTTTGAGCGTATAGAATCTAAATGAATCAGAGTACAAGTGTAAGGAAATACAAGAAGATTATACATTCCTTACAATACAATATGCAGTGGAAAAACAAGTAGTATAACTACATGTAACAAAAAAAAAATCTTTTAACCTAAAGAGAAGGGTATCCAACAACCTTGGATAAAGGTCCCTTGATTTATACTTTCAAGAAAGTCTGTCTTACCCACACCAGGGTAAGCCCTCGATACGAAGATCGGAGTCTCTGTCCTGCTATCCCCGTAAGCCCTCAACTTCAAGGTAGTTGGAACCTCTGTCTTCCTCAGCAAGGAAGCCCTCGAACTTCAAGGTAGTCGACACCTCTGTCTTCCTATACCTGGAAGCCCTCGAATGTAATCACCAACATTTAGAGTCGCATGAAGAAATCTGAATGAGCGGTTCAGTATGCACAAAGCATGAAAAACTTCTCCCTCTAGAAATAACCTTAACAGCATGTGGTCTCTAGAACAATCAACTTGTTCCATCTGTGTATTGATCTCTTTCAAATGAGCTCGTATTTATAGGCTCGGTTGTCCCCCTCTCCAATGATCACATTTTCCTTAAAAATCAGAGGGACCTGTATACATGTAACTCAACCAATGGTTAGTTTGAAACAGAATAGATGACATCGTTTAATAACAAATCAAGTATAACTGAATGCCCGACATCATTTTGTAATGGAG
This sequence comes from Viscum album, assembly GCA_963277665.1. Lineage (NCBI taxonomy): Eukaryota > Viridiplantae > Streptophyta > Magnoliopsida > Santalales > Viscaceae > Viscum > Viscum album. Next base: position 1,418,154,967 of record OY728129.1, on the reverse strand, counting down.
CATTTGTAAGCAAAAGCCATACTATGTTCGTAGTGTAGGAAAGTTTAAAAAGTTCAGAGTCTAACCAAAAATGAAATTCGGAGTCTATAAAAAGAAATGATCGGATTCTATTTTATAGGAATTTGGAGTCTAGTTTCACCAGAGATCAGAATCTGAACTTGAAGAGTTCAAAGTCGAACTGGTAAATGTTCAGAGTCAAACTTCATCAGAGTTCAGAGTCGAACTTCATAAGAGTTCAGAGTCGAACTACTTAAGAGTTCGGAGTAGAACTACTTAAGAGTTCGGAGTCGAACTACATAAGAGTTCGGAGTCGAACTACTTAAGAGTTCGTAGTCGAACTACTTAAGAGTTCAGAGTCGAACAACTTAAGAGTTAGGAGTCGAATTACTTAAGAGTTCGGAGTCGAACTACTTAAGAGTTTGGAGTCGAACTCCTGAAAGTTTGTATCCATAATTCGGAGTGGAACTTCATTATAGTTCACATCCAGAATTCGGATCCTAGAAACAGAATACTCCAATACTTGTTATAATATGATTTTGGGATTTTGGTTAAGAATCCAGTTTTTGAACTTGAGAAAAAAAATATTTAAATGAATAAGAAACTCTAGGTTAGGGTAAATTTTTTTATGGAAGAAAATTTTCCTTATGGAGGTAAAACATACATTTTCTTAGGTATAAGGTGTTTGTGATTTTCAAAACAAGAAGGAATGGAAAAGTCATAAGGAAAACCTTATTGACTCAACAAACCTACCATCAACCAAGGAAAATTACATGGTAAGGGTTATTTCACAATATCTTCATTATTCCAGGTTTTTTATACGTAAATATCCACTGGGACCTCTTTATCATCCACATCCATGTTTCTTAAAAATGAATTTCAAAACATTCTTACTATTTTATAGAATATGGGTTAAATTCATTTATACCCTTGTTTGAATTTTATAAGAGGTTTATAAAGGAATATTTCCGTCGTTTTCCAAACAAGGTCCTTTTTAACCTTTTCGACAAAATTAAGGTAATAATGCTTTTTTAACTTATACGGCGGGTGCGGCTATTTTCCGCCTTTATAAGATCGTCAAATCTTCCCTTACAAGCTTATAAGAATATTTTCAAAATAAATATTTTCTTTATATGACTCTTAAATTATTTCAAAATATAAAGAGATATGTATCTCTAAAAAAAGGTTTTGATTTCATCTATGTCAACATCCTTTGATGGATTTTAAGTTTTTTTGAAGTTGATTTGTTATGATACAAAAAATCCATATTGAATTGAAGTTTTTGTGATATGTTTGACTGTCGATGTGCTATTTTTATACCATTAATTGCTTATGGTTAAAGTATTGACATTTTGTATGCTAGTTTTAATACGAATTTTTATGATATGTTTAAACCTTTTCATATGAGGAATGTATTGGTCTTAGTAAGTGACGGGTGGAGCCCGCTATAGCTCCTTGATGCATCGATAGGTCTCATGAGACAACTAGACGTGTAATTGGATGATGCCCTTTCACAATTTTATTTATGGTTTTGGCCAAGGCCTTAATCATTTTAGACGTCTTAGCCGAGGCCTTGAAAAAATGTTTTAGAATGTCTGTCATTATACATTCCCTCATTATGGAAATAATATTGATGGTTCATGTGGTCATTCGACTAGTAGAATACCCATGATTATGTTTTATTATGGCATTATTTACTCATCTCATGTTCTTTCCATAAAATTATTCATGTATATTATTGGTAAGGGAATGTGGTTTCAATTATTTACCATGCTTAATATTTATGTCATTTTTCGTTGTATTACATACCCTTATTGAGCATTTGAGCTCACCCCTTTCAATGATTTATTTTTTCCTAAGATATGAAGAAGTTATTTATGAGTGACCTGCAGGCATAATCTAGGAGGCTTGGACGTTCATAATGAAATATATTTGTGTTGTATTTCTCTTCAAGATGTAAAGTTAAACATATGTATGAATCTTGTTTCCAATAATACTAAACTGATCGGACTTTCGAGACATGATTTCCTTGTGATCATGCCAATGTTATGTAATAATGCACCGACTCTGGGTAACTAGGGTCGGGGCATTACAGTTGGTATTAGAGGAAGTTTAGTACAAACCTTAGAAACTAGATTTAGATAAAATCAGATTATAGAACATAGCCCTAAGATAGACTTTGAGGATTAGTGTAGAAGAACTTCCTAGAATTTTGGTATTGTGGAAATTTTGTGAGTTTTCTGAGCAATACATCCCTGTATGGATACGAGTAGGTAGAGGCGGCTCTGGCACAGATGTACCTAGGGGTAAAACCCAAAAACACCGCTTTGATCTAGACTCGAACGGGAACTGGTGCATGACAACGGGCCTTGCTGCACTCTTGGTTACGACACTCCCGGGGGATATGCTTAGGATAATTCTTATTTTCTTTAAAAACCATTATGAAGGGTTTTGAGTATATACTTCCTCAAAGAAAAAAAAATTATTATTATGGATTATATCCATAAAATGTTCAATTTACGATAGGTATTTTACAAGTTTTGAATTATTCATTGCAATTCAAAAACTGACCTAGTTTATGTTGTTGTATAGAAATGACGCCCAGTAGAAGGAATGTGAACTCCAGCAATACGTATGATCCAAAGAGTAAGAAGGATCATATCTTTCATTGTATTAAGCCATAATTTATAATAGAAATAGTCTCCCACGTATTATCATCATGTGAAGAAATTGTATCATGCATTGATAAGATATGTAAAGAGTTCTCCGAGTCTTATGACTTTGAAGGGTAGCAAGAGAAGAAAATGATGGAAGAGAGAAATATGGAGAAAGGGAAGAGGGAAAAGAAGAATTTTCCCATATGTGACAAATGTGGGAAGAAACACCCTGGAACTTACTTGAAAGGAATGAGTGCTTGTTATAAGTGTGGAGAAAAAGGACACCACGTTCATGATTTCTAGGGTAAGAAAAAGTTTTCAAATGTATAATGCTTAATCTGCAAGGAGTGGGGACACTATGCGAATCAATGTTCAAATCATCAGAGTATTCCCTAAATGATGCTTTTGGATAATAATAAAGTTATGATACAACCACAGATGAAGAGGAATGACTAGTGTTCTTATGTTGTTATTAAAGAATTATTTCATTTGAGTGTTGTATCAACGATGTACCAGTTATATGAATTAGGGAGATAAATAAGGATTGTACTGCGGTACTATTTCATTAAGGATTTGAGATTATATAGTACTATGAAAAGTGACTCAACAACAAGTTAAACATTTTTTTGGAAAATACATGGTTGAAGGAAAGGTAATACTTAATATGGTCTTGATACTGAGGTAGTAATTTTGGAATAAGAGATGGTTTATTTGGATAAATTATATTGGATATTCTTGACTACCTTGGCACTGATTAATGGTTTGTTTATTTCATCATTATTGTAATATTCAAAGTTTTTGGATATAAGGAATATATCTAGTATTATATAAGTAATAAGGGATCATGAATGTAATCAATAAGGTTTTATGGTAAATCAGGGTGTTACCATATTTTAAAAGAATAAATGATTAAGGTATTCACATGTTATTATGTGGAAAAAAAAGACCTTCATTATATTTACCTTCCTTATAAATTTTGGACTGTGAGTTTGGACAGATGTAATTTGGATAAGACTAAAGGTTGGAGTGGATTATATTTGAAATTTGATACAATTTTTAAGGTTAACTATTTTCTGAAGATTATTTTTGGTTGTTATAAAAAGGATAACCCGGAGGTCGGGCATCAACCTGCTGCGTCCGACAAGGCCGTGAGACTTGAACCCACAACTGAAGTGCGACAAGGGTGTATCACCTACCACTGACCCACGTGATGTCCTGGATTGAATAATGTAGTTTTTTTTGTTCTTCTATATGAATTATAAATTCATTTTTTGAACCCTATATGAATAGGATAAATAGAATATTATTTTTAAGTTTTATTATCTTTTAGAGTGAAGTATGAGTTTGTGGTAGAAATTAGTTAAAGGATGGAACTCTACTTGTCAAGTATAAATTTTTCTTGTCCTCTTATTCTATGAAGAAATTAATTCTTATACTTTATTGAAGTAATATTAAAACCAAAAATGTTTTATCCTAATACCTTATGTTTTGTTGAACCAATGGTATTTTAAATCATCATAGATTGATGAATTTAAGAACCTCAATTTTAAACTTGTTTGTGATTGATGACCTCAATCACTACCTATAAATATTTTTTTTTCCCTCCAATTATATGTCTCTAATTACAACCAATGTTCTTCTAATTGAGATCATAATTTGGTGGTGGCCCTTTCATTTCTCTTTTCCTCTTATTAAGACTAAATTTTATTAACCAAATTTTCGATGTGGGTTTTCCCATAAAGATATTTTCTATTTTCAACCTTTATTTTCGAAGAAAAATATCAAATTGTGAGGATTCAATTTATTGAATGAGGGAATAATGTAACACCCCAAGATTTCATAGTGTGTTACTTCTTCAAAATAATTCAATAACATTCACTACATGCAACACCGAGTTCAAGTGCACCATGACTTACCAAACAAGCTGTTCAAAAGAGGTTATGAATAGTATTAACTAAATTTTGAACTTTATATAATCCTTATAATTATAGAATCCATATTATGAGTTTTTTATACATAATTTAGGAACAAATTCATTTTTTTCAGATAAAATAAGTAATTTTCAAAAATGCACTTTTATCAACTTTTAATAGTGAACCCTTTTAAATCCAATATTTTAAACTTTTATATATTCAATTTGACTAAATAAATTTATTCTTTAGAATGTGGACATCAAAAATTTACAATGTAAAACCCCAAGATTCCACGGTACGCTTCTCTTTGAATAATACAATAGCATGTGTTGTATGCAACTTCAAGATTCTAACACGCCACGACCAATCAACGTAGCCGTTATGAATAGTAATACCCACTTTTTGAAATTTTATAAATTTTATCTTTCAAAATGGACTTAATTTTTGGATTCAGAATATCAAAATTATCCAAGGATGAGATTTTGGTACTTTTCGGATAACTTTTATATTTTGATGAATAGTGAAAATTACTAAATTTTTATTAAAAATAACTTTTTTAATCGAAATAGTTAATAGTGATAAATTATGAATTTGAGTGTTTTTAATATATATTTAGAATATATTTTTACCATTTAATAAGATGTTGGTCATTGTACATAATTTCATAATTAAACCGGACATAAACAAGCGTCAATCTTTTGATAGTTATTATCTCTTAAAAACACGATTTTTGTTTTAACGAAGGGAATTAATTTTAAATTAATTTCTGCCACTTCTGTGTTTTGAATTTGGAAAAATGGATTCAATTTTTGGAATCAGGATATTCAAATTATGTAAATAGGTAACTTTAATTTTTAGACATTTTGAATAATTACTTCGGTAAATATTTTATTTACCATGATTAAAGGGTAAATCCGGTAAATAAGGGTAAAAAAATAATATTATAATAATAATAAATTACCCTCAAACGTGTTCTAACCTTATTTGTTGATAAATTTCCGACCATGAGAATCTTGGGGTCGATTTTGGCACCCCATGGATCCACTTGTTGGTGATAAGGACACTTTATATTAATAAAGTTAAAATAAATACAAAAAAGACATAAGCATATATCTTTTAGAAAAACAATTTTTACATAGGGTTATGTATGTTTAAATTTCGAATATAAATATTCATTAGAACGCTAAAATGATTTACTACATAATGGTATTTTACTTATAATTTTTAGACATTAAATAATGTAATTTATTTATGATACAATGATGATGCAGTAATTACCGTCACTAGTGCAGAAAACGTTTTTTACGTCACCATTTTTTACGTCGGTTATATAAAACCGACGTCATAATATGTAAAACAAGGTTTTTTACGTCGGTTATTAAATAACCGACGTAAAAACCAGTGTTTAGTACACCTTTAACGTCGGTTATTTAGATAACCGACGTTATTAATCGCGCGGCTTCGTTTTTTACGTCGGTTATACATTAACCGCCGTAAAAAACAGAAGCGGGGGGCGTTTGTTACGTCGGTTATTCAATAACCGACGTAAAAAACGCGGTTTTCGAAGGCCTTTTTACGTCGGTTATAAAATAACCGACGTAAAAAAAGAATCCGCAGATGTTTTTGACGTCGGTTATGGAATAACCGACGTAAAAAAACGCGGATTTTGAGCCCTTTATAACGTCGGTTATAAAATAACCGACGTAAAAAAAGAATCGGAGGAAGGTTTTTACGTCGGTTATTGAAATAACCGACGTTATAAATGTTTTTAAAACAATTATCATGTCGGTTATTGAATAACCGACGTGATAACTCATTTAAAAATTTACCCAGACCCGTGGATTGTCATTCGCGAGTTTACCTTCGACAGTCGCGACTCGTCTCTCTCGCGCGTAAACCCGAATCGGCTCGTCCATTTCGTTGGTTTAGATTCATTTTGCGATCATCGTTTCTCATATTTAATCTCCTCGGATCAATCATCTAAACTCGCAGCACTCAGGTAATCCTCCCACTCGTTCGTTTTTTTTTCGCGGATAGTATATATATATGTGTTGTGATTTTTTTTGTTGAAACTAGCTAAGATTCTTCGATTGCGAACCCTTTTAACTCGTTTTGGCACCATAATCTTATTTATTATCCCTAGATCTATTTGTTCGACTTGCAATATTGAGTGATTTTATGATTTCACTAATTTTTCATCGTTTTCTATAAATCCCCGAGAGGGTTGGGGCGTGTCCATTTGGATGGGTTGCCCTTTTACAGTTGTTACTACTTTATTCACACACAACCATGGCATAGGTGCATGAATTTGGGGTCGGGGGGTGTCCAGGGGGGTTTACAAGGGGGTGGGTGGGTGTGGGGGGTTGTCCAAGGGTGTGGGTGGGTGTTGGGGGGTGTCCAGGGGGGTGTCCAAGGGGGTAGGGGGTGGGGGTGGTGTTTAGGAGGGGTGGGGGGGCTGTCCAGAGGGTTGGGGGCTGTCCAGGGGGGTGTCCAAGCAGGTCGGGGGTGGGGGGGTTGTGTCCAGGAGGGGTGGGGGTGCTTTCTAGAGGGGTCGGGGGCTGTCCAGAGGGGTCGGGGGGGTGTCCAGGGTGGTGTCCAAGGGGATGGGTGGGTGTGGGGGGCTGTCCAAGGGGGTGGCGGCCTGTCCAGAGGGGTCGGTGGGGTGTCCAGGGGGGTGTCCATGGGGGGTGTCCAAGGGGGTGGATGGGTGTGGGGGGCTGTCCAAGGGGGGTGGCGGCCTCTCCAGAGGGTATTTGGGGTTGTCCGGGTGGGTGAGGGGGCTGTCCAGAGGGTTGGGGGATGTCCAGGGGGGTGTCCAAGGGGGTAGGGGGTGGGGGGTGGTGACCAGGAGGGGCGGGGGGCTGTCCAGAGGGGTCGGGGGGTGTCCAGGGGGGTTTACAAGGGGGTGGGTGGGTGTGGGGGGTTGTCCAAGGGTGTGGGTGGGTGTTGGGGGGTGTCCAGGGGGGTGTCCAAGGGGGTAGGGGGTGGGTGGTGGTGTTTAGGAGGGGTGGGGGGGCTGTCCAGAGGGTTGGGGGTGTCCAGGGGGGTGTCCAAGCAGGTCGGGGGTGGGGGGTTGTGTCCAGGAGGGGTGGGGGTGCTTTCTAGAGGGGTCGGGGGCTGTCCAGAGGGGTTGGGGGGGTGTCCAGGGTGGTTTCCAAGGGGATGGGTGGGTGTGGGGGGTTGTCCAAGGGGGTGGCGGCCTGTCCAGAGGGGTCGGTGGGGTGTCCAGGGGGGTGTCCAAGGGGGTGGATGGGTGTGGGGGGCTGTCCAAGGGGGTGGATGGGTGTGGGGGGCTGTCCAAGTGGGTGGCGGCCTCTCCAGAGGGTATTTGGGGTTGTCCGGGTGGGTGGGGGGGCTGCCCAGAGGGTTGGGGGATGTCCAGGGGGGTGTCCAAGGGGGTAGGGGGTGGGGGGTGGTGTCCAGGAGGGGTGGGGGGCTGTCCAGAGGGGTCGGGGGGTGTCCAGGGGGGTTTACAAGGGGGTGGGTGGGTGTGGGGGGCTGTCCAAGGGTGTGGGTGGGTGTTGGGGGGTGTCCAGGGGGGTGTCCAAGGGGGTAGGGGTGGGGGTGGTGTTTAGGAGGGGTGGGGGGGCTGTCCAGAGGGTTGGGGGGTGTCCAGGGGGTTGTCCAAGCAGGTCGGGGGTGGGGGGTTGTGTCCAGGAGGGGTGGGGGCTGTCCAGAGGGGTCGGGGGGTGTCCAGGGGGGTTTACACATCGATTTGTTTTATATTTCAAAATTGTTTACATTCAAATTATGATTTTTTTCATATAAACATATATTTGTCTTATCTAAAAAATATATATATTTTTGCTATTTGTTATAGGTAATAATGAGTCGAAGTTGGATTACGGCACATCGAATGAGCAATGAATATGAGGAAGGTGTTGATGCCTTTTTGGAATTTGCTAAACGAAATGTTCCAAGTAGTGACATTTTTTTCTGTCCATGCCTGAAATGTCTGAATATGAAGAAGTTGAAAAGTAGAGAGATAAAAGATCATCTGATTTGTCATGGTTTCAATCAGAGTTACAACCCTTGGATTTGGCATGGAGAAACTGGACAGAATGTCACTGATGATAATGAATCGCAAGATGGTAACTCCGATGGAATTGAAGAAATGATTCGCGATATTGTAGCAGAACAAATTGAGATAGAACCGACAGTTGCACGTCTATATGGTGATGCCGAAAAACCATTATATCCTGGTTGTACAGATTTTACGGTTTTGTCGGTAGTGTTAAGATTGATTAACCTGAAGGCGAAACATGGATGGAGTGACAGAAGTTTTACAGAGCTGCTACAATTGATGAAAGACATTCTTCCAAAAGATAATGATCTTCCAGATTCACATTATAAGGCCAAAAAAATATTATGCCCGATGGGATTGGGATACAGGAAAATACATGTCTGTCTGAATGACTGCATTATATATAGGAAGGAATATGAATTTATGAAAGAGTGTCCTAAATGTGGGACATCACGGTATAAGGTGAAAGAAAAATCACAAGCTGATGTAGAGATTACAAAGCTCCCTTCAAAGGTATTTTGGTATCTTTCTATAATTCCTCGTTTCAAACGTTTATTTGCTAATTCACATGATGCAAAAAGGTTAAGATGGCATGCTGATGAGCGGGTATGTGATGGAAAAATACGTCATCCAGCTGATTGTCCACAATGGAAGAAAATTGATGCCCAGTACCCTACATTTGGAAATGAAATTAGAAATCTGAGACTAGGCTTGTGCACAGATGGAATGAATCCATACCGAACCCTCAGTAGCACACATAGTTCATGGCCTGTTTTATTGGTAATTTACAACCTCTCTCCTGAAGTTTGTATGAAGCGCAAATATGTCATGTTGAGTATCATGATCTCTGGTCCAAAGCAACCCGGCAATGATATTGATGTATACTTGTCACCGCTGATTGATGATTTGAAACTGTTATGGGCTGATGGTATTAGGGTGTATGATTCTTATAAAATGGAATATTTTCAACTGCATGCAGTGCTTCTATTCACTATAAATGACTTCCCAGCATATGGAAATTTGTCTGGATACAGTGTTAAAGGGCATAAAGCATGTCAAATTTGCGAACAACAGACGTCATATTGTCAATTGCATCATGGGAGGAAAACAGTGTACATGGGTCATCGAAAGTTTTTGCCTATGGATCACCCTTATAGAAGACTAAAAAAGGAATTCAATGGCTCACAAGAATTTGATACTGCTCCAAAACCTTTATCCCCAGATTTGTACTTTGAGAGGGTGAAAAACCTTGATGTGACATTGGGAAAGACACAGAAATATGGTAATGATAGACATATTTGGAAGAAAAGGTCAATATTTTTTGAGCTACCATATTGGAGGTATCATGAAGTCAAACATAATATTGATTTCATGCACGTGGAGAAGAATATCTGTGATTCTTTGATCGGAACATTGCTAGATATTAAAGGAAAGACAAAAGATGGGTTGAATGCAAGGTTAGACCTACTATCAATGGGAATACGTTTGGAGTTAGCTCCCACTCCTAAAGGAAGACGAACATTTCTTCCCCCGGCTTGTCATACATTATCGAAGAGGGAGAAAAGTAGATTCTGTCAGTGTCTTCATGATATCAAAGTGCCTCAAGGTTATTCTTCAAATGTAAAAAATTTTGTCTCATTGAAAGACTTGAAGTTGATAGGTATGAAATCACATGATTGTCACGTCATGATGCAACAAATTCTACCAGTTGCACTGCGTGGAATATTGCCCATCCGTGTCAGAAAGACTATAATGAGGTTGTGTTATTTTTTCAATCCAATTTGTAACAAGGCGATTGATGTGAATGCTTTGAACATTTTGGAAAAGGATGCAATTTTTATACTTTGTCATTTGGAAATGTATTTTCCTCCAACTTTTTTTGATATGATGGTGCATTTAATGATTCATCTGGTTCGAGAAATAAAGCTTTGTGGACCTGTATATCTTCGTTGGTGTATCCTTTTGAAAGGTATATGAAAATATTAAAGGGATATGTTAAAAATCCATATCGACCTGAAGCCTCCATTATTGAAAAGTATATTTCTGAGGAGGTAGCAGAGTTTTGTACGAGCTACTTGGCTACGGCGCAACACATAGGTTTGCCTCCATCTCGCCATGAACGGGTTAATAATGAGGGAAAGGGGATTCGTGGCTTGAAAGTCAAATCACTGTCAGCTGAACATATGAAGAAGTTAGAATCATACATCTTGAATAACATAGCTGATGTTCAACCGTATATCACATTGCATATTAATGAGTTGAAACAATGTCATCCAAAGAAGAAAGAAATGTGGATTTTGAATGAGCACAACAAAACTTTTTTGCCATGGTTTAAAAAGACCTTGCTTGGTAGATCAGATGTATCAGAGACATTAAAATGCATAGTGGGTGGTCCATCTTTAAATGTGATAACATGGTCCGCTTATGACATTAATGGCTATACATTTCATACGAAAGCTCAGGACAACAGAAGTCCAGTTCAGAATAGTGGTGTATTGGTGTTTGCAGAAGCAATGCATTTTTCGAGTGCTAAGGACAGAAACCCAATTTCGGCATCAAGTGCATATTATGGAGTGATTGAAGACATATGGGAGGCTGATTACTTTAAAATTAAAGTTCCTGTTTTTAACTGTAAATGGTTTATCGGTAACAACAGTGTCAGACACGATGAATTTGGAATGACACTTGTTAATCTGAATAGATTGGAAGACACAGCTGATTCTTTTATAATGGCAACACATGCCAAACAAATTTTCTATGTAGTAGATCAATCAGATATGCAGTGGGCTGTTGTTTTACAAGGGAAAAAACAATATGTTGGTGAGGATGAATTTGATGAAGATGCTGATTTATGTGAGATCCCTACTTCCATGGAAATATTAACAGAACATAATGATGAGTATGTTGAAGACATGGTTTGTGCCATAAGGAACGATCACGACGAAGGAATTTGGGAAAACAATCCAACTGTACATTCCTAAAATTACAGGTAACACATGTTTATTTCTTGTTTACATTTAGTTTTTTCATATAATGTTAGATATTGTAAATTTTTTACTTATTAAAACATGTATCAAACCAAAACGATAAAACAATAAAAACCATAAAGAGGAGAAGTCCTGGTCGCACCGGCTGGCCGGTGGTGGATCACCGGTTGGTCGGTGGTCCAGACAGAGAGGAAGGCTCTCTGTCTGGTCCACCGGCCGGCCGGTGGTGATCCAGCGGCCAGCCGGTGGTCCAGACAGAGAGGAAGGCTCTCTGTCTGGTCCACCGGCCGGCTGGTGGTGATCCAGCGGCCGGCCGGTGGTCCAGACAGAGCAAGGCTCTGGTCCACCGGCCGGCCGGTGGTGATCCAGCGGCCGGCCGGTGGTCCAGACAGGAAGGCTCTGTCTAGTCCACCGGCCGGCCGGTGGTGATCCAGCGGCCGGCCGGTGGCACCAGGCAGTGGGCAAGTCGACTGCCTGGGTACTCCGGCTGGCCGGTGAGCTCACACCGGCTGACCGGTGGCTCAGTGAGTCCATTTTTCAGCTTTCTTGGGCCAACTCCTTGGCAACCTTTTGTCTGTGTTTACCATGTTTATCATTGTTTAACATGCTTACCATATTACCAATGTTTACTATTATGTAATTTAGTACACTTTTCTATTTTCTGATTAAGTAGTACTACAATATTTGAATTTGTATATTTGTGAACTAATGTTTGTTTTTTTGATTTGAAGGAAAATGACAGATCAATCAGTTGATCAGCCACATGATTCTGGAGATGAGCATATTGGTCATACATCTGGGGAGGAACATTCACATGCTCCTATTACGAAAAAGAGTTCAAAGGTTGGTAAGCGTGGGTGCACACGTTTACCAAAATTATCACTTGCCCGTACGAAGGAGGAGAGGATAGTCGTGGAGTTTGATGATGATGATCTTCCTAGAGGTCCAAATGCTAAAGATTTTAAGGGTTTTGTAGCAACTCAGGCTAAGAGCAAAGTAAGCATTCTCTATGATGATTGGAGAAGTGTGGATAAGGCGATAATTTCTCAGCTGTGGGAGACCATTTTGGTAAGATCTTTTGCTATTGTTTGACTGTTCTTTAAATGTTTCTAGTATATATAATATTTTTAACCTCTTTTTTATCAGATGACATTTGATATTCCTGACACTGGAGGAGTCAGGAAGAAATACTTATCGTTGGCTGCTAGGAGATGGAGGGATTTCAAATCAACCCTCTCATCTGATTTTATTTATGGTCATAGGAGTCGTGAGAATCCATGTCGTATATATCCTTTTATAGATGAAGACACATGGAGACAATTTTTTGAAAGTAGAAGAAAAGAATCATTTTTGGTAAGGGCAATGTAAACTTTTATAAGCTTTCTTATATAAATGATCTTATTATTGTTTTGGTAATGATTACTTATTCTTAATTTACAGCAAACAAGGAAAGCTCATCAAGAGATCCAATCTAAAAATTTATACCTCATAGTTTATCTCGGGGAGGATATGCATTATTGGAAGAACAAATGATGGCAGAAAAATTTCAACAACTAAGAGCTGAGTCTTCAAGCTCTAGAGAGGTGGCCCCTCCATCCCCTCCATCTAGACATGAGAAATGTAAAAGAGCTCGGAAGGGAAAAAAAGGACAATATCTTTCGGAAGAATCGAGACTCGTAGTTGAGAGGATTGTAAGATATCTATTTTATTTATTTAAGTTTACTATTTTCGTCATATATTTCCAATCATTATAGAAATGTTCAATTAATTATTACAGGACTCTCTTGAGGAGCAGAGTTCATAGGGGACATTTACACCATCTGGGAGGGAAGATATTTTATCTGTGGCATTGGGAAAGCCCGAACATACTGGCCGTGTAAGAGGATATCCGGCAGGTGTATCGGTAAGAAAAGTGTTGTCACGTTCCTCAACTTCTAACGTTGAGGGAGTTTATAAAAAAAATAGAATCCTTGGAGGCTGAAGTCCATAATATTAATGCGACAATGGAGGACAAGATTAGAGCATCGGTGCAGTTTATGTTTGCAGACTTGTAAAGACAATTTCAGGGTGCAGTTCCCACTCCACCTCTCCCAGTAGCTCCCACTCCCCCACCTCAGCCTGCGGACCCCATTTTTGATCCTCCTCCTCCGCCGCAGCTACCTACTTATTGTGAGTTGTATGTTGATGATCCTCAACATCATATAGTTGCATATGGGATGGTATATTGTATAGGAGATACAGTTCATCATCAACAGTTAGAGGTAGAGAATCAGAGGGTCACTGTACAGGATATTATAGATAGATCAGATCGGATACCATTACCTACAGATGAGGTGACGACAGTTGGACATAGTATCGGCCATTTTTTACTTTGGCCATCCAGACTTCTTCGACTCATTACCATAGAGGTATGGATGTAATATCTTTTATTTTATATTTTTATTAATGTTTTATCATTTGGAAACTAATATATTTTTCAATTTATTTTTACAGGAATACTTCAAAGGTAAAGAAATACTGTATAGACAACAACAAAGACAGATAGCTATGACATCAGATGCAGATACTAGCAGTCTTGACAAACTGTCAAGATATTCAAATTTGTTGGCGGATCATTATGACTTTACAATGGAAGCTCATGTCTGTGGACGTGAACTAAGTGTGGGGATTATGAAAACTGATATCATGGAGTTTGTCACTGGAGATAAGTTGGTCATCAATGTGGTGCAAATTTTTATCATGTAAGTCTTAACACCTTTTCCTTGTGTTATATTTATTAAAAATGTATACTTATGTCTGCTTTGTATTAGGTATCTGTATAAAATTTGTGAGAGGAATGAGATGACAGATGTATATGGATTCGTGGACCCACAATTGATTTCCCCTGAAGCATGTGCATTGGATGAGGAACAAAGAATGCTTTATATTGCTGATAGATTTGAAAAGAATGTAATCACACAGTGTTGGATGATGCCTTTTTGTGAGAGGTATGAAACACATCCCTCTCAAAGAGTTAATTATCTTTTAACATAAAAAACCACTAACGTTAAATTTCCTTTTATCAGGGATCATTGGATGTTATGGGTTTTTTTCCCTAGGGAGAAAACACTTTATTGGATATTCTCTCTCCATGATGATGTGCGAGAAAGTTTTAAGAATATATTGGAAACGTAAGTTTCAATTTCACAATAGTTTTATATATTATAATGAATTTTAAATTTACCCCATTCGTATTATTTTCTAACAGGGCATGGGTCCACTTTCGAAAAAGTGCAAAGAAAAGGAATTTCAAGATCAAATATGTACATGCGAAGGTAAATATCCATTTATAATTTGTACATTTTGATTTATTACATAAAAATAGTATATTGAATTTACACTCATTCAAACGGAAATGTCATGAGCAACAAGGCGTCATCGAATACGGATATTACATGTTAAGATTTATGTATGAAATAATAACAACTGGGACAGTTCTGAGTTTTGACCTGGTAAGATTTCCTCTTTCTCATAATATTTCAATTTGATTTATTCATTATACACGTTGACTACTATCCTTTTCCTTTGTAGCTTTTTGATGACCCTCAACCCTTTACTGCTGAAGATATCAAACACTTACAAGTGGAGTGGTCAAATTATTTTACAGGTTTGATTGACTTTTAGTTGTTTGTAATGTAAAATGTAATTTTGAATATTGTCAATGTAATTGTGTATTTCGTAGTCGTTTAGGTTGGATTTAGTTTTTTTTGAAGTTGACAGTGTAAGTTTTGAATGTTATATAAGTGAATGTTTAATTTTTCTCTACTTCTTGTTTTGGTCTACTGTTGATGGTTTTTCTGGTCTGGATTTTGGTATGGGGGGAGAGGTTACAAGGGGGTGGGTGGGTGTTTGGGGGGTGTCCAAGGGATATGGGAGGGGTGTCCAAGGTGTGTTTGGGGCTGTCCTAGGGGTCGGGGGGGTGTAAATGAGGGTGGGGGTGTCCAAGGGGTGGGGGGTGTCCAAGGTGTGTTTGGGGCTGTCCAAGGAGTCGGTTTGGTGTAAATGAGGGTGGGGGGGCTGTCCAAGGGGTGGGGGGGTGTCCAAGTGGTGGGGGGTGTCCAAGAGATATAGGAGGGGTGTCCAAGGGGTGTTTGGGGCTGTCCAAGGGGATGGGGGGTTTCCAAGGGGTAGGGGGGTTTCCAAGGGGTCGGGGGGGTGTCCAAGGGATATGGGAGTGGTGTCCAAGGTGTCTGGGAGTTCTGTCCAAGGGGCCGGTTGGGTGTAAATGAGGGTGGGGGGCTGTCCAAGGGGTGGGGGGGTGTCCAAGGGATATGGGAGGGGTGTCCAAGGGGTGTTTGGGGCTGTCCAAGGGCTCGGGGGGGTGTCCAGGGGTCGGGGGGGTGTCTAAGGGGTCTGGGAGGGCTGTCAAGGTGTGGGGGGGTGTCCAATGGGTGTTTGAGGCTGTACTAGGGGTCTTGGGGGTGTAAATGAGGGTGGGGGGGCTGTCCAAGGGGTGGGGGGTGTCCAAGGGGTGGGGGGTGTCCAAGGGATATGGGAGTGGTGTCCAAGGTGTCTGGGAGTTCTGTCCAAGGGGCCGGTTGGGTGTAAATGAGGGTGGGGGGGCTGTCCAAGGGGTGGGGGGTGTCCAAGGGATATGGGAGGGGTGTCCAAGGGGTGTTTGGGGCTGTCCAAGGGCTCGGGGGGGTGTCCAGGGGTCGGGGGGTGTCCAAGGGGTCTGGGAGGGCTGTCAAGGTGTGGGGGGTGTCCAATGGGTGTTTGAGGCTGTACTAGGGGTCTTGGGGGTGTAAATGAGGGTGGGGGCTGTCCAAGGGGTGGGGGTGTCCAAGGGGTGGGGGGGTGTCCAAGGGATATGGGAGGGGTGTCCAATGGGTGTTTGAGGCTGTACTAGGGGTCGTGGGGGTGTAAATGAGGGTGGGGGCTGTCCAAGGGGTGGGGGTGTCCAAGGGTTGTGGTGGGGCTCCAATGTGGTGGGGGAGGGCTGGCCAGGTTGTTAGGTGGGTATAGATGAGGGTGGGGTTCAGTTGGGGCTTGGGGGAGGGCTGGCATGGTTATTTTTGTTTGGTTTCTGGTTGCTTTTTGGTGAGAGCAGTGCAATTATTTAAAAAAAAATATCGCTTTCACGTCGGTTATTTTATAACTGACGTGGTAAATAAATCAGTAGGGGTTTATCACGTCGGTTTTTTCAAGAACCGACGTGATAAACCGTTCCCGGGCCTTTTATCACGTCGGTTCTTAATATAACCGACGTGATAAAAGGCCTGGGAATCGATTTACCACGTCGGTTATTGGATAACCGACGTGCTAAAACGTTTCCCAGGCCTCTTTATCAGGTCGGTTATTTCAGAAACCGACGTGATAATAGGCCCGGGGAAGGGTTAATCACGTCGGTTATGTCATAACCGATGTGATAAATGATATCCCAGGCGTTTTATCACGTCGGTTTAGAAAATAACCGACGTGATAAACCCCCCCCCCCCCCGCGCATATTTATCACGTCGGTTATTAATGAACCGACGTGATAAACACCGTGATGTTAGGGATGTTACATCGTGTTTTAAATAACCGACGTAAAAAACGTTATTTATAACGTCGTCCGTATTAACGTCGCCTAAAAACCGACGTAAATAATGAAAAATAACCGACGTAAAAAATGTTTTCTGCACTAGTGCGTATTAATGAAAGATTAAGATAATTGATATTATAAATACCCAAATAAATGTAATTTGACACTTTTAATAAATTAAAATAATTTTATAGGTTAATATGACATATTATGATTACTTATATAAATTTTTTTTGAAGTAATAATGTTGTTATGAATTTATCAAAAACAAAATACCCAATAGTATCAAAAATGACATAAAAGAATTTTTAAAACAAATATTATATTATTAATTGATATTCAATTCCTAAAAATATAAGGTTCGACCAAGAGACTTATATCATGATTGGTGTATCATTAATGGAACACTTTGGGGGTCTCTTGGAGGTATATAGTATGTTTATTAACTATATAATATAAAAATACAAAGTGACATGGTAAGTGTCAAACTAATTAACTAAGAGTCAAAACTAAATGATAAGGTTAATATAATGACCCAAACCTGTCTAAATTATATTTTTTGAGTGGATTTCAACCCATACCCTCATAAAAATTTAAATAATACACTTTGGATCCATTATAAACCGAATAGGAATTTATTATAAAATAATATTTCTAGATTTTCCTAAGATGCCCCTCCTCCCCCTTATAAAAGGACACCACTTCTAACCAATTCTCCACACCTTAAAAGCCTTTTGGTTAGGCAAAACCCTGCCCAAATACTATCTCAAATTCCCTCAATTCAACATAGAGGCCATATTTTGATCATAAATCCAACCTAAGGATCCATTTTGATCAAATCAAAAGGAAGAACCAGAAGAAGAGGTAATGTTTTCACTACCCTTTTTCAAGTTCATTTCTTCTTAAACTTGTAATTTCATTGTTATTCCCATTATAAAATAATAACTCCAGTATCTTATATATAATGTGATGTTATTATAAATAGGGTACAACCATATTCTGTATTCTATCCATCCTATGAATGACATGTCACCATACGTGCGTACGTATGGCTTACCGTCTCCACGTCGTGGTGTAATTGTTATTCAAAACATTATTATTTGGATGGGTATAATAATGATGTGTAATTAATGTAAATAATAAATATAACATGATAATTATTCTTTATATATGATATACTATCCAATAATATATTATTTTAATATCAAAATAATGATATTGTCACTCGTGCATACGTACGGACTACCATCTCCACGAACGCGATGAGATTCATTCCCCATCGTATCCATTCAAGTATAATTCTCATTTGATGATTAAAAATAATGTCTAAGGACTTGATATAATTATGTATATGAATAATATACAACCTATCCATAACAAACACAGCTTATGTAACAAAACATGTAAAATAAAACGAGTATGTTAACACCCGAAATGATGATAATACTAAGATATTATTAACAAAGAAATGTTAAAAGATCATATATGATATCATATTAATGTATATGATTATTGTATAATTTATTAACAATTATTTCACCATTATACAGGAGGTTAACCTACCATCAACCCAGGAAAAGTACAAGGTAAGGGTTATTTCACAATCTCTTCATTATTCGAGGTTGTTTATACGTAAATATCCACCGGGACCTCTTTATCATCCACATCCTTGTTTCTTAAAAATGAATTTCAAAACATTCTTAGTATTTTACAGAATATGTGTTAAAGTCATTTATACCCTTGTTTGAATTTTATAAGAGGTTTATAAAGGAATGTTTCTGTCGTTTTCCAAATAAGGTCCTTTTTAACCTTTTCGACAAAATTAAGGTAAGAATGTTTTTTTGACTTATACGGTGGGTGCAGCTATTTTCCGCCATTATAAGATCGTCAAATATTACCTTACAAGCTTATAAGAATATTTTCAAAATAAATATTTTCTTTATGTGACTCTTAAATTATTTAAAAATATAAAGAGATATGTCTCTCTAAAAAAGGTTTTGATTTCATCTATGTCAACATCCCTTGATGGATTTTATGTTTATTTGAAGTTGATTTATTATGAAACAAAACATCCATATTGTATTGATGTTTTTGTGATATGTTTGACTGTGGATGTTCTATTTTTATACCATTCATTTCTTATGGTTAAATTATTGACATTTCGTATGCTAGTTTTAATACGAATGTTTATGATATGTTTAAACCTTTTCATATGAGGAATGTATTGGACTTAGTATGTGATAGGTGGAGCCCACTATAGCTCCTCGATGCATCGGTAGGTATAATGAGACAACTAGACATGGAATTGGCTGAGGCCCTTTCCCAATTTGATTTATGGTTTTGGCTGAGGCCTTAATCATTTTAGACGTCTTGGCTGAGGCCTTGACAAAATGTTTCAGAATGTCCGGCATTATACATTCCCTCATTATGGAAATAATATTGATGGTTCATGTGTTCATTATTCTAGTAGAATAACCATGATTATGTTTTATTATGGAATTATTTACTCATCTTATGTTCTTTCCATAAAATTATTCATGTATATTATTGGTAAGGGAATGTGGTTTCAATTATTTACCATGCTTAATATTTATGTCATTTTCCGCTGTATTACTTACCCTTACTGAGTGTTCGAGCTCACCCCTTTCAATGTTTTATTTTTTCCCAGGATATGAAGAAGTTAGTTATGAGTGACCTGCAGGCATAATCTAGGAGGCTTGGACGTTCCTAATGAAATATATTTGTGTTGTATTTCTCTTCAAGATGTAAAGTTGAACATATGTACGAATCTTGTTTCCAATAATAATAAATTGATCGGTCTTTCAAGACATGATTTCCTTGTGATCATGCCAATGTTATGTAATAATGCACCGACTCTGGGTAACTAGGGTCGGGGCGTTACATAAAGTACTTTAAAAGATTCTCATAAATTCAATTTAACCTAATTTTGATGTGCTAATTTCATAAAATGATATTTATTTTGTTATCATAATTCTATAGATATGATAATTATTACTTTTATATATACAAAAATAATTATTTATTATAAATTATAGTGGATTAAAAAATTATACTAAAATTTATGACACTTTAAAAAATAAAATTATTTTTATCATTTATATTTAAATATGAGTGTTTTAATAATACTATTTCATTAAAATAATTATTTTTAATACTATATTAGTTTATTATAAATATCTATATATTTTTTGGATAGTATAATTTATGTTTGAAATATCAATTTTTCAAATTTGATCTCAAATTTATTAAAAAAAATATTCATAAAATGGAATTAATGGAATAACAATTTTTTTATATAATGAAATTACAATTTAAGTAACTAGGTCCTTGACACAAAACCCCTTATATCACCTACATAGTACCTAAGGGTATTGTGTGTAATATTGATAGTTTCATGGGGCGGCTCAACAAACATCATCCAAGTGGTAGTTTCTACTATCTTGACCTTCTCCCATATACGATTTCATTCTTGCTTGAATTTTGGAATATCAGATTGTTATTGGTCATGAGTGAACCCCTGTGATGCTAGCTCACTTCTAATATCTGAAAATGGGCTCCATTCAAAATTACTCTACTAGTTGAGGTCATCGAATCTTCTTTTTGTATCAATTATCCTTTGTTGAAATTTACTTATAAACACTAATTAAAACATTAAAATTATTACAAGGATTATATTTACCAATAAAAATATTGAATTCTTTTATAATTGAACAATAGTCATATAATGTTAGAATCTAGATGGTATCATTTACCTTAATATTTACATCATTATTAAATATATGTGGTTTTATTGTTTAATAATGCAATATAACACCCATTTTCGGGAAAGAAAATATCATTTAAAAATTCTAGGTCATTAATGTTCTTATATATAATATCCACATCAAATTCCTATAACAAAAAAATACATCTTAGTTGAATATTTTTTATAATGTTTCTTTATAAAAAATATTACTATAGAATGGTCAATGAAATAAGTTACATTGGAACTCAGTAAGTAGTATCAAACTATTTATAGATAAAAAATATCCAGAAGCCCCATATTACTAGTGGTATAGTTAGATTATGATTGATCTATATTATTGGATGTATAATCTATGACATGATATTTATTTTATACTCATAAAATAAGAAACACTCCAAGGGAAATAGATGATTCATAATTACCAATGATAAAGAAAAATTCCATATTAGTGGTCAGGTAATGTGCAACAACTTAATATTTCAATATATATTATCCTTAAATAAATAATATATTTAATTACATGTTTCACATAGTATAACTATATAAAATTAAACAAAAATTGATATATTTTTAATCTTAGATATTATAATTAAAAACATAACTATAAAATTTGCTCATATAAATTGAAGTTAAAATATCCAAAAAATTAATAAATAAAGTAAAAAAATAAATTGAATCTACTTGTAGAAGTCTTCCATATGAATCCCATTTGTCTGAAAATGGAAGAGAGGTAGATCTACTATTCTATTCACATAACCAAGACCATGATAACGTTGATCAATTATGGTTACAAAATCATATATAGGAGAAGTTCAATATCATGGATATTGGTACAAGATCCATGTTAGATAAACTATAAACTAAAATTTTAACCATATATTATCTGATTCTTAGGCATGATTTTGAGATCATATGGGTTAATTAGTTTTTAGGGTTATATAAAAATTTAATTATTTATTTATATGTATATATATATCATGAATTATTATACTTTTTGAAATGTAATTTTTTTAAATTCAATTTATGCTTAAAATATTTACTTTATAGACATTAGTTTTTTTTTCAATGAAATATTTCTTTCATTGAATGATTAAAAGTTATATTAACTCTATATTAGTAAGTAATTTATAGAATGGATTATTTTATATATAAAAAATCCATTTTCTATTAAAAACAATAATTTGTTCTATGTAAAGTTTTTAATTGTATTTTTTCATAAACATTAGAATGAGAATTTGAAAAAAATTAAATTTATTTTTTATTTATCATGTTAGTATTATCTAATTTTTTTGTGATATATTTAAAAACATAATATCTAGGAAAATGGTGAAAGTCACCATTTTCAAAAATAAGATTCCTTTTGAGAAAATATTATTATATAAGAATGAAATAAAATTTATGAAACATATTTATAAGACCAAATAAGATTTCAAAAGTGAATTTTTAATTTTAATTTTTTTAATTTATAAACCCATATTTGATATCTTAGAACTTATGTTATATTTTTTATGAGTTGTGTTTTAATATATTATAAATTTAGTATTTTAAAATAAAATTGTACCACTTTTACAAATTGTATAAAATAAAATGGTTTTCAAATTTATAATCCTTAGGTTCAAATTATACAATAAGGACTATTATATTTATGGGTACAATGGCTAAATTACTTAGGTAAAAACTAGTTTCTGTGGTGAAAACAAAAATAGTAAAAATAAGTAACATAAGAGGTAAAGGGATAAACCTATTAGAAACCTTTTTTAAATTATGTTTTTTATGTGTGCATAAACCTTATATCTTCACCTATGGATTATTTCCAAATTTTGGATCCATTTTCTTTAATAGTAACTTCAAATTATTGAAATATTTTGAGTATTAAAAAAATTCCATCTCAATTCATTTATAAAAGGATATATCCTCTCTTTACTTTACCCCACACCAAAACCCCTTGAGTTTGGCCCACGCTCTACCCAAACATGTCCATAACACTATTATCCACCCTAATGAGGTTTTTTCTTCTTAAAATAAAATACCTCAAATTTTTAATAGCCTTCACATAGGAGATAATCCTAATAGTAAGGTATATATTTGAAAACAATTTTCACTCTTTATTTATTATTAATAGAATTTCTATATCCTAAAATTTAATTTCCCATTATTTAAATGATAAAATTAGTATAATTATAATATAGGTATTTTATTATAATTCTGGTGAAATAATTAATATATCATCCAAAGATTAATGGTATGTATCTTCTTGAATAAATTCAATTGACTTAATTTCTAATGTTGCATGAAACACCAAGCTTAAATGAACTGTGATATATTAACGAATATTACCATGAACATTACTAATAGCTACTTCTGAATTACTACATTATATCTGGTCTTTTTGGAATAAATTCCTTCATGGTGGTCAACACTTCTCTGTCAATGTTGCTTTCTCAAGCATTCTTACTGCAATTCTTGAGGCAAGATTACCCAGGAAGCACTTCTGCTTTAATTCAATTCATGATTTTTCAGTTCATACTCAAATTGGTATAAAAGGAACATTAATGCCTCCATATGGTACTTTTTAGGTCTTATGGAATTAACCTTTTGTTGGATGGATTAAGGTTAATTCTGATCGGTCCTCAAGGGGTAATCCTAGTCCCTCTAGATATGGTGTTATTTTCTGGGATCACCAAGGCAAGGTTATGGGCTGCTTTCATGGTTCCTATGGTATAGCCTCTACAATTAAAGGTAAAATGCTTGGTATCATTATTGAGGTGGAGAAAGCTACAATTTGTGGATTGGACTATATTTGGATGGAAAGTAATTCTTTTGTTATGGTTTCTGCCATCAGAATGTGTTCTTACCACTTATCTTGGAAGCTTACTAATAGATGGAATATCTGCTTGGATTCTCTTCTCACCATAAACCATATCATCAACAACACTTATAGAGAAGATAACTCAGTTGCGGATAGACTCACTAACACTGGAGTCAGTGGTGCTGATTTCAACTGGTATGATCATCCCCCTGAAGACCTTTTACCCCCTTTTAAGATGGATTTTGATAGATCTCATTTTTTCAGAATTTCGTAAGTTGAACTATATTTTTAATTAAAGTAACCTCAATTTTCTTGGAAAGGTTTTATATTTCTAAAAATAATAATTCACCTATGAAATTACAAAAAAACTAGGTTTATCAGAAATGAAAATATGATATATTTATATCATATAATAAGTAAATAAATGTTTTAAAAATGATAAATTAAGTGTTTGCTTTTTTGTAAAGAGTAAATGTTTATTTATATGATTATAATTAATATAAAGTTCTAAGAGAAAATTTATTTTCACAAAATAGATTCATAAATAAATATTTTGTTTTATTTTAATGGTAATATAATTTTTTGAGACCATAATTAAATTTTTAAAGAGTCTTAAAATCAGTTATAATTTTAAAATCGGTATTTTTGGAATAAATGATGATTTTAATTAAAAAAATAAATTTCTCATATTTATATAATTATTTTATTAAAATAGAGTCTTTTTTAATTCTAAATGTTTAAAAATTGATAGGTTGAATTTTTTATATTTTTCTAAAATAGATGAATTTCTAGAGAATTGTGAAATATGGAAAATTACAATATTTCACATTATAAGTAGATAAATGAATTTTTGAGTTATTGATGATGTATATATGATGTAATAACTATTATATTTAAATTTACATATCTAATTTCTTTTTTTATTCATGGTAATCATAACTATTAATAGTTTTGAGCCAAAATAATAAACAAATGAATAAAATAATAAAAAAACACACCTCTCCTCCCATTATAAATACTACAATCACCACCTATTAATATAAAACATTTAAAGATTTGAATATTTTAAAATTTATACCAAACCATATTCTTTAGTCTCTCCCCCCATTTTCAATAGCTTTTGGTATCAATAAAAGACCAAACCTAATTTTCCTAAGGAAGTTCTCAATGAGAAGAATTCAAAAGGTAAAATCCTATTCTGTTTTCTTCTCTTCTTTTTTTTCTTTTATTATCCATCCATAAACCCCATATCCAAAGTAAAATGAGAAATAAAGAATCTTATATATAATATAATGTTATTATGTTAACTGTTTATCCACCATCAATTCTCTTCTCTTCCCTTTTTGTTGTAAAAATGAAAGCACTGTTAATGATGTCTCGATTGACCACCATCGTAGACGATGCATTTTTATTTTCCATTACCACCTTCAATTCATTCCATAAAACAATTATAATTTTTATAAAAGATTTATAATTTATATTAAAACTTATTTAGTGTTTTGGAACCAGTATATATACATAATATTAATTAATAAAAAAACTAGTTCATGATTATCGAAAAAACACCAAAATAATCTAAACAATTTTCATTTTCATTTTATCTAATAAGTATTCATAATATCTAAAAATATAATATATTATAACATTAAATATTTTTTTATGTTTATTAATAATATATAAATTTAATTCTGGAAAAATATTCCAATTTTACATGATCTTTCATAATTATATTCAAGTGAACCAATCATGAAAAACAAGGAAACAGACACTCCCGAACTTGGAAAATTAATATTATAAAACAAAAAAGGAAATAAAAAAACTTACTAAAATAATAATAAATAATATATATGTATAGGAGGGTTTAAATTAAATTACTACTAAATCAAATTTCATTATCCAATACATTAAGTTCTAGTGCGGAACACTTTCAAACACATGGTAAAAGATTATTTTAAAACCTCCATTTTTCCTTTTGGCAATGCTCTATATCCTATCCTATATGAAATTATCAATTCTTTTTATGTTGAACTCAAATATTTTTTTCCATGTTCCTAATATATTTATTAAGCTCATTTCTTCTTTCTTTGTTGGGGAAATACTTGTTCCCTTTTCAATTCCTCCTGATAACCAAACCCGATTTAAGGGAACTTCCAAATTTCTTACAAATTATCATGTACACTAGATAATATATTTTGATACACCAATATTTTTATAAAATCAAACTTTTTTATCATAAAAAACTTTCTCCCTTAATTTATGGTTTTATATAAAATATTATTCCTTTTCTGCTTTAAAGACTCTTTAATACTTTCCCTAAAACCACACTAAAGTCGGTTATTTGTAATGTTTATTAAAAACTCTTTATATATATTTTAAATTCAGTTGGAAAAAATTTAACATGATCTATGCATATTTTAATTTATGAACTTTCAATTCTTATTTAAATACATTCTTTCATGGACACTATTATGATATTCCCTTTGGTTATGCCTCATTCACCAATTATTGCTTGTGTGTGGTGTATGTATACTTCCATTTTTATATGACCATCATTTATTGAGGATTTAATCAAATATCTGTATTTTTATCAATGGATATGATTATTTTCTTATCTATATTACATTTTTACAAATTATTTTTTATTTGAATGGTTTTGTAACTAGGGAAATATTGATAAATACGTATTTTCTACTCAATAAAATTACATTGATAAGTGAAATTGTTCATGAATTAAATATATATATATGAACAATGATTTGGAATTGCAGTGATAGGTGGGGAATAGTTATAGATTGCCCTAGAAGCATCAACAGGTCTTATGAGACAAAATGGTTGGTGAAAAACACTTCATGTTTGTTTCTAAGAATTATTTGATGGGTTTCTACCAAAATACATAAACCATATTGTCTTGGTAGTAGTAGTTCATGTTCCAGATATAGTAAGTCAAAATATTAATCATTTTCTTAATTTAATATTCAGTTATTACATTCCATGATATTTTCACTATTATAAAAATCTATGGATGCATTTTCATTCTTAGTTTATTAGATGTCTTGTGTTTTCTAGTTATTTAACTTGGCATAATGACTAGGCCTTATTGATTTTGATTCACTTATTTTTCATTCATGTAACCCTTATTGACCATTTGAGCTCATAATTTTATTTTTTCCCATTTCTAGTCTATAAAGATGAAATCCTTAAATATGTGTTAATAAAGCAGTTTATTTTCATTTGTCATGTTCTATGTTTAATTACTAATGTAACTAGGGAACCATGTATGTATATAGTTCTTAATGACTGAGAAACCAATCAATACATTGGGATGTGATCTTTGGTATCTACTCCATTATAATAAAATGACCACTGACACTAAGTTACAGGGGTCAGGGCTGTTATAGTTGGTATCAGATCATGCTTAGTAGAAACATTGGGAATTGTATGTTAAGTAAACATGAGATTTAGAATAATTATTTATAGTGAATTATTGGATTGATACCCATGATAATTATGGGCTAAATTAGTGTGATCCATTATTCAGTGATGATGCCTAATGGAAGAAATTGAATCAATACCCATAAATAATGTTGTGATTTCCCCCACTATGTAATTCAATACAGTTAGTGTTTGAGCTGAGAAGATCATGAACACATTCGGGAATCTTACTCAGTTTGTGACAAATAACCACATAAAAACTATTTAAGAATATTTCATGTGGCATAATTCTCTGTGTTTTATAGGGACTACTAATATAGTGTTAGATGAGTAGTGGATCAAATCCATTTAAAATATATTTTTTGCATCAGGATGTAATGAAAATGTAACGATCATAAAGTCGGTATATTATCTCAAGGGAGATACTGATAAATGGTGGTCATTGATCCAAAATACTAAGGAGGAAGATGAAATAAAAGTTATGTAATAAATAACTTTTAAATAAACATTATTCGAAAAAAATATTTCCCTCATGAGAAACGAACTAAAATGAATAGAATATTTCTTAGTTTAAAGGAAAAGAAAGAAGATAGTGTTGCAGAGTTTGAGGATACCTTCAAAAGAATATGAAGGTATTCTATAGATTAAATAAGTTAATAAGAAAACAATATTTATCATTTATTTGAAGGTATTAAAAAAAATTTCTGAAGGGAACTAGATTCTCAAAAAACATCATCATATTATGAAATAGTATTAAGTGTCATTAAGACAAAGAATTAATTTCCAAGATCTTATACACTCATGGGAAACCAAGATAAAAAGAGGTATTATAATAACTGTGGAAAATGTTAGGTGTCAATGAAGAAGAGGATAATGATTCATTTCCTATTATGTAAAAACTGTGGAATGAATCATCTTGAGAAATGATTGAAAGGCATGGGATTTTTCTATATGTGTGGATAAAGGGGTCATCAATATAATGAATTCAAGGGGAAGATAAAAATTAATTATGTTCAATGATTCGAATGAAATGAAATGGGGTATTATTCAAAACAATATCCCAATCATTAGGGTAATGTACCACAAAATATGCCAAGGGGAGATGGCCAAACTTATGCGATCACCACAATGGAAGTATAAGTACCCAATGATTTGGTGGAATGTACATTAGTAGTATATTAAAATTTATCCAATGATTTATTTTATTCTAGATCATTAAACATTTTTATATCTACCCAATTTTCCAAACAATAGACATTTCTCTTTTTATTTAATAAGAGAGTTGTTAGTCAAAACCCCCAAGGGAAGTCTCATTGCAATAACACTATGTTGAGAAGTTTCCATTATGATATATAAAAATTCATTATTCACTGACCTCATTATCATAGATAAGATGAAATTTAATATAATCCTTAGTATAGACTGGATTTCAAAATATGTTAAGAGAATTTATTTCAAGAAGGAAATTATGATTTGTATGGAAGATGTATAATAAATTATCTTTAGAGAAGAAACTTTATCATCTCATTCATATCTGGATCCACCTCTATTAGTTTTATTGTAAGAAATTCATGGGTAGTAATATCAAACATATTCATGTTTCAGAAGTCAATGCACAAAAGATGGCTCTAGGCTCTGAGAATGCGCGGAACGCGCCGCCTTCTTTTCAAATTTTGCATCCCGTTGAGGCGGAGTCGACTGTTCTTTCGGAGGCCTCCCACCCCTCTTCGTCTGGCGATATTCAGGCTCTGCCCCCGGATCCTCCTGCGAGCTTGGCCCCACCTTTGGCCCCATCCTCCAGGGAGGTTCTCTTGCGGCCTCCCCTGGCCCTCTCGCTTTTGTCCGCCTTCCCGGAGATCGATGTTGGTCCAACTCGACCGGGCAAAGAGGGCATGTTTCCGATGGTCTCATTCTCAAATGCGTCCTTTGCAGAAGCTGCTGATCTCCACTGCTGGACTTTGGTGGCTCGATTTGGTGTGGATAAACCTTCTATTG
This sequence comes from Viscum album, assembly GCA_963277665.1. Classification (NCBI taxonomy): domain Eukaryota; kingdom Viridiplantae; phylum Streptophyta; class Magnoliopsida; order Santalales; family Viscaceae; genus Viscum; species Viscum album. The sequence continues at coordinate 1,418,125,824 of OY728129.1, read as the reverse complement.
GTTTCTTCAAGAGTTTTGTGGACTCGTGGGGTCTCGTGGAAGCGTCTTGTGTTTCGGATCTCTCAAAAAAGGCATTCTGTATTGTGCTTGCCTCCAGGGAAGATTTTGTGCAGGCGTGGTTGAGGCAGGTCCGTTCAGTTGGGCTTTTGAGATTTCATATGTTCAGATGGTCTATGGAGTTCCACCATGGTTTCGATTCCCCCTAAGAAGCTTCCTGGATCTCTCTGCCTGGCCTCCCCCTTCTGTTCTTCAACTTAGGCTTCTTGTATGGCATTGGAGACAGCATCAGTTCATTCTTGTGGGTGGATGTATCTACCTACTTGCTTCAGGATTCGTCCTCATCTAAGATCTGTGTTGAGATGGATCTATCACAGCCTCATCCGGATAAGATTTTTCCCAGGTGGGGGACTCCTTTTCATGGTGGAAGAAGATTATCCATCATGGTCGTGGAAACTTCCGCACGGCCTGCCGTCTTCAGGGTCACTCCCCATCTGTCTACAAAAACTGTGGTAGCCTCCAGGCACTCCTCAGTCGATTCTTTGCTCGTCTGCTGGTCCCTCGTCTAAGCCTGGAATCCCCTCTTAGGTTCCCCTATCCTAGGATGTCATGTGTGCAGGTTTGACTGGTTCCGTGCCTGATCCCCGACCCTGTCCTCCTGTGCGTACTCCGGTTGTTTCCTCTGATTCCTTGAACCTGGAGTCCTGTTTGGATACCTGCATGGCTATGGTTCCTTATGCTTTTACTGGGACCAAGGTTGAAGTTGAATGGATCCCTGAGCCCAATCCTTCTACCCCCCAGAAACCTGTCTATTTTGGGTTCTCCCAAAGCTCTTCCCACTCTCGCCATCTCTCCAATATTTTTTTCAAACTCCTTCAGTTTTCTAGCCCAGGAGCTCGGTGGGCCTTATCCCCTTCCATCTGTTGAATCACCGGGCACCACTGGGGTGATTACCCGATCCAAATCAAGGCTGTTGTCTTTGGACCCTCATCCAGCATAATTGTCTCAAGGAAGTCTGGGGCCCAAGCCAGACTCCCCAGTGTTCAACGATCTCCTTCATAGTGTAGAACTCGTGTGGCCTGGGTGCATGTGTGAAAACAGATTTCATCTCATCGGAATTCCTCAAGTCCCATGCTTCTGTCTTTGTTGTCCTCGAACCTAAGTTGCCAGCATCCAAAATCAAGGATTGCTCGGGTAGAATCAAAGTGTGTGGTTATTTTCACAATGATCTGATTAATCAACACATCTGGATATTCTGGCGGCCCGATGTTAGTGTCGAACTGGCAGCGTCATCAGATCAGTACATTACTACTAAGGTTACCCTCGACCCTGTCTCTTTTTTATCTCCTTTGTTTATGGAAAATGTGAAGTCCTTGATAGAAGAAGCTTATGTAATGATCTCTCCAATTTTGATCTAGGTGACAAGCCATGGCTTGTTGGTGGTGATTTCAATATTATTTTGGATCCGTCAGAGAAGAAAGGCAGATGCGACTTTCCGTGGAGAGCTAGCTTGGAGTTCACATCCTTTTTTGTCTGATGCAGGTATCATGGACATGGGTTATTCCAGAGAACAATTTACTTGGTGCAACAACTAGAAGGGGATTCGGCGTACGTGGTGCTGCCTTGATCGCTGCCTTGCTAATTATAGTGCTCTTTTGGCCTTCCCAACTAATAAGGTCGCCCCCCTGGCCAGATCGATTTCAGACCATTCTCTGTTATTGGTTTCTCTGTCACCTGGTACAAGTCATGGGGGTGGTTTTCTCTATCATCACTCGTGGACTGGGTTCAACGGATTCCTCCAGACTGTGCAATCTTCTTGGGTGAAGCCTATTCAGGGTAGGCACTGGACCAAAATGCACAACAAACATTGGCGCCTAAGAGAGGACCTTCATCAGTGGAGCACTAGTCATCCCTCTCGACTACGGGGCATGGATTCTATCAAAGAGGAGATCAACCAATTGAAAGTTTCATTGGAAAGTGTTTGGGATGAGTCTATGTTTGGTGTGCTGTTTCACAAGAAAGAAATGATGGCAAAGTTGCTTCTCCTTCAGGAACGCCTCTCCTGGGAAAAGGCAAGGGTCAAGTGGCTATGGGAGGGTGACTAAAATTCTGGTTATTTTAATGCTTGTATTAAGGATAGTGGAAGGCAGAATTTTCCAAGCATTGTTCAGCAAGACGGATCCTACTCTGACAACCCTAAGGTGATTGGTGACAAGGTTATGTCTCATTTCTCTACTCTTTTGGCTGGCCCCATCTCTAACAGACAAGATGGGCATCCCTTGGGGCAGGCAGACCTGTTTGAAGCTATTCCTTGACAGGTCTCTCATTAAGAAAATTACTTTCTCTCCTCTTGTCTGGATGATGAGGAGATTCTTGAGGCTGTCAAATATCTCAATCTAGAGAGTGCCCTAGGTCCGAATGGCCTCCCCGGATCTTCCTATATTGCCTCTTGGGACCTGGTTAAAGAATACATTACTAATTCCATCAGAGATTTCTACCAAGGTGGTCATCTCCCTCGTGTGGCTAGAGTCACCAACCTGGTCCTTATTCCCAAGGTCAAGCACCCACCTTCTCTCAATCAATATAGACCTATCAGCATGTGCAATTTCCCATACAAAGTGCTGGCTACGGTGCTCAATAGACGGATGGCTCGTTATCTTCCCCAATGGATTTCTTTGGAGCAGCACGACTTTGTCAAAGGGAGAGCTATCCAGGGTGTGATTGGGTTGGCTCAATAGATGTCTCGCGACACCAATGCTAAAGTAACTGGTTCAAATATGATTCTCAAAATTGTCATGTAGAAAAGCTTATGATATTCTTGAGTGGAACTTCATCATCAAGGTGTTGTAGTGTATAGGATTCTCCCCTTGGTACATTGACTTAATGTTTAGTTTTTGCAGCTCACCATGGTTTTCCATTTCAATTTTGGGGACCTGATGTGGTTTCTTCAGGTCGGTGCGTGGGTTAAGGCAAGGGGATCCACTATCACCAAGACTCTATCATTTCCCAAGATTCTCTCTCCTAGTACCTCAAAAAGAGTATTTCTGCTAGTGTCGTCATTCCCTATCACTACAGGCCGGTCTCTAATGGAATTTCTCACCTGATGTTTGCTGATGACTCAATCTTATTTCTTAATGCCAGTAAAAGTTCCATCCAGGGCATTAACATGATCCTAGAGACATATGGGAAGTGGAGCGGACAACGTGTTAACAGGGATAAGAGCAGTTTATTTCTTCCCAATAACTGTCCAGGAAGACAGGTGAGTAAAGTGGAGCAAGGCCTGAGTATTCTCAGAAAATCCTTCCCTTTTGACTTCCTTGGTTCACTGATCTCTCCTCCCAGTCTCAAGGTCCAGCATTTTGACAAGATTGTGTCTAAAATCTCTGATCAGATTTCTAACTGGACAAACAGATTTCTCTCGTTCGGTGGCAGGATTACACTGGTTAATCATGTTCTTTCTTCGATTCCCATTCATGTCCTTTCTTGTCTCAAGGTCCCGATGGGTGTCTTACATAATATTGAAAATATCTTCAACTCTATTATATGGGACACGCACTTTGACGGGAGACTTCATTGGGCATCCTGGCGGAGACTGGAAAGACCAGCCCAAGAGGGAGGAATTAATGTGAAAGATATGGCTAATACCATGGAATGCATGCTTGGGAAACTGGCGTGGAAGTCCATTGTGGGGGATACTTTATGGGTCCAATTCATTCAAAATATGTATGGTAGGAATCTGGGTTTGGTCAGGGGGACTGCTTCTCCTCTATGGCGTACTGTCCAGATGCATATTGATATTATTCAGACACACAGTAGATGGATTATTGGGAGAGGCGACATCAGTTTATGGCATCAAAACTGGGTTGGAACCAAACTGGCCTTCCACAAGTGCCCGACCCATTTTATCTCTTTCAAGCAAGCCAACATATTCCCTTAGTTTATCAACGCCATTCTGGATGACTCTCAGTGAAAATTATTTGAGTCCATTGTTCTGAATGAAGACCCGGACTATTGTATTTTTGATGCTTCACCGATAGGTGTTTTCTCTTGCAAGGGTTACCGACCATTTTTGGGAAATGCATCTGCAACTGATGAGTGGGGCGATCTGCTATGGTGTATAAAAGTCCCATCCATGTTGAACTTCCTCCTGTGGCGCGTTCGGAACCGGGCCCTCTCCACGGATGATAATGTGAGGCAACGTGGAGTTTTACTCGTCTCCAGATGTGCTTGCTATCATGATAGCTAGGAATAATATGCTACCCACCTCTTCTTTGAAGGCTCATGGGCTCGGGCGGTTTGGGGGCCTTCGGTGCTTCTAGAAGTTGCTCAGTCTTCACCAGCACTGACTTCCTGCAAGCGTGGTTCCAGGGGGATGATAATCTCATCGAGAAGAAGGCAAGGGTGGAAATCCTACTGGAAGGGTGTTGGAACATCTGGCAGGCTCGGAATCGTGCGAGGCATGAGGGTATCATCTCCTCGCGGGCAGCTCTCCTCTTCAGAATGAAGACTATGATTGTTGATCTCACTCGTCTCTCCAAGAGTGGATAAGGGGCACCCTCATTTAGGAATATTTGGACGGCCAGAATTCCCATTCACAGAACCCTGCATGGTCTCTGGGTGCGTTGGATCCGACCCAGCACCGGCATCAAGTTCAATTCGGACGGCGCCTATGGGATGGGGGTCATGCGAGGGGAGGTATTGTCAGGGACCATAATGGGTCTACAATCCATGATTTTTTAGATATCTATGGGAGTGGAAATTCCCTTCAAGTAGAGGTGAGAGAAATGCTCACCAGACTCATTCTCTGTGGTGAGAGGAATATCACCCTATCATCCATTGAGACTGATTCCACAGCCCTTCACTGTGCTCTTCAAGGCAGTGGGATTGCCCCATGGTGCATCACATACACTATCCGTAAGTGTCGTTGTCTCATTTCCCCCCAGTTGGAGATTCTTCACTCATGGTGAGAAGGAAATAGAGTCGTAGATTGTCTAGATTCTATGGTGGGCCCTAGTGAAGAGCTCACAAGTTACTATAATCCTGAATCCCTACCGCCCGAGAGCATGGCTCTTGTCATTCGGGATGCTCTCGAACTCCATTAATTTAGACCCCCATGACTACCCTCTTGTGTCGTGCATCTCACTCTTCTGGTATGTTTCTTTTTCTATAATAAAAAAACATCTTTGGTTGGTTGGTAATATCAAACATCATCTAGAGATATAAAAAGTAATCTTCAAATTAAGGATTTACCAATCGTATAGGAATACATTGTTGTATTTCCTGAGTAATTACATGAACACCACCAGATCATTAAGATGAATTTACCATTGATTTAATCCCCAATGAAATATCAATTTAAAATAATCCTTATAGAATGGAAAATGTGGAATTAGTTATGTTTATGAAGAAATATAGGAGTTGAGTAAAAAGGTATTAATTATCCAAATGTTTTCTCTAGGGGGATACTATGTTCTCTTTGTTAATAAGAAAGATGAATCCTTGAGGATGTTCATTAACTATAGAGAAATTAATAATTTTATAGTAAAGAAGTAGTATCTTATACTTTGAATTAATGATTTATTTGATCAAATTCACAGAACCCAATATTTTTTAATGATTGACCTTCATTTTGGGTATCATAAATTACGAGTAAAGAAGGAATATATTATCAAGATAGCATTTCAGATTATGAATGGTGATTATGAATTTACACTAATTCCTTTTTGATCAACTAATTCACCCTCAGTATTCAAGGATCTAATGAACAATTTATTCAATGAATATATTGAAGATTTTTGTTGTGGTATTCAATGATTATATTCTATAGTATTCTAAAATCTATGAAGAACATAATAATCCCTTTCGAATCATTCTTGAGACTCTCAAAAGGAAAGAGTTATATAGAAAATTTAGTAAAAGTGAATTTTGGCTTAGTAAATTTCATTTCATGGCAATATTTTATCTAAGGATGGAATTTTAGTTAATCCTACAATGAAAAATTTAATCCATGAATGGCCTACTCCAATGAACATTATTGAGGTACATAGTTTCATTAGATTATAAGGTTACTAACAACTTTTTATTCATAATTTTTCATTATTGGATAACATTTAAACCAATCTCACATGTAAAGGGGTTATGTTTTTATGGAATAAATAATTTGAAGAATGTTTTGAAGAATTGAAGAGAATATTTTTCAATGTCCCGATTTTATCCCTTCCATCAAGAAATTATTGGTTTTTGATATACAATGATGCATCAAATAAAGTACTGGGTTGTTTCATTATATAAAATGATTAATTTATTTCATATGAAACAAAGATATTGAAGATTCATGAACAGGATTATCTAACTCAGGATCTTGAGTTAGCATCCATTTAATTTACTCTGAAGATATGGAGACACTATCTATATGGTAAAATATGTGAGATATGTATGGATCAAAAGAGTTTAAAATACATACCTACCTAGAAAGAACTCAACATGATGCAGTGAAAATTGCCTAATTTAATCAAATATTATGGTTACACAATACACTACCACCTAGGGAAATAAGATAAGGCTGAATATATATTAAGCAAGAAAGATCATGGATGTCTGACCTGAATGAGGATTGAAAAAGATCATATGTCCATGGATCTAGTGGATATGGATAAAGTAATTTTTAAGGAAGGGAAAAATCACTAATTTTTCAAATTACTATTAAAATTTCATTACTAGACAAGATAAAAATTTCTCAATCTAATGATGATGTATTTTAAAATAAAATAAAAACCAACAAGTATGGAAGATCGTTAGACATCGTGTTTGAGGAAAAAATTATGAAATTTTGAAAGGGGTTGTATTTTACATCCATACATGTGAAAAAGTGAACTATTAGATGATTCTTATAGCTAAATTTTTTTTATACACCCTTCTAGTACCAAGATATATTGAGATTTGAAGGAACATTTTTGGTGGGACAATATGATGCAAGAAATTGTTGACATTGTGTCAAGATTCATAGTTTATCAATAAGTGAAGGATAATAAAAAAATCCTACATGTGTGATGAATCCATTTACTATTACTATTTGGAAGTGGGATTAAATGACTATGGAATTCATCACTGGATTACCAAAGACCCCCATAAAGAATTCTACGATATGGGTTACTGTTGATCACCTTTCAAATTCATCACATTTTAATTATTTAAGAGAATATTTACCTTTTAAATTCCTAGAAAGACTCTATATTAAATAAGTTATAATACTTCATGGTTAACCTTTATCTATTGTGTCTAATTGAGATTTCTATTTCACATAAAAAATCATTAAGAGTAAATATAAGGATTTGGATACCGAGCTTCATTTGAGTATTGCTTATCACCCTCAAACCAATTTACAATTGGAAAGGAATATTCAAATTTAGGAATACATATTGAGATCATGATCACTTGAATTTGAAGGAATGTGGGATTAGAAAATACCTTTGGTAGAATTTTTCTACAATAGTAGTTTCCATTCTATTATTCGAATGGTACCACATGAAGCATTATATGGAAAGATATGTCATACTCCAGATTATTAAGATGAAGTTGGAGAGAGAAAACTTATAGGCACAAAACATATTGAAGTGAAAAAGAAGAAGCTAAAGACTATTTAGGATCTTATTAAAGTATCTCAATGTAGGAAAAAGATTTATGATGAAAATTAGAGGAAGGACATGGAATTTCAAGTAAGAGATCATTTCTTTCTAAAAGTATCTCTATGGAAGGGTGCATAAATTTCGATAAGAAAGGGAAAATAAGAACTTGGTACACCATACAATTTGGAATTATGGAAATAATTGGAGTTGTATCTTATCGATTAGAAATTCCACCAAGTATCTCTAAAGTTCATTATGTGTTCTCTATATCATTGTTAAATAAGTACATGCCAGACCCAACCCATGTAACCATCATTGAAGAAATAGATATGGAACCTAATATTTCTTACTGTGAATAGCCTATAGAGATTCCTAACATGATATGTCTTACTGTGAGTAGCCTATAGAGATTCCTCTTATAATATAGCATACTTATCCTCCTGTCCATTCTTAATATTCCAAAAACTAAAGAAAAAAACCACACCAAGAATTTTGTTTTAAATAATCATTGATTCCTTTTATTTGAATGTCTTCATAGAATCTTTTCCATCAAGTGAACTCCTAGAGAACTTATTTATCCTCTTAATATTTAATATAGTTTGAAAAACACTTTGAAGACCCTCTCTCACATATATTCACTATTATCAAATCCCTATTTTTTAATGAGGGGATTTCTTCTCTTTATTCAACTAAATACTGCGACAAGTAATTTATAAACAATATCCTATATCATAGTCAGACCAACTCCTAGATATTAAAACCCTTTTTGTTATTTAAAACATTACCAAGAGCTAGAAATATGAGGCACACAATTTTCCTTATTTGTATAGGGTTTTTTCCACAACTAGATCTTCCGAATCTGGAGGATATTTAATATTTAATTCTAAAAAATCATAGAATTGTTTCTCCAATATTTAACCATGGAAATGATTATTTATTCTCATGGAATGACATGTCTCTAGATGAAATACCTATGAAAACGCCCTCAACTATATCAACACTACATGGAAAAATGAATATCTAGGAAAAAATACCTTTGAAACGATTTATCACCATGAAAACTCTCAGTTTTTTCTTCCACCTAAGAGACACAAAAGACACCACTTCTGAGTTCTCTATGGAAACCACCATTCCCATAGAGGCATAACCATATTTTCATAGGTTCTCACAAACTCCACCATGGTGAAATTCATGGCATAGTATTTTTCCATATTTCTTATTTTTGGAAAATCTATTTTGATAGTTCTCTCTCAGCCTTTAATCATAGACTTCAACAAACTTTCATCCTTATAACCATTTGAGTCTTGGAGGGATTATGTTTACATTGTATGCAATGATCCACATAAGAACACCAAGTGGTATTTCCTATCCTCAATGATATACAAATACATGACCCTTACGATGACCTGATTCATGGTTATGTACAATTATAATGATGTTTACATAGTGAAAATTGATGCTTACATTGATCCTTCATGTTTATATAGATACAATATGATGAGTCTATATGGGGAAGTGATGTTTTTTTATGTTTAATGATGCTTATGGAAAGCCTAAAATTATGTTTACACAACTCTAAGATGATATCTATACAATGTAGATATGGTGTTTATATATGAAGAGATTCTACTTACTTAAACCAAAGATAAAATTTATGTATCACTTAGATGATGGTCAAACAAAACCTGAAAATGATGCTTCGCACTTAGGGCTTAAAAAAATTTTGAAACCTTCTGCCTAGCCATATTTTATATAATTCGTTTAATGTAAACCAAAACCACTCATATCCTTTACAACATTCATCAAATAGACTCTGGATACTAAATAGTAAATATTTTAGATTACTTCCACTTCATTGTCAATAAACACGGCCCAAAAACCACTCAATTATTTTTTCTAAAAATAATTTTATTATTTTGATGTAATTAAAGTGAAAAATAATAATTAATAAGAGGTATTTAAAGAAGATAAAAAATAGTAAGTGGTTATTACTTATAAGATGAAATTATATCTTCTATTTGAAGCCTTTTTAGATATTGAATGAATTTAGAAAATTTATAGGGACTAGAAGCCACCCAACATAGGAAAGGATTATTAGGTAGAGAAATATGGTAAAATATTTGTAAATCATATTAATTAATATTAGAAAAAATAAATTTTTTGTTAAAATGGATCCTAGTTTAACAAAAAATGAATATAAAACAAAGGTATGTTGAGAAAGTCCTTATCCAGTCATTTAAAGGTATGATTTTGTGATATTTTAGGTCTTTAACACTTTATTTAACACTTTTAGAATATTTTATCCTTTACCATGGTGTCCTTTTTTTCTAGGGAAATTTATTTTTATTCTGATAAATAAAATTAAAGATACTAAATAATTTAATCCTAAGGATTCAAATTATATTTTTTATTACATGTAATTTATAAAAGTGTTGATAATTAATTCTAAAAAATGAAACCTAAAACACATAAAAAAAATTTCGAAAAAATATATTCTTATACATAAAAATGAATTTAGGCCAAAATTTTCTATAGTAATAATTTACATGATATTTACTAGTTTTTTTATTAAAAATGGAGATTTATGTGATATTTAAAATAATTCTAAAAAAAATTAATATTTTAAATACTTCAGTAAAGGAAAAGGGTAAAAATATTTTTTTTATTTGAATAAATTTTAACATTGGATTCCTAATGTAAAAAATGGGTTTCTAAATGTAACATAATATTTATAAATAAATTATTTTACTTTCTAACAACATATATTGTTGAGAAAAAGTTTTTATAAAATTTTAAGTTATACTTATACCTTAATTATGTTATAAAATTTATTGTAATTGTAAAAAATGAATTTTTACAATTCACCCAAAATGAAACCATTTATAAAAAATCCAAAAAAAATCATGATATTCTAATTTTGGACATGGCGAATCAAAAAAACAATAAAATTTTATTAAAATAAAATTTTAAATATTTGATATATAACTTTCAAATTAAATAATATTATACATATAAAAAAAATTATAAAGAGAAAAACTATTTTTTTTCTTATGAGTGGTTATATTTATATTTTTTATTTTTCATTATTTATTATATTTTTAATAAATAAACATATATAAAAGCAAAAAAGATTCATCTTATGTAATCATTTATTTAATTAATTGTATTTTTTATATTAAATACATAATCAAGAAAATTTTTTTGGAAAAACAATATTTAACACCATGACTACAATATTATGTCAATGACTAATTAAGTTTTTCAAAAATGATATTATCAATATTTTATAACTATTTTGTTATATTAAGACACTATAATATGAGGGAATTACATTTTAAAACAAAATTAATAAATATTTCATGATGTTATTTTTTTATAAAAAAATGATAGATATAATTTTAGATAGTAATAAAACATGAAAAAATGACAACAACCAATTTATAAATTAAATGAAATGTAAATATAGAATAATTTTAGTGGAGATAATTATGAATACATAAAATATATTTTATAAAACTATTTTAAGTTTTTTATTTATAAAATTTAATTATCATTTTGATGATAAGTACATATTCAATAAAAGAAAACCACATAGGTGATAAATATGTGTATAAATGTTTTGTTTATGTCATTAAAAGAAATAAATTCTTTTAAAATTTAAAATTATAGTTTAAGAATGAAATTTTATAGAAGATATTCATTGGAAATCTAGGATGTTACAATATGGCCTAGAATAAATCCTTTTTCTTCCATAAAATGGAATTTCTCATAATTTAGGAAAATATTTTTATCCATGAATATTTTAAGGAAAAAATCAAGATTATTAAAAAAAATTGAAATATGATCCATACATCATGAAATTATTCCTAAAAACATTAATGAAATGTAGTTATAATTCATTGAAGATGCTCATCATACACCTTTGAAAAGTCACTAGAGTATTTAACAAACAAGAAGGAATTGTTTTATAGCTAAAAGTATCAAAACAAAAATTGAATCTGTTTTCTTGTGATCTTTATGTGAAATGTGTCATTGAAAGTTTCTTGAAAAATAATTTAGAAAATAATAATGATATTTATTCAATCATTACAAGAACATGGTTATCAAATGGGTGAGGAAATTGGTTTTTCATAGTCACTAGTCTAGGTTTTCTATATGAAATACAAACTATCAATGGGTTAGTAAGTATAATAAGAATAAATTATATAAATTAAATTTTTAAAAAGGTAAAATTACTTTTTTAGGAACTATTTATATAAGAATCAGACATTGGCTATTAGATATTGGGAAAATAATTCCAACATCCCTAAAGACGGTGACTTTATTTTTAATAACATTTAAATATATTGAATTAAACCTCCTTTGAAATTGTTTGAGAGATTTATCTTTATCCTATAACTAGATTAAATGCATAAAAATTAAGTAACAACTCCTATTCAAATTATCTAATGTCCATCATATATATTCCTTTTTTATAAAAAGACTCTTAAAAGTTATTTCCTTGATTTATTGGTAGCTCTTTAATAATGATCACCTGAAATATTTCACTCTCATATAAGTACTACTAATATAGGATCTTAGGAAAGGGTTTCAAATCTATCTTATTTGGTCTATATTCACTTTAAAAAAAGGTTTTATGTATGTAATTGATTTTTTTTCTCATAAAGAGTTCAAAATAAAAATGATTTTAAAATTTTAATTGTTCAAAAAATGTGTTTAACATATTGTGAACAAGTATATTTGTAGAAGAAATTATATATTGAGAAAAAAATTCAAGGGATAAATTATATATGTCAATTTTAATTGATTTAGAAGACCAAGTATTTGGTTAAAATAAAAATATGTCAAATTCATTAAGAGAACACCAAATAAGATCATCAATGTTGGTTTTTTGAAGTTTCAATAAAATCAGTGGAAGAATAAGAGATTTAAATATGATCAAATGAAAAATATTATCATTAAAATTATATTCACATGAAAAATTTTAATGTTCACATAGATCCATTTTTGAAGAAAATAGAGGTACATTTTTTTCATCATCTGGTTGTTTGTTACTTATGAATTTAAGGAATAACTTAAGGGAAAACCAATCGATAAATTTCACTAAGTTGGACGAATGATATTATAAGAGGTATTTCATGGATTAATTTTTTAAAATTGAATGGTTATAAATTTATAAATGGATGGTATTTTAATGATATACTTATCAATACTTTATCCCCAAGGAATACAATATACCATACCCTAAGGTTTGTTCTCTCAGAGGATAAAGGCTATGTTCAAAACCGTTTCTTTTTTATTCTCTAATTTTGAAATGAATAAAAAAATTAGGTATTTTATAAGTTTATGCATAAATTAAATAAATATAAATCCAATTAAATAATATAAAATTAGTAGGTGTTTTTTTAAATCAATAGAAAATTGATTAAATAAATGTGCGAAATATGATTTAAGAACAACAACCATGATTTCATTAACCTTTGTATACTAACTTATTCATTATAAATTATTTTATCCTTTATTAATTCATCAATTCCCACTATAAGACATAAATATTTATAAAATACTTCAATTTAAAATTATACCAGAACTCTAATATGAGGGTTGATTATATTATGAAAGTGATTTAATTACTCAAAGACCACTATGCAATTGAACCAAATATAATATATTTTTCAATTTAATAAATCATTTATTAATAAATTTAAACAAAAACATTAACTACTAAATATTTAGAAATTAAATTGCAATCATAATTAGAATCCATATAAGAATTGAAATATTTAATAAAATCAACCAATTTTATTCAGGAATAAAAAATATTGAGAAATCAAATAGTATACAGTTAAGTTCAGAACTTTGAAGAGTTGTTTATAGGTATCCACAAACTATATCTAGCACAATATTTATTAAGAGACTTCTATATTTTCCACTGAGTCTTTCATTTTAGCTAATTTCAACCCAAGTCTAGTTTACACTCTCCCAATCCAAACTATTGGATTTCCTAATGTATTGAAGATGATATATCATTTTTATTAAATCACTACAAAATTTTAAAATACCTATCAAATTGTATATAATTTCCCATCATGTAGCAGCCTCAACCTAACACATGGGTAATATGATCCACATATAAAGAAATTATTCTCATATTGTCTTCCATGTGGAAGAAATGAAAACTATCATTGATATGTATTATAATGGAATCACTAATAACAATGATGATTATCTACCTTTATGTGTTCTTATACTTCATCCATGATCTTTAACTCTTATTATCTAAATAAATGAATTCTTGTGGTTGATATATAGAAATGAAAAAAAATTCATTGATAATTACATCATGATGTAATAGTTTGGTTCACAACATTTCCCTTTAGTTCTTCAATTTCTTTTTATCTCATGGTAAAAATGATATTTCCACGACCCATGTAATCATGTAATGGAAATTACACATGAATTATTTAATATTTATTCACAATATCACCCAGTCACTTATGGAATGACCCTATCATCTATAAAAAATATAATCACCTTAATTTTAAAAACTATAAAAATCTATTTGAGAAAAATAGTTTGAAATTCACAAAGTATAAAAAAATACATACTCTTTTTGTGTAAACAAATACCAAATCTTAAGTTAATAAACATTTTAAAGTATATATATGATATTATACATAAAAAAATTAATTTGGTATGATAAACAAGAAATTTTATTTATTAATGATAAAATAAAATTCATACATGACACATTATATGTTATCCTTTGAAAATTCTAGGATTGCGATGATGCATATGAATATTGAATAATATATTCTACTTTAACAGATACAGAACATGATTTCCCTTGAAAAAATGTTCTATCTTGAGGTATTTGTAATATATTATTCAATATGTAAGATTATAAACTTTTTAAAAAAATTATTCCAAGGGATATATAATAGGTTTTTATCCAATATAAAATAAGTTAAACATATTAAATGAAACGCATGATGCGGGAATTAATTAAAAATTCAATTCTAATACATGTATAATATTCTATTAAAATTACTTAATATGTAATATATGGGATTTATGAAGATATTCAATTACCTTTTATCTAATATCTATTTATTCTCTTAAATCCCTTAATGTATATATTAAATATCCCCATATATATCCATTTTCCACTCAGTTACATTTTATATGGAGGAAGAAATAATTATCTAAAAGTTACCAATTAAATTTCAAAATGAATCATTTAATGAAATTGAGAAAAACATAGATACAAGTATAAATTGTTTAAATAATTCAATAAAATATTAAAAAAACTTAAAAATCATAAATTGTGACATTCTCATAATAAAACCCAAAATTTTCTAAAACAATAAAAATGACACAATTTTACTCAAAATTTTAAAAAAAAATTGGATTTATATATTGAAATTTTAGATAAAATTGATGAAAATATTAGCTCTATAATATACCAAGAAAAATACTAATAATCTATATGCTCAAAACATTTCATGAAAATGATGTTTTACGAGTGACACAACCTTCAATAAGTCTAAACCCAACTATAATAGAGGCTGTTAAATTTAAAATTAATATTTTATTAGAAGAATACATCATCCACTCCATTTATAACTCATAATGATAAATACTCAAACAAATTAATCACAAAAATATTGGAATCACCGTTTAAGATAATGGAAAAAATGGATTGATTCTTACGAGAGTACAAAATTGAGGTTATTCATTCACTATATAAAATTGAACTGAGTGACTAGAAATGAACAGTTACTAATACACTTCATCGACCAAATTCTTGATAAATTTTATATAAAGGCCTCTTACCATTTCTTAGATGTATTTTAAAGATACTTATAACTTCTCATTTAACTTGATGACTAGGAGGAACCCATATTCACATGTTATTATGACAATTTTTGCTAAAATGTGATTCCATTTGAATTATGAAATTCCATTGGAATACTTCAAAGATATATATTAAGATTACTGTATAACATAATTTAAGACTATAATGAATTGTTCTTAGATGATATCATTCTTTTTAAAATTTATTTGATAATTGTTTTAAAAAATTTGATAAGGTATTTAAGACTTTCATTGAAAAGGTCCTTGTCCTCAATTTTTTTGAAAAACATGGAAGAAAAGGAATTTTTTTTGGATATGTGATTTTAACTAATATAATTGATGTTGAAAAATTAAAGATTGAAATCATCACAAATTTTCTTATTTCACATGTGGAAAATAGATAATATAATTTTCTCGATCATATAGTATTTTATATAATGATTGTTAATTATTTTTGTAATATAGTATTACCACTATCCAAAAAACATAAAAAATTCACTGTGTTAATTATTGATGATTCTTTTAGAAAGGTTTTTTTGTCTGTTTAAGATATAATATACTTAATCATATGACTAAAAAATTGGGAGAACAAATTTGATTTTTTAAATAAAGATTAAATCTATATTTTAGGGGTTGTCCTTATGTAATGTTTTAATATAAAGATTCATGCGATAGATTTAACTCCAATACATTCAAATCTACCAAGAGAAACTACACCCCCACAGATAATGAGTTCCTCAATTTTTTTTTGCTTTCTATAAATTTAGAATATAATTTCTTTAATCTAATGTCACTATATTCTCTGATCATATTACAATAAGGTACATAATAAAATAAGGTGAAATTTAATTTGATTATACTGAGTTGGATTCTATTATAACATGAATTTTATATGATTATAAATTATAAGAGACAGATTGAGAACTAGGTGGCAGATGTAATGACCCAAACTTTTGAATAATTTTATATTTTCTTGAAAATGT
Organism: Viscum album; assembly: GCA_963277665.1. Classification (NCBI taxonomy): domain Eukaryota; kingdom Viridiplantae; phylum Streptophyta; class Magnoliopsida; order Santalales; family Viscaceae; genus Viscum; species Viscum album. The sequence continues at coordinate 1,418,109,362 of OY728129.1, read as the reverse complement.
ATGTTTTACAGTGTCCCATTAATTAAAACTATATAAGTATATATTGAAATGTAACTATCAGTTTTCAACAATTATATGACCATTGGTCAATTATTATATAATATCAATATGAAATTTGGAAGTAATAATAGTTCTAATGTTATAATTATGGTTTATAAATAGAAATGAAAATAGAAAAATTAATTCAGATAGGAGATTAGATGGCCTCATTTAGTAGATTTGGGATATACAAAGCTTATTTTTAGAAGCTTGAAAAGGAGGTATCATCACTCTTCATCACCCTTGACCAATCCCAACCTGAGATTTAATACGTTAAGCTTGAACCGAATCCCCTACAGGAGAAGTGGAAGTTAATAGAGGTTACCACCCGGGCGATGTTATCCGGACTACCACAAGAGTCTTTCAAAATCAAACACATTACCCTTAGGTCTTATGTGGGTGTTATAAGGTGTTATGTAATAAGGTATTAGTTACTTGTTGTGTAATACCATTTTATAAATAAAATTATTATTCCATCAATTCCTTACTAAAAATAGACTTTCTTAAAAAAGGAAAAATTTGCTAAATTGAAAATTCAGGAAAAAATGATACATTTGAGAAATATATACAATATATTAAAATATGGTTTTTATTGATAATATTATAAAAAACCCTTAAAAATGTTAATTATATCAGTTCCTTATATGTAAATTATTAAGTAATCAGTTTGATAAGAGTTATATGTTTTTTACGATAAAACAAAAAATGCCTTTTTAAATAATTTATTTTTAGGAATTAATGAATTTTTCAAATAATTAATTTTTTAATAATATATTATTATCAAATTACTTTTTATGAATAATTAATGAGTATATAATTTTTATGAAGTCAAATGCAATTTTTATTAAGGATTGAAAACTATTTTTGTCGAAACCATTGAATTTTAAATAAATATGGATATTCATTTTAAAAGTAAAAATTAAAATATTTAGAAAATTATTTTGATAAAATGAAAATTATTTTTTGAAATATTATATTGAAATTATCCAATGGTGAATGTTTTATAATTTTCTGAGACAGTCAAATTCTTGGGTAAAAATTAAATACCGTATAAATAAAATATGTGTCTTATGACATCTTAATGACCAAAAAATGATTTAATAAATAATAAAATGTGTATTTTAGGATCAATATATGTTTTTACATTAAAATAATGTGTTTTTATATTTGTTTGATTAATTTTATAATTCCTTAATGGACCCTCCAAGACATATAAAATATTTTAACATTTTAAAATGATTTCTTTTAGAGTGTGACTCACCTTTACCAAATAAAGGCTACTATTTTATTATGTTTAGCCTTCATAATTAAAATATATTTTATACCACTACCCCTAGGTAGAAACCATAGGCAAAACCTGTTGTATGGTTTTTGTTTTTTATTAGTTTATGTGTTGTGTCGAAAACCTAAATAATAAAGAATTCCATCTCATTTTCTATATAAACCCAACCAACCCCCATTCCCCTTCACTCAAAACCTTTGGGGATCGAACAACCTCATGAACATACTCCCTATAATTCTCCAAATGTTACCCCAAATCTCCCATTATGCCTCTCCCAATCCTTTGGGATCACACGTCCAAGTACGGGATCTTCACTCTTCTCTCCTCCTTTTAAATTGAAGCATCTTATTTGAAATTATTTCATTTAATTTAAGATATTTATAATGTTGTTATCACTATAATACTGTAAATTTAATGTTATTATAACGATTTATTATTTATCCTCTCTCATTTTGACCCTTATATAAGCCGTTACTATGCCGAAATTTCAAAAGGGATCTTCCACCCTCATCTTTTAACAAACATTCCTTTCATGTTATGTCCTTTAAATTCTTTTATTACCATGTTGGGATGTGTTATTAAATATCCTCCTTGATACATATTTTATATATAAATGATAATATCTTCCTTTTACTCTCATTTATCCCTCTTATGAACCTTTATGCACACCTGTAATCATAAGAAATTTCTATAATAGATTTCTTCCTTTCTCATTTTTATCCAAGTTCCATTATGTTGTAAAACTATTTTAATTTCAATTAAAATGGTTGGGGTATGATTTCAAACCTACCCCATACTACCCTTATTCTGTTTGAATGATTAGATACCTCTTTCTTTCACATTAATTCCTTACATGTATGCTCGTTACCATGCTCAAATTTTGTAAGAGTTATTCCATTTATCCTATTTCTTCAAGTTTATTTATTATGTTATGCATGTTATTTCCCAATTTCATGTGTTGGGAAGTTTATTTGTATGACCCCATTACTTTCCATTTCATTTACATATAACGAGAGTCCCTTTATCTCTCATAAACTATTTTTTTGAATTTTTATGTCACGTCGTTAGGCTGCCTAAATTGCACCGTAATTTTCCAAGCCAAAATCATTGTGTAGTGAAAACCATACCAATTTCTCTATCAAGGGTATTCACTTTTATGAACATATAAATACTTAATTGTAATTACATTTATGTATTCCATATTTCATAATTGTGGAATAACTTATGATGTTTAATGATTCCATGTTTAATGATCCAAGTGGCACACTTATGCATGAAATGAAATATTTATAAAGGGTGCACCCTGATTGTGGTCCAATGCATTGGGTAATGTTTAGTATCATGATATTCCATGTGAAATGAGGGTTTAATCATTATAATCCATGTTTTATGAGGTTTTACTCATGCTAATCCATGTGCAATTAGGGTTTACTCAAGCCAATCCATGTGCAATGAGGGTATACTCAGGCTAATTCATGTTCAATTGGTGTTTAATCATGCTAATCCATGTTCAACGAGCCTTAGGTCATGCTGACAACGTGTTTTATGTTATTTAAACATTTCAAGGTTATGATAATCATTCTATATCATGCATTTATATTCGTTTTTCTCTTGTGCTACATTGATATGACCATTCCCTAACATGTACTTTATAGTTAATGGCATGCCTTGTTTACTGCCTTACTAGGATTTATAGCTAACCCTTTTCTTATTTATGTCCTCAAGCTATCCCATGAAGTGTTTAGTAAGAATCAATGAGTTGTTAATGTCAAATAATATTGAAATAAAGATGTTGTATTTCATGTTTTAAGTTGTTAGGTAATGTACCTAATTTTCGATGACAATAGACCTCTCGATCATTAGAGTTATATTAAGTTCAAATTTATGTAATAAAACTTTTTTAAATATGAAACAATGGGTAGGGTTGTTATAGTTGGTATCAATGTTTAGTTTTATTTATTTTGGGGATTAGGATTAGAAATCCCTAGTGAAAGCCTTATTGGTAAGACTGAGTATAGAGAAAAGATACCTAAATTATGGTCGGTATAGAGTAAGTGGTTTATCAAAAAAAATATATCCCTGTATATATATGAACAAGTAGAGGTGGATCTGGCATAGATATATCTAGGGTTTAAACCCAAAAAAACCACTTTGAGATAGAGTAAAATGGGAATTGGTGCACGACAACATGCTTTGCTTCACTTTTGGTTCGACACTCCTGGGGGATATACGGTGGTAAATTCTAAAGTTTAGTATGGACCATTATTAAGGGAATAAAAAAAGACCATAAGAATATGTGTTATGAAATAGATCATGGATAACCTAGATTGAAACATAGGGTATCATAAGATAGGATATAAAATAAAATTTTATCCTTCCATGCCTAGTGCTTTATTTTTTACATTTTTATTAGCTATGTATTCAAACTCCCTAAATGTATTTTCATTTTTCTAGTTAAAAAATGTAAGGAGGAAGATCATGAACAACTCTTCTCTCTCTTTCTGAATAAATACTTGGATAGATTATCTTAAAGTCATGATCAAATGAATTTGAAACTTTTCTCAAATATTAAAAATACATAAAAACAACATTATGAGGCATCTAATAATTCTAGAATTGAATGATTCTTTCAATGATCAGGCACCAAAAATCAGAGAATAATGTTTCTCATTTTTCAAATCATGCTATGTGTGGGAAGTACCATCAAGGTATTTTCAATTTATTCTCTTTATTTTAAAATGATTTATTCTTAAATGATCTTCAAGATGCTATAAAAGTGGGTGACCTCCGAGCAGTCTATATGTTTCGAATTATAGATTTATATCTTTAGGGAAGCACCAAAACTAATATACAAAAACCATATTTTTAAATATTTGATGATGAGTAATTAGTATTTTTTTATAAAAAAAAACAAGTTCAAGAAGATATTTCAAATTTATATATAATAAATACCTTTTTAATGACATATTAGTGATTCCATCAATATAATCCAAGTGGCCTGAGGTGTTTTTTGGGTAATGGAAGTAGAAGATTTTGGAAATATCCTAAGGTACCATTGTAATGCATGAACCCTTTATCATTAAAGGAAATGATAATAAGAAATAATGAAGACCACATTGAAGAGATGAAGGAGAAGTATCATGTAAAACAATTTTTTGGGGGTGAAATTTTTTAAGGGGGGAAAATGTAATGACCCGAACATTTGAATAATATATTTTTTCCTAAAAATGTATATTTTAATATTTCCCATTAATTAAAAAAATATAATTTTATATTGAAAAGTAACTATCAATTTTCAACTATTATATGAAAATTGGTAAATTATGATTTAATATCAATTTGACTGTTAGAAATAATAATAATTTTAACGTTATAATTATTGTTAATAAATTGAAATGAAAATGGAAAAATTAATTCAGAAAGATGATTTGATGGCCTCATCTAGTAGACTGGGCCATAAAAATATCATTTTTTGGAGCTCTAAAAGGAGGTAGTGTCACTGGGTTCTCTCTTGACCATGTCCTAGCTGAGCTTCAACACGTTAAGCTTGAAAAAAATTGCCTAAGGGAGAAGTGGAAGTTAATAGAGATTACGACCCGTTCAATGCTATCCAAGACACCCCAATAGTCTGTCACTATAACACATGTTACACTTAGGTCTTACATTGGTGTTATAAGGGGTTATGTAATAAGGTATCATTTACTTGTTTTGTAATCCCTTTTATAAATAAAATACTTATTCCATAAATTCCTTTTTGAAAATAGTAATTCTTAAAAAGTGACGAAATTGATAAATTATCTTTTCAGGTAAAATTTGTACTTATTAGAAATATATACATTATATTAAACTATTATTTTATTAATAATATTATAAATAAATTCTTATAAATGAGGATTATATCATTTCTATATCTCGAAATGATTACATAACCAGTTTGATAAGAGTTATATTTTTTATATGATAAAATAGAAAATTTATTTTTAAATAATTTATTTTAAATAAATAATGATATATTAAAATATTTAATATTTTAATAATATATTATTTTCAAAATAATTCTATGAATAATAAATTAGTATATAATTTTTTATTAGTTCAAATTCAATTTTTATTATGGTTTGAAAACAATTTTTGTCGAAACCCGTCAATTTTCAATAAATGTTAGTTTTCATTTTAAAAGTGAAAATTCACATATTTAGAAAATTATTTAGATAAAATAAATATTTATTTTGGAATCAGTAAGTCTAAATTATCCAATAGTGAATTTCTCCTAATTTTCTAAGTCAGTCGAATATTTGGGTAAAAATTTAATACTATTTAAATAAAATATGTGTTTTATGACATCATATTAACCCAAATATGTTGTAATAAATACTAAAATGGGTATTATAGGGTAAATATATGTTTTTAAATTAAAATAATGTGATTATATATTGGTTTTATTAATTTTATAATTCTTTAGTAGACCCTCCAAGACTTATAATTTGTTTATCATTTTAAAATGATTTCTTAGAGAGTGTGACTTAGATCCACATATGAAAGCCTATTATTTTAATATTTTAGGACCCTGTAATTATAAAATGTAGTATACCACTACACTTTGGTAGAAACCATGGACAAAAACCATGGTATGGTTTATGGTTTTGATTAGTTTAATGGGTAGTGTCCAAAACTTAAATAATGAAGAATTCCGTCTCATTTCCAATATAAACCCACCAAAACTCCCTTTAATATTCACTAAAACCATTTGGAACAAGAGAAATATGTTCCCCATACTCCCTAGAGTCATCCAAAGGGTCCCTCAAGATTCTATGAAGCCTCTCTCAAGCCTTTGGGATCACACATCCATGTAAGGGATCCTCACATTCCTCTCCTCCATTCAAATTCAGGCATCTTTGTTGAAAATAGTTCTTTTAAATTTGAATGGTTATAATGTCATTATAATTATAATAATTTCCATTTTATGTTATTTTAATGATTTATTATTTATCCTCACTCAGTTTTACACTTACCAAAGCAGTTACTATGTCGAAATTTCATAAGGGGTCTTCCACCCTCTTCTTTTAACAGCCATTCTTTTACTGTTTTATATTTTAAATTAATTTATTCCTATGTCAGAATATGTTATTAAATATACTCCTTACTGCCTATTTTATTTAAAAATTATTATATCCCCATTTCACTCTTATTTATCCCTCTTATGAACCCTTATGCACACCTATGACCTTTTTGAATTTCCATACAGGATTTCTTCTTTTCTCATTTTTATCCAAGTTCCATTATGTTTTAATACCCTTTTACCTTCAATTAAAAATGTTGGTGTTTGATTTATAACCTCTAAAATGATTACCTCATTATTTATGAATGATGAGATACCTCTTTTTCTCTTATTAATTCCTTACATGTACGCCTGTTACCATGCTGAAATTTTGTAAGAGTTATTCCATTTCTCATCTTTTTTCAAGTTTCATTATTACGTTATGAATTATATTTAAAAAATAAATGTATTGGGAAATGTATACATATGAACCCATTACTTTAAATTTCAAGTACATATGACTAGATACTTATTTATCTCTCATCAACAATTTTTAGGAATTTTTATGTCACACTGTTAGGCTGCCGAAATTGCAACACAATTTTCCAAGCCAAAATCATCGTGTAGTGAATACCATATCCATTTATCTATAAAGGGCATTCAACTTTATGCACATATAAATATTTAATGGTACTTACATTTATGTATTCCACATTCCCTAATCATTGGAAATATTATGATGTTTAATGATTCCATGTTATATGATCCATGTGGCACACTTATGAATGAAATGAAATGTTTATAAAGGGTGCTCCCTAATATAACTCTAATGCATTGTGTAATGTTTTATATCATGATATAATATGTTTAATGGGATTTTACTCATTATAATCAATGTGAAATGAGGGTTTAATCAATATAATCCATGTACAATGTTTGTTTAGTCTTGATAATCTATGTTCAATGAGGGTTTACTCATGAAAATTAATGTACAAATAGGATTTACTCATTCTAATCCATGTGTAATAAGGCTTGGATAATGATAATACCATGTTGTATGTTGTTTCCACATATCCATGTTATGATAATCATGCAATTTCATGCCTTTTCATTCATGTTTCTCTTTTACTCCATTGATATTCCTACTACCTAACATGTACTGTATTCTTAATGTCATGCCTTGTTAACTCCTCTATCGGGATTTATAGCTCACCCCTAACTTATATATGTACTTAGGTTATCCCATGCAGTGTTAACAATAATGTAATGAGTTGGTCATGTAAAATAATTTTTAAATAATGATGTTGTATTTCATGTTTTTTGTTGTAATTTAATATTACTAATTTCCCAATACAATAGACCCCTCGATCCCCATAGTTGTCTTAAGTACAAGTTTTTGTAATAAAGCATGTTTAAATATGAAAAAAGAGTAGGGTTGTTATAACCTACAACATGAGTATACTACCCCAAACTACATAGGTAGGAATTTTAGGACATTAATCCATTAATGAGTACATTCTAAATGAGAAATAATTTTTAATTAAGTATGAAATATATGGTATAATAATATAGAATTCAGTATTTTTATTACCAGAAATTTTCTTTACAATGAAAAACCACATGATCTTTTAAAATTTATTTTCATTGAGATTAGGAATATAATACCAGAAAAATTAAAACAATATTCTAATCAACATGAATAGATTATTCATGGGTTCACCCTAAGTTACTTTACTGTATCTCATATCTGGAGGAAATTCATCAAAGGAAAGGATTGAGCACGAGCCTAATAAGGGAATAAGTAAGGGGAAATTTAGCATATGATCACGAGTCATATCAATAAGACCATGAGGTATAACAATATGACATAATCAAGAGAACATGAGATGTATCATAATAAAAAGGACATGAATCAAAACAAAAAACTCTTTCTCTAACATTTAAATTATAAATTCATAAGAATATCAACAAGGATTATCACTAAGGTGTCGTAATTCAAAATTAACAATTTAATTCACCAAGGTATCATAAAACTTGTCATCTATAGAAGCTAATTATTTTCCCAATCCATTAAAGTGATACAGTGGCACACCCTTTATTTTTATTAATTAATGTGATCTACATATATCATAATAAGTCATTTCTTTAATAACCAATAGTTATTAAATAATGGGGTTCTTATCAAAATCATGACGTAAAAGAGTTCTTGGTGACAAGATCATTACATTATTCTAAACCCACAAAAGGGAATGTGGGTTTCATATATATAAATAACCAAACCATTAAAATATATTAATATCTAGGTTAATACCCATGGATAAATAAATGGTTTGGGTATTGATAATATAATAATTTCTTATGTAAAGGAGTGAAATATTGAAGTAAATTTGGCAGAATTATGTGTATGAAACACAGATTTAGAAAAGGGTAAAAAGAGAGAGAACCACTACTACAAAATCCATGTTTAACAGTGATAGAAAAAATGCTGATAAAAGGAATATTTATCTGTGTTATGGACAGTGTTAATAAATTTATTCATTTATTGGCACTTTTTTAGCATTGTAAAGGGTAGAATTTATTAGTGCTTTATTTTTAGCACCGATAATGGGTACCCTTTAAGATTGTTTTATTTTTAGCACATATAGATATTTCTTTCTCCTGCACTTTTTTAACACTGATAATGGTTCTTATAAATAAAATTAAATAATTAAATAAATTAAAAATATAAAATTAGTTTATTAAAAAATATTAAAAACATTATTAACTAAATAATTATTTATAAAAACGAATAAATTTATTATACATTGTTAGATATTAAACATTTAATTAATTTCATAATTATGATAATAGATGTTATTAAATTGTATATATTAAATATATAGATATATATTAATTTATATAAATATTATTTTTATACCCCAATATATTTATGCACTTTACATTAAATAGTCATATATTTATTGAATAAAGGTGTATACTTGAAAATTAATTTGAATTAAAAATATTGATTAATTCTTTAGTACTCAATATATAATTGAATGTCGTTTAATTGTTCAATTTAACCTAGATCAAATCTGTGTTATATTGATTTCACATATATGTATTTAATTATTTTTTATATACAATTCACACACCTAAAACTTATCCATTTTTTCAATACTTTTAAAGTTTACATATTCTTAATTTATTAAATTTCACTCATTTTTAACATATATGCATAGACTTTAAAATTCAATATTCATTAAAAACGTTGAAGATATAATTTTTATAAAATATTTATAAATAAATATATTTATAAATGTACATTTAATATATTTATAAAATTATATACTTATTATTAAAAATAAGAATTTTTTTTAAATTATTTATATAATTATAATTAACCAATTATATATATTTAAATCATTATTAAATTTATAATAAATTTACTTAAAAATGAATTTATTTACTATGATTATATATATTTATTAAATATATATATATATATAATTATATAAATATATATAATGATACAAATATTTATTTAAAGTTTCTATAATTAAAAATAAATAAATATAAAATTATAATAAGAATGTTTTAAAAGGAATATATTTACTATATATTTATATTAAGTATATATAAATATTTTAAAATTTTTATTTATAATTATAATTATAAATACTTTATTAGTGCTTTAGTATTAGGTGTTGATAAAATAATCTTTATTAGCTATTTTTCCACACAGATAAAGATGATACTTTATCAGCTCTATAGTTTTAGTGCTGATAAATATTGATTTTGTTGGTGATTTTTAGTGCTGATAAAGACCGACCTTTATCTGTTCTAAATAAGTGCTGATAAAAGAATCATGATCTAATTAAAAAAGAATATCCATTTGTGAACCCATCACAATATTAGAATCTTTATGCGGAAGCCACCTACTATCGACGCCCCTCCTCCATGAGTCGTACCTTGAATCACACCACTCGACTTCCTCTCGAACATCTTGTTCGACATTTGATGTTTGATTGAATTTAGGGTTTCTGAAGAGGGAACTTTATTTCCTTCAACATTGTGAGGAAGGCTTTCATATTTATTTTTTTTATTTTGGTTTTGTTTTTGATTTATTCTTGGGAGATGTAATTATTCATTGTTTGGTGATTGAATACTTGTGAGGTAGGCCTACAAATTTTCTCAATTTCCAATTTTGATTCAACTCTTGTTCGCTCATAGAGAGATTATTACTCCTGGACTAGATGGAAACACATAAAGTAACATGGAGTTTAGTTGGTTTTTTATATTGATTAAATTTCCCAAATTGATCACCCGAAAGTTGTCCCACATATTTTTTATTCTTTATTTTATCGATGTTATTCCATACATGTGAAATTTTAGAAATTGAAAGTGGGGTTTTTGTGTGTAAGGGAGTTAAAGATAGGTTAAGTGATTTCTTTTATATTATAATGTTTCATATATTATTTTTTTACTCATCTGGGTTAGTGTGGGAATCCAATGTAAGGATTAATCATGGAATTTTTTATTTAATTTTTTTATTAATTTTATTTAATTTTTGTGCCAAATCATTCCCATTGTGTGGTTTTTTAGGCCCTCATGCTTGTTACTAGCTAATTGGGATCAAGACTTTCTCTTGGACACTATCATGGACTATCTTAGGTGTTTGATATATGGTTGTCTTGGGTTTGTTTTGGAAACAATATTTATTATTAAATATGTTTCACCTTTTCTCAATAATCCAACATCCTATGTCTCTAAATTTTTTAAAACATTTATTTTATTTTTCTCCCACTTTAGATTAATAAAATATTATTTATAATTCCTTTTGATAATAATATATGCAATATTATACCTTAATGATATGTACTGTTTTCTAACAACATTAAAATATTTCATCATCATCCTACTCCCCCTCTCTCAATTATTTACCAAAAAATATCCATTTGAGATCACCCCATTCTAGTTATACCACTTTTTCTGAGACTTATATACCACTATAATACATTATTATTTCATGCTCATAATTTTAGATTTTCAAGAATATCTCTCCCTTTTTGAGTATTTATTTAATTAATAACAAGTGGATATCTAGGGAATCACATTGATACCTAGCAATATGGCATGAAAAAAATTGTGTGTCAAACTATTTTACTATTAAAAAACTAGGTAGATAACGAATCTCCCACACTCCATGATATATATTGATATTCAGTCCACAATATTTAAAAAATTTATTAAATTTTTAGTGGGTTTGAAAATGGGTTTTCAATCATACTTTTGAAAACTATAAGACACATCCCTCGCAAAAATGGATTGTAAATAAATATCCCATGAAGTCTGTGAGTCGCCAATAAACAAAGGAAAATGTCAACTCACTAATCATTAACATTTAAACATTGGTCATTGTTAATGTTGAAAATTATTATCATCATTCATCTCTTGGAACTCTAAATATTATTTCATCTACATTGATAAACAATTTCAATATATCTATAAAATTATTTTTATATAATGATTATGGTCAATTCCTTAGTTTTTAAATTAATGTTTCATTAATAATTCATCCAAACTACACTTCCAAGAACTTAGTTATTGATTAAATTCATACATATCCTTTGTCAATTTTAAATCATTATTCTCATATTAAATAATGAGAAAACTATATATTTGTTTGATGTAAACTTCCCATTCCTCTAATCAATTATTAAATACAAATTTTATATCTAGTTAAAGTACCAGGAATTTTCTTGGGATGGGTCAGTATGGTGATAAGACATCCCAAGAGTCCTAGGAAGTTTTAAGTATTTATATACCATTAATTTTAAATGTAATAATTTCTTAGGTATCAACATCACTTGTCCCAATACATTTTTATATCTTATTTTTTATTGAATGAGTGTTTATTATTCTTGTTTATCATATTCTAGTTTCTTATTACTCCTTAATTTCCTATATTAAAATTTCATTTGTATAGTGGATTTAAGATAGATTTGATGTGGACTAATTATTTTCATACGTTCAGTTATCCATTTTCTTTAACATACTAAAATTATTTGAAACAATCAAATGTTGAGTTTCCGTTATTAGAATTGTATATAACTTTCACTTTTGATAACGAATATCTTATGTGTATTTATTTATACAATGTATGAAATTAATATTTTACGAACCCAATAATTTTGATATCTACCAAAAATGGATGAATGATAATCGTTTGACACATGAATATGAAAATACAGTAAAAGATTTTATCATGTTTGTAAGAGAGCATGTAGAAGACACTTCTAAAATCCTCTGCCTGTGTTTACATTGTTTTTACTCAAGAGAAATTATCCCAAAAGAGTTGGAAGAACATTTGATTAGTAAAGGAGTAGATCAAAGCTATAAATTTTGGACTAAACATGGTAAAAAACCGAAAGTATTCATCAATAGGGATGATACTACGATTTATGAATTATTTGATAAGAATACCTTTGTAAAAGATGATGGGGATTTCTTAGAAGAAATGAAAATGGAAATTGATGATGAAGTTTTATATTTTAAAAAGTTATTTGAGGAGTTAAATAGTTGTTCGAAGAAACTATTGTATATCAGTTGTACAAAATACACAACATTGTCAATTGTATTGAAGTTATATAATTTGAAAGCTATCAGGGGATAGAGTGACACCAGCTTTACAGAACTACATGGTCTTATAAAAGATATTCTACTAAAATAAAATGAACTACCATGCCAAACATTTGACTCTAAATTAATTTTTCCTTCAATGGGCCTGATATCCATTGAAATACATGCGTTTCTAAATGATTTCATATTTTTTATCCAAGACCTTGAATCACTCAAAAAATTCCTTAATTGTGGCGCATATCAATACATGAAAAATGAAAAAACTAATTAAAAATTTGTATAGTTTTATTCTACTATTCAATGGTTTAGAAGACTATGTGGATGTCAGGAAAACTAGAGATTGTTAACATGGAATGCAGATACAAGAATTAAAGATAGAAACCAATGTCATTTAGAAGATACTCCTCTATGGAATAAAATTGATTCTGAGTTTCTTGTATTGGAAGATGAGTTAAGAAACATTAATCTTTCGTTATCTATAAATGGAATATATCCTTTTGCTGTATAGAGTAGTAATCATAGTAAAAGTCCCATAATGTTGATAAATTATATCTTTCTATCATGGTTATACATGAAGCACAAATACTATATGTTGTCTCTTCTTATATTCAGATAAAAGAAATTTTGTAATGATATTGACGTATATTTTTCCCCATTGATTGAGGATCTAAAATTTATTTGGGATATATGTATTACAATGTATGATTCCCATAGAAGTGAAGAATTCACATTGAGTACCATGTTGTATGTAATGGTAAATGACATACCCACTTATGGAATTTTTTTAGGATATAGCATTAATGGAATATTGGGGTTTCCCATTTGTGAAAAATATACATACTCAGTTCAGTTGAAACATTCCTCAAAGACTATGTTTTTTGGATATCTGTATTTTTTACCTGATTGACATAAATACCAATCCTAGTCGACATCATTCAACGCAAATATTGAACAAGGTACAACATCAACTCAGTCAATTTGTGATCAACTGTACAAAAAAGTAAGAAATATTTACACTATTTTTGGTAAACCATTTTCAAAAAAGACTACCAAATAAGTTTGGAAGAAGTGTTAAATTTTCATTGAATTACCATATTGGATTTTTTTTGTATGTCAAACATTTTCTTGATGTTAAACATGTAGAAATAAATATATTTGATAGTGTTATTGGCACATTACTAAAGGTTTCTGAAAAAATGAGAGATGGTATCAAGGCTATGTTAGACTTGATTAAAATGGGGATAATAGAATATTTGACACTAGTAAAGGGTAAAAGGTAGAATTTTATTCCTCTAGTAGCTTATACTCTATCCAGATAAAATAAAAATAAAAATTTTCCTAATCCTTACTAGTGTAAAATATCCACATAGGTATTCATAAAATATCAAGAATGTTATGTCAATTACCAATTTAAAGTTACAAGGACTAAAATGACATGACTATCATGTCTTTATGAAATATTTAATTCTTCTTAATATGCATTGCATTCTGACTCAAAATGTATGAAATATATTAACCGAAATCTACTTCTCTTTAGAATCCTTATACAATAATGTTATAGACCCGGTGAAGTTTCCCATCATGAATAAGGAGAGTTCAGATGTTATTCTCACCATCATTCTAGGATATAATGGTCCACCTAATGGTAAATATGTTAGAGATGTTCAACAATGTAGTCCTATCCATTATAGATGGATGTTCCCAATTGAATGATATATTAATATTTTTAAATGGTATTTCTAGAATTGAAGTCATCTAGAATGTTTTATTTCAAAAAAAATATTATTGAAGAAGCTGTTGAATTATGTACAAATTACCTATTATATGTTGAAAGAACTGGTCTCCCAAAGTCTCATCAGAAAAAACATCATATGGGAAAAGGGATTTCCGGAAGGTATGTATTTATAATTACCATAAAAAGTAGGAGAAAGAACATCTTTACATATTACATAATAGGAAATATGTTGATCCATAAATTTAAGCCCATAAATATATTCATAGATATTTGAATCCATAAAGATATGAATGATGGATATGAAATACACATAATCAACTATTTATAGGATGGTTTAGAGATTAAATTTATATAGAGTTATATGGAAAGATGAATTCAAATTCCAAATGACAGCAATGGATAGATATAAGGCCGAATGAAAATTTTCTATCTTTCACTAGTTTTTTAATCGATGTTTGTACGTTCTATATAAAATAACACAATGACTTCAGTATGATGAAAAATAGCCATGTTGCGTTTATGGCTAAAGTGATGCATATATCTATTTATAAGGATAGAAATCCAATAAATGAAAATATTTAACATTTTGGCATTATCAAACTGATATATGAGTTAGATTATACAACATTTCAAGTGCATATTTTCCATTGAAAATGGGTTTACAATATAAATAGAGTGAAATATAGTGAAATGGGATTTGTGTAGGTGGATTTCGATTTCAAAGGGGAAAAAGGAAAGTCATTTATAATGGAATCCCAAGAAGTGAAAGTATTTTATGTCTCTAAACCAACAAACAAGTATTGATTGATTTTTCAACTAGAAACTAAAACAAATATTAAGTCTGATGAAAATAAAATCTTGGCTGACCATTTCATTGGAAATGACAATATTTTAATTTTAGTCCCAATGTAGATAATGTATTTTACATTAGAGGGGACCAAAAAGAGGGGATTGGGATTGTTGATAGAGGAACCCAATCCTTGAAACCTTTAATAAAAGAGGTTTTAATGATAAGGTAAAAGTGATTTTTAATATATTATGTTATTACTCATAATATTATTTGTTCTATACTGCATTAACATAATCTAAATTTAAATTTTTACTACTTAGGAAGAAAATATATTCTAAAAACGATGGAATAAAATCCTATAATGCATGAAACACTTTGGAATGATGTAAAAGTAATGTTACAATATACTTTCTCTATTTTACAAAAAAAAAATTATATAATGAACCAATGATTTAAATTTCATTATTCCTTGCATAGATCATTTATTTTAGAATATTTATAAACATATGTCACGCCTTTTCAATAATAGAAATGAAACTATCTCTGCTCAATCACAGATGAAGTCTTGATGTTTACACAATAAAATCATTCTACATTTAATTAAATTATTGTTTCATATTTATGTTTAATTTATTTCTTTTTATTATTACTCACATAATAGTTATTTTCTTATATAGTTTGACTACTTTGATTGATTTGGGGTTCTCTATCCAAATATTCATGGTTCTTCCCCCTTTAAACCCTTTTACCCCTACAGTGTTTCATTTATCACTTTCTTTCAAGATACCTCCACTGCCTTTGCAGGAGGAGAAACGATGCTACCTATGCTCAATTACATGGGTAATCCTGATGTTTTCACAATAAAATAATTTTCCATATAATTAATGTATTTTTACTAATTTATGTTTAATTTATTTATTTTTAGTATTACTCACATAATAATTAGTTTCTTATACAAGTAGATTATTTTGTATGAGTTGGGGTTCTCAATCATATTTTCATACATCTTCTCCCTAAAAACCTTTTCACATGTGTATTGTTTTGTTTATCACTTTCTTTCATGTCCTCTACCATACCTTTGTAGGAAGATCAATGATGAGGCCTCTTCTCAATTATAGAGGTAAACTTTCTTTATTCACTATAAAATCATTATACATATAATTAATTCGTTGTTTCATATTTATATTTCAGTTGTTTATTTGTAGTATTACTCACATAATAATTGTTTTCTTATATAGGTAAATTATTTTATTCGAGTTGGGGTGCTTTATCTATCATTCAACCATATCTACACCAAAATTTCTATTGAATTATTCTCCCTCAAAAACTTTTACCCCTTTAGTGTAGACATTTATTACTTTCCTTCATGTTCCCTCTATTTCTCAATCAAAGAGGCAATATTGATATTTTCATGGTAAAATAAATTTCAATTTTATTAATTTTTTATTTCATATTTTTGTATGGATTATTTCTTTTTAGTATTACTCATAATAATTGTTTTATTATACATGTGGATAATTTTATTGAGTTGATGTGGGTTTTATAAAGATTCTCTTGTAATGTCAAAAATTAGATAATGAAAGTCAATAGAATTTGTGGTAACATTGACAATAAATATTTTTTTCAAACTTTTGGATATGTTGGAATCAGTCGCACCTCAATCTGAAACATGACATGACCAGTATGAATCTATGTACTTATTTTGATTTCAAATTGAAATTAATTTTATTCAAAAATACAATTTACTAAACGTGTCCCTTATTAGTTTAAAATAGACATTTGTCTTTAAAATGTTTCAGTTACAAAAAACAGAGAAAATACACTAGGATTTTCTTAATAATTTAATGTATTGATTAATAAATCATTTTCTACATGTAGTAATTGGTCACATGTCAAACTGTTACACGATGTGATCTGTATGAGTTAAAGTATGTGTTTCATGTTTAAAATAAAATTTTAGTAAAAAATACAAGTGACATACTAAAAAAATGATAAAACACATTCAAATTGTTTTGATACTTTAGAAAAACAATCCACATGTGATTTGGAACTTGTATAAATCATTCGCACCACAATCCAATTCACGGTGTGACCAGTGTGACTCTCAGTGCATCTTTATTTTAAATTGACTTCAATTTTAGTAAAAAAATAAACTAACATAATGAAAACCAAACAAAAACATTCATATTATTTTTTTACATTAGGAAAATGGTCCATAAGTGATTTGAGATGTGCATGAATCAACCATACCAAAATTCAGTGCATAGTGTGACTGATATAAAACAACGTGCATGTTTTTATTTAAAATTTAAATCAATTTTAGTAATAAGACCACATAACCTACTCAAAACTGATAAAACACATTCAAATTGTTTAAATACATTGGGAAAAAGATCCATAATTCATTTATGATGTGTATAAATCATCCTCACCTTAATCTGATGTATAATGTGACCATTATGAATCCAAGTGCGTCTTTTTATTTAAAATTGACATCAATTTTAGTAAAATTAACACGTTATGTTACTTAATTTATTTATCTTATTACTAATATAAGAATTTTATTCTTACATAGTGGTATTATTTGTCTCTATAAGGGTTGATTTTTTTGGTAATATTATGAGTAGGGTTAGGATTAAAAGATAATAGACAATGGATATTTTTGAATGTATATAATAATTTCTATTTATGTAATTGTATAAACCAATGTTTGGAATGTCTATAATATAGTGTTTTTTCGTGTTTCTATATTTTAAATTTAATTTCATTTAAATCTTATATTGTGACCTATTTTTATTGATATCTGGTGTGTTTATGGTACAACGGTGTGCAGTTACAACACACTACAATATGAACCATTATCAGCACTTTTAAAAGAACTTATAAAGGACATATTTATCACTGCTAATAAGGGTCTACATTATCATCACCCATAGAAGTGATGATAAAGTTTTATTTTATCAATGCTCATAAAAGCACTAATAAAAGGTCCTTTATCACACTTGTATAAGCATTGATAAATGACACTTTATCATCGCTTTTATAACTTCTAATAAACGATTCCCGTAGTTGTTCTAAATTAAAGCACTGATACATATCCCATTTATCAGTTTTTTTAGCACCGATAATGGACACCTTTATCAATGATTTTTCAGCACTGATAAAATACCAGGGATTTTAACCTCCCTCATGTAGTCATTTCTTTTATAGTGTTGATAAAGGCCATTTATAGTGTTGTTAAAGGACAGTTTTGTAGTAGTGAATGATGAACTCCCATTGATAAAAAACATTTTTAGTAGTATAGGTATAATCAAAATAATAATAAAATAAATTAAAGTAACTTTATAAGACAAAAAAATGATTGCTTGAATGGAAAAAAGATGATTAAAATTACCTTTCTATGAAGATTTTCTCCTAAATCGTGGGGTTCAATCCTTGGGTAGATTAATGAAACCTTAGGGGAATAATTTGGAGACATAACGACCAAATATTCACAGATGATGGATTCAGAGTGGAGGGGAAAGGTGAAATGGTTGGTTATTTATAGAAAAAATGGAGAAATTGTTATAAAATTTACTAAATATATTCCTTGGAAATAATGTTGGTGGAAAATGAAAAACCGTTTTTTTACCCAGAATTTTTTCTCATGGTTTTAGAAATTCTAGACACATTTTATGACATTTTTATTGATTATAATCAAACACTATTTTTTAACACTTCTTTGTGCATGAAAAATTAAATTTCCAATAATGCAATGTTTTTAAAATCAAATTTCTCATTTCAGACATTGGAATGTCACATAATGGATTGGAAATTGGTTATAAGATATTAAAATAATTAATATTAATAAAATAACATAATTTATATTGTGGATTGTTGTTATTTAATTATTACATCATCAAAACATAACTATGATGTCATAAAACAAAGCCAAAACCGAAATCTATATTTTTACTATTCACTAAAAAATAACGCATTTTTAAAAATTATAAAAAATTCATGCTAACCTAATTATTACATGATTATTTCAAATATATTATTATTTTTATCAATAATAAATCTATAAATATTAAAATGTTAACTTTTAAATATAAATATTTTTATTTATTGAATAGTATTTGTTTTTAATATTGTCAAATTTATGGCACTTACCAAAATTTTAGAGGAAATTATAATAATACTTTATCATTTCTATTTTAAAAATAACAGTTTATAAGAATATTTCATTAAATAAAATATTATTCAGAATATTTTAGTTTATTATAAAAATGTATATAATTTTTAAAAATACATGTAGGTTTATTTGCGTCTAAAAATAAATTTATGAAATTTGTCATATTTTTTATTAAATAAAATTATTCTAAAAGTGAGATTAATAGAATAACCATTTTATTTATAAAAATAAAATTAGAATTTATGTAACTAATCCCTGAACATGAAATCCTATTTTACAAACACATACACCATATGGGTAAGGCGTGTAATGGTAGTAGTTTTATGGGGTGGATCAACTAACATTGATCTGGTGGTAATGTACAGTAATATAAATTTCTCCCATAAATTATTACATTCAAGACTCACATAGTGAAGCTCATATTAGGATTGTTCTTGGGAGAAACCTATTGATGCTACCTCTCTCCCATGTTCTGACATATGGACTTAAAACAATATGAATCTATTTTTTGAGGCTATCATTTTTCTTTTTTGAATCAATTATCCATTTTCATTACAAACACTAATTACAAGTAAAAAATTATTAAAAATGGGTATATTTCCTAGTGTTCAAATATACTAATGATTACATTGAACAATAGTCATATATAACCAAGATTCATATTAATATTCCAATGGTCACATTACTTCCCGTAAATACAACTTCATTCTTTCACTCAATATTCACTACAATTCCTCTTAATTATTTATTTTAATTTTATATGATACAGATTAGTCTATTAATAATTTGTTTTAATTATATTGTTTTTAAATGGGGTGATGATAATAAGAGATTATGGTGATCCATATTTTCTAATTTATATTTTATATTTTCTGTCCAATTGTACTGTTTACATTTTCATTGGTTTTATATCTGACTGATGTAAGGATATTTTTTAATTAGATAATATTTTTTTGGTTACAAAATATTTTGTTTGTGAATTAAGATATATAAAACAAAGTTTCTTAAGATAAAATATTATTTTAAAAACCATGGTTTTACATTCTACCCCCTAGAAATTTTATTTCTTAATTTTCAACTCATATTAATGGTTAAGAATAGGTAATGTTACTTTTGTTTCATTGTTTCTTCTGGATCCCACATCACCTCTTTATACTTATGGTTCCTCTACAAAACTTTTACAAGTTGGGTTTTCTTGTTGCAGAAAACTTTGTATCTACAGTCCAAGATATCCATTAGCCACTCCTCATAAGAGAGGTCATTTTCAAGTTGAACCACCTCAAGATTCAGAATAGGAAAGGGATTAGGTATGCACTTCCACAAGAGAAATATGTAGAATATATATTGAACATGATCTATAATTGGTGTGTGTTATAGATTATAGGCCATTGATCCCATGCTATCAAGTATTTCAAAGGGTTCAATATACTTAATATTAATCTTCCTTTTCTTTCCAAACTACCTGAATCTATTCCATGTTGATAAATGAAGGAAAAAATTTGTCTCTAACATAAAACTCCATGTACTTTAGATGATTTTCAGTATAGAGTTTTTTTGAATATAAGATTATTTTATATATTTTCGGATAGAATTTATGGCATCCCACTTTTTTATTACATAAAATTGTCATTACATAGTACAAAATAGAGGATCTTTAAAATTTTAGTTTCTTGAAAATCTAAAATATAATAAATGAAAAAAATTTATTCTAATAAACATGAGAGGCTTAATAATAGGTTCATACTAATTAAATTTAAATCATATCATAAAGTTGGTATATGCATCAATGGAAAGGGGTGAGCATAAGGGTCGGTAAGGGAAATAATTTACATATATTCATGAGGTGCATAGATAAGAATCATGAGGAATATCATTATTTCACAAGAAATGGAAAAGGAGGAATATAATAATAAAAATAACATGATTCATAACATAAAAATGTTTCTATAAAATTTATTTTTTACATTTATAAGAATATCACCATGGTTAATCACATAGGTGTCGTAAATGAAAAATTACCAAGGTTATTCACCAATGTATCGTAAAACATGTAATCTCTAGAGGTTAAATTCATTAACCAATGAATTGGAGGGAGAACCCATAATTTTTATTATTTAATTTTAAAAAAATATGTCATAATAAAAAATTTCATAAATTACCAATGGAGAATAAAAAATAAGTCTCATATCAAAATCATGGCATTTCAAAAGTTCTTAAAAACAAATTAGGCCATTTTTATCACCTGGAAAGGAAATTATTGTATCATGTATGTTAATAACTAAATAAAATAGATTGTTTTTACATATGTTTAATAACCTTTGAAAATAAATAGGTTTTGGTATTAAAAAAATAAAATTAAACAGAATTTCTTGAGGAGTAGAAGGAACGTTTGAGAAGTAAATTCGACAACATGATGGGTATAGGACGTGGTTTTGAAAAAGGGAAAATGAGTGGGGAAAAGGGTCTCGCATTGATGAAACATAATTTGGGTGTAAAGATATGATAAAAATGGTAATATAAGATGGTAACCCTAACATTTAGAATACATATATAAAATGAGTTTCTTGAATCAAAGAGAAAACAAGGATAATTCCCTTTGATGAGTTACTCCAAAATCTTATGGAATGGATACTTTGGAGAATAATAACACCTTATGAGGACATATTTGGTGTTAAAAATCATAATGGATGATAGATTTTTAGGGAATGTAAATGTAGAAATGGAGAGTATTTATTGAAAAATTACGGGATTTATTTAATAATTTCCAAATATAGACCTTGAAAATATAGGTTGTTGAAAATAAAAAACCCTAGGCTTGACCATGGTTTTTCCCATGTATTTAGAAATTTGTGAAATATTTTATGTTATTTTAACCCACAAGAAACTAAAATTATATTAAATTATTTCTTTTGGAAATGAAAAGTAGTATTTTCCTAAAAATGATTTTAATGAAAACTTTCCATGTTAGAATTTGTAAAGTAACTTCTAGGTTTGAAAATTGATTAAAATCAGTTAAAATAATTTATATTAATAAAGTAACATATTTTGAGTCATTTATTCTATTGAACTAATTATTAAATATATTTGATATAATTAGGAAGTCATTAAACTTACATCAATCTTCAAACTGTATTTTTAATATTAATGGGAAAATAAAGTATTCTAGAAAATTAATATAAATTCACCATAAACTAAAATAGATGTGATGATTTCAAGAATGATTTTAATTTAATCATAATAACTATCTAAATTGGGTAAATTTAACTCTTAACAAAAAAATCCTTATTTATTAAAAAAAGTGGGCTGAATATACATAGAAATATTTTAGACACTTAAATTTTCTTAGGACATAATAAAATTATTTTATCATTTATCTTTCAATAAAAGTTTTTTATTATAATATTTCGTTAAAATAATTATTATTCATAATACTTTTTTTAATATAAAAATTTATATCTTTTTCAAAAATTACAATTTGGGTCTCAAAAGTCAATTTATCAAATTCCATATTAATTAAACATATATTTTATTTCGAAAAACTATTATTTAAATTGGATTAATTGAAATATATATATATATACAAACGAATTACAATTTAAGTAACAAAGGCCTCAGTACATAAACTCTTATAACAACTATGCATGAAATAAGAGTAATGTGTATGATGATGATAAATTTATAGGCTGGCTCAGTTGAGATCGACAGAGTAGTAATTTTCACTAACTTTAACTTATTAGATAGCTGATTTTGTTCAAGCTTCACTTTATTAATCTCAGATTGGTATTGGTCAAACGAGAACCCCAATGATGCAAAATACATCCCATTTTCATAAAAATGTGCTTCATATGACATGAATATTCTTTTTGAGGTCATCTCTTCTCCTTTCTACAATAATTAACATTTTTAATTTTTACTTATAATTAAAAATTATAATTGTAAAATTGTTACCAAGAATATAGTATCCAATTTCCATATTAACCAATGGTCATAACTGACCAACGATAATATGATGGTCAAATGCATATAGTCACATTTCCATTTATATTCCTTTCATTATTAAAAGTCATGGTTTTTTGATGTATAATATAATACAACACACATTTTCAGGAAAGGATTATCATTTATAAAGTCTATGTCATTACATTCTTCCCCATATAAGAAACGTTGTCCCCAAAATTTCAACTCGTCCTCTCAGTTGAGAAAAGGTGTTTCTATTTCAATCTTGTTTTCTCCACAAGTTCCCATGTCTCTTATTCATATTTATGGTTCATCCACAACACTTTGACAAGGTGGTTAGTGTCGTTTCATAGAATATTGTCTATGTGGTCCATAATCAACACCGACTACTTATCATATGAGAGGTCTTGTTCCAATTGTACCACATCTAGATTCACTACATGTGATGGGTTATGTATGTACTTCCTAAAGAGAGATACATGGAATTCATCCTGAATATGGGATAGATTTCATGAAAGTGATAGCTGGTAGGCCATTGAATCTATGGGATTAATGATTTTATAGGTTCCAATGTACCCAGGTATAAGAATACCTTTCATCCCGATCAACATGACTCTCTTTTACTATGATATTCAAAGAAACACTTTGTCACCAACATCAAAATCCAATCCACTTCAATGGTTTTTAACATAGTGCTTCTATCGACTTTGTGAATCCTTTTTATGTTGTTGGAGAATATGAACATATTTTATCATCTCTTATACTAGATCTGGCACAAACATCTTTCTCTCACAAACTTCATCCCAACAAGTAGGATTTCTACATCCCTTCCCATATAAAGCTTCCTTGGTTTCCATTTTAAAAAATAGAATAAATTATGTTGTTGTATGTGAACTCAACTAATCAGAGATGTTGATCCAGTTTTCCTTTGAATTCCATTGAGCTTGTTCTCATAATCTCCTCAAGTGCTTGAATAGTCCTTTCATATTGACCATTAGTTTTGGGGTTATTGGACATATTGAAATTCAATTTGGTACTTAGGTCAATCTAAATACTTCCAATTAGTTTTTATGTGAACCTTGGATAATGATCTTAAATGATAGTAAGTGAAACACCATGAAACATCACCACTTATTTAATGTAAATGTTGGAATGTTGTTCAATAGTGAAATATCCCTAAATAGTAATAAAACTTCCAATATTGGTGAGTCAGTCTACTATCTTCTATATCACATTGTTTTCTTTGGATGTTCTTGGGAGACTAGTGACAATGTACATAGTGATATTCTCCCACTTCCATTTTGGTATGTAAAGTAGTTGCAATACCCCTTTTGGAAGTTGTCATTCCACATTCAATTGTTGGCCCATTAACCACCTTATAGGGTAGATGAAAATATCCCTTTTCAGTTTAACCCACCACTAATGATCATTAACACCCCTATAAATTTTAGTGCTTCTAGGATGTATAGAGAATTTAGAGTAATGAGCTTCATCCGTTAGCTCATTCTTTATTTTAGGAATATGTAGAACATGTATCCATGAATGAAATTTCAGTACACCTTCTTGATCGATATTGATATTAGGAAACTTCACATTCTCAATAGCCTATATGTTCTTTGGTAACAATTGACATACTATTTTATCTTTCTGAATATTATATAGTAATGATGGTTGAGAAATCATTTGGTATAGGGTTTATGATGTACATTCCCATACGATTCCCATGTCAATTTTTAATAGGTCTTTAATCAAAGTAAATCTTTGAATTCCCATCATTACCAGTGCAAATGGGTCATTCCTACATAATGAATCAATGGATTTTTTTCTATTACAGGGTGATAATAAATCGAACAATCATAGTATTTAATAAGTTCCAACCATATCCTTTTTCTCATGTTCAATTCAAATTCCGTGAATATATACTTCAAATTTGGTGGTCTGTGTATATATCACATTTCTCCATATAATGATAGTGCCTCCATGTTGGTACAGAAAAGACAATCATATCTAGATTCGATTCATGCATAAGATAATTCTACTTATGAGGCTTTAAATATCTGGATTCGTAAGTAGTCAACATGTCATTTTTCATGAGGATACACCCATGCCCATTCAGAGACACATCTATAAAAATAATAAATATTTGTAAAAGAAAGTGTAGAGTTAACATAGGTGTATAACCAATTTTCTCTTCAACTCTTATAATTTTTCTTAACACTCCTTTTTTTAGATGAACTTTTCCCCTTTTAGAGTTAACATGGCTATTGGATTAATATTTAATGAATAGTTTTTCACAATCCTCCTATAATACCCTATTAAACTTATGAAACATAGAATCTCAGTTACTTGTACAGGATGAGTCCCCCCCTCCACAATCGTTTTTTGGAAGGGTCAATAGAGAATCCTTCATTGGTTACAATATACCCCAGGAAATAAACTTATTGGAACTAAAATTCAAATATTCTAAACTTCCCAAATAGCTTATCTTTCCTTAGAGTTTTCAATATAACCATTAGATGATCCACATGATTCTCACAAATTTTTTAATATATTAGAATATCATCAATAAAAACAATGGAATATTTTTCAAGGAAATTATTAAATAATATTTTAATAAAATCCATAAATATAGAAGGAAAATTAGTTAAAATGAAGGGGAAAAAATAGAATCATAATGCCCATATCTTGATAGAAATGTGGTCTATTGAATATCTTATTTATTAACCCTCAAATAATTAAAACCATACCAAAGATAAATTTTGGGGATGAATTGAACCACCTGAACTTGGTGAAATAATTCTTCAATCCTTAGGAGAGGGTACTTGTTCTTTACTATGATACAATTAAGTTATCTACAGTCAATGCATAACCGCATTGATCCATCATTATTATTTAAAAACTAAATATGTTCT
Organism: Viscum album; assembly: GCA_963277665.1. Taxonomy (NCBI): domain Eukaryota; kingdom Viridiplantae; phylum Streptophyta; class Magnoliopsida; order Santalales; family Viscaceae; genus Viscum; species Viscum album. The sequence continues at coordinate 1,418,082,814 of OY728129.1, read as the reverse complement.
CCCCAAGGAGACACACTTGGTTAGATAAATCCCTTCTTCAAACGATCTTGACGTTGTTTATTTAATTCATCCTTCTCCACATTTTCCATTTTATATAGTGACTTTGATATCAGCTCAGATCCAAGCATGAGTTTAATGAGAAAATCTATATCCCTTTCTGAGGGAGGTCTATGTAACTCTTTTTTAAATTCATCATTTTATTTTTGAATGATGGTAACAATTTCTATTATTATACTTTTATTTACTTCATCCTTCTCACCGATCATCTCCATAAAGAAGGTTATGGGAGGTTATTTTAGACAAAGATTAGGATGCAACATATTTCCTTTGAAAGTAATTTTTTCTTGTCCATTCAATAATAGTGATATTTATTTACATCTATATTTGATAATAACATTATACTTTGAGAGCCATTCCATCCCTAGTATAATGTCGAATTACACCATGGAAATGAAAACTATATTTGTGATGATATTGTGTTTTCCAAATCGATATTATTGTTTGTTCACACTTTTTATGCTTGGGTAATCCCTCTAAGATTCTTGACTGATTAATTTACTTATAGATGTTTAGGGATTGATTATATATTCTTTGAAAACACAGATGAAATAAAACAAAGCATATAACTAGAATAAAAAATTACTTTCTATATTTGAGATAAAAAAATGGTACCTACCACCCCATCATTTGGATCTTCTATTTTATATATTTTGATAGAAAATTCCCAACATTTTTCCCTTATCCTAGGGTGAGGTTGGTAGTAATTCTAATCTATTACCTTATGATTTGCATAGTTATTGGAAAAGTTCTCCAGATTTACAGATATATAGAATTGGACATTAGGCTGGGTTGACACCATCATCCCTTTGTTTTTAATGTTGATAAGTTGAGGCTTCACCTCACTATGAATATTCAAATATATATTGAAATCTCTTCCACAATTGCAACATTTTAAACTCCTAATAATGTAGTTCCACGAATGCATCTTCCCGCATTTGTTTCATGTGGGAAGTTGCACATTATTTCCTCTTATTATATTATCAAAGTTCCTCACTAAGTCTATACCCTAAGAGATATTATCTTCATTCGATTAGAGTGGCCCCCCGTGTTTCTAAAATATCCAGTTCAACCTTCATTACACCCTGCACTATATCCTCATATCTGTCATCATCTCAATTGCTGAGATTCTTATATAGATGGGGTTCGAGTCCACCGAAGAATTTATCAAACATTTCATTTGGATCCATAACAAATCTAGAGGTGTCCAGAGAATTTATTGTATAGTTCATCTCATATATTCCAACATATTCATTAACCTTCTTCTTCAACTCTAGGAACTCTTTCTCTACTTTCGTTCGCATCAAATAATGGAAATATTTATTGAAAAAAATCCCCTAGACTCTTCCAAATCCATTGAATCAATATCCCTTATTGGATTATTGTATTTAATCAGGGTCCACCAATATTCAGTTTTTCCCTCTAAGTAGTACAAATCCAAGGCAACTTTCACTTTTTTTTGAACAACTGAGTAAAGAAATGATATTTTCTATATAGCTTATCCATTTTTCATAAATTAATGGGTCAGTAGATCCACTCAAAGATGGAGGTCATTGAAACATAAATGTTTTCATGGATTATTGTTTCCTTTAAGGATAATCCAATATATCATCTTGATTCAAGTTATTATTCATAACTCGAGTTATTTGACTCACCATTCTCATTAAATTTCCCATCCCAGCTTCCATCAGAGGGCCATTCGTGCATGGTCTATTGTGCTCATCATTTACGTAGTTCCTCTTATTTTCTGCCATTTTATAACAGGAGAAAACCTTAGTGAGAAACATATATATTTTAAAAATCATACAATTATAAAGGAATTTTCATTCTTAAAACATAATGCTTAAATATGTTATTATTAACAATAAATACAGTTTTTATAAACCTTTCAAAATGTTTCATAAAAATGGTTTTGATTAAGTAAACATAAACCCCAAGAGTATCAAACCAAAAGTGAATCAAGGACCATTATCATGAATTAGTTCCCATTATATTCTAAGTTATAATATTTTTTCGGGTGTTACCCCTAGCTAAATCTATCAGAGAGCCACATCCATTTGATCATATCCATACCGGTATTTCATTTCTCTGAAACCATGTACCTAATATTTCAGAAAAATACCAAGACGTTTTTGATATATTTAAACATTCATATAGGGTTTTTCCTAATGTTTCAAATATTACTTTTCAAAAATAACTAAACCATCCTTAAATACCAACTATGGAATCCATCCTTTTCTTACATAAAATCTTTATTACATTGTACAAAATAGAGGATCTTATAAAGATTAGGATCTTGAAAATCAGGAACATAATACATAAAAATATAAATAATTATTTTAATACACTTGAAAGTAATATTCATAGGTTCATCCAAAGTGCATTTACTACATCTCATAACCTTGAGACATACATCAACGGAATAGGGTAAGCGTAAGGCCTAGTGAAGGAAAATTGAACTACTAGAAAAATAATCTATAACAATAGACCTATAACCATGGTTGGATAGGTCCATGGAAATAACATAGTTTATAGCCACAGGTTTAGTTAGAATCATGACTGTATTGTTTTTTAATCCCATAATGGTCTTCAATCTGTCGCATTGTCTTTTCGACCCCAATACATTACCCTTACAACCCACAACCATTACCCTTGTGAACCCTCCTCTAGGAGACCCTCTCCTCTTGGTTGTCCCCCTCAATCCTCACGACCTCACCTCTTGGCGGTGACCTATCATTTTGGTATCAACCTCTCGATGGTGTCTCTCCTAAACCCTCGCAACCTCTCAGCGACCCTACACCCATGACATGCTTATCCAACGCAGCCACCCCCACCTCCCCACCAACTCATACCTATCTAAGGTGAGATCCTATCCTATCTTATCCATTATTCGTTCTCTTTATTTACCTATAATATCATTTTTTAGTTAGGGTTTGCATTTTTGATTCCACAAGAGTATGGTGGGATCACTTATATACGATGGTGATTTCATGTGTGGAACACAGAGAAGACTTAGATACCTTGAAATCTAATTATTTCAGGCCATTTGAGTTTAGGTGAACTAATAAGTAGATTTATTTAAGGATTTTCACGAAGTTTTATGAAATTTTAATTTTTTTTTGGGTTTACAAATTTTATTTTTTGTGATTCTTAGGTCTTTATGGGTGTGTAGAGTGGACCCTACAATTGGCTTATTTCCTGATTGTAGTATATTTCTTGGTGAGTTTAGCATCAATTATAATAATTGTAGTTCTAATTTTAAAATGTTTTTTTGATTAATAGGTATTCATGGATGATACATGGGATATAAGAATCATTGGTGTTTGGTACAACCATGAGATGTATTTATGGATTATCATTTCAGGTAGGTGTCCATTATATTACTATGTTTATTGATCATTTGGATTATATTATGCTTGAAAAATCATTAATATTATCCTTTTAATGTGGATTGAACATTTGTGATATTTACCATAAAATAGGTTGGTATTTCATTGATATAATAGTAAAAAAGGAATTTATAATTTTCTAAAAGGATTGTTGGTGGAACCATGGTCAAACAAGTGCCATTTTCCAACAATATGGTTTGTTTTGGTGGTGTGAGTTCGATTTTGTATGTAAAATGTGATTTCTGAATTAAATCATATTTTAAAATGGTTTTGTTAAAGTGAGTTATCAAGGTAAAGTTGTGTATAATGAAATGATCTGGAAATGGTTTTTCAAAACAAAGGAGGGGTTCATCAAGAGGATATAAATAGGTTTTGGTGTAAGGGATACCATGAGTAAATCTGACATGTACTTTCTTTTTAATGTAATTCATAAATATGGGTTTGAATTGAATTAAAAAAATAAATGGGGGCAAGTTTTAGCACTCATTTTGGTCTACTTGACATTGTGAGGGTTACAATTAGTTTTCTAATATATTTTTTCTTGTGAATTACCCTCTTATTTATGGTTTCCTTATTCATTAACTATTATTTCATAATGATGCATGAAAGTGTAGTAACAATGAGAGAGAACTACCCTTGTGTGAATGGTTAGTTAGATTTGTTTGGGATGTTGATTGGGTTTCCTTTTGCTGAGGGATTATATGAACCTTGGGATTCCCTTTATATATGTGCAAGTTATTGTGATTGTTTAGGAAGTGGGGGAGATGCTCATTGTTTCCCTTTAAGAATACATTGAAATTTTGGATGGGTTGTATTGACACCCTAGTTTTCTTATGGTAGATCCTCATGTTTGACCTATGTTAGACCCACAAGTGTCTTTTGTGAGAGATACACTAAGGGGGTGGGAGGTGGGGTGAATCAGGGTAAAAGACTTGTTCCAATTTAATCACATAATTATTAAATGCTCATTATTATAAATGATCTTGGCCTCAATATTAATAGGGTCTCTATTATGTTATGGTTTTGATGATGATCTGATTGATATTTCAATTACCTTTACTATAATCCAACTTGATAAATGATCATTTAACCTACACACAATAATTTATGTATTATATAAATTACCTAAATCATGAATACAAGACATAAATATTTTAATTTTTTCACCTGTACTGGGTTAATCTAAGGAGAATATAACAACACTATTCCCATGTTCCTAATTCTACAAAACTAATTGTTCTATAGTGGGTTTAGGCTGGGGAACTCCAATCAAAGGTCCACTCCCCTTACAATGTTTCATGGAGAGTTCAAAAGCTCCCCAATTTCACTCCCATAATAATGATATGGGTTCTTATCACTCCTCAACCATACGGTAACTACCTGTTTCTTCTCTTTTAGTCACTAATAACTGAGGGATTACACTTTGGCACACATTCCAATGCAATACTTCACTATATCTACACTGCACTAAGTATGGGTAGGTTATATTGATCACCAAAATACATTTTCACACATGAAATATGAAATACACCATGAAAATAGTTTCACATGCCTTAATGTTATCCTATGTGTCTTTAAGGAAAAATTCATAATTATTCAAGGTCTTTAATGAGTTCCAGTTCACTTTCCTCATTGTTAACTTAGTGTGATTACCCAATGACCACTTTCACACAACTGCTTTTTTATGCTAGTATGAAAATATAAATTTATATATGAGAACTCAATCAAGTTTATTTATTTTTTGATAAACAATTCTTTACAAAAAGTAAAGGGCGACAAAAACAATATATTCATATGAATCAGTGGTTTTTATATGGTACTTTCACATAATAATGTTTCATGTAACCCTTTTTCTTAACTTCCCCTTTAAGAAAATACAAGTGTTTGGATCTCTTAGTATATTAACCAAAAATCTCTTCTCTCAATCTATTCATCTCTCTCTTCAAGTATTGTTTATTTATAAAAAAACAAAACACTTTTCATGTTGTAAAATCCCTTCGACATGCGACTCTCTTTCACGAAAATTTTCTACTTAATTAGTGATTCTATTTTACCAAAGCAAATGAAATCACACAACTCCAAAGAGTTATCTTGGTTTTTACAAGAATTCTTTCATTACTCTCCCTTTCTTGGAAAATTCCTGAAACAACTTCAATCACCTCTAAAAAAATAGGAACAACTTCTTTATGAATATTTTAAGTTATTCATAATCCTAGAACTTTATCATGGTATATATCAACCAATAATTTTTTCCAAGTGTTCCTTAAACACCCATTTTCATGAAATATATATTTAACGAATGTTAATCCATTTGTGAAACTCTAAAATTACACTATAATTTACATAGTTTGTCTGACGATTCCTTATTTTCATTGATTGTTTTGTAAAAAAATTATGAATATCTTCAGTTGCCTTTAAAAATGTAGAATATTTTGGAAAACCTTTAACTTGAGGAATGGGGAAATGGGGAGAGGGATTGGGAAAGACGTGAGAGATTTGATTGTGAATTCATAAGAGAATTTGAATTACATTAATATATTGGCAATTCATTTCTCATTTTTTCCTTAGGTGTTATGTATTTTGTTTTTTAGTGATACAATAGAAGTTATATGTACTGTATGTAATATATTTTCACAATTTATTTATACCAGTAATTCATATTGATCCATAACTACAAGCCAAACCATAGAATAAAATGACTTGCTACTTGATCATGGAGGAAAGAGGGTTCCAACAATCCTTTTCTATTTCTCTATAAAAATTTAGATTAATAACGTTGGATCAATTGAAATTATATGTAAACCACTGGCTGAAGTTTCAAATGATGATATCATGTATTTTATATTTAAGTTGGACCCCTTTTCTTAGAACTTATTTATTACAATTGTTATTGATTATTATACCTATCTGTGGTGAAATTAAAACCCAAAACATGGTTGGTTGAATGATTTATTCCTGTGAGGTAGAATTTCTTATTAAGATGAAAATGCATGTGATGTTTCTCTTAGCTAAAATCATACATGGATACTGTGTGTAGGAAATAAAGATGATGGTGATGCAGCCTTTTAGAAGACATAACTTAAACATCGATGCAGCTAGCTCATATGGAAAGCCAACCCCCAGGTAACATTATTGAAATTTCCCGAGCTGTATGAATTTTGATTTAAGAGAATATATCTAGAATTTTATTAAATTATTTATAACCATTTTCAATTCCAGAAAAATATTTTATTTATTTATATCCACATTGATAGATCTTTGTAATAGGGGGAAACCAAGCACTATGTGGACCATTTAAAAAATTCATTGTATGTAGTAATTAATTACTAGTCATTCAACTACCATTATGTTTATTTTGTGATAAAACACAATGAATCATGTTCTATATAGAATTACCTAAAGCATAATGTTCTATATAGAATGACCAAACATACTTTTACCAAGAAAGATGATGAATTCAAGCCTTCTTCCCAAATTCCATTTGGCATTCCCAAATGATTCCTTACACTCCATGATTTATTTTTCACTGTCTATTTCATTTATTTTGTTATTCTAATTTATTGTGGATTTCCCAGAAGAGTATTATCACTTATGATTCCCTTATTATTATATAATTATGGAAATTGTATCCCATATATTCCCCAATATTGTTATTCCAAAGAAATTTTTACTTTCTTTGACAATCTTTCTGGGGAATACATTTCCAATAAATAAATGAATAAAACAAATTAGATTTATTCTTTGGGATGTAAATCCTTACCATTTGAGTGATATTATCAAATAAGGTACAAAAATAAAGTGATTCGACATATGAGTGAACAATGTATTGATCCTAAACATCTAAATGAACAAATTCTAATGTTGTAATCCATGGATTTCATCTATCCATATTTAATATAACTCAAATTTATTTTCCAAACATACAACTATGATATCAGTCATGGTCTATGTGATCTAGTTTGATGGAAAATAGTTTTTTTAAGAGAAATAATTCGTGAAAATAGATGACATCAAATAGAATTGATATATTATTCCTTTATTTGATGCATTTAAGAGAAAAAATATTAGGTTCTGTTAAGGTCACCAAATAATTAGTTTCTTGTGAAGAACTGAGAAATGCGGATAAATAATCCTAAAAACTTTCAGAACCCTCCAACATTGAAATTTTAATAGCATGTAAATCTTTAGAATGAGTAGGTGTGATAATGCTTTTGTTACATTACTTTAGTGTAAAACATAATCCTCTAGAACTGATTGTTAAGTATATTTTTTTCATAGATGGTTCCTTAGTGGCCTGAATCAAGCCAACAGAATAGATTTGATGGTATTTTCGTCTCTTATTTTATACCTTAGTGTGATTTTCATCAATGTTTGTGATCACTCCACACATTCAAAAGAGGTTATAATTATTACACATGTAAAACAACACCAAATCACTCCCTAAACTCCACTAACCATGCTCTAATGAAAATAATTTCTCAAATCGGGATTTGTTTCCATATATAAAACTCTTTATTACATTACATAATTTATTTTTTTTGGAATATAAAAGGCTTCCTATCATCCCCACAAGCTAGACATGTACTCTTTGTGTCTTGCAAACTCAAAAATATTTTATGTTATCTTTTAAATATTCCCTCAAAAATTGGAATAAAATATCAGTTAAATTTGTTTTTTGATTACTCACAATCTATATGAAGCCATTTCTTACCCCAGAATTACAAAACTAAAGTATTTCATTAATTGTAGACCTAAACCTCCATTGGGTTCTAATAATGACTTTGTTATGTCCACAGACAGTTCCAATATTGGGGTGTTGTATTAAGAATTTTCATAAATACACCACTAGTTGGTGTTCATATCCTTTATGTAATACACTGAGACAATGTAATTCATTCACTATTCATGGAAGTTGATATATATTTACCTGATGTTTTCCATCCCTTAAATTGTGTATCCTTGGAGTTTGGTTGATATCACCAGTTGGATCACTTGAATATTCAAATCCTAAGAAAATAGAGAATGGAAAAATATAATAAAAACTAAAAGTGTTATTTTCTCAACATTCCAGTAAATTGGAATTTATTTTTTTAAGTTGTATTAAGAAAAAATGCATCGAAAATCATGTATATAAAATCCTATTTTACTTCCCAATAATTTGAATGCATTTAGTGTTGGAATTCATCACTATTATAAATATTGGTGTCATATAGAATTTCAATTAGATATTATTCTATAAATTTGATGCAAGAAACAATCCTTTTCTAATTTTCTTTTATGAAATTATTACAATGTTGTTTTTAGACATGTTTAATAATCACGTTTCAATGCTGGGAAACATTGAGATGAATTCATAGTATTAAGAGAAGATACTTTACAATGTTCTTCATAGAATTATTTTGGGTTCTTTTATAGGCTACGCATCATAATATCTTAGTATTGTTATGAAGTGACTAAATCTATACTTTTAAATGAATATGGTAAATAAATAAAACTCTAAGAAGTTAAAACAATAAGGAGGTAAATGAAGTTTAGTAGATGAGTTTGTAAGTGCATCACATTCAAAATACACACCCCAATAGGGGGGTACAAGGAGTATGGGTTAAGGGTGGGGGTAGTGGCAGTGAAGGGTGGGGGGGGGAGTATGAAAGGGGAATGTGAGGGGGAGGGGCAATGTGTAGGGGGTGAAGGGTAGGGTGGGTGTGCAGGTAGGGAGACTATGTAGTGGGTAGGGGAGGGGGAGTGTGTAGGGGGTAGGGGTGGTGAGGGGTGGGGGGGGGGGCAGTCTGCTGGGGGGTGGTGGGGGTGAAGGGTGCAGGGTGGGGTGGAAGTGTGTAGGGGGCATGGGAAGGTGGGGTAGTGTGCATGGGGTAGGGGTGGTGGTGAAGTGGGGAATTCTGAATTAGGAGAAGGATGGGGGAAGTGGGGGTGAAGGGTGGGTTGCGGGGGCAGTGTCTAGGGGTGAAGGGTGGGGTCCGTAGGGGTGAGGGGTGTGGGTGTGGGTGAAGGGTGGGGGTGGGACAAGGGTAGAGGGTGAAGGGTGGGGGGGGAAGTGTGCAGGGGGTAGTGGTGGAGATGGGTGGGGGGTAAGGGGTTGCAGTGTGTAGGGGACAAATGGGTAGTGGGGGGGGGGTTCAATGAAGTAGTGTTGAAGGGCACGGGGGGAATGTACATGGTGTAGGGGAGGGGGGAAGTATGCATGGGGAAAGATAGGTGAAGTGTGCAAGGGAGGGGTAGGGGTAGTGTGTAGGGGGTATAGGGGGAAGTGGGGGTTTTTTATGGTTCTTAACAAAATTTTCACTTGTGTTATAAATGAAATTTCTTGGTAAACTAATGGTGAAAGGATTTTTGACAACATGATGGGAGTTTACATTGAAGTTACTATTTTTCAACACCCTTTTAAGGATTATTTTAGGATCAAATATGGGATATTTATTATTCCTTTCATGATAAAATATAGGATGTTTACTATTCAATTTCGGAAAACATGTTTTGTGGATGATTGCATTTATGTAAGATTGAATTCCATAACCTATCTGAATTTTTAGTGGTTGCTACAAGTATCTCCATTATTAAGATAGAGTATTCATACCTATTTATTCATAGTGATGTATATGCATTTTATCAGATGTAATCTATATTCCACGAATAATATATTGTAATTTTTTAACAAAAAATGGTGCGGATGTACCTTTGATAAATATTTCTTAATTTTTTATTCTTTCATTAAATTATTTAATTTATTAACATTTAATTATCTTACTGAAGATCACATCACCTGATCATAGAGTCACCAGGTAACCAGCCATAGGTATTGGTCTGCCTGAATTTTTTTATTTTTTACATTATTTGTATTAAATAATCAATTTCCACAATGTCCGGCTGGTGACACACTTACCATTGAGACTGAATCCTATTTTTCCTTGAGTTGGATTTTTTATCATGAAACATAATGTTTCAGCCAAAATCCATAGTATTATAGAGATGGTGTATCCTCAAGTTTGCATCCTTAGTTGTAACTATATTATTTATTTTACAATAGATCTATTTGAAACTTTTATTATCAATTTGTAGAGTAGAACATCTTGGTTCTACATAGAATCGTCAAAAAATATATTATGTAAACCTGTGTTCAAAGATTCTGGTTCCATGGTAGTATTTTCCCAAAATTTCTAGTTGTTTTTTCATGAAAATGAAGCATATTTTTCCTGGATTTGGATTTTTTATCTTGAAACATATAATTGTAGCATGTATCCCTAGTATTCTAGAAATGGTGTATCCATGAGTTTTCATCTTGGGTTGTAACTATGTTTCTAATTTTATGAATGTTCTATTTGAAACTTTTATTATCAATTTTAGAGTAAAACATATTGGTTCTGGAGGGAATCCTCAATAAAGATTTTATATATACCTGTTTTTACAGATTCTGGGCGGTTGTGCATGCCCAGAATCACTGATTTGTTTTCTTCAGGAAACTGAAATCTACAACGACGATTCTCAACCATGGATATACATCTAGTGAAACGTTTTTAAACTATAGATGTAGTTTTCATGCGAATTAGAAATATCCATTATTTAAAAATGTTTCTATAGGTATACTTCCATGGTTTCAAACAATGGATATGTCTAGATTCATGGTTTCAAACCATGGCTATACGTCTAGTGCTGTGGTTTCAAACTATGGCTATAGCCATATAGCCATGGTTGGAACCATTGTTATAGCCTTATATCCATAGTTTGGAATTATTGGTATATCTGTAGCCCTATAAATACACCAATAGTGTCCACAGTTCCCCAAACCATGGCTATTATCTATAGCCACAGTATTTTTTCCTAAAGCCAGGGTTTTAAACTGTGGCTATAACCAGAATTTCTAGCAGTGCGTTTACATAAATTTATGAAGAATGTCAATAAGAATCATGGGGAATATCATTATGGAATGAGAAATGGAAAAAGTGTAATATATGATAATTAGAAGAACATGAGTCATAACATTAAAATTTGGATAGAAAATTTATTTTTGACATTCATAAGAATATAACTAAGATGTTTTAAATGAAACATTAATAAATTTATTCACCAAGGTATTGTAAAACATGTCATTTTTAGAGATTAAATTATTTACCCAATGCATTAGAGTGATATTTGGGTGAAACATTCATATATATTTTTTAATTTAATCCACATATATTATAATAAAAAAATTCATAAATAACCCATGGATATTTAAAAAAAGTTTCATATCAAAATCACATTGTTGAAAAACTAATTAATTACATAATCATTATGTCATTTACATCCCATATTAAGGGAATGTCTATTTCATGTTTGTTAATCAAAAAAATAAAATAATTTATCTTTACATCTTGGTTAATACCCTTAGAAAATAAAGAGTCTTGGGTATTCACAAAAATAAAATGGAAGATAATTTCTTGAGGTGAAGATGAAACTGTTAAGAAGTAAATTCGGCATCATAACAGGTATAAAACATGGTTTTGAAAAAGGGTAAAATGAGTGGGGACAAGGGTATCCCATTTATAAAAAATAATTTCCCATTAAGGGAATGATCAAAATGTAAATATAATAGAGTAATAATAAAATTTATAAGACATATCTGAAAAGGGTTTCTTGAATCAAAGATAAAAGAAGGATATTTCTCTTACCTCAAAGAGTTACTTCTAAATCGTGAGGAATGGAACAATGGTAGTTGAGGAAACCTTGGAGGAATCATTGGGTGGTACAAATAAAAAATATTCATGGATTATGGATTGTGAGTGATAGTAAATGGAGAAACATGTGAGTATTTATAACTAAAGTGGAGGACATGATTAATAATTTTCAAATATAGGCTTTAGAAATCTTGGTTATGGAAAATAAAAAACTATGAGATTTCCCATGGTTTATTCCCAAGGTTTTCCAAATTTGTTACATATTTTTTGTTATTTTTACCCACAATAACTTAAAAACATATTATATTATTATTTTGGAAATGAAAATTAATTTTTTCACAAATAAATGTTTTCAAAGACAAAGTTTCTATTTTAGAATTTGAAAAGTAACATATTGGTTTGGAAACTGATTAAAATATATTAAAATACATGATATTAATAAAATAAAATATTTTGAGTCTTGTATTTTTATTATCTATTTATTACACCATTATTACATAATTAATATACCATTAAACATATTGAAAACTTCAAACTGTATGTTCATTATTCATAGAAAAAGTTATTTTAGAAAGTTCTAATAAATTAACCATAACCTAAATTCGACATGATGATTTAAAAAATGATGTTTTATTAATCATAATAATTATCTAACAATGATAAATTTAACTTTTAACTATAAAAATAATTATTTATTAATAAAACTGTGGGTTTAATATGCATAACAAAATTTCAGACACTTAAATTTTTTTTGGGACATAATAATTTTTTGCATTTATATTTAAATATTTTTTATCAAACAATTTCATTAAAATAAATATTATTCATAATACTATATATTATTATAAACATTTATATCTTTTATAAAAAGTATAATTTGGGTATGAAAATTCAATTTATCAAATTCCTTCTCAATAAGACCAATATTTTATTAAGAAAAACTATTCTTAAAACGATATTGTTGGAATATAAATTTTATGTATATAATGGAATTAAAATTTATGTAACTGTAGCCTCACTACATAAACCCTTACAATATCCACATACAACATAAGAGTAAGTTGTTTGATGGTGATAAATTCATGGGTTGGCTCGACTAACATCATCCAAGTGGTAATTTCCACTAACTTGAACTTCTCCCATATATAATTTTACTAAAGATTCACTTGTTGAATCCTATCATGGGCTTGGTCAGGGAAGAACACCAGTGATGCTACCTCCCACCCATGTTCTAAAAACTGTGATTCATACGATATGACTCTACTAGTTGAACCATCACTTCTCCTTTGTATATTTATTATCCTTTGTCATTTTTACTAATAAAAACACATTATAATGGTAAAATTATTACCAATAGTATAGTTTACAATGGTCATTATGTTCAACCTTCATAATTGACCAAAAATCATATCTATATAGTCTCATTTCCTTTTATATTCACTTAATTATTAAAGTTATATGGTTTTCTTGTGTATAATATAATATAATACTCATTATTAGTAAACAATTATCACTAAAAAAATTGGGTCATTATAGAATAAACCATTTCTATCAGATATTTCACAAGATCATGTCCAAGTATATTTTTCTCATTAACTTCATCCCAATAAGTAGGAGTTATACAATACTTCCCATATAGAGCATCATAGGGTTACATTTGGATACTCAAGTGTAATTTGTTGTTATATGATAACTAAACTAATGGTAGGTGTTGATCCCATCCACCTTTAAATTCAATTTAAAATGTTCTCAAAATGTACTAAAGTGTATAAATAGTCTTTTCAGATTGACCATCATTTTTTGCGTGATAGGGCATACTGAAATTCAATTTAGTATACATATCATGTTGAAAAATCCAACAAAATTTAAACGTGAATCTGGGATCATTATCAGAATCGATAGAATGTGGAGACCCATGTAGCCTCACCACATCATTTTGAATATCATGGAAATTTTTTCAAAAGTTAAATCTTCCTGAATAATAATGAAATGGGAAGTCTTGGTGAGATGATCTAATATAACTAATATCACATTATTTCATTTTGATGTTATTGAGAGACCACAGATGAAGTACGCAGTTATATTGTCCTACTTCCTCATTGGTATGGGTAATAGTTACAATACCCCTTTATTAAGTTTTCAGTTTTATTTCACTTATTAACACAGCAAGCACCTTGTAGTGTTGTCATAAATTTCCATTTTCATATTATCCCTTTAATAATTATCATGAAGTTTCGTATACATTTTAGTGCTTTCAATATGTATAGATAATATAGAGACACGAGACCAATCCTTAAACTTCTTCTTTAACTCTAGGATAGATGGGGACCATAACCTTGTATAAAATTTCATTACACCTTCTTGATTTATATTTAATTTTAGAAACATGAAATTATTCATAGCCTATATCATTTTTATCAAAGAATACTCTCTTTGATCTCTCTAGATCCACTCTAGTAATGATGTTTGATAAATCACTTGTTATAGGATTTATGATTTCCTTTACCTTATGATATCCATTTATAACCTTACTAGTTCCTTGATCAATGTATCTCTTGGAATCCTTATCATTACCAACTCAACATGGTCCTTCCTACTTAATGAATCAACAACCTTTTTTTTTCTCTTTTATGGTGATAATTAATTGAATAGTCATAATCTTTAAGAATCTCCGACCTTACCCTTTGCCTCATGTTAAAGTCATTTTGTGTGAATATATAATTAAAACTATGATGGTCTATGTATATATCACATTTCTCTTCATAAATATAGTACCTCAATATCGTTAGAGATAAAATTACTACAACCAACTCTAGGTCATGCATTGGATAATTATACTAATGATGATTTAATGATCGATATGTATAAGCGATCACTATATTGGTTTTCATGAATACACACCCAACGCCTTTTAGATGTTAATTTTTATAAAAAAAAATCATTTTTAATAGAGGTTGGAGTTCACAGAGGTGTAGTATCAAATCTATTCTTTTGTTTATGAAACTTTATTCACTCTCTTTTATCTTGATGAACATAAATCCTTTTTGTGTTTACTTTGTTAGTGAATTATAATGTTGTGAATTTTTTTCAAAAACCTTCAATAATATCTTATTATACCAAGGAATATACAAATATCAGTTACTATTTTAGGATGAGGCTACTCATCTACACCATTTGTCTTGATCGGGTCAACTAAGATTCCTTCATTTGTTAAAATGTTACCCAAGAATGAAAATTATTGTAATCAAAATTTAAATTTGATGAATTTTCCAAATACCTTCTCCTTCCTTAGAGATTTAAAAATAACCCTTAGATAATCTTCATGAACCTAAAATGTTTTGGAATATATCATGATGTCATCAATAAAAACTACCATAAATTTATAAAGGTAGTCCTTAATGACTTTATTCGTCGATAATTTAAATATAATAAGAGAATTAATCAGGATGAAGGGTATACAAACAGACGCATATTGTCCATATGTTATTCATAAGGGAGTCTTTGAAATATATTATTTCTTCACTCTCAATTGATGATACTGAGATCATAGGTTAATCTTGGAGAATTATTTATTCCCATGAAGTTGGTAAAATAAATCATCAATCCTTGGGAGAGAGTACGTGTTCTTCATTGTAATCCTATTAAGTTCTATATAATCCATGAATATAATATTTTATCTATCATTCTTGTTTAAAAATAGAATATGTGCTATCCAAGGAGACACACTTGGTCAGATAAATACCCTATCCAAAATATCTTGAATTTGTTTCATTAATTCCTCTAAATCCACATTTTCCATTCTATATGTGGCTTTCGATATCATCTTAGATCTAGGTATATGTTCAATTCAGAACTCTACCTCTGTTTCTCAGGGACATCCAATTAATTCTTCAAGAAACACATCAAATTATTACATAATTATTGGGGAATTTTTCATTTGTATACATTATTTTCATTCTCCCTATTCATCGATCATCTTTATAATGAAGGATATACGAGGTTATTCCATAATATATCTCCTTTGAAAATAACCCTTGGTTTTCCATTCCTGAATACAAAAACATAATTTCTATTGTAGTTAATCTTAGAATTGTAGTTTTATATCCAGTACATTCCTAGTATAGTGTTGAATTCTACCATGGGTATTACTAATATATTTGAGATGTCTTCATAATTTCTAAATATAAAACTAGAGTTTCTACACACTCTTGATTCCATAATAATACCTCCCAGAGTCTTGAATGATAAATCTAATTCAATTAGATTTGGGATTTATTTTATATTATATGAAAACATGGATGAAACAATGGAATATGTAGAACCAGACTCAAACCAATTACTTCCTATAATTTAAGATCACAATGATCACTACATCATTTAAAGTCTCTAATTTATCCGTCATGATAGAAAATTCCTGAGATTTTTATCTAGGGATATGCTTAGTTTGATAGTGGTTTCCCACCATTATCATCTAATCTTTACATTGATTCATATAGTTCCCATGTTTTCTAAACATGAAGCATTGAATATTACACTGGGACTGCACCATATTTCTTCTTTCATTAGTTGTGAGATGTTGAGGCTCCACCTCACCATGATATTTTTGAGCTATATTACTATCTATTCATCCCTTGTAGTAATTTCATCACCCAAGAAATTAGTTTCCCAAATTCTTCTTCCCACATTCGATTCACATGGGATGTTTCACTTTATTTTCTCTTCTTTCATGATAAAAATTCTTCCATTTGTTTTTCTCTATTTCTCTCTTGTTTTCATTCAACCAATGTGACTAATGAATCTCTCCAAAATCTAATTCAACCACCATAAAACATTGTATTATATCCTCAATGATTTCATTGTTTATATTTTCCAAATTCCTTTAAATATGGGGTCTCAGTCCACTAAAGAATATACCAACATTTCCCTTATGATTGATAAAAATTTTAGAGGTATATCTAGAAAGTCTTGAAAAGTTAATTTCACTGCTTCCCACTGGTTAATTTGCATTATTCTTTAGATTTATTAATTCCATATCCATTTTTTTCATATCAAATGGAGAAGATATTTATTGAAAAATATTACCCTAAATTCATCCCATTCAATAGTATCAATATCCCTTCTTGGATTCAGGTTTTAAAGTAGTGTCCACCACTGATCAGTTTCTCCTTATAAGATGCATACTACTAGTGTAAATTACTCTAGCTCTAAATAATTTATTATAGGTAAGATGTTTTATAAAAAGTAAATCCATTATTAACAAATCAATGTATCAATATATCTATTAAAATAAGTTGTTCATTGATGTATTAAAGACTTAACGATAGGTTTTTCCCTTCTAGGTGAATTTGGTAGCTCATCTTGATTCATGTTATTATTCATAACTCAGGATTGTTCATTCATCATTATCATGATGTTTTCATTCCATATTCCATAATTTTAGGAATAATATTAGTGAATCATTCATTATTCTCATGACTTATATAGCTTCTCCTATTTCTCACCATTTTTCTAAAATAATAAAACCATACTGAAAAATATGCTACTTTTAGGAAACATATAATTCTAAAGGGATTTTATATCTAAAGACATCATGATTAATTATGTTATTCATTAATATCATCTAAAAACTAAAAAAATTATTATATGTTCAACATAATAGTTTATAAAAATATTATGATTAACCAAACATATCCCATAAGAGTGTTAAACCAGGTGTGTAGTAATTCATTTTGTCATGTACTATTTCCTAACCGACTATAGACCAGTACAATGTTTTTGTTGTTTTCATCCCTAGGTAAAACTATTCCTGAGCCAAATCCTCTTATAGAATCTAGATAGTAATTTCAATGAATGTAAAAAACTCAATTAATAATTATAAAATATTACATGATGTTTTTCTATACTTATAGTTAATCCTGGGGATCTTACTAAAGTTTTCAAGTCATAATTTCTATAAAAAAACAAAACTATAATATAATACAAACTATAAAATCCAACCTTTTTATTACATAAAAATTCATTAAATGGAAAAAAATATAAGATCTTTTAATGTTTATTTTATTTGAAATTAGCAACATAATACATGAAGATATAAAAAATTCTTTTAATCCATACGAAAGACTACCTTATGGGTTCACCATATGTAACGAACTGATATTTCTTCAATGGAAATTCCTTTCTTATAAATATCTCATAATCACATGAAATAAAAAAAATGAACTACTAAGTGATATGTTACCCTTAAATATAATGTTTTCGCTTCTGTTATGTGAATTTCAAAAATATGACCAACACGGTTGTGATCAGCAAGTTATTTGGAGTCTGATAGGAAAAACATAAATTTTGGTGAATAGTAACCTACCCTTATAAGTAGTAACATATCCTTATAAATATTGATACACCCTAATGAATAGTAACCTTACCTATGATAGTATATATTTAATATTCAAGTGGAAGTATGATATACCTATCCATTGGAATAAGTAAATAAATGTTTTAAAATTGTTGTTTTTAGAATAAATTATTATTTTAATTAAATATTAAATTAGTCATACATTGAAAATTATTTTTGAAAAATATAATTAATTTTTGGATTATTCATTTCAAAAAATGGTTACAGAAAATTTTTGGTATTTTTTGGAAATAGTTGAATTTTTTATGAATAGTGAAATACGGTAAAATACCGAATATACAAATTATCAGTTAAATACACTATTTAGGACATAATAAGTAATGTAATACCACTTGGTTCAAACTCACATGAATATATTACTATCGTGGGTTATGGACTCATCACTATTTCTTGTCTTGAGGGAAATTAATAGACAAATGATTAAAAAATTATGAAAACCCTCCTCTCCTCCAATATAATTTCCCGTATTACTCCCTCTTCTCTTGAATCCTCTAATCCTTGGAGGTCCTCAAATTTCAGCCCAAATATCATTCCCAAGTAACTAACCACGTCTAGTAAGCTCTTGGTCTTTCGAAAAGACCAAAATACCTTCCCTTAATAAGGTTCTCAAGAAGGTTATTTCCAGAGGTAAAACACCCTTTTTTTGTTCAGTTTCATTTCAATGTATCTTATTTTATTTTCCTCTCCCCAACTCCTCTATCCAAATGACCATGATAAATCCCATATCATATATATAATATAATTATATCATGTTAATGGAAGAACCATCATCAATATTCTTACTCTCTATTTTATTTTATAAACAAAATCAACGTCCATGAGGTTTCAATTTATAACCATAGTGGACAATGAAATTTCATTCTTCAATTTCTCTATAATTAATGGTTGTGATACAATTTTGATGGTTGAAACAGATTATAATATATGTATTACAATATAATTAATATTCATGAACCAATATACAAACATATTATGAAATCATATGGCCAAACTAGTTCCTAATAATCAAAATACCGCGAAAATATTCAAAGTGAATGTCATTAATATTTTATCAAATGATTCATCCTCATTACATGTATCCAAATGATAGAAATGAACATTAAAAATTTGTTAAGTTCTAAAATAATTTATAATTTTAATTCTGGATATTTATAACCATTTCACATGAACTCCATTACTTAAAAACAAGTGAACTGATTATGAAAATAAAGAAAACGAACACTCTAGAACGATTGAATTCAATATAATAACATATCAATAAGGGCATAAATAAACTAAACATAATTATTATAAAATAAATATATCTCAAATAGGTTCTTAAATGAGTTATTAATAAGTATAATTTCATATTCCAGAGCTTATGTCCAAGAGCGGAACACGTTCAGATTTAAGGTAAGGGTTTTCCACTCGAACTCGCATTTCCATTCAGGTTACTTTGATTGTCTAATTACCTAAATGAAATTATTATGTATTATTATGAAATCATCATAAATTCTAGGTTAGTATTTTATATATATTCACCAACCATAACCCTTCCTTATTTTATTGATAGTTACATGTTTTAAAAGAACATTCAAAATTGTTTCTGAAAGACAAGCCCGATTCAAGGGAATTTCCCATATTCTTACGCATTTTCAAGGGCACCCTATAATCTGTTTTTTGAAACCATTATTTTTATAAAATCACTCATTTTATTATGAAAATACTACTTCACTTCACTTATTTTTTATACAAATAGTTTCCCAAAACAACTCTTCTTTTCAAAGTAAAAGGGTTTTTATCTCAAGAATTTCTTAAAGATTTTATAAGAGCATCTTCATCTATTTGAGCAATCTTGTTGATTATAATTTATTATTGGGATTAATATTTCATTGTATCATCAAAAATATTTAATATTATTTTTTACTATTTTTTTTCTATGGATTTACAGTCTTAAAATCATTCACCAATTTACTCTGAATGGTTAGTGTTGATACTTAATGTTCGGGGAATGTTATTTACATTTCATATATTAGTTTCAATATGAATGTATATATTGTTTATATTTATCCCCAATCATATGGGAAATAAATTGTACATAGAAAGTGTTGGGTGGGGCCCTCTACAGCCCCTCAGTGCATCAGTAGGTCTCATGAGACAAACTACAGTCTTGGCCCAAGGCCTTGAAAAAATGATTATTTATGGTCTTGGCGCAAGGCCTTGACGATATGGTAATGTTGCCCCGCATTATGTATTACCTAATTCTGAAATTAATATTTATGGTTCGTGTTATTATTAAACTAGTAAAATACCCATGAGTACATTAAATTATGGAAATATTTACTCAGCTCATATGTCTTCCATGTTATGTTCAAGTTTTTTTAACAGCATGTGTTTTCAATTATTCATCTTATCTAATGTTTATGTTATCATCAATTGTATTTATTAATCTTACTAAGCTTTTGATCTCACCCCTTTATTATGGTTCATATTCTCATTACATGAATAATTTTTATTAAGAACAACATGTTGAAATAACATAGGAGTCATGGAAGTTGTCTAAGGAGTTTCTATGTTGTTTTTCATTTCAAGTTGTAATGTTGAACTTATGTATGTAACTTTTTTCCAATAACACTAAAATACCTAATCCTTTGGGATGATTATTATTTGTTTATATGGAAATGTAATAAAATAAGGCACCAGTTCCAGGAAATTTCGGTTAAGTCCTTACAGTTGGTATCAAATGAAGTTTACACGAAAACATTGAAACTATATTTAGAAAACATTGATTAGGGAACAAATCCCTAAGATTGTTTTTTAGGATAAGAACACAATAACATCATGGTATTTTATTATGTAATATATTATGCGGATCTTTCTAGAAAATACACCCCTTTATGGACAAAGAGGTGGCTCTAGCATAAAAATACCTAGAAGTGAAAGCTTTGATAAGGAGTTTTAGGCTTGACCCGAGATATCTTGGTACAAAAAATCAGGCCTTGTTGCACTCTTTGTATTGACAGTCCTAGGGGAAATTCTTAGAATAATTAAAATTTTATTTATAAGCTATTACGAAGGATTTAAATGTAAAGTTTTACTCAAAGAATCCATTTTTATGATTATGGTGTTTTCCATGAATATGATTTCAAGTTATGCTTAGTTAATATTATAAATTAATATTCATAACCTAATCACGTGTGTTCAATTATTTAAAACTGGTTCCTAGTGGAAGGAATGGAAACTGCATGAACACGCGTGTCCCATATAGGGATTTACCACCGATGCAAGATTATGATGTTAACACTGGTGATGTGACTGGTGCTAAGAAACTCATAACTATACAAGGATAACTTACTCAAGTTATGAATAATAACCTTACCCGTATGGAGCATCCGGATCCACCATGTGGAGGATCTATGTTAGATCACTTTATGCAACAACAAATTTCATCATTCAATGGGGACTATAAACTCGTTTGTAGCAATGCAGTGGATATGTTCCCTAGAGAATACATTTCTTACTTTGGGATGTAATGAAAGAGAAACGTTATCATGGTAGTTTATCATCTATTGGGAGATGTGGATCAATTGTTGTCATTAATCCAAAACAAAAAGTAGGAGGATGAAATATAATAAATTTAATGGTGGTATTTTAAAGAAATATTATTAGAAAAATAATTCCCACATGAACATTGAGCATATATGTAGAGGAAATTCTTGAACTTGAGGTAGAAGGAGGATGTAAATGTTGTGAAGTATGAAGCCAACTTTAAAAGGTTGTAAAGGCATGCTGCTGACTACATACATAATCCAATGAGAAAAATTGATCAATTAATTTATGGTTTAAAACCATTAATCTGAAGGGATCTATTCTCCCAATGTTTCTCTTCATATTAAGATATATTCTCATGTGCTATCAAGACAAAAAAAGAATTTTATAAGTCTTATGACTTTAAAGGAAAACAAGAGAAGAAGAGGGCTGCTGAAAACTATGGAAAAGGAAATAAGGAAATGGGGAAGAAGGAAAGAGTGGAATTACCATCCTGCAGTAATTGTAGGAAGAAACACCATGTCACTTTCTTAAAGGGAATGGGAGTCTATTATAAGTGTGGAGAAAAAGTCCACCTATCTCGGGAGTGTAAGGGGAAGAAACAATAAACCAATGTTTAGTGTTACAATTTCATGGAGATGGGGCATTATGCACCTAAATTTCCTAAGATTCAGGGAAACATTCCCCAATGAAGGAAAATGGAGCAAGGCTAAGATTATGTGGTCACAAACATATAGGGTGAAGTTCCTAACAATGTGGTGGAAGGTACATTTTCATTTCCTCAAACATAGCCAATGATTTATTGGATTCTGGATCATCGAATTAATTTATAAATTCCCAGTTTTCCATGAAAATTAGACATGTCCAATTTGATTTAATAAAGGTGTTATCTATCAAAACTCATAGTGGTTGTTTCATCACAACAAAGTCTTATCGATTAATCATCCTCATGAAACATAAATGTGGTTTAGTTGTTAACCTTATCATCATACCAATGGTTGACTATGATATAATTCTCATTATGAATTGGATATCAATTTATAATGTAAATATCTATTTCAAGAAGAAGGAAGTTACAATTTTGAGAATTGTGTATTATACCTTATTTTTAGAGAAGAAACCTCACCATTTAATTCTCATCTAGATCCTCCCACAGTAGCTCTACTGAATTAAATTATTTGAGAGGAAGGTAATGCAATAAATATGGGTGAGGATAAGAATGTATAGATAGAGGATGTACCTATTGTGAAAGAATATGTCGATGTATTTCCAAAGGATTTACCTGGACATCCTATAGAGTGGGAAATTGAGTTTTACATTTACTTAATTCATAGTTCACGACCCATATCAAAGACCCCTTATATAATGTCCTTAGTGGAGTTGGTGTAGCTAAAAAAACAACTAGTGGAATTGAGTGATAAAGGTTTTATTCGACCTAGTGTTTCTCCATGGGGATCCCTTGTTCTCTTTGTCAAGAAGAAAGATGATATATAAGGTTGTGCATTGATTATAGGGAAATCAATGCTATTACAGTAAAGAAAAAGTATCACCTACCTCACATTGATGATTTATTTGATCAAAATCATAGATTCCAATATTTTTCAAAGACTGATCTTTGATCTGGATATCATCAGTTACTTTTGAGGAAGGAAGACATTCCAAAAATTGTATTCAAAACAAGGTACATGAATTATGAGTTTACAATAATTCCTTTTGTACTAACTAATGAACCATATGTTTTCACGGATATAATGAATAATGTTTTCAAGTAATATCTTGATGAATTTGTGGTGGTGTTTATTGATGATATCCTGGTATACTCTAAAATCTATGAAGATCATGAAAATTACCTGTGCATTATTCAGAAGACTCTTAGAAGAAATGAATTATATGGGAAGTATATCAAGTGGGATTTTTGGCTTCAATTAGTTTCCTTTCTCAGCCATATTGTTTCTAAGGATGGAATATTTTAGATCCTATGAATAAAAGGGCTATGCAAGAATGGCCTACTCCAATGAACATAATAGAGGTACGTAGTTTTACTGGTTTAGTAGGTTATTATCGGCTTTTAGTTCAGAACATCTCCCATTTATCCAACCCAATGACCAAGCTTACACGAAAAGGTGTTAAATTTTTATAGAAAAAGGAATGTGAAGAATGTTTTAAAGAATTGAAAAAAAATATTAGTTAATTATCCAATCTTGACTCTACCATTAGAGAATGCAGGATTTGTGATTTTCTGCGATGCATCAATGAAAGGAATTGGATTTTTCCATATGCAGAATGATAGAGTGATTTTATATGCCTCTAGGAAGCTAAAAAATAGTGAAAAAAACTATCCAAATCATGATATTGAGTTAGTAGTGGTAATATTTTCTTTGATGATTTGGAGGCATTACCTCTATGTCAAAAAATTTGAGATATATACAGATCATAATATTTTGAAATATATTGTCTCATAGAAATAACTCAATATGAGAAAAAGGAGATGGATTGATCTACTCAGGGATTGTTATTTCACAATAAGCCACCACCGAGGGATGGAAAATAAGGTTAAAGATGCTTTGAATAGAAAGTTCCATGAAATTCTGAATAAGATGAGAGTTGAAAGGGATCCTATGTAAACGAATCTAGTAAAGATGTATTTGGGAATTATCAAGCAGGGTAACACATCACTAATTTGTCAAATGGTTGTTAAATATTCTTTACTTAATAGGATAATACATTCTCAGGCTGATTATAAGGAGTTTGAAAAGAAAATTAAAGCTGTAAATGATTGGATGTTGATTGACTTTGTATATGAAGGTGGCATTTTGAATTTTAGAAAGAGGCTTTGTGTTCCCGCTATTCCTAAGATAAAGAAGGAACTATGGATGATGTTCATAGATCTAATTTCCATATACACCCTGGTAGCATGAAGATGTATAGAGATAAAAAGGAACATTTTTTGTGGGAAAACATGAAGAGGGAGATTACTGATTACGTGTCGAGATGTTTGTTTCTTTAACAGGGGAAGGTTGGAAGAAAACAACCTATAGGAGTCCTGAAATACCTTCCTATACCTATGTGTAAATGGGATGATATTAAAATGGACACTATCACGGGGCTACCAAAGACTCCAAGAAAGAATGATGCGGTATGGGTCATTGTTGACTGTCTTAGAAAATCTACACATTTTCTTGCTATAAGAGAAGATCTTCCACTTTAAAATTTATCAAGACTATATATTAATGATGTTTTAAGAATTCATAGTTTACCTTTATCATTTGTTTCAGATCATGATCCCCATATTACATTACAATTCTAGAAGAGTCTTCAAAAGGCCCTAGATACTGATCTTTGTTTGAGCACTGCCAACCACCCACATACTGATGGACAATCAGAACAAACTATTCAAACTTTGGAAGACTTGTTGTGGTCTTATTCCCTTGACATTAATGAAATGTGGGATCAATATTTACCTCTCAAGGAATTTTACTATAATAATATCTTCCATTCAAGTATTCATATGGCACCATATGAAGCGTTGTATGGAAATAGATGTCGTACACCAACTTGCTGGGATGATGTTGGTGAAAGAAAGATCGTAGGCCCAGAAATTGTTGAGGAAACAATGAAAAAGGTTAATATTATCCATACCATATCAAAATATCTCAATGTAGGAAAAAGAGAAATGCTAAAAACTAAAGTAACTATTTGTAATTTCAAGAAGGAGATCATGTTTTTCTAAAGGTATCTCTATGTAAGGGTATTATACGATTCAATAAGAAGGGAAAATTAAGTCCTAGGTATTATAGAACTTTTGAAATTTTGGATCGAATAGGAGTTGTAGCTTACTGTTTGGCAATGCTGCCAAGTCTCTCCAAAGCTCACAATGTGTTCCATGTATCAATGTCAAAGAAACACATGCCAAACCCAACACATGTACTCAACTATTATGAAATAGAACTTGAGCCCGATCTATCTTATTATGAAGATCATGAAACGATTATTGATACCAGAAAACAAGTAATGAGAAATCAGACAAATAATCTGGTTAAGTTTATTAGGAGGAACCAACATGAGATCCTAAGGAGATAATATTGAAGATATACCTGAATCTTTTTAGGTAACAATTTTGTGAATTCCAGGGATGAAATTATTGTAAGGAGGGGAGATTGTTGCGACCCGATATTTATTCAATAGAAATTACTTCCTTATAAATATTTCATAATCACATAAAATCACATAAAAATGATCTTCTAAATTCTATGTGACTCTTAAACATAATTTGGTCACTTTTGTGATGTGAATTTCAAAAATCTGACACACACGGTTGCAATCAGTAAGTTATTTGGAGTCTGATAGGAAAATCAATTTTTTTTTGGAATATTAACTTACCCTTATGAAATGTAACACACCGTTATGAATAGTGATATACCCTAAGGAACTATAAACTTACCTATGATAGTATATACATAATATTCAAGTGGAATCATGAAATACCAATGATTTGGAATAAGTAAATAAATGTTTTTAAACTGTTGTTTTTAGAATAAAATATAATTTTAATTAAATATTAAATTAATCACATTTACAAATTATTTTTGAAAAATGTACTTCATTTTTTGGATTCTACAAATCGAAAAAAATTTAGGGTAAATTTTTGGTATTTTTATGAAATACTCAAATTTTTTTGATGAATAGTGAAATACGGTAAAATACAATATATACAAATTATCTGTTTAATAAACTATTTATGACATAATAAGTGATGTAAGACCACTTTGTTCCAACTCACATTAATTTATTACTATTATTTTTCATATAATCAACACTATTTTTTGTCTTGAGGGAAATTAATAAACTTATGATTAAAAAATTATTTAAACCCTCCTCTCCTCTACTATAACACCCACATCACTCCATCTTCTCTTCACTCGTAAAACCCTTGAAACTCCTCAATGTTCTACTAAGTATACATACCTATTCACTCCCCACGTCTTGGAAGATCTTGGTCTTTCCAAAAGTCTAAAATTCATTCCCCAAAAGAGGTTCTCAAGAAGGTTATTTCAGGAGGTAAATCATTATTCTTTTTTCATTAGTTTCATTTCAATGTATCTTCTTTTGTTATCCTCTCCCCAAATCCTCTTTCCAAATGACCATGATAAATATAGTATCATCTATATATAGGAATTATATCATTAAAATTGAATCACCCTCATCAATATCCTTACGTTCTCTTTTATTTTATAAACAAAATCAATATCCATGAAGTTCCAATTTATAACCATCGTGGACAACAAAGTCTTGTTCTTTAATTTCTCCTTAATTACTGGTCATGAAACCATTTTTATCGAAGAAATAGACTATAATATATTTATTATAACCTAATTAATATACATGAACCATTATACATTCATATTAATAAATCATATGACCAAACTAGTTCCTAATAATCAAAATACTGCAAAAATAATCTAAGTTAATGTCATTGATATTACATCTAATGCTTCATCTTAATTACTTGTTACCAAATGATAAAAATGACCATTAACAATTCTGTATGTTCTTAAATAAAATTAAATTTCAATTCTAGAGATTTATAACCATTTTACATGAACTCCATTACTTAAAAACAAGTGAACTGATTATGAAAATAAAGAAAACAAACAGTTCAGAACGACGAAAATCAAAATAATAACTTATCAATATAGGTACAAATGAACTAAATAGAATTATGATAAAATAAATACATGTCTAATAGGTTCTGAAATAATTTATTAATAATTATAATTTCATATTCCAGGAGCTTACTTTTATGAGCGGAACACGTTCAGATTTAATGTAAGGGTTTTCCGCCCAAACTCCCATTTTCATTCGGGTTACTTATACTATCTAATTAACTCAATGAAATTCTTATGTATCATTATGTAATCCTCATAATTTTTTTGTGACTATTCTATATAAGTAAACAAACCCTAATCCTTCCTTATTTTATGGATAATAACACATTTTAAAAGTATCTTTCAAAATTGTTTATGAAAGACAAGCCCAATCCAAGGGAATTTCTCAAATTCTTACCCATTTTCAAGGGAACCATATAATATGTTTTTGGACATTATTACCATTATAAATTAAATCAATTTATTATGAAAATAGTACTTTACTTCACTTCTAGTTTTGTACAAATATTTTTCCAAAATAACTCTTCTTTTCAAAGTAAAAGGGTTTTTATCTCAAGAATTACTCATTGATTTTTTAAGAGTATCTTCATCTAGTTATACACTATTATTGATTATTATGTGTTATTGGGATTAATATTTCATGGTATCATCTACCATATTTAATTTAATGTTTTATTATTATTTTATCTGTGGATGTACTATCTTAAACCCGTTCACCAATTTACTCTGAATAGTAGTGTTTATGCTTAATGTTCAGGGAAAGTTATTGACATTTCAAATATTAGTTTCAATATAAATGTATATGTTGTTTATATTTATCCCCATTAAAATGAAGAATTCATTAGGAATAAAAAGTATCAGGTGGGACCTGCTATATCCCCTCAGTGCATCGGTAGGTCTCATGGGATAAAGTACGATCTTGGCACAAGGCCTTGATAAGATGATTATTTATGGTCTAAGCATGAGGAATTGACGATATGGTTATATTGTCCAGAATTATGCATTCCCTCGTTATGAAAATAATATTTATGGTTCATGATGTTATTCTATTAGTAGAATATCCATTATTACGTTATATTATGGTAATATTTACTCTGCTCATATTTCTTCCATATTATGATCATGTTTATTTTTAAAGGCATGTGATTTAAATTATTCACCATGGATAATGTTTATGGTATCTTTCGTTGTATTTCTTACTCTTACATTGCTTTTGAGATCACCCCTTTCTTACTTTTCATCTTATCAGTACATGAAGAATTTTTATATGAATGACATGCTGAAATAACCTAGGATTTAGGGATGTTGTCTAAGGAGTTTCTATGATTTCTTTATAAAAAAGATAATTCTTTGGTCAAAGACCAAAGCACAATTTATTGATAAGAAAAAATATTACAAAAGATGGGAGGATGGTATTTTATTAAAATCCCTATCTAAGGAGTTTCTATGTCGTTTTTCAGTTCATGTTGTAATGTTGAGCTTATATATATCTTGTTTCCAATAATTCTAAACTACTCGGTCCTTCAGGATGCTTATTCCTTGTTTATATACCAATGTAACAAAATAAGGAACTAGCTTCGGGATACATGGTTCGTGTTTTTACAATTGGTATCAAAGGAAGTTTAGTATAAAATTTGGAAAATAGATTTAGAAAATGTTGATTAAGGGAAAAATCTCTAAGATAGTATTTGACTATAAGCATACAAGAACATCCTGGTATTTTGGTAAGGAACAAATTATGTGGATCTTTCTAGAAGATACATCCCTATCTAGATATAAACAGGTAGAGGTGGATCTGGGACAGATGTACCTTGGATTTAATGCTTCAATAAGGTGTTTTGAGCATGACCCGGGGTATCTTGGTACATGCAAATAGGCCTTACTGCACTCTTTGTGTTGAAAATCCTTGGGGATATGCTTATCATAATTCATATTTTCTTTATAGATCATTATGAAGGATTGAAATGTAATTTTTTCATCAAAGAATCAATTTTTGTGATTATGGGGTTTTCCACGCGTAGGATTTCAATTTATGATAAGTATTTTGCTAAGTTAATATTAGACATTATGATTTATAACCTAATGTAGTTTATGAAATTATTTATAAATTGTTCCAAGTGGAAGGAATTGAAACCACAAGAACACTTGCGTCCCATGTAGGGATTTCACTCCAACGGAAGATAATGATGTTGGATCTAGTGTTGTGACTAGTACTGAGAAAACACATAACTATACTGGGACAACATACGCAAGTTATGAATAATAAAGATACCCGTATGGAGAATCTGGATCCACTACGTAGAAGAGAAATGTTAGATCGATTTATATGACAACAACCTCCATCATTGAATGGGACTACAAACACTTTTGTATCAGAGTAGTGGCTAGGATCCCTAGAGAAGATATTTCTAGCTTTGGGATGTAACGAAACAGAGAAGGTTGTCATGGATGTTTATCTTCCATCAAGAGATGTGGATCAGTGGTGGCCATTAATCAGAAACGCAAGGTAGGAGGAAGAAATAGAAGAAATGGAATAGATAGATTTTAAAAAAAATTCCTAGAAAAATACATCCATCATGAACAGTGAGTAGATATGGGGAGGCAATTCATGAATTTAAGCCAGAAGGAGGATGGGAATTTTTCCAAATATGAAGCTAACATTACAAGGTTTTCAGGGCATGCTGCAGACTACAAACATAATCCAAGGAGAAAAATTGGTCTATTCTTTAATTATTTAAAACCATTCCTCCAAAGGGCTCAAGTCTCCCAATGTTTCACTTCATATGAAGATATAGTCTCAACTGATATCAAGAAAGAAAAAGAATTTTCCAAGTCTTATGACTTTAAAGTAAAACAAAAGAAGAAGAGGGATTACAAAAACACTAGAAAAGGAAATAAGGAAATGGATAAGAAGGGAAGAGTTGAATTTTTATCCCGTAGTAATTGTGGGGAGAAACACCCTGGTACATGCCTAAATGGAATGAGAGTCTATTACAAGTTTGGAGAAAAAGACACCTTATTTGAGGATTGTAAGGGAAAGAAATAAGATACCAATGTTTAGTGATACAATTTTAGGGATATGGGAAATTATGAACTTGAATGTCTAAAGCACCAGGGAGACATTCCCCAAATAAGTATAAGGGAGCAAGGCCAAGCTTATGCAGTCACAACCATGAAGGTTGATGTTCTTAAAAAAGTTCTGGCAGGTACATTGATCATTTTTTCAATCATATCCAATGATTTATTAAATTTAGGATCATCTTATTCATTAAAATCTTCCCTGTTTTCCATGAAAATTTGACATGTGCATTATGATTTAAAAATGAGTTATCAGTCATAACTTCTGGTGGATGTATCATTTCAACAGTGGTGTGTCGATTAGTCCCCCTCATTACACATAAACATGCTTTAGTTGCTAACCTAATCATCATACCAATGGTTAACTATGATATAATTCTCATTATGAATTGGATATAAAATTATGATGTGAAGAACTATAGCAAGAAGAAGGAAGTTACAATTTTTGTGAATGGTATAGAATCCCTTATTTTTAGAGCAGAAACCTCGCCATTTTATTCTCATCTAGATTCACCCCCAATCAATGTACTGAATTAAATTATTGGGTAGGAATAGAATGAAATAAATATGGGTGATGAGAAGAATGTATAGATATAGGATGTACCTATTGTGAAATAATATGTTGACTTCTTTCCAGAGGATTTACCTGGACATCCTCCAAAGTACAAAATTGAGTTTTCTACTGACTTAATTCTGGGTTCCATACTCATATCAAAGATCTCTTATAGAATGACCATAGTGTATTTAGTGGAACTAAAGAAACAACTAGATGAATTGAGTGATAAATTATTTATTTGACCTAGTGTTTCTCTATTGGGAGCCATATCCTCTTTTTCAAGAATAAAGATGGATCCATGAGGTTGTGTATTGATTACAGGGAAATCAATGCTATTACAATAAAGAAAAAGTATCCCCTACCTTGCATAGATGATTTATTTTATCAAATTCACAGAGCCCAATATTTTTATAAGATTTATCTTCGATCCATATATCATCAGTTTGTTGTGAGGAAGGAAGATATTCCCAAAACAACATTCCAAACCAGGTATGGGCATTACGAGTTTACAATATTGCCTTTTGTACTGGCTAATGCACCATATATTTTCATGGATATAATGAATATAGTTTTCTAAGAATATCTTGATGACTTTTAGGTTGTGTTTATTGATGATATCATGCTATACTCTAAAAGCTAAAAAGATCATGAAAATCACTTGTGAACTATTCTGAAGACTTTTATAAGAAATGAATTATATGGGACGTTTAGAAAATGTGATTTTTGGATTCAATCTATTTAATTTAAGGGCCACATTTTCTCTAAGTATGGAATATCTATATATCCTATGAAGAAAAAGGTTATACAAGAATGGCATACTCCAATGAACATAACTATGGTACATACTTATATTGGTTTATCAAGTTATTATCAGCATTTCTTTTAGAAATTCACCCATTTATCCATCTCAATGACCAATCTTACTTGAAAAGAGGCAATGTTCATAAGGAAAAAGTAATGTGAAGAATATTTTAAATAATTGAAGAGAATATTAGTGAATGCTCTAATACTGACTCTACCATCAGGGAATGATTGATCTGTGATCTTTAGCAATGCATCAAAGAAATGACTTGGTTGTGTCCTTATGAACAATGATAGAATGATTTCCTAGGAATATAGGGAGCTAAAAATTCATGAAAAAAACTATCCAACTCATGATCTTGAGTTTGAAGTGGTAATATTTTCTCTGAATATTTTAAGACATTACCTCTATGGAAAAAATGTAAGATATATACAGATCATAAAAGTTTGTAATATTTTTTCTCATAGAAAGAACACAACATGAGACAAAGAAGATGGATTGAGCTACTCAAGGATTATGATTTCAGAATACACTACCACCAAGGGAAGTAAAATACTGTGGAAAATTCTTTGAGTAGAAAGGACCATGGAATTATGAACAAGATGATAGTTGAAAGGGATCCTATGTTTATGGATCTAGTAAAGATGGATATTGGAATTATCAAAGAAGGTACCAAATCACTAATTTCTCAAATGGTTTCCAAAAATTATTTACTGGAGAGGATAATAAGTTCTCAGGATGATGATGTGGTGTTTGAAAAGAAAATTAAAGCTATAAATGATGTGAAGTTGATTGAATTCAAATATGAATGTGGCATTTTAAAATTCGGAAAGAGGATTTGTGTTCCAGCTATTCATGAGAAAAAGAGGGAACTATTGGATGATTATCATGGATCTAATTTCTTTATACACTATAGTTACACAAAAATGTATAGAGATCTAAAGGAACATTTTTAGTGGGAAACATAAAGAGGGAGATTGCTGATTACGTGTTGAGATGTTTGGTTTTTAAACATGTGAAGGATGGAAGACAACATCCAAGAGGAGTCATGCAACCTCTTCTTATACCTATGTGTAATTGGGATGATATTATGATGGAATTTGTTATGGGGCTACCAAATAATCCAAGAAATAATGATTTGATATGGGTCATTGTGGACCATCTTACAAAATCAGCACATTTTTTTCTATGAGAGAACATTTACAACATGAATGTTTAGAAATACTATATATTAATGAAGTTCTAAGTCATCATGGTGTACCCTTACAAATTTTTTCATATCATGATCCATGTTTTACATCAAAATTTGGGAAGAGTCTTTAGAAGGCCCTGGATATTGACCTTTTTTTGTGCACTATCTACAACACGCAAACAAATGGACAATCAGAACGGAATATTCAAACATTGGAAGACATGTTGTGGTCTTGTTCACTTGACTTTTAAGGTATGTGGGATCAGTATTTGCCACTAGTAGAATTTTTTCTATAACAATAGCTTCCATTCAAGTATTAATATGGAACCATTTGAAGCATTATGTGGAAAGAGATGTCGAACACCAACTTTATGGGATGATGTATGTGAAAGAAATCTTATTGGCCCAAAACTTGTTGGGGAAAAAACAGAAAAGGTGAATATTATCCAAACACATATCTAAATAGATCAATATAGGAAAAATAGATATGCTTATAATCAAAGGAAGGATTTGGAATTTCACTAAGGAGATCATGTCTTCTTAATGATATGTCTATGGAAGGGTATTATACAATTCAGTAAGAAGGGAAAATTAAGTCCCAGGTACCCCAGACCTTTTGATATTCTGGATTGAATTGGAGCCGTAGCTTTACTTTTTCTAATGCTACCAAGTATCTTCAAAGTTCACAATGTGTTCCATGTATCAATGTTAAGTAAATACATGCCAGACCAAACACATGTACTCACATATTATGAAATAAAACTTGAGCCTGATCTGTCTTATTGTGAAGAGCCTATCCAGATTCTTAATACCAGAGAACAAGTATTGAGAAATTGGACAACTCGTCTAGTAATGGTTCTTTAGAGGAACCATAAGATGGATGAAGAAAAATGGGATCTTTAGGAGATTATATTGAAGACATACCCTAATCTTTTTAGGTAACAATTTTGTGAATTTTGAGGACGATTTGTATTTTGTAAGGAGGGGAGAATGTAATGACCAAATTTTTCTTAAATGGAAATTAATTTCTTATAAATGTGTCTTAATCACATTAAATCACAAAAATATAAACTAATAAGTGCCATGTGACCCTTAAACATATTTTTGTCACTTCTGTGATGTGAATTTCAAAAATCTGACATACATTGTTGCAATCAGTAAGTTATTTAGAGTTTGATTGAAAAAACATAATTTTTTGGTGAATAGTAAACTACCCTTGGAATAGTCTCATACCCTTATGAATAGTGACATACCCAAATGAATATTATCCTTACCTATGATAGTATATAAATAATATTCAAGTGGAAGTACTGTATACCTATGCTTTGGAATAATTAAATAAATGTTTTAAAACTGTTGTTTTTAGAATAAATTATAATTTTATTTAATTATTAAATTAATAATATTTAAAAAATTATTTTTGAAAAATTCAATTCATTTTTGGATTATACACATCAAAAAATGGTTAGGGTTAATTTTCGGTATTTTTCTGAAATACTCGAATTTTTGATGAATAGTGAATACGGCAAAATACCGTATATAAACATTATCAGTTAAATACAGTATTTATAACATCATAAGTGAAGTAAGCCCACTTGTTTCAAACTCACATTTATTTATTACTATTATTGTTCATCGAATCATCACTATTTATTTTCTTGAGGGAAATTAATAAACTAATGATTAAAAAATTATGAAAACCCTTTTGTCCTCCTCTATAAAAACCCCTCATCACTCCCTATTCTATTCACCCCTATAATCCTTAAATATCCTAATTTTTTTCTAAATATCTTTCCCTAGTCACTACCCACATATATAAATCTCTTGGTCTTTCCAAAATACCAAAATACCTTCCCTTAAGGAGGTTCTCAAGAAGGTTATTTCAAGAGGTAAAGCACCCATCTTTTTTATTTAGTTTCGTTTCAATGTATCTCATTTTGTTATCCTATCCAAACCTCCTCTATCCAAATGACCATGAAACTTCCAGTATGATATATATAATATAATTATATCATGTGAATGGAAGAACAATAATGAATATCCTTACTCTCTCTTTTATTTTATAAATGAAATCCACATCCATGAGGTTCCAATTTATAACCTTCGTGAATGATGAAGTTTCGTTCTTCAATTTGTCCTTCATTAGTGGTTAAGAAACCATTTTTATGTTTGAAACAAACTCTGATATATGTATTATAACCTAATTAATATTCATGAACCATTATATGAACATATTATTAAACCGTATGACCAAACTAGTTCCTAATAATCAAAATACTGCTAAAATAATCTAAGTGAATGTCATTAATATTTAATCTAACGATTCATCCTCATTCCATGTAACCAAATGATAGAAATTAAAATTAAATATTCTGGATGTTCATACATAATATGTAATATCAATTATGAATATTTATAACCATTTCACATGAACTCCATTACTTAAAAACAAGTGAACCAATTATGAAAATAAAGAAAACGAACACACCGGAACAACGAAAATCAATATAACAACTTATCAATAAGGAAATAAATGAAATAAATAAAATTATAAAAAAATAAATAAATTTATAATAGGTTATGAAATAATTTATTAATAATTATAATTTCATATTCCAAGATCATAAGTTTAAGATCATAACACATCCAAATTTAAGGTAAGGGTTTTCCACCCAAACTCCCATTTTCATTCAGGTTACTTTGATTGTCTAATTACCTAAATGAAATTCATATGTATTATTATGTACTCCTCATAAATTATGTGTGATTATTCAATATATGTACATAAACCATAATCTTTCCAAATTTTATGTATAGTTGCAACTTTTAAAAAGTACTTTCAAAATTTCTTTTGGAAGAAAAACCTGATTCAAGTTAATTTCTCAAATTCTTACCTATTTTCAAGGGCACCCTATAATCGGTTTTTGAAAAAAAATATCTTTATAAAATAAATAATTTTATTATTAAAATACTAACTTACTTGAATTATGGTTTTATACAAATATTTTTCCAAATGAACTCTTATTTTCAATGTTAATGGGTTTTTATCTCAAGAATTACTCGATGATTTTATAAAAGTATTTTCATCTATTTCAACACACTTATTTATTATTATCTATTATTGGGATTAATATTTCATTGTATCATCAACCATATTTAATTTAATTTTTTATGATTAATTTTTTGTGGATGTACTATCTTAAAACCATTCACCAATTTACTCTGAATGGGTAGTGTTTATACTTAATGTTCAGGGAAATTTATTTACATTTCGTATATTAGTTTCAATATGATTGTATATATTGTTTATATTTATCCCCATTCATATAAGGAATACATTGGACATAGATAGTGTTGGTTGGGTCCCTCTATATCCTCTCAGTGCATCAGTAGGTCTCAAGAGACAAACTACGGTCTTGGCACAAGGTCTTGACAAAATGATTATTTATGGTCTTGGAACAAGGACTTGATGGTTTGGGTATGTTGTCCTGCATTATGAATTCCCACATTATGAAAATAGAATTTATGGTTCATGTGGTTATTCGATTAGTATAATACCCATGATTACAATATATTATGGAAATATTTACTCAGTGCATATTTCTTCCATATTAGGTTAATGTTTATTTTTAAAGGGATGTGTTTTCAATTATTCACCATGTCTAATGTTTATTTTATCTTCCGATGTATTGCTTACTCTTAATGTGCATTTGAGTTCACCCCTTCTCTTATGTTTCATCTTCTCAGGACTTGAAGAATTCTAATTCTGAATGACATGCTAAAATAACCTAGTAGTTATGGATGTTTTCTAAGGATTTTCTATGTTGTTTTTCATTTAAATTTGTAATGTTGAACTTAGTTATGTATCTTGTTTCCAATAAAAATAAACTACTCGGTCCTTTGGAGTGCATATTCCTTGTTTATATACAAATTTAATAAAATAAGGCACTGGATCCAGGCAACTGGGGTCAGGTCCTTACACCATAAGTTGCTTTTACTACATATCATATCCTGGGATATACATCAAAGGAAATGGTGGAGTGTGAGCCGAGTAAGGGAATAATCAAGGGATACATTTAGCATGTGATCATGATACGTATCAATAAGAACCTATGGTATAAAAATATTACATGACCTAGATAAAATGAGGAATGTAATAATAATGAGAACATGAATCATAACATGGAAATGTGGCCACAAAATTAAAATGTGAAATTCATAAGTATATCACCAAGATTTATAACCAAGGTGTTATAATCACAATTGCAAAGGTTTTTCAAAAAAGAATAGAAAAAAATATAATCTCCAGAGACTAATTTTTTACCAACTTCACTAGTGCAATATAAAGGCACCCCTTAATATGTATTAATTTATGTGATACACATACATTATAATAAATCATTTCATTAATAACCCATAGAGAAAAAGGAATGGGTTTCTAACGAAAACTGTGGTGTAAAAAAGTACTTCAAGACA
The DNA here is from genome assembly GCA_963277665.1 of Viscum album. Lineage (NCBI taxonomy): Eukaryota > Viridiplantae > Streptophyta > Magnoliopsida > Santalales > Viscaceae > Viscum > Viscum album. Next base: position 1,418,044,989 of record OY728129.1, on the reverse strand, counting down.
TGATCATTACATCATGAATGACACACAAAAATGTAATGTGGGTTTAAAATATGTAAATAACTATATCAATATATATTATTAAAATATAGTTTAATACCCATTGATAAATAAATGTTTTGGGTCCTCACAATATAATAATTTTTAGCATAAAAGAGATTAATTTAGATGAAAATTATGCAACATGATGGGTATAAAATGTGGATTTATAAAAGGGTAAAATGATAGAGAAAGAAGGTACCCCATTTAAAAAAAGATTATTTTATCAGTAAGGGTATTATAAATATCATAATAAGATATATTAACATAACCATTAGAAGGCGTACACAAAAATAATTACTTGAATGGAAAAGAAGATGACAACAATTTACTTACGAAGAATAGTTGCACCAAAATATTGAGGATGGAACCATGGGGGATTAAGGAAACCATGGAAGAATCTTTGGGAGAAAAAATGACTATAAATTCATAGAGGATGTATAAGTACAAAAGGGTAATGTTGAAATGGGTGGGAATTTATAGAAAAATCGGAGGAATTATTTTTATTTATTTCTTAATATAGGTTTTAGAAATCAAGGTTGTGGAAAATGAAAAACTTTTGGATTACTCATGGTTTTGGATATTTATGTAAAATTTTATGATATTTCTTTCCATTATAACGAATTTTTTTTAATACTTCTTTAGGAATGGAAAATTATATTTTACACAATATATTGTTTTTAACATAAACTTTTCCATTTTAGACATTCCAAAGTAACTTATGGGTTTTGAAATTGATTAAAATATATTGAAATAGTTAATATTAATAAAATATTTTTTAAGCCAAGTATTTTGGCCAATAAATAATTATATCATTAGGAAATAAATATTAGGTCATAAAATATACCGAAAACCCAAAAATGTATTTTTACTATTCACTGAAAAATAAAATATTTTAGAAACTTCTCAGAAATTCACCATAACTAAATTTTAAAATTATAATTTCAAGTATAGTATTTTTTTTCAAACAATCAATTTAATATTAAAATTTTAAATTTTAAATATAAATATGCTTATTTATTGGAAAATAGAATTTTCTATGATAGTCAAATTTACGATACTTATAACAATTACATTTGATTTTATAAAAGTATTTTATCATTTATATTAAAATAAAAGTGTTTTTAAAGATTATTTAATTTAAAAAATATTATTTAGAATATATGAGTTTATTAAAAAAGTTTATATATTTTTTAATAATACAATTATGTTTTATTTTTATCTTACAATCAATTTATCAAAATGGTCATATATTTTACTAAGCAAAATTATTCTGAAAATGAGATTGTTAAAATAAAACATTTATTTATAAAAATCAAATTAGACTTTAAGTAACTAATTATTTTACACATAACCCATCATTACACTCATCTACCCCTTAGGGTTAGGTGTGTGAAGGTGGTAGTTTCGGGGGTGGGTCGACTAACATTGAACATGAGGTAATCTCCACTAACATGAACTTCTCCTTTTGGAAATTTTCATCAAGTATCACTTTATTGAATATTAGATTGGTATGGTTCAAGGTAGAACCCTAGTGACGGTACCTCCTTCCAATGTTTTTAAAAATGGGCTTTAAACAGCATGACTCTTCTTGTCGAGGCTATCGTTTCTCATTTCTATATCAATTTTATTTCGTCATTACTACTCATAAACACTAATTATAATGATAAAATTATTACTAATGGGTATAGTTCCCAACATTAAAATAGAACAATGGTTATATTAACCAACTTTTATATTTTACCAGTGACCATATTACCATTCCAATAGTCACATTGGTCCTTATAAATACTTCTTTATTATTTTACTCATTTTTACTACAAATACTACTAAAGTTATATTTTTATTTTCTATGATTTTGTTTGGTTTACTAATATTTTGTTTTATTTATATATAATTTTTCAAGGGGAGATGATTTTAATAGATTGGGAAGATCCGTATTTTCTCATTTTATTTTTTATTTTTTATTTTTTTTAATTGTAATTTTTGAAATTTTCATTGGTTTCATAGCTGAATAATAAAATGATATTTATTAACAAAGTAATGTTTAGTTGGATCCTCTATATTTTATATGTGTATAATTTTATATAAATCACATTTTATTAGGAAACAAATATCATTTAAAAAATCCAGTTCATTATAGTTAAGCTGTATTTTCTCTAAAATATTACATAATACCACAATTTATACAACTTTTAAGTATAAAGTTTGAATCAATGTTTTATGTAATGGATGATCCAAATTTACTCAGAATCCATAGTGGCCAAATGATTAAAATACATCTTCCTAAAAGTGATATACCATCTATAATCAACTTTTTCCAAAAAAACATCATGTAAATGACACAATAGACCTCAATGAACTACTAAGAATATATTAGGATTCATATATTTCCATTCAACCATTTTCATGGGTTCACATGAATTTTTTAAAAGGTGTTAAGAAATACAATTCAACCTATGCATATTAAAAATACATGGAGTGGCTCAATGAAACCATGGTATTTTATGAAATATTTTATGTATATAGTGTATAAAATATTATACCTTCTATTATGAAATTTGGGTATTCATACCAATTAATTTATATGGGTTATGTTTCTATAAGGGTTGAAGCCAAATATACTAAGATTGATGAATTATTTTCTTTTGTCACCTTTTTTCAAACCAACAGAATGGTTTCAAAGGGATGCCTAAAATTTTAATAAAAGTGAAAGAAAAACTAAAAATACAAGTAGTCCTAGAATCTATCTATATGTTTCAAATGAATATTAAAATGATGAAATGAATAACTTACCAATAACTATTTGGTCCGACCTATCAAAGTTATTTAGAATTGTTAGATCGAGATCACTAAAAAGTTTCCCAAAGAATCCATTATTAAGAGGTATCCAAAGATCATATAGATATATAGATTCTTGGGTAAAAAATCTATCCTGAAAAGGTCCTATTGATACTTAGGATAAGGTTGAGAGTGAATTGTGGGATATATATTTTTAGACCGAATTGTTTTTATGTTAGAAATACAAAACCATTTTAGAGGATTGAGACAACTTATATTACTTTCCAAAGACCATATTTCAGATGTTTGACTATATTGATGAGGTACTTTTAAAACACTCAAATCTCAGAACTCTTTATAACCTATAACTTAATTCCCATAAATATCATTTAAAATTTAAATTATTATTCTATGCATTGAAACTACTTGAATCGTCATCTTCTAATGATTTTAATTGATATACGATACTTTATATAAGAGATTATGGGTAAACCACACATTTTCATATAATGAGATAATAAATATTCAACGTAATATGTCATGTTGAAAGTATAAATTTTGTGGTGTATCCAAAAGTAGACCACGATGTCATCTAAACCACAATGCCATAGTGGTTCTTTTAATTGAAAAATCTGTCAATCTCTCACTAGTTATAAAGCCTCATAAACTTAGTAATTTTAAACATATATAACAACATATAAAACAACTTGTGAAACCATATACAAAAATATATTTTCATAATACCAAATATAATTTTCAATAAAGATATAATCAATTAATATATATCAAATCCTATATAATACCTTATGATTATTCATCCATAACTTCTTCTGTATATCCTCTAAAACACTCTTGCGGTAGCTGTCAATGTCTGAGAAATATGAACCTCATTTGAAACCCTATAATGTATAAACCTATTAGACTTTATATAATATTAAAAATGAAACCATAAATCTATAAATGTAACTAAAGAAAAAACTCTAACAAATTTTCAATGATACTCAAACTACAAAAAGATCTAGTATGATCTCTTTCAAACACACATCTCTCTATACCTACACCCACTAGATGTATCATATGGATGTAATAAAAATAATGTAATCCAATTATCTATTACATAAAAAATGAACATGGGAAATAGATTATGACAATCCCATATATCCTCTTCATACGTTCTGGTTTCTCCATGTATAGATTGATCATTTCGATGAGTACATCACATTCCATTCATTTTACTGGATGATCACATCATTTTCCCATCACTTGGGTAGATAAGACCATCATATTCACTATCTATGAAGGGAAAATAATTTTCTATGTTTATTTAAATAAAGGTCCAATATTTCATACTCATTATATAAGAGTAAAAATACTATATTATTTGTGATCGAAATGATGAAATGATAAAAAATTTACCTAACCACCCTTCATTAGATAATAAATAAGTATTATATAATAAAGGTATCAAATTATGAAATTTAACATGATAAGAATATTTCAAAACTTGGGTATTAGGGTTAAATATAAATCCTATAACCATTTTTTACAATGAAATAATATATATCACTACATGTAATATATACTTCATGGGTCATCTAGTGCAGAAAACCTATTTTGTGCCTCAAGAGTATTTTCTATATTTCTATATAATGACTAATATCATTAAGACCATAACATTTCATCATAACCAATAGCAATCTATTATGAACATTGACCAGGGATAATTCAAAGTAAAACATTTAGAGGAAAATTAACATTTTAGTTCACATTAAATATGCATTTAATGTGAAAGAATGATAATTTAGAGATTCACTTTTGTATAAAATTATATGTTTATATTCTTAAAAAATGTTATGAAAAACTATTCATAAGTTCCTATCTAATCATATCTCATATGATATTCTATATGAACAACCCTATATTTGCTGCACTTTTTTGTGTTTTATTAAACTCTTGACATCTCTATGTGACTATCAGATAAAACCATACCACTAAACTATTTATTTATTAAAATATATGATTTAATTTTTTTGGTTAATTTTGTGACTTATGAATCATATTTCTATTGTTCAATTATTTCAATAAAACATTCAAACTCTTTGACTTCAGAATATCCAATATTATAATGTTGATAACTTCATTTTTCTATATTGAACTCTTTATGTTCATCATCATAATCCTAATTAGAATATATTGTATAAAAATATTCCCTTTACATTGTTTTATAACTAATTTAACTCTTTATATTAATCATTTATTGATATACCCAAAGTCATTTAGTACATAAATTGACCTTTAATATAATTTTTTAATGGAATAATTAATTATTGTCAATATTGAATTTCTCAAGTCCAAACACACTCTGACTAGAATCTTATAAGATATATTTATTTATAATATCTTTCTATTATATATAACTCTTTTGGGTTAATAAAAAATAATTATTTATTATTAGTGAGAAAATTTAAGAAATAAACTATTGACCACCATATCTTATACGGTATTCTATATGTATGCATCACTTTTATGATAGAATACTCATAAATTATAGAATTTATATTATTAAAAATAATTATTATCTAATAAATATTCTCATTTATTGATAACAATACATTGTTCATAAAACAATATTTTCAAAAAATAATTAAACGAGATGATAATTATATAATATTTATTCTAATGTAATTGAGATTTATATAATCCATTTCAATCAACTCCTTGATGTCAAAACCCGTTTCTCCACTAGTTAAATTAATGATTTATGCTCACATATTCAATATTTTATTTATTATAAGATGAAATATATTTAAAACACATTTAAAATAGAAAATTGGTACCCTATAGCCTTTAGGATAGAAGAATTAAATTTTATAACATTAATACCTAATATGGAATAACAATGATGTTTCCTATAGGTATTTAGGAATTTTGTATAATCCATTCTCTAATGGTTAGTATTTTCATAATTCAAGTACCACCCTTCCTCTTCATTGGTTTAGATAGAACTGTATACTTTTTATGTATTAGCTTATTATCGTTCTGGCCAAACTATTACACTTTTCCATTAATACCATCATTTTTTCACTTGATCCTGGAATTTATATATCATTCTCAAAAACATATTTAGAATATTAGGTAAAATTTTATTGAACCCATTTATATTATAAATATTTAAAAATTATAAAAAAATCTTTGTGGAAGTGAATTTATATTGAAAACCATGAAAAATCAACCCTAATAGGTGATCAAAATCTCTCTAAATAATAAACGTACCCAATCATCTTCAATACATAAGTATAAGTTCATGAAAATTATTCCATATTTCATAGAAAGAGAGACTTTGACACCCCATACTTCATATGGATCTCTTATTTATTGATAAATAATTTTTAGTTTTCTATCATCTTTAATGCATCCATATTCTCATGTTGCTCTTGTAAGTGAGTTCAATGGTTAGAATATAGAGTGTAAATACTTTTAGTGAATCCTTTTGAATACTTATCATATTTTATTGAAAAAAATTCACCTATTAGTTTCTTGAGAAGGTATTTCTCAAACATATAGAAGTTTCATTCTTGTTTGATAAAAAATCTCATTTTTTCAAAACAAGTTAAGGAAATCACTTCCTTTAAGTTTTTCCTTCTATAATATAGATCTAAAAGTTATGGTTTAATATGATGATAATTACATTATATCTACAATATAAGTTTTCATTATTTGAGAATCTTGTTTTACATTAATTTAATAAATAATTTCATAATATTTTCTCTAATTAAAATAATTACCCCTTTTTAATTTTATAGTATACATTAGTGGACAAAGATCCATATTTCACTATTTAATGATTCAACTATAAGATTTCCATAACTCTATATCTATTTAGTTAAAAAAATATTATCAATGATATCAAATATTATTCTTTGATGTTTTAGGGAGAATTTATTTTTCCAATCCAACACATGGATATACAAAACACGATTATACTAGTAACATAATCTTATTAGGGGAGCTGGATTTGTAATAACCTAATAAGTTGGATGATCGAATTATTTAAAAGGGTTTACATTGTAAGGAAGTATACAATACGTATTTTAAATGGTATTTAATATCACTGAATTATCTCATGTTTCCCATTTCATGCATCGATGATTCTTATAGTTTAGTATGGAATCCTATTAATTCCTCTAAATCATTATGTTAAAACCAAATTGTTGTGTAAATATTTACACAATTCACTTCTAGTCTTGATAACACAAATTAAAATACAACTATATTTATATATATCCATATGAATCCCATGCATATGGTGTATGAAAAAATTTCTTATAAAGGATTAAAATCATATGAAACCTATAATCACCATAGGAGTAATCCTAGAGAGAAAGGTATTTAACACCCAATTTTTTTATAGAATTCATAATCCTTTAGCATAGTGAGTAGTCTGAACCAAAGTAAAAAAAATAAATGTGATACTTTATTAAATAGAGATCTTAATTATATCCTAACTATGATATCAAATATGTATAAAATACAATCAACCATAATTCAATATCATAACCCAGTAAGCGAAAGGCAAGGTAGATTCAAACAAAATCCATTATCATTATTTCACAGCAACTCATGGTGGGTAAGTTTCCAATGGGGGTTTCACGAAACCACAAAGACCGTATTATCATCACATTGATGATGGATCATGGGTCTTCTATCCAAATGTAAACATTCTTTGCAAAATATAACTAAAAACATTTAGGATCTCACATCGTATGAGAGGATGAGAGTTCAGAATTACCACACCCTTTTAGGGGGAATTATTTTCTACTTCGAGAATCTCTTATAGATTTAATATAGATTCTTGAATCCATTTTAAACTTAAAAAATAAATCCAATCACCCCTATTTATTAACAAATAATTAAGGACTTGCGATGGTGGGAAACCATCTATATATATAAGGATATCCATTAATGGAGCTATCTTTATATATCTGAGGTTCTATATTAATAGAACTATCTTGTTTAAAATTTTGTTTTTTTAATATTGGGTTTAAGACACATATTTAGGCACTCAATAATGTTTTCACATCCAAGGGTATGAGATTTATTTTAATGTTGGGATCGGGCAAATGATAGAGACTTATTATGTATCCTTGGGAGAAGAATAATAACCCATGTAGTTCAGTGCCACATAACAAGACACATTATACCTTTTAGGGTTATGTGATGGTAAATAGACCAGGTAATTTATAATCACATAGTAAGTACATCAAGGAAGAATAGTAGTACTAAAGAATGGGGTGAGACATATGATAAAATGGGCCGAGGGACCCAATATGATTATGGATCTCCATATTGTATTTGACCTTAGTGAGAATATTCACTAAATTAGATTAGGGAAAGTTTGGGTTGTTGGGATTGAACATCAGGGATTCTTCTTATATATCAAATTTTAACTGGAATCAAATATCATATAGTTTGAAAGGGTTAGGGATTACACTTACGAAGGAGATCCATTCGGTTGATTCATCACGAATATATACCTTTGAAGGTTCATATCATGGGGAATATGTTTTTTTTAGGGAATGATTACTTGATTGGTACTTTTATATAAAAGGAGTCCCAACTAGTTAGTATTTGATACTGATGATGACATGATCAAACTGACATATATGCCCACATGAGTCATGATTTTTGTGAGAAAGACAAGGAAGTAGAATATCTTCCAATTCCCATAATATCCTTTATCCACTAGTGGATGAGGGTGAGGATATGGAAGGTGGGTGAATATCTTTCAAGAAATACTATTGGATTACTCTAGAAGGTATTACCTATGTATGATCACTTATCACCCCTTTATATAGATAGAATAGAGAACGGTTGGCCTAGGGGAAGTAGATGTCACAGTCTGGTCCAAGAATCCATCTACAACCATCCCTAAGGTTAGGATCCTCATTACTATGGGAATGTAGAATTGGAAAAATTCCAAAGATCCCACCAGTTATGTAGGATAAATTTAGTACTTCCATTATCATAAGAATGTATGATCGATAGGGAATTATGAGGTTCCATATGTCTTGATCCTACATGTCTAGAGGGTTTGGAGGAGGTCTTATCTTGGTACCCCTTGGATGAGGTTTTTGGGAAAAAAGTGTGTTTGATAATTAGTGAAGTGAAAAGATGGATCAAAGGGAATGCCTTATACAATTGAAACCTATGAAAGATGGAAGCCACCTCACGTAGGAGGTACCTGTGTGAGTTGGAGGTATCATCATGATAGTGATACCAGGGTGAAGAATAAACTGGGATAAAACACATATATTGGACCATTCCTATACCTATAAGGGTCTCGTTAGGTGTTGTAGGAAGGTTTTTACGTTGGATTAATCTTGATAGGAGACTTCTAATTAGTATTTTAGATTAGGTGGTTTTAGTTACTCATAAAATTCTTTGATGTTTAAGTCCTTGGAGGAACTTTAATCCATAGTCTCCTTAATTTCATCTTCTTTTGGGGTTTTGTAGATCTACCTAGGGGCTTTCTGATGACCTTGGTAATGGACATGGGTGAGTATTTCTTGAAGAGGATTCCTCAAAATATCATTAATAGAAAATGTGGATCCCAAGGGTCCAATTTATGGGCAATTGTGGTACCCTATGTTAACAAGGTGGTTCACAAAGGTCACTCATGTAGGTCTTCCAATTTGGTGTGACCTACATGAGGTATTAGCCTGCATGAGTCTAAAATAGTGTCATGATGTTGGATTCACATTTTAGACTTGTTCCATGATGCATGTTGGGACTTGTGTGGAATCACATGGGAGAACACATGAAATATTTTATGTATTTTACTTATCTAATACTTGTTGTATTTTACTATGACAGTTCTCATCCTCATGTATAAATATGAGTGTCATCAAATACCCCCCTCAGGATTGGATCCAATTAGAAGTGGATGATCTGATCCTGATGTAGAGTTGAATACAGATGTTGATGGATCTATCATTCATTGTACTTCATGTGTTCCTGTGCATTTATGCCCCGATTTGGTGAACATTATGGCTTTTGTATCACACAATGGATACATAAATTGAAGGGCCACATATGGTGGTCACACATTATGGTTTTCATAGATTATCCATGTAGGTGGTCTGCATAGGTACTCGCATGTCTAAAAATAGAGTAATCCCCCTATAAATACCTCATATCAGTGGAATTATTTATATTGTATTTTCTCTATAGTCACACTAATAATTCAAGATAATCCTTAATGATTCTACCCTGTAATAAACATAAATGAACTTCTTAAGTAGAGAGACCTAGGATGGGAGGCTGTGTGAGGTGACCTGAGTGAGCCACCTACAAGAGGTGTCCCTAGTAAGTCACTTGTATGAGGTGATGTTAATGAGGAACCTACCTGAGGTGACCTTAGTGAGGAAACTATGTGAGGTAAACTTCATCCTTTCCTTTATCTCCTCCCTATCATGAAATTATTTTTCATAAAATTAACCTTTTTAATAATGATAATGTGTAGTAAAATCAATATTTCCATCATTCCTTTAATATTTCCAATTGATTATAAAAAAGTAATAGTATCTGATGAAAAGGTTGAAGCACTCATCAAGGAGGCATTGTAAATCATTAGGCCAGTTTATTACAATGTTTGTGATATCACTCTTCCATATCTCAAGAATCCTTTGACGAAGTATGCCTATGAATACCCCAAGATTGATCAACTATAAATTTATGACCATGGACTCCTGATAATCACACTCATCCTGAATCCAATTAATTATTCTCCACTTTCCTAGTTCTATGTACATGAATTTTACCATATCCAACATATCAATCATGGGTGTTTACATTGACGAGGGAATGGTACCCTCCTCTTGTATCATGCATCATATAATTTGTGATATAGATTTGAATATCATACAATTTAGTTAAATCCGAACTTATATTAGTCTATTTCCATGATTCCAAGAGATACCAATCAAAAGGTTGGAAGGAAGACTAGGAACTGTGCTCTAAATGAGGTTTCAAAACAAAGTGGAAGTGGGTGAACTGGGTTCGCCAAAATTATTCTAAATTAAAAGTTTATATAAAATTGCATGGTATATATGAGGCTATATGGGTGGCCCATATGTATCTGTATAAGAATCCAAATATCATCTTGGAGCGACTAAGATGATAGAGCCCGATATGAATAATTTCTATATGAAATACCGAGGAGTTGACATCAGTTTACGGGATGTATAAAATATCTCATGGGTTCCCATTCTTTTAGAGATATATGAAGTGTTCTTACCACTGAAAGTGATATGGGGTGATGTAGAATGAATTCCTGTTTTGGCTCGTGAGCTATTATAGGTACCTTGGGATATCAGCAAGAAATAACTTCACTGATGGGGTGCTGTCTTTTCTGAGGCATGAATGAGATCTTTCCTAGATCCAAAAGGGGAAGGTTTTAGCTTTTAGTTCCTAATAGGATGTCCCACATTGGAAAACTAGGGCATACCAGGTATGTTTTGGTCCACGCTAGAGTAGGGATAATATGAGTTGTTGAGATACATAATTAAGTCCATAATTCATACCAAAACCCACATCTCCGAGTTTCTTGAAATTTAATTGAGTATCTACATGCTTTTGGTACCTGATTCTGATTGCGATGTGAGGTCGGGGACATTATTTGTTCAAAAAAAGTTAGTATAGGGGAAGAAAATATGGTTTGGAAGACCCTATATTAGAAAATATCCACCAATTAATACTTTATGTTTAAAAAAGGATGTCCCCATACTAGATTTCAGGGCCCCCTAATTTGTTGTGTGTGTTGATTAAAATGCACATTAGTTCTTAAATTTTTTGAGTGAAGAACATGAATATTCTATGATAATTAAAACTTCTTTCATATGGGGTTACAACTACATGAACATTCACTAACAACAGAATAACTGATGACAAGATGAGGTTATACAAGACATACTTCACGGGTAGCATGATGGAAACCCTGATTGATGGTGAGGTTATTTTTGAGGCCAATACCCCATACATATTCTCATACTAACTTAAGTGTCTATATAAACTAGTGAAATTTCATCCCATTAATTCCCAGTTAGATAAGAACCTAATGGTAGGTATAAAGCTCAATAACCTCATGAATTTGGAGGCATCCCTAGCGGTAATCATAATGCCTCCATTAGGTGCATCCATTGGTATTACTTCTTAGTATGTTGATGGTTGTATCACATCGTACCCCTAAAGGGTATTTATAGGGAGGGTTACACAATTCAAAGCAATAATGGCCACTAAATGGGTAAAGCTCGATAGATAGCCTCAAAAAAATAATTATCGTGAGAAGGATCCAAAATAACTTAAATGATATCAGATAAATGAATTTTAGTAGGAAGGTATTTAAGAGACCACAATTTTTAAACCCCGATGGCCTATCCATCTTCACTAGGAGGAAACTTGGATGACATCTTCACAACCACATATTGTGAAATCATGGCTTGTAAAATTAATAACATGATGGGATTTGGGGTCCTCTTCAAAACCATCCATGGAATCATATGATTATATATGGCCCAAGGCAGTATAATTTTTGCAAGATATGACATCCATGTTTTAGGAATTGTGGATAATTACACAAGATGGAATATGTGTCCAACAACATAGATATATTCATGCCCCATCGAGCGTCCACTATGATACAATTTCAAATGAAGGGGAAAAGTACCTTTATAAAATAGAGATGCACATATATGGAACTGATGAACAAATTATAGACACAAAGCATGTGGAAGATATGATAATTTGGGGTTTCTAAAAAAGGTTTCGTGAATCAAGAATCCAATGAATGGGATGACTATATCCTCTTTTGAAAGGTATGTTTCTTTACACATCTCCTTTCACTTCTTTATTTATCTATATTTTTCTGGGAAATAAATGAATTTAATTTTTTTAGGAGGAGAAGAAGGGGTGAAAAGGTTTATATTTGAGTCCCCAAAATATGATATGATGGGAACCCCCATCTAGGCTCTAGGATTCACTTCAGAATCAGGTGAATTATCACTAGCCTGACTATTCACGGAAGAGGAATTGGTAAGAGAAGTTCCTTGCCTTCTTCCAATAGTTACTACATTTATGGGATCAAGTTCTAGTAATCCATAGTCCCAGGCGAAGGTACATTGGAGAATAAATATGTTGGAAAAATTCAACACCATCTATGGTGAATTTTTAGAACATCATGTGTTCAATATTTTTTCTAAAGTATGTCTATTATTGCACTTTTGGATTATAGAATCCACATACATTTCCTCTATTAAGGGGATTAATTATAATCCTATGGGAATATAGGGGTATACCCCTAGTGAAGCACATAATTATTATGTGAGTATTTCCCCACGATAGGTGGAGTTTTGATGGGTTGGGACACATATTTTTCTACTAATGCAGATGGGGAAGAGAATCCTAATAATGTATATTGGGAATAATGAGCTTTTTTTTATCCACTACTAAATCTTTATTCTTATAATATTTCAGATCCATAGAACATAGTAAAACATCCAATTAAAACCATAAACTCCATTACCACTATCTCAAAAGGGGTTTATGAGGATCTTAGGCCATCCGATGAAGGTATCAGCACCGACCCTGATTCTATGGGGGCCAAAGTGGTTGTGCCTCTGAAGAAGCCAACAGACAGAATTGATGGTAGTTCCAATTTGGGTCATGATCTATGAATCTCAGATACCTCTAGTGGTTAGGATGCTACAAGATGTAAGGAATTTTATAATGAACAAACTGAATTTGAATATATTTTGAAAAAATTTAATATTCCCTCTTCTCTAGAGGAGTTTTGGGACTTTGATAGGGAATAGGATGGATGTGAGTTATTTCCCTTTTTTGAAACATTGTTGAACTCCCTATGACTAATGTATCAAATAAAATAAAGTGACATGAACAAAATTTGTACATATAAAACATTTCCAAGGTGATCCATGACTAGTCCATTGAGGCCCTTCTTTATCTTTTTATGGTAGGAACAATACCTCATGGTTCTTAAGTGGGGAATTTTCATGATCCTTCCATGGAGTGTCCCGTGAAAACACTGAAAGATGCTACACATCAAGAGAACTTATCTCAAACCACTAAGGAAAAATATACAATAGATGAATCAATCCAATTAATTGATCCATCAATAAGTGGGTTTCATCAATTATTCTTATCCCATTTTTCTTTATATTTTCTATAATTAAATGTTGATGAATAATTTCATTCATCTTTCAGTTCCATCATCCTTGTTAGTTAGGCCTGAAGGTAAAGCCTTTACCTTAACCAAAATAATCATTCAAGGGGAGAAACTACTCCATAAAGTGAAAAAACTACTTTCATAAGTGAGTAAGTATCATAGTATAACTATACTACTTAGACATGATATTTCACAAACTAGGAGTCTCATGATTCTATTTGAGTATATTGATTGTTCATATAGAAGGATATCTGGAAGTTATTTTCTAAGACCCCATAAAATATATACCTTCAAAACTCCATATTCTAAAGATAATTTTTAGTATGTTAGGGTATGATGGATTTAATTACCACAAGGTTAAATTTACTGTGTGGGAAATCATTTTCCAATGGGACCAAGGGGATGAGTCACAATATCTCCTTATCAAAGCAAGAATACTCAACAAAACTTATGATCTCTAAGCTGTGTTATCGCCAACAAAGCTCAGTCACACCAAGAAACTAGAGGAGTGTAAGAAATGGTTTCATGATAAAGACCTAAAAATATTACATCTCCAATAAGAAATGGATACCACTATAGGGGATCTCAAACAATTTCATCATTCTCTATATGAGTTTCATGATAAGGGGAAGACTAAAATTGTGACCATGATGGAGGATCTAGGACTTACTAAAGAGGATGAGACTACCTAGATATTTGAGATTTGAATATATATTATTAATATTGAGGGGGATATTCTACAATTCAAAAGTTATGTTTATGACCTTTTGTACAGTATAACAGAGAGACTCCAATTTATGGATACTCATTTGACTTTTTATCCATTAATGAAAATAATTTTATCCTCAAATATCTATGTTTTTATCCCTATTTTCTATAAAAGTATAACATAATAGTAATGGTAAACCATTTAACTGAACATACTTATATTAATGTTTTTTAATTACAATGAAATGAACAAGAAGATGCTCTTGGTTTTTTCAAGGTCTTAGGACCATGTGAGTTCAGTGTGACTATTTCTAGAACCACCACCCAAAATTCCCCTATGTTAGATATAAAAAGTGACATAGATGGAAATAATAATCTTATTATTAGGACACATTTAATATGGTATATACCTAACAAGTTTTATGCCTTTTTAATTTCAATGGATAAATTTTTCTTAAACTATTCTTAGTTCATGTCTAGAGAGATGAAAATTAACTCTTTCCAAGGGTTACCTTTGAGAGTTTTCATACCAAAGAGAATTTCACCTCTTTAATTAGTAGTTTATGGCCATGAAATTTAGATCAAAGTGGCTTATATTTTAGGTCTAACAACTTTTACCATGAGTTATAGGAATATCGAACAGTGTAGGACTTGTAGGTTCGAAATGCTCCCACAATTTCCAGATACAAGGAGGGAAATTTTTATTTCATGATCTAGGAGTGTGCATATCTAATGAGGGGACATTGTAAAGGTATGGATATATTGATCATGGACCATGTTATAAATGATAATTCCATTGTGATGTTTTTAGGGAATACAAAGATGAGAGGATTCTCTCATGGGGATGAAAATTACATTGATTAACTGGCCATATTTTGAGTTTTTTTATGTAAATCCATGTTTTGAGTCTTATTATGATTAGTCATAAAAGGTGTCCTCTAGAGTTGGATGCTTCAATTACTGATGTCCATGGGAGATTTTTGACAATATGTGTTTCCTAATACCATGAAGTGTGGTTTATGAAAGGTATGAATCCATGGATGAAGTAAACTATTATATTAAAATTTTACATGGATTAGGAAGGAGTATTCTTTTTCAATCATGACATTACCAAGAATGTAACATATGATGGACTTACTTGAATGGATTAAGACCATGTGTAGGAAATAATATAGAGGAATATGTTATAAATATTTAATGTAATGCAGGGTTGATCGATGCTATGGTAGACATACCATTTCGTAGATCACAATGTTTTAGAGGCACTGAAAAAAATGTCTCAACTGAGTTCAGACATGAGGAATGTGTGGGAAGTCATAAATTGAGTACTTGGAGTTCCCAAATCTAGGGGAATGGGATGAAACGTGAATTTATGTGGATAACCATATACCATGATCAAAATAGGTTTCTATTAAAAATGTTGAAAAACATATAAATATGGTATGAATTTACTTTGGGGATGAAAATTACATTGATTTACCAGCCATATTTCAACGAACATTATAAAAATACATGTTTTAGTCATGTTATGAATAATTTAAATGAAGGTTCCCTCCCTAATTAGATGCTATTGTTATTGATATGCCAAATGAATCTTATGGGGATTTTAGTTTTCCAAGACATGAAGTTTGGTTTTTGAAGGGGAGGTGTATGGATTATACTGGGATAAGTTAGACAAATTTTTTCCTTAACTTTAATAAAATAGGGTTTTCATATATAAATATCACATCATTTTATACGAATATTGAATAAATTTCATAAACACATTCCCAAGGACCATAATAGTTTAGTGTCTTTACCAAATAGAAACTCAATATTATTATTTCATGAATGATCTTCAATATATCCCATAAAGATATTCTCACATAGTACTCATATTAAAAATATCTTATGAAAACTATTCTTTATAACTTGGGGAATGAAAAATAAGAAATAGTGATAAGAGATTCTCAGTAAGTGTAAACATAGCATATGTCAATCTATAATCATACAAAATTATAATATAACAATAAGGGTATGTGATCATTAACATAACTTATGAAGTTCATACCCAATATTTCCTGGATCATAAACATGAGTCATGGAATAATACAATATAATTTTATAACACATGTACCCTAAGAGAAAGAAATCATCATAAATATATCATGAATCATAAATATCATAAAATTGTGTCACCATCATAAATATATTAAATCATTTCCTATGTCACCATTAACTATAAAGACCATAAACACAGTGGATCATGAATTATCACCTATTTCCCATTGTGGATCTAAATGCACCTATTTTCAATAGTGAATTAGGATGAACTTGTTTCCTATAGTTGATCAAGACCATCAATTTTTTTCCCAATTTCTAGATTATGGGATATACATCTTTACCAAATTCATTAGAGGGTGATATTGGTCCAACCCATCACATAATAAAATCATACATATGTGTGTCTCAAGATCATTAAAAATTCATCATATAGTAAACCATGAAATTGATTTTGTTTCTTAAATATTTCTTCATATTATAACCTATGGAAAATAGATAGGTTTCATAGTTATTTCATCAATTAATCACAATATAAACTATGATAATAAGCAGGTTTCATAATAATTTATTAAATGTGTGACCCATGGAAGAGAAACAAGTTTCATAACCATTATGCCATCAAAACCTAAAACATTAAGATAAATAATAATAATGGTATCCTTGGATAATACCCCCATTAAAGAAAGTTTAACATCAATGGATGTCATATTTTATGAAAAATTATTTTCAATGATCATTTAAAAAATTTCATGAGTATAATATCATTTCATATTTGAAAAATAAATTTTAAAACCCATTTTTTCAAAATCCTTTCCTTTCAAAATAAAATTGGGATATTATAAATGAAACATGAAATAAATTATTTTTCATGACAGTGGAGAATTATTATCTTGTCGAACACAATAAAATGACGTTTCCTTTCACATTTTGTTGTAAAAGAAAAATATTCTTTGTTTTAAAAAATAAATATTACTTTTATTTTTTCTATAAAAAAGTGAAAATTGATTAAAATTTATTTAATAAATCATTTAGAGAATGTTGAAAACATTTTTAATTTGTTTTTGGAATATATGGTTTTTGAATAAAAATGGGCTTTCAAATGAAAAGATAAATAAAGATGAATTTTTTTAAAAAACATTATTTTGAAATCTTGAGTATATAAAGTCAAAAAAATGAAAGGAAAAATGTATTCTAATTTCATAACTAGAATATAATAAAATTCATTAGTTTATTTTGAGATATATCATAATATTTCATCATCATAAAAATAATGAAAAAACAATCCTGATAAATGATGAAATTGTAGAATAAAATCATTACCACTTTGGTAACATGGAATTGTTGTCCCCATGAATGAATAATGTTAATTGAAACATATAATATCATGATAATAAATAAACTCATGATATTACACATTAAAGTTTCTTTATATACACATCATAAATAAGATATTCACATAACACAATATATGTCTCAAAGATGGAAAATTGAGACAAAAATATCTTACTACTTTGGTATATTTTTAATTTTAAACCCTATAAAAGAGTGATACTAAAATGGACATGAAAATACCAATAATTTTTAGGTGGTGAAATAGGTGGTGAAAATGGAACATGTCTTACATAAGTAAAAAGTGGGAAGAAATCCCTTATAATAAGTGTTAACATCATTTGATAACATTTGAAACTATTTTATAATAAATACAATTTTATTATACATATATTAAATAACCATATATATATATCATCCCATATATGATTTTCTTATGACATTTTATTAAACTTTTATTACCAATTCCATGTTAATGTCAAGTTTCGAGCAATAACCACTTTGTTTCTCATATATGTTTATTTTTTGTTCTATTAATTTGATTATATTTAAATAATATAATTAATTATAAACATTATATAAATATTATTTATATATAATATATATGTATTTAAAGAAATATTTTAAATTAAGAGATAGAAAACTAAATACACCATTCATGGAGATAGTAGGTCGTACGAATGCATGGACATTGTTTCTAGTTTCATGATAGGTTTAATGAAAGAAATTTAAATAATATATTACAATTATAGAATATTTTTAATATCATATTTATCAATTTTTTTGAAATGTGTTCTTGTTACCTTTCATTTAAAACATACGTGGAGAACAAATCACATTAGTTTGTGCCATGATAGTTTGTTGTACATAGAGATAGTGTTATTGTATTTTCAAGGAATATAATTTAATGTGAAATATTCAATATCATGATTATTGAACTTTAATAATATCATAAATATCATATATAAACAATAAATCTATCACTATATCCATCTATGAGTGGTGGTGATGAAAAAAATAATATTGATTCACAAGGTGGTAGTCTACCTTACACAGAAAATATGATTTTATAACCCTTTTTATGGAAGAGAAGAAGGATTTATAATAAAACCACAATATATTTATTATAATTATGTTATTATAACATCATATTTTTATAATAATTTAAGGAAGTTGAGTAAAAAATAAAATAAAATGCTCGGTTCGGGGTGTTACCTCTTCTTCAAATAACATCTTTGTTTTGCACCAAAAGCCTTATTAAGTAGGATTACTGACCAAAATAAGGATAATAGAATGATAATAGGGAATTTATAAATTTATTTTTTTACGTATTTGATGAACTAATTTCTTTTTAAAGTGTAAATAAGATATTATAGGGGTTTTCTTTTTTAAGTGAGGTGGGTGGCACACTTTTAATTTTGGAACAAAAAAATGTGTAACCACATTTTTGACATTACAAAATGATAAAAAATGGTCCATTATAGATAATGGATGTTATAATTTCCACCTATGGTCATAAAATGGTTGTTTTTATATTTTTGGGTCACTTTAACACATATCCTCTTAGTTTGGTTCCAGATAAACCCATTTATACATTAACCATGATAAGTAATTTTTACTATTTTTATTATTTATTATAGTAAAAAATTAGTATGACCTTATAAGATGTTATAAATTTTTATTATTTTAAATATTTAATACATTTTTCAAAATACCATTTACATAAGTGTTGAAATATAATTTGAAATTAACCCCGTATATGTATGATAAAGTGGATTTCAAAGAGAAAATGTTCAAACGTTTAATGAGTTTTTATATAAAAATTCAATAAGAAAATTATTAAAATAACCTAAATTTGATTTACATAAATAAAATTTTACTAATTTTGTTTTAATACCATCTTAATTTTTTTTGTGGTTTTTAAAATAATTAACGGAAATGAAAATTCTAAGTAAAATCAAGTATTTTTCATTATTCATTGAAAAATATATCTTGTCAAAATATTAAAACAAATATTACTAAGATAATTTTGGCATGATTATTTCAATAATAATAATTTCAAATAAATTCTCTAAATGTGTAAAAATTAGTTTTAAAATAAGTTTTCAAAAAGGTGGAAAAACTATTTCTTAGAAAATGAAGGTTTTTAAGAATAAACTGGGATTCATTAGTATCTCTTCTATAGAAAACTTATAAGACAAATTTTAAACATTTTATTGAATATATAATATATAAATTTTATTAAAATAATTCCCCAAAAGTGATTTGTTTAATTTATTTAGGTAAAATGTGTTTTTTGTGTGCAAAATAGTTTTCCAAAAGAATATTTCCATTATTTTAAAATAGTGTTCTTTTTTTCCTTTTATAATTAGTTGGTCACCCAAGAATTCATTTCATATATATGTTTAGACCATATATTTTTATTATTTAGTTAATCTTCTTCATTCCATTTACTCCAAATGCTAGGTGATAAATATCATATTAAATAATATTATTTTAATAGTATGACCCAATTCATTTAAACTTTGTGTTGTATGTAATGAAAGATAAACTCAGTGTTGTTTTTAATTCAAGATAAACATGTTTTTGTGTGTAATTAAAAATATCAAAAATAATAAATTTATTTGAAATAAAATATTTCAAAAAATATCTGGGTGTTACTTTTTACCCACTTAAAATGAAATTCTCCCTTTAAATTCATCACATTGGGGCCAAAATATGAGGATACTTATACATCATTACATACTCATGTTCCCAAATAGATTTCTCAAAATGGTGGTTTTTACCACAAATAATTTACCAGGTGAGTTGTCTTGTTTTGTAGAATATCCTCAATTCGATCTAAAATCTCTACCTGTAATCCCATTTAAGAAATATCATGCTCCAATAGTATAACCTCCATGTTTCATACATGTGATGGATCTGGTATGTAATTTCCCAGGAGAGATACATGGAACACATTGTGAACCCAAGAGAGGTTCAAAGTAAGTAACATTCTATAGTCTACGGTCTTGATATGTTCAATAATTTTAAAGGGACTAATATAACTAGGGATTACATTTCCATTGTATCATAAGAGTAATTTCATATTTTGGTTGTGATTTGATCAATTTACACTTCATAAATTATACAATGAAATGAAGATTATTTTTATGCCTGAATCCTAATAGTATCAAAATATCTATTTTATAATGGTAATACATTTCTTCTAACTCTAGTTATAAGAAAATGGATATCACTAGTTATCCAATATGGTTAAATCTTTCTATGGTGAATCAATACATTAATCTCTAAAAAATCATTCAAATTTCATCATAAAAAATTTCATAAATGGTTCATCATATGACTCTTCCAAATAAATAAAATATAAAACTTTCAAAATAAGGTTACTAAATTTCCAAAATGAACTTATCATTAACCCCCAGAGAACATGATGTAGCTCTTAATTGTGATATAAAAAACATATGAATACCTTTATCATGTATTCCCTTGAAACATGGTAATAAACTAAATTTCCATAAAACCATATTCAAAACATATAGACTTCTTTATTCTTTAAATAAAACACAGCTTATTGGATGTATTTATTAAATAGAAAAATGATATGAACTTCATTAATGATTGCATAAACAACTTTTACAACAAGTTTTTAATGAGTTCCAAGGTAGTCAGTACAATCCAATTTAATTTATTCTTATCACATATTTATTCCAAAATCTTTATCTCAACATCAGGAACATACTAAGGGTTATATTTCCCTTAGTCATGAGTTTTTCATGAAAAATCACTTTACCATGAAATCAATTTTCTTGGACATAATCACTATTCTACATATTCTTGAAAATTATTAATGAAAAAATTAAACTCAAATATACTTATATATTTAATAATTATTGAATTCCAATACAAAAACACTTCAATTATTCCACTTCATTATTAAACTAGTAACTAAGCTTCATCATCTTATTCCTTAAAACCTCTTTCCTTTCACAAGTAATTTGTATTCTCTTCACCATCAATAAAAATTATTTTATTTATACCACCATTCTCACTATTTTCATGAGTGTCCCCCTAGGATATTGATTTGTATAATCCCCATACATTTCACATTTATGTCATTCAACTGTTGAAAATTCCTTAGCTAAACCATTATTCTCATCCATTTCCATAACTAAACATCTATTTTTCCCTCATAAATCGCTTACTCTATTTCCTTATTCTTCACACCTAAAAAATCATCTTTTTCCTTTGAGACATTCCCTAAGGTTATTTTTTCCACATTATTAACATATTGGAAACTGAATCATCTTTCCCCCATATTATCCAACACCAAAACACTAAATTAACTCTATAATTATCTTATTTGGTTAGTTTGAGAGTTGGTTAAGGTGAATGTTTTTAATCATATATTTTGATCACAAATTATGAATATTCACAATATCCCTCCCTTGAGTAATCATCATATTTGGTTTCTTAGTAAAAAAAATTCTATCAAATTAAACATTAAACTAGCTCCTTACGGTTAACTGAATTGACTAAAATAATAAAATATAGTGTGATCCGCAATATTATAATTGGAAAATTTATAACTCTAAAAAATAATTTATAGGATTACTAAATCATGAAACCTTAGTTTTAAATTTATGACGCCTTAGTTTTATCATGGGTAATTCATGGTCACCATCTATTTAAATCCATTATGATGGTTCATGATGATTTTTTTAATATACAAAGAATTTCCTTTGTGAGTTTCAATCAAGATGTGAAGAAAGTTCAATTTTTATTCCCTATGTGATGATCAAGTCCATCTCAATAAACCCTTTTCAGAGTTATTACCTTGAGTCACCTCTAGGAAAGAGAAAAATCCAATTATTGTATCTAGACAAGGAATATATTTCTTGGAAATCAATCTCTCTAAACTTTATCATAATTCTAGGAAATATTCTTATACATTGACTTATATATATAAATTAGCTTGTAAATATCCCCGAAACAATCCTTATAAATATCTATAGGTATCTCATTATTTTTTATCATCCTTTTCTCCAAAGGTTTTCTAAACGTTTCCTCTTATACCAAATATAATGTTATATACTTTTCATATGTAAATATCACATCTTTTTAAATTAATATTCAATACATTTAATAAACACATGAACATGGACCATAATAGTTTAGTGTATTTAGAGAATAGAAACACACTATTCTTATTTATTTAAAGATATTAAATATATCTCAAGAAGATATTATCACATTTTACACCTCTTAAGAATACCCTATATAAAAATTTCTTAATATCAAGGTGAAGGAATCCAAATAAAGGGTGAGATTAGATGATTATTAATAGTACATTTAATAGACATAAATCTATGATCATATGAACAAACAAGATAACAACAAGGGAATGTGGTCATGGACATAACTTAAGAAGTTCATACATAACCTGTCATAGATCACAACATGATTCATAGTATAAAACTTTATCATTTTATAAAACACATTCCATAAGAGTAAAAAATAATCATAAATAAATCATGAACCATAAGAACATTTCATAAAAGTTTGTCTCCATTATAAATATAGGTTACCATTTCATATGTAAAAGTTAACCACCAAGACCATCAAAATAGTTTATCATGACTTATAAACTATTTCCCACTGTGGATCAGGACACACCTATTTCCGATAGTGGATCAAACCCATAAAATTGTTTTAAAATATTATCTAACGAGATATAAATATTTAACTAGTGCATTAGAGGGAGATATAGGTCCCACCTATCACATAATGAAAATCATATGTATGTGTGACATATGATCAAAAAAATTCATCATATCATAACCCCTAAAATGAAATGGGTTTCATAAATGTGGTATCATATCATAAACTATAGAAAATGGATAGGTTTCATAATTATTTCATCATTTAATCATAGTATAACCTATTAAAATAATAAGTTTTCATAATCATTTCCACATGGTGAAACTGATTGAAGAGAAAATGGTTTCAGAAACATAATTCCATCATAATAAAAACCATTTAGTGAAATAATAATAATGGTACCACTGGATCATATCCCTAGTAAGGAATATTTAACATCAATGGATACCATATTCTTTAGAAAATGATTTTTAATGACCATTTAAATAATTTATTGAGTAAAAAATCATTTCCACTTTGAAAAACACCTTTTAAAACATAAAACCTTTTAAAAAATAATTTTATTTGAAAATAACCTTTAAAATTCTTAAAATAAGCATTTCATCAATGATTTTTTATGATGATGTAAAATTATGTTTATTACTTGTATTTTAAAATGAAGATTCCATATAAATTTTTGGTAAAATCCAAATGAGCATTGTTTTGAAAAATTCATGGATATTACTTCCAAATTTTTGGTAAAATTGTAAAAAAAATGTTAAAATTTTATTTAATAAATCATTTTCATAATGTAAAAAAACATTTTTGAAAAAACTTTTATATAACATGTTTTTGGAAGAAAAAAGTGTTTTCGATTGAAGAGTGAAATAAAGATGATTTTTCTTCAAGACATTCTTTCAAACACTTGAGTAAATAATTTGAGAAAAATGAATGAAAAAATGTATTCAATTAACATAAACCTATTATAAGAAAAGTCATGAGTTTCTTGAGAGATAGATTATAATATTAGATCATTAGAAAAAAATTATAAACAATCTTGATGAACGATGAGACTGTAACATAAAATATTTACTATATTAGAAACATTATATTGTAATACCCATGAAGGAATAAAGTTAAATAAAAATTATAATATCATGATAATAAATAAATTCATGATATACTTTTCCATGGAGCTGTATATACGCATGATAAAAGAATATATATGTATAACACAAGATATGTCTCAATGAAGAAAAATTGAGACTTAAATCTCATTCCATTTTGATATCTATTAAGCCGTAAAGCTCATGAAAGATAGATACTAAAATGGATATATAATTCCCAATTATTTTCAGAATAAGAATCATTAAATAAATTCATGTGAAAAATATAAACCACATAAAATAAATAGTTGGTGAATATGGAAGGCGTCTCATAGAAGTAAAAAGTGAGATGAAAATCCATTACTATAATTCTTGACTCCCTCCTTACATGTTATAACCTCCTATAAAATTAATACAATTTTATTACATACATTATAGAACCATACATACATACATATATATATGATTTCAAATATGAATTTATTATGACCTTTTATTACTCATTTATTAACAATTCCATATTAAAGTCTCGTTTTGGGAAATAAGTTCTTTTCTCGTGCATGTTTTGACTTTTTATTTTTTCTCATATTACTTTGATAATGTTTAAAAAATATCGATAATGTTAAAAATAATATAAATATCATATGTATTAAGTATATATGAATTTATAGAAATCTATAAAAGTTTGAGATACAAAATGAAATACACCATTCATGAAGCATTAGGACATACGTTCGTATGATCATTGTCTCCATTTTCTATACTGGTTGAAAAAAAGGAATGTAAATAATATATTAACATGAAGAATCATTTTTATATTATATTTATCTCATGTTAATATTTAATCTTATCCTTATTACATTCCATGTAAAGGATATGAGAAGAACAAATCACATCGCTTTACGAGGCGGTAGTCTTCCGTACTTATAAATGATGTTATCATATTCCAAATGAATAGTAATTAAGAATTAATATGTGATATCATAATTAAATAATCATTATAATATCAAAAATATAATATATAATAAATCAATCAATCACTATATTCATTTGTTAGAAGTAGTGATGGGTAATGAATAACATCATTTAGTGATGCCGCAGTCCATTGTACACATGAATGATGATTTCGTAACAAATTTGATGGAAAATGAAAATTAATTATCATAAAATATCTATGTATGTAAGATAATGAGGTTGTGTAGAGACCTGAATCTTCTTTTCAGGTACGTTTTACTTTCTGGTTTTTTTTAGAAAAAGATGAGTTTCTGGAAATTTCAGGAGTACACGCCTTGTCCCTTAAGTACACTTCGTGTACTTGGTTGTCACGAGTGACCATGTACTGGCCGGGTAATGGCTGAATACTTGGTCGTGAGTGTTGACCTGGAGACAACCTAATGTGGAGGGCAGAAAAGGCAAGTACATTCCATGTACATTTAAATAACTCTCCATGTACATTCCTTTTTTCATTAAACTGATTGGGGTCACGTTTGATGGACAAAATGTACTTCTTATCGACCTATTTATTCCAGGATCATCCATACGGCCACCGATCATCACCGAGCCCCCGATTCTCCATCTGTTCTCCGATCTCAACACCGACAGTTGTGTTGGAATCACATCGATTAGTTATTCGTTCTTATAGAACCCCATTTCATGATTTCTTCTCTTTCACGAGATATTCTCAGTTGAACCTTTTTTAGCATTTTTATAGATCTAAAGTGTTCTAGGGTGATTCAAGGCCCGAGGTTCACATATATCGATCTCACGATGCCGAGGTAGGTGGTATGTGCCTTTACATATATAGTCTTTTAATTTTATGTGAAAAAGTGCCAAATACCCTTATTTGAGTATTGCGTGTTTATGGGTGTTAGCCCTATTATTTACTATTGTGCCTTGTTTGTTTAGATAAAGGTTAATCGTTTATAAATAGGTTTAATGTTTCCATGCTATTAAGGCTTTTCCCATGATTTCTTATTTTGACAGTTTGTCCTACCTTGCCTATTTGGCGGATTTGTTTTCCATTCCTAGTATTGCTAGGATGGAGTGATTATTATCCGACTTTCTATGATATGTTGTAGATTGTTTATCCATGAAGTTCTTATGGTTTACTTTGGCTTCCATGTATTGTTGTGCATGATGGACTTACAATGGGGAATGAGAACCTAGTGTAGTAGACCATAGGGAGAATTGACATTGAGGTATTCTCTAGAGTGTCTGCTTAATTTTACGTTGCAAAACCATAGGGGGGATGGACGTAAGTGCTCCCTCAGAGTGTCTGTAGTTTCCTCGGTATGGGCCACATGGGGAATTTGACATTGAGTGCTTACTCAGAGTGCCTAGTAGTTACCAATACGAGATCACAAGGGGAATTAATGGTGAGTGATTTCTCAGAGTGTCTTTGCTAAAGCTGAACAAGAGGGGTTACACTCTGTGTACTTCCGAGTGGGTTTCTCATGTTTGTTTGGTTGATCCAAAGTGGTTAGGTTGTGGGTACTTCCCAAAGACTTACCAAATTTTTATTATCTACTTAATTGATATATGAAAATTAATTCAATTTAACTATATGACTGTTACTATGTGTACTTCCTTGTTTACAACTTCATTTTGTTTATTGCCTGCCATATATATTCACTAACTATAAGGAAAAGATCTTTGGGTAGTTGCCTACTGGGATTAGTCTCACACCTTTTTATAGTCATTCTTTTGGTCCCAAACATATTATATTGATGTAGGTATAGATAATGGAAAGCACCCTTCTACTTCAGTTACTTGATTGTTGTGGAGCTGGGGAGCATGTGACCAAGCTGAGGGTTGCGATGCTGTGGAGCTATTTACTTGATTTTTTTTTAAATTTTGTTTAATAAAACATTCCAGAATTATGATTTGTTTGGACACTTTCCTCGACATATGTGTCATGCATCATTTATATATGTGTTCTCTAGTTGTTTATTACTTCAACTGTTTACTTATTGCATGTTTTACAACTTCCGCTATTTCTATCTATTTTACTTCTGTTGTGTTACTCTGCCAATGAGTGCATAGTTTCTCCACTCTCACACCCAAGTCTCTCACTACTAGTTGATAGCCTCCAGCATTTAGGGAAATGCTCTTGAGGCCATGTGACTGTTGACACTCCTTTCTGTCAAAGAGTCTAGCAACTGAAAAAGGGGAATACCTTAGCTTAAAGAGATTAATCCTTTGAAGAAACATCAAAAATTTACAAAGGTATGATGAGGGATTTGGTCAAAGATGGGTCACGCAGGTTTCATCATGGTCACACAGGTATACCTCTACGCCACAT
The DNA here is from genome assembly GCA_963277665.1 of Viscum album. NCBI lineage: Eukaryota > Viridiplantae > Streptophyta > Magnoliopsida > Santalales > Viscaceae > Viscum > Viscum album. The sequence continues at coordinate 1,418,016,806 of OY728129.1, read as the reverse complement.
ATTGGGCACACAGGTGACATGTGCACCCTATTTTATTTTCTCCCGGGGTCCTCAGTAGCCTATAAATAACCCTTGTGGCCCCCCCATTTTGAGGATGAAAATTTCCAAAAGCCATATTTATGATCCTGGTGCCCTAGTCTCTTATGGAAGTCTTCTGAACACTTATAAGGAAATTTACTACCTAGAATGGATGATATAAACAGGGGAAACAAGGCCTAAGTGTTGAAATTCATCAACACCTACGCTCCTAAGTGTCTAACCCTTACAGGAAATGAAGACACCTGCGCACCACCTTATCCCATCACCAGAACCTGTGCGCTAATCTTTTGTAACCCCCTATGGATAATACTAAGGGCTTGAGCAATGTCTCGCCCAAGTGTTACCCTTTTGGTCAACCGTCATGTTGGTACACCTGTGCCGCGCAGGTATACCTGCGTGACCAATACCTGCACGCCCCAACAGGACCTGCACGCCTACCTATTTTTGGGTGGCCCTCCTACTTATTTACCTCTCTTATTCAAATCCACATCTCCTTGTCAAGATTTAGCCTTCATAACCCTCTTTAAAGCCATTTATGGCATGATTCCTCGGTTGGCTTCCTTATCTGAAAGGAATTCTGTTGAACATCTCTCAAAACCTAGTGATTTACATATCATTATGTCACTAAGGTTAGAGATTTCATTCATTAAACCTCATCCTTTATGATGAGAGGATCTTTAATCATGGCCCTCTTTTTAGGATTAAGCCCCAGTCCAAGTTCTCTTAACATGGGCATCCCCCTTATGAGTAAGCCCCAAGTCCCCTATTCATGGGCTTCCTTTTCAGGAATAAGCCTGGTGTTCCAAATTCCCTTAAACTGGGTATCCTCCTTAGGAGTAATCCCCAGTCATAATTCCCCTTAACCTAGGCCTCCTTCTCAGGAATAAGCCTCAGTTCTCAAGTCCCTTTAACCTTGGTCTTCTTCTTAGGAATAATCCCCAGTCATAATTTCTCTTAACCAGTCTTAATTTATTTTTACCTGGGATTCCTTCTCAGGAGTAAAACCCAATCATAACTCTCCTCTAATTTGGTCATCCTTGTCAGGAGTAAGCCCTAAGTTAAGTATCGAAATCTCCATAAAGCACATATACCTTTATGGACCTTTTTCTTGGGTTTCTTCCCTAAAGTAAATACCAATCTTCATCTATCTGGGAAGTCATACATACATAAGCCCCATATAATTTCTCATGGTTGCATCTTTCATGGAAAAATTATCAGGTTTTACCAATACCTCTTGTTTCTCACAACGAGCATGACTCACGTGAGCTTAGAGCATAAAAGTAATTATGACATCATTCTTTGATCGATCAATCAAACATAAACCGCATTCTTATTCACTCGAACTACATGGGTTCTGATTACTTTTCTAAACAAAGGATACGTAGGTAGCCCATCTGCGGGTATGATCCCAACTCTGAAATAATCTATGTGCTTTTGAATGAAAATAAACTTCAAGTTCCCCAATGAGTGGATTTAAAACCAGTATGGTTATCATAATGACAAAGAGTTTTCTATATAATGTGTTGAAGGATACCATTGACTAAGAATCTATAACAAATACAGATGATTCTCTATCAATGAAGAACCTCTAATACATATAAAAAATTCACTAAATCTACTACATATCAATAATTGATTTTCAGATTTAAAGGAAAGCTCATTTTCATAATTGGTAATTTAATAAGGATTCACGAACCTAACTTAAATCTATAAAGAGAGTCCCAGAGTAGACAATAATTCCCCCCAAATACGGTGTGATGAGTCTGACCTCTCATACTCTCGACCAATGCAAATTCATAAGCCTCATTGGTTCACAACTAATGAACACCTACCTTTGGAAAGTAAGTCCAAATGGATGTAGAATCATTGGATGTTTCTGGTTCTATGAACAAACCTGTTAGAAACCGATTGGAATGTTTGAACCTTAAACTAATGAGTTCAACCCCATTTCCAGTGGGAAACAAAAATGGTGAACCTGACGTGAATCCTTAACCAAGTTAAAATGATGTTTTACTTATTTTTTAGGCCCCCATTTAAACCCAATGAGAGGGCCAAAACAAATCAATAAAATATGTGCTCATCCAAAAGATGTAGTGGCTGAAATTATCTTGATTATGGATGTTATATCAAACATGCACTCTTTTCAAAGATCTTCTGCGTTACAGAAATGGCTTCTCTTAAGTTCACACCTGTGAATACCTCTGTTGTGAATGCATTTTCTGCTACTCATACAAGATCATCGTATGCTTTGAGGATGACATCACCTACTCAGCGTCTTTGAAACAGGGTATAAAATGAACTGGTTAAAGAATACCCTCAACAAGGTACTATTCCGACTCTGGGGGCCTCTCAACAAGCCCTCCAGGTCAATAATTCATCCTGGTTGTCTGGACAGCGATGACCAATAATCAAGAAGTAGGTGGTGCCAACCACTGTCTCCAATTGTTTCGGGTTATTATCTTAGAAATCCAATCACCAGTCCTTCCCATATTCTAGGGAGGTGAATGATAAGGTCACTGAAGGCCTTAATTCAAGAAGACATGAGTCCTTCATGAGGCCACCCATCAACAATCACCGCCAGACTCCTGTGGTAGTGCGCCCTCAACATGATGAGAGTGTTGTCTCCAGGCATTCATCTCAGGTTCCTCGAACCCAAGCTGGGAAGACGAACCACCAGAGGCGACGACTGGTCAACAGTGAGCAGGTTCTTATCTCTGCCATTTCTGGAGAAGTCCACCAACCTAATATGGTGGAAAGCAATGAGCGGGCACATACACCCAACTGTTTTAATTCCGGTGTCCAGCAGACTCGTCTGGAAGAAACATGCCAATCCCGCCAGGCAATTACAGAGGAGTACTATAGACAGGAACATTCACCTGTTTATAAATCATCAGCTAGTTAGAAGGCTCGTTTGACTACATACGATGATGTCCGCCAACCCAATGTGATGAAAACTGGTAAACAAACACATACACCTACTTACACTCATCAATCCTTCCAGCAGCCTCGTCTACCAGTATTGAAGGAAGTTCATCAACCACGTTCGGCAGAGTGCAATCAATAGGAACATACACCTACTAGAATTGATCAAGCCTACCAACATTCTCATTTGGTAGCACCCAGAGAAGTCAATTGGAAATCCCGAATGACAAACAGGAGGCAGACTCAACTCTCTGTCCCCACACTTGAGTACTATCAGAATTCACTGACAGGAAAAGGAGGACAGGAGCAGGAACACACACCTACTCCAAGCATGGAATGGATTTATATTCCCCTTACGGCAGTTGAAGTCACTAAACATATTCTAAAAATGGTGAAATAGCATAAGGAAATCCCTGCTCATATTCTGGATGCTTGCCAGGATATTATAACAGCTTCAGCAGCATCACAGGGAACGAAATGAAAATCTATCCCTACCAGTGGAGTGACACATCAACAGTTCACTTTGGAACATACACACACCTCTGTTCCAGTCCAAGAGGGTTGTGGGGAATACTCCCCCATGTCATATGGACAACCAAGTCAGGCACATACACCTGATTTGAGTGGAGGTAATCAGCATAACCTGACTATTTCTCCTGAGAAGGCACATACACCTGCCCATAATAACCACTTTAATAAACAAGTGGTTCCCAAAGTGAGTAAGAAGGCATCTAAGAAAAATACTCATCCAGTATAGTCAAGAAATCAAGGGCCAATCAGTAATAAGGCCTTACTCGATGCTGGTGCTCTTGAAGCCCTCAAAAAATTATCTGCAGGAATTCAAGATTATGCTCTCTCATTTCCCAATAGTGGGAACATTAATTCCGAAGGTCTTCATCAGAGACTTCCTCATGAAGGCTTGATTTATGAAAGTTTGTTCGATCTCGAAGTATCATCTTCAGATGAGATCCACAAGAGCCCTCTGTGTGTCCAGAAGATCAAGGAGAAAAATGTTTCATCTATTATTGTAACCCACCATGGTGGTCCTCCCCATAATCATTAATTTAGCCGTGAAAGTCCTCTTCATATTAGTAATGCACATTTCCTGGAAAATTCTCCAATGGACAATGCAGTAATGAGAAATCCCTCTTATCTTGAGGCACTTGTAAATGTGAATCCAGTCATGTCTGATGCTTTACCTATAGTAGGTGAAATAATTTCTCAATCAGATGACAGCCCGGGGTGTAGGTCATTCTACGAACCACCCCTAGGTCGTTCATCTTCTAGTTTGATCATTGAATTCTCTACCAATCTTGTTGAATCCAATAAAGCAACAAGTAGCACCAGCTCTAGTCTAATTAGGTAGAAGAATCTTCATTTAATGATAAAGAGGAAAAACTGAATATGAGAGAACAAATCACGAAAGGTGAAGTACCCATCATGTTTTGGCCATTGGATGACTCTCAGTATGACATTCCAGAGATGTTGACGAAAGATGGAATTCATGATATTCGTCTCAGAATATGGAAAACTATTTGTCAGTTGAAAAAGAAAATACTATCTTATGATGAATATGAAAATCATGTCAAGATAATAGGAGGGTTAAAACACCAAATTGACTTGGAATATCTCTGAGTTTCTCGATATCCGAAGGCTGAAATGCAGTAGAGAGCCCTTCAGTGTTATTACCTTGGCGCACTAAGAAGATTGCGCCAGTTAATTTCCAATGCCCCATCTGGTATTCATATCAGGGGATGGGGTGTTCATGGAGCACTATATTTCACTGAACTCTCTAGCCAACAAAGCCCATCGAAAATGGTCTCATGCAGTCTTATTGCCCATGGTCGGCCACAACCAATTGGATTTGTTTGTAATCAAAGGATTACTCAAGAACAAGCCTCAACTAGTTCTTATCAAAGTCAATCATACAAATAACAAGTTGTTGAATTACTCATGCATCAAGAAAACGATAATATTTAACATGCCTCTCATTTAGAACATGCACATAATCAAGTTACAGAAGTGTCATAAATCATCCAACAATCATTTGAGCTGGGTGATTTGAGTGGATGTTGGTTGATGCATCGAGTCAATTTCCAGACTAAAGTCCGCAAGATGATGAGATATTTCATGAAATTCGCAGATGTAGCTCAAGAACCACCCCATCTTGCTAGAATGGGGATTATTTTAACCCAACCCTCAGAATCAACAAATAGGATTCGAGGAGTTGAGCAGGAACAACAGGAATAGCCCCAGTCCACGGGACTGGGGACTTTTTCAAATCCTCAATCTCTCCCTCAGAGAAAGTCAGTCTTCTATCGATTAGGGATGAAGCCACAAGAGGAACGAAGATCCAAATTATCAAGATATTCCCTCCAAATTACGGTTCGTCAAGAAGTTCTTGAGGGATATAATCAACAAAAGGCAATGTCTCATCAAGGACATGGAAGAAGAAAATATCGCAGAAATTCCAATAGAAGGGATGCAATGCGTTATTCATCAATTAATGTCATAAATTCCATTGTGGATGATCCCCCAGATGAGGCTCACCTAGAGGGATTAGATGAAGAAGTTTCTGCTCAAGAGGCTATGCACATAGAGGTAAATGAAGAAGGTGTGCGTACATGAAATCAAAGGCTTACCCAAAATCTAGGTATTCCTTCAAGTAACCAACTTCTCCCTCTCTGAAAGGGATCCAACAAGGGGAAAGGAAAGAATCAGGTTACATCCCACCCTTCTTATGGAGAAGGCCAATCACTCTCATTTGAGAAAAGGTTTGCACAATAGGAGGAAGAAATGAAGGAATTAAGGTGGTTGAATGCAGAATTACTTCAAGGTAGTCTACCTCCTAAGCGTGATGGATTCAGTCAATAAGGGAATTTGTTGCAGCTACTGATATGGATCAAGAATATCCTCTTCTACCAGTACACTCTCATAGGTCTAATCCTATAGGTTATGCACAACAACAATCGGCGATGCTACCATCAGTTGTAGTACCATCCACCACACCTATCCAAGCTCTAGTTATTGCACCTGCTCAGGTCCAAGCTAAAACGGATGTTTCTCAAAAGTTAATAATGACCATTGAGTCATTAAAAACTTGTTTGGAAGCTATGGAGGGAAAATGAGATCAAATTCACCCAGAAAAGAGAGATTACCTTGAATAGCTTGATGCAAGTCCTCCACTATCAAATTTTACAAGTACCACATTCCCAATCATTAATTGTTCGGGAGACCCAGAGAAACACTTAACACATTTTTCTTCTCATTGTGATCCTATGAGGGGAATCCCGTAGCAATAAGAATCAGTTAAGATCAGGTGTTTTTTACAATCATTAGTAGGACCTTCTTTCATTTGGAACACAAGCATGCAATCCCGATCAATTACCGGATGGGAAGATCTTCGTTAACGATTTATTCTTCAGTTCATCTCAACTTTACCAAAGAAAATAGTTTTTGATCTTAAAAATTGTATGTAAAGGGAGAATGAAAGGGTTTCAGATTTCATTGCTCGCTGGAAGAGATTAACATATTCCCTAAGCATAGTACTCCCTCAAGAAGAGTTGTTGCCAATCTGTGTAGAAAATTTGCGTGATGAATTACACAAATTGTTGATCCCTGTGAAATACATAGGAGGGTTTCGAGACCTTACTTAGATCTCTCAGTATATTGAAGACTCTCTTACAAAGACTAAAGATGAAACTCGTGTAATTCCATTAGCTCTAGGAAGGATAATGGGTAAAGCAGAGACAGCTATAGTTACGCTAAAACAAGCACATGTACATGCTTCTACTTCAAAACATTCATCTTATCGAAGGGCTCAACCTCCTGAGTGTCAACAATAGAGGCCATTTCTTCAAGATTATAAAAGAGATCAAAGACTGAAACAATTTGAGGATCTGATGAGAAAATTTTACTCTTTCTGAAATGAACATGTTCTAGGATACATCATTTCGGCTCTATAAAATAATTTGGTTCAATTACCAAGGACCAAAAGGCCAAACAAGGAAGGATATGAAGACCATTACAACTATTTCCCATTTCATCAAATGTTGGGGAATTCCATTCAGGAGTGTTTTGTCTTCAAAGACCTCATTAAAAAAATGGTGGATTCAGGACAATTCAAATTGAAAGGTTTTTCAGCTCAGGTAGCATGTGTTACTGCTATAGATCCAGAGGAATAAGGTGAGTGGCAATAAATCAAAAAACAAAAATGTGTAGAAATGTGATGATTGGATGGTCAGGAAAATGATCAACTGAACTCATGCTATTTTGCGAACACAATTGGAGAAACCAATTGTGTCTTCTGCTATGAATTCCATAGTAAAATACTCTTTATCAGAGAGAAAATACTCAAAGAAACGACATAATTCAAAGAAAGAGGAACAATCAGAAGTAGATGAAATCGTGTCAAAGCCTCAGTTATCTTTGACTTTGGCAGATTTTATGCCATCTAATTCAAAACTAGAGGCACCATCCCACCAAATGGAACAACCGAAGTTGGATAATCAGGTGAATCTTCATCAGATGAAGAATTGATCTTTTGTTCTGTTAACATGATTCACTTAACAGATCCATATGCCAGTTGCAATTGTGATTTTGATGAGCCCGAGTTCCCTGTATCAAACAGAGGAATCAGAGGAATTTCCAGATGTTTAGGATACAGAGGGAGACATGGATATCCTAGAATCCACTATTTCAATTCTACCCCTACTAGAACTGTGTATGCTATAGAAACTCGTGGTAGAGCCCTTCAATGGGCTCAACAGGAACACAACAGTTCTTCCATGCATGGAAAATTCAGTCCTGGAACAATTATTTTGGATTATCGATTAGAAGTTACACCTTCTTCCTCTCAACAAGTAAATAGACCAAGTCAGTCTAATTTGAAAAATCCAAGAGTATTTCCAAATCCTACCCCGATACAAGATGCATCAACTTCCAAAGCATCAACTTCTAAGGCACCTACGAAACCACATATTCCTGTTGGAAAACGTAGACCTTTGGATCAAAAAAATTATGTATTAAAACACTTGTCCCAAGTATCGGCCATGTTATCAATTCTGGATGCCTTGATTTTTTCAAAGGATCTTCGGGAGGCACTCATTGATTCTTTGTCAAGTCCCCCTGAATTCGCAACTTAAATTGTTGCAGCTAAAGTCTACCATGTAGAGAATAATCCTACAGAATTCCATGCAGTGATATCTTTTACAGATGAAGATGAATATGATTTCATGCATGGACATATTAGACCTTTGTACTTATTTGGGAAGGTCAATGGTGTAGACATTCGAAGAGCTTTCATTGATAATTGTTCAGGAGTCAACTTCATCCCCATTTGTACACTTCGTTGATTGTGCCTCATAGAATCTGATTTATCTCCTTCTACTTTGATGTTACAAGGATATGAAAAAAATGAAAAAGAACCACTGGGCAAGATTACACTCAGAACCTAGTTTGGATACCTTGTATCCAATTCAGATTTCATGGATGTTCGTCATGACACAGCCTTCAACATCTTGCTTGGAAGACCTTGGCTACATCAATATGCGGTTATCCCTTCTTCATACCATCAATGTATCAAATATTTTTTCAATGGTCAAATTGGGACATTTTATGGTGATAAATCCCCCTTCAAAACATGTGAATCTCAATACATTGAGGCGGAATTCTATCACATAGAGGGTAAGGATAAATCTACAACAACGGTGTTTACCAAAGTTAATGCTCCATATGGTTTGGAAAAGATTATAGTAAACCCATTCACACATGTGAGTACAAATTATGTGTTTCCTATCATTCAAATTGATAGGATATACCCAAATCAAAATACTCTTATGGAAACTTCCATAATGTCAATAATGGAAATCAAGCCAAAAAACATGGGAGAAATTGGTGACTCACCAAGCAATAATGAAAGATCAAATGGAGATGTCTTTATTTCATCCATTGAAATCCAGAAAGTCTATACTTTGCCAACCCGGCCAGAATAAGTTATAACAATATCATAGGTGAATGATGATGTGGATTCTCAATCCATCATCTTTACTTTATTACCCAAGGAAGACCCTTCATCATCAATAGGGTCAGAAATGGAAGCTTCTTCTTCAAGATGTTCGAATTTTAACATTTCTTTTGATCATGGAAATTCTGCCTCATTATCTATTATGCAAGTAGAAACATAAGAAATAACACATGTTGATGAAGAAGAGGAAGATCTCAGGGATGCTCCTTCATCATTTGAAGAGGGTATCTCTACCACCGTGGATGAACTCAGAGAAATAAATTTGGGTACAAAAGAAGATCGACGCCCCACTTTCATTAGTACGGCCATGTCTCTTGAAGAGAAAGAGATGTATATTTCATTTTTAAAGAAAAATAGAGATATATTTGGTTGGAACTATACATAGATTCTAGGGCTTGATCTTGATGTTGCTACTCGTCGTTTGGGTTTTCCAGAAGAACATCGAGGATTTAAGCAAGTCGCGAGAAGAACACACCCACCCTATGTTTCCAAAATTGAAGCTGAAGTGGATAATATTTTCAAAGCTAACTTCGTCAGAGAAGTTCAATATCCCAATTGGTTGGATAATATTGTCACTGTGAAAAAGAAGAATGGAAAAATTAGAGTTTTCATTGATTTTAGAGATCTTAATCGGCATTTTCCTAAGGATGGTTTTCCAGTTCTGATCACAGAACTCTTAATTGATGCGACAGTAGGCTATGAAGCACTTTCCTTCATGGATGGTTATTATGGGTATAATCATATCCGAATGGCTCTAGAAGATGAAGAATCTACAGTCTTCAGAGACCCTCATGGTGTGTTTTGCTATCGGGTAATGCCCTTTGGCCTAAAGAATTCAGACGCAACATATCAGCGTTCCATTCATCGTATCTTCAAACCCTTTTTAGGGAAGTTTTCTGAATGTTATGTGGAAGGTTTGGTGGTTAAATCTAGGCAACTTTATAATCACTTGGCTGATTTAGAATTCATATTCCACAAACTTCGATAGCACAATTTGAAGATGAACCCCTTAAAGTGTGATTTTGGGGTGACCTCAAGAAAATTTCTCGGCTTTGTTGTACGCCATCATGGTATAGAAGTCAATCTTGAGAAGACAAATTCATTCCTTGGTATGTCACCTCCTCGAAATTTGAATGAATTTAGAGGAATTCAAGGACACTTGGCCTATATTCGGTGTTTCATCGCCTATTTTACAGGAAAAAGTTTACCCTTCACCAAATTGATGAAGAAGGGAGTCACTTACCAATGGACTAAATAATGTCGAGAGGAATTCAATATTCTCAAGAAGTATCTATTGAGTCCATCGGTATTAATGCCACATGTTGAAGGAAGACCACTTACCCTCTATGTGACAGCTTTAGAGAGATCATTGGGTGCCTTACTTGCCCAGAAGAATGATGCTGGGAATGAAAACTGCCTCTACTATCTCAGTCGGACTATGCTTGAAGCAGAAACTCGATATTCTAGTATTGGAAAGTGTTGCCTAGCTTTAATCTTTGCAGTTCAGAAGTTGATACACTACCTACAACATCACGAGGTCCAATTGGTATCTCGCAATAACCTTCTCAAATTCATCCTTAGTCGTCCAATGCTTACAGGATGTCTGGAAACGTGGGAAGTTATTGTGTAGCAATTTGATATCCAGTATGTGTCTCAAAAGGTGATAAAGGGCCATGCTCTGGAATATTTTCTTGCTGAACATCCTTTAGTAGAAGATACATCTTTAGATATTTAACTTCCTAATGAAGAAGCCCTTTCCATTCATGATAATCTTAAAACTAGGGTAATGTCTTTTGATAGTGCTTCCAAAAGTCCAACAGGATATAAAATGGAAGATCCTAAATTCAACAAAGATGTGTTAGGTATTGTACTTTTTTCCCCAGAAAAGACAGTGCTACCCTATTCCTTCTTATTGTGGGAAGGCGGTACAAATAATGAAGCAGAATACCAAGCTCTCATCGCATGATTGGAGTTGGCACTTCAGGCACAAGTGAATCACTTAAAGGTGAAAGGTGATTCAGACCTAGTAATCAAACAAGTAAATGGGGATTATGCAATCTGAAAATAAGAATTAATCCCTTTTGTATGATTACGTCAGAGAGTTGATGGTGGAATTTCCTTCAGAACTGACATTTTCTTTTGTCCCACGATCACAAAATGCCCAAGCTGATGTACTGGCTAATATAGCCACAGCTCTGGAAGATCCAAATCGGGATGATACAATCATCAGTATTGCCCACCGTCATACAATTTGACCTTATGTTCAAGCCATAACTGAGGAAATCAACGAAATTAGACCCATTCCTGAACCATATGGTCATACTATAGGATAGATGACACTTATTTGGGAATACCTTCAAAATGGAACACTTCCACCTGATAGAGCTGAGAAAGAACAAATCTGGCGACGTGTGGTCAATTTAACTCTTTATGACAGCCTAGATCACCTAGAAAAAATTCTCTACAAAAGATGATTTGATGGTGTTCTCTTCAGATGCATTGATGGTGAAGAGAAAATGGTTGTCATGAAAGAAGTGCATGCAGGAGTCCGTGGTGACCACTAGTCTGGATATAGACTATCTGATCAAATTCGAAGGCTTGGATACTTTTTTCCATCAATGATACAATTTTTTTTTGATTTCACTAAGAAGTTCCATTCTTTCCAAGTACATGCCGATTTCATTAATCAACCCCCAGAGTTGCTTCATACAGCTAAATACTCATGGCCATTTTCCACATGGGGAATGGATGTGGTGGGACATTATCCTTCAGCTACAGCAAAGTAGTTTAAGTATATCCTTACTGCTACTAACTTCTTTTCAAAATGGGAAGAGGCAATACCTCTCAAAGAATTCAGTTCTAAAAGCATTGTTTGCTTCATCAAGTCTAAAGTCATTACCAGATTTCGTGTCCCTCATACCATATTGGCGAACAATGGCACCAACTTATGTTCATCTGAGGTAAAGAAGTTTTATCAAGAATACAACATCAAATCCAATCATTTATCTCGGTATCATGCAGCATCTATTGGCCAGATAGAATCCATCAACAAGACTCTTTCAAACATAGTGAAAAATATGGGGGATAAAAATAAGAAGTCCTGGCCTGATAATCTTTTTCATGCCTTATGGGTTATCAGACTACCACCCACACTACAACGCGGTCAACTCCATATTCATTGGTATATGGAACAGAAGTAGTCTTTCCCATTGAGGTTCAATTACCCTTGCTCAGAGTATCCATTTGTGATCAGTCATCTATAGATGAACTCTCTCAAAAGTGATTGGATAAATTGGAACGATTAGACGAAAAACTATTGTCCACCCTGCACCACTTAGAAGTCAATCAGAATCGAATAGCACGATCTTTCAATAGAAAAGTTCATCTTTGTTCATTCATTCAGGGAGAATTGGTATTGGTTCTTAGAACTCTAATGATACCAAGAATGAAACCTCCCAAGCTTGAGCCAAAGTGGTAAGGACCTTACTCAATACATAAGGTCTACTCCAATGGAGCTTATTCTTTAATCTCAATGGATGGAGAACTCATCACTAATCCAACCAATGATAGATTTCTGAAGAAGTATTTTGTGTAACGCAAATACTAACACTTCCTTCAAGATGTTAAACTGCATAATCACCAGTCTATGCATATGAACTTAAACTATTCTCACCATCATCCAACATGACATTAAACTATACCGTCGTCCAACATGACATTAAACTGTGACGTCCTAGATACATGACACTAAACTGTATAGAAGTCCCTTACATCCAATAAGACGTTAAACTGTGAAAAAGTCCCTAATACGTCCAACATGACGTTAAAATGTGTCCTCTTTTGTCCTTACTACATGAAATTAAATTGCACAGTCCCCCTTTCATCCAACATGACGTAAAACTGTATTGTCTGCATCGTCTTAGCTACAAGACGCTAAACTGTACAACACCCTTATTGTCCAACATGATGCAAAACTGTGTTCACGTCCAACATGATGTTAAACTGTGTCCCTATATTTTTCCTACATGATGTTAAAATGTACTGGTCATTCGATATACATGACGTAAAATTGAACAAAGTCCCTTAATATTTCTGACATGACGTTAAACTGTATTTTTTCCCGGCTACATGACACTAAACTATGTAGCACCAATAGTCCTCACTGTAAGACTTTAAACTACATAGTCCCTTCATATGTCCTACATGACATTAAACTATGCATCGTTAAGGTTGTTGCTACCTATTGTTTCTCACACCGACCATGACTCATGTGATCTTAGAGTAAACATCAACCATAACATCCTCTCTAGGCCACTAACCATGTGTAAGTTGCATCATCATTTTTTAGGTCATTGTCCTCAAAAAAAACTTGATCGCCAATTCATCCTTTAATTGAACTATGTAGACTTTGATCATTGCCTTCTAGGCTGGGTACGTAAGAAACCTCCTGAGGTTCTAGCCCAAAACCAATCTCTTCACATCAGTTCAAATCCATCTCATATGATGTTGATTCGTGAAACCGCCCCCAGAACCAATATTTTTTTACATTGGTTCACCATCGTCCTTGCTATATGACGTTAAACTGTTTTCACTTTTGTCCTGTATGACAATAAACTACAACATTCTTTAACACCCTCACCTAAGAGGGAATAATTATTTATATTTATCTCCAATCATGTTATATTCTAAAGACTATGTGCATACATGGAAATGCCTGAACCTTTTATCTTGGGTCAAACCATCATTGCACTAAAGTCCCCTTTTCACCCTTCAGTTGTACAAACTAAATCTGTACAAAGGGTATTTCAAGAAATACGTGCGACTTGATTCCCATCCTTATGGGATATGTAGGAACGTTTTATCATCCCTCAAATCCATCCCCAAGTCTTTGGGCCTAACCAAAAATTCCACTTTTAGTCCCTTGGCAGAAAAGTCCTCTGTGAAAAAATGAATGTTATATGAAAAACCTGGTCTTCATTCACATCAGGTTCATAACAAACACACACTGTGTATTCATTATTATGGTTCGAGCTCTATGACCCTAAACTAAGATCTCCTACATTATCATCCCACATGACATTAAATTATATTTAAATAACTTTATTTGGCTTGATTCTCATTCTAATGATATATGTAGTGAAGTCCAACATCTCAATTTAGGACCCAACCACAACACTATTATGGTTAGCATTGATTTGTGTATCTCTACATTCATTGAACAATGCCCATTTTTATGTGTCATACTCTTAACCTTAAATACTTCTAGATCTCCATAACCATTTTCTTGAATTCTAGTCACAAGATGTTGACACCTAAGAGTTCTTTTTCCTGACTATGCAGCACGTGCCCTTAGGCGGCCTTGCATAAGTAGTCTACATAACGGACCTGTTAGAAAAAAGATACTATTATTTGACTATGCAGCCAATGCCCTTAGGTGGCCCTGCATAATTCAACCCCCTAACGAGTATTTTAAATAGTGGTAACTCCATTCGTGGGAAGAAAACCTCTTTTTCCTTAGTTGTATTAACGAAAATATGTAGGGATCCGCAAAAAATAGCCATCCTTAACATATTTGTCCCATGTTCTTTTTCATGATCTGAAAGTATTCAATTCTATGGTTTATGTTTCCCTTCCCTACGTTTGGGTCAGACCTTCATAGGAGTGACATTCATCCAGTTCTTAGACAATCTTGTTTGGAAATATCTTCTCCATATTCAAGTACCTCTCTCCATACAGAAAACTCTATGATTTGAAAATTTTGATTCTCCGTAAACTTCCACTGGCTTTTTAGAAGTAGAAAATTAAATTTCTGAGAGTTCTTTTGCCTAAATATGCAACATGTTCCCTTAGGCGGCCTTGCATAAGTAGTCTACATAATGGACCTATCAGCCAAAAGATGTTATTATTTGACTATATAGCCAATTCCCTTAAGCGGCCCAGCATAATTCAACCCCCTAACGAGTTTTTTAAATAATTATGACTTCATTATTGGGAAATACTTCTTACAATTCCTTTTATCCCTTTTTCATATCATTTCTCATATTCAAAAAATTCATAAGTCATAGTTTAAATTTTTTACCTCATACTTGAATATGGTAATATGTTTTCAGATAAATTATCAAGGAATTGAGTCAATTTAAATCCATTTAGGTCAAAGCTATTTCGAACTTAAACATTATCCTTTTTATGTCTGATGTGCATGACTTTAAATTGCGTACAAAAGACAAAGGAACTCTGAATAAAATTCAAGTCCCAGCTCACTAAACATACATTTAGTATGATTTATGTAATATTGAGAAATTAAAAGATTCAATGTTTGTAGGGTTATTTATAATAGTCCAAGCAAAAATAAAACTATGCTTACTATTCCCATTGGCTTAGGTAAAAATTTAATGCAGGAAGCAAGAAAATGCAGGCGCAAATGATTGAAGATGAAAGTATTATTCATTGATGCATAAGAGTTAGAAGGATATCCATAGACTAGAGTGTCTTCCCTTTTCCAGGAATTACAAAAAGGCTGTCAACATAAATATTCATTTTATTTAAAGCATCCCAAGCTTCATCAGAAGCCACTTGAAGCTCTTGAACTCAACCAAATTCAATATTTTCAGCTTGATGGAGTGATTTCTTGGATTCAGTGATTGCTTTCATACCATTTGTCTAAACTCATTCTAATGAATTATTAAGCTGGTCATGTTCCCTAGTAACAACATCTAACTGTTGCTGAAGGTGCATCTGCTGGAAAACTTTCTCCTTGATCTTATGCTCCAGCTTCTTAAACTTGGAAGCATGATCAGCCTCAGCTCAGGACACCACAGCCTCAAATTCGCTGATATTGGTTGATAGCCTAACCCTGTTCAGGTCTTAACGGAACTTCTTCTCCTGCTCCCTTCTTAGGTTGACTTGTTTCACCGCGGCATGGATCTCTTGATATCCAAAACTGCCAAGTCCCAACATGACGATCAAGGATGACAGTCACGAGATTTTCGATGAAATATCTTCAAGGGGAACTTCAGATATGATCTTCCATATATTCTTCCATGCCTTGCGTTGTAAAAATTGGAGCGCCTTTTGTACTTCTGGGTTTGACTCAACAACACTGTCACAAGGGGGAATATAATCCATGATTAATGCACTTAGGGAAGTGCCATGTTCTGCTCCTTCCCCCCTGACCCGTGTCTCTTCACTTTCTATTCCCGTTGGGGTGGAGGTTGAGGCTTCAACTCCAGATCTAGCCACTAAAATTGATGGACCTACATAATCAATTGAAATAATTGGTTAGTTTCAAAGGATAACAATAGTTTATTGGTTGTCTTGAAAATTAATTACAGTCGCTGATATTGTTATCCCTTACCCAACGGTAGATCAGCAACATGATAAGGCTCCTCCCCATCTTTTCTAGCTTCAACATGATTTTCAGGATGAATTTTAGGAAGCTCTTCCAGGTTCAACTCCACTTGAGCTAGTGTCACTGCAATGGTAGGGTTGTCCATACCCCCTTCATGCATTGGAAGTTCCACAGGTTGCTCAGATAGAACTGTGAATTTGAACCAATCATGGTCATAGATGTAATAAGAAGTTATTTTAACAGGACGAATGATAACACTCACGTCCAAAATCCTCTAAATTTCATGGTAATTTAACTAGATCTAAAATATCTTCATAAGATGTGCCAAGTTTCATCATTTCATCTAATGATATCTCAAATTCCTGGTTAGTCTCGCCAGTGAGAGAATTTGATGTATATACTTGGTGACCCACATCCTACAGCCTCTGACCATGGACAGCTTCTTCAGTTAAAATTGCGGCATCATTTAAAGTGGCCGCCAAATTCTCTAGTTCAGGGGTTGAACCTAAAGTATCATAGAATGGAATTTAGTTGATGTTTCATTCAACATTTTATGAAGCATTATTAACTTACCAGAAGCATGTTCTTCTCTTCTTGCAGTAGCAGTAGGAGTGGTACTCGGAACAGATGCTAGTTTCTCTTCAGAAGCTGCCAAGTCAGCATGAACTTGTGATTGTTCACCAGCACCCTCCATCATACTCAAAGGAGAGTCAATCCTTTCCCTCAAAGGGGAAATTTAAGAAGCCCCTGCAATCCCAAGATGTATGAGAAATATTTTCATGGGTTAAGAATCATGACTATCTGAAGGACTTACCATTATTGATGATACGTTTAGCTGTGGACTTCCACCTTCGATGATTTTTCATGTTTTGGCTTTTTGGGAGTGTTGGAATTATCCTCTCCAAATATAGGTATTGGAGAGTGAAACAACCTTTCTAATTCCTCATCCATGGCTTTCCAGCCTAGAGATGCCTCACCCGACTCGCGAGGAGATTCATTAGCCCTGATGGCAGTACCATCAGGGCTATACTGTGGTGAAGGAACCTCAATAGTTACCTTCTTTTCAAGCTTCCAGATGAAGAAAATAATTTTCAAGAGTAACAAATATTTGACTGAAATCAAGTTGCAAAGAAAATAAGGAAAGAAACTTACATCTTTGGGAGCCATGTAATCATGCCACTCCTCTTCTCCAGAACCACCAGTCCCCTCAGTGGCGCCACGATCTATCATTTCCTTCACCTGCTTGGTGATAGGAATGGAATCGTCGATGACATATATGAGCATCTCTAGCTCTCTGATGTAAGCCCGCACTTCATAGGGATTATCCTCAAAACAAATATCAGTAGAAGCCTGAATATTCCCTATTCTAGGGATGTGTATCCCTTTCACATAAATCCAGCTAGGCGGTTTCTTTATAGTAATATAAACTCTACCATGTCTGGACAACCTCTGGTCATAAATATCCAGCATGTGTACCAGAAGGCTGCGAGGAGGGTCCTAAAATCTTGGACTTCATCTTCTTCCCAGCTCCTGGAACTACAGATAGAGTATAAGAAAATGAAATTTGTAGCTTTATAAAGTAATGATGATTAAATTACCCCAATGAAGTAACTCACTAGGAGTTTATGGAGTTGGTCTATTGATTCTGACAGGAGGATTATATCTGGCACGAGGCCGCTTTACCGCATGTTTTCCCTCATCATCCCCATATTGGGAATCTGGTGATTCATCCCCAGGTGAGGAACCTAGTGAATTAGCTCCAGGTGGGGAAGCATCACCTTCCCGATGAAGAGTTTCTTTCTCTACAGTTCTTTTCTTTTTCCCCACCTGATAAACCAGACGATTCAACACCCCTCCAGGGTAAGATGCTATCCAGTTCTCAGCATACCATGTACTCAAGTTACTCGCCACTTTATCAACTAGTAGATAAAACACTACCCTGGTCTTCTCTATATATTTCAGAAACCATAGTTTTTGGGCAACCATCAGATGCTGCTCTGACCTAACATGCACAGGAGGGGCTACAATAATCTGCTGCAGGCACTTGAATTGGCGTGCAAATCTGTATGGAGCATAGGCCTTGCATATAATCTCTTCATCAATCCTGGTGGCTAGTACACCATCTCTGCAAGCCAGCATGTATGACATAAATTCCAGGCTGGCTATTCCATCATCAAAAAACCGCCCGGTTGGAGGGTTTTTATAAGGATAGAAATTGAATTCCTTGTACATGCTCAGCCTCACCTTCATATCATAGATGTTGAGGGCTAACAGAGCAACTCTATAAAATTCCGGCACTAATGGTCTGAAAGAGATTCCAGGAACCTGTACTCCGTTCTTTACATTATATGTCCTGAAATGAGTGGCGATACATCCCCACAAAACATGGAATTGTACCACTATTCTCAAAGGAGACTTACCCATAAATACATAGAGTAAACTTATGTAAATATTCTCCAAAATGGGGGTGGCCAAGAGAACCATTTTCTTCTCATCCAACTTGTCCGCCACAATGAAGGTCCCTAGATAGACGCCTCCCTTCGAATCCCTGATTGGAAAATGATAAACAATGAGCCACAAGGCTAATAATCCCACCAGATGGGTCTTTTTTGGGATTCTCTGATCCACTCCATACCCCCTCTTATCAAATTCTCCTGCTTCTAGAGTCGACCAGAATGTGTCAGGAGCACCCCTCTTCTCTATTTTGGGGAAAACAGTAGGACGAGTACAAGTTGGCCACTCCCCCTTCTTCCTGGTAAGAATCATATCCATCTACTCCTCTGGATGAATATCCTTTCTGGAATGAGTTTTAGAGGTCTTGGAATTCTTGAGCTCGTAGAAGATTTTCAATAATTCTCGAGCCAAAGCCAGAGTCTTCTCCAAATCATTCCAAATCACCTTGTGAGGGGATGAATTCCTCATACATGTCACCCAAAATTGGAGCCCCTGAGATCTTGTAGACATACCACAAACTGATACCAACTTCTCCATGATTCAATTGGAAGGAATTAGTTTCTGGGCTCCATCGGCTGATTAGCTCCGACACAAACTCATCATTTCTGTAGACATATGTCTGCCCATCCCAGGCAGCTTCATATATTGAAGCTCCTTTCAAATCCTCGACCAACTCTACATAGGTTTGTCACACCCAGTGTACCCACATCCAAGTTGGCTTCACACCTCCTCCAGGACAGAATTCCCAACTCTTCTTCCAGCCTTTGGATTGATCCATCTGGGAATTTCGGAAGATTTAAGGATAACAATGTGCTTGCAACTCAGGCATGTGAGGATTCAGATATGGTGCACAAGGGATATGATTAATCATATAGGCCTTCTCCATTGTTCCAATGTTAACAAATTCACCTCCACTAGAGATATTGGGTGAAGAAAAATTGGTGTAATTCGGAAACCAAGAATGCGGGAGATAGTTCTTTGACTCTGGAATGTTGACATCTTGCAAATGACCATGCCCATACAGAGGCAAGTAGATGCTCTGTGGAAAGTTAAGATGATACTTCTTCAAGTACTTGGCCAAATATGGAAGAGTGATGTCGTAGATATCATAATAATCAAGGACAACAATGTTCATCATATCATAAATTCACTTTCTCTACAGTTCATCAGTTGTTCTAATTCTTCTAGGAGCCATTGAATCTTCACAAAGGTCGATTAAATTAACTCTTAAGTAAGTTAATTTTTCCTAAAATTTGTGAAGAAAGTCAAAAAAATGGCTAAGGAATTAAGGCGCGCAAGTCCAAAGTTGGCGTGCAGGTGTAACTGTGTTGCGCAAGTTTTGGCGCGCAGGTATCACCATGTAGGTCAAAATACCTCTATAGCAACGCGACACAAAAAAGAAGCAATGAAACCACTATAAATCGGCAACCTGCATGACAAAAGCAACCTGCCCGGAGAGAGCGGAATGTTTTGAGAGCCGGGTGATTTTCACGAGAATGAGGCACATATTTATAGACCAGGCCGCACCCTTGTGCGCTGAATCCTGCAAGCCTCTCACCTGCATGCCGATTTATGCGTGCTCAGAACATGCGCACCGCCCTTCCTTGGTTTTATTCTTTACCTCAGAGTCACATCCTCATTCCTTTCAGATCCAAATCTGAGGGGGGAGGGGGACTTTTGTTGACTCTCCTTTCCTTTACAGAGTCTAACAACTTAAAAAGAGGAATATCTTAGCTTAAAAAGATTCATCCTTTAAAGAAACATCAAAAATTGACAAAGGCATGAAGAAGGATTTGGTCAAAGATGGGCCACGCAGGTTTCATCATGGTCGCACAGGTATACCTACACACCACATGTTGAGCGTGCAGATGACCTGCATGCCCTATTTGATTTTCACCTGGGGTCTTCAGCAGCCTATAAATACTCCTTGTGGGCCCCCCATTTTGAGGAAAAAAATTTCCAAAATCCAGATTTAAGCTCTCGGCACCCTAGTCTCTTCCGGAAGTCTTTCAAACACTTATAAGGTAATTTCTTACCTATAATAGAAGATCTAAATTGGGGAAACAAGGACTAAGTCTTGAAATTAATCAACACTTGTGCACCTAAGTGTCTAACCCTTACAAGAAATGAAGTCACTTACATGCCACTTTATCCCTTCACCAGAACCTACATGCCAATCTTTTGGAATCCCCTAGGTATACTACTAAGGGCTTGAGCCAAGTCTCGCCCCAGTTTTTCCCTTTGGGTCAACCGTCATGCAAATACACCTATGCAGCGCAGGTATACCTGTGCACCCAGTACCTGTGCGCCCAAACAAGACCTACGCGCCTACCTCTTTTTGGGTACCCCTTTTACTTATTCACCTCTCTTATTCAAATTCACATCTCCTCTTTAAGATTTATCCTTAAGAACCCTCTTCAAATCCATTTATGGCATGATTCCTTGGTTGGTTTCCTTATCTAAAATGAATTTTGCGGAACATCTCCCAAAAACTAGTGATTTACATATATTTATGTCACTAAGGTTAGAGATTTCATTCATTCAACCCCATCCTTTAAGATGGGAGGATCTTTAACCTAGGCCTCCTTTTTAGGAGTAATCCCCAATCCATGTTCTCTTAACCTGGGCATCCTCCTTCAGAGTAAGCCCTAAGTCCCCTATTCATGGGCTTATTTTTCAGGAATAAGCCCCAGGATCCAAATTCCATTAAACTGGGCATCCTCTTTATGAGTAAGCCCCAATCATAATTCCCATTAACTTGGGCCTCCTTCTCAGGAATAAGCCCCAGTTCTCAAGTCCCTTTAACCTAGGCCTCCTTCTTAGGAATAAGCCCCAGTCATAATTTCTCTTAACCAGTCTTAATTTATTTTGATTTTGGCTTCCTTCTCAGGAGTAATACCCAATCATAAGTTCCCTCTATTTTGGGCATCCTTATCACGAGTAAGCCCTAAGTTAAGTATCTAAATCTCTATAATGCACATATACCTTTATTGACCTTGTTCCCGAGTTTCTTCCCTGAAGTAAATCCCAATCTTAATCTATTTGGGCAGTCATACATACATAAGCCCCATACCATTTCTTATGATGGCATATTTCAAGGCACAATTGTTAGGTTTTACCCAAACCTCTTGTTTCTCACTCCGATCATTACTCATGTGAGCATAGAGCGTAAAAGTAATTATGAAATATTTCTTTGAGCCATCAATCATACATAAACCTCATACTTCTTCACTCAAACTACGTGGGTTTTGATTCCTTTTCTAAAAAAAGGATACGTAGGTAGCCCATCTGTGGGTATGATCCCAACTCTGAAATAATCTATGTCCTTCTAAATGACGATAAACTTCAAGTGCCCCACTGAGTGGCTTTAAAACCAGTATGGTTATCATAATGACCAAGCGATTTCTATATAATTTTTTGAAGGATACCATTGACTATGAATCTCTAACAAATACAGATGATTCTATATCGATGAAGAATCTTGAATATATAAAAAAGATTCTCTAAATCTCCTAAATATCAATCATTGATTGTTAGATCTAAAGTAAATCTCATTTTCATACTTGGTAATTTAATAAGGATTCATGAATATAACTTAAATCTATAAAGAGAGTCACAGAGTAGAAAATAACCCCCCCCCCAAAAAGCTGTGATGAGTCCGAACTCCAATCCTCTCAACCAATGCAAATTCTTAAGCCTCATTGGTTCACAACTAATGATCACCTACCTTTGGAAAGTAGGTCTAAATGGATATAGAATCATTGGATGTTTCCAGTTCTATGAACAAACCCGTTAGAAATTGATTGGAATGATGGAACCTTAAACCCATGAGGTCATCCCCATTTCTAGAGGGAAACAGTGACCAACTGGGCATGGGGTGACTGTGGGCAGCTTCAAGAACTAGGACATTGCAAAGTGGTATCAGAGGGTCTCTTTTCTTCTTGACATACTGTTTGTAGCCTATATCTATGGATATGAAGGAATCAGTACTTGGTAATAATTTTTTCCTAGGATTATCTTACCCAGGTACAAGGAAAAGCCAATTTACATCGTATATTGGGATTATTCTTGGTTTTCAATTTTACAGTTGATTTGATTTCACCATTGGGTGATTTAAATGTATTGGGATGTTATCATTGATGTTTTTGGGGTTCTATTTCTGTTGCAACCCGATGAGATGAGGGTATTCCATCTCATGAATCATATATGCACTTGCTAGAGATCACCTGTCATGCATTATTGTCATGCCATTTAGGGTGCTTTGGTGATTTCATGTTATTGTGATAGATTTTGTGCTAGATATTCATGTTGTTGTAATAGATTCATTGATAGAATACTCGATTTTGATAATGTATTGGTTTGTGGAAGGTTTTGTTTGAATCAATGCCAAACTTTGGTTCTTGAGGTGTTATGGGACCTCATGGACTAGAATTTGGTGGATCATTTCTCTATTATGTTTATATATAACATGTATAAGATTCCAAACATTGATTCACAGTGAGTATGGGCCTTCACAGATCGAAATTTGGAACTTTAATGTTCATTTCAATGTTTTTCTATGTTTTAGAGTATTTTATGAGGCTTACTATCTGTAATATCCCAAAATACATGACATGTAATGATAAATACACACCATGCATCCTTCTATTCAAGAAGGAACTATTTTTATTAAGTACACACCATGTACTATATGTACATGCTGTGTAGTCTCTATCCATGTCACTGGATGTGTGGCCAAAGACATGTGGTTATGAAATCTATGGTGGAACACTCCATGTTCTTTATGTATACGTCATGTTGTGAAGACAATGTGTCCACCCATGTGACTAACGACACAGATGGATAAAACTTAAGTTATACATGTCGTGTAAAGCTTTAATAGTTCGTGTAGTGTAACCCATGTATTTTACCATGTAGCGAACAACACGCGTCAGTGCAATCATTCTAGTACATGTCATGTCTATCATAATCACGCTATGTAGAGTCATCCATGTAACTAACAACACGGGTCAGTGAAATCCTTCTAGTACACATTGTGTCTGGCACTAACACGCCATGTAGTCTTGTTCAAGGGTAACCGTATGGCCTAGAAGTGTAGTAGAACTCAAACAGGGAAAGAGGATTCCAGTACACGCCATTTTTTAGGGCAACACGCTATGTGTTTGGTGTGTTACATGATGTGAATTTGAAAAAGTACATTCCCATGTGAAGGGTTAAGGGAACACGTTGTGTATCCATGTTTTAAAAAACTTGAACGCTTTCTTTCTCTTATTCCCTTCTTACACATATATGTTTTAGTCCCTGTTAATATTGGTCTAAGGTGTGTGATGGACCATGTAGATTCATGCCACCAATACATCCTCTGGTTTTCTGCCAAGTATAGGGCAGTGATCAGACCCCATATATGGATGATCAGGGACTACTAGTAGATCCTCATATTGTTCTAGTCTTGGAACAAGTCGTCATTCTGGACACAAGTGCTGACACACAGTTCTGAGAGGGATTTATGAGGATCCTGAAGACCTGTTGTGGGGTACCACATCTTTCACCTTCAATGATAGAGTTGACGTGGGTTTTCCAGTAGTAGCATCATCCCACATTAATAGGGGAAAGAGGACCTTAGGCAACAGAGTCATGGTTAGAATCCATGCTTTCTATCTTCGAGCATCTAGAGATGCCTCCAGAGAGGAGGGTGAAGCTCGCTACATATATGCTTTTGGATTCTACCAAGAGATGGTGGTATTTGATCTCATAGGCGGGATTCCAATAGGTTATGTCATGTGATGAGTTTCAGTGTTCCTTATTTGACTAATTCTACCTAGAGACATTGAGGGATGATCGAGCCTGAGAGTTCATGATTATGGAGCTGGGTACTCTTTCAGTTATGGAGTATTCTTCTCTCTTCACATAGCTACAATGCTTCACGACTATTCTTGGAGGTGATGAGTTATTTCTATCATGGAAGTTTTAGGATGGTCTCTGGTATGACATATGATATCAAGTGAACATATTCAAGTTGACTTACATCACATCTATAATCAACCAGGAACTCATAACGGAGCGTAATCTAAGGGATTCTAGAGCTGTGATCTAGGACAGTTCAACATCTAGAGTTAGTATACCTCGTATTAATAGTAGGAATCACTGCAGAGAGTTTAGGCATAGGGATCCAAGGAGGCAGAACACTTCTTCTGGTATCTAGGTGGTGTGATACTAGTGCTGGAAGAGCAGGAAATCTAGTCCACATTGCTCGAGAGACACAGTGGAGTGCCGATAATGAGTCAAGATGGGAAATATTTACTGTTTCTGATAATTTTTCTCACCAGCAGTTGGTGACAGGGGTTCTTCTTTAACTCCTCATTCAGGAGTCACACCACTAGTTTCTCATCAGTCAGGGAACTGGATCTCTCCCATCAGTTCAAGACGAGGTGGAGGTTGTAGTCATGGTAGCCAGTCTCCAGGCCTTCAGTGAAAATAGGGTGGATCTGCTCAGGGTGGTCAGACTGGGCCATAGGGCCACGGTGCAGATCCGACTTTTGTAGTGGAGCAGACCCAACAGGAGCATGATCCTGGACCCTCTACAATTCTAGGTAAGATACTAGTTTCCTCAGTTTTAGCATCTTCTCTTTTCAATACAGGGGCTTCCCATAACATTATATCTGTCGCTGTTGTGGAGAGCCTTGGGCTCTATGTCTTTTCTTCTGCTGATATCTTGACATTAGACACTCCATTGGGGACTAGAATGACTAGAGTACATCTGTACATGGAGTTCCCTCTAGAGGTTTGTGGGTGTCATTTTTTTGGGACCTCTATGTCCTAAAGATGGCAGGCTATGATTTCATTCTTAGAATGGTCTGGTTAGTTCCCTTTTAGGTAGTTGTCAATTTATATCATCATAGGGTGAGTTTCACATCACCATAGGGCAGATCATTTGTTCATGAGGCTGAATGGGATGTATAGGTGAACAGAGAAGGACCCGAGCATCATGGGTTGGGAGGTGTTATAGCCTAGATTTCTAGTCTATATCTGGATGACCAGGGGACACCACTGATATACTTTCATCCAGTGGTAGATCATTTTAGGGATGACTTTCTAGAGGACTTTTCAGGTTTTCCTCTGGAGTGAGTGGTGGAATTTTCAATTGAACTTGTTCCAGGAGTGGCACCGGTGTCTATTCCTCCTTATAGGATGACTACAACATAGTTTTAGTTACTCAAGAAGTAGTTGGAGGAGTTGCAGGAAAAGGGTTTCATCTGACCCAATACATCTCCTTGGGGTTTTTCTGTCCTGTTTGTGAATAATATGGGTAGTACCCTCAGAATTTTTGTGGATTATCAAAAGTTGATCCAGTTGATAGTTAAGAACTAATATCCCTTTCCAAGTATTGATGATATCTTTTATCAACTTCAAGGAGCCCAAGTGTTCTTGATGATTGACTTGAGATCCAGTTACCATCTGTTGAATTTTAGACCATTAGATATACTTATTACAGCATTTGGGAGAAGGTATGGTCTATATGAGTATGTGGTTATGCCGTTCAATCACATGAACATGCCTGCAGTATTCATAGTGCTGATGAAAAGAGTGTTCCATCCATACTTGGATTATTTCATGGCAGTCTTCGTGGATGATATCTTGGTGTACTCTCACACTCGACAAAACCATGCTACCCATCTTGAGATCATTTTGAGTACATTTAGAGAGCATCATTAACATTCTAATCTCTCAAAATTCCACTTTTGGATGAACCAGATTCACTTCATAGGTCATGTTATCTCAGAGACAGGAGTATCTGTAGACATAGATAGAGTGAGAGAAGTAGTTTCCTAGGAGAATCCTAAGAATGTCTTTGAGGTACGAAGTTTTCTAGGGCTTGCTGGTTACTACATACATTTTATATAGGACTTTACACACTTAGAAACGCCACTGACAATCCTGACAATGAAGGGTGTGAAGTACTTGTGGTCAGATTCTTGTGATCCATCATTTAAAAAGCTAAAAGGGAGGTTTACTTCAACACTATTAGTAGTTTTTATAGAGTAGATAATGATCTATAATATGTACTATGATGCCTCAGGTATCGGTATGGGAGCAATGCTTATGCAGGGAGAAGGATTCATTGCGTACAGGTCTCAGCAGTTGAGGCCACATGAGAGGAACTGCCTAACGCACGATCTCAAGCTGGCTTCTGTTTATCATGATTTACGCTATAGGAGGCATTATATTACAGGAGAGAATTTTTTGGTTTAAACCAACCATAATAGTCTCAAGTATGTCTTCAATCAGCACAATCTAAATTTGAGACAGTGAAGGTGGGTTGCGTAACTTTAGTATATTTGACTTTGAGCTTGCCTACATTCTTGGGAAGGGTAACACAGCGGCTAATGTGTTGAGCAGGAGGACATAGACACAGGAAGTTTAGGAGGCCAGTAGTGAGTGGAAGCTTATGAATATATTCTCTAAGATGCATTTGGATGTGCACGGTAGTCTCGGGTAGGCATTTCTTTCTTTTGTGGTTGTTACCAATACTCTACATGATTTAGTGCGAATGAGGCAGGTATCAGATTCAGAAGGCCTAGTCCTACGGGAGAGTGTGTCAGGAGAGGACCCTATTCCTAGATAGATATTAGGTGAGGATGAGATCTTGAATTTTCATGGATACATGTGGGTTCCAATAGACATACGTAAGGAGATGATGAGATACTTTCATTCATCATGTTGGGCAGTTTATCCTGGTGTCATGAAGATGTATCGTGATCTACACCATTAGTATTGTTAGATAGGTATGAATAGAGATGTTTCTGGGTTTTTCATGAGATGTTCCACCTATCAGCTAGTGAACGTAGAGAATCAGCGACTAGTAGGGCTTTTTCAGTAGTTACCCATTCCTGAGATGAAGTGGAACGATGTTGCGAAGGACTTCGTGACGATTTTACCAAGGTCGCCTTAAGGGAATGATAAAGTATGGTTTGTCATTAACAGACTCACAAAGGTTTCTCACTTCTTGCCGATCAAGGATACTTTCAGTGTAAATGAGCTTGGAATGATGCATATTTGAGTGATTGAACATTTATATGGGGTTTCACACTCCATTGTTTCAGATAGAGACACATGTTTTACTTCTTGGGTCTGGAAGGGAGTACAGAGGGCTTTGGGAACACTGGTACTTCTGATTACAGCTTACCAGCCCTAGAAGGATGGCCAGTCGGAGTGTACGATTCAGGTGCTTGAGGACATGCTTCGAGCATGCATCCTAGATTTTGAAGGTTCTTAGGAGAACCACTTACATCCTATGGAGTTTTCCTTCAATAATAGTTTTCAACCAACTATTCAGATGGAACCATTTGAGGCTTTGTACGATAGGCCATGCCCATCACCCCTATACTAGCTAGAGGCATGAGAGGAAGCTATGTTAGCACATCGTCTTGTCTATGAGACCACAGAGAAGATAGAGTTGATTCGGAAGAGGATGGCTACTGTACAATCACGGTAGAAGTCTTATGTTGATCGACAAAGATGACCTCTAGAGTTCGAGGTCATAGATCAGGTTTTCCTGTGTGTGACACTAAGGTTGGGACATAGGAGGATAAGGAGTCAGGGAAAGCTTTCACCAAGGTACATCAGACCGTTTGAGGTGTTGGAGATAGTCAGGTCATTTTCCTATTGGTTGAAATTACCTTAGAGGTACCGAGAAATGCATGATGTCTTCCACGTTTCTCATCTTTGACGTTAATTCTCAAACCTGTCTCATATTTTCTAACCCGAGGAGGTTGATCTCGAGGTGGATGCTTCATTTGAGGAGAATCCTATCTGGATTGTTGATCGATGTGAGAAGATTCTCCATGACCAGCCTATTCCTTTGGTACAAGTGCTATGGAAGCACGAGAGAGTACATAATGATACCTAGGAGAGGGAGGCTGATATTCTATCACAGTGGCTGTAGTTGTTTGAGGATTCTTCTTCAATGTCGCCTTGCTAGGGAAATTCTGGGACGAATTTCTTTAAGGGGAAAAGTTTGTAAAAACCCGGATCTTCTTTTCAGGTATGTTTTACTTTCCTACTGATTTTTGCGAAATAGAAGAGTTTCTTGGAATTTTAGGAGTTCATGGTGTGCCCTTTAAGTACACACCATGTAATCAGTTGTGACGGGTGACCGTGTACTGTCTAGGTAATGGCTGAGAGCATGGTCGTGTGTGTGACCTAGAGACCGCCTAAAGTGGAGTCTGAAAAAGGAAAGTACATGCCCTGTACTTTTAAAGAACACACCGTGTACATTCCTTTTTTTCATCAATCAGACTGGGGTTGCATCTGATGGGAAATAAACACTTCTTCTTGATCGATTTCATCTAGGAGTATCCGTACAGCAGTAGATCTTTGTCGAGCCTCCAACTCGTTGTCTGTTCTCCAATCCAAACTCTGTCAGTTGCATTGGAATCGCATCGGTGAGTTCTTCCTACTTCTAAAACCTCATTTCCTGATTTCATCTCTTTCATGAGATATACTCGGTTGAATGTTTTTACCATTTTTGTAGATTAATGGAGTTCTAGGGAGATTCAAGTCCTGAGGTTCATGTATTTCAATCTCACGATGACGATGTAGGTGGTTTGTTCCTTTCCATAGATAGTCTTTGTCTTTTATGCGCAAAAGATCCCAATACCCTTGTTCATGGTATTGCATGTTTATGGGTGTTATCCCTATTATTTCCTGTTATTACATGTTTTTTTGGATAGAGGTTAATTTTTTATGAATATTTTTAATCTTTCCATACGATGGAGGTTTTACCCATGTTTTCTTGTTTTGACTATTTGGTCTACCTTGTCTGTTAGGTTGCATTGTTTTCCATTCCTAGTATTGTTAGGATGAAGTGATTATTATTTGACATGATATGATATACTTATGTTGTTTATCCAAGTAGTTCTTGAGGTTCACTTTGGCTTCCATGTATCATTGTGCATGATTTAATTACACAGGGCTATGGGATCCTGGTGTAGTAGACCATAGAGAGAATTGACGTTGAAGGCTTCTCCAAAGTGTCTGTTTACTTTTTCATTGCATGACTATAGGGGGAATGGACATAAGTTCTCCCTCAGAGTGTCTTTAGTTTCCCCAATACGGTCCACTGGGTGATTTGGAAGTTGAGTGCTTCCTCAGAGTGCCTATTAGTAACCGATATGAGACCAGAGGGGGAATTGATGGTGAGTTATTCCTTAGAGTGTCTTTGATAAAGTTGAACAAGAGGGGATAAACTGTGTGTACTTCCAAGAGGGTTTCTTGTTTTTGTTTGGTTATACCAGAGGGGTTAGGCTAAGGGTACTTTTGAGAGGGTTACCTACTTTTGATTAGTTATTAAATTGATATTTGAAAAATAATGCAATTGAATTTTAGGATTGTTACTATGCATACTTCCTTGTTTACTACTTCATTTTGTTTATTTCCTACCATATATATTTGGTGACTGTTAGGCACATATCTTTGGGTAGTTGCCTACTTGGATTAGTCTCACAATCTGTTTGGGTCATGATTTTCTTCCCAAACAAATTATATTACTCAAGGTACAGATAAGGGAAAGTTCCCTTCTACTTCAAGTACTTGATTATTGTAGAGTTGGGGAGAATGTTTCCAAGTTGAGGCTTGTGATGCTGTGGAGCTATTTACTTCCTTTTATTTAGTACTGTATTATAGAATTGTGATTTTTTTGGATTCTTTCCTAGATATATGTATCATGCATCATTTATATATGTGTTATCTAGTTGTTTATTACTTTGACAGTTTCCTTATTGCATGTTTTAATGCTTCTGCTATTGTTATATGTTTTACATCCGTTGTGTCACTCTACCAATGGAGGCATAGATTCCCTAGTATCACACCCAAGTTCCTCGCTGATAGTCAGTAGACTCTGGCATTTGGGGAAATGCCCTTGGGTCCATTTGACCAACCGGGCATGGGGCACCTCTGGGTGGCTTTAGGAACCAAGATGTTATAGGTTATTATATAATCATGTATTAATAATAATTTATTGATTTACAGGAAAAATAAAATAAAACGGTCGGTTAGGGATGTTACCTCTTCTTTATACAACTTGTTTTTTTTTTCACTAAATGGATTATTAGGTTGTATTTATTACCATAATAATGAATCTATGATAAGAGGAGGGAAGTAAGGAAGTTATTTTCGTAGGTATTGTCTAAAATAATGGGTTTTGGAAGTGTGAATGGGAGATGATAGGTGGTGTCCTTTTATAAGTGAGGTGGGTGTCACACTTGTAAATTTTGAAAAATGAAAAAGTGTACCCACATTTTTCAAATACCAAATGGTTTCCAAATGTTCCATTATAAAAATTATTATATATAAGGTATAAATGGTTCTATACAATTGATTTCGGATAATTTCTTCTTCATTTTAACACATATCTTCTTAGGTTAACCCCTCAATAAACCCATTTTCACCTTAACCATGATAAATAATATTTACAGTTTTTACAATTCATTATTGTAAAAAATTAATTTGAACATATTATATAATTTAAATTTTTATTATTCCAAATATGAGATCCATTTTCTTAAATTCCATTCACACAAGTGGCCAAATTTAATTTCAAATTAATCCCTCAGACACGATGAGAAAGCAGATTATGAAAGTAAAAATGTTCAAATGTTTTTGAAGATTTTATATCAAATTTCAATATAAAATGATTAATATAACATAAAATTAATTAATAGATATAAAATTTTACTATTTTTTCTCTTAAAACCTTCTTTAAATAATTTTTATGTTTTTAAATAATTTAAAAAAATTATAATATTTAATAAAAACCCATATTTTTAACTATTCATCAAAATGTTTATATTCACAAAAAATTATCCAAAATTCATCAGAATATATTTGTGAAATTATGAATTAAAAAATAACTTCTTTTAAATATATTTTCTAAAAGTTCCAAAATTTAGTTTTAATATAAGTGAGTAAAAGATGGGAAATGTTTTAATAAAAATTTTGTTTTTAGTGTAAAATTGAATTTATTCTTATATGTTTTCTATAAAATCCATAAGATGAATAAAAAAATAAATTTAAAATGAATAAATTTAATTAAAATAATTCGCCATATTTTTTTTAAATTATTTATGTAAAACACATTTGTGTGGATAAAAATAGTTTTTCTGAAAAACATTTCAATTATTTTCAAATAGTTTTTATTTCCATTAATAAATAATTTGTCAAAAAAATATTTAATTATATATATTTTTTTATACAATATATTTTCGTAATTTATTTGATCGTACTCAAACCAACTATTACATTGGCTAAGTGATAATTATCATATTAAATATTAATATTTTAATAACAAGTTATGTTTCATTTAAACTTGGTGTTATATGTAACACAAGTTTAACTCTATATTTTTATAGTGAAAACATAACATAGTGTTGTGAATAGTGAAAAATATTTAAAAGACTAAATTTATTTGAAAATAATATTTCAAAAAATCTTAGGGTGTTACAATAACTGAGTCTAGCATGTGTTTCATAGATCTGGATCATATGTAAGGTATGAGGATTTGTGTTGTGTTCACAACTAGGACTATTCTGGTGTCAATATATATCTCATTAGGTTAAAAATCAATCTAGAAGTTGTTTTAGAGAGATTTATTAGATACTTCTACTCCGTATTTGGGGAGGGGGATTTTGTTTTAGAATATGGGTTCATGAATGAAATAATAACCCACACTGGAATCTCCCATGTGAAACTGGATTATGCATGGGAGAGTGGGGGAATATATATTTTTTTTCTTTGGTTGGACCAGGATGTGGGATCCATAAATCATAAAAAATTTCATTTGATCAAGAATGTATAAAACTTTAGTTCCATGATGAAGGAATCCTTACGTAGGGTTTAACCACACAAAAGAAGGGGGAATATTTTTATATTATAGCTGGACCTAGGATTTGAGATTTTAGTGTCACTACATATCATGTGTTAATAGTAATCAAGCAAAATGTAGTTCTAAGATATATTCCCCCCACTAATGAAACTCTTGTTTAGGGCGGGGGAATTTCTATCATATTTTGGTTAGACCAAGATGTTGTATCCGAGTGTCACTACATTACTCATTTGGATGATAATCAAGCGATATATAGTTTAGAGATATAGGCAGGGTAATGTACCAACATCGATAATAGAGGTTCTCTCAATCGGGGGCCAAAGTAATGGAAATTTTAACATCATATGAAAGGGACATAAACCTAATAGTTTAGGGTCATTCAAAAAGAATGTAGGTTACCCTATTAGAAGAGTATGTATAAAGTCTTCAATTGTTCAAATGCCTAGGGAATGATGTAGAAACAGTTTATGGTCATGATTCTTGAACCATGAAGAGACATGACCATGTGAGTAGGCCCCTTATCATGTTCCATAAGCCCACAAGAGCTGTTATTAGTGTGAGAAATAAGGAATGTTGATGGTTTCTTTTATCACATTGAGGTTATTCATATATAGATATTAATGTGAGAGGATATAACAAATAATTAGAGAAGGAATCTAATGAAAATGAATGACAAGGAGTCAAAAATAGTGAAGAAATTCTTCCCCAAGTTTGGAATTCTAGGATGGGTTTGATAAATAAGGTCTGGGGATCACTAGGTATCTAATTAGGATGAGAATCAATCTATATGCAACTCTAGAGAGAAGATTTCATGTATTGATATGGATCGTTTATGGGGAATGAGGAAGCATTTTGTTTTGTTTTGTGGATAGATCAGGATATGGGACCAAGATGCCACTATGTATGTTGTCAAAGTAATAATGCGACCACACATAGTTTTGAGAATCTGATGTAGTTTAGTATCATGCGGTAAAGAAAAATGCTATCATGTATTTTTGGGTCATATAACTAACCATATGTCATTAATCACAAGAAATATTTCTTATGAAATCTGGAATTTCTATGTGTATAGTTTGATCACTTTCCAAGGTGATAAAAAAATATAGTACATTGGAATAGACCTTATGGTTGGAAATAGGTCCATCCTATTTTGGTTCAATCTTTAGAGGTTTCTTCTCATGAATCATTAGGGTTTTGAGGACCAATACAAGCTCCCCTGAAAATAATGAATGAAGGAAAACTTTCTTGTAGAAATCCTATGCTATCTAGTTTTTCTAAACCTATAAATGGAACCTTTTTATGAATTAAATACAATCATATCTTATTGAAAAAAACTAAATATTCAATCCTCATGATTTGTTGAGAAATATTTTTTCCTGACTGATGGGTGACAAAATCACCAACATGAAATTATTGCATAATAATGATAGTCACTTCTCTATCAATGAATTTGTGGAGGATCCTACTAAATCCTATTATATATAGGACCTTATGGTGGCCTGAGTTTTCATAGAGGGTAACGTTAATCTCCCACCATCATAAATTCTCTTTTCTAGTTATTTCAAGTAGAGGAATCCCACTTTAGAGATATTCTAGGTTGACAGTCATCCATCCATTTATAATATTATCAGGTTTAGAGGTATAATTAACCTCATTGATCTCTTCCATGTTACTATAAAATAAATGACGATACCATTCTACGATGCACAATGCTGATGGATTTTTTTCCCTTCCTAGATCTACTAAAGTTGTAGCTACAAATGGAAGTGTTTCTACCTAATCATTCTGTGATTATGGGAAGTGATTCAATGTTGGTTCTAAGGTATATTCTTCCAATAATCCATATAAAATGTTAGAAACATGGATTATATCTTCATTACCATTGGCATGAATACTATTGACCTATTTGATTACCAACATTGAATCCCATTTAACTTTTAGGTTATTACCAGTACGTGTAGTTTTAATTATAATCCCATACTGATTTCATTATATTATTCATCGTTATTGGTGTATCCTTTTGATATCATAAAGAAGTAAGGTATAAAAAACATTACTTGAGATATCTGAAGGACTCCCATACATAATTTATTCATCTTGTAGTCTTTCATAATTTTTCCTATTGGGATCTTGGACGTTCCATGATAATACATCTCCCATGTCTTTGGGGAGACATGGAAAGAGGGGATTGCTTCATCTAGAAACTCAGTATTTGATGGAATGGTTTCCATAAACAGATGCTTCATAAAAATAATATTCCAAAGCTTGAACTTTAACCTCTTTCTATGGTATGAAATGAGTGTAACAAAATTTCAGTATGGAATCTCTCCATACCAAAATTGGATTTAACGTGGTATAGTTGAGGATATATTTGAGATAGTCATTATGGAAGTCCAAATAGACCTCATGGTGATGTAAGTAATTCCTTTGTTTTTCAACTACAGAGATCAATTCCAAACATTTTCTTATCAATATCAGATTAATGTGTCTTAGTATCAGTGATTGTATAACGCAATAATGGAGATTGTTTTCATTCCTAGTGCACTATTTTGTAAAATAAAATAACACAGTGATCTCTTTAAATATGTCACATATAAAATCAGAATATATCCATCAATAGGTGGAATCATCATTGGTGGGATCATAATATACATTTTGAGATTGCTGAATACTTATTAACATTCATCGGTACACTGATATGTGATCCCCTATTTTACTAGCTTGGTGAATGGTAAACACTTGCATACAAGGGTTTCTAAAAAGTGAAAAATTGAGGCATAGTTTTACTTTATTCTTCTCAAATCATTGAGTTTTTACAGAGTCTACATGTTTATGATAGCCGTTTTCTTTTCAATATCAATCTCTATTACATGATAGCATACTACAAAGATAAGAAACATTCCTAAGGTAACACTGTAAGCACATTTTAAGGGGTTTATTTTTTGGTTTTGTTTTTTAAACATGTTGAATATCGTATCAATATCATCATGATGATATGAACACTGATGATATTTCATAACCATGTCATTGATGTAGCACTCAAATAATTTACTTAGAAAGTTCTTTAATATATGATGCATGAAACAATGGTATGAGATTCTCGTATCCTTTAGATTTAAGGGCACAATCCGATAACAATATAATACTTGGGGTGCCCAAATGTTATTGAATTATTCATCTCTAATGTCCATTCAGATTTAGTTATATCCTAATTAGGTATACATAAAAGATATATATTTCTAACCATCTCTGACATTAATCAAAGGTTCTACAATCAAAACTGGGAAGTTAAATTTTGGAAAGATCCCTTGAAGATCTCTGAAATCAATATAAACCCTGATCTTCCCATTCTTCTACTTTACTATAATTACATTAGATATCCATTTTGGGTAATATAATTCTTGATTGAATTTGAATTTGATGGTCCTAGAAACATCATCTTAAACCAAGACAGTTTATTCTTATGGATGCCTGATAGTAAGCCCGATGAACTTTTGGAAGAAATAGGTGATGAGTGGCTACATTGGGATCAGTGGAAGTAATTTATATTTAATTCTAGGTAAAAACATCTTGATGTTTATTTAATAATGAATTATATAAATATTTTTCTTTAATGGTCATAGCCACATTGATCAGACTAGGTCACATATCTTCCTCCATGACTAGATTTATCAGTAAGAGTTCATCAGCAGTGGGAGAGACTCCTTTCTCAAATATTGGGGGAGCATACTTGAGGAAATCTTTCTCTTCCGCTTCTTCATATTCATCATCTTTTTTCTATTCATTCAAATATTCACCATAATGGATGATCAATGAATGGGAATCGATAGGGAAAATATAAAGGATAATATTATGTGATTTCTTCTGAGGTGAAGATGTATAGATATCTTTGTTATTTAGAAGTGTCCTGACAAGTATTTTGATTTCATATGATGTTGTCATGGTATTTTTATTTTTTTGGGATACAAAAAGGGAATTTTTACCTAAAGCATCACCATTGGTAAAAAGATCAGAGGCCTTCTTATAGTAGCTGGGTTTAGATGATATCATAGATATCATTAGGGTCGACAACTACCTACCCAGTTTAGAACTGACATTCTGGGCTTGGATGGAGGGTGGTACATATTCATTTCCAAGCAAATTTAATGGATTGGTTGGGTCTATTTCTGAGGAATTTGGGTATACAACCTAAAAAAATTCATCGATCATGGTATAATTTCTTTTAATTTGATAGAATCCAACCTTAATGTATTGAGTTTCAAAAGATTTGAATGAATATTTATCACCGTGAAATTTTCCACTTTGTCTATCGAGATAATATTTGATTCATAGGTGATACAG
The DNA here is from genome assembly GCA_963277665.1 of Viscum album. Classification (NCBI taxonomy): domain Eukaryota; kingdom Viridiplantae; phylum Streptophyta; class Magnoliopsida; order Santalales; family Viscaceae; genus Viscum; species Viscum album. The sequence continues at coordinate 1,417,979,798 of OY728129.1, read as the reverse complement.
TTATGGGATCAGCACTTGTTAATGAAACCAAGTACTTCCTAGTGGGAAGTTAATGGTTGTATCCTACCTGATGCTAGGAATTTAGAGTTGGAAAATAGATCCCCAAATTGTGTTCTAATCTTAATCCAACTAAGGGGATTCTATTTACTATTGTCATATACTTGAAGTTTATTAGGGGAAGGAGATATGTCAGTGTCTTTTAATCCCAAATAGTGAAGTGTTTGGATTTGAATGATATGGTCCCCTAAGCCATTTCAATGAAAGATCGATGAATATCAGTATTTTGTAACATTCTCGACAAAAATATCATCCTGAAGATCCCTTGAACTATAGTATCATTGTCATCTTATATATAATTGATTGATACATGATATTAAAAAATATCTATATATTTTTTGTGTACCTCAGTGGTAGTGAGCATAGATTCTAACTCATAAGGTCATATTAGGGCCTCTATAAGTGATTCTCAGAGATCATTTGACATGTTAAGAGAATATGATATCGAATGTTTCAATGAATAAATGGACTACTACTTTAGGTTGTTGTCTTTTGTAGTCAATGGTCTATGTCTTCCAAGGGTCCTTTGTTCCTTTATTGGAACTTTAAAGGTTGAAGAACTTGGGGTATATGAGTCAGGTGGTTGAATAGATATTGGGGACATTTTTTTTCTAGTTTAGGATAACTAGGCTTGCCTACGAACCTAGGTTGATGATACTGTTGCATATATTCTAGTAGATATTCTATTATGATTGGTTATGAGAAACTTCTAGTGAATGTGAGTATAACTTTCGGTTCTTTCAGTGCTCATTAAGGGGCTCTTCCATGAACCTTGAATTTGTAAACAACTCTAGTTTGGACTGGGATGGTATATTGTTTATGAATAAGATCACATCTTCCCTTTTCGTTTCAGTTTATGCAGCCTTTTCCTATGGATCCTCAATTTAGAATAGAAAACTCGAGTTTATAAACTTTTTCATCATCAGAGAATGGATCAATTAATTTCATGATGTTAATAGAATTAATGATTAGTTCCTTATCTAATGAGGATTCTATCTAGTGGAATGATTATCGTGGTATCATTTTTTGGGATGGTTCCTGTGCTCTCAGAACTGGAGGAATGAAATAGGAAAGAGAAAGCACTAGATTTGTCATCTGCAAGGGATCATCCACTTATACCTAATTTCTATAATTATATCTGTACTATTTCATAGAAGGTCATATTTTGGGGTTTGTGGTGCCAATAATGTATGTTGGGTCCTGGAAAAGGAAAATGAGGGCACAAATTGTTGACATAAATATTATATGAGGATAGTATGAGATCAGTTGATCATTTTTGTGGTCATCCAATCATTGAAATTTTGAATTTTTTCGTTCTTAAATTATTTCCAATTACCTATTTCTTTTTGGGTTGTGGAAATACAATCCACTTTTGTTGGTGACTTACCCAGATTCACCTTCCTAGAGTAAACTATCTTTTACAAGTTTCCTTAAAAAAACACTCCCAGACAGTCTGTCCCAATTCATTGTGAAAGGGGAAATAATTCAGGTATTCATATAACCAACTTTACCAAACCTTCTAAGATTTTATATTTTTAGTAGCTTATTTTCCATAGTTTTTATAAAATACAATTAGGATTTCTTGTCTGGGAAGGAATAGGCTTTATTCTTCTAGTCTTCAAATTCAGAGCATTTAGGTTCTCTATTCTTATCCTAATGAGGGTATTATTGATGATGTTGTCATTCTGTAGGAGGTTACACATGAGGAGGTGTAGGTTTTGGAGTTGCGACTAGTTTTTATGTGTCCATCATGGTTTCTACTATTACTATTCTCTTTCCATATGTTGTCGTTACTGGATGAAAATTGGATATGATTTTCAAAATATAATCATCCATACTTTGTGAATCCAAAGAAAGATCCCAAAACCCCCTTAAATATTTTATAGGGATATGTTATGTTCACATCTCATCACCAAAGTTTTCAATTCATAGACTCAACAAATACTCTAGAGGAAGCCGAAAATTCAAGATGCAAGTAAAAAAAATTTCCATCACAATAAATTATGAAAGCCCCTCAATTTAACACTACCTACACTTAGAGATATCAAGTAATTGTATTCTATAAGATAGCACTGAATTGATAGAGTAATTATCATCAAATATATTTCTAACCCTTGATTGATCTTGCTGGTAGACTGGTATACTTCGTGATTTACAGTTCTTATAATGTATATACAAAAAACATGAGTTTGGACTCCAGTTTTTGTTCAATGGTTCCCAAAATGGGACCTCACCGAGACATGAAGTGTGTCAGATACTTTTCAAAATCAAATAATCCATTGAATTTTGGCAATATTGGATTCCCAATGTTTGGTGGGGGAAGAGTCATGCCTACCCATTATAGTTATAGATTCCTTTCTAGTTTTAATGGTGTATATCATCCTTCCACAACTTCTAACTGATCCTCTAGTGACCCAATATTGTTAATGAGCTTGGGAGGAATGGTCGACTAGGATGGATCCTGAATGGGTGGAGCAACAGGTTTATCCAACTGTGGTCGCCCCACTAGTAATGGAAGTGGGTAATCTATGCGGGATAGTATATGATGATATGTCTAACTAATCTATGTATATGTCCCTAGTGGTGAGAAATCCTAATATATCACCATGATGGAATCCAAGTATATTTGTTGTCAGTACCCTTTATTGAGTGGATGTTCTAACTATACACCATTTGTTGGGATGAATCCTATTTTTGAGGTATCTGGTATGATGTAACAAGATGAGGATATGATTGTAAAACATATGTATTTTGGATTTTTCATTGGAGCAGTTCCATGATCAGTTTTATAAACTATTATATATCTTCCTCACACTGAGAAAATATTTCATCAAGTGCGAGAGGTTCATCATCTTCGAGTGGATGGTGGGATACGATCACCCTACAACCTTTTTTTGTAAGGCACTTTCTAATGAGGTGGTAATAGAGAATTTAAGGGAATCTATTAGATTTTAGCTAAAATTTGGTTCCCAGTATACACTCTATCAACCATTTTCATATGGATTGTATTTTATATGGAAAAATCCTTCTCATTTTATCCTATATAATATTCATGTTCAGTATCATCCCTAAGGTTGGGGATGATGAAGTTCATCCATACAAAATACATTATAAGTGTCACATTAGGATTAGATTTATAGGAGAGATGGTTTACTTGAGAATATTTTCTAAATGATCCAATCTATTCAAGAGTGGTTGTACACCAGGTAGACTGATTTTTTTTTATGTCCACTATGGGGTTTCATTATGTCCTTCAATGAACCTTTTCGAGTCATCTACCAAAGGGTGACCTGAAGGAAATATTTTAAAAATATCATCAAAAGTATTTCGATTGAGTAATTTGGGTTATGAAATGGGAAACAATGGGAGGTTTACCCTTTTACCACTATTCATAAACAAGAAAAGACTAACCTATTTTGAGGAGGAGAATGAGGTAAAAATTCCCCCAGCTCTACGGGTTAGGGAATTTACAGTTCTACTACTCAACTTTTTAGGTCAGATTTTTTGGCCTTAAGGGGAAGGGTTTTGTTAAAAATTATTCAATCCCTATGGCTGGGGATGCTCTTATATTTCTATGAATTTTCTTCTAATCTTGTGATTATTTGTTTTAGCATGTTCTGGGTGCATCGTAGGATATGCATGTGAGATAATTTCTCTTGAATGCATTGTTTCTATTAGATAATTATCCTTCCTTGAGAAACAAGTCTATTTGACCTTCTCAAATGCATCATACCAGAGTAATTCAATGGATTTCTCTTTTTGGGGCATAAACTTCTGAGATTTTTTCATGGTCGATTCCTACTAATTATTCCATATAATGTTGGAATAGATTTATTTTAAGATTAACCTAGAAGAATTGTTATTTCCTGATGTCACTTCTAGTGGAATCTAATGGTTGGGGAGAAGAGTGAATTCAAATGCTCCATGCTCGCCCCATCCTTTGATCCAGACACCAGATGAGGCTTTTTTGATCAACAAGAATGTAATTTTTAATGCATTAATAAATCAAAATTAGAGACCCTCCCACTGCATATCCAATTTCAGGAATCATATAGTTTGAAGGATAGAAAAATAAATTTCTTCATATATTTCCTTTATAACCTTGGAATACCTTTAATATTCATCATAAGATAGTAATTTATCCCTTTGGTAAAAAAAATTCGTTCATATGTTCTCGAAAATTCCATACACACATTTTTCTTAAAACATTTATTGAATGGATTATTGAGGATTGGATAAGGGAGAAAACCTAATAGATATATTTTCTTCAGCAAATTGATTCCTCATAGGATGTTCTTCCACTTCAACTTTTATAGAGGATCCTTTACTTAATCTGAGCAATGTGGATGTTCCTAAGCTACATTTTTCACAATATTATAACTTTATGGAATATTATTTAATATTTTGGAAGGCATACAATCCAATGGTGGTGTGACAAATGACTATTTCCTTGGGATATATTCTGGATAAGAAGGAATATCACTATCCGTGTTAAGGTATAAAGAATGTCGAACCTCATCCTCCTAAGATCCTTATGATATAAGGGATTTATCATAATTGATTTGGAATGGGTAAGACATTATTATTGAGATGCAATATTTCCATGGGTAGGACCTTCATATAGAATTCCTTCATGGGGATGACTACCATCATGGTTTAAATTCCAACCACAGGAAGAATTTCTACGACATATACCATAGGGAGGACCTTCAGGGAAAACAATGTCAAGGGGATGTATTTATTTATATTTTTTATTCTAACCATGATGAGGATTTTTATATTACTTATCAGGATAAGGGGTCCCATGACTGATCACTTCATAAACATGAAGGAGGTATTCATATTATGGTTTTTAAGGAGGGCCTTTAGAGTTGCTGATTTCAAATTCTTGAGGATGACCTTTTCAATTTAATGTACTATTTATATTATTTAGCAACGAATCAAAATGATATTGGATAACTATTTATAGTTATTTTATGGCCATTAGAATAATATAATTGTGTAGAGAAGTATCATAAACCTATTCTTAACTTTCCAATCTCCCTTGGTGAGTCTTATTTTCGGATGATCTCTTATAGGCTATCGAATCCACATGTTGTGGATAATATTTTTCATATATGAGGGCCTATTTGAGTGGTTACCATATTGCTACCATATTTTTTTGATAGGTTTCTATATTTTTGGTTGGGATATATTCCATCAAAATAGTTTTCACATGGATAGACCGATGATATACAGTTAGAATAGGGATATGTGCCTAATTCAATTGTCTATTTTTTCAGGGATGTTTCCAACAACCCTCTTAGATGGGATTAGTGATATTTATCTACTCTGGAGTGAAACTCTCATTTTTTTGATGAGTCAAACCAATTGTAGGAGCGGCGTTGTGTTTCCACCCTTTAACCACTACCCTACCTTCATTATATTATTGTTTTTTTGTAGAATGTGGGCATGGATTTCCAACTACCCTTTCATAATTTTCAAGATAAGATGGGTGGCTTAAGTGTCCGAAACAAGGATATATGCCCATTATATGGGTTGAGAAGGTATATAGACTAACTCTTGTATTTAATTTAATTTATGGACAAATATATAACTATATTTTATATTGGTGGAGATATGGTTCAAACCCTTGGTTTTTCCCAGAAAATGCTAGATGGTTTCTCTGGTTGCTTCCAAATTGGGTTGTAGACTTGATGAGCACATGAAAAAATGTGTTCTTTCTTATATGATGACTCTAGAATTTGTGGGAGGACTTATCTTAAGGCAATCTCAATATGGGACCATTTTTATTGATTTATCACTACCCTTGGGGGGATTTCAGGGGGTATAGGCACGAGTGACCTAAGCTAGGACCATGAGGGTGGAAACCACATCATATTGATTGTTTTAGACCATGCATAATTGGTATAAGTGAATACTATAAAGAGAACTTTTGAGGTACCCATGTATTGTTGGGATGAGTCCTTTGGAGACCTCTTCATCCACCACCCTAATATAAGGAAGAAATATGTTTCTGCATTTTTGGGAAAGGCTCCTGAAACTGTTTGAAACAACAATTGGTGTTGCTTATTTATTTTAAACCAACCAATTCTATGTGGATTCCTAGTGGGGATTCATATTAAAGAGGTATTCCCATGAAACCTAAAAAGTCATGATATTACCATTGAGGTGGTACCCAAAATTCAGTTCATTTTATAACCAACATTGAAGATACTAGGTGGGTAAAAACATCCTCTAATTTGTTTTGGATCTTGGTTATACTAATTATAAAAAATATGTCTGCCTAAACTATAAATACACTATTTAGATTGAATATTATTCTTGGGGGAAATGGATGGATTTTTATATGTCAAAAAAACAAGATAACCCACCATAGTTGCAACATAATAGGCATTGACAAGGGTAATGGATTATATTATGAGATTTATGTTTTCCAACATTCACTTTACAAGAGTATAAAATGGACCTAACATGTTCTAACACTATCATGTCGGTTACTAAAAGGATTTATGTTGGGTTCACAATTTTCTATTTCACACACTCTCAGGGTTGGTTTGTTTCCAATAGGTCATGTTCATGGAAATGGAAATACCCAATGAACCACACATCCCTGATGGCTCATGGGACTGCTTTCCAATGATAGTTGGTCATTAGGTATCATAAAAAATGACACATAAGAACTCAAATTGGTCTATAGGATGGGATTTAGGGATCATTAAGTCCATTTGGGGGGAATTATTTCCTAATATGGGACTTCATTATAGATTGAAGACATATTCATGAATCCCTTTTAAATTATAAATATAGAACTTGTAACCCCTATGTATTAACAATTAATTATATCCATGAGTTGATGAAAAAAATGAAGTACAATTGATTCTCAACTATCTACCACTAAAAGTTTTGGTGATCTTATAATGTGTATAGTGACATCAAGGTCAAATCCTAGACGATGATACTTCTTAATATTTGATTGTTTTTTATTTGACTTTTTAATTTTTTTTTGGGGGGGGGGGGTTGTTTGAGGTGGTAAAATGAATGATTTATTGATTTAACAATTTTATAAAGATTGGGGTGAGTTAATTATGGTGGATTTAACATTGATATCATTGAGGTTTTCTTTATAATTCATTAAATTAACACCCACTTCACAAGATTACATCGATCAGAATTCCCAAGTGTTAAGGATTTAATCCAAGACATAACATACCTAGGGATCTAATAATAATTAGTACTTGTTTATGGTAGTGTATTTTGTTTTCCAATAATCAATGGAATCCACATGTTAATAAAATCATTTTTTTAATCAATGAAATTTTATATTTCTCATATAAAATGTTAACCTAACTAATTTTCATCGAGAAAAATATTTCAATAAGTTAATATCCCTAAATTATTACTCACTCCAATTGATGATTCACTCATACAATGAGATGATATTAAACTTTTTTAACATGTTTATGGTGATTAATTATATATATGATGAAAATAAATAGACAATATAATATTAGTGCACCGAACACACATGAACAATCTATGATGAGAATTAAAAACGGACATTCAATTGAATGAGGAAGAAAAACAGGGGAAGGGGTTTCAACTTGATTTAAAATATTTTAATAGAATTGATATTAAATAATATATGGTGGATGATTAAAAGAGAATATGAATAATAAACATCCATTAAAATTCAAAATAAATTGAAGAAAACTTACACAATTACAAATGAAAGGAACAAAAAAGTAAATGAAAACAATGAGAGGAGGATGGGTATATCAAGTGAAATATTGAGTTTTCAAGGTCATAAAAGTCCTTTGTAAAGGCTTTGGTAATGAAAATTTATCTTAATATATTCTAAAATTCCAACTCCATTCAACAAGAAGAGGAGGATGTATTTATAGCCCATGGAGTTTGATTTTTTTCATTCCAAATATATCCCTCAACTAAGCTCGAATGTTGGACCATCCAAACAGCCTAATATTGAAATATCTACTTCTTAAAAGTTGTACATATATATTTTCTTTGTCTAATATAAAAATTTAGAGAAATTGGACTTAATTATCCAATGTTATGGCAGTTTGAATAAAACATTCTAATATGTCTTTTTTATCACCACCTTTTTGAAGGCTGGAATGTGAATGGATTTTGGAATAGGAATATGAACTCCAATCCAAAATCATTATTTAAAAAATATGGCCACCTATATATTATCATTCAAACTGTAGAATTGAAGCATGAATTTATGTAGATATCAAGAGAAAAGTCCATAATTTGGTTCTAGTTTTAATTTCTTGACTGAATGGTGGACTGGATATCATAGAACCATTTGAGACACTTTTTGGTGGAGTTGGGTCTTGAAAGTTTTTTCCATGATTTGTTTGGAAAATCGAGAACTTATTAAGGAGTTTCATAAAATGTGGGATTCTAGATTGAGCCTAGAAATAATATCTTCAGGGGTGGTCTAGTTTCTTGATAGATTCTTTGGGCATTCTTGTGAGAACCTTATGTCTATTCAAATAGACTAATTGGCCAAAACAATCCTTCTAATTAAATGTTGTATATTCAATGAATAATCTAGAAAAATAATAGCAACATAATTTGGATCAGTAGAATGAATGTTATGATTAAGACATTAAGCTAAATTGAATCTTGATTGATCTGAATAGTTCTCAAAATTATATATAATATTAAAACATGAATATATCACACAAATTATTCACTTTTCATAGAATATAAGTAAAGGGAGTATAAAAAAATTCAAGAAAATATTAATAACATCAAATCCCCAACAATTAGTCTTTTTCATGTCCTCACATGCAACAAATATAAAAAAATTACAAAATCATTCTCAGTTACCAACAAAAATTAAAATTTTGTTTTGACTAATTAGGGGAGGTTTAGCCAACTTCAATCATCCATATTGAATTCCACAATAAATTGTTTCAGAAAAATTTTTCCAAAGAAAATTCATTTTTAATGCTGAAATTTAGAAATAGAAAATGTGGACACACAAAACTCACTCCTCTGAAGATGATAAAAATTGATTTCTGGAGGTTCAATCCTTCACAACCAAAATTGAAATCATACAGTTTGAAAGGGATAACAAATTTCATTCCCTATACTAATGTTCCCAATAATAAAAAGTTATTCTGAAGGAGTTTCTCTTTGGCTATGGGATGTTAGGAATTTAATTTCCAATAGAGTGGAGAAGAGGGGTAAAACATCAGCATGGGTAAAACAATCAAAAAAAATTTAAATGAAACATGGAAGGAAAGGGGAACACATATTTAAACAGGAATTGTTGTGTCAAAAAAGAAAAAAAGGAGGAAGAAAATTTTAAGGGGATGATAAGATGACATATTTACAAAAATCATAACTTCTTTCAATGAAATAAGTGTTCTTTTTTATTGTTTTTTTATTTTTGCGTCTTTTTATCACAATTTGAACTTGAAAAAGATCTCACACTCATATCCCAACCCATTTTTGATCTCATTACAACAATAAATTTAATATTTTTAATAAGATCAAAGGTTTAGGAAGTGTGATTTTTGACCTACCCAAGACACAACCCATTTTTTTATTCTTTTTCTTTGATTTTTTTTTATTTTTTTAAACACTTATCAATAACATTTAAAAAACTACATAAATGAAAGTCCATTCCCAAAAACTCACTAAATGACAACCTCTCCCCACACTTAAATGGATTCATGTACAAAAGAATATTAAAACACATTGAAAATAAAGTAAATGAAACCCCAAATAAAATCCATTACCCCACAATTTAATTTAAATAAATTATGAAATTAAATTCCATGTAGATGTTGGGTGAGACAGGGTATTGGGATTTTAATGTGGCTATCAAAGAAATGGTTTTCAGAATCTAAATGTGGCTTTCAAAATGATGATTAATATAAGGTTAATGTGAGGCTATTTGGCTATTGTGATTCTTATGTGGTTCAAAAAATTATTCTATCATATTCAAGAACACTGAAGTATGAGATTCAACATGAAGGTCCACAAACTCAAGACTCACTATCAAGGGTAAAAAAATGAAAAGATGGTCATAAGTGTAATTGGTATTAAATATAATTTTTTTCCTCACGATTGGGGAATAATCATTTTCCAAATATAAAACTAAGAATTCAAAAATTGTTAGTTTTGATAGAAGATTATTCATCCAAATTCCTGATCTAAATACAAATTTTTTTAGATGAAAACATGTGTTTTTGACTCCCCAAAATGGTTTGAAAATTTTTCAAGAGTGAATGGTGAGTAAGTGAGAATCTTTTTTTTATTTTTTTTAGTTTTTTAGTTTTTTATTGTGTTTAAAATACACACCCACAGAAAATATAAAGTGAACAAAAAAGGGTTTTATGAAGAAAGAGGTAAAAAAATAAAGAGATATGGAGAAGAAGAAAGAGGGAGAGAGAGAGGAAGATATGGGGAGTTAAAGGGAAAGAGGCTCCTCTGAATTGGATTTGGTGGGTAATCACCCCATCTAGTGGTGGGTCCACTATAGAATTTGTGTATTTGATTGATTTTGATGTGGTTCTATGGATGTGTGTCCTTTCATGGTGATGTTTTAACTGAATCCTTTTAATCGTGAATGTCCTTTTAGAAGAGGGGTATTAGATATTCACTACACTAAATGGGTATACATTAGTAATAATAAACGACATTTACAACAAAAATTAAGCTTAACTAAGTGATGTCAAAATTGAGAATTGAAGAGAATTACATTTTAGCCTTCATGAAATACCATTCGTAAGATGTTTTTGTCTTGGGGTACCTTGGCCTTTTCTTTGTAGAGATTGGAATTCTCATAAGAATCAAATTGAAGCACCTCCAATACATTTAACTACAACAATCACTCATTAATAGTTTGTTCACAATCAAAATTACATGTTTTCACTGCAAAAAATTACTTTTGATTGATTTCAACTAATAAATGACATTCTTTACAAAAAACATTCTTAAAATAAGACATCCCAATTGGTGTTTTATAGGAAGTTCGATAAGCCGTAAGCTTTTCAAAATGTATGTCAGGACAATATTTTCTGGTGGGATTTAAAATTCAATCAAGTACTCTTTTCACTTATCTATTAGAAAGTTCATCCATTCCATTGGGGGGTGATATGTAGTTGATTTTTTCTGTACAACCCCATTCTTCTTCAGAAGAGACTCCATGATCCGACTTCCAAAATGGGTTCCTAAGTCACTTATCAAGGCACATGGTGCTCCAAACCAGTGGAAGATGTGGGTTTTTAGGAACTCACTAATATTTTGCGCATCATCATTCTAAGTGGGTATGTCTTCAATCCCCTAGAAACAAAATCAATAGTTATAATTATATATAAGAATCCATTTTTATGGAGAAATAGTCCCATGAAATAAATTACCCAAACATAGAAGATTTCATAGAAAATTAATGGTTTTTAGGTAATTTCATTTCTTTTAGAAAATGTGCCAAACATTTGGAATCTAGGACATGATATACATAACCATGTCAGTCCTTGAAGAGTTAAGGAAAGAATAATCCAGAGTCTAGACCTTACGATATTTCCTTTGTGGTCCAAAGTGGCCACCACCCAACATTGAGTGAAAAAAATTCCAAGATGGAGTAATTTTCGTCTTCATCGACACATCTATTAATTACCATGTCAACCCCAGTTTTCCAATGTTTACTATCATTCTGAAAATAGAATTTGGAATAAATTTTCATCTTTAGTTTTTGTTCTTTTTATATATTTTCATGTAAACACTGACAACCAAGTAATTTACAATTGAGGAATACCATGGTAACTTTTTAATGATATATGAGAGGTGTTCAGTTGAAAATTCAAGATCAATTAGTTCAAAATGAGAAGAATTAGAAATTCTACTCAGGTGATCAACCATTAGGTTTTCTTTTCTAAGTCTATCTTTAATTAAAATTTAAAACTCTTTGATCATAAAGATCCATCTTATTAGCCTCATTTTGGAATAACTTTTCTTGAGTAAGAAATTTATAGCAGAATGGTCTGTGAAGATGATGATTTTGGCACCTAAGAGATAGGGACATAATTTATCAAAGTCAAAATCCACTGATAAAAGTGTTTGTTCAGTCATAGTGTAGTGAGATTGAGTTTCATCCAATGTTTTTGAGGCATAATATATTCCACGAGGAATGTTCTCTATTCTTTAACCAAGAAATACCACAATGTCCCTATCAGAATCATCACACATCAATTAAAATGTTGAAGACTAATCTGGGGGTTGGATTATCAGGGTAGTTGTAAGAACAATTTTGAGTTCAATGAAGGCTCTCTTGCAAGCATCATCGAAAATAAATGTGACATCATTCTTGAGTAGCCGAGTGAGGGGGGGGAGAAATTCAACTGAAGTTTTGGATGCATCACCGATAAAAACTGACATGACCAAGTAATAAACAAATTTGTATAAATTTTGTGGGTTCCGGAAGAGATTGGATAACCTCAATTTTGGAAGGATCAACTTGAATAAAATCTTGGGAAATTATGCTCCCTAGAACAGTTCTATTAGTAACCATGAAGTGACATTTTTCATAATTCATCCCAAGGGTACATTTGACTCACTTTTGAAGTACTAGTGAGAGTAAATTCAAGTAGGATTAAAATGATATACCATAAATGATAAATTCATCCATGAATACCTCCATACAATACTCAAGGAATTTAGAAAAGATTCTTATCATACAACTCTGGAATGTTGTGGGAGCAATGAAAAGGCAAAAGGTAATTCTTCCATATGTATATGTTACAAAGGGGAATGTGAAGGTAGTATTTTCTTATTCTAAAGGTGCTATTTAGATTGGGAAGTAGCCGGTGTATCTATCAAGAAAGCAATAATGTGAATTCCAGGCTAATCGTTCTAGAATTTGATCAAGGAAAAAAAGAGGGTAGTGATCTTTTCATGTTTCAGTATTCAATTTCTGATAATCGGTGGATACACACCAATTATTTTTCACCCAAGTTGTGACTACCTACCCATGCTCATTTGTGACAATAGTTACCCCACTCTTTATAGGTACCGATTGAATTGGACTAACCCATTCACTATCAGAAATTGGGTACATAATACCATCTTGGAGAATCTTAGTAATCTCTTCCAAAACTACCTCAAGGATTAGTGGATTGAGTCTTTGTGGTTTTATGATTGGTTTGGATGATTCCTCAAGAAGTATGTGATGCATACAAAGGGTTAGGTTGATTACTGGTATGTCATCTAGGTTCCAAACTATGTCCTTTTTGTTTTCCTCTAATACATAAACAAGTTTGGACTCCCCCATTTAAGTGAGTGTGTTAGAGAAAATTACAGGATAAGAGTGATCATGAAAAATAAATGCATATTTTAGGTGTGTTAGAAGATGTTTTAGATTAGTCTCATCTTTTAATTGTGGGATAAACAACACAGGAATGGAGGATGGGCTTTCAGTTGGTTTTGATTCCTTTTCCTCAATAGTATATAGGGTGGAACAATAGATATCAGTGTTGATATGGGATTCAAGAGACTTTTCAAGCTCCTCTAGATTTATGGAGTTTATGAATGAAAGGTCAACATAAACTTCCCCATTAATGACTTGGTTAATCATGGTGAAAATTTCACAAGCTCCAATCTCATTAGAACATGATGAACATTATTGAATGGGGTTCAATTGACTCTCAAAATTGTCCTCAGAAGCTTGGATTGACAATTTAGATTGATCATATGATGGGTATTACATGCCTTGAAAGATATTGAACATGAACAATTGGTCACCAAATTATTAGGATTGGATGCCCGTATGGACATTAATCATAGTTCTTTTTGTTAGAAGGAATGGTATTCCTATAATTAGGGTAGATTGAGAAGATTTCATCTCACCTTCCATGTCAAGCACATAAAAATCCACTAGGATGATAAGATCATTAACTCAGAGAATGATATCCTCGGTTATTTTCATAGGACCAGCTATGCTTTGATTGGATAACTCTATGAAAACACCAATTGGGTTCAAGGGACCTAGAATAATATTAGATAAGGTGGATTTATGCATGAAATTTATCAAGGTTCCTAGGTATATGAGTGCATCATCGATGTTTGAACGTCCTATCTGGCATCGAACTATAAAGGTCCTAAGATCTTTGCACTTCATGGGTATGGACTGTTATGTTGAAACATTCTTAGTGGTCCTAAGTTGTCTCTTATGAGTGAGAAATTCATTAATAAACTTGGAATACATAATATTTTTTTGGATGGAATCTATGAGGTTAATTTGGGGATCAATACGTGTAGACTTGTTGATCAATTCATGATCAAGTTCAATGGATTTCCTTGTCTTTGAAATGGATTCAAGAAAAGGAATAGGGTTACATAAAGGAATGGAAGGTGGTGAAAGAGTGGGTTCATGTTCCTTTTAATGTTTTTTTATTTTCATTTTATAGGTCAACATTTAAAGGGGATATGGATGATTCAACATGTGGAATAGAAATTTTCATTCCCGATCTAAGTAAAATTGCACTTACATTACCCTTGGGGTTGGGAAATAGTTTATTTGGGAGATGGGAAGAACTAGATGGTTTTTGATGGCTAAGGTGGGATGCAATTTGACCAATTTAGGTTTCAATGATTTCCTTGAATGGTTTAAGGATACAAGATCTTAAACAACACTTTCTTATGGTTTCTTAGAAGAAGAGGATTTTCCTAATTTAGGACTTCCTTGATTTTGGTTTTTGGGAACGTACTTGTATTGGGATGGGAATTGGGAAGGCTCATAGGATAGTGGGATCTTAGAGGATAAAGAGGAGTGTTGATCCTTTAAGGTTGATGAAAAAAGGATATGTTTTTAGGAAGTTACCACCACCTTGACAATATTGGAATTTTTTTAGGTTTTAAGGATAGAATTGATGGGGATGAGAAATGGGATTTTCGTACCTCAAGCCTTGGTTAAAGGTATAAGATAAGGGATCAGAGTGGGGTAGGTTGAATTTTATAAAAAATTAGACTAATTGTTGAGGATTAGTGTTCCTCTTAGCATATATTGCGTTGATCTCCACTGGTCTGGTTGAATCATATAGATCTTCTAGAAGTTGTGGATATGTGTCAGTTAGATGAGCAAGTGATCTATAGCTTACATAATTCTAGATAGGTCTAATTATCAAAGATTGTGGAGAAGATGTGTTTGGGGATTTGGAAGCCACCGCAAGTTCTCTCACTAGACTTGTAAGTTCTATCATCCACTCATTAATATTGTTTGGCTATATAGATTGATTCTCTAGGTCTTGTTTCACATGGGATTTCTCTTGAGTGTATAATTAAAACTAGTTTTCAACCATATTTCTTATGAAGTCTCAGGAAGTTGTAGGAATTTTTTCAATAACAGAACCATCACTTGAGACATCATTGAGAGTTATCTCCATATCCAATAACCCCTCATTGAAGTATTTGATCAAGAGTTGTTCAGGGATTTTGTGGTATGGGATGGTTTCCACAAGCCTTCTTAACCTCTCCCATTTCTCATGGAGTGATTCATTAGGTAATTTATGGATACCGTTTATTTTATTTTGGATAGAAGCAATATGAGAAGTAGGAAATAATTTTTCTAATAATATATGTTTCATGTCAATCAATGAGAATATAGAACTAGGAGGGAGGTAGTAGATCCATGACTTGGTAGAGTCAACTATGGATAAAGGGAATGCTCTATGTTTGATTTTTTCATCAAAAACCCCATTGAGGATTCACAGAAGAGCACACCACTTTGAAATCTTTAAGGTGAAGATGTGGATCTTTATAGGCTAGCCTATGGAAATGATGTAGAATATGAATCAAACCTAATTCAATTTAGAAATTTTCCCTAATATTTGGATATCCATTACCAAGGTATTATTAATTTATATCAGGGGAAGCATGTTATTTAAGGGTTTGTTCCCTAGGATTGTCCATATCTAGAACAATTGGTTAGACAATGACTGGTAATTGAGTGATTTGATTATCCCTAATATCCCTTATATGTCGGTGAAGATTTCTCTTAATTTTGGGGTCAAACAAATTCGATGGATTGTTTGGTAGTATATAGGGAACTTAGGTATGTTTGGAAAGGATAAAGAAGGATTTTTTTTCATTATGTGTTTTTTTATGATTTTTATGAGAAGGTTGATTTTTCATTGTGTTTTTTTGAAAAACTATTTACCTTAATTTTTTAAATTTTTTTTTGTTTTAGAAAAATAAAAAACTAACGACTATTTAACGCACCGTCCCCAGAAATAGGGCAATTTGATTCAGGGTCTATTTTCTCCAATCATCCGTTCAAAGTTCTAGTTCTCTGCTAATGTGTATAGTGGTAATCAGGTCGAATCCTCGGTAATGATAATTTTAAATAGTTGATTGTTTTTTTATTTTTCTTTTTAATGGGGGGGGGGGGGGTTGTTTGCAAAGGTAAAACAAAATTATTGAATTTTTTAAATTGATTTAACAATTTTATAATGATTTCGATGAGTTCATAATTGGTGATTTAATCATTGATGTCATTGAGATTTGCTTTATATTACATTAAGTTAACAACGACATCACAAGATAGATTTGATCAGGATTACCAAGTGTTAAGGCTTTAATCAAAGACATAACATAACTAGGTGTCTAATCAGAATTAAGAAATTTTTATGGTAGTGTATTTTTTGTTCCAATAATCTATGTAATCCGCATGTTAAATAAAACAAGTCATTAATCCCTGACATTTTATGTTTAGAATACACAATGTTATCCAAATGAATATTCATCGAGAAAAAGATCTCAATATCTTAATATCCCAAAATTATGACTCATAATAATTGATGATTTACTCATCCATTTTGATGATATTTATTTGGTTTAACATCTTTATGATGATTAATTATAAAAAAAAAAGAGAGAAGATATGCGTAGTGCGCCGAACACAAATGGATGAACGATGATGAGAATTAAAAATGGAAATTTGATTGAATAAGGAAGAAAAACAAGGAATGGGGTTTCAATTTGATTTTTAATATTTTAAGATCATTAATATTTAAGAAACGAGTGTGGATGATTAAAATAGAATATGAAGAAGAAACTTTCATTAAAAATTAAATGTAATTGAAAACAACTTACGCAATTACAAATGAAAGGAAAAAATGTAAATGAAAAAAGGGAGGAGGAAGGGTCTATAAAGTGATAACTTGAGTTTGGAATGTCCTACCAGATCGATTTCAAGGCATTGGTCATGTGAATATATATTTTTCTTTTCTGAAATTACAACTTCATTCATGGAGAGGAGGAGGGTGTATTTATAGTCCAATGAGTTAGACTGTTTGCATTCCAAATCTGTCCCAACACATGGATCGAATATTTGACCATCCAAATAGTTGAATCAGGAAATATATTATTCCTAAAAGATATAAATATACACGTTATGTCTACTATGAAAATTTAGCATCCATTGAACTTAAGGATCCATGGTTATGACAGTTTGAATAAGCAATTCTAGTATGTCCATTTTATAACCAATTTTTTGATGGCTGGAATGTGAATGGATTTTTGAATAGAAATATTCCCTTGAAACTGAAAAGTTTCATCAAAATAGATGTCTTCCTACACCATATATTTCACACTGAAAACTCTTAGCTCGAATGGATGCTTATAGTAGGAAAACAATCCATAATTGTGTACTCATAATAATTTCATGACCAAATGGTGGGCTGGACTTCATAGCACCATTTGGGACCCTTTTTAATGGATCTGGACCTTGAAATTTTTATCCATGATTTGTTTAGATAATGAATAACATATTTATGAATTTTATCGTATTGGGTGTCTGGATTCAGTCCAAGAACTCTATATTCATGGATGGACCAGTATCATGATAGATTCATTCAACCTTATTATGTGGACCATAAGACCCTTCAAATGGGTCAATTGGAAAAAAAATAATTCTAATGATATTCTATAAATTCAATTAATAATCCTAAAAATAAAGAATCTCACAATTTGGATTAGTATGACGAATTTTATCATTAAAACATTAAAATGACTTGAGTCATGATTAATCCAAATAGTGATCGAAATTGTATTTAATATTAAAACATTAATATTTCACTCAAGTTATGAACTTTTCATAGAAAATCAGTAAAGGGAGTAAATAAAATGATGTGAATATATTAATAACATAAAAAACAATCTATACTCATATGAATTTCTCTATTGATAATACCATCTATATGTATCTGAATTTCTCCATCAAGGGAACCATTTTGGTTACATTTTTTTGACATTGGTTTTAATTCACACTATTAAGCATTCTAGAATTTATCATAATCTAGGGGGACAAGAGTTTTTTTTTTGATGTTAGGATTGGTCCCATGTTAGGGACTTTCTATGAGTTCTCATAAGAGGAATAAAAACCCATGGAGTTTGGTACCACTTAATGGGACACAAAATATTTTAGGGTCATGTCATAAGGACCGAACCATGCAGTTTTAAGTCATGAATCAATGATTTATAGGTAGAATATTTCTAGTAAATAATGGATGGGGACTTACTACAAAATGTCATAAGAGATCTCAGATGATTATATCCCTCCGAGTTGGGTATGGACTTATTGGGAATTTTCTCTAGATAAGACTATGGTGAGTTTGGGGTGATGGTTTTGAACCTCAGGGAGGATTCCTACATGTCCCATTTGAAAAGGAATAAAATACCAAGACGTATAAAATTGATGGGGATTAAACCTATTTATAAGGACCATATAGTTGATTTATCAATGATACAACCATTTGAAGGCTAGTCTCAAAGGGAATATGGACCTTTGAGGGGTTGATAACATGATTGGAACTTATACCGAGTAGGAGTCCAAATTGATAGATAATTTACTGTGTTGATGAAATGATCACCACTAACCTCTAATCCCATGTGAGTCATGCTCTATGTGACAAACAATAATAAGAATAAGATCTTGAAATTCAAAGAATCTTATTCTTCTTTTACTACTGATGGATGAGTGAAAAGATATAGAAGGTGGGGTAATATCTCATAAGAAATATTAGGGGATTACTCTAGAAAAGATGCCTAATTGAGGATCTCTCCCCCATTTTGAAAACATAAATAATGGCAGAGGGAAGTCCTATAGGAAAAAAATGTCAATAGCTAGTCCAAGAATCCATCCACCACAATATCTAAGGTGGGGATACTCATTACCATTAAAATGTAAGAAGGATAACATTCCTAGGATCCCACTTATTAGGTAGGTTAATTAAATAATTTCATTTCTATTGAAACATATTACTGGAAGGTAATTCTAGTGTTATTTATGTTATGATCATGAATGTCCATAGTATTTGGAGTAGGTGTTGGATTTTTACCCCTTAGACGAGGGATCGGGATAAAGGGGTGTTGGATCACGAGAGATTTGAAAAGAAGTATCAAAGGGGATTCCTTATGCAGGCGATACCTGGGTGAGTTGAAGGCTGACTCACACAGATGGTACCTGGGTGATTTGGAGGTAGACTCACAATAATGATAAATGGGATAAGAACAACATATACAACTAATAATGGGATAAATGTTGTCCATACCTCCAAGGGTTTCCTCAATCACTTCGAGAAGGGTCTCTTACATGTGTGATCTTTGGAAGGGGAATTCACCCAAGTATTTTTGACTAGGAGTAAGAAGATCCTTATGATAGATTTTGAAATTTTAGTCATTATAAGAACTATAATACTTATTATCATTAGTTCTCTTTTCTTTTAAGGTCTTAGAGAACTACCTGTGGTTTTTTTTGAGGACTTGGGGGAAGGGAATGGGAAAATAAGAGTAAGTGGTTCCCTCCAGTTTTCAATTAATTCAAATAGGGATCCCAAAGGTCATATTAATAGGAAATATTTAGACCCTCAGTTAAAGAGGTTGTTTCACTAGTTACTGACATACTTATTTCATGTTAGTGAAACCTTTTTGAGGTTTTGGTTTTCGTGATTCTGGATCTCTATGATGATGCTAAGAACGCCGACTAGAACTATATGATAACGCAAGTTGATTCTTATGCGAGATCACTTGGGAAAACGAATGAAATCTCTTATATATCTCACTTATATATTACTTGAGTAATTTTCCTTAATAACATCCTATCATAATCTAAAATAGGTGTGTCAATAATCATACCTATTTTATAGCTTCTTATATTTATGTATGGTCATATTTGAAAGGATTTTAAACACTTTAAACTAAAATGTACATGCATTCATTATATAAGTAGTTTATATATAAGAATAAAGTAAATACTAAATAAATAAATTAAAACTCACATATTTGGACATGAGATGAATTATTTTTGAACATTTAATAAATAAATTATAAACACTTTATAATTTAATGTAAATAAAATAGATCTATTCATTTTTATCGAATATAAACATATCATGTTATCATTTACATACTTTTAATATGAACTACTTCATATTTAAAAAATAAGATAATATTATAAAATCTTTAATTTTAAAATAATAAAAATTTAATTTTTAAATAAACTATTTACATAAGATTAAATATTTCACATTGGTTTGTATTTAAACCATTGATCATATAAACATCAAAAACATTTTCTGAACGGTTCATATAAATTTTCCAAATAATGGATTACAAATATTTTATGTTTTCATTTTTTAATTATCCATATAATTAATATTAAAACATATATATTTTATATTATTATATTTTAAAAAACAATATAAATCATTTATACATGAAAATTATCTTTAAACATAGATAAAATATACCAAGACCATTATGGAAAAGTTTAAAACACACCTTAGGTTCAGTGTTACCCCTCTCCAATGAAGGGTTTTGAAATTTTTTAATAAAAATAATTTTTCATTAAAAATTATGTTTAAAATAGATTACACCATAGCATAGTACAAACCATTTTGGCCTTTTAAAATTCCACACATGACAACAATTTTGGAAGCTATTTTAAGTCATGGACATACCATGATAGTTGGAATTTTTGGATACATATTTTCTATGATAATCCACTTGAAGTAGGGAAAATTAATTACCAAAATTGAATAGAAGTTTTCACTATACTTTGGTGGTCAATATGGTAGTTCTTAACCAGGAAATTGTGTTTGGGTAACCATAATATATAGAAATATCATACTATTATATATTTTTTATAAAAAAAATAAGAAGCCAATAATACCCATTTCAATAAAATAGATTACATGGTCCTTCAAATATAAATAAATAAAATGGAAATGTTTCTTCAAGTTATCACTTAGTTTATATATTTTGGTAAGTGAAATATATTTTTTGGATTTGACCATTATATGGTACTTTAAACATTATTTTATTTAAATATTCATATATTTGAAGACAAAACCAAACATTAATAGATTTCTCCTGATATAAAATAAGGTTGAGATAAAATATCTTATATGAATAGGTCTAACCTAATATCCATTTAAAGATATCAAATTTTCCAGTATACCTATAATTTTGGGATATGAAACTCATTACATTGACAATGGATCTCCTTTGTGGAGATCCACACTTCATCACTATTAATGTGGGAGTACTCCCATGAATGAATGAACTCTTTAAATTTTTTATCATACCACTAAGTGGTTTCTAAGGGTTCTATAGATTCCAAAAAATAGTGTAAGAAAGAATCAAAAAAACTATCAATCCCATAATATATCAATAAGTTATTAATGAATATTATAAAAAATAAATTAATTACATACCAATCACTAGATAATCCATCCAATAAAAGATATTCACAGGGATTTACTCATTATCAATAAGAATAAACCAAAAGAGTCATTTCTCCAAAGGTATTAATACATTTTATGAATCCCCAAATTCTTTGGTAGGGTATCCTTCAATCTGTAGTATGCTAGAACCTTGGGTTAAATGAAGGAGAGAATTTCGAGCTAAATTGTTTCTATGTTAGAAATCAAAAACCATTTTTAAAGATTATACGTGTTTATGTACACATACTAATATCCTATTTTAAATGTTTATCTATATTTATGAGGAGTTTTACAAATTATCAAATGTCACATCATTTTTTAATGTATTGATCAATTCCCATAATAATAATAACTTAATGTTTAAATGATTATTCTAGACATTAAAACTCCTCAGATAATCAATTTATGTAGATGTCAACTG
Organism: Viscum album; assembly: GCA_963277665.1. Classification (NCBI taxonomy): domain Eukaryota; kingdom Viridiplantae; phylum Streptophyta; class Magnoliopsida; order Santalales; family Viscaceae; genus Viscum; species Viscum album. Next base: position 1,417,957,562 of record OY728129.1, on the reverse strand, counting down.
ATGTATTATATATTGTGTGGGATCTCACAGATAAGCCTTGAATTTCACATAACACAAAAATACCCATGAAAAGAATGATGTCATTATGACACTAAATATGATGTGGTGTATCCAAGGGCATACTATGACATAGACCAAACCATTACACCATGGTTATTCCTTTAGTGAAAATTTCCATCAATAACATCTTTTGTAGATTTGGAAGGAATATCATTAGTAACCAATAAATATACTTCTAGAATAAAACCATAAAATATTTGGTGAAGAGTGAGGTAGCCCCATATTGTTGAAGGATTTGGTGTAATAAATAGAAAATTTAAATCCCATCATGAGAGAAGTTATGGATCTAAGCATGGGGTTTACTCAAATGATATTATTTGATTATTCCATGGCTATTGACACACCAAAACTCACCACCAAACCATAACATCCATTGTTCATGTCATGATCCACCTCATCATAGTGAAAATGATATGAACCATGACAAACAATGGAGATGTGATTCAGTAGGGGATGGAAAAAATCAGAGATAATTATGTGAATATGTGGGTAACCCCCTCTCCAACACAAAATATCCCCTCTACCTTATTAAAATGAAATAAATTAAATTAAATAATAGATATTCCTTACATCATGTACTATCTTTGAAGTTCACCCCCTAAGGTAAATCGGTCATCCCTATGAGAATAAATGATACATGGTAGGGGAAAAAATAGATGAAGATAAATGTTTAAAGATGATAAGAATGAGATACTATTATATAAATTCAGGAAATAACATTATATAAAAAACATATTAGTTTTATCTAGGCCTAGATGACAAGGTTTCTAGCCCTAAAAAATGGAGGGATTAAGGATTTTAAAAAGACAATGGTGTAGTCCCCACAATTCATGTATGAGTTCCTTGTAGTGATGCTTAACATAGTATATCTCTCCATATATTGTGCATCTAGATTATTCACCAATATAAATATTATCCCATAATCAAATTTTAAATATTACGAATGAGTTGATTATTTGTGGAATAATTATTTGAGAGTTTCCTAATTTGGATACCTAAAAGTACAAAAATATTCATTATGGATGATCACTACATGCATGAAACAACATCATTAGGGTATGCTACCAATTCATGAAATAATATTTAGGAATCCTCATATGTGTCCTTCGGTGTTCTGAATTGATTCTTTTCATCGACTCCCTACAAGACAAATAATTTTATATGAAGAATCACTTTCCATATTGGAGTTGTAGATGTTAATTTAATATATAATATGTAGTGACTAGGATTTAAGGGTATTTTTCAAGAGTTTTGATAGATATGGTAATACTTAAAATAATATAGGGAGGCTTCATCTCATGTGGAAAAGGCATAGGATTGAAAACAAGTTGAAAAATGTGAATAAGAGTTTTTTCTTATTGGGGTAGTACACTATATGAGTGATTTAAATAAAAATCATGAATTGTGGGGTTCAATATAATTCCACCATTATTTTTTTTATTGTAATCTTCCATAGTTTCAACCAATCCCTTGTTAGTAAAATGCATTAACTCTTTCTTTGAAATTATCCTTCGTAACACTTCCCAATAAGATTTAATTACATGTAGAATAAAATGATTCAAACATTAGTTTTGGTATTTTTTGCTTAATCCAATGCATCCAATGGATTTATTGAATGAATATTATATAGATTTTTATTCCCATGGTTCATTCATACAAATTGACTAGTCTACTAGATTTATTATGACGTAACATGTGTTATGGAAATTTTATTCTTTTATAGTGACCGAAAAATGGGTTTAATCCCACATAGATTCATCATGAACTACTTTAATATTTTATTGCTCCCCTATGTCATGACGGTTTTCCATATATAGTGGATATTCATCAAGGCTAATCACATAAAAAAATTTAATATTATTTTTAATATCATGTGGTCTGATCAAAATGTAATGATAACTTCAAAATATGAAACATGAAAAAACTCATTTTAAATATATATCTTTTATTATTAAAATACAGAATCATAATAAATTCACTAAAAATACCATTTAAGGCCTTTTTCATTTTAAGAACATTATGTTCACTATAAAACTAAAATTTATTTGTACTTAAGAACATTATTTTCACAGTAACACCATATTTGTACAGTTGGAAATCAAATCCTGAAGTAGATTAATTAATTGGATAATTAATTAATTAATGGATCATGGAATTTATGAAATAACAGGACTATGGATGTGTTTTATTATCATGATTATAAAATTTTTGCAATATTGGGATTTTGAAATTGGTTAATTAATGGGATTATGGAATTTCAATGATAATTGTAATTAATGGTTTGGTTGGATTAGCCTTGAATGGTTAATGGATTATATGATAAATTTTTGATAAATGGTTTAATGGTGAATTGTTCATATTATTCCATGTGAATAAAGTTAAGAACCATGATTTTTGTAATAAGTTGAATTGGTGCACATTGATGAGAATTTTTCTAAGAATATTTATGATGATTAAACTTGATGAATATGATGTATGTGATATGTGGGATTTATTTATAAATATGTTTGGGATAGGGACTGATTGTCCAAATACCCATATATTATAATGAGTGTAGGATATAGACAGATTCCCTAAAACCTCATATAAACATTGATGGATGGGGCATTTACTAATGCTCTCAATACCCATGGGTTTTAGAGATAACGTTCTAGGCCCTATAATATCGGAATTGGACTAGCGTTCCATGTACCCTTGTTATGAAATTTGGTTTAAATGAACAATTAAATCCCATTATATAATGAGTGGTGATTTTCATATGTGATATGATTCCAAATCCAACAAGAGATAAAGTTGGAAGTTCTTGTTCTAGTGTCATCATGAACCTAGTGTTTTTGTAGTTAAATAAATTATAAATTGATGTGAAAAAATAATACATATTTATTTTACATTAATCTTTATACAAATTAATAAACTTTTATTGAATGGATATTATTTTAGACGCTATTGTTGGTGGACAACTTAGTTGTACTCACAACCTAATTGGTCAGCTTGATCGGTACCCAAATTGACTTTATGTTTGTAAAAAAGACAAGGGAAAGAGCCCTATGATATATTGTTGAGTTGGGATGAAGCATGGATGAGGGAACCAGATGAGATGTTAGGACCTACTTGGGGAGTATTCAGTGTGTCTTTATTTTGTTTTTTCTTACTGTCACTTGTAACATATATGGCATGACATGTATACTTCTTTGGTTTGGATCATGTTTTGCTTCTTTGTTTTATCATGTGATACCTGTTTGTATTGGTTATAATATTATTCTAGTTGTTGGTTATTATCATTTTCTTATTTATTATTTATTTCTCACTATTTTTATTATTTAATGAAGAGTGTATAGTGTCACCATTTATATGATAGACCCTTGCTGCTAATCATCAGCCTTTTGTGTATGAGGAGGTGATCCTGAGGTGATGCGACCAACCAAATCGAGGAACCAGTATATGACAACAGGGTTGAGATGTTACAAAGTGGTATAAAATGACTGTTTATTTTGTATTATTTTATTATTATTATTTGTGAAGGGTGGATAGGTGAATATGATGATTCAGGCCTTTGTAATGAGCTTTTTAATGGTAGTTTCCAACCCATGTTTGGAGGAAAACCCAAGTATCCATGTTGGGATGTTGATATTGATGGTTTTATTACAGTGAGATGTTATTTCACCTAGGGTGATGAACGTGTTATGTTTTTTTTTCAGAGATCCTTCCTTAATGAATTAGTAAGGCACGTGGATAGGGTATACATGAATCATTCTAGGCACTCAGTATTATTATGAAACATGTATGATTTTAGTCATACACACAAAAGTAGGTTTTGGGTGTGTTTTTAAAATAAAAATGTTTTTCTTTAGCTATGTAATTTAAATGAAAAGGGGTATAATATGAAATTGAAAAATTAAAAATGATTCAAAATATGGTGAATGAAAGTTAAAAATGTATGTCTAGGGGGAAACCGTGATATATGAAAACGTTTTGAACTTTTTTAACCATGACCTAGGTAAGGGATGCTGAGGTTAGTGATAGTGGTTTTAGTTTTGAATAGGTAGTGGGGTATGGGGGATTATTTTTTAGGGATTTAGGTGAATCCATATTACATAAATTTGTTAATATTGTGTAATGTGTCTGGTGACTTGTATTTATCATTGAAGAGATATGCATCCATGATGATGCTTGTTGATAGGATGATAGAAGGAAATGACAGGAAATATTCCAACAATAGTGGAAATAGAGGATCAGGTAGTTCCCTTTGAGTAATATAAAGAGATGTTTTAGGAGAAAAATTCCTAGTTTATAAATTTTCTGGATATAGACCCAGATCGTGTTGTGGAAAGTATGTCTAACTTAATGCGAGAGTTTTAGCTGTAGCACCCCCCAATATTCATCAGAGACGGTGACCCTGAGGTTGCTGAGTTCTACATTAAGTGTTTCCAGATGATCCTTGTCCACTCAATGGCTCATTTGTATAATATAGTCAAACTGAAGGCATATATGTTATGTTGTCAAGTGAAGTGTTGGTGGGTTATCTAGACTTGGGATTGAAAACTATAAAATATGGTGTGGAATCACTTTTAAGAGAAGTTCTTGGGGAACTTTTACCCTGATATTCCTAGGTGGGAGAGGGAATAATTATTTATGAGTTTGAACCTCGAGAGTATGTTTATGATGAACTATGTAGGTCACTTTACTAATTTATAATGCTTTGTTTCATCTTTGATAGAATATTAGGCTATTGCAGCCGAGTATTTTTAGGATGGTCTTAAATATGAGATTAAGTTCCAAGTTAATATATTTAGGCTGAATAATGTTTCTTACATGGTGAATCAATATCTCATATATTAGGGTAAATTGAAATTGACTTCCTATAATGACCCTTATTTTATTACATAACTATTATTTCATTTTAAATATAAACAATATAATAGTGTTACAAAACTATGATCCAAAGGTTTAGTGTCTTGGGAAAATTAGAACCATATATAATATTTAAATTGTAATGAATACAAATTTATTTAAACCCATATTCTCCTGATTTTAAGTGGACCTTGTGTTCTCCTTATAACAAGTAATCACAAGAGGATATACAACAAAGAAATGGGTGCGCTAAAAGCCCAGTAAGATGATACAGAAGAACATGAATCAATATAACATGGGGTGAGAATAATCATCATCATAATATAATCATCATAATCATATGAATAATCCTTATATAAAGTCATGGAATGCGGAGATTCATAAAAATGAAACATCATGTCGTAGTGGTGAACTACCACACATAGTTGTGAACAGAGCTAGCATCATGTTCACACACAACATATGTGCATAACCATACCATCGTCTTTGGGAAAAACTATAGAATAACATTATAGAATATTTCACATTATATCATTAGATAAATCACATTTTCCAATTCATTGGACAACAATATATTTATGGGAACACCCATCACATTATAAAATTTACATGCGCTATATAATTTCGGGCACACCCGTCACATCATAACATTTAAATACTAATGAATTCCACAAAGAACGTACATCAATCATGGAAATAAATTGATTTATATAAATGAATGGGTTCCATTTCAGAAATCATGTATCCACGAATATAATTTGGGGTTCCCAAGAGAAATAGTGAATAACATACTAGATATAAGAATCATCAAGAAGAAACAATCTCACCAGATGTAAAAGATGTAATTTAGGAAAGAAGATTTATTTTGGGAAAATATTTTCATTTATCATACTATCAGATTGAAAAAATTTATATACAAAAAATATAAGGTAAGGATAAATAAATGATATTTAAGGAACATTATAATAACATTCATACTATATATTTAGTCAAATAGGGAAATCCAAAGGAAAATTATTTGGGTTTGAGAATCACCTAAACTTATGTCCAAATTATTTATTCACATTAATGTCATGGATAAAAAAATTTAATTCAATAATTAAAAAATAAATAAACAATTATAAATGTATTTTATTTATTATAAATTTATTAAGTTCATTTATATTTTTTTCAATGTGTTTTAGAGTTCAATTTCATCGTTTAGAAGTGTTCATTTTCTTGGTTTTCATGATCAGTCCTCTTGTTTATAAGTATGGAATTTCATGTATAATAATTATGATTCTAAAAAATTGAAATTATATGTTATTAATGACCAAAATTAATTCTAATTTTTCTTATGTGTCATTTGGTTATATAGATTGAGGATGATTTATTAGACATAACATTAATGAAAGTGATTTAATTTATCTGAGAGATTTTTACAAATAGGGTGAGATTTTATCATTTTATTTAAAATCATATTTATATATTGTTTATAGAACACTATATAACTTATAATATGTATAGTAAAATCTTATTTAACTATAATAATAGTTTTATGACCTTCCACGAAGGTAGTAATGAAAAATCAAAATGCATCATCAAAGGTTCCTGTAAATCGACACACCACGAATGATATATTTTTTAGAATAAAAAGAAAAAGAAAGAGATTTAGAGATGAATTATTACATTAACATAATATAATTTCAGTATATAAAATATAATGTAGTTTTAACGCCATTTGAATAAGTGGTGGTTCAGAGAGGATAATAATATAAATAAAATTGAAAAGAAACTAAATGAAAATAATGAAGATTTTACCTCTTGAATTTATCCTCAATGAGAACCTCCTTAGGGAAAAGGTTTAACTATTTTAATGAGACCAAGGAATATTAGATGTGGTGGTGGTGCATGGGAAGATGATTGGGTATAACATGTATAAAATTCAAGGCTTGGAAGGTGTGAGGTGAAGAGGTGGTGAGGGGTGGTATTTAAAGGGGAGGAGATGAGTGTTTTCTCATTATTTTATTCATTAGTTTATTATTTTGGCTCATGACTATGATTAGTTTAGACATTATCCCTAAATATATTAATTTATTAAGGGTATTTTTAGATCATGTTTTATATCAGTAATGACTCAAGGAATAGTGTATTTAATTTTTAATTTATATATATTGTAAATTACGGTATTTCATTATTTAAAAAAGTAAACTATTTTAGAAAAACCCCAAAAATTCACCCAAATAATTTTTCAAAAAGTAGAAATAAAAAATGAACATTATTTTATGAAAATATTTTTTAAAATACGATAAATTTTATTTTTAATTAAAATAATAACTTATTCTAAAAATACTGATTTTAAAATTAAAACTGGTTTTATGAAACATTGAAAACATTATTAAGATCTCATAAAATTATCTTATAATAATAAGACTATAGAATATTAATTTATGAATAGATTTTATGAAAATAAATTTTATTTTAAATCATTATACTAATTATAAAAATGTAAATACACCTTTGTTTTTTTTAAAAATCATCACTTAATTTATCATTTTAAAACATTTATTTAATTATACTAGGATATAATTATATCATATTTTTATTTTTGAGATGCCTAAATTTTATTTGAAATTTCATAGGTGAAGTTACTTTTCTATTAGATATATTACTATTCCTAATGGTCATGTTTCTTTTCCAAGGGTTATGTTTCTATTCCTTCAGTATAGGTTCTATAATTTTTATAAATACTACTTATTTCTTTTTTTATTTTATTAGAATAAATTTTTCATTGGTATCATAATTATAATAAGGTATGTTCCATTGATAAAATTTTGGGTTGTCACGTTTTTACCCCATTTTTGGATTTCAACCTTGAAATTTTATTTTACATAAAGTGGTGAGGATACTTCTTTTTCATCATCTCCACTGGTTTCGAAGTCGCTTTTTCATACGTATTATTCCTCCACAACAATTTGACAAGTTGGGATGTCTTGTTTCATAGAAACATATATCTCTAGTCTATAATCATTACATGTAGCTCCCCATAAGAGTTATCATCTTCCATCTATACCACCTTGGAATTCAATACATGTGAGGGATCTGTTATGCCCTTCATCAAGAGAGATAAATGGAACATTTCATCAATTTGAGCCATAAATGGTGCAATTTCAAGCTGATAGGCAACTACTCCTATGTGATAAAGGATCTCAAAGGGGACAATGTAACTTGGGATAAGATTCCCTTTCTTCTAAACTAGATCACTCTATTATATGGTGATATTCAAATGAAGAAAGTATCCCCAACATCAAACTCAAATTACCTTCGATGGTAGTCATCATAAATATTTTCCGAATCCATAATGATTTGATATATTTATTGATTTCATTATCCAGTTGTGTCATCTCCGACATAAGATTAAGTCCATGTAGCTTTATTTCACTAACTTCAACCCCACAGGTTGGATTTCTTCATCGCTTTCCGTATAGAGATTTATATGGAGCCATAGGAATACTCAAGTATGAGCTATTGTTATATGAGAAATCAATAAATAGGAGATTCTAATCCCATACACTTTTTAATTTGATTAAGCATGTTATTATCATGTCTTCTAGTGTGCGAATAGAACATTTAGATTGGCCATTAGTTTGTGGGTGATAGGTCCTGCTGAAATTCAATTCAGTACTCAATGCTATTGTGGACTTCTCCAAAAAATGAATGTGAACCTTCAATCTTGATCAGACAAGATCAAATGTGGAACCCCATGAAATCTCACAACATCCTTCATATATATTAGGGAATTTTGTTCAAGCGATATATCTTCCTAAATAGTGATAAAGTGGGAAATCTTATTGAGTCGGTCCACCCCAACCCATATCACATTATTTTATCTAGATATATCCAGGAGACCAATGATGAAGTCCATGGATACATTATCCACTTTCCACATGGGTATAGGTAAGGGTTTCATTGTCGCTTTGGACTAATAACACTCTTCTTTAACTTGTTGACATATAAAGAACCTTCAAATGTATTCTACAATCTCTTTATTTTTGTTTTCCCGCTAGAAGTGTTATCAAAGATCAAGGTACATCCTGGTACTCAAAGATTGGATAGATAAATTTGAGCTATGTGAATTATTCAATATCCCCTTCTTTATCTTAGTTGATTATGGAACCCAAATCCTAGTTCCAAACATAATTACATCATCATTATTGATATAGAAATCTTGTATATTACATCCATTTCTTAATTTCAGCTTCTTTGGAAGTTCCAGATCATTCCTTTATGCATCCTTGATATTCTCTTGGATAAATGAATATGAAAAAATTTTGGAAAGGTAGGATGTATTTCACTATGTTATGATTTCAAAATATATCCTTTTCATATCCATGAAGATAGTATCTTTATCAATCTACATCATGGAAAGAGTATATGATTATTTTTTTCTACGAGAATGAGCCACCATGTTTGGCTTCTCAGGATGATAATGAATAGATAAATCGTAGTCCATTTTTAGGTATACCCATATCCTTCAATTCCTATTGAGTTACTTTTGTGTGAATATACACATTAGACTCTATTGATTGGAATATATGTAACACTTCTCACTAGAGAGGTAGTGACACAATATTTTCAAGGAAAAAATTAATTCTTCTAACTCCATATCATGCATCAAGTAGTTATTCACATGGACCTTCAACTAAAGTGGGGCATATAATATCACTTTATCATTCTTAATTAGTAAAAAACAAAATAATCTCATTGAATAATACTATATATCACAAAACATTCTACAATTTTTGGGTAATGTGAGTATTGGTGGAGTGATCAGCCTCTACTTTGGGTCTTTAAAAGATTCCTCGCATTATTCTAACTGAACATACTTTATCCCTTTCCATGTTAACATAGTTAGCATTCTAGAAAATCATCAGAAATTACTCAAAAAACGTCATTAGTTCCCTGATAATCCAAGAAAACTATGGATTTACATGAATCTAGAGTATTTGTGACATTCTTCATTTTCCTTTTTTTAAGGGTCAATAGAAATTCCTTCACTTGTGATCACGTGTCCTGATAACGGGACATGCTTCATAAAAAATTATTACTTTCAGAAATTATTGTACAGTTTATCCTTATATGTCTCTAGAACAATACTTATATTTTCTTCATGTTCCTTCGTGCTCTTGGAGTAGATGATGATATAATCAATAAACACTATGAATTTTTTTTCAATGTAATCTCTAAAGACACTACTCATAAAATCCATAAACATTGAAGGAGAGTTAGTATGTCTAAAAGTAATCACTATAAACTCATGGTTTCCATTTCTTGTATAGAAATAAACCTTATAAATATCATCATTTTCACCATTAGATCATGATATCATGAATAAAGATTTTCCATTGGGAATAACTGATCTCCTCATAACTAATCAAACAATTCATAAATCCTAGTAAGAGGAGACTTGTTCTTTATGGTGATCTTTTTGAGTTCTCAATAATCGATACACAACCACATTAATCCATCATTTTTTATTACAAATAGCATTTTCACCCCCCACGGTGGTGCAAAAATGCATATAAATCCATTTTCCAAATGCTCTTGCAGCTACTTCTTTAACTCTTACAGTTCGATAGAGGAAATCCTATGGGGACATTTTGAGATAGGATTTTCTCTAGGTATGAGTTATGTTGAGAACACTTCATTTTGATCTAGGGGATGACTGGAAAACACTTTAGGTAATACATCACTATATTCCCTCACAATGGGAATTTTTCATGGGTTGACACCTTCTTTTTTCTTAACCATTTGAGTGAGGTATGATTCTTCCTAGGGAATAAACACCCACATCATTGAGAGATCTTCCAAAGTAGATTCACATTCTTCATTGAATTTGTTGACTAGCATGTTGTGGTTCTAAATTTGAAAATTTATTTCATTTTTTGATAGTTGATGTGTTCTATATGTAGCGAGATTTAATTCATCCCCAATATAGCATGTAATTCAATCAAAGGATGTTTCCTGAGATTCACTAGAAAAGCATACCACACACACCAACAAGAGAATATTACAACATTTGGGTTATAATGACTTCACCAATATTGTTTTTACGGATATCTCTACTTCAAGGTTTCTATGTTTTTATTCAATGGTTTTAGAAATATGTCAAGATATAATGGAATGTGCATAACTAGATTGAAATAATACTTTTTACCATTATTGAGTGGATATGAAGTGTACATTGTACATACTCATTTTCTTGCTTCACATTAGTAGTAATTATTGCATAATCATTCCTGCTCTCCTTCTTCATTGGTAGATGGTGATGTTTATTACCCTCAAGGATTGAAGGATTATTTCTATGGAAACCCTGCTCTTTTATTACAAACATAAACATGATTTATTACATAAAATCTTCCCTTGGTATAACATGGAAGATCGAGAGGTCTAGTGTATTTGGGGTTTAGGAACATTACATAAAAACTTAAAACATGAAACAAAACGCATTTATTGAAAACATCATTTACATGACCACTAAATTCCCTCATACTTAGCATTGTATGGGAGAACCCAAGGACATGCATAAGAAAAGAGTGGGCTACAAATCCCAGTAAGGGAATAAACATGGAATAACATGAGGAATACAATACATGTTAGATAATAAGAATATCAATGTAGTGAAAGATAAACATGAACATAAAGGCATGATAAAGAATGAAAATCAGAACATGGAGATGTGGCAAGAACACTTAACATGGAATTAGCATGAGCCAAGGCTCATTGCACATGGAGCATGAGTAAATCCTCATTTAACATAAAGCATGAGTAAACCCTAGTTGCACTTGAATTAGAATTAGTCAAAACCTATTTCACATGACATATGATGATACTATATTTTACCCAATTAATTGGAGCAATGTTAGGGCACACCATTCTTAAACATTTCACTTCATGCATAAGTGTGTCACATGGACCATAAAACATGGAATCAATAATCATAATTTATTCCATGATAAAGGTATGTTGAATACATAAATGAATATTTATAATCAATATGTACATGTGAATAAAGGTGAATATCCTTGATAGATAAATGGGCATGGTATTCACTACCCAATGACATTGTCTTGGAAAATCGATGCAATTTTGGCAGTGTAACGGTGTGACATAAGAATTCATAAAAATGGTTGATGAGAGAAAAAGGGGTGTATCATAATATTTACATGAAACAGATAGTAAGGGGTTTATATAGATACATGTCCCAGTAATTTTAATGGAATTTAGATTCATGATACCAAAGAATTTCATGAATGAAAATGAGGAGAGAAAAATTTCATTTGGAATTTTGGCATTGTAACGGGTATAAATGGAAGGAATTAATGAGATGGAAAGGGGATATATCCTTATTCATAAATGAAGAGGGAAGTATTATGGGGGTTAGAAATCATACCCCAACATTTATAATTGAAAATAAAAGGTCATAACAAAATAAGGAAAAATGGACATAAATAAGGAAACTGAGAATCCCTTACATGGAAGTGTGATCCCAAAAGCTTATGAGAGGATTGATAGAGGCTTCTTGGGAGTATTGGTCACCCTGGGAGGATTAAAGAGATAAGAGAGAAAGGGTTTGTTGAACTCCAAAGGCTTTGAGTGAAGAATAAGTGGGAGCCTGGGTGGGTTTATATAGGGAAAGAGAAGAAATTGTTTATTATTAAGGTTTGGGGAACCTCACATTAAACTAATCAGAACCAAAAACCATACCATGGTTTTTGCCCATGGTTTATTCCAAACAGGAGTGTAAAAAAATATTTTATAAGGCAAATGGCCTAACTTCTTAATATAATAGGGTTGATTATGTGGAGGTGAGTCACAATCTCAAGGAAAACAATTTAAAAAGACAAAATGTTTTATATGTCTTGAAGGGTCCACTAATGCTTTGTAAAATAAATCAAACAAACCCAAAATCACATTATTTTAATGGTAAACCTTATAATGGACGAACAAAATGTTTATAGTATTTTCTTACCTCACTATTGGGTCATTATGATGTCATAAAACACATTATATATTTAAAAAGTAATTAATTTTTACCCAAATATTCGACTGTCTTACAAAAATATGAAAAATTTACAAATGGATAATTTTGAAATCCTGTTTCGAAAAATAATATTCATTTTATCTAATTTTTTTTCTAAATATATGAAGTTTTACTTTTAAAATACAAACTGGAATTTATAAAAAATTCTTGGGTTTTGACAAAAACACATTTCAAACCTTAAATAAAATTACAATTGACTTTATAAAATTATACGATCATTTATATTTAATAAAAAGTAATTTAATAATAATAATAATAATATTTTATTAAAATATTATTTAATTCAAAAATACATTAATTCATCAAAATATATTACTTAGTTGAATATTAACTAAAAAAACTATTTGTGCTTAAAAAACTATTTACAAAGTGTCAATAATAAAAATAATGTATATTATATATACAAGAATAATGTACATAATCGTAGAACTAATTTCTTGTTACATAACCCCTTAAAACACCCGCATAAAACCTTAGGTTATGGTGCGCGATGGTGACAGACTCTTGGGGTGGCTCAGATAGCATTGCATGAGTGGTAATCTCTATCAACTTCCACTTCTCTTGTAGGTGGCTCTACTTGAGCATAACATATTTAAGCTTGGATTTGGATTGGTCAAGAGTGAAGCCCAATGAGGACACTTCCTTTCCGAGCTCCAAAAAATGGGATTCGTATGGGGAAAGTCTACATGAAGAAGCCATCACTTCCTTTGTCTGAGTAAATTGGATTTGTTAAAGCCCTATATTTATACAAATAATGTGATCACATTTCAATGACTATATTAGTAACTGTCATAATTATTAATAGTAATTTAAGATCCAAAACAAAAAAAAACAAATAAGACCACACATTTTACATAACCATAAGAATAAATTTAAATATACGAAGAGGGATTTTCAATAATGAATTTTTGGGTCCTTACAATCTTCCCCACTTAAGGAATTTCATCCCCAAAATTTCCATTTCCCTCAGTAAAACAGATATGGGTAACTCTGATTCATCAAATATTCTAATTCCCACATCGCTTCTTAAAACATTTAGTTCTTCCATAACACCTTGATGACTGACATTGTCTTATTTCATATAACATTTTCTCTATGATCTAAGATCTTCCCAGGTTTCTTCTAGTAAGAAAGATCAACCTATAACTATACTTGCTCTAAAAAGAGTACATGTGAAGGGTCATGTATGTATTTACTTAAGTGGGATACATGAAATAGATCTTGTACTTTTCCCAAGGTACGTGGAAGTGATAGTCGATATTCCAAAACCCCGAAACGATCAAGTATCTCAAAGGGGATAATGTACCTAGGAATTACCTTCCCTTTCTTTAAAACCTCTTGACCTTTTTCCATGGAGATACATATAGAAACACCATGTCTCCAACATTAAACTTAAGGTCTCATTGATGTTTATTGGCATAAATCATCTGTCGACTCTGGACTGCCTTGATATCTTGCTGAATGGTTTTCACATTCTCCGCTATTTCTTCGACCATTTCTGGACCAAGAAGCTTACGCTCACCAACTTCATCCCAACATGCCGGTTTTCTGCACCTATTCCCATACAGGGATTCATATGGTTTGATTCCTATGCTCGAGTAGAAACTATTATTGTAGGATAATTTAACCAGTTGAAGATGTTGATCCCATCCTCCTTTAAAGTCCATTGAACATGATCTCAACATGTCCTCATGTTTTTAGATAGTCCACTCAGATTAGCCATTGGTTTGAGGATGATAAGCCATACGGAAGTTCATCTTAGTATCCAGATCATGTTGAATACTCTTTTGAATCATAGAGGTTAATCTTGGATCTCAATCGGATATAATAAATAGTGGTACTACATGAAGCTTTACCACATCCCTGATGTATATTCGTACCAATTGATCCAATGAGAAATCCTCCTTAATTGAAATGAAGCGTGCACACTTTGTAAGATGATCCACAACAACTGAGATTACATTGTTTACTTTGGATGTCTTTGGAAGTCCAGTGATAAAGTCCATGGTGATGTTCTCCCATTTCCATGCTGGTATGGGCAATGGTTGCATTATCCCCTTAGATTTATGCCTCTCTGCCTTCACTTGCTAAGACACCAGGAATATTGATATATACTCAACGATCTCCTTCTTCATATTATCCCACAAATAATACTCTCGGAGATCTCAATACATATTTGTGTTTCCTGAGTGAATAGAAAAATTTGAACTATGCGCATAATCCAAAAGTTCATTCTTCATCTCCGTACTTGATGGGTTGTATAGTCTTTTCCCAAATCTCACAATTCCTTCTTCATAAACATTGAACTCTGAGGATTTTGAATTTCTAATAGCTTCCTATTTGTTCTGAATTTCTACATTATCCTTTTGAGCATCCTTTAACCTTTCTAAAAGAGATGGTTGAGAAATCATTTGTGAAAAGATTGAGGATGTTCCCTTATTTATGATTCAGATGTCCATCATCATCAAATCTAAGAATATTGGATCTTTATCAACTCTCACCAATGATGGAATCACTAGTTCCTTTCTACTTAGAGATCTTCCACCTTGTTTGATTTCTAAGGGTTGTAATGGATTGAGTATTCGTTGTCTGTTATCAAATCTAACCATATTTGTTGGTGCATAATAAACTCTTTATGTGTGAATATATACTTGAAGCTTTTGTAGTCTCAATATATTTCACACTTTTCCCCAAAGAGATAATATTTCAAATTTTTGGAAGAAAAGACCACTGCTGCCAATGAAAAATAATGTGTTGCATAATTCTTCTAATGCACATTCAATTTCCTAGAAGCATTGGTAATGACTTCGTCATTTTGAAACCACACACAGACATGCCCTTCTTTGAAACACCACTGAATACCACAAAAAGTTCTCCACTTGTGGGTCAAGTGAGAACGAGCACAGTAATAAGACTCCTTTTCAACTCCCTGAAGCTTTCTTTGCATTCATAACTCTAAACAAACATTACTCCCTTCCGATTTTTCTTGGTAAGAGGGTTGGGAAATTGTGCGAAATTTCTCCCAAATCATTGATAATATCCTGCTAACCATGAAAAGGTATGGATATTCATTATTGATGGTGGCCTCATCCATCCAACTATGCATATGTCTTTGAGGGATCCATATATGTCCCATTGCTTATGATGATATGGCCCAAGAATGAGACCTCCTTCAACCGGAACTCACACTTGTTGAACTTTTCATAGAGCTTCTCCTTTCAAAAGGTCTCTAGTATAGTTCTTAGACTCTCCTCATGCTCGCCAATGGTTTTTTTATATATTATAATATCACCTATAAATACTACCAGTAATATGCCAAGGTAATCTTTTAAGACTATATTCATCATGTCCATGAATATTTCTAGAGCAT
Organism: Viscum album; assembly: GCA_963277665.1. Classification (NCBI taxonomy): domain Eukaryota; kingdom Viridiplantae; phylum Streptophyta; class Magnoliopsida; order Santalales; family Viscaceae; genus Viscum; species Viscum album. The sequence continues at coordinate 1,417,941,198 of OY728129.1, read as the reverse complement.
TAGTGAGTCTGAAAGGAATTACAATGAATTCATAGTGATTATATCTTGTACGGAAAGTAGTCTTGTGGATATATTCCTTCTTCACCCTTACTTGATAATATTCCAACCGAAAATCTACCTTGGAGAATTATTGTGCTCCACATCGCTAATCGAACATGTCATCAATTCGTGTGAGAGGATACTTGTTCATTATTGGGATTTTTTCGTGCTCACAATAATCAATGCAATGGTGTATTAACCCATCCTTCTTCTAGAAAAAGAGCACCGGTGCACCCCATGGTGAAGCACTTGGGATTATAAACCCTTTATCCAGATTCTCTTGTAGTTGATTCTTCTACTCCTTAAGCTCCCCAAAAACCATTCAATACATAGTCTTGGATATTGGAAAGGCCCTATGTATATGATCAATTGATAATTCCACATCTCTTCTCGAAGGAAGATAAATAAATTTCTCGGGAAACACTTCAGTGAATTCCCTCACAATAGGAATGTATTCAAGGATGGTAACTTCCTTATACTCCATAATCTGAGCCAGATACGCGTGATCAAAAGACACTAATATCCCTGCTTAAGATGATGGTGCTAAAGAAGATTCATCTTCCTCCTTGCACTTGTACAGAATTGGGGGTTGATTCGCCACATAGAGAGTGATTACCCTCCCATGACAATTTATATTGGCTATATATAAGGAAACCCAATCTATACTAAGAATAACATCAAATTCCACCAGAGGGAGTATGATGAGGTTCTTTGGAATTTTCAATCCACAGATTGTGACCGAGGAGGATTTATACTCCTGGGATTCAATGATTTCTTCATTTTCGGTACTCACCGACATCATTAATTCCATGATTCGTAGTGGTTTTGGGGTTGTTCTACTAAAATTTTGGGATATAAAAGAATGCGTATAACCTAAATCAAAAAGTATATTCGCTATTCTTGATTGAATAACTAGGAGTACCAATCACCACTTTATTGTCGGGGTTCACTTTAGTGGTAGTGATGGAAAAATATCACCCTTGAGCCCCTAATAGTTGTTGGTTGCCTCCAAAAACCCTTGTCTTATGGAACTAATTTGAAAGATGACCTGGTTCTTTGTAGTTGAATCAATGAAAAATGCGTTGAGAGTCTTACAGAGCATTCTATCTTCTATCACAGCCATGGGTTTTTCTTGTTGACAGTTAGTAGCTAGGTGTCCTTCTCTTCCACACCTAAAGCATTTCCTCGTCCCCTTCAAGTAATTTTAGTGGTGCTACTTTCCATAGCATTGGCAAGTGGGGTGCTGGATCTTCTTAGCACCATTTGATTTATCCATCAAATCTATAGAATTAGAATCCACCTTATGATTTTTATCCCCAAGATACCCCTAAGATTATTCAATCTCCATTTCAACCTTGGGGTCACATCAGACAATTTTCTCATAGTTATTTATGTCACGGATCCCCAGGGCTTTCTGCATGCTAGGTTTCTGCCCACCAAAGAAGCACTCAACCTTGGATTCTAGGTTAACGACAAAGCTGGAGGCATATCATGAAATCCATGTGAATTTTTCCTCGAATGATCTGACAGATTCGTCATCGTTTTTGTATGAGGGAAAAAAGTACCTTTCCATCTTATGTCGGAGGGTGCACGGAAAATAATTATCAAAAAAATCTTCTAGAAATACTTTCATTCCAATGCCTCGATCTCCTCCTCAAGCTTTATATTTTTTATCAATGTCATCCATTGACCAGAATTTCCCTCCATACGATATACAATTAGGAGAAGCTTCACTTGTTCAGAAAATTTATTGATCGAGATGATCTTTTCAATAGAGTTGATCCATTATTCGATGATTAAGAGATCAGATGGTCCATTAAAATATGGAGGCCTTTGTCTCATGAATCTTTTGATAGTGACTTGTTTTTTCTTGGGGGGGGGGGGGGGGGTTTAACGTTCCTCTTGACCCATGTTTCTATTCAAATCATGAGTAAAGTTGGAAAGAATCGTGACAAAGTTCACTATTCCTACTCCCATCAGATTGGGCATCTTAGTAGCATAGTTATCACATTGATCTTCACATCAGTTGTTAGCCTGATTCCTCCTATTACCAGCCATTGGATGGAATAAAATAAATTTAGGGGTAACACATAAAGGCTAATCAAATTAAAAAATAGATTACATAGAAATAGCTTTTATTTCCTTAACTTATGAAACTATAGGCTTCAATATATTTTATCCATTATCTACTTTCTAACATATATTCTATGGAGATTTTTTTAATTCCCTTAAAAATGGTTCAAAATACACATGTGAAATTAAAAATTCATATCCATCAGGAGTTTCATAACCAATTGTGTAGCAAGGCCCATTGTCGTGTAACAGGATACCCTGGGTCAAGCCTGAAACTTCTTGTCAGGGTTTTCACCCCTTGGTAAATTTGTTCCAGAGCTGCCTCTACCTGCTCGTATCAAGATATGTATGTATTTTTTTATTGAAAAACCACTTACTCAATACCCACCAAAACATAGGGATGTTTTTATTATACTTAGTCTTGTCTCCAAGTATTCACTAATGTTTTCTAATACTAATCCCAAAACTAACTAAACATATCCTTTGATACCAACTATGATAAACATGCTCTTTTATTACACACTTAAACAAGAATTATTACATAAAATCTTACCTTGATAAAACAAGTAACATTAAGAGGTATAATGTATTTGAGGCTTAGGAACATTACATAACAACTTAAAACATTAATCCCAACATATTTATTGAAAAATTCCTTTACATTACCACCACATTCCCATATGCATAGCATTGCATGGGATAACCTGAGGACATGCATAAGAAAAGGGTGACCTATAAAGCTCAGTAAGGGAATAAACATGGAATAACATGAGGAATACAATAAATTTATGAAAATAGGAATATCAATGTAGAACAAGATAAACAATAACATAAAGGTATGACAAAGAATGGAAATTATAACATGGATATGTGGCAACAACACTTAACATGGAATTAGCATGATCCAAGGATCATTGCACATGGAGCATGAGTAAACCCTCATTTCACATGAAGCATGAGTAAACCCTAATTTCACTTGAATTATCATTAGTCATAACCCATTGCACATTATGTATCATGATACTATACTTTACCCAATGCATTGGAGTGCTATTAGGGCACACCCTTCTTAAACATTTCACTTCACGCATAAGTGTGCCACATGGATCATACAACATGGAATCAATAATCATCATTTATTCCATGATAAAGGGATGTGGAATAAATAAATGAATCATTATAATAAATATGTAAATGTTCATAAAGGTGAAAAACCTTGATAGATAAATGGGTAATTTATTCACTACACAATGATATTGGTTTGGAAAATCGGTGACATTTTGGGAGTGTAACGGCGTGACGTATGAATTCATAAAAATGGATGTTGAGAAATAAAGGGGGTGTTTAATCATATTTAAAAGAAATGTATAGTAAGGGGGTCATATAGATACATTTTCCAACAATTTTAATAGTATTTAGATTCATGATACAAAAGAATTACTTGAATGTAAATGAGGAGAGAGAAATTCCTTTCGGAATGTTGACATAATAATGGGTATACATGGAAGGAAATAATGAGAGAGAAAGGGGATCTCTCATTATTCAAACATGAAGAGGGAAGTATGAGGGAGGTGTGAAATCATACCCCAACATTTATAATTGAAAATAAAGCAACATAACAATATAAGGAAACATGGACATAAATAAGGAAAGAGAGAATCCTTTACTTGGAAGTGTGATCCCAAATTCATGAATAGGATTGAGAGAGGCATATTGGGAGATTGGAACACCTTGGGGGGATTGTAGAGATAGGAGGTTAGATTTTGGTTGAACTACAAAGGCTTATTGTGAAGATGAAGTTGGATCTTGGGAGGGTTTATATAGGAAAGGAGAAGGAATTCTTTATTATTTATGTTTGGGACACCTCACATTTAACTAATAAAAACCAAAAACCAGCCCGTAGTTTTTGCCCACGGTTTTTTTCAATAGGGGTAGGAGAAAAATATTTTATAAGGACAATGGGATAACTTCTTATAATAGTAGGGTTTGTTATGTGGATGTGAGTCACACTCTCAAGGAAACCAATCTAAAAAGAAAAAATGTTTTATAAATTTTGAAGGGTCCACTAAAGCTTTGTAAAATAAATAAAATAAACCTAAAGTCACATTATTTTAATGGTAAAACATATATTGGCCGAACATAATGTTTATAGTATTTTATTACATCGCTATTGGTTCATTATGATGTCATAAAACACGTTATATATTTAAACGGTATTTAATTTTTACCCCAAAATTCGATTGTCTCAAAAAACATTGAATAATTCATTGTTGGATAATTTTGATCTCCTAATTCCAAAAAATATATTAATTTTATATAATTAATTTTCATAATTTGTGAATTTTTACTTTTAAAATAATAACAGACATTTATTGAAAATTCATGAGTTTTGACAAAAATAGCTTTCAAAATTTGATAAAAATTACAATTGCATTCATAAAATTATTCGATCAATTATATTTAATAAAAAGTAATTTAATAATAATAATTTTTTTTAAAAAAATATTATTTAATTCGAAAATACATTAATTCATAAAAATATATTTCTCAATTGAATATGAACTAAATATAATATTTGTGCTTTAAAAACTATTTACAAAGTAATAATAATAAAAATAATGTATATTCTATATACAAGAATAATGTACGTAATAGTATTACTAGGTTATTATTAAATAATCCCTTAAAAACCCACATAATACCTAAGGGTATGGTGCGTGATGGTGACAGACTCTTGGGGTGGCTTGGATAACATTTCTTAAGGGGCAGTCTTTATCAACTTTCACTTCTCTCGTAGGCGGTTCTGCTCAAGCTTAACGTATTCAAGCTCGGCCTGGGCTTGGTCATGTGTGAGGCCCAATGATTCCACCTCCTTTTAATGCTCCGAAAAATGGGCTTCGAATGTGGAAAGTCTATTGGATGAGTCCATCGCTACCTTTGTCTGAGTAAATTGGATTTGTAAAAGCCCTATATTTATACTAATCATGTGATAACTGTTCAATGGATATATTAGAAAAAGTCACAATTCATAACGGTATTTTAAAATCCAAAACATAAAACAAAATAATTCCATATGTTTTAAAAAACCATAAGAATACATTTAAATAGACCAAGGGGAATTTTCGTTAATGAATTTTTGGGAAGTTAAATTTTTATTTAGTTGCATAGTTCCCTTTCTTCCTAGAGTTTATGTATTGAACCACTAGTGGCTCTCTCATTTCCTCAATCACATTGGCCAACTTATTTATATCTTTACGATGTCAGTCACACAAAAAATGTTTTTTACATCGGTTTTTTAAGCTTTTCCCGTCATTTTTTGGGAGACACTATAGCAGGAGAGATAAAAAATTATATTTTTTAGGTTGATTATATTAATTGATCTAAAAAAAAATATTATATTGGATTATTTTCACCTCATTTATTTAATAACCTATATGAATTCTACTTCGGTAAAGTGTTTTCACATTAGTTACTTAAATAACTGACGTAAAAAATACACTACCATGTCAGTTATATAAAAACCAATGTGGAAAAAACTAGTCCCGACACATTTTTCATGTTCGTTAGTAAATAACTGATGTCATAAATATGTTTTTCACGTCAGTTGTTAAATAGCTGGCGTAAAAAACTATATACTATGTCAGTTATAAAAAATCCGTCATATAAAACTGCTTTTTTACGTTATAATATCAGCTAATTAATAACCAACATAAAAACTTATTTGTTTAAATAAATTATTAAACCCATCCTCTCCACTGTAGAACAAGACATTAACCAACCAAAAAAAGACCACAAACCAAACAAGAAACAAGCACAAACAAACATAAAACAATCAAACCAAGCTGAAAATTTATACATTCACATTTACAACATAAAAAAATTATAATATTACCTAAAAAGAAACCTAAATCAAATAAAAACAACTACCAAATACACATTTATAATTACAACATTCCAAATTACAATATTCACTAAAAACAATCTAAAAACCAATCAAAACTATAAAATAATTTGACCATTCCACTTGTAAGTGTTATAAATCTTCTTCACAATAAGTTTGAGGGTCATCAAATAGCCCAAAATTTAAAAATAAAGTAGTAAACATGTATAATGAATAAAACGAATGAAATATTAATGAATAATTTAACACAAAATCTAACCTGGTCTAACTTCACAACTATTTCAATTGTAATTATTTCTTACATAATTCTTAACATATAATAACCACATTTAATGAAGCCTTGTTGTTTATGAAAATTATTTTTAAATAAGTTTTTCAAATAAAAATATCATTTTCATGTAATCCAAATCATACTAATTATAAATGGATATTCACCTTTACTTTTATATAATTTATAATGGAACTGATTTTCATTATAGATCTTTAAAATAAAGTCGATCCCTTGATATAAAATAATATGAATGAAATAAATATAAAATTCATTATAATATAAACAACTATTAATAAATTAAAACATACTTTTCCATCATATTCTTAAAATTTCCTCACACGTCACCATGGACAAAGCATATCCAATAATGTGTTTTCTCCCTTGTGAAAAATACATCTAATATAAAATGGTCACTAATATGAAAAAAAAAATTAATGTTAATGGTTGTTTTTTTATAAGATAAATAACAATTTATGATACATATGTTTCATACCTCTCAACAATAGGAAACATCCAACATTGCATAATTTTATTCTGATGAAATATTTCTGAAATATAAATTATTTTTTGTTCCTCATTAAATTCACATCCTTCAGGTGAAATCAACTGTGGGTACATCAACCCATATACATATGTTTGCTCATTCATCTCACATATTTTATTATCCTACCTAATACAATATAGATAAGTATAAATTTTCAATAAATTTAGTTTAGTGAAAGATTTGTATTAAGATGAATAAGGGAAAAACTTTCACCATGTTAATGCCTAACTTATCTCTAGTAACAAGCTCCATGATATCATTTTTCAGAATCCCCAAATCTATTTCACATCCCCAAACATGAGATTCCATTGGAAATGTTTGATGACCTTCCAAAAAAATTGAATATTTTGACAATCTGTCAAGACTATTAGAATATGAATATGATGTCATATCCCTTTGTCTTTGTTGATGACTATACAGTATTTCACTACCTTTATTGTATTCCTATAAATAAATAGAAAAATAAATTAACAATAAAATGTAAAAGATAAATTAATATAAAAATAAAATAAAAGTTACAACATACACATGCCTCTATTGTAATGGGTCATAGAAATATATATGGCCAAACTAAGAAGTGGATGGTACTTAGTCCAAATATTATCACCTCATCTGTAGGTAAAATTTAACTAGCTGATATATCTAAAATATCCTTTACAATGACCCTATACTGATCTACTTAAAACTTTTGATGAGGAATTGAATCTCCTATATAAAATATCATCCCATGTGGAACTATATGACAGTGAGGATTGTCAACATCCAACTCAAAATAACTAAGAATCTTTGGAGGAGGGGTGTGGGATTAGGATAAAAAAATGCGTACTATAGGTGGAGGTGGAGGATAAATAATTGGGTATGTTGGAATAGGATGAGGATAAATAATGGTCTCTACAGGTGGTGGTGCGGGTGGGAGATTCTAGAGGAGGTGCAACGGGAGTTGTAGTCTGAAATTGTCATTGCATGTATAAAACCATAGATTATACAGACGCTCTTATATTTTCCTCCATCATCACATTAATATTGTGATATTAAACCTCCAAAGGTGATATTTATATATATATAAACTCCATGGAAGAAGCATAAGAACATGCTAACACTTTTCAGATCGATACACCCACTGGCTATCCTTGTACATGACACAGGTGTTCCAGATTTTGTTATGAAGCAGATAAAATATCATGGATCCCATCAGCTTTAAATACCCCATATGTGTTCTGATCCTCAAGATAATCCTATATGAATTATTTGAAAATTTATTTAATGATTCAAAGTATATAAATAATTTAGTTGACTTAAATAAATTAAATAAACAACTTAAAATCCTCTTTGTTACGACCTGAAATTTGTCTATAAGATATTTCCCCTTATTTATCATCTAAGCCATCTTCCATTTTTCATGTCTAGATGAAGGGGGTGGAGAAGAAACCTCTCAAGATCTGACAGAATCAGCTATAAGATTTTATTATTTTTCAGCTATCATTTGTTCTTCCAAAAAATTATACCCTCCCTGAGATAAACTATGAGGGTTTATATTTCGGGATTGGATATCCTTGGGAGCTCTCTTTGATTCCTGTAAATTATGAATAATAAATCATTAAGAAGTCATTAATAATATCAGTAATATAAGAAAACTTGTAAAATTTTACAATGCACTTAGTAGTACTTCTTTTCTTTTACATTTCACAAAATGTTTCCATGGGTCTTCATCTATAAAATAATATATATGACATGGATTGTAATGTGGAATATCCCCAAAAATGAAATCAGATATGAGGGTTGATTTGAAATCCATCCATCTTCTAGATTCCATTGATAAAAATTTCCTACTGACTAATAATGTGTAAGGTATATCAAATTTCATCTGATAAAGAAGATGGAAACCATATTATATCATAAACATTTCAAGATTAGTCAGACAATAGATAAATATCTTTCCCAAATTTTCTCCAACAACTGAGCTAGTGTTATTTTTTCAAAACTTCTCCAATTAATAAACAAAATGATGATTATTTTTTTACCATGATTTGATACAAAAATCTTGAACAATTTTACATTAGGACCTCTTGGAATATCATTCTCATAAAATTATAGTACTATCCTCTGGTCCTGGATATGAGAAAATGATGATTTTGGTAAACGTGTGCTGCCACGTTTACAAACCCCAGAAATCTTATTCACCTTTGTGGGAGGACATGAAGAAGACTGAGGAACATCAAGAGAAGAATGTGGATGTTCCAACTCCGGGTATGATCATGACACTCATCTCCTGATGTTTGTGGTAGATTATCTGATTGATATGTAATTTTCCATCACATCAATGAATCAAAAATTTAGTAAAAAAATATACCAATAAAAATATTATAATACTAATGTAAACAAAAATAGAAAAATTATTAAACACATTAGTAATCTAAAATTTAACACATTATTATTCATATTTGTTATAGTAAACTAAAATGATAAAAAGAGAAATGATATATAAAATTCCATGTAAAGGAATTAAAGCAAATAAAAAATTGGCATAGGTATATTAATAGTGGTCTAACTTAATAAATCAATTTATTACAAAAAAATAATAGTTTTTAACATATATTATTAAAATAATTTTCATTCAAAAAATTACTAAATATATAAGATACGTAGTGGTAAACATGGTAAACTAAACAAAACTATACTAAAATAAACAATCATTTCTACTGATTCATTTTCATACATGATTTATTCATGAAAAAAATAAAATATAAAATTTTGTGAAATCAATAAAATTAAATGAAAAATAAACATATGTTGCATGTAATATTATGAATATACTAGTGGATTGTTTTCCCAAATTCCATCTTTATGATCGTTCATTGTTGAAAAAACCATGTCTACAATATGGTAATCATCATTATCTGTTAAAATTTCTATAGAAGTAGGGATCTCATATAAATCATCATCTACATCAAGTTAATCATCCCCAACATATGGTTTTTTTCATTGTAAAACAATAGAGCACTTCATATCAGATGGATCAGGAACAAAGAAAATTTGTTTCTCATGTGTTTCTATTATAATATAATTATCTATGTCTTCTAGTCTATTCGTATTAACAAGTTTCATTCCAAATTCATCTTTTCTATCACTTTTTTAATGATTAACCATTTTTAGTAAAACACTTGAACTTTAATTTTACTATATTAATCCTCAAAATATTTCTTCAATGAGTCCATAATATGCACTTGCTACAGAAATTGGGGTTTTGTCTTTAGAACCTGAAAAATGCATTTCTTCTGCTAAGCCCAATATACCACTATTTTCAACTTCACTGATGTTGTCCTGATCTTTCATATAAAATGTATATCCACTAATTTCATACCCAAACCATGTTACCACATTTAAACTTGGACCACCCAATAACCATCTTAATGTCTCGGAGGCATCTGATCTACCAATACTGGTCTTTTTAAACCATGGAAAAAAAGATTTGTTATACACATTAAAAATCCACATTTCTTTCTTCTTTTTATGAAATTGTTACAACTCATTAATATAAAATGTTATATATGGTTTACTACCATCTATATTATTCAAGATTTATAAATGTAACTTTTGCATATATTCACCTGACAACGACTTGACATTCAAGCCATAAATCCCCTTTTCGTTATTATAATCTTTTTCATGGAGAGATGGATGCAAACCAATGTGATCTCCCGTAGACAATTAGCTCATAGAAAACATCACATCCTCCTTAGAAATATACTTTTCAATAACGGGTACTTCAGGTCCATATGAATTCTTAAAATACCCCTTCAATATCATCATATAGCTTTCAAAAGTATACATCCAATGTGGATATAATGGTTCACAAACAATTATTTTTCGATCCACATAAACCATTAAATATACCATTATATCAAAAAAAATACAGAGGGAAATATATTTCTAGTTGAAAAAGTATAAAAATTTCTTTGTTTTCCAAAATTTTCAAAGCATCCAAATCATTCACTTTATTGTAAATTAAATTGGAAGAATAACACACCTTTATGACAGTCTTTCTAAAATGGATGGGAAATATTCCATACAATACAACTTGTAGAAGTAGTTGCATCATGATGTGATAATCATGATATTTCATACCAATCAACTTCAAATCCTTCAAAGAGACAAATTTTTTGCATTTGAATAATAACTATGTGGTAATTTTATATCATAAAGATACTAAAAAATCTAATTTTCTCTATCATGAATAATGTATGAAAAGATGGGGGAAGAAATTTTCATTCTCCATCAGGTCTGGGAGGTAACAACAAACATATTCCCATTTATAGTAGTCTAATCATGCATTCAACCCATCTCTAACATGGTAACTCAAAATATATTGATCATTTCTTCTAAATATGCTTATCATTATCATATTTGTTTTCCTTTCCCAATGTCACCTTATGGTTTTGAAACTTATCAAATACTCATTAGTGGATAAATGTTTTGGAGTAATATCAAATTCTTAGGAGTCATTGAATTCTTTTTTTAATTTTCTATAAGAAAAATTCATATGAAAAAAAATTATATTCCCCATGTATACTATTTTCATCCCATTATGAAATTGACAATATGAAGTCTATTGTTCACAAATTGGACACACATTATTCCCCTTAACACTGTATCCATACAAATTTTTATATGTTGGGAAGTCATTTATAGTTAACATAATCACTACATGGAGTTGAAAATATTCCATTTTATAAGAATCATACACCCTAATACCATCCTCCCATAATATTTTCAAATCATCAATTAATGGTGACATGAAAACATTAATATCATCTTCGAGTTTCTTTGGTCCAAAGATCATGAAACTTAACATGAAATATTTTCACTTCATACAAAATTCATAAGCATGGAATTAAATTACTAATAAAAAAGGCCATGAACTTTGTGTGGTACCGAGGCTTCTATATGGATTCATTCCATCCATGCACAACCCAAGTCTGGGATTTCTAACTTCGTTATCAATTGTAGGATAATTCTCATCAATTTTTTTCCACTGTGGAAAATCTACTAGATGTCATAGTTTTCCACCACATATCCACTCATTTGCATGCCATCTTAACCTTTTTACAACATATGAATTAGAAAATAAACATTTCAATTGAGGAATTATAGGAAGATGCCAAAATACCTTGTCAGTAATATCTGTAATCTCTTCATCAACATGAAATTTTTCTTTCAACTTATATCGTGATGTCCCTCATTTAGGACACTCTGATAGAAATTCATATTTTTACCAAAATATCATAGAGTCTTTCAGACAAGATGTTTTTTCTTATATCCCAATCCCATTAAGGAAAAATATTTTATTTGGATTATAATGTGAATCTAGAATATTGTTTTATTCATGAAGAATGTATTTCAATGATTTTAGCATATCTTTAAACTTTTACCACTCCATAAATGATTCTACTTTAGGTTAATCAATCTTAACATAGAAAATAAAACCGCAAAATCCAAAAAACTAGGATACAATGGGTTTTAGAATCACCTTATAGATGCTTAATTTTTTGTTCTTTCTCAATTTTTTCTGCTTCAATATCACAAGTCATTTCTTCAATTTCATCAAAGTTACAATATGGAAAAGTATCATCATTAGTAGATCTAAAATTATGTCTGGTTTCACCCTGGAAAATCCAAGTTCTATAACATGGATTAAAACCATGACAAATTAAATGATCTTTGATCTCTTTTCATTTCATCTTCTTCAAATTTAAACATTTCAGGCATGGATAGAAAAATGTGTCATTGTTTGGAACATTTCATTTAGAATATTACAAAAGGCATCAAAACCTTACTCATATTATTCATCCATTTGATGGGTCATAATCCAACCTCGAATCATTATTAACTATAACAAATATTAAAATTATACATCTTGTTATGATAATCCAATTTTATATTTATAAAAAATATGTCATAATTTGAAAGGAACACAATTTCAAAATATAAATTAATATATGCATATTTGAAAAATATAATTACAAATTATACACAATAATGGAAGATAAGTTTAAATATAAATGACAAATCATAAGAAGATATGCATGAAAATAATTTTAAGAATAAAATATAGTTCAATAATCTAGATTTCGATTTTTATGAAATATACAATAATTTGAATTTTAGACAAATTTTAAATATAAAACAGAAATATGGTCATTTAAAAATTATAAAGATATTGTTTTTCAGTAATAACATAGAAAACCAATAAATTAAATTAATATTGACCATATTTATTTTCATGTTACATTAATAAATAATATATCATTTGTGTAGTATAGAATCCTTGAATCTGACATTCCAAAAATATATATGATTTTTTATCAGTTTATCTAGTGGGAAATGTAATACAATGTATATATATTTAATATACATAGATTCATTAATAAATTATTTTATATAAATTTATATGAAAATTCCAATCTAGTTAAATTTTTACCCTACTCTAAAATGATTTGTAGTTATGATAGCCATGTTTACTTCCACCCTGTGTAAATTGGGTTCCATAAACTACATGAATGTCTCTTCATAAATAATATTGGATAAAAAATCATAATTAGTGAAAATTTATAATGTTGTATGAAAATACTAACATTGTTATAGTTATCAATAAATTGCAGTATAAATTCCATCAGTATGTAAGTATTGACACATATAATGAAATAAAATGATAATCATAAATATGATAAAGTTATATATAAAACATCAATACCACATGGATTACTGTCATATATATATATATATATATATATATATATAAAACAAAAAATTACGATCTTCTACCAAACCAATTTTGGGAACTTTCTAAGTACCATCTCCTAGATTAAATCAATCTCCTCATCTAAACAGTCCATTGTAGTTCTATTTCACACAAGAGTTCCTGTAATATTGTTTTCTTATTAGATATTATGTTATTTAAGTAGGTAGTGATTAGAACACCAAAGGAAATAACTAATGGATCCTGTAGACAATACCAATAAACACAAGTGCATGTAGAGTATGATATGAACATAATTAAATGACATATAATAATATATATATATATATACATATAATACTTAGCCATAGGTTTTATATAGGTTCCAAAGATAGAAAATTCATTCTTCATCCTCGGTATCACTAGATAAATCAAATGAACACTGACTTTGCATCATATATGGATTGGAAAAAAATATGGAAATATACAATGAATGAAATCGGAAAACAAGATTTATGGCATTAGAGAATGAAAAAAATCGATGCGTCCAAAGATTACGTCATAGTTCAAAGTCAATCAGATAGTTGTGATGATGAAAATAAATATTAATGAAGGTGTCAAAATGAGTTTGGAGGCCACGAGATTGAATAATCAATTGTAGGGTTTCTGTGCGAGAGAGACTGAGTTGATGTCTTCTTAAAGCAAACAATATTGGAATTACTCGAAATGGGACATCATAAATTTTATAAAAAATTTATCCCATTACATATTTATTAACTAACATGATAAATAATTTTTTATAACATTTATCACATCTGTTATTCTATAACCGATGTGATAAAAAAAATTACATCTGTTATATAATAACCATCGTAAAAAATTGGCTTTATCACACCATTTATACAATAAAAATGTGATAAAGCGAGATACTTAATTTTCCAAGTCATTTATTATATAACTGAAGTGATAAATCAATATAATATATTAATTACATTGGTTATACTATAACTGATGTGATACAACATTTTTATTGCTTTACATGTTAGTTATTTATAACCGACGTAATAAATGCCGACGTGGTAAATAATTTATTTACTAGTGCATTCATGAGATTATAGGATTTATAACCCACACATATGGCATTTACCCATCCCTTTGAAGTAGTTCCTATGATTCTTCTTCCCAAATTTTTGACTTGTGAGTTGTTGATATTTCTTTCCACCTTTTTCATTAGATCTCCCATCTTAAAACTCCATCATTTGTTTCTTATCACCATATCCATGAGACCATTATCCAATCCTCATCTCAACTTTGATATCACATTACAAAACGTATTGATAACTCCCAAATTATCGAATATCCAGATCCTTTCAATGGTGTGGTTTCAAACAACTAAAGAATCTATCATTTTTTCTATCCTTAATGATAACAGAACCAAAATCATGCCTTGAAAACATTGTGAAATTTTATTCATAGGTCGTGAATGATTCAACATCCTTTTTGTTCACCTCTATTAATTCTATATCCATATTTCTATGAAGGTATTTATGGAAATAATTGTGAAGAAACATTATCATAAAGACTTCCCACTCAATATATTTAGTTTCTTCCTTCATATTGGGGTTCTTAATTAACACCCACCTTTGGTCATCCTCCTTATATAGATGATAAAAAACCAATGTCACGTTCTACATCCCAGAAAAATGAATTAAAAAAAGATCTTAACTATTTAGTTAACACACTATTCCACAATCAGTGGATATGAAGATTCACTAAATGTCAATGGTCTTTGTTGCATGAAAGACTCGAAAGTTAGTTTCTTCCTCTTTGGTGAAGGTGAAAATTCGACATTATTCGGGTTATTTTTTATATCTTGAGATATCAAGGTAAGAATTTCAAAGAAAATTTTTTCTCCACCTCCTAAGGCATTAGGGATGTCCTTCAGGCAATAACTGCATTGTCCCTTACACGGGTTCTTGGCCTGGTTTATCATGGTTCTTACGATTTTCTAAAATAGAAAAGTTTTTAACAAAAAATTACTCAAAAAGTCATGAATAAATTATTACTTTTTGAAATTAACTCTAATGGAATATCTTAAATGATCCCTATGTCCAGAATTTTTCTAAAACAAATATTCTTGGTTGCTTACTTATACATAGTCTCACACCATGGGTCTTCACTATGGTTTTATAATCTTAATTCCAAAATTAACTAAACTATTGCTCTAATACCAAATATAGTGACCTTATTTTTTTAAATTATTGTTAAATCATTTTAAATAGAAATAATATAATAGTGTTACAAAATTAGGATCCAAAGGTTTATTATCTTGTGAAAATTAGACTATACATATCATTTACGTAATTAAACATAATTTTTTTAATTCCTTTATATATAGCTTCTTAGTGGCCCTTGTTTTCTCCTCAGTATAAGTAATCACATGAGGATATACAACAAGGAAATGGGTGAACTAAAATCCCTATAAAAGGATAGACAAATAGATGAATCAATATAACATGGGGTGAGAATAATCATCATTATTACATCATCATCATAATAATGAGATTGATAATCAGATAAAGGAATTTAATGTGGGGATGCAAAAATATGAATCATCATTTTTAGTGGTGAACTACCTCACATATTGGTGAACTAAGATAACATCATGTTCATCCATAACATATGAGAATAACCATAACATCATCTATGTGAACAATGATAGCTTCACGTTCACATGTATTGCACATTATATCATGAGATACATTACATTAACTAATGAATTGATGGTCACTGGTTCATTTTTGGATGATGATGACATAGTGGGATGGTTTTCAGTGAATTAGACAGGCTTCAAAAAACTCCAAAAGGTGCTGTGGTTGAATGAATATTTCAAAAGAAATGATGGACGGTGACAAAAATAGGTTATTATTGATGTTGGTAGTAGGTGTCTAGACTCAGGCTGATGTGGGTGCATTGGTTTATGATCTTCTCAGGTTCCATGAGATGTTTTGAATTTTGAAGTGTGATTTGGGTTCCATTTGGTTTTGGTTCCATCTCAGTCACAAATCGGTTTTAGAAAGTTAAATAAAATAGAATTTCAGGAATGGTTTAAATTTCTGCTGACACTCCATTTTTAATAAATTAAGTAAGAAAAGATTATGAAGAGTACCTTGGAAATTTTATGTATCAAGAAATCATAAAGAGAAGCTATGAGATTTGTCTAAAAAGAGCTGTGCGGTACACCTATGCTAGGGACCTACATGATTTTATTATTCCTACAAACCTACATGAGAGTGTTGTTCCCTATACCTATATAGTTGACCTACTCTGACAACTTCCTTCAACCAGGTCCCCTTCTTGCCTTTAAATAGGACCCATGGGCTCCACATTTCACAACTAAAAAATTTGATGAGTCCTCGAAGCTCCCACTGTGGAGAACATTCACCCAGGTCCCCTATAATTTCTCATGTAGCTCTCAAAAACACAAGAGAATATGTAATTAAAAGGGATAAACAATACCAAAGTCCCTTCAGGGTTTAAAATATAAAATACTTTCTTGAGGACCCTCATCCCTTAAGGAGAAATCACATGTTTGAGGTCCCCCTCCCTAATCTGGGACCTACACAAGACACTTCCAAGGACACCAGTGGAGGCCCAAGATATCTTGGATAAAGGGTCATCCAAGTGTTGTACCCTGGTAGTACATTTTCAATGGAATATATAGCTTGTCCATCCCTTGTTCCTCTACATGAATCCTTTTTAGTTCCTTCTAGGAGTTGCACCACACAACTGCGTGACATACCTGTGTGGCCCACCTACACAACCCACTTGTGTGGTACACCTACACTGAGAATATGCACTTAGGACCTACATGATCTAACCTTTAATCCCTATTCGAAGACACTCATGGAAGGTAACCTTCTTCCTTGGCTCCCTTGCCTGAAAGGGGCCACATTGAAACATCCACAAATACCTCCTTATTTATAAATCCTTGGGAAATGGAACAGATGTGTGTATCCCATTTTCATTTGAATTTATACCTTCAATGGTTTCCTAAACATTTCCTATCATAGGGTAATGGTACGTGGGGAATAAATGGATTTGAATATCTACAGTCACATGGACCCTTACCCCAAGGATGGTTTGAAGGAGTTCCCCATATCTGATTGTGGGTATTGAACTTCATCCTTCCATTATCATATTTGAGATTTTTAGTCTCTGGTCCATAGAAGTAAGGGTAAGAATCACACTTGTTTTTCCTTTTGACAAAGGAAACATCCCCCTCTTCTATAAGGACCATTCAATTGGAAACCATCATAGTATTAGCCCTAGCCTTTCATTTAGGAGGACCAGTCTTGCTCCTCTTTGGTTCTTCCACCTTCAATCCTTCCTTACTTGGGATTCATGTCAAATGTAATGTGAAGAGAGGGAATTTACATAGCCCCGACCAATTCCTCCATAGCCTTGACATATTCCACCAATGAAGGAGGAATAATGTGTAGTTTGTTGAATCTTTCACATCCTCTTTTTTCTCATGCCAAGCATAACTTACATGTGATTAGAGTCTTGTAATGATCACAACATCCACACAATCCACAATATGGACTATACTAATGAACTCCAATTCTTATTAGAAATGAAACATAGGAAACCCCCTTAGGGTTTGAGCCTAATCATCATCCTCTATAGGAATAATCCCTAAAACTAATTCCCATAGTCTGGGTATACTCTTTAGGAGTAAATCCTTAGTTAAGGCCCCATATCACCATGTTTTAAAACACCCCTCATGGGCCCTTTATAAGGGATATCCTTATTAGAAATAACCCCCAGCCTATCATCTCAAAGGGCTATACTCCTCTATGAGACATACCATTGAGGGCCTCTATAGGCTTGGGTCATAAAAAATGAACTACATGAGAATTGATTACCCTCCATGTAGGATATGTTGGAAGCCTTCTAGAGGTTCATACCCAACATCATAAACAAACCCTATTATTTTTTGTCACATCCCCAACATGGTCTAATGAATCTTGGAAACTCATATACCTTCCAAGTCCCTTGGGAAGTTTCAACATTAGTTACACACTAAACATTGACTAGGAATGTTACAGCTCGACTTCCTTGCCACATGACTTTAAACTATATGGTTGGGTTCTTATTACATGACCTTAAAAGGTATTATGTATCCCATTAAGGGGAACTAAACTATGTGGGTTCTTATTCCATTCACAAGGTTACATAGATATCATATCAATGGGTTTGATCCCAACATGATAACAACTAATGTCTCCCTAGAAGATGACAAATTCCAGAGTAACATTCATCTACCTAGGTGACCATAAATTCTAGAGTTCCCCACTGAGTGTCTTAAAAACTAGAATCATTGTAATAAACAACCAAATAATATTGAATTTTCATATGAGTAGATACCATCAATGGAGAACCTTGAATACATACAGTTATCTCCATCAATTAAGAACCTCAAATAAATAATGATTATTCTGAATTCCACATATGATAATAATTGACTGCTAATGTTTGGATAACTAAAATCATACATGTGAATTAATGAAGAATTCATGAACATATATCAAATCTATAAGAGAGAATTGGAATAGTAAATAATTCCCCCAAAATGATGTAACGAGCCTAACCACCCATCATGTAGAAAAATAAGAGTTCTTAAGTATCGCATGTCAACAAACCAAACAAATGCCTACCTTTTGAAAGATGTTCCCTATAGATCCATAACTATATGGAGTTTTTGGTTCCATTAATAAATATATTGGAAACCGTTTAGAAATAGTGATTTCTTAACAGAACACACATTCTAAGGGAAAAAAGGGTGAACTCGATGTGAATACTTAACCATGATGATAGTGTTACCCATCTATCAGGCCCATATTAGTGGATACAATATGGATAAAGAAGTTAACTGGTCACACATGTGTTTATCCAAAAGTAATATTTTTTAACAAGGTACTTGTTCATATATCTATCACATATACATGCACTCCTTTCCATAAATCCATTCTATACAAAGGGAATTGTTCAAGTTTACACCTATGAACCCCCCGAATGATGCTCAGGCTGAATCATCATCTTTACGAAGTATGTCGTCACCAACTCAACATCTTCAACACTGGGTCTATAACACACTAGTTCAGGAGTACCATCAACAAGGTTACATCCGGATTATTGAGTCTGACCAAAAGGCCCTCCAAATCATGAATCACCCTTGGTCGTCTGGTCAAAGATGACCAATGTTCCATAAGTATACGGTACTGACCATCGCCCTCAAATGTTTTGGGAGTTTATCCTCAGAATACAACAACCAGTCCCTCCCATATTTATTGGAGGTGGATCAGTAGGCCTATTTTTTTCCTATATCGAAGACACAAGATTCCTAAATGGATTCTTCATATAATAATCACGGCCAATTCCATGTGGCAGTGAACTCTGAATATGATGAGGGTGTCTTCTCCAACCATCTGTCCCAAGTCCCTCAAGCCCAGGAATAGAAGATGGAACACTGAGGATGAAAATGGGATAATATGGAGTAGGTTCCTACCATACCCCCCTTCAAAGAATCCTGCCATCCTAGTTTGGTGGAAAACTGAGAGCAAGAACATACACCGATCCGCCTTCATTCTGTTGGATAGTTGACTCATCTCGTAGTTCCCAACAAATCCCACTTTTCAAATATGATTGATTACCATGAAAAGAAATATACACTTGCTTATAAGCATCAAGACTCCTAGAAGAATCATCTGTAAGTGTTCAAAGAAGCCTACGAATGCACTTTAGTGGCAACCTGCAAGTAGGAATATACACATTTCTACACTCACCAAGCCTTCCAACAGCCTCTTTTGGCAGCACCCAAAGAATTCAGTTGGAAAGCTCTGATGAAAAGTTAGTGTAGACTCAATTATATGCCCCTACACATGAGTACATTCACTATTCACTAGAAGGAAAGGGAGGATATGAGTAGGTACAAACAACTAATATAGATATGTATTGGACATATATTTCCGTTCTGGTCCCTGAAGTCACCAATAACATCCTGATAATGGTGAAAGGGCAAACAAAAATTCCTACCCATATCTTTGAAACTGACTAGAATATCATAACGGTGAAAACAATAGTAAATATGGGATGGAAACATAAATTTTTCTTTGAACCAAGGATGGCTCATCATCATATCCCCCAGAGTAGATACATACCTCTTCTCCACTCTAAGAGGGATATGGGGTATACTCCCTCATATCATATGGACAATTAGATTGGGCACATAAACCTCATTCAACAGGAGATAGTTGTATTATTCTGATGGCCACTCCATAGTAAGAACATAAGACTTCTTATGATAACCACTCCTCACAAAAAGTTTATCTAACTATGTGTAAGAAGGATTCCATGAAAATGTCTTATCAAACACAATTAGAAAATCTAGAGCCAGTTACTGATTTGGCTCCACTCAATGCAGGAGTACATGAAGCCCTCATAAATTTATCTACCACAACTCAAGATACGACTCTACCAAATCTGAATTATGGGATCTGTAGAAGTAACTCTGAAGTTCCTTGTCGTACAATTCATCATGTTGGATTGTTCATGACAATTTGGTCAATCTCAAGATCATATCTCTTGGTGAGAGCCATGATGACCCTTTGGGGGGCTAGAAGACCAAAGAGCCAGAGGGTCTACCTCTTACTGTAATCCACCAAGATAGTCCTCCCCATAAAGGAATTGTTTTTGAATGTTCTCTCCACATTAGTGATATTCATTGTTAATGGAATTCTCTAATTGAAAATGAAGTGATGAGAATGACCTATTTTCTCGAGGAATTTACAAATACATGGATGATCATGTCTGGTGCCTTGTAATTGGTGTGTGAAATCCTTTCTCACCCAGAAGACAACCTGAGGTTATAGTCATTCTATGGACCTCCCATTTCCATTTATCTTCCAATGAACAAGAGGAAATCTCGACTGATACTGCTGATTATAATGATCTGACATAGAAACACATACATTGGTTCGATCAGGTAGAGGAGACTCAAGAAAAAGACGAAGTTGATATATTGAAAATGACCAAAAACTGGCTGAGAATAAAAAAACCCATCATGTTTTTGACTTTAGCCACTCCCCACTATATCATTCCAGATATGTTGACCGCATATTGTATGAATGACATCCACCTCAACATATGGAAAAATATTTTTCACCAAAAAAGTAAATATATTACCTTATGAAGAATCCCCAAGTCATGTTAAGGTAATAAAAGGTTTACAACACCAAATTTACTTTACCTCTCTCCTGGAATCCTGACATCCAAAGATTGAGAAGAAATATGGACCAATTCAACTTGCATGCCCCAATACCATAATAAGGTTGTGATAATTCATTAATGATACCCCATCTAGTGTTTATATTAGAGGATGGGGTAAACATGGATAATTTTATTTCTATATGATCTAATGATTGAAAAACCTTCCAGAAGTGGACTCATGTAATGTTATTAACCTAGGTAGGCTACAAAAAATTGAATTCTATTCATGAATAATGATATGATCAACAAGAACATGCCTCTACCGGATTCCACCATAGTCAACCACAAAGAGAGAAAACTATTGAAATACTTTTGCATCTAGCATCTAAGAACATCAAGAAGGCCCCTCCCATAGAGGATGTCAGTCGTCAGATTTCAAAAATGTATAGAATTGGAAAACAATTTTCTGAAGCAGGAAACTTAATCGAGTGCTAGATAATGCACCAAACTAACGTTCAAAACAGAATTCATAAAATTAGAAGAGTACCTACAATGATATCCAACATAGTAGTTCAGAAGCCACCCCTACCAACCTGACTTTGGTATTTTTTAACCCAACCCTCAGAGCCAGCAAATAGAGCCAGAAGGGTTGATAATGAAGAATTAGAATAGCCCCATCCCACTTGGCCGAGGGATTTTTCACATTCTCAATCCCCTCCTCGGTAGAAATCAGTTTTCTATCGATTAGAGAAGAAGCCATGAAATTAATGAAAAACTAAACAATATGAGGATTACTTTTAGTTTACTTTCTTTCAAAAAGTCCCCAGGGAACCAATTAATAGTAGAAAAAAGTTA
The DNA here is from genome assembly GCA_963277665.1 of Viscum album. Lineage (NCBI taxonomy): Eukaryota > Viridiplantae > Streptophyta > Magnoliopsida > Santalales > Viscaceae > Viscum > Viscum album. Next base: position 1,417,918,508 of record OY728129.1, on the reverse strand, counting down.
CATAGAGGTCATAGAAGAAGAATATCACACCAACATACCAAAAGAGTTCCATAAATACATTATGTGTTAGTGAATATCAATAATGTTGTCATTGATGATCCTCTAGAAAATGAATCTAGTTCAAGGCAGTCATAGGATGAGGTTCGTGTTCATAATGTGGTCTACACTAAAGAAAACGAAGGAGGTGTGCATACCTGAAATCGAAGGATTACCCAAATTTTAGATATCCCATCAAATAATCAAATTCTACCTATTATAAAGGGACTTAATATTGGAAATGGTAAAGGTTATACCATGTATCACCTTTCACCCAAATAATGTCAATATCATAATCTTGAGGAATGATTTTCTTAGTAAGAGGAGGAGATAGAGGATTTGAGAAGACTTAATATATAGTTATAATGAGATAGCATTCCTATCATATATGCACCACCAGTGGATCATCATCTTGAATATTCTATTGGTGTACGTCGGCAAAGGGAGTTTGTTGTAACTACTGATTAGGATAATTTATTCCCTCCATTGTTTACAAATCTAGAGCATGGTTGGGAAAATATTTATAGGATTTTCCCTATTTGTTAAACTCGACAGATACCATCGGTGCCACCACCAGTGGTTCTTCCAGTCGCCACACATGTTCAGGCTCCATCTACCACACCTATTTTGTTATCAGTTCAAATAGATATTACTCAAGTGATTATAAAGACCATTGAGTTGTTAACAACTTGTTTTCAAGCCACAGAAGGATGACACATACTAGTTCAATTAGACAATAAGGCTTATACAGAATGGATAGATCTAACTCCTCCTCCTCCACACTTTTGGAATCCTAAATTTTTAATTTTCAATTTCTTAGGAGATATGAAGCAGCACTTGAAGCATTTATTCTCTTGTTGTGATCCAATAATGAGGACCCATGAGTAAAAAGAAGCAGTGAATCTCTGATGCTTCATTTAATAATTTTAGTGTATAGTCATTGTATGGTACACCGATTTTCAGTCTCGATCAATTACTAGATGGGATGATAATTGTCAGATGTTCCAATTCCTATTCATCTCTAAAATATAGAATACAATATTCTTTGATCACACAAACTACAAACAATTGGAGAATTAAAGAGTATCATATGTCATTTATTGGTGGAAATGATTGACTTACTCTTCAAAACTAATATTACCTCAGGATGAACTGATGAACATCTATGTAGAGAATCTCCATAATGTGTTTCACACACAGTTGGTCCTCGTAAAATATAAAGGAGGGTTTTGGGATTTAAATTAAATTTCTTAGAAGTTTTAAAACTCCATCACAGTGACCAAATCCAAGTCTCGAATAATCTGACAAACCCGGTAAAGGATAATAGGAAAGGCATAGGCTATTATAGTTACATTTAAGTATACCCTTGTACCCATTCCTACCTCAAAGCCTATGTCATAACATAGTCCCCAACTTCCTAAGCATCAACAGAAACAACCTCCTTAACAGGATGATAAAATAGATCAATGTTAGAAATAGTTTAAGGAACTGAAAAATAAGGATTATTCTTTTCAAAATGACTTAGTCCCTAGTTACTTCATTTTAGCTTTTGAAACCCACTTATTTTAGTTTAGAAAGCCCAAGGATCCTAACAAAGAAGGAGAATATGACCTCCTGAACTATATACCCTTCAATAAAATGTTCATGTGCCCAATCCAAGAGTGTTTTTAAGGACATCCTACAAAGGCTGGTTGACAATGGGAAGTGATGCTGAAAAATTCACTAGCCCAGATATCATGTTTCACTTTTATCAATCCAGGAGAGGAATGGAAATGAAAGTTACTAAAAGTTATTAATTCATAGAAATTTGATGATTGTGTGGTTAAGAAAAAAATCAACCAAACTCATTCCATTCTAAAAACACAGTTGATACAATAGACTATGTCTCATGTTGTTTCTGTTATAGAAAATCCATCTTCATCAAAAGCTCAGTCCTATGAAGTCCAACCCTCAAATAGGTAAATGGATGGATGAATAAGGAGAAAACATAAGAGGATGAGTTTTTTTTCAATATCTAAGTTTTCCTTAACCTTAGTAGATTTTATGGAAACTGTCTCTAAAGATTGGGAACCACCTCACTTAATGGAATAACAAGAATCGACTGGTCATGAAGAATCTTCATCAAATGAGGAGTCAATATTTGGATTCACTAATGTTATTTACTTAATGAATCTCTACGAGAATGATGATTCTAATTATGAACCAGAGTTCCCTACACTTGATTGGGGAAATAGGGAAAATGTCATTAGGGTCGAAGATACATGGGAATACATGGTTGTGATAGAAGCCATGATTCCTATCACACCCCTTCTTCAACTGTTTATGGAGAAGAAACTCATGGGAGATCCCTCCAGTGAGTTGAGAAGGAACAAGGGAACCCCCCCACACATGATAGGGCCTTCCCTGACATGATCATATTGGAAGAACGATTAGAAGATATGTCACCACCGCCTATGTGAGTGGGCAGACCTAGCCATCCTAATACACTAAGAGCAGAAGTACATCAAAATTCTCCCCTAAAATATGTCCATCCACATAAGAAGAATTAGATCCTAAGTCACATAAAAAATATCATCTCGATTCTGGGAAAAAATAACTTTTGATTAAATGTACGATGTGATAAAGAAACTAGACCATGTACTAGCTAGGTTATCAATCTTGGATGCCCTACGTTTGTCGAAGGATCTCTAGGAATCCCTCTTTGAGGCATTGTCAATTACTCGGGTGTTTTAAGTTGAGGTTGTTGTAGCATAAGTTTATCGTATAGATAAAGACCCAGAAGAATTCCAGGTTTTCATATCTTTCATGGAACATAATGAGGATGTTGTCATACAAGGACACATCAGGCCCTTGTACCTATCTGGTAAGACTAATGACAATCAAATCTGATAAGCCTTCATTCATAATGGCTCAGTATTAAACCTCATTATCATTAAAAAACATCACTATTTAGGCCTCATTGAATCCAAAATATCTCCCTCCACTTTGATGTTATAGGGTTTTGAAAAGAATGAGGAAGAAACTCTCATTAATATTACACTCAGAAATCAGTTTGGGGATCTCATATCTGATTCAGAGTTCTTAGTTGTCCGGAACGACACAACTTCCAATGTTCTGTTCATAATACATTTTCTACATCATCTTGAAACCATTCCTTCATAATACCATAAATGTGTCAAATATTTCATCAATGGTCAGATTGGGAAATTTCATGGTGATAAGGCCTCGTTTAAAACATGAGAATCTCAGTACATTGGTGTGGAGTTCTATTACAAGGGAGTAAAATGGTCCATTGTAGGTGATGTTACAAGAATCAATACCCATAATAGTCTGGTGAAGATCCCAGATAACCCATTCAATCATCTTAGTGAAGATTATGTGCTACCCATTAATCAAATTGATAGGGTTGGACAAAATCCATGTACTCATTTAGTGGATTCAATAATGTCATTTGTTGAAACTAAACCTACCAACCTAGGAGAAATCATCGGTTCCCCAAGAAGTGATGAAAGCCAAAACATAGATGTCTTCATTCCATCCACTGAGCATCAGTAATTCACTGCTTTATTACCCAGGAAAGAAGATGTTTTCTCTATTATGTAAAAATATAGGGATGATAATTCTAAACCCATCACATTCGGTTCATATCTTCAAAAAATCCCATCATCATCATTTTGGTCGAAGAAGGATGCCCCCTCTTCAAGATGTCCAAATATTGACTCCTACCCTACATTTGAAATTATTTCCTCATTACTTACCCTCCAAGAAGAGTTAGAAAAAGGGAAAACTAAAGAAGAGGAAGAAGAGGAATACCTATAAGAATGATCACATAGTGTTTGAGGAAGTCATCTCCACCACTGTGGATGACCTCAGAGAAATAAATCTACGTACAAAAGAAGATCCATGCCCCACTCTGCTTAGTACAACCAAGACTCAAGAAGAGAAGGATAGGTATAGATCCTTTTTTAAGAAACAATGGGATTTGTTTTCCAGGAATTATATTGAAATTATAGGTCTTGAACTCGAGGATCCCACCCATTATTTGTTTTTTTCCATAATATAATTTGGGATTCGACTAGGTAACAAGAAGAACAAACCCGAATCATGCCTCCCAAATTGAGTCTGAAGTTGAAAAATGTATCACAGACAACATTATCTGAGACATGAAATATCTAAAGTGGTTATCTAATATTGTCCCTGTGAAATATAACTGAAAAATAAGAGTTTTCAATGATTTAAAAAATATCAATCGGTATGTTCCCAAGGATAACTTCCCGGTTCCGATCACAAAACTATTGATTTATGCAATAGTTGAATTCCAAGATCTATCCTTCAAGGATGGATACCAAAGGTATATCCCAATTCATATGGCCCCAGAAGATGAGGAATCTACAGCCTTCATATCCCCTCAAGGTGTATTTTTCTATTGGGTAATTCCCTTTGCCTGGAGGAATTATTGAGCAACATACCAACATGCAATGTACTGCATCATAAAACCCTTCCTAGGTATATTTTTTGAATTCTTGTCGATTTTATATTGGTCTATAAAATAACATTTTAATAACCTAACTAAACTAGAGACCATATTTAGAATAATTAGACATCAAAATCTGAAGATAAACCCCAATAAATGTTCTTTTAGGGTAACCTCATGAAAATTTCTCTGTTTTTTATGCAATTGCAGAATAGAATTTGATCCCGAGAAGACTAAAAATATCCTTGTCATGTAACCTCGTAAAAACATGAATGAGTTGAGAGGAAATCAAGAAAAATTGTCCTATATCCCACACATCATTTACAATCTGACTGGAACATGTTTCACCTTCACCAAATTGATGAAAAAATGGGTCACATATCAATGGACCAATGATTGTCGAGAGTCATTTGATACCCTTAATAAATACCACTTTATCCCACTGGTATTGAGGCCACATGTTTAAGGAAATCCACTCATTCTTTATGGGACATCCTTAGAGTGACCACTTGGTACCTTCCTTGCACAGAAGAATGATGTTAGGAATGAAAAATACCTTTACTATCTCAGTCAAACCATGATCAACATAGAGACTTGATGTTAATATATTGTGAAGAGCTACCTAGAATCGATCTTTTCAGTTTATAAACTAAGGCACTACCCAAAACATGATGAGGTCCACTTGACCTCTCACAATAAACCACTCAAACTTATCCTTAGTCATCCTATATGGACATGACTTCTAGCATAGTGGGAAGTTAATCTTCACGATTTGTTATACAGTTTGTCCCTTAGAATGAATTAAAAGGCCATGCCTTGGTTTAATTCCTGGATAAGCATCCCTCTTCATTTGAAAAATTATTAAATAATGAGATTCCTGATAAAAAAATATTCCCTATTTAGAACAGTCCTCGAATATGGGGAATGAATTTTCACAACGCTTCTATAAGTCTAATTAGGAAGTGAATTGAAGACCTTAAGCTTAATAAATTTGGGTTATGAATTGTACTTATCTCCATAGAAAAGTAAATGTTTCAATATTCTATCCTATTATCAGAAGGTGGTACCAATAATGGGGCCAAATATCAGGCTCTCATTTCAGGACTAGAATGGGAACTCCATGTACCTGTGAACCACCTGGAAGTGAAGGGTGATTCATAGTTGGCATTAAAACAAAGTAATAGGGATTAAAACATTTTAAAAGAATTAATAATTACCATATGTAATTATGTTTGAGGGTTAATGGAAGAATTTTCCTCAGAACCAACATTGTATTACGTCCCATAGTCATAAAATTCCCAAGGTTATGCATTGGAAATTTCAGTTACAACCTAGGAAGATCTGAACCTGGTTGAAAATGTCATCAATATTTCTCATCATCTTGTGGTTTCACCTTTTATTAAAATCTGAAAATAAGAAATCAATGAAATCAGTCCCATTCCTAAAGCATTTGGTCCATCCATGGGATTAATGAAACCCATCATGGGGTATCTCCAAGATAGAGTACTTCCACCAAATAGAGTTGGAAGTGAGCACATTCGGCGATGATCAATTAATCTCACTCTTTACAATGGCCCAAATCATTAGATGATCCTCTATATATAAGGATTTGATGAAATTATCCTCAGATTAATTGATATGGAAGAAATTGAGGCTATCATGATAGAATTACAATCATGAGCCTATAGTTCCCACTAGTCTAGGTACATGATTTTTGATCAAATCTGAAGGTTTGGATACTTCTAGCCTTCGATGACACAAGATTTCACAGATTTCACTATGAAGTTTCATCCCTTACTATTGCATATTATCTTAATCCATGAACCCATGATGTTTCTATATACATCCAAATACTCTTATCCATTTTCTACATGTGGAATGGATATAGTAGGACCTTATCCTCCAGCTACAGCTATGAAGTTAAAGTATATCCTCACTGCTACCAATTTCTTCATCAAATGGGTTGAGACAAAACCACTCAAGTAAGTTAGGGCCAAAACCATTGATAGATTTTTCAAAGATAATATAATAACTAGATTTAGTGTCCCTCAGACCATATTAAAAAATACAAATTTATATTCTTTTAAGGTAAAGAAGATATATTTGGAATATAATATCAAAACCATCCATTCATCCCACTATCGTGCAACAACCAATGGACAGATAGAGGATTTCAACGAGAATATATCAAACATAATCCAAAATATGGTGGATAAAGATATAAAATCTTGGTCTGATAAACTATTTCATTCATTATGGTCTTAAAGGACAACTTCCCATACATCCACACGGTCAACCCTGTACTGACAGGTATACGAGACTAAAGAAGTTCTACTTATTGAAATTTAGTTTCCATCAATTAGAGCTTCTATTTGTGATCAATTATATACTGATGCACAATCCAAAAAATGACTAGATGAGTTAAAGTGACTGAAAAAAAAAGATATTGAATACCTCACATGCCATGGATGTATATCATAATATAATACAACTGTCATTCAGTAAGAAGGTCCACCTTAATGTATTCCGCTAAGGAGAGTTATTTTTTGTCCCTAGCACTCCAATGATACTAGGAAAGAAGTTTCCAAAGATTGATCCAAAGTGGTAAAGAACAAATTCCATACATAAGGGTTATTTTAATGGAGCTTATTCCTTAATCTCAATTAATGGAGAACTCAATAATACTCCAAAAAAATGAAATGTTCCTAAAGAATTAATTTGTGTAATCATAAAAAATTCTTCCTAGTTGTAGGACAATAATCTAATTTACAATCTTTGTCTATGTTGCATGATGTTAAATTGTGTAACATCATCGTACTTTTTGCATGTTGATAATCTGAATGACATGAGATCTTATTCACATGACCTGAAGAAGAAGAAAATCACTTGTCCGTACCACATGATAGTAAACTATATGTTTTAAATCTCCCTCATTTGATATTAATAAATCCCCCAATATACTACAAGTTGACATTCCATGTGGTCCATTAAATGATAAGAAACTTCCATGCATTAGCCTTACACATATCATTGCCTCTCTTTAGTGGAATTTGTGTCCCATTTACTTCCAATATTTGGATCATACCGACACAGGGAACCATATTAAAGAACTATGTATGGATTGATTCACATCTAATGAGATACCAAGTGATTCCAAGATCTCAAATCTTGGGTTCAACCACCATAAAAAAGCTCCTTCATTCCCTGTGTATGAGTCAAATATGAACATGGAATATTTCTTTAATAACTATGTGTGGCTTGATTATTTCTATTTTCAGATACATAGTGACACCTGCGACATATCCCCTAGTCCAACAACAATTTTTATTTAATATCATATCACCTTCATCTGTACCAAATGATGTTAAAAAACACAGTTCTTCTAGAACTACGTATGGATTGATTCTAATTCCAATGAGATACATAGTGACTCTGAGATTTAAAATATTGGGTCCTACTATGACCATAAAAGAAACAATTTCCCCATTCCCTATATATAAGCCAACTATATACCAAGAACTCTACCAGAATATATGGCTTGATTCTCTTACCATATTTTATATTGGGTTTAACCATTATTATAGAAAGTATTATAGCATCGTCGTTTCTTAGATAAAAAATCAATTGGTGGGGGAAACCATCTTCATGGACTACATGTGGCATGATTATTTCCCAATAAAGATATGTAGTGAAACATGTGTCCTATCCCTTAGTCTAGTTGAAATATTTACATATTTTCATTTCAGTTCATCTTCATCCATACTTTATGACATTAAACTACACAACACATTTCATGAACTATGTATTAACTTATTCTTATTCCAATGAGATACTTAGTGATGCCCAAATATCCTATCTCGTGTCCCGCCTCAATAAAACCCCTTCGTTTCCCTTTTTCGTGAATCAGATCTGTATAGGAGAAATTTCTCGGACTTATGTTAAGATTCTCATTAAAATGAGATACACAATGATATATAAACATCACACTTTAGGTCCTACCATCAGTCTAGATATTATAAAAAGCCCTTTTCCCCACATAAAATACCAATTGGTGTGGGGAACATTCATCCATAACTAATTGTGTCTTGATTCTTCCCCAGCAAGATACATAGTGAAATCCGGGTCCTACTGCCTAGTTCATCCATCATATAAAAATCATTACCCTATCATCCATTTGTGTTGCCTTTGTATTGTATAAGAATATGTTACTATTCCTTATTTCTGAAACCGATCACAACTCACATGGGCTTAGGAATTTGGTAAATTTATTTTTTTTCTAAACAAGATGTCTCAATCCCCATTAGAGTTTTCAATGGTCCTAGTTGTGAGACCATAAATGGAACAATAGATATCCTCATCCTAAGAAAATAAATTGCATGATCTTATCAAAAATTATGTGTGGTTTGATTCTAATTTTCATTAAATGCGTCATGAGACCGAGACTTTAGTCTTGGGCTCAACCACAAAAATTATATCACATCATTTTAGTTCACCGATGACCTAGCTGCATGATGTTAAAATGCATGGAAGTTCATGAACTATGTATGGATTGATTCTTGCTCTGGCAAGATACGTTTTGGAACCCAAATCCAACATCCTAGTCCTACCGCTATTCGGAAATATAATTCCCCCTCTCCATATGTATGGACCAAGACTATGCAAGGATACCAATTTCTAGAACTACATGTGGCTTGATTCTCACTCATATGAGATACATATTCACATCCAGACTTTCAGTTTTGGGCCCATTCAGGACATGATACAAATAATCCATCTTTCATACCAGGTAGATGTCATTTATATATAAGGATATTTAATACGAGTTCTCATCCTATGTATGAACCCATATTCGAAGATAGCCACATGATCCTCCACTTGGGAATTCAATCGGGGTGGGGGATTTTTATATAAGAACTACGAGTGGATTGATGATCACCATTGTGAAATACGTAGTGACATCCAAATCATAAACCTTAAACCCAGGTACATCACAACATAAAAAAGCCTCCACTTTACCGCATATGAATAAAATAAATTCTATACAGGAGCTTTTATTTTGGGTCCACTCTGTATAGATCCCTCCATGAAAACCAGAAATCCCCCCTTATACATATTAGTCAAATCTATGTATGGAAATCACCAATCATGGCCAATATCATTCCAAATACTTCACTTGTTCATTGTGCATTACCCCTCTCACATTTCATACTCCTAATCTTGAATACATTCAGATATTTATAATCTTTCTTCTATTTTTGGTGGATGAATGTCTAATACATGAGAGCTCTTTTTCTTAACTATGTAGTAGAATCCCCCAGTTGGCCTCACATCAGTTTTCACATAAGAGGATTGTCATCCAAAGGATTCAGTTGATTAGATATGCAGTATATTCCCTAGCTGGCCCTGCATAATATATCCCTATGAAGGGGATTTCAAATAGTGGTAGCGTAATTCATTTGAGAAGCCTCCTCTATCCCAAAAAGCGTTGAGGATGATATGCATGAATTGGTAGTTTAAAGAAGTCATCCTTCGCATATTTTCCCTATATCCTTTTTATCGACCTGAAAGTCTCCAAGACCATGTTTTTAACTTCTCCTCTTTTATTTTTTCAAAGCATATTTTGAATAATGATGGTTCACTTGACTAAATATCTATCAATGTTTCAATAATATTTTTTTCCTAGTCATGTAAACTAAAATGACATGAACCATATTTTATACACTTCGGTTTATAGAGAGCCTATTACACCAATTCATTGTAAATTATGACTTGAAATACTCTTCTGTATTCATACTAATTTCTCCATAAACCAAGATTTTTTAGGAATATCCTATTATCCATAATATTTCAACGGAAATTAGAAATAGAATTTCAATATTCTTGATATCTACTTTACTTGACTATGAAGTATGTGTCTCCAGTTGGCCTTGCATAATTTCTCTTACATAACGGGCATGTCAGCAAAAGGATTCCATTGTTTGGACTTGCAGTATATGCCACAGCTATACCATCACAATACATCACCCATAAACTAGAAATTTAGGCTATAGCCATATTTTGAAACCGTGTCCATAATCCCAAAAACCGTGGCTATAGGTTATAGCCACGGTTCAATAAATTGTGGCTGGTATTGGCGTGGGTATAGGCCAAGTGCTATAGCCATGGTTTAAAACTGTGGCTAAAGCATTATAGCTGCAGTTCAAACTGTGGCTAAAGACCTATAGCCACGGTTTAAAACTATGTCTAAAGCCCTATATCCACGGTTTTAAACCGTGGATAAAGCATTATAGCCACAATTTGAAACCGTTGAAGAAGTTAAAACACACACAGGCCTTATATCCATGGTTAGAAACTGTGGCCATAGATTAAAATTCAATAAAAAAAACAGTAGGCCTGCAGGCCTGCCTTCCACCCTTGCCCCTACTAGTCCCCCTATGTTCCACCCACCTACTAGTCCCCCTACCACCCCACCCTGCATGTCTCCCCCCTATTTTCCATCCGGCTCTGCCCCCTGCCAGTCCCCCTACCAGTTTTCCCCTGGTTCCCCACCCCTTGCTAGTCCCCCTATAAGTCGCACCCCCTATTTTCCATCTGGCTCTGCCCCTACCAATCCCCCTACCTATTTTCCCCTGGTTCCCCACCCTCTGCCAGTCCCCCCTATCTGTCACCCCCATGGACACACCCCCACCCCCTCCCCTGCACAGACACCCCCCACCCAGGACTGACACCCCCCTGGACAGACAGACAACCCTGGACACCCCCTCCCCTGGACAGACCCCCCCCCACCCCCGGACAGACACCCCCACCCTGGACAGACACCCCCTTGGACAAACAACCTTGGACACCCCACTCCGCTAGATAGACCCCCCGTATAGACAACCCTGGACACCCCCTGGATAGATACCCCCTCCCATGGAAAGAACACCCCCCTACCTGGACAGATACCCCAGGACACCCCCTCCCTGGACAAATACTCTTTGACACCCCCCAGACAGACACCCCTCCCTCGGACAGACACCCCCCTCCGCTTGACAAACACCCCCTCCCCTGGAAAAACACCCCCTGGAGACTCCCCTCCCTCCTGGACATCCCCCACTCCCCTGGACAGACACCCCCTGGACCCCCCCCCAGACACTCCCCTCCCAACTCCCTTTTGGACACCCCCTCCCCTGGAATGCTAATACAACTGGACATGCAATTTGAAATCAAAGACAAAAACTAAAACAGAATACATTGTAAAGCCCCCCCCCCCTCCAGGACACTCCCCCTGGAATGCTAATACAGTATTCCATGCAATTTGAAATCAAGGACAAAAAATAAAACAGAACACATTGCAACCCCCCACCCCTGGACAGACACTCCCTGGAATGCTAATACAGTTGGCCATGCAATTTGAAATCAAAGACAAAAACTAAAATAGAACACATTGTAACCCCTCTCCCCCTATGTTACTCATTATATCATTTTTTAAGGATACGAAATTCTTTACGGGTTCACCAATCCCTGAAGTTGATTCCCAATGATACTCATCCTCTATATGTTTAAGGATAATGAATTCATCTCAATTTCATCAATTTTTTTTTCTGTAGGTTTACTTCAAGACCATTGTGTTAGACTACACAAGAATGGTCATGATCCTTGTCCCACATGCCTAATTTTTTTAAGGAAATCACCATGTCACCACAAGAGTGATGATGATGGAACCTTTCATTGAAATGGGATGATGGGAGTTTAAAACATTTCTTTATGTTTTTCATTTCCCAGTCCATATTTCTGTTGCAGAATTGTCGGGAGGCACAACAACAGAAATGAGAAACGAAAGAGGAATGTAGAGAGAAAATAGACACGAGACACACAAATTTATGTGGTTCAGGAATAACCCTACGTCCATGGAGAGACAAAATATCACTAATTCAAGAGCATGAATTAAATATGTTTTTTTAGTCGTAAACCTAGCCCGAAAATGGGCTATAAAATAGACACTACAAAAAAAGTCACTTATACCAACATAAAATTAGGGACAGATAATATATCTGTTGGTATAAATGAGCAATTCCAACAGATATTAAGTTTTATTGGTATTAAATTAAAGTACCGACAATTACTTTTACCAACATATATATCTGTCGTTATTAGTTATTTAATACCAACATATATTTTACTAAAAATTAAATCTGTTGTTTTATCATATTAACACCGACAGTTTTTTACCAACAAATACATCTATTATTATTAATTATTATTACCAATATTTTTTTCAACATATAAATCAGTTGTTAGTATTTATTCACTACAAATCAATCATTTAATAATATTTTTATTATTATTATCAATTAGTATTTTACTAAAAAACTTATGTTTATATTAACAAAAAAATGATATATACTTGGAATATATTCAAAAAATCATACAAGATATATTATTTTTAGAACAAAATCAAAATTATATTTTAAATATATTTTATTCAAGAAGAAATTTTATATCCAAGAGAGATTTTAAAAAATATTCATTTAAAGGTTAAAAAACTAAAAATAAACATATTCATTTAAATTTAATAAACCGTCATTAAAAAAAATAACAACTAACAAATAAAAAAATATAATCCCTCCCCTAACCTCACTCTCTCCGGCGTCTTCCCTCTTCCCTGATCACCTCCCGATAATCTTCGTTCGCCTTCAATGGTGTTGCGATATCTACCTGCGCTGATACAGCCGGTTCTTCGCCGTCGACCGCACCCACACCCACACCCACACCCACACCCACACCCACACCCACACCCACACCCACACCTTCGATTATCTACCATTTCCCACACCTTGTTTGATTTATTTTTTACTCGTCGAGGTGTAGGGAGAGGCATAGACATAAACCCATTTCTCATTTAATCAGTCGATGTTTGGGCTTCCTATCTGGAACGTACTTATTTTCTTGAAGTTTTAAGCACCTAAAATCGTGGGTATCTAGTGTTTAAATTGAATTTCAGTTAGGGTTTTTAGTGAAATTGAGATGAAATGAGATTTCATTCTCTTTTAAAGGGTGGGGAACTATTTTTTTCCTGATTATCTATGAACTGAAATTAATCAGGACAATGATAAGGTGTACCATCTTTACAGTGAAGGAATGACTTTTGGTCAACTTTTGGGTTAAAGCAGTAAAGGAATGACTTTTGGTCAACTTTTGGGTTATGCTCTCAATTGAGTTTTCCTGTGGTTGGATGAGAAAATTATCCCTGAACTCTTATGTATCCTGTTGTTTTTTATGGGCTACTTTTTTATATAGAAAGTATTGAAATTAATTACATTTTCGCTGGTATTGCATACCATCTTATTCGGGTAAATCCTTTATTCACATCCCCTGTTATACTGTATGTGAACTAATATTTTGGTTCACTTGTTTTGATGAATGTTTCTACTCATCATACCATTTTTAGCACCTATCATCATTGAGGATATGTTTTTTGGCCTTTCCATTTTAATTTTGAATGGGTTGCAAGTACATTGATCCTGGAGTTTGTATTTTTTATTCTATGTTTGATTTGTTTGTAGTTGATGACTATTATAATTTTACAGTTACAAAGCATATATTCCAGAAATGTTGGACCACATGAGCATAGAATTGAAATATTAGTGCAACCTTACGCCTGGCAATTTAAATTCTATTTACTTGTAACATGGGGATTATTAACTACATGTTGGAGGTCATGTTGTTAGCACTATGGGGCTTATTCACTATGGGTTCAAATTGTAATTTTTTTGATGGTTTTGAAGGAGAGATAAGGCTTGGTTGGTCAGTATAGTTGGGTCGACTATTTATGATTGCGGGTATTTTCAATCTGAGCTGGTGTTTGTAGTCTCTTCTCATTATTAATTCAAATGAGAGGAAAATGAACCAGGATGGACTTTAAGAGGTGAACTGGAGATTGTTAAGTGGAGTTGAGTGTGGTTATTGAGGAATTAAATTGAACAGTAAACCTAGACCAACAAGGGGTCCCTATTGGTCCCACAAATAGGAAGTGGGAGTCAGGTGAGCTCGGCCAGTGTCATTGAAGGTGGATAGGGTTATAGAAGAAATTCAACCAAGCATGTGACATGTGGACCCAAGCAGTGAATGAAGGTACTTTTTCATTTGTTTTTAAAATAGGACTGTGACATTCATAGAATATATTTTACTTTGGTACCACCATCTGAGGATTAGTCTAGGAACTGTTCTCACTCTTTATTCTTCGTGTACATTTTACTAACTTCATTATATTCTTATTGAATGTGCTGTGAATTATTGGTATCATATCCATAGAAGTATTTTTATTTAAATATAATTTTATATAGTTAATTTAACTTTTCCTTTTTCTAACTAGAACCATAAATCCTTTGGCCCAAATGAAATATTGCTGAAATAGCATTCCAATGCTTATCATATTTATTCTGTTATCCTAAGTTTCTATTATCATATCAATAGAATACCTTTTTATTGATATTTTCCTTTTCCTTTTTTTAATAATTCATTGGTAATAATTATGTGTTAAATGTCATTAACACTTCCTTATCTAGAACCATATATCCTTTTACTTATTATGAACTATAAATTATGGATATTTTTGCACTCCTCAGTGCAGTCATAGTGGTATGTATGTATTTACACATTTTTACATCAAGTGGTGTGCAGATGCATCAACCATAAAAAATCAAATTTAAATGTTTGAAATACAATGTCATTGGTTTATTTTTATGTGTCTCATTATTATTATACATAAATAACATATTAGTATTGAAAAAATGGTTGATGAGTGGTCATGAGAAGCTTTTATGAGTCAAAAGGCTGAGAAGTGAAGGCATTACCTGATTTTTGCATTTGGACATGCTGTGAAATTTGAAGCTGCGATACCTACTGCTCTATCTATGAGGTAAGGGGATTACTTTGTTTATATCAAACTAGTTTATGAGTGTTATCCTCTATTATCACATGGATTTGGACACCAATGAATGAATTATAAAATTTGATGCAGTACTGTCTTGGACATGTATAATTTCATGATAATGATGTCGATAGACATTTATAATTTGTACACACAGATCACATACAACATAATTTGATCATGAGATGTTTTATAATCTATAATCTAGAATCTATTTTTTATAATCTATTATCTATTTTATAGTCTATAACCTGGAATCAATGTTTTACAGATTACATAATCTATAATCAGGAATCTATGTTTTATAATCTTTAATGTACTATCGTAGTAATTATAGCTTTCCAAATTCAAAATTTTAAGGGTAAAAAAACATTTCAGCCAAGTATTTAACAAAACTGTTTTAGGGACTTCAAATTAGTGTGAAATATATTAATATACAATTCATTGAGTTTCATTTACCTTTTATGACACTGTTGGTGAAAGGTTCATTCTATCCACCCCGGGTATCCTCATTTGATCCTTCAATGGAGGCCGACCTTGGAAAAAGCCCATAAACATGAAGTGCAGGTTCTTTTCAGGCTTTATCTGATCCCTCTTATGGGAGGACTCAGAAACCAGTGATGCCTCGGTCCAAAATTCTGCCATGATTTATTCTCCATCAACCCCATCATCAGACCTGGAAGTGAGTCTTGAATGTTTCCTTGCATTTTCACCTGAAGGGACCAATCCCTGGAGGCATGGTTTATGGGTTTCCTCTATAATCTGTATCTGTGCTTCCATGTCCTTGATCCGTCTAGCCATCTCCACACACATGCTCCTTAAACCCTCCACTTTAGTGTTGGGGGAAACCAAGGATTCCTTCACCTCTATTATTTCATTTTCCACTACTAATAAATTTGAGGAAACAAGGATGCGCAGTCTCTAGCATTCATCTTCAATCTTTGAGATTTTATTTAGATTATCCAAATTCTACTTGCTCTCAGTTTCCTTTTTTCGCAAATTCATTTCATGAGAGACCATACCCAGCTTATGCCTCACAGAGCTCAACTCCTTTTCATATGCCCTGATGATTTCCTTTAGAAGTTTTACATCCACCTCTGCTTGTGATTTTTCTTCATTGATCTTCAACTGCAAGTTAGAATGCTCTTGCAGTTATCATGAGAGGACAACATTTTCAGCAGCTGAAGTGATGAGTGCTTGATCCAGTTCTGTGATTTTATCTTCTAGACCATACATCATCTTGTAAATTTCTTTTAGTTTTGTATTTTCCTTTTTTCATCTTAACTTTCTCATGTTCTCTTTAAGACTGCCATCCAGATGAGAGGCTTTGCATTCAGCAGGGAGTTGGGTGATTGATTCAAGTCAGTGCTTTAGGGAATGGTTCTGGTTTTCAGCTTTTTCCCAGCCAAAAAGGGCTTCTTCAGCAACTTCAGCATGCTTTTGAGTCAGACTATCCTTTTCTATCATCTTTTAACGGGATTCAGATAGATCTTCATTAAAATCCTTCACTTGGTTGTCCAACATGTTAGCTTTTATAATTAGTGTTTTTGACTTGATTTTTCAACCCAGTAAAATGTGTAATTCCATCTGTTGATAATTGCACTTATGCTAATTTTTTTGTTGATTTCCTCATCTTTCAGCGATGCTATGAAGCGAAGTGAACACTGCACAGACCTGAACAATCCACTAGATTCTGGATTATTATCCTGTTAGAAGATTTTTTCCTCCGGAGCCATCCATGGAGGTTCATTTCAACTCATACAGTTTGAAAAAAGAAGTGCTAATTGAATCATAAAAAACCGATAGTCTGGATTGAAACAGAAAACTGGGGAGATATTGAATCGGATAAACTTTATCTTTTTTTTTATTATAATTTGGCTATTGCTAGTTTTGAATTTTGATTGTAGCATGTTTATCCTGATAGTATTTTTTTAATTTCAATTTAATTTTATATCAATTAATTCCATTAAATTATATTGGACTAATCAACATTTTTGTTGAGAGTTGAAGAACGTTATAGTAAATAATAGCAAGATTCAATCTTGTCAAGACTTAGTGATCCATAACCATGTTGAAATTTTTCTATTTAATCTTTTGAAATAAATTCGAGTATGACTAGTTGAAAATTTAATTTTTTGGTAGTCGGACTAAAGAGATTATTTGGTATAATAAATTGATAAGTGAAACATACTTGTAAATGACCCTTTTCTTGTAAAGCATGTAAAATAATGACTATTTGGTATGTTAGAAGTATTATTAAATATGTAAAAAAATGAGTTTCTTTATCATATTTGAGTCGAATATTCAATTTACTCATTTTATGTGCTATTTTATACCTTGCCACAGTTTTTTACTTTATACACATCTTCTTTCTAGTCTGAGATTGTGGATTAACTACTTACATTCACAAGTTCAAGAAAGGGGACCTTATTACATGAGTGGGGATGATAAGATGCTTTTAGCCACCACCAGCATTCAAAAGTACGGATGAACTGCTTCATGCTACCAATGCGATCTGATTGTAGGTAAGGTTAATTAAATGTGTGGATTGTGTTGTCAGTGTGAACCATTACAATGACAAATGATGTGTGAGATCATGAGGTTCATGTCACCATTGTTGTCCATCGATGCTTAATTCACTGCTCATGTTTTCTGTTTGGGGATTGTTTGTTTGAAGGATTTTTCATGTTGGTATGTATCACTGCAAACAAGAAGAAAGACATTGTGATTTATTCTTGTTAGAAAAGGTCTGAATAATGAATATGAAGTCCTTTTTGGAGTGTTCAATGGTTGGTTGGAGGCTGTTTCTTTTTTTCATGAAAAAATTATGGGTTGCCACAAGTTCGATGAAATGTTCAAAGGAGGTTCCAAGATAATGGAAGCCTTGGAAACATAAAAAGTCAAGTCCAACAATCAGTCCAAGCCTGTACACATCAAAATTAGATCCTATACTAAAGGAGCTAAAGCAGGAGGCTACTACCTGGAGTAAGGCATCCAAAAATTACTCAATTCTCTCTCTATAAATTATACACTATAATGACCATAAAAACATTCCCATTTTGAGGGATTTTTTGTGGCTGCTACATTGTTTTAATTTTCTCCTCATATTAACTTCATTCTAGTGGAATTCTTGGAGCTGAAGGCTATGGCATAACATCTACTTGAGGTTCCTCATTCGTGTTAGAGCTGGGTCGCTGGTCTAGGGCATGGATGGGTCGCTGGTGTTGGTTTGCTGAAGGCTACGGTATAACTAGAGTTGGATCGTTGGTACTGGGGCATGGATGAGTCATTAGTGCTGAAGTCGGATCACTAGTACTAGGGCATGGATGGGTCACTGTTACTTGGGGGTTGGGGGGGTGATGCATCCAGTGTTTTTATTTCATCTTGTATTAAATTTCATTATTAATACATTTAAAAAATTTCTAATTTTGAACATTCATTTCAATTTTCTTCGATTTAATAATTAAAATAGATGAATTATATATGATAAATTAATAAATATATTATGAAATTTTACTAGCAATAAAAATTTATAATTTTTATTCAAATTTAATTTATAAATAGATATTATATGTTGGTAATATTTTTACCAACAGAAAAATTTGTCATAAAAATCTGTTGCAAAACCCTTTAACCAACATATATATTATCTATTGGTATTATTATAATTGTAACAGAACTATTTTTTCTGTCGCAAAAACATTTAGCGACAGAGTTTTTACCAACAGTTTAGTGACAGGGACATATGTGTTGGTAAAACTTTTTACCAACAGAAAATGTACTTTTACCAATAGATATGTCCATGTTGGAAAAAGATAAATATTTTGTAGTGGGATAAGACGATCACTATTCCAAAAAATAAGTCCGCGTCACTACAGTGAACAACAGCCACCTTTGTCAAAAGTTCTACAGTGGTGTGCCACAAGCATTCAACCCAACTGGATCAGGCAACACCAATCCAACAATCTCTCTTATACAATTAACTCATACCCTTGAATCTTGTTCTTGATTCCATCTCCATGTGGACATCAGTTAATAATGTCACTTTATTCCTTATCAAGGTGACAACCTAATGATCAATGTTGACTAGAATTTCAATTACATTGTATATTTAGACAATCCCATAAATATATTTCTCATTTCTGGAAGTGAGGGAATATTATACTTGCCACAAATAAGTAAAGGATGGATCTTCAGTTATGATATAGGTAATAAGGTGTTTATATCTTATTTTGTCAAGCCATATAGACATCTTTGGAATACGCTGTCAGTAGACTACATTGGAAACTGTTTGTGAGTACCCGATTAAGGAGAGATACAACTGTAAGACCTTTGTTGGCTGTTGGACAACACCAGCACAACTGCGACGCGATCGCAGTTGGAAAAAGCGAGCACTGGAGGACAGTGTATGCATTATTTATGACAATACCAACAATGTTCTTTTCTTTTCCAAAACCCATGAACATAAACAATGTCCTCTTCCCATTTCATAAAAAACCAGCCCCCCTGGACAGCAGCCACCCTCCCACACACACACATCCTTTGCACCCCTTGCACACCCCTTTCCCCCCTGCTGGACACCCATGGACCGCAGCCCCCCTGCTGGACCCCCTGGACATCAGCCCCCCCTGATGGCCCTCCTTAATGGACCCCCTGGACACCCCCCCTGCTGGACTCCCATGGACATAAGCCTCCCCCTACACTGCTAGACCCCCTAGATAGCAGCCCCCAATTCTGGCCCACCCCCCTTACACCACCTCTGCTGGTAGAAATTGTGATTAGTCAGTCTCAACATTTATCACAAGACTCATGGAGTACTATCACTGCGAACAGCCGTGGGGAGTCATCCTGGAGCAGGTCCAAATCACGACTTTCCCGTGACGTGACCGCGGCGTGATCGCGGCATGACCGCGACATGACCGCGGCGTGTTGGCCTAGTCTAGTGAAATCTGTTGGGCAGTATCTTCTGACCAGAAGCAAAGGGAGCGGGAGGAGGCGGGACAACATTCTGGTCATCGCCCCACCGACAGAAATTGTGATTAGGCAGTCTCAAAATTGATCACAAGACTCATAGAATACTATCACTGAAAAACGCTACGGGGTGTCGTCCTAGAGTAGGGAAAAATCATGCCTGACCGCAGCGTGACCGCGACATGACTGCGGCGTGACCACGACATGACCGTGGCATGACCGCGGCATGTTGGCCCAGTCCAGTGACATCCGCGGGGCAGCATCTTTTGACCAGGAGCGAAGGGAGCCAGAGGAGGTGGGACAACATTCTGGTCATCATCCTGCCGACAGAAATTGTGATTATTCAGTCTCAACATTGATCATAAGACTCATAAAATACTATCACTGCGAAACACCGCGGGATGTCGTCCTGGAGCAGGGCCAAATCACGGCCTGACCACGGCGCGACCGCGGTGTGACCGTGGCGTGACTGCGACGTGACCACGGTGTGACCGCGGTGTGACCGCAGCTTGTTTGCCCAGTCCTGCAACATCCGCGGGGCAGCAACTTCCGACCAGGAGTGAAGGGAGCGGGAAGAGACAAGGCAACATTCCGTTCATTACCCCGCCAGCATAAATTGTGATTAGTCAGTCTCAACAATGATCACTAGACTCATGGAATACTATCACTGTGAAATTTCACGAGGTGTCGTTATGGAGCAGGACCAAATCACGACGTGACCACGGCGTGACCGAGGTGTGACTACGGCGTGACCGCAGCGTGACCGCGGTATGACCGCGACATGTTGGCCTGGTTCAGCATAATCCGCGTCGCAACATCTTATATCCAGGAGCAAAGGGAGCGGGAGGAGGCGGGACAACATTCCGACCGTCGCCCCACCAAATGATGATAGAACAAATCAACTATTTAATATGTTATACCAAAGGATCGTCAGAGAAGGCTATAGTGAGCAGCACAATGATGCAACATCTAAAGGGCAATAAAATTATAGAAAAGAATCATAAACCCTACACAAACCATTTTCAAATTCATTCACTTTTCCTAAACATGGATTTTTTTTATAAAATTCAAAGCGTGAAAAGGAAATTGTCATGGTCAAGGAATATGCCTACTCGTGCAATGTCATTTGAGTTAAACGAGTATGATAAGACAATTTCTATTATTAAATGAAAAAAAACTAACTAGCCACAAAACAAACACCAACAAGAGGCATATGAAATACTCAAACCAAATCTAAAGATGATACAAATAAATATCACTACTCTTTGGTTTTGAAGGCAGTGGACCTCCGTTGGAGGGGTTTTATTATAAAATCATGACAGTGCTTTATCACACAATTCATTTAATTATATTTAACATTTATTCTAAAACTAATTTAGCAAAAATCAAATGCAATAATTTAAGCAACTAGATCAAAATATCTATCACCGTGAGTTTTCGTAGACAGCGCACCTCTGTTGGAAGGGTTTTATTATAAAAACATGACTTTATTTATCAAATGAAACAATTATATTGAAGAAAACTTATTCAAGATATTAAATTCAATATAATTAAGCAGAATTAAGAAATAAGCTAAATACAATTTAAAGCATTCTTTAATTAAAGAGGCTAGAAGAGGGATCCTACCTCAAGGTGTAACCAAACCACCCACTTCGGCTCTTGGAGCTTTCTAACTAAAAGTTGTTGCTCCCCCACTGGGTATACACACCTTCACACACATGCAAGAGATCCAATAAGTGGCAGCATGAATGAATTGTTCTAAACAAGTAAAAACCAAATTATGTACTCCCCCGTAATGATATGATGAATTTTTGTTCTTTTTAATGAGCCAACCACCCTCTTATATTTTTTACTCAAGATGGATATTTTCATTGAAGTACCTAAAATGAAACAAAATAAACATAAGATTCCCATAACTCTATTCCTCATTAGATAACATTAAATATTCCAAAATGACCATGTAAATTAAAATTTTAAAAGGACATATTCCAGAAGACACCCCCTCCTTCTTGGACAGACCCCCACCAACCCACCCCCTCCCTGGACAGACCCACCTACACACACCCCCGGATAGACCCCACCCCTGGAAAGACCCCCCTTCCTGACAGACCCCTCGTCCCTCCCCCTCTGGATAGCCCCCCATCCCTTCTGGACACCCCCATGGACATCCCCCATCTCCCTTGGACAACCCCATCCCCCCTGGACCGTCCCCCCTCTCCTTTCTGGACAGACCCCCCCTCTTGGACACCCCCTCTCCTTCCTGGTCAGACCCCCTCCCTGACAGACCCCCCCTGGACAACCCCCCATCCCTCATGGACACCCGCTGGACAGACAAAGGCCTCATTTGAATTGATCGAATTCCAAGTGTCTTTTACAATTTTATTACAATCCTCCACAGTGTTCCAGGCATTATTGAATCTAAAATGAGGAATATGTTTGTTGCCTCTATTATTGACGCTCACCAAAATTGGATGAAGATCAGAATTAATCCTAGGTAAAGTAATACTAGAGATGCTATTCCAGTTATCGAGATCTTTGAAGTTTGTGAAAGCTCTGTCAAGTTTACTTGCTAAAATTCTATTGTGTTGCCTTCTATACTATGTATACTTAGCCCCAACCAGATTATTATCAACATGGTTATTATCATCAATACAATGAATAAAATCTTAAATGGAAGTGTTTGAGTGCAGGGGCCCAAGCCTTTCACTAGTTTAAAGGATAACATTGAAATTACCGACAATGAACCAGGGCACTTGAACAATGTTGTTAAGGGAGGATATATTGTGCCACAATGTTATTCTGTCTTGATATTTATTGCAGGCATACAAAAAAGTACATCAGAAAGTATTATCATGCAAGTTTATTTCACATCTCAAAGATAGAGAATCATCATTAACAATATGAATTTTATCTATAGAGATATGTGCAAAGTCCCACAAAGAATCACAATTTTTATTATTTGAAGTTACTCCTATAAAAGTATAACTATATTTGTCAAGACTATTAAATCTAGAATTAAAAGTGACTTTAGGTTCAGAGAGAAAAAAGCATCATTTTATGAGTAAAATGAGAATTTATTAAAGTTGTGATGGTGTTAGGGTTAGAAATACCCTGACAGTTCCAATATAAAATATTCATTTATACTTACGTTTGGGGAAATGACCCCTGTTTTTGTAACCTTCGGAATTCTTTCCACTCTTGGATTTTCTTAACTTCTTGGTAGAATTCTTTTTAGGTGTCGCTATATTTTTTCCTTGAAAAGACCTTGAAGGGTTAGGAGAGATATGATTATTTTTTATACCTGTTAAGACCTCTTCTTGATGCATTTTTTTGTTCTCAGTTTCCTTCTATACCACTATCCATTCTGTTTCTGGTTTTATGTGATCAGATTCCCCAGATTGGTCACCCAGTTTCTGAGTGGTGAATTCAACCATAGCAGGGGTTGCTAGTTGTATGTGTCTGTTGTAGTTCCAGACCTTCGTCATCATCTTGTATGTGTTGTGTTTTGCTAATATCATCCATCTGCATATTGAAAACTAGATTCTGAACAACTGCTTTGTCCAACATCTCATCACTATGTGAAGGTGAGGTGAGTTGATGCTGTTTTGCACGGTCAATAGTCGTAGCATAGGTGTCCTGCAGACTGCCCCTGTAGACCACCCCCGGCCCTGCAGATCTCCCCACTCCCCACTCCACCATGCCCCTCCCCCTCCCCCTGCCCTACAGACCTCCCCCTTCCCTACAGACCTCCCCCTCCCCCTACCCTGCAAACCTCCCCCCTTCCCCCTTCCCCCTGCCCCCTGCCCCCTTCCCCCCTCCACCCTGCCCCTACCCCCTTTTCCCTACCCCTACCCCTACCTCCCTACCCCCTTCTAATTTTGGACCTCTATAACCTATTAAGACGAGTGGACCCAACACAAAATGAAAAAATTAAATGAAATATAACAAAAAATATTTTTATATTGTTCAATAATAACACTTACCCATTTCTAAAACTATTTATACATACCCCGGTTATAGATTATCCATTATAATCTTATTATTCATTATAATGGTTTATGAATCTACAGGTTATACCCCCTTTAGTTAATAATCCATTTGATCCTAATTATACCCCCAGTGATTCAACTCTTTTGCCTCCTTTAGTTAGACACAAAACATTTGAATGGTTATAACCCCCAGTATTGATCCCCTTCAATAACTAGTCCCCCTATTCACAAGGTCATTTTTCTTATCTTGATTAATTATATGATGATTTCATGATCTTCCTCAATGAGATTTCTATATTTGATTTTATTATGTACAACTTCAAATACATTCAAAAGAAACAAACCTTTTATGTAGACTTTTCTTAATAATTTTAATCACTTGTATATGATCATTTGGGTAAGGGAAACCATGATCATGAAAATATTATCTCTTCTACAAATGTTTTAGCCTCACTTAATCACTAAATTCTCATGTGTGAAATCTTCTGATACTACACCCAGATTAGTCTCAAAACACTACACAATATTTATGAAAAATATATCACATGGTCTTTTCTTAAACCACATTAATGTAAGAAACAATGAACCCCCATTCAATTTAATATATTTAGATATAAAAATTAATAATATACTCACTTATAATGAATGTATTAATTTCATTTCCATGAAAACAAACTCATTCATGCATATTATTTTATGTATTTTATTTCTTGTACTCTTCACCTAACTCACTACTTAACAATAACGTCACTATTTTTCTCCATCCTGAAAATTCAAGAATTTATACTGTTAAATTTAATCTGATCAGTTTATTTTAACATTCAGGTATGGATTAATATAATACATGATGTCTCTTCCTTCCCCCTCTCACATAACTAAGCTCGCACTTATATACATCACGTAATAGATGTATTTGTTGAAATTACTTCATGTCCCTCCTGAAATATAGTGCGGATCATACACTGGATTATGTAATCAAAACATGATAATGAAAACATGAATGTATAGAAATAATCTGAATGAATTTATAGAAACCATACACAAATATTGACCTTTCATGTTTTCACTATTTTACTCTCAGCACTTCCAAATTATCTCTTGGATATTCTTACTATTTTTACCCAAGAAATGATCATGTTGGGGTATTAATAAAGAGTACTCCACCGAATGATCCCCACCACATATGTGAACCACCAATAATATATATGAACCACTCCACTTAAAGCTTTGCAATTATGAAAGAAACCATATTTTTAAAACAAATCTCACTATCACCGTTTTCTATTCACTGTTTCTAATAATACAATACACCACTAACTTCAGTTTATTAATTTTTGGAATTTTACAACCATACTCATCCCATATTAGGATATTATGAGATGAATTTGATCACTAATCATTATAACATAAAGAATTGTG
The DNA here is from genome assembly GCA_963277665.1 of Viscum album. Taxonomy (NCBI): domain Eukaryota; kingdom Viridiplantae; phylum Streptophyta; class Magnoliopsida; order Santalales; family Viscaceae; genus Viscum; species Viscum album. Next base: position 1,417,892,707 of record OY728129.1, on the reverse strand, counting down.
TGTTGAAGCTTCACCAATGAAGATTAAGGAAGAATAAAACTTCTTAGCTTGACCAGATAGCGCAAATAAAACATATCAAATAGATGGAGTTATATATGCAACATTTGAAGTGGACGAAAAGTGTTCCCCATAGAACTTTTCCAAAATCAATAATACACTTAGACTGCTACTCCTTAGTAATACATAGGTGTGTCTCCCTACATTCGAGCTGGTATTGGGGTGGAAACATTGATACACTTTCACACACTATGGGATCTATATGGTCATTCCTCCCTATGTTATACCACATAACCATTCCACATACGTGATCAAACCAAAGCACATCCATGTTGGAACTATGAATCCCAAAATCCTTAGGAACTCCATGTGAGTGTTATATACTCTCACTGGCTACAATGGACTGGGTAACTAAACATTCATTCTTTCCTAAGAAGTGGCCATCCTTGGTTGGCCTATGGTTGACCCCATTATCTAATAAAGGATCACTATTTTGTTTTAAATAATATTCTAAATATTGAATACAATCTCAATCCATTTCTCACCATAAAATACAAAACAACATAAATATGATCATCTATAATTTTAATATTCCATTTTAAAATGTTGTAAACAATGTGCACTTCTCCTAGTGTAATTAGATAATGACTTAGACATAAAAAACAGTCAAAAAATAATCACAATTAAAAATCCCTAAATTTTTATTTAATAAATTTTTTAAATAAAATTAAAATTCAATAAATCAATTGGGTTCTTCAATGTCCCACTTCAGATTTTTTGTCAATACCTATTTCATTTCAAAATTAAATGTTTCCATAAAACCTTTATTGATAACAAAACAAATGATATAAATATGGGAATGAATTATCATCTCTACTATTAAAAATTTGAGATCTTCTTGTCCTATTATAACAAATATAGTATGATTTACTCCAAATAAAGATAGAATCAAACCAATCATATATATGAATAGTCTTTATAAAATATGAAATCTCTTAATATTTATTTCTATTAGTTTCTAATAATGATAATGGAGTCAAAATATTATAATTTATGCGAGATGTGATGTCCTCCTATTTTGTTATCCGAGTGGTCAAATCATCTATTTGGGCATGCATCTGATAGATTATCTAATTTATCTATTCAAGAACCTTTGATGATTCCCATATTAATTTGGCCAGGGGATTCCTGTCATCAATACTATGAAAGTCCCCATCATTGCTAACCAATTTTTCTAGGGTTAGGAAAAAACATTTCCTGATATCATCCAATGTTTGGTAATCAAATCCACCTGCCCCCATATCTTGAAAAAGCTAGCGTAGTTGTTCCTATTGGCCAAATAACTCTGCCAAAAAAATCTCAGTAATCATGGCATGGATTTTATGCCAGACATGCCTTTATGAAACATGGATTTCTATAACCAAAATTTTGGGTATGCCAAATGTAGGAATAATTATCTGAGAAGATTAAGAAGCAAGAGAATAAGTTTTATGTTCTCTCCTCACAATTGACACATCTTCCATCACTAATATTAAGGGACCATCCCCCTCAAAAAATGTTTTCCACTAATAGGATGTTCATCAATATGATGATAAAACTTCCTTGGTGGCTCACCTAAGTCATGAGTAAACTCCATTACTACTACAGATAAGGGGGTCAGTGAAGCACTGCTCCTGTCTACCTAATGAATCAGTCGATTCAATAAACCACCCAGATAATCTTCCACCCAAACATGGGCATAGTCATAAGACATGAAGATAGGTGAATCGACCAGTGGAAGAATAATCTCAACATTTTTTTCATCACATGAAAATATAAGACAAATTTGGTGGATAAGTCCAGGATGTTGTTAGACTCTCATGGAATCTTAAGGGAGAGGAGAAACTCTATGAATGAAAACAAACTGGAGAGAAAACTGATTGGGGGAATATGCATTGTATATAGTTATTTCTTCTAAGGAGCCATAATAACCCCATCCTATACATAAATATTGTATGACCTCTCATCCAGAGATCCCGTTCTATTATCAAAAAGTATTCCAGATGGTGCAGGATAGGGTGTGAAGTTGAAATGATAATGTTGTATCAACATTCCAATAACCTCATAAGGACCTAGTGGCATCACCCCAACCCTTGAAACATTCAAAATCAGAGAATATATCAAATCATCAAGGATTACATTAGTGTTATGATATTTGTAACACCATAAATTCTCTCCTATATATCCAAATAATAACTTGAAGGGTCCTCCAATCTAGTAAGGGATGTTGCCTTACCTAATAAAAATGTGGAGTTGATAAAGGCATCCATGATTCATCATTAATAGATTAAGAAGGCACCCCTATCCCAATCAGACTATCTTCACCAATATGATTACTTGAATTCCCAATAATGTGTTCCCATGTAGGAAAATCCATCTATTAAAAAACATGGTTATAAACCCCTCTAGCGGAAGGCTTGGGGATACCTCTAGTCTCAGTCATTAGCCCCATGTGGTATTCTCCCTAGCTTCATGGATGGCCTAATAAAATCTTGTTCTATTGTGAACCTATTAGGAAGATCATCGATGAGGGTGTATAGAAGTTGGTCGAGACTTGTTGTGGTAGTGAAATATATTAATCCAATCCCTAAAAGAAACAAGTGACTGTAGGTTTAGATCCTTCCTTAACTTATCCTTAACAATGGTGAGAAGATCCCTTTCCAATATCAAATCTCATGAGGTGTCATCCCAAACATCATTAACTGGAATATTTTATTCATAAATCTCCCAAAGAGGAGCTATTACACCCAATAAATAAAAATCCCAAACATCAATCCCTACTTTTGAATGGGATAAAAGGATGTAATTATTTCTAGGAAACCAAGGGATAATTAGCTCTTTAAGTTTTGATTGATGATACATGATTAAATGAGAAGTCCATACTGTTTCAGAAAGATAGATAACAAGTAAATGGTCAGAGAATTATAATCGTCTCTTCCTAACCTAAAAAGGTCATGCACATTCATCGGAGAAGTTACATCTAGGTCATAAGTCCCACTTAGAGATCCAAACACTTGTAAGAGAATTCACGGAGGAGATGAGTGTGCTCAAATAAATTTGATCAATTGGTTGCTGGAAAATATTTAAACCATCTAGATCTCAAGGAGAGTTATCCAACATGTAGGATAACCCATGGAGGAGTGGTACAAAAAAAAATGAGTGTCTTTAGAAATAATTGTTTGAATAAAATCCAGAGGAAATGACAATCAGTAAGATGAAAGATTATAACCATGTGAAGGAGTATAAACATCATCCAGTATACTGAATCCATTCAAATAAATTCAGTGTAATAGGGGATATATCTTAAGTTCATGAGGTATAATCCCTTTAAAATCCTTGTTGGCAGAGAACACATCATAATGAGGGTTGAAATTTGATTCCCAGTAATCATATTACTATTTATGGTTACGTTGGATGATTTATATGAACTGGAATCCATCTATATGAACACCTGGAAAACATATATTTTATTATCAATAATTCTTATATCACCATCACTGTGTATGGATCCTTTATATGTTCAACATCATCACATTAATATGACTTCAATTTATACTCATACTCTACCCATGTCTTCTAAAAATACATGAGGTAGGGAGATCTAAATAACCATCACGTGAAATTCAAATCATAGTACAACCTTAAAATTAGAACATTGATGAAATAATATGGTATAAAATACATGTGTGGATTGGAATTCAGGAGGAGGGCTCCGTGGTGACAGATTGTCAGAGAGGAGGGTGCCGCAGTGAGAGAGATCTCTGGGGACGAGGGTGCCGTTGTGAGAGAGGTCATCAGGAGGAGGGCGCCGTAGTGAGAGAGTTCGTCGGAGAGGAGGGTGTCGCGGTGAGGAGAGGACGGGGAGGAGAGGTCATAAAGGAGAATTTGTCGGTGATGAGGGAGCCGCGGTGAGGAGAAACGTCGCGGAGGAGAAGTCATCGGGGGAGTAGGGCGCCACAGTCAGGAGAGTTCGGAGAGGAGGGAGACATGGTCAGGTGAGGTTGGGGAGGATAACTCTTTGGGAGGAGAAGAAGCTGGGAGGATAAGAAGTAAGAGGAGTGAGAGAGTCAGGAATCCGGGGACCCTGATACCAAATAGAAAATTTACGTGGTATAACCACTGTTATTAAATTAAACCATGGAAATTAGGATGATATAGCCACAAACCAATAAAATAGTGGCTATAGGTCCGTGGATATAGATTTACATTCTAGTATGGGGGTTTCAAATACTGTTAAATTTGTTTGTAGAAGAGTCCTCCTCTAATTCCATTTACTTTTTCCCATATCAATCTTGGGGTATAGAAATCCAAAAATCAATGCTTACAATTTTCTCCTTTCATACCTAAATATAGTAGCATATTTCCAGAAATATTACCAAGAATGGTAGAATCATCAAAATTTTTGTAAATGATAAAGGCCTTAAATTATAGGACCCTAATTTCCTTATTGCATGACTTTATCCTACAAACCCCCTAGTGTCCTCGCTACATGAAATTAAACTACATTGAAAAATATCAGAGATCTTTTTTTCTGACAAATGTTCCATCATTCACAAATCAAATTCGTATAGGAGTGGATTATCATTCATCTCCTAAGTTAGTACAAATGAATCCTTTATTCTCAGACATTTTTCCTTAGAAAATATTCCCACTATGGTCTGGAGACATTCGAATTGTAAATTTTCTTTGTTAATCATTAAAATAATGTCAAAATTATTGAAAAATCACTTAACTGACTATGTAGTACATGCCCCCAGTGGGACTTGCATATGTCATGCACATAATGTCCATGTCCGTATCCAGATACCTCTACATAACTATTCAATATGTTCCTCAGTTGGCCTTATATTGAACAAAACATATAATAGGTGTTTCAACCAATGGTAACTTCATTCTCAAGAGAGACCTTCTCTATTCCTAAATAACAAGTATGGATTTTGAAATCACAAAATTGTCCCAAGATTTCCCTTGGAAGTATCTAAATAATATTAGAAGATTCCTATACATAAAGTCTTGTTTGGATTCTAATTTCAAATATTCATGGTCAATGATGTTGAACCAGAAACACTATCCCTTTTAGTCCAACATGCATGAATTTAAATAACCAAAAAAAAAAAGACACAATACTCACTAAATTGAAAACCCACAAAGGAAAACATTGATAAAAGATGAGTCTCAGCTCGCTAGACCTTCACTCTGTGTGGTTTATAAAACTTAAAGTGATAAAAAGTTAAAAGGAAAACTTTCTCAAATGAAAAACTGAAAAGGAAAACCTATGAAACATACATATCTTATATTCAATGTATCCTCCATATTGAGTTTAAAAAAATTACGGTGATAAAAAAAGAAACATAGTTTATATGGTTTTCCATACGACCCTAGTTTAAGATGAATTGTGCTCACTAGGACCCTTACCTTAAGTAATAATTAATGCACAACCTTCCTTATCACTTTAACTATGATTATCTAGAATAAATATATAATGATATGAAAATCAACTTTAATGTTATGATTATAGGAAGACACCAGGGATAAAGTCATATATGATCAGAGAAAAAAATCCTTTTCATTTATATAGAGAAATCAATTGTACACCCACCGAATGGAGTCTCTCTGTCTTATATTACAAGGGGTTTTTAGCATAACCCTTCATTTTTTGATGACCACCTAAGATATATCAACCACTTGTTGAAGCACAGAAAGTAAATGAGCTTTAGTCTCATCAGCTTTGTGAAGCGCTTCCATGGACGCCGCAATTTTAGTTACCCATTATAACTGGGCTTCTCCTAATGATGGATATATTTTTACACGTCCCTCTTGATAAGAATCGAACTATTTATGAAGGTGCATCTCCTCTTGCTGAAGGCATGAGACTTCAAACTATTTCTACTTGATTTTATGCTAGAACTCTTCCATCTTTGTGCTATGGTGGGCATTTTCTGGGAATAAAACGGCTCAAAACCCCTCAATGTTGGTACGAATTTTGTCAATTATATATTCCTACCAAAGGCTATGCTCTTATTCCCATTGGTAGATGGTTTCATTCACAATAGTATAAATTGGACCATAATCAATTCCACCAAATACCAGTGCACTAAACAGTACGGGAATTCAACCAAAATGTGAAGACAACTCCTCCAAAGGCATCTTAGATATAATTTTATAAATTATCGGCCATGTCTTATCATGTGTGATACTGAGGAAAACATAAAAATATATGTCTGAATCAGAGTCACTACCACAAGGCAGGATGTATTTGGAATCAAAGCACTCAAGGAAGTTCCTTTCTATTCTCCCTCTAAAGTAGTGGATGACTCACCTTGAACTACTAGTTGATCCAATGTAGAAGATTCCCATTCAAAACTAAACATATAATATGATAATACAAATTGATAAATCAGAATCATTTTTAGCTTCAAAAGAGTATTTGGAATGGAGCATTATCATGATAACAAGTAGCTCTTGCGGAGGGGCACTTTTCTAAACTTTTTCAGCCACTGTGATCAAAGGATCCAAATCATCTCTTAATTATGAATTTTCAGTCGGGGATTATATAATGTCAGTATATGTAGGATGAAGAATAATGACCTATTCTTTTAGAAACTTTGAATCATTCTCTACAGATAAAGCTGCATAATTTGAACTCTGATGTGAAATATCTGATGAATGAACAATTATGTATGATAATTGCAAGAATAAGAAAACTTGTGTCCTTTAAGTTCCTCATGAATTTCCAAAAAATACATTATGGAGCTTAGAATATAAATTTAAGGATTAAGAGCATCCAACATTCCAGTGTATACAACTTTTTATACCACAACATCCTCACCAATTAAGGTATCCATCAAATCTTGATCAATACCAGCATTGGCTCCACTAATGTTTATATCCACTGGCTCTTCAACCAGCATGGTGTTTCTAGTTATTTTTGACTTATGATCAACACCAAAATGTTCTTTATACTACCTATGATTATTATTTCTCCCTCCTGAAGCAATAAGAATATCAGCATTGATCACCAAAGAGTAATCTTGTGGAGGAAATAGATAAATTATTATGAGGAGAGGTTTATCAGAAATTCTATAGGGTACCTAAAAGAAATAAATCTCACATTACCATGACCCTATTCAATTTATGTATAAGCGGGAGTGGGAACACTTCCCCCTTCGACACTTCATCAGTTAAGGTGATAGATTTATCAGAACCAATCTGTACTCCCTCTAGGGTGACCTTATCAATCCTTAAAGGATTAGTACCAGATCCTTTAAGGGGATAATTTAATGTGGATTCAGAAAAATGATGAACCCAGTCACCAAATAGTTTTAAGAATGTGATAACATGAGATGATAGTATAAATACTCACTTTGAAATATTCATCAGACCAACATTAAAGATCTCTTTCACTTCCTTTCATAAGATAACAGAGAGATTTTCCTACTTTTCATGGTTGAAGAGACCCAAGTTAGTGGTTGAGGAATTACCATTAACATCACCTACATCATGGTCCTCCCACCATAAGAGTGTTTTGGAGATCTGAGGGCCTAATTTAACTTTTCAATAGGGGTACCTATAGGCCAATATTTCATTGAATCAAGCTGTTTTTCTACCGGTACTTCTTATCTGATTTCAAACTATAAAATAAAATCCCCTCATGATTATGGATAATGGATGAAAAAGTGGAATAGAGAAATAATAAGATGGAAATACATAATCAATGTTAACATAAAGGTCCCATTCCTCCCCAAAGAGAAGAATTACCCCTTTGAATACTCCTTAATCCAGCTTAATGGATACTCTCTTCATGGCCTAGATTTGATCATCAGTTGCAAATATGGAAGCCTCTATCTCCTTGATATACTACTTTACATCAACTAGATTTTTGTCTGGGTGACAATCAAGGGATGCCTTATTATCACCTAACTCTAAAATTTGAAGGTAGGACTGGAAAAAATACCATGCATATTTCTGATTACAAGTCATTCTTTCCCAATAATGGATTTCTATGGGTCGTACATTGTATCTCATTGATGTGGTTGGCTGTGAAAAAAAATCAATTCCCTTTGATTCGAAAGAATCTCCAGGACTTATTTCTTCTTCAAAAGAGTGATAGGATAAGACAACAACATCTTCCTAATGATGGTGACTAGACTGCCTTGGCACTAGGGGCGTTATCTATTTATATTTACCTTTTTGTAGAACCTTATATGATAATGATTTGAAGGATCCGAGGACACTGAATCCTCTTAATCATATTTGGTTTTGGACTTCTTGCCCCACTTCCCGAAACATCAGTTGTTGTGGCCTCTACTTGATATGTTCCCTTTTTCAAAGCCCCCTAAGGGTAGGAATAAACCCAAGCCTTGGAATATCTAGCTTCTAGTCAAATTGGTGCCTCTAATAGAGGTAGAGTGATTAACATTTTGGATGTCTCCATAACCATCAGGATCCAAAATTGTTTGGATATCATTGGATACTTCTCATTCCTAACATATGTGGGTGGGAAGGTAATTGTTTTTTGAAAATATTAAAACTATCGAGAAAAATGACAAGGGGTGTAAGCCTCACAGATAATATTACTATAAATATGGGATAATAGTACACTATCACTAAATTCCATCATGTACTTCCTTATCTAATAATTATCTTCATTACCATTATCAACAAAGGTTCCAGTTGGTGGGTTAACAATTGGAACGAAGCTAAAGTCTCAAGATACATTCTACAACTTTATCACCTCATCAGGTATTAAGTTAAAAGGGTGAATTCTGGATACTTTCCAAAAAAATGGGTTAAATAGACTATTGGGGATAATAAAATAATTTATCACCAAATATGAACTAAAATGTGCTACAATCTAGCCCCATATCACCTAGAATGGTCATATAAGTCTAAATGAAGCCTTCACATTGTAAAAATCCAATATCAACAATTAGATTTTTTCTAGAACATGAGAATTCAACTCAATATATATCCCATATTCTAACATGAATACAATAATAAAATCCACTAGCCCCAAACCTCCACTAAACTCACGAACTAGGAGTATGTAAATCCTTATCCACATGGAAAACAAGGAAACAATGTGGACCTTTACTTCAATCATGAGTTAAACTTTTTAACCCCAATTTTTGTACTCTCTTTTCCCCAATGTGGTCCAAAACATGCCTAATGGACCCCGATTTTCTCTAGTAGGGAAAATTGTAGGACATATCCATGTATGAACCTTCTCTTTTTTTTAAAAAGGTCCCCATCCTCAATTCCACGTAGACATTCACCCTATGATGAGGATCCTTCTTTTATTTGTGAAAATACTTCACACAATTTTTAATAACTCATGGGCCAACCATGGAATACTCTCAGCATCATCCCACTATTTTTGGTGGGTAAATTCATCATACATCTCCCCAAGAATGGGAGATCATGAGATTTGGTGGACATCCCACAAACTGATACTAACCTCACCATGCGTCAAATGAAAAGAATTTATTTGCGGATTCTATCAGCTCAATTATTCAAGAATTATATCTACATTCTTGTAAACATAGGTTTGTCGTACCCAGACATTCTAGTAAATGTGAACATTTTTTAGCTCCTTCCTATACACCAAACAAGTTTGGGGTACCAAAAACTCCGGCATTTATTTAGGAATGAATCCCCCTCCAGAGTGGATATCCCATTCATATTTATGTCCATGATATTGTTCTATCTTTGAAGCATGAAAGGTTAAATCATAGAAATGAGTGCATGGCTCTAAGACATGATTCTTTATATTAGGATTACAACCATTGTGATGTTGGATGAAACCAATAGGCATTGTTCCCTCATTACTAGGGACACCCTTTATATAGATATTGAAACTAGGAGCATTGACATGTTTTAAAAACCAAGTCTTCAGGAAATATTTCTTATATACAATAATATAAACATCCTTCAGAAGCCATGCCTATAAAAATGAAGGTAGTTTCTTTTTTGATACTCACATTGATATGGAATCAAGGACTTCTCCAATTTTGGAAGGTTAGTCTCCACAATTTCATAGTCGTATGGTCCGATGAAACTTATCATTTCAGTATGTCATGATGCATATTCATTAGTGGTAGTCATTAAATTAGTCATTCGAAAGAAACCTACAAGAAATAAAAATTTCCCTTATTATGTTAAAATATTTACTTAACAAAGTTAAAAATTTAAGATATAAGAATTCAAGAATTTGGAAAAGGAACGTCCCCACGTAGGTCCCTCGAAAAGGTACCCCACACATTTCCTTCGACAATGTTCCCCACACAGGTTCCTCAATGAGATCATTTTGCACAACCCTATTGACTATGATTCCTCTACCTTTTCTAGTTTCTCAGGTCACTATACCTTGAGAACACTTTTGGTAAACCTTCACAGGTGCACAATGTGACAAAGCAGGATGAAGGATCTCTGCAGCGAGAGAAAAACATGGAAAATACAGGCGAGGAAAGCGATAATGGAAACATGTTATTTATAGGCACCATCGGCCTATACTACACACATATTCTATAGACCTACACCAATAACCTATGGAAATAGTCATCTTGGAGTATATGTGTAGAGAAGTTGCATGATCCATTACTGATCCTTCATAATCTTCTCTCCCATGACATTTATCTCTGTACCAGACCTTCCTCTTTCCTTTATGATCCAATCCTGAGGGGGTTTTTATTGAGACCAACTTTTTAATAATTTAAGTAATAAATATTATGAAGAGTACCATAGATATTTTAGGGATCCAAAAATATTAAATAGAATCCATGAGTTCCATCCAAATAGATTTGCATGGTACACCTACATGGTACACCTACACCAAGACTTATGAAACTGTATTATTCCTATACACCTATGTGAGACAGATTCACCCTATAAAAATGAAGCGGACCTATGACTAAAACTTCTATTGATCAAGACCCCAATTACCTATAAATAGTACCCCTAGGCTTCTCATTTTACAAATGAGAAATTGGAAGAATCCCCGAATCTCCTATTTCCCAACAACTTCGCCCGAGTCCCCAAAAATTTATCAAGTTGCTCTCCAAAACATGAGAGAAGATAGAATTAAAATGTATAAAATAGACCAAAGTACCTTCAGGGTTTAAAAATAATTATTATTTGGGGACCCTCCTCCATTAAGAAGAAATATCCAATGCTAGGTCCCCCTCCCTAATTAAGGACCCAAGCCAGAGTCTTCCAAGTACACTAGTGGAGACCCAGGGTATCTTGGACAAAGACTCGTCTATGTTTTGTACCCCGATATTCCATTATAAATGGAATATAAAGCTTTTGTATCTCCTATTCCCTTCACGAAGCCTTTTCACTTCTTCATAGGACCTCTAAAGCACACCTCCAAAACACACCTACACAACACACCTGCGCAGCCCACCTATGTGGTACACCTACACCGATCATCTTTGCTCAGGACCAATGTGAGCCAAAATTTATTCCCTATTCAAATCCACTAATGGAAGGGACTCTCATTACTTATATCCCTTTACTGAAAGGGTCCATGTTGCAACCTACCCCAAGACCTCCTGATTTAAAAAGCCTTGGGAAAATACACATCTACATGTCTCCCATTTGGATTTGAATTAATACAGTTAGAGGTTTCCCATACATATCCTATCGAGGGTAAGGATCCTCAAGGAATTTGTAGATTTGAATATTTATGGTCATATGGACCATTACTCCAGGGGTATTGTTGAGGAGTTTCCAATATCAGATTTTGGGGATTGGACGTTATCTGGCCCTTATCATCTCTATGATCCATAGCATCTGGTCCCTGATAGGGAGGGCAAGGATCACACTTTCTTTTCTCTTCGACAAAGGATAAGTCTCCTACCTCTCCCAAGACCATTCAATGTGAAACTATCAAGGTGTAATCCCCTATAATTTTATGTATGATGTTGTAGTCTTGTTTCTCTCTACTTTCGCCACCTTCAATCCATCCTTACATTGGATCTATGTCCAATATAAAGTTATGAGAGGGAAGTTTCATAGCCCCGACTTCTTATTCTGTAGCCATGGCCTCTTCCACCAAATAAGAAATAAAAGTGGGTGGCCTGTTAAATCTTTCACATAGTCTTTTTTCTCACACCATCCATGAATCACATGGTCTTAGAGTATTTTAAGGATTGCAATATCCTCACAATCCTTATGAAGGACTGAACTATGAGAACTCTTATTTATATTAAACATGATACTTAGGAAACCCACTTAGCGTATAATACAAATGGGAATCCTCCTTAGGAATATGAAATAATAATTCCCCTACTCTGGGATTCCTCCTCAGGTGTAACCACCCGAGCTAATCTTTTATGTCACCATGAGTTAAAACATCCCTTAAGGTCCCTTCACAGGGGATCATGTTCTTATGAGTAACCCCACCTATAATCTCAAAGGTATATACTCTCATGTTAGACATACCCTTGAGGGCCACCATGGGAATGATTCCTCATCAATGAACTATACAAGCTTTGATTAGCCTCCAAACGGGATATGTAAGAACCCTCCCCAAGGTCCAAAACCAGCATCCTCATCCAACCATATTCTTTAGGGTCACATCCCTAGCAGGGTCTAATTAATCTTGGAAACTCATATCCCTTCCATGTACCATGGGATATTTTGACATAAGAACCACACTAAACATTGAATAGGAACCTTACACCTATAACCCCTTACCATGTGACATTAAACTATATGGTTGGGTCCTAATCACATGACCTTAAAAGGCATGATGTGTCCCATTAAGAGGCACCGAAATACATGGGTTCTGATTCAATTCACAAATATACATTGGTATCCCATCTACGGGTTCAATCCCAACATCATAACAACTTCTATCTTACAATATGATGATAAATTCTGGAGTGAAATTTTTCTACCTGGATGACCATAAACTCTAGAGTTCCCCACTAAGTGACTAAAAAACCTACAAAATTGTTATAAATGACCAAATAACCTCTAAGTAGTATATGAGTAGATACCATTAATGGAGAACCATAGATATATACAAATAGATCAATAAATAAATAACCTTTCACATATATATATATATATATGATTATGAATTCCACAGATGCTAATAAATTATTTCAAATGTTGGGGTAACTCACATCACACTTTAGGATTAATTAAGGATTCATGAACATATGTTAAATCTATAAGAGAGTATCGAAGTAGGGAATAATTCCCCCCCAAAATTGTGTGGTGAGCACAAACTCCAATCCTATCAACCAATGTGAATTATTATGTATCATATGTCTAAAAACCCAAATAATCACTACCTTTGGAAAGCATGTCCCTTTAGATACAGAACCATTGGGTGTTTCCGGTTCTATAAATAAATCCATTGGAAACCATTTAAAAATAGTGATTATTTAATAGAACAAACATTCACAATGAAGCAATTTCATAAATCATACATCCATTAATATATTTTGGAGTTACCAAAATAAAGAGGTAATGACATACTTGGTGTAATAATCATCAATTTGAAACATTCTCCTAAGAAGTAAAAGATGTATTTTTTTGGAAAAAAGTGTTCTTTTGAAAAAATCTTTTCATTTTTCATAAAATCAGATTGGAAACATTTATATCATAGAAAATATGACCTAAGTATAAATAAATTATATTTTAGGAACATTAAATGAACATCAATACTAATAGTGGAGTGAATCTGTGAAAACCCAACGAAATGGAGTTGGGTTTTAGAATCCCTTTACATTATGTTTAAATTATTTATTCAATTTAATATCTTGAATAATAAAAATAAATACATTAATTTAAAAATAAAAAACCTCTAATATATTTATATTATTTTATATGGTTTTAATATGTTCATTTATAGCCATTTTTATGAGTTTTATAGTTTAATTTTACAATTCTTGAGGGTTTGTCTTCTTGGGTTTAATGACCAGTACATTTGTTTATAAGTATTGAAGTTCTTGTATAATTAGAATGATTATACATAATTAAAATTTCAGGTAGTTAATGAACATGAATAAGTATAATTGGTATTACATATCATTTTGTTATATGTATTTTTGATGATTTAATAAATATAATTTTAATGAAAATGATTTAATTTATTTTTTCAGTTTTTACATCTATTATGAGTCTATATAATTTTATTTAACATAATGTATATATATTGTTTCCATAACACTATAAAAATTATAATATGTATAATTAAACCTTACTTACCCATAATAATGGTTTAATGTGAAACCTTGAAGGTGTTAGTGAAAAATGAAAATTCATCGTCCATGGTGGTAGAAAATTGACACACCGTAGATGATATTTTCATTTTTAATATAAAAGGGAAAGGGAAATTTTTTGAAGATGAATCATTAAAATAACATAATAAAATTTTTGTATATAAAATATATTATAGTAATAATTATACCTGGATATGTATAGGATAGGATAGTATAATAAAAGAAATGTAATTGAAATGAAAGTAGAACGAAAAGAAAGGAATTTTCCTGCTGAATTTCTCCTCCTTGAAAACCTCTTTTGGACAATGGTTTTGGTATTTTTATGATACCAATGGATCCAAGATGTGGGGGATGGAATTGTGAATATAATTTGGTAGAAATTGGAAAATATTCATGGCTTTTATGGTTTTATGTGAAGAGGTGTGAAGGGGTGGCATTTATAGGGGAAGAGAGGGTTGTTTTCACATTATTTTATTCATTAGTATATTATTTTGCCTCAAGACTATGAATTATTTTAAAATTATCACTAAAAATATTAAATAATGAAAAAAAATTAGTTTATGGTTCTTACATCTGTAATGACTCAAGTAATAGTGTATTTATATTATAATTCATATATATCTTAAATTACAATATTTCATTATTCACAAAAAATTCAACTATTTTAGAAAAATAAAAAAAGTTCACCCTAATAATTATATGATGATTTGAATTCAAAATTGAAAAAACGTTTATGAAAATAATTTTCTAAATATGAGAGAACTAATATTTAACTAAAACCTTCATTTATTTGAACAAAATTGATTTTAAAATTAAAATGGATTTTATGAAACTTTGAAAACCTAATAAAGGTCTCATAAAATTATCATATAATCATAATAAACTAAAATATATATTTATTAGTCTATTTTATGAAAATACATTTTCTTTTAAATCATTACATTAATTATAAAATTATAATTAAAAATTTAAGTTTTACAAAAAAACCATAACTTAATTTATCATTTTTAAACATTTACATACTTATACTAGGATATAATTATATTATATTTCAATTTATGAGATTCCTAAATTTTATTTATACATTAATAGATGAGGTTACTATTCTATTATCCAGATTACTATTCCTAATGGTCATGTTACCATTACAATGGTCAAGTTACTATTATTTCGATATGGGTTTCCATAATTTATATAAATATCCTAATTTAGTTATGTTTTTTTAGGAATACAATTTTTATGGAGATCATAATTATAATAAGGGAAGATAAATTGATAAAATTCTAGGTCATTACACTTCTAGTGGATGATAGGTGACTTCTTCTAGATGACCAGGAGGTACGTCTTATGAGGGTATGAAGCGTCTCTATGAGAATATTAACCAGAGTGGTGGAAAGAAGAGTGGTTGGGGGGAAGGATCTATTACTTCGGGAATTACCTAAGTTCTATGACACTAGTGCGGTTGGTCAAATCACTTTTATAAATAGTTCCCCCGATCACTGGTAGAGTGTTGAGTTTGAAACATGATGAGACATCTACAATGGTTCTGTGGGATCCCTCTAAATGTGGGTAATGATGATGTATCTTGGTGAAACAAAAGTAATTTAAGGGGATCTTATACCCCATATCAGTATGGAAGTTAATGTTATACTAGTCACAAAGGTAGAGGATGTGGATGTGGTACATTATAGAAATATAGTATGTATCAGTAATGTGGAGCAGCTTAGGAGGCTCAGACCACATCACAAGGTTAGTTCATCAACAACTATGAGTGTTCACCACCTAGGTTGAATGTCTGTTTCTAGATTAAGTGGGTGTGAAAGAGGATGTATTTACACCCATAGTAGACCAGTTCTGAGACTTGTTTCCAAAGGAATTAATAGGGAATCCACCTGAGAGGGATGTATAGTTTATGGTTGAGCTCATTCCTAGAGATAAGATAGTTTCTATTCCACCTTATAGAATTTCAACAATAGAGCTTCAAGATATTAATAATTAGTTGGAAGAGTGGGTGGATAAGGGTTTTATCCATCAATGTACATCTCCTTGGGGTTCCCCCGTCTTGTTTACAAAGAAGGTTGACAGGGCCTTGCACTTATGTGTTGAGTACAAGATGTTTAAACCTATGATAGTGAAAAACCAATTTCCTCTTCCACATATCGATGATATCTTTCACCGGTTGGGAGGATATTGTATTTTATCCAATATTTACATGAGATCAGGGTATAATTAGTTGAGATTTCAGCCTTTTGATATACCATATACTAATATTAGAATCAGGTAATGAATTTTTGAGTTTTTTTATTTCATTTAATCTAAATAATGTTATGACATTGTGTTTAACCTTGATAAACATAATCAAACACCCGTACAAAGATAAGTTTTTTTCTGTGTTTATGAATGAAATCTTGGTGTACTCCAAGACTCTTGACGGTCACTGCCAACTTCTTGACATCATCATGAGTACATTAATAGATAGTCAGATTTGTGGACAGATATCTAAGGGTAAATTTTGGACTGATCTAGTACATTTCTTAGGTCAAATAATCATTGGGGAAGGTGTGTTAGTGGACACAGAGAAGGAGTATAGAATTATTTAGTTGGAGAAAACTGGGTTTTTTATCCATATTTTTTCTGTTTAGAGAGATATTATCTGAGGTTCATTTGGGGAATCTACATCTTATAAGTACCAAATTTAGGATTTAAAAACAATGGAGTTAAGATTTAATGGTTTGGAGTCTGTTTGAATGATTTCCAATAATTGAAAAAACATTTTACTATAACACTTATCTTGATACTTCCTAATTCTGGTGAGGAGTATACATTTTTTATTGACACATCTGGGGTTATGCATGGAGCAGTTTTTATGCATGGGGATTGAGTTGTGGAATAAGGGTCATGAAGGATGATTCAATGTGAATAAAACTACCCTACACCTGACCAAAAGTTATCTATAATAATTTATTCTTTAAGGTGTTTGCGAGATTATCTGTTGGGAAAAAAGTTTAATATCTATACCGATTACAAAAGTTTAAACTGAAACTTTTTTTAATGAGACCTGAATATTTTAATTCATATGTGGGTTGATTATATATAGTCATTTGATTTTGAGATTTCATATATTCCAAGTAAATGAAATATTGTTATTGATTATTTGGGAAAGAAAACACAAACTCAGGTAGTTCAGGAGTATAGTTTTGAGTGAAAGATGATGAATTTTCTAGCTGCGATTCCTATTGTGTTTTGGGAGGGCCAGGAACATGTGACCCTCATATCATTATCGATTTATTCCACAAATTTGAACCTAAAAAAGGAGAGGCAATATAAGTATCAAGAATATATTTCCTTGAGGGAAATTATTGATGGTGGGGAGTCAACTTATTATTGAACCATAGATGAGAACGAGATCATCTAGGTACAAAACTGAGTTTCTATGCATATAAGTATGCAAGAGGTTATGATTCATGAGATTCATGGCTTAGGGTGGGAAGTGTATCTGGATTTGACCAAAATATACAATTACCTATGTTGAAAGTATTGGTGGATTGGAATTTGGATGGAAATTGCAGGGTTCGTCACATGATGTTAGACTTTTCAATAGGTGAATGCTAGGAATCAATGCCATGGTGGTTTACTACAGCTGGTGTCCATTCCAAAATGTAAGTGGGAAGGTATTAATTTATAAATCATCATGGGTATCTTGAGGATTACTAAGAAGTATTATTCTATTTGGTTTTTTTTCTAATCGAATTATGAAAGTATCACAATTATTGAGTCTTGGGTAAATATTTTCATTAGATTAGTTGTGGGACATACATGTTTGGGAGATAGTATATCTACAAAGGGTTCCATGGAACATAGTTTCATATAATGTCTCATGTTTCACATACCTCTTACTTCAAGTATTTTATAGGGAACTTGGTACAAAGGTGTTTTTTATTATATCTTTCCACCCATAAATAGATGGGTCATTAGAGAATACTATATAGGTTTTGGTGGATTTTAAATTGGAATATATTCATGAAATTGGTTGGTATTTGGAGAGGCACATAGTACTTGATGAGTTATACTATAACAAAATTTATTAAAAAACTATTTATATAGAACCATATGAGGATATTTTTGGTAGGCCATGAAGATCACCTCTATGTTGGATGGAGGTGGGTGAGTCAGAGATGTTAGGACCAAGTATCGTGCAGGAGAAACTAGAGTATACTCAACCAATTTAGAAACTAATGGGTATGTCTTAGAGTAGTAATAGGTATTATAATAATCAATTTAAATGAACCCTTGTATTTTTATTAGGTCATTATGTTCTCCATTAGGTTTATCCAAGATTAGGACACTCTAAGATTCAAAGATAGGGAATGTTGGCACCTAGTTTGTTGGGAATTTTGAGGTTATGGAGAGAATTGTTCCAGTGGCATATCAATTTTCTCTTCCACAGAGGTATAGTGATATTCAATATGTTTTTCATGTGTCATAGCTTCAACAGTATCACCCCAAACCTTCTCAGGTGAATGATTTAGATGATGTTGATCTTGAGACTGATACTTCCTTTGAGGAGCATCTGATTCATGTTATAAATAAAATTTATAAAGTGTTTTGGGGAAATACCATTCTAATAGTTGAAGAATTGTTAAAATATGGAATTTTTCATTAGGAAACATGGGAGAGGGAAGTTGATATTCATACATAGTGACCAATCATTTTACCTTGAAATAGTAGAGAATTTTGGAAGTGGCACTCAAGGATGAGCTATTAAAATATGGGGAGATTGCCCAATACCTAAATTTTATTTTTTTGTCTCATGCTTGTTTATAGTTACCCCATTACCCCTATTTTGATTTGTATTTTTTGTATTTTTGGGGTGTTTTGGGTGAAATTTGGGTGTTTTGGAAGAAAAAGGGGCAATTAATGGTTGGAGCACAGTCTTCCCAAGCCGTGAACCTACCCCATAAAAGTGTACATTAAAAAATATTGGTTAATTTTCTAGTTCGATCATGTGGTTTCAGGCTCCATCCCTTTTAGTGGAAACTATGCACCCCTAAGGTGGGGTACATGGTTGATGTGCACATTTTGGAAAATCATGCACCCCTGCCCAGGAAATCATGTGTGTGGGGTTTTAATCCCCCACAAAATATTAAGAAATTACCAAAGCCCTAATATTAACCCCAAATTAAACCATAAACCTATTGCTCTAAATTTTGAATCCCCCATGAGGGATCCAAGGCTCCTCAAACCCCATTCTGGACAAATTGAAGATCTGATTGAAGGATCAACTTTTCATTGGTAGGTAATTTCTTCCTTATTATATTCCTCTGTCCCATGATCTCTTATTTTAAATTAATAAGTGTTATTTTTCCTCAATTGGTGATGGATTAAATCTATGTTTTCATTGATTTAATTTCATTTTATCTTATTTCTAGGATTTTTTCCAATATGATCTCCATCATTATGATCATGATCAGTCCTCCTCGGTTTTTTGATTTCTGGTTTAGAGAACATCCATCAATGACCTTGAGTTATGTTTTCTAATTAAATATTACCATAGTATTGATTATAATTGTATGTTTGTAATTGTGAAATTTATATTTCATTTTTTGAAGTCTCGTTTTGAATTGGATTAATTAATTGGTAAATTAATTAGTTAATGGATCAGGAAATTGATAGATTAATGAGACTATGAAAGTGGTTGATTAATGTGACTATAAAATTTTTGGGCTATTGGGGTTATGAAATTGTTTAATTATTGGTATTATGGAATTGGACTGATAATTGGGATTAATGTATTAGTAATCTTAACCTTGAAGGGTTAAAGTATTTTATGATTAAATGTTGATAAATGATTTAATGGTGAATTATTCATATAATTCCATGAGAATTATGTATATAATTAGGATTATTTTGATAAATTAATGTTTTTAACCATGATTATAATTTTTTTAAAAGGATAACGATTATTAACCTTGATGAATATTATTTAGGTTAAATATGCTATTGATTGAAAAAAGCGCCTGTGATAGGAATGATGCTCCAAATACCCTTATGTGACAATGAGTGTGGGGCATGGATTGATGCTCCAAATACCAATATGTACATTTAGGTGTGGGACATAGACAAATTATTCAAATAACCATAGTGTTTTTCAAACATGAATTTATGGGTCCCATGATATTTTCATTAGACTTTCGTTCCAAGTATCCATGTTATGAAATTGGATATAAATAAATAATTAAATCCTATCTTATAATGAGTTTTGATTTTACAATGTGATGTGGTTCAAACTAAAATACAAACCAAACTTGAATATCTAGTTCGAGTGTCATTGGTAACCTAGAGTATTATGTGGTTAAATAAAGATTAATTTTATGTGAAAACTATTTAATTTTTTCTTGTAATTTATTCATTATAAAAATACATACAATGTTATAAATTGGATGTTGTTTTAGATTCTGTTGGTGGTGGCCTTATAAGTTTTATTCACACCCTAATCAGTATACCTAGTCAGTACTCAAATAGACTTCATGTTTTCAAGATAGGAAAATGGAAATACACCCATGAATGATGGTTGAGTTGGTATGGAGCATGAATGAGGGAACCAGACGTGATGTTGTTACCCTATTAGAGAGTTTTTACTATGTCTTTATTTTGGTTTTTCATACTAACACGTGAAACATATATTGAATCATATATCTACGACTTTGGTTGGGATATTGTTTTCCTGTTTTGGTTTATCATGTGATACTGGTATATATTGGTTATGGTATTATTCAAGTTATTGGTAATTATCATTTGGTTATTGATTATTTATTTTTCATAGTTTTTATTATTTGATAATGAGGGTATAATCTACCCATGTTATATGTTATACCCTCACTACTAGTTGTAATCATCTATAATATGAGGAGGCACACCTAATGTCATGTAACCAACTGGATTAGCATATCGGTATGTGACACATAAGTCAAGAACAAACATAATGGTAAATCTAAAAGGACCCACACTTGATGTACATGTAATTTATAATAATTTTATCGAATAATTAATAAAGGACACAAACAGATGCCCAAAAACCATATTAGTAAAGTTTATTTTTAATCTCGTAATATAATCTTATAAATTGGTGAATTCAATTCAACATCTCCCATAAAGATCTTCCCCTTTTGTTTTCCTAACTAAAACCTATCTTTATGTCTTTGGAAAAAGAAAACCTATAAACAGTGAGCTCAAATTCTCAGTAAGGGTAAACATTGAGAACATAAAAGAAGCCATAAACATAACAATGAAAAAACATGAACATAGTGTTTAAATATCAAAATCATGTGTTTTGAAATAAATCATGGCAATTCTTAAGGAATAGATTAGAATAGAACATTAACCATAAAATAACATTGGCATAAAACGTGTGATAGTGAAAAATAAATAAGAAAATAATATGATTTCAATAGTAGTGAAGGAATTGCTTCTAGGACCATCATAGTAGAAAAATTCCATTACTGAACTGGGTTTACATTCTGTTCCATCCATGAATTACTGACGCATATTTACTTGTCGTTCCATCCCTATATTACTGAACTGAATTTACTTGTTGTTCGAGTCATGAATTACTGAACCAGATTTACATCCCATTTGATTCATTTATATATCATGAGATATAAATATTTACCCAATGCATTGGATGGAGATATAAGACCCACCCATATCATAATTAAATCATTCTTACATGTTCCCAGAAAACAAAAATCATTCATCATAGAAGAACCCAAGAAATAAAATGGGATTCTAAAACTTCATTCCATCATAAAATAATATATATAAGACATCATTCCATTATTAAAACAATAAAATCATAGTAATAATAGGTATATAAACATAACATTATTTAAAGAGAATTATCTTATACAAAAAATAATTTTGATAAAAAACTTGAACTCAATTCTTGAGGAAAATATCATTTCTTCTTCCAAAATGTTTTATTTTCTAAAAATATCATGAAATTTTAAATGAAAAGAATTTAGTTGATATTAAACATGAAATATTTTAGAGGAATATTCATCGAAATAAGGAATCCTAAAACCATTAAAATCTATTCATTTCGTATATGTTAAAAAGAATTCTTCACATACTTTTCTCGAAAAATTAAAAAAGTACCTCACATGGTAAAAAAATAAATATTCCTTCCAAACCATTTGTAAATGTAAAAAAGGTTAAAAATGGATTTAACCATACATATAATAATAGTAAACATTTTATGAGAATATTTTTTGAAATTATGGACATGGAGGATAAATGTACCCCTTGAAGATATTTTTGTTTGATCAATCTCAGATAAAAAATGAGATTGGAAAATTATCCCTTACCATAGGTTTGATATGATTCCTATATGTCCGAACCTCCTGTATGATGATTTAGGTATTGTTATTAACTTATCCTAGAATCTTGATCATCATATATGGTCATATTATTCTTCTCTTTATTGTAACAATTCATTGTTACTCGTTATTCGGGTTTTAACCACTTTATGATCGTATGAAGTTTTTGTTTAATAAGTTCATATTCTCCTTATTAGGACATATTTATATCATTATAAAATGATATTAACATAATAAATACCTTATTTATTCATTATGTAAATTTATATAATCATGATTCATTGGTTATCATATAGAACGAATCACATGACATCATGGAGACAATATGTCCTAAGTACACACGAGCGATGATATTATTCCCATTATTGATGTGTTGTATATATCTACATGGTGTACTCTATTTCATAAAAAATATAACTTTATAATAATCAAATATAGTTATGGAATCCATTTTTATACCCAACCAAGTAAGGTGGTGGAGAAAAACAGATTACACCATGGCGTAGAGACGGTAAGTTGTACTTATGGGTGCATGGTGATTTCATTTTTCATAGGACATGTAGAACATGGACTATGGTTATTTCATAGACATAATAACCCCTAAATATATAATTAATACTGGAGTTCTTGCTTGATTATGAAACAACATAGGATGTTTATGTAGAAGAAGAAAGAAGTTTGTAAGAATTTGTAAATGATATTACCACTTCTTCGATGCGCCTTCTCTAAATCTCATCATACAACACTAGAGTTTTCATTTGAATAAGACCAAGACCATTAGAATTTTTATAGGGAATCATAGAAGATAAATGGGTAGGTTATGGTCGATATTGAAGGATCGAAATTAAGGGAAGAGTTGAGGGATGATATTCCCATTTATAATTGAGGTGATGGGCACTTTTGGAATCCTCAAAAACATTATTTTATAATAATTTGAAAATCAATCCAAATACCTCCATAATGAGAAATATTAGAAGATAAGATATGATAAGATTTAAATATCTTCATCCAATAAAATTTATATAAGTTTGGATGTCTATTTAAACATTACCATTTTAATTAACAATTAGTTATTCTTTTTAGTTTTAATTAAAATAACAAATGATTAAATATTAAAAGGGTGAAATATTTACTTATTTGATTTCAATTATACCATAAATGAATAATTTAGATAATTTTAGACTATATCATAATTATTATATATTTTTTGAAGTGTATTATGATTTATAAATAATTTTATAAAACATTACTTTAACAAAATATCAATTGTGTCAATTTGGACACTATTCATTTCATGGATTTTTAGAAATATCCAGATAAGGTGTTATCCTCAGAAAAATATTTTATTATAATGGGTAAAGTTTATCTATAAAATTAGTTTGAAAAATTAATTTTCCCAAATTATATTAATTTTAATATTTTTAATACCATTAATTTCATATATCCATTATTAAAAAAAATATAACAATGATTTTGGTTAATTTTTTAATATATTATTTTTTAAATAAAAATCAAAAATAAAATATTATAATAAAGATAAATTCTATATATTTCCAGATAATATATTTAGTCTAATTTATCTTCTATAAAATCAAACATTAAAAATGTTATACTTATTAAACTATGAATGCGACAACTTTATGATTACTTGAAATAAATTAATATAAATGTCATCATCTATTTTATTAGTCTCTAAATGGTCATTAGATTTACATTTTGAAGATTATGGTCATGATATACTTGAATAATAAGACTTGGTCATGTTTTTGGAAATTTTTATGTTTATTTGGATTTTAATAAAAATTGTTTCAAAGATTTCACATCAATTAATTAATGATAACATCATCAATGATTATGAATTTTAAGTAATTATTTATTTCCTAAAAATTAAAAATAAAATACCATGATGTAGATAATTATTTTAAATTTCCATTTATTATTTATTTTCTAAGATATCACCCAGTTATCCCCATATTAAAATTATTATACTTATAAGAAATGCGGGTTTCACATTTTTTCACTTTCATTGGTTTTATTAATATCTATGTCATAATCATTGTCAAGTGGATATTCATTGACTCAGTTTCAAACCTAAGATATTAATGGTGTAATTTTATTCATAAAATATGATTTCAGGAGGTTTTTGAAAAAATTTATTATCCTTATAATATTATTTGTTACAATAATTTTACTGATTTACCTTTTACCGCTTTAAATAAAAATTAATGCAGTGACTATTCATAAAATCAAAAAAAATAAGAGTTACCTATTAACATATTTTGGACCTACTGATTCCAAATACAGAATCCATTTTTTATAATTCAAAACACGGAAGTGGAAATAATTAATTTAAACCTAATCCCGTTGTCAGAATGAAAAACCAGGTTTTTGTTTAAATGTTAAAACATTACAAAAGATTGAAATGTTTTAACATATAAATTCATAGTAAAATTACAGACAATGACTTACATTGTATTAAATTATAAAAATATATTCTATTTATACTTTAAAACCATTCAATAATATAATTTAACTATATAAATTATTTCGATGAAAAAATTAGTTTTCAATTAAAATTTAGTGTATTATTAATATTCATAAAAATATGAATTTTATCAAAAAAATATCTAAAATTCATCGAAAGATAATTTTTATATCCCAATTCCAAATAATAAGTTTATTTTGTCAAATTTATCTTATAAATGTGTCAAAAACTAGATTTAAAATGTGTGCACCATCAAAAGGTGGTAAAACTGCATTTGTTGGAAAATACTTCTTTTATCTAAAAAATTGAATTTGTTCTTATATAATGTTCAATAAAATACATAAGATTAGTGTTAATGTTATATTAAATTCCTAATGTGGTTAATACTATTCATAATTTTATGTTTATAACCCATTAAATAATAATATTTTAATAATATATCGTTGTTTAGTGAAACTCAGTATTGTGTACGACGCAAGCTATCGAGGAAGGTCACTATTGAATGTAATGCAAACCAAGTTTGTATTACATATAGCGCAAGATAATATTGGTATATCGTACAACTCAAGACATAAAATTTATTAAAAATAATATATCTCATAAAATCTATGGGTGTTAAATTCTGCACCCCTTAAAATGAATTTCTCCTTGGAAATTTGATGGGGTTATAACTGGTTTACTACTTGAAATATTCATTCATGGAAACTCACATCACAAAAAATGGATACTAAAAATTCATTTTAAAAATGAAAGTTAGAGACATAACAGTTACCCAAAGTAACAAATTACTGAGTTTCCACATAGGAGAACATAATTTGGATGTGAAAAATGGACATGGATGAGAAATCTAACTATGAAGATCTAATAGATAGTGATATAGAATAAAGTTGGAAGAAAGTTAACTGCCAGAAATCTGTAAATATGCGATGATTTAAGGGAACCACTGATTCATAAGATAAAAAGGTACTAGGAAAGCATTTTTTTGGTTTCAATATTCCTTTCCTAATGGTGATGAATTTTTTCATTAAGAGAAATTCTTAATTTATTTATGTATAATATTAACATTGGATGTTTTCCTAAAAAATTATTCTTCATCAATTATTTAATGAAATGAATTTTAATTTTCAATTCTTGAAGTGTTAGTAGATCATGCGATATAATGATAGGTCATTCCATCTGTCTCTATCATAAAAAGGATATCACAAGTAATCAAATATACATTAGTCCATATCTAGTGATATTAGTCATATATGGTTTCCAAAATAGGCTTATACTTCATCTATCATACCAATTAAATAAAAAATAGTAATTTATACTAACCTGGGACTTCTTGTAGGCCAGTGGTAGGATATAAAGTCCAGTCACACTTCAGTTTTGGTTTCAATTCCAGATGCCTTTTCCGATGCGACTGGTTATCACTCGTCTTGTGAATTTTCCTTTTTCTAAAACTATACTGTTATAACATTCCCCAAAAAAATATAAAAAATGTTTTTTCCTAGAAAAATAATATCTGATATTCATCTTAATCCATTTAAACATTTAGGATTATATAAAATAATCTTGTCCTAATTCACATTAAAAAAACAATTAAAATAAAGGTAATATAACAAGAAAGTGAATTCCATCATTTATATGCCATAAATTATAAGATATATCTTACTGGTCACATTCCAAAAAATTTGAATGAATTGATCATTAATTCTCTGTAATAATATTAATAACCTAAATTACCATATATCCTTATTGAAAACATACGTGTTTCCTTATTCCAATTTTTTTGGATATATTATTTAAGAACCAAAAATTTGTATACTTCATCTATGATAGGGTAACCCACTTGTTAATAATTATATAATTATTTCCCAAGAAACTAGAATCATCCAATATACTTATTAAAATCAAAGATATCATTATACAATCATTGTTATATGAAAATAAAGGGACATATTAAGGGTTATGTTCTCCTTAATCATTTATTCTCTAAATATATAACAATAACCTTAAATCACTTTTCTATCTCCATGAAACTATTCAGAATATCATTTCTAATCCTTAATTAAATACTTATAATGAAACAGTTATATATTTCAAGATTCATTTAACATAATATTTGAAATTCCAAACATATACACCTTAATCATCCAACTTTTTTATTAATCCATTACTCCGGATCCATCATCTTCTTCTTTCCTAAAATATAAATCAGGCCTTACAGTTTCTGAAACTCAATATTCTTAGGTTTATTGTAAAAAAATACTTTAAGAACATCACATACCTTGTATATTTCATTTAATATCTCTTTATCTTCAACATTATGCCAAATAATCATTCCATTTTCATTACTCCCTTCATGATATTTCTACATAAGAAATCGATCTTCATTATTCCAAAAATTTCCACATCTGAAACTATGTTCTATGTAGTTCATGTTATTGATTAAGACCAGAAATCTATGTGTTAGAAATACATAACAGATATTAAAAGCACATAAGTAAGGTAAGTTACTTATAATATTTCATTTTACGATATCTTAGGTATAATCCTAAGTTATTCATTATTATCACAAAAACTCTACGATTGTAACCTATACATAACTTATTATTAGGAAATCCCTAGAACGATCTTTATAAATATCTCCAGGGGTCTCACTAAAGATTTTTTATCCTAGTTTCTGAAGGTTAACTAAGCCATCACTTTGATACCAATTGAAACGACCCATTCTTGACAAACATAGTCATTACATTACTTTTGAGGAATACATAATACATGACACAAAAAGATTCCCAAAAACCATATTAGTTTAGTTTCTTTGGAAACTCAGAACATAATCTTTTAACTTGGTGAAATATCTTCAACATTTCTCATAAAAATCTTCCCCTTTTGTTTTCCTACCTAAAATCTTTTATTATGTTCGGGTGAAAAGAAAACATAAAAAGGGTGAGCTCAAATTCATAGTAAGGGTAATCATTGAGAAAATAAAACAAACCATAAACATAATAATTTAAAAAATATTTACATAATTTTTAAATATCTAAATTACGAGGCAAGAAATAAATCTTTGAAGTTCTTAAGGCATAGATCATAAAGTAACATTATCCCTAAAATTACATTGGCTTAAAACATGGGATTATAGAAACTAAATAAGCACATAATATGATTTCCATGGTAGGAAAGACATTTATTCCATGACCATCATAGTGTAAAATTTCCATTACTAAACTGGGTTTACTTGTCGTTCCAACCATGAATTACTGAACCAGATTTACTTTCCATTCAAGCCTTGTATTACTAAACCAGATTTAATTTTCATTCTATTAATGAATTAATGAACCAAATTCAATTTCCATTACATTAATATTTATCTCATGATATATAAATATTTAACTAATATATTATATGGAGATATAGTTCCCACTAATTTCTTAATGAAATCATTCTTACATGTGCCACCAAAACATAAATCAGTTATTATCGCATAACCCAAGATATAAAATGGTATTCTTAAACATCATTAAATCATAACATAATACATATGAAATATCATTACATCATTAACACAATAAAATCATAGTAACAACTGGGTTATAAATATAACCCGATTTAAAGAGCATCATTTTATATGGAAAATAATTTTGATAAAACACATGAACTTAATTATTGAGGAAAATATCATTTATTCTTTAATATTTTTTTTCTCAAAATGGCCTGAAATTTTAAAAGAAAATAATTTGGCTTAAAATAAAAATGAAATAGTGTAGAGGAAGCTTCTTGGAAGTAATGCATCATGAAACCATAAAAATATTTTGAAGTCATATATGTTAAAAAACATTATTCTCATACATTTTCCAAAAAAGTCGAAAAGTACATTGTATGGTAAACAGAAGAAAAATTCCTTACAAACCATGTAGTAAAAGTAAAAATGGAAAAAGGTAATTAAACATAAATAGAATAATAATAAACATTTTATGAGAATATTTTTAGAAAACATGGAAAATGATGATAAATATGCCCCTTGTAAATATGTACGTATAAAAAATCTCAGATAAAAAAATGAGAGTGAAAAATTATCCCTTACCTTAGGTCTAATATGCTTTCTATATATCTGAACATACTATATATGGATTTATATAATTTTATTAACTTATTATATAATAATGGTTATCATATATAGACATATTATTGTTTGTTTGATTGTAAAAATTCTTGTTACTCGTTATTCAGGTTTTAACTGGTTTATGATTGTAGCATGTTATGTCGAATGAGTTACAGTTATCCTTATTATGTCATATTTATATTAATATAAAATGGTATTAACATAATAAATACCATATTTATTCATTCATTAAATTTATATAATTATGCTTTAGTGGTTATCATGTAGAACAAATCACATTGCACCGTGGAGACGGTAGGTCGTACATATACACGAGCGATGATATCATTCCCATAATTGTTGAGTGGTATTGATATGAATTGTGTACTATATTACAGAATATATGTAATTTTATAATAATAATATGTAGTTATTAAATCCATTTTTATACCTAACAATGTAAGGTTTTGGTGAAAAACATATTACAACATAGCATCTAGAGGGTAAGTCGTGCGTATGAACGCGTGGTGATTTCATTCTTCAAAGGATGAATAGAATGTTGACTATGGTTGTTTCATAATAATTCTAACATCTTAGTATATTATTAATACTAGATTTATTACTTTATAATGAAACAACTGATAAGCATCAAGTATAAGAGGAAATAAGTTTGAAAGAATTAGTAAATGATATCACCTCTTCTTCGATGTGCCTCCTCCAAATCTCATCGTAGAGAACAATAGATTGTATTTGAAGAAGACTAGGACAACTAGAATTTAGGTAGGGAAGTTAATGATGGAAATGGTTAGGTTATGGTCGATCTTAGAGGATCTAAATGAATTAAAGATATGAGGGAGGAAGAACCCATTTATTTTTAAGGTGAGGGGTACTTTTGGAAACCTCGACAATATTAATTTATAATCATTTTAAAATCAATTAAAATACCTCCAAAATGAAATATATTATAAGATAAGATATTTTAATATTTCAATAAAATTAAAAAAAAAATTATACAATTTTTTATGTCAATTTAAACATTATCATTTAAATTAACAATTATTTATTCTGTTAAATTTTAATTGAGATAACAAATGTTTCAATATTTAAAGGGTGAAATATTGGTTTATTTTATTTAAATTATACCCTAAATGAATAATTAAGATTATTTTAAACCATTTCAAAAAATTTATATATTTTTAAAATTGTTTTATGATTTTTAAATAATTTTATAAAACATTACGTTAACAAAATATCCATTATATCAGTTTTGACACTATTCATATCATGGATTTTTAGAAACATCACGATATGGTGTTATCCTAGAAAAAATTATTTTATTATATCACTAATGGGTCAAGGTAATATATAAAATTAATTTGAAAAATTAATTATCCCCAATTATATTTAGTTTAATATATTTAATAGCATTAATTTTATATCTCCATTATTAAAATAATCACTACAACGAATTTGGGTAATTATTTAATATTTTTTCTTGATTTAAATTAAAAATAAAATAAAATAATGAATTAAATTTCATATATTTCATGAGAATATATTTATTCGAATTTATCTGCTATAAAATAAAACATTTAAAATGTTATACTTATTAATGTATAAATGTTACAACATTAGCATTACTTTAAAAAAAAAATATACCGATCATAATCTATTATCTAAGGAATCAAATGGTCAATATTATGACCTTTGGATGAATATAGTCGAGATATACCCGATCAATATGATTTGGTCATGTTTTTGGACATTTTATGGTTATTATAAATTTAATAAATATTTTTTATTGATTTCTCATCAATTAATTAATGTTTACATCATAAAAGATTAAGACTTTATGGTAATTATTTATTTACTAAAAAATAAAAATAAATTAACATGTTTTTTTATTTATTTTATATTTACATATACTATTTATTTTCTTTGAAATAACTTGGCCATCCCTATATTAAAATTATTATACATAAAAGAAATGTTGGTTTGACATTTTGTCAATTTCATTGGTTTTGTTAACATCTATGTCATTTTCATTATCAAGTGGACATTAAATGTGTTTGTTTATAACCTAATATGTTAAGAGTAAAATTTTATTTATCTTATTGGATTTTTGGATGATTTTGGATAATTTTATTTTTTTTATAATATTATTTGTCACATGAATTTAACTGATTTTCCTTTTACCGCATTAAATAAAAATTACCATATTTATTATTCATAATATCAAAAAAAGTAACCAATTAAAATAAATTCGGTCCACTCATTCCAAATATAGAATCCATTTTTAAAAATTCAAAACACATATATGCAATAATTAATTTAAAATTAATCCTGTTTTCCAAATGAAAAAATGTGTTTTTGGTTAAAAGTTAAAACATTGCAAAAGATTGAAATGATTTAAAATATGAATTCAATGTAAAATTAATGACAATGACTTAAATTTTATTAAATTATTTAAATATAGTCTATTTATAATTTGGAACCATTCAATAATATTATTTATCCATATAATTATTTTGATAAAAAAGTTGTTTTCAATTATAATTTATTATATTTTTACTATTTATAAAAAATCTAGAAGTTATCACAAAAATATCAAAAAATAATCCCAAGTAAAATTTTATATCCTAGTTCCAAATAAGATGTTTATTTTTTAAAATTTAACTTATAAAAGTGTTAAAAATTCGATTTTAAATGGGTGTTCCATCAGAAGTGGGGAAAAATTCATTTTTTTGTAAAATAATTCTTTTATATGAAAAATTGAATTTGTTCTTATATGATGTTTTTGGAAATACATAATATTAATGTTGATGTTATATTAAAAAAAATGGTTAAAAATATTCATAAATCCTAGTTTATATTCCATTAAATAAAAATATTTTAATAATATATAGTTGTTTAGTGAAACTCGGTATCGTTTACAATGCAAGCTATCGAGGAAGGTCACTCTTGCATGTAATGAAAGAGAAGTAAGTGTTGTGTATAGAGAAAAATAATATTGGTGTATTATACAACACAAGTCATCAATGAAATTAAAAAGAATCTATCTCATAAAAACTTGAGGTGTAGCAACATCAACCAAAAAATACAACTTGTATCCCCTCAAACGAAATATCATCTTCTCCCAACATAATGACACACTCTCATACTATGATATAAAATCATGTCAGTAGATTTTACTGATTGTACTAGAGGATATGTTTATGGTTTATCATAAAGGGAATTAGTAAGCACTGAAAGTTGAGGGGTTGATTTATTAAAGATCTAATCATCCGTCGAAAATTAAACTTTAACACCCTAAGATTTTAGAACATATTTCACTTTAGTAAATTCAATTTGTCTAGTAGATTTTATCATATGTGACAATAAAATATGATTTAAATTATTATATTTTATTATAATTCTAGGTTAAAATTAATTCATTATGAATATTCAATGTGAATAATAATTAAGAAAATTTAATGTAAAAAATAAAACTCCAATATAAAAAAACATTATAATGACTTATTATATAAATATGTATGATAATTATTTACATAGTATTATTATAATATCAAATAAAATTTTTATAACATTCAAAGGAGGTTGAATTAATAAAATCTATGAAATAAGTTTTTAACTATAATAAATGATAATTTAAGAATTCATGAATAAATGAAAAATGTTTTATTATTTTCTTTTCTTTTTTGTATATTATATATCTTCTATCTAAAATCCGAATTTAAAAATTTTAGAATTTTTTTTAAATAAAAGAACCTTTTTTTTGAAATAGTAGGAAAATATTAGACTAAGAATAAATTTTGGGATTTTTCTAAAAAGGATGATTTATTGGTGAATAGTGTAAAACACAATTTTAACAAATACTTTGACTTTTATGAAATAATTAGGATATAATAATGAATTAAAGATTTATGTGTCATTTTTATTGGAAAAATATGTTTTGAATAAGTAAAATTATACATACTAAAAGTTTATTTTTAAATTAGAAACCCGTCTTTGACATTTTGAAATCTAAGTAATATTTTTTTCAACACCAGTTTCATGTGCTATACACTTATTATATTAGAAATAAAGTTTACGTATTTCAAAAATGTAATTTTATAACATGGATTTCATATTTTTAATTATCATATAAAAATTATCCAATAAAAGTAATTTTATATTTTTCCTTAAAAATAAATTACCTATGTAAAAAATAAGTCATTATGGTAAAAGTAAAAACAGAGGAAAAAATAGAAAAATTAAACAAAAATTATATTCGAATGTTTCATAAAGGATTTTTTCAACCCAAGTCTCATATCACTTCCATTATTTTTAAAACTTTGACTCACAGGCATGAAATAGTGACTTGTGATATTATATTATTACAAAAAATGTCATTCCCCTTACCTATAAAAGGTTACTTCTACCACCCCATTTCTGACACTCTAAAATTAAAAATTTTCTTGAATTTAAACTCATTTTAATACCCTTTTATCCTGATAAAATGTTTATAAGCCCTAATATCGGAGGAAATTCCCTAAATTTTCCATTTCTAAGAGGCCCTCTCGTAGAATTTCAAAATAGTCAATGTGAGTACAAGTCACTTGTAAACTTCTATTCTTTTTTATATTTCTACTAAAAAATATTTCATCCCATATAATATAATGATATCAATATTATTAGTATATTTAAGTGTTGTATGTTAATGACATAACAAGTATATTTCTATTAAACAAAAAATAATGTGAATGTAGTTCATGCGTACGTGCAGATTACTGCCTCCACAATGTGAAATATTTATATTTCCATAACCTCCTTATAATGATGGTTATAGAAGGATATTTAATGGATAAATATGATATTTATTAAAATTAATTCTCAAATGATAAACCATTTCTATTATTCCCTTCCATTCATTGTAAAATGAAAGTGTCACTCATGTTTTCATGCATATTACTTCCTTTACGGATGGCATGTTTCATTTTCATCACCATATTATATGGTTGGTTATAAAATATAATTAATTAATATATATGAAATTAAGGAATAATATATTTCATTAAGGTGTTTTAAAATTTATTACACAAAAATTAACGATCATTATAAAGTAATTCAATAATATTAGAAAATTACACCAAACAAGTTCATCATTTATCCAGTTATCATGAACCATGCCCATAGTTTCTTTCAAGTGAACATGTCGATGCCTAAATGTTCAAATTTTTTTATTTAAATATATTTTATAATCTCTTAATGATAAACTTAGAATTAAATAACAGGTTTCAATGCCACTCTCACAAAATATGCATGAACCAACCTAAGTTGTTAACATTTGATGGAGAAAATATACATTAACTGAATAATAAATATGTAAATAATGATTATTATTAAATAATAAAAAATGAAATTTATATGATTATGGTTATGAAATAAGTTATTATTTTGGTTTTTCATATGGGAGTTTAGGGACATGTTGGGGAATTCTGGTGAAAATGGTAAGGGTTTCATTCCAATCTCACTCTCAAATTGAGATTGTTATGAGTGAATATGTTTTTGGGGATTTTTTTTATGGAATTTATCTCCAAAATGATAAATATTTTTTTATACTCTAGTTATTTTTACGGGTTTACATGCCCTATTTAATTTTAAATTTTAATGGTAAATAGTTTAATCAATGTGAAGATTATAACTGATAAAGACTCAAGTACTTTTTTTTCAGTCAACAATCCTCTCATGAAATTTCCATATTTAATATATTTATTTTCATTTCGATGATTCAAAAATTTATTAAGTTCATTTTATACATTTTTTAATATATTTACAAATGATTTAAAATATTATTTTTTTTTAATTTTTTACACGTATAATTTTGATAAGAGTTTCATATATAAAATTTTATGTTCAAACAAATAATTTCCCCATTATGTGAATTATTTTTCTAAAGTATTTCTTTCCATGTCCTAAAATGGTTTTGAAAATAATTTTACTTCTTAATTATTTTGAAAATAAAAGGGGTATTTATTATTGTTTATCTAATTTATTACTCCAATAATTGTAAATGGGTTTTTTTATTTAGTTTTACACCTCTTGGTGTTCCTTATGAGATATGTTCTTATGCCCCCACACACTGATATTATATCATTTTTTATGAAATATTTTATAGAACAATTCTGGAAACCCAAATATTATCCATTATTTAATTAATTGATCTAAAATGTGAATGTTTTCATGTTCTCATGGAGTGAATATTTATATGTATCTTTTCTATCATGTGGCTGGTTGGACAGGAGTTGCATTTCCTTCCAGTGAAATGGGATAAGTATGATATATCATGAGGTAATAATAAAGGGAATGAGATGTGAACCAAATTTAGTATGGGGATCTATCCACCATGTTTATGGGATTGGGGATTTAATCTAATCCCAAATAGGAATCTTTCCACTATATTATGATGGACTTGAAAGGTATCCTTAACCAAGGAAATTATTTTTTATTCTTATGTGTATTCCACTTGTTTTTTATTATATTTATGATATTCTCTCATTGATCATGATTGATTATTAATGATTACACACTCTTAATAACTATGTATAATTTTTTTCGAAACATTATACCATGACACATGATTTATATTATATGAATTGTTGTGTATATTTTAATATGTTTTGATCATGTTCTCATACACATACTATTATCTTATACTCACTTATTATCATAAACTGTTTTCTTCCATTAATAGCATTATATAGAATCTAAGCTCACACATTCTTATGTTTCCATTTACCTAGGTTATGAAATATGGTATTAAGTGGGATGTGTCTAATAAGGGTACTATGTATGAATAAATTTTAGAAACAAAAACAATGCATTGATTACTATTTCTTAATTTTTAAGATAACAAAACATAATATTATTAAATTAAAGGACTAAAAGGTTTAGTGTATTTGAAAAAAATAAGTTTTAACCTCACTTGCACTTAATAGAACCTAAAAATTATTTAAAAAATTATTCTTTATACCCCTAAATCTATCACATTATCTTTTGTATATGTAATCACATGAGCATATACATCCATGAAATGAGTTATTTAAAAACCTTATAAAGCGAGGAATATCATGTTCACATATAAAATGTGTGCATAGATCATAACATCATAATTGTGAAAAAATTCATCATATTGAAACATAATAAACAAAATATCATGATATATATCACATTATCCAATTAATTTTTCGCTATATAATTGTGTTCCCACATTTCATGTCATAAAATTCTTATAATCTTGCATTCCACAAGAAAATAGAACATATAAAAATTATAGTCATAAACTAATTTCATGTAATGTATTGTGAATACTAAGGGTTTCGTAAATTATAATTTAATGAATAAAATTTTGGGTTCCCAAATTAGTAAGAGAGATCATATTTTGGCATAAAATTTAATTTTACATCGAATGAAAAACATCTCAATAGGAGTCAAAGAGGTCGTTTCAAAAATAATTTTCTTTTGGAAAAATCTTTGTAATTAGATTAGAAGTCATTTCGAAAATGTAAAAACATGTACATCCCTAGGAAGAAAAGTGTAGGAATTGTGAAATTAAAATTAAATGAAAATTGAGGTACATCTATATTGAGAATAATGTGAAATAAGAGATTACCATAAAAAATAGAACTGGGTTCAGTAATCCTCTTACCCTAAATCCTTATTTATCCCATATCGTTTCCTCCTACTAAATAATAAAATCAATTTTCTTAAAACATGGAACCAGAACTGAATTATTTTCAGTTTTTCACTCACATTACATTATAATCATTCAATTTTATATTTTATTTCATTTCTTAAAGGTGAAATGTTTTGATATCATACTTTTCATGAAATATATCATCTTGATTCAATTTAATGATCATTATTTATTGATATTTATACACTAATTAGATTAATTTCACTATATTATAAATATTTATATTTATACATTCATATATTAGAAAAAATTTATTATAAAAATCCATAAGGGTGGTAATAATACTATAAGGGGTAACATTCCTGTTGGTGGTTAACTAGATATTAATTGGACCTTGTAAAAATAATAAGAAAGTGATGTATAGAATAATAAAACATTTCAAATAATATCATTACAGCTGGATAAAATTATTAATATAATGTTAACATTCTAATAAGTTAATATTAAAATATTTTGTTATGAAATGAATAGATATAATGAAGAAGAGAAGAAGAAAAGGAGAAGAGTGGTAGATGAAAACTTACCCACTTCTTGGTGTTTCTTCTTTTCTAAAACACTAAAATCCAAGATTTATTGGAGTTTTCTAGATTTATAATGTCCCTAATGTTGATAAGGGACTAAATATGTGAATTTTGGTAGATCCTTTGATTGGTAAGTTGAAGGTATGTGGGTTTCTCGAGGAAGGGTGAGGGGTTTTTTATATTTGAGGAGACTTGCATTTTAAGAATAAAATATTAAACAAAATTTTTAAATCCAAGGAAATAATTTAAATAGTAATATTTTTGAAATTATAAAATATATATGAATAGGATTACATGTTTTGAGGGTATAAATAAATTTAAAATTTTAATATATTATTTTAATCAAAAGAGAAAGCGAAAAGAGAAAAGGAAATTTTTTTAAAAGGGAAACTTTATAATATTTTTTTTTGGAAAATACTTTTTAGTTTTGGAAATTAATTTTATTATTTTTAAATGACCAATTTATCATATTAAATGGATTTAATTTTGAAATAACCAATTTAAAATCTATTAAATAATTATTACATCATCATTATTTTATATAACATGTGTTATTTGAAAAAAGTATTTTTATTATTTTCATAAAAATGAATGCTTCTCATAAAATAATGAAGAATTAAACATTAGGAAATTCCAATATTCAGATTCTAAAAATTAAATTATTTTTTATCAAAATATTTTTTATCATAGAAATTTATAATAATTTATAAAATAGTTATGTTTTTAATGAAACACATTAAAATACAGTTTAATATAAAGTGTGTATAATTTCATTTAGATTTTTAATTTTTTATTTATTTTATAGTATTATAATATTTATGTTTTATTAAATTAATAATAATAATTATTATATATATTACATTTTATTATTCTGATATCATGTTACTATTCTTATAGTCAGGTAATTATTCACAATTTTTGGTAACTAATCATAATGGGCATGTCACTATTCTAATAGTCACATTACCATTCCAATGGTCACATGAATATTCAAATGATCACATTACCTCCTATAAATACCTATTTATAAATTCATACATTATTCACTATAATCCCAAAAAAGGTTCAATATTTTCAATTTCCAAGACATTGATTGGTTTACTAATATTTTACTTCATCTCTATAATGTTTTTCATGTGGGAGATAATTCTAGAATATTGCAATGATCCGTGTTTTCCCATTCAAATTTTAATATTTAATGTTTCATCCAATTTTAATATTTAGAATTTTTATGGGTTTGGTTGTTGACTAATGTAATTATCTCCATTAATGAAATAACATGTTTTTTAATATCTATATGTTTTGTACGTTTATAATGTTATATAATAGAACACACATTTATTGAGGAAACAAATATCATTTATAATATTTGGATCATGACACTCTTCCACCATTTTTAAAATTTTCCCTAAATTCCAACTCATATCCCTGATTGAGAATAGATGAAGTTACTTGTGTGGTATCAATTAACCTAGTTCGCACATCACCTGTTCATATTTATGGTTCATCCACAACACTTTGAAAAGGTTATTTTTCCATTTACACTTAACATTATCTCTATGGTCTATGATCCTCACATAATTGTCCTCATATATGAGGGAATGATCCAGCTACATCACCTATATATTCCTTGTATGTCAGGGATAAGATATGTACTTCTTCAAGAGAGATATGTGGAACACTTCATGAACTTTATCCATGGTTGGTGGAAGTGATAGCTAATAGGACACTACTGCTATGTGATCATGGATCTCTAAGGGGACAATATACCCAGGGATAATATTACCTTTATTTACAAAATGCATGACTCTCTTTCCATAGTGACATAATTTGGGAATTTTTAACTATAACTTCAAACTACAAGTCCCTTCGATGGTTTTCAACATAGCTCAACTATAGAATCTGAGAAATATTTATATTTTTATTTTAGAAATACTTGACCATATCTATCATATATTGCACATGATCAAGTCCAAGTATCATTCATTCACTAAATTCATCCCAAAAAGTTGTATCTAGACATCACCTCCCATAAATAGATTCATATGGATCCATTTGAGTACTCGAGTGGAAGCATTTGTTTTATGATAACACAACAATAGGAGATGTTAATCACATCGACCAGAATATCCTATTGAGAAAGCACTCAACATTTACTCAAGTTTTTAAATGGTTCTTTTATATTGGAGAATAATTTTGAGGCGATTGTACAAACTAAAATTCCATTTAGTATTTAATGAAAATTGAATACTTCTCTAGAATATAGAAGTGAACCTTGGATCTCAATCAGAGAAGGTCTAAAGTGGTTCCCCAAGTAGCCTCTCTAATTCCTTTGCATATATCATAGATTTTTTTTCAGGAAATAAATCTTCTTGTATAGAAAAAATGTGGGTAGTCTTAGTGATTTGATCCACCACAACCCATATCACATTTCTTCCTTTGGATGTCTTCATGGGATCAGTTTCCAATTTCATGACGGTATTCTACCGTTTCCATATGGCTATGGGAAATGGTTTCATTATCCCCTTTTACTTTTGTCACAGTTATTTAACATGTTGAAATACAATGTACTTTGAGGTGTACTCAATGATTTCCTTCATCATGTTTTCACACCCGATGTGGTCTCCATGACCATGTTACATATTGGTACTTATATTATGGATTGAGAAAGATAATATGTGTGAATTATCTAATATCTATTTATTTATCTCAAGTAATTTAGGCAAAAAAAATAGCTCCAAAAAAATTAACCCATATTTATCAATGTAGAATTCATGAATCCTCCCCTCCTTTAGTTGTTAGACCTTATGTTAAATCCCTATATCATCACTTTGATTTTACATGATATTCTCATGGATATTTGAATGGGAAATCATTTGGGAAAGGTAAGATTTATTCTTTTCCATTATAATTTATAGTTTTATTATATTTATATCTATTAATATATGACCTTTCTCAATATGCATCTTATATATGGTAGCACATTATTCTATACTAAGAGCACCGAATAATTTTTTTCCATTCCAGGATAGTAGTAAATAGATAAATCATACAACTTCATCAGATCTAACCATATTTATCAACACATGTACATCTCATTCTATGGGAATTTACACTTTAGACACTTGTGATATATATATATTTCAAAATTCTCATTATAGAGGTAGTTTCTCTAAATCTTGATAGAAAATATTACAGCTTCTAAATCTAGATGATGCATTAGGTAGAAATTATCACGTTTCATTAATAGTCATGGGGAATAGGCTATCAATTTATCATTATTCATGAGTAAAATGCCCAAGCCATTATTTAAACCATCACTATATATCACACACCCTTATATACTTGATGGTATTGTGATTATATGAATATGTATTATTCAATTTTTTTTGATCCTTAATGATTCCCTCAAATTATTTCATCCCAATATATTTACCCCCATCTGTGATAAATTAGTTATCAGGTTAGGAATGTGTAAGAAATTTCCCACAAAATATTGTTATTACCCAGCTAAGCTAAGAAAACTATATATTTCTGTGAAAGTTGATGGTTTGGTCCATTATTTAATTTAATTTTTCTGTGAAGGGCCCATATAAATTCCCATTGTATGGTCATGTACCCCATGAATGTTACTTGTGACATCCAAAAGTCACACGTTCTCAATTTAGAATACAATTTCTGGTTTTTTATTGTCATAAAAAAATCCTTAGATGATCTTTATGTTCCTCCTAGATCTTAGAGTAAATGGGAATATCATAAATAAACTCAAAAAAAAAATTCAAGGTAGTCTCTACAGAGTATATTCATTATATTAATGAAACTTTTAGGGGAATTAGTAAGTCTAAAATGGAATTACTATGAGCTCATTGACTCCATACCTTATGTGGACGGATTTATTCTAAATATATTCCTTATTTATCTTTCGTTGATGATATCTAGATTGAAGATCTACCTTTTAGAAGTAATGATATCCTCTTATTTGATCGAACAAGTCATAAATCATTGGTAAGGGATTCTTATTATTTATGGTGATATTTTTCAGATTCCAATAATTGAAACATTGTTGCTCTGATCCATTGTTTTTTGTAATAAAGAGGACCTTCTCACCCCAAGGTGATGAAATAGAGTGTATAAACCCTTTGCAAAAAAATGCTTTGGAAACATCTTCTTAAATACCCCTAGTTTTATCATGACCATTCTATATGGTAATTTGGATATAAAAAGGTCCCCAAGTATAAAATCTATTGAGAAATATAACTCACGATATAGGGGAGGGCCGAACAAATCATCATGAAATAAATCTATATATTCCCTTATAATGGGTATAACCCCAAGATTTATACTTTCCTTTGAATCAAACATTTGGGAAAGGTATGATTATTCATTACGTACCAACACCCACACCATCTAAAGATTTACAAATGATATTCATGATCTTCTGTACATTTATATAGGAGAATGGGATATTTTATAATATATAAATGGATTTCCTTTCGCTGATCGTTTATGCGAGCTCTATAAGATGAGAGATAATGATCACCATGAATATAATTAAATTACATTGAGGGAATGATTTCGAGATTAATTGTAAGTATCATCCCACAGATGATAACATGAGAATCATCCAACACATGGGTTAAAATGATAACATAACTAGGGTTTTATACACATCAATACTTCATGGTATCAAGGTCTTGATTCAAATCTTCGAGAAAAATTATCAAATAAAAAGGAATGCGAGGAAATAGAATAAAATAAAACCATTTACATTATTAAATGAATAAGATGGGTACCTCTTATGAATTCATTTTCATGTTCTACCTTAGTAGTAGTGATGGGAGAAGAATTACCTTTATCCTTTGGATTTGGTTGTTTTTGACATCGATTAATCTCAAAGGCCAATGGTTTAGTGCATTGTCATGAATAGTGAAATTTATCCTTATAGTTGAAGCATTGTTCCATGGGTGTTGCATTGGGAGGTTCCTTTATTCACACCATTACAATGGTTGGATTCTTCATGTCACATCAAAATTCCTGAGACCAGTTTCCTTATCTCCTATAATTGAA
Source organism: Viscum album (assembly GCA_963277665.1). Taxonomy (NCBI): domain Eukaryota; kingdom Viridiplantae; phylum Streptophyta; class Magnoliopsida; order Santalales; family Viscaceae; genus Viscum; species Viscum album. Next base: position 1,417,850,158 of record OY728129.1, on the reverse strand, counting down.
TCCTTTCCTTATCACTTTGAGGAAATTCAAATGACAATTATTCCCAATTTTTAGAAATGATGGTGGTTCGATCTTCCTTCATCATTTTTCATTTAACTATTCATTTTGAAATTTAATTATTATATTATTATTTACATGTCCATGGTTCAATAATCAAAACTCCATCTCAATAATGATAGAACATCTATCTAATTATTCCTTATTACCAATGTCTCTGATGGATAGATCCTTTAAAATTTATGGGTTTTAAACCATTATATAATCTCTCTATTTTTCTAATAATGTTGATAACAAAACATGAGGCATATATTATAAGAAATTAAAATTTTTCTTCATAAGTAATGATATATTCACCCGTTCTTGTTTAAGCTCTTGGAATTCTCTCCCCATATTTTTTGAACTATTTGAGGTAAACACTTATAATGAAATAACATCATAAGTCTTTCCACTACATTTATACCATATCAACCTTCATCATGGTACTTTTTATCATCTCCCAAAATTGATTATCCCCTCATATAAATAATGTAAAACCAAGGAGAATTTCTCCTTGAAAGAATAATGGATTTTAGAAAATATCCATTGAGTTAACAAATTACTCTAGGATAAGTAGATTGTATGATTCACTAAACATAGGTGTTCATTGAAACATAAAATGAGTGATTACCATCTACTCCTAGTTGTGTGAAGAATGACATTCCAAATTATTCATGTGATTGATCGTAGCCTATGATAGCTAGGTAAGAATCACCATATTGTTTTGAACTCATCTTATGATTTCATTAGAAGCGTGGTTAGGTTAATCATTTCATTGTCCCCTACACATGTTATTTGTCTGTTTCCTCATGGTAACCACTATTTTCTAAAATATAACTGATTTGAACAAAAAAAGTAGTAACTATCATGAATAAATAATATTTTCATATACACAAATTATTTATAAATTTTAATATTATGAGATTACAATTGTTTATCCATTTTCTAAAATTATGATTTTAGTATCATGTACATTAATACTATTCTATTATTAAAAGTAATAATTACTTTAGTTATGTATCCTTGATAATGTTTTTCATAGATCTTGTGACTAATACAGACACATCCCCAGGGAGTGTCAAATAAAGTGAAAATTATGTACTCTTTGTCAAGTGCTAGTTGATGATCACGTTAATCCAAAATCCACCCTTTTCAAGGTTATTACCCCTATGTAAATCTATTATAGAGAAAAACCAACATATAATATCTAGACATGAATTTTATTTTTCAAAAACCATACACTCTTATATATTATGAAAAACAGTGCGATGTTTCCTTTAAAACATAAACTTATGCCAAGGGGTTTTCACTAATGTTTTCTAGTCATAATTCAAAAATTAACTAAAAATGCCTACGAGACCACATTTAGATACCCCAATATTACTAAAATAATATCAAATAATTTATATAATAAAAAAATAACAGTAATACATTCAAGGATCAAAATGTTTAGTATTTGGGAAAAATTAGGCACACACAACACTTGTATATAATAAAAATTAAGAATTATTTAAATAAACGTTCTTTAACATCATAAAATATATCACATTCACCTTAGTACATGTAATAACATGATGATCAACATTAATTAAATGTGCGATCTAAAATCCCATTGGGGATGGGGGTTTATCAGGGGAGGAATAGGGATATAAATAAATAGTAAATGGTTGAGAATAATCAACATCTCCATATCATAAAAACAATATCACCCTAATAATCATGAGGGATTTTTTCTTAATTTATTGAATGTTTAATATATATAATAATTAATTATAATAACATAGTTTTCAAATAAAACACACAAATGTGAAAAAATCTAGCATCAAATTCACACATAACATATATGTATAAATACTAACATCATAATTGTGAAAAAATATAACATCATGTCCATGAATAATACAAACAATATAACGATCCATATAATAGTATCCCATGCATTAGTGGTTTATATAATTCTGGGCCCACTCATAACATCATAAAATGATCATAATCATGCATGGAACATGGTAAAAGAACTATTATGAATCCTAGTCATGAAATAAATCCATAGAATGAGATGTGTTTCTTAGAGTTTCATAAACTATAATTTATGTAATATCCATTGGGTCTCTCAAATTAATATTGGAGATAATATTTTGGTATATAAGATCAGTTTTCCTAGAATAAGAAACAACTTAATAAGAGTTAAAGATATGTTTTAAAAAATAAATTCCTTTTTGAAATATATTTTTTATTTTTCTTAAAAGCTAATTGGGTAAGGTAAAAACCCATATATACAGGGTAATAAATGTAAAATAATTATTATAGGACAAATTAATGATATTGGAGTAACATAAATGCAAAGAATAATGTGAAAGAGAAGATATCTTAAAAGTAGTAATTGTGTTTGGAAATCCACACACCATAAACACTTCTCTGTTTCATCACTTTTTTCCCTATAAAATAATAAAAGTAGGATTATTAAAACATGGAACCAAAAGTGAATTATATTCATTTTTTATTATTATTTATCAATTAAAATAATTTAATTATATTCATTATTTACACTTATTAAAGGTGAAGCATTTTTGTTTTCTAATTTTTTATAAAATATCATGTCTTCCTTCAATTTAATGTCCTATATTTATTTTTATTTATAAATTATTAATATTAACTCTAGAAGATTATAATTACTTATATTTATACATTTATATATTATAAATAATTTTTTATAACAATCTATAAGGGTGTATATAAGAAAAGTATTGGAAACGACCTTATTGGTGGTTAACCAATCGTTAATTGTACATTATCTTCAAAACAAGAAAAAGAAGTATAAAATATATATATTTCAAATATAAAATAAAATAATTATGTTTGAATACATCAAATTATTTTAATATGATAGAAAATTATAATTAAAATACTATAGTTTTAAAGGATTATGGAATAAGAGGAAGAGAAGAGGAAAATAAGCAGATAATTAGATGAAAACTTGTCATCTCATTCATGTTTGTTCTTTTCTACCAAATACGACATACTGATTTCTTAGATCTGATTTACTCTCAAACATCCCTATGGATCATAGGGGAATAAAAAAATGGGTCTTGGGATGATCCTTGTATTTGGAAAGTTATAGGTAATTAGTTTTACAAGGGATGGGTAAGGGGTTGTTGATACAAGAGGAGATGAACATTTTAAGGATAAAATTTTGAATAAATTAGTATACCCTTGGTAACCCACTAAGCACAAATATTTGTTACGTTATGAAATATATTGTAATAAAAAAACATTATTTGGGGAATAATAATACTTAATATCCCATATTTTCCTAGTATGACCCTCTTAATTTTTTTTTAAAAATAATTTTTGATCAGTTGTTTATGGTTTGGACCTTGATAAAAGATCCTTATAGTTGTTGGGTTTGTTCTATGAGGAAATATAGAGTGGAGGTGGTTCATAGTTTCATAATGAATTCCTATTATGAATTCCCCATTCTTGACATGAATTGTTTAATATAGACTCTATGAATCTCATGCTGGGTGTAAATGGTAACGGCAGGCCCCACGACACCCATGTAAGGCATGAATGACTCTAGCATACATGATGAATTATAATCTCACATCATAATAATGGTTCATAATTAAAACCATTTTTCATGATTTTTATATAAAAGGAGATATTTCTTTTGGTGTGTATGGGAAACCATTGCTTCACAACATAAATCCCCAATTCACATCATTAATGTGGAATGCCTAATAATACTTTTAAATCTTTAGAACTTAATGTTTCTCATGTCACAAACCCATATCTCAATGAAAAACATTCAACATATAAATTCTAACAATCCTATTTGAACAATAAATAACAAAACATTGTATATTTGTGTTACATATTTAGAGATCATAAGTAAGTCTTATGGTACATCTTCTCATTATTTTCTCAATTGATTTCCCATAATTAGAACCATAGACCAGGACTTCCAAACCTAGGGTAATATAGGATGTATTGATTGAAAACATTTCTTTATTTATAGTTGTGTAAGGAGGGAGGGACCCTAGTACCACCTTGGACATTGAATAATTTTATATTTGTACTCTTATTTTGAGGATGGTAGTCTAGAATAGCTATGAAATATCTTTATTTTTACTATAGTTTTTGAAATAAGTGTGATAACACTGACATGTCATGTTCAAATCCTAACTAAAATATTAATCTAATTTATAAAGGATTATTCATATGATTAAGCCTTCTAAGAACCCCACTAGGTCTCATAACATTGTGACAAGGACTTGAGGCCACATGAGAGGTGTGAAAACCCTTTATTAAATAGATTTTTTTTAGAATTATCCTTACTATGAAACGTTTACATAACATGAGAGTTTTGATAAATGGTACTAGATATTATATGATATTAGTTATTTGTGCTTCATTGGAGAATCCACCAACTTGAAATAAATTACCTAAGAATTGGTAATTAGAAAAATTGACCAGTATGGAATACGATAATATATGAATTGTTGATGTTTGATATCATGGAACAAACTACCTGTGATTCATCCAAGATAATAGAATGCACAAATTGATAGATTTATTTATTTTATAATTATATTTGATTGTTTATAAAAAGATTCTTGTGGGTTCATCATACAGTCTCATGATATGTGCTTCCATTGATTTATCATGCACTAGACAATCCACCACTTGTTATGATATGGATTCATTTTCCTTGAATATTTGTACCTTAGGAATAGAAAAGTGTCTCTATAATATTTCATGATCATAGTATGTTTTGGTTACTTCCCCCTTGGTGAGTTCTACCTTGGGAAGACATATGTGGATCCAATGGGGTGTATTGTCAAGTGTGATGGTTTATTTTACATTGGAAATGTGCACCATGGGTATGTTTAAGTAACTCCAACATTGGGATATATCCATGGATCTTATTTTGGTCGCATGGGATATGGTATTGAAAGTTTTTGTTCACTCATGATAATCCTATAATGATTCAGAAGGGTTACTCAGTGTGATGTGTTAAATTATTAATTAATAACCATGTTTATCATATTGATTCATGCATTGTATATTCAAAAATGATGAATTAGGCACCTTGTTTATCGGCCTACTATGTTTTACTCACACCCTGTTCAAGTCGACAATTGGTACCTGAGCATATTTTACGGATTTGGGTATAGACAAGGTAAAGGGACCCTATGTTTGAATATTTCTATCTTGATGGGTTGAATCATGGTTGTGGGACTGATATGGGGATTCAGGTCTAGGATTTTGGAGTCTTTGATTATGTTTGTTTTATTTTACTTGTAACACTACCAGCATGTTATTAATAACATTTAGTTTATAATAACATAGTACATAATATTATATATATATATATATAAAATTTTTTCTTTTTTTCGGATATGGTTATATTATTGTTTTTTCATTTTATTATATTTTTATTTCTACATAATTCCAAAGGTTATAGTCTCCCACTATGTTATTTACACCCTCACTACTAATTAGGGGACTTAGACATACATGGAGGCATTACTGAGGTTTAATAAACAACTGGGATTGGCCATGTCAGGGAACATAAGACAAAATATAATACAATGTGGTATCATAAATGGTATGTTTCTTAGGATTTAAAATTTAGGAATGATATAAAAGAGAAAATTGTGTTTTGGGTCTTAGTAATGAACTCATTCATTAGAGTAGATAACCCATGTGTGGGAAAAAATATGAGTACCCAAGACTGAGATAGTTCTTCAATGTGTTCACATGTCACAATTTTGATGTTATTTCACTTTAGGGGATACAATTTTTGTGTGATGTTACTGTTTATTGGGATTTTAATCATGGGCCAGTATGGCATGTGATTAGTATGCAGGCCCCATGGTAGGAACATAGGAATATATGTTGACTTGAATTTTTCATGATATGGAAATTTTTATTTCATGTGACATATCATCCATATAACATGTGGTAAAAATAACCTGTTATATCTAAGAAGATGAAATGAAATAATTTCACTATAATTCCAATATACAAGTTGATTAAATTAAATGAGACCCTTTAGTTAGTTGTTCTCCATTTTTCTCTCGTTTTGTGGTTGATCTTGTTGTGTAACTTATGTACAAAAAAGTGTATTAGGGTTTGTAGAGAAAATATATCCCCATTATCTTCGGAATGAGCATCAAGAGAGTGACAATAAGTACAATCCTAACATAGCTAATTTATAACTTCCTATAGTTTTAGGGAATCTTATGGATAATCATCACTTTGAAAACATATTGAGGTTCACACATTCCATAGAGAGGGATACTATTCACATCATACATTCGATGAAATATAAGACCAGAGAGTTCCTACTGTAGAATCTTCCTATGCTTAATTATAGAGGATGAACCTAGGTAGAAAATTTATAGATTGAGTTACTCTAGAATATCTTTATGAACTTTAAGATACCAATATATAAGATGGTGAATCTTGTATGTTACATGCTATGAGGATCATTCAAGAATTAGCGCGATGTTGATGAGTAATTCAATCAATAAGAGGATAAAACCTATAATGAATTCAATAAGAAGTTCTCAAGACACTTCTATCCATATAATTTAAGGGATGAGAGGGATCAGAAGTTAATGCAATGGAAATAAAAAGGCACGACAGTGGTGGATCATGCTAGACACTTCAATGGCCAGTAATGTTTTTCTACACCCTTCGTAGATGATGAAATCTATAGGAAAAAGTGAATCTAGGATGTGATTCAATATAATTTTATGTCATGAGTGAATTTATATTTCTATATCAAATTCATGAATGTGATAAATCATGATCTCATCATAGAAGTAAACCTAAGGGAGGCCACTTATGGTGGCCATGCAGTTTCGACGGGGTGATCGTGGATATCTTCTTTTAGAAGCAGTAATTGTTTCTGTAACAGTTACTGTTAGGGTTGTATAAAGTATGAAATCTAGGGGAGGGGACACATATATTAGGATCATATCCAATTAAAGTTCTTTTAGTGTAGAGGGATTGACCACAAGTCCCATTTATGTACTCACCTTATTGTGGAGTGTCATGTTTGCGGAATATTATAATATCTACAAAGGTACTTCAGGTTCCCACTATGGTAGAGTTTTCGAAGGGCATCATGCTAGGAACCATAGTCTTGGAAGTACTGGACTTCACCTTAGTCGAAAAGTATCTAGAGATACAACATACATTCAGGCTGAGGTTGGGGTCATGGTACCTCGGTGCAGGAGTGACAATACCAACTAGAGGAAGCATCACATGGGAATCAAATTAGAGAAAAGGTTTGTGGGGTGAGTCAGTAGCGGGATATATAGTCTATTATGACTATTCTAGAAGTAGTATCATCTAACATGAAATGTATTATTCTTGTATCATTGAGCATTTCCTTCAATTTTGTTGATATAATATCATCACATTCCTTTTTATCATCTCAATTTGGAAATAGTTTGTGTTTGGTTTTGTGGAGATTGTTTGATGTTATAACCCTGGAAACACCATTAGGATTGCAATTTGAGGGTATCAAACATTGAAAGGAACATTCTCTTGAAATTTTTGGCTACCAGATACTTTGAGAGATAACAGTGATAGAAATGACATGTTTAAATTTGATTATAGCAATAAAATGGAAACTTTTGTACAAGGATCCTATTGAATATTACCAGAATATATTAACCATTATATATATATAAGGGTAATATATTATTTCCATGTTGAGTGGGATCTTTAGGATGGTAATGTATGTGAAATTTTGTCCTAATTGGATCACCTCGTGGCATAGATGGAAAGTATTATTTAAGATGATGGTGGAATGTAGTAGTGTGATTTTCCACCAAAGTGCAGACTATTTTTAGGATGTATTTCCTGAAGTGCTTTTTTAGCTTACCTTCCAATTTGGAGATCAAGTTAATGATCATGTAAGTGTAGGGAGATGGTCTAGTTTTTATACCACATTATATAATGACACAAATAGATATTCGTTATATGAATGTTTAGTTGGAAGATACGGAGAGTGAAGGACTCATACTTTCTAATACATCTTAATGCGGTAAGGATTTCAAAATCCATATAACACACACGTTATTTATATTGGATGTGTTATGTTTACCACCAAAAAAAATATTAAAACTTATTCCAACTTGCTGCTCTTTTTCATTGATAATAACCTTAATGTAATATTATTTAAATAAGAAAAACAAAAATTCACTCTAATTATTTTAATATCTCTAATATTTTTTCATATGGATAAAAAGAGGTTAGGTTAGGTTCTCAATGGTCAATTGAAATATGTATTATTTTTTTTATTTTAATTTATATATAATTTTTAGTTATAAATTAATTACCTTATGTACTTATGAAACACTAATGAAGTTCTTATTTGTGTTATAGAAAAATTAGATAATGATTTTTAAAAACATTAAAAATAATAGAATTTGGATGAATTATTTGGATCCAATAGTTTTATAGGAAAATTTGACATATTAGTGATGTTTTAAATATATATATTCAAATTTTATTACATTATTGATGTCCTTAATATCAAATTATATAAATAGTGTGAAAAATTATTTTAATGGTATTTTAATTTAAATAATATTTTCTTAAATGATTTAAAATTCATAAAATATTATATTTGGACAAATAATTGGTATATGGTCTAGAATATATTATATTTTTCAATTATGGGTCAATATTTCATTTACTGTAACTTTATTTAACCTTCAATAATAAAAAAATTATTATTGTGGTAATTATTAAAAGGGTTAAAGAGGGATTTTAATTAAGAGATAACGGTGAAAAAAACACCTAAAAGTATCTCCATTTTCTTATAGTGTATTATTTTTACTCATCACCATCCAAGATTATAAATATATAAATTTTTTCCACTAAAAAATGAATTTTAGTTTATAAAAATTTAATACTTTATGTATTTACATTTGTTCCCCTCACCTCACTTATCAAAGGGAACCTCATATCCTATCTTCCTAACACCTTTTGAAAACCCTAGTTTGTTAAATTACTACTCTAATCTCTCCACCACTTCCCTTACCAAATCCTAGAGAATTTAATATCACAAAAAATACAAATCCTATAAGCTATAAGGTAAAAGACAATAAGGTTATCTAAGGAGAAGGTATACATTATAAATAACCTATTTCAAGTTTATTTATTCTTCCACCACCTAATAATATTATTTAACCATGATGAATTAATTACATAAGTAAACTAAATATAAATAAATTTTATTATGATTATGTTGCAACCCTTTTTTCTCATTTTGAATCACGGGGTTAATGAAAACATAACTCATGCATATGTGTGAATTACCACTTCTGTGAAGAGATATGGTTAATTTATCATCACCAAATAACAAGTATGATTATTATTTTTAATTTAATTAATAAATATGATATTATTGACATCGTTATCATTATAAAATGAAAATATACAATTTATTATCTTACATTTCAATTTATTGAAAAATGATAATGTCATTTGAGCGTACATTTAAGATCTCATTATTTTACTAGGAAATTTACCCACTTTGTAAAGATATTACACATCATGTAATATTTTAATCGAGATAAGAACATCTGAGTTGATGTATTCTTCTACATAAACCATTGAAAAAAATTACCCAATCTGTAATGGAAGTACATGTAATGTCATTCCCTGTGAAGCAGATTAAAAATTTCTACAGTAAATTTTTTTTACATTTACATCAGGAAGAATCCCTCCTCCCGAACCTAAGTCATATCTTAGAATAATAGGAGTGATTTATTCATCTCTGATCATTGTTGACAAAAGATACACACCACACCAAGTAAGGGGTTTCTCCCTGATTAGATCTCTCTTTCCCACTTCTCTTCCCTGATAAAAGAGGATTTTGTTTTATCCGATATTGGATATAGGTTTACATATAGGATTATTAGATATTGATTCATTTTAATATTGGATGTAGAAATTTAATCAAGATATCATTCTTAATCCTTATTCTGAAAAAATTGGGGATATCCACTGGCGTCCATTCATCGCCATTCTCGAGGCAGTTGGTCTAAAATTCAAATCAAATTGTCTTTACTAAAATTATGTGTATGTAATTATAAAATTTATATTAGATTATTATCAATGGAGTTATTTATTACATTAAATAATTTAGTGAATGAATTAATAAGAGGAAATGTGAAATTTGGATATTGGGATTTTAAATCACAAATAATTATTTATTAAGTTAATTATGGAGTTATAGAGATTGATGAACATGATTAATTAACTATAGAATTAATTAATAGAGATGGTTGGGATTTTGAAATTATTGAATTGAATAATTAATTAAAGGATTAATTACTGGAGATTGTTGTGATGAGGAAATTGTTGAATGATTATTTAATTATTGAATTAAATAAAAAGATTGAATGTGATTAATTAATTGTGGAATTAATTAGTGAAACTTGTGAAAATAATTAATTATTGAAGTAAGTGAAATGGGTTGAATATAATTAGTTAATTTTTATTTAATTAATGATAGTTTTCATGGAAAATTAATTAGAGAATTGATTGAAAGTGTTATATATGATTAATTAATTATGAACAAATTAATGATAGTTGGCATAGAATATTATTTGGAAAATTAATTGAAGGGGTGAATGTGATTAATCATTGTGAACTAATTAATTTGAGTTGACATGAAAAATCAACTCATGAATTAATTAAACAAAATAAATATAATTTATTAATTGAGGAATTAATTAATGTAATTGATGTGAGAAATTGATTGGTGAATTAATTGTAGGGAATAGATATGATTAATTAATTATAGAATTAATTAATGTAATTGATGTTAATAATTAATTAGTGAATTATTTGAAGGGAATTCATATGATTAATTAATTAGGAAATTAAATAATGTAATTGACATGAAAAATTACTTAATGAATTAATCTAGGGGATCGAATGTGATTATTTAATTTAGGAATTAAATAATTTAAATGGTTGTGAGAAAATAATTGGTGAATTAATTAAAGGGATTGAGTTAGATTATTTATTTGTGCAATTAATTAATGGAAATGAAATAGATTAATTAATTGGGGAATTAATTAATGTGAATTTTTGGGATATTGAATTGAAAAAAATGGATAATTAATTATAGAATTAATTATGGGACAATAATATTTATGAATTAATTAAGTAATTTTTAAATTAATTTTGAGATATTTAGTTAGATTATTTGTGATAATTAATTGTAAAGTTAATTATGAAATATTAAGATTGTTGATCTTATTAATTAATTTTTGAATTAATAATAGGACATTGAGTTTGGGGATACTAGTTAATTAACTAATGAATTAATTAATGAGATTAATGAACTTAATCAATTTGGGAATTTGTTAAGGGTATTAATTTGAATAAATAATTTTTGAAATATTAATGAAAGTGGTATGATTCGTAAATTATTAAATTTATGAATATAATTGAAGATATTAATTAATTGTTAAATAAATTAATGTAATTTATGTGACTAGTAACTTATTGAGTTAACTAAGGAATTGGATTTGATCAATTAATTTTTTAATTATTTAATGTTATTGATGTGATTAGTTAATTGTTGATTTTACCAGTAGAATTGAAGTGATTAATTAATTGTTAAATTAATTAACGTAATTTATGCGACTAGTTAATTTTTAAATTAAATTAATAATTTGAAGTGACAAACTAATTACTAAATTAATTAATATTTTTGAATAGATTAGATAATATTATTATTAAATAGAAAATTTAAATTATTAATTAATTATTGAATTCATTAATGTTATTGATGTGATGAGATAAATTTTTAATTAACTAAAGAAATTGATTTAATTAGTTAATTGTTGAATTAATTAGTGTTTACACATGATTAATGAATTAATGAATTATTTAAAGAAATTTTATTCTATTAATTAATCATTGGATTGATTAAGGAAAATGGATATGGTTAATTAATTAATTATTTAATTAATGGAATGATTTGTTATACTGATTTTGGTTGTAATTATGGTGGCATGGATTTTCTCGTGGGTAAAAACTAGGTTGTGAGACAGTAATTTTAGAGGAAGACCGTGAGTGCCTCCATTGAGCTTGTTGAGAAGGACCATTAGAGACTGTTTATATGGACCAGATGAGCCTATTTAGAGGTAGACCACGAGAGCCTGCATTTTTTTACAATGGGCCATGAGAGATCTTGGAGTTTGGCCGAGGGAAAGACCGTGAGAGATTCCCCATTTTCCTAACAAGTAATCATTATTTGTTAAGTTTTACTCACATTAGACCCTTGAGGTTAGATCCCCTGTTTCACATTACGCATGCTAGGACTATTTAAATGTATTTTTTATTTTATCAAAAATAAGTTTGGATAATTTATGGTAACAAGGATATCTGAATATATGATATACCTTGAATAATTTCCAGAATCTGGAAGGATGAGCCAAAGCAGGTATTAAGGTTCGGGTGTCCTCAAGATCTCGAGGGATTATAAATTTAAAAAATGGATTATTGAATAAATGTAAACTATTTAATGCATTGCTTTTATTTATTTCTTTTTACTATTTTACACACTATTTATAGACTGGAGTTTTAGAGATGTCGTTGGTGGTGGCGTACTGATTTATAATCACACCCAACTCGGTCATCCTAATCGGTACCCAAATATATTATATGATTTGAAGATAATTTTTTGGAAAGTTCCCTATTTTAGATGGATGAGTAGTGGATGATTATAGAATAGGGAACCAGACGTGGTTCAAGATCATCTTGGGTGTTGTTAGTGTATTTCCTATTGAGATTTCACACTGACACATGACACATACATTAACATTTTATATTTGAAATTTGTGTTTTGATATTGTATCTCTAGTTTTGGTCATCTTCTGATATTGGTTCTATTCTATCTATTGTTATATGTTATTCGGTTATTGTATCATTATTTTCTGATGGTGTGTTACTCTGAAGAAAAAAAGGGGGTATAGTCTGCTCATGACTGATATTATACTCTCGAGGCTTGTTTAAAGCCAATAGAATATGGGGAGGCGTAATTTAGGTCCTTTTTCAGTCTATCATGAAGAACTAGTTTTTTGAACCCATGTTAGGACAATAGAAAGTGGTATCAGTGGTCCAGTTTCCTATTCTTTTTATTTTTTCTTTCTATTTGTTAACCGTATAATGAGATTAGGAAGAGTTGGGAATTTTTTATGAGCTCATGCATGGGTGTAGCTAACCCATGTATGGGGTAGAACCCAACTTCCTAGGGTGGAATTGTTATTTTTTTCTATTACATTTGAATATTATTTAACCTTAGAAGACACACCTGTTTATTGATGTGATTATTTTTTCAAATATTTATTGATATTTTATATGTTTTGAAGCAGGGATTGGTAAGCCATGAGAGTTGAGTATGAATGAATCATTCTTTTAACTCAGGGTTATTATGACTTGCATCATTTTAGGCATGCACACGAAAATGGGTTATGGGAATGTAGTTGAATAAGAACTGTTTCTCCAAGCTTATGAAATAGAAATGAAAATGGTTCAGAAATGGAAATTGAAAAAGATTGAAAAAGGATGAAATATGGGAATAAATGGGTTTCAAAAAGTGAAACATGAATGATGATAATGTGTTTACCCTTGTCAATAAGCACCAATATTTAGGATGGTTACGGGTGGAGACAGTTCCTTGATTTTGACCATCTTGTGGGAAAATGGGGAAATAAATTATATGGTCTTGTGTAAATCCCTACAGTTAACTGTGTTAATATTTGGAATTGAGAATAAATTGTTTTTTTATTCTTCCACTGATGTGGGTAGTTTGGTTAGTAAGAAATCCATATTTTGAGAACTCATTTGTGGGTTACATGAAGAACTATTTGGTATTGAATAAGTGAGGAGAGATGATTGAAGGAAAATAACCCTGATACTTTCAATATGTTAATGCTTTTCTATAGTGGGAGTTAAAATCAGTGATAGAAGAATTTTGGTGGTGTTCACCAATGAATTTAAAACATAATTTTAATTATTTTATGATCATGAACCAAAACCTGATATCATCCTGAGTATATTGAGAAAGCTCTAGTTTTACTCCTAGTTATCTAAATGTTATCTTGTTGGATATGGGTCCCTATAGAGGTTACACTTTTTATGTGGTATAAGTGGAGTTGGATGGTGGAAGGTACACCATAGATAGTTAATATACAAGGTTGTTAGGATTTATTAGAGGTCGAAAAAAATATATAGTGGTTGAATTGATTGAAAAAGTGGTGTTAGTGATGCTGCTAAGGTGGGAGAGAGATATGTTAATAGTAGGTACGTTGAGTGAGACCATGAGTTTGATGTGGTGGAATCAAAATTACAATGAGGAAACTATAAGGTGTATGTTTAATTTCCATGGGGAAAGGCTAAGTGTACCATTGAGGTGGTGGATATAGGTCCTTTAAATGAGGTATTTTATAAAATGGATGAGTGACAATGTTGGTTGTTTTCCATGCGGTTTTTGGGAATAGTGAGTTGGAAAACACATTGTGTATGTTATTGAAGTTGATCTGGAGACCAATTACTCCTTTGAGAATCATTAGATAAGTTTCTTAGATCACACTGATAATAATGTTGGGGGAAGGACCCTGCCAAAATTATATTGGATGTGGTAAGACGACCATGTTTAGGTGGAATCATGGGAGAGAAAAATAGATATAAGGGATTTGTGTCTTGGTCTTTTTGAATCAGAATATTATATACTCTTAGGATTACAACTCGAGGGAGAGCTGTTATAAGGTGGGTATATTGTAAGAAAAAATTCTTTAACAGGAATGTTACACACCATGTAATGATATTACACGTCATGTAATATTTAAAATGGAATAAAAACTTCTAAGGTGAAATGTTTTTTGGCGTATACCATTAAAAAAATTACACGACATGTAATGGAATTACACATAGTGTAATTCCTTGTGTAACTTCTTAAAAATATCCATGCAGACCATTTGGTACATTTAAATCATGTTTCTTCCCTCCTCTAGACTATAGTGTAATTCTCCAGAGGCAAGGTGTGATTTCCTCGTCTCTGATCATTCTGACCAAAAATCTACCCCACATTGGGTGAGTGTTTCCCCCCAATTATATTTCATTTTCTATTTCTCCTCTTCCCAGATAGCATAGGTCTGTTTATCCATAGTTGGATATAGATTTAGATATAGGTTTGTTATATCTTGATTTATTTTATTCTTGGGTCATTGAAGTGAATCAAAATAATTTTCTTCATCATTATTTCACACAAATTGGGGATATCCATTGGCGATCATTTTCCACCATTCTTGAGGTTGGTGGACTTAAATTAAAATCTCATAGTCATGATTACAATTATGTGTATGTAATTATAAAATATCTATTATATGTTTAGAAATTGTGTTATTGATTAAATTAGTTAATTTGGTAAATTAATTACTTATAGGATATGTCAAATTAGGATATTAGTATTTTATATCCTGAATAATTAGTTTCTAAATTAATTATAGAGTAATTGAGATCATTGAACTTGACTAATTAAGTGTTGAAATAATTAATGGGTATGGTTGGGTTAATAAAATTGTTGAATTGGAATAATTAATTGTATGATTAATTATTGGAAATTTTTGTGATTAAGAAATTGTTGAATGATTATTTAATTATTTAATTAAATAAAAGGATGGAATGTGATTAATTTATTGTGGAATTAATTAGTGGAACTTATGAAAACATTTAATTTTTGAAGTAACTAAAATTGGTTGAAAATGATTAATTAGTTACTAATTAATTATGGAGAGTTTATAGGGATAATTAATTTTAGAATTAATTGAGATGGATGAATATGATTAACTAATTGTGAATTAATTAATTAGAGTCGATATGGAAAATTAATTAACCAATAAATTGAATGGGTAAATGTGATTAATTAATTGTGAATCAATTAATGATATTTGACATGGACAATTAAATATATAATTAATTTAAGTAAATAAATGTAATTAATTAATTAGGGAATGAATTAATGAAATGGATGCAATAAATTAATTAGAGAATTAATAGTAGGGAATGAATATAATTAATTAATTATTGAATTAATTAATTCAATTAGTTTGAATATATAATTAGTGAAATAATTGAATGGGATGAATATGAATACATAGTTGAAAAATTAAATAATGCACTGGACATGAAGAATTAATTAAAAATTAATTTATGGGATTTAATGTGATTAATTAATTTAGGAATTAATTAATGTAAATGGAAATTACAAATTAATTTTTGAATTAATTTAAGGAGTTGAGTTTGATTAATAAATTTTATAATTAATTAATTGAAATGAATTGGATTATTTAATTGGTGAATTAATTAATGAGGTTTTTGGGATATTTAATTAATAGAATTAGATAATTAATTATGTAACTAATTTTGGGACAATGAGATATGTGAATTGAATATTTAATTTTTTATTTAATTATTGGAAATTGATATAGATTATTAGAGATAATTAATTGTAGAGTTAATTATGAGATATTAATATTTTTTATTTAAAGAATTAATTGTTGAATTAATTAAGGGATTTTGAGTTTTAGATATTGGTTAATTAATTGATCAATTTATTAATGAGATTGAAAAAAATAATTAATTGGTGAATTAATTAATCAGATTTATGTGATAAAACAATTATTTAATATATAATGATAGTGGGGTGATTAGTTAATTCTTGAATTGCATAATAGAATTTTAGTGATTAATTAATTGTTAAATTAATTAATGAAATTGATGTGACTAGTTAATTGTGGAATTAACTGAATAATTTTATGTGATTAATTAAATTTTGAATTAATTAATGTTATTTAGGTGATTAGATAATTTTTGAACTGACTAACAGAATTGATGTGATTATTTAATTGTTAAAAAATTTTGTAACTGTTGTGACTAGTTAATTGTTGAATTGACTAGATAATTTGATGTGATTAATTAATGTTTAAATTAATTAATGTTATTGATATAATTAGTTAATTATTGAATTAACTAACATAAGTGAAATGATTAATTTACTATTTAATTAATTAAAGTTATTAACGTGATTATATAATTATTGAATTAACTATGGAAATTGAAGTGATCTGTTAATTTTTGAATTAAGTATTGGATTTAAATGATTAATTAAGTTTTGAATTAATTAGTGCAATTTTATGTGATTAATTAATTATTAGATTAATCAATAGAAATGGTTATGTTTAATTAATTCATTAATAAATTATTGAAATGATTTGTGAAATGGTTTTTGGTTGTGATTATGTTGGCATGGAGTACCACATGGGTATAATCCGAGATGTGAGTGAGTAATTTAATAGGAAGACTGTGAGAGATTTTATTGAGCATATTAGGAAGGGTTATGGGAGTCTATTTAGTTTGATAATATGATCCTATTTAGAGGAAGATCATGAGAGCTTCCATTTTGTTGTCCAAGGGACCGTGACCGGTCTTGGAGGCTAACCAAGGGAAAGTCCATGAAAGATTCCCACTTTTTTAACAAGGAATTATGCTTTGTTTTTTTTACTCAAATTATACCATTGAGGTTATAGACCTAGGTGAACATTACTCATTCCATACTTATTTAAATGTTTTATGTATCTTATTAGATAAAAATTGTTATTTAATAGTAACTTGTACATTCAAATATTTGATATCCCTTGGGGATAGTTCAGACTCCAAAACGACAAACCAAATCTTGTATTGAGGTTTGGATGTCCTCAAGAACCTGGGGGTTTATACAATTAAATAAATGATAATCGAATAAATGTAAAATATTTAATTTATTTTATATATATTATTCTTTATATAATTGTATGCAGTTTTTATTGATAAGAATTACAATATATGTCGTTGGTGTTGGAATAATGAGTTGTACTCATACACAACTCGAGATGCCTAATCGATACTCAAATAGATTATATGATTGTCTGATAAGTTAAGAGAAAAGTCCTAGCGTAAGATAGATGAGTTGGGGTGGAGCATAGATGGGGGCACCAGACGTGGTTCGACACCCACTTGGGTGTTGTGAGTGTATTTACTTTTGAGTGTTCATATTTATACATGGAACGTACATTAGCACAACATATTTGATGTTTGGTTTTGATATTTTATCTATAGTGCTGGTCATATTGTGATCTTGGTACTATTCTGTCTTTGGTTATTTGTTATTCATTAATTATTTCATTATTTTTCTATTGGTGTATTACTATGAAAGAAAAATTAGGGTATAGTCTCCCCTTTAATGGTATTAGAACCTCAATACTATTTAGTAGCCTCTAGTTTGTAGGTAATCATGCTTGACGTCATATGGATGTTCAACTGGGGGCACCAGTGCATGACACCTAGGTCGGGATGTTAAAGTCTATATGGACCACCACATCCACAATGAAATGGGACTCATTCTAAGGTATGGATTTTTTGGATGGTTATAATAATAAATTTAATGAAAAAAATATGATTATAAGTTTATGCTTATGGTTTTTGAGATTGTGAAAAAATTCCACCATTGACCATAGTCTAGGTAACCAATCAATTTTCAACCTATTAGCTTAATGTTATCATAACATCCGGTGTGAACGTAATCAATTATGTAATTAAGTATAACATGTATATAAGTGAAATAAAAGGAATAATATATTTGAATAAGGTTACTAATAAAAATAATAATTAAAATAAGTTTATTATTCAGGGATATAAAGAATGTACATGACAATTTAGACTTTAGGTAAGGGACAATTTACCATAATACCTCATTTTAAATGTTCTTAAGATTTAATTTCTAATTTTTTCCTCCATGTAAATATTATTAAAATTTATTTATGGATGTTTTTAATTTTACAAAATCTCAATTAACATAATAAATTAAATTTTATGTATCTTGTTATTTTATTTCAAAGGTTTTCCAAACGAAATCTTTTTTCCAATTTTGTAGATGACCTTTTGACAATACTTTAAAAAGGAAAATGGAATATTATATTTTATCATATGTGACATCAATTTATTTTTCTAAGAAAAAAACATTAGTCTATGTTTGTATTTATTCATAATATTTCATGTTATCTTAAATGAAAACCCCTATTTCATTTTTTATTGGAATTTCAGTTTTGAAAATAGGGTTTTAAGGGAAATGGATATATCAATATTTGAAAAATGTTTTTCTTATGGGTTGAAAAGTATAATTTTTTTATTTTTATGATGGAAATGAAATACTTTAGGTATTAAATATATGATATAGACAATGTAAACTATTTTTGGAAATATATTTATTTTATATTATAAGCTATGGATCATTTTTAAAATAAGTGATTAAGGACTCTAAGGGATAAAAGGTACATTTTTCAGAAAATATTTTCATGGGTTCTCATGTTTTCTTTAAGAAAACTACATGATTATGATTTTTCCTTTATGTTTTCTTATAATATTTTTATAAAAATCGATGTTCAGAAAATATGATTCTATGGGTAAGTAAACCATTATTTTATCTCACAGTTTATAATGTTAATGTGAAACTCTCAAAAATGATCTCATGGTTTTGAAATGGACAAACATGTTTATTTTCATACATTTTTATGTCACTTAATGAAATTTTAGTTCCAATAAAATGTTTTGTAATGTTTTTCACACATTTTATGGTTAATTAGAAACAACGATGATGTCATTATGAAAATTATAAATATTTAACATGAACATGAAAAGAGTTTCATTTAAAAATTACTATTTTTCACTGAAAATGGGTAATCATTAGAAGTGCCCAATTTCATATATTTGAGAATAATTTGTATGTTTTGTATCCTAACTCTCTAAAAATATAAACCATACTGATCCCCAAAATTCCATCAAATGAATAGACTACATAAAAAAATATTTTATAATATTTTAGGGTTGATTCCTTATAGATGGAATCAGAGGAAGGTTTTATATAACTATAGAGGATATGATTCTATTTGAGTATAAGTGAAAATTACTTTATAACCATAAAGGTTACTATGTAATATATAAGTATTATTATTCTAGATAAATATAAATATAAATAGTGGAATAAAAGATCACATGGTTAAGGATATAATAATATTTATCCACTTTATAAGATGGTTTATTATAATATTATTTTATATATTCAAAAAAATATTTCTTTTAGTAATTGGATTAAACAATCATGAATCAAAATAAAAATTTGATATAAATGATAGTGTGGTTGTTTTCTGATTGAAAAATCAATCATATTGCTATTTATAGTGAAATATCTTATCGTTATTATTAACTAGAAGCCATAAGTTATGATTAAAAACCTTTACCTATGCGAGTTTCCTAACAAAAAAATAATATAAAAATAATTAAATTGAAGTTTATGTGATAATTTTCATGAAGGAAAAAATATACAATGTCTTACATGTCAAGAATGTGGGATGAAGCACCTAGTTAAATGTCCCAATGTAAAGAGTTGTTGTTTTATATGTGGTAAAAAGGGTCATAAAGAAATAATCTATGAAGGAGAAGGAAGATTTTGGTTAATATCAAGGAGGGGAATAATGGTTTCTCCATGGTACTAATTGAATGTTTCAAATGTGGGGAGTATTTGAATTTCGAAATTCAATTTATTATATATAAAACACAAGATGTGGATCATCATGACTATACAAATAAAAGATTAGTAATGTATAATTCCATTATAGTTGAAGATAAGGAAAATGAAAATGACATATAAAAGTTATGGATTACATTTTAGATAACGTTTATACAATAAATAATATTAGTAAATGATTTCAATTTTTTTATAGGAAGGATGTATAAAGATATAAGATGGAAAATATTGGATAATGTTTTATAAATAATGTGGTATGATTGAAAGTGTCAACATATATTATTTTTAGAGTTATTATGCAGTGTAATTTTATTAAAGGGTTGATAAATTTAACAATGATAATAATTTTAGTGGAATTATTAAATTTTATTTGTTTTATGTGATGGTAGTACTTTTGTATTGATTTTTTGAGTTTTCATAAATGTATTAGGTATATCCTAGACGTTTTACTTGTGTTTTGGTGAAAATAGTATTTGTTGAATAATGTTTTGATATATTTATAGACATTAGATTAAATATATTGATTTCCTTTTTACGTTGAGATGATATTTGATTTTTTGGTAAATATAGTTAATTTTTAAAAAATAGATATTAAATTTTCAGAATATATGATATATCCTAAAGATAAGCATGATATTGAAATTTTATTATTTCATGAAGTGAAAAAATTTATTTTTGATGATGCTTACTATATTAGGAATATAACATTGTTAAGGTAAATAGAAATATTTTTTTTTTCATAATATTAGAGATTATTTAATGAATAAATGTTGAATTATATTTTGGGAGAATATATGATTTTATTATGGATTTATGGTGTTTTATGTTTTTTAGGGATGAGATTAATTTTTTTAAGATTATTTAATTTAGACATATATATTTTCAATATATAGATTGTTTATGTATTTTTATTATTTGTGGATAATTTTTATATTGGTAACATAATAATTTTATTTTACATCATTCAAATCATTGGGTTTTAAGCTTGCTCAGGAATATTTTTAATAGTTTTGTGGTTATATATTTATTGAATGATTTAAGTTTACTTTTAGGTGTTATTGTTGTGGAATTATAGATTAATATAATATTTACTCATATGTTGGTATATACATATTAGATATTATCTTACCTTATGCTAACCATTTTGGCTTTGATTAAAGGGTGAATAAATTGTTAAACTTTTGTATATCTTCTAAGACATTTAATATTAATTCTATTGATTATTGAATGAAACAAATTCATCTAGAAAATTCATTTCTTGGAGTAATAGATGATACAGAATTGGAAGATCTTCTCAAATCCAACCAAAGGATAAAATTATGCTTTTTGTATAGAAATAAATAAAGTAAAAGGATTTTGTCATACTCTCTATCATGATAGTAAAAGAATCCATTAACTATAAGAAAAAGATCATGAAATAATATATTCAACCTATTACCTTCATTTTTAAGGAATTGATGGTCTTCTTTATCCCCCACTAATTTATGTTTTGGATATCATTAACTTTATAATGACCATGTTATCTATCATCATTTATTATTCCTTGGATGTTATTTTTATCCAACATGTACATATTTCCAATTCACACTAATGTTCACCATATTTAAAAACCCAATTGTTGTTATTCTAGGTGACCATTATGTTTACTCCTTTATTTTGAAAATATATATTTTATTATAACTTTTTATGACATGTTTCTTCAATGAATTCAGTTGAAATATTAAAAATTATTTCTTTTCATTAATTTATGATTTTTTATCACTCCCTTGAATTATTTTTTAAATAGTTTTAAACCACTTTATATAATGAATGAGATATAAAGGTTAAGAAAAAATATTTTGGGCTAGGGGTGGGTAGAATATAAAAAATTTAAATTTTTTCATAAAAGATAAAATTCTTTCTAGATTTCTGATGTACATGGATTTTACATGTATTTTTATAATATTCTAACATAGTTTTAATTAATTAGTTTAACCATTTTTTATATTTTTAGTTTATTTTTGTAGTTTTGTAGTGATTTAGATATTTTGATAATTTTTAGTTAACTTATATAATTATATTAGTAATTTAGTTATTATATTAGTTATATTAATTTTATATATTATATTTAACACTATATTATTATTATTAGTTTCTCTAATTTTAGTTTAGTTTATTTTATTAATTTTTATTAGTATGTATATTTTAATTTGTATTTTATTTTATTTCATTATTTTGTTGCATTAATAAAATAATATTTGTTATTAATTTATTATTATATTTAATAGTAATATTATATTTAATTACATGTGCGTTAATATATTATTATTTATTAATATCATTTTTTAACTTAATTAGATAATTAATTTATTTTTAATTTAAATTAACATTTTTATTTTATTTTTATTCCCCCTAACTACCCACACTTCCTCTCTCCAATCCCTTTCCCCTATTCCCATGCCCCTTTGACCTATTCCACCTCCCTCTCTCCAATCACCATTATTCCTCCACGCCACACTCATTTTCTTATTCTTTTTTTTTAAAAACCCTCTCTCCCTTATCTCACTCTCGGCCTCCCATCCCAATCCCGCCGCCCTCATCACCCTGCTCCCCTTATTTCCCCCCAGCATCCCGCACTCCTCTTCCATTCTAGCACCCCTGGACCCGCCGCCCTGAACCCATGCTCTTTAAAATCCCAGCCGCCATCCTACCTTGACCGGCTCCCTGCTCCCATTTCCCCCGCCAGCCCCCCTCATATTCCCACGTACCCCTGCTTCCCTTTTCGGCCACTTCAAGTGAAACAGGTACACCAAGCAGCCGCGAGCTCTCATTGACGTGCATAGCGATTTTCTTGGCCTCCGGAGATTCACGTCGCACGGTGAGAGTGAGCGCAGATCAAAACATATTTTTCAGCGACGCGGTGGTTATATTCGGGTGTGGCGTCAACGACTGCACGGAGCGGAGCGATGGTTATTGTTTTGCGATCGTTGACAGCGTCTCGCAGTGACCAAAACAACAACACGAGCACGGTGATATCTTTTATTTATTATTTTATGTGTCATGTCGTTGTGATGGAGGGCTAATTCATTAGTGTTGGAGTTGTGATAAATGTGATGGTGAATGCATGTCTTTAATTTATTCTTAAGTTTGATTGCCTTTTGAATTAATTTCATTAGGATGTTTATTTAATTAATTGTATCTGCGTTTAAATTAATTATCATTTGGGCCCTGCACACATGCTTTGGTGCCCGTTCGTGTGATACCTAATAAGTAATCATGAACGAGAGTTCATCCGAGAATTTATTTATCCGGAATTCGATCAAGCGCGCGATCGAATTTTAAATAAATAAATAAATTAATTGAAAAATTAATATTTTGTGTGCACTCTCCTTCAAACTGGTATGAGTGATACTTAATAAGTAATCTCATGTGAGTGAACCCAACGTAGGTAGATACTTCGACTTTGTGAGAAACGGGTCATTGTATTTCACCAAGTGATTCAGCGCTATAAGGACGTGCAAATTATTTGTCAGGACAGAGAACGAAATGATAAATAATTTGTGTGAAAATTAGAATGTTTTCTAACATCAGAGAATGAGACCAGATGAAATTTTGATTAAATTTGGAATCGGTGATAATTGAATAAATAAATATTCAAATGTGGGAATTAAATAATTGACATTGCATGCACTTGAACGGACATCACGACTCTAACACTTCCATATCTGACAGTTTCTTTCATAGCTAAGTTCACTTCGATAGTTTTAGTTAATTTAACTAGTCATTTTTAAAATAGTCATTTATTTTTTAGAACTTAATTGTTAATCACACAATTAAAGCTCATTTTCCTGAACATTTTTCCAAAAGGATATTTCAAGTGTCTATTCACATTCTCTCTGTGGTTCGACCCTGCTCGCCACTTCTACAGTAGTTAGTAGGTAAATAAATATTGCAAATTTTCACGCGTTGCGACGCGCATGCCAAATTTCTAGCGCCGTTGCCGGGGAGAATAGTAGCATTAGGAGTTCCTTTAAAAGAGTAATTTAGGTCAAAAAATTAAAAAAAATTAAAAAAAAAAACCAAAAAAAAGTTTACTACTATGGGAATTTTTCATTGCAGGGATTTTCAAGACACCCATAAGTTCAAAATGAAATGGGACACACCACACAATTACAACCAGTATCCGCCCTATACAGCCCCGACTCAAGGTATGACATATAATGCTTCACCGCACATGAGCTATCCAGGTAATCCCGTTTATTTCAATGATCTTTATTCAAGTCCATGCTATGATCCATATGAGAACATTTCACCATGCTATGAAACATTTCCTTATACATCTGTTAATCATTTTCAAAGTCAATGCATTCCTGAAAATTTAGAACTTGACAATTCATGTCAAACAAATGATTCAATAATTGAACACATGTTGCATTGTGCTATCACTGAGACCAATCGGAGGTTTGAACTTCAAGATGAATGCAATGCAAAGTTGATTTCCTCAACAAAAGATCTAGAAAATCAATTGAATAATTTAGTAAATCAAATGAATCATATTTCCGAACTAGCTGCTTCATTACCCCTTGATGATCTAATTCAAAACAATTCTTTTGAGGAGATTGCAATAGAGGTTCCATTTGAACAACATCTATGTCCCGAGTCTGATAATGGGATTGATCTGCCTTCTTATCATACAATTGATGACTCCCCTCCATCACAAAATAATTCTTCCAATCTAATCACATTTCAAGAATATGAGAGCTTGGTCTTCCGCCCTATTGAACATAATGGTCCCTCAGAAAATGTGATTTCATGTGCTTCTGTGAATTCACAACCTAGTCATCCCAAAGTGAAAAAGGACACATTCAATGTATATCAAACTGCACCTTTTGAGGATGAAGAGGACATTGAACTAGGGCCATTCTTTACCATGATAGATTCAGAATTGAACCAAGAGACAGTGGATTGCCACACTCAAGAGGACATCACTTCAAATGACATTGAATCACCTCTTTCTGAAAATCCACGTGAGTCTGAAACTTTTTCTAAAATGGAGACATCTGAAACATTTCTGGAGTCGAAGAATCAATCAGCATTGGTGGAAGAGAACACTCATAATTTTCTAGAAACAATGGAAGAATGGGATTGCTTGGAGGATCCTGATTTTTTTGTGACACATGTGCCAACAGAGAAATATGATGAGGGCGGTATAGTAGAAAAATTTGAAAAAGATGTCATTCTTGACACAATGGAGTTATCTGCTCTAATGGATCTTGCGCCACTTGCTCCATACATTGAGGTTAAAAATACTTCACTTGAAATACCCACATATTATAACAATATTTTTGACCTTGGCACAATCAATGAAACCATCAAGCATGAATTGAGTTGGAAACTAGTGGATTTTCCTGTGCTAGTAGTTGGGTGTGAAAACGAATTGGGATACATCATCAACCTAGATACTGCATTCAAGAATGTGATGGATATAAGAGAACCACTAAAGGAGTCTAGTAATGGCACTTTTTCACCTGTGTATGTTCAAGGAGGTAATCTTCTTGATCTTTCCATTGACGGCCTTTTCCCAAAATTCAAAAATTCGAGGAGTCTTTCTTTAAGTGAGGTATATTCATTCCCTTGTGAGTTGGAATATTTTCATTTCATTCCACACATCCATTATTCTAACAAGATTCCGTTGAGATTTTGTGCAGCTTGCAGGATAAAATCATCTTCAACGAATGGATTCCGCGCTCCTACTGAAAAAGAAGCAGATGCATGGTTTACATTTCCGTTCGATCCTGGTGGAGTTTCAATAACGTCTGGCTGAAGATGAAGTAATCTTAGAGCTCAATGGGAGACAACCCATCATTTGTTTGTTTTCTTTTCACTGCATTTTATTTCATTTCATTTAGTTTTATTTTAAATAAAATGGCATTCATTTACAACAATCTATTTTCTCCCGACACAATAGTGGATTTAAATTCATCATAAATATTTTTATCATCCACATTATTTTTATTATGGTGTGACTTCTTTGATATGATGAGAGTATGTGCTGTCAATGTGTAGGTTTTACAGTTATACCATTTCTGGAGCTTCATCAGATACAAACAGCCTCTCCGCGTCAATCTGCACTTACACAGGGAAGTGTTTTATTTTTGTCATATTTTATGCTTCCAACAACACCATGTAAAAAAAAAATTTGAAAAAAAAACTAACATTATTTTCATTATTGAACCCACATAAAAGCCGTTGTATTTTTGTCACAACACAGTTAGGAACATAACACTTGTGTCCCTAGGCAGTTTGAACACCTGATTCTTGTTTGGAATTCTTTGATCCTTGATCTCATGACTTAGATGATTGTTGATATTATTTCATGCTTCAAAAATGTTTTTCAAAAACTTGTATTTTGTTTGAGACACTTATTTTCACTCATGCTCACCTGTGCTGTCCAGCATTATATTTCCACACCCGTGAGGACTCTGAGACATTTTACAATCATCTCTTATTTATCTTATCTCTTGAGGGAATCTCAACAATGTTTTGTCTTCTAGAACTTGCCATGTTTTTTCATCAAAGTGATAGGAATTTTTGAAAGTTGTAGTAAAATGATCGAGGCATCTGTTTGATATTTTATCCCCGTTGACCCACTGAGCCACCCAAACATTTTCTCCATCGTATAGCCCTTATAAGCCATGCATGATCATTTTAGGATGAGCCCAAGCCGATACCCTTCCCTACCAATTTATTGAATTTTTTCATGATAATTTTCAATCTAAGTGTGGGGGAGAGATTTACTCATGGAGAGAGTTCTTAGAGGGGCAGTGAGTCATTTGATGTACATAGAGTGACATTATCTCATCTTGATCATATGAGTTATTTTTCACAGTAGCCACATTCATTATAGATATTTTGATATAGGAATATAGAATCCTTTTGAGTTACAACAATGAGTACATTGGTGGTCATTACGCGGTAACCCTCGACTTTGGGGATACCTATTAAAGTGATGATCCATTACTCCAGGAACTAGAGAGTTTTCTATATGACCTCCCTTCATTGAGATGTTACAGCATATACGCTGCTTGTGTACCATTCTTTGTGATTATTGTCTGACACCTATTCCATGGGGTTTTTGAGTTGATACTCACCAGTTTTTCCTGACCATATTATGTGAGTGAGTTGTGTTTAAAAAAAAAAAGAAAAAAAAGAGAAAAACATTGGCTTATCATATGTTTGGGGAAAAGCAATGTTTTAAGTGTGGGGGAGAGAAAGTTTGAGGGAGACATTTGGATTGAATTATCATGCATTTATGTCAAGATTCAACCCTCCTTTTTACCAAAAAGATGTTAATTTTAAAACCCACCGTCCCACAGCTTCAGAAACATTTGAACCTCATGTAAAGTCCTTGAGATTGGTGCATTCTTTTGATTTCCACTAGTGGAGATGTGAAATTCATGGCAAGCCTATGGTAAGCATGCATGTGTATGAGAATTGAGAAAAACTTTGATCAAATTTTTTCTGAGAGATGAGAGTGATGGCGAGGTAGGTCACATGATACATGAGTGCACATACTTGTTTTGAAAATAATGCAAGTGAAAGAAAAATTGTTTTTGAAAATTGAAGTTTTAAATGAAGCAAGATATTTTATGAGGAAATATAATGAAAAATTTTGAACTTGTAACTTGGATGTTTTGATTTGTCTACGACCACTTGCGTTTTCTTTCTGATTGTTTTTCCCAGGAGTGAAAAAGTTTAAGTGTGGGGGATTTGATGTACATGGATTTTACATGTATTTTTATAATATTCTAACATAGTTTTAATTAATTAGTTTAACCAATTTTTATATTTTTAGTTTATTTTTTGTAGTTTTGTAGTGATTTAGATATTTTGATAATTTTTAGTTAACTTATATACTTATATTAGTAATTTAGTTATTCTATTAGTTATATTAATTTTATATATTATATTTAACACTATATTATTATTATTAGTTTCTATAATTTTAGTTTAGTTTATTTTATTAATTTTTATTAGTATGTATATTTTAATTTGTATTTTATTTTGTTTCATTATTTTGTTGCATTAATAAAATAATATTTGTTATTAATTTATTATTATATTTAATTACATGTGCGTTAATATATTATTATTTATTAATATCATTTTTTAACTTAATTAGATAATTAATTTATTTTTAATTTGAAATTAACATTTTTTATTTTATTTTTATTCCCCCTAACTACCCACACTTCCTCTCTCCAATCCCTTTCCCCTATTCCCATGCCCCTTGGACCTATTCCACCTCCCTCTCTCCAATCACCATTATTCCTCCACACCACACTCATTTTTTTTTTTTTAAAAACCCTCTCTCCCTTCTCTCACTCTCGGCCTCCCATCCCAATCCCGCCGCCCTCATCACCCTGCTCCCCTTATTTCCCCCCAGCATCCCACACTCCTCTTCCATTCTAGCACCCATGGACCCGCCGCCTTGGACCCCTGCTCTTTAAAATCCCATCCGCCATCCTCCCTTGATAGGCTCCCTACTCCCATTTCCCCCGCCAGCCCCCCTCATCTTCCCACGTACCCCTGCTTCCCCAACCCGCTGGACCCGTATCTCCCCTGCCTACCCATTTCCCCCATACCGGCCTCTCTCCTTCTCCCCAATCCCAACTACCCTTCTCGGCCACTTCAAGTGAAATAGGTACACCAAGCAGCCGTGAGCTCTCATCGACGTGCGTAGCGATTTTCTTGGCCTCCGGAGATTCACGTCACACGGAGAGAGCGAGCACAGATCAAAGCATATTTTTCAGCGACGCGGTGGTTTGATTCGGGTGCGGCGTCAGCGACTGCACGGAGCGGAGTGATGGTTATTGTTTTGCGATCATTGACGACGTCTCGCGGTGACCAAAACAACAGCACGAGCACGGTGATATCTTTTATTTATTATTTTATTTGTCGTGTTGTCGTGATGGCGGGCTAATTCATTAGTGTTGGAGTTGTGATAAATGTGATGGTGAATGCATGTCTTTAATTTATTCTTACGTTTGATTGCCTTTTGAATTAATTTCATTAGGATGTTTATTTAATTAATTGTATCTACGTTTAAATTAATTATCATTTGGGCCCTGCACACATGCTTTGGTGCCCATTCGTGTGATACCTAATAAGTAATCATGAACGGGAGTTCATCCGAGAATTTATTTATACGGAATTCGATCAAGCGCGAGATCGAATTTTGAATAAATAAATAAATTAATTGAAAAATTAATATTTTGTGTGCGCTCTCCTTCAAACTGGCATGAGTGATACTTAATAAGTAATCTCATGTGAGCGAACCCAACGTAGGTAGATACATCGACTTTGTGAGAAACGAGTCATTGTATTTCACCAAGTGATTCAGTGCTATAAGGACGCGCAAATTATTTGTCAGGACAGAGAACGAAATGATAAATAATTTGTGTGAAAATTAGAATGTTTTCTAACATCAGAGAACGAGACCAGATGACATTTTGATTAAATTTGGAATCGGTGATAATTGAATAAATAAATATTCAAATTTGGGAATTAAATAATTGACATTGCATGCACTTGAACGGACATCACGACTCTGACACTTCTATCTCTGACAGTTTCTTTCATAGCTAAGTTCACATAGATAGTTTTTGTTAATTTAACTAGTCATTTTTAAAATAGTCATTTAGTTTTTAGAACTTAGTTGTTAATCACACAATTAAAGCTCATTTTCCTGAACATTTTTCCAAAAGGATATTTCTAATGTCTATTCACATTCTCTCTGTGGTTCGACCCTGCTCACCACTTCTACAGTAGTTAGTAGGTAAATAAATATTGCAAATTTGCACGCGTTGCGACGCGCGTTCCAATTTATTAACACGTAACTCCAATATTTAACCGAATTGTGTTATTATGAATAAAATATTATTATAGGTTTTGGAAAAAATAAAATTAGTTTTCCTAGTGTTGCATAGTGGCAAACTAGGGACATCTCACTTAGGGAAATCATCATTTTTGTTCACTCTATTAATCTAAAATACCAATATTTTTTTTTATTTTTAATGAAAAAATGATCAATATTTTGTTTTTGTGGTTACATTATAAAAATTTTAAATGACAAGGAATATGGAAAATCTAATCTATACTAACATAAAAATATAAACATAAATATTTGTTAAGGAAATAAATTGGTTTTTGGGGTCGGTTTTCTGTTCAATAGTTAATCTCCTTTATTTTATTGATTTTAGTTTGATAATCTAAGAATGAAATATCCTGATATATTACTATTATTTTTATTTTTAAATAGTGTAGTCCCTGAGATTTTATGAAATCTTAATTTCATCCCCCACTTTAATCAAGGTTGATAACACACCTTGTCCGGAGGTGTTTTATCTTACAAGACTTGGCTCTAATAAAGTCATTTCATCCATTGACTCAGTCAAATCCATTATGTAAAGAGTTATCCAATTATGATAAGTAAATGAGTTCAAACAAAATAATTGAAAATAGATTGAGGAGCGTGTAATTTGGGGTAGTCACCACATTAGGTACATTCATCTCACCAATGAACTCAAAAATAACTTTTTTATTTTTAAACACTATTAAATGAAAAAGTGAGAACCCTTACAGTTAACCTGTTCAAACACTAAAATAGACTAAAAAAATATTGAATAAATGTTTTATCCAATTGGAATCAATATACCTAAACAATTTTTAATTATGAGAATTGAACTGAGTTTCAATATCATCCTTTAAGGTGTCTTCATAATGATACGCCATGTAGTCCCAAGATTGCATGTATTCCTAATTGTTTATCTTCTAAATTTTAAATCCACTAACCAATATGTGGTACTTTTTATCAATCCACTAACATTTCTCCTTAGTAGTGTCCAGTAGAAGAAAATTTACCAAAATATGGTCAAATGTAATAAAACAAAAAATGGAATTTTATAAAATTCAGTAACATCTTGACCTCCCCTTAGGCCAAGATTTGAGGACAACCACCATTTTTAGGGGTAAGAGATCACTTGGTGGAATGAAAAAAAAAGGGTAAATAAAATAAAAGCTAAAAAATAATATTAGTAAAAATAAAAATTATAATGGGTTTGAGAGAAGAAAAAGAAGAAAAGAAAAAAAAGATGGGAGAGAGACTGAGAAAGAGAAATAAAAATAAAATAGAAGAATAAAATAAAAGAAACAAAATTATAATAAATAATAAATTTATATAAAACATAAGTAATTTTAATGCAATAATAATTATTATTATAATTACTTTTATTGTTATTATAATTAAGAGAATATGAATAATCTTAGTAGAAGAAGAGAATAAGAAGATTGGTGCTCAAATAAAAATATTTTTAAAAACATTTGTTCACTAATTTAATAAAAGAAATATAAACATAATTTTAAATTAAAAATAAAAAAATGAAAAATAAAATAAAAATATAGAAGAAGAAAAAAGGTAAGGGGAGTAGTGTAGTGTCATCCTTAGTGATATCCATCCACATGTGTATATTTATGTCTTAGAAAGGGGGGATTTCATCCTTTTTTAGACAGTATGAGAGGCCCTTGGACTCCTTGAATTAGGTAGAAGCCACCCCAGATTTTGTGGGATCTTAAATTGTAAATGAAACCCATGATACATAAGGTGTTTCATCCAGATTCAAGGAGGATTAAGGACTCTCATAATGCCTACATACAGGAGGAAATACCTCTTTAAGAGGATATCTGTCATCACCTAAGGAGTGATCCCATCAAAGAGGTTGTCGCACTGCTCCCCTTCCCCTTCTTATTTTTCTTTTTTACAATTACTTTTCATTTTTTGAATTTTAAATTTTTATTTATAATGTTAATTTCATTTATTAAATTAGTTCATTCATTTTATTTAAAAACAATTTATTCTGACACCTATCTTATTCTACTCTTATTATTCATCAATTATTATTTTTATATTAATTATAATAATTATTATAATTATTTTTATAATTATTTTACCATTATTAATATTTTATATAATTTCATTATTTGTTCTAATTTATTTTTATTTCTTTTATTCAAATTTTTTATTTTTATTACTCTTTATCTCTCTTATCACAAATTATTTTTATTTTTTTTCTTTTGATTTTATTTCTCGTATCCATATTCTTAATTTTTTTTATTATCATTATTTTTTATTTCATCTCCTCATTACATTTGACCAAGTGATCTATTTCCCCTTAAAATTAGTGGCACCAAAATCCTACCACAAGGGTGGTCATTGTGTTCTTGAATTTTTCTTAATGTTTATTTTATATTTTTATTAGATTTGAGTTGTATGCTTTGGTGAAATTAATATCCCAAATGTGGTGACTACCTCCAATGACATGAAACTCAATATATTTCTATTTTTTTATTCACATTTTCCAATATTAATTGGATAACTCTTTACATTATGATGTTGAGTGAGTCAATGAATGCAAAAAATTCGATAGAGCCTGGTCCTGCAAGATGGCACACCCCTGAAAAAGGTGTTTTTATCAAAACTGATTAAAGGAGGAGGTGTAATAACTATTCATTTGTAATTTAAAGATTACATAATTTATAAATAAAAATAGTAGTAATTATTCATGAAATTTTATGTTTTTCTTATCAAACTAAAATAAAAAACAATGCAGAATAACGATTAAACCCAAAACTAAACCCAAAATCCTAGTTCTTTCCCAACTCATTCTGTTTAGATTTTGATGTTAGTATAAATTATAATATGCATATTTCATGTTATTTAAAATAAATAAGATGAATTTAAAAACAAAAAAAGATTTAAATTTTTTTTTCATTAAATAATCACACAAACAACAAAATAGATTAAGTTATTTAGATTAAGTGAGTATCCAAAACTGAGAATCTCGTCAAGTGGGATGACCATGGTCAGACACTATGAAACACTAGAAAAAATAATTTTATTTTATGATCCCTATGATAGTTGTTCATTCAAAACTAGCACTATTGTTGGGGATGAGCTCCCACATGACACTACACTCATAACTATAGATCGTGATACACACCACACATGTAAGCTTCATCCCACATGTAGTCACAGTAAGGTTCACTAACTATAACACACTCATGTATGAGATTTGATCCTTAGTTCCATGTTGGCTCTTGCAGATCCACTTGGTATGGAATGGATATAATCCCCCTATGTACTGGATAAATAAAGATTTGTTTGGGTCTATAGTCTAGCTTGGGTCCAATCAGGATTTTGCATAAAATCCAAAAAATGAGTTAGAATGCAAATTGGGATATTCCAATAAATTTTCTGAATTTATAATTCATAAACCATTTACCCATTTAAATCATATTTACTTTAAACAATTCAAATTACACAGTATTTATTAAAAAATTGAAAATAATTACTTAAGTAATAGATAAATAAATTAAAATCATTGAAATTTGATAAAAATATGTGACGAATTTGTGTATGTCATATCCTATAAAATATTACTATTTAAATGTGACCATGATAATATAGCCTTAAAATTGGAATATATGAATAATAATAAACAAATTATAAAAAATGTATATATGGAATTTATTAAATGAGAATTTATTTATTAAGTATTAGGAAATTATTACTCAATTTTTAGTGATGTCATTTTATGCTATAAAATGACATTTTCTTCAAAAAGTGTTTTATTGAATTTTTTCCACACAAATTATAATTAATTTACACCATTTTTAGGAATTTTATTTGAGGAAATTAAGCTAATTTTTTTAATTAGCTCTTCATTTTTTATCTTAGTGTAAATTTTAGGGATTTTTTTAAAGGACAATTCTAATGAAAATTGTTAAAATATGTATTTTTATAAAAATGACATTTATTTTTATTAAATAATGTAAATTTAAAGTCCAATTTTTCTTAATTTATCTAAAATTAACATAATTTAAATATAAATTTAAATTAATTAATTAATTATATAATAATCATATTTATATATGATTTTCGTATAAATTCATTTCTAGGGATAAAATGTTTTTTCTAAAAACTATTTGTTATTGTGTTTTATGTTTTTATATTAAATTAATTTATTATACTTAAAGTAATTGAATTTGATAAAATATAAAACATATTTGGAATATTCATGTCCAATTTTATTATATAAAAATACCTTTTTTTTCAAAATGAATAGTTACCATGGTAAATATTTGTCACCTTAGTAAGTGTAAATCTTTAAATTAATGTTAAAAATAACGTGTAAAGGATTCCGAAATTTATTTAGAACCAAAATAATTTTTTTTAGATTATATCTACCATACTCATCCAATATTCAAATATATGGTATGTTCGACCGATTTTATTTTGATAATGACCATAATATTATTTTCTATGGAGAATGAAACAATACCACTCTCTTTTTTTGAATATCTCTAATATACATTCATAGCAATAAAAATAACTCTTGTTCAGTTATAAATGGGTATTTGAAATATTACTGAAATTTTTTACCACATAAATTTATATTTAATTTTTAGTGAAGGTATATTTACCTCAAATTCATACTCAACACTGATGAAATGCATTTTTATGTAACAGTAAATCAATTAGATGATTCTAAAAAATATTAAAAGTAATACAATTTGAATTAATATCTAAGTTCCAATAATTTTTTTATAAATATAAGAAATTAGTGATGTCATAAATTTTTATATTATAATTTCATTACTATAAGGATTTCATTAAATTCAGATTATGTTAATACTCCTGAAAATGACTTTAGATGTATTTTTTGTTAAATAAAATTTAATTAAATGATTTAAAAAATAAAAACATTATATTTTGAAAATTGATTAGTATATGGTCGATTATATCAACCAAAATCCCATTAGGAGTCACTTACCCTTTCTTTGTAACTTTACCGACCCTTATCTTTATAATAATTAAAAGGGTTAAGGGGGTGTTAAAATTTATATATAAGGATGAAAACAAAATCGAAACATGTAAAACATTTCTTTTATGAGAATATATAGTCTCAAAATAATTATATATTCTATCTATATAAATTTGTTTCCAATTTACCATGAAAATTAATTTATAATAATTATTTTTCCAAGGGTGCCTCTCCTTTCACTTATAAAAGTGCCATTCATAGAGTCACTTCCTCAAAACTATTAAGTAATCTATTTTAAAATGTTAATAAAAAAATAACTCCCCGATATCCATGTCACGACCCCCTCCCCACAAAGTGTACCCCTCCTGGGCTGGCAATGTGAGATGGGAGATAATGACCCCTGTGTCCCACCTCCAGTAGGCCCCGGGTTGGCGACCAACACTTAGGGTATAGTAAACACACAAATGGAAGGCGTTGCCCTCTAAGAGAACACATGTGGAATAGAGAGATAAGAAAAGCACCAACAAACTACAACTCAGGTAGCAATATATAAGAAATTCCATGTACAAATATGTAATGTCATGAAAACTACTACAACTGAAAGGGGAAAAACAAAAAATACCCAAAAGAATATAAAAACAGCTCCAACGACAATCCCGAACAGATCCTGCAACCCCAAGCTAGTAGAAACCAGCTGGATCTCCAACCTGCTCCATGTAACCTGAAAAAAAAAGTTTATATAAACATATGGTGAGTATAACAGTATACTCAGTAGGATCCTCCCCAAAGCCTCTCGCGTAAAAGTAAAGAATGCATGTTAAAGAATAGTGAAAAATAAGTGAAACTAACTCGTCACCTAAACAGGTATAATATGTTCCCAGCCTCACCATGGATACTCCTACCAAGTAACGCATACAAGAGTATATTATATAACAAAGAATATCAAGGGTACCCCCAACTAATTCCCCAATGTTTTTCCACTTTTCCCGAACATCGCACGTCCAACACATCTCTCTCCAAAAAGGATTTCCTGTAGACATTTGGGCATAGAAATACAATACTCACCCCATGCAACAAAACAACCACGTCCATGTAAGAAAGTAACAAGGTTGTTTCTGTGAACGACCACTGCTTGTATAACATGTATCATATGTTGGGTATTATACCTCAAGCCATTACAACCCATATACCGAGTAAGGAACCTTAAGCCATCACAAATAGTACACGTTAACCCTATAGTAGTCCATAAGAAACTCTATCCAGAATTTATGTGTGTGAATAACCACAAGCCATTACAGCCTTCTACACACATATATGGGGAAAACTATCCACTATGCCTACCAGCACATGTATCTACCAAGAGAAGAGAGTGGTGGAAAAGGGGGTAGTCACCCATCCACCCTCCCACAAGAATGTTCGGGAAAACACCCAACGAGGCTTAGAATCCCCAGGGTGTCAGTGGCCCTAACTGACAGGGTGGAGTATCGTAAAGGAAAAAAAAGTATAGAATGTACTATATCTCACAACCACACTATGGGAATAACCCAGTATTAGACTCTACTACAGCTAACATCTCTTGGGATACTAACTTCTACTTCTAGGACTAGGTATCCTATAAGCACACAACAATTTACAGAGCTTTATTACATTACTTCATTCCCTTTTTTTCATTTTCACATTACATTATTTATTTACTTAAACATTAATTAACAATCAATAAATCCACTTTATATTTCATTTTCATCACACCCATAGTCCACTGTCCCTTTAAATTGTAACCTTCTCATTGCATCCCAACAATATCTAACCCCCTAGGTTAACATCATTTATTAACAACATTATTACTTTCCCATGTTCCTAGGCATTCTAGAAAAATATTCATTACTACTAAACACAAGGGGGTTCAACACGGTGAGTAGATAAACTACCCGTCAATTCATTGCGACCTATAAAAAGAGCATAGACCCATCCTTCCATGAGAAGATAAACATGGAAGTCATGTGGCATACCCCGTGAATCTTCGCCCCTTTCGGAATAAGGTTAAGAAAGATCAGCTGCCTTGAGCAGTGGAGAATGTAAAGAAGATAAAAAACCCACAAGAATCAGTAAGAATCCAAACATTCACATCTAACCAATTTCCTCATTTCGGGTGTCCTCCCAGACACCGATATGCCATAAATGATGCATATTTCCACTCTAGATGTCAATTGCTGCCATAACCAGTAGGCCTCCCCACCACCACATATCACAATATTCATCCAGGCTCACATCAGAAAACAAGCAGCAGGAAAAAAACCATCATATCAATTGGGCTCTTGGCCCTTAAACAATCAAGAGGGTAACTCAGAACCCTACAAGGAATTATCTTTTATCGAACAACATGTTCTTTATTCCATCTTAGATTAACTAATTTTTTTAGTAGGTTCCAAATTCAGAAAACCTAACCAGGATGCTATCACAAATAATAAATCATGCTTACTATATTAATTTAATTAATATCTAATTACAAATGAAGAACCATATTTATTTAAATGAATCTTTATATTTAACCAAAAAATTATCAATTCATTCTAGATTTACATTTTTTACCAATTTCTATCAAGAATGAAAGGCTAAACAAAGAAAGCATAGATTTCACACAATCTAGCAAAACAAGAGGCACTAACATACGATCGATATCAATTTATTTATCCATTTCAAATATTTATTAGGAAAATTCCGTTGTGATCTAGTGGGATAAAACATCCAAACTATACAGCTGCACATAAAAGAAAATAGGAGCAATGAATCCCCTACCTCAAAAGGTTCTTGACGTTTGTTATATAAGAACGACCCACATAACAGGTTACGATCTCCGGCCCTCGTGACTACTATATCCACCCGAGGATGCAGAGACACCACCACACTCATCAACACCAAAGAAAATCCCATTAGGAACATGGATACAACATTCCATAAAAAGGGAAAGAGGAAACAGACAGAGATGAAACCAAAATAATAACAATAGATTGTACCTTATATTGAAGATTGATTGATACTACTTTGTTGCATCAAAATAGAGGGGAATCAATCCTAGGAGGAATGTTTGATTATGTAACTAATATGGGAAGGAATGAATGCTCAGAGCATCTCATAGTCGAGAACAAGTATGAGTAACTAGAGAGGAAGATATATCATCCCTTTAGATAATTTAACAGAGTTGTGGTTTAAGATACACTACATTTTCCATTAAAAGTGGATCGCATTAAACCCTGTGGTTTGACCATGTAAAAACATCCCGATCCTTAGGAAAAATTAATATAGGAGTTATGACCTTTGAATCAGCCTTAAATTACTTAAAACAATTCTTTAAATGCATTTTACATCAATGAAAACATTAAAGGGGCGAAACTATAGGAAGCTGGAAACACAGTTCATGAACTCGAAATTTGGAAAAGGAAAAACATTATTTATGAACCTCACCATTGGAACCTCACCATTCTGGAGACACTGTTCATGGACTCAAAATTTGGAAATGGAAAGAGGTCACCATTGGAACCTCACCGTTTTGAAAACATAGTTCATGAACTCAAAATTTGGAAAAGGAAAGAGGACATCATTAGAAACTCACTGTTCTAGAAACACAATTCATGAACTCCAAATTTGGGAAAGGAAAGAGTTCACTATTGGAACCTCACAATTGCAACCTCATCATTAGAACCTCACCATTGAACAATTCACATAAGGCTACCGTTGACACTATTTACTTCAGATCACTATTGTACTATTCACCTGAGGCTACCGATGGAACTGTTAACCTAAAGCTACTGATAAAACTATTCTCAAAATGACACCATGGCACTGTTCACCTAAGGTTACCATTGACACTGTTCACATAAGGTCATAGTTTCACGGATCACATAAGGCTACCAATGACACAGTTCACAAAAGTTCACCGTTGCACTGTCCACATAAGGCTACCAATGACACTATTCACATAAGGTCACCATATCACTATTCAAATAAGGTTTCCGATGACACTGTTCACTTAAGGAAACTGTTGCATTGATCACATAAGGCTACCAATGAAACTATTCACATAAGGTCATCGTTGCACTGTTCATAGAAGGCTACCGATGAAAATATTTAGATAAGGTCACCATTGCACTGTTCACAGACACCTTACCAAGGTAACTATTTACAGCAGTCCCACTGATGGAACTTTTCACAACTATCTCATCGATGAAACTGTTCACACCGGTCTCACTGATTAAACTGTTCACACTGGTCTCACCGATGGAACTGTTCACACTGGTCTCACCGATGGAACTGTTCACATCTGTCTCACATATCAAACTGCTCACATCAGTCTCACCGATGGAACTGTTCACATCATTCTCACCGATGGAACTGTTCACATCGGTCTCACCGATGGAATAGTTCACATCTATCTCCCCAATGGAACTGTTCACATTGGTCTCACCTATGGAACTATTCACAAAATTGGAAAATTGGAAAAGTGATGGGGATAAGTCACCTTGAACTCCCAGAACACTTTATACAGAAAATGTTCACAATGTAATAGACCATAGAGTTCCGGTCCATTACATTAGATAACTCTCAAAACATTCTTGTACTCAAGAATTCAAAACCAGACAAAAAGGGAACATAAAAGAAGTATCAACAACCACACATCGAGATACCTCACAAAAGAGAGTAATCCACAAGAAGCAACCGAAGAAATCCATCTCATAATGATGAAAGGTCTATAACCACAAACCAAAAGTTGTTACATGAAAAGTGTAAAACATCAAACAACTCTGGGTACTGAGTAAGGAATATTCGGACCTCTGACA
Organism: Viscum album; assembly: GCA_963277665.1. Lineage (NCBI taxonomy): Eukaryota > Viridiplantae > Streptophyta > Magnoliopsida > Santalales > Viscaceae > Viscum > Viscum album. The sequence goes on along the minus strand of OY728129.1, from coordinate 1,417,809,758 downwards.
TTGTCTTGGGGGTTTCCCCAGACATAACTACTTCTGTCTTCGATAGATCCACAACTAGTCCCTACTTGTACATAATGTGCCCTAGGAAACAGACTTCTCAAGCCCAGAACTCACAATTTGACAACTTCCCAAATAGATGATGCTGATGAAGAACTCCCAAATCAGCGTGTATATGCCCTACATACTCCTCCCATAAATAGAGTACAAAAGGTTGTCGTCGATGAAAACCACCATGAACTTGCCCAAGAAGTCACAGAACACAATGTTCATCAATTCCATGAACACATCTGGAGCATTTTTCATGCTGAACACCATTAAAACGAATTTATAATTCCCATAACGACAATGGAAGCAGTCTTTGAGATATCCTCATCCTTCACACACATATGATGATATCTTGATCATAATTCGATCTTTGAGAACCAACTAGAACCCTTCAGTTGATTAAATAAATCATTAATTTGCAGAATATGATAGAGATTCTTGAATGTCACTTTGTTTAAGCAACAATAATCAACACACAACCACTAATTTCTATCATCCTTCTTCAAGAACCAATCTAGTGCACCCCATGGTGAAACACTCAGCTAAACAAAAAATGCAATGTATCTAACCATCAAGCTATATACGTAGCTCTTGTAACTCAAAAGGGCCATCCTATATAGAGACATAGAGATAAGAGATGCTCCATGTTCTAGCTTGATCCCAAACTCGATCTCTCATCGAGGGGGTATTTCTAGAACCCTTTCTGGAAAGGCATCAGGGTACTCTTCAATGACCCTAGGAAATGCCAAATGATGAACCTTTGAATAAATCAGCATTATCTCAGCCATCATGGATGATAAGGATAGAAATCACCTCTGACTCATCTGAGGGTCTTGCTCACCAACGAACACCACTGGATCCCCATCCGCATTGAAGAACAGAACCTAACTCTTGAAGCAATCCAATATAGCCTTCACCTAATATGAAAAATCCATGCCGAGGATGGAATCATATGGTTGTATTCGTAAAAATAGTAAATCTCACCAAGAGAGATTCTACCCCAACACTATCTCACAGTCTCTACATACTTAAAACAAGTCTTCTCGACCACCAACTGACATAGTCAATGCCAGGGGAACATGAATCCTCTCTACCTCAAGTCCCAAATAATTAACAAGGGTAGGTGATATGAGGAAGTGTGTCACTCCTGAATCAAGAAAGGCATACAACATTTTAGAAAATAAGAAAAGGGTACCTCAAATGATGTTTGGATTGCCTGGTGCTAATAATGATAAAGCATGAGGTTTTCCATGACCTCCTCCACAGCCTCTCTGAACCTAATGTCAACCACCACCATGGCCACACACTACTCTATGAGGACATAGATCATTATGGGGCTATCCTCTAACTGCCTCATCTACCCTCTATTGATCTAAAGCTAGTGCAACCCGCTGCTACTGCATCGGCTAGAACTGACTCAAAGGAAGAACCTAGATCGGAGCACCTGGTGCACGATGGATGCTCTGAAAGGTTGGTCACTCTCAATTATAATGACCTAGACCACCTAAAAACAAGTTCTTGATCCCATCACCTAGGCCTGAGAGATGCTTCCCCCAAAGAAACGAGATGTTGAGAGATGGGACCTACCCTCGGCAGAATGAAAACTCTTCTTCCATGAAAACCAGGAACCCCGGACCACAACTCTTCTTCATGAGGAATCTTGATGACTACCCTCTCATGATGATCCTATTATGGCCAATGTCCTCTCGACAACCTCTACCCTTGCCAGAACCTCAAGATATGTCTTCAGCATAAATGGGGTGACCTGGCGCTGGATCTCTAGATGCAATGCCTCCTCAAAATACCTCACCCTGGCCTCCTTATCTAGAAGAGGTCCAAATAATATCATAAAATATTCATAAAATGGATTCCAAAATCTCTCACACTGGAACTCCCTTGTCGAAGGGTAAGAAGATCCTAGAGAGTGGATGCCTTTGTGGTCAAGGAAAGAAAATTTACTCTAAACTTTTCTTGGAACTCCTCCCATGAGATCACTGATTTCTCACGATCCTTTTGGAACAAGAACCACCACTGCCTCGCAGATCCATTTTACATCATCACAAAAAATGAAACCTAGTTCTCCTTTCGAGCACGGATCGAATTGAAGCCTATCTCGACCTCCTCCAATCAGTATTATATGATTGTATCTGAAACAGATCCATCATACTTCTACACACTCTGGTGCTCGAACTCTCAGAGTGTCCTCCTCCAAGCGTCGTCGTCATCATCCTCTTCTCGACAACGATCTTCTAATAGAGCCTACTAGATATCTTTTATGTTATCGAGATGAGGAATTCGACCTGGAGACACACCTGCAAAATATCAAATACATAGAGCTCCTAAACATGAAATATGGAAGGCTCAGAATTAATTAGTTAATTTTTTTCTTTTATTCATTTTAGGATGACCTATCCCAAGGTCTACACATTCAAACACTGGCACAATGAAGAATGATTCATGATCATTTCATAGGTCTCTACCCAGCAACTAGTATCACCTTGTTTAGTATCCATTATAAACATAAAGGTTTGTACATCAGATCATAGGGGGCCATAAATTCCTATGTCCTAACTGGTCTACAATGTTTAAATCACTTTCTAAACATGAATGACATTTTTCCCTACCAACCCATGGAACCCCACCATTCCTAACTACAAACTACATCCTATCTCTCAACCAGACCTCTAAAACCACTCTGTCATGACCCCTCCCTACAAAGTGTTCTCCTCCTTGGCCGAAAATGTGACAAGGGATATAATGAACCCCAAGTCCTGCCTCCAGTAGGCCCTAAGTTGGCGACTAGAACCAAGGGTTTAGTAAACACACAAATGGGAGGTATTACCCTCTAAGGGAACACATGCGGAAGAGATAAATAATATGGGCACCAACCAACTCCGACTTAGGAAGAAATATATAAGAAATCCCAAGTACAAATATGTAATGTCATGAAAACTACTACAAATTAAAGGTAAAAAAAATTAAAATTCCCAATAGAAAGTAAAAACAACAACAATGACTAGCCTCAACAGTTCCTACAACCCCAAGCTAGTAGAAACCAGCTTGATCTCCAACCTACTCCAAGTGACTTGACAAATAGTATATATTTACATAGGGTGAATATAGCAGTATACATTGCAGGATCCTCCCCAAATCCTCTCATGAAATTGTAATGAAAGCTTTCTAAAGTAAAGTGAACAACAAGTGAAACTAACTTGTCACCTAAACAGGTATACTATGTTCCAAGCCTCACCATGGATACACTCACCAAGTGATGCATACATGAGTATATAATATAATAAGGAATATCAAGGTTACCCTGATACTAATTCCCCACTTGTTTTCCAATTTTCCCCTACATCGCATGTCTTAAGCATCTCTCTCCAAAAAGGCTTTCCTGAAGACACTTGGGCATCACCCCACAACATGAACTTCATGCAACAAAAATACCACATCCATGTATGAAATTAACTTGGTAGTTACTAGGAGCCACCAGAACATATATAACGTGTATCAAACGTCTGGTATTATACCTCAAGCCATTATAACCCATACACCGAGTATGGATCCTCAAGCCATCACAACCTATACACATTACACTTATAGGTTTCCATAGGATACTATATCCCAAATATATGTGTGTGAATAACCACAATCCATTACAACCCTATAAAAACATATTTGGTGAAAACTAACCACTGTGCCTAATGGAACAAGTATCAACCATGAAAATAGAGCAGGTTCAAAGGGGGTAGTCATCCATCCACCCTCCCACCAGAATGTTAGGGACGACACACCTCCAGGGCTCAGAATCCCTGGGGTGTCAGTTTCCCTAACTAACAGGGTATAGTAGCGTAAATAAACACAAAAAATACAAAATTTACTATATCTCACAACCACACTATGGGAATAACCTAGATTTAGACTCAACTGCATCTAACATCTCTCAGACTCCCAGCTGACACTTCTAATAAAAGGTATCCTATAAGCACACAACCATTTACATAGATTTATTACATTACTTCATTCCCTTTATTCAAATTTCACGTTACGTTATTTATTTATTTAAAAATTAATTAACCATCAATAATTCCACATTAAATTTCATTAGCATGACACCCAAAGCCCACAGTACCTTTAAACTGTAACCTTATCATTGTGTCCCAGAAAGCTCCAACCCCTTAGGTATACATCATTTATTAAATCATTTTTTAACAACATTATTACTTTCCCATATTCCCTGGAATTCTAGAAATAACATTCTAAGATACTAAACACAAGGGGGATCAATACGGTGAGTAGAGGAACTACCCATCAAGTCTTTTCCACCTAGAGAAAGAGCATAGACCCATCCCCCTTGAAGAGCTAAACACGGAAATCATGTGGCATACCCCACACATCTTCACCCCTTTCGAAAGAAGGGTAAAAAAGGCCAGCTGCCTTGAGCGGTGGGGAAAGTAAAGTAGACAAACTGCCAATATGAATCCTAAAGGACCCAAACATTCAAATCCAACCCATTTCATCAACCTTGGTGTCCTCCTCGACACCTATATACATAAACTGATGAATCTCACTACTCTTGGAGTCAAATTCTATCACAACCAGTAGGCCTCCCTACCGCCACATATCACAACATCCATCCAGGCTAACATAAGAACACAACTAGTAATAAAAAACAATCATATCAATTGGGATCCTGGCCCTTAAACAATCAAGAGAGTAACTCAAAACCCTATAAGGAATTATCTTTTATCAAGAAACTATTTCTTTAATCCATATGGGATTAAATAATTTATTATTCATAGGTTGAAAATTTGGAAAACCTAACTAGAAATCTATCAAAAATAATTAAACATGCTTACTGCACCAATTTGATTAACATAAAATTACAACAAGAAGAACCAAATTCATTTACATGCCTCTTTATATATATCCATACAATTATCAATTAATTATGGGTTTACGTTCATTACCAATTTCAATAGTGAATGAAAGTATAAGCAAAGGATGCATAGATATCACACTATATAGCAAAACAAGAGGTAATAACATACGATCGTTATCTATTTATCAGTCAGGTTCAAATATTTATTTGGTCAATTATAATGTGATCCAGTGGGATAAAACATGCTAAATATATGGTTGCATTTAAGAGAAAAGAGAAAAAACAAATCCCCTACCTCATTCTGTTATTGGCATTCTTTATATGAGAATGAGCAACACAACATGTTACGATCTCCTCCCCTTGTGACAGCTTTATCCAACCTAGAATGTAGAGACACCACCACACCGGTCAACACCAATGAAAATCCCATTAGTTACATGGAGATATCATTCCATAAAATGGGCAAGGGGAAATTGTGGGTGATGAATCCAAAATAATAACGATAGATTATACCTTATATCGAAGATTGATCGATGCATCTTGGTTGCATCAAAATGGAGGGGAATAAATCCAAGGAGGAAATTTTGATTCTGAAACTCCTATGGGATGGAATGAAAGTCCTGAGCATCACATAGCCAAGAACAAGGAGGAAGAACTAGGGAGGTAGATATATCATCCCTTCAGAACATTTAATGGAGTAGTGGTTTAAGATATGTTGGATTTTCAATGAAAAGAATATCACATTAAACCATGTGGTTTGACCAAGTAAAAACATCCCAAGCCTTAGGAGAAATTAATATAAGAGTTATGACCATTAAATCGGCCTTATAGTCCTAAAAAATAGGCTTTAAATTCATATTACATCAAAAGAAACATTAAAGGGGCGAAACTACAGGAAGCTAGAAACACTGTTCACGAACATGAAATTTGGAAAAGGAAAAACAAGGTTCATGAACCTCACCGTTGAAACCTCACCATTATGGAAACACTGTTCATGGGCTCAAAATCTGGAAAAGGAAAGAGGTAACCGTTGGAACCTCACTGTTCTGGAAATAGTAATCATGAACTCAAAATTTGGCAAAGGAAAGAGGTCACTGTTGGAACCTCACCGTTCTGGAAACACTGTTCATGAACTCAAATTTTGACAAAGGAAAGAGGTCACCGTTGGAACCTCACCATTCTAGAAACACTATTCATGAACTCAAAATTTGGAAAAGGAAAGTGGTCACCATTGGAACCTCACCGTTGCACTGTTCACATAAGGATACCGATGACACAGTTCACATAAGGTCACCATTGCACTATTCAATTAAGGCTTCTGATGGCACTGTTCCCCTAAGGCTACCGATTACATTGTTCACATAAAGTCACCGTAGGACCATGCAACTAAGGTTACTGATGACACTGTTCACATAAGGTTACCGTTTTAGTGTTCACATATGGATACCAATGAAACTGTTCATATAAGGTCAATGTTTCACTGTTCACATAAGGCTACCAATGAAACTGTTCACATAAGATCACGATACCATTATTTACATAAGTCTCTTTGATGGAACTGTTCACATCAGTCTCATCGATGGAACTCTTCACAAAATTGAAAAATTCGAAAAGTGTTAGGGATAAGTCACCATGACCTCCCTAAACACCTCAAACGCCAGATTTTCACAAAGGAATTGACCATAGAGGTTCAGGCCATTACAATCCATCCTAGTGTCCTGTTGGTCATTGTCTTACCAAAATAAAAAACCTCGAGGGATTAAGGTGTGAGCCAAAGATGTTATCTGAGCATAAGGTGTACGTCACAACCAACCTATTTCATGTTCATTACTTTTTTTAACCTATTCATATCTTATTTAACATGATGAAATAATAATATAGTTATCTTAAATATACATAATTTTTATTATGAATATATTACCATTTTTTGCATCCTTTTACATGTTATGGGAAATGAAAGCAACACACATGCGTACGTGCAAATTTCCTCCCCATGAAGCGCAATGTTTCAATTTTCCACACCACATCACATGGATGATTATTATGATGGATTTAACTAATATATATAATAATTATCAAATAATTATAATTAATTAATGATAATATATCATCTATTATCTTATGTTTCATCTACTAAATAATTACAATATCATTTTTACTTATGCATGGATTGTCACATCTACGAAGCGATATGATTCATTTATTCATGTATGAATTTAATGGATGGTAATAACACTTTAATTAATTTTTAAAATTGATTATTATTTCACAAATTATATTATTTAGATGATGGAACAATATTTATTTTACTATATTCATAATTTTTAATCCATTTTTGACATATAACACACATTTTTGAAAAACACATGATGTGAATTTAATCGATTAAGTAATTATATTTAACAAGGATATAAGTAAAAAAATGAAAAATAAACATGATTTTTTTTATTCAGAAATTTTATAAGTAATATATATTTATTATTAAGGAATATAAAAAACTTATTTGAAACATTGGACTCAATTTAACAAATAATTCACCATAAAACCATGTTTCAAAAGTTTTAATGATTCAGTTTATAAATATTTTTCCTCAATATCTCTATTAATAAAATAATTTTATTGATTTATTGATATATATATATATATATATTATAATTATAAAATAAAATTTATTCCTAAATTTATTTCCTTTTAATTATTTCCAAAAGGAATCTTCTTATGTATTTTATGTGGGATTTTTTCTTTATTTATGAAAGGAAAAAAGGAGTATTCTATTTTAATAGAAATGAAATTGAAAAATTTTATGCACAATACCAACTTAATTTTATGTATTAAATTATTTATTATATTTTATTATTAATTAAAATAAAAATTCTCCATCCATTATTTTGGGTATTTTTGCTTTGAAAATTAGGTCTTAAAGGAAATGGATATATCAATAAAATAAAACGATTTTTTATATTGGATAAAAAGTATATTTTTTGTTTTTGATGATGGAAATGAATGATTTAATTTGATTCATGTATGTTATAGACTTTGGAAATTGTTTATGATGAGTAGTGGGATCGATATGGATCCTTAATGAATTGGATAGTGATTATGTTCTCTATATAATAATATTAGAATTAACTGAGTTAGTTATTCCTTTTATCAGGATTATTTTAAGGATTCTATATATATGATGTCCCAAGGAACCTATATGACTTTCCTATGCTTGAAAATTAGTTTTCATAGAAATATTTTTATTTCAGAAGGATATATAATGAAATTTTATTTTGAGGAATTATTATTACATTTAACAGTAAAAAAGTATGTTTTTAGAAAATAATTTCATGGTTTCTCTAGTTTTTATAAACAAACCATCATTATTATGGAATTGTATTTTTGTTTTATTACAACGTGTTTTAGGAAAATCTCTGGGTGGTAAATTTCATTTCATATGTAAGTAAATTATTATTTGAGAATAATGTTTATCATATTTAAGGAAAACTATCATAAATGATCTCTTGGTTTTGAAATGGAATAATGATTTTATTTTAATAAAATTTTATGTACCTTATTGAGTTTTTTTGTGAAAATATAGAATTTTCAAATGTTTTAGTGGGGTTTATGTACGAGTCAGAACAAAAATGAATTCATGTTAAAAATCAATAATATTTTTCAGGAAGCAAAAACATGTTTAATTTTAAAAGTACAATGTGGTAGGAGAAATATAGATTGGTCTGAGGTGTCCACTTGAGAATTTATTAGACCATAATATATGATTTATGACCCAGTTATATAAAAATTTAATACATAAAGATCCTCAATGTTTATAAAAATTAATTTGTGACTTAAAAATTGATATTCTATTATGTTTTAAGGTTGGGTCCTTATAGTAGGTATCAGAGGAAGGGTTTCGATAAATTTATAGGTTAGGACGTTATATAAGTATTAGTTTAAAGCACTATATAAGCAAAAATGTTAGTATATTATGTATAATTATAATTAATTTGTATAAATAGAAATATTTTAATAAATTATGACATGGTTGAGGATGTCTTAGTATTTATCCCCCTCGAAATATTGTTTATTATTATTTCGATATATATATATATATATATATATTCACACTAACCAAATTTTATACAGTAACAGATTGAAACCATCATGAAAAAAATTAAAAATGTATTTGAATGAAGATTTGGTGGTTTTCTAAATGAGAAACTGAATTAATTGGGAAATGTAGTGATAAATATTGTTGGTATTCTTAACTTGTAAATATAAGTTATGATTAACGACTTGAACCTAGTTGAGTTTTATAATGCACGAAAAAAGAGAAAATGGTGTTCCATGGATGGTTAAGTGATAAAGATAATGATGTTAAAAACATTCAATGACCTATTTGAAATGAATGTCAAAATAATAACCAAGAAAAATATCTCAAAATAATGGGAAAATTTTATTTTAAAGAATAGAATAAAGTAAAAAACTACCATGGAAAAGGGAAGAGTTCAATTTAAACTATAAAGGGGAATAATGTTATTCACAAGGAATCAATTGAATTTTTTTAATGTCTGGAGTATTTGAATTATGAAAATTTTTGTTCTAGGGGGAAGCAAAAAGAATTGGTTCAATAAGACCAAATATATAATGGTTTAGTAATATATAAACCCATATTAATATATCCTTAATAAGCTATAAATGACATATAAAATATTTGGATTATATTTTTGAATATTTTTTGATATTGATGAATATTATGTAATTATTTATAAATTTTACTGTAGGTTTTATGTATAAATATTTATGAAGGAAATGATTGGATAATATTTTATGAAAAAAATTATATTATTTAATGTTTCTGCATATTGGGTTTCTGAATTATGTTGTAGTGGTATTTTATTTAAGGGTTGTTAAATTTTAAGATGATAAAAAGTTTATATGAATTAGTAAATTTTATTGATTTTATGTGATGAAATTACTTTTGGAGTTATTTATTGAGTTTTCATAAATTTATGAGGTATATGTAACCCTTATTTTTTTCTAATGTTTTAATAAAAAAGTTATTCAAGGAATTATTATTTTATATTTTTTGTAATGATATTAAAGGTATTGATAATGATCAGTTTTAAGATGTTATTTGATGTAAAACTAATTATAGTTAATTAGGATAAAAGAGATACTACATTTTGGGAACATTTGATTTGTAATATAGATAACCATGGAATTGAAATATTATTTGGTAACTCAGTGATTAAATTTATTTTTAAATACATTCACAATATTAGTTTCATTATATGATTAAGTAAAATGGAAATATTTTTGGTTAATATGGTAGTTTATTTTGGAAATAATGGTTAAATTATATTATTAATTATATATTATTTTATTTTGGATTTATATTGATTTAGGTTATTGATGGAAAATATAACAATATTTTAGAGATTATAGTTTTTAGGCACATATATTTTTTATATGGGTTTATGGGTGATTGTTATTATTTAAAGACAATTAAAATGTTGATCCCGAAAGAATATAATATATGTTCATTCGAATATTTGGATTTTAATATTATTGAGAAATTTTTTGAAGAGATTTAAGGATATATTTTTATGGAATGAATTAAGATGAACATTGGGTTTTATTACTGATGCATTGTAGATTAATGTAATATTAATTCTTATGAATGTTTTTATTTATTGAATATTATCTTACATTGTGCTGAAAATATTAGTTTTTATTAACATATAAAAACTAGATGATTAACTTGTTATCATTTTTGGATATTCTGATCCATTAATGGTTAACATTAGGGCTTTAGGCATGAAAATATATTTATCCTGAATATTCATTTCTTCATGTAATATATTAGATGGAAGTATAAAAACTTCCAAAAGAATAACCAAAGGATAATATTTGGAATTTAGGATATAATAAAGTCAAGTATGTGTATTTACTCATGTTCCCTAACATGACGGTAAAATAATCACTCAACACTAAGAAAAATATCTTAAAATAAAAAAAATAACTTATTACTTTCGTTTAGAATAAATTATTTATCTTATTTACCTTATACTGATTTTTTATTTATAGTAATTAAATTTTTCATAGACATATTCTATATCAATCTCTATTATTCCATCAACATTATTTTTCTCCTCCATGTCAACATATTTCACTTCTTTCTGAAGATCACCTTATCCAAGAACTTGATTAAGTGTTACTGCAATTTACCATCATGTTTCACCAAAATTGTTCCAAAAGGTTTTTTTATTATCCATTTAAAGATGTGGGGTTACAATTAAGGTATTTTTAAATACTTAAAGGTTTTTCCTTTCATTATCGTATTTTTTATCTTCTACTCCATGGAATTGAATTTTTTTAAAACAATTGTAAAACAATTATTTATTCAGAATGATAAAAAATCGTGAGTGAGAATTTTTTAAGTGGATAGTATATGACACCCCAAAAAAAGTTTAATATAACACTATTCTCGATAGATTTCTTAACACACAACATAGATCTTTATGTGAATTATAAAATACTATTAAATTGTTACTATTTAAATATTGTACTTATAATATATCCTTATAATTTGATGGTATAAATAAAAAAAGAGTAGTATTAAAAATATATGTATTTTTTTATTTAATGAAATCAAATTGATTATTTTAAAAAAAATACAACTAAATATTTAGTGAATTCATTTTATTCTTCAAAAACACCATTTTCTTCAAAAATAGGGCTTCAATGAATTTTGTGAAAAAAAATTATAAATAATTTTTAATTTTTTAGTGGAATATTATTTAAGTAAATTAATATAATTTTTCATATCATCATGTCAATATAATCAGAGACTTATGTTTTAGTATTTTTATAAAAATATTAATTTTTATCTGAACGGTGAAAATTACCGATCTTGGTAAAACTGTCTTTTCATGTCATTAAATAAAATAATTTAAAATTATTATAATGTTTATAATTATATAATAAATTAAAATAAGTATCCTTTGTGTTCAAATAATTTAATTTATTACATATGAACTGGTATTTTATTTTATTTTGAAATAAGTTTACTTAATCTTAAAACACATTTTCCTAAAAAATGCTTTCATTTTGTTTTGGGTTTTTTCATAAATTAATTAATAAAAATTATAGTAATTGACAATGATAAAATTTATTACAGACCTAGAATCATAATTTAAAAATTTTTTAAATACCTCAACTTCATTTTCATCTTAATTAATAGTAACTTTGTTAAACATTTGTCACCTCAATTAGGGTAAATATTGTAATCCAGTTTAAAAATAATTGGATAAGGCTTTCAAAATATATCTTACACTAGAATTAATTCTATTAGATTAGTTAAAATCAACAAAAATAACCCAATATTCAGAGATACTAAATATTGGTACAATATTTATTTGATAATGGCCATAATATGATTTTATGTAAAGAATATAAACCCAATGTCACTCTCTTTATTCTAATATCGTTGATATTTATTCACAATGAATAAAGAAGTTATGATAGGTTGTAAATTATTATTTTAATTAATTATTATTTTCTATCATGATAGTTTATTTTTATTTTTTACGAACACAATAATGTCCTTAATTGATTATGAAACACTGACACAATGCTTTTTGGATTAATAGAAAAATCAAATAAATAAATTTTAAAAACAATAAAATTAATATAATTTGGATGAATTATTGTGTTTGAAAATTTATTATTTAAATTTAAAAAATTATTTATATTTTAAATCTTTATATTAAAAATACATTACTATATTAATTTCATTATAGTCAAATTATATTAACAGTTTGGAAATGAGTTTAATGGGATTTCATGTGAAATAATATTTTATTAAATGAAATGAATTTATAAAATATTATTGTTTTTGAAATGATTGATATATATTCTATAATATCTACAATGTTATACTTATGTAAAACATTTTTCTTTATTATAACTTTATTGACCCTTATAGAGTAAAAAAATTGTTATCATGGTAATTGTTGAAAGCATTAAAGCGGGGTTAAAATTAAGTTATAATGATAAATAAATCACCTAAACCTGAAAAAATTTTATTTAATGAATTTATTTAGAAACATCCATATAAATGATTTTAAATACATTAGTTTCGTGCCACTTGAATATGATAATTAATTTATATTACATTAATACTTTAAGTATTTCCAAGGGTGCCCCTCCCTTCAATTATAAAAGAGAACATCCTCTATCATCTTCCTCACACCATTTTGGATCTCTATTTTATCCAATCCATACCCAAATATATCTAAAAATTACCTTCCCATTTCTTGTATGTCCTATTAAAAAAATACAAAACCTATATGGCTGAAGGTGTAAGCCATAGAAGGTTATCCGAAGAGATGGTGTAAGTAATATCTGGCCAATTTCATTTTTATTTCATTGTATACCCCATTCAAATGTTCTGTAACAATGATTAAATAATATAATCAATGTCTTAAATATATTGAAATATTATTTTGATTAAGTTACATCCATTCTTCATCTCTTTTTCCATCCTATGGGAAATGAAAACATCACTCATGCGTACTTGTGGATCACCACATCCACGAAGAGATGTGTTTAATTTTTCATCACCACATCTAAACGATGGTTTTTATGATGGATTTAGTTTATTAATATTATATTCATGAAATATATATAATTATAAAAATATAATATATCATCTATTTAAATACATTTCCATCCATTGAAAAATGATCACATTTTTCAGGCATACACATGGACTACTGCCTTCATGAAGTATTGTGATTTTTTTTCATGTATTCCTTTCATGAATTTTTATAAAATTGTATTTAATGTATAAAAATTATAATGATTTAATAATTAATATTCTAGAGATTATGGTATAGTATCCCTTACAACCATAGGGAACCTACCTGATCCATTTGTTTTTATAAGATGAATGTTCTTAAAACATTTTACATGAACTTAATCGATTATTTAAATAAGAGTAACATAGATTTAAATAAAAAAAATTAATAATAAACCTTAAACAGGTTATATAAAAGGTAAATAATTGAAAAAATTATTTTATTCAAGAAGAAAAAAATGTATGTTACAAGTATGACTCAATGTATGGGACGCTTTACCATAAAATCAAATTTTAAATGTTTCAAAGATTCAATTTATAAATATTTTTCCAAAATTTACATATTATTAATATAAATTTATATATGTATTTATATCTATGTTAATATAATTTTAAAAAAAATTCTATTTGTTTCACTTTTTTTTATATATAAGGTTATCAAAATATATGTTTTTATGAATTTTATACTGGTGGTTTTTACATTATTCAGAAAAGGAAAAATGAATATTGTATTTACTATATACATTGTCAATGTATTTTCCCTATTATAGAAACTTTTTTTTTGATATTTGGATTCATTTATAAGCTACCATGTTTTCTTCAAAGATATACCTTTTCCCTTTTTTCTAGGAATTTTAGTTTGGAAAATTGTCATTAAAAGAAAAGGAATATATCAAAATCTTATTTTTTTTATTATGGGTTTAAATGTCTATTTTAATGAGTTCAATAATTAAAATGAACGATTTAATGTGTTTCATGTATGTTATAGTAATTGAAAATTGTTTATGATGATTGTAATTTTTTATAATTACCGGAGATCATAAGTGAACACTCTCATAAATTGAGAAATGATTATGTTCTATAGAGAATATATTTTAATTAATTATGTATATTATTTCATTTATAAAGGATATTTGAAGTGTTATCTCAAGGGTTCTATGAAGAAGGTATCCCAAGTAACCTAGATAAATTTTATATACTTGATGTTTATTTTTCATGGAAATATTCTAATTTCTAATAGTATGATAAGGGAAATTAGTTTAATGGAATGATTATGTCCATTAATCAAAAAAGGAATGTTTTTAACAAAATATTTTTACAAAAGGAATGTTTTTAATCAAATATTTTCATAAATAATCATGTTTTTTTCTAAACCCTTATGATTATTATTTTTTCCTCTATTATATATTACAATGTTTTTAATGAAAAATTTTGACAGTAAAGTTGATTTCATGTGTTTGTAAATGATTATTTGTGCTCAAAGTTTAATATGTTAAAGGAAAACTCTCTTATAAAATCTAATTGTATTGAAATGGACTAGAAAATTTCATTTGAACTTTTCATAAATCCATTAATGAGACTTTTTTACTTATCCCACATTTTCAAATGTTTTTCATAAGGATAAATATTTATAGGACCAATGATGAAGTCATGTTGAAAATCATGAAGAATTTTCCTTGAGATTTTTCATTTTAAAATTACTATATTGTGGGAAAAATTGAATATAAGTGGAAGTTTCCACTTGGTAATGTATGTGATTATTGTGTAAGAGTTATGATCTAATTCGAATATACTATAAAATATAAAGATACTAAAAATGTAATAAAATGAATTATTGACTTTGAATTAAAGATTTTGTAATGTTTTATGTTTTCTTCCATGTATCATGGATCATTGAAAACAATATATAAGTGTTTCTATTGATATAAAGTGATATGGATCCAAAAAAAGAACAAATTATGAAATTAATATGAATATTGGATTGCTGGAAGTCTTCTTTTGTTATTATTATGAGAGTCATATAATCGAATTTCATGAGATGTTTCCATAAGATGGTGACCTATATTTTTTTTGAGAAGTCATGTGGAAGATCCAAGAATACTAAAATATTCAGAAGGAATGCATGGTAATATTTATAGAAAGCATGGAAATGGAATGAAAATTTAAACAACCATAAGATAATTAAATTTTATAACATAAAGATTTCATAGAATGTGGGCACTAAATTAAAAGGATTTTCTAGTAGAAAATAAACTCTCAAACTTGTATCACTTAGTAAATAAGATAATGAATAATCCACCATAACCTATTATTTTTCATTCTATTTTTTAAGAAGGGAATTAAAGTTGGTGTATTCTATGGGATAAAGGTAGTAATATATATCCATAATGGTTTAGATTAATTTTAGTATAATTAGTTCTTGAGGATTACCTATATAATTTATATTGTAATTTCATTATCTAAATGGAAGATTATACATGATAAAGTGATGGTGGAGTTTACCCATTTTGTGGAAGATGAGTTGATATGGTTATAAATATTATTGGATATTCATTAAAATGTGATGAATCAAATTTTATAATTCATTCATATCACAACAAGATATATTAATATATCATTAAATATAAGGGAATTCTATTTTTTATTGTATAATATATGTTATAAATGAAAATATATAATTTCTAGTTCATAGGAACTAAAATGTATATCTAAAATATTATATTTTTGATGTTAATCATTAGGATGATTCATTTTTCTCATAAATATTATAATTATTATTTATGAAACATTCAGAAATAATAAACATCCAAAAGGTATATGTTATGAGTAATTTAGGGTTGCAACCAAATATTTGCTTCTAATGCTTGAGATCCCTTTTTGAATGAAGTAGAACTATATAAAAGTGGTGATCATTTCTATTTTAGTTGGTGCATATGTAAAGTCAAGATGATGCACTCTTATTCCATATTCTATAATTTTATTCTAGGTGAATCTACTAATACACCTTTGGAGTATGATGGGTCCTCACATAAAACATATAGAATCTAGTGGTAGTTGTACCATATGTGGAGGCAAGATCTGGAATGCTATTTCTGCGTGATCTTCTATAAGATTCCACCATCAAGACAGAGAAAAAAATATAATATTTTCAATATTTATATTTATGTTCTCCAATTTCATGTGGATTTTTAAATGTTATATTTGACTAATTAATAGGTTTCTCCCCTAGTTATGAGTATATCATGTTCAAATTAAATCCATCAATAGTATCAGAGAAAAATTAATCATGGAATCAGTGTCCTATGATACTAATTTTATGAAGAACATGTATTTAATAATATTTTAAATGAGACATCATAAGATACAAAAATGATGTGGACATGTGTTAACCATTGGATTCTTATGCCATTGTTTATTATATGAGATTTTATAAATGATAAATTAGTATTTTACATATCTTTTGGGTATTTCATGATGATTGTTAAGGCTAGATTCATCATATTACATGAATTTACACTACATTATAATCTATAATATGCATTATCATAGTATATAAACAACATTCAAGTTTTTTGTAAAATAGAGCACTGTATCGTAACATAGATTTTGGTGATATCGTTGAATATAATTGGGTTAAAACATTTAGCTATACTATAAGATAGTTATTTTCAAAAAATATGACAAGACATAACTAGTATTATGGATGACATTCCATGATTGGATCATAAGTTCTGATATATAGTACCTGTTATAAAAATTTATATAGAGAAAAAAAGTGAAAATTTAATATTTTGTATAATAATTATTATAGTTTATAAGGTGTCTTAACATACAATTATTATGTGTTATAAAAGCAATATGAAATGTTCATATTGAAATATAATTTTTGAAAATGAATAAAGTGATTATTTATTTATTTATTCATATTTAAATATTCATGTATATAAATTTTTTAGATGATGTATATGTCGATTATTGTTTAATTAATTAGATATACTACATAATTTAATGTTTTTATACATTGTATTTAATGATAGGTATGAAAATACAATTATTAGTTTTTATCTTCCATAAATTCATTTTGTTAAAATGATATGAACTTTTATTTAGTGGTTAATTATAATTTCAAAATTTTATGTGGTATATTTATTATTAAATTGGGATCTCTCATGAGTAATGAACCATGGGTAAATTGATTTTTTTAAGTACAGTAACGGATTGTGAATAATATTCATTTTATATAAATGTGGGGGTTTGATACCTATCAAAACTATCTAACACTTATGGGAATTTTTGGTTTCTATAATTCTGACCCTATACATGGGAAGGTTTTATATACATCATTCATGGGTTTTATATGGACTGAGTAATATGTTTGGATTCCATTTTTGGCTTAGTAACAAAAAATGTGCTTAGTGTAATGAGTTACAAAAAAAAGATTTGAACATATTAATTTGTTAGATAAAATAGGGATTATAATTCTACATTGATAGAATCGTGTACATATTTAGGAATAAAATATTTGATAATAAAATTTTTATATGATGAAATAATAATGGATTTAATATAAATGTGATGTATATTTAATTTTAAAAACTAATAAAATCCCTAAAATTATAATTGGTAGATTCCTTTCAAATCAAATCCATTCCAAAACCTTAATCATCTAGTATGGGTGATCATAACTATTTGTTACCCATGATGTATCTTCTGTAGGTAAAACATATTATATGTGATAATATTTCCATTTTTTCTTATATATGATGTGAGAGTTTGGTTATACTGGGATGAGAAACCCTATATATTACCATAATATAGGAATAAAGATGAATGAGTCTATATTTTGGATTTAAAAAGTGATTTATCCACTCAATTATCCAAGATTCATATGTGAAATGGTTGACATAATTGTTTAATAGATATCAAAATAGTTTTTATACAATCATAGCCAGAATAATGAAAGCTAAAATATATATCTATCCCCACTAAAAGTACTGATGTATGGGGTTATCATTTTTGTGGGATTAATTTCATCAAAACTGATTAATGAAAACGTATAGTACATCATACTCACAAATAGTTAAGTCTTTGTTATAGATTATGGAATGCATTATGTTTATCCATTTTAAATCTATTAAATGTATGATCTTTAATGAATTTATATTTTGGTATCTACGTGTTAAAATTATTCCCAAATAGATGAATTATAATCATATATATTTGCATATTATTGAGATAAATTTTTCTAATTCAGACTCATGGGTATTATATACTAGGTTTTCATCACACAATTGTATTGTTAAGCACTCACTCAAAAATACGAGATAATTAATTAAAGGTGAAGTAAATATAGGTCCTAGAAATTGGTTAATAATAACTACATTAAAGGGGAAGACAAGTAATGTAATCCTACCAAGTGGGTTACTTCTAGGATTGGAAAAAAATTATAATGTTATAGTTATAAATTTATTTTTTTTTTGTTTTCTTGACAAGAAATGATTTTCAACCATTATAAAGAAATGAAATTGATATATACATATGAATTAAATTATTTATTGAATTGGAAAAATTATTAATGGGATATAAATTATAGACATGTATAATACATTTTATAATATACATTATAAGAATGCTTGAGATGATTATGACATCACTTATTTTTAGAATCATCACCTTGGTGATATAAATGAGAAACACATCTAAAGACTACATATAGATGTATTTTTGGAATAATTTTATTACAAATCATTTGATACATATGAAAAAAATTTATTTGGAAAATTATACAAAGTGATTTTTTATAGAAAATTAAATAAGTAAAGTGGACTATTATATATTATACCTGGTGATGATTTTGGACAAATGAGTTGTCAAGAAAGTAGTTTTTCAAGTAATTCATAACTTTTATTGATTTCTTCAAAAAATATTGTTTTGTTTTTCTTAGGAAAAATAATACTAAAACTATTGAAATGTTTTGGGTGTTTAAAATTGAAGAAATATTCAATTAGAATAAATTATTAATATTATCTAATCAAATAAAGTTTATCATTGCTTAATCTAAGAAGTCACTAAACCTATTAGAGATCAGGGAATTATTTTATAATTCAATACTCTTAAAACACGATAGTGGAATAGTTTGTTTGATATAATGAATCATAATTTATTTTATAGGTTTTATTGATTAGGAGTTATTGTCTCTTTTTTATACCACTATAGTTACATGATCTATAATCTAAGGATTTTTTATATAGCCATGTTTCATTTAAGGTAGTAATATAGACAATATAAGAGATATGGAATGGGTTTTCATGAACCAAACTAGGTATTTCATCCATTGGAAACCCAATCCAACATAAGAAATTTCCCAAAGGGAATTTCAAATCTAAATTGGATCATAAATATCACAATGGTAGTAGAAACAATTAAGTGCATATATTTTTTAGAAAGGTGGTTCCTCAGTCAAAGGCCAATGCACAATTTATTGAATAAAGAAAAAATAGATTGCATGAGTCTGAGTGATGGTATATTATTACACTATATATCATAAAAGGGATAAAATACCCAGGGAATTAATCCAGCCATGTAATGAACTGGTTGAATCCCTTGTTGAAAAGACCATCAACAACCATGTTCACTTCTAAAAAGTCATTAGTGTAAATGTAGTAGATTTCCATGAGTGAAGAAAGACAATTTGTCCATCGGGAAATAAGCGGCCAGGTAAGGTGCACCTCCCCCTTCCAAATAGATTGGACAATAGTGGTTGGATCACTTTCAATACAAATATTATTCCAACCCTTTTTTTGGAAAATTCAATGGCATGGATCACCCCATTCATTTATACTTCTAGAGATGAGGTCATACCACAACCACCAAAGAATCATCTTTGACACCTGCTAAGATAAACTCTGAAAATAGCACCACATCCTGCAAAACCAGAGTTATCTTTAGATGCACAATCGACATTCAATTTGATCGATCTTGGAATCAGGGCTTCCCAGAATACATCATAGGTGTTTCTAGGCTGTCTGTACAAACTATAAATCCTATGTCAGTGAAGGATCTCAAAGTCACCAATAGTTTTGTCACTATATGATTTCTGAATTAAGGTAGCATTACGAATGGAATTGAGAATCCTCATCCTACCTGCATTAATCCTGAATGATCAATTTTTATGAAGAATATTATTTCTATCATACAAGATCACATGGAGGAGATCAGTAACATCAATCAAGAAAAGATTCTTTATTTGTTGAAAAGAATCAAATTCTACACAATGCTATAATTATGATATAATAAAATCATTAAGTAACTATCTATAATGAAATATGTCTAGAATGTACTTCTATAGAGCTGGAAGAGTAGCACAAGATAAAAACAGGTGACTAGTATATTTTTTATGTTGGTTGCACAGGTGGCATTTAGAGAAATGATGGATGCCAAAATATTGCATTCAAATACTAGTGGGGACCCTATTATGAGAAATACACCAAACAAGAGTAAGTATCTAGGGCTTAATCCAAGGTTTGCTAAAATATTTCCACCAATATAAGCTAGAATCATAATTAATGAAATTGTAAATGTAATTTTTTTGGAATCAAGAACACCATTATAATCATGTTCCCAAATTAGAAATCCTCAGAGTTGGAGAAGGGGTAGTGGTCAATAACGTGAATAATGTTATCATGAATGTTTTTGTAGTGATAATTAAAAACATATCTTATGGGGGAGTTAGTATTATGAGTAAGAGAATTGGGAGGAAAAATGGAGATTAAAGGAGTACCGGTCCAGTGGTCAAGCCAAATATTCAAGGAATAATTAGTACATGTAAGAGTTGGTGTCATAGAACCAACTAAATTTATTTATATTACATGGATATTTAATTTATTATTTCATATTGTTCATCATTATCCATGACTATGATGTAATAATGTCCTAGATTATTTGTTACATTGATAAGGTCAGGGCAGTTCCCAGCTATGATGAGATCCTTGAAATGCTATAAAAATATCCTTAAAAATAGTTCTACGGTTGGATAAAATACTATGATAGGACACATATCATGCAGACCGTCAGGTGTGAGTACTCGTAAGTATATTAGACTTCCTCTAATGATGTTCACACTGGGTAATCTCCAAGATAATAGATTATGAGAAGAAACCCACTAGAAGAAATTCTGCATGTTTTGGTGTCATCAGATATTGCTATCTACGAGCATGTGGAATGATCCTTAGACATTAATATTATCATTAATAGGTGTCACAACTCGAGCACTTTGATTTACTCATGAAATATGTCACATAGATAGTTAGCGAGAAGTATGGTATGTTGGGTGCATCATGAGTGGCATATTATTAACGGATAAGTCAAGGAAGGATTTGTCCCTTCCATTTATGGAAGTTGATATCTTGGCCCTTTGAATGAAATTGAATCGTCACGCGAACTTCCATGGCCATGGTGTAATGGTGAGTTTATTTCAGGTAGTCAAATAATGACGTATCATGCATAAAATTTGATGACACTATAATGATACATTCTTGATGAGATATTGCGATAGAGGGATTATATTATGCTATGAGTGTTTGTATGTGGTTGTCATTGTTATTACATTATGTTCTTTCTCTGGGTGACTTGACTCATTGCTAGACAGTACTCTTGGACATTAGGCAAGCCCGCCTAATGCAAATGAGAAAGAATCCTAGAGGGTCACACACTAAGTGTTTTTGGTGGTCTCGGTTATCTTCTATTTGAATTTAATTAATGATAAAAATATTATTCTCAATACCATGGAATAATTTTATTTAAGTTAAAATGATCGCATAAATTAAATAAAATATATATATTTATTTTATTAAACATTTAATAAATATTTATTTACTGGTTTGTAAATAAAATACTTATTTATTAGAATAAATTATATATTTATTTATTCCGGTGTTCAATTTATAGAAATGGAGTTTAAGCAGAATAAGGTCAGTCCTGTAGTAAAATAATTATTTGCTAGACGGTAAATAATTATTTAACTAGTTGTCACAAGTTAAAATAATAATGATGCGGTTATTATTTTTTGACATGGAATTTTATTTTATAATTCCATTTTGCATAATTTGGCGCATCACGAAATTTTTTGCAGTATTATTATTATGGGAATGGGTTTTCTCTAAGTTCATGAATGCATTTAGTTTTTGCAATGCAATTAAATATTGTAACTGAAATTCCATGTATATAAAAAGAAAAATAGGCCTATTGTTCCACAAACCCCACCACACACCTGGTGAATTGAGTATTGTTAATCCAAACAATTTCTCTCTTGAATCCTCTTCTCTCTCCACTCAAGAACGAGAGACATTCTTCAAGGCCGAAGAACAAGTGATCATGAACGACAGATGCAAGACACTCGATTATCCGTGCTAGAACACAGAGAATGAGCAGTGTCGATCAGAGGACATTGGAGCATTTGTGGATCTCTACTAGAGGGATTCTAGTTTGGATGATTACAAGTTCTATGAGATAATCAGGAAGGTTCATTCCGGATGATCAACATCATCAATGAAGAAAAATACCAAATATCGAAGTATTATTTTTCCTTATGAAATTAATTAAATTAATTATCAACATGATGTGAAGGATCCACTCCATGGGTTTTGTGCCTCTTTCTTATTTATCTAAATCTTTGATTATATTCCATGGAGACTGGAGTTCATTGTCTTATTGATCCCGGAATAATCATTGATCACGGTGAAAATCCGAATTGGGTTTCGTCCTAACCACACTTTCACTGCACTCGGAACATTCATATGGTATCAGAGCAATTACATCATAGTTTATAATTATTTAAATATTTCATTGATGAATTACACATTAAATAATTTAGTTGTTTCAATTCAATTTAATCATTATTCAAATATGAATCTCGATATCTATTCATCCTATTTCATTTCTCATTCTCCTTATTGAAATGTTATTTTCATTGAATTTTGATTAAAATAAAATTGAGGATCACATCTGGAGGTGACAAAGCTTCCTGGCCATAAAACACTAGAACACATGGCATGTATTCGGTAGAACACATTGTGTAGTCAAGATTCAATGAATCAGATCGTTATTCCAAACCATGGTGTGTGTTGGAGTCTTTCTAATTCTTAAATGACTCATTTTGTTGACCAGGAATAGGTAGCTCGTGGTTTCCAGATTATACGCTATGTGGCCCAAAAGGACAGGTCTTCTAATCCCTTTGGGTCAGGGTTAGACCATATACCCCATACACGGCTAGCCTGGCTGTAGACTGTTTAACGAGGAACCACACGACATGTGGCCAACTAGACGCACCATGTACTGCGATGATTTCCAAAGTGCACTCACACATTGTTTCACCAGGCATGTACTTCGGATGGATGGTTAACATGATTACACGCCATGTAGTTTGAACTACACGTCGTGTACTCATTCAAATTACGCAGATTTATTAAAATTAATTATTATATTATACAATCCCTTGAGATGTATACCATTGTGCAAGTGTAATGCAGAGGCACAAAATGTGACAAGTGTTATATATATATATATATATCTGTGTGTGTGTGTGTGTGTGTGTTTAATTTAACATCTGTGTAATGTTCATTTCTACTCATTGGGTAGTTATGAATAATAATTAACTAGGTTTCCTCTAAGGTACACGTTATGTTCAAAGATAATTTTAAATGAATTTATTTGTTTAAAATTATGATGGATGAGAATCTCAAGGAAATTCAGAAATGGATTTAAGATAAAAGGATTGATTAATTAAAAATGATAATTAATTGAATCGAACATGATTTATCGTTAACAAGAACGATTAAATAATTGAATTATAGTGTTATTTATATGTAAATATCATTGCATGTATGGATGATCATGAGCTAGAACAAGACCATTGTGAATGGATGGTTTCTTTTAACTTATTTATTTGAATTAAATTTGTTGGCCTATGATCCTTCTCCTCATTAATATATTGAGAATGTGTTCCCATGGATTATTTTACGTAAAACCAACTTTCACCCCTTACCAAAATGTGAGTTAAAAAATGGAATATGTAATGGATGGAACTCCCATGCTAGTGGAGGTGGTTCAAGCTGGATCCGTGAAAAAACCAATCCCAGGAGATACAGAGGTGGACTGGTGGAAGTGGTAAACACGAATACAAAAGGTTCAATGCGTTTCTCCCCTAGGATTGGGATATTTTATCAACCACTAGATAAACTAACAATTAGAAAATCTCATGGTCATTCCATTTAAATTATTTTATTTCAGTCATTTTTATAGTTTATCAGTATGGATGTGTTTTTTCAATAACATAATTTGTGAATTAAACAATCATGCATGATGGAACTAAAATACACCAAACTTATGCATAAATATTACTGAGACATGGTTAATCACTTAAGTAAGTTTCACTTAATGTTAAAAATCATGAGATAAAAATAAATTCACCCATAAGAGATAAAAATCCCTCAAATATAATATTAAGTTAAACTAATCCATCTGTTACATGATTTAGGAAAAAACCCAATAAAACTATGTGTTTTACCAAACCTTGTTAGGACACAAAATTTTATACAAGAAGACCATATGAAAGGATTCATGTGGACTTAACCATATTACATCAAGAGGAGTATCCATTACAAGATGTGGCATATTATTGGAGGCAAGAGTTAAGGAAATCCAAAGTCATGATTTTAGGATTGTGGAGTCCACTCAATAGATCATGGAGCTGCAAGCCTGTAAATGGAAAAGACATGCCTTACAAAATATATTCTACTCACTTTACCAACCCTTTTTGGGGTTATACGAAGGGGAATATGGATCCTTGCCACTAGAATTCCATGGCAACTGGACATTACGAGTTCAATGGATATGGCCATTGGGCCATGATAAAATAGTGTAAGACTTAATAAAATTTATTATTTTTCAAAAAAAGTAATCATGAATGTACTAATGATCAGCTATTTTAATTGTAGAATAAAAATGATAAGCTTGTAAACCACACTATCCCTATGATCAATTCTGTATAAAGACAACTTCCTCACCAGTAGTAACTTCCCGAAATGGTTTAGATGCCTTTAGGTTATCCTACACTAGGAATGGAAGTCTTATAAGCTAGATTCAACATTACCTGATCCACCTACCAAATAAGTGAGTGATGAGGATTTTATGGTCTATGAGAAACATATGAACACCCTAGTTGATGGTCAATGTTTTATGTTATAATCAATGTCTTGTGATGTCATGAAGTCTCATGAAAACATAGATGCTTATAGCCTGCTCGAGTACCTCTATGGTCTTTACCAGGAGAGAGAAGGACAGGAAAGGTTATAGCTCTCAATGGTACTCTATGAGTGTATAAATGAATAAAGTTCCCCTGCTGGGCCTCATGTAGTCATGGTCATTGGCTACATTGAGCGCTTAGAGGTTCTAGGGTTTAAACTTTCTGAAGAACTAGCCAATGATATCATGTAACGACCCAAAATTTCATTAATGGAAAATCCCTCTTGATCTAGTTAAATGTTTCTTTATGAAAAAAATGTTTTTATAAGATATCAACTTTTTTTTAGTTTTACTTTAAGATTTGTGACCGTTACTTTTATAGCCGTTGAACAGTGATCATCTGGGTAGTTTAAATATAAGGCTTTAATGAACCAATTTTCTACTCAGACAAAGGAAGCGATGACCTCATCCAGTAGAATTTCCCCCTACGAAGCCCATTTGTCGGAGCTCGGAAAAGAGGTGGCGTCTTTGGGCTTTTCCCTTGACCAAGCCCAAGCTGAGCTTCATCAAGTCAAGCTCGAACGTGATCGTCTACGGGAAAAATGGAAGTTGATAGAGATTACCACTCGAGCGATGTTATCCGAGCAACCCCAAGAGTCTGTCACCATCGCACACCTTACCATTAGGTCTTATGCGGCTATTTTAAGGGGTTATGTAACAAATAAGTAGCACCATGTTCATGTACATTATTTTTGTATATAATAGTGAATATAATTTCTAGTCATTTTTGATGCATTGTAATTAGCTTTTAAAGTACAAATGGTGTTTTTAGTTATTATTTAATTAAGAATTATATTTTATTAAATTAAAGGATTTTTGAATTAAATAATATTTTAATAAAATATTATTATTAATATTAAATTAATTTTTATTAAATATAAATGATCTTATAATTTTATGAATGCAATTAAAATTTTTATTAAGGTTTGAAATCCATTTCTGTCAAAACCCGTGATTTTTTTTTATAAATGTCGGTTTTTATTTTAAAAGTGAAAGTTCACATATTTAGAAAATTATTTAGATAAAATAAATATTATTTTTGGAATCAGGACGTCGAAATTATCCAACGGTGAATTTTTCATAATTTTCTGAGACAGTCAAATTTTTGGGTAAAAATTAAATACAATTTAAATATATAATGTGTTTTATGACATCATAATGACCCAATGGTGATGTAATAAAATACCATAATCCTTATGTTCGGCCAATATATGTTTTATCATTAAAATAATGAGGTTTTGGGTTTGTTTGACTCACTTTTCAAAGCATTAATAGAGCCCTCAAGACTTATTCAACACTTTTCCTTTTTAAATTAATTTCCATGGGAGTGTGACTCACCTCCACATAAGCAACCCTAATTTTTTAATAAGTTCGGACCTTGGACTTGTAAAATATTATTTTCCTCTTTCCTTTTCCAGAAACCATGGGCAAATACCATGGGATGGTTTGTGGTTTGGATTATTTTAATATAAGGGGTCCCAAACCTAAATAATAAAGAATTCTCTCACCTTTCCTATATAAACCCACCCAAGCTCCCACTTACTCCTCACTCAAAGCCCTTTAAGTTCGTCCAACCTCTGCCCTACTCTCTCTAGAATCCTCTCAAGGTGCCCCAAGCTCCCAAGAAGCCTCTCACAAGCCTCTCTCTAGCCTTTGGAAGCACACTTCCAAGTAAGGGGTTTTCTTCCTTTCTCATTTTTTTGTCAATTTTCTTTAAGTTGTATTTACCTTTTTATTTCAATTATGAATGTTGGGGTATGGTTTCGCACCTCCCCCATACTACCCTCTTATTGTTTGAATGATGGGAGAACCCTTTCTCTCTCATTAAATGCCTCCCATGTACACCCGTTACTATGCCGAAATTCCGAAAGGAACTTCTCTATCTTCTTTTACATTCAAGAAATACTTTTGTATCATGAATCTAAATTCCATTTCTATTGTTGGGACATGTATATATATGATCTCCTTACTGTCCATTACATGTAAATATGATGAGGAACCCCTTTCTCTCTCATCAACTTTTTTTATGAATTCTTATGTCACGCCGTTACGCTGCCGAAATCGCACCGATTTTCTAAGCCAATGTCTTTGTGTAGTGAATACCATGCCCATTTCTCCATCAAGGGTATTCACCTTTATGAAAATTTACATATTGATTATAAAGTTTCATGTATGAATTCCACTTTCCTTTATCGTGGAAGAAATGATTATGTTTTATGAATCCATGTTTTATGATCCATGTGGCACACTTATGCATGAAATGAAATGTTTAAGAAGGGTGCGCCCTTTATAGCGCTCCAATGCATTGGGTAAAGTATAGTATCATGATACGTCATGTGCAATGAGTGTTGACTCATGCTAATTCAAGTGCAATGAGGGTTTACTCGTGCTTCAAGTGCAATGAGGGTTTACTCATGCTCCATGTGCAATGAGCCTTGGCTCATGCTAATTCAATGTTAAGTGTTGTTGCCACATTTCCATGTTATGATCATCATGCTTTATCATGCCTTTATGTTCATGTTTCTATTATGCTCTATTGATATGCCTATTGCCTAACATGTATTTCACTCATGTTATTCATTGTTTACTCCCTTACTGGGCTTTATAGCTCACCCTTTTCTTATGCATGTCCTCAGGTTATCCCATGCAATGCTAAGTACGAAGGAATGTAGTGGTCATGTAAAGGAAGTTTTCAATAAAGATGTTGTTTTTCAAGTTTAAAGTTTTTATGTAATGATCATAAGCCCCAAATACACTGAAACTCTCAATCTTCTTTGTTGTATCAAGTGAATTTTTATGTAATAAAGCATGTTTAAGTTGTAATAAAAAGCAGGGTTGTCATAGTTGGTATCAGAGGATAGGTTTAGTTATTTTTGGGATTAGGAAACCCTAGTAAAGCCTTAGATACAAGACTAAGCATAATAAAAACATCCCTAAGTTTTGGTAAATACTAAGTAAGTGGTTTATCAAACAAATACATCCCTGTCTGGATACGAGCAGGTAGAGGCGGCTCTGGCACAGATGTATCCTAGGGGTAAAACCCGAAAACACCGCTTTGAGCTAGACTTGAACGGGAACTGGTGCACGAAAACGGGTCTTGCTGCACTCTTGGTTACGACACTCCCGGGGGATATGTTTTGATAAATTCACAATCTTAGTATGAACCCTTATTAAGGGAAAAACGCCCCTAAGAATATATGTTAGAAGGAAGATCATGAAAAGCCTGGATTGAATCCTATAGACTCATGAGTTAAAGAGATTAAAGTTTATTTATAAGTCATCAACTTTTGTCTTTGGATTACCCTTTATGTGTTACCCCTAACTTTCCTTTTATTCCAGCCAATGGCCGGTAATGGGAGAACTCGGGCTAACAACCGTTGTGAAGATCAGTGTGATGATTATACTTATGAGATGCCCAATCTAATGGGAGCGGGAATCGCGAACTTTGTCACGCTTCTCTCTCAGCTAACTCAAGTTTTGAATAGAAACACTGGTCAAGAGGAACGTTCAACCCCCCTAAGAAAGAACAAGTCGCTATTGAAAGCTTCATGAGACAAAGGCCTCCTACTTTTAGTGGATCATCCGATCCCACGATTGCTGAACAATGGATCAACTCCATTGAAAAGATATTCTCCATCCTCCAATGCTCTGAAAAAGAGAAGGTTCTCCTGGCGGCTTATCGTATGGAGGGTGAAGCTGATCAATGGTGGACATTGATCAAAAATACATAGCCTGAGGAGGAGATCGAGGCTTTGGAATGGAAGGTATTCCGGAAGATGTTTTTCGATAAATATTTTCCATGCACCCTCCGTCTTAATATGGAAAAGGACTTCCTTTCCCTCAAACAGAAAGATGAAGAATCTATGGGAGCGTACGAGGCAAACTTCACAAGGCTTTCACGATACGCTTCCGGATTTGTCGTTACCCCCGAATGAAAGGTTGACCGCTTCTTTGGTGGGCTGAAGCCTAGCTTGCGGAAAGCATTAGCGATCCGTGACTTTGACAGCTATGAAGAAATTGTCCGATGTGCCCTTAAGGTTGAAATAGAGATCAGAGAATCACAGGGGTATCATGGGGACAAGAAGCGGAAGGTGGACTTCAATGCTGGTGGTCCGATGGATAAATCCAACGGCACTAAGAAATTCCAGCACCCCACTTGCCGAAAGTATGGAAAGAAGCACCCTGGAAATTGCCTTAGGGGGACAAGAAAATGATTCAAGTGTGGAAGAGAAGGGAACCTAGCTGTTAACTGTCAGCAAGAAGGACCCGCGGCTGCGATAGAGGAGAGGAACGCTCCGTTCGAACCTCAACGCGTTGTTCAATGCTTCAAATGCAAAGAACCAGGTCATTTTGTGAATCAGTTCCCTAATCCAAGGGTTATCAGAGGCAATCAACAACCTCCAAGACAGCAAGGAAGAGCTTTTGCCATCAATTCTGCTGAAGTGAACCCCGACAACGAAGTGGTGACAGGTACGCTAGTTATTCATTCAAGAATAGCGAACGTACTTTTTGATTCAGGTTCTACGCATTCTTTTATATCTCAAAAGTTTAGTAGAATAATCCCTACACCACCACAAATCATGGAAGTAAAGATGTCGGTGAGTACGGAAAATGGGGCAATCATTGCATCCCATGAGTATAAGTCCTCCCCTGTTATAATCTGTGGATTGAATTTCCCGGTGAACCTCGTCATACTCCCTTTGGTGGAATTTGATGCAATTCTTTTCATGGATTGGCTTTCCTTATATAGAGCCAACATAAATTGTCGGGAGAGGGAAATCACACTCCATATGGAGAATCGAACCCCGATTCTTTACAAGTGTCAGGAGGAAGATGAATCTCCTTTAGCTCCATCATCTCAAGCATGGATATTACTACCTTATGAGCACGCATATCTGGCTCAGATGATTAAGTCCAAGGAAGAAACCACCCTTGAAGAAATGCCTATTGTGAGGGAATTTGCTGAAGTATTTCCCGAGGAACTTCCTGGTCTTCCTCCAAGAAGAGATGTTGAGTTCTCAATTGAACTTATACCTGGGGCGCTACCAATATCCAAGACTCCATATAGAATGGTTGTGGTTGAGCTTGAAGAACTGAAGAAACAACTACAGGAGAATCTGGATAAAGGGTTTATACGCCCAAGTGCATCACCATGGGGTGCACCAGTCCTCTTCATCAAGAAGAAGGATGGGTCAATGCGGCTTTGCATCGATTATCGTGAACTTAACAAAATCACGATAAAGAACAAGTATCCTCTCCCAAGAATCGATGACTTGTTTGATCAGCTGCGTGGAGCACAATACTTCTCCAAGGTCGACTTGCGGTCGGGATATTATCAAGTAAGGGTGAAGAAGGAAGATATCCCCAAGACTGCTTTTCGTACAAGGTACGGGCACTATGAATTCATAGTAATGCCTTTCGGACTCACCAATGCTCCAGAAATATTCATGGACTTGATGAATAGAGTCTTTAGAGATTACCTAGACAAATTTGTGGTAGTCTTTATAGATGATATTCTAATATACTCCAAAACCAAGGAGGACCATGAGGAGCATTTAAAAACTGTACTAGAGACTTTGCGCAAGGAGAAGCTCTATGCAAAGTACAGCAAGTGTGAGTTTTGGTTGAAGGAAGTCTCATTATTGGGTCATATCATCACAAGCAATGGGATATCTGTGGACCCCTCCAAAACAGATGCAATTGAGGGATGGCCGAGGCCAACATCGGTAACTGATATCCGTAGCTTCTTGGGGTTAGCTGGATATTATCGACGATTTGTGAGAAATTTCTCACGATTGTCCAACCCTCTTACCAAGCTAACTCGAAAGGGAGTAAAGTTTTCTTGGAGTGATGAATGCGAAGAAAGCTTCAAGGAGTTGAAAAAGAGGCTTATCACTGCACCCGTGCTCACTTTACCCACAAGTGGGGAGCTTTTTGTGGTATTCAGTGATGCTTCGAAGAAGGGCTTAGGATGTGTGCTGATGCAGAATGATAAAGTGATATCCTATGCCTCAAGGCAGTTGAAAATCCATGAGCGAAACTATCCAACGCATGATATGGAGTTGGCGGCGGTGATCTTTGCCTTGAAAATCTGGCGGCATTATCTCTATGGAGAGAAATGTGAGATATATACTGACCACAAGAGTCTTAAATATATATTCACACAGAAAGAGCTTAATATGCGCCAGAGAAGATGGATAGAGCTCATCAAGGACTATGACTGTTCAATACATTACCACCCTGGGAAGGCGAACAAGGTGGCGGATGCCCTAAGTAGAAAGGATCCAGCAATTCTATCAATGATGAGAATTGAGAAGGATCCAATCTTCTTAGACTTGATGAAGATGGACGTGGGAATCATAAAGAAGGGAACATCATCAATCCTTTCACAAATGATTGCTCAACCATCTCTTTTGGAAAGGTTAAAGGATGCTCAAAAGGATGATGCATGAATCCAAGAAAAAGTGGAAGCTATTAAAAAGGGAAAATCCTCAAAGTTTAATGTTAATGAAGAAGGAATTGTGCAGTTTGGGAAAAGACTATGTGTTCCATAAAGTTCGGAGCTGAAGAAGGAACTTTTGGATGATGCACATAGTTCAAATTTCTCTATTCACCCAGGGAGCACAAAGATGTATCGAGATCTCTGAGAAAACTTTTGGTGGGATAATATGAAGAAGGAGATCGCTGAATATACATCAAAGTGCCTGGTGTGTCAGCAAGTGAAGGCAGAGAGGCAGAAGTCTAAGGGGATGATGCAACCATTGCCCATACCAGAATGGAAATGGGAGAACATCACCATGGACTTCGTCACTGGACTTCCAAGGACATCCAGAGGCAACAATGCAATCTGGGTTGTTGTGGATCGTCTTACAAAGACTGCACACTTCATTGCTATTCGAGAGGATTTCTCTTTGGATCAATTGGCACGGATATATATCAGGGAATTGGTACGGTTGCATGGAGTACCACTATCTATTGTGTCTGACCGAGATCCAAGATTTACCTCTAAGTTTTGGAAGGGTCTTCAACATGCTCTGAATACTGAACTGAACTTCAGTACGGCCTATCATCCTCAAACTGATGGCCAATCCGAGCGGACTATCCAAACACTTAAGGATATGTTGAGAGCGTGCTCAATGGACTTTAAAGGAGGATGAGATCAACATATTCCTCTAGTTGAGTTCTCTTATAATAATAGTTTCCACTCGAGCATCCAAATGGCACCATATGAAGCCCTGTATGGGAAAAGGTGTAGAACACCGGCATGTTGGGATGAGGTCGGTGAACGTAAGCTGCTTGGACCCGAAATGGTCGAAGAAATGGTGGAGAAGGTGAAAACCATTCAGCAACATATCAAGGCAGCCCAGAGTCGGCAGAAGAGTTATGCAGATAATCGTCGACGAGACCTTGAGTTTAAAGTCGGAGACATGGTGTTTTTACGCATATCTCCGTGGAAGAAGGTCATGAGGTTTGGAAAGAAAGGGAAGTTAAGTCCAAGGTACATCGTCCCCTTCGAGATTCTTGATCGTGTTGGGGCTGTGGCCTATCGACTAGCACTTCCACCTACTATGGCCAAGGTGCATGATGTCTTCCATGTATCCCTCTTAAGGAAGTACATACCAGACCCTTCACATGTACTCTCTTCCGAGGTGGTACAATTAGAAGACGATCTTTCTTATGAGGAGCAACCAGTGAAGATCTTAGATCGTAGAGAAAAAGTTCTACGAAATAAGACAATGCCCCTCGTCAAGGTGTTGTGGAGAAACCACAAGTTTGAAGAAGCAACTTGGGAGTCGGAGGATATGATGAAGCTAAGTTACCCACATTTGTTTTAGTGTGGGAAAAGGAAAATTTCGAGGGTGAAATTTCTTAAGGGGGGGAATGTTGTAACGACCCAAAATTTCATTAATGGAAAATCCCTCTTGATCCAGTTAAATGTTTCTTTATGAAAAAATGTTTTTATAAGATATCAACTTTTTTTAGTTTTACTTTAAGATTTGTGACCGTTACTTTTATATCCGTTGAACAGTGATCATCTGGGTAGTTTAAATATAAGGCTTTAACGAACCAATTTTCTACTCAGACAAAGGAAGCGATGGCCTCATCCAGTAGAATTTCCCCTTACGAAGCCCATTTGTCGGAGCTCGGAAAAGAGGTGGCGTCTTTGGGCTTTGCCCTTGACCAAGCCCAAGCTGAGCTTCATCAAGTCAAGCTCGAACGTGATCGTCTACGGGAAAAATGGAAGTTGATAGAGATTACCACTCGAGCGATGTTATCCGAGCAACCCCAAGAGTCTGTCACCATCGCACACCTTACCCTTAGGTCTTATGTGGCTATTTTAAGGGGTTATGTAACAAATAAGTAGCACCATGTTCATGTACATTATTTTTGTATATAATAGTGAATATAATTTCTAGTCATTTTTGATGCATTGTAATTAGTTTTTAAAGTACAAATGGTGTTTTTAGTTATTATTTAATTAAGAATTATATTTTATTAAATTAAAGGATTTTTGAATTAAATAATATTTTAATAAAATATTATTATTAATATTAAATTAATTTTTATTAAATATAAATGATCTTATAATTTTATGAATGCAATTAAAATTTTTATTAAGGTTTGAAAGCCATTTCTGTCAAAACCCGTGATTTTTTTTATAAATGTCGGTTTTTATTTTAAAAGTGAAAATTCACATATTTAGAAAATTATTTAGATAAAATAAATATTATTTTTGGAATCAGGACGTCGAAATTATCCAACGGTGAATTTTTCATAATTTTCTGAGACAGTCAAATTTTTGGGTAAAAATTAAATACCATTTAAATATATAATGTGTTTTATGACATCATAATGACCCAATGGTGATGTAATAAAATACCATAATCCTTATGTTCGTCCAATATATGTTTTATAATTAAAATAATGAGGTTTTGGGTTTGTTTGACTCACTTTTCAAAGCATTAATGGAGCCCTCAAGACTTATTCAACACTTTGCCTTTTTAAATTAATTTCCATGGGAGTGTGACTCACCTCCACATAAGCAACCCTAATTTTTTAATAAGTTAGGACCTTGGACTTGTAAAATATTATTTTCCTCTTTCCTTTTCCAGAAACCATGGGCAAATACCATGGGATGGTTTGTGGTTTGGATTATTTTAATATAAGGGGTCCCAAACCTAAATAATAAAGAATTCTCTCACCTTTCCTATATAAACCCACCAAGCTCCCACTTCCTCCTCACTCAAATACCTTTAAGTTCGTCCAACATCTTCCCTACTCTCTCTAGAATCCTCTCAAGGTGCCCCAAGCTCCCAAGAAGCCTCTCACAAGCCTCTCTCTAGCCTTTGGAAGCACACTTCCAAGTAAGGGGTTTTCTTCCTTTCTCATTTTTTTGTCAATTTTCTTTAAGTTGTATTTCCCTTTTTATTTCAATTATGAATGTTGGGGTATGGTTTCTCACCTCCCCCATACTGCCCTCTTATTTTTTGAATGATGGGAGAACCCTTTCTCTCTCATTAAATGCCTCCCATGTACACCCGTTACTATGCCGAAATTCTGAAAGGAACTTCTCTCTCTTCTTTTACATTCAAGCAATACTTTTGTATCATGAATCTAAATTCCATTTCTATTGTTTGGACATGTATATATATGATCTCCTTACTGTCCATTACATGTAAATAGGATGAGTAACCCCTTTCTCTCTCATCAACTTTTTTTATGAATTCTTATGTCACGCCGTTACGCTGCCGAAATCGCACCGATTTTCTAAGCCAATGTCTTTGTGTAGTGAATACCATGCCCATTTCTCCATCAAGGGTATTCACCTTTATGCACATTTAAATATTGATTATAAAGTTTCATGTATGAATTCCACTTTCCTTTATCGTGGAAGAAATGATTATGTTTTATGAATCCATGTTTTATGATCCATGTGGCACACTTATGCATGAAATGAAATGTTTAAGAAGGGTGCGCCCTTTATAGCGCTCCAATGCATTGGGTAAAGTATAGTATCATGATACGTCATGTGAAATGAGTGTTGACTCATGCTAATTCAAGTGCAAAGAGGGTTTACTCGTGCTTCAAGTGCAATGAGGGTTTACTCATGCTCCATGTGCAATGAGCCTTGGCTCATGGTAATTCAATGTTAAGTGTTGTTGCCACATTTCCATGTTATGATCATCATGCTTTATCATGCCTTTATGTTCATGTTTCTATTATGCTCTATTGATATTCATATTTCCTAACATGTATTTCACTCCTCATGTTATTCATTGTTTACTCCCTTACTGGGCTTTATAGCTCACCCTTTTCTTATGCATGTCCTCAGGTTATCCCATGCAATGCTAAGTACGAAGGAATGTAGTGGTCATGTAAAGGAAGTTTTCAATAAAGATGTTGTATTTCAAGTTTAAAGTTTTTATGTAATGATCCTAAGCCCCAAATACACTAAACCTCTCGATCTTATTTGTTGGATCAACTGAAGTTTTATGTAATAAAGCATGTTTAAGTTGTAATAGAAAGCAGGGTTTTCATATATCATTCTCACATCAGTACCTCAGAGCTTCTCTAACTTTGTTGTCAATTTCAATATTAACAACATTGAGAAGTATATATATGATATTCTTATCCTCATTTTCCATGTGGACAGAGATATGATGCGCAAAAATCGTTATGTACTTATGGTGAATAAGAGGAAAGTGAAGGCAATGAGATTTAAGACCAAAGATTCTCCATGACCTTCCAAGAAATGGAAGGTCAATGGGGATGTAAGAGAACATGATGTTGTTTGTTTCACATATGGCAATAAGGGTCACAGGAAAAAAAACTGAACCCAGCCTAAGAAGCAAGGGGAGGCTTCATGTGCATTTTTTATCGAACACAATATATCTTTTTCTACAAATTGGTTATTAGATACATCTTTTGGATCGAAAATATGTATCCAAATACCGGAACCATGTAGATTCATGGAGATGGATCGATGGGAGTTAGATCTATGAGTGGCCAACAGAGCTAGAATTTCTAATATAGTTGTCCAGGACTACCACCTCCTGTTGCCAACTGGGTTGATCACGGTGTTAAAGGGTTGTTTTTTTGTGCTTTATGTAACCAAAACATAATTTATGTATCCAGTCTAGATATTGATGTATTTGTTTTCATGTTTGGAAATTAATGTTGGTTTTTTAATAAAGATAGAATTTGTTTTGGTAGGGCACATTTATACAACGATCATTATGTGTTTTATTACACAAGCCAAGTAATGACAATCGATTACAAAGATATTTCACATGACTCATACGGAACCCAACTTTGGCCTCACCGGCCAGGTCATGTAAATGAGAAACGCATGAAAAAGTTACATTAAGATGGATATTAAGATTATTTTGAACTAAAACCACTTGGAATATGTCATAAATGTTTACAAGGAAAAATGACCAAATCCCCATTTGATTGGATTGGTGAAAGGGCTAAAGAGATTTTTGAATTGGTCCATACCAGTGTGTGTAGACCATTTACAATTGAAGTAAGGGGTGGGTACTCATACTTCATAACTTTTACTGATGATTTTAGTAGATATGGATATATCTACTTAATGAGGTATAAGTCTGATTCCTTTGATAAAGTCATGGAATAAAAGAATGAGGTTGAGGACCAGATTGGTTAGAAGATTTAGAAAATATGCTCAGACTGAGGTGGGGAATATCGTAATCAAGAATTCATTGATTACTTATGAGAGTTTGGGATCCTATCCCAACTCACTCCTCCTTACACACCTCAATGGAATAATGTAAGAGAAAGGAGGTACCATAATGTTTTAGACATGGTGAGATAAATTATGAGTCATGAGATACTTCAATTATACTTTTGGGGGTATATTTTACAAACATCAGCACACATAATAAACCATGTACCAACTAAATTGACAAATAGTATTCCATATAAGTTCTAGAGTGGCAGAAAATCCATGTTATCGAATTTACATGCGTGGGGTAGCGAATCATTTTTTAAGGCCTATTCAGGTTACAAACTCACACCATGAGGCCCAAAGTTTACCTTTATAGGATACCCCAAGGAAACAAGGGGATATTACCTTTAGAACCCCTCAGAAAAAAATGTTATAGTATAAATATATTCTATATTCCTTGAGAGATATCACATCTCCAAAATCAATAGTGGGAGAAAGATAGACTTTGATGAAGTCGAGGCTCATGGTACACAAGAGTTGGTATAAGAAAATATTCCTCAAATCCATGTGGAAGAAGAATCTATTATAGAGACACATGTACTACGTATAATTACAAGGGAGGTTAGAAAACCAGAACGGTATGGTTTTCTAGTTATTGAGTATGGTGTCTCATTATTAGTTGATGATAATGATCCTATAACCTAAAAGGAAGTAATAAGTGGAAGAAATGTTGCCAAGTGGAAAGAATCCATGAATTCATAAATGGATTCCATGTAGGAAAACCAAGTCTGGATTTTGGTAGATCGTCCGGTTGATGTTAAGGTTGTTCATTGTAAATGGGTATTCATGAAGAAAATTGACATGGAAGGACAATTCAACAACTATAAGGCATGACTGGTTGCAAAAGTGTTTAAATAGAATATAGGAATTGACTATTATGAAACCTTCTCACTAGTTGCAATGTTGAAATCCATCAGAATTCTACAAGCCATTATGGCTTACGATGACTATGAGATTTAGAAAATGGATGTGAAAATATCATTCCTTAATGGGAACCTTCAGGAAGATGTCTAAATGACACAACCTGAAGTGTTTGTGACTCCAAAGGATTCCAATAAGGTATGCAAGTTAGAGAAATCCATTTATGGTTTAAAGTAAGCATCCAGGTCATGGCACATTCATTTTGATGAAGCCATATAAGATTTTGGTTTTATCAAGAATGAATGTGAGCCTTGTGTTTACAAATGGTTTAGTGGGAGTGGAATGGTTTTTCTAATAGTATATGTTGATGACTTATTATTTTTTGGAAATGAAATACTAGTCTTAAAGTCTATAAAGGAATGGTTGAATCAATGCCTCTCCATGAAAGACGTGGGAGAGGTAGCGTATATTCTTGGGATCAATATCTATCG
Organism: Viscum album; assembly: GCA_963277665.1. Lineage (NCBI taxonomy): Eukaryota > Viridiplantae > Streptophyta > Magnoliopsida > Santalales > Viscaceae > Viscum > Viscum album. The sequence goes on along the minus strand of OY728129.1, from coordinate 1,417,770,801 downwards.
TGATAGTCCAAGAGATTGCTAGGCCCAAGTCAAAGTACAAACATTGATAAGATAATGAAGAGTTTTAGTATGGAACAATCCAAGAGGGTATTGTTTCCATCATCACATGAAATTAATCTTTCCCAGAAAATGTTTCCTCAAACACATGATGATAGTAATATAATAGAAAGAACTCCATTAGCATTAGTGATTGGGTCAGTCATGTATTCCAAGCTATGTTCTTGGATGGATGTAACTTATGCATTGAGTGCAGTTGGAAGATATCAAGATGGCCCAGGTGACCATCATTGGATGGAATTCAAGACTATCATAAAGTATCTCAGGCATACTAAGGATATATTCTTGGTTTATGGATGATATGAGGAACTAGTCCATAGAGGAAATGCATATTCTAGTTTCCAGACTGATCAAGATGACATGAAGTTGAAAATGGGATAAATCTTTACTTTGAATGGAGGTGTAGTGATCTAGAAGAGCAAAAAGCAGAGTGTACTCACATATTCTATAGTAGATTCAGAGTATATCATAGCTTTTGAGGCAGCTAATGAAGCAGTTAGGATGCAAAGCATCACCTTAGAGCTAGATGTGATACCTAGCAGTAAAGATCCCATCACATTGTACTGTGATAATACAATAATGGTGGAACTCACAAAATCATAAAGGTCACATCAGTGCACTAAGCACATACTTGGGAAGTATCATCTCTTATGGGATTTTTCACAGAGAGGTGAAGTTGCGGTGACAAATATTTCCACAGAAAACAATGTAGTAGACCCCTTGATTATAGGCTTGGCTCAATGAAAACATGATAATCATGTGAGGTCAAGCAGACTGAAATCCATAGGCAGTTGGTTGTAGTCTAAGATGGAGTTTTAAGAGTTGGTGTCCTAGAACTAACTGGTTTTACATTTATTACATGGATATTTATTGTATTCTTACATATTGTTCATTGTTCTACATGACTATGATATAATAATTTCCAAGAGTATTTGTTACATTGATAAGGTCATGGCAGTTCCCCTCTATGATGAAAACCTTGAAATGCTAGATAAATATTTGTAAATATATTTCTATGGTATGATGACATACTATGATCGCACACATAGCATGCAGACAACTAGGTGTGAGTACTGGTTAACAGATGAGACCTCCTCTCTTGAATTTCGTACATGGTAATCTCCAAGATAGGAGATTATAAGAACAAACTCGCTAGAAGAAATTCCGTATGTTTTTTGTGTCATTAGATATTTCTATCTGCAAGTGTGTATAATGATCCTTAGACTTTAAGATTATCATTAACACATGTCACGACTCGCGCACTTTGATTTACTGGAGAAAACCATCATGCAAACAGTTGGTGGGATGTAGAGTGTGTTGGGTGCATCACGAGTGTCTTGATATTAATGGATAACTCAAGTAAGGACTTGAATCTTCCATTGATGGAAGTTGATATCCCACCCCTTTGATTTAAGTATAACTATCATGCAAATTTACAGGGCCATGGTGTAATGATGAGCTTATTTCTGGTAGTCAAAGAATGACGTATCAAGTATAAAAGTTGTTGAAACTATCATGAAACCATATTGATTACATATTGTGACAAAGAGATTATATTACACAGTGTACGTTCGTATGTGGATGTCATTTTTTCAGATTTACGTTTTTTCTCTTGGGTGGCTTGAATCGTTGCTAGACAGTATTTATGGACTTTAGGCATGCCTGCCTACAACCAATGAGAAAAATCCTAGCGGGTCACACAAGAAGTGTTTTTGGTGGTCTCGGTTAAATTCTATTTGAATTTAATTAATGAAAGAAATATTATTCTCAAGACCAAGGAATAATTTAATTCAAGTTAAAATGATCACATAAATTAAATAAAATATATTTATTTATTTTATTGAACATTTAATAAATATTTATTTACTATTTTGTACGTAAAATATTTATTTTATAGAATAAATTATTTGATTATTTAGTCGGGTGTTCAATTAATAGAAGTGGAGTTTGTGTAGAAAAATGTTAGCTCGGTTGTAAAATAATCATTTGTAAGATAGTAAATAATTATCTAACTAGTTATCATAAGTTAAAATAATAATTAAGCTGTTATTATTTTGCTCCGGGGAATTTTTTTTATAATTTAGTTTTGTGAAAGTTTTCACACCATGAACAATGACACGATATTATTATTATGAGCATGGGTTTTCTTTATGTTCATGAATGTATTTAATTGTTTCTATGAAATTAAATATTGTAACTGAAATTCCATGTATATAAATATACAAGTAGGTCTATTGTGCCTTAGATAACACCACACGCCTGGTGAATAGAGAATTGTTGAGCCGAACAATTTATCTCTCGAATCCTCTTCTCTCCCATCTCAAGAATTAGTGACGTTCTTCAAGGCCAAAGAACATGAAATCATGAATGGCTGACACAAGAAACTCGAATCACCGTGCTAGCACCTCGAGAACGAGCGGTGTCGATTAGAGGTAATTGGAGCACATGTGGATCACCTCTACATGGATTATAGTTTTGATATTTACAAGCATAATGAGATAATTTGGAAGGGTAATTCTAGACAATCAATATCATCAATAAAGAAAAATAGCAATGATCTAGGTATTATTTTTCTATATGAAATTAATTAAATTAATTATAAACATAATGTGCAAGATGCTCTCTAAATGTTTCGGGTCTCTATCTTCTTTATCTAAATCATTGATTTTATTCTATGGAGACTAGCGTTCATAGTGGTATTGATTGCAGAAGAATCATTGATCATGGTAAAAATCCGAATTTGGTGTCATCCCAACCGCCCTTCCGTTGTGCCCAGAACCTTCAGTACAAATCATCCATCTAGAGTTATTCATCATATTTGTGAAATATTTCCTAACAGAAGATCAGATGGAAGAAGTGATGTAGTTCAAATTTCCATTATTATGTTTAGAAAGGAATATTTTTTTTAGGAAAGGAGTGGAATCAGAACTATTATGAAGCGACCTCAATGTCAGCCAAGCCTGGAGAGAGTCTTTAAATAGTTTATTATTTTGATTCCATGACCACCATTGTCTAAAGGTTTACAACATGTATCCCAAGGGATGGCCACATGCTTCCTTTCAATAATGCATCCAGTCCAAACAAATTTTTTAATGAAAACATTAATTTTCTTCAAGAGAAATGCCTACCATCTGTACACCATCAACAAGTTGACTATTTCAGAAATAATTATCGATTTCAAAAGACAAATTCCATCCATAGATAAGGATTTACCCTTCCAAGAGGAAAGTTAATTGATAATTTGATCAATAATGTTGTAGTATTAATAACATTTAGGCTTTCTCCAAAACATTGGAACACAAAGTTATGTGAAGGGGAAAGAACCTTTCTTGATACCTAAGTAATTAATCATATTAATTTTTCTGTAAGAGGAAAAAAATTCGTAAAAAAAGGATTTTCTCGAGCTTATAGATTGACTATAGATTTCGTTATAATGAGATATGGAAGTTTTAAGATTTTGGATATTCCTTTTATCACCTTGTAAGAATAGGATGATGTCATCTGCATATAAAATATGTGTGGGAACATTTATGTATCTAGAATCCTGAATAGGTTTAATATTGTCTTTATCCACAAGTCGATTGAGCGCTCTTCTTAATTAATCTTCCACCATGGCACATATAATGGAATAAATAGAATTTACTTTCCTAACTCCTTTGGTGAATTTAAAAAATCCCTTAGGGGAACCAATGATAGGAATAGAGATAGAGGCCTAATAGAATAAAGCACTTATCTTACCCGTAAAAGAGTTATTAAAACCAAAGCTTTTGAGAACATTGAAAATGAAATTCCAATCCATGGTATTAAAAGTGTTCCTAATTTCATGTTTAATGGAAACACTACCACTTCTAGTTAATTTTTTAAGATGTTAGTGCATTCCGAGGCAAGACAAATGCAATAATGGATAGACCTAACTATGATAAAACAAAATTGATTCCAAGAAACAATTCTATTGAAAATATTAAAAAATAACTAATCCTCTCTGAAAAATATCTCTTAATAAACAACACCTAATATTTAAAATCCAAAACACCACATGCATAAATAAACCCATTAATGAAAAGGAAATGAATATTAATGATTGATTTGGATGATGTAATGTGGAAACTAAAATAAAATAAAATAACTAAATATCATCTATATCACTCCACGAGTCACCATCTCATACCCAAAAAATTCCCCAAGAGACCTAATGTGACTATAATGTGAGATAAAACATTTTTTTCAAGATAAACCCTTAATCTAAATTTAATAAGTGGTGTAATAATAGCATAGGCATAAAAACTCCTAGAAGGTAAGAGTATAAAATCTATAAATTTCAATTCACAGAACAATCCAAACAATATGGTTTTAAAATAAAAATAAAAAGTAGGTTTTACATTTTAAAATAAAATATAATAAAATATCATTAGAATTTAAATAAACCCCCCATTAAATAAAAATAATAACATAGAAATCATTTTATCATCCCACAATATTGTTATTAAAAAAACACATGTGAATCCAACCCACCAAACCATTTTAGAAACACCCATTTCTCAATGATTTTATAAAATAATTTAGATAAAAAAATTGGAATCAATAATATTAATAATAGAAGAGAATGTCATAATTGAACAATAATAATTAATAAGTATAATTGAAGACCAAGTGAATTATAATAAATGCAAAAGATGTAATCACGGGAAATTCCCAATCATCTTGATAGAAGTACCTATAAATACTTAACTTGAATCCATTTACATTCCTATCATTGAAGATACTTACTCTATAAATAGTTTCATATGCCCAATTAGTCTAACAGATGGAACACCCCTATAGACTTCAATTCTATATGATATCTAATTAGTCTAATTGGGACTAGTTTTAAACATCTACCATCCTTCACAAAGATGCCTTAGATCCCCTAATGATAATAATAGTGGGTGGTAATGTATAAATGAAACCAATATATAAATCTTATATTAAACAAAACCAAACACATTAGTTAATCCATAAAAATTATAGAAAATGATACAAAAACCCTGTTAGAAAAACTCTTTTATCTCAATAGAAGAAAATAACAGGTGGATTTTATGGATGGTAATCTTTTTTAAAAAAACCATCTCAATATAAAAAATGGGCCTTAATCCTTCAAAACATATATAAATCTCTAATGAAAGATATACACATTCAATACAACTTGAAAAACCAAATATATGAATCAAACCACATTCCAAACATTCCAAATAGGCCTCTTTGGAGTTCATTAGGAAAGACACCTTTAAAACCACTTTTTGGGAAAATAATTATGAAAAAAGTGTAAGGTTTGAGAAACAAAGTTTTAAACTAATTCATTCATTATAATATAAAATTATATGATTTTAAACATATGTATGTACACATACATGTATATATAGATATGTACACATTACTTTCATAAATATAAAATAATTGAAGAATGGAAAAGGATCATGTAAAGAGGCGTAATTCAAATAATTCTTCAAAACTGATTATTTTAAAAGAATAAAAATATATTCACCCAAATTGAAATAATCCAACCGATCTATAATTTTACCCAAAAGAAAGAATTCAAAATTTTTCCAATTTAAATTATTTACATTAAATTCTAAATTCTTTTAAAAAGATATTTTAGAAATTTTAAAGATCATATGACCACTTATATGATTTAACCAAATATTCACACAATTAAAACCTTTATTAAACCACATTTGAAGTCAATCAATTTTCCCATAAATCATTCAAAATAAATTCACAAATTTGATGACATGGGGAATAAAATTGAAACTGGGTATAAAAACTTTGAAAACCCATAGAGTACTATGGAAAGAAAATGGATAGACACTCCTAATTGGAACATGTTTTTAACAATAAAACACATCAAATATGATTAATGAAATACCCAAAGAAGAATAAATAATCTAGACGAATCCATAAAACCTAAAATTATAACCCAAAGTCACATAGTGATCCGCAAAAGGACCACTATAGTGATAAGAATAAATATAACCCAAAATATGGATGGGGACAATGGATGAGGAGGAAAAAGTACCCTAACTTTGACTATATTCACTTGAAATCTTTTAAGGGGGAGATAAAAATATAAGGGATAGGTGAGGACAAGATATCCATTTGAGGGTCCTCATTGGGCATGTCAAGTGAGTGTAAGGGGAGGAGATATCCTATTATATGTCTTTAATTATGGTAAGGAAAATTTTGTTGTTTCAAATGGTTATTAAATAACATTGTTTAGATTAAAATCATACCAAATCATGTTCCAACAATGCACCCATTACTAGACACACATGGGTACTCACATGGTTGTTCCACATGGTAGGACAAACCATGCACCCATTGTAAAAAAAGTTGTTAATTGAAACCAAAAATCACTTCGATTCCACATGGTTAGCACTAACCATGATCAAATAATTCAACGTATAGAAATACATAAATTAAAAATAAAATCCAAAAATAAATGGCATGAATCGTGAGGAAAATTATTTAAATAAATAAATAAATAAAATAATTAAGAAAATAAATATTGGGGTCTGATATGAAAATTATCCCAATGATTGATTTATGAATATTTGGTGTTGTGAATCATAAATATTTTGTTCTCAATTTGATAAAATTATTCATAAATCTGAGAAATTATTATTTTGGGTTATTCCAAGGATATTGCAGGATATTAATATTATAGTTCTTATGAAAAAAGTGTTTTATAACAAATGTAGTGTTTCCCCAAGAAGGAATAGATTATTTTATGAGTTAAAATGAAAAGTTTTTAAATTAGAGAATATTAAAACAAGTAAACAAATATTTTACTAGGATAGAGGATGATATGACTCTTTAAAGTGTTGTGGAGGATGATGTAACTTGTATTACTCAAGAACCTTGATGGTCTTGTTGGATTCATCAAGATCTAAAAAGATAGTTAATTAAAAAGGATAATGATGATGAATTAATATTTATAGATTATTAAGAATATACTTAATGGGATCCCATTTAGTGTTATCCTAAAATTTAAATTTTATATTTCAAAAATTAATTTTGTGTAAAATTTGGAAACCACAAATGTGATGAAAAAAATGTCATCAAGTACTATAATAAATAATAAAATCATTGAAGAATGAATTAGGAATATTTGAATAATTCACCCTATATAATTTGTATAGAAGTGCAGTTACATTCATATGTGTATTGTCCTAGATTAGATCTTTAAAATGTTTGGCCATATTTTCCAACATTGGAATATAATCCTCTAATTTGGTCTTACATTAATTGAATAATCCTATTTAAATGAGATATATTTTTATGCACACACTTTTATCCTCATTATTATGACCTCTTAACATTCTCTCATACATCCTAAGAACATACTCATTTAATTCATTAATATAGAAAGTCTCCTCCAACAAATTTTCCCTAGAGCAGATAATGAAATTAAAACATTTTTCATTTTCAACTTCATACTTCACTACAATTTTCTTCAAATAGTATGAATAATTAATAAGTTATTCTTAGTGAACTTAAGAAATTCAGGTTAGAAAAAACATTACTCATAGCCATGAAGTCTTCCTCCAACGGATCTAGATCTTCCATTTTGTCACCAACAAGATCTTGATCATCTAAATCTCCACACTCATCCCTTTTGAATTCACCATGAATATTAATACACATGTCATGAACCTGATCATGTGTAGTGGATTCGAATTCATTAACCTTTTTTACCATATTTTTTGAGGACCTTGTCTCCATGGGTTTAGGTAAGTGAGTGTATTAATTTCACCTATGAGATGTATTTGTATTAGCATAATGTTATTCCACAAGACCCGAGTTCTATTTTACCCCATCTTCCTCCTTGGGTTGTGAATACATCTACCATGAATTCCACCTACACTATCCAATGAGAATTGACATAAGATATCATTATCAAACTATATCTTAGAGTATGCTTAAAATTTAGTGTTTCTCTCCTTCAAAGGAGTGTATTGGTTTATAATAATTTACAATGTTGAACCTAATCCTTTTGATATATCCATATTTCATTCCCCATGTTCATGATCTAGACCTCCAACTTTAGGGCCCTCAAATAGATTAATCAAATTAGGGTAAAAAATTACATTTCTTGGACATAAACTATTTTATGCATTCGATAAGCTCTCTTTTAGAGCTAAGGTGATCTACCTTGATCTTCCCTAGGGAATGAATATGGATTTACCTTCCTCATATCCCCCATTTATCAGAATCTCATGTGTAGAATTATCACCAATACGCATTGCCAATGTATATGATGATGAATGTAATATGATAGTGCTTAGGTTGGAAGAAACTATTGCACAAACCCCCTCAACCCCTATGACCATAAGAAAATGTCCCTGATTTTGACCTATTACTTTATACCTTCAACAATATTAGAAGGTAGACCCTTGTTACCTAGACCTTTTCTACTATAAAAACCACCATTGATCTTCTGGAAGATATTCTTGAGTCCACGCTGGCACACTGACATCAAGTGACTGAATCACTCGAGAGAAGAATGGAAATAGACCCACTTATTTACGAAAACTAGTTTCTTGAAACATAGATCTTCCCTAACTATAACCCAAACTAATTATGTTTGAGGCCTTGTAACATCGAATTGAACACAAATTTATTTGGAGATAGGATGAAAAATGTCAATATTTCTACTATAAGAACATAAATATCAACCCACCATATTTTTTGTCATTCAAATGATGAAATTATTATGGTAAGGAAGAGGTAGTTTGGAAAGACTAACCCACAATTCCATGGTTGTAGAGTAACTTTTCAAATAGAAATTGTCAGACCATTTGAATAAGTATAAATGGGATTCACTGTAGATAAGGGAAGCTTTGGACCAAGCTAGGTTAAAATCATTTTTCAAAATAATACTAATCGTGATTTTTTATTCTTGAGGAGTAAAATAGTAAATAAGTACTATAATCCCCAATATACAAAAAACTACTCTTATAAATGAGTTAATGAAAGGAAAATGTTGTTTGAGAAACACCACCAACATCATATTCAGAATAGATGAGAACTTTGGGGATGAGAGAGAGGTAAATGATGGAATGTCTTTAAGAAGTCTAGAACTTCAGGTTTGATCAGAATCATAGATAATGGATAAAGGAAATTAGGGTTAGATAATGGAATAAAGGAATGATGATGAGTCCCCACATATGATGATTTTAGTCCCTCCCCCTTTAGAGGGGGTGAGACTGGTGCAGGGGTCTTCACTGGATAGGTTAGAGAACATGTCAGATTCAAAAGGTAAATGTGATTTTTACATAAGAAAACTAATATAGATGGTATGTTTAATTCATAAAATCTAATATGGTAATGAAATATTATAAAAAGTGACATGATATGGACTATGAAGATATATTCCTCTCTAGTGGTTATGATAAAGTTTATTTATATATTTTTTCCTATAGAAACTTATTGTGTTATGAGTTATATTAAATAGATACAAAAACCACTTTACATAATGATAATTTATTTAAGGATGTGTATATGATATAACCCAAGTTTTTTAATGTTGTAATGGATGGTATTATGGTTTTTATATTGAAACAACCCATATAGGGAATGGTGTAAGATTCTAATAATATGAACATCCAGTGTCATAAAGCAATCATGATGTTTGTTGTCAATAATAATGAATAAGTTTTATATGTATAAAATTATGTTAGTGGGTGAGTTATAGTATTTTTGGAATTTTATGCCGATGACATAGTATATATTAGAATTAATCATCCAATGTTTTATTATTTTTAACTCATGGTTTGCAAAATTCTTCTCAATAAATTACATGGGTGAATCAACATATATAACAGGTGTGAAAAGAATTGGATATTGATCAAAGAAGTTTCTTATAATGATTAATAACACTCAAATTTTGAATTTTTGTAGTGGGTTATAACATATAGCTTCAAGAGGGTTTATTTACCAGTATTTTATGGTATGAATCTTAGGAAGAGTCAGGATATATCTAATGTTTTAGAAAGGATGGATATGATTATTTATATATTCACCATAGAATCCATTATTTATTCCATGTTTTACACTCTATCTAAATTTTATTATAATTTCATTATGAAAAAAATACCAATCCAATCCCCAGTGAGATTCACTAGGATATTTTGAATATTATCCTTATGTACATGAGAAGAAGTAAATAATTTTTTTTTAGTTTTTGTAGGTGAGGATGACTAAATTGAAAGGGGTTTTATTGAATCTAGTTCCCAAACCAAAAATTATTATATAATATGTTATTCTATTTTTGGGGGTTTCCTCAAAAGTGGAACTATTAATTTGAAAAAATTGAAATAAGACACTATGGAAGACTCTAAAATAGAGGTATATTAGATCATTAGAATAATATTGTTTGGATAAAGAAGTTCATTAAACATTTGTGGAGGTTTCAAGAATATAGGAAATAAATTGATCATTATTGTGACAATGATGGGATTATTTCTCTTTATAAGGAACCCTGAGCTGACTAATGGACCAATAAAATATTTTATAAATACCATCACATATTATAGATCATTGGGATATGTGAGGTAATGATATATTGGGTGTCTAGTTAGGAGAATATAATAGATCTATTAATGATAGCATTATCACTGAAAACACACAAGGCTTATGTTGAATCTCTAGGTATCAGATACAAGAGATATTAGATATGATGATTAAAAAAATTATCATGGTTTCATAATAAAAAAATATTTATAATTAATTCATGTATGTCACATTTTTTAAACATGAACAAAAAATTAAATGCTTGAAATTGTGAATTTGAGTTTTCACTATTCAATGACCATCATAATGTGTTATTGTTTTTGATGGAATATAAATATTATCATGAGTATAAGTATCATATATGATAAAAATAAGACTCTTGATATAATATGTTGAGAGTTATTAGTTTAATTAACCCATAGAATTATATCACAAAAAAATTTATACAGTAGTTTATATACTCAGGGGTGTATTATTATTATAGAGTCCTTCTTACCCGAGGTAAAAAATATACATAACAATAGATATTTGAAAATTGTATAAATTTATAATCCATTATTTATAATGAGATAATATGGGGGTATTTGGGTATTATTTTTATTTGTTTATCAGTTGAGTAATACAAATATAGTATATTTTAACCGATATGAAAAGAAAAGGCGTTTGTGATTTTGATTGTGTGATTGATGAAATTTATGGATATTCTTAGATGAGTAACATGTTACATGTTTATCTACTAAGACAATTGAAATCTAATGAAATCGTTATTTATGATCAATACACTTATCAAATAAAAATTGTATGAATTGGGATTTACAAGATCAACATGTTTCATTCAATTTATACAGTTGATTTCATGTAAAAATAGATTACATAAGTATACATAAAATATATTGGATACATCTGTTGGATGAATTTCTCATAAAGATATAAGAGTATATTTGATCAATATCATTTCAAACCCCTTTGTATATTTGATCAATATCATTTCATAAAGATAATTTATTTATGGATTTTAGATTGTAATTATGATTATTAAAATGTTCCACAATAATAAAGATAAAACAAGTATACATTAAATGTAATGTATTAAAAGTATCAAATATTGGTAGATGATGCCTGATTTCCATATTTGAATATTGAATTTCTATATCGAAGATGTTAACCTTCTTGCTGGTGGTGGAATATTCATTAATACAAGATAAATCTCTCTTATTCTATGAACTCTATTTATTTTATAATAGAATATATAAGCACCCCTCTGGAGTCTAATGGGTCCTAAAATATTTTAAATGGATTTTAGTGTTTATTGTACTACCATTTGAGGCAAGATCCTAAGTAATATTTCACAGTGACCGTCCTTAAGAAGAATCCATGAACATGGAGAAAATATGAATTGAGGTATGTATTTTTATAATTACAATATCCATTTTTATATTGACTATATAATTAGTTATTTAATTAACTAATGGGGTTCATCTACTATTATGAGTATATGATGTACTAAAAACCCGTTAGAAATTTATGTAAATTTCTAAAAGTAGTTAAGTGTATAAAAATTAGTAAATTGTGGAAAATATCATTTTTGAGGTATAGTGGTCATATTTAACCATTATTGGATTGATAAAATCAATTCTTAATTTATTTTTTGGTGGGAGGGATTATATGATTCAATGAAATGAAATATGATAATATATTGAGAAATGCATTTCTTCTAGGGATAATGTTTGAAAATTAATTGATCACTCTTGTTTTATATATCAAGTATTGAATTTGTTGAATTTTATTTGTTTAATTGAAAATTAACTGATTTAAGAATTATCAATTATTATCAATGAAGGGGAGAGATAAGTAATGGGTAGATAAAATAAATAATATTGAGAATAAAATGATATTGAACTTCAGGAATATTGAAAATATTTTCAAAGGGGAAGTTTTAAGTTACCAATGAGTTGGGATGATGAATGGTGTATTCATTTTCAATACGTAATAATATAAATATATATTGGGTTAATTTGATGTACCTAATGGGATATCTATGTAGGTAATGTATTGTATAGGGGATTTTGTTTGAAGAGAGTTGGATTGAGTTATAAATTAGTGATTTTTTTGTTATGAAGATCTTTTGAGACGTTTTAATGATTGTGATCCTTTATATTAATTTTCTCATTAATGGTTAATGAAGGGAAATTTTTTAGAATTGATGGTTGATTGAGATACTAATAAATTTATTTTATTTTTGAATGGAAAAATAATCCTGATGAAATGATGAGTTTTTTGAATCTTATAAGATGAGTAGATAAAGATCACAAGGAATTCCTTACATTATATGAGAAATGAATTTGGAGTGTCGAATATTCTTGTCCACCTATGAATTGATGGAGTTTTTTCACTTTTTTTTCAACTCATGAAGATAAATATTCAATAAAAAATATTGAGATACGTTTGGTTGTTTTTGAATATTATTCTGAATGTGATGAGTCTATTTAAGGGAAGTGTAGTAGATAAGAGAATTTAACATTGTGGTAATAGCATGAAGGCTAGTAAAAAATTTGGATAACACACTTTAATTATGATTATTAAAGAATTGATTAATATATTGATATAATAAATGACTCATAATTATTAATAATTTAATGAACCATTATCTTTGAAGAAGATAAAGAGTAATTGTGTGATATTGAGAAATTTTAATATTTATTAAATTACTTAATTTTTGGTTGAATCAAATGATAAAATGGTTTTTTAGATAATGCATATGCTTTATGAATTGTGATATGGCATTTGACCAATTTATTTAAAAATTTCTAATGTGATTTGAGTTATTTTGAGGATTATTAAAGAGTTTGAAAATGTATTTGAGTTAAATTTAGATTACTAAAGAAGTTTTCATAACTAATGATGAGTTTGGTGAAAATTGAAATTTCATATAAGAGTAAAATGTAGTTCTCAAAGGCTATATAAGACTAATCGATAATATATATATGAGTAAGTTTGAAAATAAAAAGGTAGTATATGATTAATATAGAGTTCCAAAGAGATTAATCCAAATTTTCTAAATCTTTTGCAATGGCCTCGACTATTATAGAAATTTCCTTTGTGAGACTCAGTTTTCTGGAGGTGTTATGAAGGGTTTGAAGGGGGAATAGTGCTTCTAGATATAAAATTTATTCTCCAAAACACTCTTCTCTCTTAAAACTATTACTAACTCCTCTAACACCCATACAATTGGTAAGTAAATCATATACATACAAAATTGATTATTTTGAAAAAGGTAATTAAAATGAAAGGATGATTTCTATAAGGAATAATGGAATGTGTTTTATGATGAAATATGTTTCTGTGGACTATTTTGTGGGGTTAGTGTAGAGGATGTTTGGAGGTTATTTCTACAGATTGTTTTGGATATATTTATTGGTATGTGTTAGGAAATACGGAAGTATTGACTCACATGGGATGCATTGTGAGAATCTTTTATAGTGGTTCATTAATGATAGTTGGGGAATTAGTTTTGGTTTTGTAGTGAGGTTAATTTTTTATTTCCATGTTTTTAAAGAGAAAATACATCGATTTTCATGGGATGAGGTTGTGAATGTTAGTTGTGAGAATATTTTTTATTTTCTTGGCAGTGTCTTATTATAATTGTAAATGATTAAATTGAGATTATTGTGGGATTGAATTTAATAAATAATAGGATATGAGTAAAATATCAATAATTTTTAATACATTTTAATTAGATGGAATTATTATGTGAATATTTGTTAAGTGTTTCATTATCAAATATGGATGTATATGGATTAATAATCATAAAATTACTAGTAATGGTAAAGATGAAAAAAGGTAAGGGTATGATTAAATAGGATTTTATGGATGATTCAATTATTTTTTTATATGGGAATGTGGGATAATTTGTAGTGTTATAGTTGGTAAAGGTGGTGGCCTATGAAAATGGTAGTTTAGTGATGGTTAGGGACTATAATGGTGTTGTATTGGCCAAGACCCTTTAGACTATGCTTCTATATGACAAAAACACAAACATATGATGTAGTTTCTTATGATTTATATACCCACTCCACCAGGTTTAGATACCCTTACTGATTCCGAACATGATTTAAATTTATAGTGTTTTACATAAACATATTGGGTAGAAAGATAATATATGTTTGACTATTACTTCTTCCCCACTCTCCTATATTGGCGTGGATGGTCTATTATAGATTATGGAAAGTATGATCTTACTACAAAAGTATGTGGTGTAATGATAGACCCTACATGGTATTGGACTAATAATATGTATATGGTTTACTATAATACCATGGGGGTATGAATGAGTAGGTACATGATTTACTAGTAGAATCCATGAGGTATAGATGAGAAGGTACATTATGTACAAGAATAACATGTTGGGTACTAATGGGATGATATTATAGAGTGGGGGTTTGGTATGGTTGGAGGGGAAAAAATGTTAATATAATTAATGTTCATGAAAATCTAGAATACAATATATTTGGTGGATCGATGAAACATGATATATGGTAATGTATATGGGATGATGAAGATAATATGGTTGTGGAATGTGGTGTGGTTGTGATTCAAGATTTGTTGTGTTGTGACTTGGTTATGGAATGGACTCAGAGAACATGAAATTTTATATTGAGTGTGATACTAATAAATTATTTGTTAAGTTGTCATGGTGTTCCTATTTATCCATTATTTTTATTATTTTATTACTTTTGGATGCAATATATTGTGAGTGAGCCTTAGTTATGTTGGTTGATAGTTGATTAGATAGGATCTGGTTAGTTCTATTGTATATTCACTGAAGCATCAACACGCCACTTCCACATATTCAGGAGATTTGTTAAGTATTATCCTATTTTGTGAACATGTAATGATGAAACCTATATATATAAACTATTGTTCCGATTTCTAGAGGTAGTTTGGGGAAAGAGCTATAAAATATTATCTAATATCATAGAAGTAGTTGTGGAGTTTCTTTCTAGGAATTTATTTGGTATTTTGTTCTAGTTTTTTTTGTTTCATATTCATGTATTGGAAAATTATTTAGGATATTTTTATGTTATATTTATTTTGTATTAGTGGTATTATTTTTAATCTTTTTTATTTTGAAAAATGAATTCAGAAATGACTAGATGCTAAAAACCCTTAGCTTTTGGAGTAGTTCATTTCAGAATATTTTATGTTAATATTCACAATTCCCAAATTGGAATACAAAAAAATATTTATGGTTATTTGAAGAAAGACTTATCAAAATGGACAGAAGAGGTGATTCTTGATAAAAGTATGAAAATTTATGCACATTTCATATAGTGCATGAAACTGCTTCAAAGTTTTCCAACTGTGAGTTGAATGAGAAAGGTGATGTGTAATAAAAGCACTCCACACAAACATGAGCTAGCCTAAAAAAATAAAGGAATTTTAAATCTACTAAATGGATGTGTGACACTCTAAAATATTTTAAAATAACCAAAATGAATATAAACACTACATCAACAACATTTTCTAATAGGGACTTTGTGATTCATGTGCCAAATCTCACAGATCACACAACACGAGGTTTTGTGAATCATTCCACCCAAGAATACCTAATATCCATGAAATTACCTCACAAATTCCTTTAGTTCATGGAATTTTACTTGAAACATTTCCTTAAAACTATCTTCATGAGGTAAAAAATTCACCCAATGTATAAACACCCACACTACATCATTTTCATGAAACTCCAATTTCCATGAGATAGTGTCCTCTATAATAAAATTTGTAGGACATGCCTCCTAAAAAATTATTTTAATATGACAAAACAGTTTCATAAAACAATGAAAATTTGTTCAATACAGGAACTTTTACATGCTATTGGAAAATTATATGTGAAATAGTGAATATTTTTGTGAAATGACATAATATTGTGTGAAATAGTACATTTAAAATTCTAACTAACCGATATGAATTGTATGGGCTATTCCCTCGCACCCTCTCTTGGGAACACTATGATGCTGTGGTCATGGACCTTCGACCCAGTCCCCTCACTTCCATCTCTGACCCCATGAAAAAATTATTGTCACAACATGAAAATTTTGGAATGCATTATAAAAATATTGGGTTGTGAGATATACAACCCCAACATTCATCCCCATGATTATCATGAATCGAGGTACTCCTCAAAGATAACCAAAACACCTTGAGTCACATTATTACTATTAGTTCCTTTATTGGTCCATTAGTCAAGAAACTCCACTTGTAATGAGAATAAGATTCCATGTGTAATAGTTAGAGGATACATTATGGGGAGAGAGTATGATTCCTTATGTCATGAACATGAGACAACCTCTGAATTACCTAGAATATGACTCTAAACTACATAGTTAATAGGTCTTGTATTCACATACTTAAATGGATCTTCATCCAATTACATCAATATGGCCTTAAAAGGAACCATAATGTTCCTTTAACCACAACAATAAAAGGTATTATGTGACTTGTAAAGTATAAATAGACTACATGGGTTCTAATTCCTTTAATAGTGATACACATGAAGCCCTATTCATTGTCTTGATCCTAATTCTTCAACACCATTTGATTCTTTGGATAGTGACAAACTCCATGTTTCCTCCCCATGGGCCACTTCCTTTGGTGTAATCCCCAATCATATTCTCCAACCCATTAGTGGGTAGACATTCAATCATGACCAAACATGTAGAAGAATAAATGGGAGACCTTAGTGTAAAAATGATTATGTATCCATGTTTATACCAATAATACCCCATGGGCCTTCTCTTTAGGTGCAATCCCCAACCAAATCATATAACAATTACTGGGTTGATATTCCATCATGACACGTTATAAGGAAAAAAGAACATGAATACCTAATGTGCAAGCCCCATATGTATCCAAAATACTTCCAAAGATCCCTCATATATCACCGCCTTAGCTGTAATCCCAAATCCTATTCGCATATGCATAAATAATTTGGGATTCCATCACGGTTCGACTTGAGGAACAAGGAATGGAAAACATATAATGTAATATTGACACATCATGTTCTAGCTCAAAAAAGTTAAATTATGTATTATAACATCCTAAACACATGATGTTAATCTTAGACATACTCTATGTGATGAACATTGGGTGACTTGTGTAACAACACAAATACGATCAAGGTGATGAGTACGATATTCATTGCATTTGATGGTTTATGTGGAGAGAATTTGTTTTCCCTATTATATTAGGAGAACAATTTTATTAATCCACATACATACCATTACTTCTATTCATGGGAACCTAGGTAACACACTGACATAAGTGCCACACATACCAATGTTAATCCCTAGATGCAACTAGAAATCATAACTTTATAATACCCACTCATAAACTTGCTTCTCTTTCAAAACACCGATGAAAAACTATTTCATAATACTTACTCATACCATAATTTCTCGTTAGAATCACCTATACATTAAACACACATAATCCCTACAAATAACCATGCTAATATTTAGTAGCACCCAATAAACACATACTCATTATACATTAACATTGAAATTATTATCCTTAGAAGTACCCTGGAATCGTAGTCACATATCCCCATTTATTTCAATGCTTCTCCTTAGTAGTAACTAAGAAGCACACTTGTGTAATCCCAATCGATAATATTACTTCTCTTTTGAATCTATTATGGGGAATAGTCATGTAATCACCACACACATCATCATGTCCTCTTCTCATCATATTGATAACTTTACACACAAACCCAAACTACGTTCACGTAACATGACATTAAAGTGTAGATAATTAATTTACAATATTCATGACTTTAAAATACATAAAAATGATGTAATTTTCATATGATGTTAAATTTCATGAAAACATCCTTAGTCTAAGGAATTAAACTATATCCTTAACCTATGTGATGATCATGATATTACCTCTGTAATGAGCATGGGATTCCTTATGGGACATGCACTAGATTCCTTTTAAAATTATAATGATATGATCATCCCAAAATCTAGTATTATTTCATGTGTAATCACTACATAATCCCTTATAGATGTTCCTTTTTGTATGTTATCATCCTCACTCCACGAAGTTAAACTATATGGAATAATACCATTACATGAACGTAGTCTTATAAATAAAACTACATGGGTTATGATCCCTATTTCTAAAAATGGTTCATAGTATGACTTTACATGTTTGAATCCACATATCCCAATAACCTTTCCCCCATTAATGGGTGGAAAACCAGAGGGATATTCACTATCTCAAAAACAATGATCTTACCCCTTATATTCTTCCCCTAGGGCATTGAAAACGCAAAATCCTGGTTATCTCTCAACAGTACACCCAACCTCATTTAAATTTAATGTCCCCTAGATATTGGCATCACCAATGGATTCTAACATGTGCCTAGAATAGTACATGACTAGTGTATTTGGTAAGCATCCCCAAATGGACATTAAACTGCATGTTCCCTAAGTTGGTTGTAATGTTTTCTTAGATTAGTATATGATGGGTGCATTGGGAGAATACCTCCAATGGAATTTATTTCTATGAGAACCTTCACTTTTTTGTAAACCTATAACCCCTCATGATGCATAAAAAAACCATGTATTAAGGGATAGGGGAACCTAAGATAATGATCCAAAGAATCATATGTAATGAGAATTATATCTCGTATTCCTTTACCTAGGTGATGAGCATGAGATTTCACCACATGACATGGGCAACAGATTCCTTAGGTGATGATCCTAATAATCCACTATGAAGAGAATATGATCTATTATTCCTCTATCCAGGTGATGAGACTATAATTCTACCTCATGTGATGAGCATGATATTCCTTAGGTGATGATCCTAAGAATAATATTTGATGAGAATATGATATCTTCTTTTCCCAATAAGGTGACAATCCTGAGAATATACCTCTTGTGATAGGCATGATAGGAATTGTGTCTAGAGAATAAGAAGCATGTGTGATGAGTGTATGATATATTCTTCCCCCACTCTACTGATGAGATTGATATTCCTACTCATGGGTTGAGCATTAGATTCTTTATTTGATGATAGTAATAAGAATTTTTTATGATCATATGATCTCTTCATCCCAAAGTCAGGTGACTAGACCATGATAATATGTCATAAGAAGAGGGTAAAACACCTAATGTATATAGAATAAGAATCATAAATGATGAGAATATATTATATTCTCCCTCTACCCATGTGACAATACATAGATTCTACCTCATGCGATGAGTATGATATGCCTTATGTGATGAGTATAAGAATCCTATATGAAAATCCTGGGATATCAGTGTCATTTCATAAGGTGACGAGCCTAAGTTGTTACCTGATATATTGAGAGCATTATTCCTTAGGTTAAAAACCTAGGAAGCCTTATTTGATTAGAATATGTTTCTTGGATTTAAAATAACTATATGTCACACATGATGAACCTGAGATACCTTGTTTTACAAGAACATGATGTTTGAGGTGTTAAGGGTGGGATTCATTATGCCTTCAGTGTAAGTAACTTCATGGGAATCAAATGATCGCTCATGGGTTTTCTCCTAAGATATCTTATGAAATGAACGTAAGATACCCTCATCGCCTCAAATGAGGATGATCATTAAAATTTACCAATATGACTAACATCATCATCAATTCAAATTATAGTTAGAATCCATATCATGATAGAGTGTGATATAATTAATCTATTTCCACTGAATTATGGTGCCAAGAAAGAGATTAATGAATGTGTATTAAATCTATTAGGGTGACCTGGACTAGGGAATGAAATTGTAGAAGGAATCCATGGATGGAAAATCCAATATTCTGTCATCTCATTCTAACCAACCTACCGACATTTTCATCCACAATGGTTAAGGATGATGTTCTTAGGAATGATTGAATGTCGGTATTTGCGAATCATGAACAGTCCAAGGGTGCCGATCATAGCATGACAACATGCTTCAATAGAAGCATGAAGAAATATTATGGGGAAATAAATGTCAATATCTTGACCATCAACATGTATAATATGATGTACTATAGGAATCACCGATTCCAAAAATCACCGGCATGAAATCCATTTCATTTTAATTTTAGAGGATAAATAATGTTATGTGTGTGAGGACTTGGAATTTGTTGTTCTATTTCAATGCTACTAGGGAAACAAAAAATTTACTGATAAATCCTCATATTACCTTTGAAAATTTATAGGGGATACATTCCCTAAAACAAACAAGGAACACATCCGCTAGGTAGAAAATATAAGATACATTTATATTGTTGAATCCCATGTATCCACCTTGGTGTTTACAAGGAAGGTCTTCACTTCCTAGAAGAATCACTAGCATACGCCCTCTCAAACTATCATTGATAGACGTAAGATAATATCCATGATCTGGTAACATTATTCTCTCTAGTTCTGGAACTAGGGTACTAACCCTAAGGTCATGTTACCAATCCTACTCCATGAGATGACACTCTGAAAAACATCCATTGTTCTTGGGTTCCCATGCCTCATTCCCCTAGTGAAATCATCATCCATAACTCTCAGGAACCCTCACCCCATTCCTAGTGAGATTATCATCCACATATCATTTTCTCCCTCACCCCACGTATCTGGTGAGAGAGGTATCCCTGGATTATGGGATCCTTTCTACACCCATTCATCAAACATGTTCCTATGGTTTCGTTCACCATCTCTTTATTCCTATGGTGAGACAAGATTGAACAGAACCTTGGAATCTTCACCGCATATATTAGGAGAGATAAGAATCCTTGAATCCCATGAAACCTCATATATTCCACATGGATAGATAAAAATCTACATATTTTGGTTTTCCTCTCTATAGACATCTATTGAGATAGGGTTTTTGTGAATTTTGCTGTTATCAACCATTCCCATAGTGAAACAAGTTTCTAAGGCTCGTGGGGGACATTTCCTCATTTCCATGATAGAGATCGTGGTCCACCACTACCGGTGAGAGGGATGAATTCCTCCTTAGTAGATAGACTAGGAGAAAATTTCTATAATATTATAGAATCAGTTCCCATGATTATAGAAATCCCATAGGGGTCATTGAGAATGGGTAATTATCAACCACATCGAGGGAATGATTTCAGAAATTATCTATGAAATGATTACCCTATAGCTATTGTACACTATAAGGGGTCACTATCCCTACTCCACAAGATACTCCTATAAAATATCTTATAAACCATGCTACCAAAAACACATCCCCTACCACCCTAACCACTAATAATTTTTACATCATTTTATAACTTGGATCAATACCCAAATTATCTAGCAGTATTGTAGGGTTGACTCCCCTTAATGATGGTTCCATCAACATCCTTCATGGATATCATCCTAATGATAAATAAAAACCATGGAGGTCCTCCCCATGAAACTATCAAAATTTCCCCTTGAAAAGATCCCCTATGACATACACCAAATCATTTTTGGAGAACAATCACATAGACATTGGGGAAATTATAATTGGGAACCTGTTATTGGACCCACTAATCCTAAAAAAATCCTAAACCATAGAGATTTAGGATAAAAATTACTCCTCTACAAAAAATCCATTTTCCAAACACCCAAAATAGTCATGGGAGCACATTAAGTAGGTTCTTACAAAAAGATTTTACTAAAGCATGAGTCAGATTAGTATGACATCTCCATAAATAGGGGAACAATATGTAAAAAAATTCCCCAAAATATCCCTACTACATGATTAGAAACTTCAAGATACAATCTTAGTCAGATGATGTAAAACTACATGAAAAACCAAAGTCACATGACATGTAACTTCACAATATCATCCTAGTCACATGATGCTATACTACATGACAACGTCCTAATACAAAAACATGAAACTATACATTAACTTCCTCCCATCATGACATAACACAAAATAAGATATATATTATTTCATGAAATTAAAATATACTATAGCCTTGTTCCTATGAGGATGAAACAAAAGGATAACTTGTCATTCCTAGTGCACAATATTAAATTGAACATCATCTTTTGTCCCTGTAAAAAAATGCTAAACTGTGCCACATCATTTTCCCATGAAAAAAAAAACATTATATGGTTTAAGTTGTTTGACTATAAACTATGAATACATTGGGATTAAAATAGTCCCACTTTTCAATTTTATGATATTATTATTCTCATATCTCTCCTAGGGTCATCGTTTACACCAGTTAGAACCCATTTTTCACATAATCCTCTCCCCACACTGATTTCCCCAAGGGCGTGTTCAATGTATTAGAATATATCTTGAGATATAAAGCGATGATATTGATCTATTTTTTTCTTTTAGATTCCCCAAAATATAGAACTTTATGACTAGATCGGTGTAATCCTTATTTCAAAAAGGGATCCCTTGTGGTGGAGATACATGAAAAAATGAGCCGACCTATTTTCCAATGAACATTCCCCAAAGGAAAAATATTTATCTCTAAATAGACTCCCCAATTTTGATAGACTATGGTCAAATTCACCTATCTAACATTCAGGGTGCACATACTTGTTGATATATCTCATGTATTATGGTAAGTGGAAGCCACATATTGAACTAGGCTAGCTGTCATCCTCAACAGAACCACCTATCTATCCTTCTAAATTAGATGGATCAAAATTTCCAATATCATCCACTTACTATTGATAAAATGGAAATCTAAAACCCCTAGTGTTGTGTTTTCACAAATTCATTCACATTGGGGGGGTAAGATAAGTCTTCTAGAATAAAGTCTTACATTATCCTCACACAGTGAGCGATATACTCACGGAGATTTATAAACCATTATGAGCCTCTTAATTTCCACCATTTCTACATACGCTTATATGATATGATCAATTTTACATTACATCCTATTTCTCACACTGAGCATGACTCATGTGGGACTATGGGTTTTGTTGTTTTTTGGTTAAAAAAATCTATTTGTGTCTTAATTATATGTAATACCAACCAACATATCCACTAAAAGATGATAAACTTCATAGTTATCATCTATGTTCATAAAGATTAAACTGCAAACCCTAGTCTAAAGTGGATGAACCAATAAGTCACTACATCTACATCCTTTATAAAAGATATCAAAATAAAATAATACTTATTTGTACCCTATAATTCTAAATTGGGTGATCAATTTCCTCTTCACATGATATAAAAATACATGGACACATTTTCACAACAAGATGTAAAACTATAAGATACTCTAGCCATCACCTATCAAGATATCCTCCTTTGGTTCAAGTTATATTCCACACCTGCTCTTATAACTATGCATGTCTTGATTCCCATAACATGTGATATATAATGACACTTGAGTCTCATATCCTGATCCTAGCAGTACATCTCCCTTCAGTGTCACATTTTCTTATTAATTGATGTTCCATTACTTAGTTCACTCCCCACACATGGAATGTCGGTACCCCACTTCTATATAGATAGTGAATGTTTTTATACAATAAAAACCAATTCCACATAGGTCTGATCACCATGGATATTAAAATTTTTAATCACTTATATGGTCCAAGATAAATGAGCATAAATAATAAATCATATGTAAATAACCCAGTTCTCTTTAAATAATCGTAGAATCCTTCCCATACATTTTCTGTGTTTTAGTAACCAATCAGGCTAGATGCACCACATCGATTTTCCAAATGTATAATGGTGTATCTCAATGGTTCTTAATCCCCCATTTGAGAATATTCATATATTTCTTGACCTTATATAGTCTCTAGATTTTGGTTCACCATATTTTGTGTCAAAATGGTCTCCCCTAGGATTATAGAGTATAAAAAATGTGCTCACTTCCTATCCAAGGAACACACCCAAGAAGAACTATCTTCATATCTGAATGGAATCCCCTATGGTGATGACACATAGACAAATGAACCTACCTCCCATTCAAGGCACACGTCATGGCAGAGACATTTTCACCTGAATGGTAGTACAATCTAGGTTTCATAGTTAGTCAATATTCATCCTAATTCCATGTAGAACATCACTCTTGAACATAGATTCTATGGTATAATTTACACTGATTCTAATTCTGTATGTTCAAGTTAAATTCCAACATCCTAATTATTACCATTTTGTGAGTTCTCACACATTATTAGGGGGAATCAGACTTGTGGATTACATCCAACTGGTTCTCCACTGTCATGGGTTTTCCTTTGGTATTATTTGTAAATTATGGCTAACCCATTGGATATAGTCATCTTCTCTCATTGAATGTTTTTATTCATAAAACACTCATTATAGGGGATGTTGGGGAATGCACATATTTAATGAGTTAAATATAAACAAAAATCAGAAAAACTCTTCCAAAGGGGAAAGATTCATGAAATTAAAATCCATCATGAATATCACATGCTTCACAATGATCCTCTTTCCACATATGTCTATGTGTCAAGGTCTTCATTGGAGATCATAATTTCACAATACGAACAATCCCACTTTTTTGATTCCTATAAATTCATTAATTAATCTAAAATTTAAGTGGATGAGACATTTATAATTCCTCTATAAGCTTTAAATTCATGAAACATCAATCTTCATGAGAAAAATAAAGGATGAATCCCTATAGGTATCCAAATTTTATGAATAACCCCCCACGAGTTTTAGAAACTAAAACAACAGGGGAGATGAATATCATGAAAGTATATAAGTGTTTTTATAGAGGAAACCCACACAGAATTAATTGGATTTCATGTGATAATTATCAATCAGGAAACATACTCCATGGGATCGATGAATTTACCTTAATGGGGTGATTCCTTGTATCATAAAGTACATTCCTTCTGAAAACCTTGAACGCTGTGAAACCATTGACCTTTTAGAAACCAACATTGAAGGTACCTACCTGATTCCTTATTTTATGAGACCCACCTTCATGAATGTTTAGATCTTAATCTCCCTATACCCCAAAAAACACAGTTCTTCTATGCCCTAATATTCTGCAAGACTCGTATCATCAACCACCATGTTCAGTTTTTTCCTTATATAATGGTCTAGATAATTGTATAACCACTTTCTTCTAATCATAGTCACCTTAATTTTAGTATCCCCATTTTCAACATCACCTAAATGTTGTTTACTCATTGAACAACCCAGATGATCATGTGTATTGAACACATAAGTTCCGAAGGTGGAATCATCATGGGGAACCACTCGTCTTTCCCTATAGGGAGGATGAATGAAACATCCTCCTCTAATACTCAAAAAGGTCTCATGGACCATAGTCCCTCTCCAAGTATGAAATGTAAGATGTTAAAATATATATCCCAAGATCCTAGCCATATGATGTTAAAATCCACAACGAAATCCTCAATTTATGATGCTAAACCATATCCCTACCATGTGTAGTGAACAAAGGATTCCCCATATTTGATTGGAATCATATTAAAACCCACCATAAAATATGAGATGAACACTGGTTTACCCATTTATGATCATCATGGGATGAACCGCCCACCATCCTAGGGTGAGCCACCTGAAATGGGCATCTTGGATGTATAAGCAACACACTATCCCTTTTTTTCTCCTTCTATTATGAGACAATCCTTTGATAAAGTTGTTAATATTCATGGACTAGTCCTATAAAATAACCATAAATTGTGACATCGAACTGCATGGGTTTTGACCCCTATCTCAAAACATGGTATGTAGGATGGCTCACTAAGGTCATATCCTCACACACCTGGGATACCTCCTAGAGGTTTAATCCTTACACCCTACGCTGCCATTAAATAATCATTCATTCCCCCTATAAGGTGATAAATATAAAGTGTGATTATATTTCTCATGGGAACACACTGAAATCCCAACAACCATTCCCCACAAGACATTAAAATTGTGACCACCCATTTCCCACAAGTTGTTAAATCCATGAACACCATTTTCTAATAGGAAGTTAAATTTGTGACCATCCTATCCCAAAAATACATTAAATTTGTGACCAAACCATTACCACTAGATGTTAAACCTATGAAAATAGTCTCCCCCAAATACCCTAAATTCCCAAAAAACTCTACTATATGATCCATAATCTCTACCTCATACAGTAATCATCAGATTCCAAAGGTGAAAATCCTCAGGAGTCTTACACCCTTGACCGAACTTTTCCTGTGGAAGACATGGGATAGCTTTAGTATTTCATCTAAAATTCCTCACATGTGATATTCCAAAAACATTGAAATTGGAAAAATTTATAGGTGAACAACACACCAAAAATCCATCGATGTCCAGATGTGTCCAACATTACACTCTTCTTTAACCACAACTATCTTCCCTCTCATGTAAGAAGAATCATAAGTAACATTACTCAACCTAAAGATTGTTCTAAGAACAAGCTTCATAAATATGACTTAAATATATGAGGGAGACACCAAGTAGGAAACAAGATCCATGGTGGAACACATTAATGGAAGAAATGAAATCCCATCATCTTATTTCGATCAAAGAGACTAAATCACCAATCATGGTGTTAGAGGCTGCATGCCTTTGGAAAAAGAGAATGAGGGGAAACCAACCAAACACCACGGAGGAGGAGGGACTAGTCTATGGAAGTGAACCACTTTAGGACTGTAAATGAATGAAAAAAAAACCATGTGTTGTGTGTGAATCTCCTCAAAAGAGTAAGAAAAAAAAATGGTGAACTTAACATTAAACTTCTCTTATTCAACAGTGAGTTGGTTAATAATGTTAGAAAACAAAATATTTTGATTTTACTAGATCCATAAAATTTAAAATAGGGTCAGAAAACAAATATGGTGGTCCTAAAATGAAACTATTCCCCTCCAACAAGGGGTAAATGAAAGATTATGGGAATATCTAGTCTAACAAATCATTAATTTGAATGCTTCCCACACCTTAGTGATTAATGATTACATTGGGAAAGTTGAGAATAAAATTTTCTAATCTTGTACTAATGATTGATATCATTCACGATAAATGACTCAAGATACTGAAAATGTTATACTAACCACTGCCAGAATGCATGGGGGAAGGAGAACTAATGGAGTTGAAATTCAAAAAAATTTATTCTTCTGCAATAGTAACCATGAAATACATAGAAAATGATCATCCTCATCCCATCTCCTCATCGATGTTCATCCATAAGAGGGTCATCAATGCCTCGGTTCTTCAATATGAACAAAAACCGGTCATCGTAACCCATGATATGAAACACAGAGATCTTGATGCATCGACACCCTTAGGTTTTTAACAAATCTTGGGGTAGAATAGGGGAACCTACCCCCCCCGGATCCCAAAAACAAAATTTCAGGATCCTCTACATAGAATGATATGATGGATCACTCCCCAAAATAGAGGTGGTCAGGGATATATAGGTCATGAATATGAATAAAAGAACCTTATATAAGCCTATGAGGTATCCAAACTAACTATGAAGATAGTGTTGAACAACTACACTGGCTAATGAGCTCTATGATTTAGCCTTTACTTTGTGGTCCCTTTTCTGAAGGACCTGGTGATGATACTGAGGGTAGGACACAAACCATTCCTAACAAGAGGCCTCTATGCTGGATAAAGGGGCCTAAAAAATAACTTCACATATCATTCTACACTCAATACCATCATGAATGATCCCATATTTAATTAATTGTGATTGAGACCCCATATTTCCAATAGGCGGGTTGTGTTGACTCTCCAGATTGTAGGCACCATAAAGACTTGTTAGGGGCTAATCCATGATTAATAATTTAATAGTAGAGGTCCACACTTTGAGACAATAAATTGACACATAGGTCATCCATGATTTAGAGGTTTTCCCTTACCTCATGATTTATGGAATGATAACATAATTAACGACAATCGTGGTGGCCATGCTTATGGTGTTGTCTATAAAACATGTTGAAGGAAACCACAAAAACCATAGGAGATAAAGATAAAGAATCTCCCATGATACTAGATACTGGATAGAGTATATAATGAAATCACCATTGGAATCTCAGAGTTAAAGGTGAGAGAAAATTAAATTCAAGAAACTCCTCCCCGACCCCTAGAACTGGGGGAAGAAACCTATTTTACAAGACTAACTATCCCAAAGACCGAGGTCCATAAGGTCCCAATATCTCTCCATAGGTACATTGGTGTTTATTATGTAAGATTATCCTTCTAGGGACTTATTTCATGACCTTAACATCCAAAATTAGCTACCCTCATATTGACATCCTCCATGTTAGTGAGAGAGACATCAAGATATTGGTTGACACCCTCATGTTATGGTGAGTGCTCCACTAAGGGAAAATAGGATGCTTTATATCCTGATTATCATTAGAAAAGTAATGTACCATCCTACATGGATATAGTCATGATGTTATCCACGCCTCCAGAATTCACACTAATGTTCCATGAATTTTTGGCTCAGTTAGCACATCCTCTTCTAGAAAATAATTATTAGAGAGGGTCCTCGTCATTGACACCCCTATTTTTCTGACCAACACCCATTGGATAATTGGGTTATCAAGAACCAGATCCCACTAGTTTAATAGTAGGAGGGATATTTATTGGATATCTAGGACCCCTAGAAACTACCAATCATATATTGTAGGAGGGAATTACAAGAAATACTCCTTCAAGGATGCACTGGTCCATAGTTACATAATTTTTGCCTTGGAGAACAATATTATCCAGATACCTAAATGAATAATGATTGAGTAGGTGAACCTCACCTAACATTCTAACTTTTTCCCAAATAAATAGTTCCTCAAATATACAATTATGGATTGTTTTATATTCAAATATTTTCACTATATCCAGGTAGATCATGGGAATTTCACATTGAAATATGTCATGAAACATGAAGAACATGTCTCTACTGAACCTGATAGTGGAGATTATGAATCCATTGAATTGCAACAGGATCCAATTCAGTTATTCGTAAGTAAATCGAATGGATAAACTATAATATGTACTATCCCCAAAATTAAATTATCTATGTCCATTTAAGAAAATTGTCCCCTAGAGGTCACTGCATCTACCCCAACCACATAATTGACTTCAAATCCTTTCATGTCTCAAAAGAATATGTTTCGATGATGCTAGGGAAATCAAAGACCCCTATCTGTTCCAAAAATAGTCCTCAAGCCCAATGAATTCATGTATCCCAAATTGGGAGAGACCCCCAAAATTCTTCTAAGATTAGAATATCCCATTGAAAAGAAAAGGTATATCCTTAAGAGAATGTTGGTATGATGGTATATTTTTTTATGGTACTCAGTGATGATGAACGACCCAATCTAACTTAGGAACCTCAGTCTGATTACATTAGAGGAGTGGAAGGTGCCACACTAATTGGAAATGAATCTGTGTTAATTCTCGAAAAATACCATTAATTCCACTGAGTCCATATATACAATCTCATGTAGGCTCAATAGCCCCCCCCAAGACACTCTTTCAGAGATGCAGCAAAACCGACTGTATTGGCCGATCATGAGAATCAACAACAATATTATCATTATTTTTTATGACTTCTAAGATCCCAGCCTCAACCATCTAGATCTCATCACATGTTGTATAGTCAATAGGGGAATCTTACCAGTATGATCCAAGACCCAACACCTCATCCAATGGAACCATTACGTTCCTAGTTAGAGGGAATCCCTTGGAAGGCATAAACACGAAACTTTCCTAGAAATATGATGAGATGAAACACCTCAATGGAATTCCAATAAGGATCTCAATACATGATGAAACCCTTCGGTCAAAATAGATGTGAAAGTCCCTTATCGAGGCCTTGAAGAGCCTTCTCTAGTTCTAGATTGAGGTAGTTGATGTTGAGGCCTACCACATAGAGGAATATAATATGGAATTGTGATAATACATCTATGGATTCATTGATAAGGATGAGTTTTCTTCTCTCTAGGGATGAATTCATCCATTTTATATCACATTAAACTTAAATTAATTAGAAATCCATCATTACATAGTGGATACTAGCTCCAGGATTAAACTCATTCTGACCTTGATACTCTATAAGATTGGCCTCATAGAATTTTAAATGACTCCCTAAATGCTATCAATTTTTTGGTAAGGAAAGAGAGATCATAAACCATGTGAAAATATATAGTGGAAGAAACAATTTTGAGTCCTAGTAGTAAGAAATTAATTTATGGTTTTCTCACAAGATAAAACATAAAACTCCCTATTGGGAAGGCCCTATTTCTATATGAATTAATTAGTTCTTTCTTCATACCATCGATGCCTCAAATACTCCATATAAATTCATGTAGGGTTACTCCAAGCTGAAGATTATCCCTTCAAATCATAGGATATCCATTTTCCAAATGCATTGAATTAAAAATGGTAGAATATATATATATAGATCGAAGAGGTTAAGAGTTTAAGTTACCCTAATGATATGAAAGATACTTTAGTAGATCCTTCACTGGATTTTACATATATCGTTATTCTATTGATCAATCGATTGGATCCCACAATCTCAAACTAGGAAGATATTTCATCATCATTAAGAACATGGAGTTCTCACAGAAGACATTCTTTTACTACCTGAGATAATCTCAAACAGTCCTATAAAGAACTGATCCTACGAAAAACCAAGGGATATCTCTATAAAAATTTATCCAAGACACTGATCCCTATTTCAAAAAATTGGTTTAAATCAGTCTAAGTCTACAGAATTTCATTACATTGATATTATAGGAGGGTCCCATGGTTAAAGCGCATACAATATTGGATCATCAACTTTTTTCAGCATGGTCTACATAGAATAGGAACCCATCATCAAGGATTTAACTTTTGATGGAGAAGATTATTGTACCATCCCAAGATCTAAAGATCACATAGGGTCTCCTCCTTACTCCAATCCTTATTTCTCAGATTAAGAATATGATCTAGATAACTGCCCTCTAATATTTGATGAAGGTGTCTCCAATATAGTCGATGCGCTGATGCATGTAAATCTTGAGATGTAGAAGGACCCAAGGACAACAAAAATCAATTTATTAATGTCCCCATAAAAATAATAATAATATGTTGATTTCATGAAATAACACCATGAAAATTTCTTTAGGAGATATTAAGATATTCTATGGCTCAATCCTTGGGTGGTTGTTAATCACCTTATATTCCCAGTGAGCCATCATAAATTTAAAAATACTCCTAGTAAAATTCATACTTCCAAGAGTTCTATAGTTGAGGATTATATTAAAAATATAATTAAGGAAACATTCACCAGGGAGGTTCATTACCAAAAGATATTGTACAACATTATCCTGGTCCGGAGCAAGAATGGGAAGATCGGGATCTGCATCGACATGTATGTCCTCAATTGCTGCTAAATAAAAAATAATTTTCCCCTTTTGGAAATAGAAATATTTATTGATGCAATGGATATAATCCAAACCCTATACTTCATGTATGTAAATTCATCGTATAACCATCTTGGAATATCCCTTGAGAATATATATGACACCTCTTTTAGAGTAACTCAGGGAATATTCTTCTTCCGAGTGATTAAATTTAGTTTAAGGAATACCAAATCTACTAGATGGTTTAGGGTACAATGGATGAGTGTGTGGGGTGGGTGATATATTAAAATTTCTTTTAATAATAGTTTCATGAAACCAAGATCAAGTATCTTTCATGTCAAATTTATAATTAATTTGTACAATATTTGAAGAAAAAAATACATGAGCTTTCAAAATTTCTTCATTGGGGAATAATGATCATCTGAGAAGAAAAATTTGGATTAACTTCATTGCACTATAAAAATCCAAGGATATAATCCCTCTAGTGGTTATCCACATGTGCTCATACCATATACTAGCAATACCACTCTATATATAGGTTCTAGAGCGATGAGTTGAATGTCTCACCATATTAAATCATGATCCATTGTTCTTCGGTAATGGAGAAATATCTCTTTCACTTCTTGTTCTTGAAAGGGAGAGAAAAGGAGGAGTTGATAGTGAATGTTTTGTGTGAAATACTTCTCTATTCTCAATTTTTGTATTCTCTACACAATATACATAACCATATATTTAAAAAGTAAGTATTTAAGAAAAATATTATTTATCTTCATACCAACCATTAGATAAAATTCCTTACCTTTAATAAACCCCATGCCAGATAATAATAATTATATTATTATTTTTATTTACACACAAAAACTTGTCTAATAAAAATTATTATGTAACATTGTTTCTAATTAATATTTCACCAGAATTGGTCTTGGTCTGTTCAAAATCCTCTAGAATTTATTGAAAAAAAGAATAAATATTTTATTCACAATATTGTGAATAAATATATAATAAAATATTCAATAATATATATATATATATTAGTCTCAAGATTTAGAATAAATAATTATTTAATTTATGTGATTAGTATACCTTTAATAATATTATTCATCAGACTTGAGCCTTATATTAATTCAATTAATTGAACTCAAATTGAATTCAATCGAGATAAAAGAAAATACATAGCGTGTGACCATCTTGGATTAGTTCTCAATAGAATTAGGCAGGATTAGCTAAAATCGAAGAGTATTGTCTAGAAATAGGTCATGGAACCAAGGATAAGGAACATAATATATCAACATCAACAAGAACATATGAAAATTCACTATGTAACATAATCCCTTTGTCATAGTATCTCATGAAGAAGGTTTCACAACCATGTCACCAACCTATATACTCGATATTTTTTTCATTGACTATAGGAAATAAACATTTCATTTCACTTTGTCCATGAAATTAATTGTGAAGGTTCTATTCTAATATATGGGTCAAGATATCAACTTCTAAAAATATGGATGTGAAAAATCCTTCCTAAAAATTTTCTTTAATGATATGTCACTTGTGACGCACCCAATGTATCCAACATCAAAATGAACTATTATCTTCACTCTTTCCAAAATACATCTATGTATGTGAGTTGTTACATTAATTTGTAGTAATCCTAAAGTCTAAGTACCATCACACAATCTTGCAGATTGGAATATCAAATGAATACAAAACATACGGAATTCCAAGTTGCATTTTTGTTATCATAATCTCCTTTCACAGAGATTACCAAGTTGGAACTTCATGAGAAGAAGTATTATCTACTTATGAGAACACACACCTGAAAGTCTATGTGATATGTATCCCATGATAGTATATTATCCAACCACATAAAATTAATTTAGAATATCATAATTTCACATAAAGATTCTCATCCTAGCAGGGAACCTCTATTCTCATTTCAATGTGGTGTATACTCTTGGACATTATTCTATTAGAGTTCTGAATAAAAACAAAAAAAATTAATAAGAAGATTTTTTTAATATTAATTACATCAAATATACATGTAATAAATGTAAATTTTTTTCTCATAGGACACTGACTCTAAAAAAAACTCACATGGACTAGATCCAACTACCTATGGCCTTTAGTTAGATATAACTCACATGATAGTCATGTTTATATAGATTGAAGGATTTATTCAAGGGGTCCTCCACATTTTATTCAATAGAAATATTGTTCATTGAAACTTCACCTATATGAGAAAACCCCTCAAGAGATGATACTTCTAAATTATGTTCTCTTTCCACTGATGTGACCATGACACTTTTTTCAAGAGACACCTCTATAATATTATCAAAATACAGTGTGATTGGATATTTACTACTAGATACCACATCAAAATCTGGGATGAAGTTCTACATCCATAATTCTTATTTAGAAAACCCAGATTCGACAATATACTCAAATGATACTATATAATATTCAACCATTTCCTATTTTGAGTTATTCCATCACAAAATACAATCCATTCCAAGTGAATAAGTATCCCTGTTGTGACATCTTGTCATGTTGATTAGTTTGGAATCTAGAATATGTATATCCTATGTTTACTATTTCCTTATATCCTCCACAAACTTGGAACATTTCCATTTTATTCCTTAGATACATAATGATAGTCTTGAATTCCAAACAATGGTGTTCACCTAAATAATATTGATATCTTATTACCATACTTAATGTATAGGTGCAATCTATCCTAGTACATAGAATGAAATACATGACTGATCGAATTGCTGATGCCTATGGAATCCTTGTCATTCTGTTTCTATCATCAAGTGTTTGATGAAACATTTTTATAGAAAGATGAATTCAATGTGTAGCTAGAAACAATCCCCTATTGGGTTGTTCCATACTGGATCTATTAAGTATCTTGTCAATGTATGTACTTTGACTTAGGATGAGCAACCACTTGGATTTTTCATGATAAATCTTGATACCAATAATATATGCTGCATCACCCAAGTCCTTCATAGGGAAGAATTTATTCAAATATGACATAAAATTCTTTAATAACAGTATTTAATTTCAAATGAGTAATATGTCATCAACATATACTATTAAAAAAATGACTGCACTCCCACTAGAACATTTATAGACACACAACTTGAATTCATTATTTAATAAACTAAATCATATTATGGAATCATAAAAAATAATGTTCCATGACCTGGATTATTTTTTAATCCATAAAAGGATTGTTGAAACTTGAACACCTTTTTGGCATCCTTCGGAGTCACAAAACCTTTAGGATGTTTCATATAGACATATTCCTAATGGTTCCCATTAAGGTAGGATGTTTTGACATCCATTTTACAAGTCATATAATCATGTATGGTTGTATTGGCACATAAAATTCTGATTAATTTTAGAATTATAAATGCTGAAAGGGTTTACTCATAGTCAATGAATTGAAATTGTTTAAAAACTTCTGCAACATGTCATGTCTTATAGGTAAAAAATTTCCCTTGTCAAGTTTATTTTTGAAAACCCATTTTCAACGAACAACCTTTACATCTACTGGAGGGTATACCAAAATGAATACTTGGTTTTGGTACATAGAATCTATTTCCTAATTCAGGGATTATTTTCACTTGGAAACTGTTGTTCCACTTAACATTTCTTTATAAGTTAGAGGATCATTATTACCAACTAATAATGAGTCACCATACTTAGTGACTAGAAATCCAATCCATTATAGATATCTAAACTCTATATCACTCCTATGAAATAATTATTTATATGTTAAAATTTATTCTTCCATGATGTTTTTTGGAATATTTTCCTATACCAAATCATGTGTATCTTGATATTGTACTTCATTGGAGTCTATCTCGCTCCCACCATCTCTTTTAGATATAAGACCCTCCTAAAAAAATGCAGAAAGTTTTTAATCACCAAAATTTTTTTTGAAGTATTTTTAGGCAGTATCCCTATGTTTCTTTATGATATCTTATAAAGATACACTTTGTACATTAGGGATAAATATTTTTACCTAAAGTTTCCTTAACAAATGATTTGTAACCCCAAACATGTATGTAAGGAAACATATGTTTCTTTTTATTCTATAATTGGTATGGTATAACATATATTTATTTAGATGGATCTATGTTTAGTATGTATGATGTTGTTTCAAGAAAGTACCCCCAAAAGGATTATGGGAGACTCACATGATTCATCATTGATCTCACCATGTCCAACAATGTGTGGTTCCTCATTTTTAATACACCATTCCACTGAGGAATATAAGGAGGAGTGAGTTGAGAGGAAATACTGAACTCCTATAAATAATAAATGAAGTATGGATTAAGATATTATCCAACATGGTCTAAGAGAATTTTATTGATATTCTGAAAAGGTTGGTTCTCAAATTCATTATTGTATTCCTTGAATTTATCAAAAGAGTTTTACATATGCCTCATTAAGTAAAAATATCCATATCTACTAAAATCATCGGTAAAATTAATTAAGTATGAGTAACCACCCCTTATTTCGATAGGAAATGGTACATACACATGATTTTGAACTAATTAAAGAATCTATTAAGACCTTTCACTTATCCCAGTAAATGAGGATTTAGTCAAATTTCCAAGAAAACATACCTAACATACACACTGTTTTTTTAGTTCAAAGGAATCAAAATATCCATCATGATGTAATCTAGTTAGGAACTATTCATTTACATGACCTAGGTGATGATTCCAAAGTGTGATGTGGTATTAGTCATGTGAAGTAACTTCATTATAAATTTCCATTAATTGGT
The DNA here is from genome assembly GCA_963277665.1 of Viscum album. Taxonomy (NCBI): domain Eukaryota; kingdom Viridiplantae; phylum Streptophyta; class Magnoliopsida; order Santalales; family Viscaceae; genus Viscum; species Viscum album. The sequence goes on along the minus strand of OY728129.1, from coordinate 1,417,734,061 downwards.
TTGTCTAATAAAACACATAGTGAACACTATTAAAATGTTTGTTATCATAAAAAATTATATCTTTATAAAAGAAGGAACATTTATTCCAAAATTTAAAAATAAATCCTTCTATATCAAGTCTAGATACAAAAATAATGTTTTTGGTAACTAAAGCAATAAAATAAAAACACTATAAAACAAATACTATTCCAGTCGAAAAAATGAGTTGATAGTCCTCAAAAGCTACAACAACAAGTTTACCTCTATTGGATACTCAAATATCTACCTCTACTTGGTCAATATTTATTAATCTACATGATTTGTATATTTGAATACATATATGAGCACCAAAGGCTATATTTTATACCCAATTTCTCAAAACTAGTAAATTTAATTTGATAAAAAATATACCTGAAGTTTACCCATGATTATTTGGATGGGTGATGTTTTTATATGAGTGTTCATTCTTTCAAAATTCAAAATAGAAAACATCCTGCAACCCAGCTTTCCCCTTGATATTCCTCTTCTTGAAAGGGTGTGAAGATGATTTGGGTAGAATGATATTTCATTTACCTTCTCATTTGTTCACCATAATGAAAAAGGTTTCTCATACTTTGTATCCTTATCTACTTTGTAAAGAAGAGTAATAATATATTGAAGTGACTTATCAATGTTGTTCATATTAAAATCCACAACAATGCTGGATAAGCTCTAAGGGAGTGATGTCATAATGAGTTCGGCTCCCAAATATTCAGGTTGTTTAAAACCTATAACCTCTATACTCTCAATGAATCTAATGAGATTGACTATGTGAGGCTAAGCTTGGGAACCCTCTCTATGCTTTGTCAGAATGGGAACATTGGAAATCTAAAACCATTTCTATATTGATCTCTCCCAGTAAATACCTTGGAATTTCTCAAGAATGGTATACACATCCATGTTTTCATAAGACATCATAATTTTCCTAGGAATTTATGAAAGTATCAAAAATTGAATTCCAACCACATTGCTAAAATGTTTTTCATAGACATGGTACTCTTCATCACTCACCTGTTTAGTCGGTGGATCATGTATTGGGGATTCTAGCATATAAGACTTTTGTTTATGTAGTTACATAACCCAAAGGCATCTAAAACTCTATTGGAAGTCACTACTGGTTAAGAGTTTATCTTTCTCCAATATTTATCATAGAGATAGTGTGGATGATGAATTTTTCATTTTACTAAACAATTAAAAATACCATATTATTAGTAATCTTCTTTATTACAAAATAAGTCAGTTTTAATAAATGTAATTTTATATTTATTTATTTATTAAATATCCAACTATTTTTTCTAGTCTCAATAGCCCTCACCATTTAATGCGGGATGTGTAGTTTAAATAACATTATAGTAGAAAGGATCATAATTACCATTCTTAATGATCTAATATTTTCCATGAAAACCATAATAAGGTTATTAGGTGTTTGTTATTGCCAACTGTAGACCTGAAACTCCATGATTCATTGAGTGTGTTCCCCTATCTCGAAATTCGGAGTGGGATTTCCACAACACATTCCTCCAAATTTGTATTGAATAGATATTGGATGTTAAACATATTAAAATTACTATTATGTAAAACCAAAACTCTCATGAGAACTCATAGATAAAATGAAGTGTTCAGACATTGGCCATGTACTATAATTAGATCTATTGTTTCATTCCTAATCAATTAATAGATGAATTAGTCTAAATTAATATTTAATTATAGTATTTTAATTTATTAATCATAAATATCATATTTTATATCTACTACATAACTTTTTAATATTAATTGGAATTTATATAATAAATTAACCATGTTAGATAAAAAATTTACACATAATCAATTTATTTAATTTCTGTCTATTCACATTAATTCATTTATTTATGTGATCCCAACCATGCATCAAGAAAATAATTAATTACAAATACAGAAATAAATAACTAACTAAATGATGTATTCATGAGATTTATCTAATGGTTGATTTAATGAGCGTACGTTAAATCAACCTTTTATATAGGGGAAAATCTTATTGCCAATAGAGAAATGAGTTAGTGAATTCCATTTATCCACATGTGTACCAACTAGGTCTGTAGCATTATGTTTCTTTCTCGAAACACCTCCACATTCCTTGGGATTCCCTATTAATTAAGAATATTTAGTAGTCACATACAGATGAGGGGAACACATGGTTTAGTTAAAGGGGATTATATAAATATCATTGGAAACATAGGTCCAACATAATAATGGAGGGAGGGGTGACTTATAGTGCCACATTAAATTTAATATTAAATAATTAAAAACTCTTGTAATAAATTAAATTAAATCATCCAATACATAAAAACGTCTTTATAATGCTCATGAACAGTCATACATGAAATGAATAAGAAAAAGTAAATGGCTAGAATTCATTTATTTGTTCATTCCTTTATTATGTAATATTTACATGCTTGCATTAATTAATTAATTAATTCCCTTTCATCTTAATGATCATCCGATGTTATTTGGAGATACCCATAATTAATGTTGTTCATTGAAAATTAATGGGAGAACTAATAATGACATGTTAATTATAATAAATTAATTGAGAATTTAAAATTCTTTAAAGCCATTATTAAATTGTAAAACACACAATGGAGATCCATTCAATAAAATAAAATTTTAATTCTGCAATTTTGAAATTTAATGTAATTTTATTTTTTTATTAATAAAATAATTAGGCATGTAAGTCCAACTACATGACATGTACTTGAGTTGTCGTATATCCAATTCACATTCTTAGGGATTTGAAGTGTTAACACAGCCAAACTAAACATTGTGTACATTCGAGCTACACACATTGTATCCTCTTATCATGTACCAACATGGCCCTGTCAACACATGTTGTGCAATAAACTCACCACATGTATTTAATTACACAACACAACTAGATGTAATGTGCATGGATATATAATGTGTGCTTCGGCCACAAGATGTGTAACCCGATTTTATCGGCCCTGGATGTTTCACATGTCGATGGCCTCTCCAGTCATTATTCACTTGTTCTTACACCCTTAAGAAAATGAAACACTTAATGAAAATGATTAATATATAAACAACAAGTTATTTCAAATCATATTAATGAATGAATAACATGAAATGAAAATATAACCACAATTTATCATAGATCGACAATAAAAAAATATGTATAAATTTAAATGATACCTCTGTAATACCTCTTGATGTTTTCGTGCATATAAGAAGCATGTGGGGGTGGTAGACATATTAAAATTTCATTTAATAATATTTTCTTGAAAGTAATATTGAGGATCTATCTCATCAAATTTATAATTAATTTATATAATATTTGATGAAATAAATTCCTAGGATTATGAACATTCTTCATTAGTGAATATTGATCATCTAAAAACTATCTTTCGTATTACCTTCATTTCCCTATGACGATCCAAGGATAGAATTCCTATAGTGGTGATCAACACATGCTCCTATGATCTTTGAGAAACACCAATTGATCTCTAGGTGCTAGCAGTACGTGGAATGTATTACGTTGTTCATTCTTGAACGATCGTTCTTCGATATTGAAATAACATATCTCTCACAACTCATTCATGATAGGGAGAGAGATGGAGGAGATGAGGGATAATTTTTTGTGAGAAACAATTATCTATTGTCCATTTTTTGATGTTCTACACAATATAAATATTCATATATTTATATTGTTACGATTTAAGATAAGATATTATTTATTTTCACACCGACTGTTAGATAACAGTTATTATCTTTAATAAACCCTATGCCAAAAAATAATAATTATATTATTATCATTTTGTGGTACATGCCAACTTGCACAATAAAAAATATTATATAATGATCTTATGAGTTAATATTTTTCAACAGACATGGGATTAGTCCATTCAAAATCATTTATCATTTATTAAACAAATAAAAAAATTATTCATAAATAAATATTTTATTCACAATACAGGGAATAAATATTTATTAAAATATTCAAAAAAAATAAATATTTTATTCATAAGAAGACGAATAAATATTTATTTAATATATGTGATCAATATAAAATGAATAAATCTATTCCTCAGACGTGGGAATAATAATTATTCTGTTGATTAAAATAAAATAAAATTTAATAGAGATTAAAAGATATAATTAGTGTGTCACCCTCTAGGATTCTTTCTCATTGGAATTAGGTAGGCTTGCTTAAATTCAAGGATTATTGAATAGAAATGGTTCATGGAACCCAAGAGAAAAAAATAATGTCCCAATGTTGAAAACTATATATTAATGACCATTGTGTAATTTAATCCCTTTGTCACAATTTCTTATCAAGAAGGTTGAAAAACCATGTCACAAACCTATATGCCCAATATTTAATTCTTTTATTATCTTAAATAAACATGTTGTTACACCATGGCCATGAAAGTTAATGTGAACACTCTATTCCAATAAAAGGTAAGATATATCAGCTTCCATAAATATAGAAGGGATAAATCCATCATCGACTTTGTCATTAATGACACGTCCCTCATGATGCAGCCATTATATCCAACTTTTCCATGAATTATTATCATCAGTGTTTATGAAATAAATCTATGTATGTGAGTTATAAATTGTATTAATAATAATTTAAATGTCTAAGGACCATCACACAAGCTCATAAATAAGAATGTCTGATGACACCAAAACCTATGTAATTCATACCAGTTTTTTTTCATAATATCACATCATGGAGATTAAAAAATTGGATCTTCATTAAAATACGATGCATCTTCTAACAAGTACTCGCACTTGGTAGTATATGTTCTATGTGTTCTATCATAGTATGTTATCCAACCATAAAATATTGTTTTTGAAAATATTCATACCACATAAAGGTTCTCATGATAGAAGGGAACTATTATGACCATATCAATGCGATGTATACTATAGTACATAATTTCCTTAGATTTATGAAGAAGAATAAAAATATAAAATAAGAAGTTTTATTAATAATAAATTTCTAAAATATATATGTAATCAATGTAAAAAATAGTTGGTCTTAGGACACCAAATCCAAAAAACACCCACATGGACCAGAGAAAAATACCTACAATTTTTAGTCTACTAGACCTAACATGATAGTTATATTTTTGTTGAATTAAGGCATTAGTAAAGGGTTCTTCCACACAATCTTGAATGGAAATACTTCTCATTGAAACTAAAACTCTTTGATAAAAAACATCATGATATGATACTTCCCATGTATGTGTTTCTTTCACTAATGTGTCCTCAGGTCTTTTTCAAGGTCCAGTGCTGCAGTATTATCACAATAGCGTGTGATATGATCTTCACTACTAGATAAAAAATCAAGAACATGGATGAATTTTCACATCCATACTTATTCTTTATCTTCCTTAGAAGCCACAATATACTCGATCTTTTTTAGTGAATCTAGAACCGCAAACTTCTTTGAGATCTTCCATCTCACATCACCTACATTCAAAGTAAATATGTCTCCCGTTTGTGAATTCATGTAATATTGATCATTTTGAAAACTATCATCTTAATAACTTTTGGTGATAAATCCTTATCACCACCATAAAATAGGATAATATCCTTCGTTTGCATCAAATACATAAGGATGGTCTTAACTTCCATATAATGGAGGTCACCTGGATCAGATTGAAATATTCCCACCTCACATAATTTATAGACGACATCTAGAATAGTACATAGAATTACATATATGATTTAACCAATCATGTTTGCTTATGGAATCATTTTCATTCTGTTTATTTCCCCATGTGTCCAAGGAATCATTTTCATGGAATGATGACATCCATGGGATTCTAAAAAATAGCCTATTGGATTATTCCATACATAATATCCACAACATATTTTTAATTTTTTCAATTTGAAATAGGTTGAGAAACCTCTTGGATCTATCACAATGGATCTTAATCCCTAGAATATATGTTCCCCACCCAATTCATTCATCTAAAGGCTTTTATTCAACCATGAATTAACATATTGTAGGACATGTATTGGTTTTTACAATGAGTAATATGTCATCAAAATATACTATTAAGAAAACCACTACACTACCACTAAATCTTTATAGACACATGGATTGTATTCATTCTTTATAAAACGAAATTTTTATATGATATCATCAAAATTCATGGTCAATGACCAAGACGCTTATTTTAAATTATAAATGAGTATTTATAAATTTCATACCATGTTGGAAATCTTTAGAGTCCCAAACCCATCAGGCTATGTCATACTGACATCATTCCAAATGATCCTGTTATAAAATGATATTTTGACATATATTTTAAAAATCTCCTAATAATGGAAATTCATAATGGATGTATAATTATGATGGATTTAATTATTTAAATAGGTGAAAAGGTTTTATCATAGTCAATTCCTTGATATTATTTAAACCCTTTTGCAACCATTCATGCCTTCTAGGTACTGATTTTTCCTTCCATGAATAGTTTATTTTTGAATACCGATTTTTAACCAATGATCTTTATATCTAATGGAGGATCTACCAAAATATGTACTTTTTTTTAGTTCATGGAATCAAGTTCAGAATTTATGGATTCTTTCCACTTAAAATATATTTACTGAAAGTTGATTCCTTATAGGTTAGAGGGTCATTATTATCAATTGGTAATAGGGAACTATCCTTAATGATTAGAAAACCATACTATTTTGGTTCCCAATCATATATATTACTCCAACATATTAATTGTGTTTCTGGACCAATTTATTTTCCCGTGTTTTTTTTAAATTTTCTCATTTGATAACTATTGTGTATGTTGAGCCTAGTATTCATAGAAAGATATGTGACTCCCACTATCTCTTTTAGATAAAGTATCCTCCTCAAAAAATGTAGGACATTTTTCAACCCTAAACTTTTTTTCTGATGGTATTTAGAGGTAGTATCCCATTAATTCTTTTGGATATCATATAATGATTCACTTTTTACCTCATGGTGCATGGTTTTTAACTAGAGTGGCCTTAACAAATGATTCACAACCCCACATGTGTAATCAATAAAAAATATGTTGCCTTCTATTCCATATTTTTTATGGCATAACATTTGTTACTTTATTTGGAACTCAGTTTAGTATTCATATTTCCGTTTGAAAAACTATCCCCAAAATGATAATGGAAGACTCAATTGAATCGTAATTGATCTCACCATGTCCAATAAGGTGTGGTTTCTCATTTCATAAACAACATTCCATTTTGGAGTATAAAGAGTTGATATTTGATATAAAATCATGTACTTATATAAATAATAAATGAAGGCTTAATTAAGATATTCTCCACCATGGTCTAAGAGAAGATTTTTAATCTTTTTACCAAGCTAGTTTTCAGCTTTATTCTTGAAATCCTTGAATTTTTGAAAAACAATACAACATATACTTCATTAATTACAAATATCCATAACTACAAAAATCATTAGTAAAAGTTACAATGCATGAGTACCCACCATTATCATCAATTAAAAATGGTCCACACACATCTTTATGAACTAATTAAATAATAAGATTACCCCTTTCACCTTTCCCACTAAATGGATATTTGGTCATTTTTCCTTATAAACATGAGTGACATACACTAAAAGGTTTTAATTAAAAAGAATATAAATATACATTAGGATGAAATTTTTTCAGGATATCATAATTTACATGACCTATCCAATGATTAAAATTTTGATGTGGTATGATTCATGTGAAGTAACTACTTTATTGATTTAGATTATTTGTTTCATGTAATCCAACACATAAATACCATTATTTAAATGTTACATACCATAACAAGTGTCATCCTTATAAAAGATGACATGCTTATTCCCAAATTTGAAAGTAAATCAATCGGTATCATTTCAAGACACAGAAATAATGTTTTTTAAACTAAAGACACATAATATATTTCATTTAAGACCGAGATCATTTTAATATGAAACATGAGGTGGTAGTACCCAATAGTTATAGAAACATGTTTTGATCTGTTGGCCTCTCAACGATCTACCTATCCTCGGTCAATCTTTCCTAATATATGTGGTTCCTATATTTCAATACATATGTAAGTACCAAACGATTTATCTAATAACAAATTTATAGAAACTGATATATCTCACTTGATAAAGAACTCCCATGAATCATCCCCTTTATTATTTGGATGGATGTATTTTTTCTTCAAATGGCCCTTCTTTCCATATAAAAAATAGAAAACAACCTCTTCCCTTTATTTCCCCTTGACCTTCCTATTATTACAAGGGTGTGAAGAATATTTGGGCTTAAATATATTCTCTTTCCCATTATGTTTGTCCACCATAATGATGGACGATATTTATACATTGTATCCTTATATGCTTGGCTAAGAAGAGTAAGAAGATCTTGTAGAGACATATCAATGTTGTTAATTTTAAAACTAAAAAAATGATGCATAAGATATAATTGAGTTAAACTATTATTTGTTTGGTTTCTAGTTATTCATGAAGTTTAAACACTATAACCTCTAAGCACTGAATAGAGCTAATGAGCTTGACTACATGAGGCCTATTAGGGGAACCCTCTCCAAGCCTTCTCTAAGACATAGCTTTGGAAATATCAAATTGTAACTATATATCACACTCCTATTAATGACCACATAGGTGCTCAAGAATGATATATACATCCATGTTTTCATGAGACATTATTAGTTCAATAGACACTTATTAAGTTATAAAACATTGAAAGTCGACTACATCACTGAATTTTTATCATATACAAGGAACTCTTCATCACTCGCCTCTTTAACATGTATACTAGGAATTGAGGATTCTAGTATAAGTATTCTATTCATGGAATAGAATAACCCAAAGTCTTCTAAACCACTATTGGATGTTATTTCTAATTTGGAGGTTATCTTTCTATAATATTGATCTTATAGATATTGTGGATGATGAACTCTAAATTTTATTCAACTATTAAAAAACCAAATTATTATTATTCTCGTGGATTACAACATAAGTGATATATATTAAATTAATTTTTTATTTATTAATTTATTAAACCTCCCACTATTTTATTAAGTCTCAATTTCCCTCATCATTGAACACAGAATTTGTAGTTTCTTCAACATTCTTGTGGAAAGGACCCCATTAATTTTATTAATGATGTAGACTTTCATCATGAAATAAATAATAATGTAATTAGGTTGGTGGTGTTTCCAACTACAGACATACAAATCAAGGATCCATTGAGTGGATTCCTCTATCCTAAAATATTGATTTGGATTCCCCCAACACTTCCCTCCAAATTTTTATTGAATAGACATTGGTCATTAAACTCAATACCATTTTGATTGAGTCAACCAAAAACTCTCACGAGAACTCCCCGATAGATGTAAGTTTTTAGACTTTGTCCATGTACTAAACATAGTTATATGGATTAATTATCAATAATTTAATTAATGGATTTGTCAATATCAATACTTAATTGAGTTATTTTAATTAATTATTCATAAATTTTGTCTTGTTTTTCCCATTACACATCTTGTTAATATTATGTGGAAGTAAATTAATTAATTAACCATGATAGATACAAAATCTATGCATAATTCATTTAGGTAATTTCTATCTCTTCACATTAATTAATTTCTTTATGTGATCATGTCTTTCCATCCTTAAAATAAATAATTTCTCAAAAATAATAATTAATTAATTAAATGATCCATTCATAAGCGTTATCTAATAATTGATTTAATGATAGGACATTAAAGAAACCTTTTACATAGGGGAATTTCTTATAGATGGTCATAGAATGAGTTAAAACATTCCACCTATCCACCTATGTGTCACCTGGATTGGCATCATTATGGTTCTATCACGAACCACATCCATTCACCTTGGGATTCTTTACTAATTACAAATATGTATTATTCAAACATATGTGATGGGATCCAAAGAATTTGTTAAAGGGAATTACTTAAATATACTAGGAAACATTGTTCATACATAATAATGGAGGTAGGGATGAATCAAATTCCATTATTTAATTTAATATTAAATAATTTCAAACCCTTTCTTTGAATTAAATTAAAACATCTGAAACATACACATATCTTAGTCAAGCTTATAAAGTGTCACACATGCAATGAATACACAAAAGCAAATTTTTAGCATTCATATTTTTTTGTTCTTTTATAATTTATGATAAACACACTTTAATTAATTAATTAAAAATTTAATTAATTAATATTTTAAATAATTAATAATTTAATTTATTAATATTTTAAATAATTAATATTTTAAATATTTAATTCCCTTTCATCTCAATTGTCATCTGATCTTATTTGGAGATACCCATAATTAATCGAATACATGGAAAATAAATGACATAACCAATAATGAAATATAAATTAAAATACATTACATGAACAGTTCAATTTTTTAAACCATTATTCTGTTTTCTTACACATAGTGGTGTTCAATTCTATAAAATAAGGTTTTAATGCTGTGATTTTAAAATTTAATGTTATTTTAATTTTGTACATTAATGGGAACTACAATGTGTGTAAATCCATCTATACTCCATTGACCTAATCCGAATATCTATGTCACATTCTTTAGGATTCTACATGTTTACTCGAGAAGACTACACAACATGTACATGCTTGAAACACACCATGTATCCACTTTTTGTGTTCCATTATTTCCAAGTCAACATGCGGTGTGAAATAAAAGAACCACATCTAATTGATTGGACTAATCATCTAGATATAATTTGCATGGGTGTACTGAGTATCCTCCAAACACACACCATTTAACCTAGTAATTTTGGTCAATGATTTGGAAATTCCAAATGGAAACTCTAGACAATTTTCATTTTTTCTTCAACCTATAAGAAAATAAAATATTGAACAAAAAATATTAATATGTCGATAACTTGTTAATTAAAGTTAGATTAAGTAATGAATAACATAAAATGAAAATCTAACCACAATTATGTATATATAAATAATTATAAATTTAAATGTGACCACTATTATAACACTTGATGGTTCCAAGAATAGTATAAGCATACATGAGTGGGTGATATATTAAAATTTTATTTACTAATCATTTTCCAAAAACCAAGAGTGAGTATCTCATGCATCTAATTAATAATTAATTAATTTAATAGTTGATGAAATAAATACTCGGGATTAAGAATTTTCTTTGTTATTGAATATTGATTATCTAAAAAGGCCCTTTAAGATTACTTTGGTTACATTTTATGTATCCATGGGTAGAATCCCTCTAGTGGTGATCCACACATGCTCATATTATCTACAAGAAACACCACTCGATATCTGGGTTCTTGCATGGTTAGTCGAATGTTTTGTGTTGTTTGTTCTTGATCTTAAATTCTTCAGTATTATATAATTCTATCTTCCCCAACTTGTTCTTGAGAGGGAGATAGAAAGAGATGTTGAGAGAGAATTCATTGTGCGAAACAATTCTCTATTGAAAATTTTTATATTCTCTAAACAATTGAAATATTTATCTATTTATAGAGTTAGGATTTAAAATAAAATATTCTTCAATGGAATATCATAAATTAAAAAACATTTATTACCTTTAATAAACCATATTCCACATAATATTTATATTATTATTATTTTGTGGCACGTTCCTGCATGTGAAATAAAAAATATTATGTAAAATCTTATTAAATAATATTTGTTAATAGAATTATTCTTTATCTATTTTAACTCCTCTACAATTAATAAAAAAACCAAATAAATATTTTTAATAAATAAATATGTTATTAACAATCCAGTAAATAAATATTTATTACAATATTAAATAAATAATATATATTTATTAATCAAAATCTAGTGAATAAATATTTATTTAATTTATGTAATCAATATGACTATAATATTATTATTCCTTATACATGAGAATAATATTTATTCCATTAATTATACTCAAATAGAATTTAATCAAGATCAATATAAACACATAGTGTGGGACCCTATATGATTATATCTCTTTTCCATATGGTGGGATTACCTATTGTCCATGATTTATTCTAGAAACTTTTCAAGGAATCCAAGTGAAAAACCATAATGTATCAATATCAAAAAATACATATGAATTATCATTGTGTAATACAATCCAATTTTCATAATATCTCATCATGTAGGTTTCACAACCATGTCACCAACCTATATACTCTATTTTTCATTATTTGACTATCTGAAATAAAAAAATTGTTACACTATTGTCATGGAATTTAATGAAATGTTTACATTTCAATAAATAGTATATGGAATAAAATTTCATAAAGATAGAAGGGACAAATACTTCCTCAACATATTAATTATTTAAATTTCACTCGTAATGCTCCTAATTTATCAAACTTCTACATGAACTGTTTTCATCATGATTTATGAAATACATCTTGGAAAGTGAGTTGTATCATACATTAATAATAATATTAAAGTCTAAGAAACATCATACAAGATTGTAGATAAAAATATCTGATGGAAACAAAACAAAATGAATTCTTACTGACATGTATGTTATCATTATCTCCCATATCATAGATAACCATGTGCAATATTCATGAGAAGAAGTCTCATCTTCTTATTAGTACTCGTACCTAATAGTATATGTAATATGTGTACCATCATACTACATTATCCAATTGAAAAAAATTATTTTATAATATAATCATAGAACATCAAACTTCTCATCATAGTGGGTAACTAATATGACATTATCAATGTGACATATAATCTTGGGCATTATTACATTAGAGTTATGTTGAAAAAAAACATTATGTAATAAGAATATTTATTAATATTCAATATATCGAATATAAGGGTAATACATGTAAAACTAGTGAGTCCTAGGACACCAACTCAAACACTATCTACTACCATTCCATGCACCATATCTTCCAACCACTTCTCGAGACAATGGTGGGGTGCTACATTGATGATTTAGTGATTAAATACCGAAAGCATGATAACCATGTCAAGGACATTGATAAGGTGTTTGAAATCCTTAATTAACACTATTTGATGATGAACCCCTTAAATCATGAATTCAAGGATTCCTTTGGAAAATTTATCCACTTAGTTTTCAAGTACAGAGCCATTAAGATCGATCCAAAAAAGATAACATCCATATGAAATATTTCTTCTCAACCGAACCTCTAGGTGTTGTGATGCATTCAATTCCACATGGACAATATATTCTATTTCATTAAACATATTCTTAGAAAGTTTAAGACTTTAACAAGAATAATAAACAAATTTACCATCTACTAGTGTGACAAATAATGATAGGAACCTTTATATAATATTAAATAATATCTTTTGTATCCACCAGCCATGATGCTACCTATCCCAAAGAAGCCTATGGATCTATATGGGATCTCCCTAGGTGTTACTAGACTAGTGTTATTGATCATAGGAATATTGAGGCTAGTGAAAACAACCTATATTATCTCATTCACATGCTTTATAACATAGAGGCCATGTATTTTTTTATTGGGTAGAGTTGGCTTTCCCTTATCTTGATAGTTCATAAGCTATGACACAACTTACAAAACCATAAGATATAGTTGGAATCGTGTGTTAATATGTTGAAGGATATTATCAACCAACCCATGTTGATAGTCCAAATAGTATTTTGGGATGTAATAATATGATAGTTTTATATTCAGTTCAATCCATAAATAGCTACAAGGGTCATGAATTGGTTGAATTCTTGGAAAAAAACTTTACCCCTGATGAACTACCCACAGATGTTTAATGCCCAGTTGGGTCCAAATTTTAGTGGATCGGGCTGTGCTATGTTGTCAGATTAATTTTGATGGTTCCTCAATTATCCCAACCAAAAAAAGGCTCAATAACCCAAAACTCAACAAGGTGTACCTTGGGACTATCTTCATCACTCAGAAACATTCCATTGTGTCTTAATCATTCTTTTATTGGAAGGATATAACAATAATGAATCTAATAATTTGGATCCTATCACTAACCTCTAATTTTCCCTTGAGATTGAATTACCATTTTTAAATGTGAAGGGAGACTTCATGTTATTCATTAATTATATCAATGGAAACAGCCTCATCAAGAAATAGGAACATGTTCCCATAATGTAGTGAACTCATGAGTTGATGACTCAGTTCACTTTCTGACCAGATTTCACTCGTGTCCCCAAATAAAATAATGACTGATCCAATTTTTTTACAGTCTTGGATTCATATATTATAGATCCCTACCAAAAAAATAAGTCATTCATATAGAACATTTAATGTTAATTTCCCCAATTGATTCTAACGATGAGGACTGAAAGGTAATTTTTTTGGAATAAAGAACCTATGTCGAATGGTCTTCAAGTGATATGGTGATTGAAGAAGTACCTGATTTAAAGGAACCGATTATTTAGTATATCCAACATGTTACTCTCCCACTATAGTAATACATGAATAAATGAATCTATTGGGTTATGGTGCAATTTATTCTTATGGGTGCCCCAACCCTGAGAAGACTATCTACATGTGTGAATTCTATATAATAATTATCCATTTCATGCATGGAAATGAGGTACATCTGTAACACCCCAATCTTCCATGGTACACTTCTCTTTGAATAATACAATAGTGTGTGTTGTACGCAACACTGAGTTCAAGTACACCACGACTTACCAAACTAGCCGTTCAAAAGAGGTTATGAATAGTATTAACTAGATTTTAAATATTATATTATCCTTATAATTTTAATCCATATTATGAGTTTCTAAGACATGATTTATGAACAAATTCATTTTTTCAAATAAAAGAAGTATTTATCAAAAAATAAAATTTTACCGCCTTTTAATGGCGAAGCCTTTTTAAAATGAATATTTGAAACTTTTATATATTCAATTTGACAAAATGAAATTATTATTTATAATCGGGACATAAGAATTTAGTATCAATAATGTTTTGGTGTCTTTCTGATAACTTTCTTATTTGGGTGAATAGTGAAAAATACTATATTTTAACTGAAAACAACTTTTTTAATGGAAATAATTTATATTGTTAAATTATAAATTTTAATGGTTTGGAAGTATAAATAGATTATATTTTTACTATTTAATCCAATGATGGTCATTTTAAGTAATTTCACCTTGAAATTGGACATAAACAAGTGTCAAACTTTTGATAGTTATTATTTCTTAAAAATACGCCTTCTGGTTTCGAAGGCGGGAATCAATTTTAAATTAATAAATGCAAATTTTATGTTTTAAATTTGGTAAAATAGAATTAATTTTTGGATTCAGAATAACAAAATTATCCTAGGGTGAAATTTTGGTACTTTTCGGATAACTTTTATATTTTGATGAATAGTGAAAATTACTAAATTTTAATTAAAAACAACTTTTTTAATTGAAATAATTAATAGTGATAAATTATGAATTTGAGTGGTTTTAAATTATATTTAAAAAATATTTTTACCATGTAATACAATGTGGGTCATTTAACATAATTTCACATTTAAACCGAATATAAACAACTGTCAATCTTTTGATAGTTATTATTTCTTAAAAACATGCTTTTTTATTTTAACAACGAGAATTAATTTTAAATTAATTTCTGTCACTTCTGTGAATTGAATTTGAAAAAATGGATTCCATATTTGGAATCAAGATGTCCAAATTGTGTAAATAGGTAACTTTTATTTTTAGACATTTTGAATAATTACTTCGGTAAATATTTTATTTAACATGGTTAAATGGTAAATCCGGAAAATAAGAGTAAATAAATAATATTATAATAATATTAAATTACCATAAAACGTGTATTAACCCTATTGGTTGATATATTGCCGACTATGAGCATATTTGGGTTGATTTTGGGACCCCATTGATCCACTTGTAAGTGATAATGACACTTTATATTAATGAAGTTAAAGTAATTACAAAAATGCCATAAGCATATATCTTTTAGAAGAAAAATTTTTACATAGGTTTATATATGTTGGAATTTATATTGTAAGTATTCATTATAAAGATAAAATGATTTCCTATATAATGATATTTTATTTATAATTTTTAGACATTAAATAATTTAATTTATTTATGACACAATGATGATGCAGTAATTACCGTAATAGTGAAAAATTATAATAATTGATATTATAAATACCCAAATAAATATAATTTGAGACTTTTAATGAATTAAACTAATTTTCTAGGTTAATATGACATGTTAGTAATGATTTAATTAACTTTTTTCGAAGTAATAATTCTGTTATGGGTTTTACAAAAATCAACTATTGAATAGTGTCAAAATTGACATAAAAGTGTTTTTAAAACAAATATTATATTATTAATTGATATTAAATTCATAAAAATCTAAGGTTTGAACAAGAGACTTATATCATGATAGTTTTATCATTAATGGACCACTTTGGAGTCTCTTGGATGTATATAGTAAGTTTATTAACTATATAATATAAAAATACAAAGAGACATTGTAAAAGAGAAACTAATTAACTAAGAGTTAATACTTAAAGATAAGGTTAGTATAATGACCCAAACCTGTCTAAATTCTATTGGTTGTGTGGTTTTCGACCTATACCCACATTAACATTTAAATAATACACTTTGGAGCCATTAGAAACCGAATATGAATTTATTATAAATTAATATTTCTAGATTTTCCAAAGGTGCCCCTCACCCCTCTTATAAAAGGACACTCCTCCTTCTCATTTCTTCACACATTAAAAGCCTTTTGTTTCGGCCAAACCCTGCCCAAATACTCTCTAAACTTCCCTCACTACAACCTAGAGGCCTTAGTGTGATCAGAAATCCAACCTATGGAGCCCTTTTGATCAAATCAAAAGGAAGAACCCGAAGAAGAGGTAATGATTTCACCACCCTTTTTCAAGTTCCTTTCTTCTTACACTTCTTATTTCTTTGTAATTTATATTCTAAAATAATTAATCCAGTATCTCCTATATACTGTAATATTTTTATAAATATGGTACAACCATATTCAGTATTCTATCCACCCTTTGAATAACATGTCACCATACGTGCGTACGTACGACTTAACATCTCCACGTCGTGGTGTAATTTTTATTCAATAAATTATTATTTGGATGGTTATAATAATGATGTGTAATTCATGTAAATAATAAATATAACATGATAATTATTATGTATATATTATATACCATCCAATTATATATTACATCAAAAGAATGATATTGTCGCTCGTGCGTTCGTACGGACTACCGTCTCCACGAACGCGATGAAATTCATTCTCTATCGTATCCATTAAAGTATAATTATCATTTGATGATTTAAAAATAATGTTTAAGGGCTTGATATCATTATGGACATGAATAATATACAACCTATCCATGACAACCACAACTTATGTAACAAAACATATAAAAGAAAACGAGTAAGTTAACACCTGAAACGACGATAATTCTAAGATATTATTAACAAATCAATGTTAAAAGATCATATATGATATCATATTAATGTATACGATTATTGAATAATTTAATAACAATTATTTCACCATTATAAAGGAGGTTAACCTAACATGTACCAAGGAAAAAGTACAAAGTAAGGGATTTTCTTATCTCACTTTCAATTCCGTGAGATTCCATTGTTCGCCACTGAAATATTGAAAGTGGTGTATTGTGTACTTCCATTTGATATATATTATCATGATTATCTTTATATTCATGTTATTATGTAAATCATTTGGTGGTTATTAACTTTTGGTCATACGACTCAGTTGATTACAACGTGGTAAGGGGTTTCTTAACTCACTATTAATTTCGTGAGAATTCCATTGTTCACCACTTAATTATTGCATGTGGTGTATGTGTACTGCCCATGATTGTATTCATTGTGTAATATACTTTAATTTATGGGTATTTAAATCTTCACTGTATGATCCTTCTTTCATGGGAGTATGTTTCGAATGTTACCTAATCGATAAGGGAATTCGAAATTTCAATTTCTATTTATTCGGCTTTACGCAAACTTCATTGATTATTTTACTCCGAGATTATGTGTGGAATAACTATTCATTTTCTTATGTCATAATTTCCACTCCCCTTTTATTTGGATATACATTTTATACACATAATCACTCCATTGATAATTTCTCAAGTCATCGATATGAATTTGATAAGAGTAATTTTAACTCATTCTTCATTTGTTGAGTTAAACATCCAATTCATTGGTGTTGTTTTTACAAGACTATGTGTGAATATCCTTTGATTGTTTTACACTGAATATCCAATCATATTTAGTGTATTTATATTTTTCACACATAACTATTTCGTTGATTTATCCTTAACCTAAGGATATGGACTTTATGAGAGATTTCATCTCAACTTAAATTCCATTGAGACTTCTTCGTTGTTATACACCAAATCACTTTTATGTAGTGTATATAATGTACTTTGACATAGTATATCTTAAATACATTTATTCTCATGATATTACAAAGTTTTAATTACCTAAATTATTTGTATTCAAGTGTCTCTCTTTTGGTTAGAATCTCTAACTAAAATACCATTTTTAAATGTTTTAAAGACTTATTCATATAAATATTTCTCATTAATGTCCATGTTTTAAAAATGGTTTTAAGGATTTACTTATATGGATATTAATGTTTTAAAATTAAAACTCCTTTTAAAAAGTTTCAAAGTGGTATGAGACACTTTGATTCAAAAATCTATTTTTAAATGGCTTCTTGGCAAATAGTGGGACTTTGAAATGATTTCAAGAAAAAGGGGGATATTTCTCTCAAATAGTTTTGATGATTATTTTCATCTATGTCAACATCCTTAATTATTCTTGATTGAGGATAATGTGATACAATACAATCTTCCATATTTTATCGAATGAGTTATGTTTGACTGTGGATGTGCTATTTTTATACCATTCATGGTTTGTGGTTAATGTATTGACATTTCGTATGCTAGTTTTAATACGAATGTTTTTGTTATGTTTAAACCTCTTCATATGAGGAATTAAATGGACTTAATAAGTGACGGGTGGAGCCCGTTATATATCCTCGATGCATCGGTAGGTCTCATGAGACAAAATAGTGTCTTGGCACAAGGCCTTGACAAAATCTTATTTGTAGTCTTGGCACGAGGCCTTGGCTATGTGGTTATGATAGTCTGGCATTATGCATTCCATCATTATGAAAGTGGTTATTGATATTGCATGTGATTGTTCGACTAGTATAATATCCATGTGAATAAGTAAATGGAATTATTTCATTTTATCTTTTCCATATTATGATGAAGTTCAAGTTTAAAAGGCTTTTGTTTTAGTTATAAATTGCTTTAAGTGTTTATTTTTATCTATGAAAGCTTCTACTATATTGTTATCCTTATTGACCATCTGAGATCACCCCTTTCAGTGTTTCATTTTCCCAAGATGAGAAGTAATTTATCAATGACCTGCAAGGATAGTATGAGGGGATATGAAGACAAGATGTTGTTTTAGTTTTTTTACCTTATGATGTAATGTAAGACTTATGAATATATCTAGTGTTTCCAAGACTACTAAACGAATGGGTCTTTCAAGACTTGATCCTTTGTGATCATGACAATGTTATGTAATAATGCACCGACTCTAGGTATCTAGGGTCGGGGCATTAAAGTTGGTGTAACGCCCCGACCCCAGTTACCTAGAGTCGGTGCATTATTACATAACATTGGCATGATCACAAGAAGGATCAAATATCAAAAGACCGATTGGTTTAGTAGCCTTGGAAACACTAGATATATTCATAAGTCTTACATTACATCATAAAAATGAAAACTACAACAACATCTTTTCTTCATATTCCACACTCATATCCCCACATACTATCCCTTCAGGTCATTCATAATTTACTTATTCATACCCTGGGAAAAATAAAACATAAAAAAGGGGTGAGCTCAAATGCCTAGTAAGGATAACAATATAGCGGAAACTTTCATAAATAAGAATAAACATTTAAGGCAATGTATAACGAAAACAAAAGACTTTTAAACTTGAACTTCAATATAGTATGGAAAAAATAAAATGAAATAATGCCATTTACTTATTCACATGGATATTATACTAATCGAATAATCACATGCAATATCAATAACCACTTTCATAATGATGGAATGCATAATGCCAGACTATCATAACCCCATAGCCAAGGCCTCGTACCAAGACTACAAATAATATTTTGTCAAGGACTTGTGCCAAGACACTAGTTTGTCTCATTAGAACTACCGATGCATCGAGGAGCTATAGCGGGCTCCACCCGTCACATATTAAGTCCAGTGCATTCCCATATAAAAAGGATTAAACATAACATAAACATTCGTATTAAAACTAGCATACGAAATGTCAATACTTTCACCATAAAAAATGAATGGTATAAAAATAGAACATCCACAGTCAAGCATATCACAAAACCTTCAATACAATATAGAAGTTTTGTATCATAATAAATCAACTTCAAATAAGCGTAAGATCCATCAAAGGATGCTGACATAGATGAAATCAAAACTATTTTTAGAGAAATATCTCTTTCTATTTTGAAATCATTTAAGAGTCATATATTTATAAAATAAAACATTTTCTTTGAAAATATTCTTATAATCTTGTAAGGTAAGCTTCAACAATTTTATAACGGTGGAAAATAACCGCACCCGCCGTATAAGTTAAAAAAACATTCTTACCTTAATTCTGTCGAAAAGGTTAAAAAGCACCTTGTTTGGAAAATGAGGGAAAGATTCCTTTATAAGACTCTTATAAAAAGTCAAACAAGGGTATAAATGACTTTAACCCATATTCCTTTAATTAGTAAAAATGTTTTGAAATACATTTTTAAGAAACATGGATGTGGATGATAAAGATGTCCCAGTAGATTATTATGTATAAACAACCTCGGATAATGAAGAGATTGTAAAGTAAACCCTTACCTTGTACTTTTCCTTGGTTGGGGGTAGGTTAACCTCATATATAATAGTGAAATAATTGTTATTAAATTATACAAGAATCATATACATTCATATGATATCATATATGATCTTTTAACATTGCTTTGTTAATAATATCTTAGTATTATAGTCGTTTTGGGTGTTGACTTACTCATTTTATTTTATATGTTTTGTTACATAAGCCATTTTTTTCATGGATAGGTTGTATATTATTCATATCTAGAATGATATCAAGTCCTTAAAAATTATTTTTAAATCATCAAATGATAATTATACTTGAATGGATACGATGGAGAATGAATCTCATCGCGTTCGTGGAGACGGTAGTCCGTACGTACGTACGAGCGACAATATCATTATTTTGATATTAAAATAATATATAAATGGATGGTATATCATATATACAGAATAATTAACATGTTATATTTATTATTTAAATGAGTTACACATCATTATTATACCCATACAAATAATAATATATTGAATAACAATTACACCACGACGTGGAGACGGTAAGCCGTACGTACGTACGTATGGTGACATGTTATTCAAAGGGTGGATCGAATACTGAATATGTTTGTACCATATTTATAATAACATCACAGTATATATAAGATACTGGAGTTATTATTTTAGAGTTGTAATAACAATGAATGAAGAAGTGGAAGAAGAAAGGAACTTGAAAAGGGGTGGTGAAAACATTACCTCTTCTTCGGGTTCTTCCTTTTGATTTGATCAAAAGGGATCTTTAGGTTGACTTTCTGATAAAACTAAGGCATCTAGGTTGTATTGAGGGAAGTTGGGAGAGTATTTGGGCAGATTTTGGATGATCCAAAAGGCTTTGAAGGTGTGAAGAAATGAGAAGGAGGAGTGCCCTTTTATAAGAGGGGTGAGGGGCACCTTTGGAAAAGCTAGAAATATTAATTTATAATAAATTCATATTCGGTTTCTAATAGCTCCAAAGTGGATTATTTAAATGTTAAGGTAGGGATGGGTCTAAAAACACTCAACCAATAGAATTTAGACAGGTTTGGGTACTTATATTAACCTTATCTTTAAGTATTAACTCTAAGTTAATTAGTTTCACTTTTACAATGTCTCTTTGTATTTTTATATTATATGGTTAATAAACTTAGTATATACATCCAGGAGACCCCCAAGTGGTCCATTAATGATATAAATATCATGATATAAGTCTCTTTTCCGAACCTTAGATTTTGAGGAATTTAATATCAATTAATAATATAATATTTGTTTTAAAAACTCTTTTATGTCAATTTTGACACTATTCAATAGTGGATTTTTGTGAAACTCATAACAGAATTATTACTTCGAAAAAAGTCATTTAAATCAATAATAATATGTAATATTATCCTAGAAAATTAGTTTAATTCATTAAAAGTCTGAAATTATATTTATTTGGGGATTTATAATATCAATTATTTTAATGTTTCACTATTATGGTAATTACTGCATCATCATTGTGTCATAAATAAATTAAATTATTTAATGTCTAAAAATTATAAATAATATATAATTATGTAGGAAATCTTTTTAGATTTCTAATGAATATTTATAGTCTAAAATAAAACATATATAATCCTATGTAAATTTTTTTTTCTAAAATATACATGCTTGTATCATTTTTGTATTCATTTTAACTTAATTAAAATAAAGTGTCCCTATCACCTACATGTGGCTCCATGGGGTCCCAAAATCGACCCAAATATGCCCATGGTCAGAAATGTATCCACCAATAAGTTGAGGACATGTTTTAGGGTAATTTATTATTATTATAATATTATTTTTTAACCCTTATTTACCGGATTTACCCTTAACCATGGTAAATAAAATATTTACCGAAGTAATTATTCAAAATGTCTAAAAATAAAAGTTACCTATTTACACAATTTGAACATCCTGATTCTAAATATGGAATCCATTTTTTCAAATTCAAAACACAGAAGTGTCAGAAATTAATTTAAAATTAATTCCCATTGTTAAAACAAAAAAGCGTGTTTTTAAGAGATAATAACTATCAAAAGATTGACACTTGTTTATGTCCGGTTTAATTGTAAAATTATGTACAATGAACAAAATTATATTAAATGGTAAAAATATATTCTAAATATACTTTAAAACCAATCAGATTCATAATTTATCAATATAAATTATTTCGATTAAAAAAAATTGTTTTTTAATTAAAATTTAGCAATTTTCACTATTCATCAAAATATTAAAGTTATCCAAAAATTACCAAAATTTCACCTTAGGATAAATTCGATATTAAAAATCCAAAAATGAAGTCCATTTTTAAAAATAAAATATATATAATTTCAAAAATTAGGTATTACTATTCATAACGGCTAGTTTGATCAGTTATGGTGTGTTAGAACTCGGTGTTGCGTACAACACACACTATCATGTTATTCAAAGAGAAGCATACCATAGAAGCTTGGGGTGTTACATTATCCCCTCCTTCAAATAATTTCATCCTCGAAATTTCTAGAATACTTATTACATGAAAAGACTCGGGTGGTTCTTCATCATAAGTTCCTCGGGTTCCCACGTTGCCTCTTCCATCTTATGGTTTCTCCACAAAACTTTTACCAGATGTGTCGTTCGGTTTCTCAGTACTTGTTCTATCGTATCAAGAATCCTGATGGGCTCTTCGCAATAAGACAGATCGGGTTCCAGTTCTAATTCCTCGTAAGTGAGTACATGTGTTGGGTTAGGCATGTATTTCCTCAATAGAGATACGTGGAACACATCGTGAACTTTGGAGAGACTTGGCAGCATTGCCAATCGGTAAGCTAAAAACCCAATTCGTTCTAGAATTTCGAAAGGTCCAATGTACCTGGGACTAAATTTACCTTTCTTACCAAAACGTATGACTCCCTTCCATGGAGATACCTTCAGGAAAACATGATCACCGACTTGAAATTCCAAATCCTTCCTTTGATTATCGGCATAGCTCTTATGCCTACTTTGAGCTTCTTTGATGTGATTTTGGATTACCTTCACCTTTTCCATCGTTTCCTCCACCAGTTCTAGACCTACAAGTTTTCTTTCACCAACGTCATCCCAACAGGTTGGTGTGCGACATCTCTTTCCGTATAACGCTTCATATGGTGCCATATGAATACTCGAATGGAAGCTATTGTTATAGGAAAATTCTACCAGAGGTAAATACTGATCCCACATACCCTGAAAGTCAAGTGAGCAGGATCTCAGCATGTCTTCTAAGGTTTGAATAGTCCGTTCTGATTTTCCATCTGTCTGAGGGTGGTAAGCAGTGCTCAAATGAAGTTTAGTATCAAGGGATTTCTGAAGACTTTTCCAGAATCTTGAAGTAAAACGGGGATCACGATCTGAAACAATCGATAGGGGTACGCCATGAAGTCTCACAACTTCATTAATATATAGTCTTGCTAGACGTTCTAGTGGTAGATCTTCTATTATAGCAAGAAAATGTGATGACTTGGTAAGATGATCAACAATAACCCATATTGCATCATTCCTTCAAGGAGTCTTTGGTAGCCCCATGACAAATTCCATCGTAATATTATCCCATTTCCACTCCGGTATGGGAAGAGGTTGCATGACTCCTCCAGGGTGTTGCCTTCCAGCTTTCATTTGTTGAAAAACCATACATCTTGACAAAAAATCAGCAATCTCCCTCTTCATATTGTCCCACCAAAAATGTTCCTTCAAATCTATATACATTTTGGTGCTCCCAGGGTGTATAGAGAAATTGTAACTATGAGCATCATCCAAAAATTACCTTTTTAGATTAGGTATATTAGGAACACAAAGTCTCTTCCCAAATTTTAAAATTCCATCTTCATGCACAAAGTCTCTCACTCTCACATCATTCATAGCTTTAATCTTCTTTTGAAATTCTTCATCATCGGTTTGAGAACTCTCAATCCTTTCTATTAAATATGGTTTGACAACCATTCGAAAAAGCATTGATGTTTCTCCTTCCCTGGTTATTCACATGTCCATATTCACTAGATCCATGAAAATTGGATCCCTTTCAATTCTCATATTGTTCAAAACTCCATGATCTTTTCTGCTCAAAGCATCTGCCACCTTGTTTGCCTTCCCCGGGTGGTAGTGTATCGTTCAATCATAATCCTTGAGTAATTCAAGCCATATCCTTTGCCTCATGTTGAGTTCTTTTTGTGAGAAAATATACTTCAAACTCTTGTGATCAGTATAAATCTCACATTTTTCACCATAGAGGTAGTGCCTCCATATCTTCAAAGCAAAGATCACAGCTGCTAACTCAAGATCATGAGTAGGATAGTTTTGTTCATGAATTTTCAACTATCATGATGCATAGGCAATAACTCTATCATTCTGCATAAGGACACAACCAAGTCCTTTTTTCGATGCATCACTATAAATAACAAACCCATCATTCCCCGATGGTAGAGTCAATATAGGAGCATTGACTAATCTTCTCTTCAGTTATTCAAAAACATTCTTCACACTCTTTTGTACAAAAAAATTTAACCCCTTTACGTGTGAGCTTCGTTAATGGGTTAGCCAATCGGGCAAAATTCTGGACGAAACGTCGATAATAACCTACCAAACCAATAAAACTACGTACCTCAGTTATACTCGTAGGTGCTGGAAATTATTGGATTGCCTTGGTCCTAGAAGGATCACGAGAGATTCCATCTTTAGAGAAAATATGGCCAAGAAAAGAAATCTCCTGAAGCCAGAATTCACACTTGCTAAACTTCCCATATAATTCATGCCTTCTCAGAGTCTTCAAGATAATGCGCAAGTGATTTTCATGATCTTCGTAGCTTTTGGAGTATACCAAGATATCATCAATAAATACCACCAAAAATTCATCGAGATACTCCTTGAAAACTCTATTCATCAGATATATGAATACAGAGGGTGCATTAGTCAATCCAAAAGGCATTACAGTAAACTCGTAATGCCCGTACTTGGTTAGAAATGCTGTCTTTGGAATGTCTTCCTTCTTCACACACAACTGATGTTATCCAGATCGAAGGTAAATCTTTGAAAATTATTGATCTCTATGCAGTTGGTCAAATAAATCATCAATGCGAGGTAGGGGATACTTGTTCTTTATCGTTATAGCATTGATCTCTCTGTAGTAAATACATAACCTCATAGATCCGTATTTCTTTTTAACAAAAAGAACAGGGGCTCCCCATGGAGAAACACTAGGGCGAATAAATCCCTTATTACTCAATTCCTCTAGTTGTTTCTTTAGTTCAACTAATTCTACAGTGGACATTCTATAAGGGGTCTTTGATATAGGCCTTGATCCAGGAATTAAATCAATGGAAAACTCAAATTCTCGTTCTAGAGGATGTCCAGGTAAATCTTCCGGAAATACATCTACAAATTCTTTCACAATAGGTAAATCCTTTATTTGAACATTCCTTTGCTCACCCACAGTTATTTCATTATCTTCCTCCCCAATAATTTAATTTAGTTGAGATACTGGGGGTGGATCTAGATAAGAATTAGGCGGTGACGATTCTGCTCTAAAGATAAGGTGTTCCTTATCATCATCATCAAGAATCATAACCTCTTTTTTCTTACAATAAATCTGCACATCATAGTCCGAAAGCCAGTCCATACCAAGGATTATATCAAACTCAATCATAGGTATGACAATGAGATCAGTAGATAAAGAACATTTATGTGCTCTAATGGGGACTGATTCACAAAACTTTGTTGCAATTATTATTCCCTTAGGAGTTTTAACTGACAACTTCCTTGTTAAATCAAATTGGAAATATCTAATTTTCTTAGAAAACTGGGAAGATATGAATCAATGTGATGATCCAGAATCAAATAATTCATTTTCTAAACTTGAGGAAACCATTAAATTACCTGCCACCACATCTTTCGGAGCTTCTACCTCAGCAGTAGTGATAGCATAAGCTTAGCCTTGATCCCTTGGCCTTTTCTGAGGTAAGTTCTCCTAACGCTTAGGACATTCATTTTCATAATGCCCCATATCCCTACAATTGTAGCACTGAACATTGGTAGCTTCCTTCTTCCCCTTGTAATCACGAGCTTGGTGGCCTTTTTCACCACACTTGTAACAGACTCCTGTTCCCTTCAAGCAAGTACCGGGGTGTTTCTTCCCACATTTACCATAGGATGGATATTCAACCTTTCCCTTCTTCCCCTTATTTCCATTCCTAGATTGATCAGCAGATCTATTCTTCTCTTTCTTTGCTTTAAAGTCATAAGACTTAGAGAATTACTTTTCGGTCTTGATTGCACATGAGACAATGTCTTCGTACGACAAGAAGGATTGTGATAATAATCCTCGACAGAGAAATGGTTTTTACCCATCAATGAAACGATCAATATTACTTCTGGGTTACGTATATAATCTCCAGCATACCTTGCTAACCTTGTAAAGTTAGCCTCATACTCTGAAACATTCTCATCCTCCATTTGTCTCAGACTCAGAAATTTCCTTTCCATTATCTTCTCGATGGTCGTGAGGAAATTATTTCTCTAAAAACAGATCTTTTAACTCCCTCCATTCCCTAATTGATACTTCATCATCTTCCTTCATCTTTTGAATCAATGACCACCATTTATTAGCATCTCCAGTGAGTTGGTAAACTACCATGATAACTTTTTCACTTTCACTACTCCCCAAAGCCTGAAATACTTTCTCTAGGGAATTTATCCATTGCTCAGATGCTAAGGGATTTGTACTCCCATTGAATGTTGGTGGTTTTTTCCTCATGAATCAATATAACATTGATCCTCCACGCTGCGGATCAGGGTGCTCCATATGGGTAAGGTTATTATTCATAACCTGAGTGAGTTGTCCCAGTATGGTGATTAGCTGATCGGCACCAGTTGCATCACCAGCTCCACTATAATTATCTTGAGTAGGAGGGAAATCCCTACATGGAGTGTGTGCATTGATACGGTTTCCATTTCTTCCACTAGGCGCCATTTCTAAACAATGGAATAAACTAGATCAGTTTATGAATCAAAATACATAATCCCATACTTATAAAACACTTAACATAAATTGAACTATTTATGGATATAATCCATAATCATAAAAATGTTTTCTTTGAGGAAGTATATACTCATAAACCCTTCATAATGATTTGTAATGAAAATGAGAGTTATCCTAAGCATATCCCCCGGGGGTGTCGTAACCAAGAGTACAGCAAGGCCCATTGTCGTGCACCAGTTCCCGTTCGAGTCTAGCTCAAACCGGTGTTTTCAGGTTTTACCCCTAGGTACATCTGTGCCAGAGCCTCCTCTACCTGGTTGTATCCAGACAAGGATGTATTGCTCGTAAAAATCACAAAATCTCTATAATACCAAAATTCTAGGAAGTTCTTCTATACTAATCCTCAAAGTCCATCTTAAATCTATGTCCTCTAATCAGAGTTTATCTAAATCTAGCTTCCAAGGTTTGTACTAAACATCCTCTGATACCAACTATAACGCCCCGACCCCAGTTACCTAGAGTCGGTGCATTATTACATAACATTGGCATGATCTCAAGAAGGATCAAATCTCGAAAGACCGATTGGTTTAGTAGCCTAGGAAACACTATGTATATTCATAAGTCTTACATTACATCATAAAAATTAAAACTACAATAACATCTTTTCTTCATATTCCACACTCATATATCCCCACATACTATCCCTGTAGGTCATTCATAATTTACTTCTTCATACCCTGGGAAAAATAAAACATAGAAAAGGGGTGAGTTCAAATGCCCAGTACGGATAACAATATAGCGGAAACTTTCATAAATAAGAATAAACATTTAAGGCAATGTATAACTAAAAAAAAGACTTTTAAACTTGAACTTCAACATAGTATGACAAAAATAAAATGAAATAATTCCATTTACTTATTCACATGGATATTTTACTAATCAAATAATCACATTCAATATCAATAACCACTTTCATAATGATGGAATGCATAATGCCAGACTATCATAACCACATATCCAAGGCCTCGTTCCAAGACTACAAATAAGATTTTGTCAAGGCCTTGTGCCAAGACACTAGTTTATCTCATGAGACCTACAGATTCATCTAGGAGCTATAGTGGGATCCACCCGTCATATATTAATTCCAATGCATTCCCATATGAAAAGGTTTAAACATAACATAAACATTCGTATTAAAACTAGCATACGAAATGTCAATACTTTCACCATAAACTATGAATGGTATAAAAATAGAACATCCATAGTCAAGCATATAACAAAACCTTAAATACAATATAGAAGTTTTGTATCATAATAAATCAACTTCAAATAAGCGTAAGATCCATCAAAGGATATTGACATAGATGAAATAAAAACTCTTTTTAGAGAAATATATCTTTCTATTTTGAAATAATTTAAGAGTCATATATTTATAAAATAAAACATTTTCTTTGAAAATATTCTTATAAGATTGTAAGGGAAGCTTCGACGATTTTATAACGGCGGAAAATAACTGCACCCGCCGTATAAGTTAAAAAAAACATTCTTACCTTAATTCTGTCGAAAAGGTTAAAAAGCACCTTGTTTGGAAAACGACAGAATGATTCCTTTATAAAACTCTTATAAAAAGTGAAACAAGGGTATAAATGACTTTAAACCATATTCCTTTAAATAGTAAAAATGTTTTGAAATAAATTTTTAAGAAACATGGTTGTGGATAATAAAGATGTCACAGTAGATTATTACGTATAAACAACCTTGGATAATGAAGAGATTGTGAAGTAATCCCTTACCTTGTACTTTTCCTTGGTTGGGGGTAGGTTAACCTCCAGTATAATAGTGAAATAATTTTTATTAAATTATACAAGAATCATATACATTCATATGATATCATATATGATCTTTTAACATTGCTTTGTTAATAATATCTTAGTATTATCGTCGTTTTGGGTGTTAACTTACTCGTTTTCTTTTATATGTTTTGTTATATAAGCCATGTTTGTCATGGATAGGTTGTATATTATTCATATCCATAATTATATCAAGTCCTTAAACATTATTTTTAAATCATCAAATGATAATTATACTTGAATGGATACGATGGAGAATGAATCTCATTGCATTCATGGAGACGGTAGTCCGTACGTACGCACGAGCGACAATATCATTATTTTGATATTAAAATAATATATAAATGGATGGTATATCATATATAAAGAATCATTAACATGTTATATTTTTTATTTACATGAGTTACACATCATTATTATACCCATCCAAATAATAATATATTGAATAACAATTACACCACGACATGGAGACGGTAAGCCGTACGTACGCACGAATGGTGACGTGTTATTCAAAGGGTAGATAGAATACTGAATATGGTTGTACCATATTTATAATAAAATCACAGTATATATAAGATACTGGAGTTATTATTTTAGAATGGTAATAACAATGAATTAAGAAGTGGAAGAAGAAAGGAACTTGAAAAGGGGTGGTGAAAACATTACCTCTTCTTGGGGTTCTTCCTTTTGATTTGATCAAAAGGGATACTTAGGTTGGCTTTCTGATCAAAATAAGGCCTCTAGGTTGTATTTAGGGAAGTTTGGAGAGTATTTGGGTAGAGTTTGGCCAATCCAAAAGGCTTTTAATGTGTGAAGAAATGAGAAGGATGAGTTCCCTTTTATAAGAGGGGTGAGGGGAACCTTTGGAAAAGCTAGAAATATTAATTTATAATAAACTCATATTCGGTTTATAATGGCTCCAAAGTAGATTATTTAAATGTTAAGGTGGGTAAGGGTCTAAAACCACTAAACCAATAGAATTTAGACAGGTTTGGGTACTTATATTAACCTTATCTTTAAGTATTAACTCTAAGTTAATTAGTTTCACTTTTACAATGTCTCTTTGTATTTTTATATTATATGGTCAATAAACTTACTATATACATCCAAGAGACCCCAAAGTGGTCCATTAATGATATAACTATCATGATATAAGTCTCTTGGACGAACCTTAGATTTCTAGGAATTTAATATCAATTAATAATATAATATTTGTTTTAAAAACTCTTTTATGTCAATTTTGACTCTATTCAATAGTTGATTTTTGTGAAACTTATAACAGAATTATTACTTCGAAAAAAGTCAATTAAATCAATAATAATATGTCATATTATCCTAGAAAATTAGTGTAATTCATTAAGGGTCTCAAATTATATTTATTTAAGTATTTATAATATCAATTATTTTAATTTTGCACTATTATGGTAATTACTGCATCATCATTGTGTCATAAATAAATTAAATTATTTAATGTCTAAAAATTATAAATAAAATATCATTATCTATTAAATCGTTTTAGATTTATAATGAATATTTATAGTTGAAAATCCAACATATATAACCCTATGTAAAAATTGTTTTTCTAAAAGATATATGCCTGTGTCATTTTTGTATTCATTTTAACTTAATTAAAATAAAGTGTCCCTATCACCTACATGTGGCTCCATGGGGTCCCAAAATCGACCCAAAGATGCCCATGGTCGGACATGTATCCTCCAATAAGGTTAAGACACGTTTTAGGGTAATTTAGTATTATTATAATATTATTTGTTAACCCTTATTTACCGGATTTACCTTTAACCAAGGTAAATAAAATATTTACCGAAGTAATTATTCAAAATGTCTAAAAATAAAAGTGACCTATTTACACAATTTGAACATCCTGATTCCAAATATGGAATCAATTTTTCAAAATTAAAAACACATAAGTGGCAGAAATTAATTTAAAATTAATTCCCGTTGTTAAAACAAAAAGCGTGTTTTTAAGAGATAATAACTATCAAAAGATTGACACTTGTTTATGTCCGGTTTAATTGTAAAATTATGTAAAATGACCAACATTATATTAAATGATAAAAATATAATCTAAATATACTTTAAAACCACTAAAATTCATAATTTATCAATATAAATTATTTCGATTAAAAAAATTGTTTTTAATTAAAATTTAGTAATTTTCACTATTCATCAAAATATTAAAGTTATCCGAAAAGTTCCAAAATTTCACCTTAGGATAAATTAGATATTACGAATCCAAAAATGAATTCCATTTTAAAAAATAAAATATATATAATTTCAAAAAGTAGGTATTACTATTCATAACGGCTAGTTTGATCGGTTATGGTGTGTTAGAACTCGGTGTTGCGTACAACACATGCTATCACATTATTCAAAGAGAAGCATACCGTAGAAGCTTGGGGTGTTACAGTCGGTATTAGAGTAAGTTTAGTGTAAACCTTGGAAGCTTGATTTAGATAAACTCTGATTAGAGCACGTAGACCTAAGATGAACTTTGAGGATTAGTATGGAATAACTTCCTAGAATTTTGGTATTGTAGATATTTTGTGAGTTTTCTGAGAAATACATACCTGTTTAGATACGAGCAGGTAGAGGCGGCTCTGGCACAGATGTACCTAGGGGTAAACCCAGAAAAAACCATTTTGAGCTAGACTCGAATGAGAACTGGTGCACGACAACGGGCCTTACTGCACTCTTGGTTACGACATTCCCGGGGGATATGCTTAGGATAATTTACATTTTCTTTACAAACCAATTTGAAGTAATATATATATAAGATGAGATTAAATGACCTTGGTTAATCCTAATATGTTTCAAATTGAGAATATGGTGACATTTTAATCTCTAAATGATTTTATGACTACTGTTACTCACACAATGCTTTCTAGTTTTAGTCAATGGCTAGATTCCAAGGAAGTCATAGTGACTTTGAGAATGACGTACAAGGTGGGAATGATGGTGGCAATGAGCAAAAAAATGGAATGTTGATAGGCGTAAAAGATATCGTCTTTATGCCAAATAAATTTTACAAAAATATGATCAACAATATATATATTAACCAATTTCTGGACTCAAAAAAAGAAGAGAAAGGTGATGAATGATAAGAGCTATAGTAGTGGAGACCATGGAGAAAGGAATCCTCAATTTCCATCATGCTGGAAGTGTGGAAGGAGACACCCAGGAAAGTGTCTCAATGGGACAAAGAAATGATTTACATGCAGTAAGAACGGACATAAAGTGAAGAATTTCCAAAGAAGAATGAAGAGTACTATGGAAGAAGATAAAAATGGTCCTAAGAGTCCATTTACAGTCATTTTCCGTAAATGTGGGGGACCTGGCCATTACCCGAGTGAATGCCCTATTCTATAGGATATTTTCTTGGTCAAAGAAGAAGCTATGTGGAAATAAATGGTTGTAGAAATGTTTAAAAAGTATTAGCGCTCCTTGTTGATGGGTTTACTTTGGAATAATTTTCTCTTGTATTTGTAACCCCGCAGTTTGCCATGTGAGAATGATATTTGAGGAAGAATTATCTCTTCTCTTGTGGATATAGGTATGAATAACCATTTGGTTTTATATGATCATTGGGGTTTGAGAGAATTATAAGTTATTATAATTTGGGATGAAAATGAAAGGTATGATATAAAATTTGTGGTTAAATTATGTTATGGTATTTTGAGGAATTTATCTCATTTTGGTAATATTATAAAATATATTTTTTGAAAAAGGACAACACGTAGACTGTGTGACAACCCGTCGCGTCAGACAAAGTTGTGGGAATCGAACCCACAACCAAAGTGAGATTAGGATTTATCACCTACCACTGGACTACGTAAAGTCCCTGGATAGTGTGACTAATTATTTTTAGTTAAATGATTTTATTGATCAATAATAAGTTGATTTGGGTTCTTATGTCTTATCAAATGAATACCCTTGGTATAGGAAAATGATTTGGTGATTAAGTGATAAATGTTATTTTGGAAGATGTTAGCTTTGTTGGGAACACTATTTGCCCATGGAAAATAGAATACTATGGGGTTTCATTTGTGGAGTAATGGTGGATTTTTATCTACGTTTTTATTGTGGATTTATAGTGATTTGGCTTATTTATGGAAATGATTAACCTATAATAGAGAATATGTGATGAGGATAATTACTTTTAAGTATCTAACTTTAAGAGTATTTGATTTCATTTGGAGATACAATTTAACATGGGAGACTACATAATCAAATTCTTCTATGTTTTGGGTTTCAATATTAGTTTGGATTATATTGAAGGATTTTAAGGACAATTGATTATTGAATGGTATTTATTTAACTTTGGGGTATTATTGGTTTAATTTTAGAAATTAAGATTAGTGTTTATTTCTCTCAAGGAATATCCTTTTTGGGGATCATTATATCTTGTACTAACCACTTTGGTTTTGATTAATCTCTAAAGACAATGTAAATATATAGTTTATCCTGCATTGATCATGTGATTCTATAGAATTTTATTCTAGATCTTCCAGTGTGACCAAGTCTTATTGAATACTAATCGTTTAAAAAAATGAGTTAGTGGTGGAAATTTATTAAAGAATGAAACTCTACTTAAAAAGTAAGTATATATCTTTATATTCTTAGTCAATATCATAATTGAATTCCTCATCCTTATGTAATGTAACTTAAAACAAAAAATGTTGTCTGTTTACTTTTCCTACTAGGAGACTAATGATCGTTTGTCCCAACACAAGTTTGTGGTTTTCTTATTGTTAACTTTCTCCTGATCATGATTTCTATCCCTCTCCATCAGAACTTGACACTTAGTTTATCATCCATATCCATGTTTTCTTACCTAGAATCCTAGTATGGGTTATCTTGGGTGACCTTTATACCTCTCTTTCTTTCTTTTAAAGTGATAGTTTTATTGACTCTTTTTCTGATGTGGGACTTTCCATTATATTATTAGGACCAATTTTTAAAATTTCAAGGATGAAATCTATTGAAGGAGGGGTGAATGTAACACCCCAATCTTCCACGGTACACTTCCCTTTGAATAATACAATAGCCTGTGTTGTACGCAACACTGAGTTCAAGTACACCACGACTTACCAAACTAGCCGTTCAAAAGAGGTTATGAATAATATTAACTGGATTTTAAATATTATATTATCCTTATAATTTTAATCCATATTATGAGTTTCTAAGACATGATTTATGAACAAATTCATTTTTTCAGATAAAAGAAGTATTTATCAAAAAATGAAATTTTACCGCCTTTTAATGGCGAAGCCTTTTTAAAACCAATATTTGAAACTTTTATATATTCAATTTGAAAAAATGAAATTCTTCTTTAGAATCGAGACATAATAATTTAGTATCAATAATGTTTTGGTGTCTTTCTGATAACTTTCATATTTGGGTGAATAGTGAAAAATACTATATTTTAACTGAAAACAACTTTTTTAATCGAAATAATTTATATTGTTAAATTATAAATTTTAATGGTTTGGAAGTATAAATAGATTATATTTTTACTATTTAATTCAATTATTGTCATTTTAAGTAATTTCACATTGAAATTGGACATAAACAAGTGTCAAACTTTTGATAGTTATTATTTCTTAAAAATGTGTCTTTTGGTTTCGAAAGCGATAATCAATTTTAAATTAATAAATTCAAATTTTATGTTTTGAATTTGGTAAAATATACTTCATTTTTGGATTCGGAATAACGAAATTATCCTCGGTGAAATTTTGGTACTTTTCGGATAACTTTTATATTTTGATGAATAGTGAAAATTACTAAATTTTAATTAATTTTTTTTTAATCAAAATAATTAATAGTGATAAAATATGAATTTGATTGGTTTTAAATTATATTTAAAAGATATTTTTACCATGTAATAAAATTTGTGTCATTGAACATAATTTCACATTTAAACCGAACATAAACAACTGTCAATCTTTTGATAGTTATTATTTCTTAAAAACACGCTTTTTGTTTTAACAACAGGAATTAATTTTAAATTAATTTATGCTACTTCTGTGTATTGAATTTGGAAAAATGGATTCCATATTTGGAATCAGGATTTCCAAATTTTGTAAATAGGTAACTTTTATTTTTAGACATTTTGAATAATTACTTCGGTAAATATTTTATTTACCATGGTTAAAGGGTAAATCCGGTAAATAAGGGTAAATAAATAATATTATAATAATATTAATTCACCCTAAAACGTGTATTAATCCTATTGGTTGATACATGGCCGACCATGGGCATCTTTGGGTCAATTTTGGGACCCCATGGATCCACTTGTAAGTGATAATGACACTTTATATTAATTAAGTTAAAGTAATTACAAAAATGACATAAGCATATATCTTTTAGAAAAACAATTTTTACATAGGGTTATATAAGTTGGATTTTCGATTATAAATATTAATTAGAAAGATAAAACGATTTAATACATAATTATATTTTATTTATAATTTTTATACATTAAATAATTTAATTTATTTATGACACAATGATGATGCAGTAATTACCATAAGAGTGAAAAATTAAAATAATTGATAATATAAATACCCAAATAAATATAATTTGAGACTTTTAATGAATTAAACTAATTTTATAGGTTAATATGACATTTTATTAATTATTTAATTAACTTTCTTCGAAGTAATAATTCTGTTATGAGTTTTACAAAAATCAACTATTGAATAGTGTCAAAATTGACATAAAAGTGTTTTTAAAACTAATATTATATTATTAATTGATATTAAATTCTTAAAAATCTAAGGTTAGGTCAAGAGACTTATATCATGATAGGTGTATCATTAATGGACCACTTGGGGGTTTCTTGGAAGTATATAATAAGTTTATTAAATATATAATATAAAAATACAAAGATACATTGTAAAAGTGAAACTAATTAACTAAGAGTTAATACTTAAAGATAAGGTTAGTATAATGAACCAAACCTGTCTAAATTTTATTGGTTGGGTGGTTTTCAACCTATCCCCACATTAACATTTAAATAATACACTTTGGAGCCATTAGAAACCGAATATGAATTTATTATAAATAAATATTACTAGCTTTTCCAAAGGTGCCCCTCACCCCTCTTATAAAAGGGCACTCCTCATTCTCATTTCTTCACACCTTCAAAGCCTTTTGGTTCGGACAACCCCTACCCAAATACTCTCTCAACTGCCCTCACTACAGCCTATAGGCCTTAGTTTGATCAGAAATCCAACCTATGGAGCCCTTTTGGTCAAATCAAAAGGAAGAACCCGAAGAAGAGGTAATGATTTCACCACCCTTTTTCAAGTTCCTTTCTTCTTCCACTTCTTCTTTATTTGTTATTTCTATTCTAAAATAATGAATCCAGTAACTCCTATATACTGTAATATTATTATAAATATGGTACAATCATATTCATTATTCTATCCACCCTTTGAATAACATGTCACCATACGTGCGTACGTACGACTTACCGTCTCCTCGTCGTGGTGTAATTGTTATTCAATAAATTATTATTTGGATGGGTATAATAATGATATTTAATTCATGTAAATAATAAATATAACATGATAATTATTCTTTATATATTATATACCATCCAATTATATATTATATCAAAATAATGATATTGTCGCTCGTGCGTACGTACGGACTACCGTCTCCACGAACACGATGAGATTCATTCTATATCGTATCCATTCAAGTATAATTATCATTTTATGATTTAAAAATAATTTTTAAGGACTTGATATAATTCTGGATATGAATAAGATACAACCTATCCATGACAACCATGACTTACGTAACAAAACATATAAAAGAAAACGAGCAAGTTAACACCTGAAACGACGATAATTCTAAGATATTATTGACAAAGCAATGTTAAAAGATCATATATGATATCATATTAATGTATATTATTATTGAATAATTTAATAAAAATTATTTCAGCATTATACAGGAGGTTAACCTACCGTCGACCAAGGAAAAAGTACAAAGTAAGGGATTTTCTTATCTCACTTTCAATTCCGTGAGATTCCATTGTTCGCCAATAAATTATTGAAAGTTTTGTATTGTGTACTTCCATTTGATATATATTATCATGATTCTATTTA
Source organism: Viscum album (assembly GCA_963277665.1). Taxonomy (NCBI): domain Eukaryota; kingdom Viridiplantae; phylum Streptophyta; class Magnoliopsida; order Santalales; family Viscaceae; genus Viscum; species Viscum album. The sequence continues at coordinate 1,417,696,067 of OY728129.1, read as the reverse complement.
TATTCATGTTATTCTGTAAATAATTTGGTGGTTATTAACTTTTGTTCATACGACTCAGTTGATTACAACGTGGTAAGGGGTTTCTTAACTCACTCTTAATTTCATGAGAATTCCATTGTTCACCACTTAATTATTGCAGGTGGTGTATGTGTACTTCCAATGATTGTATTAATTGTGTAATATACTTTAATTTATGGGTATTTACATCTTCATTGTATGATCCTTCTTTCATGGGAGTATGTTTCGTATGTTACCTAATCGATAAGGGAATTTGAAATTTCAATTTCCATTTATTTAGCTTTATGAAAACTTCATTGATTATTTTACTCCGAGATTATGTGTGGAATAACTATTAATTTTCTTATGTAATAATTTCCACTCCCCTTTTCTGTGGATATACATTTGATACACATAATCACTCCATTGATAATTTCTCAAGTCATCGATATGAATTTGATAAGAGTAATTTTAACTCATTCTCCATTTGTTGAGTTAAAATCCAATTCATTGGTGTTGTTTTTACAAGATTATGTGTGAATATCCTTTTATTTTTTTACACTGAATATCCAATCATATTTAGTGTATTTATATTTGTCACACATAACTATGTCGTTGATTTATCCTTAACCTAAGGATACTACCTTTATGAGAGATTTCATCTCAACTTAAATTCCATTGAGACTTCTTTGTTGTTATACACCAAATCACTTTTATGTGGTGTATATAATATACTTTGACATAGTATATCATGAATCCCTTTATTCTCATGATATTACAAAGTTTTAATTACCTCAATTATTTGTATTCAAGTTTCTCTCTTTTGGTTATAATCTCTAACTAAAATACCATTTTTAAATGTTTTAAAGACTTTTTCATCTAAATCATTCTCATTAATGTCCATGTTTTAAAAATGGTTTTAAGGATTTATTTATATGGGCATTAATGTTTTAAAATTAAAACTACTTTTAAAAAGTTTCAAAGTGGTATGGGACACTTTTATTCAAAAATCTATTTTTAAATGGCTTCTTGACAAATAGTGTGACTTTTAAATGATTTCAAGAAAAAGGGGGATATTTCTCTCAAATAGTTTTGATGATTATTTTCATCTATGTCAACATCCTTAATTATTATTGATTGAGGATAATGTGATACAATAAAATCTTCCACATTGTATCGAATGAGTTATGTTTGACTGTGGATGTGCTATTTTTATACCATTCATGGTTTGTGGTTAAAGTATTGACATTTCATATGCTAGTTTTAATACGAATTTTTATGTTATGTTTAAACCTATTCATACGAGGAATGAATTGGACTTAATAAGTGACGGGTGGAGCCCGCTATAGCTCCTCGATGCATCAGTAGGTCTCATGAGACAAAATAGTGTCTTGGCACAAGGAATTGACAAAATCTTATTTGTAGTTTTGGTACGAGGCCTTGGATATGTGGTTATGATAGTCTGGCATTATGCATTCCATCATTATGAAAGTGGTTATTGATATTTCATGTGATTGTTCGACTAGTTTAATATCCATGTGAATAAGTAAATGGCATTATTTCATTTTATCTTTTCCATATTATGCTGAAGTTCAAGTTTAAAAGGCTTTTGTTTTAGTTATAAATTGCTTTAAGTGTTTATGTTTATCTATGAAAGCTTCTGCTATATTGTTATCCTTACTGAGCATCTGAGCTCACCTCTTTCAGTGTTTTATTTTCCCAGGATGAGAAGAAGTAATTTATGAATGACCTGCAAGGATAGTATGAGGGGATATGAAGACAAGATGTTGTTTTAGTTTTTTTACCTTATGATGTAATGTAAGACTTATGAATATATCTAGTGTTTCCAAGACTACTAAACTAATCGGTCTTTCGAGACTTGATCCTTTGTGATCATGCCAATGTTATGTAATATTGCACCGACTCTGGGTATCTAGGGTCGGGGATTTACAACATCAATCCATGCAAGTGATAAATGCTAGTTAATTTAGGGACCATCAAATAGGATTAATGATATCCCACCATATTTAGAGGTAGCGTTACTTAATGTTGACCAGGGTCTAAGACTGCCTCAAATTCACCAATAGGTTTCAAGTATTCCAGATCCATTCCCAAATTTTGAATCAACCAACATAGATTCTCTATATATCCAAGTAGTCATTTACCTTTTGTTTATGTGGAATTGATGTTTTGGGTCCCTAACCACAATTTAAAATATGAAAATATAGGTTTATTCTAACTACAACGCACTGATTTTTGAAGTGCTCAAAGGTAATCTCCCTAAAAGATGTCAAGACCCAGCCAGTGATAGGGTTTTTAAATACCCACATCATTTACCAATTTGATATTACTTGCACAATTCTCATTGAAAAAAACACTTACTTTCGAGATGTTGAGATAAAGAATCAATACACTATGAATAAAATATGACCCAATCACACTACCATCTTCCACATGATGGAGAATGAGATGATTTTTGAATACAACAAGACACTCTCTCACATTTTATAGAATATGGTTGGATAGAATAAGAAAATTTTTCCAGATATGCACTCTAATTACCTATGGTCATATTGAATGAAAACTCAAAATTATACCAAGGTGACCCCATAAACCCTATTTCATTGGACAAAAGCAGCTTTTTTATATAATGGTTTAGAAACCATTACCTTATATGGATTTTTATGATCATCAAATGCTGGATAAGGTAGAGTAAGGCCATTTGGTTGTGTAGGAATCTCTCAAATAAAGTATGACCCATACATTTCTAATCTATAAAGGCATCATAACCAAGTGTTGTAAATAATAAATAAAAAAGTATGCATCTTCTCCTTCCTTCATAGTGATATTGTATTAGTTATTAGGATTACCATGATAGAATTAAATATGTCACCGAAACTAGATCACTAAATAATATTTCCATTACATCATTCATAATGGTTACTCCAATACTCATTTATCTCCATGACCAAGGAGGGAGTCCGACCTTTAACTAATGCTAGGTTCCTCAAGAATTACATTACTTGGATGTTTATTTTGATATGTGTGACTTTAAAGTAAAAATTACAGTGTATTCATCACATGATGTTAAAATAGAGCCTTACCCAGTGTAAAAAACATGGGAATCCCAAAATAAAAAATGTGAGATGATCTGAAACGATCATCCATAGAAGATGATTTTAAACCAAAGTCTTAACCTATGTGATAAACTTGGTATTCCTCATATAAAGAAATTTGTGCGATAATCCAAAACCAACATCCTCAGCACTTGCTGTTAATCTATAGACATAACCAATGTGATAAAAATAATATGCCTCATTTAAAAAATTGGAGTTGATTCAAAGCCAACTTCATTAACACTTGATGTTAAACTATTGCCTTACCATATTCAATAATGATGAGATGATATATATGAAAAATTTGAGAAAATACACAACCACTGTCTGTAGAACATCAAATTAAATAATAGACTTAACCTTTGTGAAAAAAATTTGATACCCCATATAAGAAATTTGATATGATTTAAAACCAATTTCCCCAATACATGAAATTAAACTATAACCTTAAACTATGTGATAAACACTAGATGTCTCATATAAAAAATGTAAGATGATCCCAAACCAATGTCCTTATCGCATGATTTTATACTGCAGCCTTACCTTGCATGTTTAACATGATATGATTCATATGAAAAATGTTAGATGATCCAAAACCAATTTCCTTAGAACATGTTGTTAAAATATAGCCTTACTATCTGTAATATATAAGATATTCATCATATGATTAAAGTGAGATGAACCTGAAAATAATCTGCATAACATGATATAAAGCTGTGAGATACATTGGATCCTCACCAAAGAGGACACCAACCTTCTCCAATTGGTAATCTACAATGTCATGTTTCAGAACTACATGTGGATTGATTCCCAACTACATGGGATATTTAGTGACACTTATATACACTATCTTTGGAACCAACCACAAATTCAATCATTTATAGTGACATAATATTCAAAATAATCATTCCCCTATCAAAATTGTTCACATCTTTTCCATGACTCTTGACTATAAAAGAAACTCCATCCTCAGTACTGTTCCACATCCTAGACACATAATGAAAAATTTTCTAACATTTTCCCAACTGCATGATTTTAAACTATAGTATACACTATGTGACAAAAATATTATTCCTCCTATGAAATTAATTAAATTAATTAAGCTTCAATATTATGATTCCTCAGGTAATTCTAATGATCCATGGGTCTCCTCCTAAAGTGTAATGCCCAATCATATTCATCGGCCCACTTGTGGGCCGAGAAGCCCCCATATATGCCCCTGATGACCCCGAATGGTCCTCATAGGCCTAATTTTCTGTAGTAGGCCCCAATAATACTCTCATGACCTATCTGAAGACCTATATTCTTTCTTGAACTAATGTTAAGAGGAAATAATGAGCATCCATTGTTCCCAAACCCTAATATGTACTCAATATTCCCAAACCCCTTTTACATGCACAAAATGTTAAACTTTGAGCTTAACCCATGAAATGACCATTGGATGAACTTAATTATAAGATAATGGTGCCTTATATGGAGAGAATAGATGCCTTATGTGATAATCATGAGGCAATACACTCTCACTTGTGTGGATACTATGTGTAGGTACCCAATCACATCATCTTTTCTCCTCAATAGAAGTGGCTGGCCTCTATCACAATCCCACCCCAACCAAGGATATACAAACATAAACTATATAAACAAGAAATATTCACCATTTTAAGTTAAACATAGTGTTGAACATATGTTCTACACAATGATAAACTACACATTCCACATCCCTATCATATGAAATTAAAATTTGTGATATCTTGATCCCCCATTTGAGAGAATACCCCCCATTATAGCACATGTAATCTACCATTCTATGTTCAAGGGATACATGTGTCTTGATTCCATATTCCTTGAGATATATAGAGAGGTCAACATTTTTTATCAAGGGACCATACTGACCACTAGGTTATTCTCAGGCCATCCCTCTTTAGAATATTTTCTATCCTTTCATGTTAATACACTCATCCATCATGTTCAAGTTAATAAAAGAATAAAACCAAGTTTTTTAATGTTTTCCCTTGATCTTACAAAAAATCTTCCTTTTCACAATTCATGTGTTTCTCAATTTAGATCCTCATTAGCCTCCCAATTAAAATAACCCACCTAATGATAATGCTTCTTGGCCATGCCAGTTCACTTTCCATCATAGGAAAACAATTCAATTATATTTAAAAATAGATGAAAGTTTTATTGTTTCATACATGGTCAATGATCGATCTCTCATTTTTTTTCACCCAATCTCATAGCATGTGTGTTTGAGGAACCTATTCATTGAAAATGGAAAATAATCATTACCTACTGATCTGGAACCCATTTCTATGATCTACATATTATAATTCATGAGTTGAATCCCTTCCCAAATACCCTTTATTGGTGAATCTTTAACACCCCAATTGTTATCCCCTAATGTGCTCTGGTATGATGAACAGGAAAGTCAATATCATTGTAACTATACCAAGTCATCCTCTTTCACCCCTTATTGTCCTTCCATTGTGACAAGGGAAACTCCAAACCACAACATTTTTCTCGCACAAATAATGAGGCATGTGGGTTTGGGTGTCATTTTAGAATTTTCCTGAGCATGGTAGAGGACTATGATGATATGTTAAATAGAATTTCATATGTTCTAAACTCTACACAATCAAACTAGGATTCATGGTCCATCTTTAATGATCATAAAATATATGAAACTTTCTGTAGGGATTCATCATGTGGAACCTAGTATTCCCGGGTCTCTTTTCATGTCTAGATAGAAACCCTTTGTTCCATGAAACATCCTTATAACGAAAAGTGTCTATGGTCTTAGCACTATGTCCAAAAACTAAGTGTAGCTCATTCTGTAGTTGTCAATGTGGAACTGGACCACATTGACTCCCTTTTAACACTGGATTTCTACACCTCCATACCACATATCCTCCAAAAACACCAACCCCATTTGGTACATGACTAATGACCATAAACTATTTTCAATCCCATAGTCTAAGCTCCATAAATCTAAAATTGTCATGATCCCCTTGTTTCTTCCTGGATGTTTGAGCATAAATTTCATATAAAATTTAAATATGTATGATACATTAAACTATTGAGTTGGATTACCAACTTAGCTTGAGAGGATAACCCCATTTTGGAATTATTTTCATATTGTGTCATGTTATAGAACTACTTGTGGAATTATTCTAGGTATAATGGGATATTTAGTGACACATAGACCATATGACACAGAACCAATGATAAATATCCACATAAAGTGGGACTATGTTTGAAATAAATCATCCCTCAAACCCAATATTTTTTAATAATATTTCAATAAACATTGGATAAAACCACTTATCTAACACTCAAATGGTCCAAGAATCATGAAATTACACTATGTAAAATTTTTATCAATGATGTCTCATGTTACACTGGGTCTCCATAGACCTCTATTCATTTCCTTTGGTGATACATGGACATACAAAGAACAAATTTTCTTCCTTTATTCTGAACTCTATGACATTAAATTATGATCTATAGTCTAAAAAATATTTATTCAAACTATATGGAGAAACCCATACATATCCCCCTTCAAAATATATCAATTTCGGATGGATAGAATGACCATGAAATACCTCAGGAATGTAGAAAAAATGTCTAAATGGTTGAAAAAATGTTGGGAGAATCTGAAAATGGGCAAACATTCACCTTCCAGGTCTCACTAATTACTAGGGAAAAACAAGGATGTGAATAGAAGAGGCATCAAGCCAGCAAGACTCATCCACGATCCCCCAAAACCATATCTACACTTGTTGGAACCACAAGTTTAGACAATATTTTGGGCCAAAAAATAAATCATCCTCACAACCATATTTATTTACACATCCTAGTCACAAAATTCTAAACTATTATACATATGTTTTTACCATGTGATTCTAAACTATACAATACCTTGGTTAAAACTTTGAAACCTTAAACTACAGAAATCACCAGTCCTCACATTATGAAATTACACTATGAGGTCATCATCCTTACCACATGATGTCAGACTACAAACCACCTTTTCACATTTCATGACATAATATTATAAATTATTTTAGGCCATATACTAATAGAACATTTTACCACATAATTTCTAGCTGCATACTGCACCACTTGATTTTTTTGAATGCTTCTTGGTAATCAAGATGATGTTCCCATTAGAAGGTTGGAATTAATTTTTATTAGACCAATACATCCAACCTTTTCCTTCATAAATATTGTGTAATAATCTCTAGAGTAATGGAATATATCCCAAAATAACCTCAATCCATCCCCATGCATCATGTCTTCCTTGATTTAGAACCCCATAATATCCCACATCCAAATGGACCCCCAAGTAATGATGGTTCTTGGAAAAAATGGAGCACCTCTCATTATGGGAACATTCTCTGAAAGAATATCAAGGGAAATTTTATATGTACCTTGTTTTGAACATGGTCAATGGCTAAAACACATTTGTATGTCCCCACCCTTGCATGTATGATAATGGAATCTATGTTTCAAACAAGGTCAATAGTCATCCCCTATCAACTAGTCACTCCTTGTGTTCAATTAATTGTATGTATTTATTAATATCTTTTATATTCACATTTTTCCTAATTTACAACACTATTTCACTTTCTCATGTTGGAAAATCATGTCATTTTAGTAGATTCCCACTCTCTAAAAAAGTATTTCCTAGTCAGAGGACTCTAGGTGGTTGAGGAATAATTACAACCCCATTTGATAAATACCTACTAAGAACTCTCATAGTAGAAATTGGTATTTTATTTTTATCTTATTTATTGCACTGATAATGAATCACTTGGTATTAGAGGTTTATAGTAGATTATATTTCTGGTACGATTGATAGGATGTAAAAAAGATATATGAATGAAATGAATTGAAACTAATCGTTTATTATTCCATGATTAATAGGGTCATCCACATAACCAAAACCTATTTTTATTTTATCTAAGGAAACCCCCCTTGACTCAAATTGGGATAGGGACTACACTATTATGTAATTTTTTTTTGAGTGTCCTTAAGTACTAACTTATGCTCATTTTGTCCTTCCATTTCCTCTTTAGAGTTGGGGCGAACCTCATCGGCTTAGATCTGCACCTGGACCTAATCACCTATGCTCTCTTCCAACTTGGATGATACCCCTTCCACTTCAACCTCAACCACCTCTATCCATTCCATTAGATCGTTTATCATCTCTCCCATGTAAGTGATGATGTCCTCAAGATACTACGATTCCTATTCAAATAAAGTTATCATTTTCTCTATCACCAGAGCACCATTTTGGATATTTAATTCTCCTAGTATTGGGGACTGTGGATCTATTTACAGTCTTCTCACAACCCATTAGTGAGGATATCTTGATCGAGAGAGGGATACCCCTATATTCTATTATACTAGTCCCTTGACTTATCATTCAATGACATAGGGATTCAACCTAGCCTAGTAGACCATCCAAAGAAGTATGGGTGATAAAATTTTATACACTCATCAATGCTCTATATCAAAACAACTAATTATCCTTAGAAAAATTAGATCTGGAGTCCCACAATTACTTATGATGTGCAGGCTCATATGTGGGGAATGTCACTAACACATCAATTGTTGGGTTTTATGCTTACATTTGTTTAAGTGGGCTAGGATTTATGCCCAAAATAATCTCATCTATGTCCAACTTCCCCACCTATTATAGTAGTGCCTCCAAGTATTTATTGACACCCATAACCTCTTCAATTCCCTCCTTCAATGGTGAAACCCCTAATGAATCCATTGATACCGCAACATCAACCATCACAACATCGTCTATAGGACCCACTGGTTCGAGAAACGCCCCTAGTGGGTGGGATCCCAACAAGGTTTTCACATCCATTAGGAAAAAACTTCTATGGGAATCAATTTATGATTGAAAAATTAATAATAATTGCGAATATTGAGACTATTTATAAGAATCATAAAGGCTATCCGACAAGTTTGTGATGTTCACTAGAACCGTAACTAGCGAAGACATCTATATAGGGACTAGGCCCTCAGCTGTTGAGGCCTGCTCCTTAGACAGACATTTTTTCCTTGTTAAAAGAAATGAGACAGGAATCACCATGTGTTAAAAATAAATATCTTGAGCCTAATAGGGAAAGAAAGGACAAAAAATTACCAGGATTTTTTTGAGGTAGTTGAACCACCACTACTACTATGGGATACACTTTAACATTAGACGATTGAATTCATAAGACTATGAATTATGGGGGAGAGTCTGAACCCTCCCCTAAAATGTTTGGTTCCTTCCCTTCATCCTCAGAATATTCATAATGAATCACACTCTCCTCTATGATATATTATTACTATAAAAGAAAAAAGTGGATGAAATAATGTTTTAAAAAGGGTTAGTAATTAGCCTTAGCCTATAGAACCTGGATATTTTCTCAATTAAAAATTGTATTTTCTCTACCTTTGGAGTCCATAAATAATCACTCCAAAATGATTCTTCCTTGGAAAAATCCTCTTGACTGGCCACACACAATTTTAATTAACCCCTCCAAGAGGTCAATATGGGAGAATATATTGGGTGTTATCCTTACCTAATCATTCAAGGGGCGTGATACACCACGAGAGTATATCATATTCTCTATCTTTATAAGGTATTGCGCTAGCTTGAAAAAGGGAGTATTAATGACCACGTTGGAAAAACCCATCTTGAGAAGGTGAATCCACTTATCATGGAGATGAAACCATATAACTAAGAGGAAGGTGAGCTGTTGAAACATCTCCTTGAACCTCTAGGAATTAAGGATGAAAAGTTTCCCTAAAATTCTACTTGGTGAAACAGATTCCCTAGATCCAAAATATTTTCCAATAGAACCACATTGGAAGTTCTGCCATCCATCTGGGGCAACTTCTCTAGAATCCTCGGTGTAATGACCCAAACTGTTATAGATAAAATTACACTTTTTGATTTAGTTAAATGTATTATTATGTATTATATTTATAGAAAACACACGAACTTGTTTAGCTTCATTATATACAATTTAAAATAATGTTAAGAATCATTAACATTGATAATATAGTTGTTTAAAAGTGATCACATGATTATTATAAGTATAGGATTCTAAGAAATCCAATTGACATTGACAAATGATGTGATTGAATCAAGTAGTAGGATCCTACCCTATGATGTCTATTTATCATATCTTCCAAGGTATATAACCTCACAAGGATTTTCTCTTGACCAATCCCATGCTGATATCAAACAAATTAAGAATGTGTGAAACCATTTATGGGATAATTTCATGCTCACTAAGATCCCAATCAAAACCATCTACATTGAACTGACCCATGAAAGTCTCCTTGTCACACAATTTACTCTTAAGAATATTTCTAGTGTATTAAAGGGATATGTATCAATACCATAATAATAATAATAATAATATGTATATTTGATTTTTCAATATAATAATGTTCATTTTTTATTCTTTTGTTACTTTGTAAATGTTTTTTTATTTTTATATAGTAAAACACAAATGGTATTTTTAATTATTATTAAATTTCAATTAAGACTTTTAATGTGATGAATTACTGGATTTTTGAAATAAATAATATTTTATAAAAATATTATTATTAAATATTTTTTATCAAATATAAATGACCATATAATTTTTATGAAGTGAAATATAATTTTTAAAATGGTTTAAAAACTATTATTATAAAAAAAATGCAGTATTTATTAATAAATGTCATTTTTTTTAAAAGTAAAAATAAAAATATTTAGAAATTTATTTTTATAAAATTAATAATATTTTTGGAATCAGAGTATCTAAATTATCCAATTGTAAATTTTTCATAATTTTATGAGAATCGAATTTTAGGTAAAAATTAAATACCGTATAAATATACTGTGTGTATTATGACGTCATAATGGCCCAAAAGTAATATAATAAATACTATAGAGGGTAAGAAAGAAAAAAATCTATATATATACTTTAAAATTATGTTATTTTATGTTTACTTGATTAATTTTATAAAACCATTTAGAATCCTCGTATATTGTTAATATATTTTATGGTTTTAAAATCATTTTTTAAAGGTGTGACTCATTTCCCCATCTACCGTGGTATTATTTTATTATGTTTGGGCCATGTACTTATAAAATAGTTGAAAACTACCATTTTTTGGAATCTATGGGAAGAAATGATTGGATGGTTTTTTATGTTTATTTTATTATATGGATATGAAAACATATATTTGAGAAATAATAATGAATCCCCCACCCATTTCCAATATTAACCCATCAAATATCAAATTTCTATCCACTAAAAATAATTGGACTAGGAACTTAATCAATACCCCTATCTCTAGAGTCATACCAAGGTTCCCTCAAGATCTCAACATGCACAAAACAATCATTTGGATTCACAATCTAACAGCAAGGGATCCTCTCATTATCATATTTGTTGAAGTTTCTTTATTATCTTATTCCTTCAATTTCCAATTTATAATGTTGAAATATGTGTTAAATATCTCTATTACTATCCATTTAATTTCCAAATGATGAGAACCCCCTTAATCTCTTATCATCCCATTTTATGAGTTTTTAAGTGACACCATTATGATGCTGAAATTTCAACATTATTCTCCATGCCAACACAATTGTGTAGTGAATACCGTTACAATTTACAATCATGGGGTTTCACCTTTATACACTTATAAGTATTTTACATGGGACATAGATATATTTATTCCACACACATTGATAGCCAAAAAAATATAACGATGAATGAATCCATGTAGTATGATCTATGTGGAACACAAAAGTATGAGAATGAAATGAAAGTGACGGGTTCACCCAAAATTAAATAGCACTCCAATTAACTAGGTAATGTTTAGTCTCATGAAACATCATGTTAGGAAAATGAGTGAAACTTATTCCTTTATGGGACTTTAACAACATGATTTCTTGGAATGTTTCATTGAACTATGTTTATGATGCATTGATTTATGTTGTTTCCACCTTTCCCATGTTTCATTTATGATTAACATTCTATATCAGGTCTCAATCAAAAGTTGATTTTTTATTTTAACAAGGGATAAAACCCACAAAAATTAAGTCACATGTCATGGTCGTTCAAGGTGATGGATTCCAAGGGAATCCCCTTGGAAAAAATTACGAAATTCTCGAGGGAGGGAGAGCCCAAGAAGGAATATAAAATCAGAGGTTCTTCTGGACAACTACCTCTAGGCAATGCATCTGCAGAAAAATTGGACTCTCTTGGGAAATGATGCATGGAGAATCCATGGACAATATTTAAATAAAAACTTTATAAAATTTATTTTAGGTGCCAAGGATGCTCCACCTTTCCATGAAAAGAACATACCACAATCTTGGATTTTTACTCAACCTCTGAAAAAGATAATGCAAGACTCTTGTACAGCATGACATCGGTGTGTAACTCCTTTACTTTTTATCCCAATGAACTCCCCAGACTCTAAAAGCTTTTGAAATAAAGTAGCACCGAACCATTATCATCCCAAGAGAGGCCACCTCCATGCATTTTCACATTCATGAAAGACACATCCACATTGAGGTTATATCTATGTGGGAGAGACCTCTATTTTATCCAGTGCCCCTTGGAACTATCCTGAAAAACTGTGCTATTGATTTGTTTTCCAAGGTTAAAAGAATGTTGTCCACCTTTAATAAGAGAACGTGGTTCTTGTAGCTATGTCATAATTCTGACATGAAAGAATAATATTGGTGGTCTCACTTCTGTTCTCAACTTATTTATTACCTCCCATATAGTCAAGATGATATCAATGATAATAATGCCACAGATCTTGCCTTCTATAACCTATCATTCTGATCTTTCAAACCAACTATGGATAAACCCCTACAAGGATGGGCATGTTGAGTTGAGATGTCCCCATCATCCCATAATGGACCAATGTTTGGTGGGCCATTCTCTCATGATAAATAAATAGATGACCCGCACTTTCTGCAAGCTCGTGAAATATTATCAATGAGACACCATTGATATCCAATTCTTTTGATGTTATCCTCTATTGGAATAGACTATTATACACCCTTGAGACTAGAAAATTCATATTCGTGGGAACCTCTTTAAACCATAATTGAGTGCCTCGTTCATCCCAGACCCCTCTAGGCTGGAGTAACCTCCAACAATCAAGTTTTTTGATGTCGACAGAAGTGGAACCTGTAAAGTATCATTGATCATCCTTCTTTGAAAACACAATCACTTTGAATGTGTTCATTTGTTCCTCACATAATATTTCCTCAAGTAGGAAAGGGTACCCACTAGCCTCATTCATCGTCATGTACATTAGTTGACATAATGGGAAATAAAGCTTATCACCAACCCAATTATCCCTTCAAAAGTTTATTTACACTACTCCCACCACCCAACATGAAGTATCTTGGAGGTGTTCCAGATGAAAAAGAATGTTCCTTGCTATCCTAGAAAATTTCCAAATGTCCCACCTATCCCAGTGCTTCCCATACTTTCTATGCATGATTATGGCCTAGAGGGAATTTTCAATGATGAATTCCCATGACAATCGAGCCTCCATGTATTGAAAGTTGATTGACACGTCCCTGAGGCCAATACCACCCTCCTCTATTGCTTTCACTAGCTCTCTCCATGAATCCCAATGAGACCTGACCAAAACGTTGGCATCCCAAAGGAAACCATTCATAATCTTTTCCATCGTAGATATCATCCCATTTGGAAGAGTGATGATGGACAATACATTCATGGGAATTGAGGATAAGAGAATGTTGATCAATGAAATATGGCCACCGAAAGATAAGAACCTATTTTTCTAATTAAAAATCCTCCCAAGCATTCTGTTGATGAAATTGTCAAAGAAGATCTTTCTAACTAGGACAATACAAAATTGGAGCCCCAAGATAGATCATTGGTATCTATCTCACTTGATTCCCATGATGTCTTGGATTTCCCAGATTCTTCTCCTCAAAAATATCTTTGAAATAAAAGAATCTCTCTTTATAGAATTGATATGTGGTCCTATTAAGTTAATTTAGGTGACCATAATATCCATAATTCCGTGAAGGGATGATCTCCTTTCATTCAATAAGATGTGAATATCATCTTCAAACATATGTTGTGAAAAAATATCCATCTGAGGTTTTGGAGAGGTATGGCTGGATTTTCCAATCCACAATGCCTCTTTGCAGATTAAGTGAAAAGGGCCTCCATAACATTGATAAAAATGGTGTGGGATAGAGGGTCACTTTGTCTCACACCCTGAATAATTTTAAAATAATTGAATCCTTTCCCCATAAGAGATAAAGATATCCATGGTGATGAATAACACCGGATGCAAAGATCACAAACCCAATCATGGAAACAAAGCATTATCATGGTCTGAATAATGAAACTCCTTTAAACTTGTCATAGGCCTCACCCATATCCACTTGAATAATAAGGTGGGATCCAATCACCATTTTATTTAAATCTTCCATGAGTTAATTGTAAATTCCAATCACTCTTTGGATAACATGTATTATTCCCTTTATTTTATTCAATGATTATTCCATTAATGGGATTCATAGTTCACATATTTTTTATGTATGTCTCCAGATTATGCCATGAAATTTTAAGTATAAAGGAATATTATGAACATGTTAAGGTGGTTTTCAATAAAGAAGATATATTACTTGTTTTAATTTGAAATGTAATTACATAACTCAGAAAGACAACAGCCTTCTTGATATCCTAGTTGTGTTATTTGATCTTTTATGTTATAAATAAAGAATTAATTTGTAACAAAGAGAATAGTTTTTATATTTTATATCAAAGAAAAAGAATTGTTATTTTTGGGATTAGGATTAGAAGACTCTAGTGAAATCATTAGGTATAAGACTACGTATGAGAAAAAATCCCTAAAATGTTTAAGTGTAAAGTATGTAGTTTATAAAGAAAATACATGCATGTATGGATACTCCATGTGGTTATGATTCTTCCATAGATGTACATAGGGTTAAAAACTAAAAAAACATCATCGTGATAGACTCAACCATGAATTGGTGAAAGTAATAGGCCTTATAGCACAACTAGTTTAACCCACCAAGGGGATATTCTTTAGTAAATTGATATGCTCATTATTAAACATTATTAAGGGAAAAAATACCAATAATAATATATTTTAGGAAATATATCCTGGATAACATATAATGAAGCATTTAAATTCATATGTTAAGGAATTAATTATAATTTAAATGTTGTACATTTAATGACATTATATTTCCCTTTACAGGTTTTATAGTTTTAAAATAAACATCCTTAAATTTCCTTTTATTATATTTGTTGACTATAAATACGAGGAATCTGGTAAACAACCAATGTGATGAACAATGTGATGATTTGCCAAACAAGATATAAAACTGAATGGGAGAAGGAATCATGAATGTTATGATGAAAATATCTCGACTAAATCTAATTATGAATAGAATCCTAGATCACGAAGAGGGTTCAAATCCCCCTAAGATATAACAATCTATGATTGATAACTTTTTGCGACAAAGGCCTTTGAATTTCAATGGATCATTTGATCCCTTAACCATGGAACAATGGATCAACTCCATTGAAGAGATCTTCTCCATCCATTAATGTTATATAAAAGAAAAGGTTCTACATAATTTTTATCATCAGGACGGTGTAGCAAATAATTGCACGAGATTGATAAAAAATAAATATACTGAGTAAGATATGGAAGTGATTGGGTGGAAGGAATTTCAAAAAAAGAATTTTTTTTTGATAAATATTTTCCTCACACTATCTGACTTAAAATGGAAAGGGAATTACTTTAACTCAAGAAAAAAATATTATGAATCTATCAGGGAGTATGAGGAAAAATTAAAAAGAGATGAATAATAAGACTTTTACTTTTTTGTTACCCCTAAAAAGAAGGTTGAATGCTTATTTGGTGGAAAAAAAATCTAATCTATGAAAATCCCTAGTGATATGAGACTTTTATAGCTATGAGGAAATTGTCCAATGTTCCCTAAAAGATAAAATGGAGGTTAAAAAATCACAAAGGAATAATGGGGATAAGAATCAGAATGTGGAGTTTAATTCTATTGATCTAATAAAGATATCTAACCGTTCTTGGAAATTTCAATATCTAAATTTTCAAAGGTGATGAAAGAAGCACCGTAGAAGTTGACTAATGGGGATGAGGAAATGATTTAGGTGCGGGGAGTAAGGGAACATAGCTAGCGATTACTGAAAGGAGAAACCCACAAATGTGATTCAAGAAAGTATTTCTTTTTTCAACCATCAACACATTTTTTAATTTTCAAACTTCATTGAAATAGGGAAATTTTCAAACAGATTCACTATACAAAGGGTTTTGTAGAAAACCAATAACCTCCAATGTAGTAAGGGTGATCTTTTTTCCTTCAAAACCAATGAGTTGGATCCTAAAAATAAATTGGTGAAAGGTATGATATTTATTCATTCGAGAATAGAGAAATTAATTTTTTATTTTGGTTCAATGAACTCCTTCATATCATGAAATTTTAGTAAATATATTCAAACAACACCACAAATATTGGAAGTAGAGTTGTTGGTGAAAACGAAGTATGGGGAAATTATTGAATCCTGAGTATATAGGTCCTATACTATAATAATGTTTTGTATGAACATCCTAGAGAACCATTTCATATTCTCTGTAGTGAAATTTGATTCAATTATGGGTAGGGATTTGGATTCCCTATATAGAACCAACATAAATTTCCAGGAGAAATAAATAACACTCCGTACCATGAATCGACATTTGATTAAAGAAAAGTGCATGGTAGAGGATGAATATTCATTAGAAACAACATCTAAATCATGGATATTATTTCCCTAAGATTATTAATATCTTTATCAAATTATTGAGTCAATGGAAATAATCTTCCTTGAATACATATCCATTTTGAGGGAATATGTTGATGTGTTTTTTAAGAATTTCCTAGCCTTCCTCCTATATAAGAGGATGAATTTTCAATCGATCTTATACATGGGGTGTTTCTATTATCAACAAATCCATATAGAGTGGATTTTTTGGAACATTAGGAGTTGTTGAAACTACTATAGAAGAATCTAGATAAAGAGTTCATACACCCAAGTGATTAAACATGGGGTGCACTAGTCCTCTTATCCAAGAAGAAGGATAAGTTAATGTTCCATTTCATTGATTATTGTGAGATCATGAAAATCATGATAAAGAACATGTATCCCCTTACATGAATTGATGAATTTTTCTATTAGCTATGTGCCTCACAATACCTCTGCAAGGTTGATATGTGGTTGGGATATTACCGAGTTAGGGTGAATAAGGAGGATGTACCCACGAATAATTTTTCAACAAGGTATGAGAACTATAAGTTTATAGTAATTCCATTAAGACTCACTAATTCTCCTAAAAATCATGGACATGATTAATAGATTCTTTATGTATTATATCGACAAATTTGTGGTAGTCTATATAAAAGATATTATAATACCCTCCAAAATCAAGGAGAGCATGGAGAGCATCTGAGAAATGTTCTAAATTCATTATAAAAAAAGGAATCTTTATTAAAAGTACCATAAATGTGTGTTATAGTTGACATAAGTCTCATTATCAGGGAATATCCCCAAGAGCCCTGAGATATCGATGGACCCTTCAAAAACAGAAAAAATTAAAGGATAGATGAGATCAAAATCTATTACCTATATTTGTTGTTTCCATCTAATAGTTGGGTAATATCATTGATTTGTGAGAAATTTATCATGATTTTCAAACTCTCAAACCAAGATAATTGGAAAGGCCTTGATTTTTAATGAGAATTATGAATGTGAAGATAGATATAAGGAGTTTAAAAGGAGTCTCATCACTGCACCAATATTCACAATACCCATTAGAAGATAACTTTTCATGGTATTTAGAGATTATTCAAAGAAGGGATTGGGATGGGTGTTAATTAATATTGACAATGTGGTAGTCTATTATTTATGGAAGTTGAATGTTCATGAATAGAACAACCCAATGCATGATCTAGAGTTAGATACAATGATATTTGGGTTGAAAGTATAGCATAATTACTTATTTGGGGAGAAGAGAGAGATATATACAGATTAAAATCACCTCAAGTATATATTCACATAGAAAGAGATGAATATACACCATCGACAATGGTTAGATCTAGTCAAGGACTATGAATACTCAATCCACTACCATCCTAGTATGGAAAATAAAGTGTATCATCCATTAAGTATAAAGGATCTCTAAATTTAATCATTGATGAGAATTTAGGGGGATTCAATCTTCTTAGTCTTGAATATTTTATACATGGGAATCATAAAGGAAGTTACATTATCAGTCCCTTTACATATGTTTGTGCAAACCTATCTTTTTGAAAATATAGTGGATGATCAAAGTGATGATGTGGAGATTAAGAAAAAGTTTGAATCAATAAAAAAAGATAAATCCGTAGAATTAAAAATTGATGGGGAATGAGTCATAATATTTGGTTCATGAATATGTGTACCATCCAATAAAGATATAAAATGAAATAATATTAATGATTTACATAGATTAACCTTTCCTATTTACCCATGTATAACAAATATGTATTGAGATATCCATGAAAACTATTGGGGGAAAATATGAAAAAGGAGATCACTAAATATACAAAAAATGTTCTTGGTTTTTCAGAAAGTGGATGATAAAAGGAAAACGTTTGATAGGATGATGTAACCATTACCCATAACAACATGGAAAAGAAAAAACAATAGTATGGACTTGTTCATGATTCCTTGAAAGACATCCAAAGTAAAAAACTTGATATGGGTTATTATGGATGGTCTTATAAAGAAAAATCACATTATCAAAATTTGAGAGGAATTCTATCTTGAAAAGCATAAACATATATACATAAAATAATTGGTAGGATGCATCGATTAAAACTATAGATTATATCAGGTTGAGATCTGAGATTTACCTCTATGTTCTAATTTTTCTACAACAGTCTATAAAAACTGAGTTGAACATCATTACAGACTATCATCATCAAACTGATGGTTAGTCTAATAAGACTATTCATACACTAGAAGGAATATTTATAAATTGTTCTATGTACTTTAATGGATGATGTGACCAACATCTTCCTTTGGTCTAGTTCTCATACAAAAATATTTACACTCGATCATCCAAATGGACCCCCATGAATCTATTTAAGGGAATAGGTGAAGAACAACTACATTTTATGATAAAGTTGGAGAATGAAAACTTCTAGGTCTTGAAATGGTCAAAAAAATTGGGAAAAACATTTGAACCATTCAGTATAACATAAAGGCTACATAGAGTTGAAAGAAGATTTTTGCTAACAATCATTCGCGAGTCCTAGATTTTGATGTTGGAAACATGGTATTCTTACCCATATCACAATGGAAGAATGTTATGAAATTTGGTTAGAAAGGAAATCACAGACCAAGATACATAAATATCTTTGAGATCATTGATTACATCAGAGTAGTGTCCTATCGACTAGAACTCGCCCTTAACCTATCTCATGTATATGCTTTATTCAATTTTTCCCTATAGTGGATTTACATACTAGACCCCTCA
Organism: Viscum album; assembly: GCA_963277665.1. Taxonomy (NCBI): domain Eukaryota; kingdom Viridiplantae; phylum Streptophyta; class Magnoliopsida; order Santalales; family Viscaceae; genus Viscum; species Viscum album. The sequence continues at coordinate 1,417,676,316 of OY728129.1, read as the reverse complement.
CATGTACTCAATCAAGAGGTGTTTCCATTGAGAATGATCTTTCCTATTAGGACCAACCAATGAATATCTTATATCGTAGAGACAATGTTTATCAAAATAAGATAACACACGTAGTCAAATTTAAGTGGAGAAATCAATAGTATGAAGAAGTGGTGTATGAATAGGGGGTGGTGATGAAGCTGAGTTACACCCATTTGTTTAAGTGCAGGAAATTAAAATTTTGGACGTGAAAATTATTAAGGGGGTAAGATTGTAACGACCCAAACTAATATAAAAAAAATCCCTTTTTTGTTTTATTTAAATGTATTATTATCTATTATGGTTATAGAAATTACACACACACTTATTTGGTGTTATTATATACAATTTATAATATTTGTTTGAATAATTATCATTGAAAATATATCCATTTAATAGTGATAACATGAATATTATAAATATTGGGTTTAAAAATCCAATTAAAAGAGGCAAAAGAAGTGGTGGCCTCAATCAGTTCAGTCACACCCTATGAAGCCCATTTATCAAAGCCTCTAAGGAAGAGAGGATCGCTGGGATTTTCACTTGACTAAGACCAAGATGATATCCAATAATTGAAGGATGATTTAAACTATTTATGTGAAAATTCCAAGCTCATCGAGATTAGGGCCCAAAACATGTACACTAAACCACCCCATGAAAGTATCACTGTTGCACACCTTACTCTTTAGGATTTTTCTATTGTATTAAAGTGATATGTATCAGGACCATAATAATGTGAATATTTATATTTTTTAAAATATAATAATGTTCATATTTTTTTACTATAATTACTGTAGAGATGATTTTTATATTTATACAATAAAATAGAAGTGATATTTTAAATTAGTATTCTTTTTTAATTAAAATATTTATTTTGATGAAATATTGTATTTTTGAAATAAATAATATATTATAAAAATATTGTTATTCAATAATTTTTATCCAAAATAAATGATCATATATTTTTTATTAATTCAAATGTAATTTTTAAAAGGGTTCAAAAACTGTTATTGTCAAGAAATCCATCATCTCTCAATAAATGTTAATTATTTTTCTAAAAGTGAAAATTCGAATGTTTATAAAATTATTTTCATAAATTGAATATTATTTTTTGTATCATGATGTTGAAATTATAAAATAGTGTATTTTTCATAATTTTCTAAGATAATCAAATTTTCTAATAAATATTAAATACTGTACAAATATAGGATGTGTATTATGACATCCTAATGACAAAACATGATATAATAAATACATTAAATGGTGTACATGAACAAATATATGTTTTATCTTCAAAATAATATGATTTTATTTTTATTTGATTAATTTTACAATGCCTTTGTGAATCCTCCAAAATCGTTAATATAGCTTAATGTTTTAAAATAATTACATTAAGAGTATGACTAACATCCAAATAATCAAGGGTATTATTTAATTATTATCCTCACTTTATCTTATAAAAAAAATTAAAACCTATCCCATTTGGAAGAAACCATGGGAAAACCATGAGTAGGTTTGCAGTTTTGGTTATTTAATTATATAGTGTCTGAAACCTATGTTTAGGAAACAATAAATAATTCCCCACTCATTTCCTATATAAAATCATCCAAGATCTCATTTCTCTCAACCAAAATTCTTGGATCACATCCTTAATCAAAAATCCACTCTCTAGAGTCATCTTATAGTGCTCCAAATATCTCACGAATCTCCTCCCAAGTATTTTCTATCACAATCTCAAGGTATGTGATCCTTCCATTATTCTCTTTATTAAAGATTACTTATTATATCATGTATTAAATTTACAATTTCTAATGTTGGGATTTGTATTTAAAAATCCCTATTATTTTCCATTTCATTTCAAAATGATGACTGATCCCTTCCTCTCTCATAATCCCATTTTATGAATATTTATGTGATGTTGTTATATTGTCAAAATTTAACCCTGATTTTTCATGACCAAACAATTATGTAGTGAATACCATACCTATTTCCTACCAAGGGTGTTCACCTTTATACAATTATATTTTTTTTACATGATACTTACATGTATTTTTTTACACACTCTTTTATCATGGAAAAATATGACGATGAGTGAATCCGTGTTTCATGATCTATATTCCACACTTAATCTTGAGAATAAAATGAAACAGACTGGTGCACTTAGAATTATATAAAAATCCAATGCATTGGATAATGCTTAGTCTAATGAGACTTCATGTTGGGGCATGGAGTGATATTGATTCATTTATGGAACTTTTTCTATTATGTTGACATAACAATTTTCCTTGAGCTATGATTATGATGTAGTGTTTTTTTTGTTTCCACATTTTCCATGGTGCCTTTGTGATTAAAATTCTATATCATGTCTCATTGCTCAGGTTTATGATTCGTACTACTCTTATGCCCATTTATATGCATATTTCCTAACATGTATTTTTCACTTCATGTGATTCCATGTTTATTCCCTTACTAGGATTTATAGCTCAACCATTTCTTATGTATATCTGCAGGTTATCCCATGTTGTTTTATTTATGAAGGGATACTATGAACAAGCTAAGAAGGTTTTAAATTAAGTTTACGTATTCCTTGTTTTAAGGTGTTATGTAATGAACCTAATTCCAAAATACACTAGACCTCTCACTCTTCTAGGATATATTATGTGTAATTTTATGTGATAAATCTAGAATTTATGCGTGATAAAGAGAACAATTGTTATTCTCGATCCCACTATTGTTCCACTCGTCGAAGTCAAAAATATTTCTCTACTAATTCGTGTGGCTATTCCTACTCGACATGATCCCATTACTGTATCATGAACTTGGACCTAAGGTGGAGGAACACCATCCTCATCATCTTCCTAAACAACTGGGTGGCCTAATATATCTCAAGTGTACACACTCTCCCAGCTCTACATGTAATCATAGAAGATCCTATTAGGGGTGTTGGCTGGTGGAATATTGTTTATTTCCCTATCTTCCTCTCAAATAAATATATGAAATATCTGTTGGGGAATTGAAGAGTGTCATTTTTCTCACCCTACGATTTATACCTTGGAGGACAATTATTGACACCAAATAATTTGTTTCATGAACATTTTCACAGAATTCATGGTTGGATTTCCAATTTTATGTGAGGATGTTCTGCAATGAGTGATAAGACGAAAGAACCCCCTCTCCAAAAGTAGGATGTAGATTTCCATTAAGGATGATAAAAGGGTGTCGATGCATCAAAATTCAATTTCAGAGTTTCTTTAGAGAAGAATTTGTGTATTCACCATCTCTATAAGTGTATATCACTTCAAGATCTTTTATTATTCTATTTTTAAATCCCAACCCAAGGTACATATCAAAATATATGGCACTTGTAAGGAGGATAAATTTTATAAAGGGATATGTTTGACCTGGGCCAAGGACCTGCGCGGAGGATGTGCGAGGAGGACTTACATCGAAGACCTGCATATAGAACATATGTGGCTGTGTAATTTTTAAACCCTTTAATGGGAGAGCTATGTGTGGAGCTACACCAAGGACATGTGCCAACAAATTCTGTTCGACCAAGTTCTCTCCTTTCCAATAAGTTGGACCCTTGGGATCCCCATTTAAAAAACTAAAAAAAGTCAGAGAACTCTCTAATCTCTCATTGCGTAGCTCCTTCACCCAGGTGTCCTAAAATATATGAGGTATCTCTACAAAACATGAGATAAGAGGTAATTTAAGGGGATAAACAAGATCAAAGTCCCTTTATGGTTAAAAAACAAGATACTTGTTTGAGGACCCTCATTCCATAAGAAGAAGTCACCTACACATGGTCCTTTCCTCATGAAAGGACCTACGCTAGATTCTTCCATGGATATCAAGGGACACCTAGGGTGTTGAAGTTAAAAACCTCAACCAATTGTTTTTGTCCCAATATTCCATTTCCCTAATTCATATATTGCTTTCACAGGATTATCCTTCCTTTGTTAAGAATTTTTTAATTCCTCATAGGACCTTCACAGCATACTTATGCTACATACCTACATGGAAAACATGTGTGGAATAACTACACAGATCATATACAAGAGATATACATTAATCCCTCTTTCAATCAATACATGGAAGAGATTTTCCTTTTCTTCCTCCATTATCTGAAAGAAAAAAAGGTGAAACCTCTACCAAGATATCCTGATTTTTATGACCTTTGGGAATGACACAGCAGCATATCTCCTATTTTGATTTGGATATATATGTTAAATGGTCTTCCATAAATTCTCTACCATAGGGTAAGGGTCTTCAGGGTGTATGTGGATTTGGATATATATGGTTACATAAACCCTTACTTATGAGACTTTGTTGAGGAGTTACCGGTATTGGATTATAGGGATAGGACTCTGTCATCCACTTCTAATCTATAAGATCTAAATCCATTGGTCCCGAGTAAGAAGATTGAGGATCACACTTTACCTCTCCCTTCAATAGGGAATGATAACATCCTCCCACTATAGGAACCATTCATGGGTATCCAGCCAGTAATCATCCCCTAGATTTTTGCACCAGACCAAATGTCCTCCACCTTAATTTCACATTGAATGTTTTACTAATTTGTGCCCACGCCAACAATTTTCCCCAAATTTTTTCACCATAGGCCCAAACTCAAACACTAGTGGAGGAGGAAAAGTGTGTGGTTTGTTTAATCTTTTCACATTATCTTTTTTCTCATGCTGAGCATGATTTAGGTGAGTTATAGATTTTTGATGATCTTAAAAACTATACAATCCACCTAAATGAATGATCTAAGAGAAATATGATTCCCACAATAATTGGGGTATTTAGGATGCCTTTACCAGAGGATTGAACTCAATGGAATCCTCTTTATGATTCCAACCATAATTCCATTTGTTCAGGCATCCTCCTTTGGAATAGGCCCCTAATTAAACCCACTAAATATGAATGAGTTAAGAAATATCTCATGGATACTCTCACAAGGGTATCTTATTTAAGAGTAAGCCCCAACATATTTCTTATCAAAGAGACATACTCCCCTAAGAGACTTACTGAACTATGCTGGATTTGATTCCCATCCAAGTGGGATACATAGGAAGCCTACCTAAGGTTCAAACCCTACACTCCAAATCAACCCTTTTATCTCTTGGACACATTCTCAATATATTATAATATAACTAGGAAACTAATATCCTTTCTAGGTTCCATGGGCTTCTTTAACATAATTCCCCAACCAAACATTGACCAGGAACCTTCCACCCATATGACCTTACCAAATGAAATTAAACTGTATTGTTAGGTCCTTATCACATGACCTAAAATGGTATGATGTGTCCCATTAACTTGAACTGAACTATGAGGGTTCTGATTAGTTCATGAGGATACATAGGTATCCCATCTATGGGTATGATCCCGACATCAAAAAAATGTTCATCTCCCTAGATGATATTAAACTCCAAAGTAAATTTCTATTTCCATGGATAAAAATAAATTATAGAGTCACATTCATCTACTCGGATTACCAAAAATTCTAGAGTGCCTCCCTGAGTGGATTAAAAACCAGCATCACCATAAAAATAGAATAAGAATATCTAAGTAGTATATAAGAGGATAATATCGATGGAGAACCATGAATATAGATATCAAGGGAAACCAACCTTACACTTGCTAAAATTATAAGGATTCATGAAAAAAATATATAATATATAAGAGAGTACTAGAGTAGGAAATAATTTCCCACAAAAGGGTGTGATGAGCTTGACCTACCCTCCTCTTGACCAATGCAAGTTCTTATGTATCGTAGGTCAAAAAACCTGACAAACACCTGCTTTTGGAATGAAGGTCCCATTTGATATAAAACAATTGGGTGTTTCCAGTTCCAGAAATAAATCTAACAAAAACCATCCAAATGCAGTGATTCCTAACCAGAACACATGTTCCGAGGGGTGGGGGATAAAAAATTGTGAGATCAACATGAATCCTTACCCAATATGATAGTGTTACCCATCTGTCAGGCCCATATCAATTGATAAAAGAGGTCTAGATGAGTAAATCATCCATGCATGTGTTCATCCAAAAAATTCTACATTGATGGAGTCCATTTGTTGTATTGGTCATATATATATAGGCACTTTCTTCCAAGAAGTCCCTTCATTCCTAATGGATTTCTAAAAGTCTTCACTTGTGAATGCCTCTTCTTTTACTAAAGATAGATCCTCATCCACCCAAAGGACACCTTCACCAGCTCATCATCGTCAACAGTAGGTCTCCAATACATTGGTCCAATAGTACCATGAACATTATACCATTCCAACCATAGAGACTTGTCGACTATCCCTACATGTCAACAATGACGTCTGATCATCTGTTCATTGGTGACTGGTAGTCCAGAAGCAGATGGTTCCAATTTTGTTCTTCAACTGTTCCATGGGTTTATCCCTGGAATGCAATCACCAGTCCATCCTCTATTATCGAGAAGCCGACCAAGAGGCCCCCATGGACTCATCTCGAAGGCACATGGTTTTTCCCCTAAGGATCCTTCCAACAATCCCCACTACCAATTCCACATGACAACAAAACCTCAAAATGATTTGGGTGTTTCCATTGACTTTCTGGCCCATTTCTTTTAGACCCGGGAACACAAGATGAACTACCCTTGATAATAATCAGATAGCAGAGAGAAAGTTCTTACCTTTCCCCACAACAGAGAAGTCCATTAACCCATTTTGGTGGTAAACAGTTAATGGAAACATACACCCATCTACCTTACATCCTCTAGTAAACTGACACTTTTGGAGGTGCCCAACCTATCCTTCTGTTCAAATATAGTGGAGTACCATGGGTAGGAATATACACCTGCTCCCAATATATCATCTAGTTAGAAAACTCATTTGGATGTATTCAAGGAAGCCTACCTAAAAAATGTGGTAGAAACATGTAAGCAGGAATGTACACCTTCCATCACTCACCAAGTCTACCAGTAGTCTCATCTAGAAGAATTAAATGAGGTCCGCCAACCATTTTTGACGGAAAATAATCAGCAAGAACATACACTTTCCAGCATCCTTCAAGCCTAAAAACAGTCTCATTTTTAGCACCCATAGAAGTTTTTTGGAAAGCTACAACTACAATCATAGGGTAGAGACAACTCTATTAACCCACACATGAGTACTGCCAGTATACACAGATAGAAAAGGTACTGCAGGAGCATGTACATACACATACTCCGAATAAAAAATAAATTTATATTCCAGTTCTGGTGCTGAAGTCACCAAACACATTTTAGAAACAGTGAAAGGGCAGACCCAAATTCCTACGCATATACTAGAATCTTTCCAAAATATCATAACTACTATATTAATAGTACCATAGGGAAATTCCATTCCCATACCTGGCATGACCCATCATCATACCATTCCGAAGCAGATACACACCTCTATTCCAGTCCAAGAGGGTTATGGGGAACACTACCCCACATCATACCGTTAAAAAAATCAGGAATAGAAACACATTCTAATTATTTGTATTCATCCTATTCTAATAGCCACTCCAAGGTAGGAACATACACAAGACCATGATAACCACAACTCCTAGAAAGTGTCTCCAACTTCATTTAATAAGGCATCTAAGAATAAGTATCACCAAGCATAGTTGGAGAATCAAGAGTCAATCAGCGATCTGGATCTTCTTAATGATGTAGTTATTAAACACCTCATACATTTATCTATTCCAGATCAAGATCATACCCTCCCATTATCTTATGATTGGGGTATCGGAAAATATTCGTGAATTCCTCATTAGGCTCATTATCATGAAGGCTTGATTCATGGAAATTTGGTGAATCACGGAAACCTATCTTGGGATAAGATCCATGAAAACCCTCCATGTGTCTATAAGACCAATGGGAAGGATGATTTATCCCTTACTATAATCCACCACAATGGTCCTCCCCATGATGGAATTTGGTGAGAAAGTTCTCTCTACAGTAGTGTTTTTCATTGTCAAGATAATTCTCCAACTAACAATATAGTGGTGAGAAATCCTTCTAATCCTATGTCACTTATAAACATAGGCCCATCCATGTTTGATGCCATGTTATGGGAAGTTGAAATATTTTCTCATCCAAAAGACACCCCAAGGTGACGGTCATTCTCTAAACCTCCCATGGGTCATTTACTTCTAATATAGTAGAGGAAACACCAAATGATTCCATTACATGTGGTAAACTTCTCATTAAGAATACAATTTAGTTGGACCTGGTCGAGAAACACTTGAAAAAAGATGAAGATGATTTGTTAAACCTGAGGAAACAACTTCCTAATGGTGAAATATCAGTCATGTTCCAGTCTTCAGTCACATCTCAATACAACATTCTAGATTTTATGGTAGAAGATTGTATTCTTGATATCCTCCTCAACATATGGAAAACCCTTCTACATCTGAAATCCAATGTATTACATTATGATCAATATCAATGTTATGTCAAGGTAATATAAGGGTTGTAGAACTAACATGAATTGGTGCGTATCTACTTTTTTCAGAATCCAATGATCTAGAAGCAACCATAGTCCATTTAACATGAATTCCCTGATGCATTAAGGAGGTCCAAAAAATTGATCCTAAAAAACTAATCTGGTGTTTATATTAGAGGATGGGGTGCACATGGAGCATTTCATTTCCCTACATAGTAAAAAATAAGGACCACTGAAAGTTGCCTCATGAAAATTTTTCCCCAGTTCAACTACAAGAGAAAAATTCTATTCTTGACTGAAGATATGTTGAATAAGAACATGTCTCGACTGAAATTCACCAAAGTCAGGCCCAAATAGTGTAATCTATTGAGGCACGTTTTCATCATGCATCTCAGAACCCCAATCAGGCCTCTTACTTAGAGGATGTCATCCATAAGATTGCATAAATGTCTAAAATAGAACAATGGTCTTTCAAAATAGGTTATTTAAGTGAGTTCCGGATAAAGAACCCAACCATTTTTTGGACAAGAATTAATAAAATATGACCAGAAGATGAGCTGATATCAGCCATAGAAGTACATGAGCCACCTCAGCCCATATGTTTTGGGGATTTTTTAACCCAACCCACAAATTCAAATAATATAGACCTGATGGGTTGAAAAATAATAACATGAATAACCCCATACCATATGTCTGGGGGTCTTTTCACATTTACAATCTCCACTACAATAGATGTCAGTTTTCTCCAAGAAAAGAAAAAACTACAAAGTGAACACACAACTAAACTATATGAGGATTCCCTTAAGTTTACTATCTACAAAACATTTCCCAAGGAACTATAATATAAGAAAAAAAGTATCCGGGGGTATAGAAGAAAGAAATCTTACCAAGATACTAAGAGAATTCCTTTAATGTATTATTCGTCAGGGAATTACTTAATGACCTCATAGAAGATTGTCTAGAATATGAGTCCAGTTTAGGGGAATCAGAAGAGAAAATTATTGTTATTGATATATTCCACACTAATGAAAATTAAGTAGGTGTGTGTACAAAAAATCAAGGGCTTGCCCAGAATCTTGGCATCCCCTCAAATAATTAATTTCTACCATTTCAAAAGGCACCTAACAGGGATAAAGTTAAAGGCCAAACTATGTCTCACCTTCCCCAAGGAGAAGGTCAATCCCTTTTACTTGAGAATTTTTTTCTCTCAAAAATCAGAAGAGATAAAGGAGATTAGGATACTTAATGTAGAGTTACTCAAAAGAATAATTCTTTCAAGAAATGATCCATGAGAAGATCCTCATCATCCAATTCTAGTAGGATAATCTCAATAAATAAGGTTTGTTGCAACTATTGATGTAGATAATGAATTACATCCATTGGGTTAACAACCAGAATATGGTCATGCCCATACATATTGTCTTTTCCCCACGGGTTATCTAAGAAAAATAAAAACTGCACCACCCCTAGTGATCCTACTAGTTGCCACACCAAGTCATGATCCAGCTACTATACATGTTCAGGTCCCATATCAACCTTATTTTTTTGAAATACATTGAAATAAAATTTAGTTATTAGCAACTCGTTTGGAATCTATGGAAGGACTACACACACTAATACAACTAGAAAATAATGCTTACCATAAATTCATAGATCTGATTACTCCCCTGTAATTTTTTTTGAAAACCACATTTCAAATCATTAATGGTTCGAGTGATCCATTGAAGAACAGAATGAATTTCTATTCTCACTAAGGTCCCATGATAGGGACCCCTCAAAAACAAGAATCAATAATGCTCAGATGTTTTTTTTCAATCACTGTAGGGGAAATCCTTTTTCTAGTATACATGTTTCCAGTCTCAATCAATTACTAGATGGGAAGACCTTCGTCATAAATTTCATTTCCAATTCAGCTCAACACTAAATTAGATAACAGTATGCAATCATATGAATTGAAAAAAAGTGAAAATGGAAGAGTTTAATATTTCATTAGTCGATGGAAAGGACTAAAATATTTCTTAAACCTACCACTCCCTCAAGAATATTTGTTCCCAATCTGAGTGGAAACTATCTATAACCAGTTCCACACACCACTAATCCCTATAAAATACATAGGAGGGTGTCGAGACCTTGCATAAATCCCCCAAAAAGTGGATAATTCCATTGTGGAAACCAAATCTATTTCACATGTAATCCTATTAGCTCTAGGTAGGAGAAAAAGACTACCATAGGCTACTATAATTACACTCGAGCAAGAACCATCACCCACCCCTACTTCAAATCCATCCTCATACCATAGGGACCCACCTCCTGAGTGCTAGTAGCAAAAACTGCCTCGTCAAGATGATAAAAAATCAAATTTGAAGATAGTTTGAATTTTTTATTAACAAGATCAATTCTTTTTGAAATTACCATGTTCTTGAGTAATTCATATCAACCATGGAAAACTATTTAGTATAGTTACCATGTCCCAAGAATCCTAACAAAGAAGGTTATGAGGATCTACCAAATTACTTCCGATTTCATCAAATATTGGGGCACTCCATCCAATAGTGTTTGGTTTTTAAGGACCTCATACAAAATATGGTGGACTCCAGGTAGGTGAAGATGAATGATTCACCATCCCAGGTATCATGTGTTATAGCTATTGATACATAGGAATATGGGGAGTGACAGGATGTCAAAATAAAGAATGCATAAATGGTTAATGACTGGAGGGTTAGGAAAATGATCATTTGAACTCATGAAATTCTATAAATGTAATTTAAACAACCGACTATTTCTCCAACCACTTCTGTTGCAACCAATCCATCTTCATCTAATGACCACTCCTCCGAAAATCCAATCCTCAATGATTAAACATGGTATGAAGGATAATGAGAAATCATAAGATGATGTTCTTGTTCTAAGGCCAAATATTTCATTTACATTCGATTATTTCATAAAAACTATCTCGAAGGAAAGGACACTACCCCCACCAAATGATAGAAGAATAATTGTTCTATCAGGAAGAATCTTCATTAGATGAGGATTTGATCTTCGGTTTCATTAGAATTATTCAGTTAATGGATCCATATTAATATGAAGATTCTTATTAAGAACCATAATTCCCAATACTTGATTGGGAAACTTGGGGAAGAGGTTGTCAAGGTTGGTGAAACATGGGATGATTTGGGTATGACATAAGCTACTATTTAAATTACACCCATTATTGAACTATTTATGTAGAAAAACCTAATGGGATAGCCCTTTAGTGGGATCACCAAGAACAAGGGAACTCTCCCACATATGATTGGGTCAACCCTGACATGATTATCTAGGAAGACTGATTAGAGGCAATACCACCACATTAATAGAATGTTGGAATATATAGTCAGCTTAACTCACCAAGAGAAGAAGTTTTTCAAGATTCTCATATGAAAAATGGTTCATCAACAGCAGCATCATCAACATTGAAGGCACCTGAAAAACTGAATCTCTGTGATGGAAAACACAAAACTTTTGACCAGAGGTAAGATGTGATAAGGAAACTGGATGAAGTACCATCCATATTAGTAGTCTTGGATGCTATTAATTTATCCAAATATTATCAAGAATCACTTATTGAATATTCAGAAAGTCCTTAAGAGTTTGAAACTAATGTTTCTACTACTAAGGTTTATTGTATAGAGAATGATCCTGCAGAATGTCACACAATCATATCTTTTATAGACCAAGATAAGGATGATATTGTATATGGAAACATAATGCCCATGTATTTATCTAGAAAGGTTAACGAAACTGACATTCAATGATCCCTCATTAATAATTTCTCAGGAATAAACCTCATTCCCATCTATAAAATTCATCGGTTGGGTCTCACTGAAGCTTAATTGTCTCCCTCCACTACGATTTTCAAGGTTATAACAATACTAAACAAGAACATATAGTGAATATTACACTTAATAATTAGTTTGGGGATCTTGTATCTGATTCATATTTCATGGTTATCCAATTTGACATAGCATTCAACATTCAATTGGGAAATCCTTGGATACATCAAAATGTTCTCATTCCTTCTTCATACCACCAATGTCTCATGTATTTATTCAATGGTAAAATTGAGACATTACACAGTGATAATTCCCTATTCAGAACTTGTGAATCTTAGTATATTGATATAGAGTTCTCTCACACAAACAGAAAATAGCCCATGGTATAGGATGTAACTAGAATAAATGTTTCAGATAGTTTGGAAAAGATCTCAGAAAATCCACTCAAACATCTCAGTACAGATTATGTACTTCCAATTAATCAAATTGAAAGGGTGGGCCCAAACCCAAGAACTCATTTACTGGATTTTGTAATTTTAGTTTTGGTAATTTTTCCTGACATCACCTAAGAAATAATTGACTTACCAAACAATGTTGAACACTGAAATGGAGATGTATTCATTCCTTATACCAAACTTCAGTAAGTCTCTACATCATCATATTGGTTAGAGTATTTCATTTCACTCATGAAAAATGATGGGTATATTGATTCTCATCCCATCATATTCCTTTTAGGACATCAAAATGACAATTCATCGTTAATTGAGTCTGACATGGATTCCTCCTCTTCAGGATGTCCAAATACCGAATAATCCCCTTGCTCTAAAAGTATTTCTTCATTAGCTACCCATCATGAAGAGGAATAAAAAGTTACATGTGAAGAATAAGTTAAATAAGAAGACCTCAAGGACACCCCTCTATCATTTTAGGAATGCATATCTACCATTGTGGATGATATTAGAGAAATAAATTTTGCTACATAAGAAGATCCATACACCACTCTGATTAGGGAGGCCATGAATTATGAAGAGAAAGAGGTATAGAATTTCTTTTGAATGTTACATCAGGATGTTTTTTATTGTATTTACAAAAATATTCTAGGTTTTTATACTAAGGTGGATACACATCCTTTGAGATTTCTAGATAATCACCAGGGATACAAACAAGCAGCAAGAAGAACACACCCGACTCATGCTTCCAAAATTGAAGTTGTAGTCGGAAATCTAATCAAATACGACTTCATCAAGGATGTGAAATATCTGAAATGGAATGACAATATTTTCCCAGTAAAAAATAATAATGGGAAAAGTAGTCTCTTTATTGATTTCAGAGATCTCATCCAGTATTGTCCCAAAGATGACTTGCCGGTTCGGATCAGAAAACTCTTGATTGAAGCAAAAACTAGCTAAAAGGCTCTTTTCTTCATGGATGGTTTCTCTAGGTATAATGAAATATTAATGGACAAATAATATGTGGAATAAAAACCCTTTATATCCCCAAAATTCATTTTTTTCTATTGGGTAATGCCCATTTTCTTGATGGAATCCAGTGCAACATATGAACATGCAATACACCACATCTTGAAACCCTTCCTAGGAAAATTCATTGATTGTAATTTTGACAATCTATTAGTTAAATCAAGAAAATTTTAGGATCACATGAATGACTTATGAACCATATTCATCAAAATTCATAGCATAATATAAAGATGATCCCCTTGAAATGTGATTTTGGGGTAACCTAGGGAAAATTTCTCAGTTTTTTGTATCCCATCACAACATTGATGTCGATATTGAGAAGACTAATGATATCCTTGTAATGACACCCCCAAAAAATTTGAAAGAGTTGAGAGTAACTCAAGGACACTTGTCCTATATCCAGTGCTTCATAAAAAATCTGGATGGAAAGTGTTTTCACTTCACCAAATTTTTTAAGAAGGTGATCACATATCAATGGACCAATTAATACCAATAATAATTTTATACCCTCAAGAAATACCTCTTGATCCCACCAATAGTGATTCCCCCTATTGAGGGAAAGCCTCTCATTCTTTATAGGAATGTCCTGGAGTGATCAATGGGTTCCTTCCTTAGAAAAAAGAATGATTTAGTTAATGAAAACAACCCTTACTATCTCAACTAAAAAATGCCTGATGGAGAGACACAATATTAAAATATGGAGAAAACTCTCCTAGTATTAATCATTTTAGTTTAAAAAATGAGGCACTACTTACAGCATCATGAGGTCCACATGGTATCTCATAATAACCTGCACAAATTTATCCTCAGTCATTATATGCTTACAGGATGTCTGGAACGATGGAGTGTTATTTCGTTGCAGTTTGACATATAGATCGTTCCTCAGAAAGTAGTAAAATTCCATGATTTAGAAGACTTATTAGATAAACACCGATATTAAATATAGAAAACATTGAATATTGATCTTACTGATGAATAAATATTCTCTATTCAAGTTAGTTCCCAAATATTGGAAATTTAATTTCATGGTGCTTCCAGAATTCCAATTGGAAATAGAATGGAAGACCATAAGCTCAACAAAGTTGGGTTAGGGATTATTAATATCTCCCTAAAGAAGGCAGTATTTCCATAATCCTTCCTATTATTAGAAGGTGGTACCAACAATGAGGAAGAGTATTAGTCCCTCATTGCATGCCTAAAATAGCACTCCATGTACCAGTGGATCACCTAGATGTGAAGCGTGATTCATAATTTTTAATCAAACAACTCAACAAGGATGACCCTATTAGAAAAGAAGATCTAATTACCCTGTGTGATTATGTGTGAGGGTAATTGATGAATTTCCCTCAGATCCAACATTTTCTTATGTCCTATGATCTCAAAATTCCCAATATTATGCATTGGAAAACACATCCACAGCCTTGGAAGACCCAAATATAGATGAGAGTATTATTAACATTACATATCATCGAGTGGTTTTACTTTATGATCAAATCATAATAGGGGAAATCAATGAAATCGATCCTATTCCCAAATCATTTGTTCCTACTGTGATATGGGTGACACCCATCATGGAATATCTCCAAAATGGGGTAATTCCACAAGATAGATCCGAAAGAGAGAAGATCTAGGGACAAGAATTTAATTTCACTCATTACGATGTACCAGATCACCAAAAGATCCTCTATAGAAGAGGGTTTGATGAAATTCTTCTCAGATGCATTGATGGGGACAAAACAATGACTGTCATGAAATAAGTACATGTAGGAACCTGTGGTTACCACCACTAAAGGAATATGATTTCTAATCCAATTCGAAGTCTTGGATACTTTTGGCCTTTGATGATGGAGGATTACACATATTTCACTAGAAGTTTCATACCTACTAAGTGCATGCCAACTTCATTCATTAACCCCTGATGTTTATACATACTGATAAATAATCCTGGTCATTTTCTACATGGGTAATGGATGTAGTGGGACCTTTTCCGCCAACTATGGCTAAGTTGTTCAATTACAATCTTACTACTACCGATTTCTTCTCAAAATGGGCTGAGGGAATACCTCTTAAAGAATTCAGGGACAAAAGAGTTGTTATCTTTTTCCAAGCTAATATCATCACCAGATTTGGTTCCCCTTATACCATATTGAGAAATAATGACACTGATTTTTGTTCTTCTTAGGTAGGGAAGTTATATGCGAAACACATTATCAATACCAATCATTTATCCCACTACCATGAAGTGACCAATAGACAGATAGATTCTTTCAACAAAACCCTAGCAGAGATATACTCTAGAATATGGTGGATAAAGATAAGTAATATTCATTTGATTTACACATTCATGTTTTTAGCAATTACATTACTACTACTAGTATGACCACATGAGAAACACTATACTAATTGGTATATAGAATAGAAGAAGTCTTACCCACTGAATTAAAATTTCCATCAATATGAGATGTTTTATGTGACTTGTTATCTACAGTTCAGTAGTCCTAGAAGTGACTAGATGAGATGGAGTGATTTGAAATAAATAGATTTCATACCTTGCTTCAAATGTAATTCTATCAAAACATAATATCATGAGATTTTAACAAGACTATTTTCCACTATTAATTTCATGAAGGAAAATTGGTATTCTTCATTAGGACTCCATTGATACTAGTAAAGAAGCCTCCAAACATTGAGCCAATGTTGGAAGGAGATTACTATATACATAAGGCCCACATTAATGGAGCTTATTCCCTAATCTCAATGGGAGGAGAATTCTTTAAAAATACAACCAATGAAAGATTCTTGAAGAAGTAATTTGTGTAATCACATAGTTCATGTCTTAGTTTCATGATGTCAATCTTCCTAATAACCATTGTCATATCCATAGGACGATAAATTACATAGAACCATACACATCCATTCTTCATGACATTAAATTGTGCAACGGCTTAATTCTTGTCATATGAAATTATACTGCAGGACATCATTTTTACTTGAAAACTAAATTAAAAAATATGATTAACATCTCCTTCATTTGACATTAAAAAATCCCCCAAGATACCACAACTTTTCATTCCTTGTGGTCTTTTATAATATGATTAGCTTCCATGCATAAGAATTAATCACATCCTTTCCACTCCTTAGTGGAACTTGAGCATCATTTATCCTTATTTTTGAATAATAAATTCATAGGGGCCCATTTCTAAGACAAACATGAGGCTAGACTATTTCCACAAAAATGTTACATTGTGAAACCGGTGTCGTATTCTCTAGTCCATCCACAGTGTTTCGTTAACATCTGGAGACTTCACATCTTCAACACAAGAAGTTAGACAACATAGATCATAAAGAACTATGCATGGCTTTCTTCTCATTCCAATGAGAAATATAGTGATGTCCAGATCTCAAATCATGGGTCCAACTGCAATCATAATGAAATTTATTTCAACTTTTCCTGTATATGAACCAAACATATATAGAGCACTAATCCAAAGTACATGGTCTTATTCTCTTACGATGATGTGTCTTGAGATTAATTTTTATTTTATAATGTATCAAAATTCCTCATCTCTTATATAAAATTCATTTGTTGTGGGGAATGATATTTTAATGAACTACATCAATCTTGATTCTTATTCCAATAAGATATATTGAGATTCCTAGATCTCATATCGTGTGCCCAACCATAACCAAAAAAATAAAAAAACTTCCTTCACCCCTATACATATGAATTAAACTTCCACATGGATTACCTTCAAGAATTATGTGTGGCATTATTATTTACTCATAAAGATATGTAGTGATGCCTAGATCTCCAAACCTAGGCCCATACTTGATTTTTCAAAGAGAAAACCCCTATCTTTTCTCCATGCATGAGTAAGATCTGTGTATGGATATCTTCCAGGACATCTGAATTGATTATTATTATAATATGATATATGGTGACACCTATAATTTTTTTTAGGCCCAACCATTATCCTAGAAATTATAAAAATACCTCTTCCCCCTGTCAAAAAATTATGATAAGTGGAATAATTTCAATAACTACTTGTGGCTTGATTCTTTCCCATAGAAAGATATATAGTGACTCTTAAGACCTATATCCTGGATCAACCAACATTAAATCACTAGAACCTTTATCTTTCACTTTATCCACTTGTAACTCCCGACCCTAGTTACCAAAAGTAAGTGCATTATTACATAACATTGGCATGTTACAAGGAATCATGGCCTGAATGATTGATTGGTTTAGTATCCTTGGAAGTACTAGATACATACAAAAGTTTTACATTACATCATGAAATATAAATACAACATTTTTTCCCATTTGAACACTCTTATATCCCTTAGCCTATTCCTGTAGGTTAATCTTAATATACTTCCTCACATGTTGGGAAAAATAAAACATAAGAAAGGGGTGATCTCAGATTCCCAGTAAGGATAAAAATATAGCAGAAACTATCATAAATAATCATAAACATTTATGGAAATGTATAATACTAAAACAAAATATTTTTAATCTTAAAATTCAGCATAATATGGAAAAGATAAATTAAATAATTCCATTTACTTATTAACATGGATATTCTTCTAGTCAAAGAGTCACATGTAATATCAATATCCAATTTCATAATGATAGAATGCATAATGTCGGACATCATAACCACATAGTCAAGGCCTCTTGCCAAGACCACACATAATATTTTTTCAAGGCCATGTCCCAAGACACTAGTTTGTCTCACAAGACCTACCGATGCATTGAGGAGCTATTATAGGCTCCACCCAACACTTACTAAGTCGAATGCATTCCTCATATTAAAATAAAAAACATAACATAAACATTTGTATTAAAACTAGCATATGAAATGTTAATAATTTAACCATAAACCATTAATGGTATAAAAATAAAAAATCCAGAGTCAAACATATCACAAAACCTTCAAAATAATATAGAAGATTGTATCATAATAAATCAACTCCAAACAAGGTTGAAATCCATAAAAGGATGTTTATATATATGAAATCAAAACTATTTGATAAAAATATATCTTTATATTAAAATCATTTAAATGTTACATAATTATAAAACAGAACATTTATTTAGAAAATATTATTATAAGCTAGTAATGGAATCTTTGATGATTTTATAATGGCAATAAATAGCTTCACCTACCATATATGTTAAAAAACAATCTTTTATTAATGTTCATGAAACATTCATAAAGGACCTTGTTTGGGAAAAGACTGAAAGATTCCTTTATAAAATTTTTATAAACAGTCAAAAAGGGAATAAATTATTTTAACCCATAGTCTTGGATATAGAAAAAATGTTTAGAAATACATTTTTAAGATTCCTGGATGTGGACAATAAAGAGGTCCCAGTATATTCCCATGTATAAACAACCTCTGATAATGAAGATATTATAGAATTAACCCTTAATTTTTAATTTTCCATGATCAAGGGTAATTTAACCTCTTGTACGATAGTTAAATAATTGTTATTAAATTATACAAGAACCACAAACATAAATATGGTATCATATATGATCTTCCAATATTGCTTTGTTAATAATATTTCAGTAGTATCATTGTTTTGGGTGTTAACTAATTCGTTTCCCTTTATTTATTTTGTTACATAAGTCATGTTTTTTATGGATAAGATGTATTTGATTAATATACATAATTATATTATGTTCTTAAACATTATTTTTAATCATAAAATTAAAATTATTCTTGAATGGTTATGACGGGGAATGAATTTAATCATGTTCGTGGAGACGGTAATACGTAAGTACGCACAAGCGAAAATATCATTCTATTAACAATGAAATAGTTTTTAATTGGATGGTATATAATATATAAAAAATCATTAACATGTTATATTTATTATTTAAATTAGTTATTCTCATTATTATACCCATCCAAATAATGAAGTGTTTGAATAATAAACTACACCACGACGTGGAGATGGTAAGCCGTGCGCACGCATGTATGGTGACATGTCATTATAAGGATGGATAGAAAAATGAATATGGTGGTACCATATTTATAATAACATCATAGTATGTATAAGGTACTTGAGTTATTATTTAGGATTGAAAACAACAAACACAGAGGAAGTGGAAGAAGAAAAGAACATTGAAAAAGTTGGTGAAATAATTATCTCTTTTTTGGGTGTTTCCTTATGAGTTGATCAAAAGGGATTGTTAGGATGAATTTATGATCAATGTAATGACTCTAGATAGAAGTTTAGGTGTGAATTTTAGAGAAGGGGAAGTACCATTTTATAATAAAGGTGAGGGTCACTTTAGGAAAAGCTTGAAATATTATTTTATTATACAATCATATTCAGTTTATAATAGCTCTTAAATGATTTATTTTGGGGATAGGGGGGGGGGGTGTTTGGATCTAAAACCACTCATAAAATAGGTTTTAGATAGGTTTATGTCCCCATATTAACTTTATCTTTTATATTTAACTCTTAGTTAAATAGTTTATCTTTAATCGTGTATTTTTGTATTATTATATTAAATGGTTAATAAACTTACTATAAAAATACAAGAGAACACCAAGTGGTTAATTATTGAGATATATAACCTTATATATGTTATTTGTATTAACCTTATATTTTTTGGAATATTATATCATTTAATAAAATAATATTTGTTTTAAAAATTCATTTATGTCAATTTTGACACTATTTAGTATTTTATTTTTGTGAAAGTCATAAAAAATACATCACATCGAAAACAATTTATTTAATCAACCCTAACATGTCATATTAACCTAGAAAATTAGTTTAATTCATCAAAAGTCTCAATTTACATTTATTTGGATATTTATAATATCAATTATTTTAATCTTTCAATAATAAAGTAATTACTGCATCATCATTGTGTCATAAATAAATTTAATTATTTAATGTCTAAAAATTAAGAAGAAAATACTTTTATGTATGAAATATTTTTTATTTCGAATTAATATTTATAGTCGAATATATCTTATTTATGACCATATATTAAAAATGGTTTTGTTATTAAACTTCAAATTTAACACTTTTAACTCCTCTTTAAAAAAGATAATAATAAATGTCCTAATCTCATCCAAGTGGACCAAAAGGATCAAATTTTATTCACAAGGATGATTTTGGTCAAAATAGACTTATCCAATAGAAGTAGGACATGTGTTAGGGAAATTATAATATCATTTGTTACCTTTAATTACCCTATTTACTTTTAACTATGGTAAATAAAAGTCAAAAGATACTATTCACCAAAATTTATTTTCATCTTGCTGAACAACATTTTACTTACTGATTTTAACTATGTCTCTCATATTTTTGAAATTTAATTAAAAAAATAGGTAAAATTACATTTTATGCAAATTTACTAATGTTCTTAGAAGGTAGGTAAAAGATGTTAAAATTTTAATAAAATTTTATATTTCTAATATTATTATTAAATGAATCCATTCAATTAAATTGAACATATATAGGCATTTTGTATCTATTTTTACCAAAAATAAATTTAAATTTAATAACTAATTATAAAAATTCACATTTAAATAATAAGGCAGGGTTTATCATTATTCATCAAAAATTGAATGTTTTCAAAAAAAATACCAAAAATTCACCCTATGATAATTTTGATATTCTGAATCCAAAAATGAAGTCCATTTTGAAAAATAAAATTTAAAAAATTTCAAAAAGTGGGGATTACTATTCAAAACGGCTAGTTTGATTTGTCGTGATATGTTAGAATTCAAAGTTTCATACAATGCAAGCTATTGTATTATTCAAATAGATGTGTACCGTGGAAGCTTGGGGTGTTACATTCTTCCCTCTTTAAAATAATTTCTTCATCAAAATTTTCTAGAATATTACTTCATAAAAAGATTTTGGTGGTTCTTTTTCATATATTCCTCAAGTTCCCACATTCCCAATTCCATCTTATGGTTTCTCAATTGAACTTTCACTAGATGAGTCGTCCGGATTCTCAACACATGTTCTCTGGTATCATAAATTCTGATAGGCTATTCACAATAAGATAGGTCAGGTTCTAGTTGAATTTCTTCATAGGTGAGTACATGTGTTGGCCCAGACATGTATTTTCATAACAGTGATATGTGGAACACATCAGGAACCTTAGAGAGACATGGTGTAATTTCAAAATGATAGGCTACAACTCCAATTCACTCTAGTATTTCGAAAGGTCCGATGTACCCATGACATAATTTTCCATTCTTACCGAATCATATAACACCCTTCCATAGAGATAACTTCAAGAAAACATGACCTCTTACTTGAAATTCCAAATCCTTCCTTCGGTTATCGGTAAATATCTTTTGCCTACATTGAGATGCTTTGAGGTGGGTTTGGATAACCTTCACCTTTTTTAATGTTTCCTCAACATGTTCTAGTACTACAAATTATCTTTCACCAACATCATCCCAACATGTTGGTGTGTGACATCCCTTTCCATATAACTCTTCATATGGTGCCATCTGAATACTTTAATGGAATCTATTGTTATATAAAGATTATACCAGAGGTAAATATTGGTCCCACATACCTTGAAATTATAGTGACCAAGATCTCAACATGTCTTCTAAGGTTTGAATAGTCTGTTATGATTGTCCACCAGTTTGATGATGGTATACAGTGCTCAAATGAAGTTCATTAACCAAGGCCTTCTTAAGTATTTTTCTAGAATTTTTAAGTAAAACAATGATCAAGATTATAAAAAATTAATAGGGCTACTCCATGAAGTCTTAAAACTTCATTAATATATAGTCCTGCTAAATGTTCAAGTGGTAAATATTCTCTTATTTCATAAAAATGTGCTGACTTTGTAAGATGATCAACAATGACCCATATTGCATCATTCCTTCTAGGAGTCCATAGTAGCCCCATGATAAAGCCCATTTTAATATCCTCCCATTTCCACTTAGGTATGGGAAGAGGTTGCATGACTCCACTAGGATGCTCTATTCCAGCCTTAACCTGTTGAAAAACCATATCTCTTGACACATAATCCACAATCTCCCTTCTTATGTTGTCCCAAAAAAAATTTCCTTCAAATCTCTATACATAATAGTTCTACCATGGTGTATAGAGAAATTGGATCTATGAGCATCATCCAAAAATTCCATTTTTAGACCAGGTATGTTAGGATCACAAAGTCTCTTACAAAATTTACAAAATATATCTTCATATATGAAGTTAATCAATCTCCAATCATTTATATATTTAGTTTTCTTTTGAAAATACTCATAATCAATCTGAGAATTTTTTAACCTTTCTAGAAAAGTTGGATTGAAAACCATTTGAAAAATTATTGATGTTTCACCTTCCAAGATTATTCCTATCTCCGTATTTACTAGATCAATGAACATATGATCCCTTTCAACTCTCATCTTTTTCAAAACTCTATGATCTTATCTGCTCAATGCATCTGCCACCTTTTTTTCCTTCCCCGAGAGGTAGTGTATAGTGCAATCATAATCATTGAGTAGTTCAAGCCATCATCTTTTCCTCATGTTGAGTTCTTTCTGTGATAAAATATACATCAAACTCTTGTGATCCATATATTTATCACATTTTCACTATAGAGAGAGTATCTACATAACTTCAAATAAAGTATTATAGCTACTAACTCAAGATCATGAGTGTTCCCTCTCTGGAATTGGGGATGATCTCATTAATTTATGATTCGGACATTCCAAGCAGTTTCTATCAGGTTTTTTCATAGAACAGGAAATATCCAATGATTCCATATCCATTTGAACGTACTTTCCAAAGGTAGGAGCTCATTAGTTGTGTACTTATGAGGCTTAGGAATTTTCATTGGTCGAGAGGATGGGAGGTCGGACTAATCACACATTTTTAGGGGAATTAATGTCTACTCAGGGACTCTCTTTATAGATTTAAGTTATGTTCGTGAATCCTTATTACATTACCCAGTATAAAATGATCTTTCCTTTAGATCTGTCAATCAATGATTGATATGTAAGAAAGTTAGAGATTCTTTTATATGTATTCGATGTTCTTAATCGATAGAGAATTATCTATATTTATTTAGATATTCTTAGCCAATGGTATCCTTCAATACATAAAAGTATCTTGGTCATTATGATGACCATACAGGTTTTAAAGCCACTCAATGGAGCACTTTAAGTTTATTGTCATTCAGAAGGACATGGATTATTTCAGAGTTGGGATCGTACCCGCAGATGGGCTACCTACATATCCTTTGTTTTGGAAAAGGAATCAGAACCCACATATTTCGAGTAAGGGAGTATGGTGTTTATGCATGATTGATGGCTCAAACAAAGATGTCATGATTAATTTTACACTCTAAGCTCATGTGAGTCATGATCGGCATGAGAAACAAGAGGTATTGGTGAAATGAGACAATTGTACCATGAAAGATGCAATGATGTGGGGCTTATGTGTGTATGACAACCCAAATAGATGAGGATTAAGATTTAATTCAGGGATTAAATCCAGGAACATGGTTCATAAAGGTATATGTGCTTCATGGGGATTTGGATACTCTAATATTGGGGCTTAATCCTAAGGAAGATTCCCAAGTTATGAGGGGACTTATTATTGGGTTTTACTCCTGAGAAGGAATCCCAGATCAAAAGGAAATTAAGACTAGGGATTACTCCTGAAAAGGAGGCCTAGTTTAAAGGGATTTAAAAATTAAAGGGACTTGGGGCTTACTCTTAAAGAGGAGGCCCATATCTGAGACTGGGGCTTTCTCTTGAAAAGGAAGCCCAGTTTAAGAGAATTATGGTTGGGGCTTACTCCTAAAGAGGATGCTCAAATCAGAGGACTTGGGGCTTACTCCTAAAGAGGATGCCCATATTTGGGAACCTTAAGACTGGGGTTTATTCCTGAAAAGGGAACCCATGTTAAAGGAATTATGGTTGGGACTTCTCTCGAGGAGGATGACCAATTAATAGTATTTGAAACTGGGGCTTACTCCTGAAAAGTAGGCCCATATTAATGGAAATAATGACTGGGGCTTACTCCTAAAAAGGAGGCACATGTTAATGAGGACTTGAGGCTTACTCCTAAGGAGGATGCCCAAAATTAATGGGAATTATACTGGGGCTTATTCTTGAAAATGAGGACTTCGTTAAGGGGTTCTATCATCTTAAAGGATGATGTTGAATGAATGAAATCTCAATCTTTAGTGACATAATGATGTGTAAATCACTATGTATTGAGAGATCTTCCATGGAGTTCCTTTCAGATAAGGAAGTCCAATCAAGAAATCATGCCATAAATGGATTTAAAGAGTGTCTTGAAGACTGGATCATGAATAGGAGAGGTGGAATGGCATAAGGGGGTGAAATGGGCAAGAAAGGCATCCAAAAAGATAGGGGCGCGCAAGTCCTTGGAGGTGCACAGGTACTGCGTGGGCGCGCAAGTCCCTGGACATGTAGGTATACCTACGCGACACATGGGTACTTGCGCAATTTTCAGCCATTAGGGTAATACTTGGGTGAGACTTGGCTCAAACCCTTGGTATTATCCCAAGAGGCTTTCTAGAAGATGGCGCGCAGGTTCTGGTGAAGAATTAGGGCGGCACACAAGTGTGTCCATTTCCCTAATGGGTAAAACAATTAGGCGCGCAAGTGTTAGTGAATTCTAACACTTAGTCCTTACCCCTCTTGTTTAGACCTTCAATTTTAGTTACAGAATTACCTTAGAAGTGTTTGAAATAACTGAAGAAGAAACTTGGGCGTTCAGAGCTCTGTATGTGAATTTTGGAAAAAATCCTCCACAAATGGGGGGCCCACCGGGGGTATTTATAGGCAGGAGAATACCCCTGACAGTTTTCAAAGAGGGCGCGCAAGTCACTTGCGTGACCATTAGGCGGCGCGCAAGTGTACTTTTGTGACCCTAGGTCCTTTGACTCCTTTTTCATTCCTTTGTCAATTTTTGGTGTTTTCTCTAAAGGATGAATCACTTTGTGCTAAGTCATTTCCCTTTCCATTCTTTTAGACAATGTGATGAAAAGGAGCATCAACAAGAGTCCCCCCCCTTAGAGTTGGATCCAAAAGAATAAGGATGTGACTCTGAGGAAAAGAAGAAAACCAAAGGGAAAGAGGCGCATAGGTGTTCACCGCGCAACCATCATAGTGCAGGTGCGAGTCACGCAGGGATGGAGCGCGCTGGCTGTAGGCGCGCAGGTGGTCAGCCTGGACTATATATATGTGCTCATTTGTCACGGATTGCACAGAACTTCGGATTTTTGAGCTCTTGCCACGCAGGTCATCTCTGCCATGCAGGTTTCTCTCTTTTCTTCTTTTCCTTTGTTGTCACGCTGCTGTCAAGGTATCTGGACCTACGCGGTGATACTTGCGTGCCAAATACTTGCGCGACACATTATACTTGTGTGACACATCCACATTACTGCTCCATGTTTGGACTTGCGTGCCATAATGCCTTTGCCATTTTTTATGAATTCATTCACAAATTTTATGAAAAATCAACTTACTTAAGAGTTAATTACTCAACTTTTGTGCAGAATCAATGGCTCTCAGGAGAATCAGAATAGCTGATGAACTGGAAAGCAACCGTCTTGATGATATGATGGATATCATTGGCCATGATTATTATACCGTCAGAAATTGAACTCTTCCATATTTGGCCAAGTATCTGAAGAAATATCATCGCAACTTCCCCCAAAGCATTTATCTGACTTTGTATGGCTATGATCATTTGTGAGAAGTCACTATTCCATATGCAAAGAACTATCTCCCATTCTCATGGTTTCAGAATTACACCAACTTTGCTTCAACAAATATCTCATTTGGAGGGGGATTTATAAATAATGGAACAGTGGAGAAGGAATATATGATACATCATAGCCCTTTTACGCCAGATCTTAAACCTCATAAGCCCGAGCTGCAACCGCATTGTCATCCCTCAATATTCCGAAACGCTAAGATGGATCAATCCAAAGGCTGGAAGAAAAGTTGGGACTTCCATCCTGGGGGAGGTGTGAATCTAACTTGGATGTGGGCATACTGGGTGTGACAAACCTGTGTAGAGTTTTTATAGGATTTGAAAGGAGTGGTGATATACAAAGCTGTCTGGGTTGGGAAAACATATGTTTACAGAAATGATAACTTCGTGCTGGAGATACTCATCCACTGGAGCCCAGAAACCAATTCTTTCCATCTAACTCATGGAGAACTAGGCATTAGTCCGTGGGATGTCCACATGATCTCAAGGGATACAATTTTGTGTGACATGTATGATGAATTCATTCCTCCCAAGGTGAATTAGAATGATTCAGAGAAGACTCCTGCTTTAGCTCTGGAATTATTTAAAATCTTCCACAGGCTCAAGAGTTCATAGACCTCGTTAACTCATTCTAGAAATGATATTCATCCAGAGGAGTGGATGAATATATTTCTTATTGAGAATAAAGAGAAGGAGCCAAAAGAGAAGGATCCAAAGGAGAAAGGATCCAAGAAAAAGAAATCCATGGATTAGAGGCCCACCCATCCTACCACCTGCCCAAAACCTGAGAAGAGGGGTGCTCCTGGCACATTCTGGCCAACTCTAGAAGCAGGAGAGTTTGAGAAATGGGGATATGAGGTGAATCAAAGGATCCCAAAGAAGACTCATCTGGCGGGCTTCTTGGATTTGTGACTCAGCGTTTATCTCTTTCCAGTCAGGGACTCGAAGGGAGGCGTCAGGCCAGGGACCTTAGTTATTGCGGAAATGTTGGATGAGGGAAACATGGTTGGGTTGGCTACCCCCATTTTAGCAATGATTCACCAGATTTTACTTCATGTCTTCATGATTAAATCTAATTTGAGAATAGTGGGACCATTCCAAGTTTTATGGGGATGGATCGCCACTCACTTCAAGACTTATAATGTACAGAATGGAGTACAAATTCATGGAAGTTCGTTCAGGCCTTCAGTGCAAGAATTCTCTGAAGTTGCTCCATTAGATATTAATTCCTATGACATGAAAGTGAGGCTGAGCATGTTTAAGGAATTCAACTTTTTTCCCTATGGAAACCCGCCAACCGGGCGGTTTGTTGATGATGGAAGAGCCCACTTGGATTTAAGGGCATACATGCTGGATTGCAGAGATGGTGTGCTAGTTGACAGGATTAACAGAGAAATTATATGTGAGGCCTATGCTCCAAATAGTTTTTCAGGTCAATTCAAGTGTCTACAATAGATTTTTGTATCTCCCCCAGTACATTTCAGGTTAGAGAAACATCTGATGGTTGCTTGGAAACTGTGGCTGCTGACATCAAGGGAGAAGACTGGGGCAGTATTTGATCTACCAGTTGAAAAAGCAGCAAATAACTTGACTATATGGTATGCCGAGAACTGGATAGAATCATACCCTAAAGGGGTGCTGAATCACCCAATTTATCAAGTGGGGAAAAGGAAGAGGACTGTAGAGAAAGAAACCCTGCCTCATGAAGGTGATGCTTCTCCACCTGAAGCTGATTCGCTAGATTCCTCCTCTAGGACTGATTCACCAGATTCCTATGATGGGGATGATGAGGCACAAAAAGTGGAAAAGAAACCTCTTGCTCGATATAATCCTCCTGTTAGAATCATGAGACCTTCTCCATCAACTCCTGGTGAGTTACTTCATTTTGGTAATTTATCCACTACTAATTTATAAAGAAATAAGTCTTATTTTCTGATTCTCTATCTGCAGTTGCTGGAGCTGGGAAGAAATTGATGTCAAATATTGTAAGAACTTCCTCACAACCTTCATATCTAAGACCAAAGGATGTCCAAACATGGCAGAGTTTATATTGTGGTACTTAGACCGCCTGGATGGATTTGTGTGAGGGACTACAACTTCCTGGAATAGGGAATCTTCTGGCTTCTACAGATATCCAATATGAGGATAACCCCAATGAAGTGTGGGCTTACATCAGAGAGCTGGAAATAGTCATATATGCCACTGATAAGTATGTTCCTATCACCAGGCGGGTGAAGAAAATTATTGATCATGGCGCCATTGAGGGGGCTGGTGGTTCTGGAGATGAGGAGTGGCATGATTATGTGGCTCCTGAAGATGTAATTTTTCTTTCCTTATTTGCTTTGCAACTTGATTCTAGTCGAATATTTGTTACTTAAGGAAGTTATTTTCTTCATCTTGCAGCTTGAAAATAAAGGAACTACTGAGGTTCCTTCGCCACAATATTTCCCTGGTGGTACTGCCATCGGGGCTGCTGATGAATCTCCTCACGAACTAGGAGAGATATCTCCAGGACAGCAGGCCATGAATGAGGAGTTGGACATGATCTTCCATTCGCCAATTCAAGCGCCAATAATGGAGACTGCTGAAACTCCCAAAAATCCAAAAGGACAAAGGCGATGAAGGATAAAGTCCACTGCTAAACGCTTTATCAATAGTGGTAAGACCTTCGGATAATCATGAATTTTAAACCATGAAAAAGATTGCTCATTTTACTTGGGATTTTAGGGGATTATTCAATTTCCTCTCTAAGAGAAAGGACTGATCCTC
Organism: Viscum album; assembly: GCA_963277665.1. Taxonomy (NCBI): domain Eukaryota; kingdom Viridiplantae; phylum Streptophyta; class Magnoliopsida; order Santalales; family Viscaceae; genus Viscum; species Viscum album. The sequence continues at coordinate 1,417,647,026 of OY728129.1, read as the reverse complement.
CTTTGAGGACAACGGAGGGTGATGTGGAACAAATGTAAATTCAGGCTGACTTGGCTGCTCCGGAAAAAGAGCCAACATCTATTCCAAGTACTGCTCCTACTGTTGCTATAAGTAGAGAATAACCTTCACCAGAATCATTGGCAGCTGCGGCAACTGAATCTGCTATCCTTCCTGAAGAAGCTGTCGAGGGTGAGGGACCACAGAATGAGGGTTTCCAAGAGGACACATCAAATGCTCCCACTAGTGAGACTAACCAGGATTCTGAAATATCATTGGATTAAATGATGAATCGTGGCATCTCTTTTGAAGAATTTTATGATCATGCTAAATTATAATGTGATTTAGAAGACCTTGGGCGTGAGTGTTATCCTTCATCCAGTAAATTTTCTTATAATTTACACTTCTAATCATGACTAAAAATAATATGCTGTTCTATCCATAGAAGCTGCTGAACTGCCAATGCCTGAAAAGGGTGTGGACATTGATGTCAACCCTACCATTGCAAAAAAATTAGCTCAAGTGGAGCTAAACCCGTTAAACCCTCCTGAGACCCATCTTGAAGATCCTTTTGAAACTGGGAAAGATGAGGAGGAGTCTTCTCAAGCTACTGATCTACTGTTATGTAATGATTGTACTGAGTTTTCAAGATAGACAACCAACTTACATTATTCTATGAAACTAACCATACTTTTAATTGATCATACAGGGCTATCATCTTCAATGTCTAGAACTAGAGATGAAGTCTCAACCTTCTCCCAAACAGTAGTATAAGGTGAAGCAACCAGGATTAGGGGGAAGGAGTAGAACAGGGCACTTCCTTAAGTGCATTAATCCCATATTACGTGCCCCCCTGTGATGATGTTGTCGAATCAGACCCGGAGGTGCTTAAGGAGCTCATCTTTTCATGACGCAAGGATTGGAACAACATATGGAAAATCATATCTGAAGTGCCTCTTAACGAGCTGTCATCAAATATTTCTCGATTGTCGTCCCAGTTTGTCATGCTAGGACTTGGCGGTTTTTGATACCGTGAAATACATACTGCAGTGAAACAAGTCATCTTAAGAAGGGAGTAGGAGCAAAAGTGTCACGAAGATCTGACTAGGGTGAAACTGTCAGTCAACATCGGTGAATTTGAGGCTGCGGTATCCCGAGCTGAGGCTGACTATACTGCCAAGTTGAAGGAGCTGAAGCATAAGATCAAAGAAAAAGTCATCCAGTAGCTGCAGCTCCAGCAACAATTAGATGTTGTTACTGGGGAACTTGAACAGCTGAATAATTCATTGGATGGAGCTCAAACAAATGGTATGAAATCCATTGCATATGCCAAGAAAGAACTCCATCAAGATGAGAAGTGTGAAGCTGGTCGAGTGCATGAGCTTCAAGTAGCTACTGATGAAGCTCGGGATGTTGTACATCAAGTGAAGAATTATGTTGACAGTCTTTTTTAATTTCCTGAAAAAGAGAAGAGGCTCTAATATGTGGATGTCCCAATAATTCTTATGCATCAATGGAGTGTACTTTTATCTTCAATCATTTATGCTTGTATTATTTTGCTACATGCTTTATGTTTTACCTAAGCCAATGGGCCTAGTAAGCATAGTTTGATTTTTTACTCAGATTAATGTAAATAACCCTACAGACTTTGAATCTTTTAATTTCTCAATATTACCTAAATCATACAAAATGTATGTTTATTGAGTTGGAACTTGACTTTTATTCAAAGTTCCTTTGTCTTTTGTGGGAAGTTTAAAGTTATGCACATCGGACATAAAGAGGATAATGTTTAAGGTCGAAATAGCTTTGACCAAAATGGATTAAAATTGACTAAATTCCTTGAAAATTTATCTAAAAACATATTACCATACTCAAGAATGAGGGAAAATATGTAAACTATGACTTAAGAATATTTGAATCTGAGGAATGATATGAAAAAGAGCTAAAAGGCATTAGAAGAAGTAGTTCCCAAGAATGATGTTACCATTATTTAACAAACCCATTAGGGGGTTGAATTATGCAGGGCCACCTAAGGGAATTGGCTGCATAGTCAAAAAAATAGCATCTTTTGGCTGACAGGTCCATTATGTAGACTAAATATGCAAGGCCACCTAAGGGCATGTACTGCATAGTCAGGAAAAAGAACTCTCGGAAATTTACTTTCCTAGTGCTAAAAATCCAGTGAATGTTTATGGAGATTCAAATTTTCCAAAGTATAGAGTTTCATGTATAGAAATAGGTATTTGAATATGGAGAAGATATTTCCAAATAAAATTATCAAAGAACTAGATGGATATCACTCCTACGAAGGTCTGACCCAAATATAGGGAAGGAGAATATAAACCACAAACTTGAATACTTTCAGATCATGAAAAAGGATATGGGACAAATATGTTAAGGATGACTATTTTTTGCAGATCACTACATATTATCAAGACAAATAAAGACAAAAGAGGTTTTCCTCCCAAGAATGAAGTTACCACTATTTAACAAACCTGTTAGGGGGTTGAATTATGAAGGGCCACCTAAGGGAATTGACTGCATAGTAAAATAATACCATCTTTTGGATGACAGGTCCGTTATGTAGACTGTTTATACAAGGCCGCCTAAGGGCACATGCTGCATGGTCAGGAAAAATAACTCTTATAATTTCAGGCCTTTTGTGATTAGAAGTTAAGAAAAGGGTTATAAAGATATGAAAATATTTAAGGTTAGGATTATGACACATAAATATGGGTATTGTCGAATGAATTCAGAGATACACAGATCAATGCTAACCATAATCATGTTGTGACTGGGTCCTGAATGCAAATGTTGGACATTACTACGTATCCCATAAGGATGGGAATCAAGCCATACGTTGTTCTTGAACTACAATTTAACATCATGTGGGACAAAAGGATTGGAGATCTTAGTTTAGGGTCATAGCGCTTGGACCATTATAAGAAATACACAGTGTGTGTTTTCATGGGGACTTTTCAGCCCGGGGACTGAATAAGGAATTTGGAGTTAGGACCAAAAGACTTGGGGCTGGATTAGAGGGACAATCGAACGTTCCTACGTATCCCATAAGGATGGGAATCAAGCCCACGTAGTTATATAACTACCCTATGTAGAAATAAGGTTCGTACATGTGAAGGGTGTAAGGGGATTTTAGTGAAATGATGTTTTAACCCAAGATAAAAGGTTCAGGCATTTCCATGTATGCACGTAGTCTTTGAAATGAATCATGATTGAAAATCAATGTAAATAATGATTCCCTCTCAGGTGAGGGTATCAAATAATATTGTAGTTTATTTTCATACAGGACAAAAGTATTGTATAGTTTAACGTCATATAGAAAGGACGAAGGTGATCCAATGTAAAGATATTGATTTTGGTGGCGGTTTCACGAATCAACATTGTATGAGATGGAGGTGAACCGATGTGAAGAGATTGGTTTTGGGATTGATATTTGGGAGGTTGCCTACATACCCAGCCTGGAAGGCAAGGATCAAAGTCTGCATTGTTCAATAAAATAATGAATTAGTGATCAAGTTGTCCTTGGGGACAACGACCTAAAAAATAGTGTTGGGACTTACACATGGTTAGTAGCCTAGAGAGAGTGTTATGGTTGAAGTTTGATCTAAGTTCATGTGAGTCATACTCGATGTGAGAAACAAGAGGAAGCAACAACCCTAACAATGCACAGTTTAATGTCATGTAGGAAATATAAAGGGACTATGCAGTTTTAATGTCACATTGGACAAAAGGGGGAATGTGTTGTTTAATGTCATGCAATGAAGACAAAAGAGTACACCATTTAACATCATGTTGGACATATTAGGTACTTTTTCACAGTTTAACGTCATGTTGGACGAAAAAGGGACGATACAGTTTAGCATCATTTTGGACGTAAGTGCCAATAGTTTAAGGTCATATACACTAACCCTGGATGGTGAAGTTTAACGTCATGCTGGACGTAAGGGATGTGAAAATAGTTTAAGGTCGTATGCATGGACTGTGGATGGTGCAATTTAACGTCATGATGGATGTAAGGGACGTGGAAATAGTTTAAGGTCATATGCATGGACCGTGGATGTATTTTGTGTTCATACAAAATATTTCTTCAGAAATATAGCATTAGTTGGAGTAGTGATGAGTTCTCTATCCATTGAGATTAAAGAATAAGCTCCATTAGAGTAGACCATATGTATTGAGTAAGGTCCTTCCCATTTTGGCTCAATACTGGGAGGTTTCTTTCCTGGTATCATTGGAGTTCTGAGAACTAATACCAATTCTCCTTGAGTGAATGAACGAAGATGAACTTTTTTGTTGAAATCTCGTGCTATTCGATTCTGATAGACTTACATGTGGTGCAAAGTGCACAATCTTTTCTCATCTAACCGTTCCAATTCATTCAATTTCTTTTGAGATTGTTCATCTATAGATGACTGATCACAAATGGCTGCTCTGAGCGAGGGTAGTTGAACTTCAATGGGCAAGACGGCTTCCGTTCCATATACCAGTGAATATGGAGTTGACTGCATTGCAGTGCGGGTGGTAGTCTAATAAGCCCATAAAGCCTGAAAGAGTTTATCAGGCTATAATTTCTTATCTTTATCCACCATATTTTGTAGTATATTTGAAATATTCTTATTGAAAGCTTCTATCTGGCCATTGGCCGCTTCATGATACCAGATGAATGGTTGGATTTGATGTTTTATTCTTGATACAACTTCTTCTCCTCAGATGAACAGAAGTTGGTTCCATTGTCCGTCAATATGGTATGAGGGACACCAAATCTGGTAATGATGTTAGACTTGATGAAGCTAACAATGCATTTAGAACTGACTTCTTTAATAGGTATTGCCTTGGAAAAGAAATCAGTAGCAGTAAGAATATACTTAAACTGCTTCGCTGTAGCTGAAGGGTAAGGTCCCACCACATCCATTCCCCATGTGGCAAATGGCCATGAGTATTTAGCTATATGAAGAAACTCTAGAGGTTGATGAATGAAGTTGGCATGTGATTTTCATGAATGACACTTCTTTGTGAAATCAACACAATCTTGTATCATTGAAGGCCAAAAGTATCCAAGACTTTGAATCTGATCAGACAGTCTATGTCCAGACTGGTGGGCACCACAGACTCCTACATGAACTTCTTTCATGACATCCATTGTCTCTTCACCATCAATGCATCTGAAGAGAACTCCATATAAATCACATGTGTGGATAATTTTATCTAGGTGATCTAGGATATCATAAAGAGTAAAATTGACCACACGTCGCAAGATTTGTTCTTTCTCGGATCTATCAGGTGGAAGTGTTCCATTTTGAAGGTATTCCCAGATAGGTGAGATCCATCCTGTAGTACGACCATACGGTTCACGAATGGGAATAATTTCATTAATTTCCTTTGTTCTGATTCGAAGATAAGGTGAAATTACATGACAGTGGGCAATACTGATGGTTGTCTCGTCCTGATTTGGATCTGCCAGAGCTGTGGCTATATTTTCCAGTGCATCAACTTGAGAATTTTGTGATCTTAGGACATAAGAAAATGTCGTTTCCGAAGGGAATTCCACCATTAACTCTCTAACATAATCATACAAAGGGATTAGTTTGTCTTTTCTGATGGCATAATCCCCATTGACTTATTTGATTACCAGGTCTGAATCACCTTTCACCTTTAAGTGATTCACTTGTGCTTGAAGCGCCAATTCCATGTCTATGATGAGGGCTTAATATTCTGCTTCATTATTGGTACCACCTTCCCACAATAAGAAGGAATAAGGTAACACTGCCTTTTTTTTGGAGAAATGAGCACAATTCCTAAGCCAACTTTGGTGAATTTATGATTTTTCATTTCCCCCCTATTGGACTTCTTGAAGCACCATCAAAATACATTTCCCATGCCTGAGGAATTTCTTTAATAGAGAAGACTTCCTCAGTAGGGAGTTCAATATATGAGGATTTGTCTTCCACTGAAGGGTGTTCAACCAGGAAATCAGCCAGAGCTTGGCCCTTTATTTCCTTTTGAGACACATACTGAATGTTGAATTGCTTCAAAATAACTGCCCACCTTGCCAGACATCCTTTAAACATTAGATGACTAAGGATGAATTTGATAGTGTTATTGCGAGATACCAATTGGACCTCGTGATGTTGCAGGTAGTGTCTTAACTTCTGAACTGCAAAGATTAATGCCAGCCATCACTTCTCAATACTTGAATACCGGGTTTCTGCTTCAAGCATAGTCTGACTGAGGTAGTAGAGGCTGTTTTCATTCCCAGCATCATTCTTCTGAGCAATAAAGGCACCCAATGATCACTCTAAACTATCACATAGAGGATAAGTGGTCTTCATTCAATAGGTGGCATGAGTACTAGTGGACTCAAGAGGTATTTATTGAGAATATCTAATGCTTATTGAAATTCTTCAGTACACTGGCATGTGACTCCCTTCTTCATCAATTTGGTGAAGGGTAAACTTTTTCCTGCCAAATTGGTGATGAAACGATGAATATAGGCTAAGTGTCCTTAAAATCCTCTTAAATATTGCAAATTTCGAGGAGGTTACATACCAAGGATTGACTTTGTCTTCTCAAGATCAACTTCAATACCATGATGGTGTACAAAAAAGCCGAGAAAGTTTCCTGAGGTTACCCCAAAAGCACATTTTAAGGGGTTCATCTTCAAATTATGTTGTCAAAGCCTGCGGAATATGACTTCCAAATTAGCCAAGTGATTAGAATGTTGTTTGGATTTGACCACCAAGTCTTCCACATAGCATTTAACAAACTTCCCTAAAAAGGGTTTGAAGATATGATGCATGACACGATGATATGTTACACCTTCATTCTTTAAGCCAAAGGGCATTACCCGGTAGAAAAACACACCCTGAGGGGCTCTGAAGGCTATGGATTCCTCATCTTCTAGGGCCATTCGGATTTTATTATATCCGGAATATCCATCCATAAAGGAAAGTTCTTCATAGCCAGCTATTGCATCAATTAAAAGTTCTATAATCGGAACTGGGACATCATCCTTAGGACAATGCCAATTAACATCTCTGAAATCAATGAAAATCCTAATTTTTTCATTATACTTCTTCACAGGGAAAATATTATCCAACCACATGGGATATTGAACTTCTTTGACGAAGTTAGATTTATAAGCTTATCCACTTCAGCTTCAATTTTGGAAGCATAAGTTGGGTGTGTTCTTCTCACGGCTTGCTTAAATCCTCAATGTTTTTCTGGTAAACCCAAATGATGAGTAGCAACATCAGGATCATGCCCGGGTATCTCTGTATAGTTCTAAGAAAATATGTCTCTATTTTGATTTAAAAAGGAAATATACATCTCTTTTTCTTTAAGAGTAATGGCCGCACTGATTAAAATGGGGCGTGGATATTATTTTGTACCCAGATTTATTTCTCTGAGTTCATCCATGGTGGTAGAGATACCCTATTCAAATTCTAGAGGATCATCTCTGAGATCTTCCTCTTCTTCTTCAACACGTGTTATTTCTTCCGTTTCTACTTGCATAGTAAATGATGAAGAAAAATTTCCATGATCAGAAGAGATGTTAAAACTTGAACATCTTGAAGAAGAGGCTTCCATTTCCGACCAAATTGATGATGAAGGGTCTTCCTTGGGTAATAAAGAGGAGATGATGGATTGAGAATCAGCATTATTGTTCACTTCTGACGTCGCTATCACTTATTCTGGCCTGGTTGGCGAAGTATAGACTTGGTGGATTTCAGTATATGAAATGAAGACATCTCCATTTGAGCATTCATCATTGCCTAGAGAATCACCAATTTCTCCCATGTTGTCTAGATCGATTGCTGTAATTGACATTATGGATCTTTCCATAAGAGTATTTTGATTTGGGTATATCTTTTCAATTTGACTGATAGACAACACATAATCGGTACTCACATGTGTAAATGGATTTACTGGAATCTTTTCCAAAACATATGGAGTATTAACTTTGGTAATCTCCCTAGTTGTGGATTTATCTGTTCCCTTCATGTGATAGAATTCTGCCTCAATGTATTGAGAATCACATGTCTTGAATGAGGCCTTATCACCATACAATGTCCCAACTTGTCCATCGAAACAATATTTGAGACATTGATGGTATGATGAAGGGATAACTGCATGTTGATGTAGCCAGGGTCTTCCAAGCATGATGGTGAAGGCTGAGTCTTGATCAAAAACCATTAAATCTGAATTGGATACAAGATCTCCAAACAGAGTTTTGAGTGTAACTTCGCCCAGTGGTTTTTGTTCATTTTTATCATATCCTTGTTACATCATGGTAGAAGGAGATAAATCAAATTCCATGAGGCCCAATCGACGAAGTGTACGAATGGGTATGAGGTTGACTCCTGAACCATTATCAAGGAAAGATCCTCATACATCTACGCCATTGACCATGCCAGATAATTACAAAGGTATAATATGTCCATGCATGACATCATCTTCATCTTCATTAGTAAAAGATATTACTGCATGGAATTCTGCAGGATTATTCTTTATGCGATAGACTTCAGCTGCAGCAATTTTAGTTTCAAACCCCTGAGGACTTGACAAAGCCTCAATGAGTGCTTCCCAAAGATCCTTTGATAAATTCAAGGCATCCAGAATTGATATCTTGGCCGGTATTTGTTCCAGGTGTTTCAATATATCATAATTTTGATCCAAAGGTCTGTGTTTCCCAACAGGAACATGTGGTTTAGTACGTGTCTTGGAAGTTGATGCTTCTTGTATCAGGATAGGAGTTGGAAATATTCCTAGATTTGGAATATTAGACTGATTAGATACATTTACTTGCTAAGAGGAAGAAGATGGAACCTTTAACCGGTCTTCCAGAATAACTGTGCCGTGACTGAATTTTCTATTGGTGGAAGAACTTGTTTTTTCTTGTTGAGATCGCTGAAGGGATCTGCCACGAGTTTCTGCTGCATACACAGTTCTATAAGGGGTAAAATTGGAATAGTGGATTCTGAAAGATCCACGTCTTCCCCTGTATCCTGAGCCTCTGGAACTTCCTCTGATTCCTCTATTTGATATAGGGAATTCGGGCTGATCAAAATTGAAACTGCAACTGTAATATGGATCTGTTAATTGAATCATATTAACAGAACTGAAAATAAACTCTTCATCCGATGAAGACTCTGCCTGATTAGCCTGTTTAGGCTTTGCCGTTTGGTGGGATGGTGCCTGTAGCTTCAAAGTAGATGGCATGAAATATGGCAGAGTCAAAGAAAACCTAGTCTTTGACATATACTCATCTCCTTCTGATTGTTCGTCTTTCTTGGAATTGTGCCGTTTGTTTGAGGATTTTCCCTCCGATAAAGAGGGTTTTTCTACGACATTCATGGAAGAAGGCACAATTGGTTTCTTCAATTGTGTTCGAAAAATATCATGAGTTTGTTTAATAGTATTTTTGACCATCCAATAAACATATTTTTGTGCATTTTTGCTTTTGAATTCTTTCCATTCGCCTTCCTCCTCTGGAACTATAGCATTAACACATGCTACCTGAGATGAAGAACCTTTCAGTTTGACTTGTCCTGAGTCGAAAATCTTTTGCAGGAGGTCTTTAAAGACAAAACACTCTTGTATGGGATGCCTCAAAATTTGATGAAACAAGCAATAGTTGGGACGATATTCATCTCCTTCCTTGTTTTTCCTCTTAGGAATTGTCAATTGAACCAAATTATTTTCCATAGCTGAAATGAAATAACCATGAACTTATTCATTTCGGAAAGAGTAAAAATTTCTTTTCAAATCCTCAAATTGTTTTCGTCTTTGATGTCTTTGATTATCTTGATGAAACGGCCTCTGTTGTTGGTGCTCATGAGGTGGAGCCCTTCGAGAAGATGAATGTTTTGAAGTAGAATCATGTACAGGTGCTTGTTTAAGCATAACTGTAGCAGTTTCTGATTTACCCATTCTCCTTCCTGGAGCTGATGGAATTACACAAGATTTAGGCTTAGTCTGTATAAGATAATAATCAATCTGTTGAGCGATTGAAGTAAGGTCTCGAAACCCTCCTGTGTATTTCATAGGGATCAGCAGTGTGCATAATTCGTCACACAGATTTGCCACACATATTGGCAACATTTCCTCTTGAGGGAGTGCTAAGCATAGGGAATATGTTAATCCCTTCTAGCAAGCAATGAAATCTAAGACCCTTTCATTCTCCCTTTGCTTACAGTTTGTAATATAAAAAACTGTTGTCTTTGGAAACGTTGAGCTGAATTGGAGAAGGAATCTTTGGCGAAGATCCTCCCATCTGGTAATTGACTGGGATTTCAAGCTTGTATACCAGACAAAAGCTAGTCCTTACTAGGTTGGCACGAAGCATCTGAGTTTCACTGATTCTTACTGCTCCAGAGTTCCCATAATAGGATCGCAACAAGACATGTAATGCATCAAATGCTATTCAGGGTCTCCTGATCCATTGAAAATATGGAATACAGGGTTCCCAAAACTTGATGGGGGAGAGATTGAATCTACCCATTCATGGTAAGCTTTCTTTTCTGGTTTAACCTTGTTGACGCTCCTTTCGTCACAGAATCTAAAGATCGGAAAAGGGAATATCTGATCTCAAAGTGATTCATCCTTTGAAGAAAACATCAAAAATCGACAAAGGCAGGAAGAAAGGATCAACAACAACTGCACCGCGCAAGTTATCTCACTGTCGCGCAAGTCACTTGCGCGACCTAAGTGGTAACCGCCCTGGGTCTTCTCCTGCCTATAAATAGACCCTGTGGGCCCCCCATTAAAGGAGGATCTTTTTCCAGAAACTCGGATTGAAGCTCCCGACGCCCAAGTCTCTTCTCAAAGCTTCCGGAACACTTCTAAGGTAATTTCTTACCTAGAACGGAAGATCTAAAGAGAGGGAGGAATGCCTAAGTGTTGAAACTCATCAACACTTGCGCGCCTGAATGGCCAGCCCTTAAGGGAACTGGTCATACTTGCGCGCCGCCTTATTCCTTCAATAGAATTTGCGCGTCCCTTTTTCTGGAAGAACCTCAAGGGTATTCTAAAGGGTTTAAAAAGGAGTCGCTCAAGTATTTCAATTCCGATTGAAAATCGCGCAAGTACACCGTGTGTCGCGTAAGGTATACCTGCGCAACCAATAATTGCGCGCCCACGCAAGACTTGCACGCCTTTCAAGACTTGCGCGCCCCTACCTTTCTGGGTGCCCATCTTGCACATTTTACCCCTCTTAAGCCATTTCACCTTTCCTATTCAAGATTCAGTCTTCAAGATACTCTTCAAAGCCATTTATGGCATGATTTCTTGATTTGACTTCCTTATCTGAAAGGAATTCGGTGGAATATCTCTCAAAACCTAGTGATTTATACATCTTTATGTCACCAAAGATTGAGAGTTCGTTCATTCAACCTCATCCTTTAAGATGAGAGAATCCTTAACCTGAGTCTCCTTTTCAGGAATAATCCCCAGTTATAAATCCTTTAATCTGGGCATCTTCCTCAGGAGTTAGCCCCAAATTCTTAAAATTCCCAAACATGGGCATCCTCCTCAGGAGTAAGCCCCAAACCTTAATTCCAAACCTGGGACTCCTTTTTAGGAGTAAGTCCCAGTCATAATCTTGGGCTTCCTTTTCAGGAGTAAGCCCCATGTCCCATAACTTGGGCCTCCTTTTTAAGAGTAAGTCCCAGTCATAATCTTGGGCTTCCTTTTCAGGAGTAAACCCCAATCCCCTTAATTTCTATTAACTAGTCCTAAATTACGTTTGATATGGGGTTCCTTCTCAGGAGTAAAACCCAATTATCAATCCTCTCCTAATTTGGGTTTCCTTTTCAGGAATAAGTCCCAAGTTAGAGTATCCAAATCTCCATAAAGCACATATACCTTTATGGACCCTATTCCTGGATTTTCTCCCTAAAAGTAAATCCTAAACCTTCATCTATTTGGGCAGTCATACATACATAAGCCCCAAACAATTTCTTATGATTTCATCTTTCATGGCACAATTGTCTATTTCTTACCAATACCTCTTGTTTCTCAAACCGATCATGACTCACGTGAGCTTAGAGTGTAAAAGTAATTATGACATTCTTCTTTGAGCCATCAATCATAAACACCATACTCCATTACTCGAACTACGTGGGTTCTGATTCCTTTTCCAAAACAAAGGATACGTAGGTAGCCCATTTATGGGTTCGATCCCAACTTTGAAATAATTCCTGTCCTTCTGAATGACGATAAACTTCAAGTGCCCCACTGAGTGGCTTTAAAACCAGCCTGGTCATCATAATGACCAAGAGACTTTTATATAAATGTTTTGAAGGATACCATTGACCAAGAATCTCTAAACAGATATAGATGATTCTATATTGATGAAGAACCTCGAATACATATAAAAGATTCTCTAAATTTCTTGCATATTTAATCATTGATTGTTAAAACTAAAAGAAAGATCATTTTAGACTTGGTAATGTAATAAGGATTCACGAACATAACTTAAATCTATAAAGAGAGTCCTAGAGTAGACAATAATTCCCCTCAAAAAGGTGTGATGAGTCCGACCTCCCATCCTCTCAACCAATGAAAATTCCTAAGCCTCATTAGTCCACAAACTAATGAGCGCCTACCTTTGGAAAGTAGGTCCAAACGGATGTGGAATCATTGGATGTTTTCGGTTCTACGAACAAAACCGCTAGAAACCGATCGGAACGTTTGAATCTCCTGTCCAGGAGGTCATCCCCGAAATCCGTGCAAAACAAAAAATGGTGAACCCGACGTGAATCCTTAACCAAGTTAAAGTGATGTTCTTCTTATTTGTTAGGCCCCTTGGGCCAACAAATAAATCATTGACATGTGCTCATCCAAAAGATGCAGTGGCCAGATTCATCTTGATTATGTCTGTTATATGGAACATGCACTCTTTTCTCAAGATTTTCTGCAAAATGGCTTTTCTTAAATTCACCCCTGTGAATACTGCTGCTGTGAACACCTCTACTGTGAGGTCTGCTGCTGTGAAAACCAATACTGCTACTCTTTCTGGAACGTCGTCCGCTCTGAGGATGACATCACCAACTCAGCGTCTTCAACGCTGGGTTTCTAATGAACTGGTTAAGGAGTACCGTCGCAACGGTACTATCCCAACTCTGGAGGCCGCTCGTCAATCCCTCCAAGTTAACAACTCTACCTGGTCGTCCAGACAACGGCGGCCAGCGATCAAGAAGCAGGCGGTGCTGACTACCGTCTCCAACCGTTTCGGGTCGTTATCCCCGGAACGCAATTTCCATTCACTCCCTTACTCTGAGGAAGTGAATGAGCAGGTCCTGCAGGGCCTTAATTCAAAAAGACAGGAGTCCTTCTCGAGGGCTCCCATAAACAATCGCCGCCAGACTCGTGCGGTAGTGCACCCTCAACTTGATGAGGGTACCGAATCCAGGCATTCAGCTCAGGTTCCTCAAACCCGAGCAGGCAAGATGAACCGCCAGAGACGGAATCCGGTTAACAATGGGCAGGTTGTCATCCCTGCCATCTCTGGAGAAGTCCACCAACCTAACTTGGTGGAAAATAACGAGCAGGCATAATCACCTGTCCGTTTTAATTCCGCTGTCTAGCAGACTCGTCTGGCAGCATCACGCTAATCCCGCCAGGAAATTATGGCGGAGTACCATAGGCAGGAACATGCACCTACTTATACATCACCAGTTAGTCAGCAGGCTCGTCTGACTACATATGATGGATCTCGTCAACTGTGTTTGGCGAAGTGTAATCAGCAGGCACATACACCTGCTAATACTAATCAAGCCTACCAACAGTCTCGCTTGGTAGCGCACGGAGAAGTCAGTCGGAAAGCCCCGACGACAAACAAGAGGAAGACTCAACTCTCTGCCTCCACACTTGAGTACTGTCAGGATTCACTGACAGGAAAAGGAGGACAGGAGCAGGCACATACACCTACTCCAAGCCCGGAATGGACGTATATCCCCGTTCCGGCGGCTGAAGTCACCAAACATATTTTGTCAATGGTGAAAGAGCAGAAGCAAATTCCTGCTCATATTCTGGATGCTTGCCAGGATATCATAACAGCTTCAGCATCATCTCAGGGACAGACACATAAATCTATCCCTATTAGTGGAGTGACACATCAACGATTCACTCTGGAACAGTCACACACATCTGTTCTAGTCCAAGAGGGTTATGGGGCATACTCACCCATATCATACGGACAACCAAGTCAGGCACATACACCTGATTTGAGTAGAGATCGTCAGCCTAACCTGACCATCTTTCCTGATCAGGCACATACACCTGCTCAGAGTAACCACTTTCGTCAACAAGTGGTTTCTAAAGTGAGTAAGAAGGCATCTAGGAAAAAGATCCGCCCAGCACAGTCAGGAGATCAAAGGCCAATCTGCAACAAGGCCTTGCTCGATGCTGGAGTTCTTGAAGAACTCAGACATTTATCTGTCGGAATTCAAGATTCTACTCCCTCAGTTCCCAGTAACGGGAACATTAATTTTGAAGGTCTTCAACAGACACTTCCTCATGAAGGCTTGCTTCATGAAAGTTCAGTCAATCTTGAAGTTTCGTCTTTAGATGAGAGCCACAGGAACCCTCTGTGTGGTCAGAAGACCAAGGAGCAAGAGATTTCATCTTTTGCTGTAACCCATTATGGTGGTCCTCCCCATGATGATGAACTTCGCTGCGAAAGTCCTCTCCGCAGTAGTGATTCACATTGCCGGGAAAATACTCCAGTGGATAATGTAGTGTCGAGAAACCCTCTTATCTTGAGGCACTTGAAAATGCAAAACCAGTCATGTCTGATGCTTTATCGCTAACAAGTGAAATACTTTCTCAATCAGAAGATAGCCCAGGGTGTGGGTCATTCTCCGAACCACCCCTAAGTCATGCATCTTCTAGTTTGATTAATGATCTCTCTACCAATCTTGTTGAATCCAATGAAGCAACAAGGAAACACCAACTCTGGTCAAAACAGGTAGAAGAATCTTCATTTAATGATAAAGAGGAAATGATGAACATGAGGAAAAAACTGGCAAAAGGTGAAGTACCAGTCATGATTTGGCCTTTGGCTGACTCCCAGTACGACATTCCAAAGATGTTGACGGATGATGGAATCCATGATATTCGTCTCAACATATGGAAAACTCTTTGTCAATTAAAGAAGAAGGTATTATCTTATGATGAATATGAAAATCATCTTAAGATAATAGAAGGGCTACAACGTTAAATTGATTTGGCATCTCTATCAGTCTCTCGGTATCCGAAGGCTAAAAAGCAACAGAGAACCCTTCAACGTTCATGCCTTGGCGCACTAAGAAAATTGCGTCAGTTAATTGCCAATGCTCCATCTGATGTTCATATCAGAGGATGGGGTGTTCACGGAGCACTACATTTCACAGTGCTTTCCAGTCAGCAAAGCCCGCCGAAAATGGTCTCATGCAATGTTATTGCCCATGGCCGGCCACAGTCAATGAGCTTTGTTCATAATCAAAAGCTTGCTCAAGAACAGGCTTCAACTTGTTCCTCTCAAAATCAAGTATATAGAGAACAAGTTGTTGAATTTCTTCTACATCAAGTAGGCGAGAATATTGCACAAGCCTCTCGTCTGGAGCAAACACGTCATCAAATGACAGAAGTTTCGGAAATCATCCAACGGTCTGTTGAACCAGGTGATAAAAGTGGATACAGGTTAATGCATCCAGCTAATTTCCAAACTAATATTCGCAAGATCAAGAGAGATTTTAAGAAGATCTCAGACATAGCATATCAAGAGACACCCCATCTTTTCAGACTGGGGACTTCTCTAAACCAACCCTCAGAGTCAACAAATGGGATTCGAGGAGTTGAGCGGAAGAAGCAGGAACATCCCCAGTCCACTGGACTGGGGACTTTTTCAAATCCTCAATCCCTCCTTCAGAGAAATTCAGTATTCTCTCGATTAGGGAATAAGCTTCAAGAGGAACGAAGAGCCAAGCTATCAGGAGATTCTCTCCAAGTGACGGTTCTCCAAGAAGTTCCTGAGGGATCAAGTCAACAAAATTCCATGTCTCATCATGGACATGGAAGAAGACAATATCACAGAAATGCTGATAGAAAGGATTCCATGAAATATGAATCCATTAATGTCATCAATGCCGTTGCTGCTGATTCACTAGATGAGGCTCAATCAGAGGGATCAGACGAAGAGGTTCCTGCTCAAGAAGTTGCGCACACGGACCTAAATGAAGAAGGTGTGCACACACGTAATCAAAGGCTTACCCAAAATCTGGGTATTCCATCAAGTAACCCACTTCCCCCACTCCGAAAAGGATCCAATAAGGGGAAAGGAAAGAATTAGGTTACTTCTCACCCTTTCTCTGAAGGAGGTCAATCGCTCTCATTAGAGCAAAGGTTTGCACAACAAGAGGAAGAAATGAAAGAATTAAGAAGGTTGAATGTAGAACTACTTCAGAGTGGTATTCTTCTTAAGAATGTTGAAGTCCGACAGCCGAAGGAATTTGTTGTAACTACTGAGATGGATCAGGAATATCCTCCTTTATTAGTACACCCTCAGAGGTCTAATCCTACAGGTCAAATGCAACAACGGTTGGCAGCACTACTATCAGTTGCAGCACCAACCACCACGTCTGTCCAAGCTCCATTCATTGCACCTACCCAAAACCAAGTTCAACCTGATGTTTCTCAAAAGTTAATAACTAATATTGAGTCATTAACAGCTTGGTTAGAAACTATGGAAGGGAAACGGGCGCAAGTTCAACCTGAAAAGAAAGTTTACCCTGAATGGGTAGATTCAATTTCTCCTCCATCCAGTTTTGGAAACCCTGTTTTCCCTACTTTAAATGGATCAGGCAACCCTGAACAACATTTGACGCATTACGTGTCTTGTTGTGATCCTATGATGGGAACTCCAGAGCAGCAAGAAGCAGTGAAACTCAGATGCTTCGTGCGAACCTTGCAAGGACCAGCTTTTGTCTGGTATACAAGCTTGCAATCCCGGTCAATCATCGGATGGGAGGATCTTCGTCAAAAATTCCTTCTTCAGTTTAGCTCAACTTTTCCAAAAACGACAGTTTTCGATCTTACAAACTGCAAGCAAAGGGAGAATGAAAGAGTCTCTGATTTCATTGCTCGTTGGAAGGGATTAACGTATTCTATGAGTTTAGAACTCCCTCAGGAGGAATTGTTGCCAATCTGTGTGGAAAATTTGCGTGATGAATTACGCACGCCATTGATCCCTGTGAAATACACAGGAGGGTTTCGAGACCTTACTTCAATCGCTCAACAGATTGAAGATTCCCTTATACAGGCTAAGGTTAAATCTCGTATAATTCCATCAGCTCCAAGAAGGATAATGGGTAAAGCGGAAACTGCTACAGTTATGCTTAAACAAGCACCTGTACCTATTTCTACTTCAAAACCTTCATCTTCTCGAAGGGCTCCACCTCTTGAACGCCAACAACAAAGGCTGTTTCGTCCAAATGATCAAAGAGATCAACGACAAAAATAATTTGAGGATTTGTAGAGTAAAACATACTCTTTCCGAAGTGAGCAAGTTCCTTGTTACTTCATTTCAGCTCTGGAAAATAATTTGGTTCAATTACCAGTGCCCAAGAGGCCAAACGAGGAAGGAGATGAAGACCGTCCCAATTATTGTCCCTTTCATCAAATGTTGGGGCATCCCATCCAGGAGTGTTTTGTCTTTAAAGACCTCTTGCAAAAGATGGTCGACTTGGGACAAGTCAAATTGAAGGGTTCTTCAGCTCATGTAGCGTGTATTACCGCTACAGATCCATAGGAAGGAGGCGAGTGGCAGGAAGTCAAAAGAAAAATTGTGAAAAAATATGATGATTGGATGGTCAGAAAGACAATCAATCGGACCCATTCCATTTTGCGAACACAATTGAAGAAGCCAATTGTGTCTCCTACAAAAGCTTCAGTAAAGCCTCCATCAAAAGACAAATCCTCAAAAGGGCAGCGCAATTCAAAGAAGAAAGAGGAATCAGGAGAAGATGAGTATGTATCAAAGCCTAAATTGTCTTTGACTCTAGCAGATTTCCTGCCATCTACTTCAAAGCCACGGGAACCGCCCCATCAAATAGCACAACCTAAACAGGCTAACCAGGCAGAGTCTTTATCAGACGAAGAGTTAATCTTTGGTTCTGTTAATATGATTCAATTAACAGATCCATATTCCAGTCTTGATGATCCTGAATTCCCTGTATCAAATAAGGGAATCCGAGGAAGTTCTAGAGGTTCAGGATATAGGGGAAGACGTGGATCTTTCCGAAGCCACTACTCTAATTTTACCCCTGCTAGCACAGTATATGCATCAGAAACTCATGGTAGAGGCCTTCAGCGAGCTCAAAAAGAACAAGCAAGTTCTTCTGCCAATGGCCAACTCAGTTTTGGCACAGTTATTTTGGAAGACCGATTAAAGGTTCCATCTTATTTATCTCAGCAAGTAAATGGATCTAATCAGTCTAATCTTCCAAAACCAAGGATGTTTCCAACTTCCATACAAGATGCATCAGCTTCCAAAGCATCTGTTTCCAAGGTACCTGCTAAACCGCATATTCCTATTGGGAAACGCAGACCTCTAGATCAAAAGTATGATATATTGAAACACTTGGCCCATGTACCAGCTAAGTTATCAATTTTGGATGCTTTGAATCTGTTAAAAGATCTTCGGGAAGCACTCATCGAAGCTTTGTCAAGTCCTCAGGAGTTTGAAGCTGAAATTGCTGCAGCTGAAATCTATCACATAGAGAATAATCCTGCAGAATTCCATGCAGTGATATCTTTTACTAATAAAGATGAAGATGATGTTGTGCATGGGCACATAAAACCTTTGTACTTATCTGGCAAAGTCAATGGTGTAGATGTTCGAAGAGCTTTCATTGACAATGGTTCAGGAGTCAACCTCATGCCCATTCGTACACTTCGTCAATTGGGCCTCACAGAATCTGATTTATCTCCTTCTACCATGATGTTACAAGGATATGATAAAAATGAACAAGAACCACTGGGAGAAGTTACACTCAGAACTCATTTTGGAGATCTTGTATCCAATTCGGATTTCATGATTGTTGATCAAGACTCAGCTTTCAATATCTTGCTTGGAAGACCCTGGCTACATCAGCATGCAGCTATTCCTTCATCATACCATCAATGTCTCAAATACCGTTTCGATGGTCAAGTTGGAACATTGTATGGTGATAAGGCCCCGTTCAAGACATGTGAGTCTCAATACATTGAGGCGGAATTTTATCACATGATGGGAAGAGAAAAATCTACAATGAAGGAAATTACCAAAGTTAATGCTCCATATGGTTTGGAGAAAATTCCAATAAATCCATTTTCACATGTGAGTACAGATTATGTGTTACCTATCATTCAAATTGACAAAATAGGCTCAAATCAAAATACTCTTATGGAAAGATCCATAATGTCAATTATGGCGATCGAGCCAGACAATATGGGAGAAATTGTTAACCTACCAAGCAGTGATGAAAGCATAAATGGTGACCTTTTCATTTCATCTGCTGAATTCCAACAAGTATATACTTCTCTAATCAGGCCAGGAGAAGTTATAGCAACACCAGAGGTGAATAATGATGTCGATTATTAATCCATAATCTCCTCTTTATTTCCCAAAGAAGACCCTTTATCATCAATAGGGTCGGAAATGGATGCTTCTTCTTCAAAATGTGAAAATTTTGACATATCTTATGATCATGAGAATTTCGTTTTTTCATCTACTTTGCAAGTAGAAACGAAAGAAATAACACATGATGAAGAGGAAGTGGAAGATCTTAGAGATGCTCCTCCAGCATTTGAAGAGGGTATCTCTACCACTGTGGATGAAATCAGTGAAGTAAATCTGGGTACAGAGAAAGATCCACGCCCCACTTTAATTAGTGCGGCCATGACCCTTGAATAGCAAGAGATGTATATTTCTTTTCTAAAGAAAAATAAAGATATTTTTGCTTGGAATTATACAGAAATTCCTGGGCTCGATCCTGATGTTGCTACTCATCATTTGGGTTTACCAAAAGAACATCGAGGTTTTAAGCAAGCCGCGAGAAGAACACACCCAACCTATGCTTCCAAAATTGAAGCTGAAGTGGATAAGATGATCAAATACAACTTCGTCAGAGAAGTTCAATATCCCAAGTGGTTGGCTAATATTGTCCCTGTAAAGAAGAAGAACGGACAAATTAGGGTTTGCATCGATTTCAGAGATCTTAATCAGTATTGTCCTAAAGATGATTTCCCAGTTCCGATTACAGAACTCTTAATTGATGCGATGGCTGGCTATGAAGTACTTTCTTTCATGGATGGATATTCCGGATATAATCAGATCCAAATGGCCCCAGAAGATGAGGAAAATACAGCCTTCAGAGCTCCTCAAGGTGTGTTTTGTTACTGGGTGATGCCCTTTGGTTTAATGAATGTAGGTGAAACATATCAACGCGCCATGCATCGTATCTTCAAACCACTTTTAGGGAAGTTTGTTGAATGCTATGTAGATGATTTTGTGGTTAAATCCAAACAACGTTCTAATCACTTGGCTGATTTGGAAGTCATATTCCACAAGCTTCGACAACATAATTTGAAGATGAACCCCTTAAAATGTGCTTTTGGGGTAACCTCAGGAAAATTCCTCGGCTTTGTTGTACGCCATCATGGTATTGAAGTCGATCCTAAGAAGACCAAATCAATCCTTGGTATGTCACCTCCTCAGAATTTTAAAGAATTAAGAGGACTTCAAGGACACTTAGCCTATATTCGGCGTTTCATCGCCAATTTGGCAGGCAAAAGTTTACCCTTTACCAAATTATTGAAGAAAGGAGTCACTTACCAGTGGACTGAAGAATGTCAAGAAGCATTTGATGTTCTCAAGAAATACCTCTTGAGTCCACCAGTACTCATGCCACCTGTTGAGAGTAGACCGCTTATCCTCTATGTGACAGCTTTAGAGCGATAATTGGGTGCCTTTCTCGCTCAAAAGAATGATGCTGGGAATGAAAATAGTCTCTACTATCTCAGTAGAACTATGCTTGAAGCAGAAACCCGGTATTCAAGTATTGAAAAGTGATTCCTAGCATTAATCTTTGCAGTTCAGAAACTGAGACACTACTTGCAACATCAGGAGGTCCAATTGGTATCTCGTAATAATCCGCTCAAATTCATCCTTAGTCGTCCAATGCTTACAGGACGTCTGGAAAGGTGGGCGGTTATTCTACAGCAGTTCGACATTCAATATGTGTCTCAAAAGGCAATTAAGGGCCAAGCTCTGGCTGATTTCTTGGCTAAACATCCTTCAGTGGAAGACACGTATTCAGATATCGAACTCCCTGATGAGGAAGTTTTCTCTATTCAAGAGAGTCCTCAAACATGGGAAATGTATTTTGATGGTGCTTCTAGAAGTCCAACAGGGAAGAAAATGGAAAATCCTAAATTAAACAAAGTTGGTTTAGGAATTGTGCTCATTTCTCCAGATAAGGCAGTGTTACATTATTCCTTTTTGTTGTGGGAAGGTGGTACCAATAATGAAGTTGAATACCAAGATCTCATTATAGGCTTGGAGTTAACGCTTCAAGAACAAGTGAATCACTTAAAGGTGAAAGGTGATTCAGACCTGGTAATCAAACAATTCAATGGGGATTATGCCATTAGAAAAGAAGAATTAATCCCTTTGTATGATTACGTCAGAGAGTTAATGTCGGAATTCCCTTCAGAACCGACATTTTCTTATGTCCCAAGATCACAAAATGCTCAAGCTGATGCACTGGCTAATATAGCCACAGCTTTAGCAGATCCAAATCGGGACGAGACAACCATCTGTATTGCCCACCGTCGTGCAATTTCACCTTATGTTCAAGTCAGAATAGAGGAAATTAATGAAATTAGTCCCATTCCTGAACCGTATGCTCATACTACAGGATGGATGTCACCTATCAGGGAATACCTTCAAAGTGGAACACTTCCACCTGATAGAGCCGAGAAAGAACAAATCCGGCGACGTGTGGTCAATTTTACTCTTTATGATAGCCCAAACCACCTCGAGAAAATTCTCTAAAAACGTAGTTTTGATGGAGTTCTCTTCAGTTGTATTGATGGTGAAGAGACAATGGCTGTCATAAAAGAAGTGCATGCAGGAGTCTGTGGTGCCCACCAGTCTGGACATAGACTGTCTGATCAAATTCGAAGGCTTGGATACTTTTGGCCTTCAATGATACAAGATTGTGTTAATTTCACAAAGAAGTGTCATTCATGCCAAGTATATGCCAACTTCATTCATCAACCTCCAGAGTTGCTTCATACAGCTAAATACTCATGGCCATTTTCCACATGGGGAATGGATGTGGTGGGACCTTACCCTTCAGCTATGGCCAAGCAGTTTAAGTACATTCTTACTGCTACTGATTTCTTTTCCAAATGGGCAGAGGCAATACCTCTCAAAGAAGTTAGTTCTAAATGCATTGTTATCTTCATCAAGTCTAACATCATTACTAGATTTGGTGTCCCTCATACCATATTGACGGACAACGACACCAACTTCTCTTCTTCTGAGGTAAAGAAATTGTATCAAGAATACAACATTAAGTCCAACCATTCATCTCGATATCATGCGGCGACTAATGGCCAGATAGAAGCCTTCAACAAGACTCTTTCAAATATACTACAAAAGATGGTGGATAAAGATAAGAGGTCATGGCCTGATAAACTCTTTCATGCTTTTTGGGCTTATCGGACTACCACTCGCAATGCAACGCGGTCAACTCCATATTCATTGGTATATGGAACAGAAGCAGTCTTGACAATTGAAGTTCAATTGCCCTCACTCAGAATAGCCATTTGTGATCAGTTATCTACAGATGAGCAATCCCAAAAGCGATTGAATGAATTGGAACAGTTAGATGAGAAAAGATTGTGCACTTTTCACCACTTGGAAATCTATCAGAATCGAATAGCACGAGCTTTTAACAAAAAAGTTCATATTCGTTCATTCATTCAGGGAGAATTGGTATTGGTTCTTAGAGAACCAATGATACTAGGAAAGAAGCCTCCCAAGCTTGAACCAAAATTGGAAGGACCTTATTCAATACATAAGGTCTACTCCAATGGAGCGTATTCTCTAATCTCAATGGATGGAGAACACATCACGACTCCAACTAATGCCAGATTTCTGTAGAAGTATTTTGTATAAACACAAAATATTGTTCCTAGAGCCAAAACAGTCACTTTGGTTCATATTATGTCCTACATGACACTAAACTGTATCATGTCCTATCTACATGACATTAAACTGTACAAAAGTTCCTTTTTTGTCCGAGATGACATTAAACTATATTTTGTCCGAGATGACATTAAACTATATTGTGTCCTAGCAACATGACATTAAACTGTGTGGCACTTTCATCATCTAGCATGACGTTAAACTGTGTCAGTTCCCTTATCGTCCAACGTGACGTTAAACTATCACATTGGTTACTATTATGTCCTACATGACACTAAACTGTATTGTGTTAAACTATATTATGTCCTAGCAACATGACATTAAACTGTGTGGCACTTCCAGTGTCCAGCATGACGATAAACTGTAAAAAGTCCCCAGAACTGATATCCTCATATTGGTTCACCTTAGTCCTAGCTACATGACTTTAAACTGTACAACAATGTTCTATCGTCCAACATGACGATAAACTGTATAAATGTTCTATTTTCCAACATGACGTTAAACTGTAACAGTTACTTGAATTGTCCTACATGACATTAAACTTTTAAAAAGTTTCCAATTCGTCCAAGATGACGTTAAATTATGCGGTCCGTGTATACGAGCTTAAACTATTCACATGTTCGTTAGTCCAGTATGACTTTAAACTGCATCATCATCCCTGGTCCATGTATATGACCATAAACTATTTGCAAATCTCTTATGTCCAGCAAGGCGTTAAACTGTGACGTCCTAACTACATGACGCTAAACTGTATAAAAGTCCCTCACGTCCAGAAAGACGTTAAACTATATAATCATCAAAGGTCCAGCATGACATTAAACTACACCATCCACGGTCCATGCATATGACCTTAAACTATTCGCACTTTCGTCCAACATGACAATAAATGGTGTGTTATTTTGTCCTTACTGCATGACATTAAACTACACAGTCCCCCTTTCGTCCAATATGACGTTAAACTATTTTATCCCCATCGTCCTAACTACATGACGCTAAACTGTACAGAAAATCCTTGATATGTCCTACATGACATTAAACTGTATTTTGTCCCTGCTACATGACACTAAACTGTGCAGCACCAATAGTCCTAACTGAAAGACTTTAAACTGCATAGTCCCTTTATATGTCCTACATGAAATTAAACTGTGCATCGTTAAGGTTATTGTTACCTCTCGTTTCTCACACCAAGTATGACTCACATGAGCTTAGAGCGAACACAAACCATAACACTTCCTTTGGGCCACTAACCATGTGTAAGTCCCAACAACATTTTAATTAGATCGTTGTCCCCAAGAACAACTTGATCATTAATTCATTCTTTAATTGAACTACACAGACTTTGATCCTTGCCCTCCAGGCTGGGTATGTAGGTAGCCTCCCAGGGTTCAAGCCCAAAAACAATCTCTTCACATCGGTTCACCACCATCTCATATGATGTTGATTTGTGAAACCGCCCCTAGAATCAATATTTTTTACATTGATTCACTTTCGTCCTTGTTATATGACGTTAAACTATACAACACTTTTGTCCAGTATGACAATAAACTACAATATTCTTTGATTTCCTCACTTGAGAGAGAATTATTATTGACATTGATTTTTTTCAATCATGTTTCATTTCAAAAAAACTACGTGCATACATGGTAATGACTAAATTTTTTATCTCAGGTTAAACCATCATTGCACTAAAGTCCCCTTTCACCCTTCACATGTACGAACCAAATTTGTACAAAGGGCATTTCAAGAACTACGTGGGCTTGATTCCCATCCTTATGGGATACGTAGGAACGTTCGAGTATCCCTCGAATCCAGCCCCAAGTCTTTTGGGCCTAACCCCAAATTTCACTTTTAGTCCCTCAGCTGAAAAGTCCTCATGAAAACACACACTGTGTATTCATTATTATGGTCCGAATTCTATGACCCTAAACTAAGATTTCTCATACTTTCGTCCTGCACGACGTTAAACTGCATTTCAAGAACTACGTATGGCTTGATTCTCATTCTTATGAGATACGTAGTGAAGTCAAAGTTTCAATTCAGGACCCAGCCACAACATGATTATGGTTTTTATTGACCTATGTATCTCTATATACATTGGACAATACCCATCTTTATGTGTTATAATACTAACCTTAAATATTTTCAGATCTTCATAACCCTTTTCATGACTTCTAATCACAAAAATGTCAAACTTATAAGAATTCTTTTGCCTGACTATGAAGCACGTTCCCATAGGTGGCCTTGCATAAACAGTCCACATAACAGACTTGTCAGCCGAAAGATGCTATTTATTTTACCATGCAGCCAATGCCCTTAGGTGGCCCTGCATATTTCAACCCCCTAACGGGTTTTGTTAAATAATAGTAACTTCATTCTTGGGAAGAATGCCTCTTTTGTTCTTATTTGTCTTAAACGACAGTATGTAGGGATCCGCAAAAAATAGCCATCCTTAACATATTTGTCCCATATCCTTTTTCATGATCTGAAAGTATTCAAGTCTATGGTTTATTCTTCTTCCCCACGTTTGGGTCAGACCTTCGTAGGAGTGATATTCATCCAGTTCTTCGATATTCTTGTTCGGAAATATCTTCTCCATATTCAAGTACCTCTTTCCATACAACAAACTCTATAATTTAGAAAATTTGAATCTCCATAAACATTCCCTGGCTTTTAGCACTAGGAAAGTAAATTTCTGGGAGATCTTTTTCCTGACTATGCAGCACGTGCCCATAGGTGGCCTTGCATAAAAAGTCCACATAACAGACTTGTCAGCCGAAAGATGCTATTTATTTGACCATGCAGCCAATGCCCTTAGGTGGACCTGTATATTTCAACCCCCTAACGGGTTTTGTTAAATAATAGTAACTTCATTCTTGGAAACTACTTCTTCTAATGCCTTTTAGCTCTTTTTCATATCATTCCTCAGATTCAAATATTCTTAAGTCATAGTTTACATTTTTTTTCTCTCATACTTGAGTATGGTAATATGTTTTCAGATAAATTGTAAAGGAATTGAATCAATTTTAGTACATTTCGGTCAAAGCTATTTCTACCTTAAACATTAGCCCCTTTATGTCCGGCATGCATGACTTTAAATTGCCCACAAAAGACAAAGGAACTCTGAATAAAAGTCAAGTTCCAGCTCACTAAATATACATTTTTTTATGATTTAGGTAATATTGAGAAATTAAAAGATTCAAAGTTTGTAGGATTATTTGTAATAATCCTAGTAAAAATAAAACTATGCTTACTAGGCCCATTGGCTTAAGTAAAATTGAAGCAGGTAATGAAAGAATGCAGGTACAAATGATTGAAGATGAAAGTGTTTTTTTTTCATTGATACACAAGAGTTAGAAGGACATCCACAGACTGGAGTCTCTTCTCTTTTTCAAGAATTACAAGAGGCTTTCAACATAACACTTCATTTGATTTACGACATCCCAAGTTTCATCAGCAACCACCTGGAATTCATTCATTCAACTGGATACAATAAGAGATGCAGTGATACTAGCTCTTCTTGGAACAATTGTAAAAGGATGTTCTTGAGTACGGTTTGAGAAAATTTTTTGCTGATCAAACAGTGACTCTGTTTCTGTCCAAGAGACTTGGAAGATGGATACATGGATTTGAGAATGGAGCATTGGAAGTAAAGAGCCATTTGGAGAGAGTACTCTTTTCAGATATTGCTCTAATACCATGTTTGTCTTCTCTCCACCAACCAGTAGTGGAAAACATTTCAGCCCATGGGTTTGCCATTTTCATATCTGCAAGGAAATAACATGGAGGAAGAATTTGAAAGTTCACACCATTGTTGTTTCTTTTAATGCACAACATAACTGAATTGAAGGAGTAGTAGCTCAGCTGCATTTCAGGTGTATAGTTCTTTGCATCTGGAACATTGACTCCTTGCAGGTGACCATGACCACATAGAGACAGGTAGATGCTCTGTGAGAAGTTAAGATGATATTTCTTCAAGTACTTAGCCGAATCTGGGAAAGTTCTGTCGCAGATATCATAGTAATTGTGGCCAATGATGTTCATCATGTCATCAATCCGCTTGCTAGCCAGTTCATCAGCCATTCCAATTCCCTTGGGAACCACTGAATCTACACAAAAAAATGAATAAACTAACTATTAAATAGGTTTCTTTTTCATAAAATTTGTGAAGAAATTTGAAAAATGGCTAAGGCATTAAGGCGCACAAGTCTAAACAATGTCGCGCAAGTATTCGTGTTCCGCTCTAGTTTTTGACGCGCAAGTGTAAACCGCGCAAGTACAAATACCTTTACAGTAGCGCGACATCAAGGAAAACACTAGAAAAAAGAGCAACCTGCGTGGCTAAGGTGACCTGCGCGGCGAGAGCTCGAAGGTATGAAGTTCGGAAATCCAGATGCTTGTACGGAGGTGTGACCATGTATTTATAGGCCAGGAAGCCTATCTGCGCACCGTACCCAGAGCGCTTAAGGCCTGCGCGACGCAAACTTGCGCGCCGCCCTCTGTGCACTGAAGACTTGCGCGCCCCCCTTTTCCTTTGGATGGATTCGATTTCCTCAGAGTCAAATCCTCATTTCTCTCTGGATCCAACTCTGAGGGGGGACTTTTGTTGATGCTCCTTTCATCACAGAATCTAAAGATCGGAAAATGGAATATCTGAGCTCAAAGTGATTCATCCTTTGAAGAAAACATCAAAAATTGACAAAGGCAGGAAGAAAGGATCAACAACAACTGCACCGCGCAAGTTATCTCACTGTCGCGCAAGTACACTTGCGCGACGTCCTTGGTCGCGCAAGTCACTTGCACGACCTAAGTGGTAACCGCCCGGTAACCGCCCGGGGTCTTCTCCTGCCTATAAATAGACCATGTGGCCCCCCCATTAAAGGAGGATCTTTTTCCAGAAACTCGGATTGAAGCTCCCGACGCCCAAGTCTCTTCTCAAAGCTTCAGGAACACTTCTAAGGTAATTTCTTACCTAGAACAGAAGATCTAAAGAGAGGGAGGAAGGCCTAAGTGTTGAAACTCATCAACACTTGCGCTCCTGAATGGCCAGCCCTTAAGGGAACTGGTCATACTTGCACGCCGCCTTATTCCTTCAATAGAATTTGCGCGTCCCTTTTTCTGGAAGAACCTCAAGGGGATTCTAAAGGGTTTAAAAAGGAGTCGCTCAAGTATTTCAATTCCGATTGAAAATCGCGCAAGTACACCATGTGTCGCGCACGGTATACCTGCACGACCAATACTTGCGCGCCCACGCAAGACTTGCGCGCCTTTCAAGACTTGCGCGCCCCTACCTTTCTGGGTGCCCATCTTGCCCATTTTACCCCTCTTAAGCCATTTCACCTTTCCTATTCAAGATTCAGTCTTCAAGATACTCTTCAAAGCCATTTATGGCATGATTTCTTGATTTGACTTCCTTATCTGAAAGGAATTCGGTGGAATATCTCTCAAAACCTAGTGATTTATACATATTTATGTCACCAAAGATTGAGAGTTCATTCATTCAACCTCATCCTTTAAGATGAGAGAATCCTTAACCTGGGTCTCCTTTTCAGGAATAATCCCCAGTTATAAATCCTTTAATCTGGGCATCTTCCTCAGGAGTTAGCCCCAAATTCTTAAAATTCCCAAACATGGGCATCCTCCTCAAGAGTAAGCCCCAAACCTTAATTCATAACCTGGGCCTCCTTTTTAGGAGTAAGTCCTAGTCATAATCTTGGGCTTCCTTTTCAGGAGTAAGCCCCAAGTCCCCTAACTTGGGCCTCCTTTTTAGGAGTAAGTCCCAGTCATAATCTTGGGCTTCCTTTTCAGGAGTAAACCCCAAGCCCCTTAATTTCTCTTAACCAGTCCTAAATTACGTTTGATATGGGGTTCCTTCTCAGGAGTAAAACCCAATTATCAATCCTCTCTTAATTTGGGTTTCCTTTTCAGGAATAAGTCCCAAGTTAGAGTATCCAAATCTCCATAAAGCACATATACCTTTATGGACCCTGTTCCTGGATTTTCTCCCTAAAAGTAAATCCTAAACCTTCATCTATTTGGGCAGTCATACATACATAAGCCCCAAACAATTTCTTATGATTGCATCTTTCATGGAACAATTGTCTATTTTTTACCAATACCTCTTGTTTCTCACACCGAGCATGACTCACGTGAGCTTAGAGTGTAAAAGTAATTATGACATTCTTCTTTGAGCCATCAATCATAAACACCATACTCCATTACTCGAACTACGTGGGTTCTGATTCCTTTTCCAAAACAAAGGATACGTAGGTAGCCCATTTATGGGTTCGATCCCAACTTTGAAATAATCCCTTTCCTTCTGAATGACGATAAACTTCAAGTGACCCACTGAGTGGCTTTAAAACCAGCCTGGTCATCATAATGACCAAGATACTTTTATATAAA
Organism: Viscum album; assembly: GCA_963277665.1. Taxonomy (NCBI): domain Eukaryota; kingdom Viridiplantae; phylum Streptophyta; class Magnoliopsida; order Santalales; family Viscaceae; genus Viscum; species Viscum album. The sequence goes on along the minus strand of OY728129.1, from coordinate 1,417,617,370 downwards.
TGTTTTGAAGGAAACCATTGACCAAGAATCTCTAAACAGATATAGATGATTCTATATTGATGAAGAACCTCAAATACATATAAAAGATTCTCTAAATTTCTTGCATATTTAATCATTGATTGTTAAAACTAAAAGAAAGCTCATTTTATACTTGGTAATGTAATAAGGATTCACGAAAATAACTTAAATCTATAAAGAGAGTGCCGGAGTAGACAATAATTCCCCTCAAAAAGGTGTGATGAGTCCGACCTCCCATCCTCTCGACCAATGTAAATTCCTAAGCCTCATTAGTCCACAAACTAATGAGCGGCTACCTTTGGAAAGTAGGTCCAAACGGATGTGGAATCATTGGATGTTTCCGGTTCTACGAACAAACCCGCTAGAAACCGATCGGAACGTTTGAATCTCCCGTCCAGGAGGTCATCCCCAAAATCCGTGCGAAACAGACCTGTGCATGGTTCCCTTCTATTGTCTCTAACCGAGTTGTTAATGACTCAATGGTAGTTATTAACTTTTGAGAAACATTCGGTTGACCATGAATATGAACAGGTTCACTGACTGGAGCTTGGACAGGTATGGCAGCTGGTACTGCAACGGATGGTAGCACAACCAATTGTTGTTGCACATGACCCTTGGGATTAGACCTGTGAGGGTGTACTGATAGTGGAGGATATTCTTGATCCATATCAGTAGCTGAAACAAATTCCCTTGCCTGAATGACTCCAGCACGCTTAGGAGGAAGACTACCTTGAAGTATTTATGCGTTCAACCTCCTCAATTCCTTTATTTCTTCCTCTTGTTGTGAAAATCTTTGCTCTAGTGAGATAAATTGACCTTCTCTAGAGGAAGGATATGTAACCCGATTATTTCCCTTCCCCTTGTTTGATCCCTTTCGGAGAGGGGGAAGTTGGTTATTTGAAAGAACATCCATATTTTGGGTAAACCTTTGATTTTGTGTACGCACACCTTCTTTATTTGTGTCTGTGCGTACAACTTCTTGAACATGAACCTCTTCATCTGATCCCTCTGAGTGAGCCTCACCTGGTGGATCGGCAACAACGACATTTATTAAATTAATTGATGCATAATGCATTGCATCCCTTCCATCACCATTTCTATGATATTGTCTTCTGCCATGGACCTGATGAGACATTGGTTTTAGTTGGTTTGATCCCTTAGGAACTTCTTGGAGAACAGTAATTTGGAGAGAATCTCCTGATAATTTTGCTCTTCGTTCCTCTTGAGGTTTCTTCACAAATAGAGAAAAGACCGATTTTCTCTGAGGAGGGGGTTGATGATTTTAAAAAGTCCCCAGTCCGGTGGACTGGGGCTGTTCCTTTTGTCTTTTCTAAACTCCTCGAATCCTATTCATTGATTCTGAGGGTTGTGTTAAAAGAGTCCCCAGTCTGGTGAGCTGGGGTGGCTCTTGACATTCTATGTATAATACTTTCTTAAAAACTCTCTTGATCTTGCAGACCTTATCCCGAAAATTAGCTGGATGCATCAATCGACATCCACTTTTATCACCCGTCTCGAAAGACCGTTGGATAATTTCTGACACTTCTGTCACTTGATGACGTGCTTGCTCTATACGAGAGGCCTATTCAATATTGTCGTTTGCTTGATGCAGGAGTAATTCAACAAATTGTTCTCTGTATTCTTGATTTTAAGAAGAACTAGTTGAGGCCTGTTCTTGGGAAAGCTTTTGATTACAAACAAAACCCATTGACTTTGTCCGGCCATGGGAAATAACATTGCATGAAACCATTTTCGGCGGGCTTTGTTGATTGGAGAACACAGTGAAATGTAGTTCTCCATGAACACCCCATCCTATGACATGAATACCAGATGGGGCATTGGTAATTAACTGTCGCAATTTTATTAGTGCGCCAAGGCATGAACGCTGAAGGGCTCTCTGCTACTTTTTAGCCTTTAGATATCGAGAGACTAATAGATATGCCAAGTCAATTTAGCGTTGTAACCCTCCTGTTATCTTAACATGATTTTCATATTCATCATAATATAATACTTTCTTTTTCAACTGTTAAAGAGTTTTCCATATGTTGAGACGAATATCATGAATTCCATCTTCCGTCAACATCTCTGGAATGTCATACTGAGAGTCATCCAGAGGCCAAAACATGACTGGCACATCACATTTTGCCAGTTGTTATCTCATGTTCAAAATTTCCTCTTTATCATTCAATGAAGATTCTTCTACCTGATTTGACCAGAGTTGGTTCTTATTTTTTTCTTCATCAGATTCAACAATATTGGAAGAGAAATCACTAATCAAACTAGAAGATTCATGACTTAGGGTGGTTCGAAGAATGACTTACACCCTAGGCTATCTTCCGATTGATAAAGTGTTTCACCTAATAGCGATGAAGCATCAGACATTATTGGTTTTGCATTTGAATATGCCTCAAGATAAGAGGGATTTCTCGTCACTACATTGTCCCTGAGAGAATTTTTCGAGAAATGTGCATCACTACTGTGGAGAGGACTTTCGCAGTGAAATTCATCATCATGGTGAGGACCACTATGGTGGGATACAGCAATAGAAGAGATCTCTTGCTCCATGGTCTTTTGACCATACAAAGGGTTCCTGTGGCTCTCATCTGAAGATAAAACTTCGAGATCGACTGAATTTTCATGAATTAAGCCTTCAGGAGGAAGTGTGTGTTGAAGACCTTCGGAATTAATGATCCCACTATTGGAAAATGAGGGATTAGAATCTTGAATTCCAATAGATAACTGTCTGAGGGCTTCAAGAAGTCCAGCATCGAGCAAGGCCTTGTTACAGATTGGCTCTTGATCTCTTGACTGTACTGGGCGGGTCTTCTTCTTAGATGCCTTCTTACTCGCCTTGGAAACCACTTGTTGATGTAAGTGGATGATCTGAGTAGGTGTATGTGCCTGATCAGGAGATATGGCTCGGATATGCCGATGATCTCTACTCAAAATAGGTGTATGTACCTGACTTGGTTGTCCGTATGATATGGGGGAGTATGCCCCACAACCCACTTGTACTGGAATAGATGTGTGTGTCTGTTCTGGAGTGAATATATGATGTGTCACTCCACTAGTAAGGATAGATTTATGTGTCTTTCCCTGAGATGCTGTTGAAGCTGTTAAAATATCCTGGCAAGCATCCAGAATATGAGCAAGGATTTGCTTCTGCTCTTTCACCATTGATAGAATATGCATGGTGACTTCAGCTGCTGGAACAGGGATATACGTCCATTCTGTGCTTGGATTAGGTGTGTGTTCCTACTCCTATACTCCTTTTACTGTCAGTGAATCCTGAAAATACTCAAGTGTAGGGGCAGAGAGTTGAGTCTACCTCTTGTTTGTCTCCAGAGCTTTCTGACCGACTTCTTTGAATGCTACCAAGCGAGACTATTGGTAGGCTTGATCAGTACTAGCATGTGTGTGTGCCTACTGATTGCACTTCGCCGAATGTGGTTGACGAGCTCCATCATATGTAGTCAGACGAGCCTGCTGACTAGCTGATGATGTATAAATAGGTATATGTTCCTACCTATAGTACTCCGCTGGAATTGTCTGGCGGAATTGGCGTGATGCTGCCTGACGAGTCTGATGGACAACAGAATTAAATCAGGTAGGTGTTTGTGCCTGCTCGTTTCTTTCCACCAAGTTAGGTTGGTGGAATTCTACGGAGATGGCAGAGATGAGAACCTGCTCACTGTTAACCGGATTTCACCTCTGGCGATTCGCCTTGCTTGCTCGGGTTTGAGGAACCTGAGCTGAACGCCTGGAGTCAGTACCCTCAACATGTTGAGGGCACACTGCCGCAAGAGTCTGGTGGCAATTGTTAATGGGAGCCCTCGGGAAGGACTCATGTCCCCTTGAATTAAGTCCCTGAGGGACCTGCTCATTCACCTCCTTAGAATATGGGAGTGAATGGTGATTATGTTTCGGGGATAATGACCCGAAACAGTTAGAGACAGTGGTTAGCACCGCCTACTTCTTGATCACTAGTCGTCGTTGTCCGTACGACCAGTGTGAGTTTTTCACTTGGAGGGCTCGTCGAGCAGCCTCAAGAGTTGGAATAGTAACATTTTGATGGTACTACTTAACCAGCGCATTTAATACCAAGCATTGAAGATGCTGAGTAGGTGATGACATCCTCAGAGCGGACAACGATCCAGTAGGAGTAGCAGTAGTGGCATTCTCAGTAGAGGTTTTCACAGGTGTGAATTTGAGAGAAGCCATTTCTTAGAATGTAGAAAATCTTGGAAAAGAGTGAATGTTTGATATAACAGGTGTAATCAAGATAAATTCAGACACTATATCTTTTGGATGAGCACATATGTCAATGATTGTTTTTTTGGCCTTCTCATTGAGTTTTATATTGGGGCCTAACAAATAAGTAAAACATCATTTTAACTTGGTTAAGGATTCACATCGGGTTCACTATTTTTTGTTCCCTCTCTGGAATTGGGGATGATCTCATTGATTTAAGATTGAAACATTCTAAGAATTTTCTAACAGGTTTGTTCGTAGAACTGGAAACATCCAATGATTCCATATCCATTTGAACCTACTTTCCAAAGGTAGGCGCTCATTAGTTATAGACTGATGAGGCTTAGGAATTTGCATTGGTCGAGAGGATGGGAGGTCGGACTCATCACACCTTTTTTAGGGGAATTATTGTCTAATCCAGGACTCTCTTTATAGATTTATGTTGTGTTCGTGAATCCTTATTACATTACCCAGTATAAAATGAACTTTCCTTTAGATCTGAAAATCAATGATTGATATGTAATAAATTTAGAGAATATTTTATATGTATTCGAGGTTCTTCATCGATAGAGAATCATCTGTATTTATTTATGGATTCTTAGCCAATGGTATACTTCAATATATAAAAGTCTCTTGGTCATTATGATGACCATACTGGTTTTAAATCCACTCAGTGGGGCACTTGAATTTTATTTTCATTCAGAAGGAAATGGATTATTTCAGTGTTGGGATCGTACCTGCAGATGGTCTACCTACGTATCCTTTGTTTTGTAAAAGGAATCAGAACCCACGTAGTTCGAGTAAGGGAGTATGATGTTTACGCATGATTGATGGCTCAAAGAAATATGTCATGATTACTTTTACACTCTAAGATCACGTGAGTCATGCTCGGTTTGAGAAACAAGAGGTATTGGTGAAACCATACAATTATGCCACGAAAGATGCAATAATGTGGGGCTTATTTGTGTATGACTACCCAAATAGATGAGGATTAAGATTTACTTTAGGGAAGAAATCCAGGAACAAGGTCCATAAAGGTATATGTACTTCATGGAGATTTGGATACTCTAATCTTGGGGCTTACTCCTAAGGAAGATGCCCATGTTAGGAGGGGACTTATGATTGGGTTTTACTCCTGAGAAGGAAGCCCAGATCAAAAGGAAATTAATAATGGGGCTTACTCATGAAAATGAGTCATAGTTTAAAGGGATTTGAAAATTAAAGGGACTTGGGGCTTACTCCTATGGAGGAGGCCCATATCTAAGACTGGGGATTGCTCTTGAAAAGGAAGCCCGGGTTAAGAGAATTATGTTTGGGGCTTACTCCAAAGGAGGATGCCCATATCAGAGGAATTGGGGCTTACTCTTAAGGAGGATGCCCATATTTGGGAACCTTAAGACTGGGGTTTATTCCTGAAAGGGGAACCTAGGTTCAAGGAATTATGGTTTGGACTTACTCATGAGGAGGATGCCCAATTAATAGGATTTGAAACTGGGGCTTACTCCTGAAAAGAAGGCCCAAATTAATGGAAATTATGACTGGGGCTTACTCCTGAAAAGGAGGCCTAGGTTAATGAGGGCTTGGGGCTTACTCCTATGGAGGATGCCCAAAATTAATGGGAATTATGACTGGGGATTTTTCCTGAAAAGGAGGCCTAGGTTAAGGGGTTCTCTCATCATAAAGGATGAGGTTGAATGAATGAAATCTCAATCTTTAGTGACATAAAGATGTGTAAATCACTAGTTTTTGGGAGATGTTCCACGGAGTTCCTTTCAGATAAGGAATTTAAATCAGGAAATCATGCCATAAATGGCTTTGAAGAGTGTCTTGAAGACTGAATATTGAATAGGAGAGGTGGGATAGCATTAGAGGGGTGAAATGAGTAGGAAAGGCACCCAAAAAGATAGGGGCGCGCATGTCCTTGCAGGCACGCAAGTCCCTCGGTGTGAAGGTATACCTGCGCGGCACATGGGTACTTGCGCGATTTTCAGCCCTTAGGGCAATACTTGGCCTAGACTTGGCTCAAACCCTTGGTATTATCCCTAGAGGCTTTCCACAAGATGGCGCACAAGTTCTGGCGAAGAAGTACAGTGGCGCGCAAGTGTGTCCAATACCCTTAAGGGTAAAACACTTAGGTGCGCAAGTGTTATTGAATTCTAACACTTAGACCTTACTCCTCTTTTTTAGACCTTCCATTCTAGGTAAATAATTTCCTTATAAGTGTTCGAAAGACCTGAAGAAGAGACTTGGGCGTTCAGAGCTCTATATGTGAATTTTGGAAAAAATTATCCTCAAATTGGGGGGCCCACTAGGGGCATTTATAGGTAGGAGAAGACCCCAGGCGGTTTTCAAAGAGGGCTCGCAAGTCACTTGCATGACCATTAGGCAGTGCACTAGTGTACTTGCGCGACCATGAGGGAACTTGTGTGACCCTAGGTCCTTTGACTCCTTTTTCATTCCTTTGTCGATTTTTGATGTTTTCTTCAAAGGATGAATCAATTTGTGCTATGTCATTTCCATTTCTATTCTTTTAGACAATGTGATGAAAAGGAGCATCAATAATGAGTGGGGTAGTTTTGTTCATGAATTTTTAGCTATCGTGCTGCATAGTCAATAACTCTACCATTCTATATAAGGACACAACCAAACCCTTTATTTGAAGCATCACTATAACAAACCCATCATTCCTCGATGGTAGATTCATGATAGGAGCATTGACTAATATTCTCTTCAGTTCTTCAAAACATTCTTCACAATCTTTTTTCCAAACAAATTTCTCCCCTTTACATGTGAACTTGGTTAATGAGTTTTCCAATCGGGCAAAATTATAGATGAAACATTGATAATAACCTCTCAAACAAACAAAAATATATTCCTTAGTTATACTTGTCAGTGATGGCCATTCATGGATTTCCTTGGTCATTGAAGGATCGAGATAAATTCTATCCTTAGAGACAATATAACTAAGAAAAGAAATCTCTTGATGCCAGAATTCACACTTGTTAAACTTACTATATAATTCATTTCTTCTGAGGGGTTTTAGAATTGTTCACAATTTATTTTCACGATCTTCATTCTTTTTTAGAATACCAATATATCATCAATAAACTCCACTAAAAATTCATAAAGATATTTCTTGATAACTCTATTCATTATTTCCATGAAAACATAGGGTGCATTAGTCAGTCCAAATGGCATTACTGTAAACTCGTAATGCCCATACCTGGTTCAAAATGCTGTTTTTGGAATGTCTTCCTTCTTCACACACAGCTGATGATATCTAGATTGAAGGTCAACATTTGAAAAATATTGATCTCCAAGAAGTTGATCGAATAAATCATCAATGAGAAGTAGGGGATACTTTTTTTTATTCTTATAGCATTGATCTCCATGTAGTCAATGCACAACCTCATAGATCCATCTTTCTTCTTAACTAAATGAATAGGGTCTCCCCATGGTGAAACACTACATAAAATTAATCCTTTATTAATCAATTACTCTAATTGTTTCCTTAGATCCATTAATTCCACTGTGGATATTCTATAAAGGGGGTTCGATATGGGCCTTGAACCAGAAATTAAATTGACGGAAAACTCAATTTCTCATTCTAGAGGATGTCTAGGTAAATCCTCTGGAAACACATCAAAAAATTATTGCACAATAGGTACATCCTCAATTTGAACATTCCTTCCTCACCCATAGTTATTTCACACTCTTCTTCCCCAGTAATTGAACATAGTAGATAAACATGGGGTGGATCTATATAAGAATCAGATGGTGATGTTTCTACTCTAAAGATAAGGTACTCCTTATCATCATCGAGAATTTTAACCTCCTTCTTACAATAAATTTTCACATCATGATCTGAAATAAAATCCATACTGAGGATTATAAAAAATTTAATCAGGGGTATGATGATGAGATCAGAAGATAAAGAACGTTTATATCCTCTAATGGGAACTGATTCACAAAACATTATTTTAATGATACTTCCCTTAGGAGTTATGAATGACTACTCCATTTTTAAATAAAACTGAAAATATAAAATTTTCTTAGTAAACTGGGAAGATGTGAAACAATGTAATGATCTAGAATCAAATAAAGAAGTGGATAAACATAAGGAAACCATTAAATTACCTACCAACACATCATTCGGAGATTCAACCTCAGTAGTAGTGATCGAATAATCTTGGCCTGGCCCCCTTGGCCTTTTCTGAGGTAAGTTTCCTTGGTGCTTAGGAAATTCATTTTCATAGTTCCCCATTCCTGTACAATTGTAGCATTCAACATTGACAACCTCTTTCTTTAACTTGCAATCAAGTGCTTGGTTTCCTTTTTCACCACACTTGTAATAGATCCACATTCCCTATAAGAAAGTACCAGGGCGTTTCTTCCAACATTTATCATAAAATGGAAATTCAATTTTTCCCTTCTTCCCCTTATTTCTATTTCTAGAGTGTTTAGTAGATCTTATCTTCTCTTTATTTTATTTAAAGTCTTAAGACTTATAGAATTCCTTTTCTGTCTTGATAGTACATGAGGAAATATCTTCATATGATGAGATGGATTGTGAGACAAATGATCATTGGAGAAATGGTTTAACTCATCAAATAATTGATCAATCTTACTCATTGGGTTACATATATAATCTTCTTTAGGCCTTAATAACCTTGTAAATTTATCCTCATACTTTGAAACATTGTCTTCCTTCTTTTGCCTTAGACTCAAATATTACCTTTCCATATCCGCTCAATGGTCACGAGGAAATTATTTTTCTTTGAAAAGATCTTTAAACTCCATCAATAATTTTTATTTATAATTATTCATCTTTATTTGTGTTTTGAAATAAAAACCACAATTGATATGTATCTCCCATGAGGTGAGAAACATCCATGACAACTTTTTCCCTTTCTCTACTCCCCAAAGCATGAAATATTTCCTCTAAGGAACTAATCAATTTCTCAACTATAAATGGATTTGTAGTCCCATTGAATGTTGGTGGTTGTTTCTTAATGATGAAATCTAACATTGATCTAATGCGTTAATGATCATGGTGCTCTATACAGGCACAATTATTATTCATAACCTGAGTGAGTTATCCCAGTATGTTTATAAGTTGTTCAGCACCGGTCACATCACAATCTACACTATAATTATCATGAGTAGGAGGTAAATCCCAACATGGATTACGTGATTTGTTACGGTTTACATTCCATCCACTAGGCACCATTTCTAGACAATGGGATACACTATATTAGTTTATGAATTGCAATACATAATTCAGAACTTGTAAAACACTTAACATAAATTGAACAGTTTATGGATATAATCCATAATCATAAAAATGTTTTCATTGAGGAAGTATATACTCATAAATACTTCATAATGGTTTTAAAGAAAATTTGAATTATCCTAAGCATATCCACTGGGAGTGTCATTACCAAGATTGCAGCAGAGCCCGTTGTCATGTACCAGGATACCCCAAGTCATTCCTAAAACTCCTTTTCGGTGTTTTTACTCCTAGGTACATCTGTTCCGGAGATGCCTCTACTTTATAGTTTCCATACAATGATATATTTCTTGTAAAACTCACAAAATATCTACATTACCAAAATTATAGGAAGTTATTCTATAACAATCCCCAAATCCTATCTTAGGGTAATGTTCTCTAACAAGGGTTTTAATAAATCTAGTTTCCACGGTTTGTACTAAACTTCCTCTAATACCAACTGTAATTCCCTTACCTTATTTACCCATATTCGAATCATTATTACATAAAATTGACATGATACAGGGAATCATGTCCCGAATGACTGATCAGTTTAGTATCCTTGGAAGTACTAGATACATATATAAGTTTAACATTACATCATGTAATAAAAAAAATATTGTGTCCTATTTTAACACTCTTATATCCCTTAGCCTATTCTTATAGGTTAATCATAATATAATTTTTCTCATCCTAGGAAAAATAAAACATAAGAAAGGGGTGAGATCAAATGCTCAGTACAGATAACAATATAGTAGAAACTATCATAAATATGCATAAACATTTAAGGCAACATATAAGACTAAAATACCAGCCTTTTAAACATAAACTTCAGAATAATACGGAAAAGTTAAATCAAATAATCCCCTTTAATAATTCAATTGGATATTCTACTAGTCGAATAATCACATGTAATATCAATATACAATTTCATAATGATTGAATGCATAATGTCAGACATTATTTCCACATAGTCAAGGCCTCGTGTGAAACCTACTAATAAGATTTTGTTATGGCCTGGTACCAAGACACTAGTTTGTCTCATAAGACCTACCGATGCATTGAGGAGATATAGCGGTCTCCACCCATCACTAACTATGTCCAATGCATTCCTCATATAAAAAGGTTGAAACATAACATAAACATTATAATTATAACTATCATACTAAATATTAATACTTTAACCATAAACCATTAATGGTATAAAAGTAAACATCCTTAGTCAAACATATCAAAAATACTTTAATACAATATATAAGATTTTATCATAATAAATCCACTTCAAACTAGTGTAAAATCCATCAAAGGATGTTGAAACATATGAAATCAAAACTATTTGAGAGAAATATCTCTTAATTTTGAAAAACATTTAAAAGTTACATATTTATAAAATAGAACATATATTTTGAAAATGTTATTATAATTCTTGAAAGGGTAGCTTTGAAAATGTTATAACATTGGATGATATCCACACCCGTCGTATATGTTAAAAAAATTCTTCCCCTAATTTTGTCGAAATGGTCATAAAGAGCCTTGTTTTGAAAATGATGGAAAGATTACTTTATAAAAATTTAATAAAAAGTAAAACAAGGGTATAAATTAATTCAAACCATAGTCTAAGATATAGTAAAAAAATTTAAATACATTTTAATGAAACCCAAATGTGGATGATAAAGAGGTCCCAACAGATACTCATGTATAAACAACCTCGGATAATGAAGAGATTGTAGAATTAACCCTTACCTTGTAATTTCAATTTATCAAGGATTTTTTAAACTACTAAATAATAGTTAAATCATCGTTATTGAATTATAAAACATCCAAATACATACATATGATATCATATATGATCTTCTAATATTTATTTGTTAATAATATTTTAATAGTATCATTGTTTTGGGTGTTAACTATTTCCTTTTCATTTATATGTTTTGTTATGTAAGTCATGTTTTTTATGTATAGGATGTATTTGATTCATATAAAGAATAATATTATGTTCTTAAACATTATCTTTAATCATAAAATGAAAATTATTCATGAATGGTTATGATGGGGAATTAATTAATCACGTTCGTGGAGATGGTAATCTGTACGTACGCATGAGCGATAATATAATTCTTTTGATGGTGAAATCGTATGTAATTGGATGGTATATAATATATAAAAAATCATTAACATGTTATATTTATTATTTAAATCAGTTATACTCATTATTATACCCATCCAAATAATGACGTGTTTGAATAACAAACTACACCACGACGTGGAGATGGTAAGCCGTACGTACGCATGTATGGGGAAATGTCAATCATTGGATCGATAAAATACTAAATTGGGTTTTACCATATTAATAATGACAACATAGTATGTATAATGTACTGGAATTATTATTTTAGTGTGGAAACACCAAAGAAAGAGGAAGTGGAAGAAGAAAATAATTTTGAACGCAGTGGTGAAATTATTATATCTTCTTTGGGTGTTTCCTTTTAAGTTGATCAAAAGAGCTCCTCAATAAGGATTTGTGGTCAAAGTAATGAATTTAGGTCTAAGTGAGGGTAGTTGAGAGGATATTGGATTAGGTTTTTTCCTATCCAAATGGCTTTGGAGGTGTGATTTTGAGAGAAGGGGAATTACCCTTTTATAAGAGAGGTGAGGGTCACATTTGGAAAAGCATGAAATAGTATTTTATTATACAATCATATTAGGTTTATTATGGATCAAAAATGATTTATTTTCAGGATAAGACTGGTCTGGGTCACAAAAATCTCAACCAATAGGTTTTAGACAGGTTTAGGTCACCATATTAACCTTATCTTCTATATTTTACTCTTAGTTAAATAGTTTAACTTTAACAATGTATTCTGGTATTATTATATTAAATGGTTAATAAACTTACTAAAAAAATACAAGTGAAACCCAAGTGGTTAATTATTCATATATATATCCCTATCAATGATTTTTTGATGAACCATTGTTTTTTAGGAATATTATATCATTTAATAAAATAGTATTTTTTTTTCAAAACTCATTTATGTCAATTTTGTCACAATTTAGTATTTGACTTTTTTGAAAGTCATAAAAACTTTATCACTTTGAAGAAATATTATTTTATCAACCCTAAAATGTCATATTAACCTACAAAATTCGTTTAATTCATCAAAAGTCTCAATTTACATTTATTTGGATATTGATAATATCAATTATTTTAATCTTTCATTAATATAGCAATTGCTACATCATCATTGTGTCATAAATAAATTTATTTATTTAATGCCTAAAAATTATATATAAAATAAAATTATGTAGAAAATATTTTTATTTTTCTAATTAATTTTAATAGTCGAATTTATCTTATTTATAACCCTATATTAAAAAAGGTTTAGTTATTAAACATTGAATTTAACACTTTAACTCTTCTTTAAATAAAATAATAATAAATATCCTATTCTAGTCCTTGTGGACAAAAGGGATCATATTTTATTCCTAAGGTTGATTTTGGAATAAATAAATTTATCCAATAGAATTAGGACACATGTTAGGGTAATTATAATATCATTTTTTTACCTTTAATTACACTATTTACTTTTAACCGTGGTAAATAAAGGTCAAAAGTAACTATTCACCAAAAATTATTTTCATCTTTTTTAACAACATTTTACATAATGATGTAAATAATGTCTATAGGATTTTTGAAATTAAATTCATAGAAGTAGTAAAATTACTTTGTATGCAAATTTTCTGACGTGCGTGGAAGGTGGGAAAAAGACATTAAAAGTTCAATAAAATTTTATATATCTAATTTGATTATAAAATGACTCTAATGAATTAAATTAAAAATATATATGCATTATTCATCAATATTAACCTAAAATAAATTTAAATAAAATAATTAATTATATAAAGTTGGTTTTAAACAATAACACAATGTTTTTCACAATTCATCAAAAATTGAATGTTTTTAGAAAAATACCAAAAACTTCTCATAAGATGATTTTGATATTTTGAATCCAAAAATAAAGTCCAATTTGAAAAATAAATTTTTTAAAATTTCATAAATTGGGTATTTCTATTCATAACATATAGTTTTATTGGTCGTGTTGTGTTAGAATTCGAAGTTGTGTACATCGCAAGCTATTGTATTATTCAAAGAGAAGCATACCGTGGAAGCTTATTCTTTTACACTACATTTATATTATAAATGAATATTTTACCAATACTTGTTTCTTACACTTATCGTAGCTCATGTGGGTTTAAGAATTGTTTAAAGATCTTAAATACATAAATAAGGTATCTCAATTCATATTTAGGGTTATCAATGGTCCCAACTATAATATCTTAAAAGACACAAAAGATGTCCACATCACATGATAATAAACCAAATGATCTTTCAAAGGTAAAGAATCTAAGTGTGGTTAAGTTCTCATTTTTTAATGATATGTAGTCATTTCACGTTAGTTCACCTTCATCTGTACTGAATGAAGTTAAACAACATGGGCGTACAATGAACTATGTGTGGATTGATTCTATTTATATTGAGATACATAATTACTCTCAAATATCATATATCTGGTCCATCCATAATTAATAAAAATACCATTTTCCATATGTATAGTTTAGTCATGCACTGAAAAAACTTTAAATAACTATATATGGATTGATTCTCGTCTATATGAGATATGTAATAACATCCATACAATAACTCTTAGACCCAACTACACCATCATGAAATTAATGCGACTTTTCACCCATGTACAAGTCATATTTATATGATGAGAATAATGGGATTTCTCATCTTATGTATGAACCTTTATTCAAGAAACCACAATTATTCCCCACTTGTGAATTAAATTATCATGAGAAAATAATTAATTATGAACTGTGTGTGTCTTGATTCTCATCCTTACGAGATATGTAGTGACGTGTATATTTTAAATCCTATGCTTAGCTGTCACATGATATGAAAAGGCTATATTCTCCCATGTATGAGTAAGATCTACATGAGGAGATCCAATACATGTTCACACCTTGTACACGAACGTGTATTCGATAAGAACTAATTTTGTCTCTATCATAGCATTGAAAAGATATGTAGTGACACTTGGGCCCTATACCCTAGTCCATCCGTAACATTTAAATTTCTCTTCATATAACGTTCCATAATTTCCTTGTTTTATTAATCAAAATTGCACAACATAATGTTCTTATCGGACAACTTTAAACTGTATGTTATCTAGAGAACTAGGTATGTCTTGATTCTAATCCCATTGAGATAAGTAGTGATGAATAGGCCATAGATCCTAAAACCAACCATGGGATAAAATAATATTTACCCCTCCTATATATAATTGTAAATCTATATAGGAATGTTTATTTTGGATCATCTTTTTAGAGATCCTATTAAGGAAATAAAATATTTCCCCGTTATACATATGACATAGATCTATGTAATGGACTCCAAAATCATGGCCAATATCATTTAAAATACATCCCTTAAGAATTATACATTGTCCCTTTCACATTTCATACTTCTTATCTTGAATAATTTTAGATCTTCATAATATTTCCTTAGCTTCTGCTGAAATAATGTATGACACCCAAGAGCTCCTTTTATTGATTATGCAGTATGTGTCCCTAGGTGGCCTTTTAGAAGTACCCCCATAACAATCCTGATATCCAAAAGATCAAACTATTTTGATATGAATCACATTCCCTAGTTTCACCTGTTTAATACTGCCACCATAATGGGATTTTCAAATAGCATTAACTTTATTTGTGGGAGAAGCCTCTTCTATACCGTTATGAATTAAAGATAATACAAAAGAGCACCACAATTTAAAGTGGTCATCCTTTGTATATTTTTCTCATTTCCTTTCTCCCGACCAGAATGACTCCAGGAATTCAGATTTCATTTTTCATATCCATATGTTCGAAGAATATTGGAATAACCTTGGTCCATTCAACCACATAATCCTACATTATTTCCATAATATTATGGTCTTAGTCTTATGGAATAAAACTACATGCTCCATATTTTTTATATTAGGGATAGATATTCATAGATATATTATTACTTTGATTCATTGTAAATCCGAGATGGAATTACTCCTTTTGTATTCAAGTACTTTTCTCCACATTTCAGACAGTATACTTGGGAAGATCAATATCACCATAAAATTTTATCATCTTTTAGAAATAGACGTTCATAATTCATGAGAGCTTCTTTACCTAACTATGCAATGTGTGCCCCTAGTTTTCCTTTCATCAGTCTCTTACTTAACAGGACATTAAATATAGGGATGAAACTATTTGGATATACAACATATTCTCTAGTTTGTCCGGCATAATATAGCTTCCATAACGGGTTTTCAAATAGTATTAACTTAATTATTTAATGAGACATACTATAATTCCTTCATCCCATTTAATATTTTATTCTTCATTTTCAAAAATTCCCAAATCATAGCATGCAATTCTCCCCTTTCATACCAGAATATGGTAGCACATTTCCAGAAAAATCACCATGAATTGTAATACCATCAAATCTTTGGTCAGAGATAAAAACCTTGAATTAAATCCCTGTAATTTATTTTTTGTATGAATTTAAAATGTATTGCATAATCTAAAAAATTCCTAATTTTATTAATTCATGAATTTATACTGCAAAACCTAATTTCCTTACTGTATGAGTTGAACTGCACAATATAATTTCCTTGCCACATGACATGAAACTGCACAAGATAATTTCCTTGCAGTAGGACTTGTAAATGTATAACATATTGTCCCTAATGAATGAATATCAACTTCACCACATAATATCATGAATACTATTTCTAAAAGAATTAATTTCATTTGATCTCCAAATTTCTCTAGGAGTGGTTTCTCATTCAAGGTCTATATTGGAATATATACTCCCTTTTATTATTAGGCATCTTTCCTTGGAAAATCCACCCACAATGGTCTTGAGATATCATAATCTTTAAATCCCTTATTCTATTAGTAATATAATATAAATAATCATAGGAAATACTCTACCTGACTATGATGTTTGTTCCCCAAATTTCCTTGAATAACGTTTTCCCATATAATGGCCCTATCATCCAAAGGATGCCACTGTTTGTCTATGCAGAACATGCCCTACCCAGCCCTATATTACACAACCCCCAAAACAAGTTTGTCAATTTGAGATAAAATTCATTACCCTGAGTGACCTACTCTATTCTTATACAAATTTTTAGATTTGGTGACCATAAAAAATCATGACCCAAGTTTCCCCTTGAAAAAATCTGATGAATATCAAGACCTTTCTTGCCACCCAACATAGTTTTGGTTTTTAATCATAGAATTCGTGGTCAAAGATATTTGACCAAAATCACTAGCATTATTAGTTCAAAATTCATGAATTTAAACTACCAACATAAAAAAGAGACATAGTACTCATCGGGATAAAATCCTACAAAGGTAACTCTATAAAAAAGTTGACTCTCATCTCACTAGACCTACACACTTTATGGTTTAAAAAATATAAAGAAATAAAAGTCAAATGACACAATGTTTATAGGGTTATCTATTAAATCCTACTATATTTAAAACTATTATCTCTAGGACCATTGTATTAAGAAATAATTATATCATCATTCTATTCTTGATGTATCTCCAAAATCCAAAAAATGATGCTTCAATGTGTCAAAGTTCCCCAGTGTTACCTTAGAATGAGATTATTTTCATTCTCAATAAATCTAATACTAAGGGAGGCTGTTTTGACACCACAAAATATGTTTCATGATATTTACTATATAATTCATTATTAGATTTCAATTTTTAGGGAGACCATTTCATAATGATGGATAATTGAAAATACCCCACTCTATGAGTAGGTCCTGGATTTCCATGTTCAATGATAAAAAGTAGTTGATGCATAAAAATTCAATTTCTGAGTTTATTTTGAGAATAAATGGTGTATTAACCATATCTATAGGTGTATAAATCTTTGAGATATTTGATTTAACTATTATCATATCCCAAACAAACTTATAGTTCAAAAGTTATGGGGCTCTGAAAATTGATAAATTTTATAATGGGATTTGTCTCACCTGCGCCAAAGATATGCATGGAGTATCTGTGTGGAGGACCTATTCTGAAGTCCTATGAAGAGGACCTCGAAAAATGTGTAATTTTAACACCCCTATGTGAGAGAGTTTTGTTGTGGTTCAATTCCAAGACCTGCGCGGACAAACACCATTCAACTAGGTCCCCTCCTTGCTTAAAAATAGGCCCCTTGGGCTACCCATTTAAAAAACTAAAAAAACCCAAAGAACTCTCAAATCTCTCATCCCATATCTACCTTTACCATTTCTTCTGAATTTTCTTAGGTATCTCTCTAAAAAATTATAGAAGAAATAATTTAATGGGATAAACAAGATCAAAGTTCCTTCAGAGTATAAAATACATGATAATTGTTTGAGGACCCTCCTTTCATAAGAAGTAGTCACCTATGTATGGTCCTTTACTTATGAAAATACCTGAAAAATATACATACAAGTAAATAAAGGGACACCCATGGTGATTATGTTAAAATAATCACCCGTTTTTTGTTGTCCTGGTAGTCCACTTTCGAAGGCCTGTCAGGCTTTCATAGGCATATCCTTCCCATGTAAAGAATTTTTCAGTTCCTCCTAGGACCTGTGCAGCATACCTACATGGAAAAACTGTACGACATACCTATACATGCCACCAATGAGATATATCCTTTATTAAATTTTGAATCCATTAATAGAAGGGATTATCCTTATTTGACTCCATTGTTTAAAAGGGACAATGTTGAAACCTCCACAAAGACCTCATGATTTATCAGACCTTTGGGAAAGGCACATCAGCATGTCTCCTATTGGGATTTGGATATATATGATTAGAGTTTTTCCACACATGTCCTTATAGCGAGTAATGGTCCTGAGGGTGTACATGGATTTGGATATCTATGGTCACATAGAACCTTACCCCATAGATAGTTTTGATGAGTTTCTTATCTTGTATTTCAAAGATAGGACTCTGTCCACCCTATACAATCTCTATAATCCGAAGCCTTTGGTCCCTAGTAGGAAGACTGAGGATCACACATTATTTTCCCTTCCATATGGAATTATATCCTCCTCCCAATATAGAACCCATCCATGGGAATCACTCTTGGAATAAACCACTATCCTTTTGGGCCAAACCAAATGACATTCACCATCATTTCACATTGAAATGTTCATTACTCCATGCCCTCATCCACCATCACCCCTTGCTTCTTTTACCATAGAATCAGCCTCTTCCACTAGTGGAGAAGGAAAAGTGTATTGTTTATTGAATCCTTTACATCCTCTTGTTTCTCAGAACAATCATGACTCACTTGGGCTAAGAGATTTCTAATATTAATAACAACCAGTCAATCCACCAGAATTAATGAACTATGTGAAATAAGATTCCCACCATAATTGGGATATGTTGGAAGCCATCGCCTAGGGCCCGATCTCAATAGAAATACAACTCATGATTCCAACACTAATTCCCTTAGTTCATGCATCCTCCATAGGAACAGGCCTCAGATTAATCCCCAAAAAATCTTCATGTGTTAAGAAATCGGTCGTGGACCCTCTTATAAGGGAATACTCATTAAGATTAAGCCCCAACCTAATTTTGTTCAAATTTCCATACTACCTAGCAAGACATTCCAAACTATGTGGGCTTTGATTTACATCCAAGTGGGATACGTATGAATCCACCCTAAGGTTCAAACCCAACACTATAAATCAAACCTATTATCTCTAAGATACATTCCATTTTGGGACTAATCTAAATAGGAATGTCATATCCTTTCTAGGATCCTTGGCATACTTTGGAATAAGTCCCACACCAAGTATTAAATTGGATCCTTCCACCAAGATGTACTTTCCAAAAGAAATTAAATTACATTTTTAGGTCTTTCTCACATGACCTTAAAAGGTATGATTTGTCCCATTAAGCACCACTTAACTATGAAGGTTCTAATTTGTTTCACGAGGATATGTAGGTAGCCAATCAATGTGTATTATTTGAACATCAAAACAAATTTCTTACACCTGAATGAAAATAATCTCTGAAGTAAACATCACTCTACCTCAATGATGATAAATTATAGAGTGACATTCATCTACCTCGATGACCATAAATTTCAGAGTGCCCCACTGAGTGGCTTAAAAACCAGCATCATCGTAATGATTAAAGAATATCTATGTATTATATAAGAGGATACTATCGATGGAGAATCTCTAATACATAAAAATATTTCCATTGATGAAGAAACTCAAATAAAAATAGACGATTATAAATTCAAAAGTTTCTAAATAATTTATTTTAAATTTTAAGGGAAACATAAATTACACTTGGAAATTTAATAAGGATTCATTATCAAATATTAAATCTATAATAGAGTCCAGAAGTAGGAAATAATTCCCCCCAGATGCATTCTATTTTCCAATCCTCCCATGCTCTCGACAAATGTGAGTTCATAACTATCATAGATCATCAAATCTGAAAAATTATTTCATTCCGAAAGTATCTCTCTTTCGATACAGAACTCTTGGGTGTTTCTATTTCTGTAATTAAATCTGATGGAAACCCTCTATAAGATGGGATTCTTAACCAGAACACATGTTCTGATGGGAAAACCCAGTGTCCCTATATAACAACATTTGTGAACAAGAAAGTACCAGTAATTAAATTCACAAATGACCTTTTAGTTGATCCTTACCACTAGAAGTCCACCTAAAAAGGATAGAAGATATGACTACTACTCCATTTTCCATTGGTAGTCATCATAGATCATCCCAGTTTGATGAGGGAAAGGGTGAAATATGAATTTTTTTTAATCTCAACTCTTGTGATAACACCAACCAACCTCATTTGATGTGAAAGACTCCTAAAATGTTCATAATTAATGAATGGATGTTCATTTCAGGAAGAGATATTAGGTTTGAGTATTTTTACCCTTATATGTACATGAAAACCCAACAATACAAAAAATGGAAGGGGTTGAATACATGAAGAGAGTCGTTCCTTTGGATGATGTTATAATAACCCTTGTGTTTATTAAATTTTAATTCAACATTTATTACATAATAATGCACTCAATGCAACCCAAAATATCGAGAGGTCTATTGTATTTTGGCAATTAGGTACATAACACAATAACATGATTCATGTATAAAAAACATTATTGTAAACATCCTTAACATGCTTCTAAAATTCCATATGTTTTAAAATTACATTGGATAACATGGGGGTGTATATACAAAATGAATGAGCTATGAATAAAAGTATAGAAATAAAGAAAGAATGAACTGGATAAAGAATTACATGTTATAAAATATGAATTTCCATGGGTCATAAAAGGGGTGAGAGTCATAAATACGAATAATGAGTCCCCATAAGGCATGATCATATAAAGGAGACAGAGGAATGTGGAAACAACATTAAACCTAAAATCATTAAAATATGTCAAGGATAACTTCCATGACATTATAAAAAGTTCAAAAAAGTCTCATAATAGATTAGGTTTACTCATTAATCCCAGACATGACACCTCATGAGACTAGAGCATTACCCAATGCTTTGGAGAGCTGTATGATTATCGGTGCACCCATCTCTTTAATATCATGTACATGCATAAGTGTGCCACATTGATCATTCAATATATATAGTTATTTAACCAATTATAACCCCAATATCAAGGAGTGTTTGCTACATACATGGAATTACCCAATAAATTAAGTATAGTTACATCTAGGTGAATAACTTTGAGTGGAAATGGGGGTGGATTTTCATGACATAATCATTTATCCTAAAAAATAAATGTAAAATTTTGGCTACATAAAAAAATGTACATCTTCATAAAATAAATTAATGATAGTGAAATGGGTTTATCATCATTGGTATGTAAAAAGTTCTATAATAGGGGTGTGAAAAAAACATATCCTTATATTATGAATTGGAAATCAAAAGGCATAAAATAGAGAAGATTCTTGAATAAAGAGGTGGAGAGGATCCATTACTATATTTTGTCTTAGTAACAGTTTAGGTGAATGTTATAATGAGTGGGGAAAATGATATCTCATTATTAGGACATAAAATTTATAGTATATTTATATTTTTATTTCCTTTAAAACATAACAAATTGTGAGTTAAAATGGCTAAATACAATTAAGGAACTTGAGTTGAAAATAAGAGAGGCCCATTACTAAATTTTTGTATGGTAATGACTTAGGTAAATTCTATAATGAGTGGGGATAAATTATATACAAAATTATCACATAAATTGAATAGTATATTGATCATTAAAAATTTATTACAATATAACCAATTGAAATTAAAATGGCTAATTAAAATGGTTCTTGATGGGAAAAGAAGAGAGAAAAGTCCCTTACTAAATTTCCGCATTGTAACGGCTGAGGTAAATGTTTTAACGAGAGGGGATCAATGATGTCACATTATAATAACATCAATTGGATTGTAAATGGGCATTTATAATTTAATGAAAATATATCCAATTGAGATTCAAAATTTCAAATATAAAGAGGGTGTTTGAATTAAAAATAAGAGATAGAGGTCCTTTAACTTGAGATGGTGACTCAAATATATAGGGAGGAGATTATTGGGAGCTTATGGAACCTTGGTATATTGATTGGTGGGTTTATATAATAAATGAGGGTTATTTCTTTATTATTTATAAAACATAGTTTTGAACTCTATATAATAAAATAATCAAAACCATAAACATTCTAATGTTTCTTACCAGGTATTCTATAAAATAGGTCTGGTTTTAATCATTTTATATGTACATGATCCAATCATATTAAAATAATAATATGGGTTATGTGGAAGTGAATCATGTTTACAATGAAATAATTTTAAAACCATAAAATATAATATATGTTTTGGAGGATTCACAGTGGGTTTATGAGATTAATTAAATAACATAAAATCAAATTATTTTAGATAAGAAAAATATATTTGGTCACAAATACCATTTATATGATTTATTACATAACTTTTGGGTCATTATGATATCATAATACACACTATATTTATACCGTATTTATATTTTGTCTGAAAATTCGACTATTTCAAAAAATTATGAAAAATAATCTGTTAGATAATTTTGACATGGTGATTCCAAAAACAAAATTTATTTTTATCAACAAAAATAATCTATATATGTTACTTTTCACTTTAAAAACATGAATATATATTTGTTAAGAAAAGCTGGTTTTTTGTAAATAGCGGTTTCAAAAACCGTTATAAAAATTACATTTGACCACATAAAAATTATATTATAATTTATTTTTAATAAAATTTACTTAAACATATTATTAATTAAAATAAAATTTATTTTTAAATTCATGAATTTATCAAAATGGAAGGTCTTAATTGAAATTTCTTATTAAAAAATACAATTTCTAGTTTATCATGTCAAAATATAATTTTCATCAAAAACCTTAATTATTGTTTATTAATTAAAAAAATATAATCATTATCATATTTAAATGAAATAATAAATACTAATACTATTAAGGTTACTTTGTTCCTAGTAATTTTCAATATATATTTACTCGTAATTGACCTATTTTCCTTTTACTATGTCAAAAAATATTTACTATGGTAAATATTCATATTGAAAAAAAATTTAGTTCAACATATTACCAAAAATTAATTATGAAGATTCCAAATATGGAATGTATTATATAAAGATAAATCCATTTATATGTGAAAGAAACCACATGCATGATGGAAAGTGGTTTTTAAAAAAATGTATTTTTTAAGGAATATATGATTTTACTTTAACTCTAAAACTATTAATATTTGTTATATGATTTTTAATAATTAATAATATATTTATATAATATAAATTTAATTTTAATAATTCCCCATTATGGGATATTTTTAGTTAATTAAAATAGAGAAACACTATTAATTTTAAAACATTAACAAGAAAAATGGGTTTTCATTCCAAAAATAAACTTATTTTATAATCCAGTTTTATTATGATAAAATTGTAAATAATTATATTTAATATAAATAAGTAGTTATTATATTACATTTAAATAAAATTTAAACAATAATTTGTCTTTTCAATTTTTTAATTTGTCAAACTAAATGACACTTACAAAAAATAGGTATTTTTACTATTCACTGAAAAATAAATATTTTCTGAAAAATCAAAACAAAATTATCCTAAATTAATTTTGATATTATTGTATAAAAATAAATTTAATATTATCAAATAATATTTCTAAATTTTCCAAAAAAATAATTACAATTATTTACACAAAAATAAATAGAAATCATTATTGGTGAAAATGTACTTTCATGAAAACAAAAGTCATTAACAAAATTGAGTTATTATTTATTAAATATTTATCAATAAATTTTTGTTGAGTTATATATATATATCATTATTTAGTTAATCATATTCATACCTACGTATTTAATGTCTTGGTTATAACAATCATATTTATATAGTCATTATTTTTTGTGTATAGTTTTGTGTATCCCATATTATTTCAAACATAATTTCCACTTTTAAAAAAATATGATCATTTAATTCACCCCCATTTAATAGACCGTGTTCTTTAAATTTTAACTTCATCTCAGTAATAAAACATTTTAGAATTCAACATATATTTATTGAAAACCCACACTATAAAAAGGTTTAACAAAACATCCACTTGAAAAGAGATAAATGGAAGTAAGAAGTTTGTCCCATAACTATGTTTCCAAGTATGAGAACAATAGTTGGAAGTTAAATGATAGACATGGAAGAAAAAAACTAACTCCTAATAACTAATTAATAGTGATAGAGAACATGTTTATGAAAAAGTTAATGAATAAAAAACCATAAAACTATGATGGATGAAAAGATCAATAATTCATTAAAAATGATTATATGAAAAAAATATTACTTTCCTAGAGATTAGTAATTTAGTTACAATATAGACTAGGGATATAATAAAATATCATTTATTTAGAAGTGTAATTTTATACTTTAATCAATTTCTCTTACAATGACGTATTTTCTACAAATTATGAATATTTGAGATGAATTGTTTTATTCTTGGAGCACTAGAATAAGATTATAACGGATCACATAGTCCTCCAATGAATAATAAGTTATTCCTCATTTATTAACATAATCCAAAATGGGTAGCATAAAGTAAGAAAATACTAAAAATAAATAGACCAAAATACATTAATCTATAAAAATAAACCAAAAAACATGAAGTGTTAATATTTATCCTTCCTTAAATAAATACCCCTATATCCTAAATAACACCAATAACCTCCGCATTGAATAATGTTTTACCCCCAATGGTTGTCTCATAAAATGTAACTTACACCTTCAAAATCATAATATAATTCTCCCCAAATAATCCTTTATATAATACAAAATGGTTATATATACCTCAATCCAATAAAATATATTTCGAAAAATATTTAATCACCCCAAAATAAAAAAGGGTTCAAACTATAATATATTTTCCCAAATATCCATAATCATGTTTAGCTTCCATCATATAAATCACTAAAAGTGGTATCAATTCTATCAAATGTAAGATTAGTCTTAGACATACCATACCAATAATAATTAGCATTAAACACACATAAAACACATATTAAGGATTATCAATCCCTTAATCATAATTTTTCTCCAATATCGCCTTATCACTAAATAAATTTTAATGCTATTTGGTAAAATTGAACAGAAATTTATAATCAAAAATAAAAAACTACTATCAAATTATCCTTAAATGTTTCATTATTATTACATCCAGAATATCATTGATATAATACTTATACAACATAATTATCAAGTCATAGAACACTTAACTCTTTACACATAAACAATTTCAATATCAGAGTTACTTTCATAGTTTAGGATTTAACAATTAGAATAGGGATTTGACTTAGATAGTATCACATTATCCAAAAATAATAAATTAAAGAAAAAAGGTTTCCATTAGAAATATTTTATTCCCTTCAATATTTTTCTTTATTTTTTTAACTACAAATAGTTACTTTATGCCCCATTTTATCACACATAATATCCTTTGAGTTCCTTTGTTCCATTTCCCTTGGTGCTACTTTCATCATTTTTGACATGATGGAAATTGAATATTTTTTCTTTATAAACTTTATCATATGTGTTTACATAAGAATTTATAATCATATTGTTTGGTGTTTATGGACATTCAAATATTCTAATGTTGTTAATTTTTATTTTTGATATATGGTTTCGCATAATTAGAATATTTCTTAACTTAGATGATATCATGTTAATAATTCAATTTGGGTAGTGATCACATTTCCCAAAACATTGTTTGTTGGATCAGGTCTTCTTATATAAAACCATTGGCAAGAATAAAAGAAAAAATATATATGACAAGTTTTTAAATATTAAAAAATAACCCCAAGGAAAATAAAATAAAAGTGATAACATAAAAATTACTTTTATTTTCTAACCATATGAATTTCAAGGAATTAGTTTATGTTATCCTTAGTCTATTTCCTTACATAGACTATGATGGGAATTTTTATTCCCTTAATATTGGTTCTTAATGAGTTTTTTATATTTACCAAATAATTTCTACAGGGAGTGTCAAACAAGGTGTGAATCAAGTCCCATTACAGTTTATGAGTTCCTGATCGAGTCCATCTCTATATAGGGTTTTCAAGATTGTCACTGCTAGGTACATCTTGGCCCGAGCAACATCCATTTGTAGCATCCATAAAAAGATGTATTTTATTGGAAAATAATTACTCTATTCTTTTACAAAACGTATTCATTTTTTCATATATATAGTGTTACCTTAAGTCTTTACTTATATTTTTTCAATACTAAACAAAAAAATAACTAACCTTTCCACTAATACCATCTATTTCCACTTGAGTATTTATAACACATTAATTAATGATTTATTACATAAAATTACACTTAATACAACCAAAAATATTTAAAATTAGTGTTTATTTGAGTAATTATGAACATTATATGACAACCTAAAACCCATTTTACACCATAATTGTTGAAAACCTCCTTAATATGCTTCTAAAATTCCATTACTTTTAAAACAGTTCAAGATATACGTGTGACATATATAAGATAGGGTTGATCTATAAATCCTAGTAAGGGATTAAAAAAACATAACATGGAGAAATTATTACATTTTATATAATAGTAATTTTCTAGGGACATAAAAGAAGTCATACTCATAAACACAATTAATGAGGAATGATATAGAATGGTAATAAAAAAGCAACAAGGGAATGTGGTAAGAACATTAAACATGAAAACATAAGAATAGGTCAAGGATAACATCAAAGAAATCATACCCAGGAGGAAATTACCCATATTTTATTAGGATGAATCTATAATCCCATACATGAAATTACATGCGACTAAAACATTACCAAATGAATTATAGTGCTATATAATTTTGGGTGCACCCATCTCTTTTATTACATGTACATGCATAAGTATTTCACAGAGATCATACAATATATATATATATTTAATAAATTTTAATCAAATGATCATGTATTGTGGGTTAGATATATGGATGTCCTTAGTCAATGAAGGATATGTATATCTAGTTGAATAAATGTGAGTCAAAATGGGGGTGGTTATTCAAGACACAATCAGTTGGGATGAAAATTATGAGTGAAATTTTGGCAGCAAAAGGACAATACATAGAGATTTATAATGGTAGTTAATTAGGTTATATAATAATTTATTTTTTAAAATTAATGTAATAAGGATGTGGGAATAAATAACCCAAAAAAATTAATTTTATATCAAAAGGAATAATATAGAGAAGATTCTTGAATAAAGTGGATAATTAGAGGATTCCTTATTAAATTTTGACATAGTTACGACTTAGGTAATTTTGGTAATTGGAGTGGGTAAATGATATCTAATTTTTATAAAATATATTTTATAGTAAATTGATATTTATAATGTCATGACAATATAACCAATTGTGTGTCAAAAGTATAAATACAAATAATGTTTTTTAAGAGCGAGAGGCCCCTTACTAAATTTTGGCATAATAATGACTTTGGTAAATTCTATAATGAGATGGGGAAAATGATATAAAATATTTAATTAAAAAATTATATTATATGGTTATCTATAAATTCATGATAACATAACATATTGAGGTTAAAAAGGATAATAACAATGAAGGTTCATGAATGTAAAAAAACATAGGGATGTTCCATGCAAAATTTCAGCATAGTAATAGCTCAGGTATAGGCAATAAAGAGAAGGGAAAAATGTTATATCATTAAAATAATATCAATAGGATAGTAAAAATACATATATAAGTTTACTAAAATAAATCCAACAGAGATTTAAATGGTTAAATTAAGTGAGTGTGACTGAATAGAAAATAAGATAGATAAGTCTCAT
Organism: Viscum album; assembly: GCA_963277665.1. Classification (NCBI taxonomy): domain Eukaryota; kingdom Viridiplantae; phylum Streptophyta; class Magnoliopsida; order Santalales; family Viscaceae; genus Viscum; species Viscum album. Next base: position 1,417,589,351 of record OY728129.1, on the reverse strand, counting down.
ACCTTGAGAGGGTGATTCTAATAGTTTGAGAGGAGCTTTGGGATAGCTTCAAGGAACATTGAGAGGAATATATATAGGGGTTGTTATATTAATTTCTATTTACATTTTGTTTTTTGAAGTGTAATGGGTTATTTTGTTGGTTTATACACGAAAGGAAGGTGAGAATTTATTTAGTATTTCCAAAACATGTTTTCTTGACTGTATACAATAAAATAATTGAAACTAAAAACCGTACCAAGGGTTTCTCCCAAGGAATATATGAAATAGAAGTTGTTTTTATTATTTTATGAGTCCATGAACCTAATATTTTATAATAATAACATTTTTTATATGGATGTAATTAATGTTTACAAATAATTGATTTTAAAACCTTAAAATATAATATAGGTTTTCTATGATTTAAAAAGGGTATATGAAACTAATAAAATAATCCCAAAACACATTATATTATTTTTGAGAAATATATTTGGTCATGGATAAAATTTATATAATTTATTACATTACTTTTGGTTCATTATGATGTTGTAATACACAATGTATATTAATATGATTTTTTATCTAAACATTCGATTGTCTTAGTAAAGTATGAAAAAATTACTGTTGGATAATTTCAACACATCAATTCAAAAAACAAAACTAAATTAATATAATAGATAAATTATTACAAGTTAAAAAATTGAAATTTCCATGGGTCACAGAAGTTTGGAGAATCGTAAACATGAATAGTGAGGCCTAATATGGCATGATAACATAAAGTAAACATGGGTATGTTTCAAAAACATTGAATATAAAATCATAAAAATAGGTCAAGGATAACTGTAGAAATATCATAAAATGGTAAAAAGTACAATAACTAGTTAGGTTCAATATATAATCCCATACATGAAATCTCATTAGACTAAAACATTACCCAATGTATTGGATAACTATATAATTTTGGGCACACCCATCACTTCCATATCATGTACATGCATAAGTATACCACATATATCACACATCATAAGGATGTATTTCATTAATTTCAACACCATTATAAACTATTTTTTGGGTTATATAAAATAAATTACTCAATAAATTAATGATATGTACATCCAGGTGAATACACTTTGGTGGAATAGGGGTGGATATTCACAACAAAACCGTTTGTCGTGAAACATCATAAGTAAAATTTGACGTCACAACAGTTGAACATAAAAATTCATAAAATGGTTTAATGAGGTTGAAATAGGTATATCATATTTTTTATGTCAAAATTAAAGTAATAGGGATGTGTAAAAACATATGCAAACATTAGAAAGTTGAAATCAAAAGGCTTAAATTTGGGACTATTCTTGAATAAAGGGTAGTGGGGGAGGATCACTTTCTAAATTTCGATATAGTAACGAATTATGTAAATGTAAGAAAGAGAGTAGATAAATTATATCTAATTGTTAGGACATAAATGTTATTATATAGGTACATTTATAATATTATGAAAAGAAAAACAATTGAGATTCAAATGGGATAAATACAAAAAGGTGATTGAATTGAAATGAAGGGGGAGAGGACCCTTACTAAATTTTGGCATTGTAACAGATTAGGTAAATGCTTTAATAAGGGTGGATAAATGATATAATGTAATTAGAAAATAAATTTTATTATATTTTTATATTTATAAATTCATTAAAAAATTTCCAACTAATATCCAAAAGGCTAATTACAAATAAAGGTGTTTGGATGGAAAAGAAGAGAGGGAAGTTCCTTTCTAAATTTCGGCAAAGTAATGGATTGGGTAAATGTTATAACGAGAGAGGATAAATGGTATCTCATTATAAGAACATAAATTGGATAGTAAAGAGACATTTTTATGGTAATGAATATATATCCAATTGAGATTGAAAAGTTAAATACAATGATGGTGCTCGAATTGAAAAGATGATAGAGAGGTTCATTACCTTGAGAGGGTGGTTCCAAAAGCATGAGAGGAGCTTCTTTAGGGTTTTGTGGAATATTAGGATGACTATAGATATGGGAGGGAGGATTATTTTCATTCAATAAGGGTTTTCTTTGAAGAGGAATGGTTTCTTGGGTGGGTTTATATTGAAAATGATGGGGATTTATTTATTTTTTATAAAACATAGTTTTGGACTCTATGTAATAAAATAAAAAAATCCACAGACCATAAAATGTTTTTACCATGTATTTTGTGAAATAGTAGTGGATTAAATTTATTTATAAGTCTATTATATGGTCATATTAAAATAATAATATTGGTGATGTTAAAGAGATTCATATTTAAAAATAAATGATTTTAAAGGCATAAAATATAATATAGGTTTTGTAGAATTCATTGTGGGTTTATAAAATTAATCAAATAACCTGAAAACTCTAAATTTTAAAGGTAAAAAATTTATTTGCACATTTTAAACCTTATATTATTTATTGGATCACTTATTGGTCATTATGATTTCATAATACGCATAATAAATTTATATTGTATTTAAATATTATTCAAAAATACCAATATCTCAGAAAATAATGAAAAAATCAATTTTGGATAATTTAGATGTTATTATTCCAAAAATAATATTAATTTTATAGAAATAATTTTCTAAATATTTTAATTTTAACTTTTGAAACAAGAATATACTTTTATTGAGAAATGCTGGGTTTTTCCAATAACGGTTTTCAAACCCTTAAAAAAATTACATTTGACACCATAAAAATTATATTATAATTTAAATTAAATAAATATAATTTTATTGTATTATTTTACTAAAGAATAATTTGTCTTTAAAATTCCGTAATTCATCAAAAATTAATTTCTTAATTGAAATTACTTATTACACTATTTGTGTATTATCGTATCGAAATATAATTTTCATTAAAACCATTACATAATATTTTTAAAAGTAACATAGAATATAATCATTATAGTATTTAAATTAAGATATAAATATTCATACTATTAGTGTTAATTTTTTCTCTGTCCTTATTAAAATATTTTTTACCCTTAATTAACCTATTTTTCTTTTACCATGGCTATAAATTTATACCGTGGTTCCTTTCAAGTTGTCTGAAATTTATATTGAAATTATTACTCAATATTAATTATGATGATTCTAAATATGGAATAAATTTTATCCATATAAATTCAATGTGAATAATAATTTAATTTAAAATGAAACCCACATGCATGAAGGAAAATAATTTTTTTAAATGCATTTTATAAGGGAAAGATGATATTAGATTAAATCTAAATCTTGTGATATTCATTATATGAATTTAAAATTATATATATATATAATATATAATTATAAATTAAATAATTCCCTATTAGTGGTTATTTAAAATAAATTAAAATAGATAAAAATTATGCTTTTAAAACCTTTTTTCATAAAAATGTGTTTTCAAGTCTAAAATAAACTTATTAAAACACACGATACAAAGATGATTCAAACAAAATTAATTAGGTTAAATATTACTCAAAAATTATTATGTTATGTTTTATTAAAATTGAAATAATAATTGATAATTTAAATTTAATAATTTAGAAAATGAATTATTTTTTTTAAAATGGATATTTTTTACTTTTAACAAAAAATCGAAATTTTCTAAAAATAAAAAAATTTCCCCCTAATTTAATTTTTATATGATGATATATGAAATGTATTAAATTTTACCAAATACATTATATAAATTTTATACAAAATAATTATAATACTTTTCACAAAAAAATCATTTTTGATTATAATGTTTTTTGAAGAAGAAAAAGACATTACCATAAATGTAGTGATTATTTACTAAGAATTTATAAATATTTTTTAATTATGAAATATATATATATAGTATTTAATACTATTCATACCCATATATTTCAAAGGTAGGTTATAATAATCATTTTTAATTATTCAAGGATTGTTTGGGTTCAGTGTTGGATATAGTGTACACAATTGAACACAATTGTCCCTTTTAAGAACTCAAGGTGTTAATGACTCATCACAACAAGTGATAAAAATTTTATTGAACAGAACGTTTCATATTGATTAGATTCCATAATTATTTCACTTTTTCTATGATCAATGTTTTAGGCCACACCCCCAAGTGTTCATTGTGGACTGCGAGCATCCACCTGTTAATGAGTGCTATGATAAATCTATCCAATCTAGCCATGGAGGAAATATGCATCATGTTTTACCCCATAAATGGCATCGTATCACCTCTATAACCTTCCAATATTAGTTCCAATCACCTCACTACTATTCCTTCAAGAAACGGTGAGGACTTCTAGGAAATTATTCCATGGACTCATTCAAGAAGTACTTGAACCAGTGATTAAAGGGGATATCCTACATCTCTAGTATGAACTCATTCACCCCTTTCACTATGAAAAATAGATAAATCTTTGTGATGAGCATATAATTATCATACATAGATGTTAAACCTAAAGATATAAATATTAAATATGTAAAAAACTTTCACATAATGATCATAATGGTATAGTTCCATTACAAATATGAAAATAAAAGAAACTATTTCCTAAAAGTTATATATCATCTACCACTAAAGAAATATTATATATATGTATTCAAAATATGAAAGGGTAAAAACATGGTTCAAAATGAAATGTAAAAGAAAATGATTAATTTGAACTTATGGGATTTGAAATTAGTGTAGCCAAAGAGCATCCCGTTTAACAAAAATCATACATTCTAGAGGAAAGGAACTGTTAGTTGAAAAAATAACCACTCCATATTATGTTTTACTATAAGAAAAGGTGGAAATAATGTCAATAAATTTATTCTTCTTAGCATGAAACCATCTTTGAAATATCACACATAATACCTATCATTATAACCTAGGGAAAATAAACAATAAAATGGGGGTACTCAAATGTTCACTAAAGGTAAACAAGGGATATAACAATATAACATGAGTATAAGGGTATGTGAAAATGAGAATAAATTGTGAGAACAATACACAACATATCATAGATCATAAATGTGAGTCCTAGAATAAATCCTATAAATTCATAATACATGAATCATAATGGAATTAAAGAACACTAGATAATAGATTACAACATTGGAATAAAACATTTATTTTTTTTCTAACACATAAGCCTAAAAAATTATTTAATTAGAATCCCGTGATCATTACCAGAACTAACATAGTTATATGGGTTCAATAATAAAAAAAGCATAGTAATCAAGTTTTACTCGCATGAAAATCACAGTGGACTGATTCCTTTATTGAACTAGTTTCACCTAGAAATTTTAGTCCTTTTTATCTCATGAGGTATTAATATTTAACCTTTTAAATGGAGGTACATATGGGTCCCTCCTATCAAGTAATAAAAATAATACATATATGTGCCAAAAGATCTTAAAACATTCATTATATTCATATCCCATTAAAAGAATTGGGATTCATAATTATTTCATTATAAAAAACCTATAGAAAAGAAAAATGTTTCATAATCACTTAATCATTTAATTACACCATTACCCATGGAAAATTAATTGGGTTTCCTAATCATTTTATTATGGTATTAACCACAAAAGAGAAATGAATTTCATAAAAACCTTTTTATTATACACATAAACCATCTAAATAAAGAATATGAATTGTACCATTGGATCTTTTTACCATTAAGTAAAAATTATCTTCAATGGACGACATATTATATGGAAAATGATTTTCAAATATCACTTGTAACATTTCATAGGGAAAATAACCGTTTCAATTAGAAAATATAATTTTAAAACTAATTTTTCAATAAAAGTTTTAAAAAATTCATACCATTTAAAATAAATTTTTAAACATATAATGTAATCATTAAATAACTAATCAGTCATGGTAGTGGGAAATATTGTTCATTGCGTACACATTAATAAAGAAAAGATTCCTTTCATAATATTGGTAAATGACAAAGAAGCCCTCTTTGGAAAATGACATGCAGATTCCTTTTATTTTTTTTTAAAATTTAAACATGGATAAAAATTATTTTATTGAATTTATTTTAGAATGGTAAAAAAAATTAATACATTTTTTTGATATCATGGATATTGAAGAAAAGGTGGTTTGGGACCAAAGAGAGAAATAAAGTAGTTTTTTTATTAAAAAAAATATTTTGAACTATTTAGTACATAAAGAGGGAGAGATAAAGGTCAAAAATTATTCTAATGAATTAAACATGTAAGTGCTAAATTAATGGGATTATTGATAGATATAATATAATAATTCATAAATGGAATTAGTACACTGTGATTTCCCACTGCCATGACTAATTATTTATTTAAAGATTACATTATATGTTTAAACATTTATTTTAAATGATATGAATTTTTTAAAATTTTAATGAAAAATCAGTTTTAAAATTATATTTTATAATTGAAACGGTTATTTTCCTCAAGAAATGTTACAAGTGATATTTCAAAATCATTTTCCATATAATATCATGTCCATTGATGATATTTTTTACTTAATGGTAAAAATATCCAAATATACCATTCATATTCTTTATTTATATGGTCTAACACATTTCATGGAAGGTATTGAGGGTATTTTTTTTATGTTTTGAGATAATATGAATTTATGAATAGAAAAATATTGTTTCAGAAAAGAATTCATTTATTTTTAAATGGTATTTATTTTTATTTATAATTAACTGGTCACTAGAGTATTTATTTTATATAAAATTTTAGACCATATATTTTAGTAATTTAGTTAATATATTTTATACCCTCCAGTCCAATGTCAAGGTGATATCTATCATATTATATATTATTGTTCATGGTTCCTTAAAACTCGACATTGTGTGTACCAAAATATATGAATAAAATTTTTATTATTTGAAAAAAATATTCCATAAAATATCAGGTTTTTACATTCTAAAACCTTAAAAAAATTATCCTCAAAATTTTAATCGGTGATCAGTGGGTTTGAAATTTGAAAATTTCATCATCAAAAACCATCATCATAAAAAGAGACAATAAAACGTCATATTGATAATAAGGAAAAGATATTATGGAGGTCAGTATAAATAACACATAAATTGGATTCTAAATAGGATAATAATATGGGAAGTGAAGATATGGACCCAAAAGGAAAGCGTAAATAATTATGGTGAGTGATATAGATTATTGATCATAAAAAAGTGAATTACCATAATAAATCTAACAACCAAAAAGCCATAAGTTTGTGATAATTGGAAAGACAATCAGTTAATCAGAAATGAAGGTAATATGGGATTTTTTTTATTTCACGATCCTATTTCATAAAGATTAATAAGTTTCATGAGAAGATATACTAAATTTATTTCATTCCATTTCATAAAAGTAATGTCTTCCTTTAGTTAGGATTTGATAAATATTCCACTTCTTCTATTAATCAAAGAGTAGATTTCTTCATGCCTGAATCACTAACTGAAAATAAGATCTGTAAAATAATTATATGTGATTATTTAAATATGTTGTTGTTTTCTTAAAAAGGATAGTACATGTTATCAAATTTTCATGAATCTTCACATTGTAAAATAACACATTAATCTCTAAAACCTCATCCAATGTTCAAATTAAACAATTCGATAGATGTATAACTATATAAACAATACCAAAATAAAAAAATTACAAAAAATATTAATAAAATTATGAAAATAAAATTAACAATAATCCTCTATATGTCATAATGTTTTTCTCAATTGTCACATTCCAAATATGTGATTTTGTTGTTCATATGTTAACATGAAACATGGTAATAATGATAATTACCATAAAACCATAATAAAAACATAAACTCTTCCTCAATCCTTGAAAAAAACCAAACAATATTGAGTATATTACATAAATCCAACAATTCTATAAACTCAATAAATGACTACATAAAACAAAATTTTCAAAAAATCCTTAATTAGTTCCAAGGTTATAAATACTATCCAATTTACTTTATTCATATCATAATTTTTGCCCAAAATCATTATCTCAATATTGAGGAATAATTAATGGTTATTATTCTTTAATCTTGTGTTTTCTATAAAATATCACCATGAAATTAAATCAATTTGGGAGATCATCATTATAAATCTTTATATTACTAAAAAAATCAATGAAAAACATCTACATAAATTTTATATATATATATTTCTTGATTTATATGATATAATTCATGAATTCCAATACATAAACACTTTAATCATTCCAATTTATCCTTAAAGCCTTAACTATGCTTCAATATCTTATTCATTAATACCAATTTTCTGAAAATATGAAATATAATTCATTATTTAGCATACAAAAACATAAATTTAAGGATTCTTATTACTTTTAAAATAAAAAATACTGTAAAAATAGATCATAGATTTTATATGGCATTTTCAATATCTTCATAATGAGTAGTATAATTGTTACTTTTTTCACCATGCTAGTTCTCTTCATAATATTTCCACTTAGGACATTTATTTTCATAATTTCCGTACTTACAGCATTTAAAACATTCATCCATTGATAATAACTTCAGGAGACAAATATAACCATCCATTTCATTGATTGACCTTTTTCATTTTTTCGTGGAAATTATTTACTCTATTCCCTTATTCTCTACGCATAAAACATATTCTCATTTCGTTTAGACATTACCTCAAGTGATTATTCTCAAATTTGTGACATAAATGAAAGAGAAACTTCAATCCTTTATGGTCTCCGCTACTTACACTATCAACGATACCTATACTTTTCTTCTTTGGTGAGTTTAAGAGTTTGTTAAGGTGAATAATTTTAATCATATGTCTGTAGGTTTTAGGTGCATCATAAGCGTGTGATGGGCCATGAACAATTTTTTTCATGATTTATGATCAATTATATATTTAGACAATGATAAACACTATTATCAATATAATTGAATTAAATAATAAAAAATGCATAAAAATCGAAACCAAACTGTCAGATCATCACATATTATTTATAATTAATTTATGAAATAAATAATTACCTTTTGAGAAATTATTTATTTATTCATGGATATGAAAATGGATCTACATCATAACTAAATCACATTATAGGAATAAATAATATATTACCTCTAGTGGTGATCCACATATGTTCCTAAAATCTTCGAACATTATTGTAGGAATCTTAGTTTTTTTCATAGAAGATATAATAGCTTGAATCATTCGTCTTTGATCACCCTAATAATCGATTAAAATGACTCAATATGATATCTCTTGACTCAATAGATAAATATGGTGGAATGTTGCTCTCTTTTCTTAGGAGAGTTCCTAGGGAAGGGAGCTCTCTATGGATTTTAGATGATTCTCCAAATTTTATTGTGATGAACAAAATAAATCACCACCTTTGAAAAATAATATAATTGGGTGTATATAAACCTATGGTTAGAAATTAATAATTTCAAAAGTACCCTTTATTATTTATTTAATCTAGATGGAACACCATGTATTTAGTATTAGAAATATTTTTTTGTTTAAATCTCTAAACTTGTAACATAAATTTGATAATAATTTAAAAAATGTTCAATATCTATTATTTCTCACCGTATCATTATAATCGGTCAACTATTTCTCTACACATCTTATTGGGCCTTGAATAATTAATTTAATTTAATAAATTAATATCATGACATTATTCTCCAATAAATAAATATTAAATATTCTCATCAAATTATATTCACATGAGTAACTAGTGATAGAATATTTAATATCGAGAAATATAAATAATTATTAAACCATGTTTGAGAATAATATTTATTCCACATGTTAAATAATAAATAACTAATATATTATTTAACTAAGATTCTAGATACACTTAGTGTGTGACCATCTAGGAAAATTTCTTAGTGGCATTAGGTGAAACAATATAATTTCCAATGTTAGTGTCTAGAAACACACCAAGGACCCAATATATTGTGAAGTTAATGATGCAATGACATAATAACTCATATGGATGCTCACTGTTTAACATAATACTTTTATCATGATAGATCCAATCTTGAATGTTACATGATAGTTATGTAAACCAATTTGCTTGATGTCTATTTCTTTAACTTTTATAAAATCAATATTGCCTATAGAACACCATGGCCCCAGATTTATTTAGGCTATATCATTTGCATCATTGGGCTTGAGATTTCAACTTCTGTTAAAGAATTTTAAGGTCAAATCCTGTACAACATTTTTCATTATTTAAATATTACATGTGACACACCCAACATATCCTACATCGCCGTGTGCATATGTCATCCTAATTTTCATCAATGCATAAAAGTACATGAATTATCATACTCATTAATAATAAAATTAATGCATCTTGATCAATACACACATCTTCATATAGAAAATCGAGTGACATATATAAGTATAGATTTCCTACTAGGGGTCTCACTCTCATAATATCCTACACTACATATTATCAAGGGTGTAAACCATGAGAATGTGCCTCAATGTCCTATGACTCTCCACCCATTATATCCTGAATAATTTTTGTCCCTAAAAATATTTCATCTAGATATAGATAAAATATATTAATATTTAAGAATACTACTGTGGATCTTCTGCATTCTTATCATAGTGAGGAACTTCTTTGACCTTTTAGTGAAACAACTAATCTTAGGACATTTTCACATAATGTGTAACATAGAAAATCAACCATGATGTGATAACAACTTTGTTAATATTAAAAATTATAAATATTAGATGTCATAATGTATATTGAAGTTAGGTCTAGGGAACTAAATATAAAAATATCATATTAAAATATTAAGAGTAATCATAATATATATTAATCTAATCATCATTCCATTTGGTTTCTCATCAACAAATTTTCTATCACATTTGACAATAACCTAGTTACTTTTGGTTCCCATCATTTTCTAAAACCAAAAAGCATAGTGTGAAAGATAATATTAATATTAGTAAACCAATTAATCATGAAAAATAATTATAGGATGTCTAAATCCAGAAACATTCTTTTCAATATTTGAAACCACAACATTAATATAGGTAATTCGTGGTCATAATATATTTAAATGGTTAATGATGGTCTGTAAGGAGTTTCTAAATTTCAAAAGCATATCCCTTGAGAGTGATAATCTTGGTATTTAGAAAGGCCTATTTTCATATGCTAGGTGAGGATCGATTCGAACTCATTATGACCTTTTTTAGTTATTTCACCTCGGTTAAACTATTCTAGATCCACATTCTGTTGTAGTGTCTAGACCATGACATGATTTCTTTGAAACCATCCACTCTATAATATTCCAATATTCCAATATGTTTTCCCATAATTAAAACTATCTATAGACATATCCTTAGATATATCCCTAGGGATATCACTAACATTTTCCTATCCTAGTTTATAATGGGTTACAAATCCTATCTTTTAATACTAATTATAATGGCATGAATCTTCTCAAACATAGATATTAAATCTTAACAGATTAATATTCATTACATTAAACAAACACACACATGAGGATCATAAAGTTATATTGCATTCACAAACAAGGAAACATCAAAAAATAGTTCATAATAGTTCTATATCATATCCAAATTATTTTGTCAAAACTTTTAGCTATCTTTGACATGTTACACATAATAGTTATCATCATAACCTATTAAAAAGAAATTTATGAAATGGTGATCTCATATGTTCAATAAGGGTAATCAATGGATATATCGATATAACATTATCATATGGGTATGAGAACATGGGAATGACATTTTAAAACCACACCCAACATATTCTATATTATAAATTCAATTCATTGAAAAAATGATAATACTTCATAAGACATGAATCAAAATGAAACTGAATAACACAATCCATGATAGAATAATGTTATCATAAGATATAGGCTTTTTTCATACACATAATCACAAAAATAATTTCCTTAGTAGTTATGGCTCATTTAAAAAACGATCAAAGTGGTATGGGTTCACTCCCCAAACCATCAAAGTAGTCAAGATTCACTCAAAAGACTAACATAGTGGAAAAATTCCATTACAATACTAGGTTCTCTACACATTAAAATCTAGTTTGTTTAATGATATATGAATATTTAACCTATGAATTTTAGGGATATATAGGACCCACCAATTAGATAAATAGAATCACTAATATGTGTTCCACATGATCATAAAACAATAATTATATTAGATCCCATTTAAAGAAAGGTGTTATATAATGATTTCATCATAAAATATCCTATGGAAAATAAATATGTTTTATAATAATTTCATTACTTCATCAAATAATAACCAATATAAAAATAAATGAGTTTCATAAACATTTTAAATTACTTTAAAATTTGTAAGGGAAATATGTTTCATAAACATATTTTTATCATAAAAAAACCGTCTAGAGAATGAAAAATAATGGTATACTTGGATCATATCCCTCTAATACAAAAGTAGCATCAAAATATTTCATCCTAGATGAAAAATGATTTTTAATGATCACATGTAACATTCTTTGAGGACAATAGCATTTTCAATATGAAAAAAAATTAAAGCTATATATTCCTAAAAATATTTCAAAATCCATTTTTAACATAATTTTTTAAAAGTGGATTCAAATAATTGATCAATTATAGAATTATAAAATATTGTTCATGTCGTACATGTTATGATAACAATACTCCTTTCTCATTTCTAGAAAATGACAAATGGGAATTATCTAGAAAACAAAAAAATGATTTATTTTATTTTATTTTATATAGTAAAAAATTCAAACATGGTAAAAATTTATTTAATAAATCCATTTACTTATTTTAAAATATTTTTTGAAAACAGTTTTAGAAAACATGGATGTGGAATAAAAAATTGTTTTCGATTGAGGAGAGAAATAAAATCAATTTTTCTTAAAAACATTTTCCAACTATTTAGTATATATAGAGAGGAAAATGATGGTAAAACATGAATTAAAATTAAATAACTATATGAGAATAAAATAATTGTGTTTATATATAAGTGGATCATATGATTTCATCATTAGAAGCATAAACATAAATAATTTTTATAATCAATGAGATTGTATAATAAAAACCCTTACTACATAGGTAACATTGAGTTGTAAGACCCATGAAATCATAATATTAAATGAAACATATAATATAATGATAATAAATATATTCAATATATGAAATGTCAAAGTGGTTGTATATACACTTCATAAAATAATATTGGTTCATAAAATAATGTATGTCCCAAAGAAGAACAACTAAGGCAAAAATCCATTACCACTTTGGAATCATAAGATTTGTAAACCCCGTGAAATATTGATATAATAATGGATATTTAAATAACAATAAAATTTAGGATAAAAATAATAATAAATTCAATGTAAGTATATATAACGCATAAAATAAAATGGTGGTGAATATGGCATGTTTCACACAGAAGTAAAAAGTGGGAAGTAAATCCCTTAATTGAAGTCTTGAAATACTTTTAACATGTTTTAACATCCTGTATAATAAATTTATGTTCTTAATAAATATAATACATAAAAAATGAAATATATCGTAACATATATTATTTAATTATGACCTGTTATTACCCATTTGTAACACCCAAAATTTTATAAGGCATATTCTTTTTAATTTCATTAATGTTTTGTGTTGTATGATACCCCATGTTTATATTGTGTTGTACATAACACTAACATTCCTATAATTACATGCAAGAGTGACCTTGATTGATAGCTTGCTTTGTACAAAATATAGATTTTCACTAAACAACAATGTATTATTAAAATATTATTATCTAACGGGATATAAACTAGCTGTTATGAATAGTATTTTCCACATTTTGAATTTTATATAATATTAGCCTTTATATTACGTATTTTATATAAAATTATATAAGAACAAATTCAATTTTTAGGATAAAAGAAGTATTTTTCAAAAAATGTTGTTTTCCCCTTTTTGTTGGCGTACCCATTTTAAATCTAGTTTTGACACTTTTATAAGTTCAATTATAAAAAATAAACTTCTTATTTAGAATAGGGATATAATATTTTACTTTGGATTAATTTTTGATATTTTTTTGAAAACATTCATATTTTCATGAATAGTAATAATACGATATATTTTAATTGAAATCAAATTTTTTCATTGAAATAATTTATATGGTGAAATTATATTATTGAATTGTTTTAAAGTAAAAATAGAATATATTTTAATAATTTAATACAATTTAAGTCATTGTCCTTAACTTTACATTGAATTCATATGCTAAAACATTTCAATCCTCTCCAATGTTTTAACTTTTAAACAAAAACCATTTTTTCATTCCGAAAATGGGATATATTTTAAATTAATTATTGATTCTTATATGTTTTGAATTTTGAAAAATGGACTCAATATTTAGAATCTGTTGGTCCATATTATATTAATATGTAACTTTTTTTGATATTATGAATAGTAACTATGGAAATTTTTATTTAATGTGGTTAAAGATAAATCTGGTAAATTAGGGTAACAAATAATATTATACGGACAATAAAATTTTCCAAAAACCTAAAAAATACTATTTTCTGACTGAAATTATAAATATAACATCTTAGGTTATAACCTAATTTAATTAATGTCCACTTGATAATGAAAATGACATAGATATTAATAAAACCAATGAATGTGACAAAATGTCAAACTCACATTTCTTATAAGTATAATAATTTTAATATTGAGGTAACCAGGTGATATATTTGAAAATAAATAGAAAATGGAAAGGTAAAATAATTACCTACATCATTGATATTTATTTTTAATTTTTATAAAATAAATAATTATCTCAAATATATAATCACTGATGATGTAAACATTAATTAATTGATGATAAATCAATGAAACAAATTTTATTAAAATAAAAATAACCAAAAAAATGTCCAGACACATGAACAAATCATATTGGATGGTTATATTATGTTCATAATCATCCAAAGGTCATGCTAGTGACCATTTGGATCATTATAGAATAGACAATGATCTTTATATTACTGTATTTAACGTAATTTTAAAGTTATCACATTAATTCTTTAATAAATATACCATTTTTAATGTTTTATTTTATTGATGATAAATTATAATAAACATATTATAATGAAAATAAGAAAATATCCTTCATCTTAGTATTTAATTTTAAAATTTTACTCAACAAATAAGTATATTAAATAATTACCCAAAATCATTGTAGTAATTATTTTAATAATGGTGATACAAAATAGATTTTATTAAAAATATTAAAATAAATATAATATGGGATAATTAATTTGTCCAATTTATTTTATAAATGTCCTTGACCCATTACAGATATAATAATATATATTTTTCTAGGATAAGAACTTATCTTGATATTTCTAGAAATCCATGAATTTAATAGTGAAAAATTGAAACAATTGATATTTTGTTAAAATAATGTTTTATACAATTATATTAAAATCATAAAACCATTTTAAAAATATATAATAATTATGATATAGTATAAAATAATATAAATCATTCATTTATAGTATAATTGAAATCCAATAAGTAAATATTTCACCATTTTAATATTGAAACATTTGTTATCTTAATTAAAATTAAATAGAATAACTAATTGTTAATTAAAATTATAATGTTTAAATTGATATAAAAACATGTCTAAAATATATTTGTTGATTACATTTCAATCTTATAAAATATTATCTGTAAAAATATCTCTTTTCTGAGGTATTTTTATTATTTTCAAAATTATTAAAAATTAATATTTTGAGGTTTCCAAAAGTGCCTCTCAACCCAATTATAAATGGTCACTTCCTCCCTCAACATTACAGTTCATTTCGAGCCATAAATCTAGATTTTACCCTATCTATTTCTCTTAAAAACCTTTCTAGAAACAAAAGAGTTGTTCTGGTATTTTTTAATGACCAACTCTAGTAATCTACGAGGATATTTAGAGGATGCATGTTGAAAAAGAGGTAATATCATTTACCAATCCTTTCAAACTTCTTTATTCTTCTACTACCACCTCATGAGATGTTTCATTATAATGTAATTACTCTAGTAATACTTATATACTGAGGGATTTTTTTATTATAAAACAATAATAGTCCACCATCTACCCATCCTATAAAAAATGAAATCACCACACGTGCATACGTATGACATACCATCTCCACGTCGTGTTGTAATCTATTTTTCACCACCACCTTACTTGGATGGGTATAAAAATGGATGTAATAATAGTATATGAATATTAAAGAATGATATTTATTCTTAAATATAGTACACCATTCAAATAAATACCATTCAATTATTATGGGAATGATATCATTACTCGAGCCTACGTACGACCCACCATCCCCACGATGCGATGTGATTATTTCTATATGATAACCACTAAATACTAATTAAAAAAATTTATAGAGTGAATAATTATGGTATTTATTATTCTAATATCATTTTATAATTATATAAATGTGTCCTAAGAAAGATAACTAGAACTTATTCGATAATAAATTCATAAGATCATAAAGTAGTTAAAACCTGAATAACGAGTTACAGTGAATTGTTACAAACAAACGAAGAAGAATATGACCATATATGATAAAACTGATTATATAATAAGTTTATAACATTATCTAAATCATTATTTAGTAGGTTCATACACATAGGGAGTGTATCAGACCTAAGTTAAGGGATAATTTTCCAATCTCATTTTTTATCCGTGATTGTTTATACGTAATTATTTACAGGGGTCTATTTATCATCGATGTCCACATTTTATAAAAATATTATCTTATAATGTTTATAATTATTATATGTATATTAAAATCATTTTTATCCATTTTGAATTTTACTACATGGGTTTGAGGGAATATTGCTTTCGTTTACTATATGAGGTACTTTTTGACTTTTTCCGAAAAAGTCTGAGAAGAATGTTTTTTAACAAATAATAAATGAAAGGATTTTAATGGTTTTGTGACACCATATTTCCATGAATATTATTTTACAATATTTCAAGATTATTTTTAACTAGAATCATTTTTTATGAAATATCACGACATTTTTAAAAAAGAAAAAGTTGTTGAAGAAGAAATGATATTTTCCTAAATAATTAAGTTCATGTGTTTTATTAAAATTATTTTCCACCTATAATGATGTTATATAAATAGGGTTATGTTTCTCTCCATATTATTAATATGATTTTATTGTGTTATTGATGGAATGTTATTTTATATGAATTATGTTATGATGGAATGATGATTAAGAAGACCATTTTATTTCTTGTGTTACTCTATGATGACTGATTTATGTTTTTGTGGAACATGTAAGCATTATTTCATAATAGGATGGGTGAGACCTATATATCCCTATAATTAACTGGGAAAATATATATATCTCATGAGATACAAATGACTAGAATGATAAGTAAATACGGTTTAGTAATTCATGACTAGAATAACATGTAAATATGGTTCGGTAATACAGGGTTGAAATGACAAGTAAATCTGTTAAAGTAATTCATGGATAGAGCTGAAGGTAAATTAGATTCAATAATGGACTTTTTCCAATACGATGGTCTTGGTAGAAATTCCTTGGATACTATTGAAATAATATTATGTGCTTATTTATTTTACACAATCCAATTTTTATGCAAATTTTATTTTATGGTTACTATTCCTTTATGATAAATGCCTTAGGAACTACCAATATTTATTTCATGATTCATGATATTGATATTTAAAGTTTATATTCATGTTTTTACATTTTTATGATTATTGTTTGTTTTATGTTCTCAATTTTTACCCATATTGAGCATTTGAGCTCGTCCTTTTTATTTTTTTCACTAGGACATAAAGAATGGTTTCAGGTAGGGAAAAAATGGGAAGATATTTATGGGAGATGTTGAAGATGTTTCAACAAGTTAAAAATTATGTTTCAAGATTCCAAAGAAACTAAACTAATATAGCCTTTGGGTGTATGTTTGTTTCATGTATTAAGTATTCCACAAAAGTAGTGTAATGTCTGTGAATGTCAAGCTTGTGTCATTTCAGTTGGTATTAGTGGGAAGGTTTAGTTAACCTTGGGAAACTAGGATGCAAAAACATTAGTGAGATCCCTAGAGATATTTCTAAGGATATTTATAAGGATGTACTAAGGATAAGTCAAGTATAGGTTAAAATCGTAAAGTTTTTCTGATAATCAAGAATAACCTAGGATTAAAACTAAGATATCATAGATTGAAATATTATAATTAATTTTAATTACTTATGTCTTTTTAATATCTGATATGTATTTCTTACTCCTTGCTTTCTAGTCTTGGTAAATAACAAAAACTACATAGAACATTGTTTCAGATGTGGAAATTATGGGAATAATGAGGATCGATTTACTAAGTGGAATTATCATGCACAAAATCATGATGATGGTACGAGTATTGGTCATACTGTTGAACATAATGAGATTGTAAACGATACATGAAAGGTATGTGATTTTCTAAAAGTAGTTTTTATATAAAACCCAAGATTCATGGGACTAGAAAACCCCAATACCTGATTCATATTTTCAGAAATATGTAGATGAGGGATCCTTTGTAATGGTTTAAGAATAGAGTTGGATGATTGAGGTATATATGTTTCAAATTTCAAAGATTATGTTATATTAATCCCAAAATATATAACTATTTTTAGTATAAGTATTTAATTAAAGATTGTAAAGGATATGTGGAATAATTATATAGACACAAAAAGATGATTTAAGGGTAAGGTGATATATTTCTTGAGGACATTATTAAGGGGAAGATAACTCTTAATATATCCCTTATTTTCAGTTAATGATGTTTGGATAAAGGTATGTTGGATTTAAATAAGTAAAATAGATTATATTGGTTAGTTGGTAATTAATTATGGAGTTTTTGGAAAGTGGGTCACGCTATCATGGATGGAGTGTACAACCATTTGGGACTTAAGGAATATATCCTATATATTTTGGAATTAGGAAACATGAATGTTTGATGTAAATATATATGTCCCTTTAGGTCATTTCTATGATTAATGATATTTAATGATGATTTCATTAATATGTTTTGAATGTGACCAAAAAGATATATATTATGAATTATGGGGGATAAATGATGGTATTATCATGCTTGTTATATGACATTTCTTGTAATTAATTTTTTTTTGTAATGTCAGTTTGGAGTGAAGTAGTTTGGATAAGCCTAAATGTGGGAATGGATTAAGTTGGATATTGGATGTTATTATTTAAGGATAATAATTTTTTATATTATTTTTGGAATGTTATAACAATATATTTTTAAAAAAAGTACATCTTGCAGGATGTATGATAACATTCCATAGTATTTATGTACTCGGTGGTTAAAACATTGATGCTAGTGTTTAGCTTATTCATCTTATTCCCATGATTGGTGTTTCTAGTCACAATAGTTTCAATAGTTGTAATCAAATTTGTCTGAATTTATTGTACCACCATCTTGGAAACCGAAGCATCATCATCTTGAGGTACACTAGTTGAAAAATGATTAGAACAAGAAGCTTCATCTTTCTTTATGAAATCAACCATAGATCAGATAGCTTTCAAAATTCCATTCAAATCAGTGTTTTCTCTCATTGATTCATCAATCTCATATCAGATTTGAGATTGTATAGAGATTATCATGGAGGAACATATATCTTGCATGAATTTTTCAAAATTCGCCTTAGTGAAATAGTAACTCGAAGAAGTCTCATCCACTAGTTCCCTTGTAGTAAGTGAAAAAACATCATCATTTGAATCTTCATAATCTAATACAAGGGCCACTTACCTAGGATTTCTCACCCATTTACCAATAATATCTGAATCTAGAGGAGTAAGTGTATCAAGCCTTACTCTTCCATTTTAATGCACTTCACTAACTTGTGATACTATTTCTTGATGCGCCCCATCAGTGTCATATTTGATGCTAGATTGGCCACCTCACTTAATGCATCATTTCTTAGTTGATTATCTTTATCTAGATTTATTTTTCAATTATAAACAATGTGAGAAACTAGTTCATCTAGAGGAACATTTTCATCTTGAGCAACACCCTCACTAGATACACTAGTATTAGCTTCAATAATGTCTATACACACAACATCTGAATTCCCATCAGGATGATAAGATTTACAACCACATCCAGTTTCACTAAATTCTTCATTATCACTATCTTCATCCTTTACATTTTCAATTTCATCATCAAATTTACCATCATCTTTTTACCTACTTAATTCTGAACCACATTCGCCACTACCAACTTCTTCTTCTTTATCTTCTTCTTGACTAGATTCACTGATATATTATACACTTCCTTAAAATTTTGTTTCTTCACATCCAATGAATTGGAGAATAGTTTCATGAGAAGGTATGTATAAATGATGACTTAGATGTCTAATAGAAACTCTTTGTGTTGGTCGAATAGTGTCTCAGTCACTTCTATCATCAACTGGTGATCCCACATCTCTGATAGGATTAGCAAGCTCAACCTCTTCATCTGAAAAATAGATTACTTGTTCATCTAGACCCAGACCAGGATCCACTAGATCCCTTGGTCTAACTGAATGATTTATAGGATTGAACTTGTCATATAGTCTATCTTCATCACCAACCCATTCTTCCTCCATGGGTTTCATTTAATATTCATTCCCTTACATATATCAAAGAATACACATATTCAACTACATTCAATAACAATAACATCATCAAATTCACTTAAATATATTTTATACTTTAGCATTGTAGAAATAATTTTAGAATATAAAAGAGAATTTCACTTAAAATCGGGTTTTATCATCTCATTTATGTGCACTGTTAGATAACTGCATAGATTCTATTTAATTCCTTTATGTAGAGAATACACCAAGTATACATCCTAATACATTAGAGATGAAAAGTTCCCTTTCCTTATGAAAATATAGTTCTGAATAAACATAAATAAAATTTTACACTCACAATTCAATTCTGATGTAATGGGTCTCCTATGTTCCTCAATCCAGTTAGAATTTTCAGATCTGTCTCATAGAAAAGGAATTCACTTACCTAATTAGAAGTTATTTGATAGTAATAAAAAATTATTTTTTGTGGAACATTAAAACATTCATCCTAATTTCTTTAAGAGAAAGATATTCTCTTCCCTTCTACAATTTAATCCATTCACAAAACATCACTTCTATCCAATTTTTTTTTTCATATTCATGTAAAATTCATGTACCAATTTCTAGTAGAAATCCATTTCATTGTTTGTGAACAAATCAAATCATCTTTGATCTTGCAGTTCCTTTAACAAAAACTAATTTCTCTCTAAGATTCATTCCACCAAAAAAAATCTTCGAGGTTACCACAAAATTTACTAGAATAGGATTTAAAAGAGCTGATGATTTAATTGATTCACCATTCTATTTCTTAGAATCATGAGAATCAACATCTTCAAGAGCTCGCTTCACACATACTATTCCAATCAGTTCAGTCTGGAGGTCTGAATGTGAAAGGTTGGGAGTAAAGAAAGAGGTTGGATGGTGAGAGAGTGGTTAGGAGTAAAGGATTATTGTGGATGGATTGATTTTTTTTATCATTTTTTGCTTTTAAAATTACACAATTTCTAAAACATGAACCAGGTCCAAAAAACGTAATGAAACAATGTATTTTTGATAAAAAAACATAAAACATATAGAAATAGTGAGTCATCGGTGTTGGAATGACATAATTTTTCTTACACTAATGGTGTCAGTATGACAAGGCATAAATGTCGATGTGAAAATAGTGTCAGCAAGATAATGGTGTCGGACTGACAAAAGTGTCGGCATGAAAACTATGTCCGCATGATAATGGTGTTCGCATGAAAATAGTGTCAGCAAAACAATAGTGTCATTGTGAGAAAAGTGTCAGTGGGACAGGGGTGTTAGTGTGAAAACTTCACTTAAATAGACCAAAGGAAAGAAATCACTAGATCTTACTAAATAATCATTCCTAACTCATCTCTGATGTAATTAATTCTTTCAGAGTTCAATGGATTTTTCAATATGCCAGTAAGATGATATTCAGTTCCAATAAATTATAAAGTGATATCAAACTTTTGATAATGATATCTCTAAAAGTGATTTCTTGCATCAATATGTTATGTTCTGAATTGATAAAATGGTTTGGTAGAAATTTTAATAGCACTTGTTCTGTAACAATTTATAGGTGTATGTCTAAATTGATATCCATATCCTAAAAGAGTGAGTTTCATCCCCAAAATTTGTGCACAACAACTACAAGTAGCTATGTATTTAGCTTCAGTAGTAGACAATGTAACAGAATTGTGTCTCTTACTACATGAAGAAACCCAATACTTTCTCAAAAAGTGAAATTTCACAGAGGTTCCTTTTCTATTTAGCTTGCATCCACCAATAACATAATCAGAATAACTCACTATATCAAATGATTATCCTTTTGGGTAAAACAAACCTAAATTGATAGTATGTTTGAGGTATTTGAAAATTATTTTAAAAAAATTTAAGTGAGATTATTTTGGATTATATTGAAAATGGTCATTCATACACACAGTAAACATTATATCTAGCTTAATAACGGTAAAGTATTTAAAAATTCATATCATTCATCTATAAGTCATTTGATCAACATATTTACCATCTTCATCAAGATACAACTTACAAGTAGTACTCATTGGAGATTCACTACATTTAATTCTATCAAATCCAAATATTTTTAAAAGATATTTTGTGTATTTACTTTGATTTAAAATAATATATTTTTCATTTTGAAAAATATGAAATCTATGAAAGATCATTAGTTCACCCATTAAAAATATTTCAAATTAACTTTTCATAATTTTTGACAACTAAATACCTAAATAATATCTTGAATATCCAAATATAATATAATCAACATATATTTTAACAACTAAAACATCTTTGTAAATTCATATTATAAAAAGATTAGGATCATTAATTCCATTTGTAAAATCATTGGAAATAAGAAAACTACTTAATCTATCATACAAAGCTCTTGGATCTTGTTTTAAACCATATAAAGATCTTTTTAATTTGAAAACATTATTTTGAAAATTAGGGTTTTTATAACTAGGGGTTGTTAAAAAAACATCTTCAAATATATACCCATTTAGGAACTAAGTTCTAACATCCAATTGATAAATTTGGAAATTTATATGGGAAGTATAACCAAGAAGGATTCTGATAGCCACATGTCTAGAAACAGGTGGAAAGGTTTCTTCATATTCAATGTATTATTCTTAACTATAACCTTGTTCAACCAATATATCTTTGTTTCTAACAATATTTCTAGATTCATCTACTTTATTCATAAACAGGCACCTAGTGCCGTTGGTTAAGGTGCCTTTGGGTCTAGCCACATGTTTCAAAAATTTATTTTATTTAAATTGATTATGTTCTTCTTGCATATCCATCTCCCAAAATTCATATTTAATATCATAAATTATGTTTTTAGGTTCAAGCTGTGACAAGATGGCTTTAGGATCAACCTAATTTATATGAGAAGCTCTAGTTTGTGCCCCTTTATCTATGTCTCCAATAACAGCATCAAAAGGTTGGTTATTAAGAGTTCTAGTTGGACTAGAAAAGGAGTGGCTAGTAACATTAGGTTTATTTATAGGTGCGGGTTTATCATGTTTGGATTTTGAATAATTTATAGAACTGTTAGATTTAAAAAAAATTATTTACAAAAGGATTAGTTTATTTTTCATTGATGTCTAGGTTTGACATATCATCTTGAAGGTATTCTAGAGAGTTCTTAGGTTCATGTGGATATGTATCATAAAATTTTATATGCACTAATTCTTCCACACATATGGTTCTTTAAAATAAATACAATATATAATAAACTTGTGTTTGAGTATCCAAGGAATATTCCATCATCACTCTTGCATGAAAATTTACCAAGATTGTCATGTTTATTATAGGTATAGACTTTTAAACCAAAAACATTAAAGTAACTAACAATGGGTTTTCTATTCTTCCACATCTCATAATTAGTATTCTTGAGGATAGGTCTAATGAATACTCCATTAACTATGTAGCAAGCTATATTCCCAGCCTCAACCCAAAAGTAAATAGGTAGGTAATATTCATTCCGTATTCTGCGAGCTATCTCTTATAATGTTATATTTCTTGTTTCCACAAATCCATTTTGTTGAGGTTTCCTAGGAGAAGATAAGTTATGACTATATCCATTGTGTGAGCCAAAAGATTCAAAATCTAGATTTCCAAACACCCGACCATGATAACTTCTTAAGGATTTTATTCTAATACCACTTAGATTTTTCAAAATTTTATCATACATGGTGAAGTAATTACATGATTCACTTTGGTGAGATAATAAATAAGTCCAAGTATACCTAGAATAGTCATCTACCTGAACATTGACATAATTCTTCCATTTTAAACTATAAACACAAGATGGTCTAAACAATTCCATGCAAACCAACTATAAAGCTTGTCACATTGAAAATTCATTATTATATTTGAATGATATCTTGTGTTGTTTACCCTTTTGATAAAGATTACAAACTTCACAATTTTAAATAGAAGTTTGGGTAGATCCTTGAATAGACCACTTATGGTATGATTTCTAATAGAGTATATAAAACAATATCTTAATTTCCTATTCCAAAGCCAAGACTCTTTTTTAAAGGGACTTAAACAAGAAACATTTTGAGAAGCTAATGAATCTTTTTTAATAGAATATACATTTTCTTTTCTATAAACAGAAAATAATAAATCATTTTTAGAGTAATAACATTATAAGAATCATTTTAAAATTTAACATGAAATCCATTATCACATAATTGATAAATAATAAGAAAATTATATTTCCATACATCAACAAAAAGTTTTTTAGAAATTAAAACTAAGTTAGAGTTACGGATCTGGCCTAGACTATTATATTTCCTATTGAATTATCACCAATGGTGACATATCCACCATCAATCTAGATTAGGTTCTTTAAGATTTAATAATCTCCTATCGTAGGTCTTGAACATCCACTTTACAAGCACCACTTACTCTTGAAGGAGCTCTTTATATAGATTTCCTACATAAAAAAATATAGATTTTGATACCCATACCTATTTCGGTTTAGTGACATTAGTAATAAATGATTTAGGTTCCCACATTTTACTTCTGGGTATCTTATAATAATTATATAAATCATTTGTAAAATATAATATATTTGATCCAGAAAAACTAGAGGTAGTAAGTTATTTTCTAGAACTAGAACTAGAATCAGAATACTGATTTTTAGGTAGAAGAATAGATATTTCAGATTTAGTCACAAAATGTGTCTTAGATTTGTTTCTCAGTCCATGCTGATATCCAATACCAGAAGTATACTTAGGATCTATCCATTTACCATGAATTTGAGTAAGAGTATCTTTCCCATTGGTAATGTTTTCTAGATCTTTCCTAAATTTATCACTATTCGTGTTTAATTCGTTGTTTTATTTGAGAATCTGAGCATTATTTTCCTTTTAAATGGTAAGATATGATTAATAGTTAAAGTAAGAGTATGTTGTTTATTTAAATATTTATATTTTTTTGTTTTAGAATGTTATTGTATTCAAATAGTTCATAACATGTCATATATTCAGAATCTCTTTAATTTCCAGAATAATAAGAATTTTGTGAAGGATAATATAAGTTAACACATATTTTTTCATCATAAAACACATATTTCTCATGTAATCTCTTTCATCATTAGATGATGTTGATTCACTAGAGAACTCCTCAAAGGCACTCTATGTGGCCATCACAACTTTCTTAAAATTCATTTCTTTTTTTCATACTTCTTTTTGTATTTTAATTTTGGATAGTCAAATTTGACATGTCCTCTCATATTTCTTTCATATATGCCAATATCCTCTGATTTTTCATTTCTTTTAAAGTCATTTTTCCAGTTTCCATTGTTATCATATCTTTCTTTATAATTGGGAATCCTAAAAAACTTTTTCTTCCAGTATAATTTCTTGAATCTTATGGCTAGCTGAGCCATCTATTCACCACTATCTGATGTTGATTCATCATTATAAAAGCTTTCAACAGAGCCTATAGATTTCTCTTTTTACTTATTCATAGTGTTAGTAGTCTTGAAGGCTACAAATTTTCTCTTAGGTTCATCCCCTTATTTGTTGTTGACTTCAAAATCTTCCTCATACATAATCAGTTTTACAATGAGTTCTTTGATCGTTAATTTGATGATGTCATGTGATTATCTAAATGAGATAGATGTTCCTCTCCATCTATCAGACAATAATATGAGAATTATCATCATTTGTTCTTTTGCAGTAACATCTCCTCCCAGAGAGATCATAGTATTAAAAATTTCATTAAACCTGAGATACATGTCCAAAATAGGCTCATTAGGATTTGTCATTAAATTGTCATATTTAATAATATATTTATTAAGTTTCATTTCCTTAACAGTATATGTTCCTTCATGTGAATAATACAAAGTATCTGAAATTTCATGGGTTGTTTTGCACGTATAAATTCTATTAAATTCTTCATCTCCTAAATAATAGTATAAGGAATTCATGGCTTTGAAATTATTTTTATAAGTAGTATTATTTGGGTCATCTCAAGTTATTCAAGTTGTAGAATGAATCCTATACCCGTCTACAATTAAAGACCAAATTTCAAAACCCATACTTTCTAAGTTCATTTTATTTTTAATTTTCTATTGTGTGTCATTTGTTCCATTAAAGAATGGAGGTATGTTTTTTGTAGTACCTTCTAATAGATTATCCATAATAAAAATTTTAGAACATGATTTGAATGTGAAAAAAATTTGTCATTAACAAAAAATTGATGATCTTTGAAATACATCTAAAATCATTTTTCATAAGTAAAGATCATTGAAAACTGAAAATTCCAAAACCTGTAATACTAAATGTTGGTTGGAGTAGAGTACTCAAGAGATGGGTGAATTGAGTATCTATAATTTTCTTTAAAAACAATGTTGTTTGAAGTTCCCCCAATATTTAAAATTCAATTTCCTAGTTAGGACATAATGAATTTATAAGAGCTTGAATGTTCTATTAATTTCTCAAAAGAATGATTAGTTCTTAGTTGTATCAATTTTATAATTAATACAACTATTGAAACTAACCATCCTACATTAAAAATTTTTATTCATGAAGGGGGGGGGGGGCTTGAAGGGTCACCCACACAAACAACCCGTATCATGGAGGTCAGAAATAATAGAGCCCAAGGGCATCACCCCATATAAGGTTTACCCCCTCCAGTTTGATACTAGACACATTAGTAAGGCACATCACCCACATACCTGGAACCACAATAGATGCCATATTGTATGACACTTTGTTCCCCTCTCACCACATGTGCAAAATAATTACTTTTTCATTAAGGAGTGATTTACACATTTTAATTTTATAGATGATAGACCAGGGTATGGATACTCTACCGAGAAGAGTGTCGTGGGTAATCATAGAGTCTATTTCCATGTAGGTAATGGAGATTCCCCTGAGGCTTCATAAATATAGGCCTGTAAGAAACACTATAGATTCCCCCCATATTGAAAAATACAATACCATAGTGAGATGAGAAAACCATCACTAAACTCCCTTTGGAGTCCCGAACAACGCCTCCTCCCCTCATGTTACCCATGATGGAAGATCTGTCCGTATTAAGCTTGTGCCCATCGCTTGGGGGATCCAATGAATCCACCTTCCCTAGTCCTCCCCACCATTCTGGGTGGCCCTCTACAGAGGATCCTGTAGCATACGCATGGATGACAACTCTCTCACGATACCCCCGGTGCCAATCAAGTCGATCAGTATGGACCAGCTACTGGCCACCACAGATTGACTAGTGGCGCTTCTCCCCTCAAATCTGGCCCGGTTCCTGGCTTTCCATAAGCACCAGCCGACCGCGTTGAGGATAGCGGTTCACAACTTGGACTCCTCCACTGACACACTATCCTCATGGAACTTGTGCTCAATAAACAACTCCACATCACCCCATTTTTCATGGTATCCTGATTGTACACCAAAAAACCTCCAAACATATCGAGCCCATTCTCCTTCAAAAAATATGGGATTGATGGTTTCTTCACTTTTGTTCCCACAACATCAGCAACAAGACACAAGACTAATTCTTATCCATTTAATATGATCATCATATGGGATATCTTTATTACATATCCTCTAGGTAAGGAAGTTGAGTTTCGCCGGAATCTTGTTGCACCAGGCCATACTATTTCACCAGTCACTTTTCCCCTAAATGACGTTCATCCTAAGGAAATCTTTGGTGGTGAACCTCCTTGAAATGGAAGGTGTATAGATGCATCTACCCTGCTTGGAGTTCATAATCACAGATTTGAAGGTTTCTTGTTGAGAGGTGTCTAGGAGTGACCTGTAGAATTAGGAAAATACATTCATAACATTACACATTATTACAGAGTGGATACCATAAAAACAGTTTCTATTTTTTTTTCAAAATATAAATCATTAAAACATAAAACAAGACTCCTTGAAAATTATTCAACAATTAACATGGGTTTCTTCCTTGCCTTACACATCAATTAACCTGTGAAAATAATTTAAAAACTTGGGATGATAAAAAAATCTCTGTAAGGGATGAAATAGAAGGAAAGACCACATTAGTCCATGAATACTCATAAAGTATGAAAACATTTTAAAAAGACATTCTTATCAACCATATATACTTACATCATGTAACATGATATTTAAACAAGATCCACACAAACATGAGAACAAAAATATAATCATAAAGGTATCTTGGGGGCATTACTTACATAATCTTGTAATAATCTTGTCTACCTTATAATCTTTAACCCTCACGGCTACCTTACTTTGTGTAACCATCGTAGTTACACATGGTGTAACCATACAGACAGACTCCAACATAAAAATATCCAATGCATTGGAAGTAGATATAGGTCCCAAACATCATCATAAATAATTCCCAAGATCCAAAAAATAATCATAAAACATGAATAATTCCATAAAAACATTGCTTTGGAATTTCGTAAAACCTAATTTTAAAAAGAGGATTTTTAAAGAAAACCCCTTATAAATATAAAACAATTGAAGAGAGACTTAATAGAGTATATTTAGTATGTAAATATTCTATAAATAAAAACAATAAAACATAATATAAACATAACCCACCACAAAAACAATTTAACTAGCACATAAATAATGAAGTAGAAGGTTATCCCAAAGAATGGAAATCAGGTTAAGAATTGCTTTACATCGGGTTTGTCTTACTTCCAACTTGTATAAGCCTCATGTATAATGGTTAAAATAGTGTTATTAGTATTTTAAAGAAATATTTTCGTGTTTATAACATATTATATGATCATTTAATAACATCATTTCACCCCTTTAATTTTTAGTATTTTTCTCCTTGCACCGTTTTTGGGTGAGTTCTTTACATGATTTCTATGATTGGTACATAGTGGACGTTCTTGTCGTTTGGAAGTGAAACTCCAGAATTGAAATGGAGTAGTATTTAAATATATAAAATAACATAAATTATACCATTTATAATTTTGAATTCTTACCTGAGGATGATTCATAAGTTAAAACATTAATGTTTGTTCGTTTAGATAATTTTAGTGGTTCTTCGATAATAACGACCTCATTTCATTTTATAAATTAAAACCATGATTTCAAAATAATTCCAGAACCATGTATGAGATATGATACGTATATTATGTCTTGGTTCAAACATAATAATTGTTTCATAACTATAATTTAAATAGATAATGAAAATTGAAATCACATCATCCACCATGTCGGTAGTTCGACACATCACGGATAATGTATTTATTCTTTGAATAAGTGGGATAGGAAAAAAATAATGATGATGAGTTTTCCATGAACATGAGAAGATCCAGAATATAAATTATTTCTGAAGATTTCATGGATCTTGGGTAAGAATAGATGATGAAAGAATAATAAAATAATGAAACTAAAAATAAAATAATAATTGAGAAATACCTTATAATAATTGGGCAGCCTAACAGCTACACAACATTGATTTAGAAAATATTAAAATGAGAGGGGACAAGGGTCACCCATCCCGAAAATAGTCATAATATAGAGTATATTAGGAATAAGAATGAAATAAGAACATGGTACAAAATCTTGAAAGTTATACCACATAAAAGACAACGTGAATGGAAAAAGAAAGAAATTGAGAATTTTCTTACCTTGTAGAGTAACCATTAGAACATGAAGGTCGGGTCCTTGGGGGCTTGGGGAAACCATGAGAGGACTAATAGGAAGGTAAGGAGGCCATAGATGGATTGAGGAGGAATTGAGAATGAAGTTGATGAAGGAATGGGTTGGTATTTATAGGAAAAGTATGGGAATATTTTAATAATTTCCAAGGGACACATCATGGGTGGTATTTGCTAAACCTTGGGATTGACCATGATATTTGTCAATGGTATAAGCCACTTGGGACAAATCACATCTTATTTAACTATAAACTAGTCGACTAGATTTATGAAATCATTATTATATCCTTAATGATGTCATTTACACACTGAAACTAAAAACAATATTTTTTAATATTCACAAAAAAATCAACTGTTTGAGAAATATTCCAAAAAAACACCCTAACCATTTATTGACATGTAGATTTCAAAAATGTAGTCCCTTTTTTGAAAATAAGTTTTTAAATATATTTAATTTAATTTTTAAATAAAATTATACTTAATTCAAAAATTAATTATTTAAATACTTTAACTGCTTTTATATCACATTGAAAAATTAATCAAGATGTCATTATCTTAAAGCCTTAAAAAAATAAAATAATAATAAAATTTACAGTTCATCAGGGTCATATTACTATTCATATTAATATTCATATTACTATTCCTAAGGGTATGTTACAATTCACAAAAAACATGTTGGTTCTAATAGACTCCAAATAACATAAAGAACACAATTGTAGATGGTAGTTTCTTGAAACACAAAACATAGAAGTTGAAAAATTATGTTTAAAGGCTGGTTATATATATCTACTTAAAACAAATTTCCATGCATTTCTATTTATTTTTAGGAAAACATGGGGTGTTACAATATGGCACTGAGAATGAGATTCATGAACATGTTTTAGATTCATAAGGGATACCTGGACTAAGTGATGAACACCCAATTAGAATACATGGATGGAAAACCAAACATCCCACCATACCATTTTGATCAAGTCATAGACACCATCAACCACAATGTGTAATACCTCCATCCATAGGAGAGAATGAATGTAGGGAAACAATGATCACATCTAGTCTAAGGGTCATAATCTCAATATATCAACATTCCCAGGTGTAATAATTAGGCAATAGGATTGTGAAATCAATGTTAATCTATTATCCTTTGAAAATAGGTTGACGATGAATTGGATGCATCACCAATTCTACGAATCACCAATATGAATACCCTATCATTATAATGTGAGAAGTATAGTTACATTAGTTGTGTGGAGACTTAGAATATGTAGTTTCACATTAACACCATTTTGGAATGAAAATATGTATGGGAAATCCCCCCATTTACAATACAAAACAATATGGTATCCTTTCCATAAAATGAACTGGAAAAAATCCCCCTATACTAGAATGGTTGGAGAAATTCCATTTATGGTAGCCCGTACTAAAACAAGGGAGTCACCATGGTAGGTCCCGAACACTAAGATGAACCAAAATCATAGGGACTCTAAACCAACCACTTGGGGAATGTTGATAAATTCCCTACTCTTGTTTCCCTAGGTGCCATCACCAAGGATAGGTTACCAGTCCTATTCCATGAGATTCCACTCTGATATGTTCCACAATTTATGGTCACCCACACCTCATTACCCAATTGTAATTACTATCCATGTATATGGGGTACCCCTTCCCCATTCCAGGTGAGAAATGTATTCATGGATCCAAGGATCCCATTCCATGTCCATTTAGAGAGGTTGGAATCCATGGATCTAAGTCACCATCATCCCACACATTCTTCTTGATATTCATCTACAACATATGATACCCTCACCCTATTCCTATACTGATATGGGATTCTAGGGATCTGAAGAAAAATCACATAATGAATCTATAGAGATATTCATCCACAACTCCTATGGTCTCTCAAATCATCCATTCAAATAGGTAGGAATCCATGACACTTGGGTTCCCTTTCCATACCTATCCATGAATATAGGGTTCTATAGATTCCAGTCCGCTCAATCAATCTCCTTCCTAAATAGGATTTTATTTCTCCAATTTTCCCATGATTCATTTCCTCAATAATGATTGTGGTCGACCTCTATAGGTGTGATGATGGCCTTCATTCTTGGTAGATGGATCTGGAGGACCATTCATAAATGGCATAGCAACAGTTCCCAAAATAGTAGAAATCCCATAGGGGGTATACCACATGGGGAATCATCTCCCACGATAAGGGTTGGTTGTCATTGCTATTCTATGAAGTATTACTCTTATAGTTTTCATCTAGTCAATATAGCCATTATCCATGATCCAAGATACCCTCCATCAACTACAATTATGACACATGCCACCAACAAAACGTCCCATACTATCTATAAAACTGTGAAGGGATATGTGTTCATCTAACTAGTCCCAAGACCCAAACAATCCAACATGATTTTTAGGTAGACTCTATATACCACTTGAACCATCAGTAACCTCCATGGATGTCCTACCCAAGATGAAAATAAACCACAAAGGTCATCCCCATAACCCCAATAACCATTATCATGGAAAAAATCCATGTGACATAGAAAAAATCACACTTGGATAATATCTAGGCATACATTGGGGAGATTATAGTTGGTACCCATTTGTAGGAACACCACAATCCTCAAGGATCCTAAAAATTCCAGATTTAGTATAACTGAATATTCCTATACTACCAGAACTCCTATGGGGAGACACCCATACTAGTAGAGGGGTATCATTATATAGGTTCTGATAAAAGAATTATGATGAAGCTTTAGTCAAATCTGTATAATATCCCCCCACCTAGGGAACCATATTTAGAAAAATTCCCTATAACACTCTAGTTTGAGGATAAAACAATTTAACATAGAATCTATGTTAAATGATTTAAACCTTCATTACATTATCATAATCACATGACAAAAAACTGAACAATATCATCCAAGCCACATGGTGTAAAAATACATTAGGACATCCTAGTATAAGGATGTAAAACTGTTTGATAAAATCCTCCAAATGTGAAATAGAACTATATTGGATCATCCCAATTTCATGTTCTTAAATTGTTCTATATCCTTGATATGATGTCCATTAAAATAAAATAAACACCTTTCATCCCTATTACATGATGTAAAATTATACAACAACATTCATTTTTTTGGTATGATGTTAAATTGAATAGTGTCATTTATCATATCCACATGACCTTAAAAGGAACTGCATCGGGTTTGAGCTATATTTTCATAAGCTAATGATTCTTTGGAGTTAATTTAGTCCTATCAATGAAACTTAATGATATTAATATCCTCCTGTATCTCCTAGGGTCATCATTTACACCAGATCTAACCCATGAGTTCCCACATCCCTCTCCCTAAACAATTTACCACTAGGGTATATTTAATGTGTAGTGATTCATCTTGGGATTTATAAAGATCCTCTTAAGCTATTATCCTTCCATCATCCAAAAAACTATGGATCTTTATAGTTGGATTGATGTGATCCTTTTTTCTAAATGATATCCATTAGGGTTACGACACATGTCTAAATGTCCTTACCTCTCTTCTAGGGCACATTCCCCAGAGGAACAATTCACAACTCCAAATATAGTACCCTATAGAGATATAATATGGTCAAATATTCCCACGTCCCATCCAAGAAACATGTACAATAGGACATATTTTTGGTAGAATAGTTATGGATCCCTTATTTTGAACATAGTTAATGATAATCCTCATCCCACCTTCCACCAAAATCCACTGATACAGACTCATGATGTCATAATTTACCTCTAATAGCTTTCCATTTTTACCAGTGGAAGTCAAAAAACCTAACTATTATTCCATTATGAGTTCAACAAATCAATAGGGCATATCAATACCATTGAAAGAACCTAAATTGATTATGATCCCCAAGGGTCCCTAAGTTGATCGAAGCAAAATTCTAATCTTTTCCCATCCAACCATTCCCGACACTCTTGTGTATGTAAAAACTATTCTATTTTTAGTTGTATATCACACCAAGAATGGTTCCAATGTTATTGCAGGATTTATTTTATAATTTCTTTAATGATATTGAGATTAATTGGACATAAATTAAGATATTTTTTAGGTATTACCTTAGAATATAGTCTACCTCTCTATTATTGTACTCACTATACCCCAATTTGAGGTGGTAATTTTTTGATTCTAACAAATGGATTTAGAAAAGAAAAAAATATATAATATAATATTATCTATTTTATTTGGTTTCAAAGGATTCCGTTTCGATAGTAGTGGATCCCATATGGGATTACATATCAAAAGTTATTGCCCTCATAAGTTAAACTTCTGAAAATAGCTATTATTGTTGATTTTAGAGAATTTTTTGGAATTGCGTGCAACACTCCTATAGTTCATGAAACTACTTAAAATTTACAAAACCATGATGTTTATGAAAAAGGAAATGTTAAATGCATAAAAATTATGCATATAATATAGAATCTAGAAAAATTATGTTTTCACACAACTCCATGGTGGTGAGAAATACCTAATGTTTCATAACATATAAAAAATGCCTATTACTATAGAATCAAACCCAAAATTTAGGAGGATCTATGGTATTTTAGTTTTGAAGTTCTCATCCCATGAAACATGGGGTTGTGCTAAATGAAAATACAAAAAATACAAAATTTTGATGAAATTGTCCCTTTATGTCCTTCAATGAATTTTCTTTTACTTATGATGCTTTCATTCAACATTATCACTGGGGAAAAATTTCATACAATTTTTAATATTTTGTGAAAAATAATTTTCCATAATCTCTATGTTACATATAAAAAAGTAATAAAAAATTGTGCTGGTATGGAATGACTCATCCAGTCCCATGTGCATATGAAACCAATGTAACATGACCTAATGGAAATTTTACTAATATAGAAACTATTGTATGATATCGGGAAATGTTTCACAAAACTTCATAAAGTTACCCAAAATATCATACAATTACATGAAATAGTTTTTTTATAGATTTGTGCCTGATGATCCATACCATGAGGGATCTTCCCCCGCACCTCCTTGAGATCATTATAAAATTGTATTCTTAGGACTTCATCCTAGTCCCTCCACTTTCATCACTAACCCCTATAAAAAATCAATAGTCAAACCACAAGCTTTTCTTCTTGGGATGGCAACATTTTTGTTATTGAAATATAGGAACCCCACCTATATCGTCAATATCAATATGAGTTTAGGTACTCATCATGGAACCCAAAACACCTTGAATCATGTTTTTCCTAAATTTCCCTTCATCAAACCTCAATTCAAGAAACTTCTCTTGGATTGCTAAAAATTCCATAAGTTGAACAACTACTCTAGGTATATCTAACATGCTATCACCATACCCATTTTCTAGGTAAACCCATAATGGGAAAATTCAGTGTAAGTACTAGAATTATCAGTAATAGGATAATTTAGTCTACTTGTCCAAATTTTAAAAAATTATATTATATTATACCCTATGTGATGAGCATAGGATACCTTGTGGGCAAGAACACAATTACTTATGTGTCATGAATAAGATGGATCATGTGATGAAGATGTGATGCCCCTTATTCTCCACTATATGACTCAAAAATACATAGTAATTAGGTTATAAATGCATGAAATGGAATGGAACATCATATGGTGATAACTAAAAGTCCTTGAAATTTACCATAATGGTCACTGACACAGAAATATAAAAGGTTTGA
The DNA here is from genome assembly GCA_963277665.1 of Viscum album. Taxonomy (NCBI): domain Eukaryota; kingdom Viridiplantae; phylum Streptophyta; class Magnoliopsida; order Santalales; family Viscaceae; genus Viscum; species Viscum album. The sequence goes on along the minus strand of OY728129.1, from coordinate 1,417,553,368 downwards.
TGAGTCCAGTTAAAATGAACCAATCAAATTGGGTTCTTAATTCTTCTCTATAGATATTCATGAATCCCATTTCATGAGATCAATCTCAATTCTATAACACATTATGCCAATTCAGATGGTGATGTACTACATGTTTCCTTCCCATGTGCCTCCTCGACATGTGTAAGACCCAATAAAATTACACAATCCATCAGTATGTCAAGATTACCTTATGACCAAACATGTGTAATAATGGATGGGTAGCCCTTGTGAACAAACCCCACATGTATCCTTACATCTCCCAAGTGTCCCTCGTGGGATTCCTCATGACATGTAAGCTCAAATAATATCCCCCAACCCATCAGGGGGTCACGATACCCTGTTTGACTAACATAAGGAATAAAGATTGTGAATTCTTAGTGTGTAAGACCCACATGTATCCCTAATACTCCCAAGCATCCCCCATGAGAATCCACCTCAAGTGTAATCCACAATCATATTCCCTAACCCATCAGGGGGTTGAGATTCCCTTATGGTATGACATGAGGAATAAGTAACGGTATTCTCATCGCATAATCCCCACACAACACTTCTAGCTGCATAACAATAAATTTTTAAAGATAACTTCCTAGAAACATGAAGTAAAACATTTTATTACCATATGAGATGAATATATGATTGACTGAGTTACAGTCCCAAGATAGACCATATGACGAACATTTGTTACCATTCATAAGATGTGTCTTTTGAAGAGAATGATATTTCATCTGCCATATCGAGTAACACATTCTTGTATGTCCCTTTAATACCATTTATACTCTTTAGTATCACCCAGATTAAATACACTCATATTCCCCATATATAATAATGATTCTCCGTAGTTTCACACGGGAATCCCCCCATATAATCCCCACTCATACATTCATGAATCCTATGTCGAACCCTTGAATAACTATCAGGTAAGACATACAAATACTATCATTTATCTTTAATAGTACCTATCAAGCACACACATGTATACCACTCACATAACTGTGCTAATACTTTGAATCCCACAGCCATCACACTGATGTAAGTCCCATAAAATGAAACACTACTCGTTACCAACACCCGAGAAACAAACTTGTGTAAGACCTATTCATAAAAACCCTTATACGTTATTGAACCCAATAAACACACTCACATAAGACACATTCATACAATTGATTAACTATAACAGCACCTAGTAAGCACACTCATATAATCCCCATACACAAATTAATTTCTTCTTAGCATCAGATTGGAAATTTTATGCATAATCCCTGAATACATCAGACATGCAAGAATTTAAACATCATAGCACCAACATTTAAGCTAAGGAATTTAAAAAACATAGTACAAGCTTCCAAGTAAAATGATGTCAAACTAAAAAACAACATCATAAAAATATGCTAAACTATATCTTTCCTTATTTGAAGAGAATGGGATGCATTGTTATGGGAACATGATACGTCCTGTGATTTTAATGAGACACCTTATTAAATGAGCATGATATGACCACCCCACACCATGAGAAAATTCCTTGAATAATCCCTATATAATCCCATATTATCATTACTTTCAAAATTCATGCATCCCTATTGCAAGGCGTCAAATTTCATGTTATGGTCACATTATAAGAACATATTCTCATTAAATACTACACAGATTTTGTTCCATGTTTTTATATGGTATATAGGATACCTCTAGGACATTTAATCCTTATATACCAATAAAAATGTCACCAATACATGGGTGGGGGGTTAGTGGTAGATTCAATATCTCTAACATAATAATCTAACCCCATATAACCTTCAATCCATTGATGACAGAAAATGAAAATCTGGATCATCATTCCAGTATACAGAAAAACTATTATAAATGAAATTCCCCATTTATAGGGAGTCACTATAAGATTATTACATGTGAATGGAAAAGTATGTGACTAACATTTATGGGAACAATCCCCCACCAGAAATTAAATGATGTTTTCCTTACTCTGCTCTAAAATTATTCTTAGATTAGAACATAACAAGGTAATTGGAAGTGTACCTACAATGGACCATAAATATAAGATAACCTTAATGAAACTGTAAACCTTTGACTTCTCTTAAAGCATAAAAAACCTATAGCTAGGTTCTGAGCATATGGTTCCTTAGGTGATTTGTCTAATAAGTATATGTGATAAGCATAGAATCACGTGTTCATAAATTTAGGTGTTGAAACTATGATTCTAATTAATTTGATGGTCATTAGATTTTTTAGGTGATTATACTAAGAATCCTATATTATGGGAATATGATATCTTCTTTACCTTCCATGATGATGAGCACAAAATTAAAAATCACGTGAATAGATTGATATGCCTTTGGATATGATCCTTACATGCCTTTATGAGGAAAAAATGATATCTTATTCCACCGCATTGGTAATAATCATAAGATGATACCTCATGTTACAAGAATGAGATGATTTTTTGATGAGTAATGGAAGTATATGTGACAAGAATATGATCTATTCTTCCCACGCCCAATTGAAAAGAATGAGATTCTACCTCATGTGATGAATATTGAATTCCTTATGTTAAGAGATTAATTATCACATGGGACAAGAATGTTCTCTCTTTTTCACCCACATAGGTGATGATCCTCATATGATACCACATTTTATAATCATGATATACCTTATGTTATGATCAAAAGAAGAATATACAGAGATTATATGATCTATTCTCCCGTTACACATCTGATAAGCCTGAAATTTATGGTCATGAGATATGATATGTTATAAGCATATGAAAAATATGTGATGAGAACATGATCTCTCTACCCACTCCAAAGGTTAGGAGCCTATGTTCTTACATGTTTTGATGAGAACATGTTACTCTAGGTGATTATTCAATGAATCTTATGGGATGAGAATTAGTTCCATGGTGTGGGGATTATTGGATGCCTCACATAATAAATATTGTATACCTTTTGTGATGATAATAGGATGACTAAGGGGAAGATACACGAATACCTTATATCTTAAGCATTATTTTCCTTATTTGAATCAAAATAAACCTTGAGGATTTCACCCAAGATTACTTATGTCATTATCATAATGTTCCATCATACACTAAAATGAAGAAGTCCTTCATAGATTCCAAACACGGAAAATGTCATCATCAGATCTAACCATAGGTAGCTACCTTTTCATGAAATCAATCAGTGTAATTAACTAGATTATACTAGAAGATGACACTAGGAACTAAATTCATGAGCATGACTTAGATATTTAAGTGAGTCCCATATAGGGGGATTAACCACAAGTAGGATTCCTAGAAAGTAAGTTGCAATATCCTATCATCTCATTCTGATCAAGGAGCTAGCATCATCGACCATTGTAGTGAAGGCTACCCACTAAAAAAAATTGGGAGTATTGGCATATGAAGATCACAATAATTCTAAAGAAATTAATCATAGTGTGGAATCATTACCTAGTATATGTAATGAAAAATAGTATTCCTGGAATAAATGTGCGTAATCTCCCATATTTCAATGTTTTATAATCTAAATGTTTGTTTCTAAAGGTGGTATTGTTGGTGGTGGGAATCATTGGTGACTCTCACCTTTACTATAAGTGTAGTAGGGGTTCCCTAGAGGGTAATGTAATAGTAATGTTATATAAAAACGTTTTCTGAGGGTTGGGATAGAGACTATATTTAGGCATTAGAGATGATTCCAATTTTTAGTTGGTAAATACTGTTTATCAAACATAGTTTGTGACATGGTAATAGATATCAACATGGACATAGCATTTTAAAGACTTCTAGTATCCAATGTAAGTATATTAATTTAATGAATAAACTATGTTAGGTGATTTTTCTTATGGGTTAGAGGCCAAGGAGAGGTACATACATCATTCTTGTTTACACTTGTGTTTGAATTGGGATGATTTTGTGTGTATGTCAAATAAACCTAAAAAATGAATCTTTATACATTAAAAGATATCTGGGTTAGGGTGTTGTCCTCTCTTACATATATACCTACTAGTTGTCATATGTATGTGACTCATGTATGTGAGGTTCAACATGTTGATTCGGTTGATGTTTGTAGTGTTGACTTGATAGAGGAGGATAAGGCTTGGAGGAAGACACTATGTGAATTTTAGTTTTAGGTAATGGCATAGTACTAGGGGATAATATCTAATTTGAAGACCGAGAACTGACTAGAATATTTTGTGATAAACTTCTATATGAATAACTATCATAATGAGTATTGGGTTTTTTTTCACATAAATCATATATAAGGAGTAGTGCGGTAGTGGAGGATATTGTTTCTTAGAGAATAGAATGTGTAAGATGTTTTTAGAATGATTTAAAGTGGTAGTTCCAAGTAGATTTCATATCTTCCACATTGATGATGGTGAAGAGGAAAGAGATTCACTCTCTCTAGTTGGGGAGACTAAGTGATTGGGAGCTCATAATCACATTTAAGGACCTTTTTATCTCCTCTCATAATCTCTTTATCTACAAAGATGATAGTGAACAACATTTTTATGAATAATTGTTCCAAGTTATTTGAAATACATTCTACCTATTTCTAAAACCTATGTAATTGGAGTCATAGAAGAATGGTATGATTATTGAAAGGATCCATACATATTCATGATTGTCTTGATGGAGAATTAATCAGAGCTCCACATATAGTAGTCTGTTTGTTTGATATTTCTAGATGTATGGTCTAAAACGGTTCCAATTATATGGGAGTAGGTTTCAATTGATTTTTCTTATTTTTTAGAGACATTAGTTCTCATACATATACCTATTGTTCTGGTTATGTTTTGTTTATTGGGGGGGGGGTCTGGATTGTTGGTGATATCACTGCCCCACTGTTCTTATGGATATTCATGGTATGTGATTCCAGATTACATTTTAACCCCATAGTAGTATTTACCCCCAATAGAGAGATCAACATCTTAGACTCAATACCTTTATTCCATTGAGAGGAGAAAATGATTGTAGAGGAAAAAATCATAATAACACCTGCTTGCAACATCCTTGAGCTGAGTGTGTCCATAGAGGTGGTCTTCGGTAGTGCAGTTCAGGAACTAGACCTGGGAAAAATTATTCAATGCAGATTCTGAAGGACCCCGGGACACCCTGAGAGGGGAGGGGTGAATCAGGGTGACCACTTTTTCTTCTACTTTGTTGGATCTTGTTCCCACGTTGGTAGGAACTTGTTGAACCTGTATGATGATTACGATCAAAATGAAAACATTCACATCCACAGAGAAGACACAGTCATTTTTACTTGGTTCACCACTAAGGGCTACGTCCAAGGAGCATACGCCGACAGGTTGCCGGTCGTACCTAAATCCACTATGCTTCACTAGCTGCGGATACAAATGTTCGGGTATAGAAACTCTGTCCCAGGCTCACTGCCTTTACAATTGTTCAGGGATAGCTCACTGCGTCCCTCGGGTCACTCCCGTTGACTCCCCCTGGCTCACTGCCGTTGGTGAAGTCTCACTCAGTTTATAGACGTGTAGGTCTCTTCAATAAATTTGCATTGAAGTCTTTGCCTCTGCTCAGCACGAGACTCTGCTTGCATCGAAGTCCGGAAGAGATGCACTAGAACGCACAGAACCACTGAACTGGATAACCAAAATGTGCAGACAAACCTTATTGAGAAATATGCGAGACATCAACCATTTGCGCGCAAAATCATCCTATTGCGCGCAACATTTTCTTTTGGTGCGGAAAAATATTTCGCGCAAAAATCCCCTTTTTCGCGCAACTCCAAATATTTCGCGCAAGCTCCTTTACGCGATCCTTTTCGCGCATCAGACCTCGGATCTTCTCTAAGTCTTCCAACTCACCGAATGAAGGGGGTCACCTCATATTTATAGGCGACTGAGACCACTGCGCGCAAAATCCCCTTCGGCGCGGAAAATCTCTCATCTGGCGCGTAATCTTTCCCCCAGCTTATGTATTTCGCGCACAACCCTTATTTTCCGCGCAGCCCATGCCTTTGCCATCTTTCCCCAAACTGATTCTGAAACAACATTTGCGCGAAAAAACTATTTCGCGCATCCCGCTGTTTTTCGCGCCCAACTTAAGTATTTCGCGCACATCCCTGATTTTCCGCGCAGCCCATGCCTTTGCCATTTTTCGCCTCTCTGAATTCGAAACACTGTTTGCGCGAAAAAACTATTTCGCGCATCCCGCTGTTTTCCGCGCCTAACTTAAGTTTTTCGCGCAAGCCTCTTATATTTCGCGCACCACTTCCGTTTTCTGCGAAGCTCCTTTTGCAGACAATCCATGTCTTCATTTTCCGATTTTGAGGCCCAAAAATTTGGCAAACACTGGGAAACAGCGCCACCTTCAAAACTGTTGTCTGCTTGAACTGTATGATCACTTTGCTGGAACACATTCGGAACTTCCACTGAGGATTGACAACAAACACAAACCATACACCAAATCATGCTTTGAAAAACCTGGTTCCAACAATCTCCCCCTTTGGGTTTGTTGGCAATCAGAATAAATTCAATAGATCTCCAACCATGAGCAAATCCAAAACGCAAGAATCAACTCAGCCAACACTCTAAGTCTACGTGAGCAATGCTCGGTGTAGAAAACAAGAGAGGAAGCTTGAATTGGGTCTTAGTGTTTTGAAATTCTCCATGACGCCCGATGTTATCCTTATTAAACTTCTCATCACAATCTTACACTTCCATCACAGATGAATTTCTTGCCGTGAATTTCTTGCCGTGAATTTCTTGCCTTGAATTCTCTTGCCGTGAATTTCTTGCCGTGAATTTCTTGCCTTGAATTCTCTTGCCGTGAATTTCTCGCCTTGAATTCTCTTGCCTTGAATTTATTCCTTTCTCCCCCATTGACAATAAAACCAAAGACCGAAAAGTTTGTTCAACGGTCAGCTCAAGCCATACTCCCCCTGGATAGTATCTCCCCCATAAACCTGCATCACAGCCATAAACAGATAAAAACAGTCAAAACACACGGGGAGAGGGGACTTCCGGAGCCTCCTTATGCAGTAGGAGGTGGTCGAACACCGAGGTTCAACCGATGCTTCTCGAACACAGCCGCGGACAATGGCTTGGTTAGGATATCAGCCACTTGCTCATTTGTTCCAACATGATCCATTTTAATCACGCCTTGTTCAACCTTTTCTTTGATAAAATGATACCGTATTTCAATATGTTTTGTACGAGAATGCTGAACCGGATTTTTCGTAAGATCAATTGCACTTTTGTTATCACAATAAATCACCATTGGTTGCTGCACCTTATCACCAATATCTGTTAGCTGCTGCTTCATCCAAAGAAGTTGAGTGCATGCTTTTGTGGCGGATATATATTCAGCTTCAGCAGTACTAAGAGAAGTACTTTCTTGTTTCTTGCTCAACCAGCCAACACATTTCTGCCCAATATAGAAAGCTCCACCACTTGTGGACTTTCTATCTACAACATCACCAGCCCAGTCAGCATCAGAAAATGCTGATAATTCACTGTCTCTGCCTGCAGCAAAAAATAACCCGAAGTTATGTGTACCTTGAATGTACCTCATGATTCTTTTTACTGCTGCTATATGTTCCTCCTTTGGATTACTCTGAAACCGGGCCGCAAGGCATGTTGCAAAGACAATATCTGGCCTTGTCGCTGTCAGGTACAGTAGGCTGCCAATGATCCTCCTGTACATGGTGGGATCAACAGAGTTCCCATCCTCATGCTTTCCAAGTTTAGTTCCAACTGCAATCGGAGTTGACATTGGTTTGGAGTCTTGCATATTGAACTTCTTCAGCAGCTCTCTTGCATATTTTTCCTGAGAAATGAATGTGTATTCCTTCTTTTGAATAACTTGCAGCCCCAAGAAATATGTGAGCTCCCCAATCATAGACATTTCAAATTCTGATTTCATGTGGTTGGCAAATTCATCCACTGATTTCTTCCTACTGCCACCAAATATGATATCATCAACGTAGACAAGAACCATGAATTGATCTTTTGGAGAATTCTTCACATAGAGATTGTGATCAACTCCTCCTCTTTTGAATTCCAACTTCTTGAGATATGAATCTAGCCGTGAGTACCACGCCCGTGGTGCCTGCTTCAAACCATATAGAGCTTTCTTTAGTTTGCAGACCTTTGTTTCATCGGTACCCAAGACAAAGCCCACTGGTTGTTCAATGTAGACTTCTTCTTCGAGTACACCATTCAAGAATGCCGTCTTGACATCCATTTGATATACTTTATATCCTCTTTGGAGTGCCATGGCAAGGAAAAGCCTTATTGACTCCAGTCTAGCCACTGGAGCAAAGGTTTCTTCAACATCAATGCCTTCAATCTGAGAGTATCCTTTACATACCAGTCGTGCCTTGTTTCTGATGACACTTCCATGCTCATCAAACTTATTTTTGAAGATCCATTTGGTACCAATCACATTGTGACCTTCGGGTCTCTGGACAAGATCCCATGTCTGATTCTTATCAATCTGATCTAATTCATCATTCATGGCTTTCACCCAAGATTCATCTTTTGCAGCTTCTTCGAAGGAGGATGGCTCTACAACTGATAGAAATGCAGATTGTGTGGTATTCCTCATCCTTCTGGTTTGAGTGGGTGCACTCCTATCCCCAATTATGTTGGATGGATCAATCTCAGCTCTTCGATTTCTCCTGCGAGGTTCAGTAGTATTCTCTTCAGCCATAGTTTCTTCTTCTGATTCTTCTTCTGAGTCAACATCATCATGTGATTGATGAGTGTTTTGAACAGCTTCCTCTATTTCTGCATTTGTAGGTTCTTCATGTTCAAATTCTTCATGACTTTCGATCACATCAGCATATGACGTCCGTGAATCATTTGTGGTTTTCTCTTCAATTATCTTAACATCATTGCTTTCCACAATCCTTCCCAAACGATTGTTGAAACATTTGTAGGCTTTGCTGTTCATTGAGTAACCGAGGAAGATTCCTTCATCTGCATTGTCACCATATTTCCCCTGATTTCCTTCTTTGTTCCTGATGAAGCACTTACTTCCAAAGACACGAAAGTATTTTAGAGAAGGCTTCCGTCCATGCCACAATTCATATGGTGTCTTTGTCTCACCCATATAAAGTCCTGTTCGATTCTGAATGTACACTGCAGCTTGAACAGCCTCTTTCCAGTAATGTCGTGGAATACGACTCTCAATCAGCATAGTTCGTGCCATGTTGTTCACCTGTCGATTTCTTCGTTCAACAACTCCATTTTGTTGTGGAGTTCTCACAGCAGCTACCTCATGTTGTATCCCATGCTTCTCCAGATAATTTTCAAATTCAATGGACGTGTATTCTCCTCCATTGTCAGATCGCAGCACTTTGATTGTTCGTCCAGTATCATTCTCGGCGATTCGCCGATATGTTTTCATGCAGTCAAGGACCTGTCGTTTCCGGTGAATGACCATCACACATGCCATTCGACTGTAATCATCTATGAAAAGGACAAAGTACCTTTCTCCATGAGTTCCGGCAACATTTATTGGACCACAAACATCTGTATGAATCAGATCAAGAAGGTGAGATGCCTTTTTCTTCTTTGGCCGATATGAACTGCAGACCAGCTTCCCACGAATACAAGAATCACAGGATTTTTCACGCTCACGCTTCAGGTTGGGAATGTCCATGACAATTCTCAATTTTGATATTTTCTCCATGTCTTGTTGATTGATGTGTCCCAATCTCCGATGCCACAGATTGTTTTCTTCTTCAACAGTCATGTAACATACATTCTCTTCACTATCAACCTGATACAAGTTTCCTTCTGTTCTGCATCCCTTCATGAGAGAATTGCCAGTTTTTCCCTTGATAGTGCAGCCTTTCTGATTAAAAGTAACAACAAGTCCTGAGTCACAGAGTTGACTCACGCTGAGGAGATTATGACGTAGGCCATCTACGTAAAGGACTTCAGTCTTCTTTAGTTCTCCATTAGCTAATTTGGTACTTCCACTCCCTTTGATTTTCAGAGCCCCATCATTACCAAATCTTACTGTACCATCAACATTCTTTATGATATTTGTAAGTAGACCGGCATTACCTGTCATATGAGATGAGCAACCGCTATCGAGAATCCAGGTACTGTTGTTCTTTGTGGCTTTGAGAGCTACCTCTGCAAGGTTTGATTTCTCAATCTTCCTCCTTTCCTTCCATGAGACATTAGATTGAGTATATAGAACTGATGGCCTTTCAACTATCTCTTCCGCAAACCCAGGTTCTTCATAGTCAAAGTCTTCTTTAAGAGGTGAGAACCTGTTTGAAAGAGAAACATCGTCTTGCTGACGAGACTTGACATGTCTGGAACTTCTGTATGAGGTGTCAATGTCCCTTCTCTGCCTGCAATTAATGGCCTTATGACCAAAGTTAGAACAATGAAAACAATATCCATAGAAATTATTTCTTCTATAAGAATTAGGATATGAAATTATTCTCCTTTGTTGAGCATCTATATCTTCTCCATTCAGATAGCTTCTTGCCTCTTCACAATAGGACATGGTATGGCCCAGATAGCCACAGAACTGACACTTCATGAGAGGAAATGTCTTCTCACTTGAATTTTTCCTCATAGCTTCTTCCTTGGGAGAATAGCAAGACTGTCTGCCATTTTTGAAAGTTTGAGGATAATTTTCAGGTCTCCTTTTAGTTTGGATTGAGGGTTCCTTTTTCAGCACTCTAGGTAACATTTCAACATGTTCAACTTCCATCTTATCTTTCTTTTGGATCTTTGCACTTCCAGCAGTTGATGACTCAGCCTCACAGCCAATTCCACTCTTTCCCATGCAAGCAGGTCTTTGATCACTCAAGACTTTTCCAACCCCATCTGAACCACACTTGGCTCTTGCAAGTAATTCTGCATCTGAGAATCTTCCGAACTGTATTTTCTTCCTCGATTCTTTTGGAACTAATTCTGTCTCCATTTTACTCCTCAGAGTAACTACTTCCTCCTCAAGACCCTCAACAGTCTTGGATTTTTCATCCAGTCTGGATGTGAGGTCATTGATGACCTTTGCTTGCTCTTCAACTCTCAGCTTCAGATCAACTGCATCATCATTGCTTTCAATTATTTTAGACTGTACCTTCACAAATTCTTCCAGTCGTTCAATTTCAGCTTCAAGTTGATCAACATATTCAGTTGATTCTTCTACAATTGATTTCCACTTATTGCAGCTCTTACATTTAATCTTAAGCTTACTAACTGCATCCTTAAGTTGCACCTCAGGATCTACACAAGTTCTCAGTTGTTTTTCACCATCAGTATCTTCTGGCTTTTCAACAGTGGCCATCATAGAAGCATGGTTCCCAGTTTTGAATTCTGGTTCTTCTTCATCACAGAATTCATTGTCATCTTCTTCCTCTTCACAGACAAAACTCTTCCTTTGCATTTTCTTACCAGATTTGAAGTCTCCCTTTTTGAAGAACCTTCTTTGAGGCTTCTTGAAGTTTTCATCTTCACTGTCATCATCATTGATATTCTTCAAGCACTGAGAGGCAATATGCCCAACTTTTCCACAACGGAAGCATGCGAGAGGTAACTTCCCTTTGAATTTCCCTTTCCCCTTCTGGAACTTCTTTGCAATGAGAGAAAGAATTTCTTTCTCTTCATCATCATCACCGCTACTATCCTTTGAGATTTTCAATTTATCCATGGCCTTGAATGCCATTTCCTTGCTCACCCGAGTCGTAGCATCTTCTGGTTTGACTCTCATTTCATATGCTACCAAACTGCTCAGTAAGTCATCTAAAGAAAGTTTGGAAAGATCTCTTTCCTCAAGAGCTGACACCTTCGCATTATACAGAGGTGGAAGTCTTCTTAATATTTTCTTTACAATATCAATGTCTTTGATTTCTTCTCCTAGACCCCGAATTGCTCCAACCACTTCAGTAATTCGATTGAAGAAAGAGTCTGCATTCTCGTCTGGATGCATCTTCAGATCATCAAACCGATTGTGTAGCACTTGTAGTTTCGCCTCCTTCACTTTGCTATCACCTTCATAAATATTCTCAAGTTTATCCCACATAGATTTTGCTGAGGTGCAATTCATCACCTTCAGGTAAATCTGATCAGAAAGGGCAGCAGTGAGAGCATTCTGTGCTTTAGCATCTGCATCAAGAAGTTTCCTGTCTGTTTCAGTCATAGCCAGACCTGTTGGATCAGTGACATGTATTCCTTGCATGGTAGAAAAAAGAACTTCCATTCCAAGAGATCTTAGATGAGATCTCATTCTGTTCTTCCAGATCTGGAAATTGCTTCCATCGAAGTGAGGGACTCCCCTGACATTGACGGCGTTTTCCATGATGAAGAAGGTCAGATTCAACACCAGCAACCTCGCTCTGATACCACTTGAAGGACCCCGGGACACCCTGAGAGGGGAGGGGTGAATCAGGGTGACCACTTTTTCTTCTACTTTGTTGGATCTTGTTCCCACGTTGGTAGGAACTTGTTGAACCTGTATGATGATTACGATCAAAATGAAAACATTCACATCCACAGAGAAGACACAGTCATTTTTACTTGGTTCACCACTAAGGGCTACGTCCAAGGAGCATACGCCGACAGGTTGCCGGTCGTACCTAAATCCACTATGCTTCACTAGCTGCGGATACAAATGTTCGGGTACAGAAACTCTGTCCCAGGCTCACTGCCTTTACAATTGTTCAGGGATAGCTCACTGCGTCCCTCGGGTCACTCCCGTTGACTCCCCCTGGCTCACTGCCGTTGGTGAAGTCTCACTCAGTTTATAGACGTGTAGGTCTCTTCAATAAATTTGCATTGAAGTCTTTGCCTCTGCTCAGCACGAGACTCTGCTTGCATCGAAGTCCGGAAGAGATGCACTAGAACGCACAGAACCACTGAACTGGATAACCAAAATGTGCAGACAAACCTTATTGAGAAATATGCGAGACATCAACCATTTGCGCGCAAAATCATCCTATTGCGCGCAACATTTTCTTTTGGTGCGGAAAAATATTTCGCGCAAAAATCCCATTTTTCGCGCAACTCCAAATATTTCGCGCAAGCTCCTTTACGCGATCCTTTTCGCGCATCAGACCTCGGATCTTCTCTAAGTCTTCCAACTCACCGAATGAAGGGGGTCACCTCATATTTATAGGCGACTGAGACCACTGCGCGCAAAATCCCCTTCGGCGCGGAAAATCTCTCATCTGGCGCGTAATCTTTCCCCCAGCTTATGTATTTCGCGCACAACCCTTATTTTCCGCGCAGCCCATGCCTTTGCCATCTTTCCCCAAACTGATTCTGAAACAGCATTTGCGCGAAAAAACTATTTCGCGCATCCCGCTGTTTTTCGCGCCCAACTTAAGTATTTCGCGCACATCCCTGATTTTCCGCGCAGCCCATGCCTTTGCCATTTTTCGCCTCTCTGAATTCGAAACACTGTTTGCGCGAAAAAACTATTTCGCGCATCCCGCTGTTTTCCGCGCCTAACTTAAGTTTTTCGCGCAAGCCTCTTATATTTCGCGCACCACTTCCGTTTTCTGCGAAGCTCCTTTTGCAGACAATCCATGTCTTCATTTTCCGATTTTGAGGCCCAAAAATTTGGCAAACACTGGGAAACAGCGCCACCTTCAAAACTGTTGTCTGCTTGAACTGTATGATCACTTTGCTGGAACACATTCGGAACTTCCACTGAGGATTGACAACAAACACAAACCATACACCAAATCATGCTTTGAAAAACCTGGTTCCAACAGATTCTAGAACTAGAGTGGAAATATATTTTTCATGGTACAATCTTCTTTTCATATAACATAGTTTACGATTAGGTCAATTTTGGAGAGTTCTACTACTTTTTTCCCACCATAGTTTGATCATTCAAGAACATTGTATAAAGGTTTTCATTTCCCTTGGTTTTGATTATTCATGTTTGAATATATAATAGTCGTCAAGATGCATTTTTTGGTTTGGAGTTGATCATGGGTAAGGATCCTTTAATTGGGTATTTACTTCTAATTCAGATACACTGGTAAGAGGTCATTCATGGAATCAACTGGTTTCATTCCACACACAAAATTATTAATTTCTCTCATATTGGAGTTGTGTTCTATGATGAGGAAGTTTAATGAAACGTTTTCATTATTGAGAGGATATTTTAATGGTTAATACGAATCTTGATCCATTTTTATCTCAACTAGTACCTCTATCTCTACATTTTTTGGTGTAGGAGTTTACTATAGTTTTCAAGGAATTTTAGGATATTTTCCCCATGTAGATTGTGATCCAACAACCTTGAGATGATAACATTTTTTGGTTAGTGGTGAAACCAATAAATTTTCTAATTTTGATGGATCATTATTGGATTTATCCCTTTATATTGTGAGAGTTAATTATTTATGTTGATGAAATTTTGTAGAAGGTATTCATTCAACCAAGTGTGTCATTGTTGGGTGATCTAGTGTTATTTTCTAGGAAGTAACATGGTGGTATGTGGTTTTTTATAGACTAAAAATGATTGAATAAGGTGATTTTTAAGAATATTTAACCAATCATGAGGATATAAGGAGTGTGAGACTAGATGAAGGGATTGAAATGGTTTACAAAGATTCTTTTTGAAGAAGGTGGTGCCTCAGGCTATGACTAAGGCCCAATTTATGCAATGGGAAAAAGGGGTTACATGAGTCTGAAGGGCGAAGTCTTATTACAATACTTATAATAAAGGGGGAGTAAATCATCATGTTGGGCATCCAGCCAAGTTGTGTCATGGTTGACTCCCTTATTCGCAAGACCGTCTATAGCCATGTTCACTTCACGAAAGGCATGAGTGACAATGAAGTTAGTATCTAGAAGAAAATCATGATAATTCATCCAATGAGTATTAAGTGGCCATGCTAAATGCACCACACCATTCCAAATAGTCTAAAAAATAGTATTCAAATCACTTTCAAACAAAATATTGTTCCAACCCTTTTTTTACAAAGTCAACGTCATGGACAACACCAATAATTTCTACTTCCAAAGACAAGGAGACACCACAACTGCCAAAAAAACATCTATGACACATACCAAGATAGTATCTATAAATAGCACCACAACCTTCAGGGCCTCGGTTTCCTTTAAAGGCGCCATCGACATTTCCAATGATCCATCTTAGAAGTGGGGATTTTCAGAACACCTCAAAATCATGTATAGTTTGTTTGTAGATATCGTCAATGAAAATTCTATAGAGGATCTCAAAGTCTCTAATAGTGTGGTCACAATTAGCCTTTTGAATCAAGGTAGCATCTTGAATGTCAATGAGAATCCACACATATCCTGTGATAAGACTTAATGATCAATCATTTTGGTGAATAACATTTTTTTCACATCATATCATGTGGAGGAGCTCAGAAACCGCATTTAATAAAAGATTTTAAATTTTTTTAGAGGCTTCAAAATCCACATAGTGCTTTAGTTGAGAGCCTATCAAATCAAGGAGTAACCATATTCGAGAAAAAATTTCAAAAATAGAGTTCCAAAGAGCTAAATATGTAGGAAAAGACAAAAATATATGATTGGAATCATATCTATTTTGGTCACAAAGATGAAACTTGGAGAAAATTTGGATCCAAAGAGACTGAAGAAAAACATCAAGGGGTACTCTATTATGAGAGATATGATATGACAGACAATAGTAAATCTCGAAGGTTTTATCCAAGGTTTGTAAAAATATTTCTACCAAAAAAATTTATAGTTAGAGTTTAAAAAATTGTGCTTGTAAAAACATTGGGAATCAAGGGTTTCATTATGAGAAGGTTCCCAAACAAAGAAGTCTTAATAATTAGAGAATGGACACTTTTAATTCACATGAGTGGTGTGATTTGGAAACTTACTGTTAAAACAATGTAAAACATCCCTAATTGTACATTTATTGTTCTCTAGAATGGAATTGGGAGGCTAAATAGAGATGAAAGGAGCACCGGTATAGTTGTACAACCAAAAATTCAAGGAGGAGTCAAAACTAACCATAATTTTAGAATTATTCATAATGTAAGTTAAATATTTCCTAATGGATGGACAGATGGAAGATGAAACAAAATTCAAATTTCCTTTCATTAAATTTGTAAGGAATATTGTTTTAAGAAAAGCGACAGAATCAGAGTTGATGTAAAGCGACCTCTAAGTGAGCATAACTTGAGGAGAATCATTAAAGAGCATAAGGTTTTTGATGCCAAGTCATCCATTTTCTAAGGGTTTACAATAGGTATTCCATGGAATGGTCCCAAGATTCCTTTCAAGAGTTCTTCCAATCCAAATAAAATTTTTGATGATCACATTAATTTTCTTAAGGAGACCAGAAGTCCATTTGTAGACCATCATCATGTAGAAAATTTTAAAGGAAATTGAATATTTCACAAGACATATTCTGCCTGCCATTGAGAGGGATTTACCTTTCCAAGGGGAAAGTTGATTGATGAATGTTTCCTCTAGAATTGGGAATGACCTCATTGATTTAAGGTTCAAACATTCCAAGCGGTTTCAAATGGGTTTGTTCGTAGAACTAGAAACACCCAATGATTCTATATCCATTTGGAACTACTTTCCAATGGTAGGTTCTCATTAGTTGTGAACTGATATGGCTTAAGAATTTTCATTCGTCGAGAGGATCAGAGGTCAGACTCATCACACCTTTTTTAGGGGAACTATTGTCTACTCTGGGACTCTCTTTATTGATTTAAGTTATGTTTGTGAACCCTTATTAAATTACCATGTATAAAATGAGCTTTCCTTTAGATCTGACAATCAATGATTGATATGTAGAAAATTTAGAGAGTCTTTTATATATTTTGCAGGTTCTTCATTGATAGAGAATCATCTGTATTTTTTAGAGATTCTTAGTCAATGTTATCCTTTAATTCATTATATAAAAGTGTCTTGGTCATTATGATGACCATACTGGTTTTAAAGCCACTCAATGGGGCACTTGAAGTTTATTTTCATTCAGAAGGACATGGATTATTTTAGAGTTGGGATCATACCCACAGATGGGCTACCTATGTATCCTTTATTTAGAAAATGAATCAGAACCCACATAGTTCAAGTAAGGGATTATGATGTTTATGCATGATTAATGGATCAAAGAAAGATGTAATAATTACTTTTACACTCTAAGCTCAGGTGAGTCATGATCGGTGTGAGAAACAAGACGTATTGGTAAAAAAAGACAATTCTTCCATGAAAGATGAAATCATAAGAAAATGATGCGGGGCATATGAATGTATGTTGACCCAAATAGATAGATATTGGGACTTATTTCAAAGAAGAAGTCCAGGAACAGGGTCCATAAAGGTATATGTACTTTATGGAGATTTGGATACTCTAACTTGGGGCTTACTCCTGAGAAAGATGCCCAAATTAGGAGGGTCTTATGATTGGGTTTTATTCCTGAGAAGGAATCCCGTATCAAAAAGTAGATTAAGACTGGTTAAGAGAAATTATGACTGAGGCTTACTCCTAAGAAGGATTCTCATGTTAACGGGATTTGAAAACTGGGGCTTACTCTTGAAAAGGAAGCCCAGGTTAAGGGAATAATGGTTGGGGCTTACTCTTGAGGAGGATGTCCATATTTGGAAACTTTGAGACTGGGGATTACTCCAGAAAAGGAATCCCAGACTTGGGAAATTATGACTGGAGATTACTCCTAAGGAAGATGCCCAAATTAGGGGACTTGGGGATTATTCCTAAAAAGGATGCCGAAATTAATGAGAACTTGGACTGGGGTTTACTCCTGAAAAGGAGGCCCAGGTTAAGGATTCTCTCATCTTAAAGTATGAGGTTGAATGAATGAAATCTCTTACCATAGTGACTTAAAGATGTGTAAATCACCAGGGTTTGAGAGATGTTCCACAGAATTCCTTTCAGATAAGAAATCAAAAATGGGAACCATGCTGATGAAAATGGCTTTGAAGATGGTTTTGAAGGATGAATCTTGAATAGGATATTTGGATAGGAAAAGGATGGGTGAAATGGGTAGGAAGGGCACCCAAAAAGATATGGGTGCGCAAGTCCTACGTGGGCGCGCAAGCCTTGCATCGCACAGGTGTCCTACGCGGCCCATGGGTAATTGCGCGACGGTCAACCCTTAAGGTAATACTTGGGCGAGACTTGGATCAAGCCCTTAGTACTATCCCTAGTGGCTTCGAGAAGAGTGGCGCACAAGTTCTGTAGAAGGTGTAAGGCGGCGCACAAGTATGGCCATTTCTCTTAAGGGATGGCCACTTAGGCGCGCAAGTGTTGATGTGTTTCAACACTTAGGCCTTACTCACCCTCTTTAGATCTTCCATTCTAGGTAAGAAATTACCTTAGAAGTGTTCGCAATCTTTGAGAGGAGACTACGACACCGGGAACTCAAATCTGAGTTTCTGGAATTTTTCCTCCTTTGAAATGGCGGGCCCACCAGGGGTATTTATAGGCTGGTGAAGACCCTGGGTGAAATTCAGATAGGGCGCGCAAGTCACCGGCATGACCACTGGGCGGAACGCATGTATAATGGCACGACCTTGGAGGAACTTGAACGACCAATGTTAAAATGAATATTTGTTCATGCCTTCATCAATTTTTGATGTTTCTTCAAAGGATGAATCACTTTGAGTTCAAGGTATTTACCATTTCATTCGTTTATACTCTATGATAGAAAGTAGAGTCAAAAAAAAAGTCCCCCCCTCAATGTTGGATCCGAAAGAAATGAGGATGTGACTCTAAGGAAAAGAATAGATCCAAGGAACATGCGGCATGCAAGTGTTGAGCGTGCAGATTGTGGCGCGCAAGTATGAGCCGTGCAGGCGTTTAGGCACGCAGGGTTGCGGCCTGGCCTATATATATGTGGCCATTCTCACGTAAAGCATTCGGATTTCAAACTTTTGAGCTCTCACTGCACAAGATGTATTCCCCACACAAATTTATCTGTTTTCCTCTGTTTCTTTGCTGTCGCGTTGCTGTAGAGGTAATTAGACTTGTGCGGTGATACCTGCACACCCAAACTTGCGTGACACATCCATACTTGTGTGCCCAAATTTAGACTTGATCACCTTAATGCCTTAGCCATTTTTTTGAATTTCTTCACAAATTTTATGAAAAATCAACCCATTTAAGAGTTAATTTATTCAACTTTTGTGCAGGTTCAATGGCTCCCAAGAGAATCAGAATGGATGATGAACTCACTAGAAAGAGAATTGATGATATGATGAGCATCATTGGCAATGATTACTATACCATCTGTGACAACACTCTCCAAGATTTGGCCAAGTACCTGAAGAAGTATCATCTTGATTTCCCACAAAGCATTAATCTGCCTTTGTATGGCTATGTTCATCTGCAAGAAGTCACCATTCCAGAGGCAAAGAACTATCTCCCAAATTCTTGGTTTCAGAATAACACCAATTTTCCTTCAGTAAATATCTCCAGTGGAGGAATATTTGTAAATGCTATAATAGTGGAGAATGCCTACATAATTCATCTTATCCCATGTATGCCAGATCTGAAAACTCATAAGCCCGAGCTACAACCACATTTTTATCCCTCAATTTTCCAAAACTCTCAGATGGATCAATCCAAAGGCTGGAAGAGAAGTTGGGAATTTCTTCCTAGAGGAGGTGTGAAGCCAAATTGGATGTGGTCATACTGGGTTTGACAAAACTGTGTCGAGTTTCTTATTGATTCGAAAGGAGTTGCGATATACGAAGCCGTATGGGCTAGGAAAACATATGTTTACAGGCATGATAACTTCGTGTTGGAGATACTCAGCCATTGGAGCCCAGAAACCAATTCTTTCCATCTGACTTGTGGAGAAGTATTCATCAGTCTGTGGTATGTCCACAAGACCTCAGGGGATCTAATTTTGGGGGATATGTATGATGAATTTATCCCTCCCAAGGTGACTTGAAATGAATCAGAGAAGACTTCGGATTTAGCTCAAGAATTATTGAAAATCTTCCACAAGCTCAAGAGTTCAGAGACCTACTTAACTCATTCTAGAAAGGATATTCATCTAGAGGAGTGGATGAATATGTGTCTTATCGAGAAGCAGAAGAAGGAGCTGATGGAGAAGGGATCGAAGGAGAAGGGATCCAAGAAGAAGGGGCCCAAAGAGAAGAGGCCCACTCATCCTACAACCTGCCCCAAAACAGAGAAGAGAGGTGCTCCTGGAACATTCTGGCTGACTCTAGAAGTAGAGGAATTTGAGAAGTGGGGATACTAAGTGAATCAGAGAATCCCAAAGAAGACTCTTCTAGCGGGCTTCTTGGCCTTGTGGCTCAGTGTTTATCTTTTTCCAGTTAGGGACTTGATGGGAGGCATTAGGCCAGGGACCTTCGTTATTGCAGTCAAGTTGGCTAAGGGGAAAATGGTTGGGTTGGCTACCCCCATTTTAGCAAAGATACACAAGAGTTTACTCCATGTCTTTATGGGTAAGTCTCCTTTGAGAATAGTGGGAGTATTCCATGTTTTTTGGCGATGGATCACCACTCACTTCCGGATGTATAATGTATAGAACGGAGTACAGATTCCTGGAAGTTCATTCAGGACATCAATGTAGGAATTCTCTAGAATTGCTTCGCTAGCTCTTAATTCCTATGACATGAAGGTGAGGCTAAGCATGCAGAAGGAATTAAATTTCATTCCTTATGGAAATACACCAACCGGGTGCTTTGTCGATGATGGAACAACCAGTCTGGAATTAAGGGAATACATGCTGGCCTACAAAGATGGTTTACTGGTCACTAGGATTGATAGAGAGATTATATGCAAGGCCTATGCTCCATACAGATTTGCACACCAATTCATCTGTTTTCAACAGACCATTGTATCTCCCCTTGTGCATGTTAGGTCAGAGCAACATCCGATGGTTTCCCGGAAACTATGGTTGCTGAAATCTAGGTAGAATAATGGGGCAATGTTTGATATACTAGTTGATAAAGTGGCATATAACTTGACAACATGGTATGCTGAGAACTGAATAACATCATACCCTGGAGGGGTGCTGAATCACCCGGTTTATCAGGTGCGGAAAAGGAAGAGAACTGTAGAGAAAGAAACCCATCCTCAGAAAGGTGATGCTTCCCCACCTGGAGCTGATTTGCTGGATTCCTCATCTTGGATTGACTCACCGGATTCCCAAGATGGAGATGATGA
Source organism: Viscum album (assembly GCA_963277665.1). Classification (NCBI taxonomy): domain Eukaryota; kingdom Viridiplantae; phylum Streptophyta; class Magnoliopsida; order Santalales; family Viscaceae; genus Viscum; species Viscum album. The sequence continues at coordinate 1,417,532,212 of OY728129.1, read as the reverse complement.
GGCACAAAAAGAGGAAAAGTGGCCTCATGTCCGATATAATCCTCCTGTCAGAATCAAAAGACCCACTCCATCAACTCATAGTGATTTACTTCATTATAGAAATTTAATCACCGTTACTTTATAGAGCAAAAAGTATTATTTTCTTATTATCTTTCTGTAGTTGCAGGAGCTTGGAAGAAGATGAATTCCATGATTGTAGGACCTTCCTTGCAGCCTTCTAGTATACATACTAAATATCTACGGCCAGAGGCTGTCCATACATGACAGAGTTTATATTGTGGCGCTAAAACTGCCTGGTTAGATTTGTGCGAGGGGATACACCTCCCTAGAATAGGGAATCTTTTGGCTTCTATAGATATTCATTACAAGGATAACTCCGATGATGTGTAGGCTTACATCAGAGAGCTGTAAATGCTCATATATTCCACCAATGATTCCATTCCAGTCACCAAACGGGTGAAGGGAATGATTGATCGTGGCACCACTGAGGGGACTGGTGGTTCCAGAGATGAGAAGTGGCATGATTACGTAGCTCCTAAAGATGTATTTTTCTTTCCTTATTTGATTTGATACTTGATTTCAATCAAATAATTGTTACTCAAGGAAATTATTTTCTTCATCCTACAACTAGAAAACAAAGGAACTACTGAGGTTCCTTCACCACGATATAGCTTTGGTTGTACTACCATTGTGTTTAATGAATCTCCTCACGAATCGGGAAAGATATCTCCAAGCCAGCAGGCCATGGATGAGGAGTTGGACATGGATTTCCATTCTCAAATTCATGTACCTATAATGGAGACTATCGACACTCCCAAAAAACCAAAGAGACAGAGGCATCAAAGAAATAAGTCCACAACTAAACGCTTCATCATTAGTGGTAAGTCCTTCGGATAATCATGGGTCTTAACCCATGAAAAGGTTGATCATACTTCTTGGGATTGCAGGGGATTCTTTAATTTCCAATCTGAAGGAGAATAATGACCCTCTTTGAGGACCACAGAGGGTACTGGTGAACAATTACAAGTTCAGGCTGACTTGGCTGCTCCTGGAGAAGAGCCACCATCTGTTCCCAGTATCTCTCCTACTGCTGTTGCAAGAAGAGAAGAGCCTGATTCTGGTAAGTTAACAATGCTTAATAAAATGTTGAATGAAACATCAACTGAATTTAATTCTGTGATACTTTAGGTTCAACCTCTACACTAGAGCTTTTTGCGGCCATTGCAACTGATTCCACTATTTTATCTGAAGATGTTGTCCAGGGTCAGAGACTACAGGATGAAGGTTGCCAAGAAGACATATCAAATGCTCCCACTGGTGAGATAACCAGGATTCTGAGATTACATTGGATGAAATGATATAACTTGGATCATATTTTGAAGAGTTTTTTAGATCATGTTAAATTACCATGTAATTTAGAAGATTATGGGCGTGAGTCTTATCCTTCTTCCTATTAAAAAAATAACTTCTTATTACATGTCTGATCATGATCAGTTGAAATGTGCAGTTCTATCTGATCAAGCTGCTAAACTACCAATGACTGAAGGGGGTACAGAAAACACTACTATTGCAGAGACATTAGCTCAAGTGGAGATGAACCCTGTAGAGCTTCCTCAAACTCACGCTGAAAATCCTGTTGAAGCTAGGAAAGATGGGGAGGAGCCTTCTCATGTTACTAATCTACCGTTAGGTAAGGGATAACAATTGTTTTGAGAACGTACTTAATTTTCAAGACATCCTATCAACTTTTGTTATTATTTGAAACTAACCAAAGCTTTAAATTGATTATGTAGGGCCATCAATTTCAGTGGCTAGATATGGAGGTGAATCCTCAGCCTCCTCCCCAATGGGAATTGAAAGTGAAGAAGCACAATTCAGGGAGGAAGGAGCAGAACATGGAACTTCCCTAAGTGCATTAATCCCAGATTATATTCCCCCTGTGATAGTCATGTTGAGTCGGATCCACAAATACAAATGGTGGTCCAATTTTCATGATGCAGGGAATGGAAAACCATATGTCAAATAATATCTGAAGTGCCTCTTGAAGAAATGTCATCGAATATCCCACGACTGTCATCCCTATTTGTCATGTTGGGACTTGGAGGTTTTGGATATCAAAAGATCCATGCCGCAGTGAAGCAAGCTATCTTAAGAAGGGAGTAGGAGCAGAAATACCATCAAGATTTGACCAGGGTTAGGCTGTCAGCAAATATCAGCAAATTTTAGGCTGTGGTATCCCATGCTGAGACTAATTATGCTTCCAATATGAAGGAGATGAAGCATAAGATCAAAGATAAATTCATCCAGTAGATGTACCATCAACAACAGTTAGATGTTGTTACTGGGGAACATGACCAACTCCACAATTCACTAGAGGGAGATCAAACGAATGGTATGAAAGCCATCGTAGATGCCAATAAATCTCTCCATAAAGCTGAAAAGAGTGAAGTTGGTCGAGTTCATGAGCTTTAAGTGGCTGCTGATGAATCTCGGGATGTTGTACATCAAGTGAAGACTTCTGTTGACAGCCTCTTGTAATTTCTTGGAAAATAGAAGTGACTCCAATCTGTGGACGTCCATCTAATTCTTGTGCATTAAATGAAAAAACATTTTCACATACAATCATTTCTTCCTGCATTCTTTTGCTAAATGTTTTAGATTTTTACCTAAGCCAATGGGCCTAGTAAGCATAGTTTGATTTTTTCTAGTATTATTATAAATAACCCCACAAACTTTTGAAACTTTTTATTGATCAATATTACTGAAAAATCATACATAATTTATGTTTAGTGAGTTGGAACATGACTTTTATTAAGAGTTCCTTTGTCTTTTGTGGGCATTTAAATTTATGCACATCGGACATAAAAAGTCTAATGTTTAAGGTCGAAATAGCTTTGACCGAATGGATTAAAATTGACTCAATTCCTTGACAATTTATCTGAAAACATATTTCCACACTCAATTATGAGGGAAAATATGTAAACTATGACTTATGAAATTTTTAATATGAGAAATGATATGAAAAAAGGGCTAGAAGGCATTAGAAGAAGTAGTTCCCAAGAATGAAGTTACCATTATTTTAACAAACTCGTTAGGGGGTTAAATTATGCAGGGCCACCTAAGGGAATTGGTTGCGTAGTAAAATAATAGAAACTTTTGGCTGATAGGTCTATTATGTAGACTACTTATGCAAGGCCGCCTAAGGGCACATGCTGCATAGTCAGGAAAAAAGAACTCTCAGAAATTTACTTTTCTACTGATAAAAAGCCAGTGAATGTTTATAGAGATTCAAATTTTCCAAAGAATAGAGTTTTCTGTATGGAGAGAGGTACTTGAATATGGAGAAGATATTTACAGACAAGATTATCTAAGAACTAGATGAATTTCACTCCTACGAAGGTCTGACCCAAGCGTAGGGAAGGAAAATATAAACCATAGACTTGAATACTTTCAGATCATGAAAAATAACATGGGAAAAATATGTTAAGGATGGTTATTTTTGCATATCCCTACATATTTTCATTAAGACCAATAAATAAAAAAGAGGTTTTCTTCCCAAGAATGAAGTTACCACTATTTAACAAACCTATTTGGGGGTTTAATAATGTAGGGCCTTTTAAGGGAATTGGATGCATAGTCAAATAATAACATCTTTTGGCTGACAGGTTTGTTATGTAGACTACTTATGAAAGGCCGCCTAAGGGAACGAGTTGCATAGTCAAACAAAAGAACTCTCGGGTTTTGGACATTTTGTGACCAGAAGTCAAGAAAAGGGTTATGAAGTTCTAAAAATATCTAAGGTTAGGATTACAACACATAAAAATGGGTATTGTCCAATATATGTAGAGATAGACAGATCAATACTAACCATAATCATGTTGTGGCTGGGTCCTGAATTGAAATGTTGAACTTCACTACGTATCCCATAAGGATGAGAATCAATCCATACATAGTTCATGGAATACAATTTAATGTTATGTGGGACAAAAATATGGGAGATCTTAGTTTAGGGTCATAGAGCTCGGACCAAAATAATGAATACACAGTGTGTGTTTTCATTGGGACTTTTTAGCCAGGGGACTGAAAGTGGAATTTATGGTTAGTCCCAAAAGACTTTGGGCTAGATTAGAGGGACACTCAAACTATCCTACGTATCCCATAAGGATGGGAATCAACCCCACATAGTTCTATAAATACCCTGTGTACAGATTTGGTTCTTATAAGTGAACGGTGAAAGGGGACTTTAGTGAAATGATGGTTTGACCCAAGATAATAGGATCGGGCATTTCCATGCATGCACATAGTATTTGGAATATAACTTGATTGGAGATCAATGTAAATAATGATTCCCTTTCAGGTGAGGGTATCAACGAATGATGTAGTTTATTGTCATACATGAAAAAGGTGTTGTACAGTTTAACGTCGTATTTCAAGGACGATGGTGAACCAAGGTAAAGATATTAATTCTGGGGGCAGTTTCACAAATCAACGTCATATGAGATGGAGGTGAACTGATGTGAAGATATTGGTTTTGGGCTTGAACCTTGGGAGGTTGCCTACGTACCCAGCCTAGAAGGCAGTGATCAAAGTCCGCGTAGTTCAATTAAAAAATGAATTAGTGATCAAGTTGTTCTTGGGGACAATGGCCTATGAAAATGGTGTTGGGAATTACGAATGGTTAATGTCCCAAAGAGGGTGATATGGTTGAAGTTTACTCTAAGCTCACGTGAGTCATACTTGGTGTGAGAAACAAGAGGTAGCAACAACCCTAACTATGCACAATTTAATGTCATGTAGGACATATTAAGGGACTATGTAGTTTAAAGTATTGCAGTTAGGACTATTGGTGCTGCACAGTTTAGTGACATGTAGCAGGGAAAAAATACAGTTTAACATCATGTAGGATGTATTAAGAGATTTATGTATAGTTTAGCGTCCTGTAGTTAGGATGATGGGGACAATGTAGTCTAATGTCATTTTGGACGAAAGGGTGACTGTGCAGTTTAATGTCATGCAATAAGGACAAAATAGGACATAGTTTAATGTCATGTTGGACATATTAGGGACTTTTTCACAGTTTAACGTCATGTTGGATGTTAGTAATACGAATAGTTTAAGGTCATATGCATGGACCAGAGATAGTGCAGTTTAACGTCTTGCTGAACATAAGGGACTATGCAGTTTAACGTCTTGCAGCTTGGACAACACAGTTTAACGTCATGTTGGAAGAAAGTAATACAAATAGTTTAAGGTCATATACACAGACCAGAGATGATGTATTTTGTGTTTATACAAAATACTTCTTCAGAAATATGGAATTGGTTGGAGTAGTGATGATTTTTTCATCCATTGAGATTCAAGAATATGCTCCATTGGAATAGACCTTATGTATTGAGTAAGGTCCTTCCCATTTTGGTTCAAGATTGGGAGGTTTCTTTCTTTGTATCATTTGAGTTCTGAGAACCAATAACAATTCACCCTGAATGATTGAATGAAGATGAAATTTTTTGTTGAAATATCGCTTTATTCGATTCTGATAGACCTCCAAGTGGAGCATGGTGCACAATATTTTCTCATCTAACCATTCTAATTCATCAAACCGCTTTTGATATTGTTCATTGGTAGATGAATGATCAAAAATGGATTCTCTAAGAGAAGGTAATTGAAATTCAATGTTAAATACTACTTACATTCCATATACCAGTGAATATGGAGTTGACCGCGTTGCAGTGTGGGTGGTGGTTGGATAAGCCCAAAAAGTGTGAAAGAGTTTACCAGGACATGACTTCTTATCTTTATCCACCATCTTTTGCAGTATGTTTGAAGGAGTCTTGTTTAAGGCTTCTATATGGACATTGGCTGCTGCATGATACCGAGATTAATGGTTGGATTTGATGTTGTATTCTTGATACAACTTCATCACCTCGAATGAACAGAAGTTGCTTCCATTGTGCATCAATATGGTATGAGGGACACCAAATATGGTAATGATGTTAGACTTGATGAAGCTAACAATGATTTTAGAACTAACTTCTTTGAGAGGTATTACCTCTGCCCATTTGGAAAAGAAGTCAGTAATAATAAGAATATACTTAAACTTCTTGGCTGTAGCTGAAGGGTAAGGTCCCACTACATCCATTCCTGATGTGGCAAATGGCCACAATTATTTAGCTGTATGAAGAAACTCTGGGGGATGATGAATGAAGTTGGCATGTACTTGGCATGAATGACACTTCCTTGTGAAATCAACACAATCTTGTATCTTTGAAGGCCAAAAGTATCCGAACCTTCGAATTTGATCAGACAGTCTATGTCCATACTTGTGGGCACCACAGAATCCTGCATGCACTCCTTTCATGACAGCCATTGTCTCTTCACCCTCAATGAATCTAAAGAGAAATCCATCAAACCATTCCTGTAGAGAATTTTCTCTAGGTGATCTCGACTATCATAATGAGTAAAATTGGCCACACGTCACCATATTTTTTCTTTCCCAGCTCTATCAGGTGGAAGTGTTCCATTTTGAAGGTATTCCCTAATAGGTGTCATCCATCTTGTAGTATGACCATATGGTTCAGGAATGGGACTAATATCATTTATTTCCTCTGTTCTGGTTTGAACATAAGGTGAAATTGTAAGACGGTGGGCAATAATAATGCTTGTCTTGTCCCGATTTGGATCTGCTAGAGCTATGGCTATATTTTCCAGTGCATCAGCTTGAGTATTTTGTGACCGTGGGACATAAGAAAATGTCAGTTACAAAGGAAATTCCTCCACTAAATCTATGATGTAATCATAAAAAGTTATTAGTTATTTTTTATTGATGGCATAAACCCCATTGACTTGTTTGATTACCAGGTCTAAATCACCTTTCACCTTTAAGTGATTCACTTGTGCTTGAAGCGACAACTCCATGCCTGTGATGAGAGCTTGGTATTATGCTTCATTATTTGTACCGCCTCCCAAAAATTAGAAGGAATAGGGTAACACTGCCTTTTTTGGAGAAATGAGAACAATTACTAACCCAACTTTGTTGAATTTTAGATTTTCCATTTTCCTCCCTGTTGGACTTCTAGAGCACCATCAAAGTAAATTTCCCATGTTTGAAGACTATCTTGAATAAATAAGACATCCTCATTAGGAAGTTCAATATTTGAAGGTGTATCTTCTACTGAAGGGTGTTCATTAAGGAAATCAGCTAGAGCTTAGCCCTTTATTTCCTTTTGAGACACATATTGGATATCAAATTGCTGCTAAATAATGGCCCACCTTTCCAGATGTCATGTAATCATTGGATGACTAAAGATGAATTTGAGTGGTTTATTATGGGATACCAATTGGACCTCGTGATGTTGCAGGTAGTGTCTCAACTTATGAACTACAAAGATTAATGCTAGGCAGCACTTCTCAATACTTGAGTATCGGATTTCTGCTTCAAGCATAGTCCGATAGAGATAATATAAGTTATTTTCATTCCAAACATCATTTTTCTGAGCAAGAAAGGCACCCAATGATCATTATAAAGCTGTCACATAGACAATAAGTGGTATTCCTTCAACATGTGGCATTAATACCAGTGGAATCAAGAGATACTTCATGAGAATATCGAATGCTTCTTGACATTCTTCATTCCACTAGTAAGTGACTCCCTTCTTCATCTATTTGGTGAAGGGTAAACTTTTTCCTGCCAAATTGGCGATGAAACACCAAATATAGGCTAAGATTCCTTGAATCCATCTTAATTATTTCAAATTTTGAGGAGGTGGCATGCCAAGGATTTACTTTATCTTCTCAGGATCAACTTCGATACCACAATGGCGTACAACAAATGCAAGAAATTTTCCTGAGGTTACCCCAAAAGCACATTTTAAGGGGTTCATCTTCAAATTATGTTTCTGAAGTTTGTGGAATATAACCTCCAAATCAGTCAAGTGATAAGAATGTTTCCTGGACATAACCACCAAATCTTCCACATAACATTGAACAAATTTCCCTAAAAAGGATTTGAAGATATGATGCATGGCACGATGATATGTTGCACGTGCATTCTTTTGGTGAAAGGGCATTACCCGATAGCAGAACACGCCCTGAGGGGCTCTGAAGGCTGTAGATTCTTCATCTTATGGATCCATTTGGATTTTATTATACCCGGAATATACATCCATGAAGGAAAGTGCTTCATATCCAGTTGTTGCATCAATTAACAGTTCTATGATCAGAACTGGAAAATCATCCTTAGGAAAATGCCGATTAAGATCTCTAAAATCAATGTAAAATCTAATTTTCCCGTTCTTCATTTTCACAGGGACAATATTAGCCAACCAATTTGGATACTTAACTTATTTGACAAAGTTATCTTTGATAATATTATCCACTTTAGCTTCAATTTTGGAAGCATAAGTTGGGTGTGTTCTTCTTGCAATATGCTTGAATCCTCAATGTTCTTCTAGCAAACCCAAACGATGAGTAGCAACATTAGGATCAAGGCCTGACATCTCTGTATAGTTCCAAGAAAATATATCTCGATTTTTTAAAAAAAACTGAAACATACATCTCTTGCTCTTCAAGAGTCATGGATTCACTAATTAAAGTGGGGCGTGGATCTTCTTTTGTACCCAGATTTATTTCTCTGAGTTCATCTACAGTGGTAGAGATACCCTCTTCAAATGCTGGAGGATCGTCCCTGAGATCTTCCTCTTCTTCTTCAACATGTGTTATTTCTTCTGTTTCGACTTGCATAGTAGATGATGAAGTAGAATTTCCATGATTAGAAGAGATGTTAAAATTTTAACATCTTGAAGAGGAAGCTTCCATTTCTGACCTTATTGATGATGAAGGGTCTTCCATGGTTAATAAAGAGGAGATGATGGATTGAGAATCGAAATCATCGTTCACCACTGGTATAACTATAACTTCTTATGGCCTGGTTGGCGATGTATATAATATCTGGATTTTAGAAGATGAAATGATGATATCCCCATTTGAGCTTTCATCATTTCTTGGTGAATTACCAATTTCTCACATGTTGTCCGGCTTGATTGTCATAATTGAAATTATGGAAGGTTCCATAAGAGTATTTGGATTTAGGTCTATCCTATCAATTTGAATGATAGGCAACACATAATCTATACTCACATGTGTAAATGGATTTACTGGAATATTTTCCAAACCATATGGAGCATTAACTTTTATAATCTCCCTTTTTGTGGATTTCTCCTTTCAATTAATGTGATACAATTCCTCCTCAATGTATTGAGATTTAGATGTCTTGAACGGGGCCTTGTCACCATAAAATGTCCCAACTTGAACATCAAAACAATATTTGAGACATTGATGGTATGATGAATGGATAAATGCACGTTGATGTAGCCAGGGTATTCCATGCAAGATGTTGAAGGCTGAGTTTTGATCAACAACCAGGAAATCTGAATTGGATACAAGATCTCCAAACTGAGTTCTGAGTGTAATCTCACCCAGTGGTTCTTGTTAATTTTTATCATATCCTTGTAATATCATATTATAAGAAGATAAATTAGATTCCGTGAGGCCCAATCGACGAAGTGTACGAATGGGGATAAGGTTGACTCCTGAACCATTATCAATGAAAGATCTTCGGATGTCTACACCATTGACCTTTCTAGATAAATAAAAAGGTCTAATATGTCCATGCACAACATCATTTTCATCTTCATCTATGAAAGATATCATTGAATGGAATTCTGTAGGATTATTCTCTACATGGTAGGCTTCAGCTGCAACAATTTTAGTTTCAAACTCCTAAGGACTTGACAAATCCTCAATGAGTGCCTCCCGAAGATTCTTTGATAAATTCATGGCATCCAAAATTGATAACTGGGCCGGTACTTGTGCCAGGTGTTTCAATACATCATAATTTTGATCCAAAGGTCTATGTTTCCTAATAGGAACATGTGATTTAGAAGGTACCCTGGAAGATGATGCTTTGGAAGTTGATTCATCTTGTATCGGGGTAGGAGTTGGTAATACTCCTAGCTTTGGAATATTAGATCGAATAGACCTATTTTATTGCTGATAAGGAGAAGGTGTAACTTACAACTGGTCCTCCAAAATAACTGTGCCAGGACTAAATCTCCCTTGTGTGGAAAAACTTTCTTGTTCTTGTTGAGCTCGTTGAAGGGCTCTTCCACAAGTTTCTACTGCATATACAGTTCTAGAAGGGGTAGAATTGGAATAGTGGCCTCTGAGAGATCAACTTCTTGCCCTATATCCTGAGCCTCTGGAACTCCCTCTGATTCCTCCGTTTGATATAGGGAACCCAGGTTCATCAAGATCGAAACTGTGACTGGAATAAGGAGCTGTTAAGTGAATCATATTAACAAAACTGAAAATTAACACTTCATCCGATGAAGACTCTACCTGACTATCCAATTTAGGTTGTGCCATTTGGTGGGACGGTGACCATTACTTTGAAGTATATGGCATAAAATTTTCCAGAGTCAAAGACAACTTGGGATTTGACATGATCTCATCTTCTTCTGATTGCTCCTCTTTCATTGAATTATGTTGTTTCTTTGAGTATTTTATCTCTGATGAAGGGGGCTTTGTTGTGGCATTCGTAGCATAAGAAACAACTGGTTTCTTCAATTGTGTTCGCAAAATGGAATGAGTTCATTTGATCGTTTTTCTGACCATCAAATCATCATATTTCTGTGCATTTTTTCTTTTGAATTCTTTCCACTCACCTTATTCCTCTGGATTTGTAGCAATAACACACGCTACCTGAGCTGAAGAACCTTTCAATTTGACTTGTCCTGAATCGACCATTTTTTGCAGGAGGTCCTTGAAGACAAAACACTCTTGAATGGGATGCCCCAATATCTGATGAAAGGTGAAATATTTGGGAAAGTCTTCATCTCCTTCCTTGTTTGGATTTTTGGGCCTTGGAAATTGAACCAAATTATTTTCCAGATCCGAAAAGAAGTATCCAGGAACGTGTTCATTTCAGAAAGAGTAAACGTTTCTTTTCAAATCCTAAAATTTATTTCATATTTGATATCTTTTATCATCTTGCCGAAACAACCTCTGTTGTTGACACTCAAGAGGAGGATCCCTTCGAGAAGGTGAAGGTTTTAAAGTTGAAGCAGGTACAGGTGCTTGTCTAAGAATAACTGTAGAAGTCTATGTTCTACCCATTCTCCTTCCTAGAGCTGATGGAATTACATGAGTTTTATCCTTAGTCTTCATAAAAGAATATTAAATCGGTTGAGGAATTGAAGTAAGGTCTCAAAACCCTCCTGTGTATTTCATAGGGATCAATGGCATGCATAACTCATCACGTAGATTTGAAACACAAATTGGAAAAAATTCCTCTTGAGGGAGTGCTAAGCTCAGAGAATTTGTTAATCCCTTCCAGTGAGCAATGAAATATGAAACCCTTCCATTATCCCTTTTCTTATATTTTTTAAGATAAAAAACTAATGTCTTTGGAAACGTTGATCTGAAATGAAGAATTAATCATTGAGGAAGATCCCCCCATCCGGTAATTGACCGGGATTGCTAGCTAGTGTACCAGACAAAAGTAGGCCCTTGTAATGACTGTACAAAACACCTGAGCATAACTTCTTCCTGTTGTTGAGGCGTTCCCATCATAGGATCGCAATGAGAAACAAAATGTGTTATGTGTTGCTCTGGGTCTCCCAAACCATTAAATATTGGAAATGTGGTACTTGAAAAATTTGATGGGGGGGAATTGCATCAACCCATTTCTTGGACATAGGGACACCCTGAGAGGGGAGGGGTGAATCAAGGTGTCAACTTTTACTTTTAAAACCAAGGATCTTGTTCCCACATTGGTAGGAACTGGTTAAAACTGTATGATGGATACGATCAGTATTGAAACATTCACATTAAAATAGATGACGCAACAATTTTACTTGGTTCACCAATAAGGGATACGTCCCAGAAGCATACGCCGACAAGTCGTCGGTCATACCAAATTCCACTAAACTTCACTAGCAGTGGATTACAAGGTTCAGGAATAGTCACTCTGTCCCAGGCTCACTGCCTTTAAAAAGGCTCAGGGAAAGCTCACTACTTCCCTCAGGTCACTCCCGTTGACTCCCCCAGGCTCACTGCCCTTGGTGAAGTCCAAATTATTTTATAGACATGAAGGTATCTTCAATAGAATTGCAATGAAGTCTTTGTCTCCTGTTCAGCATGAGACAATGCTTGCATCAGAGTACTGAGTTGATGCTCTTTTGTATTCAATCTTCTTCTTTAGTGCAATAACTGAATGGAATGTATCTTCTTTTTCTCTTCCTTTTATTCCCAATACCGACACCTGAGTGTTTTGAAATAATCCCCTCCTTCTGTGCAAATCTGAGTTTAGTATCACAAAACGTTCTTCTTCTCTTCTCAAAGCACAACGAGGGTGTTAAACACCAGTTATGTGTGTCTGGAACCACTTCTCTTCAAAGAAACAAATTATTCACTCTTCTTCCATCTTTGAAAATGAATACATCATCTGTTTCACCAAAGGTATCAGGAAATCTTCCAGCTTTCGTGCAAGTCAACAAAGACGGGAAAGCTCCAACAACACATGGTGCTCTTCTCCAAGCCTGGCGCGTAGGTCCCAATATGGCCCACATGTCTTCGGCGCGCAGGTCCAAACGGTCACACAGGTATCACCAAACCACCTGCGTGACAATGCCTTCCTCAACTTCTAACATACGCAACTCACTTCCTTTCTCGCCCAAACCGCCTTGGGTACGCAACCAAAAATCAGTGTGCATCTTTAAACACTGGCACGCAAGTCCACCTGCGCAACCACACACTACTTGCACGACTTCCACACCTGCATGATGGGAGCTATTATTTTTCTAAGTGTTGAACTCCTTATGAAATGAGGAGGGGTGGTCCTCTATTTATAGGAAAACTGGACCCCCTGCGCGGTGGCGTGAAAGTGTCCTCACGACGCACAAGTTTCGGCGCGCAAGTCTATTCCCTTGTCACTACCGTGATACTCACCTGCATGACCACACCAACACTAGAACGACCCTCTTTCTTTTTACATATTTATAAGTTCTTTTCTTGAAAAAAATAGGTGTGCATGTTCCAATCTTCCTAGGCATCGACGCGCAAGTCCCTTCTCAGCGCGCAAGTCACATGAGTGACCAACCCAATACTTGCGTGACCCTTATCCCTTTTCCATAAATTGATGTTCTGATCTTGAAAAAAAATATGGCACGCAAGTTTCATCTCCTTCAGTTCAATGGCGCGTAAGTATCTTTTCCAAAAACACTTTTATCCATTTGTTGAATTTGAGGCCCAAAAATTTGGTGAACACTGGAAAACGAAGCCACCTTGTATCTGTTCTTTTGGTACCGCCTCCAGATCATCCATTCCTTTTTCTTAGTTCTTGAATCAAACATGGACCATTAAACATACACCTTGAACTCAACATGCCACCATGAAATCCCCTTTTTCAACAATGTTGTATGTCATTGTTCCCGTTGTCAACAATCACAACACATCAAAAATGCTTCTTTTCGGTGATTTGGATTCTTCAACAACTCTTATTCTTTCATAAAAAACTCCACTATCATGATATATATCCTTTTAAAGAACAGATTTAGCATCATTATATTTTGAGACAATGTGAAGTGCATGGATATCTCATAATGCCAACTCCTTCCACACTGTATTCTTCTTCAATCTTCATTATCTACTTCATTCAAATCATACAATTCTATTCTTCAAGAAGCCTCTTGCATGGTTCTCATGCAATCAAGGAGAATCGCATGGTCTTCATAAAAACCCCATTTTTCTTTAATCATTCTCTTCTTCATGAAAATGTTACGATTCTATTCATCAAGAAGACTCTTTCAATGTTCTCATGAAATCATGGATTATACCTCATCATTCTTCACTGTTGCAAACAATGTGTCACTTTTGACACATGTTCTTTGAACATATGATCAGTACAACAATCATCTGGATTTAGATTACTCCATTTCATTGGATTACTTCTTGATCTCCTTCATTTTGATCTTCATTGACAACTATTGACACAAAATACAACCTTATACACAAAGTGGTCCCAACAATCTCCCCCATTTTATTTTTTTGTCAATACCTTACATATCTTCTGAAATGAATTCGTCAATGTCAAAATGAGAATCTTCTCTTCAATCAACTTTTCTTTTCAAGCATTCATTTCACTTTATCTCCCACTTTTTGACAAGAAATACAAAGCTCATGGTAGGGAGGGTATCAATCTAAACATAAGCAATATTTCATTAATAATTTCACTCTAAGTCTACATGAGCAATGCTCGATGTAGAAAACAAGAGGATTTGATTTAGATAACCAGGATATCCATTATTCATAGATCATGATACCACATGATATGATAACACATGAATTATGTCTTCAAGGGTTTACCACTTTCAATTTAGGCTAAAGAAATCAAATGTGATAGGGAAAAATCAACCCGAAACTCTTGCACTCACATCAGCAAATAGATCAAAAATATTCAAGTGCAATTGGTAGGATAAGTGGCCTTGGGGAAATTCCATTCTTATTATGTCACTGATAAATTTAGTTACTCCTCCATTGTAGAATGACCTAAGTAACCAAGGTTGAGATATTTGGAAATGACATACCTTCTCCAATGACATGTTCTTCAAGAAATTTACAGAGTAATTGCATTTAATACCAATTGGAGTTGATAGTGATTGAAACAATGATTTTAGAAGATTTTTCATTTTTTTCTCCCCATAAAGGGAAAAAATACTCATCATCTTCATCAAGAGTGATCCTTCATCATATTAATCTCTGAATATCAATTGATGAATCTACCAAGGATGGAAACTTCTTCAGCTTGGCTATCAAGAGTTGACAACATTCACTACATCTGAGGTTATCCCCCAGAGATCATGCTTCACATTCAAGTCCCTTCATTATTAGCAAAAATACAATAAAAAAAAGATTAAGGGAATAAGTTGGTTCCTCCTTGCTTCATCAACATGAGCTTCATGGTTGAGATTCCTTTCTCAACCATGTTCTTATCTTTATTCCAGTATTCATGCCTTCACATTTTATCATATGTTCAGATATGTGTTGATGTGTCATGGATCTCTTCACATTCGCTTCTTCTTTGTGTGGATAATTGTTCTGCTTAATAGCCATTTTGAATGATACATTCTTACTCCTTTTGAGGACTGCTTCTTTCTCTGGTATTAAGGTTAGACAATCTTTTGCAATGTGGCCAGATTTCTTGCATCTCTCACACAAACCTTATTTGACACATGTGTTTCTCTTGGTTTGATATCTCTACTACACTTTGTCTTCATCAGGTGAATGTTTTTATTTTCCTTTACTAGTTACCCTGGTTTGTTCATTTTCATGTTTTTTCATTCCTTCCAAATCTTCTTTCCAGATGACCAATATGTCATTTGAAAATGTTGTAGCTGGCATGGATCTTCTACATAGGTGCATCTGGGTTTCATTCCTCTTAGTTTTTCTTTTGGATGGATGTCCCCTCAATTCCATGGATCTAAAATCATGGGTCTTCCCAACCTCCCTACTTGAGATCTTCTTGGGGAAATACGTGTTCACAATGTTCTTCTGATTTATTCCCAAGGTTCTTTCTTCATACTTAGTTGGCATCGAAGGTCTTATTTTCTTATCAATAGTGAATGCATATTGAGATGGGCATGTTCCTACCTTGTGACCTCTGTCGTTGTACATATCACAGATGTCATCAAGAATTACAAATATATTTGTTGTAAATAGATGCTTCTAGACCTGCAGATGTTGCTTCTTCTTCTCTGGATTTCTTCCCTTTGATACATGCTTTCTTTGTGCTTTTTCATTAAAGGGATTGTACCAACAATCCAGTGCCCAATGCCCAAATCTGTTTCAGCACCAACATTGACCCACAAATATTTTATTCTTTGTATCTTTTGTATGAGGTTGTTGGGTCTTCTTCTTGTTTTCTTGTGATCTATTTGAGGAACCAACTTACTCCTTTTTATTTCCATCCAACCTAGCCACAGTGTTAGGTTTCTTATCCTCCTCTTTCCTCACCCATACTTGTTTCAAATTTTTCTTCCAACCTGCACTTTTTGAAGGTACATATTTAGAATCAATAGAACATGTTTTTATGGATGGTACCTTAACTTTCATAGCTTCTTGTGATAGATCAATGAGTGAATTCATGATCTTCTTATCACATGTTGGAGGTATTTTGGCAGTAGAATCCTCCAGTGATCATTGAGTACCAGTAGAAACTGATTCTTGAGATTGATAATCAAGGGTTTTCATAATCTTTTTGTCACATGTTGGAGGTATTTCCGCTTTTGAATCCTCCATTGAACATTGAGTACAAGCATCACCTGTTTCATTCTTTTGTGAAGTCTCAATATGTGTATTCTCAAGATTTGTCAATTGGGCTTCCAATTTTTGACTTTCAGTATTGAGGATGATCTTATGATCTTCAATCATGATCATATTCTCTTGACAATTCTTCTTCAATATTTCAACCTCATCTTCAGGCATCTTAACTTTGTTTTGTAACAAAGAGTCAAGTTCTATGAATCTCTTGGAAGTTTGTTCCAAACAAAAACTCTTGAATTCAGTGCTCTTTTTCAGCTCAGATTCAAGTGCATGGATCTTTTCTTTTAGAGACATTTTGAGTCCCTCTGTTTCTTAAAAAACATTAATATGTTTGGTGAGCTTTAAACATTCAATAATTTTTCCTTCCAAGCCCTATACCAAAATTTTCAGCATCTCTTTCCAATCGATTGATCTCAGCCTACATGCGTTGAACTATTCTAAAAATAGGAGAAACTCTTTCTTCAAAAATATCACACAGATGGATAATTAATTTTTCCTGATCACTTGCGAAAGAAGTGTCTTCTTTTCCTATGGTAGGAACCTGAGCCACCTACTCGATACTTTCCATGCCTGATATTTCTTCATTATTGTAAGGGCATGTAGAACCAGACACTGCATCTTCTTTGGATATGAGAGACTTCTTCAACTAATTCTTCTCTATCTTTTTCTTGTTTTTCATGGTCTTGCTGGATGTAGACTTCTACTCAGAAATGACTGAATCTTCATCAAGACTGCACTTTATTGTTGTCTTTAGAAAAGAATCACAAATCCTCTTATGAATAGAATTACTGTAGAGTATCCAACATATGCGAACCTTTCCCTCTGATACCACTTGTAGGACCCTGAGACACCCTGAGAGGGGAGGGGTGAATCAGGGTGTCAACATTTCCTTTTAAAACCAACGATCTTGTTCCCACATTGGTAGGAACTGGTTAAACCTGTATGATGTATACGATCAGTATTTAAACATTCACATGCAAAGATATGACACAACAATTTTACTTGGTTCACCACTAAGGGATACGTCCAAGGAGCATACACCAAAAATTCGCCGGTCATAAAAAATTCCACTAAACTTCACTAGTTGTGGATTACAGGGTTTGGGAATAGTCACTATGTCCCAAGATCACTGCCTTTACAAAGGTTCAGGGATAGCTCAATGCTTCCATTGGGTCAATCCCGTTGACTCCCCCTGGTTCACTTCCCTTGGTGAAGTCCCACTCAGTTTATAGACGTGAAGGTCTCTTCAATAGACTTGCATTGAAGTCTTTGTCTCCTGTTCAGCATGAGACAATGCTTGCATCAGAGTAATGAGTTGATGCTCTTTTGTATTCAATCTTCTTCTTTAGTGAAATAACTGAATGGAATGTGTCTTCTTCTTCTCTTCCTTTGATTCCCAATACCGACACCTGAGTGTTTTGAAATAATCCCCTCTTTCTGTGTAGATATGAGTTTAGTATCATGAACCATTCTTCTTCTCTTCACAAAGAACAACGAGGGTGTTAAACACCAGTCATGTGTGTGCGGAACCACTTCTCTTCAAAGAACCAAATTTTTCACTATTCTCTCGTCTTTGAAAATGAATACATCATATGTTTCACCAAAGGTATTGGGAAATCTTCAAGCTTTTGTACAACTCCACAAAGACGGGAAAGCTCCAACAACACCTGGTCCTCTTCTCCAAGACTGGCGTGCAGGTCCCAATACAGCCCACAAGGTTTCGGCACGCAGGTCCAAACGGGCGCACAGGTATCAGCAAACCACCTACGCGACAGTTCCTTCCTCAACTTCTAACCTGCACGACTCACTTCCTTTCTCGCCCAAACCGCCTTGGGTGCGCAACCAACAATCGGTGTTCAACTTCAAACACTAACACGCAAGTCCAACTGCGCGACCACACACTACTTGCGCGACTTCCAAATCCGCGTGATGAGAGCTCTGATTTTTCGAAGTGTTGACCACCATATAAAATGAGGAGGGGTTTTCCTCTATTTATAGGCAACGTGGACCCCCTTCACGGTGGCGTGGAGGTGTCCTCACGGAGTGCATGTTTCGGCGCGCAAGTCTCTTCCATTTTCACTGCCGTGCTACTCACCTGTGTGACCACACCAACACTAGTGCCACCCTCTTTACTTTTCCATATTTTTAAGTTTTGTTCTTGAAAAACAATAGGTGCGCAAGTTTCATTCCTCCTAGGCATCGACACACAAGTCCCTTCTCGGTGCGCATGTCACTTGCGCGACCAACCCAATACTTGCGTGACCCTTATCCCTTTTCCATAAATTGATGTTTAATCTTGAAAAACATATGGCACGCAAGTTTCATATTCTTCAGGTCAACGACGCACAAGTATTTTTTTCCAAAAACACTTTTCTCCATTTTTCGATTTTGAGGCCCAAAAATTTGGCAAACACTGAAAAACAAATAGGTGCACTGACTAGAGCTTGGATAGGTGCACTGACTAGAGCTTGGACAGAGCTATTAATGACTCAATAGTAGTTATTAAATTTTGAGAAACATCCGGTTGAGCTTGGATATGAACAGGTGCACTGACTAGAGCTTGGACATATGTGGTGGCTGGTACTGCAACTGATGGTAGCACCACCGATTGTTATTGCACCTGACCCGTAGGATTATACCTGTGAGGGTGTACAGATAGAGGAGGATATTCTTGATCCATCTCAGTAGCCACAACACATTCCCTTGGCTGACTGACTCTAGCACACTTAGGAGGGAGACTACCCTGAAGTAGTTCTGCATTCATCCTCCCTAATTCCTTCATTTCTTCCTCTTGTTGTGAATATATTTGATATAATGAGATTGAATGGAATTCTCCAGAGGAAGGTTATGTAACCTAATTCTTCCCTTCCCTTTTTTGGATCCCTTTCGGAGAGGTGGAAGTGGGTTATTTGAAGGAACACCCAGATTCTGGGTAAACCTTTGATTTCGTATACGCATACCTTCTTCATTTATGTCTGTGCGTACAACTTATTGAGAAGGATTATCTTCATCTAATCCCTCTGAGTGAGCCTCATCTTGTGGATTAGCAACAATAGCATTGATGACATTAATTGATGCATAATGCATTGCATCATTTCTTTCAGCATTTCTGTGATATTTTCTTCTTCCATGTCTCTGATGAGACATTTCCTTTTGTCGATTTGATCTATGAGAAACTTCTTGACAAATAGTAATTTGGAGGGAATCTATTGATAATTGGATCTTTATTCCTCTTGGGGATTCTTCCCTAATCGAGAGAAGACTGACTTTCTTTGAGGAAGATATTGAGGATTTGAGAAAGTCCCCATTCCGGTGGACTGTATCTGTTCTTGCTGTTCCCACTCAACTCCTCGAATCTTATTTGTTGATTCTGAGGATTGGGTTAAATGATTCCCTAGTCTTGTAAGCTGGGGTGGTTCTTGACATGATATATCTGAGACTTTATTGAAATATCTCTTGATCTTTCGGACTTTAGTCCAGAAATTGGCTGGATGCATCAAACTTCATCCACTTTTATCACTCGGCTGAAAAGACTGTTGGATGATTTATGACACTTCTGTCACTTGATGATGTGCTTGCTCCAAAAAAGAGGCCTATTCAATATTCCCGTTTAATTGATGCAGGAGTAATTCAACAACTTTTTCTCTGTATTCTTGATTTTGAGAAGAACTAGTTGAGGCATGTTCTTGGGAAAGTATTTGATTACAAAAAAATCCAATTGACTATGGCTGGCCACGGGAAATAACATTGTGTGCGACCGTTTTCGGCGGGCTTTGCTGACTGGAGAGTACAATGAAATGTAGTGCCCCATGAACACCCCATCCCCTGATATGAATACTAGATGGGGCAATGGAAATTAACTGGTGCAATCTTCTTAGTGTGCCAAGGCATGAATGCTGAAGGGCTCTCTACTGATTTTCAACATTCGGATATCGAGAAACTGAGATAGACGGCAAGTCAACTTGGCATTGTAACCCTTCTATTATCTTGAAATTATTTTCATATTCATCATATGATAATATTTTCTTTTTCAAATGACAAAGAGTTTTCCATATGTTGAAACGAATATCATGAATTCCATCTTCCGTCAACATCTCTGCAATGTCATACTGAGAGTCAGCCAGAGGCCAAAACATGACTGACACTTCACCTTTTTCCAGTTGTTTTCTAATATTCAATACTTCCTCTTTTTCATTTGATGAATATTATTCTACCTGATTAGTCTAGAGTTGGTTATTCTTTGTTTCTTCATCGGATTCAACAAGATCGGTAGATAATTCACTGATCAAACTAGAAGATGAATGACCCATGGGTGGTTTGGAGAATGACCTAACCCCCAGGCTATCTTCTGATTGAGAATGTATTTCACCTTCTAGCGATGAAGCATCAGACATTATTGGCTTCACATTTTCAAGTGCCTCAAGATAAGAGGTCTTTCTTGTCACTATATTGTCCATTATATCATTTTCTAGGCAATGTGCATTGTAAATGCGGAGAGGAATTTCGCAGATAAATTCATCATAATGGGAAGGACCACCATGGTGGGTTACAGAAAAAGATGAATCATTTTTTTCCTTGGTCTTCTGGCCACACAGAGGGTTCTTGTGGCTCTCATCTGAAGTTGAAACTTTGAGATTGACCGAACTGTCATAAAGCAATCCTTCATGAGGAATTTTCTGATGAAGACCTTCAGAATTAATGTTCCCACTATTGGGAAATGAGGGAGTATAATCTTAAATTCCAACATATAATTGTCTAAGGGTTTCAAGAACTCCATCATCGAGCAAGGCCATATTAAAAATCGGATCTTGATTTCTTGACTGTGTTGGGCGGGTCTTCTTTTTAGGCGCCTTCTTACTAAATTTAGGAACCACTTGTTGATGAAAGTGGTTATTATGGGCAGGTGTATGTGACTGATCAGGAGAAATGATCAGGTTAGGCTTATTATCTCCACTCAAATCAGGTGTATGTGCCTGACTTGGCTGTTCGTATGATATGGGGGAGTATGCCCCACAACCCACTTGGATTGGAACAGAGGTGTGTCTCTGTTCTGGAGTGACCTGTTGATGTGTCACTCCACTGGTTGGGATAGATTTATGTGTCTTTCCTTGAGATGATGCTGAAGTTGTTATAATATCCTGGCAGGCATCTAGAATATGAGCAGGGATTTGCCTCTACTCTTTCACCATTGAAAAAATGTTCTTGGTAATGTCAGCTAACGGAATGTGGATATACGTCCATTCCATGATTGGATTAGGTGTGTGTTCCTGCTCTTGTCCTCCTTTTCCCGTCAGTGAATTTTGATAGTACTCATGTGTGGGGGAAGAGAGTTCAGTCTGCCTCCTATTTGTCATCATAGCTTTTCGACCAACTTCTCCTAATTCTACCAAACTTGACTGTTGGTAGGCTTGATCAATACTAGGAGGTGTATGTGCCTGCTGATTTCACTCTGCCGAACATGGTTGATGAGCTTCCTTCAATACTAACAGATGAGGCTGCAGGTAGAATTGATAAGTGTAAGCAGATGTATGTGCCTGTTAACCAGTTGTCAACACATTGGGTTGACGGGCTACATCGTATATAGTCAGAAGAGCCTGCTGACTAACTGATGACTTATAAATAGGTGTATGTTCTTGTCTATAGTACTGCACCGGAATTTTCTTGCAGGATTGGCATGCTGCTACCAGACGAGTCTGATGGACAGCGGAATTAAAACGGAGGGGTGTGTGTGCCCGCTCGTTTCTTTCCACCAAGTTAGGTTGGTGGACTTATCTAGATATGACAGAGATGAGAACTTGCTCACTGTTGCCCGGATTTCACCTCTGGCGGTTCGTCTTGCCTGCTCGAGTTCTAGGAACCTGAGCCGAATTCCTGGAGATGATACCCTCATAATGTTGAGGGCGCACTGTCGCATGATTCTATCAACGATGGTTGATGGGAACCCTCGGGAAGGACTCCTGTCTCCTTTAATTAAGGCCCTGAGGGACCTGATCATTCACCTCCCCAGAATATGGGAGGGAATGGTGATTGCATTCCGGGGATAATGAACCTAAATGGTTGGAGACGGTTGTTGGCACAACCTACTTCATGACCGATGGTCATCGTTGTCCGGACGACCAGGGTGAATTATTGACTTGGAGGGCTTGTCGAGTAGCCTCCAGAGTCGGAATAGTACCATTTTGATGGTACTCCTTAACCAGCGAATTTGATACCCAGCGTTGAAGACGTTGAGTAGGTGATGTCGTCCTCAGAGAGGATGATGATCTAGCAGGAGTAGCAGCAGAGCCATTCACAGCATAAGTATTCACAGAAGAAGTATTCACGAGTGTTAACTTAAGAGAATCCATTTCTGTAACGCAAAAGATCTTAGAAAAGAGTGCATGTTTGATATAACAGACATAATCATGAAAAGTCTGGCCACTACATCTTTTGGATAAGTATATATGTTATTGATTGTCTTGTTGGCCCTCTCACTGAGTTTAAATAGTGGCCTAACAAATAGGGAAACATCATTTCAACTTTGTTAAGGATTCACGTTGGGTTCACCATTTTTTGTTTCCTATATAATTGGGAATGACCTCGTTGATTTAAGGTTCAAACATTCTAAGAAGTTTCTAATGGGTTTGTTCATAGAATCAGAAACATACAATGATTCTATATCCATTTGGACCTACTTTTCAAATGTAGGTGCTCATTAGTTGTGAACTTATAAGGATTAAGAATTTGCATTGGTCGAGATGATGGGAGTTCGGACTCATCACACCTTTTTGAGGGGAATTATTGTCTACTCCAGGACTCTCTTTATAGATTTAAGTTATGTCCATGAATCCTTATTAAATTACCAAGTATAAAATGAGCTTTCCTTTAGATCTGACAGTCAATGATTGATATGTAGAAAATATAGAGAATCTTTTATAGGTATTCAAGGTTCTTCATCGATAGAGAATCATCTGTATTTGTTATAGATTCTTAGTTAATGGTATCCTTCAATACATTATATAAAAGTCTCTTGGTCATTATGATGACCATACTGGTTTTAAAGCCACTCAGTGGGGCACTTGAAGTTTATTTTCATTCAGAAGGACATGCATTATTTCAAAGTTGGGATCATACCCACAAATGGGCTACCTACGTATCATTTATTTAGAAAAGGAATCAGAACCCACGTAGTTCAATTAAGGGAGTATGATTTTTATGCATGATTAATGGCTCAATGAAAGATTTCATAATTACTTTTACACTCTAAGCTCACATGATTCATGCTCGGTGTGAGAAACAAGAGGTATTGGTAAAAGCAGACAATTGTTCCATGAAAGATGCAATCATAAGAAAATGATGTGGAGATTATGTATGTATGACTGCCCAAATAGATAGAGATTGGTAATTTTTCAAAGAATAAGTCTGTGAACAGGGTCCATAAAGGTATATGTACTTTATATAGATTTGGATACTGTAACTTGGGGATTACTCTAGAGGAATATTCCCAAATTATGAGGGACTAATGGTTGGGTTTTATTCCTTAGAAGGAAGCCCATTTCAAAAAGTAGATTAAGACTGGTTAAGAGAAATTAAGACTGGGTCTTACTCCTGAGAAGGAGGCCTAGGTTAAAGGGATTTCAAAACTGGGTCTTACTCCTAAAAAGGAATCCCAGGTTAAGGGAATTATGTTAGGGACTTACTCTTGAGTAGGATTCCCATATTTGGGAACTTTGAGACTGGGGCTTAATCTTGAAAATGAAGCCCATACTTGAGAAATTATGACTGGGGCTTACTCTTAAGGAGGATGCCCAAATTAGGGGACTTGGGGTTCATTCCAAAAAAGGGTGCCTAAATTAATGAGATCTTAGACTAGGGATTACTCCTGAAAAGGAGGCACGGGTTAAGGATTCTCTCATCTTAAAGGATGAGGTTGAATGAATGAAATCTCTAACCGTAGTGACATAAATATGTGTAAATCACTAGATTTTCAGAGATGTTCCACATAATTCCATTCAGATAAGGAAGCCAACAAGGGAACCATGCCAAATAAAATGGATTTGAAGAGGGTTTTGAAGGCTGAATCTTGAATAGGAGAGGTGGATAGGTATAGGATAGGTAAAATTGGCAGGAAGGGAACCCAAAAAGAGATGTGCGTGTAAGTCCTACGTGGGCGCGCAAGTCTTGGGTGGGTGCGCAAGTCCTGGTCGCACAGATTTACCTACAAAACAAATGGTTACTTGCACGGCGGTCAACCCTTAAGGTAATACTTGGGAGAGACTTGGATCAAGCCCCTAGTACTAACCCTAGAGGCTTCTAGAAGTGTGGCACGCAAGTTCAGTTGAAGGGGTAAGGCGGCGCGCAAGTATGGCAATTTCCATTAAGGGTTGGCCACTTAGGCGCACAAGTGTTGATGAGTTTCAACCCTTAGGCCTTAATCCCCCTATTTAGATCTTCCGTTCTAGGTAAGAGAATAACTTAGAAGTGTTTGGAAGCTTTGAGAAGAGACTAGGGTGCCAGGAGCTCAAATCTGAGTTTTTGGAATTTTTCATCCTTTGAAATAGGGGGCCCACTGGGGGTATTTATAGGCTGGTGAATACCCTGGGCGAAATTCAGATAGGGAACACAAGTCACCTATGCGACCACTAGGTGGTGCGTAAGTATACTTGCGCGACCATGGTGTAACTTGCACGACCAAAGTGCAAATGAATCTTTGTTCATGCCTTTGTAAAATTTTGATGTTTCTTCAAAGGATGAATCAGTTTGAGTTCAAGGTATTTCCCTTTTCATTCATTTAGACTCTGTGACAAAAAGGAGCGTCAAAAATGACTTTATC
Organism: Viscum album; assembly: GCA_963277665.1. NCBI lineage: Eukaryota > Viridiplantae > Streptophyta > Magnoliopsida > Santalales > Viscaceae > Viscum > Viscum album. The sequence goes on along the minus strand of OY728129.1, from coordinate 1,417,507,023 downwards.
AACAATGGTGGAAAAGTAACAGGAAATAGGCCTTCCCCAAAAGATAGGAAGTCCAAGATAGGTGAAAGGGATGGATCCTTTCTTGATGCCTAAATTGTTGATGATATTAAATTTTCAAGTAGAAGAAAAAAATTTACCAAAGAATATAAATGATTTGTTATAACTTATAATTTGACTAGAGATTTCTTCATAATGGGACATGTCATTTTTTGAGAGTTTGAATATTCCATTTATCACCTTGTAAGGACAACATGATTTCATCAACATATAAGAGATGGGTGGGCATAGTCATATTCTTGGAAGACTGAATAGGTCCCGTATTGTTTTGATCCACAAGGCGTGTGAGCAATCTGCTTATGTAATCTTCCACAACTTCAAAAAGTATGGAAGATAGAGGGCCCCCTATCTAACTGCCTTGGTGAATTTGAAGAATCCCTTGGGTTAGCCATTAAGAAGGATGGACAAGGAGGATCATTTGAATAAGGAGTTATCCTACTGATGAAGTAATCATTAAGACCAAATCCTTAAAAGACATCAAAAATGAAACTTCATTCAATGTTATTGAAGGTTTTCCTAATATCATGTTTGATGGAAATGTTGCATCCTTTATTGGTATTGTTAAGTTTGTTGGTGCATTACGAGGCAAGGAAAATGATATCCTTTATAAACCTACCCTTGATAAAACCAAATTGGTTCCATGAGACAGTTTTTTCATATAGTTGTAAGTATATTAGCAAGAAGTTTCATAATGTTTTTGAAAAGAGTGTTAATAAGAGCAACAGGTATAAATAGATGTATCTTAGAGGCATTATCCACTTTAGGAATTAATGTTTGAAATCGAGAATTTAGTCCATGGGGAAGAGAACCATTTGAAAATAAGGATTGGAAATGTTTGAAGACATTCAAATGATTAACCTCCTAGTATTTTTGAAAGAACCCATTATTGAAACCATTAGGTCCTGGGGAACTATTAGGATTGGTTCTAAACAAAGTGTCTTTGATTTCAGGATCCAGAGGGGTGCTTAAAAGATATGAATTGTCCTCCTCAATCACAAAAGATAGAATGAAATCTAGAAGGAGGTCTTTACTAACATCCGTACCATTGAAAATATTATCAAATTAAGATACAACATGATTAGTAATGGCCTCCTTAGTGTCAATGAGGGATCCTTCATCTCTAAGAAAAATAAGAGGTCAGAAAACTTTTATGATTCATTGAAGAGAGTTATAAAAATTATTCTTTCTATCACCATCCTAAATCCATTTAGTTTTGAAGATTTTATTACATGTGTTATCTTTTAGAAAAATAATATTGCTGAGTTTCATATAAGTGTTAATTTATAGGTGAGGATCCAAATAAATGATAGATCTAATGTGGGTGATTTGAATTTGAATAATTTCACTCTCTATAGTAGACATGTCCATGTAAATTTGTTTAGATTTGGAGCTACAAAAGTCTTTGAAACAATTCTTAAGGTGATTTAATTTGGCGATACAAGAAAAAACATCATTATGATGGTTCATGGGACTCAAATAAAAATTTATGAGGTTGGAACATTCAGGTTCAGCTGAACAAGAATTGTTAAATATGAAAGGAAGAATGGGTCTTAGTTTTTTGGTAAAAAGACTAACGAGAATGTGATGATGATCTATGTTAATATTAGTCAGAGTTGTACTAGAGATAGTGTCCCATTTGTCCATAGCAGAGATATTCATGATGTACCTATCTAGTTTACAAGCCACTACTCTATTATGATGTCTTCTATACCAAGTGAACTTGGCACCAGTAAGGTTAATTTCAACAAGATTACTATCTTCAGTAGAAGTTTGATATTCTTGTGGGGAGATAGAAGAGTGGGATTGGCTAATATTCTCATTGGAGGTATGAATTGCATTAATGTACTTGATCACAAACCAAGGGCCATGGATATTGTTAGCTAAATAATAATGGTCATGATAGAGAGTCCTATAGTCTTGGTATCTATTATTAGCATTAATCATGGTACAGTAAATGTGTAAGACATCAAAAGTACAGTCACAAGTAAACATTTTCACAGAAACATTGAAAGCATTTACTTTCTAGAAAGAGGAATGAAAAAAATATCAATAGATTCAGTCACAAGACCATCTTTGCAAGCACATAGGAAATTGTAACCATGGGAACAAAGATGCATAATTTTCAAAGAAAAAATTATTTTGGACTCAACAATAGAAAAACTTTTAGTCTTGGGAGTCATAGGATATTTTTTTATAAAAAAAAGTGTCAAAGTTAGCAATACCCTGAGAAATCTAGAAAAATGAAATTTATTTTAAGTTGTGTTTGGGGACAGAACCCCTTTTTTGAAATACTCGAGCCCTTCTTCCTCTATGATCATCCGATGGTTTGAGTAGTGTTTAGACTAGGTTTCTATATATGTATACTCATAGATGAAAAATGATATTTGTATGAAGTACATTTATTAATGATATTCTGATTTGTTTCAGATGTTTTGGTGATCGAAGGGGTGGCCCTTGGGCTGTCCTTTGGAACTATGGTTAGTTTTTTAGGTAGGATAATGGTCAAACAGGAGGATTCCATATCCTCAACAGTGTGGTGTGTTCCCACTAATTCTAGGATATCCTCAGATAATAACATACTGGGGATATTATCTCCACCTGAAGCAGCTTCCATGGGTGTACAATCAATGGGGGGCTCAGAAGCATGAGGTCCGATGAGTTTTTTAGGAGGTATAATAGAAAAACTGGTAGATTCCCAGACTGGGGAAGTGTGGTGTGTGCCCACTAATGCTGAGATATAATCAGTTAAAACAATACTAAAGATTGGATCTTCACCTGAAGTAGTGTCCAGGTTTTCAGGATCTGCAGGGGGCTAGGCAGCTTCAGGTTTGATAACCATGGCCATGAGGTTTCCCTTCCCTTGGGATAGTATAGTACCAATATCATCACAGCCCTATATTGTATCAGAGTGTAGACCGGAACCCCTCTAGGATAGGGTTATTGATCCCTGTTGCATATATGTTTTAGGGCTATTAGTTTCCAAGGATCCATTGTTTTCAATCCCACTGGATGGAGCCACAATCACTGAAACATGATGTCTTGTGTCTATGGAATTGGGTCTATCATAAACCTCTATGGTAGTATCCATTTGTGACTTCTCATAGGCATCCATAACCAACATTTCAATTACTTCTAAAATTATTTGGTCATTGGAGGCATCCTCTTCATTATAGGGATATGTTTTCTAGAAGTATGGAAATATTTGGAGGGAAGTGAAGGTTCTTTGGAAATACATATTGATGTAATGGAAGTTGATGGTAGGGGTTGGCTATTCTAGTTGATTATGTCATCATCATTATTATAGTAGGTGAAAGATTCAAAGTAGATAGACTCAGAGGTAGTGGCTAAGACAGATTTTATCATCCATGATAATGCTCTAGAGGGAGGGCCAGAGGATGAACAACATCAAGTTATGCCCCAATAATGGGTTTTTGACTTTTTATTGTTGTGTATGGGGGTTCTACCAGAGTTCCATAGTTACATAGTGGCACTGCATCCTAAAATTTTCTTTATGTATCATTCCTTGAATGTTCATCTTTGGTGGGCCCAGATAAAGTGGTTAGTTAGAGATTTTGAGTTGTATAGACTAGTCAATTTCCATCATTGGACATCCTAGAGTTAAAATTTATGTTCATCTTAATGGATTTATCACCAATTTATCTCAATATTATGGAGGATGTGACGAACTATTGGTGATAATGGATTTATTGACACTGTTGAACCATTTTTTCAATCAAATGGTTAGGTGTTGTAGTGTTTATTGTGAGGCGGTATGTTGATGAGATTGTGAATCTTCACAGAGTACCATGTACTATCATGTCATTCTAGGATCCCCATTTTACCTCGTGTTTCTAGATTGAATTTTTAGATGATTTCAATTCCCATTTTTTTACATAGAATTTATTTGCATCCATTTTTGGATATGTAAATTGATCAAACTATCCTGAAACAAGAGTATATGGTATGAGTTTGTATTTAAGATTTTATAAAATCTTGGGTGAATCAATTTTCACTGTTAAAGTTTTCTTATAACAACCAATGTGACTCTTTTATTGGAGTAGTTCTATTTGGGGTGTTGTTTGGGTGACTTTATCGATCTATTCTTTACTGTACTGTGATATTGGGGTTAGAATTATTTGGTCTAGATACAATTTAGATTAAAAAAGTAAAGATTCAGACAGTGTGAGAGTGGATGAACATGGTGTGTGATCATTATAAGTATTATAGAACTTGATGGAGGTGACCTATGGAATTTTAGGTTGTTGACCATGTGGTCTTCAGGATTTCCCTTCATCATGGGTAGCAGAGGAATAAATAGGGGTGTAAACTTTGTCTCTCTAGTTCATCAATTTTTTTGAGTTATTTTAGTGTGTGAGAGTGTCAGTGTATCGATTGTGTCATCCATCATAGATGGGTAAAACACATGATGTGTTCCTATCATGGAGAGACCAAAAAACTAATTTTGAAACCAATATATATGAAGTAAAAGTTCGTCTCAAATTTTCAATGGTGAATAAAGTGTTCTATGTGTTGAAATAAATTTTTTGGTTATGTTTTAAAGAAAAATTATTTAAAATTGGTTGGTTCTAAAATCAATTATTGAATTAGTGGTATAAACATCTATTAATCAATAAATCATTTGATGATTCATTATTCAATTAGTTTTTAATCACCCAATTTTCAATTGAATCCCACTGATATCTTTTGTCTATTTATTTTAGTTGAGATATGGAAATACAACAATCACATCATTTCCTACCATTACCTAGCCTAGTGAGTGGATACCACTACTCAACTTTATATTACCCCACTGTTTTCAATATCATGCAGTGGATTTGATCCAATTGGTTTCTGTGCAATGAAGAAAATAATAAAAATAACATAAAATATAAAATTAGAAGATATATCAACTGATAACACCATTTAATACTACACAAGAGATATTAATAGTATTGAAAGATTAGAATTCATCAACTCGTGATGTGAATAGATTCTTCCTAGACGAACCATAGAGGGTCTAATGTTCCATCATCAGAGGTATAAAAAACAAAGGATAATAAAACTATGAATAAAATATTAGTTCATGAGTGTTTTCCCATTCCTAGAGTCTAAGTGTCACATCCATCTTTTCCTATAGTGATATCATTATATAGAAGAATTCATGGTTTTCATGGTTACCTCCATGTGAGGGGTTTAGTGAATTCTTGAATGTCTTCATTGATCAAGGATTAGGTTTAATTTTAGCACGATAGTCAATGAATGACTATAATGAATGGTATGGACGACTTTTATAAGGCATTAGTGCTCTTCCATGATCCAGTCCAGTTAATTTTTTAGGGAAGACTGATTCTACGATTCGTATCATAATGGGTAAGGAAAAATGGTATTGGGAAATTAGTTGGGGCCATGTTACTTTTTAAGTACCTAGGGGTAATGGTTTACCGATGATATGTCATATTCTACTAGTGTATATAACTCTGATTAACCCATCATTTTATGGAGAATGTGAACCATTTTTTCAGTGGTTCATCATTTCCTCATAAGAATATATTTTGATTTTTTACTTCACATTAAAAATGTAAACCTTCTAGTGGTTCATTTAAATGGTGAAGGGAGTTTATCAAAATCATTATATAGTGTGGACTCAAGCTTGACACCTATCATTTATTTTATTTTAATGGGTGCCTAGAATTTTTTAATTAAGATCTAGTGTCAAAAAACATAATTATTATTTTATAATAGAGTATAATTATAGAGATCTCAATGTGGCTGTTCAGGAAGGGAGACTTCTCTCATGGAGTGCTTGAGTAGATCTCAACCTCAGTCGATGAAGAGCACAGAACATAGTAGAATTAATTCCTTAATTCTCTTGGTAAAGCGTACTCACTCCAATATCATCTCCAATCTATGGCTAGAAGAATAAGGTGGAGCTGACATGGTACGTTTCAACTTATTTTTTCTCTAGGTGATACATAAATGAGGTTTTTAATGTTTGGAGTAACACCCATCCTTTAGATACCCTTCATGCATCATTCTAAAAGATTCTTGTTCTTCTGGGTAAGTGGAGGATTCAGGTCCATTAATGGTATCTTATAAGGTAGAAATATGATAGGTAGGGGTGGGTAAATCTTATGGTTAGAATTAATACATTAAAGGTCATGATTAGTGTGATAATAATGAGTTTTGGTTGAAAATAGGGTTCTCATGGTATGTATTCATATCCTGAGTTTAGTCGAATGACCAATACAATTTCTTCACAAAGTCATCTATTTTTCGACTATGTGGGTTTTCCTAACACACGGTCAGCTGATGGGAATTAGGATAAGTAGACTTAATGTGAGACTATGGTTTCTAATTGTGGGAAGCTGGCTGTGAGAAGTGCTCAAGGTATGTTGAAGGCACTGTCAGTATGCATACCATGTGACATTAGGTTCATATAAGGGTAACACACTATTAATATATATGTAAAGAATAGTAACAATGGATGTCATGGACACTCCTACAGTTTTTAATTTTCCAACCTTCAAAAGTTCATATCTTTTTATTTTAGTAGTTATCTAAAATTAAATTTCACTCTAATTAAAAAAGGAACAATTTCATTGAAATCATGGATCCATAATTTATATAAAAAATATAAAAATCAACAAATGTAACACCCCAAACCCAGTTACCCAAAGTCAGTGCATTATTACGTAACATTTTCACGATCACAAAATATCAATTCTTGAAATAACGATTTGTTTAGTAGCCTTGGAAACACTAGATACATTCAGAAGTCTTACATTACATGATTAAGTGAAAAACTACAACAACATATGGTCTCCATATACCATACTCATATCCCCTCATACTATCCCTGCAGGTCATTCATAAAACACTTATTCACATCCTGGGAAAAATAAAACATGGAAAGGGGTGATATCTGATGCCTAGTAAAGATAACAATATAGCGGAAACTTTTATAAATAAGTATAAACATTTAAGGTAATGTATAACAAAAACAAAATCCTTTTAAACTTGAAATTCAGCATAATATGGTAGAAATAAAATGAAATAATGCCATTCACTTATTCACATGGATATTCTACTAGTCGAATAATCACATGAAATATCAATAACCACTTTCATAATGAAGAAATTCATAATTCCAGACTATCATAACCACATAGTTAAGGCCTTGTGCCAAGACTACAAATAAGATTTTGTCAAAGCCTTATGCCCAGACACTAGTTTGTCTCATGAGACCTACCGATGCATCGAGGAGCTATAGCGGGCTCCACCCATCCCTTACTAAGTCCAATGCATTCCTCATATGAAATGTTTGAAACATAACATAATCATTTGTATTAAAACTAGCATATGAAATGTCAATACTTTATACACAAATCATGAATGGTAAAAAAATAGCACATCCACAGTCAAACATAACTCATTCGATACAATATGAAAGATTGTATTGTATCATATTAACCTCAATTGAGAATAATGAAGGATATTGACATAGATGAAAATAATCATCAAAACTATTACAGACAAGTATCCCCCCTTTTCTTGAAATCATTTAAAATTCACACTATTTGTCAATAAGCCATTTAAAAATAGATTTTTGAATCAAAGTGTCCCATGCCACTTTGAAACTTTTAAAAGAAATTTTAGTTTTAAAAAATTTATTTCCATATAAATAAATCATGAAAATAATTTTTAAAACATGTACATTAATGAGAATTATTTAGAATAATAAATCTTTAAAACATTTAAAGTGATATTTTTGTTAGAGTTCCTAAACAAGAGAGAGACACTTGAATAAAAATAATTGATGTAATAAAAACATAGTAATATCATGAAAATAAAGCGATTCATGGTACACTATGTCAAAGTACATTATATATAGCATATAAAAGCGATTTTGTGTATAAAAAAAATAAGTATCAATGGAATGTAAATTTAGATGAAATATCTTATAAAGACAGTATCCTTAGGTTATGGATAAATCAACGACATAATTATGTGTGAAAAATATAAATAAACTCAACATGATTGGATATTCAATGTAAATAAATCAGAGGATATTCACACATATTCTTGTAAAAACAACACCAATGAATTGGATATTCAACTCAACAAATGGAGATTGAGTTAAAATTACTCTTATCAAGTTCATATCGATGACTTGATAATTTATAAATGGAGTGGTTATGTGTATCAAAATTATATCCATAGAAATGGGAGTGGAAATTATGACATAAGAAAATGAATAGTGATTCCACACATAATCGTGGAGTACAATAATCAATGAATTATGCGTAAAGTCGAATGAGTGGAAATTGAAATTTCAAATTCCCTTATCGAATTGGTAAATTACGAAACATACACAAATGAAAGAAGGATCATACAATGATGATGTAGATATATATAAATTAAATTATATTACATAATGAATACAATCATGGATAGTACATACACCCCATGCAATAAATAAGTGGTGAACAATGGAAATCACAGGGAATTAAAAGTGAGATAAAAAACCCCTTACTTTGCAAGTTTTCCTTGGTAGAGAGTTTTTTAAGCTCCTGTATAATTGTGAAATAATTTTTATTGAATTATACAAGAATTATATACATTAATATGATATCATTTATGATCTTTTAACATTTATTTTCTAATAATATCTTAGCATTATCGTCATTTCGGGAGTTAACAGATTCATTTTCCTTGATATTCGTTATTATTTGAGACATATTTGTTATCGATGGGATGTATCTTATTCATATAAAGAGTGATATTAAGTATTTAAACATTATTTTTAACAATAAAATGAAAATTATTCTTGAATGGATAAGATTGGGACTGAATCTCATCGCGTTTGTGGAGACGGTAGTCCGTACGTACGCACGAGTGACAATATCATTATTTTGATATTAAAATAATATATAATTGGATGGAATATAATATATACAGAATAATTATCATGTTATACTTATTATTTACATGAATTACACGTCATTATTATAGCCATCCAAATAATAATGTATTGAATAACAATTACACCGCGACGTGGAGATGGTAATCTGTACGTACACACGTATGGTGACATGTCACTCAAAGGATGAATAGAATAATGAGGATGGCTGTACCATATTTATAATAACATCACATTATATAAAATATACTGGAGTTATTATTTTATAATTGAAATAACAAATAAATAAGAAGTAGAAGAGGAAAAGAACTTGAAAGTTGGTGGTGAAATTATTACCTCTTCTTCGGGTTCTTCCTTTTCATATGATCAAAAGGGATCCTTAAGTTGGATTTTTGACAATATGTAGTCCTATAGGATGAATTGAGTGAAATTTAGAGGATATTGTTGTAGCATTTGGGCGATAAAAAATGCTTTGAAGATGTGAATTAGAGATAAGGGGGAGTGCCCTTTTATAAGAGGGGTGAGGGGCACCTTTGGAAAAGCTAGAAATATTATTTTATAATAATATCATTTTCGGTTTCTAATGGTTAAAAAGTGTATTATTTAAAGTATAAGGTTGGTATGGGTCGAAAACAATGCAAACAATAGTTTTTAGAAAGGTTTGGGTCATTTTATTAACCTTATCATTTAGTTTTAACTCTTAGTTAATTAGTTTGACATTTACCATGTCTCTCTATATTTTTATATTATATGGTTAATAAATATACTATAAACATCCAAGAGAACCCCAAGTGGTTCATTAATGATACAACTATCATTATATAAGTCGAATGGATGAATCATAGATTATTAGGAATATAATATCAATTTATAATGTAATATTTGTTTTAAAAACTCCTTTATGTCAATTTTGACACTATTTAATAATTGATTTTTTTAGTCTTAACAAGTTTTTTAATTCGAACCAAATTCATTTGAGAAATTCTAACATTTCCTGTTAACCTATAAAATTCTTGGATTTCATAAAAACTTTCAAATTATATTTATTTTAACATTTATAATACCAATTATTTGATTCATTCATTAATAAGGAAAATACTACATCATTATTGTGTCATAAAAAAATTAATTATTGAATGTCTAAAAACTATAAATAAAATACCATTATGTAGGAAATATTTTTATCTTTCTAATTAATATTTATAGTCAAAATTATAACATATATAACCCTATGTAATTTTTTTTCTAAATGATATATGCTTACGTCATTTTTGTATTTAATTTAACTTAATTAATATAAATTGTCATCATCACTTACAGGTGGCTTCATGGGGTCCCAAAATCGACCCAAAGATAACAATGTTAGGAAATGTATCAACCAATAGGGTTAGGACACGTTTTAGAGTAATTTAATATTATTATAATATTATTTTTTTACCCTTATTTACCGGATTTACCCTTTAACCATGGTAAATAAAATATTTACCGAAATAATTATTCAAAATGTTTAAAAATAAAAGATACCTATTTACACAATTTGGAACTCTTGATTCTAAATATGGAATCCATTTTTTTAAATTCAAAATACAGAAGTATCAGTAATTAATTTAAAATTAATTCTCCTTGTCAAAAAACGCGTGTTTTTAAGAAATAATAACTATCAAAAGATTGGCAGCTGGTGATGTCCAGTTTAAATGTAAAATTATATTCAATGACCAAAATTGGATTAAATGGTAAAAATATAATCTAATTATAATTTAAAATCACTCAAATTCATAATTTATCACTATTAATTATTTCTATTAAAAGGTTGTTTTTAATTAAAATTTAGTAATTTTCACTATTCATCAAAATATGAAAGTTATCATAAAGTACAAAAAATTCACCCTAAGATAATTTCGATATTACGTATCCAAAAATGAAGTCCATTTTGAAAGATAAAATGTATAAAATTTCAAAAATTGTGTATTACTATTCACAACAGCTAGTTTGATTGGTTGTGGTGTGTTATAACTCGAAGTTGCGTACAACACATGCTACTGTATTATTCAAAGAGAAGCGTACCATGGAATCTTGGGGTGTCACATTCTCCCCTATTTAAATAAAATGAATCCTCACAATTTTTTAAATTGGTATTGGGAATATAATGGAATGTCCCACTTCGGAAAAAGAGTCAATAATACTGTCACTTTAAAAGAAAGAAAGAGATGTACAAAGGTCACCCGAGATAACCTATACTAGGATTCCATGTATAAAAACATGGATATTGATGATAAAATAATTGTCAAGTTCTGATGGATAGGGATATAAAACATGATCAGGTGAAAGTTAACAACTAGAAAACCACAAACATGTGATGCTACAAACAGTCCTTAGTTTCCCAGTATGAAAAGTAAACAGACAACATTTTTCTTTTATAATTTTTAAGTTACATTACATAAATATGAGGAATTTATTTATGATATTTACTAAGAACATAAAGAGATATACTTACTTTTTAAGTATAATTTCATTCTTTAATAAATTTCTACCACTAACTCATTTTTTTTAAACGATGAGTATTCAAGAAGACTTGGTCACACTGGAAGAGCTAGATTAAACTTCTACAGAATCACATGATACACAAATGATAAACTATATATTTACCTTTTATTCAGAGATAAACCAGTATAGAAATAGTTAGTACATGATATGAGGATCCCCGAAAAGATATTTCTTTAGAGAAAGAAAAACTAATCTTAATTTCAAAAATTAAACCGAAAATACCCCAAAGTTAAATATATAGAATTCAATAAACAGTTGTCCTTAAAATCATTCAATATAATCCAAAATAATATTGAAACCCAAAACGTAGAAGAATTTTGTTATATAGTCTTCCACGTTAAATGGTATCTCCAAATGATATCAACTACTCTTAAATTCACATACTTAAAAGTAAATAACCTAATCACATATTCTCTACTATAGGTTAATCATTTTTATAAATAACCCAAATCACTATAAATCCACAATAAATACAAATATAAAATCCACCATTACTACTCAAATGATATCCCATAGTATTCTATTTTCCTTGGGCATATAGTGTTCCCAACAAAGCGAACATATTCCAAAATAACATTTATCACTTAATCACCAAATAATTTTCCTATAATTAGAGTATTTATTTGATAAGACATAAGATCTCAAATTAACTTATTATTGACCAATAAAATAATTTAACTAAAAATAATTAGTCACACTAACTATGGACTTCACATAGTCCAGTGGTAGGCGATAAATCTCAATCGGACTCTGGTTGTGGTTTCGATTTACATAGATTCGTCCGACGCGATGGGTTGTCACATGGTATGCGTGTTTTCCTTTTTCAAATACTATATTTTATAACCTTAACAAATTGAGATAAATTCCTCAAAAAATCCATAAAATAATTTTACCGCAAATGTTATCTCATACCTTTCATTTTCATCCCAAAATTTAATAAATTGTAATTGCCTCCAATACAAGGGTCATATAAAACTAAATGGTTATTTATAACTATATCCACAAGAGAAAAGATAATTATTATTCAAATATCATTTTCACAAGATAAATTGCAGGGTTACACATATAAGAGAAAATTCACCCAAAGTAATCTCAATAAAAAAGAGCACTAATACCTTTAAACATTTTTCCATCCATTTATTTCCACATAGGTTCTTCCTTGAACATGAGGCTATACTATATACTAGGTCATTGACTTGGGTGATGCAAAGTTCCCTTAAATTTATGACAAATGACCGTAATTGGAATCTTAGGATCATTTTTATTTTCTTCCATATAACTATTCAATTTTCCTCGGCAATTCTTTACATTATGCCCTTCTTTCCCAAAAATAATGCATTTCTTTTTTCCATTGAGACACTTTCATGGGTGTCTCCTTCCACATTTCTGGCATGATGGAAATTAATCTTTCTTCTCTCCATGGTCTCCATAGCTGGAGATCTTATCATTCACTGCCTTTCTCTTCTTTGATGAGTCCGGGAGTTGGTTAATATATATGTTCTTGATCATATATTTGGAAAACTGATTCTGCATGAAGACAATATCGTTTATTCCTATTTACATTCAATTTCTTTTCTCATTTACACATTGTTCCAACCCTATACATCATTCTCAAAGTTACTATGACTTCTTTGGAATCCAGCCATTGACTAAAACCAGAATGCATTGTGTGAGTAACAGTAGTCATAAAATCATTTAGAAAATATCATGACAATATATTTTCAATTTGAAACACCTTAAAATTAAACACGTTCATTTATTCTCATCTTATATTAAAATACATCAAATCAGTTTGTAATGAAAATGTAAATTATCCTAGTCATATCCCCCGGGAGTGTCATAACCAAGAGTGCAGTAAGGCCCGTTGTCATGCACCAGTTCCTATTTGAGAATATCTCAAAGCAGTGCTTTCGGGTTTTACCCCTCGGTACATCTGTGCCAGATCCTCCTCTACCTACTCGTATCCAGACAAGGATGTATTACTTGCAAAAATCACAAAATCTATACAATACCAAAATTTTAGGAAGTTCCTCTATTCTAATCCTCAATGTCTATCTTAGGGATATGTGCTCTTATCAGAGTTTATGTAAATCTAGTTTCCAATGTTTGTACTAAACGTCCTTTGATACCAACTTTAATGCCCCGACCCCAGTTACCCAGAGTCGGTGCATTATTACAAAACATTGGCATGATAAAAAAAGATCAAGTCTTGAAAGATCGATTAGTTTAGTATCCTTGGAAACACTAGATACATTCATAAGTATTACATTACATGATTAAGTGAAAAACTAAAACCACATCTTGTCTCCATAGACCACACTCATATCTCCTCATACTATCCCAGCAGGTCAATCATAAAATAATTCTTCACATCTGGGGAAAAATAAAACAATGAAAGGGTGAGCTCAGATGCCCATTAAAGATAACAATATAGCTTAAACATTCATAAATAAGCATAAAAAATTAAGGAAATGTATAACTAAAACAAAATCCTTTTAAACTTGAACTTCAACATAATATGGTAGAAATAAAATGAAATAATTCCTTTTACTTATTCACATAGATATTATACTAGTCGAATAATCACATGAAATATCAATAACCACTTTCATAATGATGGAATCCATAATGCCAAACTATCATGACCACATAGTCAAGGCCTTGTGCCAAGAATAAAAATAAGATTTTGTCATGGCCTTGTGCCAAGACACTAGTTTGTCTCATGAGACCTACTGATGCATCGAGGAGCTATAGCGGGCTCCACCCATCACTTACTAAGTCCAATGCATTCCTCATATGAAAAGTTTGAAACATAACATAAACATTTGTATTAAAACAATCATACGACATGTCAATACATTATTCACAAACCATGAATGGTATAAAAATAGCACATCCACAGTCAACAATTACTCATTCGATACAATACAGAAGATTGTATTGTATCAGATTGACCTTAATCGAGAATAATGAAGGATATTGACTTAGATGAAAATAATCATCAAAACAATTAGAGACAAGTATTCCCCTTTTTCTTGAAATCATTTAAAAGTCACACTATTTGTCAAGAAGCCATTTAAAAATAGATTTTTGAATCAAAGTGTCACATACAACTTTGAAACTTTTAAAAGGAATTTTAATTTTAAAACTTTATTGTCCATATAAATAAATCCTTAAAACCATTTTTAAAACATGGACATTAATGAGAAAGATTTAGAATAATAAATCATTAAAACATTTAAAATTATATTTTAGTTAGAGTTCCTAACCAAAAGAGAGACACTTAAATAAAAATAATTTAGGTAATCAAAAAAATATAATATCATGAGAATTAATGGATTCATGATATACTATGTCAAAGTACATTATGTACACCATATAAAAGTGATTTGGTTTATAACAACAAAGAAGTATTAATGGAATGTAAATTGAGATGAAATCTCTTTTGAAGACCACATCCTTAGGTTAAGGATAATTTAACGACATATTTATTTGTGACAAATATAAATACACTCAATATGATTGGATATTCAGTGTAAATAAATCATAGGACATTCACACATATTCTTGTAAAAACAACACCAATGAATTGGATATTCAACTCAACAAATGGAGAATGATTTAAAATTACTCTTATCAAGTTCATATCGATGACTTGAGAATTTATAAATGGAGTGGATATGTGTATCAAAATTATATCCATAGAAATGGTAGTGTAAATTATGAAATAAGAAAATGAATAGTGATTCCACACATAATCTTGGAGTAAAATAATCAATGAATAATTCGTAAAGCCGAATGAGTGGAAATTTAAATTTCAAATTCCCTTATAGTTTTGGTAACTTATGTAACATACAGAAATGATAGAAGGATCATACAATGATGGCGTAGATATCCATTAATTAACATATATTACACAATGAATACAACCATGGGCAGTACACACACCACATGCAATAAAAAAGTGGTGAACAGTGGAAATATCACGGAATTAAAAGTTAGATAAGAAACCCCATACTTTTTACATTTTTCTTTGGTTGAGGGTAGGTTAAAATCTTGTATAATGGTGAAATAATTTTTATTGAATTATAAAAAGATAATATACATTAATATGATATCATATATGATATTTTAACATTGATTTGTTAATAATATTTTAGTATTATCATCGTTTCGGGAGTTAACAGATTCCTTTTCCTTCATATTCATTATTATGTGAGCCATATTTGTTATGGATGGGATGTATCAGATTAATATCTAGAATTATATGAAGTCCTTAAAAATTATTTTTAACCATCAAATGAAAATTATTCTTTAATCGATATGATGGGGAATGAATCACATCACGTTTTTCGAGACGATAGTCCTTACGTACGCACAAGGGAAAATATCGTTCTTTTGTTATTAAAATAATATATAATTGGATAGTATATCATATATACAGAATAACTATCATGTTATATTTATTATTTACATGAATTACACATCATTATTATACCATACAAATAATAATGTATTGAATAACAATTACACCACGACGGGGAGATGGTAATCCGTACGTACACACATATGGTGACATTTCATTCAACGGATGGATAGAATAATGAGGATGGATGTACCATATTTATAATAAAATCACAGTATATATAATATACTGGAGTTATTATTTTATAATTGAAATAATAATGAAATAAGATGTGGAAGAAGAAAAGAACCTGAAAGAGGGTGGTGAAATTATTCCCTCTTCGTCGGGTTCTTTCTTTTGGTTTGATCAAAAGGGCTCCTTAAGATGGATTTATGAACAAAGGAGGGCCTCTAGGATTAATTTTGGGAAGTTGAGAGGATATTTGGGAAAGGTTGGGCCGATCCAAAAGGATTTTAAGGTGTGAATTAGAGAGAAGCGTCAGTGCCCTTTTATAAGAGGGGTGAGTGGCACCTTAGGAAAAGCTAAAAATATTATTTTATAATAAACTCATTTTAGGTTTTTAATGGATCCAATGTGGATTATTTAAAGGATATGGTGGGGATGGGTCGAAAAAACTCAACCAATAGATTTTATGTAGGTTTGAGTCACTTTATTGACCTTATCTTTTAGATTCAACTCTTAGTTAATTAGTTTGACATTTACCATGTCTCTTTGTATTTTTATATTATATGGTTAATAAACATACTATAAACTTCAAGAGAAACCCAAGTGGTTAATTAATTATACACCTATAATTATATAAGTATTTTGGCCGAACCTTATATTTTTAGGAATAAAATATCAATTTATAATATAATATTTGTTTTAAAAACTCTTTTTTGTAAATTTAGACACTATTTAATAACTGATTTTTGTGAAAGTCTTAAAAAAATTATTAATTCCAAAAAAAAATCATTTAAGAAATACTAACATGTCATATTAACTAATAAAATTTTTGTATGTCACCAAAACATTCAAATTATATTTATTTTGACATTCATAATACCAATTATTTGATTCTTTCATTAAAAAGGAAAATACTACATCATTATTGTTTCATACATAAATTTTATTATTAAATGTATAAAAATTATAAATAAAATAAAATTATGTAGGAAATAGTATTATCTTTCTAATTAATATTTATAGTATAATTTATAACATATATAACCTAATGTAAAAGTTGTTTTACTAAAAGATATATTCTTCTGTCATTTTTGTATTTACTTTAACTTAATTAATATAAAGTGTTATTATCACTTACAAGTGGCTTCATGGGGTCCCAAAATCCACTCAAATATGCCCATGGTCGGAAATGTAACAACCAATAGGGTTAGGACACGTTTTACAATAATTTAACATTATTATAATATTATTTGTTTACCCTTATTTATCAGATTTACCTTTTAACGATGGTAAATAAAATATTTACCGAAGTAATTATTCAAAATGTCTAAAAATAAGAGATTCCTATTTACACAATTTGGACCTCAGGATTATAAATATGGAATTAATTTTTCTGAATTCAAAACACAGAAGTGGAAGAAATTAATTTAAAATTAATCCTGTTATCAAAACAAAAAGCGTGTTTCTAATAAATAATAATTATCAAAAGATTGGGACTTGCTTATGTCCAGTATAAAAGAGAAATTATGTCCAATGATGAACATTGGATTAAATGGTAAAATTATAATATAATTTTACTTTAAAATCACTCAAATTCATAATTTATCAATATTAATTATTTCGATTAAAAAAGTTGTTTTTAATTAAAATTTAGTAATTTTCACTATTCATCAAAATATGAATGTTATCAGAAAAGTACCAAAAAATCACCCTAACCTAATTTCGATATTCCGAATCCAAAAATGAAGTCCATTTTGAAAGATAAAATTTAAAAAAATTTAAAAAGTGGGTATTACTATTCATAACAACTAGTTTGATTGGTTCTGGTGTGTTAGAACTTGAAGTTGCATACAACACACCCTACTGTATTATTCAAAGAGAAGTGTACCGTGGAAGCTTGGGGTGTCATAATAAATAGAATAATTAAATTTAATTTCTAATTACCTACCAATTTTATAATGTCAAGAAAAATTATCATTTACCAAATAATTATGTTATAATTGGTTCATCCCTAGGTTGGATTGACCACTGACTGGGTAGGGGTGATTCAATTGTTTATTTTTATGAATTTTATATCTTTTTCAATTCTACATATTGAACTTGTTGAGGATAGTGATTTATAATGTCCTGATTCTAGATTCCACTCAAAGGTTCTCCATTCCCTTTTGGCTATATTGCCTCAATAACATCTCCCCAAACTCTAGAGGCATCAGACTGGTAGAGAGGTTCTAGTTGTGCAGGTGGGGATACTATGCTCTCATTAGTAAACTATAACAGAACAAAAAATAAATAATAGTTCATTATAGGATGAAATAAACCATACAAAAAAAATAAATAGTGGAATACTGATAGTAAAAAAATCCAGGAGTCATATCATATACAAGATGATGATACATTTCCATGTTTCTAATAAAAAATCCAAAACAATTACACATCATACATATACAATACATGTCCCAAAATTACAAAAACTTCTAAAAGAATACCAGTAGCATCGAAAGATTTAGCTTGGTCATACACCCTCCTACTCCCAAACATCATCTCAAGTACATATGTTAGAAAGATGTCCCATAACAAACCTTCAATGATTTTACCTGAATGGCCCGAATGCCTTCTTTTTTATTTTATGATGGATAATCCCCCTTTTAATGGTTGAAGGGGAACCCGTACATGACCCGTAGGCCTAAGGCACAAGGCCCAACTGACCCGAAATACATGACCCGAAGGCCCAGAGGCATACCGTGCCCAATACATGGCCCATAGGCCAAGCCCACTTGAACTGCCCCTCCCTAGCTTCTGCATCATTAATCACCTAGCTCCCCACCTTGCATTGCTGATCAGCTAGCATTTCCCCATACAAAGATTCATGGTTCTTGGTCCCGATGGCTACTACCACGCCCTCTCATTATTCTAATCAGGTTATCTCTGCTTCTAGTGGATTGACACCTTCAATCATATAATCTATTTGGATCCTAAAAAGTTAACCCAAATAGTGTGAACGATATAATATGAGTAAGAAACCACCCAGGGTCTATGCCAACCTGTCCATGATTATATATAACAGGTGTACATGAAGTATATAAATATACACTAGAATAACCAAAGGTAAACATGCATCATATTTAATCAATTTCATTTCAAAATTCAATCACATTAAATTTATATATCTCGAGATCTGGTTAAAGCCTGACATCCCCAAATAGTTGACAACATAATGAGATTCCTAACAGGATATCTATAAAGATTTTAGACAAGAAAAAATCCATGATTCTTATTTGTCTTGGAAGACGATTCATATAGTCTTTTAATCCAATTTGGAACTTGATCCGATCCACGAAATTTCTATGTCTGAATTTCAGGAATTTCTCTATGTAAGATATCCACCAAAATCCTACAAGCCCATCCCGAAAAACATCTCAGGAAAATGATATCACTCTAGGTGAGGTATAGTATCATATCTATTGATTTTTCCTTAGGGGATCTACAGGGAGTATAAGATTCACCCATGTCATAAATAGTCAATTCTCCTTTTGATTCCATCCACATAATCCTTCATTTGTATCCAAGATTCACTCGACATATAAATTAATGTTCAAGACATTGAGTAGTTCTATGGAATCCCTCACCAGTATCTATCGATCACCCAAGGAATTAATCAGTTCATGCCATTATTTCATTCCATGGAATCCATCAACTAGATTTGTGATTCACCCAATGCATACAATTCATTATTCCAATGAGTATATTCATGGAATCCTTCATTGGGATCCATGATTTACCCATGTATATCAAGCAGTTCATCAATTAATGCCCATTTCAACATTTCATTTAACATTCCATGGTTAAAACCAATGACATCCAAATATATCTCACCTAAATGGATATTCAATCAAAGTAAAACCTATTAAGGTTTGTCCTTGGAATTTATAACATGAGTATTTCGTATAAAAGGTCCATTCAAGTAATCACATGACCATTTTTCATATAAAAAGATTAACAAGAATACCAATATATCACATAGATTAGTTATTATTTAACTAACATAGGAAAATAACCATTTAACGCAATTCAATACATTTGTACCAATTCATGGCACAAACTTTTGTTAACTTACATGGGAAAGGCCAAAACAATGTATGCATTGTTAGACAAGAAATCGAAGAAATGGGTCAATGGGGAATTCAACCATCACATACCCTTAATTAATTTCATTTATAGTTAAATTCATAAACCAATTAACCAATTTATTTTGTCTCCTAGTTCAAAAAAGATATCCCATGACCAAGGGGTAAAAATGCATCGAAGGCTAAAATCTAACCATGGGTCACAATTAAGGGAAAAATACCCAAATGGGTATTTCCATTTCAATTCATTAAACTTATAGAATGCATTGGAAAGCCAATTAAATTACCTTGAACATGACTAGAAATAATTTGGTTCTATTTTATTTCGAAGAGAATCCTAAAAAAAGGTTGTGCGACATAAAGACATATATAAACAACTCTACTTTAAGAGAAAGGAATAGTACCACCTACCTTAGGTCCATGCTAGATAACTTGTCCATTATTTGGTCTTGATTCTACCCAAATTATGTGAAATCTGAAGAAAGGATGAAGAATTAAAAATTAGGGAATATGGGCCTAAAACTAAATAGCACAAAAAATAGCCCATAGAATCGATAATGCCTAAAAAATAATCAACACTTTACCATTACAGATTCATGGAGATAAACCACACTTGAATTAGTTTTTGGATGGAGAAGAGGCCTCAAATAATATATTAGGCTCAAATGAGATCTTTTCCAAGGTTTTCTCTATGATTTTTATATAAAGTAACCTAAATTAGGCTTTAAATAAGATTTTTAATTTAATTAAATATTTTAAAAATCGAACATATCCTGGGTGCACAATTCAGGACACGCTTTGATAAACTATGTGAAGATCACGCACAAATTCCTGTAGGCCAAGGGGCACCCACATGGTATATTTGTGTGGTTTACAAACCATTTTAAACTATGCATGTGTAAACTTTAAATGTATTCAAAAAACTAATGTCTTGGCTGTACAGCTTTCCAACACTACCCGCACGACTTTCACTAACTATGTGGCCTCTACTTTTCACCAAAAACTTGGGTTACGGGCACAAAATCAGCCCCAGAAACCATTTATCCCTCTATGAACTCAACAAAAAATCATATAAGTCCATGTTTAATCAATTTATGTAAGAATTTATGGAAAATAAAGAATATGTACCTCAAAGAAGAACCAGGTTCTTACAAACTTCCCCTCTTAAAGAAAATGTTCCCTGAATTTCCCTTCCAAGGGTGGTGAATTAGGATCCATAATAAATCTGGCCACTATGATCATACATCAACCTATCCCTCCTAGGATCCATCCTGAAATCAGCTATACTTGGATTGCACCCATACAAAAGGAACAAATATGCATCGACGAACGTTCATTCTAGGATCCACAATTCAAAAAGGATTATACTCAAAGACTCATCTTCATATAACTCATCCCCATCGAGTTGAAAGGCATGATACAAGTCTGAATAGTAATGTTTCATGCGATAAATATGGAAGACATCATGCATAGCCTGGTACCTTTTAGGAGATAATAACTGGTCATCTACTATCCCGACTCTTTATAGAATCTTTAAGAACCCAACATATCTTCGTGAAATCTTACCATGTCTCATAACACTCATGTGTCCAAGACTTGGTCAAATATATAGGATAATATGACCCCCAACTGTGAACTCTAATTGTCATCTATTATGATCAGCATAAGATTTCTGACAAAATTTTGCCATACCATCTGCTTCAAAATCAACTCTACCAACTATGTGGTCTCCTGGACAAGATGAGGTCCCAACATATCTATCTCTCCTACCTCCAGCCAACAACAGGGTGATCAACATGGCCTACCATAAAAATCCTCATATGGATCAATATAAATTGTAGAATGAAATATATTTTTGTAGAAAAATTCAACCAAGGTTATATTCCTCTCTTTATAACCCTTAAATTTCATGATGTATGCTCATAACATGTCCTCAAGAACCTAAACTGTACACTCTAACTTGACGTCTGTCTGGGGTGGTATGTTGTGATTAGAATCACCTAATTACCAAGTTCTTTCTATATCCATTTCTAGAATTGTGAAGTAAATTGAGAATAATAAAATGAAACAATAGAATGGGGGACATCGTGATGCTATACTATCTAACATATATACAACCTCCTTGTATAATCAATTGGAAATGTCTCCCTGATAGGAAAGAAGTGAATGACCTCCAAGATACTATTAGAAAAAACCAATACAACATTATTAACTCGTGTAAAATTCCGAAAAACCATCATGAAATTCATTGAAACATCATTCCACATCCACTCGGGAATGGGTAACTGCTATAAAAGTCGATATCATCCCTAGTGTTCCACCTTCTCCTGTTGAAATGTGGAATAACTAATGATGAAAACAATGAAATCTCTATTAATCCTAACCACCAATAATAATTATGCAAATGTTGATACATATTGGTGACATGAGGATTCCCTACATAAACGGATGCATGAAAATCCAACATCTGCTCCTCACACATTTCTAATGAAACCCATATATGACCAAGTAATCAAAGGTTCTCATCATTTTCTATGGTCTATCCAGAAGGAGGGTCCTCACCTACCACACTCTCACATCGAACTAGGCGTTATGAGCCTAATATATACCACATACTAACTTTATCTAGTATTGTAGACGTCACAATAAAGGATTAAAGGAAATCCTTACCCTGACTGTCATTCACCTCCATGTTTATCTTAGAGAGAAAATCCAATAAGATAGAAATCACTGCTAGCCTATTGTAATTCCTATATCTGATTCCTTATGATCAGTGCATTTCCCACTTCATTTCCTCTACCTGGCGTGTAAGAAAGGTCGAAGTAAAAATATTGAAGGTATTCGACCAACTTTCACTACCTTAAATTAATATCATGCTGTTTGAATATATATTTGAAGTTTTGGGGGGTAATTGTACACCAAAACAACATTCTCCCAATAAATAATGTATCCAAAAGCACAATTCTTGAACAACTATAGATAACTTGAGATTGTACATTGGGTAATTCCTCTCATGTGGCCTTAATAATTGATACATGTACATGACGAATCGATCCCACTCCACAAGAACTGCTCCTAGCTTGATACCTGATGTATCATAGTATATATTGTAACTAATTCCTAGATCTAGAAAAATAAATATCAATGCTTAATTAAATCTCCCTTTCAACTCTTGAAGGGACATCTTACAAGAATATAACCAGACATACTTCACACATTTATTAGTCAATCCTATCAACTATACTTCTAAGCATGAAAAGTCTTGCATGAAAAACTTATTGTAACCAGAAATCCTTAAGAAACATTTAACCTCAATGAAGTTCTTGGGATGCTCCTAGGAAACTATAGCTCTCACCTTCTCTAGGTCCACTGATACTCATTTCTTTGAGTTGATGTGACCCAGGATGTGAATATGATCCATCCAGAAGTGGAACTTTGTGGGATTAGCATATACCAAAAGATCCCTCATTATTTTCAAAGTGATTTCAAGCTGGGTGGAATTTCCATGTTGATTATAAGAATACAATGTGGTATCATCCATGAAAACCACAACATATAAATCGAGGTATAGATGGAACACTCGGTTTATTAGTACCTTAAAGACAACTAGTGCGTTCATGACACTGAACGATATAACCAAATACCCATGTAGGCTATACCTTCTCTTTATAACAATGTGAGGTATGTATGATGGTATAACATGCACATAATGGAAGTAATATTTAAAATTAGTGTTTTAAAGGACCCAAGATCCCCATATATGGTTGAAGAGATCATCTATCCACGACGAAGTATATCATTTCTTAACTATCAAATGTTTCAAATCATGGTAGTACACAAATATCTTTAGGGTACCATCTAACTTTAAAAAAAATTGATTAGTGAACCCCACAGAGAAGTACTGGGTCAGATGCAATATTTTTACTCTAAATTGTCTAGCTATCTCTTGAGCTCTTGCAACTCTGTCATAGCCATAAGGTATGGGGGAATGGATAGTGGTGTATCTCCTAGCACTATATTGATATAGAATTATAACTATCTCACTAGAGGTAATCCAGAAAGGTCAGACGAGAAGACGTATATGAAATGAACAACCATTGGGGGGAAATTAGTATGACGTGTCCCCTGATCATCCCGGTATAAACTCATAATATTGGTTTTCATCCCTCCCAACCCACGATGCTCAGGTCTAGCTGATCTCATGTTGACATCCCATTCACCTTTGTGAATGTACTCCCCTTCCTATGGTAATATAAATCTCACCATTTGATAGTAGAAGACAATGAAATCATGAAAGGCGTAACGTCCTGGTTCCAAAAGCCAACTAGGGGCGCCCCGTACCCGGTTGGTCACATGAACTCAAGTGTATTTCCCCGAACGCTAGAGCCTGTTGATTAGAAGCGAGGGCCATGGGTGTGATAGTGGGGAAACTATTCCCTCATTAGCATAGTACACAACAGATGTAAGAACACACAATAATAGAAATAGTAAATATCCAAAAATAGTAAATAGCATAATACTGATAAAGAAACAACTGGAGAAAAATATTAATAAATGATGCATGATATATATATATCTAGGAAAGCAGCCAAACAAGACACAATGCTGAATATTGTACTAAACCAACGTACAAAAGGAAAACAGATGGAAAACTCTTTAGCATTGCAAGCCTCGCCTTGGTCCCATTCTCTCCAGATCCAATGCAATCAAGCACCTGAAGTCAAAGGGAACTTTCCCTTGCCTATACCTATAGAAATATAATCTATTTGGGCCCAGAAGAATGGACCAAACAGGGTGTGAGACTAAATCTCAG
Source organism: Viscum album (assembly GCA_963277665.1). Classification (NCBI taxonomy): domain Eukaryota; kingdom Viridiplantae; phylum Streptophyta; class Magnoliopsida; order Santalales; family Viscaceae; genus Viscum; species Viscum album. The sequence goes on along the minus strand of OY728129.1, from coordinate 1,417,481,974 downwards.
TAGGAAACCACCCGAAGATCTCTGTCTAACAATCAATGAGTATATGGCTAGTAAAAGTACATAAAGAAATAAATAAGGAAGCGCTAAGCAGTAACATTTTAACACAACACAACATGCAACAGAAAAATAGATAATTCAATAGGTAACCCTCTGGTAAGTACCTACAACCTATCCCCTCTCGTCCTACCTATCAAGTACAAGAAACCCTCTGGGAAACACACACAGTCTCACCCCTCTAGTTCACCTTAAATTAATGACTCTATGAGGAAGCACTCACCGTCAATTCCCCCTATAGTCTCGTATCGTACTAAAGGATCTCTGGGGAAGCACTCAACGTCAATTTCCCATGTGTCCCATGTCGATGAACAAAAGACACTATGGGGAAGAACTCAACGTCAATTCCCCCATGCGGTCTCGCATCATGATAATAAAGACACTCTAGAGAAGCCCTTAACATCAATTTTACCTATAGTCTATACACCAGGATCTTATGGCCCTATGAAAGTCAATAGTCATAGAATCACATAAGGGCCAATGTAAACCTCAAGAACTACTTGGATAGCATTCTACGGTAAGACAACATATCAGAGCAATAGTCACACCATCCTATAATACTAGTCATGGAAGAGGAGACAATAGCTTAACGGGAAAACTTGACCCAAAGGTTAAATGCAGGCAAAACATGTGAGTAAAATACATCCAACGAATAAAAAAAATTCCCTATTCACAAATAATAACCTCTACTCAAGCATACAAGCAAAGTAGGCAAACAATAGTGCTAAAACGGTAAACCTTCAATACCCTGTTCAAAGGTATTGGGATAATTTGCACATAAAACTCAAAGACATTCTTCAGAAATGCACAAACCACCTACCTCGGGGTTATGAGATCAATATACTTGAACCTCAAAGCTTGAATCTCCTTAGAACGTCATAGATCAATGAAAATGAATAAAATGTTTAACCCACGATAAAATGTAAAATAGGATAAATTGGAAAATGATGATCTATAAGAAGAGAGAACTCACCGATGCGATTCCAATGCAACCGACAGAGTTCGATTAGGAGGACGGATGGAGGCTCAGCGGTTCGTCAAAGATCCACAGTCGTGTGGGTTCTCCTGGACGAAGAAAGAATTGAAGAAGATGGTTTTTTCTGTCAGATGTGACCCCGATGAGTTTAATGAAAAAAAATTCACAGTGTGTACTTTTTGAGTACACGGTGTGTAATCACCTTTTCTGTACTACGCCTTAGGTGGTCTCCACATCACCCCACACAACCGTGTGTGTGGCCATGACACAGCCAACACAGGGCCCTCTATGGAAACGAAGTACACAACATGTACTCATAAAGTACACAGTGTGTAAATCAAAAATTTCCAAAAAATCCCATTTTCTCATAAACTTCTGAAAAAGAAAAAACATGCCTTAAAAAAAGATCCGGGTTCTTAAAAGCTTCCCCCCTTAAGGAAATTCAACCCCTAATTTCCTTATCGCGGTGTAGAAGAAGAACCCCCAGAACAACTCCAGACACTCTGATCGTACGTTGGCATCCCTCTCCCAAGTATCATCCTGCACTCGCCCGTGCTACCATAACACTCATACCAGAGGAAAAGACTGGCCATGAAGAACCGTTGTACTGCGATCAACAATCATGATAGGATGATCCTCAAAAGATGTATCCTCCTCTAACTCGACTTCTTCGGGTTGAAAGGCATGAGACGGTTCTGAAATGTAACATCAAAGATGAGAAACGTTGAAGACGTCGTGAATGTCTTGGTACCTATGAGGTAACTGAAACCGATAGGAAATCATCCCAACTCTCTCCAACACCTCAAACGGCCCGACATACCTCGGAGAAAGCTTACCATGTCTCCTAATCATCTTGTGTTCCAACCTCGGTGTGACACATAGGAAAACCTGATCCCCGACCGTGAACTCCATAGGTCACATCCACTGATCAGCATAATACTTATGACGAGATTGTGTAGTATCCATCCTCTTTTGAATCAACTCTATCTTCTCTGTGGTCTCCTGAACAAGACGAGGTCCCAGCAAAGCCGCCTCTCCTACCTCTAGCCATAATAAAGGTGATTAGCGTGGCTTATAGTACAAAGCCTCATAAGGTGCCATCTGAATAGTTTCTTGAAAACTATTGTTGCATGAAAACTCTACAAGAGGTATATTCTTCTCCCAAGAACCTCAAAAATCCAAAATGCATGCCCAGATAATATCCTCAAGCACCTGAATCATATGCTCGGACTGGCCATCTTCTTGGGGATGGTAAGCTGTACTCAAAAGTACATGTGTTCCCAATGCCTTCTGAAGCCCTTTCTAGACCTGAGAAGTAAAACGGGCATCCCTATCAAAAAAATGGATTGTGTAACACCATGCATACATACAATCTCTCAAATGTACTGTAACACCTGATATTTTTATGAGTAATATTTTGTTTTTATATATCATCAAAGGAATCTTTCACTACATACTAGCTTGTCTTACTTTACACGCAATCGCGACCTTCCTCGATAGCTTGCGGCGTACGCAATACCGAGTTTCACTAAACAACGATATGCTATTAAAATATTATTAAAAATAGTAGTTATGAATAGTAATAACCACTTTTTGAAACTTTATAAATTTTATTTTTCAAAACGGACTTCATTTTTGGATTCGGAATTCCGAAATTAGCCTAGGGTAAAATTTTGGTACTTTTCTGAAAACTTTCAATTTTTTATGAATAGTGAAACCACTAAGTGGTAGGTTAAAAACTGAATTTTGCATAAAACTTAATTTTACCGCTTCTGTGAATGAAATTTCGAAAATCTGACAGACACGGTTGATATCAGTAAGTAAAATGTGGTTCCATGAGATAAAAATAATTTTTTGGTGAATAGTAACTTTTTACTTTTTTTACCGCGGTTAATAGTAAATAGGGGTAAATATGATATTACTATTACCCTAACACATGTCATAATTCTATTGGATAAGTTTAATTAGACCAAAAACAAACTTAGGAATAAAATATGACCATTTAGGCCCACTTGGGTTAGATTAGGACATTTATTATTAATTTATTTAAAGAAGGGTTAAAATAGTTAAAATCAAAGTTTAATAAGTAAATAATTTTTAATATGGGGTTATACATAAGATAAATTCGACTATAAATATTCATTAGAAATATAAAAAGAGTTCCTACATAATGGTATTTTATTTATAATTTTTAGACATTAAATAATTTAATTTATTTATGACACAATGATGATGCAGTAATTATCTTATTTATGAAATATTGACATAATTGATGTTATAAACACCAAAATAAATGTAATTTGAGACTTTTTATGCATTAAACTAATTTTCTAGGTTACTATGATATATTAGTGTTGATTTAATCAACTTGGTTCGAACATATAATTCTGTTATGACTTTCAAAAAAATCATATATCAAATAGTGTCAAAATTGACACAAAATAGTTTTAAATCAAATATTATATTATTAATTGTTATTTTATTCCTAAAAATCTAAGGTTCGGCCAAATGACTTAGATAAGGATATATATATTAATAATAAACAATTTGGGGTTCTTTTGGCATGTTATAGTAAGTGTATTAACCATATAGTGAAAGAAAACAAAAAGACACGGTAAAAGCTAAATTATTTAACTTAGAGTTATATCTAATTGATAAGGTTAAAATAATACCCTAAACTTGTCTAAATCCTATTGGTTGATAGGATTTCGACCCATCCCCACTTTATCTTCGAAATAAGACCCTTTGTAACCATTATAAACCGATGTTTACTTTAATATAGAATAATATTTTCAGATATTCCTAAGGTGCCCCTCTCCTCCCTTATAAAAGGGCACTTCCTCCCCCTCCTCCTCACACCAAATTGAGCACTCAAGCTCGGCCAACCCCTGAAATTTTCTCCTCTCCACTTCCCTAGAATAATCCTAGAGGTCCTGGTCTTCTTCAAAGACCAATCTTAGTTCCCTAAGTGGAGGATTCAAAGAAGCGTTCCAAAGAAGAGGTAATATCCATTACCGATCTTTTCAATTTCTTTCTTCTTCAACTTCTTCTCCTTTAGTTGTTTAATGATAAAGTAATAACATCAGTATTACTTACATACTGATATGTTATTATAAATATGAAACAACCCTAATTCACCTTCTATCCATCCTACGGAAAAATGAAATCACCGCGCGTGCGTACGTACGGAATACCGTCTCCATGCCGTGGTGTAATCTATTTTCCACCATCACCTTACAAGGATGGGTATAATGGTGTAATGAGTAAATATTTATGATTATTATAAAGTAATATTGATACTGAAATAATATATATATACTCCAATACAATTCCATGATCATAGGAACGATATCATCACTCGTGCGTACGTACGGAATACCGTCTCCACGATGTGATGCGACTCATTCTACATGATCATCATTACATAGTAATTATATAAATGAATTGAATGAATAAATATGATATATGTTACACTAATACCATTCTGGATATAAGGTATCTATAACCTTAAAAGAAGAATAAGAATTTATTCGGCAAAACACGCATAAGAACAAAAGGCAATAAAGACCTGAGTAACAAGTAACAATGAAATATTACTAACAAGAAGCTAAGAATATGACCATATATGATATCATATCAATATGTACGATTCTGGAATAAGTCAATAACATTATTTAAACCATTATACAGGAGCTTCGGACATGTACAAAGCAAATCGGACCTAAGGTAAGGGAAATATCACAATCTCATTTTTATCTGAGATTGTTTATTCGTAAGTATTTACTGGGGTGTATTTTATCATCCAAATCCATGTTTCATCAATATGTAATATTATTTCCATCCACCTACAATTGTTTAAATCCATTTTTACCCTTTGTTGAGTTTTTAGTAAAATATATGAAAGGAATCTTTTGTCGTTTTTCGTACGAGGTACTTTTTGACTTTTCTGAAAAAAGTACAAAGAATGTTTTTTTAACTTATACGGCATGAATGGATTTCTAAAACATTATTTCCAAGAAGCTTCCTTTACAATTATTCAAGTTTATTTTTAATCAACTTCTTTTAGTTTAAAATTGTATGACATGTTAAGAAAGGAAAAGTGTTTTTGAAGTAGAAAGGATATTTTCCTCAAGAATGAAGTTCAAGTATTTTATCAAAATTATTTTCCATCTAATATAATAAAAGGGTTCTGTTTTTATCCCTATTATTACATGGATTTGATTATGTTGTGATGGAAATATTATTAATTCCTTTATCTTATATGAATTGTTTTATGATGTCATGTTGTTTAAGAATCCCATTTTTATTACATGGGTTACGCTATGATGTATGGTTTATGATTATGTGGCACACATAAGAAAGGATTCATTATAAGATGGGTGGGACCTATATCTCCCTCCAATGCATTGGGTAAAGATTTTATATCTCATGAGATAGACATGGCTGGAACGGTAGGTTATACCGGTTCAGTGAAATAGGACTGGAACGAGGGTGACTCGGTTCAGAAAGGGACTTTGTCCACTAAGATAGTCTTGGCAATGAGTCATGACTAACAAGAAATGATTTTCCATGATTATGTGTGCATGCCACAATGTTTCAAGTTTCATGTTATGATTATGGGGATCTCATTTTCACTTTTATGATTTGTTCCATGTTAAGATATTATGATCTCTTTTGCAGGTTATGATTTTCAAAAAGATATGATATGATTTTTATTTCCTTTATTTTCCCTTGCTGAGCATTTGAGCTCACCCTTTTATGTTTTCTTTTCCCCAGGTCAGGAAGATGGATATTAAGTAGAATATGCTAAAAGGGACCCTAGATATGATGAAATAAATGGGAGACACTGTAGATGATTTATGAACTAGTTGTTTATGTTTCCCAGTTTCTAAAGACACTATACCTATACGGTCCTTTGTAGTTTTGTCATATGTTGTAATAAGTGTGATTCAATTTTGAAGTATTAACAATGTATGTAAAGGATGGGTCGTTATATGTACAACCATCCCAGATCATCAACACTGGTGGTCTCCTTGATCCGCAAGAAGTGATCAACCTTTGTGAGTCTGTCAATGACAACATAAACTATGTAATTCCCTCGATCCAACATCGGTAAAATAATGACGAAGTCCATCGCGAAATCATTCCACTTCCACCTAGGAATGGGTAACTGATATAAAAGACCATCTTTTCACTGATACTCCGCCTTCACCTATTGACAAGTGGAACACATCATGAAAAAACCAGCAACGTCCCTCTTTATACTTGGCCACCAATACTGAAGGTGTACATCACGATACATCTGGGTGACACCAGGATGAACTTCAAAAACTGAGGAATGAAAATCCCACATTAGCTACTCGTGTATATCTGCTGGCACCCATACGTTCCCACGGAAATGCAAGATCTCATCCTCACATGTGGTCCATCAAGGAATAGGGTCCTCTCGTGACAGACATTCCCGTAGGACTAGGCCTTCAGAATATGATGGCTGCCTCATTCGTACTAGATCAAGTAGTGTAGAGGTAACATCTATAGAAGATAGAAAAATCTGCCCCTGTCTATCATGAACCTCCAAATTCATCTCAGAGAATAGATCCATAAGCTGCCACTCACTACTGGCCTCTTGAACTTCTTGTATCTGAGTCCTTATGCTCAATGCATCAGCCACTGCATTGCCTTTCCCCAGCATGTAGGCAAGTTCAAAGTCAAAAGACTGAAGGTACTCAACCCACCTTTGCTATCTCAAATTCAGATCATGCTATATGAAGAATCACTTGAGACACTTGTGGTTGGTGAAAACCACCAAGTGCTCTCCTGGAAGATAATGTCTTCAATAGCATAAGGCATGAACAACAACTGCCAACTCGAGATCAAGCATTGGGTAATTCCTCTCACAAGGCCTCAATTGAAGAGAACCGTATGCAATGACTCTATCTCCCTACATAAGCACAGCTACCATACCTTTACGTGATGCATCGCAGTAAATTGTATAGCTCTTCCCCGGCTCTGGCATGACTAGTATCAGTGCAGAAGTCAACCTCCCATTCAGATTCTGAAAGCCTGACTCACAAGAATCTGACCATAAGAACTTCACATCCTTCTTGGTAAAACTTTTCATTGGTTCTTCTAAGCTTTAAAAGTCCTGTATGAAATGTCTATATTATCCAGACCGTCCTAGAAAACTCTGCACCTCCAAGAAATTCTTCGGATGCTCCCAGGAAATGGCTGCTCTCACTTTCTCTGGGTCTACTGACACTCCTGTCACTGAGATAACATGACCCAGGTAGTAAATGTAGTCCATCCAAAAGAGCATTATGAGATATTAGCATATAATTGATTCTCTCTTAGTGTACTTAAAACGATCTCATGATGGGTAGCATGGTCATATCGAGTGTGAGTGTACACTAAGATATCGTCCATGAAGACAACCACGAAAGAGTCCAAGTATAGATGGAACACTCGGTTTATCAGTGCCATGAAAATTGTGGGTGCATTCGTGAGACTGAACGGCATAACCAAGTACTCGTATAGACCACACCTACTCCGGAAGGATGTGAGGGGTATATGAGATGGTCCAACACACAACTGATGATAATCGAACCTCAAGACAATCCTTGAGAACATCTAGGATCCTCGAGGCTGATAAAAATGATCATTAATCCTAGGAAAGGGATATCAGTTCTTGACCATCAACTGGTTCAACTTCTGATAATCCACACAAAGCCTAAGGGTACTATCTTCCTTCATCGCAAATAGGACAGGAAAACCCCAAGGAGATTCTTGGGTTAAATGAATTCCTTGGCTTGCAACTCCTCCAAATATTTCTTAAGTTCCTATAGCTCTAGTGTAGCCATCCAATATGGAGGAATGAAAACCGATCCATCCCCCTCGCACAAACTCAATAGAAAATTATACCTCACGATCCAGAGGAAAACCTGAAAAGTCCTCTGGAAAGATATCTCTGAAACAATCCACCACTAGAGGAAATTCTAACTATGAAGTCCCCTGGTCATCCAGATAAAGACTAGAAATCTTGGTTGTACCTACTCCCAACCCATGATGCTCTGGACCCATTCTCCTCTCCCGGACATCTCACTCACCCTTATGAAGAAAGGATCCACCCTCTCGTGATATGAAACTCGCCCTGTGGCGATAAAAGTCAATGACTGCCTGGAAGGGAACTAACCAGTCCATTCCTAGAATGAAATCATAGCATGTCATCTCTAAGACATAAAGATCCCAAAGGAATTGAATCCCACTAAACTCAAGAGGTAACTCCTTACATTGACATACACCAGATGTTCTTGTCCACAACGGAGTGTCTAGTGTCAAAACATTGGCAGAATAAAAGACACAGAGCCCAAGGATCTCCACAACAGCGACATATAAAAAACTATGGGTAACACTAGTATCGAAAAGAGATGAAGATAAAAATGAGGAAACTAGGATCGTACCTCGAACTGTAGAGAGACCGAGATCCTACTCCCTATGGGTCTGCTCCACAACAAAAGTCTGGCCAGATCTGCGGCCTTGTGGCCCTTCCTGACTACTCTGAGCTAATCCACACTGCTGTTGCTGGTAGCCGGGTGACTAACCACTGCGGTCGCGATCTCAACCTCAGCTTGAATGGATGAAATAACTCTAGTACCAATACTGGAGAGAAATTGGTTGAGCTGCTTCTGTATGAGGAGTAAAAGATGAACCCCTATCACCAACTGCTAGGGATAAGATCTGACAGAAAAGCTGAAGGTGTCCTAACTTTCCACATGATCGGCACTCCACCGGGTCTCTCTGGCACTATGGCCTCATACGCCTACTTCTCCTGCACTGGTAGAACACCAACTAGCTATCAGAAGATGCATCCCGCATACTCGGATCTCCCCGTGTTGTCTCTCTATGGTGATTCTGTCTATCAACTGGTGGAGCCCTAACTTTGGGTGTCGAGCCTCCCTATCCCACAACCCCGGATTCCCTTATATTCTGCTCCATGATCAGTGCTTGGTTGATGAAGGAAGAAATGGAATTCAACATGAAGATATTCACCTAAGAGTGGATGTCTTGTTTGAGGACATCCTCAAACATCCTTGCCAGGAATAACCCATCCCCTCCCAGGAAGGGTGTGAAACGATGAAGCTCGGTGGAACTCCTACCAAGCCATAAAATGGTGATGACCCACCAGTGAGATCACATACCACCATCTCTTGGCGGAATCTAATAGTATATATGTAGCAAGCTTGACTTTCCTCTCTATAAGAATCTCCAGATTCTTAGAGATCGTCAGCATGGCTTCGAGCCATGACTTTGTAGCCTGAGGTCCTCCTTCCCCTAAGAATGTGGGATGATGCTGCTGCTGGAATACCCATGTCAAATCAACCATCGACGAAGCCGGAGGCGGTACCCCCTGAAATGTCTACATCATCCTCATGATGCCTTCCCTGAACTATGCATTAGCACCGGTAACAGGTATAAATGTTGGTGCCAATACTGGAACAACAAAAGGATCTGCATGTGGTCCCTGATCAGCCATGTACGGTGTCTGATCACCACCTGGAAACTAGCGTACAACTAGAGGATGTCTCGGTGGCATCACTTTGAAAGGTCAAGTGTACACCTAAGATCAGAATTATCAAGGAATGAAAACAAGGAGTGTAAGAAGAGAACATGAGGAAGAAAACATTAAAGTGTTACAAAACAAGATTACATGGCGTGTACACTACCTACACGACGTGTTACCTGATGTCATTCACATGGGCATGTACTTTTCCCTAAACTGGTCCTGTAACACCCCAAACACACGACATGTTCTCAAAACACATGACGTGTACTTGAATCCTCTTCCCATGCCCGAGTCCTTTTACATGATTAAGCCACACGACTCTCCTAAGACAAAACTAAACGACATGTTCAATGTAGACACAATGTGTACTAGACAAGATTCACCTGGACCTTGTTGTTAGTGACATATTCATACACACTACTCAAACTACACAACATTTTAATGAAAGACATGACATATACGTGAAAGGATAACACTGACCCGTGTTGTTCGTGACATGACTGGGTCCCTGGGTCAGACAACATAGTGTTTTCAAGGGGGACACGATTTGTATAATAAATGAATCCACTAACCTGTATTGTTAGATACACGGCATGCTTCCTAGGTTTATACTACATGGCATGTTTGACATGGACACGACGTGTTTCCAACAGACTTTTCCCATCCTGTGTCTCTACCCACACAGCCTACGACTCTGTCAGAGACTACCCGGCTTGTACATAATGTATATGACATTTACTTAAGAAAAATTGTTTCTTTCCAAAAAGAATAACACATGGCGTGTACTTAACATTACATGATGTGTATTCTAGGTTTTCCCGGACAGTAATCCTCAGAAACTACTTCAGAACCCTGAAACACTGAAACAAGCATGGAAAGTACCATATTCCGATCCATGAGGGCCCAAAGTCCCCTCAAATTAATTTTTGACATCCCAGACCAATTATATACAATAAAACAGTGCAATTATCCACTAAATTCCGGTCAATGAGGGTCCATAACACCTAAAGTACCAATGTTTGGAATTCATTCAAATGAAAAACTTAAATAAAATTTCCTATCAAACAGTAGGTATTTCAATCCAAGCATCTATCAAAACAGCATGCATATTCTACACAACATATATCACAACAACATGAAATCTCTAATTCATCCTAGATGGCAGGGCAATAATTCAAGGAATTTGATTTCTAGAAAGTGCCTATATGATGCATGATATGGCACACCCCCATTTCATGGGGTTGTGACAGAAATAGAACCTCAATAACATCAATCGTAACTGCAAAAAACATGTAAATCACCCAACGGTAAAAATGAAATCAACAATAATAATTGAAAAAACAAAAAAATTACAATTAACAAGGTAGATTAGATTTTCCCTATACATGGGTTAGCTACTCCTGGGCATAGATTATTACCAAGTACCTATTCCACCCTATCCCTGGATAAAGGCTCCAAACAGCCAATCAAGAGAAAAAACACCTATGATACAACTTTGTAATTTCATAGTTCCGGAAGCCACCCAGGGACGCCCCGTACTCGGTTGGTCACATGACCTCAAGCGTATTACCCCTAACACCATAGGCTACTGATTAGTAGTGAGGGACTTGGGTGTGATAGTGGGGAAACTATTCCCTCATTAGAAGAGTACATAACAGAAGTAACAACACACAATAATAAATATAGCAGATATCCAACAAACGTAAATAGTGGAAGAAAGATAAGGAAACAACTAGAGTGAAATATTTATAAATGATACATGATACATATATTTCTAAGAAAGTAGCCAAAAATTCACAATTCTAAAAATAGTACTAAACCAAAGTACAAAAGGAAAATAGATGAGAAACTCCTCATCATCGCAAGCCTCGGCTTGGTCCCATGCTCTCCAGATCTAATGCAATCAAGCACCTGAAGTCGAAGGGCTCTCTCCCTTGTCTGTACCTGCACCATTATAATCTTTTTGGGCCCAAAAGCATGGCCCAAACAGGGTGTGAGACTAAATCCCAGTAGGTAACCACCCGAAGAACTGTGCCTAAAAGTCATTGAGTATATGGTAGGTAAAAGCACAAAAAGTAGTAAACAAGGAAGCACTAAGCAGTAGCATTCAAACACCACCCAACATGAAACAGAAAAACAGATAGCAAAACAGGTAACCCTATGTGAATTACCCACAACTTATCCCCTTTGGTTCTACCTATCAAGTACAAGTAACCCTTTGGGCAGCACACACAGTCTCACCCATCTGGTTCATTAAAATTACAGACTCTCTGAGGAAGCACTCACCGTCAATTCCCCCTAATGTCTCTTAACATGCTAAAGGCGCTCTGGGGAAGCACTCAATGTCAAACCCCCCTATGGACTGCTTTGAGGAATTATAGGTACTTTGGGGAAGAACTCAACGTCAATTCCCCCTGTGGTCTCACATCGTAATTATAAAGAGACTCTAGAGAAGCCCTCAACTTCAATTCTCCCTATGGTCTATACACCAGGTTCTCACGGCCCTATGTAAGTCAAACAACATAGCATCGCGTAAAGGCCAAAGTTAACCTCATGAACTATTTGGCTAGAGTTCTACAGCATGACAACATATCAGAGAAACAGTCACCCTATCCTATAATACTAGGCATGGAAAAGGAAATAGTAGCCTAACAGGAAAACTATACCCAAACATCAAATGTAGGAAAAACATGCATGGGAAATACATCCAAATAATACAAAAATTCCTTATTCACAAACAATAACCTCTATATAGGCATAAAAGTAAAGTAGGAAAACAATAGATCTAAAACAGTAAATGCACAATACCCTATTCAAGGATATTGGAAAAATTTGCAAATAAAACTCAAAGACATTCAACAAAAAGGCACAAACCACCTACATAGGTGTTAGGAGATCAATATACTGGAACCTCGAAGCTTGAATCTCTTTAGAACATCATAGATATACGAAAACGCATAAAACGTTCAACCCACACTAGTAAAAAAACCTTTATTTATGTCGCCCTTTTTTACATAGGTCTTTTAGAACCAACGTGAAAATATCTAAAAATTGAATTTTCACGCCAATTATTATATAACCGACGTAAAAATACATTTTTTCTGTTTTTTCACATCGGTTATATAAGAACCGATGTGAAAAATCCATTTTATCTAATTTTTCACATCAGTTATTATATAACTGACGTGTAAAATCAATGTACATCAGTTTTCCACATTGGTTATTTAATAACCGACGTGAAAAATCCATTTCCATGAAAATATAATAAAATTTTCGTATATTTTTCATGTCTGTTATTAAATAACTGACGTGAAAAATTGATTTTTATGAATTTTTCACGTTGGTTATTTAATAACCGGAATTAAAATCGATTTTTCACGTCAGTTATTTAATAACCAACGTCAAAAACTTTAAAAAATTTAGTTCATTTCCCAAGCTTTAATTTGACAGGTCGCGGAGCTCAAACAGAGTTACGGATTAAAAGTTATGGCCTTCAGAAGTTGGCCTTCCTTAAGACTTTGTTTAGAGATGATCAACTTCTGAATTCCATAACTATTAATCCGTAAGTCCGTTTGAGCTATATGGGCTGTCAAATTAAATCTTTGGAAATGAACTACATCTTTGTAAATATTTTAAGACATCGTTTAGAGATGATCAACTTCTAAAGGCCATAACTTTTAATCCGTAGCTCCGTTTGAGCTCCGTGAGCTGTCAAATTAAATATCTGGAAATGAACTACATCTTTGTAAATATTTTTCACGTCGGTTAATAAATAACCGATGTGAAAATCGATTTTAACATCAGTTATTAAATAACCGATGTGAAAAATCCATGAAAATCGATTTTTCAGGTCGGCTATTTAATAACTGACATGAAAAATTGATGTATATGGCTTTTTAACTTTGGTTAATAAATAACCGACGTGAAAAATAATTGAAAATTTTAATATCTTTTCACGTCGGGTATCATAAAACTGACGTGAAATATAATTTTAGTATCTGGTGTACGCGAAATTTCAATTTTTTTACATCGCGGGATCGAAATTTTGAATTACCGCCTAAAATTTTTAATACCGCGTTTTCTCTTAGCATCGCAATTATATGTTTCCATTATACACATATCATAATTTAAAGATCATCTATTTCAACCATTATCATTCCACCAAATCGACTCATTTTATCTTCAACGTGAATCAATTATTTCTTCTTTCCGCGATCTCTTCAAGGTATGTTTAATCATATATTGATGATTTAGGGTTTTTATGATTTGTTTTCTTAATTAATATACCATTTTACGATCATTTCATTCAACCAACATCATTTCACCAAATAAAATTCTTAGATCTTCCACTTGAATCAATGATTTCTTATTTCTGCGACCACGTCATGGTATTTTTAATTATTTTCTCATGATTTATATTTTCTATGAGTAATTTTTTTGACTGATATACCATTTAACGATTATTAATTTATTATAATTATGGATGATTCTTTAAATAATGGTAAAACTATGAATCCCCCCATGGATTCAAAAATTATTTCTATGATGAAGCTACGGTTTCCTCATTCAATCTATCCTCGAAAAAAATATCAAACTTATGATGGTCATAACAATCGATCCGTAACTCCGTTTAAGCTCTATGACCTGTCTAATGAAAGCTTAGGAAATTTTCTACAAGATGGTAAACATTTTTTACGTCAGTTATTTAATAACCTCCATTAAAAACACCTTTTAACGTCAGTTATTAAATAACCGACATAAAAAATGGGGTTTTAACACCAGTTTTTTTATGAAACGTCATAAAACATGGCTTCTTAAGGCCATTTACAGAATGTATTTCACATTGGTTATTTAAAAATCGACATTAAAAACCATACAACCCCATTTTTTACGTTGGTTATTAAATAAACGACGTAAAAAATCATATTTTTGACGTCGCTCGCAAAAATGTCACCTAAAAACCGACGTTAAAAAGCAAAAAAAAAATGACATAAAAAAAGGTTTTTGTACTAGTGCCACGATAACATGGAAAATAGGAAGAATAGGAAAACAATGCTGTAGAAGAAGATAGAAATCATAGATGGGATTCCAACACAATCGACAGAGTTTGATTCGGAGAATTTCTTGAGGCTTGGGGTTTCGTCAAATATATGAAGCCATACAGGTTCTCCTGGATGAATAAAGGCTAGAAGAAGACAGTTCTGTCCATCAGACATGACCCCAGTGCATTTAATGAAAAAACAAAATACACGGAGTAATATTTTGGAGTACACGACATGTACTCGCCTTTTCCGTACTATGCTTTAGAATGCCTCCACATCACCCCACATGACCGTGTCTTCAGCCAAGACACGGCCAGCACACGACCTTCTATGGCAATGAAGTACACGACATGTAATCAAAATGTACATTGGGTGTACTTAATAAATTTCTAGAAACTCCTATTTTCTCAAAAACTCTACAAAAAAGAAAAACATACCTGAAAATAATATCCATGTTCTTAAAAAAGGGAACCAACCAGTCCATCCTAAGAATGATATCAAATACAATCATCTTGATAATGAAGAGGTCCAATATGATGTGACTGTACAAAATCCCAAGGGGGAACTCCCTCAAAGTCATACACCATACTTTCTAATTCCCAAATTATTTTCAAGAGTCATTATTTTTTCAGAAGACTAAACACTATTCTGAAGTCTCTAAGCAATGGGCACAAATATAAATCTATGGGAAGCACTTGTATCAATGAGTGCAGACACTAACATGGAGTCTACTAGTATAGTACCTCTGACAATATAAAGTCAGGAATCCTACCCCTTGTGGGTCTTCTTCCCTCAATATGTCTATCCTATACCATGGCCCTATGGCACTATCTGGATACCTTGATCTGATACACTGTACTATTGTTGTGGACCTAGGGTCTGTGTTCCATGACTACGAACACCACCACGGACTATTTAGTCACCTATACCCAAACTCCCAATGTGATGAGAATCTATCGAACCTTATTCTAAATTTGGAGTCGGTTCATACTGTATCTCACATGCTACAAGTGGAAACATTCAATAAAAGAAGTAAATATGACCCATCTTACCTCAACATCGACACAAAACATGGTTACTTGCACAATGTGGCCACGTATGTCCTAACCTACTGCATTGGTATCACATCACATGGCTACCTGAAGTTGTGGTCTGAAAACTAATATCACTAAATGGAATCTATGGATGTTGCTTCTTAATACCAGTTAAAGAAGTAACAGATCGAGATACTGAATAGCCTTGGCTCACTCCCTTGGTCTTTCTCATGTTATTCTATGTGATCAGAGCCTGAATAACTATTTGAGAAATTGTAGTCAGTAGAGAGAAATTTACCTATGATCAGTTGTCATACTGGAGATAATCCTTGAATTGTTGGGATTTATATATCTCGTCACGCATCAAAATAGGATTGAGGTGCTGGGGATCTATAAAAAAGGATGTATAATCCATAATTGACAGCCCACCTTCCTCTATATTTAGGAAATCCCAGGCTTAATCGGAACTCAATATCTCAAGATATAAATTATAATAGAAGGATATATGAAAATCCCTCCAGGCCATAACCCAATAGTGATTAGTCTGAGTGATAACATCTCACCATCTCTTAGCAGAATCTTGAAGCATGTATTTAGAGATATTTAACCTACTCTCATGAGGCTTCCCTGAGTTCTCGAATATATAAAGAATGTTCTCTATCCATGACTCTGCATCCTATGCTCCTCTATCACCCAAAAACATGTGGCAGATTCTACTGTTGAAACTCACATGTCAGCTCTACCATAGTTGGGGCTGGTCGTGGTGCTTCTTGAATGGTATGCATGATACACAAGAAACCATCACAAAACTTTTCATCAACCATTGTGTTTGCTACAACTCCTTATTCCATGTAATAAAAAACATTAGGATCCACTGGTATCCTATGGCCCACCACCTCCAAGGTATTATTTTCACCAACCTTTAGGCGTATTAATTGATGTCGGTGTGGTGTAATGGATCTAAAATTCCAAACACATTCTTAAGTTCAATTTCATTATCAATGTTCATATCTAAAAATCATATATAATTTAATAGTTTAGGTAAAACACTTCCTTTATAAGAACTCCCTCTATTCCTTCCCTAAGGACCAGGTCTAGGCGTCAACAAGACAAGAAAGGAAAGAGATTCTGCCAACTTTTAACTACAAAGGTTGGGTTAGGTCACGTTCTCTACTATAACCCATTTTGGTTTCAACTTTATTTTACATGTATATCAAATTTCATTTAGGTATTGAACAATGGAAGGCAGAATTCTGATCCATGGGTCCCATACTTCCTAGGGACTCTATTTTTGCATTAGTCTATGTCATACCATAACACATTTTACTTTAAAGGTTGACCCATGATCCACCAAATTCGGATATGAGAAGGCCCACACACCTTAGGGACCAAATATTGGAATGCATCTATTTCACATCATACTATATCTCAATATAACTAACACAACAATATGCATATATATCATAATTTCTATCACAACATCATTCACTCATAAATGAAGCCTAAATTGCAAGGAATACTACATGGGATTTTAAATATAAAAGGATAATATATGATGAATGAGATATAATATGCTCATTTCAATGGGTTTCAACATAATAGAACCCAAAATAATATCAATAGTAATAACAAAAATCATGTGAATCACCCAAAAGTGGAATCAAGTCAACTATAATAGTCTAAATCCAGAAAACAACAATTCAATTCAAGGTAATTTAGATATTTCCAATACATGGGTTAGCTACACTCGAGAAAACACCATTAACAAATTCCTATTCCTTCCTTTCCCTTCCCTATTATCACCAAATAGTAAATCAACCTAGAAAAGAACAACTCTGATACCACTTTATAATGTATTGGTTCCAAATTCCACTCAAAGGGTCTCTATTACTTGTAGTACAAATGGCCACAAGCACATATCTCTAAACAGTAGTGGCTTAAGACTAGAAGTGAGGGCCTAGATGTGTTATTGGGGAGACTATTCCCTCATTAAGAGGGTGTATCAAAATAAAAAATCAATAACAGTTAAATAGAGGATATAATAACCCATAAAATTTAAATAAAAATTTAAATACTGATAGTATAAACAAATCCATAAGTGATATCACTAATAAGTACAGATGCTTCTAATAAAATATCCAAAACAATTACATAATATACATATATAATAAATTCCCAAAAAAATAAAAAAAATGAAAAAATAATCCAAATAGCTTTGAAAGGATAATCTTTCTCACATTCCCTCCATCCCCCAAGAATAATCTCAAGTACCAATGTTAGGGCACTTTACCTTATCAAAACCTACAATCGTATTATCTATTTTTGCTTCAAAAGTGGACACAAACAAGATGTGAGATATAATCCTAGTAGGAAACCACACAGGGTCTGTGCCTATCAGTTAGTGAATATATATAATTTATGTGAATGTGGTATAGAAATAGATATGGGTGTACCCAAAGATAAACATGTATATCATTTATTCAAATTAATTTCACAATTCACACACATTGAATTTATATATCCTGATAATATTATTAAGACTGAAATCCTCTGTATAGTAAATATCAAAAAAAATTCCTAAGAAGAAATATATAATGATTTAAGCTAATCCTGAATCTAAGCATGTTCATTTGTTTTGTAGACAGTTCATATAGTCTTTTAAACCAATTTGGAGCCTGATCTGATCCCTAACATTCCTATAATGGAATTTCAGGTATCATAATAGGTATGATATCCTCCATCACACTATAATTTTGTCCCAGTGAACCTCTTGGGAACAAGTTATCTCTATATGAGAGGTATAGAGTCCTACCAATCGATTCCATTCTCATCATTCCTATATGGAACTTGAGTATCACCCATTTCATAAATTGTCAATTCCCCTTTTCACTCCATCCATGGCATACTTTATTTGGATCTATGATTAACTCAGTATATAAATTAGCGTTCGTAACATTTAGTCTTTTCATGGAACCCCTCAACTAGATCCATTATTCCCCTAAGGCATTAATAGGTTATATCCATTGAGTTCTTCCATGGAATCCCTTATCAAGATCAATCATTTGGCAATGTCATACAGCTCAACAATCCAAGTCTATCCATGGAATCCATTTTTTATCCCTGATTCCCCCATCTGGATTAAGAAATTTAATCAATTAAATTCCATTTTAACATTTCATTTAAAATACAATGGTCAAAACCAATGAAATCTAAATACATATCACCTCAAAAGGAGACTCAATCTGAGGCCATCCTCATAATGATTTTCCATTCAATTTTTCGCATGGGAATTTTAAATATAGGGGCCATTGAAATTGTCACAGGACAATTTATCATATAACAAACCTTACAAGCTAATAAAGATCTCATAGGGATTATTTATCATTTAAATCACAAGGTAAAATTTACATTTAATGAAATTCTATCAATTTGAACCAATTCACCGAATAACCTTTCATTACTCACATGGGAAAGGCAAAAAACAAAGTGTGGAAGATTAGAAAAGAAATGGTGGACATGGATAAAAGGAAAAGTCATCCATTTCATTCCCTTAATTCATTAATCAATTAATATATTTGATTTATATCCCACTTCAGAAAACAAAATCCCACGATCAAGGGGTAAAAAGACATCCACGACTAAAATCTATCCAAGGGTCACATTTGAGGAAAACTCAACCAAAGTGGTGGTACCAATTCAAGGAATTCAACCTATAAAAATCATTAGTAACAATATTCAATTACCTCAAACAAGACTGTAAATAATACAGTTCAATTTCATTTCAAAGCGATTCCAAAAAAATGGGCACATGACATAATGACATATATGAATAGATTATCTTTAAGAAAAAGGCATGAGAGCAACTACATTATATCCATGCTAGATAGCCCGTCCAGTATCAGGTCCTGATTTAGCCCTCGTTTGGAGAAATCTAACAAATGAATGAAGAACAAGAAATTAAGGCATATGAGCTTAAAAATAAATTGTACAGTAGATATAAAAAATAATCATGAATAGATAAAAACGAATTAAGGCCTCACTATTATGGATCCTAGTAGATGAACTAGTATTGAATCAGAATCTAGATAGAGAATATATATCAAATCCTACATTAGACTCAAAGGAGATATTTTCAAAGGTGTTCCCCTTGTTGTGTGTTGAAATAAACCAAAATTAAGTATAAAATAAAATATTAATTTTATTAAATATGATTAAAATTCAAATAAATCTTGGGTTTTATAGATTAGGTGCATGGTTTGGTAAACCACGCACTGATCATGCATGGATTCATGTAGGAAAAAAAACTATCCTAGTTTACCAACATAATTTATAAAACATGTAGAAAACAAATGAGGATCCATAGTCAAAATCTAAAAAAAACTACAGTCCTTTCAGCATGTCCATGTGGCCTTATTATTATAGTTTTCACTAACCATGTGACCTCATATTTTAACCCAAAACATGGTTTTTGGGCTTTAGACCAGCACTGGACACCCCCGATCCCACTATTACTTCAACATGAATTCATATTAGGTAATATTTAAGTAATTAAATTAATAATTGACAGAAAAAATGGATCTGTACCTCAATAAAGAGTCATGTTCTCACACAATCAACTTTATTTTATCACTCAAAATAACCTTTGGTGTAGTAATATAAAAAAAGATCATAACAAGATATTTAAATGTTTTGGAATAAATAAACACCCCTTTCCATGTTATTTATTCCCACAAACATGGATTCTTTCTTATAAATCACTATCAATCAAGGGATTATGATGGATTTCAGCTTAAATTGAAAGACATCTGCCCCCGATCCAACTGAAATACTGAAATTGATTTTGGATCTAACCAAAGGACATCTCGCTTTAGCTTTTACTGGGATACTTCTTTTGTATATTTATAAAACAATAAGGCACCATTTTTTCCATAACCAATCATAAGATGTATCCTCTAATAAATGCTTGATCCCCTACATGATGATCTTTAATATTCCTCCACGAGCATGCATGATCTAACATTCTTGTGTACCTTTTTAAATAACTTCAATTAAAACTAGCCGGGCATATTAATCATGAACAATAAATTATGATCACATATTCTTTATCAGTTTACTCAATGAAAATATTCTCAGGATTTAAATTATTTATTCTACTGAAGATCCAACCTTAGTTTAATGTTTTCAATATGTTCATAAAACTATAGTACTTATTTTATGTACGAATAGTATTTAAAAAATCCATTCAATTTATTCTCGAAATATCAATCAATTATACTACATGACATAATTTCAGGGCATATGAAATTATTATTTCGGGTATCATAATTCTGATGTGTATGAATGTATATGCAGGCACAACATTCACCTTCTTTTTTTATGCATCACACACCTCACTTGTATCTCATCCATGCATGTTATCATATGCATGTTTATCATGTACCATGAAATTCCTAATCACATTGTTCTTTGTTTATTTAGTTTAATTTCACTATTTATAAGTCATGTATGAGTATCATTGACTTCCAAAATTAAAAAAACCATTAGACAAGTTTCCTTAAAACTCACCACATCAATTCATTCCTACAAGTGCATGATGATGTATATTGTCACGAAATATAAGTTATCATACAAGATATATTACAACAATGGTTATTCATTTCTCCTATTATTTATATTCACTAATTGGAATTGGTGTTGGATATTTATGAATGTTGGTTATTCATCATGAGACATAGTTTAAGTATACACTATCTTATTGTCTCAACCAAGAATTTTGAACTTGGAAGATTTCAAGGACATCAGATCTTTGCGAAATCCAGGGAGACATGTTTCCACTATCCCTATTGATTCATCGAACATTATCCTCATGAAGCTCGTTCAAACGTTATTTTAACTTCTCAATTTCCCATGATCTTCCCCTTTCTCCGTAATGAATGACTATCATTAGGAGGTCTTCCTTTTACAAAATCTGCGTTTTTGTGTGTTCTCTATTTTCTGTGGAAAACGTGATCACTCAAATATGCAACAACTCAACCTCAGTCAAGGGATCATCCTTTTATAGGTGAATATCACCACCTAAGATATAATTATTAAGTCACTAAAAGACACACTTAAACTCCAAAAATAAAACCAGGTCTATATATTTTAAATTTCCAAAGAGGTCAAGTTATTTAAATATTTTTGTGATTCCAAAAATATGGTGTCTCAACTTTTCAAACCTAATTTGTAGTCATCTCATAATGTTCATTCGAATAGGACCACATAATCCACATTTATATCCAATCATGAACTCCTCATGATCTAATAGACTCTAGAAACTATAATTTTTAGTTTGGATATAGATCATTCTTTGAGTGTTGCATGTATCAAAGATGTAATTTCATGCATGATCATGGGATAATCAGACAACATTTATGATGTAGAAAATATCATCAATGGTTTCCAGATATAGGTCATGGTAGGATAGGATTGAATTCTAGTTGACTTGACCTTGTTGGTAACTTTAATTTCAAAGATTCAATAGAGGGTAAATATTGAAAACGAATGACAGAGATCAAATGTATCTGATGGCCCATGTTCAATCTAAATATTTTTAGTATGTATGAAACGTAACACGAATGCTGAGTCCCACATCGAATTATCTGCATGTTATTGTCATGATATATCAATCAATAACTATGATGAACCAAACATAAATCCCTTCCCTCTCTAATACCTCCTTGAATATCCTCTCCCTACTTTCATTCCACCCTACAAAGTGTTGTCACTGCTCCTACGCCTTATACATAGGTGAAACTAGGAATATACACGTCTTATCTTCTCTTTCACCTTTAGGTTGGCTATGGTTGACCTCCCTTGGGTGTGGTTGATCCCTTGGGTCCTACATGTTCCCTTTGTTTAGGGTTTCCTTTGCTTCTATGGGGATATCATTTTTTGTATAAGGCCCCAGATAATAAATAGAAAACATTTATGTATAATATTAATTAAATCATAGACAACATAATAAATAATTCTTTGAAAACATCTCAATATTTTTTTCTCCTTTACTGTTTTCATGTATTCCTCACATCATGAAATATGAAATTCATATTTTTTGGGCTTCTTGAATGTTCCATGATATTTTGTAAACAATATTTCCTCTATGATAAGAGCCTTTGGTCATTTAATATCAGCACAATAATCACCATGTTTATGAACCTAGAGAGTTTCTCAATAATGTCAACCATTGCTATGAATCCATAAGAATCCTATAGGAACCACCAATTTTTATCATCATCTTACCAAAAAAATATTGAAATGTTATTAAAAAATTCAATGTTGTTTCCAAAAATCCTCAACTTTGTAT
This sequence comes from Viscum album, assembly GCA_963277665.1. NCBI lineage: Eukaryota > Viridiplantae > Streptophyta > Magnoliopsida > Santalales > Viscaceae > Viscum > Viscum album. Next base: position 1,417,458,963 of record OY728129.1, on the reverse strand, counting down.
TTTGTTTTCTAAACCTCTTTATCACACTATATAGATTTCAATATATGGGATCAAAATTTTTCCCCCTTAATAGAATTCAATTAAAATGGAAAATATTGGATTTTCTAAAAAACAAAAAACCCCTCATATAAAGGTTATTTCTTGAATTCCTCTATAACATCCTAGACTTGGATTCCACTAAATGATTCCTCGAGCCCGGTTGGCCACATAGATTCAATAACATCTCCCCAAATGCCATAGGTTACAAACTTTTTGTGTAATCCTTGGCGGTGTCTATAAGGAGACAATTACCTCTTACCAAAGTATAACATAGTTGTAGAAAGTATACATATCAATAATGGAAGCATGATTACCACTAATAAGCAGTAGGAATATACACTAATACCACTGGACTAGTAGCCCACCATAGCATAAGCAGAATAATATCTGAAAATTAAGATGAAAAAAAATTCTAGAAGTAATCTCATATATAGAATCATATGTCATTTAATGTGTCTATAAATTATACAAAATAGGTATATATGATGTAGTAAAATACATGTTTCAAAATACCCAAAAGAAAAAAAGAACCATCTCTATATAGAATCATGAACCTCATCTCGATCCCTTGATCTACAAGTCATTAGAATGGAAGAAAGTCGAGCATAAAACTATGTGAACTTTCCTCGATCCCTACATACATTCATATAGTCTTTATGGATATGTAATGATGGCTCAAACAGTGTGTGAAATACAACCCCTATAGGTCACCACCCCAGGTGTCTATAATAAATCATAGTTGTTCAATATAATCTAAAAGGATTACAAGAAGCAACATGTATGGAAGTACATAATCTATAGTGACAAAACAAAAAGTAACCAAACAAGTGATATTGTACAACCATACTAGTATCCTTACAAAACAAGTGCCAAGATCCTATAACAAGGCATTAGTTAATCAAAAGGAAGTAAGAACCACATCCATGAAATATACACACTATCTTATCTCAATAACAACCACACCGTATAACTTGTAGTATCATATCAACCACAACCAAACAATAGAATCAAGCATTTCACTTTTACTATGACTAAAAAGAATATACAGAAATGCCAAAACCCTCAAGGTCAGATCCAAGGTGTATTAAACCGAGGAATCATCATCATGTCTAATGATCATCTTAATTGTAACCCGGTAAACATTGTAATGGGGTATAAGGATAATATAATCATACCAAGTCCATTGTGAGACCATAAATGCTGGATATAAGGGGTAGAAAGGGCCATAGTATAGCGACCCAAGCCTGATGTACATTATTATTACATTAATTTTGAAGAATATATAATATATTATATAAATAAATGTCCAAATTCTGTATTTGTTTAGAAAATTTGGAAAGAGGGTACACATTATTCTAATTTAGTGAAAGATTTTCAAAATCTCCCATAAAGATCTTCCTCATTAGTACCCCTACCTGAAAAAGTTTTTTATAACCTGAGGAATATAAAACATAGAAATATCCATTCTCAGATTCATAGTAAGGGTAAAAAAAGATGTATAAATTCATATAATGGGAATAATGTTATGAGAACTTGATCATGAAAATAAAATATGAAACATGACATATAAAAATAATGGAATTAAATTTTTAATGTTCATAAGACATGAATAATAAGATATTCAAATAAAATATTTCATGAGAAATTAACATTAACATAGAACATGAAATTGTGGAATACACATAAACATGTAACTTTGTGAACATGTATAAATAGTTACATGCCAACTCGTAAAATTGAGGACATGAAATTAAGCCATTTCTTAAACATATAGACATGTAAAACAGGTCCACACATAAAATTATGGACATGAAAATTAGGTCCACACATATAATTATGAATATGAAACAAGGTTAATGCAAAAAATATATACCTCATGAGTTATCAATCATTACTCAATGAATTTCAGGGAGATATAGGTCCACCAATCTCATAATGAAAGAACACATTCATGTTCCAAAAGAAAATAAAAAATCATATCATTAACCATGATATAAAATGGTAATCATAAACATGTAATCACATCATAGCCTAGGTAAAAGATATATGCTTCAAAAAAAATTAATAAAAATCATAACCCATGAAAAAAGTGGGTTTCTTATACATCATTCCACTTAAACATAAACCATTTAGAGAAATAACAGGAGTTCAATTCTTGAACTATAACAAAGTATGTCATCTTAGATGGGGAAGTATTTTGAAATATCACATAAAACACAACATTTCCTAAAAAACCACATTTTAAAACATAAATTTTTCTCAAAAATATTTTCTTTTGAAACCACTTTGAAAACATATAAAGGAATAATGATAATATAATTTTAAACATTTCTTGAGGAAAATATCATTTCTTTGATGAACTATTTTTTTACTAAAATTTCGTGCAATTTTAAAAGAAAAAAATTCTTTTAAAAAAACCTTGTAATAATGTAAGGGAGTATTCAAAGAAATATGTTGTCCTGATGGTGTAAAATTCTGTTCATTCTATATAAGTTAAAAAGAACATTCTTGATGTACTTTTTTCTGAAAAAGTCAAAAAACGCCTCGGTTAGAGAATGAATGAATGATTATTTATAATCCATGTACTAAAAGTAATAAATGTTTAAAAATGTATTTAAACATATATATGATAATAGAAAAAAATTTATGATTTTTTAGAAAACATGGATGTTGATGATAAATATACAAAAATAAATACATACATATAATCATTCTTGGATAATAACAAGATTGTAAAATGATCCCTTCCCTTTGGTTCGATAAATTTTGTATGTGTCTGAAACTCATGTATAGTGGTTTTAAACATATTATCAACCAGTGAAAAAATCGTAATAAAATTTATGGTATCATATATGATTCTTCTATGACATTATATTAATCTTTCATTTAACAATTCCATGTTGAAGAAACATTTCTAGTTATACTCATTTTATTTATCATATCTATTTTGACATGTACTTATTGATATTCTTAAATAGATCATGATTTAATTACTTCCATAAAGTAAAACTTGATTTATATATTATATATACACAATATAAATAAATAAATGTATAAATATATATATATATATATAATAGATAGATAAATGAAATGGAATACACCTTTCATAGAGATGGTAGGTGGTACATATAGATGAACATTGTTTTCATTTTTTTATTGTATAGAATGGAAGTAAATGAAATATAAGTATATATATTATTCTAGAAGAATTATTATTTAATATATTTCATACAAATTAATTATATACATTTTCAAAATCATTCTTAAATAGTCGTAGTGGAGGAAGAATCTCATCCCATCATGAAGACGGTATGTCGTATGTATGCACGAACGACAGTATCATTACCTTACTTATTAAATGGTATAGAATTGTATGGTATATTAATTATAAAAAGTCAGTATCATTCCATATTAATTATTTATATAGATTATACTTATAATTATACCGATATAGATAATGTATAGATGAAAAATAGTTACAACAATAGTGTGGAGACGGTAAGTCATACGTATGTACGCATATTGGTATTGTTTTCCATAGGATGGGTAAAAGGAGGAATATAGTTTTACCATAATTGTAAAAAAATATCCGAGTAGATTATAATCTGTATTTATTAATTAATTATGGAATGAAATTATGAAAATTAAGTAGAATAAGAGAAGAACATTGAATGAGTTGGTAAAAAAATTACCCATTTTATGAGTTTCTCCTTTTGCTTTTCACAAAAGGACTCCTTTGGATGTCTTTATGCCAATATTATCGACTCTAGGAAGATTTGAGGTAATTTTAGAGGATAAATAGTTAGGTTTTGTCTGAACCAAATGACTTTATATGAGTGAATAAAATAGATGGAGAGGTTCTCTTTTATAAGAGAGGGGACATGAACTTTATGAATTATTAAAAGTATTAAATTAATATTAATTAATTTTTTATTCCAAATAATTCTAAAAAGATTTAGTTGTAAGATATTATGATTTGGGGTTGAATAAATATCATACAATTAAAATTAAAAAAGGATTGAAAATTTCTTAATCTTTATCATTTTGTTCTAACCACTTTTATCTCTTACCATTTTATCAAGTAAGTTATACTTTGAGAGTTAAACTAATTACCATAACTTGTCAAAATACCTTTTAATGAGTAATTAAAGAAATTTTTAGACTTATGTAATATTTTTTTAAAGAATAAAATATTTTTATAAATTTTAAATAATTTAATTTAACATTTTTTATTTTAAGATATTAATTATGTCAATTTTGACAATATTCATTAATTGACTTTTTTTAAAAAATCCCAAACATTTTACTAATTATAAGAATCTACTTTAAATAATCCCTAAAATTTCATAGTAATCCATAAAATTGTGGTATGTCATAAAATAGTTCAAATATATTTATTTTAATTATATTAATATTATTTATTTGATTTTCCCTTTAATAAATATATTACTTTATCATCATTATGTCCTATGTAAATTTAATTATTTAATAGAAAAAAATTTTATATAAATTATCATGATAAATGTAAACATTTTATCTTTTAAATGAATATTTATAGGAGAATTTATCTTCTATATAACCCTTTATTAAAAATTATTTATTTATTAAAAATATGAGTATAAAAATTTTAACATATCTTTAAAAAACACAATGAATGTCAAAATCTTACCCAAGTTGCATAAAACCTTATAATTTAATAATAATTTCTCTTTGAGTCAAAACCTACTCATCCATTGAAATTATGATTAGGGATAGAATATTTTTATAATATTAATTTTTCCCTTATTTATCTCATTTATCCTTTTAACGTGTTATGAAAAAAATTGATGTTACAGTTCAAAAAATAATAATTTGATCCTATTAGATAAAAATTTTCATACTTATTACAACCATTTATATCCATTTTTGAAAATTAAATTCACATAATTGGTTAAATTATGTTTAAGACTAATCTCGCAGGTGTGGTGAGAAGGCGGGTAAAAGAGACGTTCAAAATTTCAATAAGTCTGTATATCTAATTGCAATATAAAATGTTTTGAAATGAACTAAATTTTATTAATACATATATTATTGAAATATTATTAATTATAAATAAAATTCGTATAAAATTTAAAAATTATTTAAATTAAAATTCAGTTTTTAACTGCAATGTAATATTTTTCACTATTCATCAAAAAATGAAACTTTTCAAACAATTCCAAAAATTCAATCAAAGTAAATTTTGATGTACTACTTCATAATAAGAAGAATAATTTTTCAAAAATAACTTATAAAACATTCAAAAACTAGATTTAATATGTGTGTGCCATCAAAAGGTAGCAAAAATGCATATTTTTGAAAGAAATAATTATTTTATCTGAAATATTTTATTTGTTCTTATATCATGTCAAGAAAACATATAAGATAAATTTTAAAAGTTATATTGAATATATATTACATATATATTTCATTAATAAAATTCACAAAGAGTTTTTTTTTATATTTTATAATCTAAATTATTTTTATTTAAATAGTATTTTAGAAAAAAAATTACATTTATTTCAAAGGGTTTTATTTGTATTTATAATTAACTTTTCACAAAATAAATAATTATATAATCATTTGTAAAAAATATTTTATTAAATGAGTTAATATTTTTCATACACTCCATTATAATGTTTAGGAAAAAAGGTTACATAATAATATTTAGTTTTTCTCTTTTAAGTCAGGCTTGGGGGAAACGAACTCTATCAAAAGAACATAGAATTTTGCATAATAGAAGACAAGAATAATGTTGCGTATACTGCAAGGTAATCTAGTGTTGCATGTATAAGATGGTTATCATGGTGTAGTGTACAACATAAGACATAAAATAATTAAAAAATGAAAAAAAACAAATAAAATTAGCTTATAAAAATATCATGGGGTTACATTCTACTCCCATTAAAATGAATTCCGCCATTGAAATTTTTATAAGTAATAAAAGGATTAATAAATGAAAGGTTTACTCATAAAAACCCACATCATAATATAAATAATAAAACATCCATTTAAAAAGAAATTTCACAAACATAATGGTTACCGAATGTCCCTCATAATTGGGTTTCTACATAGGACAACATCGGAGGAAAGTGAAAACATAGATATGGAGGAGAAATAAAACTATAAAGTTTTAATGGAGAGTTATAGATAGAATAATTAAGATAATGTAGAAAATATGAAGCCATAAATCTATAATGATCTATGGGACCACCTGATTCGTTGGTAAAGAAGTTACTAGGATATCATTTTTTGTTTCATGATCCTTTCTATATAGATGAGTAATGAGAAGAAATTATTACATGATTGAGTATAATCTCATCCTTTCATTGTGTTTTGATAAATTTCCACTTCATCTCTTATTCCAAGAAATGAAGGTGAATTTTTCATTCTTTAATCGTTAGAAGATCTTGTGATCTATAAATAGAATAACATGTCAATCCATCAATCTTTGTCATAACAAAAATGTTAGAATATGTATAAGTCATAATTTAGTTAGATAATTATTTATTCTCCGAAACATCATATGAATATTAACTTAAAAATTCCTTAAATTTATAACCTTACAATCCTTTTCAAAACATAAAATCTAAAACATCATAAATAGGGGAACTAAATTGTCTTAACATTTATCTACTAAATCTTATAAGGTATCTCTTATTTTTCACATTCCAAACATCTGATTGTGTTCATCATGTATTTTCATTCAATATACCATAAATCAAAAAATATTAAATGAATCAATTATTTCATCATATTAGTACCATGTTCATTAATAATAGAAATCATATATTTATTTAATTATTCTAATATTATTCACATATTAAGGCTTGTCCTTACCTTAATCATTTGTTTTCCAAAAATATTTGTATCACTTTTCAGGGATACTGGTACAATTGAACATATACTCTTAAATTCATATTGAATAACCGTAATTAACCAATTATTCCTTAATATCATAAAAGTGGATCTATAACATTATTCTTGAATCCCATTACATAAAAACTCAATCATTTCAATACTCCATTGTCGTACTCTACATCACCAATAGTGATCACATCCCATTTTCCGTTTTCATTATCCTAAAGAAGATGAAAACATCAATCGTCATCAATAACCCTTATGATAGGTCATTAGTTAGTATAATTCCCAATTTCCTTTCAAGATTAGGTTTGAAGTGTTGGTGGTGTATCTTCTAGAGATTTCACTCTATTCAATGGATTCTTTACATCACTTCAACATTCATTTTCTCAATGTTTGGGCTTCCCACACATGAAGCATATTCTTGTTCCTTTCATACATTCCTTTGACTGGAATTTTAAAATTTTTTGGTAAGTAATAGGTTAATACATTTTCATCTCTATTTTTTGGGAATCTAGTAGATTTTCCATTAATCTCCATGTTTATTTTATTATCTCCAGAACCATATGAGTTCCTAACTTACATTTCAACTTTTAGTGCATAATGAATGACATGTTCTTAGCTTATAAAGTCTCATATTGACAAGAACTTTCAGAAACTCGGTTTTAGGCCACCAAAGGATTATTCTTTTTTTCTTTCAGGGCTGATGACTAGCATAGAAGCATACATTTCATGTCTTGTAAAATTTTCAACACATGTACCCACATATTCATCATCATTTTTCTTATGATCAAGGAATACCTTATCTATCATTATTCATAGAATACAAGGGAAATAATTACTGAAAATTATTCCTTTAAACTCTTCCCATTCCATAGATTCAATTTATTCTTGATCCCTCACATTATTAAAAATATTCCACCATAGATAAGCTTCACCTTCTAGAAAATAAACAACCAACCTGATTTTTTCATGTTCAGAACACTAAAATATTGAAAATATCTTTTTAGTGGTACTGATCCATTTTTTAGAAACAAGTTGATCAGGAGATCCACTAAAAGTTGGTGGAGATTTCCTTATGGAGGAATCAAAAGAAATTTGAACCCTCTAATACTTATTTGGAAGTCCAAAATGTTTAATATCTTCCATGTGTATTGTGATAAGATTTTTCATTACATCTCTCATAACATTTAGTTGCTTGGTAGGAAAATCATTTCATTTCACATTGAATTCTTCATTAACATGGATCCTTCAGGTTCCATCTATTGACTAAAACTAAAAATAATCGTGTGAACAACACTAATCATATGGAAAAAACACATAATCAAAGGAAACATATTTGGATTAATCCTAGGTAATCCAAGAGGGTTAATAAAATATTGTATTGTAGCTTATACTTAGAATTATCGTTAGGGTAATCCCATGAAATATCCTTATAAATATCTATAGTGATCTCACATAATTTTTCACATCCTAGTTTTCAAATGTTATTTACAAATTCACTCTAATACCAACTATACTAACACAAGCATGAAGTACATGAATATTATATTTATTTTTTAGAATAATTAATACATTATACAAAAATATTCCTAATGACCATATTTTTTTAGTTCATTTGGAATCATGGAACACATTATTCTAATTTGTAGAAATATCTTCAAAATCTCCCATAATGATCTTCACCCTTATTACCCCTACCTAAAACAGTTCATTATAACTTGAGGAAAATAAAACATATAAAGAGGTGATCTCAGATGCTTAGTAAGGGTATAAATAGGAAATATGTAGGCATATAGTGAGAATAAGGGTATGAGAACATTATCAGGAAAATAAAAGATCATACCCTTCATATCAATAATCATGAAATTCATAAGGCTTGAATAATAATGTAATTAAAGAACATAATCCCTGAGATCATAACATTAACATAAGACATAAAATTGTGGAATAGACACAATCTTGTAACTTTATGAACATGTATAAATTGTAATAGGTTCACTCATTAAATTAAGGAAACGAAATGGGTGTCTGGCATACATATGTGGACATGAAAACTCTGTCTACACAAAACAAATATGGACATATAAACCATGTCTAAAAATAGATTTTTGAACATGAAATTATGCTCACGCATGTCATATATACCTCATGAGTTAACCATCTTTACCTAATGCATCGAAGGGAGATATAAGTCCCACCCATCTGATAATGAAATCATATATACTTGTTCCATAAGATCATAAACTATCATATCATAACCAATAATATAAAATAGTAATCATAAACATGTAATAATATCATAACCTATGGAAAAGATATAGGTTTGAAAATAATTTAATAAAAAGAATAACATGTGAAGGGAAGTGTGTTTCTTAATCATCATTCTATTAAAACATAAATCAATTTGAGAAATATAATGAATTTTATTTTTGAACTATAACAAACAATGTCATCATAGATGAGTAATTATTTTGAAATATCACTTGGAACACATCTTTTCCTTCCAAATAAAATTTTAAAACCTAGAGTTTTTATTCAGAATAATTTCATTGGAAAAAAATTTGATAAAATATAATGGGATCATGAAAATTATATTTTAAACATTTCTTTAGGAAAATATTCATTCTTTGTTATAATTTTTTTCTTTTCTTAAAATGCCAGCAGATTTTAAAAGAAAATATTTTCCATCAAAACAACCTTATAACCATGTAAGGAATGATTAAATCGAATAAGGTGTCATGATGGTGTAAAATTACTTTCATTCTGTATAAGTTAAAAATATTCTTCTCGTACTTTTTTCTAAAAAATTATAAAAGTTCCTCCATTAGAAAATGAAAGAATAATTCTTTTCAATCTGTATAGTTAAAGTAAAAAATGGGTAAAATTGGCTTAAAAATACATATGAGAGGATTAAAACATTTATGAATTCATTTTTTAGAAAAAATGGACATGGATGATAAATATACCTCAGTAAATACTTACATATGAAGAATCTTGTATAATGAGGAGATTGCGAGATTATCACTTACGTTTGGTCTGATTTCCTCCATACATTTTAAAAACTTATGTATAGTGGTTTTAAATAGATTATCAATGTGTAACAGAATCATAATAATATTTATGATATCATATATTATTCAACTTTTAATTTATATTATCCATTCATTTAACAATTTGGTGTTAAATCAAGGTTTCTAGTAATAATCGCTTTGTTTATCGTACATTTATTGACTTGTTATTCTTGATATTATTATAAAGATCGTGATTTAATGAATTAAAAAATATAATAAATGATTTATATGCCATATATATTCATCAAAAACACACACAAACACAAACACACACACACACACATAGATATATATAATATAGATAAATTAAATGGAATACTCAGTTTATGGAGACAGTAGGCCGTATGTATGTATGAACGTTGTATCAATTTTCATATTTTATTAAATGGAAGAAATAAATAAAATATATATGTGTATATTTATATATATTATTCCAGTAACATTATTATTTAATGTATTCCATACTTATTCATTATATACATTTTCATAATCATTCTTAAATTATTGTAGTGGAGGATGAATCTCATCGTTTCATGGAGAAGGTAAGTCATACGTACGCATTGGCGAGAATATCATTCCATTAATGGTTAAATGGTATCAAATTGGAAGATGTTTTAATTATAAATAATATTTATCATTTCATATTCATTATTTATGTAAATTATATTCATTATTATACTGACTTAAATACTCTATAGATGAACAAATGTTTACACCACGGCATGGATACGATAAGTCGTTTTTACGCACAAATGATGGTATTGTTTTTCTTAGGTTGGGTAAAATAAAGAATATTATTGTCCTGTAATCCTAAGAACTTTTTAATATATATTATATTATAGAGTTATTACTTTATTATGGAAAACAGTTTGTAAATAAATTTATAAGAACAGAAGAACATTTTAAGAGTTGGTATAACAATTACCTCTTCTTTGAATTTTGCCTTTTGATTTGAACAAAAGGACTCCATAAGTTGGATTTAATCCCAAATTAATACCTCTAGAATTATGTTAGATAAATTTTAAGGAGAATTTGTTAGATTTGTCACAACAAAATGTCTTTATAGGTGTGAATAAAGTAGATTGAGATTTTATCATTTATAAGATAGGGGAGGGAATTTTTTGGAATTATTAAAAGTATTAAATTAATATAACTTCTATAAGAAATGGTTCTAAACTGCTTTATTAAGAATATATGTTGCTGGTGGCATGAATCCCGATAATATAAGTAATATTATACATGTTTTGAATATTTTTTTATCCTTATCTATTTGTTTTATACTTTTTTTTAACACTTACAATTTTATCATGTATGTTACACTTTGGGAGTTAAAATAATTTCCATAACATGTAAAATGACCAATTAATGGGTCATTAATGATATTTTTATAATTATCTAAACATTATGGTAGAATATTATATTTTTTGAAATTTTATATCATTTAATTAATTATTTTATATTTTTAGATATGAATTACGTCAATTTTGACACTATTCATTACTTGACCTTTAAAAAATAATAAAAACATGAATCATTCTAAAAAACTACATTAATTCACCTCTAACATGTCATAATCTACCATAAATTTATTTTATGGAATAAAATAGTTAAAATTATATTTATTTTTATATTATTAATATCATTTATTTTATTATTATCTTAATAAATCCATTACTGCATCATCATTATGTCATAGTTAAATTTACTGACTTATAGTTAAAAATTAATAAATAAATTATCTTGATTTATATAAATATTTTATCTTTCAAATTACTATTTTTTAGTTGAATTCATCTCCTATAAAACCCTATATTTAAAATGGTTTACTTATTTAAAATATGAGTATGACACTTACATCGTATCTTTAAATAAAACATAATAGATTTCATAATATTACCTAAGTGGTATAAAAAAAGTTACAATTTCCGCCAATGGTTGGTTTGGGTCAAAACCCAAAAATCTAATGAAATTTGGACAAGTGCAAGGGTAATTTTTAAACATTAATTTGACTCTTATTTATCTCATTTACCCTTTTATCGTGGTAAAGAAAAAACTAGTTACTATTCAACAAAAATTATGTTGATCCAATAAGATCACAATTTTCATGCAATTTAAAACCATGTATGTAAATTTTAGAAAATTAAATTCTCAAAATTGGTAAAATTATGTTTAAGACTAATCACATATATTTGGCGAGAAGGTGGGTAAAAATATGTTCTAAATTTCAACAAGTCATTATATTTAATTTAAATATAAAAATTTTCACAATAAAATAAATTAGATTAGTATATATATTATTGATCTATAATGATTTTTTTAAAATGGTTTAAATTATAATAATTAATTAAATGAAATATCATTTTTAAACTATAATACATTATCTGTTACTATTCATCAAAAATAGAATTTGTTTTGAAGAATACAAAAAATTCAACCAATGTAAATATTTATTTCCTTATTAAAAATCATATGTCTAGTTTGTTTCAAATAAAACCTATAAAATTATCAAAAACAAGATTTAAAATTGGTTTTCCATCAAAAGGCGGAAAAACTGCATTTTTTGAAAAAAATACTTTTTTTAAAAAAAATTTACATTTTTTCTTATATCATGTCAAAAAAATATAAGATGAATTTTAAAAAGAACATTTAATTTCTAATACATATATATTTTTTTAATAAAATTCATTATGAGTGATTTTATTATTTTATATACCCCACTTTTTTCATTTAAATATTCTTCAATAAAAACATTTCCATTTATTAAAATGGGTTTTATTTTAATTTATAATTAATTTCTCATGAGATAATTAATTATATAATCATGTGTAAATATTATTTTAATAATTCAGTTAATATTTTCAAAACATCTATAACAATGGCTAGGGTAAATGGTAACATAATAATATTTATTTGTTTGTATAAAATCGGTCTTCTGTGAAATGTACACTATCAAAAAAACATAAAATTGTGTGTAACACTAGCCAAACATTGTTTTTTCTATACCACAAACTAAGATGGTGTTTCATGTAGCTCTATTTTACCTTAGTGTAGCCTAAAACAGATAACATCAAATAGTTTAAAAAACATAAATAAATAAATAAAAGAAAATAGAAAAATATAAATCATAAAAATATCAGGGGTGTTAAAAAGGGCATCCCAAGAAATCAATACCCAAGGTCAAGTATCAATTAAGGCATCCACTATAACTATCAATATCAATAGAATTATCAACCATAGAATCTGATGCATTTAAGATCTATGGTATACCCACTAAGGCATCCTCAACAATATCAATTCGTAAGATTAATTAAAAATTCACATTTAGTTACATTTCATGAGTTTACCCACTAATATACTAGTTCAAATTTAAAAAATTATACAATTAAACATCATACATAACATGTAAAATTGAAAAAAAAATAACTCCTAACAAATCATTTTAATTCATTTTGATTTATCAAGGGCTTCCTCAGACTATTAAAGCTGAAACACTCACCTTATAGGTGATATAAAAATTGGTAAAAGTAAGGCAAACATAAGGAACACCCCATGGGTGGCCTAGTTTTGGGCAATAACATCCAACTAAACTCAAAAGAAATAAAGTTAATGCTTAACACTTTCCAATATGTTTAATTCTAGAATTCAATCCATTTTAGGGGTGATATGAGATATTTTGGCATGTATCACTATGGATACTTGCTCAATAGATCATAAAACCACAGAAGAAAATGTAGACAACCTAAAATAGATTTATAGTTGAGTTTTTATCTAGAATTATCTCCTAATTCTACTCGGATTGGGAGAAAAATGAAGAACAAAAAAAAGCCTAAAAAATAGGGCATATTATCTCCAATCTAAATAAATCTATTGATCTGATTTTAAATGATTAATGATACAAAATATATAGATTACTCACCAGTGTGAATACAAAGAGACTGATAATGCTCGATTCCATGTTATAATTGATAATGGTTGTAAAATCATATCCAAAGGCCTAAAAAAGTGATACTCATGCCTACATACTATCCAATAGAAGAGAAGGAAAATATATTTAGGTATCAATGTTATTTAAGGAATGTTTTTTAATTTTTCCCCAAAAATCTAGGCAATATGGTTTGGTGCCATGGTTGGTCGAACTGTGCATCAATAATGTACCCTTCTTTGTATGAAGGGGTAATTAACATTGTTAGTGTGCACAATGTTCATAACTGTTCCCAAACCATGTGATTTTTCTTTGCTGAAACCTATAGGCTCCTTGTATGAACATGTAATTCAATCTCTATAGTTTCCTCAAACCATATAGGCTCTTTCTTCCCACTTTATAGGCCTTATAGAGTTAGAAAGTCCATGCATCATGTCCTACATGATTACTACTAAACATGTGGCCTCTCTATTTTTTCCCAAAAGATTGGTTCTCGGCTCTAAACAAGCTACAGACACCAATGATGCCCTCTTGACCTCAAAGGGTATTCACATTAGACCATGATAATATTTTCAACCTAAATTAAAGGGGTACTTACATCATAGGAAAACATGCGATCATACAACCTCTGAGAGTGGGATTATATCACATGTTTCTCTTAGAAAAATGTTTTTATTGAATCATATAAAAGTCTAATGAGGAAAAACCGATTTAGAATACAAGTGATATATGACCATGATTTTCAATGATATCTATAAAAACAATGAATTTGAAACCATGCTCTAAATGTCTCAATTATCATCCTAGTTGTTGTAAATAATTAGATAGATTAATAAAGTTCTAAATCCTATGAAAACTTTAACAAAATCATCAGAAAGTTCATGGAAAAAATAATGCTTCCCATTTATCTCATTTTTAATCAACCAAGTAATCCCCCTTAGTTGATAAGATAATTCGATTAAAAATAATTAATGAAACTGTGATTTGAGTACAATGAAATTTAATTTTGAATTTCTCATAAGGTTTTCATTTCATTAGCAAGGTTTCTCCCCCTTAAGGGATGCATACTTTTCATTCATTTCATGGAAGTTAGTAGACTTCATGAAGGAAAATAACATCATGTTTCCCTGTAGTTATAACATCAGAAATATTTTTCAATTCAATGAATTTAAACATAAAACAAATAAAATAAATGAGAATAATGGGGATTTTCTTTTTTCCGTAATGTGAAAACAAGGTTGAGATGCTTTTCTCCGCCATGTTTCTCTACTTTATCCAGTATTAATACTTACATATCTAGTTTTAAAAACTTATTTAACCTTTATTAACATAGATCTTATCACCCCATTGTGTCAGATAATTCTTCTATATTTATTAATCCAATCATATGCATCTCTAGGTGTAAACTTTATATTATTTAAGGATTCTTCTTATATGGGAAATGTGGTTCAAAATTATCTCTCATTGTTTCCATCTTTATTGAATCATTCACAAAAAAAAAATATTCAATAATTGAGATACCATTTATTGAAAACCTCTAATTATATTCTTCTTCATCATGTTTAATATTGATTTTATCCTTTAGAGCTATATTTTTCATTGTCTTCATCTAACTTTATGGATTTCTCCAAATCAATTGGAAAAATCCCAAATATTTCTTTGTGAATAGTGAATGCTTTTTTGGAGTTCCCACATGGATTGACATTTCATTATCTATTTTATATAGGATATAATCTCTTATTTTTCTTCTTGGTGACTACTGTTTTAACAGTATTCTTATTTTTTTCGCATCGTAAGGATATCTTGACACCATTTTTATTTTTTGGATTTCTCTTCTCTGGTGCTAGTATTTTATTTTATTTATTTTTTCTACCCCTAAATACAGAACTTATATTATTATCATGATTTGGAATTTTATTCAATAAATCAATTATGTTGTGTCCAAATTTCCAACAACACTGAAAATATCCAATGATCGTCCTTATCTTACTTTGTGGTGTAGTCAGTCTAGGTTTTAAATATTTTGTACCTTTCATCTTCTGAATTGAAGCATCACTCATTGGATCAATTCATAGAGAATATATATTTATTATTATTTTCACATACACCCTTGATATGGTAGATTTTATGTCATTTTTTACCACCCATACATTCCTATAGTTTGGTTTCGAACATATATCTACAATTGAAACATCATCTATAAAGAAGATTGATTATGGGTTATAAGATAACATTTTTCACTGATAATTATTCCATTTGTGTATAAGATAATCTCATAATCATTTTGTAATTATGATCCTTAAAACATACATGAGTGGAAAAATAAATTTTCACAGTAATATTATATTTACCCTATTTTCTTGATTCCTAATTATTTAATCTCACCTCTATCTCTAAGAACTTCATGTTGATATATTTCTTCGTATCCTTAATTAATCAAATCTTGGCTTCATATTCCACTTTCATATTCTTTATTTGTTCTTCATGCATATTTTTTTATTATTTCAAAAAAAACATGAATCTTCTTTACCCACATAGCTTTTTTCCTTCCATTGAGAATCATTGAAAACCATAAAATCTTTGTGAAATATTTCAAATGAATTGAAAGCATCAACAGACACAATTTCAAAGAGTTACTTCTCATAGAAACATCCATGAAATTCAATAATATCTTTAACGTATATTTAATTGAAAATAGAAATTGTTTCTTCCTTTTATTTCAAATGTTATGTGAGAGTGATGGACATACCAAACCTTTTATATAATGCCCATTCTATGGCATCAGATTGTTCTAATAGTTGTAATTTTTTATCATGAAGACCCTTGATTCCTAAAAATATACATTTTATTGCATATCTAACAATATTATTATGTTTTTATTTGAGTACATTCTAAAGATCACTACATCAACTATCATCATCACATCTTGAGAAGGATTAATCTAAAGAATTACAATTTAAATACTTATTTCACATTGTACCATTAATGTTACATTCTGTTTAATGTATCCCCCCATTAATAGTAATATTCCTCTTCAACTTCTTTTCATTCTAATTCTTTATATTCTTCTGGGTCTTTGTAGAAATATACAAATGAGGTAGCTCATTCATTTATAGAAAATTGTAAATAATTAAGACATAGTTAGATCTATAGAGTTAACCTAATCGCATAAATCTTGTAGATCCCCATGCTAGATTTACAACTAATAGGAGAGGGTTGAATCAATTTTTTTTGGGAATTCAGTTTCCTTTTTAATTTAACCTCTTATGGTTGTTAAGGTTCTTGATCAACAAAATTTTATCTCTCAAAATCACTTCATTTTTTTTAATAATAATTTTAATAGAAGCACACGATATTTATAATGTTCAAAATAAATACCTACTCACTTCCATGTTGGTTATTCCTTCCAACATGGATTCTTCATTATACTCCAATGTTAAAAAAGTGATTATAATGGTATTATACTATAATTAAAAGTCTTATACTCCATATCTAATTGAGAGACTCCATTTTATTTTGTATATTACTAAAATAATTCGCTCTCTGATTCAAACCAAGAGACTCCTTTTGTTCCTAGATATAATATGAAGACTTCAAATACTCCAGGTACCAAGTGGAAGACATCTGCTATGATAAAGGATTAGTCCCCTAAAAAATTATATTTAATCTCCCTGCATGATATTTCAAGATATTACATGTTAGTGTACCTATTAAAGTACCTTCAATAGCCCTTGATTGTGTTTGTTGGGATTTCTCAATATATTCTGATCATATCGTCTTGATCAATTTTCATAGAAAACTATGATTGAGCTTTAAATTATTTATTATATTGAAGACACTATCTCACTTTTATGTTTGCAAGATGTGACCAAATAATTTATTACTGATATTATGACAGAATAATCTTTCACAAGTCAATTAATATTCTTATTAAAATTTTAATCAATTATACTTCATGCAAGAATTTCATGGAATTTGGAAGACCTATTTTGGGAAACTCAGCTTTTGTATATATGAATGTATATGTATGCACCAAATTTACCTTTTTTATTTCATGATTAACACACCTCACTTGAATGTTATGCATATATATGATACAATTCATGTGTATCATGGAACATGAAAGTCCAAAACACTTTCATCTTCATTTATTTTGATTATGTTCAGTGTCTGATTATTATACATGAGTATCGTGCACCACCCACTTGATAACTTCTGTCACACAAGTGACCTTTAAACACACAACCTCAATTTCCCATTATGTGTGCATGGTCATTCTATATGCATGAACTAGATGCCATCACACAAGATGTATCACACAAATGGAGTTAAATTGTTCTACTTTTCCATTCACACAAACTTGAATGGGTGTCAGCTTTTTATTTGTGAAAGTTTTTCTTCGAGATACATAGTGTAAGTATAAACTATATCAAGATCTTAACCGAGTCACCCAACCAAGAAGGTTTTGTGGATCTCAGATGTTTTATAAATTCAGAGAGAATAATTTTCATTTTCCCTATTTATTCAATGAACCTTGTGATTGGGAAGTAATTTTGAGATTTATTTTCAGTTTTCAAAGGTCTTCATGCTTCGTCATTCTCATTTTCAAAAGACACCCTTGATGCACAGTTTCCATTATTATGTAAGTGGCATTTCAAATGCTCATTTATATATAGAAAATTATATTTCTAAAATATGTAGAAACTCAACCTCAGTTGAGGGATCCTTAATTTATAGGATAGTATCACCACCTTGGATCTGTTTCATAAGATGCACTGAAAACTTATTCAAAAATGTAGAAATATATCCAACTCATAGTATTTTAAATTACTAAAGATATCATGTTATGTAAATATTCACGTGACAATGAAAAAGATAGTGTCTTAGTATCATGATACTCCTTTATGATGAGATGCTCACATGTATGGGAAGAGGATCGCAGAATCCTCATTTATATCAATGATCCATGCCATCATGCTCAAATGTACTTGGAAAAGTATCATTTATAGTTCAGCCATAGTTCTTAAATTGAGTTATCATATATGAACTGACCGGAGGTCATCACGACCTTCAAAATTACATTTATGCTCCTACACTAGTACAGTAGTGCAGGGTCGATCCACAGAGAAGGCAAGTGAGTGATTTCTAAGGGTTTTGAATTTTAAACCCCCACTTCTGTCAGCAGTGGGGAAAAAATATTCGTACTTTTTATATTTTTTTTATTTTATTGATGAAATGGAAACAGGATGAGGAAACATTAATTTTTTAACAAATAATCTAAAGTTTATACTATGTAATGCAAAGAAACTAGAGAAAATATAGTATACAAATACTAAGTAGCAAGACAAAGAAGTGAGATCAACAAATTACTCAGGAATTCTAAACTACTAGTTTGAATGGATATTTTCTCTATAGCTTACAATCGAATTACACTTCAAGAATGACTGAAGAATTTCCCTCTCCAAGAAACTCGACAGGTAGATGATTATGTCTTGGGTTTCTCCACCCAAAAACTTAATAGATCTGCAATACGTTTAAAGATAAAATTTGGAAAATAACTCACCATAATCTTCCAAATTCTATGTTGTTAATGTTTGGAAAAATTCATTAAAGATCAACCTCGCCAAATTATATTGAAGTTTGAAATTATAAACATTGAAGTGTAAATGATAAAAATATTAGAAATAGAATCTGCCTCGCCAAGTGATTATAATTTCCTAAAAAGACAAGAAAATGAAGATTTAAAGATCATAAATAGAAGGTTTTAAAATTAGCAAGCTAAAAAAGTTCAACCTATGATCATATTATCTAAATCAGTGAATACAACCAAGAAACAATGTACAAGAGTTATGAACATAGGGAATAAGAACTCCCCTAGATCAGCTCTTCCTCCTGGATCATTCATCTCCTGCTCAGCTCCAGTGCTGCCCCTGGGTATCTGCTCTCATCTGATGTGTTCATGGAATGGAAAAAATGAGAGTCTTCCCGAAATTCTGTTGTATGATTTTCTTAAAATACAATCTGTCATCTGCTACACGTCACTGTATGCTTCCACTGACTTCAAAAATCCATCCACTTTAGAACTGAAAACGTGTGTTTTATCCACGATAGGCACGTCACTCTAGTTTTTCCCTCGTAACTAACTCTGGATGAGTTAGTTGGAATCACTTGGACATGTTTCTAACAATGATATGAATGTGCATAGTCAGAACAAAAAAAATAAATAAATGAAAATGCAAAGAATGAAAAATGGTTATTTTTAAAGTTAACTGTCATATTACTCGCTTAAAGTTAACAAAAGTTAAATGATAATTTTTATTTACTTTCAAATTATTTATAAAATTATTCACTTAATAAAACTATGGTAATACATAAATTATTAAAAAGTTATGATTTTAATTATATTAATAGTTATAGTTACTAAATCATTAATTTAATCATATTTAACTATGTTTTTAAAAATTTACATCATAATTTAAGAAGTAATTAAAAATTTATAACTTAGATTGTATTAGTTAATTTTATTTACTACAATAATTATTATTATTGTAATTACTATTTAGGAAATTAAATGGTGCCATTAATTTATTAATTAGTTTCTATTAATTTAGTAATTATAATTAATAATTAAATTTTTAATATTTTTAAATTAATAAGTTTTTTTAATGGTTATTTTTAATTATTATTAATTAAATATTTATACGATTAAAATTAAATTTATTTATTATTAACATTTATAATTAAGTTAGTTTTGTATTTTAATTTGTAAATTATCTATTTATTAATATTATATTTTCTTTTAAATTATAAATTTAAAAAAACACAATTTATTCATTTAATTTATTAATGATTACTTTTACTTTTAACATTACTTTTACTTTATTTTTATGTTACATTATTATTGTATTTTTTATTTAATTTAATACTTCTTCATCCCCCAATTTCCCGGATGCACAACAGGAAGGGGGAGGTCTTCTTCTCCAAATCCCGCAGCAGCGTGCTCCTTCACTCCAGTGCAGCGCAACACTACCAGCATGTAGCTTTAACTTCATCTCATCCGACACCTCCAGCAGCATCCCAACCTATGGCGGCGGCGCAGCCCAGTAGCGGCGTGACTCTCATTAGCTCTGGCATGGCCCTCAGCCTCCATCGTGGTGCACATCCTGGATCCTCAAAGTGGTGTGGCATTTTTCATCTCGGAAGGTAGACATGACTCCTCCTCCTTAGCAGCGTCTTAAGCAGATCCATGAGACGGAGACATCTCCTCCTTAATCAGCAATGTGCAGCAGTACGATCTTCCTCACGGGTCCTCTTCGGTTCTTAGTGGAAAAACAACTTCGCGGACTCTGCTGGAGCATCACATTCAGCGGGGTGAGGTATGAGAATGAAGTATAATAGTGAGGTAGAGGGTAACGGTGAGGAAAGGCAGCAGCGCGGGGTCACCGTTAATAAAACCCAAAAAATCATTGATACATAAAAAACAAAGACCACCATTAGTTTAAAATAAAAGTAAGTCACCGGTAATGAAATTAGAATACTCACTGTTACTCTATTCAAATAAAAGCTTACTGTTACATTAAAAAACTAATGTTACCAATACACAAAATTAAATCTCACCACTACATAAAATAAAATCTTGTTGTAAGAAGAATAAAAAGAATGTTACCGATAGAATCAAGGGTAATAGTGAAAAAGGTCACCGGTAAAAGAAAGGTCACCGTTAAACCTCAAAACTAGTTACCTCTAGAACAAAAAGAATCCAGGTCACCATTAGTCAGTAACGGTAACCTGGTTACCGATAGTATAAAATAAATAACTAACAGTAACCCAGAAAAAAACATAAAATTAAAAATTAATATTAACTAAATAAAATAACATTCTAATTAATAACTGGATATTTAACAAAATAAAATTATAAAAAAACATAAGTTAAAATAACTCTACAAGTTAATTAGATCGTAACGGAGAATAATAAATATTAGCATCGGTGACCCAAATAAGTCACCGGAAGTTCTTGTCTACCTCTCTCGTAGAATAAAATCAATAAAAAACAAATAAATAATCAAACTGCATACATATAATAATATAATTAACGTTTAAAAACTCTTAATTATATATTAATTAACTAATTGAATAGATAAAATTAAAAGCGAAATATTTAATTAAAATAAAAGCACATATTATTTACTTAAATGATTACCAGGATGACTAAACATATTGATTAATAAAGTTAAAATATTTTAATGAAACGAAATTAAAAGTTAAAATATTAGAATAAGAACTAACTTAATTAAATAGAATTATGTTGATTAAATAATTGTTTAAAATAACTATTAACTTATTAAAAAATCAATCAGATTTTAATTAACCAAACTAAATAAGACATAATTAATGTAAATTAGTTTAATAAGATTAAAATTATTATTTTCATGACTAAAAATACACAATTAATTATAAAAATTGATCAATTAACCAAATTAATTATAAAAATACAAAAGTACAATTATTTAGTATAAAGTGATTAAATAATTAATTAAATCATTAAAAATTACGTAATAAGATCTGGAAAAAGTATATAAAAATAGAGCCACATCACAATGCATTCAAGATGTATTTGCATGCATGATCCTGGGAGGATCAAATGAACTTTATTCTATTGGAAACATCTTCATAGATGGATGAAGGTTGATCTTAGAAGGATCAGCCAAAACACCAGTTATCTTGAGATCGCAGGTGTAGTGAAGGTCGAAGTTGCACCAGAGGGTGAAGATGAAAAATGAATTGTAGAGATCAAATTCCTTTAAGGGTCTACATTCAATCTGTATATTTTTAATATGTATTAATAGTTTCATGGTTTCGGAATCCCACATCAGTTTATCCTTATATCATTATCAATATATATTAATCAAGGGATTTGATAAGCCATCCACGAATTCTCATCCCCCTCTGGTACCCCCATACCTCTTATAGGTTCTATCAGTCCACACCACACTGTGGAATCTCCCCTCCAATGCCTTATACACAGGATCTGATATGCTTATACATGGAATAAATTTTCTACCACCATCTTCTTGGATATGGTTTTCCTCCCATGGGCATAGTTGACCCCCTATCCTCAACATAATCCCTCTGTTGAGGGTGGAATTTGATGAATGGGGTTTATACTATTCTTTGTAAAAGGATATAAACAATCCATTGAAAAAATTTTAGTATAGAATAAAGGAAATCAAAGCTGTATTCATCCAAAATTCTAGGAAAACTTATCAATTTTCTTTTCTCCATAAATTTTAAAAAGACTTATTCACTTCATGAAATATGAAATTCATTATCTATAGACTTCAGTAAACATACATGAATATATATGAACAATCTGTTCTATGTGAAACTTTTCTTTGGACATTTAAGATCCACACAATAATCATCAGATTTAAAAACATGTATATTGATCATTCGTGACATCCAATGCTTTGAATCACTAAAAATTCTTCATCCATCACCACTTTTCATCAACATCTTAAAAAAAATATTGAAATTTTGTTGAAAGAAAAATAAAAACAATCCCAAACACAATTAGGGGATAATTTCAATGAATAAATGATATCAAATGTTGAAAATTGTAGCTTATATCACTACCCCATAAATAAAATATAACCCTATTGAGAAATATTATCATTTAATTTTAATTTATTAAAAATAAGGTCATCCTAATTAAATTGACATTAAATAGTAAGAGAATAAATAAAAAAAGAATCATACATAGTGAGAATTATCAAGACCCATATGTCAATCAAATAACTATGTCACTTAAATTAAAAAATGATTTATATCAGGAGTGGATAAAATTATTTTTATTCTGAATCAATGTTTTAATATAAATCACTTCTATTTATTGATCTTCATTACATTTCATTCTTCCACTTTTTTATTTCCCCTGATTATTAAAAAACATAAATGAATATGTTATTTGGTATCTATGACTTTTTATATGGGATCAATATTCGCCTTAGGTAAATGGATTCATAATTAACAATTCAATTAATTTGATTTTATTCTATACATAATCTTGTGAAAAGAACATTGTATAACACATATTCAGATGAATTTATTTAATTAATGAAACAAAACAATTTTAGTTATCTCAAATATCCATCATGGGTTCCCTTATAAAAATTTATATTTTAGTTTCAAAGGAATTATATCATTTTCCTTACATTTAGATCTCTAAGGTGTTTTGTCTTATTGAGGTAAGGTTGAATCACATTTATTTCAAAATAATAGTTACATAATGTTGTAAAATTGGTTACAAATAAATTCTTTCACTCACAATATATCAGTTAGTTATAAGACCATACTTCCATAAAGAATCCAAACACTCACTCATCAATCACATAATGTATTAATGTTCTTAAAACCACTAAATTAATCAAATCTAGAATGGTTTTTCCAAACATGGAATGGAAGAAAATGATGGTCCTAGAAGGGGTAAAAAATTAAAATATAATACTATACGAAAATAGTATTGATTAAAACTGAATTTTCATGAAAATGTTTTTATTTATTCATATATTCTAGTTGATATCTTGACCCAAACATGATTCTAATAATACCCCAATTTAATTTTAATATGTATTTGTTTAAAAAATAAAAATTAAAAAAAAATAAACAACTATATCCAAATGAAGGAAAGAAACAACATAAAAGTACTAATTTCTCCATTGCAAGGAAGAGTCTGGACTCTTCCTCAGTTTCATTACAAATTTCTTCTTGGAACTTATTTATTTTTTGTCCATTCACCTTGAAGTTTTTTGAACCTTATAAATAAATTTCATATAAAACAAACACAAATGTATTTGCCTCATTTTATGGTATATTTTATTAGGGAAAATCGTACAAGGGAAGATTTTCATCAATGAAGAAAATAATTACACCTTGTCTCGCGTTTGAGAATCTCTTTTCAAGATCAATTTTCAAAGGATGAATTTTTTTTCCTATTTTATAGTTGTGAGTTATCATATGGATCTCTCCAAAATTCTTTTAGATATTTTATTTTTTGTTTCATTTGTTCTCTATCCTTATAAATCTTTTGGTTTTTCCATTTCAAAGCCTAATAACCATTATTTTGGAACTCAACAACCATGTGGATATTTTGTCCATAAAAATTTCTGTAGGGATACATATCAAATGTGTACTTGTAGGTTGTTAGATATTCCCATAGATAACCATCTATTTTCTTATATAATCACTTGCCTTTGAGCATTTCTTTCTTCTATAATATCCTTTTGACTTCACTTTTGGACACCTCTATAAGTCCATTTGTCTGTGGGTGGTAGGTAATTGAGGCTTTATTGTGAAATCCATATTTTACCAAGAGGGTATCTAAGTTATTTTTATAAAATGTGTTTATTAGTCACTGATTATAGGTTAGAGTATTCCATACCAAGAAAATATTTTTTATTTATGAAATCAATTATTTTTTTGAGTAATCATCTTGCGTAGATTTAGCCTCATTTAATATAGACATGTAGATTACTGCCAATAAGATGTTAGAAAATATTAATAACATAGGAAATTATCTAATGATATCAATTCCCCATACATTGAATATTTTAGAAAAACAATTTTTTGTCAATTAATTTATATTGTAAATTCCAACAGTAAAATATAATTTTGAGCATTTTTTTATGAAATAATAATATTTTTTAAATATGGAGGGCCAAAACAGTCATACATGAAGAATATTTCAAACAGTTCTATGAGTTCCAAAATGACCTCTACACATAAGTGAATGAAAAAAAACCATAGAATTTATTTCATCCCCAGGAAAACATATTCTTAATAATCGTTCATTGTAAATATTCTATAAATAATGGTATTCCAAAACATAGTATTTTCATTTATATTTTTATTTAGTAGTTTGATTATTAGAGAACAAAGATTCTTCCATTATTGTGAAATGAAAATTTACGATGTCATCCTACCGGGTTACTTAGGATTGGATGCATAATTTTTCACTAGGGAAGGAATCATATAGAATATTCTATAAGATTATTAATTCAATAGTAGTGTGAGTCAACCTGCTCAAGCGCTTAACTTCTATATTTTCACATCCCATGAAATCCCTAATTTCAAGGTAAAATTCTTATAATAATACCATCCTTATTACTAGTCTATGATTATCAGAATTCAACATGAGTAAATATCAATGGGTAGAATGAATATAATAAAAAATCACCTTAGTTCCTAAAAGATAAGATCACAATTTTTCTATGTAAATAATAGTAGAAAAAAACTACTTCTCTGTTGTCATGTAGCTAATCTAGACAGTTTCTATAGTTTTTGAAATATATCCTATCACTTGGGGAATCCTAACAATATGTTGGGATAGAATAGCTCATACTTCTCTCTTTGATTCATCACACTGTCTCTCAAATCCGAGACTCTAATTTGGTGGGAAGATAATGGGGGTAGTGGTAAAGAATTATTTTTAAATTTTCAAAAGATATCCTGTATGAATCATAAAATAAAAAATAAATTTATTTCTTGAGTAAGTTAGCTAGGGGAAAAGAATTTTTTTAAATTCCATAATAAACCTTCTAAAAAATTCAATGTTTCCTTGTAATGATTATTTGTGATTGATAATGTTGTGGTAGCATAGTTTCGAAATAAAATCAATTATGGATAGATAAACATGAAATACTTCCTTAGAAATTAAATAGCCTATGTTTTTTCCCTTTCTACCATAAGAATGGGTTTTTTCATGATTCCGAAACCACGTCTTTCTCTATACATCTATGTAAATTGTTTTTTATAATTTCTAGATAGTTTTGAGATAATGTGACATGCACAGTGAATTCATCAAGGAATACCTCTAAGAAACTCATAGTCAGTTATAAAAAGATACTTACCATGCAGTGTTGAATGGTATCTATGAAATTTTAGGGAACAAAACAGATGCTTTGGTTGGAAAATTTACTGAAGTTACAATTGAATGTGGTCTTTTCTTGGTTATATGGTGCTATTGGAAAATGAAAATATCTAGAAAAACCCATAAAGGAAATTGATATTTACTTTTCTAGAATATCTATCAAGTGTTTAGTCTAATAAGTGTATGTGGAGGGGATATTTCCTGGTCACATGGGGTAATCTCTTGTAGTCGATAAAACCCCTCCAAATATTCTAGATTCTGGTTGGTTCCAGTGCATTTTTTTTGTTCTTCCCAATTCTTTAACCAATATTCTTTGTGGTTATTTGAATGGAGGACACCCATTGAGAGTTCGATATGGGATATATTATTTCATATTTTAAAAGTATATCCATTAACATTTTTTCTACTTCTAGGTGGGTTTTGTTGATCCTTCCCAAAGGTTTTTATACTATCATGGATCCTTCTTCAAAAGAATTTCTTTTCATTCTTGTGGAAAGGATTATTCTTGGAATATATACAACTATTCATCCAATGTCCCTAACATTATTTTTCATGATTTTCAACATTTTATTTTCATGGTCTAGTTCTAGGTTATTATAAACCATGAATGGTCATTTATTATCTTCTTTCAAAAAGGAATAATTTATATTCTAGTTAAAATACATTATTTGTAATTCTGAGGGTTTTGTAAATAATTTTTAATTTAATTATTCTCTATTATGGACACATTCAAATTAATGGAAAAATTATTAGTATAGTATTTTATAAACACATAATAATAATTCTCATCGCTTTTGTTAAATTGTTTACAAACAATACTATTTCAAGATTTAATTAATTTCCAAAAAAATATTTTCCCAGTGTGTTGGGTATTTACAATGATTCTTATAATAATATTATATCATAAAAAATTTCAGTTTCCTCCCTATAGAATATGGGGGTTGAAAATGTTTAAATTTGAAAATAGATTGTTCTTCATGTGGATGTCTCATTAAATCAAGGTTGTTGAAATATTTGGTCTCCTCAGAAAATATAATATAAATATTTTTTTAAATGATATTTATGATGGTTTTAGTAGTATTTAGGAATGGACTTCCTAGAATAATGGGATAATGATATTTACCTTTTCCTTCTTCCATGTTTTGAATGTAGAAGACAATAATGAATGGGTAACTTAGCACACATACTTGAACATCCTCAAAGGCACATACTGAATATGATGTGTCTGTATTAGCAATATTTATAAACAAATGGGTGAGTTTGAATTATCCCATATGTTAAAAATAAAAAATGGAATAAGGAATAACATTAATTAAAGCTCACAAGTCGCATAATTCAATTGATAAAGTGAGAATACCAATTATGTAAGGAATTTAAAATGTACCAGTATATTATAATTTTTGGGGTATTTGAGAGGTGAAAAG
This sequence comes from Viscum album, assembly GCA_963277665.1. Taxonomy (NCBI): domain Eukaryota; kingdom Viridiplantae; phylum Streptophyta; class Magnoliopsida; order Santalales; family Viscaceae; genus Viscum; species Viscum album. The sequence goes on along the minus strand of OY728129.1, from coordinate 1,417,430,697 downwards.
AGAAGAAACATTCTTACATTGAAATACCTCTTCATTTCCATTTAATATCTTCCACTCATTGCAAATGTCCATAATGAATTTTTCATACCATTTAATGTGGTTAATGGTATCTAGAAATGGTATATTAATCTCCACTTTTTTTGAATATATCAAACATCTCTTACTATAATGAGGCCTCCTTGGTTATTATGGTTCCAAAATTCTTATAGGGTGTATGGTGAGGTTTAATGGGGATCATATATTCTATATTTTGGTCTCTTGATGGTTCTTTCCCAACCTCCTCCTTATGTTACCATTCTAGGGTAGATTCTATAGACACTTTCTGCTGTTTAAATCTAGTTTCAATTTCTACCTATAATCATTTAGTTTATTATAGTTTATTTCCACTCCAGAAATTAATGGTACTAAAAATTACATTAGGTTTTTTAATTTTATGACCAATAATTTTACTTGATCTATGATTTACCATACTATTTATGGTGGTGATGAACTCAATGAATTTCTCTTTTAATTAATTTAGTTTTTAACCATGTGTAGTGAGGGTGGAGTTTTTATTATTTTGAGATTACATTACCTATCTATTCGTGTCCATCTTGGAAGGTTCTTATCATCATTCTTTCTGATAGATTCTAGATAGATTGTAATTCTTTCTCTGGAATTGACGTGGGGTTGAAGAGGTTATTGATAATCCTGTTTAAATGGTGTACTATGAGTTTGTTGGATCCTAGCTACAAATTGGTTACTAGGAAATTCTATACATACTTAGTTTCTAGTTGGTAGGTTCTATAATTCCCCCTGGAACATGGAATCGATTATTTTAGTTCCTCGAACTTGTGGGCATCAATCTATTAAATTCTCCTAGGATAAGTGTAGTTGGTATGAACCTAGGGGTGTCGTGGATAATCATTATTGTACTTTATTCGTAGCTAATTATATTATAATGGATGTTAATAATTATATTTTATTTTATAGAAAGGTGAGTTGGATCTTTCTACCTCAATTACTTCTACGTTTCTATTCTAGTACAAATATATTTTGAATTTTGTGACATCATTTCAATGAATTCTCTTACACCATCTAGTGACATATCAATAAAAAAACCTCCTAAAACATCATGATTAGTTTTCAATTATTTTCCTTCAATACTCAGTAGAAAAATAAAAAAAAGTTTTTTTTCTTAATATGGTTTCTATAGGATGGATGTGTTTAGTTTATTTGATCTCTCCAAAAAATAATACAAAGATTTTCATGTTACATGTTTGATTCCATAAATTTAGTTTCTATGTGGAGAAATTCTGGAAGTATAAAATAATTTAAATATTATTATATTCTGTAGAACATTCCATGAGTTAAATTCTCACGGATATAGAATATTGAACCATTCCATGGATTCTATTTAATGTGATAAGGGGAAGGACTTTTAGCTATTTTGAGCCTTAGTGACTCCTCGGGTTTTCAATCCATTGTAAACATCTTCAAATTCTAATAATTAGGGTCTTCAATAGATTGTCCACGAAACATATGTAGTATCTAAACCCTTGTATTTTTGAGTTAATAGTCTTGTTGGTCATTTAATTATAATTTTATATTTTTAATAATGATATAGGGTGAAGAAATTTCTCTCAAAGACCAATTATGTTGATATAGATTACCTTCCCTATTTTAACTTTCTATTCTATATTTTTATGATGATGAAACCGAAGAAGGGAAAAAATCAATGGAATTGTGAGAAACCCTGTTTCATATTCTTATGTGTTCAATAATGTTTTTAGTCTTTTCAGAAAAATTATCTCATATTCTAGGTAAAAAATAGTGAGTTTGGAAGAACTTGATCATATCATTTGAAAAAAAAATTTAAAAACAAATTGAACTAACCACTGACCTCTTGCGAAATAGTTCCATGTTTGAGGAATTCCTATCACAAGGCACTGAGATACAATTGAACTGTATAAATATGTTTTAATAGTTGGAATAAAATTGTCCTTATAGAATATATATTTTTCTGCATTGGAATTATATTTCTTGGGTTCACCTTTAAATAAATAGTAAGTTAACATAGTTGGAATTAAAATTTAAAAAATAAACAGTGGTCCAACATTTTCTAATTCCATCATTCACTAATTGAATAATTATTATATTAGTTGTTTATCTTCCCCTCATCAATTGAACCCAAAATATTACTTATATTTGGATATTTCTATTCAGATAGTGTTATAAAATAATCACTAAATTTCCAACCTTGACCTAGCTTGGTGGGTGGAATCCTCTATTCACCCTTGAATTACACCTCTATTTTTTATCATATGGAGTGGATTTGATACAGGTGGATTTTGTGACATGTGGATAATTAGAATAAGAAATAAAAATCTAAAATTAGATAACATATCAACTGACTAAACCCTTAAATCCTATTGAGGATTTAGTAATAGCATTAAATGATCAGAATTCATCCACAGTGGACATGAAGTCATTCTCCATTTCTAAACTAAAGAGGGTCTAGTCTTATATCATCTATGTTTAAAATAATAAAAGAGAAAAAAATACTGTATAAGGAAATAATGTTTGAGTTTTATCCACTTATTAGAGTCTTAGTGACTCATCTATTTATTCAAGTAGTAATCTCCTTATATATTGGAATGCTCGACTACCAAGGTTCTCTCCATATGGGGGCCTCATAGAATATTGAATTTCTATTTTCATCAAGGAGAATGTTTACTTTCAACAATAAGGATGAATTATATACTGAAGGAAATGTCTATATGAGTTCTATAAGCCATTAATTTTCTTCCACAATCATTCCTAGTACATTTTAGAGGATGGAGCGATATCATTCTTCATAGAATAGTGGGTATGGAAAAATGTTATTGGGAGTTTTGTTGTGGGTTTCATTATTTTTTTCCAATGTTTATGGGAGTAATTTTTTTACTTGTGAGGCATGATATTATTAGTGTATTATCAAATTAGATTCACCCATTAGTAGAATGTTAATTCTAACAACTTTTTTAGTGGAACTGCAATTTCTCAATAGATTGGATTTTATTGGTTACCTCATTATTCAAACATATGGATTGTTGTGATTCTATTTAATGATGAAGGGTGTTTTCCAAAATCATCATAAAGTGTAGAATTTAGTGTGACACTGATCCCTTATTTATATTAGATGGGATCCTTGACTTTTTTATTTGTGTATCTAGTGTTGACAAAGAAACAATCTCTTTCATGATAGAGTGTAATTCCAAACATCCCTCCTAGGACATACATTTAGGGTGTCTTCCCTCATGGTGTTATCAACTTGATCTCAACCTTAATTAATGAATATCTAATATTAGAGTAGAATCCTATAGTGATTATCCTATTAATGTGTATTCACTCTTGTATCTTCTCAAATTTGTGGATGGGAGAAGAATTTAGTGTCGGCACGGAAGGTGGAGTCACATTTTTCCTCATGGTGGTAGATAAATGGTCATGGAAACAATTATTTAAAACACCTTAACTATAGATTTTCTACAAAAATCAGTTAAAATGGTTTTTGTTATTTTGGGGAATTAGATGATTTGGTTTTATTGATGGTAGCTTAGAAGGTAGAAGTATGATAGGAAGAGGTGGGTAAACCTTATGGTAAAAATGCATACTATGAAGGTCATGTTCAGTGTGTTGAATATGAGTTGGGGTTGAAAATAGGGCTCTCAAGGAAGGTATTCCTATTATGATAGTCGTGTTATTATTATGGGAAATTTTTCAAGAGGCCATCTTTAATTACCTTTGTTGAATTTATGACCACATAGTCAGTAGATGTCACCCAAGGTAGGTAGACTAATCATGATATTTTTAGTGGTAAGGTGGGTAGGTGACTCTGAGTAGCTCTTACAGAAAGTTGAAGGCATGTTCATCATGCTTACTGTATGACAGTAGGTTCATGATAGTGTAGCACATGGTTAGTATACATAGTAATCAAAGTGACCATTTATGTCTTGTTTACTCATGGACTTTTTAATTTTCCATCCTACAAAAGATCATATTTTTTTTATGTTGACTATTTCTTTATAATTAATGTCCTCTCTAATAATTCCAAAAGAAACAATTTACATTAAAAAAGGCATTAGAATTTATATCAAAATATGTACACATAAATAAAAACCAAATTTAAAACCAATTATTAATTATGTTAACTCAAAAAATATTAAGATTAACCATATAATTAAACTATAATGTTGTGTATTTTTAATGAATAAAATATAGAAAATGTTTGAAATTCTAGCTCACATCAATACAAAAATCATTTGTTTTGTAATATCTTAAAAAATAACAAAATGAAAATGATCATAGCATCAATTATAGAGGGTATTATATTTAGAAGAATGTGATGTTCATAGAAAGATCTGATTAGATCCAAGATTACTATAAGAAAATGGTAAGTGGTTGTGTTGTACCTCCAGTTCATGTCATGTGCATGCGTGAAATCAAGGAGGATGGTACTGGGGAATAATATTTGTATATGTGAACTCAGTATACTATTTTGTTTTCTCTATGTTATTCTTTTTTGAGATGTTTCTCATTAAATTGAGTTAAATATGATAGTTTATTAAGATTGATTTATTATGTTGCTTCTCATAGTGTATTTTTGGATTATGGGGTGGCGCTGTATTTTTTTAGAGGTATCACCCAAGTGGAGGTTGGATGGTTGGTTCATTGATTTCCCTTTAGGTTTTGGTTTTGAATATAAAAGAGAAAAATTTATAGAGAGGAATCTGATGTAATTGAACATGACATTTTACCAAATTACATAGTGAGATTTATGCATTAAAGGTGTTTAGAGGGATAAGAGTGTTTTTGGAGTTGAAATTTCATCTAGGAACATGAGGATACATATTCTCTTTGGTATTAGTTCCTCAAGGGTTTAGTTGCAGTAGAAGTGTGATTCTACTGGGAGTTTATTCACAGAAAATAGGGTTTTTTTCAAGTGAATGTTACTTATACTAAATTCAAAAAAGTGAGAAACCTTATGATGGTTCATTGGGAATTACAAATCCTTTGTTTAAACCTTATGAGGAATCCTTTTTGACATTATGCTATGGAATAATGTCTATAATCATAGAATGAATGATATTTTGATTTTTTTGGTATTTTATATTGAATGAGATTCATAGTCTGGTCATAAGCCTTGCGATATGGGGTAAGAGGTTCAGAATCATTTTTTGTACCTAGATTTGTGTCACTATTTGAGGATTTAATTCATAACACAAATCCAATATTGGATGTATTGACCTAGAATAAGTACATGGGTGAGTTTGTGACATGAATATAAGAAGTAGTTAAATGTTACCCTGTTTCAACATGTCCATGTCTCATCAACCCATGACAACATGTTTTTATATCCTCATATAAAATTGATAACACCTTTAGTTTTCCCCTTTTCATTCAAATTCCCTTGTACCTCTATAGTATTATGGTGTTCTTGGGGGTATGTTGAACCCCATTTATCACTAATTTATGTTTGGCATCAAATTATTAATAATTCTTACATTTTTGGTCAGTTATTTCTTATTAACTTCTAGTTTATTTTCGATCTCCCCTCAAGTATGGATATATATAAGAGTGATTCATTTGGGGGATTTCATAAAAACTGATTTAAACTTGTAGTTTTGTTAATGGTTTTTAAGGTTCCTTTCACGTGATTAAAGGATCAAAATTTTCTCTTCTATTAAATTTAATCAACTAATTATTTTACAATTTTTGTTTGAAGTAACAGATTTTAAAACCCTCATTTATTTTTCTAAATTACTTAATTAGAATGATATTATTTTATTTGGGTGAACATGAAAATTATCTTAATAAATATAATTAATGGAACATGTTAAGGATGATTAGAATGGAGAGAATCACTTATTTTTAGATTTTTTCTTCAATATTTCCCATGTGCTTGATGAAAGAAGCCTCTATTGTTGAACATAATAATGTATAAGTGACATATTTTTCAGTGAGCCAAAGACTCAAGTCATTCATGATGTGAATGACCCATTCACAACAAGAATTCATTTATATTAGAGTGATTATAAATTATTAAGTACCCTAGGATTCTATCCAAATACTGCTAATTATGAAAAACCACCAGAATCCATTAGTTACCATTCAGAGTGTTTTAAATCCATTATCATTGTGATTGGTTACACATTCCATATGATGAATTTGTGGTGATCTGATGTGAGTTTTAACTCGTTATTTTATGGTTTCTTTCCGGATGTGATATGTTTTTACAATTCTATATTAACATTATATATTGGTTTATCATGTTCAATTATCATATTTGTATTTTTATTATTGGTTATATGTTTATGATAAGGTTCCCATAGGGTTCATTGATTCCTTAAAAGATTTGTGATTGTATATCTATACTTGTTGTTCCATTCTGTTCAAGGAAATTTTAACTCCATGACTTAGGAGAGTCACTGGTTATGTTATTTCAAGTTTAATTTTGAAGTTATTGTACCACAACTCATTGGGTAATGATGTAATGAATATTAATAAGGATAAAACTAGAATTATGTAATGGATTTTGTTATTGGGTTGTAGCGATCACATGTGTTTACACCATATTTACAATTTTCCTCTGGATTTACTAAATTGTGTGCTATCATTTTTTTAAGGGTGAGGTTTAGCATGTTCAATATTCTTATAATTAGATAAAGAATATAAAGGTATTAATTCTCTATTAATAAATAATAAAGAGGAAGGTTTAATTTTTATCATTATTAATTATAATTGATGGAAATTAAAGTTATTCATGAAGCATGTTCAAATAGATTATTAATTATTTATAGTTGATGCCTTTGGATTCTTATGGTTTTAAATTGTGTTAAATTAATTGTTTTATTAAATATGTTAATGAGCTAGTTCTTGTTAAACATTATTGTTTAGGGTTAAGAGATCCCATACACATATGAAGGTCAGATTCCATGTTTCCTGGTCCTAGATTCCCTATAAACTATTTTTTGGTTACTTATAGCCCTATTTGTTTTTTTTCTAGATGTGGAGCATTGTTATGAGAAATAATGTGAGCCTGGAATATATAATGATTATTGAGAAATGGCTATGAATTACCAAGGTTGTGGTAGTAGTTTTCACATGAGATGCTAGGATGGGTGATGTTGTGCATAGTGATGATTAGGATTGACCAAGTCCTCATAGAGCTGGTTGAAGCTTTTTTTCATATTTTTTTTTGTGAAATTTAAATGTGGATTTATTTCTTGTAATAAAATTTATTACATTGGAGGCCATATGGATGGATTATTAATTTATTCATTACTTTACCCAATGCTTAATGATTTTTATTATTTTTTGGAATATTCATTTTTTATAAAAGCATAAGTTTAGTCCTAGTGTACCCATTCATATAGAATGGTAATTAGTATTAAATGATTTAACCCATGGGGTTTGAGGAACAAAAAATTTATTAAATGATGATAATTGTTATGGAACCATGGAAAATTTTTGGATTATTCTTATAGGGAATGAAAATTAGTTGGAAACATAAATTAATAAAAGTTTCAATGAAATTCTTGTTTTCCTATATAATATAAATACCTTAAAATTGGAATCTATGTGTTTCAGAGATGATATATTGTTTCCTCAGGAAATGGGGATGAACTCGTTGTTTTAAGGTTAAAACATTCCAATCGTTTTCTAACAGGTTTGTTCGTTGAACCGGAAATATCCAATGATTCTATATCCATTTGGGCCTACTTTCCAAAGGTAGGTTCTCATTAGTTGCGAACTGATAAGGCTTAAGAATTTTCATTGGTTGAGAAGATGGGAGGTCAGACTTATCACACCTCTTTTAGAGGAATTATTGTCTACTCTGGGACTCTCTTTATAGATTTAAGTTATGTTTGTGAATCCTTATTAAATTACCAAGTATAAGAATGAACTTTCCATTAGAACTTTCAATCAATTATTGATATGTAGGAAATTTAGAGAATCTTTTTATATGTATTTTAGGTTCTTCATAAATAGAGAATAATCTGTATTTGTTAGAGATTCTTAGTCAATGGTATCGTTCAATACATTATATAAAAGTCTCTTGGTCATTATGATGACCATACCGGTTTTAAAGCCACTCAGTGGGGCACTTGATGTTTATTGTCATTCAGAAGGACATGGATTATTTCAGAGTTGGGATCGTACCCAAAGATGGGATACCTACGTATCCTTGTTTATAAAAGGAATCCAAACCCATGTAGTTTGAGTAAGGGAGTATGATGTTTATTCATGATTTATGGCTCAAAGAAAGATGTCATAATTACTTTTACACTCTAAGCTCATGTGAGTCTTTCCCGGTGTGAGAAACAAGATGTATCGGTAAAACCAGACAATTGTGCCACGAAAGATGAAATCATAAGAAATTATGTGGGGAATATGTATGTATGACTGCCCAAATAGATAGAGATTAGGGACTTATTTCAAAGGAAAAGTCCGGGAACATGGTCCATAAAGGTATATGTGATTTTATGGAGATTTGGATACTCTAACCTAGGGCTTACTCCTGAAGAAGATTCCCAAATTAGGAAGGGACTTATGATTTGGTTTTACTTCTAATAAGGAAACCCAAATCAAAAAGTAAATTAAGACTGGTTAAGAGAAATTATGACTGGGGATTATTCCTGAAAAGGAGGCCCAAGTTAAAGGGACTTGAGAATTGGGGCTTACTCATAAAGAGGAGGCCCAGGTTAGGGAACTTGTGACTAGGAGTTACTTCTAAGGGGGAGGCCCAGGTAAAAGATAATTATGACTGGGGCTTACTCCTGAAAAAGGAGGCCCAAATTAAGGAATCTCTCAAATTAAAGGATGAGGTTTAATGAATGAAATCTATAACCACAGTGCCATAAAGATATGTAAATCACTACGTTTTGAGAGATGTTCCACCTAATTCCTTTAAGATAAGGAAGCCAACAAGGGAACCATGTTGAAGGAAATGGATTTAAAGAGTGTTTTGAATTCTAAATCTTGAATAGGAGAAGTGGATAGGCATAAGAGAGGTGAGATAGGCAGGGGGCACCCAAAAAGAGAGAGGTGCGCAAGTCCTGTGTGGAAATGCAAGTCCTGGTCACGTAGGTATACCTGTGCGGCATATGGGTACTTGCGCGATGGTCAAACCATGGGGTAATACTTGGGAGAGGCTTGACTCAAGCCCTTAGTATTATCCCTAAAGTCTTGCAAAGGGGTGGCACACAAGTTCTGTTGAAAAGGATAAGGTGGTGTGCATGTGTGGCCATTTCCATTAAGGGCTGGCCACTTAGGCGCACAAGTTTTGATGAGTTTCAAAACTTAGGCCATACTACCCATATTTAGATCTTCCTTTCTAGGTAGTAAATTACCATAGAAGTGTTCGGACGCTTCGAGAAGAGACTAGGGCACTGGGAGCTCAAATCTGAGTTTCTGGAATTTTTTCCTCCCAAAATCGTGGGCCCACAGGGGGTATTTATATGCTGTTGAAGACCTCGAGCCAGAATCAAAGATGGTGCGCAAGTAACCTGGGTGACCACTAGGTGGCGCACAAGTATACTTGCGTGACCATGCTGAAACGTGAGCGACCCAAGTGGGAAGAAATTCTTTTTCATGCCTTTGTTGATTTTTCATTTTTCTTCAAAGGATGAATCACCTTGGACTAATGTATTCCCTTTTTTCAGTCATTTAGAAATTGTGATATAAAGGAGCATCCATAAAAGTCCCCCCTCAGAGTTGGATCCGAAAGAAAATGAGAATGTGTATCTATAAAAGAAGGAGAAAACCAAGGAACTACGATGCACAAGTGTTGAGCGCGCAGATGGGGGCGCGCTTGGGTTGAGCGCGCTGGCTTTAGGCGCGCAGGGTTGCACGTGGTGGATATAGCATCCCTCCTTTTTATAACATAAACTTTCATTACATTACACAAAAGTGAGGATCTTTAAGGTCTAGTGTCTTGGAAACCAGGAACATAATACATGAAAACAACATAAAAAATTCTTCTTAAACACTTGAAAGGCGTCTGCTTAAGTTCATTCTAGGTTCATTAATGCATCTCATAACCTGGGGACATACATCAAAAGAAAGGGTGAGCAGAAGGCCCAGTAAGGGAAACAAGAGGAACATTTTACATGTGAACTTGATATACTTCAATAAGGACATGAAAAGAACTTTAAGGCATGAGAAAGAAATCATGAGGCATTTCATAATAAAAAAAACATTTTTCATAACTTGAAGATGTGGCTACATCATTTAACATAGACAATCATGAACATATCACCAAGGTCCATCCCCAAGGTGTCATTTTAAAATTACCAAGGTTATTCACCAAGGTATCGTGAAAATTGTAATCTCTAGTGGTTACATCATTACCCAATGCATTGGAGCGCTATCAGGGCGCACCCTTAAATTTGCCTTTATTATCATGTGAGCCACATATATCATCATCAAACATTTCATAAATAACCCACATAACATAAAGGAAATGGGTTTCATTTCATAATCATAACTTTTTTTAAAAACTGCTTTAAAGACATGATCTTTACGTCACTTTAAACCCACGGAAAGGGAAAGCGGGTCTCATGTATGTAAATCCCAGAATTTAAAATGGAACATTTTGATATATATGTGAATACCCTTGTAGAAATAAGAGCTTTGAGTATTCAATTTATAACATAAAATAATTTTTGAGAAAAGAGAGAGGCATTTTGAGGGGAAAATTCTGCAGCATAACGGCTAAGTTTCGGGGTTTTAGAAAACATTGAAATGAGAGGGGACATGGGTCACACCCTCATAAATGATACATTAAACAGTAGGGTGAAAGAATAAGAAGGACATATGGACATGGTAATGAAATTTTAGGGACATACCATTTGAAATGAAAAACATGGAAGGAAAAAAAATTAGATTTCTCTTGTGAAAATTCGGCAGCCTTACGGCGTCACTTAACTTCAAAAGAAAATGATTTGACAAGATCAAATAGGGTCCCTCATCATATGATCATAAGATATAAGTATGATAGATATAGAGATAATTCCCCAACATAACAAAAAGGAACTTGAAAGAATTGACATGAAAGTAGAACTTCAAAACGAGAAGGGTGAAGAACCACTTAAAAATTCGGCAGCCTAACGGCGCCACTTAAAACATCAAAATACTGAATTGAAGAGATAAAATGGGGTCTCTCATCATATGAACATAAGAGTCCAGTATGATATATATAGAGATCATACCCCAATATAACAAAAAGGAACTTGAAATAATTGACATGAAAGTAGAACTTCAAAACGAGAAGGGTGAAGAACCACTTAAAAATTCGGCAGCCTAACGATGCCACTTAAAACATCAAAATACTGAATTGAAGAGATAAAATGGGGTCTCTAATCATATGAACATAAGAGTCCAGTATGATATATATAGATATCATACCCCAATATAACAAAAAGGAACTTGAAATAATTGACATGAAAGTAGAACTTCAAAACGAGAAGGGTGAAGAACCACTTAAAAATTCGGCAGCCTAACGACACCACTTAAAACTTCAAAATACTGAATAGAAGCGATCAAATGGGGTCTCTCATAATATGATCATAAAAGGTCAGTATGATAATTTATAGATCATAACCCAACATAATAAAAAGGAACATGAAAGACTTGAATGAGAATAGAACTTGAAAACGAGGAAGGTGAAAGAATCCCTTAAAAATTCGGCAGCCTAACGGCGCCACTTAAACATTCTTAAAACGAATTGATGAGAGCAAGGGGGGGTCTCTAATCATATGAACCTGAAATAGTCAGTAGGATGAATATAAAAGAACATCCTCCAACATAAGAACATGGAGTATAAAAGAAAAGACATAAAAGAGATTACTTGAAAAGAAAGAGAGAGGTCGGATCCCTTACCTTAAAATGTAACTCTTAAACCTCAAAGGTTGGGACCTTGAGGGCTTGGGGGCACCTTGGGAGGACTCATTGGGAGGTAATGAGACCATAAATTCGTTGGGAATGAGTGGGGAGTCGAATGGATGAGAGGAGGGCTTGGTATTTATAGGGAAAGTGAGGGGACAAGGCATTAATGGCCAAGGGACACCTCACATGTGCCTTTCTCAAACCCATGTGCTCTCCCTTGTCATTTATCATGGAGTTAGGCCACATGGGGCCCCCAAAACAATAATTCATCACCCTTTGACGGCCAAACCTCAAAAGATCTCATGACATCATCATGACACCGTTATGATGTCATTAAACATACCGAAACCCTAAAACTGTATTTTTACTATTCACTGAAAATTCAATTTTCTCAGAAAAATCCCAAAATTTCACATTAACCAAATATCAATGCTCTGATTTCAAAAATGAAATCCATTTTATAAAAATAACTTTCTAAATATTTTTAATTTAATTTTTAAATAAAAACACTATTCATCGAAAATTCATTTTTTTTCAGAAAAAACCCCAAAAATTACCATAACATAATATCGATGCTCTGAGTTCAAAAATAAAGTTATTTTTATAAAAATAATTTTCTAATTATTTTTAATTAAATTTTTAATTTAAAAAAACACTATTCACCCGAAAAAACTAATACTTGAATAATAATTAATGAAACCGTTATTTAACTATTTTATTGAATCACATTACTTAATCAAGGTGCCTAGATTATTTTAAAACTTTCTTTAAGTGAGATTACTGATCCATTTGGTCATATTAATAATCCTAATCATAAAATCACTATTCATAATTTACTTTTCATCAAAAATCAAGTTGATCTTATTAGACTCTAAATTTAGTACTGAACATAATTGCAGAAGACCATTTTTTGAAAATCATTACACATTTTTAATTATTTAGGGTTTACATAAACATATTTAAAATATCCTTTTTCTAAAATTCATCAAAAATATGCATACTATATTTATCCGGTCATTTCAAAATTCATAAACTTCATCATAAGAAGAAATCCCAATTTTTATTTAAAACAAGGATTACACAAGGTAGTTACGGTCTCGTTACATAACCCCTCATAATACCAGCATAGGACCTAAGAGTAAGGTGTGCTAGGGTGATAGAAGCTTGAGGCGACTCATTCAACATTGCCCGAGTAGTAATTTCTATCAGTTTGAACTTCTCATGAAGGCGATTTCGTTCCAGCTTCACATGATAAATTTCGGCTTGGATTTGATCCAGAGCAAAGCCCAGTGGTGCTACCTCCTTCCCAAGCTCTGTTAGATGGGCTTCGATCGGTCCAAGACTACTAGGTGAGGCCATCGAATCTTCTTTCTATAATAATTAACCAAGATTACTTATATTTAGAGACAATAATCAAAACATTTTGTTCACAGCGGTCATGTTGACCGATGGTTATATAATAGTCAAAACCCACTGATCTCATTTTAATTATAATCATGTTTATCAAATAAAACATTTTTGTTGAGTATAACAATAACACATAAAATTAGGAAACAAAATTTATTTAAAAAATTTCGGGTCGTTACAATCTCCCCCCCTTAAGAAATTGTGTCCTCGCAATTTTAAAATTGGGTTTTGAAATTTCATTGAAAGTCCCACATCGGAAAAGGAGTCAGTAAAACTATTACTTTAAAATAAATAAAGGGAAGTACAATGGTCACCCGAGTTAACCCACACTAGGGTTCCATGTAGGAAAACATGGACATGGAGGAAAAAAAACAAAGGGTCAAGTTCTGAGGGAGAGTGATAGAGAACATGATTAGGAGAAAGTTAACCATGAGAAAATCCCAAACTTATGATGTGTGTAAACGGTCTTTGATTACCTAGTAGGAAACATAAACCAACAACATTTTTGTTTTACGTTTCTTTTCATAATTTTGAGGATTTCATTTACTACATAGAACAAAAACATAAGAAAATATACCTACCTTCAAGTAGAGTTTCATCCTTTAACAAGTCCCTACCAACACTAATCTTTTCTCCAAATGATGAGAATTCAAAAACACTTGGTCTCATAAAAGCACAAGAATCATCTTCTATAGAATCACATAATCTACAAAAGATTAACTATCTATTTCTTCTATCTTTAAATATTATCCCAAAAACAGAAAGGTTAAGGTAAAGCAACTCTTCAAAAAGAAAGAATCCCATAGGAATGGAAAATACTTTTAAATCATCAAAGTTCCATGGTACTACCCAAAGTTCATCATAGACCATTCCATAAATAACGGTCCTTAAAATTCCTCAAAACAAACCAAACTAAGATTGAAACCCAAATACAATAAGGATTTGATAACATAGTCTTCCAAAACAACTTCATTGTTCATCTCCAGACAACATCAACCACTCCTAACATCTTATGAAAAAGTAGCTAACCTAAACATATTCTACCCAATATAGGTTAGTCATTCCCATAAGTATCCTAAATTACTATAAGTTCACCTTAAATTCATCGATTCTTTAAAATATAAGTCAACCTTACTCCTCAATGAAAATACCGTAGTAATCTATTTACCTCGATCAAATATGGTTCCCAAAATAATGAACGTCTTCCAAAATAATAATCATATTTTAATCCCCTAATCATCCCTGTCATATTAATACGAAAATCGTCGCATTTCCTATCACATTGGTTGTCGGAACATGTTCTTCCATTTCCCACCATTAACTATGAAGAGAAAGCATAATTAGGGGCTTAAGTACTTAGCTAATAATCATGAAAAGGAACTGAAAGCATATAAGGATAACTTGTATATGAAAGGTATACCCTAACTTGTGATCTCCTAGGTTCCCATCTAGGTTATGAATGATCATATATTCTTATGTGAACCTTTATTTTATTTTATCTTTGTTCCTTTAACAATGGTTCATACCAAGCTTATGAATTTACCAAAGCATATCCCCCAGGAGTGTCGTAACCAAGAGTGCAGCAAGGCCCGTTGTCGTGTACCAGTTCCCGTTCGAGTCTAGCTCAAAGCGGTGTTTTCGGGTTTTACCCCTATGTACATCTGTGCCAGAGCCACCTCTACCTGCTCGTATCCAGACAGGGATGTATTTGCTTGGCAACCCCTTACTCAATACTCACCAAAATACCAGGAAGATTTCCTATATTAAACTTTTCTATAGGGTTCCTCCTAGAGTTTTCATATCCTAATTTCCAAAAATAACTAAACCATACTTTGATACCAACTATAGCATCCCGCCTTTTTATAACATAAACTTTCATTACATTACACAAAACTGAGGATCTTTAAGGTCTAGTGTCTTGGAAACCAGGAACATAATACATGAAAACAACATAAAACATTCTTCTTAAACACTTGAAAGGCGTCTCCTTAAGTTCATTCTAGGTTCATTACTGCATCTCATAACCTGGGGACATACATCAAAAGAAAGGGTGAGCAGAAGGCCCAGTAAGGGAAACAAGAGGAACATTTTACATGTGAACTTGATATACTTCAATAAGGACATGAAAAGAACTTTAAGGCCTGAGAAAGAAATCATGAGGCATTTCATGATAAAAACAAAATTTTTCATAACTTGAAGATGTGGCTACATCATTTAACAGAGACAATCATGAACATATCACCAAGGTCCATCCCCAAGGTGTCATTTTAAAATTACCAAGGTTATTCACCAAGGTATCGTGAAAATTGTAATCTCTAGTGGTTACATCATTACCCAATGAATTGGAGCGCTATCAGGGCGCACCCTTAAATTTGACTTTATTATCATGTGAGACACATATATCATCATCAAACATTTCATAAATAACCCACATAACATAAAGGAAATGGGTTTCATTTCATAATCATAACTTTTTTTAAAAACTGCTTTAAAGACATGATCTTTACGTCACTTTAAACCCACGGAAAGGGAAAGCGGGTCTCATGTATGTAAATCCCAGAATTTAAAATGGAAAATTTTGATATATATGTGAATACCCTTGTAGAAATAAGAGCTTTGAGTATTCACTTTATAACATAAAATAATTTTTGAGAAAAGAGAGAGGCATTTTGAGGGGAAAATTCTGCAGCATAACGGCTAAGTTTCGGGGTTTTAGAAAACATTGAAATGAGAGGGGACATGGGTCACCCCCTCATAAATGATACATAAAACAGTAGGTTGAAAGAATAAGAAGGACATATGGACATGGTAATTAAATTTTAGGGACATACCATTTGAAATGAAAAACATGGAAGGAAAAAAAAATTAGATTTCTCTTGTGAAAATTCGGCAGCCTTACGGCGTCACTTAACTTCAAAAGAAAATGATTTGACAAGATCAAATAGGGTCCCTCATCATATGATCATAAGAGATCGGTATGACAGATATAGAGATAATTCCCCAAAATAACAAAAAGGAACTTGAAAGAATTGACATGAAAGTAGAACTTCAAAACGAGAAGGGTGAAGAACCACTTAAAAATTCGGCAGCCTAACGGCGCCACTTAAAACATCAAAATACTGAATTGAAGAGATCAAATGGGGTCTCTCATCATATGAACATAAGAGTCCAGTATGATATATATAGAGATCATACCCCAATATAACAAAAAGGAACTTGAAATAATTGACATTAAAGTAGAACTTCAAAACGAGAAGGGTGAAGAACCACTTAAAAATTCGGCAGCCTAACGACGCCACTTAAAACATCAAAATACTGAATTGAAGAGATAAAATGGGGTCTCTCATCATATGAACATAAGAGTCCAGTATGATATATATAGAGATCATACCCCAATATAACAAAAAGGAACTTGAAATAATTGACATGAAAGTAGAACTTCAAAACGAGAAGGGTGAAGAACCACTTAAAAATTCGGCAGCCTAACGGCGCCACATAAAACTTCAAAATACTGAATTGAAGCGATCAAATGGGGTCTCTCATAATATTATCATAAAAGGTCAGTATGATAATTTAGAGATCATAACCCAAAATAATAAAAAGGAACATGAAAGACTTGAATGAGAATAGAACTTGAAAACGAGGAAGGTGAAAGAATCCCTTAAAAATTCGGCAGCCTAACGGCGCCACTTAAACATTCTTAAAACGAATTGATGAGAGCAAGGGGGGGGGGTCTCTAATCATATGAAAATGAAATAGGCAGTAGGATGAATATAAAATAACATCCTCCAACATAAGAACATGGAGTATAAAAGAAAAGACATAAAAGAGATTACTTGAAAAGAAAGAGAGAGGTCGGATCCCTAACCTTAAAATGTAACTCTTAAACCTCAATGGTTGGGACCTTGAGGGCTTGGGGGCACCTTGGGAGGACTCCTTGGGAGGTAATGAGACCAGAAATTCGTTGGGAATGAGTTGGGAGTCGAATGGATGAGAGGAGGGCTTGGTATTTATAGGGAAAGTGAGGGGACAAGGCATTAATGGCCAAGGGACACCTCACATGTGCTTTTCTCAAACCCATGTGCTCTCCCTTGTCATTTATCATGGAGTTAGGCCACATGGGGCCCCCAAAACAATAATTCATCACCCTTGGCCGGCCAACCCTTAAAAGATCTCATGACATCATCATGACACCGTTATGATGTCATTAAACATACCGAAACCCTAAAACTGTATTTTTACTATTCACTGAAAATTCAATTTTCTCAGAAAAATCCCAAAATTTCACATTAACCAAATATCAATGCTCTGATTTCAAAAATGAAATCCATTTTATAAAAATAACTTTCTAAATATTTTTAATTTAATTTTTAAATAAAAACACTATTCATCGAAAATTCATTTTTTTCAGAAAAAACCCCAAAAATTACCATAACATAATATCGATGCTCTGAGTTCAAAAATAAAGTTATTTTTATAAAAATAATTTTCTAATTATTTTTAATTAAAATTTTAATTTAAAAAAACACTATTCACCCGAAAAAACTAATACTTGAATAATAATTAATGAAACCGTTATTTAACTATTTTATTGAATCACATTACTTAATCAAGGTGCCTAGATTATTTTAAAACATTCTTTAAGTGAGATTACTAATCCATTTGGTCATATTACTAATCCTAATCATAAAATCACTATTCATAATTTACTATTCATCAAAAATCAAGTTGATCTTATTAGACTCTAAATTTAGTACTGAACATAATTGCAGAAGACCATTTTTTGAAAATCATTACACATTTTTAATTATTTAGGGTTTACATAAACATATTTAAAATATCCTTTTTCTAAAATTCATCAAAAATATGCATACTATATTTATCCGGCCATTTCAAAATTCATAAACTTCATCATAAGAAGAAATACCAATTTTTATTTAAAACAAGGATTACACAAGGTAGTTACGGTCTCGTTACATAACCCCTCATAATACCAGCATAGGACCTAAGAGTAAGGTGTGCTAGGGTGATAGAAGCTTGGGGCGGCTCAGTCAACATTGCCCGAGTAGTAATTTCTATCAGTTTGAACTTCTCACGAAGGCGATTTCGTTCCAGCTTCACATGATGAAGTTTGGCTTGGATTTGATCCAGAGCAAAGCCCAGTGGTGCTACCTCCTTCCCAAGCTCTGTTAGATGGGCTTCGATCGGTCCAAGACTACTAGGTGAGGACATCGAATCTTATTTCTATAATAATTAACCAAGATTACTTATATTTAGAGACAATAATCAAAACATTTTGTTCACAGCGGTCATGTTGACCGATGGTTATATAATAGTCAAAACCCACTGATCTCATTTTAATTATAATCATGTTTATCAAATAAAACATTTTTGTTGAGTATAACAATAACACATAAAATTAGGAAACAAAATTTATTTAAAAAATTTCGGGTCGTTACAATCTCCCCCCCTTAAGAAATTGCGTCCTCGCAATTTTAAAATTGGGTTTTGAAATTTCATTGAAAGTCCCACATCAGAAAAGGAGTCAGTAAAACTATTACTTTAAAATAAAGAAAGGGAAGTACAATGGTCACCCGAGTTAACCCACACTAGGGTTCCATGTAGGAAAACATGGACATGGAGGAAAAAAAACAAAGGGTCAAGTTCTGAGGGAGAGTGATAGAGAACATGATTAGGAGAAAGTTAACCATGAGAAAATCCCAAACTTATGATGTGTGTAAACGGTCTTTGATTACCTAGTAGGAAACGTAAACCAACAACATTTTTGTTTTACGTTTCTTTTCATAATTTTGAGGATTTCATTTACTACATAGAACAAAAACATAAGAAAATATACCTACCTTCAAGTAGAGTTTCATCCTTTAACAAGTCCCTACCAACACTAATCTTTTCTCCAAATGATGAGAATTCAAAAACACTTGGTCTCATAAAAGCACAAGAATCATCTTCTATAGAATCACATAATCTACAAAAGATTAACTATCTATTTATTCTATCTTTAAATATTATCCCAAAAACAGAAAGGTTAAGGTAAAGCAACTCTTCAAAAAGAAAGAATCCCATAGGAATGGAAAATACTTTTAAATCATCAAAGTTCCATGGTACTACACAAAGTTCATCATAGACCATTCCATAAATAACGGTCCTTAAAATTCCTCAAAACAAACCAAACTAAGATTGAAACCCAAATACAATAAGGATTTGATAACATAGTCTTCCAAAACAACTTCATTGTTCATCTCCAGACAACATCAACCACTCCTAACATCTTATGAAAAAGTAGCTAACCTAAACATATTCTACCCAAGATAGGTTAGTCATTCCCATAAGTATCCTAAATTACTATAATTTCACCTTAAATTCATCGATTCTTTAAAATATAAGTCAACCTTACTCCTCAATGAAAATACCGTAGTAACCTATTTACCTCGATCAAATATGGTTCCCAAAATAATGAACGTCTTCCAAAATAATAATCATATTTTAATCCCTTAATCATCCCTGTCATATTAATACGAAAATCGTCGCATTTCCTATCACATTGGTTGTCGGAACATGTTCTTCCATTTCCCACCATTAACTAAGAAGAGAAAGCATAATTAGGGGCTTAAGTACTTAGCTAATAATCATGAAAAGGAACTGAAAGCATATAAGTATAACTTGTATATGATAGGTATACCCTAACTTGTGATCTCCTAGGTTCCCATCTAGGTTATGAATGATCATATATTCTTATGTGAACCTTTATTTTATTTTATCTTTGTTCCTTTAACAATGGTTCATACCAAGCTTATGAATTTACCAAAGCATATCCCCCGGGAGTGTCGTAACCAAGAGTGCAGCAAGGCCCGTTGTCGTGTACCAGTTCCCGTTCGAGTCTAGCTCAAAGCGGTGTTTTCGGGTTTTACCCCTATGTACATCTGTGCCAGAGCCACCTCTACCTGCTCGTATCCAGACAGGGATGTATTTGCTTGGCAACCCCTTACTCAATACTCACCAAAATACCAGGAAGATTTCCTATATTAAACTTTTCTATAGGGTTCCTCCTAGAGTTTTCATATCCTAATTTCCACAAATAACTAAACCATCCTTTGATACCAACTATAGCATCCCGCCTTTTTATAACATAAACTTTCATTACATTACACAAAACTGAGGATCTTTAAGGTCTAGTGTCTTGGAAACCAGGAACATAATACATGAAAACAACATAAAACATTCTTCTTAAACACTTGAAAGGCGTCTCCTTAAGTTCATTCTAGGTTCATTACTGCATCTCATAACCTGGGGACATACATCAAAAGAAAGGGTGAGCAGAAGGCCCAGTAAGGGAAACAAGAGGAACATTTTACATGTGAACTTGATATACTTCAATAAGGACATGAAAAGAACTTTAAGGCATGAGAAAGAAATCATGAGGCATTTCATAATAAAAACAACATTTTTCATAACTTGAAGATGTGGCTACATCATTTAACACAGACAATCATGAACATATCACCAAGGTCCATCCCCAAGGTGTCATTTTAAAATTACCAAGGTTATTCACCAAGGTATCGTGAAAATTGTAATCTCTAGTGGTTACATCATTACCCAATGCATTGGAGCGCTATCTGGGCGCACCCTTAAATTTGCCTTTATTATCATGTGAGCCACATATATCATCATCAAACATTTCATAAATAACCCACATAACATAAAGGAAATGGGTTTCATTTCATAATCATAACTTTTTTTAAAAACTGCTTTAAAGACATGATCTTTACGTCACTTTAAACCCACGGAAAGGGAAAGCGGGTCTCATGTATGTAAATAACAGAATTTAAAATGGAACATTTTGATATATATGTGAATACCCTTGTAGAAATAAGAGCTTTGAGTATTCACTTTATAACAGAAAATAATTTTTGAGAAAAGAGAGAGGCATTTTGAGGGGAAAATTCTGCAGTATAACGGCTAAGTTTCGGGGTTTTAGAAAACATTGAAATGAGAGGGGACATGGGTCACCCCCTCATAAATGATCCATAAAACAGTAGGGTGAAAGAATAAGAAGGACATATGGACATGGTAATGAAATTTTAGGGACATACCATTTGAAATGAAAAACATGGAAGGAAAAAAAAAATTAGATTTCTCTCGTGAAAATTCGGCAGCCTTACGGCGTCACTTAACTTCAAAAGAAAATGATTTGACAAGATCAAATAGGGTCCCTCATCATATGATCATAAGAGATCAGTATGATAGATATAGAGATAATTCCCCAACATAACAAAAAGGAACTTGAAAGAATTGACATGAAAGTAGAACTTCAAAACGAGAAGGGTGAAGAACCACTTAAAAATTCGGCAGCCTAACGGCGCCACTTAAAACATCAAAATACTGAATTGAAGAGATAAAATGGGGTCTCTCATCATATGAACATAAGAGTCCAGTATGATATATATAGAGATCATACCCCAATATAACAAAAAGGAACTTGAAATAATTGACATGAAAGTAGAACTTCAAAACGAGAAGGGTGAAGAACCACTTAAAAATTCGGCAGCCTAACGGCGCCACTTAAAACATCAAAATACTGAATTCAAGAGATAAAATGGGGTATCTCATCATATGAAAATAAGATTCCAGTATGATATATATAGAGATCATAACCCAATATAACAAAAAGGAACTTGAAATAAATGACATGAAAGTAGAACTTCAAAACGAGAAGGGTGAAGAACCACTTAAAAATTCGGCAGCCTAACGATGCCACTTAAAACTTCAAAATACTGAATTGAAGCGATCAAATGGGGTCTCTCATCATATGATCATAAAAGGTCATTATGATAATTTAGAGATCATACCCCAACATAATAAAAAGGAACATGAAAGACTTGAATGAGAATAGAACTTAAAAACGAGGAAGGTGAAAGAATCCCTTAAACATTCGGCAGCCTAACGGCGCCACTTAAACATTCTTAAAACGAATTGATGAGAGAAAGGGGGGGTCTCTCATCATATTAACATGAAATAGGCAGTAGGATGAATATAAAAGAACATCCTCCAACATAAGAACATGGAGTATAAAAGAAAAGACATAAAAGAGATTACTTGAAAAGAAAGAGAGAGGTCAGATCCCTTACCTTAAAATGTAACTCTTAAACCTCAAAGGTTGGGACCTTGAGGGCTTGGGGGCACCTTGGGAGGACTCCTTGGGAGATAATGAGACCAGAAATTCGTTGGGAATGAGTGGGGAGTCGAATGGATGAGAGGAGGGCTTGGTATTTATAGGGAAAGTGAGGGGACAAGGCATTAATGGCCAAGGGACACCTCACATGTGCTTTTCTCAAACCCATGTGCTCTCCCTTGTCATTTATCATGGAGTTAGGCCACATGCGGCCCCCAAAACAATAATTCATCACCCTTGGCCGGCCAACCCTCAAAAGATCTCATGACATCATCAGGACACCGTTATGATGTCATTGAACATACCGAAACCCTAAAACTGTATTTTTACTATTCACTGAAAATTCAATTTTCTCAGAAAAATCCCAAAATTTCACATTAACCAAATATCAATGCTCTGATTTCAAAAATGAAATCCATTTTATAAATATAACTTTCTAAATATTTTTAATTTAATTTTTAAATAAAAACACTATTCATCGAAAATTCATTTTTTTTCAGAAAAAACCCCAAAAATTACCATAACATAATATCGATGCTCTGAGTTCAAAAATAAAGTTATTTTTATAAAAATAATTTTCTAATTATTTTTAATTAAATTTTTAATTTAAAAAAACACTATTCACCCGAAAAAACTAATACTTGAATAATAATTAATGAAACCGTTATTTAACTATTTTATTGAATCACATTACTTAATCAAGGTGCCTAGATTATTTTAAAACTTTCTTTAAGTGATATTACTAATCCATTTGGTCATATTACTAATCCTAATCATAAAATCACTATTCATAATTTACTATTCATCAAAAATCAAGTTGATCTTATTAGACTCTAAATTTAGTACTGAACATAATTGCAGAAGACCATTTTTTGAAAATCATTACACATTTTTAATTATTTAGGGTTTACATAAACATATTTAAAATATCCTTTTTCTAAAATTCATCAAAAATATGCATACTATATTTATCCGGTCATTTCAAAATTCATAAACTTCATCATAAGAAGAAATCCCAATTTTTATTTAAAACAAGGATTACACAAGGTAGTTACGGTCTCGTTACATAACCCTTCATAATACCAGCATAGGACCTAAGAGTAAGGTGTTCTAGGGTGATAGAAGCTTGGGGCGGCTCAGTCAACATTGCCCGAGTAGTAATTTCTATCAGTTTGAACTTCTCACGAAGGCGATTTCGTTCCAGCTTCACATGATGAAGTTCGACTTGGATTTGATCCAGAGCAAAGCCCAGTGGTGCTACCTCCTTCCCAAGCTCTGTTAGATGGGCTTCAATCGGTCCAAGACTACTAGGTGAGGCCATCGAATCTTCTTTCTATAATAATTAACCAAGATTACTTATATTTAGAGACAATAATCAAAACATTTTGTTCACAGCGATCATGTTGACCGATGGTTATATAATAGTCAAAACCCACTGATCTCATTTTAATTATAATCATGTTTATCAAATAAAACATTTTTGTTGAGTATAACAATAACACATAAAATTAGGAAACAAAATTTATTTAAAAAATTTCGGGTCGTTACAGTGAATTTATGCGCACAGGGTTGTGTCCTGGCCTATATATATACGACCATTCTCACGCAAAGCACCCGAATTTCAAAATTTCGAGCTCTCACTAAGAAAGTTTCTTTCGCCGCGCAAGTTACTTTGTTTTCTACTGCTTCCTTTTATTCTGCGCTGCTGTAGAGGTATTTGGACTTGCGTGGTGATTCCTACGCGCGAAAACTGGCACAAGACACTAATACTTGCGTGTGAACTTTGGGACTTGCATGCCTTAATGCCTTAGCTATTTTTTCACCTTTCTTCACAAATTTTATGAAAAATAAACTTTTTTAAGAGTTAATTATTCAACCTTTGTGCAGATTCAATGGCTCCTAGAAGAATCAGAACTACAGATGAATTGTCTAGAAAGCGAATTGATGACCTGATGAATGTTGTTGGACATGATTAATATATTGTCTGCGATAGAACTCTCCCATATTTGGCTAAGTATTTGAAGAAGTATCATCGTAACTTTTCAGAGAGCACCTACTTTCCTTTGTATGGGTATGGTCATCTACAAGATGTCAACATTCTAGAGGAAAACAACTATCTCCCAATTCCATGATTTCAGAATTAAACCAATTTTGCTTCAGCAAATATCTATAGTGGAGGAGTTTTTGTAAATACCAGAACAGTGGAGAAGGCCTATATAATGCATCATAATCCTTGTGAGCCATATCTGAAACCTCAGAAGCCCAAGTTGCAACCACATTGTTATCCTTCAATCTACCAAAATTCTCAAATGGATCAATCCAAAGGCTGGAAGAAGGGATGTGACTTCCTTCCTGGAAGAGGTGTAAATACAACATGGATGTGGGCATACTGGATGCGACAAACCTGTGCCGAGTTTGTAGAGTATTTGAAAGGAGCTGCGATATATGAAGCTGTCTGGGCTAGGCAAGCATATGTCTACATAAAGGATGAGTTTGTGCCAGAGATAATCAGCCACTGGAGCCCAAAAACCAATTCCTTCCATCTGAATCATGGATAAGTAGGAATCAGTCTGTGGGAATTCACAAGATCTCGGGGGATCCAATTCTAGGTGACATGTATGATAAATTCATCTCCACAAGGTGACTTGGAATGATTCGGAGAAGACACTGGATTTGGCTCGGGAATTATTGAAAATCTTCCCCAAGCTCAAGAGTTCATAGAACTACATAAATCATTCTAGAAAGGATATCATCCATAGGAGTTTATGAATATGTTTCTTACCAAGTAGTAGGAGATAGTGCGGAAGGAGAAGGAGCCGAAGGAAAAGGGGACGAAGTAGAAGTGGACCACCTGTACTCGTTCTACTAACTATCCCAGAACAGAGAAAAGGGGTGCACTTGGCACATTTTGGATGACCTTGGAAGCAGGAGAATTTGAGAAGTTGGTATATGAAGTAAATCAAAGAATCCCAAAAAATACCCGTTTGGCGGGTTCCTTAGCCTTGTGGCTCAGTGTTTATCTTCTGCCAGTCAGGGATTCAAAGGGACGCATTAGGCCAGGACCTTCGTTGTGGCAGCCAAGTTGGATGAGAAGAAAATGGTTGGGTTGGAAACTCCCATTTTGGCAATGATTCATAGGATCTTACTCCATGTCTTCATGGGTAAGTCCCATTTGAGAATATCGGGACCATTCCAAGTTTTGTGGGGATGGATCGAAACTCAATTCAGGATATATACTATACAGAACAAAGTACAGGTTCTGGGATGTTCCTTCATGCCATCAGTGTAGTCATTTTCTAGAATTTCTCCATTATCCCTTAAGCCCTATTATATAAAGGTGATACTGAGCATGTTTAAGGAATTCAATTTTTTTCCTTATGGAAATCCGCCAACTGGGCGGTTTGTTGATGATGGAATAGAAAGCCTGGAATTGAGGGCATACATGCTGGCCTGTAGAGATGGTGTACTAGCCACTAGGATTGAAAGAGAGATTATATGCGAGGCCTATGCTCCATACAGATTTGCCCGTCAATTTAAGTGTTTGCAGCAGACTGTTGTATCTACCCCTGTACATGTCAGGTCAGAGCAGCATCTGATGGTAGCCTGACAACTATGGTTGCTGACATCTATGGAGAGGACCGGGGCAGTGTTTGATCTACCAGTTGATAAAGTGCCATGTAACGTGACTACATGGTATGCTGAGAACTAGATAACATCATACCCTAGAGGGGTGTTGTATTGTCTGGTTTATCATGTGGGGAAAAGGAAGAGAACAGTAGAGAAAGGAACCCTTCCTTAGGAAGGTGATGCTTCCCCACCTGGAGATGATTCACCAGGTTCCTTTCATAGGGATGACTCATCAGATTCCTAGGATGGGGATGATGAGGCACAATATGCAGAAAAGCGGCCTCTTTCCCGAAATAATCCTCCAGTCAGAATGAAAAGACCCACTCCATTAACTCCTAGTGAGTTACTTCATTGTGCCAATTTAATCACCATTACATTATAGAGAAATGAGTTTTGTTTTATTTATTCTATATTTATAGTTATAGGATCTGGGAAGAAGCTAAAGTCTTTGGTTGTAGGAACCTCCTCCTACCTTCTGGTACACATACTGAATATCTACGACCAAAGGCTGTACAGACATGGTAGAGTTTATACTGCGGTGCTGAAACTGCCTGGATGGATTTGTGCGTGGGGATACACCTCCCTAGAATAGGAAATCATCTGGCTTCTACAGATATCCATTACAAGGATAACCCCGATGAAGTGCGGGATTATATCAGAGAGCTGGAAATGCCCAAATATGCCAACGATGATTCCATTCCTGTCACCAAGTAGGTGAAGGAAATGATAGATAATGGCACCACTGAGGGGACTGGTGGTTCCAGAGATGAGGAGTGGCATGATTATGTGGCTATTGAATATGTAAGTCTCTTTCCTTATTTTCTTTTAAACTTTATTTCACTAAAATATTTTTTACTCAAGAAGTTATTTTCTTCATCCAGAATCGTGAAAAGAAATGAACTGCTGAGGTTCCTTCACCACAGAATATCCCTGGTGATACTGCAATTACGACTAATGAATATCCTCGTGAGTCGGGTGAGATATCTCCAGGCCCGCAAGCCATAGAAGAAGAGTTGGACATTCCTTTCCATTCTCCAATTGATGTACCTATAAAGGAGACTGTTGACACTCCAAAAAAACCCTAAAGACAAAAGAATCGAAGGAAGAAGTCCAAAACTAAACATTTCATCAGTAGTAGTATGTCATTCGGATAATCATCAGTCTTAACCCATGAAATGGTTGCTCATACTTCTTCGGATTGGAGGGGATTCTTCAATTTCCCCTCTGACATAAAGGACTGTCACTCCATTGAGGACCATGGAGGGTACTGGTGAACAATCACAAGTTCATGCTGACTTGGCTGCTCCTAGAGAAGAGCCAGCATCTGTTCCTAGTATCCCTCTTGCTGCTGTTGCAAGGAGATAAGAGCCTACTTTTGTTAAGTTAAAAATGCTTCATAAAATGTTGAATGAAACTTAAACTATGTTTCATTATGTGATACTTTAGGTTCAACCCCTATATTTGATATTTTGGTGGCTATTGCAACTGACGTCGCTACTATATCTGAAGAAGTTGTCTAGGGTCAGTGACTGCAGGATGAAGGTTGCCAAGAAGACATATTGAATGCTCCCACTGGTGAGATTAACCAGGATTCTGAGATAACATTGGATTAAATGATGGAACATGGAGAATATTTTGATGATTATTTAGATCATGTTAAATTACCATGAAATTTAGAAGATTACAAAAGTGAGTGTTATCCTTCATCATATTAAGAATAACTTCTGATTACATGTCTGATCATGATCGGTTGAAATGAGCAGTTCTATCTGAGCAAGCTGTTGAACTGCCAATGCCTGAAGGGGGTACAGAAAACCCTACTATTGGAGAGACATTATCTCAAGTGGATCTGAACTCCATAGATCTTCCTCAAACTTGCCCTGAAAATCCTGTTGAATCTAGGAAATATGTGGAGGAACCTTCTCAAGTAACTGATCTACCGTTGGGTTAGGGATAACAATATTTTGCGACTGTACTTAATTTTCATGAAATCCAATCAACTTTTGTAATCCTTTGAAACTAAAAAAAACTTTCAATTGATTATTCAGGGAAATTAATTTCAGTGGATAGATCTAGAGGGGAAGCCTCAGCCTCCACTCCAACTACAATAGAAAGTGATGAAACACAGGTCAGGGTGGAATGAGTAGAGCATGGCACTTACTTAAATGCATTAATCCAGGATTATATTCCCCCCTGTGACAGTGATGCCGAATCATACCTAGAGATACAAAAGGCGTTCCAATTTTCATGACATAAGGCATGGCGGAACATATGAAAAATCATATCTGAAGTGCCTCTAGAAGAGTTGTCATCAAAGATTCCCCGACTGTCATCCATGTTTGTCATGTTTGGACTTGGCGGTTTTGGATATCAAAAGATCCATGCCGTAGTAAAACAAGTTATCTTAAGAAGGGAGAAGGAGCAGAAGTACCATCAAGATTTGACCAGAGTAAGGTTGTTAGCCAATATTAGAAAATTTGAGGTTGTAGTATCCCGAGATGAGGCTGATTATGCTGCCAAGTTGAAGGAGCTAAAGCATAAGATCAAAGATAAAGTCGTCCAGTATATTCAACTTCACAAAAAGTAAGATGTTGTTACTGGGGAACTTGAAAAACTTAATAATTCACCGGAAGGAGCTCAAACGAATGGTATGAAAACCATTTCAGATGCCAAGAAAGCACTCCATCAAGCTGAAAAGAGTGAAGTTGGTCGAGTGCATGAGCTTCAAGTAGCTGCTGATGAAGCTCAGGATGCTGTAAATCAAATTAGGATTTATGTTGACAGCCTTTTGTAATTCTTGGAAAAGGGAAGATACTCCAATCTGTGGATGTCCTTCTAACTCTTGTGCATAAAATGGAAAACAATTTCCTCATCAATCATTTGTGCATGCTTTATTTTGCTACCTGCTTTAAATTTTTACCTATGCCAATGGGCCTAGTAAACATAGTTTGAATTTTTCTAGGATTATTATAAATAACCCTATAAACTCTGAATCATTTAAATTCTCAATATTACCTAAATCATATGAAAATGTATGTTTAGTGTACTGGGACTTGACTTTTTTCCAGAGTTCCCTTGTCTTTTGTGGGTATTTTAATGTCATGCACGTCAGACATAAAAAGGCTAATGTTTATGGTCAAAATAGATTTGACTGAATGTATTAAAAATGACTCAATTCCTTGATAATGTGTCTGAAAACATGTTACCACACTCAAGTATGAGGGAAAATATTAAAACTATGACTTATTAAATTTTGAATATGAGGGATGACATGAAAAAGGGATAAAAGGCATTAGAATAATTAGTTACCAAGAATGAAGTTACCATTATTTAACAAAACCGTTAGGGGGTTGAATTATGCAGGGTCACCTATGGGCATTGGCTGCATAGTCAAATAATATCATCTTTTGGCTAACAAGTCTGTTATGTAGAGTACTTATGCAAGGATTCCTAAGGGAACGTGTTGCATAGTCAGGCAAAGAAACTCTCAGAAATTTACTTTTCTATTGCTAAAAATCAAGTGGAGGTTTATGGAGATTCAAATTTTCCAAAGCATAGAGTTTTATGTATGGAGAGAGGTACTTGAATATGGAGAAGATATTTCCAAACAAGATTGTCTAAGAACTGGATGAATGTCACTCCTACGAAGGCCTAACCCACGATTATGGAAGAGAAATATAAATCATAGACTTGAATACATTCATATCATGAAAAAAAAACATGGGAAAATATGTTAAGGATGGCTATTTTTCAGATCCCTACATATTGTCATTAATACAACTATGGAAAAAAAGAGGTTTTCTTTCCATGAATGAAGTTACCATTATTTAACAAACCCATTAGGGGGATGAATTATACAGGGCCACCTAAGGGCATTGGCTGCATAGTCCAATAATAGTATCTTTTGCCTGATGGATCCATTATGTAGACTGTTTATGCAAGGCCGCCTAAGGGCATGTGCTGAATAGTTATGCAAATGAACTCTCAAAAATTGGACATTTTGTGAATAGATGTCAAGAAAAGGGTTATGAAGATGTGAAAATATTTAATGTTAGGATTATGACACATAAAAATGGGCATTTGCAATGCATTTATAGATACACAGGCCAATGCTAACCATAATCATGTTGTGGCTGGGTCTTATATTGAAATGTTGGACTTCACTACATATCCCATAAGGATGAGAATCAATCCATACATAGTTCTTGAAATACAGTTTAACATCATATAGGAGGAGAGTGTGGGAGAACTTAGTTTAAGGTCATAGAGCTTAGACCATAATAATGAATATACAATGTTTGTTTTCACAGGGACTTTTCATCCAGGGGACTGAAAGTAGAATTTGGGGTTAGACCCAAAGACTTGGGGCTGGATTTGAGGGACACTCGAATGTTCCTACGTATCCCATAAGGATGGGAATCAAGCCACATGTAGTTCTTGAAATACCCTCTATACAGGTTTGGTATGTACAAGTGAAGGGTGAACGGGGACTTATTGTAATGATGGTTTGACCGAAGATAAAAGGTTTGGGCATTTCCATGTTTGCACGTAGTCTTTAGAATATAACATGATTGGAAATAAATGTAAATAATGATTCCCTCTAAGGTGAGTGTATCAAATAATGATGCAGTTTATTGTCGTACAGGAAAAAAGTGTTTTATAGTTTAACGTCATATACCAAGGAAAAAGGTGAACCAATGTGAAGAGATTTATTCTGGGTGTGGCTTCACGAATCAACATCATATGAGATGGAGGTGAACCGATGTGAAGATTTTGGTTTTGGGCTTGAACCTTTGGAGATTTCCTACATACCCAGCCTAGAAGGCAAGGATCAATGTCCATGCAGTTCAATTGAAGAATGAATTAGTGATCAAGTTTTTCTTGAGAACAACGACCTAAAAAATGGTGTTGGGACTTACACATGGTTAGCGGCCCAAAGTGGGTGTTATGGTTGAAGTTTACTCTAAGATGACATGATTCATACTCTTTGTGGGAAACAAGAGGTAGTACCAACCCTAATGATGCACAATTTAAAGTCATATAGGACATATGAAGGAACTATGCAGTTTAAAGTCTTGTAGTGTGGACTATTGGTGCTGCACAGTTTAGTGTCATGTAATAGTGACGAAATACTGTTTAACGTCGTGTAGGACTTATTAAGGGATTTCTGTATAGTTTAGCATCATGTAGTAAAGAAAAAGGGGACAATACCGTTTAAAATCATTCCGGATGAAAGGGGGATTGTGGAGTTTAATGTCATACAGTAAAGAAAAAAGAGGTCACAGTTTAACGTCAGGTTGAACGTATTAGAGACTTTTTCACAGTTTAACGTCATATTGGAAAAAAGAAATGAAAAATAGTTTAAGGTCATATTCATGGATCATTGATATATTTATTTTGTGTTTATACAAAATACTTCTTCATAAATCTGGATTTGGTTGGAGTAGTGATGAGTTCTCCATCCATTAAGATTAAAGAATATGCTCCATTGGAGTAGACCTTATGTATTGAATAAGGTCCTTCCCATTTTGGTTCAATCTTGGGAGGTTTCTTTCCTGGTATCATTGGATTTCTGAGAACTAAAACCAATTCTCCATGAATGATTGAATGAAGACGAAGTTTTTTGTTGAAAGCTCATGCTATTCTATTATGATAGACTTCCAAGTGATGTAGGGTGCACAATATTTTCTCATCTAACCATTTAAATTCATCCAATCGCTATTGAGATTGTTCATCTATAGATGACTGATCAAAAATTGCTACTTTGAGCAAAGGTAATTGAACTTCAAGGGGAAATACTACATCTGTTCCATATACCAGTGAATATGGAGTTGACCGCGTTGCAGCGCGGGTGGTGGTCTGATAATCCCATAATGCACGAAAGAATTTATCAGGCCATGATTTCTTATCTTTATCCACCATATTTTGCAGTATGTTTGAAAGAGTCTTGTTGAAGGCTTCTATTTAGCCACTGGCCGCTGCATGATACCAAGATGACTGATTGGATTTGATATCGTATTCTTGGTACAACCTATTTACCTCGGATGAAGAGAATTTTGTGCCATCGTCCGTCAATATGGTATGAGGGACACCAAATCTGGTAATAATGTTAGACTTGATGAAGCTAACAATTATTTTAGAACTAACTTATTTGAGAGGTATTGTCTCTGCCCATTTGGAAAAGAATTCAGTAGCAGTAAGAATATACTTAAACTTCTTGGTTGTAGATGAATGGTAAGGTCCCACCACATCTATTCCCCATGTGGCAAATGGCCACAAGTAATTAGCTGTATGAAGGAACTCTGTGGGTTGATGAATGAATTTGGCATGTACATGGAAGGAATGAAACTTCTTCGTGAAATCAACACAATATTGTATCATTGAAGGCCAAAAATATCCAAGCCTTCAAATTTGATAAGACAGTCTATGTCCAGACTGGTGGGCACCACAGACTCCTACATGCACTTCTTTCATGACAACCATTGTCTCTTCACCATCAACGCATCTTAAGATAACCCCATCAAAACCATGTTTGTAGATAATTTTCTCTTGGTGATCTGGGCTATCATAAAGAGTAAAATTAAACACACGTCTCCGGACATGTTCTTTCTGTAGAGACCCGAAGCCTGACGTACATGGACATTACATTACATTTGCGGAATACTTAGTACATAACAAAAAAACACACACACAAGGATCGTAATAGTTTAGTGTCTTTGGAAACTCGGAACGTAATCTTCTAATCGTGGTGAAAGATCTTCAATATCTCCCATAAAGATATTCCCTTTTTTTTACCTAAAACCTTTCTTTATATCCTGGGGAAAATAAAACATAAAAGGGTGAGCTCAAATTCTCAGCAAGGGAAAATAAAGGAAATAAAAATCATATCATATCTTTTTGAAAATCATAACCTGCAAAAGAGATCATAATATCTTAACATGGAAAAAATCATAGAAGTGAAAATGAGATCCCCATAATCATAACATGAAACTTGAAACTTTGTGGCATGCACACATAATCATGGAAAATCATTTCTTGTTAGTCATGACTCATTGCCAAGACTATCTTAGTGGACAAAGTCCCTTTCTGAACCAAGTCACCCTCGTTCCAGTCCTGTTTCACTAAACCGGTATAACCTACCGTTCCAACCATGTCTATCTCATGAGATATAAAATCTTTACCCAATGCATTGGAGGGAGATATAGGTCCCACCCAACTTATAATGAATCCTTTCTTATGTGTGACACATAATCATAAACCATACATCATAGCATAACCCATGTAATAAAAATGGGATTCTTAAACAACATGACATCATAAAACAATTCATATAAGATAAAGTAATTCATAAAAATATTTCCATCACAATATAATCAAACCAATGTAATAATAGGGATAAAAACATAACCTTTTTATTATCTTAGATGGAAAATAATTTTGATAAAATACTTGAACTCCATTCTTGTGGAAAATATCCTTTCTACTTCAATTTTTTTTTCCTTTCATAACATGTCATACGACTTTAAAATAAAATAAGTTGATTAAAAATAAACTTGAAAACTTGTAAAGGAAGTTTCTTGGAAATAATGTTTTAAAAATCCATTCATGCCGTATAAGTTAAAAAAAATTCTTCGTACTTTTGTCAGAAAAGACAAAAAGTACCTCGTATGAAAAACGACAAAAGATTCCTTTCATATTCTTTACTAAAAATTCACCGAAGGGTAAAATTGGATTTAAACTATTGTAAGTGTATGGAAACAATATTTCATATTGATGGAACATGGATTTGGATCATAAAATACACCCCAGTAAATGCCAAAGTAAAAACAATCTCAGATAAAAATGAGATTGTGATATTTCCCTTACCTTAGGTACGACTTGCTTTGTAAGTGTCCGAACCTACTGTATAATGATTTAAATCATGTTATTGACTTATTCCAGAATCATATTAATTGTTATTATATCATATATGGTCCACTTATGACTTTATATTACCCGTTCTTTTGTAAATTCATGTTAAAGTAGCATTTTGGGTAAAATCGTCTCATTTGTCATTCGTGTTTTTAACTTGTAATTATTCATATGATTACTTAGATCATGATTACGTAATTCCAGAATATAAAACACGATTTATATATTTATATTCATAATACACATATATAATAAATCAGTAAATGGAAAGAAATACACCGTTCATGGAGACGGTAGTCCGTACGTACGCATGAACGTTGTTTTCATTTCCTTATTGAATTGAATGGAATTAAGTAGATGAAATAAATATAAATAATTCCAGTATCATTATTAGGTCATATATTTCATTATTACTTATTATATATACTTTATAATCATTCAATAATGGTTAGTCATTGAGAATGAATCTCATCGCGTCGTGGAGACGGTAGTCCGTACGTACGCACGAGCGATGATATCGTTCCCATGGTCGTGGAATTGTGTTGAAGTGTATGTATACTATTTCAGTATCAATATCACTTTATAATAATCATATATAGTTACTCATTACACCTTTATACCCATCCAATTAATGTGGTGGCAGAAAATAGATTACACCACGGCGTGGAGACGGTATTCCGTACATACACACGCGCGGTGATTTCCTTTTTCCATAGGATGGATAGAAGGTTAATTAGAGATGTTTCATATTTATAATATAATATCAGTATATAAGAAATACTGATGTTATTAATTTATCATGAAACAACTAAAGAAGAAGAAGTTGAAGAAGAAAGAAATTGAAAAAGATCGGTAATGGATATTACCTCTTTTTGACGCGCCTTTTCTTAGCCTCCACTTAAAGAACTAAGGATGGTATTTGAAGAAGAAAAGGACCTCTAGGATGATACTAGGGAAGTGGAGAAGGGATTTTGTCAGGGGTTGGCCGAGCTTGAAGGCTCAAAGTTGTGTGAGGAAGAGAGGGAGGAGGTGCCCTTTTATAAGGGAGGAGAGGGGCACCTTAGGAATATCTCAAAATATTATTTTATATTAAAGTCAACATCGGTTTATAATGGTTCCAAAGGGTCTTATCTCAAAGATAAAGTGGGGATGGGTCGAAATAATATCATCCAATAGGATTTAGACAAGTTTAGGGTATTATTTTAACATTATCAATTAGATTTAACTCTAAGTTAAATAATTCAACTTTTACCGTGTCTTTTTGTTTTCTTTCACTATATGGTTAATACACTTACTATAACATGCCAAAAGAACCCCAAATTGTATATTATTAATACATATATCCTTATCTAAGTCATTTGGACTAACCTTATATTTTTAGGAATAAAATAACAATTAATAATATAATATTTGATTTAAAAACTATTTTGTGTCAATTTTGACACTATTTGATATATGATTTTTTTGAAAGTCATAACAGAATTATATGTTCGAACCAAGTTGATTAAATCAACACTAATATATCATAGTAACCTATAAAATTAGTGTAATTCATAAAAAGTCATAAATTACATTTATTTTGGTATTTATAATATCAATTATGTCAATATTTCATTAATAAGATAATTACTACATCATATTTGTGTCATAAATAAATTAAATTATTTGATGTCTAAAAATTACAAATAAAATACCATAATGTATGAAATCTTTTTATCTTTCTAATGAATATTTACAATAGAATTTATCTTATGTAAAACTCTATATTAAAAATGTTTCAGTAAATATACATTGATTTTAACTCTTTTAACTCTTTTTTGAATTAAATAATAATAAATGTCCTAATCTAATCCAAGTGGGCCTAAATGAAAATATTTTACACTTAAGGTTGTTTTTGGTCTAGATATACTTGTCCAATAGAATTAGGACATGTTTTAGGGTAATATTAATATCATTCTTACCCTTAATTACCCTATTTACTTTTAACCATGGTAAATAAAAGTAAAAAGTTACTATTCACCAAAAATTATTTTCATCTCATTGAACCACATTTTAATTACTGACATCAACCGTGTCTCTCGTATTTTTGAAATTCCATTCACAGAAGCGGTAAAATTAAGTTTTATGAAAAATTCAGTTTTTAACTATCACTTAGTAGTTTCACTATTAATCAAAAAATTGATGTTTTTCAGAACAATGCCAAAATTTCATCCTAAGCTATATTTCATATTCTGAATTCAAAAATGAAGTCTATTTTACCAAATTCATAACATATAAGTTGCATTAATTAATTTCATAATTAAATCCCGCTGTTAAAACAAATAGCGTGTTTTTAAGAAACAATATCTATCAAAAGATTGACACTTGTTTATGTCTGGTTTAAATGTGAAATTTCATCCAATGACAAAAATTGTATTAAATTGTAAAAATATATTCTAAATATACTTTAAAACCACTCAAATTAATAATTTATCACTATTAATTATTTTGATTAAAAAAGTTGTTTTTAATTATAATTTAGTAATTTTCACTATTCATCAGAATATGAAAGTTATCCGAAAAGTACCAAAATTTCACCTTAGGCTAAATTAGATACTCCAAATCCAAAAATTAAGTCCATTTTGAGAGCTAAAATTTCTAAAATTTTAAAAGGTGGTTATTACTATTCATAACGGCTAGTTATAATAATATTTTAATAGCATATCGTTGTTTAGTGAAACTCGGTATTGCGTACTACACACGCTATCGAGGAAGGTTGCGATTGCGTGTAATGCAAGGCAAGTAAAGGATGTGTGTTGTGAAAGCTCCATTTGGTGTAGCGTACAACACAAGACATTAATAAAATTAAAAAGAATATTTTTCGTAAAATCTCAGGCTGTTACATTCTACCCCTCTTAAAATGAATTTCGCCCTCGAAATTCATCGGGGTTATAAATGGTTTACTATTCTAAAGTTTCTTTAATAGAAACCCACATCGTAAAAAGGAATATCAAAACCAATCTTTAAAAACAAAAGTATGAAACGTAACAGTTACCCAAATAAACTAATTACTGGGTTTCCACATAGGTGAACAATATGGATATAGAAGAGAAATCTAACCATCATGTTCTGATGGAGAGTGGTAGAGAACATGGCTATGGAAAATCCAGCAATCACAAAGCCATAAATTTATGACGATCTAAGGTACCATCTAATTCATCAGATATAAGATCACTAGGACAACATTTTTGGTTTTCAAGATCGTTTCCCTAAAGTTAATGAATTTGAATTAGAATAAATACTTACTTTATTTTGGTACAATCTCACTGTTGTTCGTGCCTTTAACAATTTCCACTTCATATCTTAAATAAATGATGTTGAATTTGTTATTCGTGAAGTGTTAGCAGATCATGTGATAGAATGACGGGTCATTCCATCTGTCTCAAACAAAAGGTTAGCAAAAAATTATATACATAAGTCGATCTATAGTGAGATTAATCATATATGGTTCCTAAAATGGACTTATACTTCATATACTGCTTAATATAATAAAACTAGTTTCTACTAAACAGGGACTTCCTGTAGGCCATTGGTAGGCAATAAAGGCCAGTCGTACTTCGGTTGTGGGTTCGATTCCCACAGCCTTGTCCGACGCGATGGGCTGTCGCCCATCCTGCAGGTTGTCCTTTTTCTAAAAATATATTACTATAACATCCCATCAATAATATCGAAAAAAACTTCTATCCTTAAACAATACTAACTTATGTCCAACATAATCCATTCCAATCTTTAGGCTTATCCATAATACTGCAGTCCACTCTCATAACATAGTGAAAACGATTACCAGAGATTTAACACCATCGTCGATCCCCATATATCATAAGATATGTTTTGTTGGTCACATTCCAAAAATTCAAAGTCCTTAATCATGTATTCTCTTGAATACCTTAGTGAAAACATGAATGCAGTTAAAAGTTAACACTTTCCACAAAATGGTTTATATCAATCATGAGCTCATGAATACTGTTAAACATTTCATTTTCTCATTTTCCCTTCATTATGCTCATACCATCTTATTTCCAAAAATACCTCAATTACTTTGAATACCACATTAGACCAATACATAAATATTCCAATACTTTATGATACAACATTATTTTGGAATCCCATTACATAAACACTTAATCATTCCACCACATCGTTATCATATTCAACATCGCCAATGGTGATCACATGTGACTTCCCTTTGTCCTTTGCCTTAAGCGATTGCTCATGTCGATCATCACTAACCCTTGGATTAGGGCATTTATTAGCATAATGCCCCATTTCCTTTCACTTGAAGCATTGAAGTGTTGGTGGTGCGTTCTCTGCAGTATTTGCTTTATTCACATCATTAGAATCCCTTTTTCCATTACTTTGACACTCAGCTGCTCGATGAACTTCTTTTCCACACTTAAAAAACATTTTCTAGTCCCTTTAAGACAATCTCCACCATGCTTTTTTCCACACTTTGTGCATAAGGAAACATTCATCTTCTTTTCACCATTATTCTGAGATTTCTCCTTGAACTCCATCTTTTGTTTCTTGTCAAAACCATGAGATGGATATGTAACACCAACTTCCATTTCTACCTTGATAGCACAACGCACAATTTCTTCATAGCTACTAAAGTCTCTTATAGCTAATGCCCTTCGAAGAATTGGTTTTAAGCCACTGAAAAATCGATCAACTTTACTTTCAGGTTGGATGATAATGCCAGATGCATACCTTGCAAGTCTTGTAAAATTTGCTTCGTATATACCAACAGATTCATCATCCTTCTGATTCAGCTCAAGAAACTCCTTTTCCATCTTTGTTCGAAGAATACGAGGGAAGTACTTACTGAAAAACAAGTTCTTGAACTCGTCCCATTCCATGGACTCAACTTCATCTCTTTGCCTCGTATTCTTGATAAGATTCCACCATTGATCAGCTTCACCTTCCAAACGATATACTGCTAAGATGACTTTATCATGCTCAGAACATTGAAGAACTGAAAATATCTTTTCAGTGGTACTGATCCATTGTTCAGCAACAAGTGGATCAGAAGACCCACTGAAAGAAGGTGGACGTTGCCTCATGAAGGACTCAATAGAATATTGTTCCCTTCTCTTCTCATTTGGAAGTCCAGAATGATTCATAGCTTGTGTAAGTATAGCAATAAGATTTTTCACTCCATCTCCCATAACATTTGTTTGTTCAGGAGGGAAATCATTGCATTGTCCATTGCATTGATCAACACGGTTCCTTTGGGTTCCGGCCATTGTCTAAAAGCCAAAAAGAATAGTGTGAGAGGCAAAAATCATGCTAGGGAAAACAACATAATAAAGGGGGAGTACCTTCAATATCTAACATCTTAGGTTTAATTCTATGATCGTTAGCGTAATTCTAGTACTATAACCTATACGTATACTTAACCTTAGGGACATCCCTAGACATACCGTAGAAATATATCTAGGAATCTCACTAACGTTTTCGCATCCTAGTTTCCAAAGGTTGACTAAACCTTTCCTCTGATACCAACTGTAGAGACCCGAAGCCTGACGTACATGGAAATTACATTACATTTGCTGAATACTTAGTACATAACAAAAAAACACACACACAAGGATCGTAATAGTTTAGTGTCTTTGGAAACTCGAAAAGTAATCTTCTAATCGTGGTGAAAGATCTTCAATATCTCCCATAAAGATCTTCTATTTTTTTTACCTAAAACCTTTCTTTATATCCTGGGGAAAATAAAACATAAAAGGGTGAGCTCAAATTCTCAGCAAGGGAAAATAAAGGAAATAAAAATCATATCATATCTTTTTGAAAATCATAACCTGCAAAAGAGATCATAACATCTTAACATGGAACAAATCATAGAAGTGAAAATGAGATCCCCATAATCATAACATGAAACTTGAAACTTTGTGGCATGCACGCATAATCATGGAAAATCATTTCTTGTTAGTCATGACTCATTGCCAAGACTATCTTAGTGGACAAAGTCCCTTTCTGAACCAAGTCACCCTCATTCCAGTCCTGTTTCACTGAACCGGTATAACCTACCGTTCCAGCCATGTCTATCTCATGAGATATAAAATATTTACCCAATGCATTGGAGGGAGATATAGGTCCCACCCATTTTATAATGAATCCTTTCTTATGTGTGCCACATAATCATAAACCATACATCATAGCATAACCCATGTAATAAAAATGGGATTCTTAAACAACATGACATCATAAAACAATTCATATAAGATAAAGGAATTCATAAAAATATTTCCATCACAATATAATCAAAACAATGTAATAATAGGGATAAAAACAGAACCCTTTTATTATCTTAGATGGAAAATAATTTTGATAAAATACTTGAACTCCATTCTTGAGGAAAATATCCTTTCTACTTCAAAAACATTTTTCCTTTCATAACATGTCATATGACTTTAAAATAAAAGAAGTTGATTAAAAATAAACTTGAAAACTTGTAAAGGAAGTTTCTTGGAAATAATGTTTTAAAAATCCATTCATGCCATATAAGTTAAAAAAAACATTCTTTGTACTTTTGTCAGAAAAGTCAAAAAGTACCTCGTACGAAAAACGACAAAAGATTCCTTTCATATTCTTTACTAAAAACTCACCAAAGGGTAAAATTGGATTTAAACTATTTTAAGTGTATGGAAACAATATTACATATTTATGGAACATGGAAGTGGATGATAAAATACACCCCAGTAAATGCCAAAGTAAAAACAATCTCAGATAAAAATGAGATTGTGATATTTCTCTTACCTTAGGTCCGACTTGCTTTGTAAGTGTCCGAACCTCCTGTATAATGATTTAAATCATGTTATTGACTTATTCCAGAATCATATTCATTGTTATTATATCATATATGGTCCACTTATGACTTTATATTACCCCTTCTTTTGTAAATTCATGTTAATGTAGCATTTTGGGTAAAATCATCTCATTTGTCGTTCGTGTTTTTAACTTGTAATTATTCATATGATTACTTAGATCATGATTACGTAATTCCAGAATATAAAACATGATTTATATATATATATTCAAAATACACATATATAATAAATCAGTAAATGGAAAGAAATACACCATTCATGGAGACGGTAGTCCGTACGTACGCATGAACGCTGTTTTCATTTCCTTATTGAATTGAATGGAATTAAGTAGATGACATAAATATAAATAATTCCAGTATCATTTTTAGGTCATATATTTCATTAGTACTTATTATATATACTTTATAATCATTCATGAATGGTTAATCATTGAGAATGAATCTCATCGCGTCGTGGAGACGGTAGTCCGTACGTACGCACGAGCGATGATATCATTCCCATGGTCGTGGAATTGTGTTGAAGTGTATGTATACTATTTCAGTATCAATATCACTTTATAATAATCATATATAGTTACTCATTACACCTTTATACCCATCCAATTAAGGTGGTGGCGGAAAATAGATTACACCACGGCGTGGAGACGGTATTCCGTACGTACGCACGCGCGGTGATTTCCTTTTTCCGTAGGATGGATAGAAGGTTAATTAGAGTTGTTTAATATTTATAATAACATATCAGTATATAAGAAATACTTATGTTATTACTTTATCATGAAAAAACTAAATAAGAAGAAGTTGAAGAAGAAAGAAATTGAAAAAGATCGGTAATGGATATTACCTCTTTTTGACGCGCCTTTTCTTAGCCTCCACATAAAGAACTAAGGATGGTCTTTGAAGAAGACCAAGACCTCTAGGATGATACTAGGGAAGTGGATAAGGGATTTTGGCAGGGGTTTGCCGAGCTTGAATGCTCAAAGTTGTGTGAGGAAGAGAGGGAGGAGGTTCCCTTTTATAAGGGAGGAGAGGGGCACCTTAGGAATATATCAAAATATTATTTTATATTAAAGTAAAAATCGGTTTATAATGGTTCCAAAGGGTCTTATTTCGAAGCTAAAGTGGGGATGGGTCGAAATCCTATCATCCAATAGGATTTAAAAAAGTTTAGGGTATTATTTTAACCTTATCAATTAGATTTAACTCTAAGTTAAATAATTTAACTTTTACCGTGTCTTTTTGTTTTCTTTCACTATATGGTTAATACACTTACTATAACATGCCAAACTAACCCCAAATTGTATATTATTAATACATATATCCTTATATAAGTCATTGCGCTGAACCTTAGATTTTTAGGAATAAAATAACAATTAATAATATAATATTTGATTTAAAAACTATTTTGTGTCAATTTTGACACTATTTGATATATGATTTTTGTGAAAGTCATAACAGAATTATATGTTCGAACCAAGTTGATTAAATCAACACTAATATATCATAGTAA
Source organism: Viscum album (assembly GCA_963277665.1). Classification (NCBI taxonomy): domain Eukaryota; kingdom Viridiplantae; phylum Streptophyta; class Magnoliopsida; order Santalales; family Viscaceae; genus Viscum; species Viscum album. Next base: position 1,417,388,277 of record OY728129.1, on the reverse strand, counting down.
CCTAGAAAATTAGTGGAATTCATAAAAAGTCTTAAATTACATTTATTTTGATATTTATAATATCAATTATGTCAATATTTCATTAATAAGATAATTACTGTATCATCTTTGTGTCATAAATAAATTAAATTATTTGATTTATAAAAATTACAAATAAAATACCATCATGTATGAAATCTTTTTATCTTTCTAATGAATATTTACAATCGAATTTATCTTTTGTACAACCCTATATTAAAAATGTTTTAGTAAATATACTTTGATTTTAACTCTTTTAACTCTTCTTTGAATTAAATAATAATAAATGTCCTAATCTAATCCAAGTGGGCATAAATGAAAATATTTTACACTTAAGGTTGTTTTTGGTCGAGATACACTTGTACAATAGAATTAGGACATGTGTTAGGGTAATATTAATATCATTCTTACCCTTAATTACCCTATTTACTTTTAACCGTGGTAAATAAAAGTAAAAAGTTACTATTCACAAAAAATTATTTTCATCTCATTGAATCGCATTTTACTTACTGACATCAACCGTGTCTCTTGGATTTTTGAAATTCCATTCACAGAAGCGGTAAAATTAAGTTTTAGGAAAAATTCAGTTTTTTGACTACCACTTAGTAGTTTCACTATTCATAAAAAATTGATGTTTTTCAGAACAATGCCAAAATTTCATCCTAAGCTATATTTCATATTCAGAATTCAAAAATGAAGTCTATTTTACCAAATTCATAACATAGAAGTTGAATTAATTAATATTATAATTAAATCCCACTGTTAAAACAAATAGCGTGTTTTTAAGAAACAATATCTATCAAAAGATTGACACTTGTTTATGTCTGGTTTAAATGTTAAATTACATCCAATGACCAACATTGTATTAAATTGTAAAAATATATTCTAAATATACTTTAAAACCACTCAAATTAATAATTTATCACTATTAATTATTTTGATTAAAAATGTTTTTTTTAATTATAATTTAGTAATTTTCATTATTCATCAGAATATGAAAGTTATCCGAAAAGTACCAAAATTTCACCTTAGGCTAAATTAGATACTCCAAATCCAAAAATGAAGTCCATTTTGAGAGCTAAAATTTCTAAAATTTTAAAAGGTGGTTATTACTATTCATAACGGCTAGTTATAATAATATTTTAATAGCATATCGTTGTTTAGTGAAACTCGGTATTGCATACTACACACGCTATCGAGGAAGGTCGCGATTGCGTGTAATGCAAGGCAAGTCAAGGATGTGTGTTGTGCAAGCTCCTTTTGGTGTAGCGTACAACACAAGACATTAATAAAATTAAAAAGAATATTTTTCATAAAATCTCGGGCTGTTACATTCTAGCCCCCTTAAAATGAATTTCGCCCTCGAAATTCGTCGGGGTTATAAATGGTTTACTATTCGAAAGTTTCTTTAATAGAAACCCACATCGTAAAAAGGAATATCAAAACCAATCTTTAAAAACAAAAGTATGAAATGTAACGGTTACCCAAATAAACTAATTACTGGGTTTCCACATAGGTGAAAATATGGATATGGAAGAGAAATATAACCATCATGTTCTGATGGAGAGTGGTAGAGAACATGGCTATGGAAAATCCAGCAATCACAAAGCCATAAATTTGTGACGATCTAAGGTACCATCTGATTCATCAGATATAAGATCACTAGGACAACATTTTTGGTTTTCAAGATCGTTTCCCTAAAGTTAAAGAATTTGAATTAGAATAAATGCTTACTTTATTTTGGTACAATATCACTGTTGTTCATGCCTTTAACAATTTCCACTTCATCTCTTAAATAAATGAAGTTGAATTTGTTATTTGTGAAGTGTTAGCAGATCATGTGATAGAATGACGGGTCATTCCATCTGTCTCAAACAAAAGGTTAGGAACAAATTATATACATAAGTCGATCTATAGTGAGATTAATCATATATGGTTCCTAAAATGGACTTATACTTCATATACTGCTTAATATAATAAAACTAGTTTCTACTAAACAGGGACTTCCTGTAGGCCAGTGGTAGGCGATAAAGGCCAGTCGCACTTTGGTTGTGGGTTCGATTCCCACAGCCTTGTCCGACGCGATGGGCTGTCACCCGTCCTGCAGGTTGTCCTTTTTCTAAAACTATATTACTATAACATCCCATCAATAATATTGAAAAAAAAATTCTATCCTTAAACAATACTAACTTATGTCCAACATAATCCATTCCAATCTTTAGGCTTATCCATAATACTGCAGTCCACTCTCATAACATAGTGAAAACGATTACCAGAGATTTAACACCATCGTCGATCCCCATATATCATAAGATATGTTTTTTTGGTCACATTCCAAAAATTCAAAGTCCTTAATCATGTATTCTCTTGAATACCTTAGTGAAAACATGAATGTAGTTAAAAGTTAACACTTTCCACATAATGGTTTATATCAATCATGAGCTCATGAATACTGTTAAACATTTCGTTTTCTCATTTTCCCTTCATTATGCTCATATCATCTTATTTCCAAAAATATCTCAATTACTTTGAATACCACATTAGACCAATACATAAATATTCCAATACTTTATGATACAACATTATTTTGGAATCCCATTACATAAACACTTAATCATTCCACCACATCGTTATCATATTCAACATCGCCAATGGTGATCGCATGTGACTTCCCTTTGTCCTTTTCCTTAAGCGGTTGCTCATGTAGATCATCACTAACCCTTGGATTAGGGCATTTATTAGCATAATGCCCCATTTACTTGCACTTGAAGAATTGAAGTGTTGGTGGTGCATTCTCTGCAGTGTTTGCTTTATTCACATCATTAGAATCCCTTTTTCAATTACTTTGACACTCAGCTGCTCGATGACCTTCTTTTCCACACTTAAAACATTTCTAGTCCCCTTAAGACAATCTCCACCATGCTTCTTTCCACACTTTGTGCATAAGGAAACATTCATCTTCTTTTCACCCTTATTCTGAGATTTCTCCTTGAACTCCATCTTTCGTTTCTTGTCAAAACCATGAGATGGATATATAACACCAACTTCCATTTCTACCTTGATAGCACAACGCAAAATTTCTTCATAGCTACTAAAGTCTCTTATAGCTAATGCCCCTCGAAGAATTGGTTTTAAGCCACTGAAAAATCGATCAACTTTACTTTCAGGTTGGATGATAATGCCATATTCATACCTTGCAAGTCTTGTAAAATTTGCTTCGTATATACCAACAGATTCATCATCCTTCTGACTCAGCTCAAGAAACTCCTTTTCTATATTTGTTCGAAGAATACAAGGGAATTACTTACTGAAAAACAAGTTCTTGAACTCGTCCCATTCCATGAACTCAATTTCATCTCTTTGCCTCATATTCTTGATAAGATTCCACCATTGATCAGCTTCACCTTCCAAACAATATACTGATAAGATGACTTTATCATGCTCAGAACATTGAAGAACTGAAAATATCTTTTCAATGGTACTGATCCATTGTTCAGAAACAAGTGGATCAGAAGACCCACTGAAAGAAGGTGGACGTTTCCTCATGAAGGACTCAATAGAATATTGTTCCCTTCTCTGCTCATTTGGAAGTCCAGAATGATTCATAGCTTGTGTAAGTATAGCAATAAGATTTTTCACTCCATCTCCCATAACATTTGTTTGTTTGGGAGGGAAATCATTGCATTGTCCATTGCATTGATCAACACGGTTCCTTCGGGTTCCAGCCATCGTCTAAAACCCAAAAAGAATAGTGTGAGAGGCAAAAATCATGCTAGGGAAAACAACATAATAAAGGGGGAGTACCTTCAATATCTAACATCTTAGGTTTAATTCTATGATCGTTAGCGTAATTATAGTACTATAACCTATACGTATACTTAACCTTAGGGACATCCCTAGACATACCGTAGAAATATCTCTATGGATCTCACTAACGTTTTCGCATCCTAGTTTCCAAAGGTTGACTAAACCTTTCCTCTGATACCAACTGTAGAGACCCGAAGCCTGACGTACATCGAAATTACATTACATTTTCAGAATACTTAGTACATAACAAAAAAACACACACACAAGGATCGTAATAGTTTAGTGTCTTTGGAAACTCGGAACGTAATCTTCTAATCGTGGTGAAAGATCTTCAATATCTCCCATAAAGATCTTCCCTTTTTTTTACCTAAAACCTTTCTTTATATCCGGGGGAAAATAAAACATAAAAGGGTGAGCTCAAATGCTCAGCAAGGGAAAATAAAGGAAATAAAAATCATATCATATCTTTTTGAAAATCATAACCTGCAAAAGAGATCATAATATCTTAACATGGAAAAATCATAGAATTGAAAATGAGATCCCCATAATCATAACATGAAACTTGAAACTTTGTGGCATGCACACATAATCATGGAAAATCATTTCTTGTTAGTCATGACTCATTGCCAAGACTATCTTAGTGGACAAAGTCCCTTTCTGAACCAAGTCACCCTCGTTCCAGTCCTGTTTCACTGAACCGGTATAACCTACCGTTCCAGCCATGTCTATCTCATGAGATATAAAATCTTTACCCAATGCATTGGAGGGAGATATAGGTCCCACCCATCTTATAATGAATCCTTTCTTATGTGTGCCACATAATCATAAACCATACATCATAGCATAACCCATGTAATAAAAATGGGATTCTTAAAAAACATGACATCATAAAACAATTCATATAAGATAAAGGAATTCATAAAAATGTTTCCATCACAATATAATCAAACCAATGTAATAATAGGGATAAAAACAGAACCCTTTTATTATCTTAGATGGAAAATAATTTTGATAAAATACTTGAACTCCATTCTTGAGGAAAATATCCTTTCTACTTCAAAAACATTTTTCCTTTCATAACATGTCATACGACTTTAAAATAAAATAAGTTGATTAAAAATAAACTTTAAAACTTGAAAAGGAAGTTTCTTGGAAATAATGTTTTAAAAATCCATTCATGTCGTATAAGTTAAAAAAAACATTCTTCGTACTTTTGTCGGAAAAGTCAAACAGTACCTCGTACGAAAAACGAAAAAAGATTCTTTTCATATTCTTTACTAAAAACTCACCGAAGGGTAAAATTGGATTTAAAATATTGTAATTGTATGGAAACAATATTACATATTTATGGAACATGGATGTGGATGATAAAATACACCCCAGTAAATGCCAAAGTAAAAACAATCTCAGATAAAAATGAGATTGTGATATTTCCCTTACCTTAGGTCTGACTTGCTTTGTAAGTGTCCAAACCTCCTGTATAATGATTTAAATCATGTTATTGACTTATTCCAGAATCATATTCATTGTTATTATATCATATATGGTCCACTTATGACTTTATATTACCCGTTCTTTTGTAAATTCATGTTAAAGTAGCATTTTGGGTAAAATCGTCTCATTTGTCGTTCGTGTTTTTAACTTGTAATTATTCATATGATTACTTAGATAATGATTACGTAATTCCAGAATATAAAACATGATTTATATATATATATTCATAATACACATATATAATAAATCAGTAAATGGAACGAAATACACCGTTCATGGAGACGGTAGTCCGTACGTACGCATGAACGCTGTTTTCGTTTCCTTATTGAATTGAATGGAATTAAGTAGATGACATAAATATAAATAATTCAAGTATCATTATTAGGTCATATATTTCATTAGTACTTATTATATATACTTTATAATCATTCATGAATGGTTAATCAATGAGAATGAATCTCATCGCGTCGTGGAGACGGTAGTCCGTACGTACGCACGAGCGATGATATCATTCCCATGGTCGTGGAATTGTGTTGAAGTGTATGTATACTATTTCAGTATCAATATCACTTTATAATAATCATATATAGTTACTCATTACGCCTTTATACCCATCCAATTAAGGTGGTGGAAGAAAATAGATTACACCACGGTGTGGAGACGGTATTCCGTACGTATGCACGCGCAGTGATTTCCTTTTTCCGTAGGATGGATAGAAGGTTAATTAGAGTTGTTTCATATTTATAATAACATATCAGTATATAAGAAATACTGATGTTATTACTTTATCATGAAAAAACTAAAGAAGAAGAAGTTGAAGAAGAAAGAAATTGAAAAAGATCGGTAATGGATATTACCTCCTTTTGACGCGCCTTTTCTTAGCCTCCACTTAAAGAACTAAGTATGGTCTTTGAAGAAGACCAGGAACACAAGGATGATACTAGGGAAGTGGAGAAGGGATTTTGGAAGGGTTTGGACGAGCTTGAAGGCTCAAAGTTGTGTGAGGAAGAGAGGGAGGAGGTGCCCTTTTATAAGGGAGGAGAGGGGCACCTTAGGAATATCTCAAAAATATTATTTTATATTAAAGTCAAAATCGGTTCATAATGGTTCCAAAGGGTCTTATTTCGAAGCTAAAGTGGGGATGGGTCTAAATCCTATCATCCAATAGGATTTAGACAAGTTTATGGTATTATGTTAACCTTATTAATTAGATTTAACTCTAAGTTAAATAATTTAACTTTTATCATGTCTTTTTGTTTTCTTTCACTATATGGTTAATACACTTACTATAACATGCCAAACGAACCCCAAATTGTATATTATTAATACACATATCCTTATCTAAGTCATTGTGCCAAAACTTAGATTTTTAGGAATAAAATAACAATTAATAATATAATATTTGATTTAAAAACTATTTTGTGTCAATTTTGACACAATTTGATATATGATTTTTGTGAAAGTCATAACAGAATTATATGTTCAGACCAAGTTGATTAAATAAACAATAATATATCATAGGTACCTAGAAAATTAGTGGAATTCATAAAAAGTCTTAAATTACATTTATTTTGGTATTTATAATATCAATTATGTCAATATTGCATTAATAAGATAATTACTGCATCATCTTTGTGTCATAAATAAATTATATTATTTGATGTCTAAAAATTACAAATAAAATACCCTCATGTAGGAAATCGTTTTATCTTTCTAATGAATATTTAAAATCTAATTTATCTTATGTACAACCCTATATTAAAAATGTTTTAGTAAATATACTTTGATTTTAACTCTTTTAACTCTTCTTTGAATTAAATAATAATAAATGTCCTAATCTAATCCAAGTGGGCCTAAATGATAATATTTTACACTTAAGGTTGTTTTTGGTCGAGATACACTTGTCCAATAGAATTAGAACATGTGTTAGGGTAATTATAATATCATTCTTACCCTTAATTACCCTATTTACTTTTAACCGTGGTAAATAAAAGTAAAAAGTTACTATTCACCAAAAATTATTTTCCTCTCATTGAACCACATTTTACTTACTGAAATCAACCGTGTCTCTCGGATTTTTGAAATTCCATTCACAGAAGTGGTAAAATTAAGTTGTATGAAAAATTCAGTTTTTTAACTACCACTTAGTAGTTTCACTATTCATCAAAAATTGATGTTTTTCAGAACAATGCCAAAATTTCATCCTAAGCTATATTTCATATTCCGAATTCAAAAATGAAGTCTATTTTACCAAATTCATAACATAGAAGTTGCATTAATTAATTTTATAATTAAATCCCGCTGTTAAAACAAATAGCGTGTTTTTAAGAAACAATATCTATCAAAAGATTGACACTAGTTTATGTCTGGTTTAAATGTGAAATTACATCCAATGACCAACATTGTATTAAATTGTAAAAATATATTCTAAATATACTTTAAAACCACTCAAATCAATAATTTATCACTATTAATTATTTTGATTAAAAAAGTTGTTTTTAATTATAATTTAGTAATTTTCACTATTCATCAGAATATGAAAGTTATCCGAAAAGTACCAAAATTTCACCTTAGGCTAAATTAGATACTCCGAATCCAAAAATGAAGTCCATTTTGAGAGCTAAAATTTCTAAAATTTTAAAAGGTGGTTATTACTATTCATAATGGCTAGTTATAATAATATTTTAATAGCATATCGTTGTTTAGTGAAACTCGGTATTGCGTACTACACACGCTATCGAGGAAGGTCGCGATTGCGTGTAATGTAAGGCAAGTCAAGGATGTGCGTTGTGCAAGATCCTTTTGGTGTAGCGTACAATACAAGACATTAATAAAATTAAAAAGAATATTTTTCATAAAATCTCGGGCTGTTACACTTTCTCGACTCTATCAGGTGGAAGTGTTCCATTTTGAATGTATTCCCTAAGAAGTGTCATCTATCCTATAGTATAACCCTATGGTTCAGAGATGTGAATAATTTCATTGATTTCCTCTGTTCTGGTTTGAGCATAAGGTAAAATTGTACAACAATGGGAAATACTGATGGTTGTCTCATCCCGATTTGGATCTTCTAGTGTTGTGGCTATATTATCCAGTGCATCAGCTTGAGCATTTTGTGACTGCGAGACATAAGAAAATGTCAGTTCCGTAGGAAATTCATCCATTAACTCTCTGACATAATCATTCAAAGTGATTAACTCTTATTTTCTGATTTCATAATACCTATTGACTTGTTTGATTACCAGGTCTGAATCACCTTTCACCTTTAAGTGATTCACTTGTACATGAAGCGCCAACTCGAAGCCTACAATGAGAGCTTGGTATTCTGATTCATTATTTGTCCTGCCTCCCAACAATGAGAAGAAATAGTGTAGCACCGCCTATTCTGGGAAATAAGTACAATTCCTAACCCAAAATTGTTGAATTTAGGATTCTCCATTTTCTTCTCTGTTGGACTTCTGGAAGCACCATCAATGTACATTTCCCATGTTTGAGGACTATCCTGAATAGAGAAGACTTCCTCATCAAGGAGTTCAATATCTGAAGATGTATCTTATACTTAAGGGTGTTCAGCAAGGAAATCAGCCAGAGTTTGGCCCTTTATTTCATTTTGAGACACATACTAAATATAAAATTGCTGCAAAATTCTGCCAAACTTGCCAGACATCCTGTAAGCATTGGATGACTAAGGATGAATTTGAGAGGATTATTACAAGATACCAATTGGACCTCGTGATGTTGCAGGGAGTGTCTCAACTTCTGAACTGCAAATATTAATGCTAGGCAACACTTCTCAATACTTGAATATCAGGTTTCTGCTTCAAGCATAGTCTGACTGAGATAGTAGAGGTCGTTTTCATTCCCAACATCATTATTCTGATCAATAAAGGCACCCAATGATTGCTCTAAAGCTGTCACATAGAGGATAAGTGGTCTTCCTTCAACAGGTGGCATTAATACCGGTGGAATCAAGAGATATTTCTTGAGAATTTCAAATTCTTCTTGACATTTTTCATTCCACTGGTATGTGACTCCCATCTTCATCAATTTGGTGATGGGTAAACTTTTTTCTGCCAAATTGGTAGTGAAACACCGAATATAGTCTATGTGTGCTTGAAGTCCTCTCAATTCATTAAAATTTATAGGAGGTTACATACGAAGGATTGACTTTGTCTTCTCAAGATCGACTTTGATACCACGATGGCATACAACAAAGTCGACAAATTTTCTGGAGGTTACCCCAAAAGCACATTTTAAGGGGTTCATATTCAAATTGTGTTGTCGAAGTTTATTGAATATGATTTCCAAATCATCCAAGTGATTAGAACCTTTCTTGGATTTAACCACCAAATTATCCACATATCATTCAACAAACATACCTAAAAAGGGTTTGAAGATACGATGCATATCATGCTGATATGTTGTGCCTACATTATTTAGGCCAAAGGGAATTTCTCAATAGCATAACACACCCTTAGGGGCTTTGAAGGCTGTAGATTCTTCATCTTATGGATCCATTCGTATTTGATTATACCCAAAATATCCATCCATGAAGGAAAGTGCTTCATAGCCAGCTGTTCCATCAATTAAGAGTTCTGTGATCGGAACTGGAAAATCATCCTTAGGACAATGCTGATTAAGATCTCTGAAATCATTGAAAACTCTAATTTGTCCTTTCTTCTTCTTCTTTACAGGGATAGTATTATCCAACCATTGGGATATTGAACTTCTCTGATGAAGTTAGCTTTGATAATCTTATCCACTTCAGCTTTAATTTTGGAAGCATATGTTGGGTGTGTTCTTCTTATAGCTTGCTTGAATCCTCGATGTTCTTCTGGAAAACCCAAATAATGAGTAGCAACATTAGGATCATGCTCTGGAATCTCTGTATAGTTCCAAGAAAATATATCTCAATCTTTCTTTAAAAATGAAACATACATCTCTTTCTCTTTAAGAGTCATGGCCGCACTAATTGAAGTAGGGCGTGGATCTTCTTTTGTACCCAGATTTATTTATCTGAGTTCATCCACAGTGGTAGAGATAGCCTCTTCAAATGCTGGAGGAGGATCCCTGAGATCTTCCTCTTCTTCTTCAACATTTTTTATTTCTTCTGTTTCTACTTTCATTGTAGATGATGAAGTAAAATTTCCATTATCATAAGAGATGTTAAAATTTGAACATCTTGAAGAAGAAGCTTCCTTTTCTAACCAAATTAATGATGAAGGGTCTTCCTTGGGTATTAAAGAGGAGATGATGGATTGAGAGTCGACATCATCGTTCACCTCTAACATTGCTATAACTTCCTCTGGCCTAGTTGGCGTAGTATAGACTTGCTGGATTTCAGCAGATGAAATGAACACATCCCCATTTGAGCTTTCATCATTACTTGGTGAATCACCAATTTCTCCCATGATGTCTAGCATGATTGTCGTAATTGACATTATGGATGTTTCCATAAGAGTATTTTGATTTGGGTCTATCTTGTCAATTTGACTGATAGAAAACACATAATCTTTACTCAAATGTTTAAATGGAATTACTGGAATCTTTTCCAAACCAAATGGAGCATTAACCTTGGTAACCACCCTTGCTGTGGATTTCTCCTTACCCTTCATGTGATAAAATTCCACCTTAATGTATTGAGATTCACATGTCTTGAATGGGGCTTTATCACCATAAAATGTCCCAATTTGACCACCGAAACAATATTTGAGACATTGATGGTATAATGAAGGGACAACCACATGTTGATGTAGCCAAGGTCTTCCAAGAAAGATGTTGAAGGCTGTATCATGATCAAAAAACATGAAATCTGAATTGGATAGAAGGTCTCCAAACTGAGTTCTGAGTGCAATCTCGCATAGTGGTTCTTATTCATTTTTATTATACCCTTTCAACATCAAAGTAGAAGGAGATAAATCAGATTCTGTGAGGCCCAATTGATGAAGTGTACGAATGAGGATGAGGTTGACTCTTGAACCATTATCAATGAAAACTCTTTGGATATCTACATAATTGAACTTTCCAAATAAGTAAAAAGTTCTAATATGTCCACGAATGACATCATCATCATATTCATCTGTAAAATATATCACTGCGTGGCATTCTGCAAGATTATTCTCTACATGGTAGACTTCAGCTGTAACAATTTCAGTTTCAAACTCCATAAGACTTGACAAAGCCTCAATGAGTGCCTCCCGAGGATCCTTTGATAAATTTGAAGCATCCAAAATTGATAACATGGCCTGTACTTTGGCCAGGTGTTTCAATACATCATACTTTTTATCTAAATGTCTGCGTTTCCCAACAGGAAAATGTGGTTTAGTAGGTGCCTTATAAGTTTATGCTTTGGATGTAGATGCTTCTTACTGAGAGGAAGAAGGTGGAACTTCCAACTTATCCTCCAGAATAGCAGTTCCAGGACTGAATCTACTATTGGTTAAAGAATTTTCTTGTTCTTGTTGATCCCGTTGAAGGGCTCTGCCACAAGTTTCTACTTCATTAGAGTTCTGACAGGGGTAGAATTGGAATAGTGGCTTATGGGATATCCATGTCTTCCTCTGTATCCCAAACCTCTATAACTCCCTCTAATTCCTCTATTTGATACGGGGAACTTTGGTTCATCAAAATCGAAACTCCGACTGGCATAAGGATCTATTAAGTGAATCATGTTAACAGAACTAAAGATTAATTCTTCATCTAATGAAGACTTTTCCTGATTAGCCAATTTAGGTTGTTTCGTTTGGTGGGGCGGTGCCCGTGGCTTCGAAGTAGATGGCATAAAATCTTCCAGAGTCAATGAAAACTTGGGCTTTTGCCCAATTTCATCTTCTTCAGATTGTTCTTCTTTCTTTGAACTATGCCATTTCTTTCAGTATTTTCCCTCTAACGAAGAGGGTCTTGTGGTGGTATTCATACCAGAAGACAAAATTGGTTTATTCAATTGTGTTCACAAAATTGCATGAGTTCAGTTGATCATTTTTCTGACCACCCAATCATCATATTTCTGCGCATTTTTGTTTTATGAATTCCTACCACTTAACTTATTCCTTTGGATTTGTAGCAGTAACACATGCTACCTGAGCTAAAGAACCTTTCAATTTGACTTTTCCCAAGTCGACTATTTTTTGAAGGAGGTCCTTGAAGACAAAACCCTCCTGAATGGGATTCCCCAACATCGGATGAAAGGGGAAATAGTTGGGATGACCTTCATCTACTTCCTTGTTCGGCCTTTTCAGCCTTGGAAATTGAACAAAATTATTTTCCAGAGCAGAAATGAATTTTCCAGGAACTTTTTCATTTCAGAAAAAGTAAACCTTGCTTTTTCAAATCCGAAAATTATTTTATTCTTTGATCTCTTTGATCATCTTGATGAAATAGCATCTGTTGTTGATGTACAGGAGGTGGAGCCCTTTGGGAAGATGAAGGTTTTGAAGTAGAAGCAGGTACATGTACTTGTTTAAGCGTGACTATAGTAGTCTCTGCTTTACCCATTCTCCTTCCTGGAGTTGATGGTATTACATGAGTTTTATCCTTACTCTTCATAGGAGAGTCTTCAATCTATTGAGAAATCTAAGTAAGATCTTGAAACCCTCCTGTGTATTTCACAGGGATCAATGGTGTTCGAAATTCATCACGCAAATTTTCCACACAGATTGGAAAAAATTCTTCTTGATGGAGAGCTATGATTAGGGAATATGTTACTCCCTTCCAGCGAGCAATGAAATCTAAAACCCTTTAATTCTCCCTTTTCTTACAATTTTTAAGATCAAAAAGTATTGTCTTTGGAAAATTTGAGCTGAATTGAAGAAGGAATATTTTACGAAGATCCTCCCATCCGATAATTGACCGGGATTGCAAGATTGTATACCAGACAAAGGCAGGTCCTTGTAATGACTGTACAAAACACTTGAGATTAACTACTTCCTATTGCTGAGGGGTTCCCATCATAGGATCACAACTAGAAACAAAATGTGTTAAGTGTTTCATTGGGTCTCCCAATCCATTAATGACTGGGAATGTGGTACTTGCAAAATTTGATGGGGGGGGGGGAATTGCATCAAACCATTCAGGTTAAGCTCTCTTTTCTGGTTGAATTTGACCTCATTTTCCCTCCATAGCTTCCAACCGAGCTGTTAATGACTCAATAGTATTTATTAACTTTTGAGAAACATCCAGTTGAGCTTGGACATGAACTGGTGCACTAACTAGAGCTTTGAAAGATGTGGTCACTGGTACTGCAACTGAGGGTAGAACCACCAATTGTTGTTGCACATGACCCGTAGGATTAGACCAATGATGTTGTACTAATAAAAAGAGGATATTCTTGATCTATCTTACTAACTGTAAAAAATTACCTTGACTGACTGACTCCATCACTCTTAGAAGTAAGACTACCCTGAAGTAGTTCTGTATTCAACCTCCTCAATTCCTTCATTTCTTCCTCCTGTTGTAAAAATCATTTCTCTCGTAAGAGAGATTGGCCTTCTCTAGAGGAATGTTATGTAACCTGATTCATTACTTTCCCCTTGTTGGATCCCTTTAGGAGAGGGGGAAGTGGGTTATTTGAAGGAGCACCCAGATTCAAGGTAATCCTTTGATTTCGTGTACGCACACCTTCTTCATTTGTGTCAGTGCGTACATCCTCTTGAGCAGAAACCTCTTCATTTGATCTATTTGAGTGAGCCTCATCTGTTGGATCAGAAACAACTCCATTGATGACATTAATTGATGCATAATTCATTGCATCCATTATATCGACATTTTTGCGATATTGTCTTCTTCCATGTCTCTGATGAGACATTTCCATTTGTTGATTTGATCCCTCAGGAACTTCTTGACAAACCATAATTTGGAGGGAATATCCAAAAAAAATTTCTCTTCGTTCATCTCATGGATTCTTCCCTAATCAGTAGAATATTGAATTTCTCTGAGTAAGAGATTGAGGATTTGAAAAAGTCCCCATCCTGGTGGACTGGGGCTGTTCCTGCTGTTCTTGCTCAACTCCTTGAATCCTATTTGTTGATTCTGAGGGTTGGGTTAAAAGAGTCCCCAGTTTGGAATGTTGGGGTGGTTCTTGACATTCAATATATAAGAATTTCTTGAAAGCTCTCTTAATCTTGCTGACTTTAGTCCAGAAATTGGCTGGATGCATCAACCTGCATCCACTTTTATCACCCGACTCAAAAGACCATTGGATGATTTCTGACAGTTCTATCACTTGATGATATTCTTTCTCCAAAGGAGTGGCATGTTCAATATTCTCATTTGCTTGATGCAGGAGTAATTCAACAACCTGTTCTCTGTATGCATGATTTTGAGAAGAACTAGTTGAGGCATGTTCTTGGGCAAGCCTTTGATTACAAACAAAGCCAATTGACCGTGGCTAGCCATAGGGAATAACATTGCATTAGACCATTTTAGGCAGGCTTTGCTGACTAGAGAGCACAATGAAATATAGTGCTCTATGAACACCACATCCCCTGATATGAATACCAGATGGGGCATTAGCAATTAATTGGCACAATCTTCTTAGGGTGCCAAGGAATGAACGCTGAAGGGCTCTCTGCTCCTTTTCAGCTTTCAGATATCGAGAAAATGAGAGAGATGCCAAATCAATTTGGAATTATAACCCTTCTATTATCTTGACATAATTTTCATATTTATCATAAGATAATATTTTCTTTTTCAACTGGAAAAGAGTTTTCCATATGTTGAGACGAATATCATGAATTCCATATTCTGTCAACATATCTGGAATGTCACACTGAGAGTCAACTGAAGGCCAAAAAATGAATGGTACTTCACCTTTTTCTAGTTGATTTCTCATATTTAGTACTACCTCTTTATCATTCAATGAAGATTCTTCTACTTGATTAGACCAGAGTTAGTTCTTCTTTGTTGCTTCATCAGATTCAACAAGATCAATAGAGAATTCACTAATCAAACTAGAAGATGGATGAGCCAGGGGTCGTTCGGAGAATGACCTACACCCAAGGATACATTCTGATTCAGAAAGTATTTCACCAGCTAATGGTAAAGCATCAGACATGACTAGCTTCATATTTTCAAGTGCCTCAAGATAAGAGGGATTTCTCGTCACTACATTGTCCATTGGAGAATTTTCCAAGAAATGTGAATTACTACTACAGAGAGTAATTTTGCAGCTAAATTCATAATCATGGGGAGGAACACCATGGTGGGTTACAACAAAAGATGAAACATTTTTCTCCTTGGTCTTCTAGCCACACAGAGGGTTTCTGTGGCTCTCATCTGAAGATGACACTTCGAGATCAACTGAACTGTCATGAAGCAAGCCATCATGAGGAAGTTTTTGATAAAGTCTTCAGAATTAATGTTCCCACTATTGGGAAATTTGGGAGTATAATCTTTAATTCCAACATATAATTTTTTGAGTGCATTGAGAACTCCAGCATCGAGAAAGGCCTTATTGCAAATAGGCTCTTGATTTATTGGTTGTGCTGGGAATTTCTTCTTTTTAGACGCCTTCTTACTCATTTTAGGAACCAATTATTGACGAAAGTGGTTATTATGTGCAGTTTTATGTGCCTAGTCAGGAGAAATGATCAGGTTAGGCTGATTATCTCCACCCAAATCTGGTGTATGTGCCTGACTTGGTTGTCTGTATGATATGGGGGAGTACACCACACAACCCTCTTGGACTAGAACAGATTTGTGTGTCTATTCCAGAGGGAACTGTTGATGTGTAACTCTACTTGTAGGGATAGATTTATGTGAATTTCCCTAAGATGCTATTGAAGCTATTATAATATCCTAGAAGGCATCCAGAATATGAGCAGGTATTTTCTTCTTCTCTTTCACCATTGACAGAATCTGTTTGGTGAATTCAGCTGTCAGAATGGGGATATACGTCCATTATGTGCTTGGAGTAGGTGTATGTGCCTAATCTTGTCCCCCTTTTCCTGTTAGTGAATTCTGACAGTACTCAAGTGTGGGGCCATAGAGTTGAGTCTGCCTCTGGTTTGTCACTGGAGCATTCCATCTGACTTCTCCGAATACTACCAAACGAGAATGTTGGTTGGATTGATTAATACTACCATGTGTATGTTCCTGCTTATTTCAATCCACCGAATGTGGTTGATGATCTTCCTTCAATACTGACAGATGAGGCTACTGGAAGGATTGATGAGTGTAAGCAGGTATATGTGCCAGTTTACCAGCTACCAACACATTAGGTTGGTGGGCTTCATCGTATGTAGTCAGATGAGCCTATGGACTAGATGATGATTTATAAACAGGTGTATGATCCTGTCTATATTTCTAAATCAGAATTTCCTAGCAGGATTTGTGTGATATGATACCAGACAAGTCTGCTGGACAACAGAATTAAAACGGACAGGTTTGTGTGCCTGCTCGTTGCTTGACACCAAGTTAGGTTGGTGGACCTCTCTGGAGATGTTAGAGATAAGAATCTACTGACTGTTGACCAGATTTTTCCTCTGGCAGTTCTTCTTGCCTGCTCAGGTTTGAGGAACCTGAGTTGAATGCCTGGAGATGATACCCTCATCATGTTGAGGGTGCACTGCCACACAAGTCTGGCGGCGATTGTTGATGGGATACCTCAGGAAGGACTCCTGTCTCTTTGAATTAAGGCCCTGAGGGACCTGCTCATTCACCTCCCAAGAATATGGGAGGGACTAGTGATTTTGTTCTGGGGATAACGACCCAAAATGGTTAGAGATGGTGGTTGGCACCACCTGCTTCTTGATCGTTGGTCGTCACTGTCAAGACGACCAGGGTGAATTATTTACTTGGAGGGCTTGTCGAGCAGCCTCCATAGTCAGAATAGTACCATTTTGATGGTATTCCATAACCAGCACATTTGATATATAGTGTTGAAGACGCTGAGTAGGTGAAGGCGTCCTCAGAGCGGACAATGATCCAGTATGAGTAGTAGCAGAGGCATTCACAACAAAATTATTCACAGCAGAGGTATTCACAGGTGTGAACTTAAAAGAGGCCATTTCTGTAATGTAGAAGATCTTGAAAAATAGTGCATGTTTGATATAATAGACGTAATCAAGATAATCTTGGATACTACATCTTTTGGATAAGCACATATGTTATTGATTGTTTTGTTGGCCCTCTTATTGAGTTTAAATAGGGGCCTAACAAATAAGTAAAACATCATTTTAACTTGGTGAAGGATTCATGTCAAGTTCACCATTTTTTGTTTCCTCTGGAAATAGGGATGACCTCATTGTTTTAAGGTTCAAACATTCCAATCGGTTTCTATAGGGTTTGATCATAGAACTGGAGACATCCAATGAATCTATATCCATTTGGACCTACTTTCCAAAGGTAGGTTCTCATTATTTGTGGACTGCTAAGGCATAAGAATTTGTATCGGTTGAGAGGATGGGAGGTCAGACTCATCACACCTTTTTGAGGGGAATTATTGTCTTCTCGGGGACTCTCATTATAGATTTAATTTATGTTCATGAATCCTTATTAAATTACCAAGTACAAGAATGATCTTTCCTTTAGAACATGCAATCAATTATTGATATGTAGGAAATTTAGAGAATATTTTTATATGTATTCGAGGTTCTTAATCGATAGAGAATCATTTATATTTTTTAGAGATTCTTAGTCAATGGTATCTTTCTATACATTATATAAAACTCTCTTGGTCATTATGATGACCATATTGGTTTTAAATCCACTCAGTGAGGCACTTGATGTTTATTGTCATTCAGAAGGACATGGATTATTTCATAGTTGGGATCGTACCTGCAGATGGGAAACCTACGTGTCATTTTTTAGAAAAGGAATCAGAACCCACGTAGTTCAAGTAAGGTATTATGATGTTTATGAATGACTGATGGCTCAAATAAAGATGTCATAATTTCTTTTACACTCTAAGCTCATGTGAGTCATGCTCGGTGTGAGAAACAAGAGGTATTGGTAAAACTAGACAATTCTTCCATGAAAGATGCAATAATAAGAAATGATGTGGGGCTTATGTTTGTATGACTGCCCATATAGATAGATATTAAGGACTCATTTCCAAGTAAAATTCTAGGAACATGGTCCATAAAGTTATATGTGCTTTTATAGAGATTTTTATACTCTAACCTGGGGCTTACTTCTGAAGAAGATGTCCAAATTAGGATTGGACTTATGATTTGGTTTTACTCCTGAGAAGGAAGCCCAAATCAAAAATTAAATTAAGACTAGTTAAGAGAAATTATGACTAGGGATTATTCATGAGAAGGAGGCCCAGGTTAAAGGGACTTGAGAACAAGGGATTACTTCTAAAGAGGAGGCCCAGGTTAGGGAACTTGTGACTGGGACTTACTCTTAAAGAGGAGGCCCGGGTTAAAGGGAATTATGACTAGGGATTACTATTGAAAAAGGAGGCCCAAATTAAGGATTCTCTCATCTTTAATGATGAGGTTGAATAAATGATATCTCTAACCTTAGTGACA
The DNA here is from genome assembly GCA_963277665.1 of Viscum album. Taxonomy (NCBI): domain Eukaryota; kingdom Viridiplantae; phylum Streptophyta; class Magnoliopsida; order Santalales; family Viscaceae; genus Viscum; species Viscum album. Next base: position 1,417,369,486 of record OY728129.1, on the reverse strand, counting down.
TAAATATATGTAAATCAATAAGTTTTGAGAGATGTTCCAAAAAATTCCATTCAGATAGGAAGACAACAAGGGAACAATGTCAAAGGAAATGGATTTAAAGAGGGTTTTGAAGGCTGAATCTTGAAGTGGAAAGGTGGATAGGCATAAGAGAGGTGAAATAGGTAGGAGGGGACCCAAAAAGAGAGAGGTGCACAAGTCCTGTGTGGGCGCGCAAGTCCAGGTCGCCCAGGTATACCTGCACGACACATGGGTACTTGCGCGACGGTCAACCCATGGGGTAATACTTGGGAGAGGATTGCCTCAAGCCCTTAGTATTATCCCTAAAGGCTTTCAAAGGGGTGGTGTGCAAGATCTGTTGAAAAGGATAAGGCGGTGCACATGTGCGGCCATTTACCTTAAGGGTTGGCCACTTAGGCGTGCAAGTGTTGATGCGTTTCAACACTTAGGCCTTACTCCCCCTCTTTAGATCTTCCATTCTAGGTATGAAATTACCTTAGAAGTGTTCGGAAGCTTCGAGAAGAGACTAGGGCACTAGGAGCTCAAATCTGAGTTTCTGGAATTTTCACCTCTTCCAAATGGGGGGCCCACCGGGGGTATTTATAAGCTGTTGAAGACCCCGAGTGAGAATCAAAGAGGACGCACAAGTCACCTATGTGACCACTATACGGCACGTAAGTCACCTATGTGACCAAGTTGAAACTTGCACGACCCAAGTGGGAAGATATCATTTTTCATTCCTTTGTCGATTTTGGATGATTCATCAAAGGATGAATCACCTTGGACTAATGTATTCCCTTTTTTCAGTCCTTTAGAATTTGTGATAGAAAAGAGTGTCAACATACATTCAGTTGAATCTAAGGCTATGTAGTTTCCATTAGTGTTGTTTCTATGATTTATATATTATTTATGTTATTTGAATTCAAATACTACCCCACCAAGGGTAGTAGTGTGTCCAACACCCAATGGACATTGGGAGGGGTTTCCCTAAAATCTATATTGGTGAGGATGGATAGTTGAATTCCACATTTCCCCTGTGGTTTTATCTTGGTATTACTACATACTAATTTCTATGGGGTCAACCATCACGTATATGTGTGTTGAGGGATTTAATGACTTTTTGTTATATCACATGAAAGTATATCTTGAAATATTATGCTAAATATTATTATATGTATACTATATATGGTCTATGATGGGTAGATGTGTAGTACAGGGTGTAAAAGATGTAGTGTACCCTGAAAAGCTACTCAATTACTATCTGAATGCGATGATGATAAGAATTTGTGATTAATAGGTTGAGGATTATTATACAATTTCATTTGATTCATGTTTCTTATTAGATATAGATGGCTCAGTATGGGTGATATTAGGATGAGAGATGAAATATATTGGGGAAGTGGTTGTAGGATCCTTAAATTTTATATTTCTTTGGATATTATACAATTAATTATTGGTGACATTTAGAGATAGCTACATGGAGAGTTTAAAAACATAGTAGATCTAACTTTTTTATGAGTTAGTTTCATCTATTTATTAACTATTTACTTGTATACTTCCATAAATTTTACATGAATGGATATGTGGATGAACCTACTAAGTACACTAGTTATTATCACCTTTATCTATATAAATAATTTTCAGGTCTTAATGAGTTTTATGATGACCATGATTGAATTTACTAGATTGTGGGGTCATTCCATAGATATTTGGGTGATTGAGGTCACTAGTGAGGTGATTTTTAACTATACTTATAGTTTTCCCATTTCTAGTTGTTCCCCTTTTTAATTAATTAAATTCATGTATTTTTATCCTTTTAATTTTTTTATTAGGAGTAGTTATTTGGGGTTCACATGTTATCTATGGTTCATAATAATCTTATTAGAGGGTATTTACTCCCATTTCTATGTATGGTATATCCTCTATCTTAGTCGCCAACCAATGGCCTATTGGAGGCATGATTTAGGAATCATAATTGATTATCCTTTATTTATAGTACTGGAGGGGTACCTCTGGAATGAGGGGGTCCTGAAAAAGTAATATCATAAGTTAGGATGAAGAATTTGATGATGTTTTAATATAGGAACTGGTCGGGAATAGATGGGTTGGTTGGGTAAAGGTGTCACCTGTAACATCCCTGTTTCGGGTTCCTCCCAAAGTTGCACCAACCTATTTGGTCACATGAACTAAAGTGCATTTCCCCAAAAGGAAGTGGCTACCAACTAGAAGTGAGCTCCATAGTGTTAAAATGAGGAAACTATGCCCTTACTGGTAGAGTATACACATCAGAAAGAAAATAGTAAACAATTGGATAAGCACTAATATTGTACAACAAATGTAAGTATCGAAAGAATTAGATTAATATAAAAATTGGATCTTGTATAAATGATGGATGTCACATGTGTGTAGGAAAGCAACACAACAATTCCCAATGCAGGAAATACAATACTAAAACCAAATTACAAAAATTCAGTAAAATCAAATAGTATTGCATGCCTCACCTTACTTCCATGCTCTCCATCGCCAACAACAATCAAGTACCTAATGAAGAATGGAGGTTTCCCTTATCTATAGCCAATACAATATAATCTTTTTGGGCTCAAAATCATGATCTAAATAGGGTGTGAGACAAATTCCAGTAAGAAACCATTAAAAGATCTATACTTATATATCAGTTACTATATATAGCGAGCAATATGTAGGAATGAAAAAAATAAACTAGGAAGTACTCAAAAGAAAACAATCCTACAGTTTTCAATTACATTCCATTGAATTTATTATTCATCAATTGAGTCATGTAAATCTTGGGATCTAGCATAAGTGATGTATTCCATGTGTAATAGTAACAAACAAATGTCTCATAAGACCATCTAAACAATATAGTAATACTGAGTCCAAGCTTATGCTTTAGCTTGGAAAACTCTCCACAATCATTCAATTATTCAACAACAACCCTATGGGAAATTTCTCACTGTGTAATCCCCTTTATCAAATATGACAACAATTTATTTAATAATGACCCTCTGGATAGCTCTAATCAGCAAACCCCTTTGGTTTAACATAGTGAAAAACATTTACAAATGACCACTTGGGAAGTTCACATGGTCAATAACACTTGGTCGAGATAGCATCAATTCATTTAATAAACACCCTCTTGGTATCTATGATGTTCTAACCTCTCTTGTTTATGACCACCTAGAAGCTCCAACAATCAATACCATTTGGTCAATAAAATAACAATTCATACATAAATGTCCATGCCTCGCGAATATCTCAAAGTCAAATGCCCCTTGTTCAAACATTCACGTTGTGAATCACATTCATCTTAAATAATCCATTACTCCATCCTATCAAAATAAGAAACATGAAAATTGCATGTCTACATGCATCCTAGACCACACAGTCTTAACTAATCAATCAAGGGAACACACCCATAGGGTGTCCCATAACATGGTATCTAACCATACGCATATTAAATTTTCCATTCATCAATCTACCAAACCATAATAGGTAAAAAAAAAGACTAATTCCAAACATGAACAGCCCAAAACGTGGTTATATGGAACATTTATCACATATAATCCAAATAAACTCAATGGAAGGCACAAAACACCTACCTCGATGTTGTATAATCAACACTCTTCAACATCAGCCCTTGAATCAGCTTAGAACAACATAGATCTACAAAAAGGAAATAACGATAATCCTTGAATGACTCATGAGAGAGTAGGAATCAAGAAAAAGGACCATGAAAAAAAAGGAGAAACCACTAATGGGAATCCAATGAAACCAGTGGGATCTCAATCGGAAATCGGATGAAGAACGAGGAGGAGAATGAAGTTTTTGGTCGTTCGGTCACTCTTCTATACGAATCAATCGGAGAAGAATTCATTTCAAAGGATGAGATGAAACCCCACACTAATTTATCAAATAAAAGAAAAGTGCATGGTGTGTTCATTTAAGGTACACACCATGTATTAGCCTGAACTAGCCCGAGCTATTGGTTGTCTTCCAGGTCACCTACACAACCATGTAATCGACAGTTACATGGATAACACATGCCTATACGCAGAAACCGGGTACAGAACGCGCACTTAAGGTTTTTAAAATTTCTTCCATTTTCTTCAAAAACAACCTAAAATAATGATACATGCATAAAAATAAATATTCAGCTTCTTAAAAACATTCCCCCTTTATGAAATTCATACCCGAATTTCCCTTCCAAGGGTGGTGAAGAATAAACATCATACAAATCTAGCCAATGAGGTCGTACATCAGCCTCCCTCTCACATGTCTCATCTTATACTCTCATGTGCTTCCATAACACCCATACCATAGAAACTGGCCGAACATAGAGAACCTTCATGTTGTGACACAAATATTCATTTTCAGGTATGGATCTTTATTTCGGAGTTTTTTAAGAAAAAAGATGAAACAGGAAATTATCTAAGAACACATTCTGTACCTGGTTTCCACATATTTCCATGTACTGGCCAGGTAACGGTTGAGTACAAGGTCATTTAGGTGAGCTGGAAGATTCCCTAAAGCAGGGTCCAATTGAGAAAAATACACAACATGTATAACCTACTGGTCGAAGGATCAAAACCTCCCTCTGATACCACTTTGTGACATCCTGATTCTGGGTTCCGCCCAAGGGTTCCCCAAACCCGATCAGTCACATGACCTCAAGTGCATTTCCCAAAATTCCAGATGCTACTAACTAGTATTTAGGGATAAACTGTTATAATGGTGAAACTATGCCGTCATTGGAAGAGTAAACACAATGGATAAAAATAGTAAACAGTAGTCGAAGTAATACCATACAAAAAAAGTAAGAATTTGAAGAATAAAAGCAGTATAACCAATAGAGAATATATAAACGATGCATGTAACATGTGTCTTGGAAATAATCCAAACAAGTAACAATGCTAGAAATATAATACAAGAACCAATGTAGAGAAAAATAGAAAACTCCAACAGCATCGTAAGCCTCTAGTTGGTCCCATGCTCTCCAGCTCCAACATCAATCGAGTACATGATGAAGAAGGTCGCTTCCCCTTATCTGTACATACAACCATATAATCTTTTTGGGCACAAAATCATTACCCAAACATGGTGTGAGATGAATCCCAATAAACAGCCACCAAATGATCTCTGCCTATCTATCAGTGAATGTATATAGCAGGTAATATACTGGAATGAAACTATAAAATATGAAGTAATCAAAAATTAAAAAATCATACATTTTTCAATTACATTAATTTAGGTTTATTATTCATCATTTGAATCATGTAAACCTTGCGATCTAGACTAAGATATGTATTCCCTGTGTAATAGTAACCAATAGACGTCTCAGAAAACCATCTAAATAATCTAGTAATACTGATTCCAAGCTTGTTATTTGTCTTTTCACACTCATCAAAGTCATTCAATATTTCAATAAAGACCCTATGGGAAGGTTCTCAAAGTATAATCCCCCTGTTCCAATATAAAACCAATTCATTTAACAATGAAACTTGGGGTAGCACTCATGTTCCCACCCCTTTGGTCTTAAATAGCAGAAAATATTTACAAATGACCACCTGGGTAGCTCACATAGATACCCCATAGTCAACATAGCATCAATTAATTTAATAACGACCCACTCAGTAGCTCTCATAGTCTAACCCCTCTATTCTATGAACACCTGGAGGCTCTCATAGACAATATCTCTTGGACAACACAAAAACAATTCATACATAAATGACCTTACCTTGGGAAGGCCTCATATTCAAATTCCCCTTGGTCAAAAATTCACAATGCATATCACATTCATATGAAATAATTATAACTCCATTCTATCAAAATAAGAGAAGGTAACAAGGAAAGAATACATGCATCAGACACTAAATGTCAATAAACAATCAATCAAGGGAACTCACCGATGGGGTGTCCCATAACAAGGTATCTAACCTTACACATAATAAATTACACTTTAATCAATCTACCAAGCCATAAAAGGTAATAAATAGGGTCTAATTCCAAAAACTGAAAACCCCAAATGTGGATATACCTGATTTTAGCATATATAATCCCAAGAAAATCAACGAAAGGCACAAACCACCTATCTTGATGTAGTATGATCAACACTCTTAAACGTTGACCCTAGAATCAACCTAGAACATTGAAGATATACAAAAAAGGTTAAAAATGATCATCCTTGAATAAAAACAAGAGATGAGGAATTAGTAAGAATGGATATAGAAGAAAGGATAAATCACTGGTGGGAATCCAACACAACTGACAACATCTCAATCAGCGCTCAGATTGAGAATTAGGAGGAGCTTGATGTCTACAGCTATTATGTCGTTCTCCTATACACTTTGATTGGAGAAGTAGACATTTTTGAGGATGATACGGAACCCCACACAGATTTATCCTACAAAATATAAGTATATGGAATGTTTTTTAATGTACATGCCGTGTATTAGCCTCAACTGGCCCCCGCTTTAGGTGGTCTGCCAGGTCACCAACACAGCCATGCACTCGGCCGGTACATGGACTATAAATGGCTATATTTTCCACAATGGAATACATGGCATGTACTCAAAAGTACATGGCTTGAATTTAGAAAATTTATCATTTATTCATTTTTATTAAAAAACAACCCAAAATAATGATCCATACCTGAAAATAAAGATTCAGATTCTTACATCAGCTATGTTTTGTGTGAGACATAAATATGGGATATTAGAAAGGATATGGGAATTTATCCCCCACATTATCTGATGTAAATAAATTCTTGTTTACATATCCTATTAAACTAATTTATAATGGTTGAGGGGTAGAGTCCTAGGATATGATCATACACCATTATTATTTTCACATGTGTTTGAATTGGGTAGAATTTGGGGTTATGTAAAACTATAATTAATAAATATTAAATCTTCCATTTTCCATGTTTAAGAGTCCCTAAAAATATTTAATTTTATAGTAATAGATCTAGGATGATGTACTTGTATGATTTGGGGAAAATATATTAAGAATTATGTGATACTAAATAACAATAGATTCATGGGTTCTAATAGTTAAACAAATAGGAGGAACATTTCAGATATTTAACTATAGATTCTGTAGAAGTATGAGGGATCAATTTCAAATTTAGTGACATATGATTTGTTGCAAGATGTTTAGAGATTCATCTATTCAATTCATTCTTTAAAAGAGCACTGGGTTTCAATGGTAGATAAAATGTTTCAAGGGGAATCCATGTAGTGGAAGTTCATATTCCCTAGGGATTGTGGGGAGAAATATATTTCCTAGCAGAATATCCAAGATCAGTTCCAAGATGAGTGTCATTCATTGACCATAATAGATACAACCATTTGGAGTTTCTTACCCTTTTATAAACAATTTCTAGTGTGCGAGAATTTGAGATATGTTTTTGTATCCTTCTATGATATTCTTCTAACAATCTACCAAATATGGAGTCTTTGGTGATAAATTTTGAGGAGTATTTACATCCAGAGATCTGACACAACATTACCCCATTTATGATACTAATATTTCTCATGGTTCTAGTGAAGGAATAGGTCTTTGGGAGTATTATATCCAAGACTGGATTATCTGGATAAGAAATTCATAAAGATTACTAATATAGAAGATCTATTATCAAGGGTTCCTAGTTTTCTAGATATATGGGTTTTTTCAATAGTAGGGGGTATTCCACGTCCTTATTCATATCCTCTCACTAGGTCTAGAAGATCTCATTATCATACCCATGGATCATTTATTTGTTTTTATTTCAGAATTCATGGCCATAAATAGTGATAGTGCATGAAATTTTTGAGAAAACAATGTATTGGTGGTTGTTCACATCTGGTTATTCCACCATAGAAGTATCATCTAAGGTAGTAGAAATAGGGTTCTCCATAATATTATTAATAGAGTGGAGATGTTTAAGGAAGAGGAAATCTCCATGATTATTTTTATCATTAGATATTTGAGTGCAACCATGCTGGGGGGGTTTAATTAGGGTCATATAGGCCACGAAGCTAGTCATGGTCAGATACATTCTGTTGAGTTTCTAGTACAAGGTGTGCTAAAAATGTGTTTAGAATCCATTTACTTGTTCTATACACTGTTTCATGCCTTTTATAATTAAGAGATACAAATTCCTTCATTTTACCTACTTTATTCCATGCTTTGAGACATTTGGTGTAAATTATTCCATTTCTATTATCATTGACTATGATAGTTGTAGGTTTACCTATTTAGTGTGAAGTGTAGAGAGACTGTGAACTAGTAATAGGGAAACACTTCTCTTTGAGAAAATTCAAATGTTTATGGTTACATATATATGAAATAATCAGCAATATTGACTAGATTTATTTAGTTTTGGATATCATGGACTTTTCTCTATGTTGTTGATGGAGGGTCCACCTCATTCGTTAGTGAGAGAGACTCTTATATGGGTCGAATATGTTACTAGTACTTATATTCATTGATGATTGAGTTGATTTTGTGTTCATGGAAGGTTAATATAGTATTTTTTACCATGTTTGTGGGATAGTAACATGATGTATTTACTAAATTTCTTGTGTCACTACAACATTAATAAGAAATTGAGATTAGAATAGAGCTATAGTTTGATGTTCTTAGATTTTGATGCATCTAAATAGGGTGGAGCCTTATAAGTTATGGGATCTATTGATATAGATCAGTGGTCTCTTGTAGCGATGTTTCATTTAGTTGAGTCTATCACCATGGGGTGCACCAATTCTATTCTCAAAAAGGGCCAATGAATGTTTTTGTGTATTTATTAATTACCAATTCTTGAATCAGGGGAAAATAAATAATACAAAACCATTTACATAGATTGATGGTTTATTTTATAAACTAAAGCGAGGTAGTTATTTATTAAAGATCAAAATATGACTATATTTCATTAGATATAGGTGAGGAATGATGTTTGATTGAATGTCACCTATTATTAACATTATGGTAAATATTATTTCTTTTTTAATTATGTTAAATGTGGAAAAATATCTAGATTTTTTATGGGACTGATTAATGAATTGTTCCAAGTGTTTCTATACCAAGTTTATGGTTATTTTTATCTATGATATCCTTGTGTGCTCTACATCTAATAAGGATCATTTAGGGAATATTTGGTATGTCTAGGAAGTTTATCATAACCAAAATTTATTCATAAGGCTATATAATTTTGATTTCTATGATCATAAAATTTTATTCTTTGAAACATTCATGTCCATGTGTGGAGTAGTCATTGACCCTTCAAAAAATGAGGATTTCATTTAATGGAAACCACCTAGGACTGTTTTTGAGTTGTAAAGTTTCCTCATTATTATAGTTTATTATAGAAGGGTTATATCCAAATTATCTTAGATAGAAACAATGCTTTTTTCCTTGTACAAAAGATATGAGGTGTTATTTTGGACTAATTATTTACATGATTATTTTGAGTATGTGAACGTTAAGATGGGAAATTACCCAATTATTCATTTTCTGGAAGAGGGAGTTTAGTTCTAGGTTTTCTGTGACCCTTCACATCTAGTGTTAAGCAGTTTTATGATGAAAAATAGAGAAATTGATTCTCATGGATCATAGATGTTATGACCTTATAAACATAACAATTCCACCCATGATCAAATGTTTTTAGATGTTGTGTTTATTGAGATTTAATTGAATAAATATCTTATTTTTGAATTATTTTTAGTTTTCACCGATCACTAAAGCATAAGGTATGTCTTCTCCCAACATGACCTAATCATGAGGTAATAATAGTGGATGTAATTATTATTGGACTATGACTTCAATATTTTTTATTCATATATAAATAGGAATGTTCTAGCTAATTCCTGATGTATAAAGTCCCACATTAGCATTATTAATGTGTCTTCTGATTCATTGTGATTTTTGGAATATATCTTCATAATGAATCATAATGTGGAATAGGTTAGTGGAAGATGATTTACTAATTACATAATTGTGAGGTCATTTTCAATATAGTATGTGGATGAGTCCCAACTAGAGGATTCCAAGGGGTAGTCAGTTGAAATTGATTTATCATAAGTGAATCCTCTAATGGATGGTATGAGAATGATAAAAATGGATTGTTATTTTATGGGAGGCTTTTAATTTATTTTATAATCTAATAGGTGGCCCTAAAAAATCTCCATATACCACCCTTATCAGGGCATCCTAATGTAAAAAATATATAATAGGATTTAATAGGTATGTGTTGGATTCCTGGGATGATGCATTTAGAATAGAGTTTATGTTCTGATGTTTAGTCTGTTGGAAGATGAATTCTAAACACCATGCTTATAGATTTTTTCTAAATCCATTATATATTCCTTAGTGGACGTGAGAGGATATTTTAATGGACATAATCATCATCATTTATCAATATCAAGGAGGATATGATTTCATATGGGTGATTTTTGACTATTTTAAAAAATCAAATCACTTCTAATAAATCAATGAGTTGAGCTGAGTGGTGGTTTTGTCCCAGATGGAAGTGGAGGACGTGGTCAGGCTTCATGGATTCCCAAGGACAATCATTTATGACCATGATTTGTGTTTCACCACAAAAGTGTAGATAGGTTTTATCATTATTTTTTCTTTTATCTATACATCAGTATTTCTTTTCATCTAATGAATAATGGTAGGATAAAACAAATGATTCAAACACTTGAAGTCTTTTTTCAGACCAGTGCTCAATAATTTAGAGGTTCATGGGTGAGGAATATATATTACTTACTATTTTATTACAATAATAGTTTTCATTCTACTATTTTTATGGTATTGTTTAATGATTTATTTGGTCATTACTTCCATTACTCATTATGTTGGATGGCGGTGAAAGTGTTAGTAATTTTTAGGCTGGAACTAGGGTAGACCATGATAGAAATTATATAGGTTATTCATAGTATATGATGATTTAAATATACTATCGGAAGTCCTATGATGACCATATGAGTAGAATAGTATTTTTCGACATTGGAGGTATCATATTCTTGGACATGACACCTCATCATGGGTATAAATGGTTTATTCGTGTGATAAGTCACATTTACCTTGTACACGAGATGGATTAGTAAGGTATATCTTATGTTTTATCTTCACTTCTATCTTCAGGATGATTATAACAACATTGATTAAGGTGATATTTATGTTGAGTATGATGAAAATATTTAGTAGTGGACCATATAGATCCATGTCCACTGGGATAAGGTGTTATCTTGGCATTTATATTCCCTATGTTCATGTCTTTTAGAGACATGGTGGAAAGGAGGAGAGAACATAGGAATGTAATTCACTAATTTATAGTTAGTATCCTAATTTGTTTGATTCTTGAAACTATTTTTTTAATTATTATTTTATGTTGTCAATAGTTATCTATATTATGAGATAGGTTTATCTTTCTTGATGGATTTTTATGGCCTTTCGACTATTTGAGCGGTATCTCTGCTTGGAGGGTATTGTAAAATTACAATACTTTTCTCTCTAAGTGATATAGTTGTGGTCATATGATGTAATATTTCTGAATAAGTATACCATGGGGTAGTTATTCAGATGAACCTTTTCTCTTCCCCTCTCTCTGGTTTTGTTTTTAATTCTAAAGGGAAAAAATTGTTTGAGGGGTATTTTGTATGAGGTACTGAACCCTTCTATCCCATTCTATTGCATGGTTACAAATTTTTTGGTTCATGGGGAAATATTGGAGTAGTTTTGGTATATTTTTGGAGATAAAATCACGTTTTATAAGAAATTCATGTGGTGGAATGTTGTTCATACAATGATATATTTTATTCTTGATTTGAATGATTTTCTATGACCTGAGTAAGGGTAGTACACGAGGTGTGATTCACAGAGTGAACTATTAGTTCACAACATGACTAGATAAAGGGTAAGAATTAGTGAATATATCATGGAATATTCACTTTCTGAACTTGTGGTTCATGAAATGAATTTATCCTTGGATTATAGGATATTGGGTTTTTAGTGCCTTAGATTCAAGCCATTTACAATAAAAAAGGCCCATTCACACCATGAACACATATATAGAATAGTTTTTATATACAATGAACTACTATCAGATTCTATCTAAATACTCATAAATATCCCTCCTAGAATCACACAAAGGCTCTCTTTCAGAGAGTTTTTAATACCTTCTTATTAGGATTGCTTCTTGAATTCCGATAATCGATATGTGGTTATTTGAGGTCATTTTTACGGTTTTTTTTCTATTCCATGATCATTTTGGTTTTTTCATATTCAATGTTTCCATGTTATGTAATTTTATCTCATTTATTTCAAATAGAGTTCTTTTCTATTATTGATCATGTTGTTGATTGAAAAAAATTATATTTTTATATTTTCTCTAGTTTTTATAGTATTAAAGGGACCTTAGTAAATCTATTGATGGAGCATTAGATCATTAATTTTAAAATATTTATTTTATTATGAAAACATGGAATTTTAATATAGAAAACTATTTTTTTATTTTAGAGTCAAACATAAATAAGCAAGTTATAAACGAAATAATAAAATAACAGATATTATTAAGCATTATCAAATTGGAGAAATATCATGATGGTTATCCTTCATCACTTGAAGAGAGAGTGTTTATATATTTAAATCCCTAGTTTTTAATACCTAGATAAATATTTTTTTTAGATTTTATACTAGGATAACAAATATGGTCCTTTTACAAATAGAAATGGGTTCACTGGCTACCATAAATGATTGGGTGATGTTTGTCTGACATCATAACCAAAACTCACTGATGAAATACATAAAGTACTCGATGTGTTTTCCAAATTTCTATGTTCTGTAAATGAGAAATTATGACACAAATATAAATTCCTATGATAGTGTTATTGTTAATTCAATATATGAAAATGAACCACCCAAACACTGAAATAGAAAGGGTGAATAAGAAGTGGTGAATAGTATGTGAAACATCACAAGAATTGGTACCCTCAAACATGATCATATGAGTTTTAGTATGACATAAAAATTCATAAATAAGTAAAATACTAAATTTGGATGAATAAAAATAATATTCAAATGCAAATGTAAAATATCATTGAAATATTACAAAACATAATCTTAATATGTATATCATGTTTCACCTAAAGGGATCATAAGGAGTTTCGAATTCTATGGAATGGAAAAAACTATAGATGTTGAATAAATGAATAATAATCACTAAAAACTAACCCTATATTATATAACACATTTAAATATATGCGTAATTTTCATTTTATGGATAATTACATTAAAGTTTTCTCAAAATAAGTGAGCTGTCCAAGGGACAAGGTGATTATTTATGGTAGAATTTGTCCCTATACTTTATATTATTAACTGAATAATCACCAAAGAATGACATTAAATTTATGGTATAGGTGGGAATAATATTCATAAGTAAAGTGAAGGCTGAATCGACCTAATTATAGTTCCAAATAACAATTTATATCCCAATCACTATAGGTAGGTTGAATCTATCTCCCATAGAATTTCATCACTTTGTTGGCCCCTTTTCCACCTCTTGTGCTTTGATAAAGACTTTGGTCATGTTGGAATAATTGAATCCATGTGATCTTAAAATAATTCAATAAACATAAAATTTGGATGATTGTATATATTGTTTGATATAAATAGTTAACTACAATCAATCTTCTCCATTATTTAATAAAATATTATCAAAAATGTTTCCAAAAAAATAATTAAAAATATAAATTCATTGAAAAATGATTTAATAATGGCTCAATAAAACGAATATAAAATGTAATTCGAAATTATAAGGGTTATAATATATATGAAATAGTTGTGCGATCACACCCCCACACCTAAACACTTTTACTCGTAAGAAAAAGTTATATATCTTAATCAGGTCTCATTCATAAATAAAAGGTCAGTAAATATCCATGATTACTTTGAAATGAAATATATCATGTCTCATTTATGAAATCGATTTTCCTATCATACTTCTAGTCTCCCAATATAATATCATCGAATTTATTTTTTCACTGATGAAACATGTCGTAACCTGCCTATCCTAGAATGTTTTCATCTTTACTCTTAGAACATATGATAGTGGAGATATTCCTATTTACTAGCTTCATGTGGTTATACCATATAATTAATGTGATTCTTAGTCCACTACAATTATAAACTATAGGGCTACAGAAGAGGAATTTTAATAGTTTGTTCTATAGTTTAAGGATTGGTAGTATTTGATGTTTAAAAAACCTTGTAAGAAGTGGACCATCCATAATGAATGTACAAAATTAAACCCTTATAGAGTGTATCAATTAAAACACACCCCTACCCTTATTCCATTTATGCGGGTCATAACTAATCAATGAAAAATAATGAGTAATCATCAACTTTTCTCAATTTCCCTTTCTTTTGTTCCATTTTTATCAATATAAAAAACTATTTTTTATATAAAATTTATATAGATATAAAGAGGAAAATGTGGATAAATAAATATTATTATATGGCCTGTGAAACAACTACCCAAAACATATATCATCAACCTTTCACTTGGACCATATTATTCAATCTTTCTCATGAATTTGAATGGAAACATGCTCTTCCCAGACTACAAAAAATAAAACAAAAAGAAAAAACACAAGACATGGGTTGGTTGAAATAAATTAAATTGAAATTTGACTACATAATAATCATTTCATTGTATTTATGTCCCTATAAGGGTCGAATGTCAAGTCATACCAAAATAGGAGTACCATGTAAACATGAATTTTTAATTGAATTATGGCCTCTATTATTGCGGTGAAACACTAATTTTTTATAGATTCAAATAGATTTAAGGAACTTTATAGTATCTCTACATGACTATAGACTCTAAATAAGGTGATTTAAATGAATAATATGAAATAAATGGTTTCTAAATTCTATATAGTAAGTGATTAAAAATAATTTTCATTGAAAATGAGTAATGGGGTTTAAAAATCCATTAAACTCATTTTAATGATTTTAAAATAAAAAATATTCCAAATTTTTTTTCATATCGACATTCTTTTGAAATAATATTTCACAAAATAAAATTTCTCAATAATATACTCATACAAAAAATATAAATTTGGAAATTTTCATGAAGATCAATTTTTATATAAAAATATAATACAAAGAAAAGAATGAAAAAATAAAATAATAATTATGTTTTTTTTGTTTTAATTTTTTTTGGTTTTTGGATGAATTTATATCCTAAATTCCTAATATCACCCTTTGTAAACCTAAAAATTACACTGTCCTCAATACAAGAAGTGTAAATAAATATATATTTAAATAATGGTAGGGAGAGTGGCTGGTGTACTATGTTTTGTCATATGTGGAATCCATATACTATATTTTCCCTTTGGGATTCTTAAAAATACATCATTAAAGTGTTTAAGTTTCTTCCAATTACTGGAAAACATATTTTCATTATTCTCATGTAAAACATTTATTCCACCAAAATGGTAAACATTAGTAACAATTTAAGAACCAATCCACTGGGGATAAAGTTATTCTAGATGGGGATTTATCATAAAATTGAATATGAGGACCTTCTCACTAATATGAAACTTACAGTGATAAATCATCGCATCATGGATAGAATTTTTCTTCATATTATAGATATGGGGGTTCTCATATTCATCATGATCAAATTATTATAACTTAATAATATGTAGCTTCTTATGCTTACTAGTATCTGAGAGATTAATATTTCATTGTTTAGTAGAATATTATGTCTGATTCTCTTCATCCACATGGTGGTGAAAATCCATTAGAAATAAAATACTATATGGAGGCATTTTTATTTGAAATTTAAGACTAGTATGATATACCCAAAGTGCATCATCTAAGAGAAAAATACAATATTTTATATTGTGTTGTACAATTGTTTCTAGATTCCCTTCACTTTTAGATTTAAAATTTTTATGGTTTAATCTGTTTGGGAGTTATATTATATGGAAAATTGATGAATAAATCTGTACTTGTAGATAATGTTTATCTTGTTCTGTATATAGAAAGGTGAACACTAATCTCTAGTGATGAATCTTAGCAAATGAAACATTTTGTAAATATGATATCTTACATAATTGGAAACCACTCAGGAGTCAATATTCAAAGTAACCAGTTCTTATACTTATTTAGATGCATAGGGAATATCCAATAAGAAGTATATAAATCCAAATTAATTTAAAAATAGCCTCAGGAATTCAATTACATATGCATTGAAGATATCACAAAATTACATGGTTTTTTGTGGAATTTCATTTCTCATGGAGACATTCCCTGTGAATTGACATCAGGTGCATGCCTTAATCAATTATGTGAATATCTATACAATATTGAACAATAAATTAAAGAATCAATAATCTCATATACAGATATTGCATCATAATATATGACATTAATTACATAAATAATGACGCAAACGAGAATCATTTAGGCCAAGTTCCTTTGTAAACTTGGACCCATAGACAACTTGTCCATAAGTGAGTTACCTCATATCCTACTAATATTTGAATAACTAGTACCCTTCTATTATATATCATGAAAATATATTTCTTCATAACCTGGGGAATGGAAAAATAATAAAGTGTGAGCCTTGATTATTATTAAGGGTAAAAAAATTTAGATATCAACATATTATGAGTATAAGGGCATGATAATATTGGAGTAACATTTGTAAACCATGCCTTTCATACCATATATAATAAAAATTAGTAATGGAATAGATATTAGAAATTCATTAGACATGAATCATTAATGAAATCATTGATCATGGCCCATTAGTTCATAACATTCATATAAAACATATATTTTTGGAACATACATAATCATATAAAAATAATTTCCTTAGTAGTCTACAATCATTTCCAAAAATTTCATATTGGAATGGGTTCACTACCCAAAAATATTATTGTGGTAAAGGTTCACTCCTGAGACTATTATTGTGAAAAACGAAACTTACTGAACAGTGTTCACTCCCAATTGAAGACATGTTTATCTTATGAGATATCAATGTTTACCTAATTAATTAGAGGGAGATATAGGCCTCGATCAATACATAATGAAAATTATACATACTCATAACAAAATATCATACAACATTCATCATATTATAAGTAATGAAATGAAATGGGTTTCATGAACATTATATCATAACATAACCCTAGTAAAAAAACCAATTTTATATAAATTTCATTATTTCATCATAAAATAACATGTGGAAAATGAAGTGGGATTCATAAGAATTTTATCATGGTATGTCCCATGAAAAATAAATAGGTTTCATAAACCTATTTTTCATAATAAAAATAAACAATTTAGGGAAATAAAAAAAATTTATTCTTGTATCATCACCCAAATATATAATAAGTTATAATAATGTATTAAATCATACATGTAAAATGATTTTGAAAGATCACATATAACATTTCGTGAGGAAAATAAACTTTTCACTTGGAAAATATCATTTTATTACTAAAAATTATGGAAACCATTTCAAAATTGTTTATTTTAATTTTCTTTTAATAACATATAAAGGAATATCTAAATCATTGATCAGTTATACTTCTACGAAATACATTTCTTATCGTACACATAAAAAATTCCTTTCTCATTTTCTATAAATTCCAAATGTGCCTTATTTGGAAATGACCTAATGATTTATTTTAGAAAATTTTGTAAAAATAAAAACATTTAAAATTATTTCTTTAATAAATCCTTTGGTTAAAGATAAAACGGGTTTTTAAAAAAATTTAGAAAACATGCCTTTAAAACAAAATGGGTTTTTTGACCAAAGAAAGAAATAATTTCTATTTATATAAACAACATTCTATTTGAATAATTAGTACATAAATAGAGTAAAATGAAGGGAAAATTTATTCGAATGAAATAAATACATGAGAATATACTTTTATGAGTTTATTGAGAGATATATCAAAAACATTTATCATTGGAAGAATAATTATAAACACTCTTGAATAATTATGAGATTGTAACAAAATACTTATACCACTATGGTAATATGGAATAATAGGCCCCATTAGATAATAACATTTGATGAAACATTTAATATCATTAGAATAAAAAAATTAATTATATTCCATGTCAATGGTATTTTTATACAACTAATAAAATAAGACACGTTGATAACATATTGTATGCCCAAAAAAGACAAATTGAGACGAAAATCCCTTACCTTAAGTCTCAAATTCCATTGTACATGTTCGATCCTCATGTATAAAATACATATGTTTATTTTTAATATATTATTGAATGATACTCATATTTTTCATACCACATATAATTTTATTATGACTTTTTATTATCAGTTTGTCGAGAATTCTTTGTTAAAATCACATTTTGGGCAATAACTCATTTGTTGTTCATTTATGGTGTGATTTTTTGTTTTTAGACCTATTAATTTGATTATGGTTCAATAATATCTATATTTTTTACCATGATATAAATATCATATATATTAAATATATAGTTGTATTTATTGTAATCCATATATATTAGAGATAGTAAGTGAAGTTCACCGTTCATGGAGATGGTATGATGTAGGTATGCATAAACGTTGTTTCCATTTTTAAGGGATTGAAATATAAAATTTATATAATATATAAATTTTATAGAATAATTTCTATCACATATATATCACATATTTTAATTTAATATAATCCATATTACATTACATGTAAAGTGTACATTAACAATGAATCACAACACTTTATAAGGGGGTAATTGATAGTACACATGAACAATGTTATCTTATTCCCTTGAAATGAAAATTAAGAGGGTATATATGATATTATATTTATATAAGTATAATAATATCATAATTATCACATATAAAATTAAATATATCATTATATAAATCTATGTGGGTTGGTGATTGAAAACAAATTACATTGGTTTGTGAGGCGGTACTCCACTGTACAAAGGATGGACAATTTTATCTAACATTTGATGGAGGTGTGGATGGATATAAATTATAACAATAAGGTATTAAAATATCAGTATATTAGATTTATTTCTGTTATTATGTAATCATAATTAAAGATAATTTTAAGGATGTGTAAAAAATAATTAAAACAAAAACACAAGTTTAATAATTTTACCTCTTCTTCGGAGAACCTCTATATGATTATTCCAAAAGCCTCCATATGGTTTTATACTGATAAAAACAAGGAATATAGTAAATGGATAATAATATAAGGAATATATTTTGGTATTTATTTTCGAAATAATTTTTTTTGATGTTTGAATAGTGAGGGAGAGTAGGTGGCCTTTTTTTAGTGGGGAGAGGACACACAAAATATTTTAAAGTAATAAAATGTATGCATGTTTTTTATAAACAAAAAATCTCAAAAGTGGCCCATTTTTAATAGTTAGATGTTATATGGTAGATATATGTACATAAATTGGGTTATTTACAAGAATCATGGTCATTTAACCTCTTATTGTTTTAGTTTAACCCCCCTATAAACCCATTTTAACCTTAACTGTGATAATTAATTTTTACTGTTTACACTATTAATATTGACCAAAAAATAAGTTTACATTATTTTTTTATATATTTATATTATTACAAATATATAATCCATTTTTCAAATTCCATTCACAAAATTGGAAAATTAAAATTTAAAATTGAATCCTTAGGTGAGGCAAGAATCCAGTTTTCTAAATATAAAATGTTCAAAGGTTTAATATGTTTTTATTATAAAATTCAATATGAAATTTATAAAAATTTTCTAAATTAGATTAATGAAAATATAATTGAACAATGTTTACTTTTGAATCCATTTTAAAAAAAGTAACCTTAAATATTATTTAAATGATTTGGATGTTTTTATTTAAAACTAGTATTTTTGAAAATTCATCAAAAAATCGATATTTTTAGAATAATAAAAAAATATCCCTATGATAATTTTGACATGTAGATTTAAAAAATTATTTTATTATAATAAATTTTATAAAATTAAAATTATAACATTATTATCTTCAAAAAAAGTAATAAAAACTTTTTTAGGAAGATTTCATTTTTGAAACCTATAAAGCCTTTATAAAAAATTAAGTAATTTTTATCAATATGTTATCTTTATATAAAAAAAGTATACATAATATCTAAATTTTTTATTACTATTATAGATTACTATTTCAAATAAATGGGTAATAATGGTTTAGTTAAAATAATAATATTAATAGTCTTCAACATTTTGTTAAAACATAGTGTTGCATGTATTGCAAGCTTTCTATGAAATAAAATTTATTAGAATAATATATCTTATAAAATCTAGGTGTGTTAAATTATTCCCCTTATAAAATTAAATTATCTACCAAAATTACTTAACTTTAATACATGTATATCGGGATACTTAAGCAACACCATATCTTCAAGTCCCCTAGTAGATTCATCAAACTAGTGGTTATGAAAAAAATTTGGAAATATGTGTGGTATTATTTCATAGAAAATTCTAGTTATGATACATAATAAAAAATTCTTATTCCTTATAAAATATATCTTAATCCAATGATATGACCTCTGAGTTCAAAACATGTGAAGGATCAGGTGTATTATTTCGTAGTATAGATGAATGAAACTCATTGTAGAAATGCGAGAGGTCTTGTGGAAGCGAAATGTGATATGATATAGTCCCAATAAGATCATAAATTTCATTGTGGCTGATATACCTAGGTATCAGTTTGTCTTTCATCCCAAATCTCACAATAATATCTCATGGATAAAGTCATAAAGACACATTTTCACCAACTTCAAATTCAAGATCATACAGGTGATTATAAGTATAACCATGCTTCTAACTTTGTACAACCATTATGTGTTGTTGAGTGATTATAACATTCTCTACCATTTCTTAAACTATATTATGACCCGATATCCTTATTTTCCCACACATCATTCCAGGTTTTTGAAGTTTTACACTTCTTTCCATATATTGATCTGTAAGGATCCATCTGGATGCTTGTGTAAAAGCTATAATTGTTTGAAAACTCAACTAGGAGAATGTGCTTATCCCAAAAACCAATATAATACATAGAAAAACTTCTCAATATTTACTATAGGGTTTTAATTGTTATCTCATAATTAAAAGTGGTCAGATGATGATAAATAATGATGAAACTCTACTCTATATCAAGAGCTTGTTTAAAACTTAACTAAAACATCAAGTTAAACCTTGGATCTCTATTAAATATAATAAAATATTTTACTCCTTATAACCTTATAAAATTATTAATGTTTTTCATGTAAAAATTATCTAGATAGACGTCTTATCTGATAATGATTAAGTGTGGTGAATTGTTTAGGGGATATATAACAACCCATATATAATTATTCCATTTAGAATTTTTGGAGAATCTATAGAAAAAAATCCATGGGGATGTTTTCCTATTTCTGTTTTTGTATGGTTAATGGATGTAACATACCCACATACTTTTTTATATTCCACAATGTGCTTATATACCATGAGCTGAGATACAAACTCTTTGATATCTATCTTTATTCCATCCCACTATAAATACTCTGTCAAATATATATATATATATATATATATAAATGTATATCCAAGATTAATATGGAATGAATAATATTTATCTTCCTCTTAAAAATCAATTTTAAAATCTTGCATGAATGGAAAAGATACAAGATTATTGAACCATGTTATATCTTCATAATCAATGTTAAACTTAGGAACATTTCTATCCATCTTTTTCAAATCTAAAAATCCCTTATCCTCATCTTTAATCATCAAATACATATATGGTTGTAAACTAAATTGAGTAAGATAAGTCTTCTCCCATTCATTCACGATTTCTGGATCTATCATTTTCAAACCCAGATATATTTTATCTTTTTTGAACTTCATCATAAATAAGAGAACATGATTGTTTCAACTCAAATAATTTACCACCTTGTTCTTTTTCTCAGTGTGGTAATATTTTGAGATATCATAGTCATTAATCCGCTCTAAACATCCTCTTTGGGACATATTGATATCCTTCTATGTGAATATATAATTAATTTTTTTTAATTGGTATATATATAACACTATTCTCTTTATGTTGATGCCTCCATATGTTTAATTAAAAAATTACAACAACAAACTTCAAATAACATGTTGTTAAATTTTTTACATTAACCATCAATTACCATTAGAGGAATGCTATAAAAGATCAATTATATATAATAATGCATCAAATACCTTCATGGATGAATCAATTTAGATTACAAACGCATCCACACAACAGGGAATCTTAATTATAATTTTTCTAATTTATATTCTCTTAATTTGATTGAGATTTTCTTCAAATTCATCTATCCAATGGAACTAGTCACCCTTAAAGGTAAAATTAGTTTTTAGATTATATAGTCATGAAAAATTATAATTTTTTTTGATAATATCTTACTAATCCAATAATGATATGGATCTCAATCACTGTGGTTGATCTGGGCCAACTTTCAATATAATATTTCTTTGTTAGATCTACCGATATAACATATCTTGAGATTATATAGCCTAAAATGGAACCTTTTCAAGCTATAATTCATACATTGTAAAAATTTTAGAATTTTTATCCTTCATTGGGGTAATTATTAAAATTATGTATTTCTCTTATTTCTCTTCATTTATATTTTAATAAATAAGAATATCTTCTATAGAGACGACCATAAAAAGATCATTGTTATCTCAAAATAATCTATTCATTAATTACATGAAGATATTGGGGATATTATTAAAATATAATGGAAGGTATATATACTCATAGTTTATATACCTTTTAAGGAGTTTTACCTAGGTTATATCCTCCTCCTTGACCCTCAGTTGATTATATACAGAATAAACGAAAATCATTGAATTGGGTAGAGATCCAAAAATTTCTTCAACATCATCATCAATTTAGGGTACATGACACTTATTATCAATCATGACATTTTTAAACTCCTTATAATCTATAAAGAGTCTCATCGATCCATCATTATTTATAAAATAAAATAAGTTCACCCAAAGGTGACAACTTTGTCGAATGAATCCCTTTCCATGTTTCTCTTGGATTTTTCTATTTAATTCTTATAACTAAATTGGGAAATTCTGTATAGAGTATTTGAAATTATTATTTCACCAGGTATTATTTATATTGAGAATTAAACATCATAATTTAGTGTATTAACATGAATCTATTCTATAAATAGATAAAATAACTCCTAAAATTTTAGAAAATCATTGACATTGAGTTTCTCACAAACCATTTGATATTAAATCACCTTTTTAATAGTGGATGATGCATCATGGAGGACTCAATAGAATATTGTTCCCTTCTATTCTCATTTATAACTTCATATTGATTCATATCTAGATATAGTTGTGTGAGTATAGATTTTTGATTTCATATTATAGTTCCCATAACATTCATTTAGGAATGAGTATATTCATTGCATTGTCCATTTCATTTAACAATAACAATGTTTCTTCAGGATCCATCTATATAATAAAACAAAATTTATTAGTGCCCGAAACAATAATCCTATTGGAGAACCACTTATTCATGAAAAATAAGTTATATTATGTATAAATCAAGAAACCCTATTCCTAATATATGAACCTTTGGATTAACCTCCGCCATTCATGCTTATTATCCGAATCCTTCATGATGCTTCAAAAAGATTTGGGGAATTTCAAATGAATATCACTACGGAGTGTCAACCCAGGTGTGAATTAAGGCTTGTTATCATGCAATAGGTATTATCAAGTCAATATTAATGAAACATTTTCATATTTAATAACCCTTGGTACCTCTCTGACAGAGCCACATCCACCTATTGTATCTAGAATGGTATGTCATTTCTGAGAAAAAACATTCTCTTATCCTTTAAAAATATTAAAGGACATTTTCCAATATAATTATCATTCTTAAAACTATTCATATACATATCATTAGACATATATATAGATACATACTATGTCATATCCCTATAAATTTCAATAATATTTTATCATTGTAGTTTCTAAATAATTATTAATCATTTCTTTGATACCAACTGCAAAAAACCAAATTTATCATTCATATATTTAAAATCTTAACAGAAAAATACTCATTACATTACATAATTATTCACACATAAATCATTTAGGTATAGTGCCTTTGGAAACTTAGACGTATAAAAAGCCGATAATTAAGTGCATTACCTCATCTACCACTATATTATCAATAACTATAACTCTTCCTATGATATCATAAAAAATACCATTCATTATAACATAGGGAAATGAAACATAATAAAGGGTGATATCAAATGCTCAGTAAGGGTAAAAAAGGGAGACATCAACATATCATTGGAATAAGAGTATGATAATAAGATAATAAAATTTTAAAGTCAGACCGTACTTATCATAGACTATAATCTTGATTCGTGTCATAAATCATGGAATTTACATAAACATGAATCTTAAATGTAACCGCATAACATGAGAAATGAAAATTTTACTTTATAATAAGACATATATTTTTTCAATACACATAAGTATAGAAAATCATTTCCATTGTCTTCTAGGATCGTTGGAAAAATAATCATAGTGGAATGGAATACTCCCAAAACCATTGGAGTAGTCATGGTTCACTTCCATGTCTATCATTGGGGGTAAATTAACATAATGAATTGGGGTCACTCCCTTTCAATTATTTTTAATCTCATGAGATACAAATTGTAACCAAATTCATTGGTGGGATATATATGTCCCAACACCACCAAATGAAAATCTTATATACATTTTCCACAAGATTATAAAGATTTCTTCATATCAAAACCAATGAAATGAAACGGGTTTTATAAAAATTAAATCATAACATAACACAAGTAAAATAACTAGTTTATATATATATATGTATCATCATTTATTCATTGTATAACCTATGTGAAAATAAGTGGGATTCATATGAATTTTATCATGGTATAACTTATTGTAAAAAAATAGGTTTCATAAAAATCTTATCATCATAAACATATACCATTTAGAGAAATAATAATAATGGTATCCTGGGATTATATCCTAAATAAATAATAAGTAACATCAATGTATTTCATATTATATGAAATATTATTTTGAGAGATCAATTGATACATTTATTGGGGAAAATACCCTTTTAACATTGAAAATAAAATATAAAAACCAAAAAAATAATCAATTTTCTTAGTATATTTTTATTTGAAAATAAATTTGTAAAAAGATAAATTAATATTTAAATCATTGATTAATCATGGTTGTGCATAATATCATTCCTTTCGTGTGTATTTATAAACAAATATTCCTTTCATATTTTCATGTAAATTCCAAACATTTTTTATTTGGAAAACATCATGATTTTTTGAAATAATGTTTATATATAAGCATGGGTAAATATGTCATTAATAAATCTATTATATAATGTTAAAAAATTTTATAAAATAATTTTTAGAAAAATGGATATGGATGAAAAAATGTTTCAACCGAAAAAGAGAAATAATGTCAGTTTACATTAAAAATATTCTTTCTAAATATTAAAGATATAAAAAGAATAACAAGATGTAAACATGTATTATCATGATATAAACAAATTTGAATAAGAATAAATATTTTTTTGATAAATATATCCTAATATTTCATCATTTTAGGCATAATAACTAACAATCACGACAAATGATGAGATTTTAACAAAAAAACTCTTACAAATTTGGTAACATTGAATCATAATTCCAATGAAATAACAAAATTAAATGAAACTTATAATATAATGATAATAAATAAATTCATTTTATTAAATTTTAAATTTATTAATATACACCACCTAAAAGAAGATAGTTTCATTACATAAGGTACACCCCAAAGTAGAAAAAATAATACAAATATATCTTACATTAAGTCTCAGCTTCATTTTTACATGTTTAAACCTATTATATAACAAATAAAAGTTTATTTTAAATCTATAAATTAATATAATAATACATATCATACCATATTGTCTTTACTTTTGACATTTTATTAACTATTTACTAATACATCCTTGATACATTCATATTTTGGGTAATATCATCTTTGTTTTTCATGTATATTTTTATTTGTTATATTCGGACCTCTTAATTTGATTAGGATTACATAATATCCATAATTTTATAAAAGATATAAATATAATGAATATTGAATATATAGGTATTTTGAGTCATTCATAAAAGTTAGAGATAGAAATTGGAATACACCTTTCATGGAGACAGTAGGTCGTATGTATGCATAAATATTGTTATCATTTTGTTAAATAGTTGAAATAAATAATGTTAAATAATATAATACTATTATATAATCATTTTTATTTCATATATATATTTTTTTATTTAATCTTTAAATCATTACCTTTTTTGTAAATTTCTTGTGTAGAATGAATCACATTGCTTTACAGGGAGGTAATCTATCGTGCATACGAACGATGTTATCGTATTACCCCAGAATGAAATGTACTAAAGTATATGTGATATTATAATTTATGAAGTCCAAAATTTAATAAATATAAAATCTAAATATTTAATCTTTACTTATAAACTTCTTTGAGAGGTGGTGATAGAAAGAAAATAACATTGGTCCACGAGGTAGTAGTCCACCGAACACAAGATCAACAATTTTATTTCCATAGTTGAGGGATGTTGTAAAGGACATAATTTATTACATTAAAATAATAAAATCAAATTTTATAGAAGAAAAGGATTTTTTATGTCACCATAATTGATTAATATTTGGAGGTGGTGGATGAATAAATAATAGAAACACATGTTTACGAATTTCACCTCTAATTGAGAGAACCTCTTGAGGTTTACACCTAAAGACTTATTAAGAGGTTTTAATTATAAAAATAAGGCCTATAAATGTGTATATGTAATTAGATAATATTTTTTTTTAGATATTTTTTGAACCATATGGTTTTGGATGTGAGAATAGGGAATAATAGGTGTGGCCTTTTATATGTTGGGGATAAGACATTCTAGATTTTTTTTGAAAATAATATATTGTAACCACATTTTTCAAAAGCTAAAAAATTCTAAAAACAGTTTATTATTAATAATTATACGTGATAAGGTCGAAATATGTTTATAAAATTGGATTTGTAATTTTTTTTGTTTATTTCAGTTTAATAATTTTGGGTCGACCCCCCGATAAACCTATTTTATCCTTAAACATGATAAATAATATTTATTGTTTTTAATATAAATTTTGACATAAAATTAAGTGTACCTTACTATGTAATATAAATTATTGAAATTTAAAATATGGAATCCATTTTTTCAAATTTCGATCACATAATTGGAAAATTTTAATATGAAATTAAACCCACAAACATGATGATAATGAGGAATTCCAAAGTGAAAATGTTCGAACGTTTTAAAAGTTTTTCAACGAAAAGTTTTTATGAAATAAATTTCCATGAAATAAATTGGATTAATAAATATATATTTATGGTTTTTTTACTTTTAAATCCTTTTAAAAAAATTAACCTTACATTTTATTTAAAGTAAGTCATTTTTCTATAAATATCATTATTTTTTAGTATTAATCGAAAAATCAATCCTTTCTGAATAACCAAACAATTATGGATAAGATAATTTTGGAATGAATAATCGACTTCTTTATTTTATTTTTTCGAATAAATTTTATAAAAATTTAATTTTTTTTATTATTTTCTAAACAAAAACGAATAAAAATGTTTTTTTGAGAAAATAACATTTTCAAAACCTAAAATGAATTTATTAAAAATTAAGTACTTATTTATCAATATGTTTTATTTATATAAACCTTTAAAATTAATATGTATACTATTTTTATTCTTACACTTCATTCCATGTTTAATTTCTTGGTAATAATGTCCGTTTTTAAATAATAATATTAATATTTTATCACAATTTGTTAAAACACAATGTTGCATGTTACACAAGCTATAGAGGATTTAAAATTTATTCTAAAAATATATTTAATAAAACATGAGGGTGTTAAAAATATATTCCAAATATAAGGACATTTCAAACTAAATGTTAGGGCCCAATGAATCACCCACAAGTCAATGTTTGGAAGAATATTAAAACAGAAGTTAACTCATGGTGAGGGACACAATGATAAGCAACCTGTTCATTAACAATTCATTACAGGTTCTGTTCATCCCAAATGTAAAATCATGAATCATGATTAATTCATTGGGATTTTAAGGTTCTAATATATGTGGGGACCTCATATGTGGCTAAGAAAATCCTCATTTCTGTATACCAAGGTTTATGTTCTACTACATCACAAAGGTGCTCATCGGGGGAGAATTATCAAATAGAGAGGGGTGAGTCGAAACAATGATCCAATGGTGGGTTAATATATATAATGTGGCTATCAACCATAGTTTCAAATAAAATCTTATATCAAATCACAAGGGTAATCTATAGGAGGAGGAGATTCCAACATATAAGGTGGGGTATGGCATTTGGTCTCTTAAGTAGGAACCAAAGGGTAGTGTGATAAACAAACAAAATGAATTTTGAACCCATATGATATGAATGGAATTTTTACTAGGAAAACACAACTAAAAAAAGTTTTTTATTATATGTGTGGGTTTCCTAGGTAGGGCCAAGGTTATGTGAGGTATACATAATGGTATGATGAGTCTTATTAACCATTTGTGATAAAACAGTCAAACTACAAAGTTAGACTCATAACGCATAAGTTTGAAAGAGAGAAGCGATCATAATTAATAGATGATGGAAGTGATGTGAGACTCATTTTTCATTAATTAAAAAAATCCACAAAATATTACATGATATTATCAAGTTAATTAGAAAATATTCTCAAAATAAAACACCAAAAATTACCTAGATCGTTGTAGAGAAAATATTACATCATCCTATTTGAAAATGTACCAAAATAGACAGGTAAATTTTATCTTTTATCTTAAAACTGGGATATGAGCATTAGAAAATATCCAAATTTTCCACCAAAGATATAATAATGGTAATTATTGGGAATTCATTCTAATATTTGGTGAATGAATAGTAGAGAAATGTGGTGCATTCACAAGAGTTGATTTAGTCTATGATAGTCAAACAGTCTCACCAACTATTTTTCACATGTGTAGGAACCAATTCATTCCTCTTATTTTACTCGAGTGACAATCCATATTTTTAGGCATATTCTTTATCGTGATAACCCATTTAATTTTGTAAATTGGATAGATGATCCTATAATAAGGAATTTATAAACATACAATTTAACAACTTTTTGGATTGTGAGATTTAACTGGAATTTGATCTTGGCTTAATATCACATGATCCTCAGCCCAGTTGGTGAGGAATCCTTAAGTACATCCACATGAAAAATGTTCAAAACCAAGTAGAGGCATATTTCCAGGGTTACTACAGTAGTATTTTAGCTGGTACTATAGTAGTGTTGTACACTGTAAAGGTACTATAGCAGAACTATACACTGTGCAGTTATTGTAGCAGAACTGAACACTGTGCGGGTGTTGTAGAAGATACTATTGGGTACTGTAGCAGCTGGAACTGTTTACCTTGGGCCATCAGTTTGGGCTCAGAGTCTTTAAGGCTTTTGGGCCACCCAGGCCTTCAGGTCAGTCACGATTTCAGGACATCTTTACGGCCTTTGGGCCAGCTCAAGGCCACATGCAGTTTCCCCAGACACACTCTACAAGAAAAAAGTAGTCCCAGAAGAGGATTCAGAGCAGATGCACCCACTAGATTAGAGCCAAATGGATTATTATAATGAGAGGGTATGGTTACTCAATCGGGACTGGACTATGCTTACATGGGAAGCCTAGCCAAACAGCCATGTGAAGGTGGAGAGCTACTATCACGATGTAGATGATGGGGAGGGGCAGTTCCATTTAAATATTCTGGTTCTATTCCCTAATACCGTCGCATCATGTAATGTCCTAAGAATATGGGCCTTGTAATCCTTGAGCCTACTGGCCTGGTAAGGGGTCACCCTCATACCTTTAAATGGGGTTATCAAAAATCAATAAAAAAAAGAAGTCCTTCCGGTCATTCGAGCATAGCTAAATAGATTATCCTTGTTATCTAAAAGTATATAGTGCATGAAAATAGATGCGATAATAATTAGAATATCAGCCAATGTCTTTGAAATTACCCTTTTTACAATCTCTCAAATGGTTTTAGAGTTTTGATTCATGTTTTGGAAAGAGGATGTTAGTAATAAAGATAAGAATTTGGTAAATTACCTCAAGATAGACATATTTTAAATTGGATAGAAGTGGTTTAAATTCCAACATTGGCTGTTTCTAGATTTAGGGAATGGATATAGGGTAATTTAGGTCTATAGAGTTGTCTATCTTATCATGTTTATCTACATGAATAGAGATACATTGGATATGATATATTGATAATAATCTATGATTATGGGAAACTTATAATGAACACACTTTATTTAATACAAAAAATTTCTCATCTTCCAAACCCCCACAACACCTAAAACATAAATTACTACCCAAATAGTCAAATATTATAGAATAGAAAGATGAATCAGAGAATTTTTCAGTGATATAATTATCTATGTGTGTGCTTAATTGGATAGAATATAAATAGAATATATATAAATAATGGATTTATCATTTGATAAATGTTTCATATGATCATGGACACTTAAATTTACATTTTCTCCTATAACATTCTTATAATGTGTAGCATTATAAATATTGATGACTGTCTTTACTATTTTAATGAATAATATTCCACGTATGAGAGGATTGTATATGTTGGTATTGGTATCTTCCATATCAAGAGTGTATAGCCTTTTGTGAAGATGATATTCTTCACTCACTTGAGGATTTCCTTGATCAATACTTTTGAGTATGTTGTTCTCTGCTTGCAAATATTTACAATAATTCCCATTGGATGAATATCTCCAAAACTGTAGAGACGAATACACAGACCGAGGAAACAAAATATTTGAATAACTTATTTCAAGAATTACATCATAAAAGACTATATCCCCTATGGTGTAAGGTATCATAAAAGTTTCCTAATCCTTATATTTTTTCAGAATCACTATTTTTATCAAGGACAAAACATTCTTCTAAAGGTTCAATATCTCATTCCAATTTAGTCACCATTTGTGTGTGATGATTTCTTTAATATATTTTTTTGAAGTGAGTAGTTTATTTAACTATATCCAAGAAGTCAATTATAATGTATACCTTTTTAAATGTATCAATTATCTATTTATCAATTTCATTATCCAAATATCTAGGTGATTGGTATATTATTTGGGGAAACAAAAAATTAATGGATTGTTTACTGGAATAATCAATGATTTTTTTTACCATTTTCGTTCTTCATAAAAATATTATGATGGTAGAGAAAGAGTGTTTTCTGGAGGCAGAGACATATGTTATATATAATAACTAGAAGGTGAAATTTATTAACCATTACAATATGTGATACCAAATACATTACCTTTTTCCATGGGATAAGAAATTGGATGGGATGTATGTAGTCAAAAACCGTGAATTTTTATCTCACCAATGGTTTCCTTAATTTTTCCTACTTGTGTTTATAGGTATTGAATAATTGATTATGTGGTATGTTGGAACTGGATGTTCAGGGATTCTATTTTATTCACAATATTTTTGAGGATTAGTTTTTACTTAGGAAGAGGGGGATTATTTCAAGATGTTGAAGGATAAGAAGGATTCATATATTGGACTTACTGATAAAATTTGTTTGGGTAATTCAATTTTAATCATTTTCAGTATTATGGTTGTTCTTGAAACTTGAGGATTGGTTTGGGGAATAATTATTCTTCCCTGAAGGGCGGTGCCTGTTGAAATGGATTCTTATGAAATACTATTGTACAAGAATCAGATGGGTTCCTAATGTTGGGTCACTGATCACAAAAAATGAGTGTTATGAGAAAAAAACACAAATACAATAGAAGAGGTGGATAGTTTTAATTATATTGATCTTAAGGTAATTGTCTTAGAAGGGTATGCATTTCATAATGATTATTATCTTTATTTTTTTCAATGGATGAACAGATTATATCAAGAACTCCTATAGAGGGTGAAATTACTAGTTTATCAATTATTATTCATTCTGATCCATGTTAGCTATTAATTCATGATTGGAAGATGAGGTTTTATCCACTAGGGAACTACCAGCTACAATATATATTTTTCTGAAATCCCTTGGGAAAAGTCCCTCATCTAAGTACTTAATTATAAATTGTTCACTAATTCTTTGATGGGGGAAACATGAGAAATGAAATTTGAATATCTCTTAATATTATAGAATGGTCTCTCCTTGTGATTGCATAATACAACATATTTCTATTCTAATGGATGTATTTTGGGAAGTAAGAGAATAAATTCTCTAGAAAGTTCCATTTAATTTCAATCCAGTCCACAATTATGGATGGAAGATATTATATCTAGTATTTGGAAACATAAAAAATGGATAAATGGAATGGATTGAATTTTATGATGTCTTAAGGCGCATTTTGGGGATTCATGGTACATAACAATATCTAAAAGTCATTGATGGTTTTCTTGGGTCGACACATAGTTAAAACATATAATTTATGATGGTGGTTGATGATTCAGGATCTAATATCATTATTGGATGCTTCTATAAGATATTGGATATTATCAGGTTGTTACCCCGCATCAATGGTGTTCATTTATTTTAAATATTTGTTATTTTTAGCCATATTTTCTGTGATTGGATTTGATTCACTTTTTGAGCAGATTAAAAAAACTTGATATTTACAATAGGGATATATAGTGTTACTTTTTTTAATTACTCTATATGACCTTATGATTCAGTGGAGGTACATTTCAATTTTTAGGGTTGTTTTAAGAAATTTTTACTTCCGAGATCTTATCATGTAATAATAAAGTCATGTTTTTATTGATATATTATATTTTAATTTAGTATTAATGATGGGAATAAATAAAATAAAATAAAATTAAAGAGTAAAATAAATAAAGAAATATAATTGGGATGAAAAAATAAAACTTTTATGCTAAACAATGGTAAATAGAGGGAGTGGGGGGATAGAACACACATAAACAAACAAAAAACGCATAATGGGAGGATATGATTGAAAATGGAAAGAAATAAAAATGAATATAATTAAATAAATATTAAAATATAATCATGTATCCCCAAAAATATCACTAAAATGGGATCTCATTTTTGAGAGAATCAAATTAGATGTCTATATTTTTAGTATATTATTTACTATAACATGAATCATTGGACGTCTCTTGATAGAGCCTTAGATCAATAATTATAAAATTCTATTTTTAAAAAAATATTGTAATCATATTTCTTAATAATTCTGTTTTGATGATTTTTGAGGAAAAAATAAATAATAATGGGAAAAATGAAATAAT
Organism: Viscum album; assembly: GCA_963277665.1. Lineage (NCBI taxonomy): Eukaryota > Viridiplantae > Streptophyta > Magnoliopsida > Santalales > Viscaceae > Viscum > Viscum album. Next base: position 1,417,336,009 of record OY728129.1, on the reverse strand, counting down.
ATATTATCATATCTGATAATGCATGATCCATCTGGGGAAATATCAAGATTCTCATCTTTCATTGCGTCATAAGATGGGGTTTAGATCTTTCAATCACAATTATTAACACATAGAGCATTATTAATAATGATTTTATACTAGGATACATCCTATAATTAGGTCATGAATATAAAATAATTCATTGGCTACCACTAATAATTTGGTTCTTCATGTTTGAATTTATAATCGACACTCACCAAGGAAGCAACCAATGAAATAAAAAAAATCAACTATTGGATTTTATTTCCATGTGATACTATTACATAAATTTACATATCCATATTTTTTATTTATGTGAATTCAATATACAATTATGAACTACACAAAGTCCTCAATATAAAGGTTGAACGAAAAATGGTGAACAATGTTTGAAATATCATTTGAATGGTTACCCACAAACATGGAATAATAAATTTTAGTTTGAAATATCTAAACAAAACTCAATTAAATAAGAATATTAATTGAGGAATAAAACTTTAAAACATTGAATCTATAAGATAATTAAATTATTAAAAATAATAAGGGTGATATTTACATCATGTTCTTCCCAGGTGATCATAAAGAGTTCATAACTTCATAAAAGAGAAGAAATAAATAGATGATGAAGTAATATATCCCAAGAACTAAAAGCTGACCCTATGGTTAATAAAAAATTTGGAATAATGTGGAAGAGTCATTTTTTGGAAAATTATATCATCATTTCAAAAAATAGGTCATGTGCTAAAGGGGATATGTGTTTATTCATAGGATAATTTTTCCATTGACATTGATTTGATGTTTATCTAACTAAATCACTAAATCATGTTGTAAAATAATGTGTAGAGGTATTAATTTTATTTATACATTCAATGAGGTATAATCATCCCAATTGGAGCTCTAGATCCTATTTCATGGCCCAATCAATATAGGTATGTCTAATCAATCTTTCACAGTATTTATTCACATTGTGGTATACCTTTGGGACACTTAACCTCTGATGCAGGCATAGGTCCAGATGGATAGAATGAGTCATCAAGGTCCTAAAATCCTAAAAACATATTTTTATTAATTTGAAAACTTTATATAATGTTATGATAAAAAAATCAACTAAAATAAAATTGATCCATTGTAAAATTAAATAATTTGAAGCATATTTTCAATTTATGAATTAAAAATATACATTAATTTAAAATTGATTTAATAATGGAATTTTGAAACCCTTGAAAAAAATTCAAAATTATATGTATGATAATATATGATATATCATTGTATGATTAATTCTTGGTTTCTTGTGTATTATGCAATGTTTATAGGGATTTTTGTCTCCTTGGGGGATAGGTTATCATAGATCTATATTTATTTTTAAATTCATATTTAAAGAATTTTGAAATCTTTGAGGTAGGAGAATCATCAATTCTCTTATTAAACATAAAATTTTGATGTTATAATGATTTATCTCATTTGATAAGGGTGGAATTGACCTTAATAAAGATAGAAACTGTGTTAAATTATTTACTTCAGTCTTGGGTTGGAATAATCACATGTGTTTATGCTATGTGAATGGAATTCATCATTATTTTATAGATATTGTGATATCTTTATTTTATATTATGGATTAAAATGTTTTTTATTCATTGTGATAGATAAATAACTTAATTCTAGTAATTCATGATGTCTAAATAATGAATTTAATGTTTAATTGATATTGATATTTTGAATAATTAATGAGAATTCATGTTATGCCTGTATGATATTTAGATAATTTATTAGATGTTTATAGATAATAACTTCAGTTTCCTATGGTTGCAACCTATGTTAAATTAATAAGTATAATCAAGATAATAATGAATTGATTATTGTTAAAAATAATTATTCATGGTCGAGCGATCTCATTTTATCGTGAAGGATGAATGCATTTGTTATAGTACCTATATTATAGTTTAATTATCTACTCTTTTGTTTCTACATTTTTTTAGTATGTATGTGGAGGCTTGATATGGAACATGATATTAAATTAGGATAGCTGGTGGAATAGGAAGAATTGGGCATGAATTCAATGTCTTTTTTCAGGAATTGTCCCCATAGATGGTGGGATAGGTGATTTTATACATAGTGTTATTGGGTATGACATCTATAAAGAAAGAGTGGGTTGATATAAAATTTTCAATTTGTTTTTTGATTAAAAAATTGGAATGATTACTTGTAATTTATTTTATTTCTATAGAGGCTAGAATCTTTGATTTCTTAATTTATGAATTCCTTTCCCCACTACATAATGAAGATGGTTTTTCATGGGTTGTTCATCATTTATGATATCTTAGGATGAGTATTAGAGTATATTTAATTATTGAATGGTAATGAATAATAAATTATTTAACCCAACTAGATGGATGATCTACTGATTTCTAAAATGACAATCTTTCTTAAGGAACCATGAAAAATGTTGGATAATTCTTAATGGGAATGGAAACTAGTTGGAATCTTAAATTACTACAAGTAACATTGAAATGTTTATCTTCCTATAGAATATATAGAACAATATTTTGGTTGCTTGGTTTATGAGAGATGAAAACTATAGTTGTGTTTTTGGTGTGTTAGTTTTACTTACTCTGTTTTATGAGCTATATATATTCTTTATGTTATGTGATTTTATATGCTACCCCCCCAAATTTTGAAAAGGTGAATAAATCCCAATGGTCTTTGGAGGGGTATTTCCTAATATCTAAATTTGTGAGGACAGATGGCTGAATACTTCCTCACCCCTACTATATTCTCCTAGCAGTATTATGTGCTAGCATGTTTTGACATATCCTTCCAGTATATTTGTATAGAGGGATGTAATTTAATTATGTTATGTTATAGGAACAAACCTATAGGTATAATATCTTAACGATTATTATAGGAATAATATGTGTGGTATATTATGGATTAAGGTGTAGTATATGGTGTATGATTAATGGTTTCCCTAAGGAAACTATAATGTTACTCTTTAGGGGTGGTAAGGATGATGAGATTACATAATTCATATGGTGATGATTGTTATAATGTATCCCTTGATGAATGTGTATTACTGGAGAGAGATAGCTTAGGATGTGTGGCGTTGGAGAGAGAGTGGAAAAATATTGTGGAGGTGGTAGCAGTGAACTTGAAACTATATATTATGTTTGATATTGTACTATTATATATATGTGATACTTTATAAGTGAGTCATGGTGAGGATGGTAACTAACCATTCATGATTAGGTGATGAGTTATTATAATCTATTTATTCATTAAGATTTAGTATGCATACTTCACATTTGAGTGAGATTATCTAGTTATATTACTTCTGATTATACCTATTTTGATAACCATTTTCTATATAAACTATATTTTAGTCATAAAGAACTGTTCAGTGACCTTGATGGACTTCATGAACTCAGGGATTTATTTTCTGGTAATTTTCTCTTCAATGTTGTTACCAAGGTTTTTTTCTTTTGGAAAATATAGTTTTCCATATTTCATTTGTTACAATATCTATTACATTATATGAATGTGTTGGAATAATTTTATTGTTTATGATATATATTTTTTTGGTTATAGAAACCTGCCTTTTTATCACATAAACTTTCATTACATTATACAAAACCAAGGATCTTTAAGGTTTAGTGTCTTGGAAACCATGAACTTATTACATGAGAAAAAAAACATTCTTCTTAAACATTTAAAAGGCTTCGTCATTTGTTCATCCTATGTTCATTATAGCATCTCATAACCTGGGAGCATACATCAAAGGAAATGGTGAGAAAAAGGCCCAGTAAGGGAAACAAGAGAAACATTTTACATGCGAACTTGAGATACTTCAATAAGGTAATGAAAAGAACTTTAAGGCATGAGAAAGAAATCATGAGGCATACCATTATAAAAATAATGTTTTTTCATAACTTGAAGATGTGGATACAACATTTAACATTGAAAATCATTTCTGTTTCACCAAGGTCCATCCCCAAGGTGTCATTAAAAATTTCAAAGGTTATTCACCATGGCGTTGTTAAAAATGGTCATCTCTAGAGATTAAGTCTTTACCCAATGCATTGGAGCGCTATCAGGTATCACCCTTAAATTTTCCTTTGTTACCATGTGAGCCACATATATAATCATAAATCATTTCATAAACAACCCATATAGCATAAAAGAAATGGGTTTAATTTCATAATCATAATGTTTTAGAAAATTCTTTAAAAACATGATCTTTATGTCACTTTAAACCCACGGAAAGGGAAAGCAGGTCTCATGTATGTAAATCCCAGAATTTAAAATAGAAAATTTTGGTATATATGTTAAAACCCCTTTAAGAAAAAAGATATTTGAGTATTCACTTAATAAAATAAATGATTTTGAGAATAAGAGAGAGACATTTTGAGACGGAAATTCTGCAGCATAACGGCTATGTTACGAGGTTTTAGAAAACATTGAAAAGAGAGAGGACATGGGTCACCCACTCATAAATGATCCATAAAACAGTATGGGATCAGAATATAAAATAATTTAATAACATGGTAATGAAATTTGAATGATATACCATATGAAATTAAGAACATGAAAGGAAGACAAAAATAAGATTTCTCTTATGAAAATTCAGCAGCCTAACGACGTCACTTAAACTTCAAAAAAAAAAAAGAATTGATGAGATCAAATAGGGTCTCTAATCATATGAACATAAAATATCAGTATGATAGATATAGAGATTATACCACAACAAAATAAAAAGGAACTTAAAAGACTTGACATGAAATTAGAACCTTGAAAATGAGATAGGTGAATGAATCCCTTAAAAATTCAGCAGCCTAAAAGCGTCATTTAAACATTCTTAAAATGAACTGATGAGAGCAAGAGGGGGTATCTCATAATTTAAACATGAAAAGGGAGGTAGGAGAAATATAAAATAACATCCTCCAACATAAGATCATGGAGCATAAAAGAAATGACATAAAAGAGATTATTTGAAAAGAAAGAGAGAGGTAGGATCCCTTACCTTAAAACATAACTCTTAAAACTCAATGGTTTGGACCTTGAGGTCTTGGGGCACCTTGAGATGACTCCTTGGGAGGTAATGAGACCAGAGTTTAGTTGGGGAAGAGTTTGGAGTGAAAAATAAAGGAGTAAAGGGTGGGTAGTTATAGGGAAGGGGAGGTGATACTTTAATAATTTCAAGGGACACCTCACAAGTGGGTTTCTCAAAACCATGGGCTCTCCCATGGTATTTCCCATGTAGTTAGGCCAAATGGGGCCCCATACAATATTTCATCACCTTTGGTCGGCCAACCCTTAAAATATCTCATGACATCATCATGAAACAGTTATGATGTCATTATACAAACTGAAACCCTAAAACTATATTTTTACTATTCACTGAAAATTCAACTTTCTCAGAAAAATCCCAAAATTTCCCCTTAACAAAAAATCGATGCTCTGATTACAAAAATGAACTCTATTTTATAAAAATAATTTTCTAAATATTTTTAATTTAATTTTTAAATAAATACACTATTCACCGAAAATTCATTTTTTTCAGAAAAATCCCCAAAAATTACCTTAACATTATATTGATGCACTGAGTTCAAAAATGAAATCCATTTTATAAAAATAATTTTTGAAATATTTTAAATTTAATTTTTAATTAAAAAATACTATTCACCAAAAAAACTAATACTTGACTAATAATTTCTGAAACAGTTATTTACCTATTTTATTGAATCACATTACTTAATCAAGGTGGATACATTATATTAATACTTTCTTTAAGTGAGATTACTAATCCATTTGGTCACATTACTAATCCTAAGCATAAAATCACTATTCATAATTTACTATTCATAAAAAATTATGTTGATCTTATTTGACTATAAATTTCGTACTGAACATAATTGTAAAGGACCATTTTTTGAAAGTCATTACACATTTTTAATTATTTAAGGTTTACATAAATATTTTTAAAATATCATTTTTCTAAAATTCCTCAAAAATATGCATACTATTGTTATCTGAACATTTGAAAATTCCCAAACTTCACCATAAGAATAGAACACAATTTTATTTATAACAATGGATTATACAACGTAGCTACGGTCTCCTTACATAGCCCCTTATAACCCCAGTATACGACCTAAGTGTAAGGTGTGCTAAGGTGAAGGAATCTGAGGGCGCCTCGGCTAACATCGCACGAGTAGTAATTTCTATCAGTTTGAAATTCTCATGAAGGTGATTCTATTCTAGCTTCACACGATGAAGTTCGGCCTAGGTTTGGTCCAGAGAAAAGCCCAATGTTGCTACCTCCTTCCCAAGTTCTGTTAGATGGGCTTTGATTGGCCCAAGACTACAGGATGAGGCCATCAAATATTCTTTCTATATTAACTAACCAAGATCAATTGTATTTAGAGACAATAATCGAATCATTTAGTTTCCAGTGGTCATATTGATGAACGATCATATAACAGTCGAATCCCAACAGTCTCATTCTAATTATTGTCATGTTATCAAATGAAACAGTTTTGTTGAGTATAAAATGACACACAAAATTAGGAAACAAGATTTATTCAAAATTTTGGGTCGTTACAATCCTCCCACCTTAAGAAATTGCATCCTCTCAATTTTTGAAATTAGGATTGGAAATATCTTTGAAAGTCCCACATTGAAAGAAGAGTCAGTAACGCTATTACTTTAAAAGAATGAAAGGGAAGTAAAATGTTCACCCGAGTTAACCCATACTAGGATTCCATGTAGGAAGACATGGATATGGAAAAAAAGGGTCAATATCTAAGGGAGAGTGATAGAAGAAATGATTAGGAGAAAGTTAACCATAAGAAAATCACAAAATTATGATTGGTTAAACGGTATTTGACATCCCAGTAAGAAACATTAATAGACAACGTTTTTGTTTTATTTTCCTTTTCATAGTTTTGAGGAATTCATTTACTACACAGAATAAAAACACAGGGAAATATACCTACCATTAAGTAGAGTTTCATCCTTTAATAAGTTTCTACCCAAACTAAACTTTTCTCCAAATAATGAGCATTCAAAATTACTTGGTCTCATCAAAGCACAAGAATCAACTTCTCGAGAATCACAGAATCCACCAAAGATTAACTATCTATTTCTTCTATCATTAAACATTATCCCAAAAACAGAAAGGGTAAGATAAAACAACTCTTCCAAAAGAAAGAACCCCAGAGGAAGGGAAACTACTTTAAATCTTCAAAGTTCCATGGTACTACCCAAAGTTGATCATAGACCATTCCATAAATAACTGTCCTTAAAAATACTCAAAATAAAGAAAACTAATATTTAAACCTAAATATAAGAAGTATTTGATAAAATAGTCTTCCAAGATAAACTTTATCTTTCATCTACAAACAACATCAACCACTCCTAACATCTTATAACAAAAGTAGCTAACCTAAACATATTTTCCCAGAGATAGGTTAATCATTTCCATAAGTAACTTATATTACCAGATGTTCACCTTAAATTCATCGATTCTTCAATATATAAGTCAACCTTTACTCCTCAAAGAAAATACTATAGTAATCTATTTACCTCGATCAAATAGTTTTCCCAAAATAGTGAACATCTTCCAAAATAATAATCAACTTTTAATCCACTAATCATATCTGTCATATTAATATGACAATCATCACATTTCCTATCACATTGGTTGTTGGGACATGTTCTTCCATTTCCCTCCATTAACTAAGAAAAGAAAGTACAATTAGGGGCTTAAATACTTAGCCAATAATCATGAAAAGGAACTTAAAGCATATAAAGATAACCTGTAGAAGAAAAGTATACCCTAACTTGTGATCCCCTAGGTTCCAAACTAGGTTATCCATGATCATATATTCGTATGTAAATCATTATTTTATTTTATCTTTGATCCTTTAATAATGGTTCATACTTAGCTTATGAATTTACCAAAGCGTATCCCCCGGGAGTGTCGTAACCAAAAGTGCAGCAATGACCGTTGTCGTGTACCAATTATCATTCAAGTATAGCTCAAAGAGGTGTTTTCAGGTTTTACCCCTATGTACATCTGTGCCAAAGCCACCTCTACCTACTCGTATCCAGACAGGGATGTATTTTCTTGGCAACCCCTTACTCAATACTCACCAAAATACCAGGAAGATTTCCCATATTTAATCATTCCTATGAGATTATTCCTAAATTTTTCATATCCTAATTTCCACAAATAACTAAACCATCCTTTCATACCAACTATAGCATCCCGCCTTTTTATCACATAAACTTTCATTACATTATACAAAACCGAGGATCTTTAAGGTTTAGTGTCTTGGAAACCAGGAACTTATTACATGAGATAAAAAACATTCTTCTTAAATACTTGAAAGGATTATTCATTTGTTCATCCTATGTTCATTGCAACATCTCATAACCTGGGAGCATACATCAAAAGAAAGGGTGAGAAAAATCCCAGTAAGGGAAAAAAGAGAAACATTTTACATGCAAACTTGAGATACTTCAATAAGGTCATGAAAAGAACTTTAAGTTATGAGAAAGAAATAACGAGTCATATCATAATAAGATTAAAGTTTTTCATAACTTGATGATGTGGCTACAAAATTTAACATTGACAATAATTTCTGGTTCACCATGGTCCATCCCCATGGTGTCATTAAAAATTACAAAAGTTATTCACCAAGGCGTCGTTAAAAATGGCGATCTCTAGAGATTAAGTCTTTACCCAATGCATTGGAGCGCTATCAGGGCGCACCCTTAAATTTTCCTTTGTTATCATGTGATAAACATATATCATCATCAATCATTTCATAAACAACACATATAGCATAAAATAAATGGGTTTCATTTCATAATCATAACGTTTTAAAAACTGCTTTAAAGACATGATATTTATGTCACTTTAAACCCACTGAAAGGGAAAGAGGGTCTCATGTATGTAAACGCCAGAATTTAAAATAGAACATTTTGGTATATATGTGAATACCCCTTTAGAATAAAGAGTTTTGAGTATTCACTTAATAAAATAAATGATTTTGAGAATAAGAGAGAGACATTTTGAGACGGAAATTCTGCAGCATAAATGCTATGTTACGAGGTTTTAGAAAACATTGAAAAGAGAGGGGACATGGGTCACCCACTCATAAATTATCCATAAAACAGTAGGGGAACATAATATAAAGGATTTAAGAACATGGTATTGAAATTTGAAAGATATACCATTTGAAATGCACAACATGAAAGGAAGACAAAAATAAGATTTCTCTTATGAAAATTCGACAGCCTAACGGCGTGACTTAAACTTAAAAAAAAGAAATGACGAGATCAAGTAGGGTCTCTCATCATATGAAAATAAAATATCTGTATGATAGATATAGATATCATACCCCAACATAATAAAAAGTAACTTGAAAGACATGACATGAAATTAGAACATTGAAAATGAGAAAGGTGAACGAATCCCTTAAACATTCGGCAGCCTAACGACGTCATTTAAACATTCTTAAAATGAATTGATGAGAGAAAGAGGGGGTCTATCATCATTTGAACATGAAAAGGGAAGTAAGAGGAATATAAAAGAACAACCTCCAACATAAGAGCATGGAGCATACAAGAAATGACATAAAAGAGATTACATGAAAAGAAAGAGAGAGGTAGGATCCCTTACCTTAAAACGTAACTCTTAAAACTCAAAGGTTTGGACCTTGAGGTCTTAGGGGTACCTTGGGATGACTACTTGGGAGGTAATGAGACTAGAGCTTCGTTGGGGAAGAGTTGAGAGTAAAAAATAAAGGGGGAATGTGTGGGTATTTATAGGGAAGAGGAGGTAATACTTTAATAATTTCAAGGGACACCTCACAAGTGGTTTTCTCAAAACCATGGGCTCTCCCATGGTATTTCCCATGGAGTTAGGCCAAATGGGGACCCCCATACAATAATTCATCACATTTGGTCTTCAAAACCTTAAAATATCTCATGACATCATCATGACACAGTTATGATGTCATTAAACATACTGAAACCCTAAAACTGTATTTTTACTATTCACTGAAAATTCAACTTTCTCAGAAAAATCCCAAAATTTCACCTTAACCAAAAATCGATGATCTTATTATAAAAATGAACTCCATTTTATAAAAATAATTTTCTAAATAATTTTAATTTAATTTTTAATTAAAAACACTATTCACCAAAAATTCATTTTTTTCAGAAAAATCCCCAAAAATTACCTTAACATAATATCGATGCTCTGAGTTAAAAAATGAAATCCATTTTATAAAAATAATTTTTTAAATATTTTTAATTTAATTTTTATTTAAAAAACACTATTCACCCAAAAAAACTAATACTTGACTAATAATTTATGAAACAGTTATTTACCTATTTTATTGAATCACATTACTTAATCAAGGTGCCTAGATTATATTAATACTTTCTTTAAGTGAGATTACTAATCCATTTGGCCACATTACTAATCCTAAGCATAAATCACTATTCATAATTTACTATTCATCAAAAATTATGTTGATCTTATTAGACTCTAAATTTCTTACTGAACATAATTGTAGAAGACCATTTTTTGAAAATCATTACACATTTTTAATTATTTATGGTTTACATAAACATTTTTAAAATATCCTTTTTCTAAAATTCATAAAAAATATGCATACTACAATTATCCGGACATTTGAAAACTCCCAAACTTCACCATAAGAAGAAAACACAATTTTATTTATAACAAAGGATTACACAACGTAGCTATGGTCTCCTTACATAGCCCCTTATAACCCCAGCATATGACCTAAGTGTAAGGTGTGCTAAGGTGAGAGAATCTAAGGGTGGCTCAGCTAACATCACATGAGTAGTAATTTCTATCAGTTTGAACTTCTCGCGAAGGAGATTCCGATCTAGCTTCACATGATGAAGTTCGACTTGGGTTTGGTCCATAGAAAAGTCTAGTGGTGCTACCTCCTTCCCAAGTTCGATTAGATGGGCTTCGAGTGGGCCGAAGGCTACTGGATGAGGCCATCAAATCTTATTTCTATATTAATTAACCATGATCACTTGTATTTAGAGAAAATAATCGAAATGTTTAGTTTCCAGCGATCATATAGACCAACGATCATATAACAGTCGAAACCCAATGGTCTCATTTTAATGTTTTCAAATGAAACGGTTTTTTTGAGTATAAAATGACACGCAAAATTAGGAAACAAGATTTATTCAAAATTTCGGGACATTACATTGGTGGTCTCTTCATATATTATATTTTTAATATTCTTATTAGAGTGTAATGCCTCCTATTTCTGTATATGATATACCCTCAATTCTATTCACATTCCATGTCCTATCAGTGGTTTGATTTGATAAACATCATCCATCTTCCTTCCTTTTTAACATAGGAGGGATACCTATGGATGGTGGGAGAAGTGGAAAGATGCATTATGGGTTGTATTTATTGTTGGTTGTTGTTTTTATAAGGCTATCAGTGTTGGTTGTGTAGTAGAGATTTGGTTTCCTTGTGATGATTTAAATGGGAGGAATATAGATAATTTCCTAGGATGATAGTATACTTAGTAGTGGTGTATTTTTTTCTAGTTTCCTAATACTGACATAATAATAATGGTATTGATGAACTCGAGAAGTGTGTGGGAAAGAATTAAATGAATTATTGGATATGAATGAAATATTAATAAATGTTAATGAAGTGGAATTGGATAGAATAGATGCGCGCGTTAGAAGGAGGCCGTTCTTTATTAAATATGTAACTAGACAACTTAAAAAACATAATATGGAAGGTAAAGGTAGATATAGAATTGATGTAATGGTATGATAAACTATGATTTTGTTAGTTCTTTTAGAGGTTTTTTTTGTGAATTTCTTCTAATGTGATGTGTTTTATTTTCAGTGGTGGAAAAATACAATGATGAATGTGTGGTAGTGGTTTTGAGTTTTGATGGTGTTATGTTGGTGGATACAATTTTTATTGAGATTTTTTGTAAAATTAACCATAAAAAAAACACACACACACACACAGATATATATATATATATATATGATTTATTTCATTGTTGTATCCATAAACACTGCACTCAATTTAGATACCCTTACAGACACCCAATGTGCTTTGGGATCTAAGAATTTCCCCTTACATCAAGGTTATCAAGGGAATAAATAGCTTCTTACTCCTTATTACCCACCACCCCTTATAGGTTTAGAAAAATATTTGGTGGTTCATTTTATGTTTGATTATACTATCATTGTATCTGGTGTATCGGTAGACCCTTCAAGGTATTGGTGTATAGTTAGGTAAATGATGTATTATTCGATCGTAGGAGATATGGATGAGTAGGAAAATTATGTACTGGTAGACCATGAATGGTATGGGTCAGTAGGCACATGAAATATTGGTAAACCCTATATGGTATTTATGGGATGATATTACATGGTGGGGGTAGTGCATTATAGGATAAGGGTATGAGGATGATGTCTTTAATGTTTCTGATACCATAATATTACTATTATATAGAGTAATGATGCATGTGATAGGAAGTTGTTGATATCAGATAAATGATATTATACAACAATAACATGCGGTATTGTTGTTTTATTTTATTTGGTGTGATATGGTATGGTTGCTAAAGGGATTGGGAGAGCAGGGTGTTTGATATTGAGGCATGCCATTGGAAACATTCGTAGGGAAGTGGTTGTGGGGAACCTATTATTTTCCGTTATTGATATTCTATTATTACTACTGGATTCCATACTTTGGGAGTGAGCCTCGTTGAGGTTGGGTGATAGTTGACCTAATAGGTTCTAGTTGATTATACTATTTATTCACTTAAGAATCAATATTCTTATTCTATATTTACATGAGAGGCCTTGGGTATGAACCTATTGAGTATACATGTTATAATCAGACACACACACACACACACATATAAATATATAAAATAAAATTTTCTTTATATGGTGAGTTTGGTAGTTGAGCTATATTGTAATAGAATGGTGCTTGTGAGTTTATATAGATTTTCTGCTTAGGAGTTTATTTTTTATTTTTTTATTGATTTGTATTTTTATTAAATATTCATGGTTTATAAGAATATTTTGGATCTTATTTCCATTATATATGAATTTTATTTGGGTTTTAGTTTATTTTTTAATGTGTTATATGTGCGTAATGACTCACTTTTTCATGTTTTATTCCATCAGTCATATTACCTATCCCATAACCTATTGGACATGGACCTTTGGGTCACACTCATATTCATTGTAGGCTTAATTGGGGTTCCTTGTGGGGGAGTGTCAAACTATCTCACATGAGAGTAATCTAGTATCATGTATAACTATATTTTTAATTATGTATGTTTAAATCTAAATCATCAATGTTAACAGAAAATTAGATTTCAATTATTATACGATTAATCTAAGATATTTCAATCTACCTATGTTAAAAATATATGTTTCAAAATCCATGTCTCATGTTAGAATATTTTAGTGATTATAATTTCTATATTTCATTAACCTGATGATATATATGAATCATTTATTTTGAAAACATAGGATACATTAGTTTATATTAATGTTTAAATATATGGAGATTTAAATTATTAGATTTTGGATATTTGAGAAGATCCAAAAAATGAGATTTTTAGAGCTTTAGATGAATTTTTCTGATTCTATATCCTATGTTTTTATAATTATTCTTGAAATATCAGTTGACTAATAATTAATATAATGATATTTGAATGAAGAAAAAGATCTTTAATGTTATAAGGGTTTCCAATATCCAATTTCAGAAACTGATCTGGGTGATAAAACTATGTTTATAAAAAAGATATAAGTAAATGGGAATATATTCGTGGAGAAATTTTAAGGGATACTGATGAAGTGTTTATGTTGAATGAATATAAATAAATTTTCTTAAAAAAATAATGATTAGATGATATTATTGGTAATTATTTAATGGATTTTGTGTGAGGATAAAGAAGAAAAAATGTGCATTTATATAACAACGAGGAATTGATCATTCAGAATAAGGAAAACATACCCTTCCAATGAATACTAGAATATCATTAATATGGAATATATTTGAGGTTTTCTTGTACACAATATTAGATATTGTTGTGATTTCACACTAAATAAGGGAGAATATTTACATATTCATGTTGATACAACTCGATGTGTAATGAATACATTTTTAATGGAACGAGTGGAATAAATGGGATATAGATAAACACAGACTATATTTAAATAGAAGATATCCTATATAAAGAACATATCAAGAGGTATTCAAAATATGGGGAAATAGTTTTGGATTATAAATGATAAATTCCATATGTTTATTAACTTTATGATATCAGTGGTGTACTTATATCTCATATTTCACTAAACATGTAAAGGGTATAGTAATCCATATTAGGGGAAAAACATATAAATATATTATGTGATATTATATCTTATATGTATGTATCTTGTATGTATTGTGAATTTGTTTATTGATATAAACGAGATCTTTTATCCTAATAGGAGGAAATGTTTGACTAAAATGGTAGATATTCAAAAAACAAATCCAAACTATTTGACCCCAAATAGTGTGGATATACCAACTCACTAGCCCCTACAGAAGTAATAATAAACTATATGATCTTTATTTAATAATAAATAATAAATATAATACTAATTAGAATGAAAAGATAGATATTATATCATTTATGTAACACCACATCTCATAATAACGTGCAATAAATTTAACTTGTCACAAATGAAGAGGAATTTTTTTTATTTTGTAATTCACAATTATCACTAATTTAATGATTAATGTGGAATAACACGTGTTTATTTCATTTCAACCACACCATGTGTTAAAATGAAATGTAGTTTATTCAAAAATGTGAAAAATGAATCTATGATTTTCCCTGTAGTTTTAGGACAATTCCTGAAATTTTACTTAGTTTTGAGCTTGCAAATCAATTTTTAAACTTGAATTAAACATTTAAATTTAAATCCAACAATTTTAGTTTTTTTCAATACAAAATTCATCCAGATGATGTGATGTTCATTCCTACAGATCACAAATAATTACTGAATATTTTTATATAGTTTTATTTAAATTTAAATTCATTTTCTCATATTTGTGTACGAGACACATGTTTGCAATTAAAATATCATTTAAATTGAGAACAAAAAACCCTTTATTTTTACTACACCATGTGTTGAGATGATGATTCGTTCATTCATATTAATCATAGACAATTCATTGATATGTTTTTCTATACTCTGGTAGTGAATTTATTGAATCCTCCCTCAATGATTATTCCCTACATGATGGTGATATGAACTTCACATAAGAAAAATAAGGAGCATGACCTTATGTTACTTTATTGGGTATTCTCTTTATCCATGGTGGAGAAATCCTGAGATTTTTTGAAACATGATATGAATATCATTAATATAGTCTATGGGATGGACTATATGATATATTTCTATGGTCATATTGATCTCTATCAATCAGAGGTATATTTTAATTCCCATTATGGGAGTGTTAATCTATTACAAGGGGATTTTGATCCTCATTTGGGAAAAAAATATACACCTACATGATATATGTCTTATTAAATGATTGATAAATTATCTTATCTTAGATACTAATGAGAAATACATGGGGAGTGAGTAAACTCTTATGGTTAAATAGTTTCTTGATATTTATCGTAATTACTTCTCAAGGTTACCCCCAAAGTGGGAAATAAATTTCATTATAAATCTAATTTCAAATATGCATTTGATATTATTACCATCATATCACATGGATCTAGATATGTTGAATGAGTTTATGATCATACATGATAGGTTGGAGGAAAATTTATTTTTTCACACTAGTGTGTCCTCATGGGTTAAACAGGTTCTCATCCCTTAAAAGTTGGATAGAACATTATAGTTATATATATTAATTTTCACAAGACTGATTGGGTTATTATTAAGAATAATTAACCATTTCATTATATTAATGAATTGTTTGATTTGTTAAAGGGGCGAGGCCATTCTTAAAGGTGTATTCATTCATGGGTTTCCACTATCTTGTGGTAAAAATATTTTTTCCTTAAAGATAAATTTTTTTATAGGCATATAAATTATGATTATGTCATAGTTCCTTATTACTTGAAAAGTTTTCCTATGGTGTTTATGGTTTTAATGAATATGATATTTCATTGATACTTAGTCTCTTATTCCATGGTGTTTGTATATGATATATTAGTTTATTCATTGATGAATGGGGATCATGAATGGACTATGAAAATCATCTATGAGACTCTTTGTGAGCCCTATATCTATACAATGTTGTCAAAATACATCTTTTTCATTTAAGAAGTCACATTTCTATGAAATGTAGTGTACAAAAAGATCATTTTGATTGATCTATTGAAGGTTAATTACATTATTTTTTTATGATGAATGAAACAATTTCTATGAGATATGAAACTTATTAAGTCTATAGGGTTATTACTAAATCTTAATTATGAAGTTTTCAATGATTTATTATCCATTTATGAAACTCTCTATGAAGTGTGTGAAGTTTTAATCGATCCAAGATTTTCAGGATACCTTAGAATAATTGAATAAACATCTAAAATCTTCCCGAAACAAATCCTTATAGAGACCCGTTAGAGATATGTGAATTTATGTGATGCATCAAGTATGGATTGGGGAGTCTAATGATATTGGATGTCCTTGGAAATCATATGGATCACATAATATTTAACCTCATGAGAGGAATTACCCCACTCATAACAAATATCTGGAAGTAGTGATGTGTGTTCTTAAGTAATGGTGAAAATATATATTTGTAGATAAATTCATAGTCCACATAGACCTAAACATCAAGATGTTACTTATCGTAATAGAGGGTTCAAAATATTTTTCAAATTCAGTGGGTGGAGTACTTAAAAACATGTTTACATTGATCAGTCATACAACCACGGAAAGGGTAATGTTTTCAATGAATCCCTTCAAATAAAACATGCATTCCAAGCTATGAAGGATTATGTAAAGGAATGAGACCTTATAGGTCTCTTGGATGAATTAAACTTGGAATGGTATTGGAAACATAAGATTGTTTACCTTGATATGATTATACTGCCTCCTCTAGTTGATATCATTTAATTGGAGAAATTATTGGATAAAAAAACTCATCACTTCAGGAGAAATATATATAGTGGGGAGACAACCTTTTAGTGGTCCTTCTCCTCGGAAGGCTAGGTTGGAATCAGGAAGAGTTTTTAGATTCCTTGTATATTAGAAATAAGTGATATAGGATAACCATCAATATTAGTATAACATCCATCCTATTTCCACAATGATGTACTATGATATGAGGGGACAATATTATTGGCTAGGCCTGAGGTGTGGTATTACTGATTTTGTATATTGATGTTTTAACTTCCAATAATTAAAACATGAGAATTAGATACATTTGTATTTTTGTTAGAATCATTCCATAATTACATGGATGTGGTAATATGTTTCCATATATTTAATTGTTAGATCACCTTTTACACCTCATGGAAATAATATGTTTTGGCCTTTATTGATCATCCACTGATGTATTACCATTTTGTATCAGTTCATGACACGACTAATGTATAAGAACTCAAGAATATTTGTATTAATGAGATAAAAAGTGTATATTATTAGGATTGATGAATTTATTTCGGGTTTTATTAGACTATTAGGAGGTTAGTAGATATCATGTTAAACTGAGCCTGAACTACCCATCCCAAATGAAGGGCCAGGTGGAGAGAGGTAATCAACATGTGTAGGTTATGAATTGAGCTTTAGTTATATTTTTTGAAAGTTCTTAGGATGAACAGAAAAAAATTATTTAATTTTCTTATAATAAAATCTATTAGAACACTAATATAATGTCCCATTTTAATGATTTTTCTATTTGACCATTCCATTATCAATTGTATTGAATATAAGTAAGTGAAACCTCCCTCATAGAACTATGGCTCGTCTAGAAGATGACTTAGACGATTAGGATATTCAATAGTATTTAGATATAAATAAAAGTTTTTATAAGACTTATGATGATATTGTTTTCACCGTTTATAGTTTTTGGTCAATAATTGTGTGTTTTTAAGGGTTTTACCTCAATTAAGATACTAACATTTGGGAAAGAGTGGAATTCCAACCTGAGATTCATATGCCTATTTATGGTAATGGAATAGTGGGAAAACATTCATATTGATTGAAAATTTCACCTAAGTTTGATATTCATGTGGTAATTAATGATTCCTATTTAATGAAGTAACATAATGATCCTTTACACAGGCTTAATTGGGAAGAAATCAATTTAGATCCTGAATTTCTAGAAATTGAATACCCAATACACAGAGTTGATTCTCATGTAAATTTGGTTCATATGAATTCAATATGATTATTTTGTATGTTTTAAAAGAATAGATGAAATTCATATGAGACATGGGAGTGGGAATCTCATATAAAATAGCAGTGACCTCATTTTCTAGTGCATCAAGGAACAATATAACTTTTTAGGGGGAATGAAGTTACATGGTATGGATAATTATCACACCATGGTGTCATTTTCTACCACTAAATGTATTATATAATTTTATCTTTATTTTAAATTATTTTTTGAGTGTTTATATTCAAATCTTCATTAAAATTGGAAACATATATATTTACGTGGATTTCACATAGTCATTACTAACTATGAAACATACATTGTAAACATATGGGTAGTGTGACATATGTGATTTGAATTCTTAGAACCCAGATTCTCCAACTATATGGGAAAACCATTAAGGATCCTAGATAAAGGTTATTCTACCAACACATTATGGAAAAACATATAGGTATACCATAGGGTCATACCATCTTCTAATAAATTTAATGTTACTAAACTAACCCCACCCTAATTAAAATCTAAAACCCCATTATTTTGATACCATGATACTTTAAAAGATACCATCTTCAAAAGAACATACAACACACAACACTGAGCTTATGAAAACCACAAAATATTATTATTTAAATAGGATAGTTATAACCAATATGTTGGATTGATAGTTATAAATTGGAAAACAGAAATGTGGAATATATATGTAAGTCATAATAAATAATAATAATACATTAATCATTAGGAAATAAACTCAAAAATTTATGTAATGATATTTTATCTTTTAAAAAATATGATTTCATAAAAAATGATGTTTATTTCATTTTCATGATAAAATAAAAAAATTAATATTTCCACTATTAGAAAATTTATTTGATATAATTAAAAGAATTGTTAAAATTGACATATTAAAATTATCTTATGTTGAATTTTTGGGATTTTTATAAATATTTTATTTTCCTATGAATAGTGAAAATACTTATTATTTTTAAATAGATAATTAATTTCAAGAAATTACAGTCTCATTTTTTTCAATAATAGTTTAAAATTAACATTAAATCTTTAATATTGTTAATAATTCAATTTTTTAAATTACAATAAATTTTTGAATTGAATTTAGTACAAAAACATATTTTATAAATAAAAAACATTTTATAAACAAATATTTTACACTATGGATTAATCTTAAATTAATATTTATCTCTTATATGAATTTTATATTGAAAGAAGTATATTATATTTGGAATCATTAGTTCCTTTTATTAAAAAATTACCTTTTTTATTTCAGGTCAAAATTAATAGTAACCATAATAAATATATATCACCATGGTAAGGGTAAATTCACTAATTTATTTTAAAATTAAACATATAAATACTAAAAAAAAGATATTAAAAAATGAATTAATTATATTAGTTGAGTATGTATCATCAATAAACATACCAATTTCAATTATATGACAATCTGTTTCCATTTTTTCATGACATTTTACTTTATAATATTTAAGTGAGAGATAAACAAAAAAATGTAACTTTTTTTCTTTCAATGTCACTAATATTTTATAATAGGATTAAATAAAACATATGTAAGTTTATAAATATTCATTTTAAATATAGATTATTTATTTTTATCATGGAAATTTATTTTTAATTTTCATTTATGAAATATTTACCTTAAATGATTGTGCAACCATGACACAACAATAATTTAATTTATAGTAAAACAAGATAAATTACTTTAAAATGACTAAAGTAATATAATTTTAAATAAATAATGTTTTAATTTTTTTAGAAAAATACATAATCCATGTAATGTTTAATTGTATTATAATTTAATTCTAACATTTACTTGATTTTTTAATGTCAAATTAAATGAAAATTTTCAAACATTACATTAATGATATTTTAAAGTAAATAATAGTTTAATAAGTTATTTTTAATAAATAAAAAACATTAATTTATCCACATGAATGATGTATTTTTTTAAACATAAAACATGATCCATTTAGGTGATTTTTTTCATTTTATTGTAACATTATTTACCATTTTATGGTAGAAAACATTAATATTACAGTAAATGTCAAAAGGTTTAATGAGGGTTAAAACTAAATGATATTTGTGAAAACATTTCCAAAACAGATCTAAAATTTATTTTATCACATAATTAAGGCTTATAGAAATATTATATTTTAATTATATCAATTTATATCAATTTTAACTTAAAAAAATATATTTATTTAATACTTCATGTAATTCCAAGAATTATCCCTCAATTATAAAAGGATACTGATACTTTCTCTTCTTTGAACTATTATTAGCCATATTTTTTAAAAAAAAGAATATACATTCATTATATGAACATACTTATCTAATCTATAGTGGTTTTCCTCTTATAAAAGATGAACCCTAGTTCCCTTAATATGTGATTGAAGGGATGTCCACTAGAGAAGATATAATCATCTTTACCAATTATTTTAAGTTTATTTCTAATTCTAAATCCTATTAATGTGTTTTAACCATACTAAAATGATAAATATATTATAATAAATATACTTATTTGTTGTTATTATTATTATGGTACAACTATATCCCATCTATTTTCTATCCTATGAAAAGTGGAAACATCGCTGGTGCATATGTTTTTCATACCGTCTCCACAAAGTAGTGTAATTCATTTTTCATAACCACATTATATGGATGGTTATAAATATGTAAATAATGAGTATATATTATATTTATGGAATAAATTTTAATCTATAACTACAATATCATTTATAACCTTTTATCTTCTAATCCGTTGGAAAATGATAATTTCTCTCTTGCGTACGTGTGAAATACCACCTCCCCAAAGAGGTATGATATGTTTTTTATTTTAAATTTATATGGATGCGAATAAGGATGGATTTAATGAAAATATATGAAATATATTTTATAATAATGATTCTTAGTAGATTATTTTCTTTTCACCGTTCTTTAGTTCCATGGAAAAGTGAAAACAACAATCATACTTTTGAATGACCTACCATCTCAATGAACGGTGTAATTATTATTTTTTGATCTATATCTTTTTTGGATGAATATAAATATCCATTTATTAAATTTATATGATATTAATTAAATTATTAAAATTATTGATATAATGGAATGATAATAAAAGAAAAACTAATATAACTACTGCATCAAAACATACATAAAAAATGAAGGAGTTGACAATATAAATAATGATAATAATTAAATATTGTTAATAAATGGGTGATAAAACCTCATAAATGGATCATATATGATATTATAGAAATTTATATAGGTATGGTATGTAATTATAATAAATAAAAAAATTTCATACATGAGGTTGAATAATGTTCAACTAAATGGAATGATAAGGTATCATATTTTATCATAATTTCCACTCCATTGAAAAATATTTTGTATTTGTAACATATTTAAATTATCTGGTGTATATAAATACGTATTTAGGTATTTAAAATTAATATTTTTTTTCACGATTAATAATTATTCAATTCAAGAAACTAATGTATAAGTAATGCTTAAAATAAAATCATATCATATTTCTCTATATAGTATAGACTGTTTTCTCTCCATTTCCATATTTTAAAATTTTTCTTTATAAAAATCATTTGTATTTGAAAAAATGATTTATAAATGATATTTTATGATATCATTGTACTTTAAATAATATTCAATTTTTATATCAAATAATTTCTTGAAGGGGGCCAATTTCAAGTTTCCATGCAAAATTCAAAAGAAATGTTTGTTAATTTATACGGCATTAACCCACTTTCCCACAAGCATAAAATTTTTATTCCCTTTATCTTTTACTATAAGATTTAAATGATTTCAAAAACGAAACTATTTATGAAAATTTATTCTCTCAGTTTTCTTAAATTTATTAAAATAATATATTTTATGAAAAAATATACTTTTTAATGGTTATATCTCATATCTTGGAAATTTGTATTGATATTAACATTGTCTCGAAATGTTCAATTTATTATGATCATTTGAAATTAAATTTTTGGTAAATATATATATTATTTGTATCATGGATATGATTATCACCTAACCAATATACCATTTTACAAATGGTTTCTTATATTGGATATTATTTAATTTACTAGTTAAACCTTTAAATATTTATATTGTATACTCAATGAATATATTTGTTGATAAGTAATATTTTTAATGAATTAAATAAATCATTTGATATATGAGTAATACATCAGACTTATAGTGATGGGTTTGTCTTGAAATTATATAACCCTTGATACATTGATATGTCTCACGAGAAAAATATGTAAGCCAGAATTAAATGGATTTCTTTTGTATACCTACCCATAGATTAAACAATCTTAGCATAAAGATTTTAATTTAGTAATAAAATGATGTATGAAATCATGAAATCCAATATTATGAATTTCCCTCATTGAGAATTTATATATTATTATACCTGATATTACTTCATTGAAATTATATATGGATATATTGATTCCTCTATCATTGATTAAATGGAACGTAGTTTCAATTATATACCATTCATTATTGATTATTAATTATTTACTAATGATAGATTCTATTGTATATAACCCTTAATGAGCATCTCAACTCACAATCATGTTTATTT
Source organism: Viscum album (assembly GCA_963277665.1). NCBI lineage: Eukaryota > Viridiplantae > Streptophyta > Magnoliopsida > Santalales > Viscaceae > Viscum > Viscum album. The sequence goes on along the minus strand of OY728129.1, from coordinate 1,417,312,922 downwards.
AATTTTAAATATGATATGAATAAGGATATTATTAATAATGTATAGGATTCATGAATGCTTTTATACTATGTAATTTATATTTCCAATGTAATATGAAAATTATGTTTATATCTAGTTCTTCATGAATACTAAATTATTTGGTCATTCAAGATGTGATAAATTATACCCAGTGACAATATAATAAGGAATAAACTATCTATTAGATACTGGAGTTTGATTTTTTATTCTTGGTATCAATTTTACTTTAGTATACACCTCATGAATTATATTTTAAATGAAAATATCAATCATGAGAATTTTGATAATCCCTAAATGTATTTGAGAACATTTATCATTATAAGGATTTTTATTTATAGATGAATATTTATGATGATTATGAGATAAAATAGTGTATTCCATCATTATGTGATGGAAAATAACATAAGAAATTGAATCAACTTCTATAGATAATGTATATATTTCCCTGGATAGAAACCCAATACAGTGGGTATTGGAACTGGGAAAATGATAACCATATTTGAGCTTCGTAAACATTTTATAAAGAATAACAATTCCTTAATGGAGAAAATTAATGTTCTCAAGTGTTAATATCCTATGATGGATCACTTCATTATATATATATATCAATATTTTTTTGGAAATACTAATTCATAGGTACTAGAGTAATGGATTAAGTATCTCTAAAAGATATTCAGTTCTTTGAGATGTGATGAAATTGAAAAGGATATTTTTGAAGAGTATTATTTGAAATAATATATATAAGATTTTTGGTCATTGATCTAAAACACTAAATAGGTTTAAAAAAATTAATTCTTCCAAATATATAACTTTTTAGGTGACATTCATTTATAGATACATCCCTCGAGAATAATGAGCTAAAATAGAGAGGAAGTTCCTTACATTAAAGTACAAGAAAGAAGAAAGCGTGTTAATTTATGATGATAACTTCACAATATTATATAACCATGCATAAAACTACATAAATAATACAAAAATAATGTTTTATTGTTTCTTTTATGTGATTTAGTTGACTCTCTAAAGGGAACTAGTTTCTCAAACATTAATATCTTTTTATGATATAGTATTGAGTTCTATTATAATGGTGAATGAATTTTATATGACTGTTATATTCAAGTTAAATCATGAATAGAAGAAGAAAACTAAACAGAATGAAAAAAGGGAAGGGTTTAAAAAATAATAAGAGAACCAAGAAGTTTCTTTCATTTGAAATTGTGGAATGAAACATATTATAAAATGATTGAAGGGTATGTGACATTATTAAAAGTTCAGTGATAAGGTCCATATATCATCTAATGTAAGGGAAATAAATTTACCAATACTATTGAGTGAATCAACTATAATTAAATGGTTCATTATTCAAACAACTTTTCCATGATTTAAGGGTATATTTTATATAAGATCCCAACAAAAGATGGAAAATCTCATATGATAACAACACCTGATGTTGAGGGTCCTGATGATATGGTGGTAGGTTCTCCAATGATAACATCAAATATATCTAATTATTTATTTGATTCAGGATCTTTTAACTCTTTTATATCTTCACTATTTTTTTATTAAAATAAAATATTATCCTAACACCTTGTTATTTGATTTGATAGTCAAAACTACTAGTGGAAATCTCACTGCAACAATGATGTATTACTTAGTTCCCATTATGATATATAAATTATCACTATTTGAAGACCTGTTTATTATACCTATGTATTTTTTTATATAATCATTGGTTTGGAATAAATATAAATATATATTGATCAAATTTATTTTATAGAGAAGGAAATTATGATTCGTGATGACAATTTATAATCCCATATAATTAGATGAGAGAGTTAATCATTTGATTTATTTCTCTTTCCACACCCATTATCTCTTCTAAATGGTATTCATGGGGAATAACAGAAGACATAATATATGGATGAAAAAGTGATTTTCATATTTAGAATGTATATATTCTATAGGAATACATTGATGAATTTCATAAGGATTTTCCGATACATCAGCTGGAGTGTGAAGTTATGTTTTCAATTGATTTAGTCAATGATGTTAGACCTATATTAATAACTGCTGATATAATGGACTTTAAAGAATTAGTGGAGTTAAAAGAATTAATATATCATTTTTTGGTAAGGGATTTATATGTTTTATTATTTCACCTTGAGAGCCTACATTCTATTGATTAAAAAGAATAACGGGTCTATGAGGTTGTGAAATAATAATTATTAAATCAAAGAATATATTATAAAAAAAGTATCATTTTCCTTGTATAGATGAATTATTTGATCAAATTCATGGAGGTAAATATTTGTTACAGATTAAACATTATACTTGGTATAATCAATGTTGGTTTAAGAAAGAAGATATTCCAATTAAATCATTTGACACATGGTATGAACATTAAAAGTTTATAATAATTCAATATGGATTTTCTAATACACCTTCTATTTTTTAAAGATCTAATGAATAGATTATTCACCGATTATCTTGATATTTTTGTTTATTTATTTATTAATGATATCATGGTGTACTATAAAATATATTAGGATCATTAAAATAAATTGAATATGATTCTTTAGACTCATAAAAGAAAATAACTATATGGTAATTTTTTTAATTGTGAATTCTATTTTTAGAGTCTTTCTTTTCATTGAAAAATTATCTCTAAGGATAGGATTTTTTTTGATCCTATAAAGATAAGGGATGAAAAATAATGGGTTACACAAATAAAAATGGCATATTTATGTAGTTTTATTTGTATAATATGATACTATTAGATATTTCATCACTATTAATCTTGATTTACAAACTGATTAACCAAGTATATTCATAAAGGGTTTATGTTTGTATGGATAAAGGAATGAGAACAATTTTTTGAATAATTGAATATGAGGTTAGTGATTGATCCAATTTTGACTCTATAATTAATAAATGATGGAATTATGGTATATAATGATGAATATAAGATAGGACATATTTTTTTTCCATGTGCATAATGGTAAATAAATTGATTATACATCCATCTTAAGTTATATAGTTGAATACTAATTTTTAAATGGTTGGGGTCAAAGCCTCAATTTATTATTAAAGCAAATACCTCTTTATTGTGGGTATAGGGAGACCCATTACATAGCCCAAAGTCCCAAGGCCATGTAGCATGAATAAAAGGTTTGAAAGCCCATTTTTGGCCCAATGGACCCCTCAGTGATCATTACTGCTATAGTACCCACACTACTACAGTGCCTGCTACAGTACATCCGCAGCTGCAATCCATGATAGTGTTCTTTGCCTCTACAGTTCCACTGCTACTACAGTACTATTATAGTTCCATGATATAGTACTACTATAGTGCCACACTATAGTACTACTATAGTACCAGAAATTCATCCCTACCCGAATTTGATCCTGTGTCTTTCGGATGCCAAGCCGGAGCATGTACCACTTGTGTATGGTCTCATTGTCTTGGATACTATATTGTTTCTTGGAGGAAATGAATAAATTATCTCTATAAAAAATATATAAGATATTAACATATCATAAGAGTATTAAATACTTATTTTCATATAAATTACACAATATAAGGCAAAGATGATTTCTTGAGATATTGATAGAATATGAAGGATCAATACACTACAACCAATAAAAGGACATTTTGGTGGAATGTGCATTAGGAAAGAAAGATCACAGATTCCTTATCATGATGATGATTTAAAGAGACCCTATGTTCGTGGATTTTAAAAATATAGATATTTTATTTATTATGGAAGGTTAAACATCACTTCATTTTGAAATGTTTTCCATAACATATTAATTAGAATATATAAAACCATATGTCTAGTTATGAATTATGGTAAATTAGAAGAAATAATATATAAAAATAGAATTATTAAATTTTGAATGTGGTTATGTGTTCTAGATATTCAATACCTGAAATGGGAATTATTTGATGATTCTTATAGCTTGAATTTTTAAATACAAAATGGAAGCACTAAGATGTATAGTGATTTGAAGAAAGATTATTTGTGGGATAACATTAAGCAAAAAACTATAAATTATATTCCCATATGTATATTTTTCAAACCAGTTATGTATGAGAGAAAACATACTAGTGGAGTCACGAAACCCTTGGTAATTTTAATGTCGAAATGGGATAAAATTACAATGTACATTTTAACATGAACACAAAAGACTCATAGAAAGAATGATATCATATGAGTTATTTTTTATCACCTAGAAATTTTAAACACTTAATCAATATAAAAGATAATATACCTCTTAATTTAATAATATGAATCTATATTAATGAATTTATAATTCTTCATAGTGTACCTTTTTCAATTGTGTCTGATCATGATCCAAGATTTACATCAAAATTTTGGAAATGTCTTAAGAAGGATCTCGATACTGAGATTCTTTTTGGAACCACATATTATCTTCAATCTAATGGGAATTATGAAAAGACTATTCAAATATTAGAGTACTTGTTGAGGTCATTATCAATTTACATTCAAGGTATATGGGATCAATATTTACCATTATTATAGTTTTCCTATAATAATATCTTCCATTAAATTATTCATTTTGTGTCGCTTAAAGAAATATATGGTGAGAGATATTTCACTAAAAGATGTTCAGATAAAGTGGGGGAAACAAATCATTTGGACTTATAAATATTTTAGGAGAGAACGAGAAATGAACATATTATTCAATTTCAAATTAAATGATCACAAAAAAATAGTTATGTCAATAACTCAAAGAATTATTTGGAATTTGAAGTGGGAGATCATATTTTCTTGAAATTATATCCATGGAAGGGTGTTATAAAAAATGATTAGAAGAGATAACTAAGCCTTATAATGATCTAACATTTTGAAATATTGGAAAAATTATATTTCTAGCTTATCGATTAGAATTTCAACCAAGATTATATAATTTACCTGATGTTTTCCATATCTCGTTTTCAATGAAGTATATTCCAGAACCAAGTCATGTGATCAACTATAAAGAAATTGAACGAGAACATAATATATCATAATGTTAAAATAATATCAATATTAATTATAGTAGATACCAATCATTGTGAAATCATATGACTCGATTGTTAAAGTTACTTTGGATAAAACATAAAATTGAGGAAGTAATGGTGGAACTTAAGGATGCTATAAAGAAGAATGGCAATAATTTGTTTAGAAGGTATTATCCAGATAAATTTCTAGGATGAAATTTTAATAGGAATGAATAATATAATATCTTGATACATAAAAATATATGTTCTATAGTATGTACAACACACAACATTGAGATTAAGTGAAACACAAAATAATAATTTTTAAATATAATAATTTTAATATAGCAATTGAATTAGTGGGTAAGAATTGAAAAAAACATTAAATAATATATATAAATTTCATACTCAAATTTGTTTTATTATTATTTAATAAGAATGAAATTCTCAATATCATATAATGTCATTTTATTCATAAAAAATATTATCTCTTCGAAAAATAGTTTTATTACTGTATGTGAGAATAATATATATTTAACTTTTCAAATTTTATTAAAATTATTTTATAACATGGACATAATATTTTAAATAATATTATCTAAATTATATTAGGGTGATTTTTTGTTATTTTTAAAAAAATATTTATTTTCCAGTGAATTGTGACAAATATTAGTTTTCATTGGAAACTATATTTTTGTTTCATGAACCCAAAAAGTAATATTTTCATAAAATGGTTCAAAATTGAAAATAATTCATTATTATTATTAATAATCCAATAATGTTCATTGTAATAATATTTTTGATTTAATTTAGTATAAAAAATTATACTTCAAATTCATTTTTCTAAAAACATATTTTTATTTCCTTGTTTTGTTTTAATCATAAATTAATTCATGAAACATCTATGAATTTAATATTGGAAAATTAATATCATATTTTCAATTAGGACTTCAATATTTTTAAATAGGTTCCTTTTTTCTATTCAGTTTGAATAGTAACCACTATAAATAATTATCACCACGATTGGGGAAAATTGGGAAATACAAGTTATAAATAATAAGATAAGGACTAGAAAATATACCTAACACATTAATTAATTTTATTGGATGTGTATATATCATCCATAAAAATAAATATTTTGAATATAGAACCTTTTTTTCATGATTTAATCCTTTATACTATTTAATTGAGAGTTAAAGACAGATATGTCCCTTTTCATATTTTAATATAAAAAATATTTTATGATAGATATAAATAAAAATTATGCTCAATTATAATAATTAATTTGAAATATAATGATATAATTTTAACTCGATATTTTATTTATTATTTTTTTGGTGAAATAAATACCTTAAATACTTGTTTAATGCCAACACAACATTTATTTTGTTTATATGAAAATAAAATAAATGATTTTAAAAATATTGAATGTATACAAATGTGACTGAATTTCTACGTTCCACAAAATTTTTAGATAAATATAACATTTTATTGTTTTTTATATGATTATTTTCAAATTCCCTCTTTTTATTGATTTATTTAAAGTTAATTTAATTGACTTGTATTAAAAATGATATTAATGACATTTTATAATAAATAACATTTTATTAAAAGATTTAAAATTAGTAAAATTATTTGATTTAGATTAAATAATGGGATATGGTTTTAAATATAAACCAAGAACCATTAATGGTTCTTTTATCATTATTTTTGTAACATTATTAACCATTAAATTGTAGAAAACATCAATTTTATAGTAATTATCAAAAGGGTTAATGGGTGTTAAACATAGAGATACATGTAAAAACATAGACAAAACATGTATAAATATTATTTTATGATATTATTTAGGCTTATATTCATTTTATAAATTAATAATTTCAATTTATACATATTTGGTCATGAAAAATAATTCATATTAACTTTATACTTTATGAAATTTCATGAATTCCCCTCCCCTCAAATAGAAATCGATACCTCACCATTATATTATATACAAAACTTTTTCCCATATAAGATAACTAAACCTTACCCATAGATCTTCTACACCTCATTATTCATGTTATATCTTTTCAGTACCATCCAAAATAAAACCATTGTTCCCCTGACAATAGATCTAAAGGAATTCTACCAAAGAAGAGGAAATCATATATAACAACACTTTCATGTTTATTTGTTATTCTACTTACTAATAATGTTTTTTAACCATACTAAAATAATATCCTAGGTATAATAAATATAATTATATGTTATTTTGATTATGGGACAACCATATTATATATATTTTCCATCTTACAAAAAGAAAAAACAATAATCATGTGTACTTATGACTTACCATCTACAAAAAATAGTGTAATTAATTTTTTATCGCCATTATTGATTGATGTTTATAAATATGGAAATAATGAGTATATATATAATATTTATGACATAAATATTATTCTTTGAATATAATATCATATATACCTTATTACAATTCAATCCATTTGAAAATGATTACATCTCACCTACGTATGTGCCTAATATCTCCTCCACGATGCTAGGTGATATTTTATTTATTTATGATTTTTGTGGATGGTAGTAAAGATGGATTTAATGAATATATATTATATATATTATATAATAAGTAATTTATTATTTTAATTATTATTCAACTCTCTTTGTTTCCATTGATTGAAAAGTTAAAACATCATTCATGTGTTTGTACGACCTACCATCTTCATGAGTAATTTAATTCATCTTTCTATCACTATATTTTTTTTGATGAATAAACATATTTATATATATAATATATATTATATGTATAACATGAATAAAATTATGGAATTGGTGGAACCAAAAAATGTATAAGGACATGATCTAACCAATTTAAATATTCATGGAAAAAAAGTTGTTAAACCACAAAATAAATATAATAATAAAATATTTTTAATAAATGGAAGGTAAAATATAATAAGTTTATCATATCTAATATTATCAATATTTATATGTTTATTTTATTTATTTATAATAATTTTAAATATTTTGTATAATTGTTAATACTGTGATCCAATAAATGAAAACACGGGGTAAGATATTTTATCTAACTTTTCCCTCAATTTATACATATATGGTTTTATAAACCTATTTACATTAACTAGAATATATACTAAACTTTAAATTTATTTAACATTAATATATATTTATTAACAATTATTTGTAATTTAATTAATGTTATGCCTTCTATATAAATTTTTAAATGAAATTACAATCCTTTTTGTCTTATTTATCTAGAATATTTTTCTTCGAATACCGAAATTTTAAAATTAATTTTACAAAAATCCATTTTATTTTCACAAATAAATTATAAATTATACATTAATTTATCTTTCAATTTTTATATAGTATTAATGGAATCATTATAAATATTTATCAAAATGGTTTGTTTTCAACTATCCTTATAAATATCTAAAGGGACGATTCTTATCATTTATAGCGTTCATAATATTTCCTGCCACCATATACATTTTACACCCTTTATCTTCTTATATAATAATTAAATGATTTTGAAATGGAAAATATTTATGAAAAAAAACTCACTCAATTTTATTTTATTCTATTAAATATTGTATTTTTCTATAAACTCTACTTTTCTAATGGTTACCAATCATATCATGATTAATTTTACTAATATTATCATTCTTATGAAATATTAATTTTCTTGTGATTAATAGACATTAATATTTTTTTATATATTAATATTATTTATATCCTTTATATGATAATTTTCTAAACCATATACCATTATACATTAAGTGTTTTACATTGATTGTTATTTAATTGGTTGGGTAAATCCATGATAAATATGTATTCTTTAGTCAATACAAATATTGGTTGATTAGAAATATTATTGTGGAATTAGATTCACCATTGGATATATGATGAATGAATTTGACATACAGTAATGGGTGGGGATCAAAATTATTTATCCACTCAATACATCAACAGGTCTCATGATACAAATTAGTAATATAACATTAAATTGGTTTAAGGTGTATACATACACGTTGATTAATATTTCATTGAATATGGACATGGTGGTCTATATATCATGACATATGAAATCATGAAATCCAATATTAATAAAATAATTCTTTAAAAATTCATTTATTATTATCCATGCTACTAATTCATTGATATTTTTCATTGATATATTTCTTGCTTAGTTATTGATTAATTGGAATGTGTTTTCTCTTATTTTCCATTCCATGTTGATTATACATTAGTTGGTCAAAATAACATCCATAGTACATAGAGATTATTTATTATCTAAGAACACACTTTTATTTTTTTACCTAACATATAATGAAGGATGTTATAAATACTATCAAGGATGAATGAATAATTTTACGCCATGTAATTTTTATTTCTAATATACAATGATAATCATTTATGTATCTTATTCTTCTTGACTACTAATCTATCTGGTCTATATTGATTATATCACTTGTATCTAATACCAATGTAATAATGAAGTCAGTAGCTCTATGTTATAGTAGTTGGGGATATTATAATTATTATTTCCTCCACTTGACCCATTAATCATCCATGCATGAGGCACACAGAACCCCCCCAATTAGGTAATTATTTGGGGTGGTTCTTCTTCATGTTTCTTTATGGAATAACAATATAATTTACACTAAATCAATCATTTTGGTTTGTCTTATATTTCCTGATTTTCTTTATACTATATGTTCATGGTGACCTAATACACATGCTTCCTGAATTTATAGGCATATGTATTGATGTTTGGAGTTTTTTTAGTATTAACAGTATTTACTATTCTATTATATTGTAATTGATATAGTTTATTGTGATTTAAATAGTAAAAGTATGTTGTTCCGTATCCTTTAATTTGTAATGACGACTATAGAGTATTTAAATTTTCTACTGATTTGTAAAATATTATGGAAGATATTATATGATATTTTTTTTAATGAACATTCAAAACCATTTTTGATTAAAATTCAATTTTATATTCATGAAATTGAAAGAGAATTTTTAATGTAAAAATTATAACTTCTTTTGAAATGGTAAATGAGAATGATATGATTTCATATATAAGTGGAAAATGGTAAATATTATGGGAATTATTGGGTACCTTGGTATGAAAATCTATATAAGACAAGGTCCCCCACCACTAGTTATTCTTGTGAAGCAGTTTTTGTGATAAAACCATTTCCTTGATATAATTCAACATCTATTATACTAATTAAGGGAAACACCTTAATTAGTGATATATAATCTCATAGTTCCCTATCAGTAGTGACCAAAGGGTGTAATTTCATGATGTTTATTTTAAAATTTATTTTAAAGGATTCTATATGCATCTTTATTATAGTGGTGTTAACACACATCATTATTGTTTTAAATATAATGTTCAATATACATATTCATTTATTATTTCCAAACTAGAAATTTTAGTTTTTATAAAAATGTATCGATATAGAGCACTTGGTGTGATCCTACATGGATTATTATGCTCTCAATAACTATACCCCCAAAGGGAATATTCAAAATTTATTTATTCTACTATAGGAAAGGAAAAATCATCAGTTGATGGTAGTGTATGTTCATGAAAAATTTATTTATGTTGGTAGAAGTGAAATATTGAGATGAAACCTTGTATAACATAGGTATGTGTAGTAATATATATATATATATATATATATATATATTTCATCTTTTATTATCTATATTTTATGATCATGCATCAATATTCCACATTTAAATCCTACAACATTTGTATTCTTGAATCTTTAGTTTCACGTTTTTATTCCAGTTAGCTTTTGTTACAATGTTTTATTTTTCTCATAAGTTTCTTTTTGATGTCATTTTATTTTATGTTTATGTATATTTTTTATATTTATGTTTATTAATGCATTTACAATGATTGGTGGAGTCATGATGGGTTCTTATATAAGACCTTCCAATTATTATTTTCAGAAATACTATTCCAAAAGGGAATTATTGATTCCTGGGAATTACTTTCCATCACATGTGGGTCAGGAAAACCCTTTGAGCCTCAACAAATACCAAATTAGGTGCTTGAGTCTTGGGTATCCTAGGTTCCTTCGTCACACCACTATTTTTGGTACCTTTACTCAGCTCTTGAAATCAACCATTTTGTAAAATTAGAATTATAAATACACTATATCGTTCAATTGGATTTATATTTATATTCATTTTTTCATAATAGTATATTTTCTTTAGATATATTTGATCAAAAAAGTGATAATAATTATACAGAAACTATAAATTTATACAAAAATGATTTAAATATAATTAAATTAATATTTTATTTTTTATTCATTCATGAAGAAACTTATTAGAATTTTTTTAAAACATAGAATATATTACAAGTTTATTTCATTGTTTTATATATTTTGGAATTTCTATTTAATGATAATGAACACGTTTAATCTTATTATATATTATCTAATATATTGTTATTGAATTTATGTTTTTTAAAATTATTATCATGAATATATATGCAATGTTACTCAAAATTTAAATTTAAGTATGACTAATATAGTTTTATTAATGATTATTTATGGTTGTTTAATGAGTATTTTTAGTGTTTTGACCTATTATGTATTTATTTAACATCTATAATAACTCTATTGATCGTTATATATATTAATTAATATTATTATTATTTTTGTGAATTTCATAACTATTTATAGTTATTTTTAGCCCTATTTAATTGGATCATGGATTACTACAAGAAAAACTATATCATAATCATTAAGAAATATAATGTATCCATGAATTTTATATTTTTATTATGAACATGTGTAAACAAAATCAAATATTCACTGTTTATCATTTTTTCAAATGTAAACTACAGGAATGTCTGATCTTGATAATTAAAATACATTGATGGGATAAGCTGGAAATTTATTAATGAAAAAATTCAATGTGAATTATATAGTAGTGATTTCTGTCATAATTATTAGTTATTTTGGGTTGAGAGTTTTTTGAACTAAATCATAGTACACCTAGGTCCTAATACAATTAAAAACAATTCATTGGTTCAATCACATTACCATAAATGACGATCGGGTTAAAAATTCACTATATACGTCTACTCCATTCAAAAAATCTTAGGATCAATCTATTCTCATAGAATATTTTGTGGGTTAGGATTTTATTGGTTGTTGAGTATTGTTTTATTTGATATTACTCCCACTATAAAATTATGGGTTGAGTCTGTTCCGTTATAAAAGTCTCTCTCATATGTTATTGGGTTCCACACACCTTCTTCAGTGTGTAAATAATTGATGTATGATTGTATGGAACCAAAATAAAATAAAATTAACTATATTCATCAATTTATATATATACATCCACTTTCTAGGAATACATTTAGTTAATATTTAATAATAGAACATTTTTAATAAAATAACACATAAAATTACGCAATTAAATTGTTTCAGAATCTATACTAATTTTAAATTTGATAATTCACAACCCTATTTTTTTCTGTTTAGCCCCTTGGGGCCTAATATCCCCTATGTTTCTTGTTTCTCCCCTAAAATAGAAAAATTATACTAAAAATAGTATGATTTATACCCATACTATTTAAAACATTTTAAAGATCCTCTAAACAGTCAACTTATTCTTTGATTATACTTCTATATATAAATCAAATGAGGATTTAATTCTTCATACAATGAAATTTTTTTCATTGGGGGTAGTGGTATCTTTGACATAATCCATTAATTTATTTTTATGTGTGAAGATTGATTATCAACCTAATTTTTGGTCCAAAATGTTTCATACATGTTTCCATCACCTACAATGATAGAAACTATATATTTATTTTAACATAGATTAGATTTATATATTTATTTTCCCTTTAGAACACTTCATTTCACAAACATGAGAATATTCAAATTTAAGTGCATATTTTTTATGATATTTATTCAATGTTGTTCATCAAATAGTTTTGAAATACATGAAAAATGGATTATGATTAAACCAACCCTTTTTTATGTTCAATTATTCATCTAAACCTTTTAGCATATTCCCTTATTCATATATATTATATTTTAATTTTTTATATTATAAATATACGATGCTTTCCTTTTAATCAATCCCACCTTTTCATTATCTTTCTTATTAATCAATATTAGAAGATTTAATTTCATTATTTATTTAGTTGTGTGATCTACTAATGATAATATTATAGTTAACCTTTATGATTACACTATAAATTTTTCAATTCATCCTCAACAAAACTGCTAGATCAGTCCACAAAATTCTAAATATTATAATACCAATTGACTTCATAATATAACATACTACTTGATGAGTAATCTTGTTCACTATAACATTCAATCTACTACTAGGATAATTATTTATTTATTTTACCCCTTTTCATCATTTTCAATTTCTTACCGTCCTAACAAGAGTGAGATTATTCATGTTTATTCTTCTAATAGTTCATAGAATAAAAACCAATGCCATTACAGTTGCATCACATTTGTCGTTATTTACCCTTTACTATATATTGGTTCTTTACCTATTTGTTTGATATAATAATAAAAAAATTATTTATTCATCATCTTCATTATCAAAATCACTTGAATCTACAACATCATATTATTTGAATTTTATTTATCATGTACTAAAAATCCTCATTGTCTCTTTTACTTATTCATGAAATATGGATCCTTTTCTATTTTAGAAGATTTAGAAATTATATGTAGCTAATAAAATTAAATTCATTCATATATTCCATATATAAAATAAGGTGATAAAATCTAGCTATAAAATATCTCCTAATCTTTTTAATAATGGAAAAAACATCAAACTTCCCATAAAAACCCAAATAATAGTTAGAATATTATCCAGCCTTATAAAATAATTATTATTTTTCTCATCATTTTCCATTTTAAGATCATAAAATCTTCTCCTATAAAAATTTTCATTGAAATTATAAATATTAATAATTCTTTTATAGATACTTTTCAATTTTTACCAAATCATATTTGTATATTAAATCCCAGTTACAATTATTTATATCATTTCTAATAGAGACATAAAAAACGATTTTTTTTAATTTGACATATTCTTTCACATTTTACTTATCAAGAAATGAAACTTTTTTTTCTTTATAAAATTTTAAACAAACCATAATTAACACGTCTCTTAATTCATGGTTGAGTAAAAAAAGTTTGGAATAATAATATTCTTCTAGTTATGGTAATTCCTTCCATTAAAGGTTGGGAAACCCATACTGTTAAAATAATTTATATTCTCAATAATCATAAATTTATAGGACCTTTAGTGTTACTTTTTAATTACATTACTTCTACTGGAAAATATTTTATCGATGGTAACTCTATATAGTGGGGTGAATCAATGGCATATTACTTTGAATTCATATTTTAATATCAAAATTTTTAGATTATTAAAATAACTACCATCTATTTATTGATTAAATAAGCATCAACGTATTTTATTAATATATAAAGATCATTAGAACACAAGAATTTAAAATTATTGAAATATGAGTCTTCTTTTCATGGTTCTTAGTCACTCAAATCAAAGACTCTCTACTATATTCCCAAGTGCTTACAACATGGACCATTGTAGTCTAATCAGCTTAATTTACCACAAAATTCTTATTACCGCGTGCTATTAGTGATATTACACATTCACATTTACAATTAAACATATGAACCAAAATAATGGATAATATTCCTCTTCTAGGGATTCTCTTGTGCAACTTGTGGTTGATCTCCATTTAATAACAAACGTGATGAAGTGGTCATCCTATATAAACGTCATAAAGTATCTAGGGTCAGGTATTCCTTCAGAACATGTTTATATGACTATATCATGAATCCAAATAAATAAATTATCCAGTTCTCCCCAATAAATTGAATACTTGGGAACATTATGTCTCTTTCTCTTTGAATGGATCCCAAAATTGATCTCTTATACTCTTTATGATATAATAGTGTATCATGTAATCTTAGAAATAAAAACACATATAAAATATATATTATCTCTTCTAATATTCTTATCATATAATAATATTTTTATGAACTCATATTTATTTAGAAAATAATATCACGATTAACAGTTTCCAAAATGAAATTTTTTTAAACTCATTGATCTTTGGTAGGAACTATGATTCAATATTTTAATCAATGGGTTCCATATTTATCTCCCCAATAAAAAAATGTTGAATCTAGATAAGAAAAAATAATTAAATGAAATATTATTTTATATTTACTTTCTTATATTGTATTTGGTATATCAAATTTTTATTTTTTCAAAAATTAATCACTTTTATTTCTTTTTGAATTTTCCAAGTGCATGGAACTATGATGTTAAAATCATCTTAATGTCGTGTAACTCAACTGAACATCCAATATTTCCCTCATATGGAATTTCATAAAAATTGGATTAGATTAAAATCAATTAAATTATATGTTTATATTTGATTCTTGTAAGAACATCATATCATAAGTCTTTTGTTTTCTATCAAAATTATCAAGAAAATTATAATTTGTATTAGATAAAGTAATTTTATTTTTCATAATACAATATAACTATTGAGATACGAGAAACATATATAACTCATAAATATTTTAAACCCTATAATATTGATATAGTATCCCTAGATAAAGTAATATTCCTACTACGAAATACTCACATGGATTGAAGTTAAGTCATAAAACACTAATTAGAGTCTTACATGTAGTGAATCATACATAAAATGTGTTAATGTTTATCATGAATTCATATATGAGATCCTCTCTAAGTCATATGTAACGCACAAAATTTCAAACAATTTTGGAAATTCATATACAAAAGTATAAGAGAATTATTTTTATGGTTCACAAAGTCATACACACTCTTCTAATGTCTTAATTATTCTAGACGTAGACCCATTAATCATAGAATTTCTAAATAACTTCATAGACTTCTAAATAACTTATAAAATCCCCAAAACATCATCCAATGATATGCTCATCTCTGATATAATAACTTAAATATAGAAAACACATTGGATATATTCCTTGAAAAACTATTTAGCATTTAACTTAACATGGTTGAAATATAATACTAACTCTCCCACTAATTAATAGCTTTAATCATCCACTAAATATTTTAAATAAAACTTTCATATTCACTAAATCAACTACATGATTTTTTATCAGTACATATCTACAATATATATAATCATCATGATATCTAACCTTATTAAAATAAAATATAATTTAAACCAATGGATGCTTTAGAACGATATAATATCAGCATATATAATCTCACAATTATCCACCTATGATTTTTTATACACAAGCTATTTTCATAATGGTATTAAAAAAATAGATATATCCTTATATATATATATGAAATATCATATTCACTAATAATAAAATTTATAATATCTTAATTGATTCCAAAAATAATAATATTCTTATAAAAATCTTCATAATCAAAGGGGACTATTCATTTTGTGGGTACTATTGCTTTGGAGGGTTTATAAGGGGTTTCAGACTATATTCTGATGTCCTACCAATGTGAAGAGGATTCTTAGTGTGGAAAAATCTTATATACTATTGAAAAACTCCATGATGGTTGTTTTTTGTTGTCTTTCAGTGTTGTCTTGTAATTTTTTAAAGTTTCACACTTTACCGTCAAAGTGTTTTCAAAAAGTTGAAAAATGGATTTATAGGGTGTTTTAGAGATATTAGAATGTATGGGTCCCCATGAACATGAAACTCCTAAACTTAATGAAACCAAGGACATTTCCTCTTCAATGTAAAGTGGTATTGGTGTCTCTAATAGTAAAAACCATTCCCCACCTAGAAAGGGAGGCGATATTGGAGTATAAGAGTCTTGACATCCAATATCATTTTTAGTCCTCCTTAGACACTCTGATTATTATATGGAGGTATAAGTAAGTGAAAAAAGTAACAGCCATGTAATTTAATAAAATTTATGAAATATCACTCCTGGTCAACATCATTTATGAGTGAAGGATATAGATCCTTGCCCAATGTCAAATCTTAATTCATGTTATCAAATAGGGAAATGTTATCATGAAAGAATACAATTTTTTCTTGGCATAAAATAGACAACATTTTTTGAAGAAATTACTAAAAAATAACCATATATGAATGATTTTAATTTTTAATATACATTATATAGGGTTTATAGAACTGATTTGTTTAAATTATTTTGGAAAAATATAGTGATGTCGTACGAATCTTAACTCCCTTTGTTTTATTTTTCTTTGTTTGGGTTCTCACTCAACCTTTAAATGTTACTTATTTCTCAATAAAAATTTAATTTTCAGTATTTTTTTCATCATATAAAATAAAAACATTTTTGAAAAATCTATTACATATTTAATAAAAGAATATATTTTTCGACAAACCAAATTGAAAATATTTTCCATGAAGTTTCAACAAACACAATTTTTTTGAATTCATTCATGGAATAAATAGAGAACACATTATAGTTTCATATTTTATTTCCCAATATTTCATAAGGATGAAAAATAATAGAAGGATAGAGTTTTTATTTAAGAAATTAAGATTTCGGTTAAACATTATAATTTGTGTAACCTCAAGTCCATGGAACAAAAAATATAATAAAAAATGTACAAATATATGCATGTCATTCAACATTTAATGAATATTTATATAGTCCAAATATTTGAAATAGTTAATTAAAATTATTATGAATAAAAACAAATAGTCATTCATGATATATATAAAAACTAAAAAAATAATTAATATAATTCAAATAAAATTTCACATTAAAAGAAACATGTGAAAAATTAAACATGTATAAAAAATTATACATCAGATCTAAAAAACTACTATATATGAGTTAAATAAATATAAAATTACATGCACAATATAAATTAAAATTTAAAAACGTTTTTTATGATAAAACTCTGTAAAAAATATAATGAACCAATTAAAAAACCTAAGAAACATAACATAATCCAAATAAATTAATTTAAACATAATCAAACCAAGCTCATTCCTATTATAGAAAAATCTATCATAAGGTAGTGTAATAGTTAAAATGTCAAAAAAATTGTTATTTAGTGTTAATAAAATCAAGAGCAATTTCACCAATTTGAGTATGAAATCTCATGATTTGATGTCTGATATCCATGTTCTTGGTTATATAATGGATTATATGAATTTTATAAATTATGAAAGAACTACTGTTTATTCATTTGATCGGAACATATTAAAAATTATATCTAATATCCATGAATGTACAATTCATCCACAAAACATGACAATAATAAATACTAGTAACAATATAAAAAGCTTCAGTTATAGGTAATGCGTGAGAGTGTTATTTCTTATTATACCAATAAAATAGATATTTTCCCATGAAGTGATAGGTTACTAATGAAATTTTTCAATAATATATATATATAATCAAAATTTAGTATTAGAGTACAGAAATAAAATTAAATTCATAGGTTTTATGAAAAAATAAACTAAAATTAACATAACCTTTATCATATCATGAAATTATTTTTGTAGTATTAAAATGGGATTAAATATAATTATCTTGAAATCAAAAATAGTGTAACACAAATAAATATTAACTATGGTTTAATAGAGTTAATATAAACCAGAATATAAATTATTCCACTATATAACTTTCAACCTACAGTTTTTCTAATATTGTTAATATCAAGTATAGTATTATAATATGTAACAGTATCATATTCCTTATGAAATTAATGTAAAAATGAAAAAAGTAAATCATGTACATATTCTCTTTGATTTAAGAAACTCCAAAAGTCACCGAAATATATACATTCCATTGATAAAGTTGAACTCAAATATTTTTCCAACATCATTTCCTTTATAAAAATGTTTATAAAATTTATTTCACTACATATGGTTTGTTGATACATAAAATTCAGCAATGATTTATATTTAAACTAGAAAAACTACTATAGTTGTTTTTTATTATTCAATGTAGGTTCTACCATCTGAGCAAAAAAATATTTGAAAAAAATAACTAAACCACTCAAACCATGAACTAGGTGTCTATTTAATACCATATAAATAATTATTATATTTTGAAATTTTATTTTGAAATATATAATTTTGAAAAATACAATTTTTTTCAACGTAAAATACTAAAAAAATAAATCCATTTAAATACTAGAATATATAGAATCTATTTTTAAAAGTATAAAATTCAGATGATCTACAAACTGAAGGAAGATCCTAATGGATTATAAACTAATAATTATTTCAAATATATACCTATTATATATACTTTTATATTGAATATTAACTTTATCCCCTATCTTTCCTTATCCTTATAATCACTCATTGATCATAACTCTTATTCCTAAACACCCATTTGGTTTATACAACTATATATTCAATTGTTATCTCAAATAAATCCCAATAATTCATTCTCTCTGACTAGATTAAAATTCATTAATATAAAAATTATATCAGTCGTGAATTTATAAAGATTTTTGTTCTCGTTTTGTAATAGAATCAGAGAACTACACTATGTTTTAATCACCTCTTATAGTCTAAAAAACTTCATCTAAACTTCTAATTAAATGATGGTAACTATGATTCCTTAATGTTATAGTATTTTTTAGGAGGTCAAATATTTGGTTATTTAGTATATATATATAATTATTCAATATAAATGAAAATTTCCCTGACCATCAACGCTTTTATTATCAATAGGAGAATCCTATCTCATTTTTTAAAAGAATCATCATGGTTATCAATGAAATTTCTCATGTGAATAAAAGTATCACATTTATCAAACACTAAATCAAAAGACTATTCAATATCCTAAACTGTTTTTTGAAAAATATATATCATTGATAAGTATTAGATTAAATAATGAATATTTATTAATTATATTTTATATGAAGTTTTCCATTATTTCCCGTTTTATTTTAGATATACATATTACATAAATTTTTTTAAATAATGTAACTTTTTGTTTTCTCTCATTCCATAATTCATTAGGGGTTTACATAAAAATATTTATTATTAGAATACATTATATGAAATAACACACAATGTTTATATTTTTATCCAAATTTTTTTTAGTAAAATATTTTTACATATGTGTATTATACCAATCCCTTGAAGTGACTTATTTATCCTTTAAATAATACATTTCCATTGAGGTGTACTATGGGAATATAATTTTTCTTTAATACTATGATTTAACTCTCTAATATGGTCAAATTATAAAATAATGAAATTTATCATATTTTTAATTATGAATTTTTTTATAAAAATTAATGAATATAACCCCAGATTTAATTTTAGTACATAAAAAGTAATCCCTTATGAATCAAAAAAAATCATAAACCAAAAAAACATTATTTATGTTAACGATTTTTATTTTTATAATTCTTAAAAATCTATAACGATATATTCTAATGATTATGCAGTTTAATGAATAATTATTTAATTAAATGAATATTTTTATTTCTTATCCATTTTACATCTATTAAATACCCTTTTTTCTTCAATTTTTGTTAAAAACATGAAATTACTTTCTCCATAAAAATAATTTTTTATAGATTAAAATTTTTATTCCTATGTATTCTATTCCAATTTCAAGATACAATAATTTTTAATTTTTAATTAATTCATTTTTTTCTACACAATGGAAAAAGATAAAAACTATATGAATTTTTATTTCTCAGTGATTAAAATCAATGTTATTTATCATTATTAATAGAACAAGTTGTGTTAAAAAACCAGAATTATAACCGTCATCACAAATATGAGAAAAACATATATTGTTTCACTTTATCCCTTTCTAATACAAAAACTTATTAATAAGAATATTTCAAATATTTCTAATTGATAATGATTCAATGATTTTCTATTTTTCATTATATCTAAATGTTACATGACCACATGAAATCATTGATGAAAAATAAAAATAAAAAAATTCCACTAATATGTATTGAATATACATTTATATATTAAAATGTTTATTTTTATTTTTATGACACCTTCACTAAAAAATTTCAAACATGTAAGTGTTTTGGTACCAATATTATTTTGGGTCTAACATAGTTAGAAATAAACTATTTAGATTTCTGGATGTGCTTTCTTTGAGAAACAAATCCAAGCCTTAATAATATAAAATTCATTAGAAATATAGGCTTGATTAAAATCATACATATGAGGATATTTAAATCTATATTCATGATCATAATATTAATAATTACACAATAAAAAAAGTAATGGTATACTTTATTATTTTATATAAACCATGAACTTAATAATTTCATACAAACATTGTATTTTGACCATTTCTTCCAATTAAATGAGTAAAAATGTTAAGGAATTTCTCACCCTATTTATAATTTATAGAATAAAACATAAATGTGGAAATCTCTCTTTACAAATCATTAATTATTCTATTAATTTTCATTATATTTATAAAATTTTCACTTCAACTCTAAAGCATGTTTATAAGAAGCATTCTGAAAATTAATAACAAAATTATTAACATTTATATTAATTTTTTTGTGATATTTCATAAGACAATTATAATAATCCTTGATACATTTTCAATTGAATAATATAAAGGAAATATAAATGGTAACATGAATTATCATATTTTAAAATTCACTGATATATTATTCAAGGTATTTCATAATTTACCCATCATAGGTTTAGTGAATGAAATTCCAGTCTCTATGTGTCGTACATTATAGAAAGAGAAAAGCCATCCAAAAAAGTTTCTTTATAGAGGTATGTGATATATAAACTATTTCTATTAATAGACTGACAAAATTTTATAAAAGGATTCCTCATTTTTTGTTTGAAAATTTAACCTTTTTGGAATAATATTTTAGGCCAATAAGTGCCATTATACATTGAAAAGTAGAATTGGTCCTCTATCAGTGGTTTTTCTAGAACAATTTGACAGTGAAAAGGATAATATAAAATCAATATTATATCCTTTAATGCATGTTATAACAATATTTTCATGTGCAGTATTATCTTATTCCAAGTTAATCGAACTAGTGTATCATCTTTACACTATCAGTGAAAACTTCGAATCTCTATTGTTGTGTGTTAGGAAATATCTAAAAAATCAGCCAATATATTTATACAAATAAACTAATACCAAAAATATATTTTTAGTGATAATTATTAGGGATTCTAAATGGTCCTCGAGCCTGTTATATAATCTTACAAGACCAATTTTTATAGTGATAAGTACTAAAAAATAGTTCATATTTTAATTTAGATTAAACAGGCATAGGAAGAAACACCAATGGCTTAAGCGAGATGACCATAACATAAATGAGCTTGTATGTGGACAAATAATAAATATTTTAATTTTTTTTAATTTCACATCAATTTAATGATATAATTTTTATGAAGAATTTATATATTTTTTTATATATTTGATAAGTATATTAAAAATTAATATTTATATGATAATTATTTTGTGCTTAATATTATATATTCTTTAATAATAATCTGCATTTAATTTTTTATTTTTTTCATCATAATAATAATTATGATATGGTCCATAGTTTTTTATTCTATAAATGAAGTCCATTAAACTCTCAATTTTTATGCATCATTAAATATGAGCTTAATTTGGGTTTTGAATTTTTATCACTAGTAAAAAAAAACTTCACCAACTCATCTTTTGTGTATCCCATTAAGAACTCTTTCCCATGAGGCTAAAAAAGTCAACATGCGTTCAGAATGAGATGGAACAATAACATGAATAGGGAATGGTAGAGATATATAGTCAATGAATTCAAGATTGTCTCACCAGCACATTGTTCTATACATGAATAGTCCAATCATCAATCAAATCATATTTTTCATATTTGATTGTAACTTCTCCTTATGTGAATATATTTGTAAATAATTTATGAAATTGTTTTATAAATAAAAAATTCATGTAGTTTATTATTATTACTTCATCAATATTAACTTGTGTAATAATGTAAATATTTAATTACTAAATTATATAATTTTAATGTTTTAATGATTCTATAACTAAATTAAATAAATAAATTTAGGAAAATCTAATAGATATAGATGGAGAACGTTTTAATTTCGAAACTGAACATCAATTTATCATGTCACTGGCTAGAGGCTAAACCTTTTTTTTGTAACTCATTGTCCTATGATTACATCATTTATATCATCATTCAATTTTTACTTCGATAATACATTAAAAAACATCTAATTTTCTTAATTTAATATGGTGGTGATTTGTTATTTCAAATATATTGATCATAATCATATTACTACATTGGTTGAGAGATATTAACCATATAATATTGCATTTAATTTTCTTGAGGAAATAAGATAGTCACATCAGTGTACATGAACTTCTTATTGGGTCTTCCCATCCATGGACATTCCATTACTATTGCAACATTAGGATATTGGTTTTAATTGATCCCTGATTTAGTAATTATTTATATAATAAAAAAATTATATGTTTTCATTGAATGAAAATTTCCCATGGGTTGGCCAGATGATTACTTCACATTATTTCTTATATATGCTGATGTGATTATATTTCTTATTCACACAAATGCATCTATTATATGGTTTCATGGAAGAACATTATGTGTTGGATAATGAATTTCATTTTCCTAAGGGGAGATGATAACCACATTAGTGTATGTGACATTCATATTGGGTATTCCCATGCATGGAAAGGCCATTACTATTGAGACATTAGAATATTGGTACCAATTAATCACCCATTTAGTAATAATTTATGTAATTGAAAATGGCATGTCTTTATAAGCTTCGAATTTCAAATGTTTTCTCTAGATGATTAATTCAAAATATTTCCTATCGATGCTAATGTGATCATATTTTTTAGTTACACAAATGAATCTGTTATATGGTTAAATAAAATCACTTTTTGATCCTAATAATTCACCATATTAGTACACACAATGTAAATAACACCACAAGAGGTCCAAATAATACATATTCATATAACTAGGATTGACTAAATTATCATATATATATATATATATATAATTCTACACAACACATAGATTTAAGAAGTAAAATATTATAGGTTTTTTTGTTTAGATATAGAAGAGTTCATGAGATATTTTTACATGAATTACATCTTGGGTTATTTTCCCAATTCATCAATATATATTTTAGGAATATCAATATGGATGCTTCTATATTTACATCCTTCATGTTAATATTTTTTCTAAAATAATATTTTCACTATTATATTATGTTAATCATAATCTTTTTCAATTTGGAGTTACTATTAGAGTAACGTTCCCACATAGGGACATAAATCACATAGATTTTTTACTTATATATGACAATATAAAACTAATTTCTGTAATATGTATAAAATTTATGTTAATAATTTATAATATATTAAATTGATATCAGAATTATATTATTATGACATGTTAAGTGTAAATTTGTAGTGTGTTTGTTTAGGTTGCATGGATCCCAAACTCTAGTGTATTCATATTTTCACTTCCACAAGACTTTACAATCATAATCAATGACATCAGAGTAGTGATTATACTCAATCACTTCTATATCAATGAGTTACACTAGTGATATTAGATCATGTGATTGTTTGGTCATATTCAGTGTCTTTATACAATATCATGATAGGTAGTTGGTTAGCAAACTATTAATCTCAGAAGGAGCAGATATATCGATTGATGTTGTTATCATGTTAATTATATTCCATGCCAGGGAATTAATTATAAGTATAATATCATATACAAGGTATATTCCATGAATTTACTACCCTTGTCTATGTTGGGTAATTTTATATATTTTTACAAGAAGCACTATATTTTGTACCTTCAAGAATATGGGATAAACCACCATGAAAAAGTATATTCTCTAAGTTTCATCATATAATTATTTTCATATTTTGTATTAACATAAATGTTAATCATTATATAATATGAGGAGATTGTGAAAATTAAGAACATCTATTATCATTTTTGGATGGTGTTTTTAGTAGGGATGCATTTCAAAAAGATGTCTTTTCACTTCATGATCATCTAGATGACATACATGGGAATGAATATTATGAGTAAATATGGTTATGTAATGATCCAAATTATCATGTTATCCCCCCAATGAGGTTGTGAGCCCATTGATGTTGATGTGATTCTAAAATCACAAAACCCATGATGAAAGGGACAATAAAAATTATAGTGTAAAATAAAAAGATAAGAACAATAACATAATAGATATGTTCCATCACTATAATAATTTACAAATATTGTGTATATATCATTATCTTCCTTTCAATTACTTTCCCAAAATATGGATACATCTTCTTAAACAATCAATGTTGCTCACATTATGGGAGATCAGGAGAAGTGGGACCCAACTATGGTTTTATAGTATCCTTAGTACTCAAACAAGGATTCAGTGGAGGTAATGATATGTTTTTCTCTCACCTTTTCAAAAATAACATGTGTGGGTACTTTATAGGAACTAATTCATGTAGATATATTCCTCTACATCTCCTACTAGATATTAATATATAAAATATTATGAGGTTCTGTAAACATAACAACACTATAAAGGTCCATTTCCAAGACAAAAATATATACTTATTGTTGGTGTGGAAGCAACACGTGAAGAGAAACCATCTCTGATAGCTTCTATTTGAGAATGACCAAAATTTTAGATAAGAGGAGTGTGAAAGATTGATTAAACTTGATGTTTCAAAAGGAATATATTATAGCGATATCTTCTAATAAAAAATAGTTTACATGAAAAAATAGTTAAGTTATGAAGTTATTAAAGGTTGAACAATATGTTATTTTACTATAATCTATTGTAGATATAAAAATATTATATCTCCATCAATTATAAATCATTCTAAATTTTAAACATTAGGTTATCTATAAGTTAATTATATAATACATGTATTTAACACTAACATGTTTATATTTTTCCAAAAAATGATAATATTATAAAACAAGAAACATTATAATAAATTTTTAAATATAATGTTTTGAAATAATTTAAATTTTCTTATTATACTTATTATAAATCATGTACCATTGTGATTTCTCATTTCATATATAAATTTGTATATTACTTTTTATTTTTATAATTTACTTCTATATAACATATTATATGTTGGGATGTTAACAAAATTAAAAATAAATTACCAATTGAAATTATTGAAACAATTTCACATGTTTCAATGTATCATAACATTAAAATAGTGATCAAATTTGATGATTTTAGAGAAAAAAAGTGGGAATGAAATTCATTCATTTGGGAGCCATTTTTTTAAATAATATTAAACTAGAAAAAATACTATAATTTTTTAATATGGTAGAATATTGATGTGTTTGTTGTAATATATGATGAAGCTTTGTTCATGATAGTGGATGATGGTTTGGAGGAATATTTTAGGACCATATTAAAATCTTATATATATTATAGCTCTATGTGTAGAATAATTTAATAAACAACGATGTAATACCCTAACACTATGTACATCACATACTATAATATGAGAGTTGTTAAATAATTATTTCACTATTTGGTATCTCTACCTATAAATTGAGTATAATGTAGGCACTGATTATTTATTACATAAGGATGAATGAATAGATACACAATACAATGGAATACTACTTATGATTATACATAAAGATTAATATAACACCTTAAATAGAAACAACGTTATAAACCAATGTAAAAACATTATAGACTTTGAAAATAATTTATATAATTATTAAAATAGTTTTTGAAACTATCGAATGGGTGTTGATTTAGGGTTTCATAAAATCATGCTGATGGAAATGTGAGAGTATAGTATATTATGAGATATACCATGTACAATGATATTTGAATATCTAAAGGCAGGTTGGGGGAGATAGAAAAGTAACTAAGATACAAATTTCACGAAAATGCATAATATATAAAACAACCCATATCAATGTTGAAATGGTGCGTACCCTAGACCCAACTATTTAGTGTTTTTGACTATCATATCATGTATACATTAAGATATGCATGATTTCATCATACCATTATAGTGTAGATTTTTCTACATCCAATATTGAAATGGTAATGTCCAAATATTAATTGTCGTGTCGAAATGTTATAGAAGTTCATAGGCTATAATGGGAACCTCTAGATATTATGACATTAATCATAAATATTTGTTCTATGGTATAGAGATATCTTACTAATTGGACGCAGTAGATGTTTAAATATCAACTATTTGGGGATCATAAGCATTGAGACTTCTCATGAAGTTCGCACTTGGTGATATCTAATAGTGAGATCAAGAGGACTGTCCCGCCAATATGAACTCCACATGTTTCTGGTGCCATTGTACATTCTTATCTATGATCATGTGTAATGGTATCCTCACATGATATCATTACCAATGTATGTCATTTTATTTCATACTTTGATGTAAGAATAAAACCATGGTAATGAAGTTGTGGCGAGGTAGTTTGTGTTGGGTCCGTCATTGGTGGCATGACATTGGTTGAATGGTCAAGAAAGGATTTTTCGCTTTCGGGTTAAGTAAGTAATATATCATAGGACATGTTGATATAGATGGAAGTACATTTATAAGACCATGTCTATGACAGTCAAGGGTAAATCTGTCATGATAAATCAAAAAACTATTAAGCAAGAAAAGGGCGATGACACATGAGTGTGTCCCACTTTATGAGATATTACTGAAAAAGATATTATATTACCTAGTAAATGTTCGTAGGTTGGTTGTCGCTACTGTGGAAATCCATATTTCTTCAGGGGCCATGACGGGTTTCTAGATCATGCTCTTGGTCTGTGAATACTATTCACTATTGTCGAAATAAGGGCCTAGAGGGTCACACAAAATAGCGTATTCAAGTAGCATCCCTATTAAGTAGAATATGTGTTTTGGACATAGTGGGCCCCACCACATGGGTCTGGGATTTTTCTGAGGATAAAATATCACCAATGAAATAAATATATTCATATTATTCAAGTTTAGAATAATTAGTATTGAGTTTTTTATTAAATGTATTTACAAGTTTTCGTAAATATATGAAAAATATTAATTGACTGATATTAAATATTCATGGTACAATTAATATTTATGGGAACACTGAGTTGAGTTAGTGACTTAATTATTATCATGTAATATATTTTAATATATTAAAAGTAAACGAAAATAATATTTATGGCTTAGTTTAGTAGTAATAAATTTTTGTTGATAGTGAATTAAATATTCGGGGCTAGCGAGGTGATACCAGGTATTTTAATTAACCACTATAAATAGAAGAGGATGGGATTTTGACATGTACTACTCATGGAGAATCTCTATCCTCTTCTCTCTCTCATAATATAAATAGATATGCTCTAGATCCAAGGATAATGGTTCAAGCACTCTCTCAGGCATTTCTAGCGAAGCGGTGCAGTGATCATTGGAGCATCGAAGGCATCATTGCAATTATGTGCTAGCACCCGCATTACAGTGAATGATGATCCTATAGATTCCTTGAAGTGTGTTTGGATGATCTAGAGGAATTAGAATTCAGATACTTCGATTAGAAATCGCCAATGACGAGCAGACGCCGTGCGTGGCTTCATAATTAAACTAGGTATTCTTACGGTTTATTTTTGTGCTTAAAACCCTTCACACGAGATCCTCGTATTTAATTGGGATGATCTTCACCTACGTCGACATGTTTACGTCGATCGTCGGTGTAAATTTTTTAAAACCTGTATGTTTGAGGCTTCCATTGCACGCCCAGTTCCATCAATCAAAATTATCAATAAAATCATGTAACAATATGAAAATTGTGTAGAATTTTACTAAGTTGTCCATATCATATTCAATAATATATGGGATACCTCCCAATAGATTTACCCCTTTGTTTCTATTCATATATCAATTATTTATTGGTTTTATTATTTGGAGAATTAGAAATGATGTAATATCACAAGATAATTTTTAAGGGGA
Source organism: Viscum album (assembly GCA_963277665.1). Classification (NCBI taxonomy): domain Eukaryota; kingdom Viridiplantae; phylum Streptophyta; class Magnoliopsida; order Santalales; family Viscaceae; genus Viscum; species Viscum album. Next base: position 1,417,283,869 of record OY728129.1, on the reverse strand, counting down.
TTATTGAATGAAAATAATGTTCATAAACATATTAAACATAGATTTTTTCAATAATTTTTATGTATATTCCATGGGTTTAGGTTGGAGAATTAATGAGATGTGATAAGATTTATCACCACAAATAAAAATAGTGGCATATGAATGGAGACTTTAGAGAGTGTCAGATCGCATACAGTGATATAATAATATCATAGGTAGAAGATGACTCCAAATAGTGAAATATAGTTATTTTACAATCATATGAACCATGATTATAAAATTGATTAATGGGTGAGGAGTGTTGAAAAAATAATCACATGAAGAAGAAAGAAATATCTCATAATGCACTAAACAACTATATATGAAGAAAATGAATATAGAGGGACACAATATACATCATAATAAACAATATAAATATATAACCCTATATAATAGTGACTGAAGTGAAATCAATATTTAATGTCTATAATATCTTACTTATGTGACAATCATTTAGATCAGGAATTAGTTTTATAATGAATCAATTTTGAGGCCATTTCATCCTGAATTTTAGTTAACATATCAAATGTATTTATGAATCATCTAAGTATGAAAATAAAAAAACCTGTTTAATGGTAAAAAATTAATCAACTATATCAAAAAGAAAATATTACTAGTATGAGCATGCAGTTAATAAACGGATTTAGGAAATTATAGAAAAATGAAATTATCAAAAAGTGACGAAGAAATTGTGAAAATAATTTTTCATTTATAGAAAATATTGTGTTGGGAATTGTAGAAGAGTAATATGATGACTTTTATGTTTTAACCCGTGGAAGAAGAATTTTATTTACATCCCACAGCTCTAAAAAGTGTTTAACCACATAGTAAAGTGAGAGGATATGTTGAGAGGGACAAAATATCTTGGGGATGGGATCTCTATATGTAAATATGATTAAGTATGTTAAGAGATATAAAATATTTCATATATATCATTTAATCATACAAATGTTATCAAAAATAAGAGAAAAAATAATAATGAATATTTGAGATCTCTACCAGAGGAATAGAGAGGAAAGTATCTTCCATGAATTCATAAAAATAAGATAAAGTAAAGCCTGATCCATTATGGGAGAAGCATTTCATTAGAATCAATGGTACCAATATGAATCATAGTGGACATTAAGGTGATATTCATTGTATATTATATTTAATCCATAAAAAAATTATATACAAGAATTGGGTACAGTGTAGTTGTGATCCATATATATTGTTATGGTAGTACATCTATGATAGGTAGTATTTCATACATAAATATGTATAATGGGTGAGAACTATGTTTTTAATTCACTGTAATCTTATATATTTTTTGTGTGACCTAATATTTATGGGTTTGGTTATTGTAACTCTCCAAACTCCTTAAACTATCATTGTTATGAAGGTAAAGAATGTTAATCAATTGTATTCATTCCATTTTAAGTTTGTATGGGAGAGTCGTGAAATAATGTATAAACATGGGAAAAAAATATTATAAAATAAAATATATGTCTAATCAATGATCCAAATAATACAGTATTCTGACATTTTAATGAAAAAATGATCAATTAGTGAAGGATATTTAAACTATTATTTTTTTCACACATTGTTTACCCCTCATTTTGGAAATCCTCACAATATAAACTTATGAAATATAATTGGTATCATAACCTTTATTTTATATATTGAATTAAATTGTTGGATTATATATTATTGAATTCAAATATTATAATTTATTTATTGAATTCAAAAATATCTCAGTTGAAAGTATGATTAATTTAAAAATTGTTAAAAACTCTAAGAATAATATAAAATTAATACATGAAGGACATGAATAGAATTAGAAGAAGTTACATGAAAAATAAATCATTGATTCTTATGCTGAGATATAAAGACCGATGAAAAATAATGATTAAATTTTAAAACGTTATTGAGTTGTTAAAGATAATTTTGCGGAGGTGGCTATTGAAGTTGAAAAAATGAATCCAAATATCATAATCCATCACAAATATAACCCATCATATGATAGTAATGAATATATTTGTGGAACCCCAAATCCCATTTATAATAGTCCACGGTTTAGTGACTACTACCGAATTTATAACACACTTGATAGAGGTTATATTACCCTCTTTATCCCCAGGGAAATAAATGAAACCACTATTCATCATCACTTAATAAAATAAAATAATGAAAATTCATAATAATGAGAAGATTATGCCAAATATTTCATATAAAATGATGATAATCTATATAAAATTATGAACAATAAAAAATCCCGATAGTCTGTAACTCAAAATCATTCGAATCACTATGTAACAAGATTCTACTACATATGTTGGTCTCGGAAACCATCCTAAAAATGGATAATTTTTTTATAAAATTTGGGGTGATTATAGAGGTATACTCGGTTGGTTCCAACATGACCACTAAAAAAATCTACACACAAGATGAATATATAGAGTATTTTTGTATATATAAGAAGAAGGAAACCAATACCAAGATTCCCACATAGTTATTCATGCATATTTACCAATAATATATGTCTCAGATCACCCATCACATCCCATAACCCCATATAAAAAGCTAAAAACCACATATTTATACCATAACCACATACCAAATCCACATAACATGGGCCCATACTGTAACCTTATACCAAAACCAAGTCTACCAAATTCTAAAACTATTTCCACTACCATACATACACACTATAGATGGATGTATGTTTAGTAGAGGGTGTTATTAAACCTTCCAAATCACCAAAATATATACTTTCATGTTTATATGACACTTAAAACCTCACATGGGAATCAATTAGCTTACCCAACTGGGTTCATTTTGTGTATGAACTAAAAAAGTTCAGTGATATGTAATTGTATGTAATCCGTTCCTAAGGTTCACATCCTATCCAAACACCACTAAAACACCCCCATTATCACATTACCATATTCATATAATAAAAATGACAAACACCTCTAAACATTGAACAAACTAATTCAATAGTAAGACAACAAACAACCTTTCTCCATATTCCATATTTCATTGTAATTTCCATATTATTATTACTATCAACAAAAACGTAACATTAATAATAATAATAATAATAATTTATTAAAGTTATTATACTTCATATATAATATACACTAACTTATATATCATTCACAACTTAAAATATTTTGTCAATTGCTATTCTCTTACAAAAAATTAATAACGATCAAAAATTTGAGAGGTTAATTTTAAAAATTATTTGTTGATAACATTATAAATATAACAACATCGCAAATCCTCTCATTAAATTAATAAATTCATTTAATGATGTGATATATTTATAACCTGGATATATGCAATGATGTAACTATTAGTCCAATAAATTATGACGATCTTGTATTTGTTTTCAAAAAATTCCATCCTTTTGAATTCCTTTGATACGATGGTTGATTAGATGTGAAATTTCTACTCTATGGTATTGCATGTAAGAAACCAGATCTTTGTTTTCAGGTATGTCATTCTTTTTCTAGATTTTTTGAGGAAAGAGGAGTTTCTGGAGATTTTTGAAGTACACCCTGTGTACTTTATGAGTTCACGCCGTGTACTACCTTTCCACCCCAGGCTGTGTGTTAGCCGTGTCCGGGCCACACACACGGTGTGTAGGGGTGAAGTGGAGGCCGCTTAAAGTGGAGTCCAAAAAGTATAGGACATGCCATGTACTCAAGAAGTACATGCCGTGTATTTTCTTGTTTTCATTAAACGGAATGAGGTCGCGCCTAATCGACAGAACTATCTTCTTCTCCAACACCTTCAATCGAGAGCACACTTATGGCCATAAATCTTCTCTGAGCCCCTGAGCCTCTGTCCGTTATCTGAATTGACCGCTGTCGATTGAGTTGGAACAACAGTGGTGAGTCTTTCCTTCTCCTAGAGGCTTGTTTTACGATTCTCCTTTTTTATGAAGTTATCGTGGGTTGAATGTTTTCGGAATATTTATAGATCTACGACATTCTAAAGAGAATTAAGCCTCTTGGTTCAAGTATATTGATCTCCTAGGATTGAGGTAGGTGGTTTTTTCCTTACATTTCGATGTCTTTGTGTTTTATGTGCCAATTCCACCAATACTCATGAATGGGGTATTGCATCTTTACCTTTTTTCCCTTGTGGTTATTCTTTCCTTGCTTGCATGCTTGTGTAGAGGTAAATTGATCATTCTTGTGGATAATTGTTGTGCTTGGATTTTTTTCCCAAGCCTTTCCCTGTTTACGACCTTTATGTCACATTATCATTTGTCCATTAAACCTGTTTCCATGCCATTTGATCGTAGTATGGAATGATGTTGTTAACATGCTTGTTGCTCTGTAGACTATTTAGCCATGTAGCTATGTAGGTGTACTTTGGTTAGCCAAGTATCTCTATAGGTGTACTTTGTCCTTATATCATTAAAATGCACTAACTGGAACAGGACCGTGAGAACCCACTACTATAGAATATAAAGGGATAGACCGAGTGAGCTTCCCCGAGAGTCTTAGATATTATAGACCATACAGGTATAGACCGAGTGAGGTGCGTCAGAGAGTCTTGGACATTATAGACTACATGGGATTGACCGAGTGAGCTTCCCATAAAGTCTTAGTTATTATATACTACATGATGGTAGACTGAGTGAGCTCCTCAGAGAGTCTTTACCTTGTTTTAATGTCTTTAAAACCTTCCCAGGCTAGAGGTGTAATTGACTGAGTATGCTTCCTCAGAGATTCTGTGGTATACCTGAGGCTATAGAAGGAATAACCGAGTGAGATTCCTCATAGAGTCTCTAGACCTTGGGCCAAGAGGTTTATACCATGTGATCTCCCTCAGAGAGTCCCTGAATACCCTAGACTATAAAGGGAATTGACCGAGTGAACTTCCCCAGAGAGTCTTATAATTCATATGACCAAACCAGAGGAGTTAGGCTGAGTTCACTGCCCAGAACGTTGGGGTACTTCTTGGATAAGACCAGAGGGGATGGCTGCAGGTAATTCTCAGAGGGTTTCATGTTTGTGTGTTAGATGTTGCCGCACTGCTGCTTGTTGTTATGTGGATTGATCACTGTTGTATATCATCCTTATTACTGCTTACTGATTACTTCCTACTGTTGCTGCTACTGTTTACTACTTATTGTACTATTACATACCATATAGTCACTGACTGTTAGGCACAGATCTTCGGGTGGTGGCATACTGTGATTTAGTATCACACCATGTTTGGGTCATGCTTTTGGGCCCAAACTGACAATTTCGTTGCAGGTATAAACAATGTAAAGGTCCCTTTAACTTCTGGTAGTTGATTTCTTAGAGCAGGAGAGCATGGGACTAATCTTTGGCTTGAGATGCTAATAAGATATTTACTTTCTTTTGTACTTTCTTTAGTACTATTGTATTTTTAGCATTGTGACTTGTTTGGATGCTTTACTAGATATTTATCATGTATCATTTCATATATATACATATGTGATCCAGTTGTTTGCTGATTTAGTCTTCCGCTATTTATTATTATTGGTTATTTAATGCTTCTGATCTTGCATTTTATTTACTTCTACTGTGTACTCTTCCAATGAGGGCATAGTTTCCCCACTATCACACCCAAGGCCCTAGATTCTAGTTATCAGCCTCTAGTATTTGGGGAAATGCACTTGAGGCCATGTGACCAACTGGGTACGGGGAACCTCTGGGTGGCTTCCGGAACTAGGATGTTACAAAGTGGTATCAGAGAAATTATTTTCTATTGATTTACTTTTTGGAGCCTTTATCTAGGGATAGGATGGATTCGGTACTTGTTAATAAGTTGTGCCCAGTAGTAGCTAACCTGTGTACAGGGAAAAGCCATACTACCTCGTTTATTGCAGTTTTCTTGTTTTGAGATTTACGGTTCTTATAATTTCACCTAGAGTGATTCACATGACTTTTGTTGTTATTGTTATTTTTGTTATGGTTCTATTTTTGTCTCAACCTAATCAGATGAAGGTATTCCATCTCATGCATCATATAGGAACATTCTAGAAATTACATGTCATGCATTCTTTCCATGTTATCTAAAGTGAGTTAGAGATTGCATGTTATTGTGATAGACTTTGTGTAGATTATGCATGTTGTTGTGATAGATTCTTTGATAGAATATCTTTTGTTTGATAGAGGACTGTTTGTATTGTACATTGCATAAATGTCCACCAAATTTTGGTTCTTGAGGTGTTATGGGCCCTCTCAAATCAGAAATTATTGAATCATTGAACTATTTTTCTTTATATATGACTATTTTTTATGGCAAGATATGGTTCGTGGGGAGTATGGGCCTTCACGGATTAGAATTTGGAACCTTGATTCCTTGTTTCCTTTGTTTTCTTGGCTTCGATGTAGTTTCTAAGCTATTTCCCGGATAAAACCAGAATACACGGCATGTACTTTGTGACTACACGCTGTGTAGTTTTAGACCATGTCACTGACTGTATGAGAAGGAACACAGGTTTAAGGAAATATCTTTAGGAACACACTGTGTACGGTAGGTGCACGCTATGTTGTATGGAGCTGTGTACCTGGACGTGTCACTAACAACACGGGTTGGGGGAGCTCGAGTGGAACACGCCATGTTGGTAAAGAACATGTCATGTAGTCTTGATTCAGGTACCCGACCGTGTCACTAATAACACGGGCCAGGGAAGCTAGAGTGGAACACACCGTGTTGGTAAAGAACATGCCATGTAGTCTTGTTTCAGGTACCTAGCCGTGTCACGAACAACACGGGTCAGTGTTATCTTCTCCTATACAGACCTGTTTGTTCGGAACACACTGTGTAAAGGTCATCCGTGTAGCCGGCCGCGTAACTATCAACATGGGTCACCGAAACCATGTCTACTAGATGATGTGTCCATAGGGAACACTCCTTCTATTCCATGTTTAATAAAACTGTGTGGTTTAGCCGTGTAAATAGACTCGAGAAGGGGAATAGAGTTCATGTACATGCAGTTTGTGGGGACAACCCGCCATGTCATAGGGGTGTTACATGACAAGAGGTGGCAGGAGTTTACGGCCATGTCTTTGGTTTAAGAGAACACGTCGTGTAGTTTTTATACACACCGTGTAGTCCTGTTTTGTAAACTTGAATGTTTCCTCCTCCTGTTCCCGGTTTGTACACTTGTGTTCTCAGTCTTTGATAATCCTGATCTAAGGTGTGCTTTTGACCTTTTCAGAGCTATGCCTCTGAGACGTCCTCTGCTTTTATGTCAGTTTCCAGACGGTGAACAGACACCGGATATGGCTAATCATAGACTTCCTTCAGATCCTCCTGCTGTTCCAAACTTGGCACCAGCAGTCATACCCGTCACAGGCACCAATGCACAGTTCAGGGAGGATTTCCTGAGGATGATGCAATCTTTTCTGGGAGCGTCATCTCCTGCCCCGTCGATGGAAGAATTGACACGGTTCTTTCAGCAGCAGCATCCTCCTACATTCTCTGGTGATGGAGGACCTCGGGCTACAAAGTCGTGGTTAGAGGCCACACTGAAAATCTTTGAGCATCTTAAGATACCCCCAGAAAAAAGGCTAAAGCTGGCTACTTATATGCTCGGAGACACCGCCAAGATGTGGTGGGAGGTGATCTCGCAGTCGGGGTGCTAGAAGATTATGTCTTGGGATGTGTTTTGGTGCACCTTATATGACTACTTTTTCCCAGATACCATGAGGGCTGACCAAGACCAGGAGTTTATGAGTCTACAGCAGGGTACTCTTTCAGTTATGGAGTACTCATCCCACTTTATCGAGCTTCAGCGCTTCATGCTGATCCCAGCATGTGATGAGTTTTTCCTTTCTTTGAAGTTCGAGGACGGTATAAGGAAGGATATATGTTCCTAGGTGAATATCTTTAGGTTGAATTCGATATCCTCTATCATCAACTAGGCACTAATCACTGAGCACAACCAGAGGGATTTTTTAGAAGTGAGCCAGGGCGGTTCGACATCCAAAGGCAGTGTTCCTCCTACGGATCATAGGAAGTGCCACAGAGAGTCTTATCGAGTAGATCAGAGTAGGCGGGATGTATCTTCGGGTAGACATTTCATATGATACCAGTGCGGTATGAGTGGGCATTCTAGGCCTCAGTGCCAGAGGGACTCGATGGAGTGCCGATCATACGGTAAGATGGGCCATCTTCAGTGCTTTTGTCAATTCTTATCACCTTCAGCTTGTGGTAGGGGTTTTTCTATGACCACACATTCAAGAGATGCCTCACCAGTTTCCCACCATTCTAGGAACTAGTGTTCTTCAGGCCGTTTGGGCCGAGGTGGAGGTCGCGGCTGTGATGGTCAGTCACCAGTTTACCAGCAATAGCAGAGTGGGTCATCTTAGAGTGGTTTGCCAGGGGTTCCAGATAGTGGAATAGGCCAGACCTTCACCATAGAGAAGACCTACCAGGATTAGGATCTTTTCCCTTCTATAGTTCGAGGTACGATATTAGTAGCCTTAGTTTTTTCTTCAACCCTTTTTTATACTGGTGCTTCACATAGTTTTATCTCTATTTCTATTGTGGAGAGCCTTAGGCTCTGTATCTTTTCTTCTTCCAACTTATTGACTCTTGACACACCGTTGGGAATGAGGAAGTCTAGGGTGTGTCAGTGCAGAGAGTAACCTCTTGAGGTTTCAGAGTATCATTTCTTATGGGACCTTTATGTCCTACAGATGACTGACTATGATGTCATTCTCAAGATTTACTGGTTAGTTCCCTTCCAGGCAGTCGTCAAATGATATCGCCGTAGGGTGAGTTTCGTATCACCAGAGGGCGGATCGTTCCTCTATAGAAGTGAGTGATATGTCCAGGTAGGTAGACCTGGCCCAGAGCATCATGGGCTAGGAGGAGTTACAGCCCATATTTCTAGTCTTTATCTGGATGACCAGGAGACTTTGTAATTAGACATTCCTCCAGTGGTGTATTGTTTCATGGATGTCTTTCTAGAGGATGTTTCAGGTTTTCCTCCAGTGCGTGTGGTAGACTTCTCAATTGAGCTCATGCTAGGAGTGGAACTGGTGTCCATTCCTCCTTATAGGATGGCTACACATGAGTTGTAGGAGCTCAAGAAGCAGTTAGAGGAATTGCAAGCAAAGGGTTTCATCTAACCCAGTACTTCTCTTTGGGGTTCTCCTATCCTATTTGCAAATAAGGCAGACAGTACCCTCTGGATTTGTGTGGATTATCAGAAGCTGAACCAGTTGATGGTCAAGAATAGATATCCTTTTCTGAGGATCGATGACCTCTTTGATCAGCTTCAAGGAGCTCGGGTGTTCTTGAAGATTGATTTGATGTCCGGTCATCATTAGTTTCATGTTAGACCATCAGATATACCTCTTACAGCTTTCAAGTGCTTGTATGGTCTATACGAGTATATAGTCATGCAATTTGGTCTCATGAACACGCCCGCGGTTTTTAAAGCATTGATGAACCGAGTGTTCCATCCATACTTAGATTCCGTTATGGTGGTTTTCGTGGAGGACATCTTGGTTTACTCTCCCACACGACATGACCATGCTACCCATATTGAGATCATTCTAAGTACACTGAATGAGCATCAGTTATATGATAAGCTCTCGAAATGCCACTTTTGGATGGATCAGATTCACTTCATGGGTCATGTCATCTCAGAGACAGGAGTTTCAGTGGACCTAGATAAAGTGAGAGCCGTAGTTTCCTGGGAACAACCGAAGAATGTCTTTGAGGTGTAGAGTTTTCTAGGATTGGCTGGATACTACAAGCGTTTCATACAGGACTTTTCATGCCTAGCAGAACCACTGACAGGTCTTACCAAGAAGGGGGAGAAGTTCTTATGGTCAGATTCTTGTGAGTCATCCTTTCAGGAGCTAAAGGGGAGGTTTACGTCAACACCGATACTGGTCTTGCCAGAGCCAAGAAAGGGATATACTGTATACTATGATGCTTCAGGTATCGGGCAGGGAGATGTGCTTATGCTGGGAGATGGGGTCGTTGCTTATGGGTCTCGGCAGTTGAGGCCACAAGAGATGAACTACCTGACTCACAATCTACAGTTGGAAGATGTGGTTCATGACTTACGCTGTTGAAGACAATAGCTTCTGGAAGATCACTTTGTGCTTTTCACCGACCAAAAGAGTCTCAAGTATATCTTCACTCAGCATGATCTGAATATGAGATGGTGCAGTTGGGTTGAATATCTTTAGTCTTTCGACTTCGATCTCACCTATACGCCGGGGAAGGGTAACATAGTGGCTGATGCATTGAGCAGGAGAACTCAGATTCAGGTAGTTCAAGAGGCCAACAGTGAGTGGCAACTTATGGCTCTGTTCTTTGAGATGCATCTGGAGGTGCGTGACAGATAGGGAAAAACTTACCTATCTTTTGTAGCTATTACCTTTACACTTCTGGATCGGGTACGGATGAGGCAACAATCAGATTCAGAGGGCTTAGTCCTGCGAGAGATTGTGTCAGGAGAGGACCCTCTTCTTGGATAGACAGTGGGCGAGGATGAGATCTTACGTTTCTAGGGAAGCATATGGGTTCCAGTAGACATACGAGAGGAGATGATGCAGGGTTTTTTCATTCCCCAGTTTGGGTAGTTCATCCTGGCGTCACCAAGATGTATCGTGATCTACACCGCCAGTACTGGTTGCCAGGTATGAAGAGAGATGTTGCAGGTTTTGTCATGAGATGTTCTAATTGTCAGCAGGTGAAAGAAGAACATCAGCGACCAGCAGGGATTTTACAGTAGTTACCCATTCCCGAGTTGAAGTGGAATAATTTCTCAATTGAATTCGTGACTGGGTTGCTGAGGTCACCTCGAGGGAGTGATGCTGTTTGGGTTGTCGTCGACGGGCTTACAATGGTTTCTCACTTCTTGCCGATAAAGGAGACCTTCAGTGTTGATGATCTGACGCTTTACTTCTCGGTTATGGCAGGGACTTTAGAAGGCTTTGGGTACACATGTACTTTTGAGTACAACATACCATCCCCAGACTGATGGCCAGTCCGAGCGTACGATCTAGGTGCTTGAGGATATTCTCTAAGCTTGCATTATAGAATTTGGCGGTTTTTGGGAGAATCATATATCTCTTTTTGAGTTTTCCTATTACAATAGTTTCCAGGAGACTATTCAGATGGCACCTTACGAGGCTTTGTATGGTAGGCCAAGACGATCACCCTTATGGTAGCTGGAGGCAAGAAAGGCAGCTTTACTAGGACCTCATCTTATTCAAGAAACCTTAGAGAAGATAAAGATGATTCGAAAGAGGATGGCTACAAAACAGTCTCAGAAGAAGTCTTATGCTGATCAACGGAGACGACCTCTGGAGTTCGAGGTTGGAGATCAGGTTTTCCTGCGTGTCACACCGAGGTTGGGACACAAGAGTATTCATAGATAGGGTAAGCTTTCACCACAGTTCATTGGGCCATTTGAGGTGTTGGAGAGAGTTGGTTTGGTTTACTGTCGGTTTCATTTACCTCAGAGGTATCAGAATATGCATGATGTCTTCCACGTTTCTCAACTCCGATGTTACTTTTCAGACCCGTCTCATGTCTTTCAAACTGAGGTGGTTTTCCTTGATGTAGATGCGTCATTTGAGAAGCATCCCATCCGGATTTTCGATCGTAGTATGAAGGTTCTCCGTGGACTGTTTTTTCCTCTTGTATGGGTGCTATGGAAACATGAGAGAGTGCAAGATGAGACTTGGGAGAGAGAGGCCAATGTACGATCACAGTGGCCGAAGCTGTTTGGGGTTTCTTCTTCTACACCTAGCTAGGGAAATTCTGGGACAAATTTCTTTAAGTGGGGAAGTTTTTAAGAACACGGATCTTCGTTTTCAGGTATGCCTTTATTTTTCTAGAGTTTTTGAGAAAAGAGGGGTTTCTTGAAATTTTTGAAGTACACGCCGTATACTCCCTTAGCGCACTAAGCCGTGTGTTAGCCGTGTCCGGGCCTCACACACGGTGTGTAGGGGTGAAATGGAGGCTGCTTAAAGCGTAGTACGGAAAAGTAGAGTACATACTATGAATTTTTTTTCATTAAACGGACCAGGGTCGCGCCTAATTGATAGAGCTATATTCTTCTCCAACGCCTTTGACTGAGGGCAACCCGTACGACTGTGAATCTTCTCCAATCCCCCGAGCCTCCATCAGTTCTCCTAATTGATCGCCGTCAGTTGTGTTGGAACCAAAACGATTATTCCTTACTTCTCCTAGAGCCTTGTTTTCTAATGCCTCATTTTTATCATGTTATCGTGGGTCGAACTTATTTTGTGTTTTTGTAGATCTAAGACATTATAAAGAGAATCAAGCCTCATGGTTTAAGTATATCGATCTCCTAGGATCTAGGTAGGTGGTTTGGGCCTTACCTTTCGATGTGTTTGATTTTTATGTGCAAATTCCACCAATACTCATGGATGGTGTATTGCGTGTTTACCTTTTTTCCCTTGTGGTTATTCCTTCTTTGCTTTCATGCTTGTATAGAGGTAAATTGATAATTCTTGTGGATAATTGTTGTGATTGGATTCTTTTCCCATGACTTACACTGTTTAAGACCTTCGGGTCTCGTTATCCTTTGGTCGTTATACCTGTTTCCATGCTGTTTGATTGTAGGATGGAATGATGTTGTTAACAGGCTTGTTGCTCTGTAGACTGTTTATCCAAGTAGCTCTGTAGCTGTACTTTGGTTATCCAAATAACTCTATAGGTGTACTTTGTCCTTATAGCATTAAAATGCACTGACTGGCACATGACAGTGAGAACCCGGTGCTATGGACTATAAGGGATAGACTGACTGAGGTTCCCATAGTGTCTTAGATATTATAGACCATACGGGGATATACTGAGTGATCTTCCTCAGAGAGTATTGGACATTATAGACTATAGGGGATAAACCGAGTGAACTTCCCCGAAAGACTTAGTTATTATAAACTACAGGAGGGTAGACCTAGTGAGCTTCCTCATAGAGTCTTTACCTTGTTTGAATGTCATTAAAAACTTCCCAGGCTAGAAGAGGAATTGACAGAGTGAGCTTCCTCAGAGAGTATGTGGTATACCTGAGGCTATAGGAGGAATGACAGAGTGAGAATCCTCATATAGTATCTAGACCTTCGGCCAAGAGGGATAGACCACGTGATCTCCCTCAGAGAGTCCCAGACTACCCTAGAATATAAGGGGAATTGATCGAGTGAGCTTCCCCAGAGATTATTATAATTTGTATGACCAAACCAGAGGGGTTAGGCTGAGTGCACTGCCCAGAGGGTTTTGGTAATTTTGGATAGGACCAGAGGGGATGGTTGCGAGTACTTACCAAAGGGTTTCCTGTTTGTGTGTTAGATGTTTCTACACTGCTACTTGTTGTTCTGTGGATTTATCACTGTTGTATATCATCCTGTTTACAGATTACCGATTACTGCCTTCTGTTGCTGCTACTATTTACTGCTTATTGTACTATTACCTTCCATATACTCACTGACTGTTAGGCACATATCATCGGGTGGTTGCCTACTTGGATTTAGTCTCACACCCTGTTTGGGTCATGATTTTGGACCAAACAGACTATGTTGTTGTAGGTATAGACAAGGGAAAGTGCCCTTCGACTTCTGGTACATGATTTCTTAAAGCAGGAGATCATGGGACTAATCTTTGGCATGCGATGCTGAGGAGTTGTTTACTTTCTTTTGTACTTGATTTGGTACAATTTTATTTTCAGCATTGTGACTTGTTTGGATTCTTTCCTAGATATGTATCATGCATCAATTCATATATATACATATGTTCTACAGTTGTTTGATGATTTTGTCTTCTGCTGTTTATTATTGTTGGTTATTTACTGCTTCTGCTCTTGCATGATTATTTACTTCTGCTATGTACTCTGCCAATGAGGGCATAATTTCCCCACTATCACACCCAAGTCCCTTGCTGCTAGTCAGCAGCCTCTGGCATTTGGGGAAATGCGCTTGAGGCCATGAGACCAACCGGGTACGGGGCGCTTCTGGGTGGCTTCTGGAACTGGGAGGTTACATTGCATGTTTTTAGAGAATATTAATATATCATGAAGCAATTTAAAGATAATAGATAGTATTTTTTTCAAATAGATCCTTTTCGTGGATAATCTGGTATTTCTGATTCCATTGTCAATTTAAAAATAGATAATATATAGGAGGCTATTGGTGTTTTGGAATTAATGGTGTTTTGTTAGAATATATATTTAAAATTACATGAAAATTCATGCTATGGAGGATGTTTTTTCCAAGGAGTAAAATGGAGACAAATAATTTTAATGATTAAGGTCTTTTCATAAATATTGAATTACAATGGATTATGGATGGTTTAGGTTAAGAAAAAATTGACTAATCTTACAAATGATCATAACACGTGGAATTTTTAGTTGATGAAATTATTGTAAGAAACATTATTATACTAATATGTGCTATAAAATCTATTTTGGTTATTAATTGAAAATTTCTATTCAAGATACATGAGACTGACCATTCTATGGTGGAATTTGTTTTAGTTTTTAGTATTCTCTTATTTAATGTGGAAATAGGTAGGATGGCTATATGACAATTTATTGGAAGGTGTTTCACATAAAAGAGTTAATTTCTATGGTACTAAGAATGATTAACAACGATTGAATTTGATTCAGTTCTATTTGTAGTATTAAATAACCAAAAATAAATGTATAATTAATTATTTAATCAATGAATCTTACAGTAGGGTATTGAAATTAATATCATAACATACATTTTGTCATAATCTATGCCATTGAGATATATAAAAAAGTGTTTTGAGATATATAAATTCTTTTGAGTGATAATCTATTAAAAATGGAGAATTAAATTTCAATTAAAATAAATTGGATGTGGATAAAATTTATAGAATGTTTATTGCATTGGGTATTCACAATTCATTATATCAAAATTCATTGGACACATGGATTGGTCTTTATGCCATGAAAAATAATGTGAATTCATTACCATTGATGAATAGAATTGGAATTTATTAATAGTATACATGGGTTTTATGTGGTAAGTCATAGTAGAGTAAATCATAAAGATAAATCATGAATAGATCCTAAGAAAGACAGTCATGAAGATATTATTTTAAATAAGAGGAATACGATCAAATTAAATAAGTTTGAATGAGGCTCAGAATTTTATTTTTGATCATTATTCAAGAATAATTTCCGCAATTTTTTTGTAAAAAGTTATTTGTTTCTAAAATAATCATTGATATTAATGTTTACTATTTCAAGCCTATATTATTTCCATTAGTTTAATTTACTAATAAAATATAATCTATGTTTTTTATAATAATAACTACTATACTTCAGGTATGTAGTCACCTTGATTTGGGAATAACCTCATTAAATATATTGATCCATTGAAGGAGGAGGTGATATAATGAAGTTAATGTGTCATTAACAAGATTTATAAGGTCCATGGGAACTTTTTGGAAATATATAGTTGGATAATTATCCCATACGTTTGTGATGATTTAGTAGGGAATAATTTTCAAAGAAGTGAAGAAGTGGATATGGTTCTTTTATTATCATTTGTTGTCATCACAAAACTAATGTTCAGACACTTGTGTTACACTGGGATTCTTCTGATGTTTTGTTCATTCCATGGTTCTGGATTGTTTAATGATGTTTATAATTAGTTTTGATTTATTTGTATGGGTTTTATTAGTTGATTACAATTTAGCCTAAAATATGGAAATTTCCATTATACATTAGGTTTATTCAGTTGGGAAATGATTTTGTTTTAAAATTCCTCTAATAAACATTGATATTTAAAGGTAACTCTAAATTCAATTCTATAAAAATGTAAATGTGAATAAAAATTCCTTATATATATATGATTAGTTTAGTGTATAACAAATTAATTTTAGTGTATGATTATCCTTCCATACAAGCGTAAATGTAATTTTGATGAGGTAGAAAACATGGATTATTCATAAGATACACTGTGATTTCTAAGAGCAGTTTCCTCGTAATTAAATTTTAATCTCAGGAAATGAAAAATGTGCAAGAAAATATAAACATGATTAAAGTATCTCCTAGTGATACGTAATGTTTTTTTAATATTCTATGGTAACATATTATTGTAATTTTTGAAAACATAAAGTGTTCTTAGAGGATAAAAAAATACTCAAGGGTTGTTACAAAGATATTTATTGTTAATATGATGATATATCTATATATGTAAGGGTCACCCTCAGATATGTAAGGGACACTCCTATAAATATTTAATTGTTTTGGAACAAGAAATGTTTTTGTTTTACAACATTTAATAGGATGTTACTAGAAAATAATTGGGAGATTGAAAAGATTTATTTATTAAATAAAAATGGTTTTGGAACCAAACATACTCAGTCATTGTTATTTATTATACAATTGTATATATATAAAGATAAAAGGGTGGTTTATAAATATGATTGTGATTTTCAACCAGATAATTCGAGTTAGCCAAGTATGAGTAGATGTTATGTTTAAAGAAGGACCGTGTCAAACTAGTCTCTACAATCACTTTCTTCGATAACACGTATTACACTTTTTTATCATCTCTATAGGGCT
This sequence comes from Viscum album, assembly GCA_963277665.1. Lineage (NCBI taxonomy): Eukaryota > Viridiplantae > Streptophyta > Magnoliopsida > Santalales > Viscaceae > Viscum > Viscum album. The sequence continues at coordinate 1,417,267,290 of OY728129.1, read as the reverse complement.
GTGATAAATTCAAGTGAAATACATGGGTATCTTATAGTAATTCAATCTAGAACATAATAAGTCAATAAGAAACATTAATTATTCATTTTATTAGAGCCTCCATGAGTTTATCTGAATCTAATTAAATTAAAAGAAACAATAATCCATGTCAGGAAAACATGTTAAATCACCTGGATCAATTCCCAAAGTAACACCTCATATGTGAATTCATTTCCAATGTAATGGTAGATGTATCCCTTAAGAAATCCGTGACGGGTTCAGAGGAAACCTATATTACCTTAGTGTGGTGGTTCTCCGGACTCTACCCCATCTATATTCACCTTGATCAAATGTGGGAATTAGGGGAATCCAATAGATGAATTTCATCATAAGTGGTTGTTTAGTCTTGTAATAGACATAAAATATAGATTTTTGAAACAAATTATTCTTAATTAAAACTGTTTGGATTTAGGAGTTACATGAACATATTTTTTAATAGTGGTCACACCCACATATACTGAGGAAGATTGATTTTCAAATGACATTTCATTCCTTTTATTATAGGTGAATTCGATGACCTCATCTCTCATGAATCAGACCTCCTTGGTTTATAACCTATTAATATAACCCATGGGTCACCTGTAATACCTTATGTTCTTTCCTCGCACACAAAATGATCATAATCATTATGGTATCTTATTAAACTAATGATTATTCCCACATTCTAAAACTTGTTCTTTCACTTTGTTTTTTCCTTACTCGTAGAATCCATGGGAAAATTCGAATAAATTCACCCTTCCTAATTACTACTCTAGCAGAAGCATACTTAACTATGTAGTTATACTCAGGTAGGCTCCCAAAACAAATGTTCACCTTGTTGACTTGGATATTAAATTTAATCCTTTTAAGTATAACTTTTATAAGTGTGTTACACTCTCTAAGATTTTAATACACAATGACCTTGTTGTGGACCCCAAGCCTTTATAAAAGGTAGTTACCTTACACTTTCATCTGGGTATTAGATCTAATAACATTTTTCATGAACTTACCTGACCCATGAAACTGACCTACTCATCTGACCCCATGGGTCTCTTGTAATACAATAATTTTCTTCCCAATACACCCCATTTTATTACTCATTGGGGTCTCTTATCAGAGTAATGACTACCTCTACTGACCAACACATATTCTATTAGTGTTTTTCCCTCACTCAAACACAATCACATGGAATATTACCAAAATATCACCCATCATGATCACTAATCTAGTCCAAGTATGATTATATATGTATTTCTAACCACTTAGGCTCCTTAACATTAATGTTTTCTTTATTGAAATGGTAGTATCATTTATCTTTTAATCCTTAGTTTTTAAGGGTAGTTACAATGACTATATCTACTATGAAAAGGTTATAAATATTTTAAAGGAAGGAAGATTCAATTATAAAGGAAATAGAATAAAAAAATTGATTTCTAAAAAACATATTGTGTCTAAAAAAGTGTAGTATATAATACCATAGTTTTGACACAAATTCTTAGTTGATAGAGAGGTGATTCATAGTTTCATCTAATCTCAAGAAGATATTGTACGATGACGTAATTTTTATTGTAATTTCCTATAGCAGGTCATAAATTTGTTTTCAGTCTGTCTTAATCAATAATAGAAAAAATTATTTGAATAACAAAATTAAGGGATTTCTAAACTAGACATCCATACCGGTATAATTATATCATGTTCACATTTGAACTAGTGTAGATCTTTAGTGTTGAGGCACCCATAGATGATTATTGTCTAAATTATGGTTTCCCTTTCAAAATATTCATATCAATATATTTCTAGGACACTATGAGGATGATATAAATCAAGGAGGTCACCATATTTCTGCTCCACATTTTTAATCTACATATGAAGCTTATTTTAAGAACCACTACGTCCTCCTTTAGGGGTTTACCCATCTGTTTAGTTCTACCACAATTCATGTCGTTATTATTATATAAAATAAAATTTTCTTGTTTAATAATATAATAATATGATTGTTTTAGTGCTATCCAAATAGTTTATGAGGTTTAAAATGAGTAAAAATTATAAAAAATCATAGTTATTCTAAACTTGATGAATTCTAAATATACATCAAAGGACATAAAAATATTCCAAGGGGAATTGGATAAGAATATATTTATTGAATTTCATTTGGTATTTTATTCATAATTCACCCATTTAAATGGATTTAGTGGATGATTTTTCAAAAATCTAGTTCAGATTCATTTAATTTACACATACAGTTCATATTAATCTTTTAATAATACCTTGAATAATTTTTTATTAGGATATTGGTCCATATATATAAGGATAGGGCATACGACAAAATTGATGTGTTCACTCAATTAGACTAAAACATACTTCACATTTAGGACATTTTATTTAATTTAACACTATCCTTTTAATCTATTTACATAGATTGTATACTCCCAAATTAACAACATATGATATTACCATAGAAGAAGGGTAGACCATGGTACACAGTGTAAAGGTTCCCTCTCTTCCCTCTAAGGGATCTCCATGCCCTATTTTTCTTAATGGCTCAGATTATATTTCAAAACACAGTAAAATATTTTTTCCAACATATGGATTGTCCTTTAACTTCTATATAGGGGAATAAAATCACATTAATATAATCCAGATTACTATTTAGAGTCTTTCCCAAAAATTGATTTTATCAACAAACAAAATATGTGAAGGAGAATATAAGATTCTTAGATCCTTTATTATTTTATAATATCTACCCTATACATGGTCAGTGATGAATCTACTCAATTAATGTTAAATAATGGAAATAGGGTACCTGATAAAGGGTCCCATGTCTTACATCTCTTGAGAACTCAATGAATGATCTTATAGATTCATTAATGAGGACTAAGTGTCAGGATATTCTGAGGGTTATAGTGATCAATTAGATCAAATAATTGGAGTGTACATATTTTTTGAGGTAAAAAAGTATGAAGCTCCAATTTATCTTTTCAAAGGCATTTGAGATGTTAATATTTAAAGAAAATTTCACATAATTCACTCCCTTCTTCATGATATTGATACATTCCTAAGATGCGAACATATAGTTCTAATTTTTTTTCTAGGGAGAAAATCTAACTGATTAGGGATGATTAATATCCATAAACATTCCCCTTGGTTTTTTCATAATTTTACTGATGATATTCTCAATAGTCTCCCTAATTGAAACGAGTCCAAAATCCTTTTTAGAGACATTTTCCATCAGTCGAATCAATGATATAAAGTTAGAATTTACATCAGTTTTACATTGAGGAATATGAAGAATTAACTCATAGAATTCACAACGTTTGCATGCACAATGTACTTGTAAAACATGTATTGTTTTGAATACACTCTAGCCTATGAAATTTACTAATATTGGGAACATGAATAATAATATTCCTCACAATTTGATGATATTTTTTCAAATTTTGATTAAATCAGTGGGAAGTGATTTAAAATTATTCATGTCAAGACATAAATCCATGAAAAGTATTATCTGGGATATTTTGTGGTGGAAAAATATATTTCAACATAATTCATGGTGTTGCGCCATGTTCTTACACACCGTGTCAATAAGTGAACTAGATCTCACACCATAAATAAATGAGTCACACCATGGAAAGGAATTAGTAGTTATAAGAATAATAGTGTATAACACTGCCACATGAATGTGGTTAAATCATAATGATATGGATATTTTTGGAAAATGATAAATATGTAAGAAAATAATATTTTATGATGAAGAATTATTTAAATGATTTTATATTATAGAAATTGAAATGGAAATTAAAATTCAAATATTATGAATAATACTAATGTTGTGAAATATTGAATCTAACATTAAACGTTTATAGAATATATAAGATTATTGAAATAAAAGGGGGAATTTAAAAATATATAGTTGATTATTTTGGAGAGTGAAGAGGTTGCGTGTTTGTTATAGTTCACAAATAAATAATGAGAATAATTATCACAGTGCATGGAGACAAAAAACATACAATGTAACTCAAACTAGTTTTTGAATAATTTTTACAACTTTTTTATTTGGAGAGGAAAAAGAAGGATAGAACACTAATTATAAATATTTAAGAATTACATGAGATCTATAATATTTTAAATATACAATAATTATATAAATTGGGATAATCCATGCCTTAATAAAGTATAAGAACAATTTAAATCATGTTGAGATACTTTTTGGGTGAAGAAATTATTGATTACCTTATAATAAAATTTCAAGGATATTCCATACATTTTATATATAGAATGTTGATTTATTTTATGATCTCCCATATAAGGGTTTCTATTGGCCCCCACGACATTTTTACATCAGATGGGTTATCATATTTATAAATTTATATCACACTTTCTAAATAAAAACTACAAAAGGGAAGAATATGGTCATTTCTGAGTTAAAACACATAGAGAAAAGGTATCATAAAATGGAAAACCATAATAAAATAGTAAATATGTATAAAGGAATATGATAAAAATAAAATAATATTTTCATCAAAAATGGTTGATGAAAGTAGTGGTCCTTTTTCAAATCAAGTGTCCTAAAATACTAGATGAAATAAAAATATAATGAATAGTGAAATCATTATTAGAATTCAATATAAGTGAAGCCTTAGTCGTTAACATTAATATCTTCCTCAAAAGTACCATTTTATAATTTTCAAATAATTTGGTTGGTTAATGATACAAGTAACCCAACACTATTTTTGACATAGTACATACCCCACAAAATGGTCATGATGAAACCTACTCAATGAATCTAAAAGTAACTCCATCAAAAGAAAGTCAATAATCATGAAAAACTAATTCTATGTTAAATGAAAGAAAATTTTATCACCTCAATAATTTATTTTTGAATAATAATAATCTCAAAATATTTCCAAACACGAGACATTGAGATTTATATAGATCAAGATATATAATAAAAGTAATATTTTTTAAATGTGACTATTATAACCAAGCTGTTGAATTGGTTGATATTAATAGAGATAAATACATTGTAAAATATATATATTATATTCATAAAAAATAAAAATATACTGATTCAATCTTATAAAAGAATAATTCAAATTTTAGTGACTCTATTTTCAATAAAAATATGCATTTTCATCAATACAGATTTTATTGAATTTTATGAGCATAAATTATAATTTATTTCTTCCACTTCATGATATTTTATTTTTAAAATTAACTACATTTTTAAAATCATCATATCAAAATTAACTTATGGTGATGTTTTTGGATTTTTATGAAATGATTTATTTTTTAGTGAATACTAAAAATACAGAATTTATAAATACTATAATTTATTTTCATTATATAATATAATTAAAAATTACTATTCTATTTTTATTTAGTATTATAGTTTGGTACGATCGATTTGATTTTGAATAAAATAGCTAATTCTATTTAAATAAATAATATCCTGATTTTGATATAAGGTAATTATTATTCTTTAAACCACATTATTTTCTAAAACATTTTTCATTATGTTTTACAAATTTATATTAATGTTAATTATACCATATATGGAGGTTTACTATTGAAAAATTTATAAAATATTTTGAACTTGGAGGTTTAAATTTGTTAAATAGGATACTCTTTATTTGGTTATTATCAACAGAAACACTAGAAAATATTTGGCCTCACAATAAGGGTAAAGAAGGCACAAAACAATCAATTATTTTATTTTATGGTTGAAATTACACCATCTAAATGTAAAATTCAAATACATTTCATTTTGGTTCATTTTTTTCCATTGAAATTCAATTAATATTATTTTAGCAAAAAAAATTACAGAAATGTCACTCTATTTTTTTAATTATTTTATATTTTTACATAGGTAATATAATATTTTATTAATGAATGTAATTTTTATAGTAAATTATTAATATAATCATTTTTATTTTTTTAAAATTTTACTTTATTTATAACTTCATTCAAAGATTATACAATAATAACACAATTCTACAGAAAAAATTAAAATAATGATATAAATGATTTCAAAAATATCAAATTTAATAATTTTTGTGAATAAATTATAGTGTTGTAAAAAAAAATTGGTTAATAATATTGTTTAATTTATTATTATATATTTTATGTTCGAATTCATTTATTATCTTGGTGGCATTACTGTCAAATTTAATGAATAGTTTTAAAAATTACATTGTTGATTTCTTGTGAAAAATAATATTTTAATAAATTATTAAAAAATTGAAATATGACATTTATGGTGATAAATACATCAAAATTTCCAATATTGGAAATTTGTGAATCAATTTTTACTTTGTATATAAAATTATAACCTCTAAGATTATAAATGTGTGGTCGTGGTTAAGGTAAAAAATGGTTAACGAAGTGCTTAATCCAAACATATAAGACATAAAATGACCTAAACACATTCATAAACCCCATTTATTGGTTTTATTTAGATTGTTTCATTATCAAATATGAAAATTATTAATTTTGGATCCATTTTTCCTTCAATGTGGCTTAATAATGTTTTAAATGTTTTTAAAATTACAATTGTGCCCCTCACCTCAATTATAAAAGGACACCCCTCACCTTTTCACACCTCTTGATCTATTTATCTTAACCAAAACCATCAAAAATATCACCACAAAATTTTTATTCATGTTATGGATATGTTTATATTCCCAAATGAAAAAACCTAGGGACCTTAAGAGGTTATCTAAAGGAGGATTCTTTGAGGGAAGTTAACTGTATTAACCAACATCTTTCTATTTTTCTTCCAAAATTACCACCATCAATTATCTCCTAAATATATAATCAAAAAAACACATTTATCTCCCAAAATACAGAGATTTTATATATCATGGCATATAACAGGATCATTTTTGGCACAATGTTTTCTCCCAATGATCGAAGGTGTTTATATGAAAATCATATCCAAAAGAGTTGGAATCATTTTACAATGATTTTCAATGATTTCAATAAAACCTATGATTCAAAAATTAAAGTGGTGTATTATTTTAAATATATTCCAATTAATATGTAATGTTATATTAAAATCCATAATGATGTGTTTTTTTATTATCTATAGATTCATGAAACCGCTCCTTGGCGTATGTGTTGAATAAAATTGGATATCATTTAAAAACAAATCATTTATTAATGATCATGGTATTTAGTATTGGGATGTACATATCAATTTGAATTTTCTATTTTCATTTTTGGTTATGGATTCATGTATCATTTTCAGGTAAAATATAAAAATTGATCACACATATATAACAAGTCATAATATCTCACTTATTTTACATTTATTTACTTACAGGTGGTTTCTTATGATGAGGTCAGTTCAATCCACCACTATTAAAGGTAGTGATTTCAACATAAAATTTGGTTAAGGATTCTACCATTTTTATTATTTTCCCAAATTTTAATTAGGGATTTTTTGTTTTTTTGGTTTCCAATTTTTTTAGGGTGCTTTTAAATCTCATTTAGGTGGGTTGGATCCATCTTTATTGAAGGTCACTTACATATGAGTGCATAATTAGGCATATATATATATATATATATATATATATAACTTCCCATTTTATATATATTCACAAATAGAAGATTGAATATATATATATATATATAATGTTGATAGTTTTTCATATATATGTATATATGTGAAAAATGCATAATTGTGTAAATGTAATGGGGTATATGAAAGTGTAATAATATATATACGGACCCCTTTATGAATATTTTACTGTTAGAATATGTACATAGGGGCTAGGTTTCCTTATATATATGTGAAAATTCATATAAATTCCAGATCAAAAAATGGAAGATTCTAGATTTCATGATCCAAATTAGTGCGCCTTGAGGTTGAGGTTGGTTCCCTATGCTTAACCCTTTAATTTGATTTAAATAATTGCTTGATTATTTTAGAAACATTTTTTCATAATTTCTTGATTCTTTTAAAAACATGTTTTCTATTAACCAAAATCTCTGATAAAGAAAACATTATGAAGAATATAAAACATTAAAGGTTAATGGATAATAAAATGAAACTATAATGACATTATATTAGATTATTTGTATAAAAATATACCTCGTCAAATATAAGGATTAGCACCCGACCAAAAGGATAAAAAGTGATTTTTACTAATCTATGTATGAAATGATACATGTAAATAAACATATATTTTTTCAGGTTTACTTCATCCTCCTTTATTAAAAAATTAATAATCGACATGTATTTAAATAATCTTTTTCAAAATCATGTGCCCTTTGAGAAATCTCTTCCAAAATTAACATAACAAGGACCAGATATTCAAGTTCTATGTCCTTTAGAAGAATCTTCAGGATTGTAAGCGATTCAAATGGATTGAATATAAGAATATTCTTTAATAAAATCTCATAATTCTCTTTCTTAAGGATTTACATGAATCTCCTATCATGTGGTTATTAAAATATTTCTGCCAAGTCTATTTTAAAAATGAAATTTCCATCACTTTAGAGATAACATTATCCTTATTTTGTGAATACATGATCTACAAATTCTTTTATATATATATATTAGGATTTTTTTTTATTTTCATCAAACAGAAATAATATATTCCTTGGAAACTGGACACATTATTCAATAACATCACTATGAAATTGAACAAGATAAAATTGAATACCTTATAAGGAACAATTCTCTACTTAGGTAATTATTTATAGTTGGAATTCTTGAATCACCTTAAATAGTTCCCTTTGATTTCCACATACTTGATTGAATGTTCAATGTTCATATTATCAAGTAATATGGTTCAAAGGGTTTAGAATTTAGTGACATATAGAATGAACTGTGTTGTTTCCACACTATTTATCCTTTACATTCTAGAAATTAAATCTCATAGAATAAATAATTCAATCATGAAATAATGAGATTCATGATATATGAGTTCTGCATTGAGAATGATACAATTCTCTTTAAATCATTACTAGTGAGGGGAATCTATTAGTGTACCATTGGTAATGGGTTAGTTAATTTCCTAAGGGTATGCATAAGAGTAGGTTTATTTATGGGATCACTAACATTGATAGGGGAGTGAGCTTAATTGTTGAATATACCTTTAGGTTGAAATCCCTATATATGATGTTTTGGATTGATGATATTAAGAGTGAAACATCGGTATTTCTCTTAATATGAAAATATGTATGTTCTATATCATATATAATAACCAAGGATCAGAAGGAAATGAATTTATTAGTAGGTATGGAATTTAAATAGATCTTATGGAACAAATTCTGATATATTCTTATGTATGAAGTGTAATAGATAATATATTAACTTTACTATGGATTATATATCAGATCATGGTATCTAAGGGTTAAAATATGTTGGTTAATGAGTGATATGTTATATTATTATCATTATTGTATTCTGTGATAGGATGAAATATACTAGATATATGCCAGTCAGGATAAAAGCGTGTTGGATATTCCATATATGAGTATAGTACTGGGATTGGGTTCTATATTCCATATTTTATTTTGATTAATGTCTTAATCATGTAGTTATATAACATTGTTTTAAGATGATGCAGATCATTTGATTGTGATTCACATATATGGATCCCAATTTAAAATTACAAGGACACAATATATTTCATTTGGGGGATTTTCAAAGATATAACACCTATATATTTCTTCAAAGAGGATGATTGGATAACCAAATATTATGTTGGGTATTGTTGTTAGTTAATAGGTTATACAAACTAGTTGTGTAAAAAATACTCCATGTTTGTTCATCAATTATATAGAATTGTTTGTTATAATTAATAATTTCTACTAAAAGGATTCAACAGAAAAATATTTTAATTATAAATACATTCTAGTATATTTATTAGACAGACTTATTCTTTTAACAATACTAATTTAAAGTCTTTTTATTAGACAGATTGATAGTGTCACAAGGACTCCAAACAATTATATGAATATGATAAAAAAAATTAAACATTACCACATTTTATTCTATGATTTTTTCTTGATTACACTGTTATATGTCACTGCTGATGATCGAACAAGGTAGGGTTGTGATACATGGTACTCAGGTTACTATATGATAACATGAAATTAATTCATTAATTTTCATGTTATAATATATTATATCTTTAATTAATAAAATAGAATATTTTGGTGTATATTATGGTAATGTTATTTATATTCTACTATGATTTACTGTTCCATGTACCTTGTGTTACTAAATTGATATGTAGACCATGTATTGTAATTGAAAGTGTAGTTAATTATGGATATTATAAGAATTCATGGGCTTTAAACTATGTTATATATAATGATACACAACAACCGCAACCACGGGTAGTTAATAATGGCTAATAGTGTATCATTCTCAACCACAACAATTTTTTTTACTTTCATATAAAATATTGGAATAATAAAATTTTACCTAGAAGAAATCACTCTACAAAAACACCTTCTGGAACCTTGCATGATTATTCCATGATAAATGATGATGTATTGTTATAGGTAATGCTAAAATAAGAAAAATTGTTGATAAACGTATTGGAACCAATCATTCATAGGGTTACTCCATGCTTTAATCCTCCCCACAAGCTATAATTTGAAAAATTCCATGCTAAAGTTACACTAAGATGGATCATCCCTCAATGAAACACTTTAGAGAAAATTATTTTTAAAAATTTCATGGATATGGAATCAAAATAAAATTATATCCTAGTTTATGGTGTCATGTCATAACATTTGAAATTATTTTAAAACCCATATATAATCTGTAGTTTTCATCAAGAGCTTTGTCCCCTCTATTTGTGATGATTGCACCTCTAAGCCACCTAATCCTCACCAAAATCATATTCTGAGACCCTAAATCAACGAGGTAACCCTTCCAAAATATACTACAGTTGATCCATATCCTTATTCACATCTCTTCAGAGTCAATTGTTTCCTCATATCCCAACCAACACCCAAAAACCCCCAATATCAACTCAAACAATTTCCTCCATTCTCAAACAAAATCAAATTACAAACAACCTTTCCCAAAAACCTATATAATATCTCACTCCTATGCCTCTTGATGGATCATAGAATACAAGTAAACCAACCTTCAAAATTAAAATCCCCACCACCTCTAACAAACAAAGAAGATACTGGTTGAACACATAAAGTAGCCCAAGACCATGTCTACCCAACCACACACAATCCATCCTATAGAAAATCCTATATACCCCATCATCTCAAAAACTTAACCATAATAATAATTCCATCCCTTAATCATCCTTGACTGAGGTTATAAACTAATTCAGCCTCTATATTCTCTCATGTATCACAAACCACATTCATTGAGAGATGAGTGGGAATCCACATATGTGATAGTTGAAGATGATTAAAACATGGATATGTGAGTTATGTTGTAAATTGAAAAGGGAAACAATATCCTGGTGGAACATTATGTGGCTGTAAAATGAAACTCTCATAAAAATTATTATTTTTTGAGTTTTAAGTGATATAATTTCATGATAATGTGCAATTTAGTGGTATTATTTCCCACTTCCCCTTGTGGTTAGTCCAAGACAATGGAGATTTTCAAGTGCAGTCCGTGGACTAAATCTTTTGTCTCTTATTCCTATGTTGTAAATCAATTATTATAGATTAAATGCATATCTACTAGTAGCACTTTTTTAATGATTGTTATATTATTATTTGTGTTATGTTTTATGGGTTAGATGGGATTCCGTTTTTGTTCATTTTATCAAACTCCATGTGTTATTGGTGTTGGTGGTATGTTTGGTTAAAGGCTCATTGAACAAATTCACTATTCCTTTATAGTTCTCATATTTTTCTTCATTTGGATCTATTTAATATTAAATTTGGTTTCTGTGCAATACATTATTTTAGACTAGAGATTGCATAATTTATTGTCATTCATGTGGGTAGCCATGTATGTGATCTAGGTATATAATGGGAACTCAGTTGTTTGAGTATGAGGTGGGGTGAAATAGGGGGGCAATGAAGTGAAGTGAGGGTATAGTGTAGGGTGTAGTGTTATAGAAGTTGTAGGATGTGGCCATAGTTTACAACCATGTTATTATAAGCAAGTCTTTTTATGAAAAATGATGGATGTATCCACTATTGTAATCCATGGAAGTAGACTTTCTTCTATGGTTTTAACCATGGATATTGGGAAAGTACCATGATTAAAACCAAGGAAAAATCTATGTGGAAGTGTCTAATTTCATGGTTTAGAACCATGTAATATACCAATTTCAATGGTTGGAACCATGGATATAGTCTTTTCCAGGTATCCACACAATTTTTTTTCCACACCCTATGAAACTATGGCTATTACCAATAACCATGATTTTGGTGTCTTTAGCCACAGTTATAAACAACAGATATAGGTAATTTTTATAGTAGTGTTTCCTATGAGGAATAACCTATAGAAATCGTCGATTTTATAGATAAATTAGTATAGAATAAGAATACTCGCCTGTAGATTGTTCTCTTGTGAAATAAAAAATTTGATGAAGACACATGGGAAACAAAGGCTATCATGAAACAAATATATCCTCATTTTTTTTATCCGTGTGGTGAACATTGAAGTGCTTTTTACAGTGATGAATTTTTAAGGAAAAATTCATTTTCAGGTTCTATAATGTAACACACCAAGATTTACTGAAATATATTTTTTAAATCAAATAAAATTATTTTATAAATTATTTTATAAGAAACACCAGGTTTAAACGAACGAAAATATTCTATTAAATTATAGTTATCGACTTGTCATTGGATTAGAGAGTATGAATATGACAAAATAAATTATGAATTTTTTTTATTACATAAGTATAAATTAATTCTTTAAGTATCAATTAATTATAAATAAAAATTAATATCATTTTAATGTAAAAGAGATATTTTTCTCAAAAATAATCTTTTATGAAAAGAATTTATATTTATCTAAAACAATTACATAAATCATGATTGGTGATTCATATTAATGAAATTACTAAATAAAATATTAAATAAATTTTCTTCAAATATCAATTATTATTTTTTATTGTCTTGAGATATGAATAAACTGTGTTTTAAGCCTAAAAATGTTTTTTCCTTAAAATTGGTTTATATCATGTGTTGTGAAATTATTTAATAATTTATCTTTTATAATTATAGAAATGAAATTTGATAAAATGGATTCCATATTTCGAACTAGGATGTTTCAATTAGGAAAAATTTTCCCCTTTATTTATTATGAATACGAATAATAACCATGGTCAAATTTATCACCTCAATAAACGGAAAATGAGGTTAGTCTAGGTTACAACCAATTGATAAGGACATATTTTCACAAAAAAACTTATTATTAAATATAAGTAACTATACCAATATCGAAATATGCTAGAAATTGATATGTAAATAGACACATTTCTATGAAAATAACCTATATAATATTTAAGGAAAATGTTGTAACCAAATGTCACTCTCTTAGATTTAAATGCCTCTTATGTGTCCAAATTGGGACAAAATAATGATGTAAATTAATGTAACTATCACTTTTAAGTATAAAATAATTATTTTCAGGATATAAATTTATTTCTAATTTTTATTAATTATTTAATGACCTTAAATTCTTATGAAACACTGATAATGTATTTCTATAACTAATAAAAATATATAAATTACATTATTAATAATAAATGTAACCCAAGTTTTGCGGGTTATTATGTTCCATGATTATTTAAATTAATATTACATATATATGTTATGTTATAAAATTGTATTCTAATTCCAACATCTGATTGAGTTCTTTTAAGTCAAGTTAAATGAATAGTATCTAAATTGGCAGTAATGATATTTTATTGAAATGATATTTTATTCAATTACTCCAACATCATAAAATTATTAAAATATGAAAATGAGTATTATATATGGTTGAAAATTTTATCCCATTAAAATTTATAAGAATTTTGGAACAATTTTCTATATGAATTACTTTAATATATATTAATATTTTATGAAATTCAATGGGTGTCCCTCCAATCAATTATAAAATGGAACCCCTGCTTTATCTTATTCACACTAATTTGAGCCTTCTAGATCAACTATACTCTACCATGTTATCTTCTCCAATCTCCTAGAAACATTATGTAACACCCCGAGATTTTATGAAAATTATTCTTTTAATTTCATTGATGTCTTCTATTATACACTAAATCAAGTTTAGATTGTACTATACACAACACCGTATAAGCTTGTAGTATACGCAACACTATTCTTGGCTCGTGTTACACACAATTCCATGTTTGTTTTCTGGAAATTATTCTACGCAACATTAATTATAGATTTTTTTAACGCATTAATGAAATAAGATTTGATTATGTTATACGCAACACCAAACAGAGATTTCACTACACGCAACCCTGACTTGGCTTTCCTAACACGCAATCAAGACCTTCTTTGATAGCGTGTGTAATACGCAATACCGAGTTTCACTAAATAACGATATATTTTTATAATATTATTATGGACTAGCCGTTATGAATAGTATTAACTAAAATTTTAATTTTATAACATTATTATTCATCTTATATATTTTCTATAACATGGTATGAGAACAAAATAAATATTTCGGGTAAAATAAGTATTAAAAAAAATGCAGTTTTGCCGCCTTTTGATGGTGCACCAACATTAAATCTAGTTTTTGAAATGTTTATATGTTAAATTTGAAAAAATAAAATTTTTCCTTGTAATCAAGATATAAAAATTTAATTTGGATAAATTTTTCATACTATTCTGATAACTTTCATATATTGCTGAATAGTAAAAACACGCTATATTTTAACTAAAAACAACTTTTTTCATCATAATAATTTATATGGTTAGATTATATTTTAATTGGTTTTAAAGTGTAATTAATATATATTTTTACCATTTAATCAAATGTTGTTCATTGGAATTAATTTCACTTTGAAATTGGATATAAACAAGTATCAATCTTTTGATAGTTATTGTTTCTTAAAAACACGTTATTTGTTTTGATAATGGGAATTAATTTTAAAATTAATTAATTCCACTTCTATGTTTTGAATTTGAAAAAATAGACATCAATTTTGAATTCGGAATATCAAATAATTCTTATGCTGAATGTTTTGTATTTTTCTAAAAAACATCAATTTTTGATGAATAGTTAAACCACTTAGTGGTAGTTAAAAAAAATTTCTTTTTCATTTAAATGAAATTTTACAAATTCTTTGAATTGAATTTCGAAAATCCGAGAGACAAAGTTATTATCAAAGACTAAAATGTGGTTCAATGATATGAAAATAATTGTTGGTGAATAGTAAATTTTTACTTTTATTTACCACGGTTAAAAGGAAATAAGGTAATTAAGGGTAAAAATGATATTATTATTATTACCCTAAAACATGTACTAATTATATTGGATAAGTTTAATTTGATCAAAAACAACCTTTGGAATAAAATATGACCATTTAGGTCCACTTCGATTAGATTAGGACATTTATTATTAATTTATTTAAAGAAGGGTTAAAATAGTTAAAATCAATGTTTAATAACTAAATTATTTTTAATATAGGGTTATAAATAAGATAAATTAGACTATAAATATTCATTAGAAATATAAAACTATTTCTTACATAATGTTATTTTATTTACAAATTTTAGAACTTAAATAATGTAATTTTTTTATGACACAATGATGATGGAGTAATTATCTTATAAATTAAATATTAATATAATTGATGTTATAAATACCCAAATAAATGTAATTTGAGACTTTTTATGAATTAAATTAATTTTATAGGTTAATATGACATGTTAGTACTGATTTAATTAACGTTTTTTGAACTAATCATGCTGTTATAATTTTCACAAAAATCAATTACCAAATAGTGTCTAAATTGACATAAAATAGTTTTTAAAAAAAAATTTATATTATTAATTGTTATTATATTCCTAGAAATCTAAGGTTCATCCAAGATACTTATAACATGATAGGTGTATCATTAATGGACCATTTGGGTGTATCTTCGATGTATATTGTATGTTTATTAACTATATAATATAAAAATACAAAGTGACATGGTAAATGACAATCTAATTAACTAAGAGTTAAAACTAAAAGATAAGGTTCATAAAATGACACAAACCTATCTAAAATCTATTGATAAAGATGATTTCGACCCATCCCCACCTTCCCTTTGAAATAAATCAATTTGGAGCTATTAAAAAACGAATATGACTTTATTATAAAATTATATTTTAAGTTTTTCCAAAGGTGCCCCTCTCCTCCCTTATAAAAAAGGCACCTCTTCCCTCTTCTCTTAACACCCTTTTGTGCCTTTAAGCTCGGCCAACCCCTTCCTATTTCTCTTCTCCACTTCCCTATAAACATTATGGAGGTTCTAGTCTTCTCAAAATACCAACTCTACTTCCTTAAGAGGAAGCTTAAAAAGAGGTGCGCCGAAGAAGAGGTAATCTCTTCGAACGATTCTTTCAAGTTTGATTATTCTTCAACTTGTTCTTATTTAGTTGTTTTATTATAATATAATAACATCATTATATGTAATATACTTATATGTTATTATAAATATGAAACAACCATATTTCACCTTCTATCCATCCTACGGAAAACGAAATCACCGCGCGTGCGTACGTACGGAATACCGTCTCCACGCCATGGTGTACTCTATTTTTCCACCACCACCTTACTCGGATGGGTATAATGGTGTAAAGAATAACTATATATGATTATTATAACATCATAATGATTCTATGATATTATATCATCCCCTCTAATTCCATTCCATAAATATGGGAACTATATCATCGCTCGTGCATTTGTACGGATTACCGTCTCCACGACGCGATGAGATTCATTTTCCATGTTAACAATTCAATAATGATTATAAAGTATATATAATAAGTAATCATGAAAAATATGACATAATAATGGTACTGTATTTATGTATATATATATGTATTTCATCTACTTAATTCAATAAGGAATCAAAAAAACAGCGTTCATGAGTATGTACGGCCTACCGTCTCCTTTAACGGTGTATTTCATTTCATTTATCTATCAAATATATATATATATATATACTAAATATATATATGATATATAAATCATGATTTAAATTCTGGAAGTAAGTAAATCAATATATATGTAATAATAATATCAAGAACAACAAGTCCAAACACGTACGATAAATAAAACGATTTTACCCAAAACGCTGCTTTAACATGGAATTTACAAAAGAATGGGTAATATAAAGTCATAAGTGAACCATATATGATATCATAACAATGAATATGATTCTGTAATAAGTTAATGACATTATTTAAATAATTATACAGGAGGTTCGGATACGTACGAATCATATCAGACATAAGGTAAGGGATAATTTATCAATCTCATTTTTATCCGAGATTGTTTATTCGTAAGTATTTACTAGGGTTATCTTTATCATCCAAGCCCATGTTTTATAAAATTGTTTTCATGTATTTTTAAAGTCCTTTTTACCCATTTTTTACTTTTACTACATGGTATGTAAGGAATCTTTCTTTTTTTACCATACGAGGTACTTTTTAACTTTTCTGACAAAAGTACAAAAAAATGTTATTTTTACCTTATACGACGTGAACAGATTTTTACGGTTTCATAAGGCCTATTTTTCATGAAGCTTACTCTAAAAGATTTAATGACTATTTCAAAAAAATCCTTTTCTTTTAAAATTTCAGGGCATTTTTGGAAAAGAAAATGATTTTGAAGATGAAAGGATATTTTTTTTCAATAATTCATTTCAAGTGTTTTATCAAAACCATTTTCCATATAAGATGGAATTATTTTATATGTGTGTGTTTCAAGTATAATTTCTCTATGATTTACATGGTTTAACCTTTTCTATGATGAAATGATATCCATTTTTTTAATAGATTATGTTATGATGGGATGATGTTTATGAAACCCATTTTATTCTTTGGGTTATGATGAATGATTTAGGTTTATGTTGGCACAAGTAAGAATGATTTAATTATGAGATGGGTGGGAACTATATCTCCCTCCAATGAATTGAGTAAAGATTTATATCTCATGATATATACATGGCTGTAATGGTAAGTTAATCTGGTTCAGTAATACAGGACTGGAATGAGGAGTGAACTCGATTCAGAAAGAGACTTTGTCCACTAAGATGGTCCTGGCATCAATGTCTTGGCTACTATGGAAATCATATCATGTGCTTAATGGTTGCCAAAATTAGATGTTCTATTCCCATGATATTTTATCATGATTGATGTTCTTTTATGATATATGCCTTACGTACATCCAAGATTTATGTCTTTGCTCAAGATTTTGATGTTTAGATTTTCTTTTCAAACTTTTGCATTCAAATGTTTATGGATTTTTTTATGTTCTCTATGTTTACCCTTACTGAGAATTTGAGCTCACCCCTTTTATGTTTTCTTTTCCCCAGGATTTAAAGAATGGTTTTAGGTAAGAAAACAAAAGGGGAAGATCTTTACGGGAGATGTTGAAAATATTTCACCACGATTGGAAGATTATTTTTCTGAGTTTCCAAAGACACTAAACTATTACGGTCCTTGTGTGTCTGTTTTTGTTATGTATTAAGTATTTCAAAAAAGTAATGCACTGTCCATGTACGTCAAGCTTTGGTTCTCTACAGTTGGTATCATAGTAAAGGTTTAGTTAACCTTTGGAAACTATGATGCGAGAACTTTAGTGAAATCCCTAGAGATATTTCAAAGGTATGTCTAGGGATGTCCCTAAGGTTAAGTATAAGTATAGGTTATAGTCCTAGAATTATGGAAACAATCTTATAATTAACCCTAAGATGTTATATATTGAAGGTACTCCCCATTTATTATGTTGTTTTCTCTAGCATGATTTTTTCCTCTCACACTAATCTTTATGGGTTTTAGAAAATTGCTGAAAACAGGAAGATTCACGATAATGGAGAATATGATGGACAATGGAATGATATTATTCATAATCAAGAAAATGAAATGGGATTTTGAAGGAGAAACATAGTTATTATGCCTAATCAGAAATATCATAATATGATCAATAGTCTCAGCTTTGGTAAGTTTCCGGACTAAGCTAATAAGAGAAAGATGGAGTTTTATAATGATTATAGAGGAAAGAAAGTTCAATTTCCCTCATGTAAGTCATGTGGGAAGAGGCATCAAGGAGAATGTTTCAAAGGAACTGGAAGATTCTTTGGGTGTGGAAAATAATGACAGAAAGATATTAATTGTAAAGGAAAAGGTTTAGTTATCACCATGGACAAGGATAATGGTATTTCTAAGACATCAACCATGGTTAAGTGTTTTAAATGTGGAATGTACGAGCATTATGAATACCAATTCCCTAAGGGAAAATCTCATAAAGAGAATCAGAATGGTCATATGGGTAGTATTAATGTGGATGATGATGAAGAGACTACAAATGATATATGAGATAAAAGAAATGATGAAGATAAGTCATTGGTTTAAGAAGGTATTGTAATGATTGTATGATTATCGAGAATAATGTATGGTACTCTGGAAGAAAGAAAAATCTAAGGATTGTTCCACTATTTCCTTTGATTGAGTTTTGAAAGTATATGATGAACGGTACCTGTAACCACGAAAGGTTATTCAGATATTTTTGGAAAATAGATGATATGCACATAATGAAGGGATAAGGAGAAAATGAAATGTTTGACAGTATTCATGAGCTTATTACTGATATAAGGACAAAGTTATATCAGGGTCTGAGTATATAGAAATTTTTGGATTTTGGTATTTAGATAGAGTTACCTTGTGACAGCATTCATGTTTTCACTAATGTTCTATGGTAATTTCTGTTTCAAGAGAACACATGATTAAGGTATTCACATGTTTGGAATGTGACCATCATTATATATCGTATGATATATGGGTAATAAATGATGGTATTCACATTCTTGGTAGATGAAATTTCTAGTAATTGTTTTCTTTATACTATGAGCTTGGATAGAAGTATTTTAGACAAACCTAAAGATTGGAATGGATTATGTTGTACATATGTTAGTATTGTTTAAGGCTAGGACTTTTTTCAATATTATTGATGGAATTTAATAATAGTGTAGTTTAAGAAAAGGGACAACATACAGAATGGGTGACAACCCATCGCGTCGGACAAGGCTATGGGAATCGAACCCACAACCGAAGTGCGATAGGCCTTTATCGCCTACCATTGGCCAACAAGAAGTCCCTGTTTATTAGAAACTAGTTTTATTATATTAAGTGGTATGATAGACGAATTATAAGTCCATTTTTGGAATCATATTGGATTAACCTCACCATATGTGGACTTATGTATATTTGATAACTTTTGTAACACTATGTTTGAGACAGATGGAATGACCAATCATTATATCACATGATCTGCTAAAACTTCGTTAAAAACAAATTAACCTTCATTTCTTTAAGAGATGATGTGGAAATTGTTCGAGGCATGAGCAACGTTGAGATTGTACCAAAATCAAGTAAGTATTTCTTTTAAATCAAAAATTATTCAACTTTAGGGAAATAATCTTGAAAACCAAAAATGGTGTCCCAGTGCTCTCATATCTGATGAATTAGATGGTACCTTATATCATCACAATTTTATGGCTTTGTGACTATTGGATTTTTCATAGCCATGTTCTCTACCACTCTCCATCCGAACTTGACGGTTAGATTTCTCTTCCATATCCATATTTTCACCTATGTTCTATTATGTGGAAACCTAGTAATTTGTTAATTTGGGTAACCGTTATGTTTCATAATTTAGTTTTTAAAGATAAGTTTTGGGATTCCTTTTTACGATGTGGGTTTCATTTAAATAAAATTTTGAGTAGTAAACCATTTATAACCTCGACGAATTTCGGGGGCGAAATTCATTTTACGGGGGGTAGAATGTAACACCCTGAGATGTTATAAAAAATATTCTTTTTAATTTCACTAAATTATTCTATTATATACTACACCAAGTTTAGCTTTTACTATATGCAACACCGTATTATCTTGCAGTATACACAACACTATTCTTGGCTCGTGTTACACACAATTTCAAGTTCATTTTGTGTAAATTATTCTACGAAAAATTAAGTATATATTTTGTTTAATGAATAAATGAAATAAGTTTTGATTATGTTATAAACAACACCAAATAGATATTTCACTACACGCATCCCTGACTTGGATTGCATAACACGCAATCAAGACCTTCTTCGATTGCGTGTGTAGTACGCAATACCGGGTTTCACTAAACAACGATATATTGTTATAATATTATTATGGACTAGCCGTTATGGATAAGATTAACTACATTTTGAATTTTATAACATTATTATTCATCTTACAAATTTTCTAGAACATGGTATGAGAACAAAATAAAATTTTCAGGTAAAATAAGTATTTTTAAAAAAATGCAGTTTTGCTACCTTTTAATGGCACACCCACTTTAAGTCTAGTTTTTGACATGTTTATAACTTAAATTTGACAAAATATAATTCTTCCTTGGAATCAGGATATAAAAATTTAATTTGGATAAAATTTTCATATTATTGTGATAACTTTCATATATTGATGAATAGTAAAAACACTCTATATTTTAATTAAAAACAACTTTTTTCATCGCAATAATTTATATGGTAAGATTATCTATTTAATTGGTTTTAAAGAGTAATTAAAATATATTTTTACCATTTAATCAAATGTTATTCATTGGAATTAATTTCCCTTTGAAATTGGATATAAAAAAGTATCAATCTTTTGATAGTTATTGTTTCTTAAAAACACGATATTTGTTTTTGATAATGGGAATTAATTTTAAAATTAATAAATCCTGTCGCAAATAGTCCCATTAGAAACTTATTTGCGACTGGGGGATTTTCCTGTCGCAAATAACTGCTTATTTGTGACAGGGAAAGCTCACCCGTCGCAAAAGGTTTGGCGCGCAATGCGCGCCAAACCGTGGGAATGTTATTTGCGACGGGGGGTTACCGCCTGTCGCAAATTACCAGTGGCGGTAAAAAATATTTGCGGCGGGAATATACCCCCATCGCAAATAGTATATCGGAAGGTTATTATTTGCAACGGGACCCATCGAAAATAACTATTTTACTGTTGACCGTGATAAATGCGGACTAAAGTATTTGCGACGGGTATCCCGTCGCAAATAGTCCCATCGCAAATAAGCTAACCACTAAATACCCCCATCCGTTTTTTTCATTCATTCTCAAACTCTATCTTCTACTTCTCGCAAAACTCTATTTTTAGAGTTCACTGTTTCTTAAGAATAATTTTTATTTCCAGAGTTGTTATTGAAGTCTTCAACAACTATCAGAGATCAAACTCAGATTAATTTTAAAGGTATTTATGTTCATTTTAATTTAATATTTATTTTAAATTTGTTATTAGTTTTAATTATTATTAATTAGTTGTAATTTAATTATTTTTAGATTGTTTTGTTATTTAATAAATTTAAATTATTAGTATTCATTGTTCATAGTTAATGGTAATTAGAAATAATTAATAATAATTAGAAATAATTAATAATAAATAGGAATAATTAATAATAATTAGTCATAATGAGGAATAATTATTAATAATTAGTCATAATTAAGAATAAATACTAATAATTAGTAATAAATACTAATAATTAGGAATAAATAGTAATAAATAGTAATAATTAGTAATAATTAGTAATAATTTAGAATAATTTAGAATAATTATGAAATAATTAGGAACAATTACAAAAAATAAGAAAAAATATGAATAATTACTAATAATTAATAATAATTACTACTAATTACTAATATTTACTAATAATTATTAATAAACCTCCTCCATGCCCGCATTAACCTGTACAACTAAGCCATTTCATTTTTTTATACATTTAATGATCTATCTATATATATATAATTATATTTATTCGTATATTAATATAGATTTATATTAATATAAATATATTTGGTTATATGAATAAATATATATATATGTATATATATTTATTCATATATTAATATATATATTTATTCGTATATTAATATATATTTATATCTATTTATATATATATGTAGTATTAATTTTTATTCGTATATTTATTTGTATATTAATATATATTTATAAACATTGTTTTAAATAAATTTATAAAATATGTTTTTTATGTGTATTTATAAATAAATAAATACATACATATATACAATACACACACACACACACACGCATATATATATATATGTATAGTTATGAATGTATACATAGAAATGAGGGGGTGAAAATCTATGGAGAATGTTAAAATGGATATAACTTCTAATCTTTAAGATCTTTTCAACTGCGCAACCAGTAAAAATTAAGAACATGAAATGATCTTCGATATGATATGCGGTACATGCCAAACGGACATCCAGATCGGAAGTTATAGCCATTTGAATGTTAAAACGACCATAACTTCTAATCCAGGAGTCCGTTTCAGCTTTACAATCAGTCAAATCGAAGAACATGAGATGATATTTGATATGATATATGGTACACATTTATCGGACATCGGGATCAGAAGTTATAGCTGTTTGAATGGTAAAAAACAGGGGTACCCCGACTAAAAACTCAGTTTTAGAGGTCTTCTGGGCCTCTTTTCGCCTCGAAAATCCCACGAACAGGGCTCCCCCTAATCACAATGACGTAGAGATCGTTGCAATCTTTGATGTTATATGTTGTAGAGCTCAAACAGAGTCTTGGATCAAAAGTTATGGACGTTTGATGTTTGGGTTTCATTTTCAACTTATTTTTTATCTTTCATTAATTTTTTTTATTTTTTTTTATATTCAAAGAGTTTTTAAATGGCTATTAATTGATAAAAATTAAATAATTAATAATTAAAAATATTTTTTAATTTATTTTATATTCTTATTTTATTAAATATATTATAAAGTAATATTATATTTCCATAGATCCTTTCAAAAACATATTTATAAAATAAATATTATATTTATATAAATATAAATAGATTAATATATTTAAATATTAATAAATAATTTTTTAATTTTTTTATTATTATTTGTGACGGGCCTTTCGCAAATAGTCTCTTTGTAGAAACTATTTGCGACGGGAAAAGGGCCCGTCTCAAATACTTTGTTGCGACGGGCCCGTCGCAGAATTGTTTTTTTTAAACCAGAAATCTATATGCGACGGGCCCATTTTCAGTTGCAAAAAAAATTATTTTGGACGGTCCCGCCGAAAAACAAATTAGTTACGACACCGTTTTCCGCAATGGGTGATTTGATATGGGCCCCCGTCACAAAAGGCCATTTACGACGGGATCCCGTCACAAATGACCCGTCGCAAATACCTGTATTTCTAGTAGTGATTAAAATCAAAGTTTAATAACTAAATCATTTTTAATATATGGTTATACATAAGATAAATTAGACAATAAATATTAATTAGAAATCTAAAATGGTTTCCTACATAATGGTATTTTATTTATAATATTTATACATTAAATAATTTAATTTATTTATGACACAATGATGATGCAGTATTTATCTTATTAATGAAATATTAACATAATTGATGTTATAAATATCCAAATAAATGTAATTTGAGACTTTTTATGAATTAAACTAATTTTATAGGTTAATATGACATGTTTTTATTGATTTAATTAACTTTTTTCAAACTAATCATGCTGTTATGATTTTCACAAAAATCAATTACCAAATAGTGTCTAAATTGACATAAAATAGTTTTTAAAACAAATATTATATTATTAATTGTTATTATATTCCTAAAAATATAAGGTTTGTCCAAGATACATATACCATGATAGGTGTATCATTAATGGACCACTTGGGGGTCGCTTGGATGTATATGGTAAGTTTATTAACTATATAATATAAAAATACAATGTGACATGGTAAAGGACAATCGAATTAACTAAGAGTTAAAACTAAAAGATAAGGATAATATAATGACCCAAACCTATCTAAAATATATTAGTTGAGAGGATTTCTATCCATACCCACCTTATCTCAGAAATAAATCAATTGAGAGCTATTAAAAACCGAATATGACTTTATTATATAATAATATGTTAAGTTTTTTCAAAGGTGCCCCTGTCCTCCCTTATAAAAAGGGCACCCCTTCCCTATTCTCTTCACACCCTTTTGAGCCTTTAATCTCGTACAACCCCTGCCCATTCCTCTTATCCACTTCCCTAGAAAAATTATGGAGGTTTTGGTCTTCTCAAAAGACCAACTCTACTTCCTTAAGAGAAATCTTAAAGGAGGTGCGTCGAAGAAGAGGTAATCTCTTCTAACGATTCTTTCAAGTTTCATTCTTCTTGAACGTATTCTTATATAGTTGTTTCATTATAATGTAATAAAATTAGTATCAATAAAATACTGATATGTTATTATAAATATCAAACAACCATATTTCACCTTCTATCCATCCTACGGAAAACAAAATCACCGCGCGTGCATACGTACGAAATACAGTCTCCACGCCGTGGTGTAATCTGTTGTTCCACCACCACTTTACATGGATGGGTATAATGGTGTAAATAATAACTCTATATAATTATTATAAAATCATACTGATTATAAGATATTATACCATCCCCTATAATTCCATTCAATAAATATGGGAACGATATCATCGCTCGTGTGTACGTATGGATTACCGTCTCCACGACGTGATGAGATTAATTTTCCATGATTACAATTCAAGAATGATTATAAAGTATATATAATAAGTAATCATGAAATATATGACATAATAATGCTACTGTATTTAGATATATATATATATATATATATGTATGTCATCTACTTAATTCAATAAGGAAACAAAAAAACAACGTTCATGCGTACGTACGGCCTACCGTCTCCATGAACGGTGTATTTCATTTCATTTATCTATCTACTATATATATATGTACTGAATATATATATGATAAATAAATCATGATTTACATTTTGTAGGTATGTAAATCAATATATAAGTAAAAATAATATCAATAACAATAAGTCCAAACACGTACTATAAATAAAACTATTTTACCCAAAATGATTCTTTAACATGGAATTTACAAAAGAACGGGTAATATAAAGTCATAAGTAAACCATATATGATATCATAACAATAAATATGATTATTTAATAATTAAATGACCTTATTTAAATCATTATACATGAGTTTTGGATACGTATGAATAATATCGGACCCAAGGTAAGGGATAATTTATCAATCTCATTTTTATCCAAGATTGTTTATTCGTAAGTATTTACTGGGGTTATCTTTATCATCCAAGCCCATGTTTTTTAAAAATGTTTTCATGTATGTTTAAAGTCCTTTTTACCCATTTTTTACTTTTACTACATGGTATGTAAGGAATATTTCTTTTGTTAACCATACTAGGTACTTTTAGACTTTTCCGACAAAAGTACAAAAAGAATGTTATTTTTAACTTATACGACGTGAACAGATTTTTACAATTTCATAACGCCTCATTTTCATGAAACTTACTCTACAATATTTAATGAATATTTTAAAAAAATCCTTTTATTTTAAAATTTCATGGCATTTTGTGAAAAGAAAATGATTTTGAAGAAGAAAGGATATTTTCCACAAGAATTCATTTCAAGTGTTTTATTAAAACTATTTTCCATATAAGATGTAATTATTTCATATGTGTATGTTTCAAGTATAATTTCTCTATGATTTACATGGTTTCACTTTTTTATGATGAAATGATATCCATTTTTTTTATGGATTATGTTATGATGGGATGATGTTTATGAAACCCATTTTATTATTTGGGTTATAATGAATGATTTTTGTTTATGTTGTGGCAAAAGTAATAATGATTTCATTATGAGATGGGTGGGACCTATATCTCCCTTCAATGCATTGGGTAATGATTTATATCTCATGAGATAGACATGGCTGAAATGGTAAGTTAATCTGGTTCAGTAATACAGGACTGGAACGAGGAGTGAACTCGATTCCGAAAGGGACTTTGTCCACTAAGATGGTCTTGGAAGCAATGCCTTGGCTACTATGGAAATCATATCATGTGCTTAATGGTTTCCACAATCACATGTTTTATTCCCATGCTATTTTATCATGATTGATTTTCCTTTATGATATATGCCTTACGTACTTCCATGATTTATGTCTTTGCTCAAGATTTTGATGTTTAGATTTTATAGTCAAGATTTTGCATTCAAATGTTTATGGATTGTTTTATGTTCTCTATGTTTACCCTTACTGAGCATTTGAGCTCACCCTTTTTATGTTTTCTTTTCCCCAGGATTTAAAGAAATGTTTTAGGTAAGAAAACAAAAGGGGAATATCTCTACGGGAGATGTTGAAGATCTTTAACCATGATTAGAAGATTATTTTTCCAAGTATCCAAAGACACTAAACTATTACGGTCCTTGTGTGTCTGTTTTTTTATGTATTAAGTATTTCAAAAAAGTAATGTAATGTCTATGTACGTCAAGCTTTGGGTCTCTACACATTATATATTTTTTAGTCTTCCCAAAACACTAATATCATATCCCTTAAAAGGATATGTAAATTATTTATTTACAAGAAGAGTATATTCCAATGAATATAAAGGAAGTTAGACATTATGTATGAGATTTATTTATAAATTTTATTTTTATGGAAAAAATTCCTTATAAACTACCTCTTTATTTTTTTTGTGGTTTATATACTTCCCAACAGTTTTGTTTTATGATTATTCTTAATTAAATTTTGGTATATAAAAATCAATAATTGTTTATTTCTTTCAATGGGATTATGAATTAAAATATTAGAATGTAATAGGGGTTTTATGATACAATATCATTTTTTTCTCTAGATAGTTTATGATTTTAATTATGATGATGAAATATTATTATCAACTTATCAATAAAATCATGAACTGTATTCTCCTCTATTTATTTCTCTATAATAAATCATTTCCATTCATTTTCATTATCTTAAGTACTCAATATACCAAAATTGTGTTTTAAGTAAAATCGAATTTATTTACTTTTTCATTAATAAAAAAATTTTCATCCATATATATATTTTGTAAAATGTTTTAATATATTCATCACTATTATCCTATAGTTTTTAAAATTTATATTTACACATGTTTGAAATTAAAAAAATGGTTTAAATGGATTCATCTTTTTATTTTCCAAATGATGTACTTTTTTTTATTTTTTACAAAATTATGAATGAAATGTTTTTAACATACCTGACTAGAGAAGAATTTCTTGTTGTCATAACAGATCAATGTTGTTATTCTTCTATTACAAGTTTCCAATGTTATTTTCAAATAAAAAGTTTCCTTAACAATTGGTGATTTTTGTAGGTTTTAAAAAATTATTTCAAATTGAAAATAATATTTTCTTTTTGAAATGATCCAAGTGATATTTGGATATCATTTTCCATAAAAGGTGACATATTTTATTTTATTTCAAAATTACTAAGCATATTATCCAATTATTCCATTCATATTATTTCTCTATATGGTTAATTTTTATTTTGATGATAGGTTTATGAAACCCATTATTTTTACAAGAATTATGTTATATTGAAGTGATGAAAAGTGTTTTAATTATATCGGCTGTGATGGGATGATATGATGAATGTTTAAAAATATTGTGGTTCACATATGCACATTTTTAATTTTTCAATAGTGTTTATGTTATAACAGTGGATTCTAGTTATCTTATAACCATGGTTAGTGGTTAAATTATAACAAAAGGACGGTGGTCAAGTTATAATCTAGGATGTGTGGGACCTATATCTCCCTCCAATGAATTGGGTATATACTGATATCTCATGAGATAAACAGGACTAGAATTGGGAGTGACCCTAGTTCAGTAAAGAACTCTTTCCCCAAAGATAGTATTGGGTTTGAAATTTGGCTATTATTATGGTTTGGTGAGTGAACCCAGTCCACAATGATAGCCTTTAAAGTAATAATTGAATACTAAGGAAATTATTTTCAATGATTATGGTATTCCAAAAACTCATGTATTAGTCCAATTTTTTGATCTTAGGTCTCATGTTGTTTTATTTTTTTATGATTCATTTCTCATGAACTTCTATGTTTGTGTCAAGAATTAATATTATGATCTATGATATGTTGGGTATTATTTTCAAATGTTATTATCATGTTCTCATACCCTTATGTTCATTTTATCCTCAAGTGATCATTGATGTATCACTTATCTACCCTTATTGCGCATATGAGATCCCCCTTATTATGTTTTCCTTACATAGTTCATGAATTTATGTTCTGAATATGATATATCTAGGAAGGGTGATAGTTATGATGGAATTATTTGGATATGATTTTGATATTTTATGAACAATATGATTATTTGTTCAAGTTTAAAATGTCACTAGACTTATAAAATTCTAGTATGTATCATTATATGAGTCAAGAATGTTAATCAATTAATATATAATATATATATTATGGGAATATATGTGTTGTTATAAGAACCCTATTAGTTTTATTCTCCTCATTTTATATATAGAGATTAAATGATTTACATTAATTTTTTACATTGTATGTCCTCAAAATATTGAAATAATATTTTTAAAGAAATCCAATTTTATTTTTATCATCGGTCAAAAATCATTTTTCTTCCATATCTAGGATTTATAAAAATGTTTACCAAACTTTTTTATTATTCCTCTATTATTGTTTAATTTCATTTTTACACATGATTTAATTTTTTTTAGAAAAATTAAAGCATTATTCTTGTTATTTTTTAACTGGGTACTTTTTAATTTAATCAAAAGTGTGAATAAATCAATATTTTAATGTAAACGAAAATCTAAAAATTTCACAAAACCATGAATGATCAATGTTTTGAATCATCCATTAATGTTTTTTAAGGTTCTTTTTAAACAATTTTTTTTAAATATTTTGAAAGCGTATATATCTTAATTGGATTTGAAAATAAAAGTGTATTTTCGTCATGAAATATTACATATGATATTTTAAATGAATTTTCATTATGATAATAACCTTTGATGATACTTATTATTTATCGGGGATCGTATCAAGGGATGAAATACTTATTCTTTATCATGATATTTTAGATTATGATTAAAATATTTTTAGGAAGAACATTTATTTTTCATGGGTTATGCTATGATTAAATGTTAATATATTCATGAATCATGTTTCCATTTTACAGGTTATGTTGTTTTGTATTATATTGTGTAACAAATATTTATTTGTGTAATCATGTGTTGGGTGGGTAAAAAATTATATAGACCACCAATGCGTTAATTTTAAATGAATATCTAAAGAGATAATAAGAACTAGAGTGGGGAGAAAACCCAATTTCGTAAGAGAATATTTTTACTATAATATTTCATGGGTGTGAACAATGTTTAAGGATACGTTGGAATAATAACTGAACCCAATTATATATGATAGTATTTATGGTGATCCCTGACTAAGGAAATGATTTTCTAGGTTTATGTGTATTCCAAAAACATTTTTATTATACCAATGTTATGATATCAAAGATCATATTCTTTGATTCTTTTTTGTTTCATTCCTTATGAATAGAAAAGGTAAATTCCATGACTCAATATTATAATCTTTAATATTCTGGTTAGGGTTATAAATGTTTAATATCATGGTCTCATTTAATTATTTTCATGTTATATTAAATTTATTACTAATATATTTTTCTTTCACCCCTACCAAGTATCTTATCTCATCATTGTTTTGTTTATTATCCCCATGTTATCAAGAATGGAATTAAGCATAAATTGTCTAATATAAGTGCTAGTTGTTAAGAACATAATTATAGATGATATAGATATCTTAAGAAATGTTCTTTTTGTATCAAAGTGTCTGATGAAAGTAAACCTATACAATTATATAATGGATTTTAGGGTTATGTATTGGATATTAATCTAAAAATGTATAATATTTATGTTTAAAATGTTTAGGTTCTTATAGTTCATATCAGAGTAGGGATCAGCTAATATTTTGAGATTAATATTAATGAAATTTTGTGAAAACCCTATATATAAACCCACTAATATGATAATATTATAAAATTATGGTATGATAGATATTATTTGGTTTTCCAAAAATTAAAATGCTCACTAGTTAATAAATGTTGGTTTTATTATATAGATTATGCATATGGGGGGAATAATCCCCAGTAGAGTTGGTCTAATTATATCTTCGAAATCAATGTCGTGTATGGGGAGTGTGCCCTTAATTCACACTTAGTTTGAGACTCTCTAAAGAAATTCTTGGTTTAATTCACATTTATATATTATCCATTATGAATGACAAGAATATATTATAATAAAAGTTAAACTAGGTTAAACCTAAGGTGTCACAAATTAAAATATTTTTTCTTGACCGAGGCACACAATGAAATATTTTTCACAATTATATGATTCCTTTCTATGAAAATTAATGCTCACAATATACTTTTTGGTTTTAATCAATGACTTACACCAGGAGGATTCATTTTAACATAGAATTTATGGACAATGGAATGATTGTACTCATAAGAAACCAAATGAAAATTTATATGAAAGAAAAGACTATGTGAGTATAACTAATCAAATTTCCCATTATATGATTAACAATAATATCTTGACAGAGTTTACTAAGAATCTTAATAACATAGAATATTTTTTTATGAAGTCCATAATGGGGGGAATATTAATCTTCCTACATATCTAGTATGTGGGAAGAATAAATCAGGAAACTGTATTAGAGGATTTATAATATGTTTTATGTGTTGAATAAATGTGTATAGAAAAAGAAATTATTGACCAAAAATGAATTTTTTATGGAAGGAAATTCAGTGTATCATATGTTACCATTTAAATTTTAATGTATTATGTGTGGGGAATAAAAAAATTATCCCAGACAAAATCCTAATCAAAGGGTTAACTCTGAGACTAAGGAATGAACTATGTTATTCCAATAATTGAATTAAAAATATTTATTTTTATATGTATTAGGATTAAAATAAAATATTTTTCATAATAAAAAATATTATAGGTTTTATAATAATTGAACAACTGTAGATTATTCCACATCACATTTTGTTTATGTATTACAAAACATATGTTAAAAGGCACTGATTACCAAGAAAAGTGATTTATTGGTAATATGATAATGATTATTTAGGATAAGGAGATGATTGTAATTGAAAAAGTATATGGGATGGTATTGGAAAGGTTATTTTTTTTTGTGATTTAGGTTATATTTAAAAATGATTATTGTATTATTTTTTGGAATTGTAGAATATATTCAATAGTCATTGATTTTCATTGAGAAATAAAGATTTTGTTAATTTTTGGAAGCATATATGTTTTCACATGGTGTTAAATTAAGTGTCATGGATATATCATGGTGTTATAATTTTATGGTTAAATGTATTTTAAAAGGTATAGTTATGCCTCTTAGGGTTTTAATCTATGGTATTTTTAGGTAATTAGTACTTTTAAGGGGTATTAAGAAGATTTATTTAACAAAAATTAGTGAAACCTTTATGATAGGATACGATATCACAATATGTTAATTGTTTTATACTATATAGTTGGGTATAGATAAGGTTGAGGTTGAAACTTGATTCATTGACAAGGTGATATTTTCAGAGATATTTATGGTCAATATAAATATTTACTCTCATGTTTGTATCTAAATTACATTCATGATATTATTATGATTTTAACCATATTATATTATTATATAGTGATTCATCATAGTGAATAATGAAATCTGGGGAGATGAATCATTGGGATGAACTATATGAAGCCTTTACATTTCACATGTGATTTAACATTAAGAAGGTCTTGGTAATTATGCAATTATATTTCTAGATAGAAGCTAAAGGGTATGAGATACCATTTTAGGATAAAAAATTCCATAATTTTGATTTTTTTGAGGTTATTATTGTTAATTGGGATGTAGGGTTATTTATTTCGGGAATAATCTAAGTTTAACCTTTGTTGTTATTGTGGAAATGTTCGTGTAAAATGTATTATTGCATCATTAAAATGTTTGAACTTTTTTATTATTATCTCACCTTATAAAAATCATTAAATTTTTTTATTATTTAAATATATGATAAATATATTGATATCATTTTTTATTATGTTGTATATGATAGTGCTTCTAATATGAAAAAAGCATTGTTAATACTAGTCAATTAGAGAAAAAGTTGAAATTATGGTGGGAATTGATTAAAGGATGAAAATCGATATGTGAACTATGTACAATTTCTAACTTTACTTTTTTATATATCAACTTAATTCCTCAAATATATGAATATTATATTGAAATAAAAAAAATTATTTGATTACATTCATTTCCAATGAATTTATCTTCCTTTTCACACCTCAACTATTTATTGTTTTGAGGTCATTAAATTTATCGTGATCATTCATTTCTTTTAATTAATGTTCTTTATCATTCTCCATTATTATTTGGATGTTAATTATTTCCTACATGTCTATATTTTCACTTCCAACTAATTTTACCCAATTTGGAAATAGTGTTAAGAGTTATTCCAAATGGCCTTCATTTATCCCTTCATCTCTTTTAAGAGAATAATTTATTAATATTTTTAACTTTGTGGGTTTTTTAAAAATGACTATTCTAATATCTATCCCTTCATTATCATGAACATATTCAAACTATAGTCATGAAATTTATTAATATTAGAGAGAATTAAACACTAAGAAATTTTAAAATAACAATATGTTTAATTGAATATAAAACAATCAACATCAAAAAGTAATGAACCATATATTATTATTATTTTATGAAAATTATAACATAGCTACTGAATATGACGGTATGACTAAAAATAACAAAATTATGAAACATATATAATTATCATACTAAATAAATGTTTTTGAAAAATAAAATTTAAATAAAAACTCAATCAATATTAAATTCATTTTATTCTTGAAAATACATTTTCTTCAAAAATGATATTTCTTTATGTTTTATGAGTGAGTGTAATAATTTAATTCAAGAAATTGCAAGAAAAAAATACAAAAATAATTTCATTTTTTAAATAAAAATTTCAAAATAATCTTATATAATTTTTAGAGTATTTTAAATGTTTTATTATTCAATGAATAATTGAAAATAGAAATTTTTTGTTTGAAAACTATATTGAATTTTCATAATTTACAATGTACAATTTTATTTTGTGGTTTAAAAGTAAAATTAGTTCTATTATATTATGATTAATCAAATAAAGTTTATTTGGAAAAATTTTATGTTTGAACATGATATGAAAACATTTTTATACTTAAAAAAATATTTTTTTGAAAACAATTATCGAATTTATTGTATGGATATAATTTTAAATAAAAATAAAAAAGTTCCCTAAAATGAATTTAATAAAATGGATTTTATATTTTGAAAAGGAATAATTAATACTGTGTAATAATTTCAACATAATTTATTGTCAATATGAATATTTTCCATAATAACTTTTTGTTTCCATGGTGATGGTGAAATAATTTAATTATGGTTATAACTAAAGTGATGTGGCTTAAAATTAAATACAATACTTCCCATTATTTTCTTGGAAGATTAAAATTCATATATAATCATCCAATCAAATAAAATACAACTTTTTGTTTCCAATTTGACATTATTTTTACCAATATAATATTTATCTAAAATATAATGTAATTTTTTTACCATATTACTTTGAATATATATAATATTTTGTGACAAGGTTTAAAAAAATAATGATTTGGTGAAAATAGTTATTTAAAATTTTAATTTTTTATGATAATTTATAATAAAATTTTATTTACGAGATAATTACGTTAAATTATTATGGAATATTGAATAAATGCATTAATAAGAAACAAAAAATTCAGAAAATGATTTTAAAAAAACAAAAATTAATATTTTTTGGTTGAGGAAATGTGTTGGAAGAATCATAAAGTAAAATATAACATCTTATAGATGTTTTAATGATTTATATTATAATTTCATTATTTTCAGGTTGTTTCAAAATCAAATCGTGTTAATTGTTATTATTATTACATTAATAGTATTTTATCATAAATATATTTTATTAAATTATGTAAAAGTCATAAAATTCATACCAAATGAATTGTATGATGATAAATGGATGAATATTTCATAAATTTCCCATTTTTAATAATGTGGTAATATTAAAACCCATTAATATTAGAAAAAATCCATTAAAACTATTTAGATTAAAATTGGTTAACAAGTGGATTATTCCAAATGATAATGCTTAAATTGATTTAAAAAGTGATAATTTTTTGTTTTATTAAATTAAGACATTATGTTACATATCCTTAAGTACATTTAATTTTTTATCCTTTTGACAATATTTATATACATATTATATTATAATATTTCTTGGATTTTAATAAATGAGATTAATAATATTTTATAATAAAACATACTTTATTAAATAATTTAAAATTCATAAAAATATTATATATGACTAATTTAATATCATAAAGTATATAGTGTAAGTCATAACCCATTTGTGTACCACTTTTCCTTTTATTGTAAATTTTCTCATCCCTAAAGTTTAAAAAAAGTTGTTATCATTATAATTGTCAAAAAGATTAATGGAGGGTTTAATGTAATAGATAAGTGTGAAAAAATGTACAAATTATATTGGATGAGATTGTTGTGACTGATACTAATGTGATATTTCAATTATATAAATTTGGATCCATTTTTAAAATAAAATAATGTTATATTAATTTAATAATTTAACAAATTCACAAAATACCACTCCCCTCATTTATAAAATGGACCTCCTATAATTCATTATTAAAACCTTTTTATCCTTATTGATTGAATTGTAGAATCCCAATTATCTTATCAATTTCTGTATTCCCAGATTCAAGGTTATGGTTTCCTAAAAAGGCCATTCCAAGGGCCCTTAAGAATGAATCTATGGGAGGCCCACTGAAGAAGATATAATCATCTTACCCAACGTATTTCGATTTATTTCATCTTAACCCTCATCAAAATCAAAGGTACCTATTCTAAAATAATAAATATTTTTATTATGAATATATTGACATATTATTGTTATTGAACCATCATAAAACACCTTCTTCCCATCTATTGGAAAATTATAACATCCCTAGTGTGTTTATGGGAAGACCAACTCCATTATGAAATGTAATTTGGTTTTTATTTCCATTTTACTTTGACTGTAATGAGGATATATTTTATAAAATATATGATATATATAATAATAAATTTTTCATATAAATGTGAATTATTATTTAACATTATTTTATTCCCTTTATAAAATAATAGCCTTGAGTATTATGTGTGACCTACTCTCTCCAAGACTAGTGTAATTCATTTTTCAATCTCTAGATTTTATGAATAAATATAAATATATTAAAATAATAAAAATGTAATTTTCAATTATGGTTAACATTCAGGAGATAATAGAACCCTGATCATAGAAAATGTTTCGGAACTACTGAACTATAACTCTTAGGAAAAACAAAATTGTTAACACCCAAAAATTAATGTTTTAATAGGGAATTTTTAATAAATTGTATATCAAAACTTTTAAGTGGATAATACATGATATTATAAGTATTTAATTTATTATTTTATATAATTATAATAAATTTCAATTTTTTATAAATGAGGTTATATAACTTTTTTATCAATTTGAACATGAGGTATTATTTTCTTTTCTCACATTCAATACATTGAGACTTATACCCTTTTATTGCTTGATTATTTTATATGTTGTATATAATTACCAGGAATGTTATTTATGATACTTGTATTAAAATTTTGGGTATTTAAAATTCCATATTTGTTTATCTTTTCTATGAGGTATTGAAATTTAAATTACCCAAGTAGTAAGGGTTCTTGTTAAAATCTCATTGTTTACGGGGATTGTATTTGATTATGTTTCCAATGATTAATTTATATGATCTACATGTCAAAAAATTTCAAATATTATTCTCCTATGGTTATTTCTAGAGATTATAAAAATACTTTCATTTTTTTAACTTTTAGGTACTCAATAGAATAAAAGAATATTTTTCTAGGAAATCCAAATTTATTCACAATTAGGCAGAAAATATTTTTTCTCTTGTGTTTATGTTGTCTTAAAATGTTTTCAAAAAAGGTTTTAATATTACCCTATGAATTTTGAAAGTTATTTTTACTCATTATTTACTTTTTAAAAAAAGGTTTAAAAGGTATATTCATGTCATTTTCAGAATGAAATACTTTAGAATTTTACCATAAATGAGAAAGAAATCATTAATTAATTGTAGATAATAGTGATGAAATTTCCAACCATCATGAGTGGTCAAGGTTTTTGAGATTGAATTACATTTTTCTATGGTCATTTTCAATGAAAATTGTTCCCTATTATTTTTTAATTTTTATATATTTTTATGATGTGATTTAAAATTGAAAATGATATCCTCCTCCTGAAATATTACAAGTGATATTTTAAAAAAACATTTATGATTACTTACTTTGATGGTATATATTGTTAATGAGGGAAATTATCCAAGGATACAATCCTTATTATATGTCTATATTATTGACGATCATGATGACTACATGTTACGAAACATGTTAAATTTCCAATGGATATGCTATGATAAAATATTAAAAGGTTTATGAAACCGTTTCCCCTTTCTTGTGTAATGATTCAATTTATGATCTTGTGGAACACTTATATATGAATTATGTTGTATGATCTGGGAGACAATAATTATATATCCGTAAAATTCATTGGGTATAGATAGATATCTCTTGAGATAATATTGATTGGAATTAGGAGTTAACCAAGTTAAATAAGGGACTTTGTACACTATGATAGTCTTGGCAGTGAACCATTACTAAGGATGTGATGGAATATGGTGTGAACCTAATCCTTTATGATAGTATTTTATATTATCCTTGAATAAGTAAATAATTTTAAATGGTTATAAGTACTCAAAAAACACAGGTCTTACACTAATTTAATTCTCTCATAGCTCATGTCCTTTGAATCCATTATGATTAATGTCTTATGAACTGCCAAACTATTTTCCACAAATCATGA
The DNA here is from genome assembly GCA_963277665.1 of Viscum album. NCBI lineage: Eukaryota > Viridiplantae > Streptophyta > Magnoliopsida > Santalales > Viscaceae > Viscum > Viscum album. Next base: position 1,417,229,095 of record OY728129.1, on the reverse strand, counting down.
TTGTGATATATAATATGATGGGTATGGATTTTAAAGTGTTAACATCATGATATCATGCCTTTATATTCACATAATTTTTATTTGATCATTGATATCTCCATTTTTTACCCTTATTGAGTGTCTGATCTCACCTTTTCTTATGATTCGTTTCCTTTGGTTATGAAGAATGGTTTTAACTATTATATGACTAAGATGAGTTATGGTTATAAAGAAAATAGTGAGGGTGATCTAGATCTCGTATGAACTATTTTAAATATATCCATGTTTCTAAAGACACAAAAACTATACAATTCCAGAATGCATTGTAGTTTTACGTATTGTATAATCATGTCAAAAGATGTTGTGTTTATGTCTAAAAGTTTTGTGATGAAATATACCCCACCAGACATATCACATATAAAATTTAACTCAATAAAAGTAAACAAATATGATTTAGTTACCATCCAATATTATTGTCCCATATATCCATCCAATATATTGAAAATGAACATGTAACACATGGAATATTTCATACATGAAATTGTGAATAATTAGGTCTTTTATGGTAATATATTCTCAGGATTCATGACATGTTTGTGATTAAAACTCAATAGGTTACTGAAAATGGTGTCCCAAAAATATCATATAATTACATTTTATTCACATGTGACTTACTCATAATAATGAATAAATAATTTAAGATTCTATAAAATAAATCAATATTGATCCTCATGTACTATGATGACACATAAGATCAAGAATAACTGCTTTAGCTTCTCCCAGATGTCTCTGAACTTGTCACACAGTCATAAATTATTGGGGAGATGGTTCCCCACCTTCAAACACTTCTAAAATATTATATTTTTGGGAATGAATCCCCTCGTATAAAATCCAATATTTTATATAATATCATGGGAAATATAACCCATCCTGTAATATCCCATTAGATTTCATGTCAAGAGTAATGGATCCACACACCTAATATTTTATTATAAATCATATTGAGGGGAATGAATCCCCTCACATAATATGTCATATAAAAGGAAATGTTTACCCTCCCTTAAGATGTCACATTAGGGGGAATAATTTACCTTCCATAATATCTTATCATATATCATACATTGGGGAATGTAATCCCACTCATAATATCTCATATCTCACATTGAATGGAAAGTATAGGTATGGTTCCCCTCTCATAATATCTCATATATATTGGGAAATTTAACTCATCTCATTTTATTTGATATAATACTATATTATAGGAAATTGTATCCCTCCCATGATTTGTCATAAAATCCCTAGGGCACACACACACACACACACTCTATTTATCTCTGCCTAAGACAATCACATTACATATTTGAAACAAAAGGAAATCACAACCTAACCCAAATGAAAACCAACTTGCTAAAAGGACTCTAGTGACTTAGTCCTTTCCCTAGATATCCTGTCGAGCCTCCATGTCAATATATACACTTTGGTTTTCTCCCAATGCCTGTCTTATTTTAAATATAATATCACACCAAACTAATCCACATAAAAATCACTCCCATAGGGGAATCCAATAAGGCCCCCATAAACCCATCTCAGTCTCTCCTCATCAGAACAAACACATTTCTGACATAAAAAATGATCTCTTATTCCATTGGACACATTAGAAACCCTATCTTTGAAAGGATGATAGAAATCGTATTCTACTTTCTGCATCATATCATCGCCCCACAATCTAGGGACCATATAGAGTCATCATGTATTGAGGACCTTAAAAATAAAATTCCATGTTATCTAGTAATACTCATTACACTAACTTTTCTCTAATATTTTATCTCTTAAAGAGGAATATTTACCTACCACTGGGAGTCAACTTTCCCTTCATACATCACTATTACCCAAGGGACTCACCCCACTAATGGAATATGCCAATATTCCAATCCTCAATCATGAGTATATTCCCCATTATATGGTAGATTCAAAACCATCACATTAATCTCTAATATGGCTATGTTGATAAAGTATTATTATTTTTACAATGAATTTCTAGTTTGATCAAGGAGTTTGAAGTACATTGGAGTTTGTTTGATATTTTCATAGTAATAAAAATTGAATTATTTAAGTTTACATGGTGAAATTGTTTTCATGACTTTCTAAATTCTATGTTAAAATATTTTTGAGTTAATTTAATAATTAAAAATTGAGTAGAGGTAAGAAAATTTTTCACACCTAGTGTATAATGGAGATCACATGTCCGGCATAGATAATAATTAATATTTTTTAGAAAATTTCACAACATAAGTAGAATATATACATAGAAGGATTGTAAATATAATGTAAAAATTATCATTAAAATTTATTAAAATAGGTAATCATTAATAATAGAAATATAGTTATTTATATAGCTCTATAATGTTAGAAATTTTTTGTAGCCTTGATTGTTCGCGGTGACTAAAAATAAATTCATTTTTTGTTTGGGTGGTGTTTTGAAGTGATCAATAAAGGAATCCCACACAAGAAGATTAAATTCATGGTAAGACATTCATAGTTTTTATGGTTGTTCTGGGTGGTCCGTGTTGAATTTATGTCGTTCTAGTTTAAAAATGGGAATAAATGGAATTTTTTAGATTAATATGATTTTGAGTAAATTTTCATATATATATATATACCTTGTTAATAATCTAATTTAGTATGTATTTGATGTATAAATAATATATTAAGATTAATACCAAAATTATATATTTCATGAATTTCATGTTGTAAGGATTTTTTCCATATTAAAGGCATACCACTTAGCTTTCTCACATTGTGAAGAAATGAAGTTCATGAATTAATTGAAATCTGTAAAGAAAGTTCACAAAGGAAGGTGTAGAAGTAAAATGACATTCAATAAGCATCAAAATATGTTTTCAAATGGTGTAGGAAATTATATAAAACTCTATACCCTTTAGCCTAAGCCATATTTCATTTTGCATATGGATGTTTGTGAATTAGTGTATGTGGTTAATTATTTACCACATAAGACATGTATTTATGGAATATTTTGACCAAGGGAAATTACATATCCATTTGCACAAATTTTATCATAATAATGGATTATATTGGAGAATATTTTTTAGGATTTCATGATGAAAAAACAATCCAATTTATTGATGGTGAGTGTGTCACCTCTATGTCAATAAATTGAGGTAGAATTCATCTCGAGAAGTGCACAAGGAGGAGTCATCCAATGTGCTCTAAGTGGGGTAGTGCAATGTCCATAAATTCACTATGAATGATAATAACCTAATAGAGAGTGATAGTTACTAGATAATAATATCTCACACTTCCTTTTAATCTTAGTGTATTATGGTATGACCAATACATCATCAGTGTATTCACCTTTGACTAGCCCATAGAGGTGAACCCTGTTAAATATTATTTTCTATTTTATTTCAATATTTTTTGGATTAGTGAATTTATATTATAATTAAGAAGTTTTAATATGTTAATAAAAAGATCAATTATAGTTGAAATATTATTTTTACATCATGATTAACCCATCCCATCAATGTGTCTTAGGGTAAAACAAATTGTATAAATTAATGGTTCCTAAAATTAAATTTATCACTAAAAATTTGTTTAAATAAAAAATTCATTAAATTATATTAGTGTTACCCTATTTTATAGTACTAAATACTATATATTGATTTAAAAATGTATGTCACATCTTCAATCACTAGGGATATATTTTCTTTCTACTTAATTTTAGTGGATTTATGTTAGTCCCATAATAGGATAGTTCGTGACTTAAGGTGATAGAAAATTGATGTATGCTAATGGAAAATATCAAGATGATATATTTAAAACTAAATGTGATGGAATAAATATAAAATTGATGATTTTTACTTTTTCCTAGGCCATGTGGGATAAATTTTCCTTCCTTTCTGATGGTGATAGTAAGAAGAAGGTTTCCAAGCTATTGGTTATCAATTAGAGATATGATGATTTGAAATTTATTCTAGATGAGAATGATGGATTTTTATTTGACTGAATCACTAATGTTATTTGATCTATTAAAGGTCTTGGGGAAGAGAAAAATGATGTTGATATTGTTAAGAACATTTTATTATGGATTTCAACTATGTAAAATTACAAATTTGTATCTCTAGATGATATATAATTTTCCAGTCTCTCTTTAGATGATATATTAATCAATTTAGTGGATTGTTAAATTAATTTTAATATAAAAGGGAAATTAATACATGAAGGTGTACATGTAATTAAAATCAATGTTGAATAATCACAAATATAAATGTGGAAATAGTAATGTGGATGTAGATGATGAAATTCAATCTCTTATGTAAAATATATTAATGAGAAGAAAGGCTAGAATCAGGGAAAAAAGACACTTGGATTTCCTCTAGTGTATTAATTTTTGGAATATTGCATTAATGCAGTCAACATAATTTATGATGAAAAAAGTGAAATATAATTTACAAATAACCCAAAATAAGCTTACATCCTAGAAGAGATAATAATGTGGGGAGTCTGTTTGTAAATAAAATTAAGAGGAAGATATTTTTGTGTAAATTATAAAAAGTTAATTAAAAATATCTTGACAAAATTTAAATATATTTAAATTTTGATATTGAATATGTTGTGATGGGTATAGTTGAAAAAAAAGAAACTACAAAATGTGAAGACAATATAAAAAAAGGTGTAGTTAAATTCACAAAAGAACAAGAAGGATATCTTGAAATTTTTTATCATTAAATAAAGTAAAATAAATTTTTTATTAGATTCCTACTGGAATTATTAGAAAATAATGAGTATCATGACTCCAATATTGATCGGCAAGAATAATAATTAGAAAATAATTTGTCTTGAAATAAAAAAGTTATGGGAAATTGTGGAATTTAATTTATATTAAAGAATAGGAAAATTTTATTGATGTCTATAAATATTTCATAGAAGATATAGATAGAAGGGATGAGTCCCTTTAATAATACGTTGTTTATTTGAGAAAAAAATCTTTATTTAGAAATAAAATAAAGTGATTACAAAAATAATCTACACTTTAGAAGGATCATAGATTGAGGGTTTACATAACGGGTCAAGAAAAGTAATAAATGTGTTAATAAAATTTATAATTAACATAAACTAAGATTTTTAGGTAAAGGTATGATGGATTAAGACACTAAGACATTGAATGGATCAATAATGATAGATTTGAATAATGTAAGAAAGAAGTTCATCGATTCTTTTAGAAAACCTAACTCACCATCAGTATAAAAAATGATTCCTATGAATAATGGAAGCCTGAGAGATGAATATAATAAACAAAAATTAAATACATTTCAATAATCTAAATTAGGTAAAATTAAGAGTAACATGTGGATGAATGAAGGAAATAATATTATTACTCTTATAAAGTATCAATTTTGTGGCTATCTTCGTCACACTATGTCATAATTTGAAGTATAAAGAAGAAAGTTTCATAGAGAATCACCTAATAGTAAAAACATGAGAATGATAACATATCCTTAATGATATTGGAGTGACAATTTATATGGATATTTCATTATTATTTAAAAGTTTGGTATAAATCACTCAACTATTGGAAAAGAGGATGCAAAAGAAAAAACAATATAACTCAAAGTAAAATGAATAAATATCAACTATGTAAAATACCTTAGAAAAATATAGACTCTATATTATAATAAAAAGAAGAGTATGATTTCAACCCACATGTTGAGGAGAAATATAGAGGCCATCTTATACCTTTATATGATCCGGTATCTTATATAAGTAACTGAAAAATATTGAACAGACCAATCATGTATAAATTATCCCCAATTTAATGTGGAACTACAATATATGGATTCTTGATAAAGGGTGATCATCCAACATGATCGAAAATATGAATATTATAAACAACATAACGAAATGATGGAAATGAATAATATTTTTTTATGTATTTTTTTCTTGAAAATTAAAGGTATTGTAAATACATGATTTACTGGAGATGAACTAATGAAAACAGATGTTCCCTCTTGAGATATATTTTAAAATAGAATTTTGAGTGTGAATCAAATATATAAATCTTGAAATGATGATAAATTAATTCATAATGGATTTTTTATAAAAGGAATGGTGGGAACTCTCATTTGACAGGATTAAGGAAAATATTATTCAATATCACAAGGATAATAAATAGAATAGTTATCTCTAAATTGTTAAAGAGGATAACAAACATTTCAAAAAAATACTAGTCCACATTCACCAATAGAATATGGTGAATTTTTTTAAGATAAAATATATAGTCGACATCACCAATATAAATAAATATTGTAAGAATAATTGTGATGATTGAATGTGAGGAAGGATTATACAAAATAAATTATGGTTATAAAATAAAATGACAAATGATATAAGTAATCGGCCTTAAAACATTACATAATATTTAATTAAAATAATAATTATCATTGGGGATCTTTTCAGGTTTAGTGTTTTAGAGAATTAGGACATAACTATTACATATCAACTTGAATATTACAAACTAGACACTTCTACTCAGTTCCCATTTTTTTCATAAAATAAAAAATCTTAAAAATAAACATGTCTAGATCCATGTTTTAGATAGCATGTCTTTCCTTGATCCCATACTTAACCCTATTCATCTTCATGTCCAGTGGAAAACATTTCAAAAACTTGGGATGAGCATAAATAGTTTAGTAAGGGATACAAAAATACGGAATGAAAACATTAGTCCATGTATACATAATAATCAATGAAATCAATCTTTACACATAAAACAAAATCACTTAAACATACCTTATGAAATCATAATATTTATAAAATACTCATAGAAATCATAAGACATAATGGTAACTTGAGGCATTCATAACATTCTTACGTAGGGAGTAACCCTCATAGTTATGTTTGGAATACCCATCACAGTATATTCCCTAAATCTCTTTGAATAAACCATAGAGTTTAACTCCTTCGCATTACCCAATGCATTGGAGACCTATCTCGGGCTCACCCTCCGTTAGTTTATCACGAAACCACCTGACATCATAATCAATTCCCAAGAACCATAATATAATCGTATCACATAAAACATGCATAATAGATACATAACATTTCCACTTTTAAATCACAAGATATCAATAAAACACATTGACATAATCAAAACATTATAAAAACCATTTTCAATACCAAAATAAATGAAAAATAAAACATGGTATTTATTTTTCATCTAATATAAAGTTATGGCTTGTAGAGGAAGCTGAAACTCAAATAATGGTTATGATGGCAGAGAAGTTGTTGTATCTACATACGTAAGACAAATACATTCCTTTTTTCCTTTTGTAAAATGATTCGTATAAAAATATTCATTTTTAATGGAACTAAAAGTCAACAGATTTTATTATGCAAGTAATAAAAGACGGTCGTATATAAATTGAAGTATGCCTCAATGAAAGGAGATTGAGATGATGTCCCTTGCAATGATCATTCAATTACAGCAAGGATGAAGAAATAAAATATTTATGTGTTACAAGTGTAAATGCACCCAATAAAATTGGATATCAAGTGTAAAATAATCATAGGTCATTCACCCATACTCTCAGAAAAACAAAACCAATGACATGGATATTTAACTCACTAAAATGAGATTGAGTTATGATTTCCCATACAAGTTCGTATAAATGAAGTAAGAATTTCTCAATGAGAAGATTATGTGTAGCAATTGTAAATCACACAAAGGGAAGTGGAAATTAAAATATAGATACTCCACACGTAATATTTTTATAAAAAAATCAATGAAGAATAAGATTAACCCAAAGAATGGAAATCGAGTTAAGAAGTTCCATTACCACTTTAAACATTTTAATCATAACCCAATAAAGGTATGACATTAAACAAAACATATAATATTATGATAATAAGGGGATTCATGATACAATATAAAATAGGTAGTATACACATCAAATAAAAGTGAATTGGAACATAATGATAAGTAATTCTCAACAGAATGTAAATTTAGACGAGACTCCCTTACAAAATTTCGTCATGGTAACGACTTAGGTAATGGCCCAAATGTGGGAGGATAAATGATCCTTCATTGAAATAGAATATAATGGAAATTAATTTATTGATTATAAATGGATGACATTATGACCATTTGAAAAGACTATAACTTCTTTAAAATAACATTCTTGAATTTGAAATGAGGAGTGGAAAGTGAGGATCACTTGCGAAAATTCAACAGCCTAACGACGCCACTTAAAACATCCAAAAATGGAATGATGAGATAAAATAAGGTCTCTCATCATATGAACCTAAAAAGTACAGTATTATAAATATAAAAGAGCATCCCCCAACATATGAAATATGTTCTTAAAATAAATGACATAAAAGAGAGTACTTAAAAAGAAAGAGAGAGGTATGATCCCTTTCCTCAACATTGACTTGTTCTCATTCGTTCTTTATATTACTGAATAATAAACTTTGTCCAATTTATAATTGATTAAGGAATTAAATTAAAGTTTATTATCCAATTCATATCACATATTATCATGTTAAAATAATTAGTTAATTATGTGAGTTCATATTATACGTTTTGTCGATGTTCGGTACATGAGTCAAAAAAATGGAATTGTTTGAAAAGAATTGTACATGTAGTTATAAGTAAATCATCTCCAGAATAGTATTAATGATTTAAATATCATATATATCCATTATATATTCATTTTATACTATTACATATCATTTGGAGATAAAAAATGAAATGCACCGTTCATGGAGACGGTAGGCCGTACGTACGCATGAATGCTACTTTCATTTATTTGTCATATTAATGGAATAAAAAATAAATGAGTGATATATATATTATAATTATAGTATAATATATATGTTATATAGGTCACATAATTTCATTAATTTCATTCTTTATACATTCCATGTATTACATGAATGATTCAAATCACACGAGGGGCCGATTGTCCACACTTCCTCATATGAAATTATCACATTTTTACAACATTCCATGAATAAAGGTATTTTTTTAAAATAAAATAATCAAGCCTATATAAGAAATAAAAATAATATATATCATATATAAATATATTTCCATCATAATTGCCACCATGAGAGGTGGTAGGAGAAAATTGAACAATCATGGTTTCGTGAGGCAGTAATTTTCCATCCACAGAAACAATATGTTCTTTAACCATTAGACGAAGGTGTGTATAAGTGTAGGTAGAATCATTATAATAAAAAAATGCGAGTATATTTAGTATATGTTTTTTATTATGGGATCAAATAATAATAAGGTAGTGGTGAGTGAATAAGTAAAATAAAATAAAGAAACTTGAGAGAATACATTACCTCTAAATCGGGTAACTCTTTTTTATTTGAGCCAAAGGATTCCATAGATAGACTTCTACACAAAGTGAGGCTTCTAGGAGTGATAGAGGGACGTTGAGAGATAATATGAGTAGAGTTTTGATGAGCCAAGGGCTTGAGAGGTGTGGGTAAGGGGGTAGAGGTGTGGTCCTTTTATTAGAGGGAGGAGGGTCACTTTTGGAAAGTCTTGAAATGATACATTATTATAAATTTATATTTGGATTTTAAAGGTCCCACAATGATATAATTTTAGGATAAGGTGATAAGTTTTTGAAATCCACCCATCCAATAGGTTTTCAACAATTTTAAATCTTATAATTTACCTTATAGTTTCATTTTATTAAAATCGTTCATTAATGAGGTAGTCCCTGCATCATCATGGTGTCATAAATAAATTTATTCATTTAATGTTAAAAAATTCTAAATAAAATATCATGATGTTGGAAATCATTTTATATTTATAATCAATATTTATAGTCAACGATATAATTTATATAAAAAAAACTAAAATTGTTTTACTAAGGTGATACAAACTTTGGTTATATTTTCCTTTCTTTAAACATTATGATAAAAGGTTATCACTATAAAGTGATTAAATGGGGTCCCAAAGTTGGCAAAAGTCATCCCATGGTCATCCAAGACTCAACAAATTGAATTAATACACATGTATGGGTAATTTTGTATTATTATGGTATTATTTTTTTACCCTTAACTACCCGATTACTAATTAATCATGATAATTAAATATAATTGTCATCGTTACTATTCATAATGTCCAAAAACAAGATTCTTAATTACATAATTTGGATGTTATTATTCCAAATATGTATTCCATTTTACCATATTCAAAATTCATAAATTTTAGTAATTAATTTAAAAATAATTCCCATTGTCAAAACTAAAGATGAGTTTTTAAGAAGTAAATGTTTTCAAAAGATTGACTTGTTTTTACATCGAATTGAAATGTGAAATTACATACAATGAAAATAATTGTATTAAGTGATGAAAACAGAATTCAATTACACTTTAAAACCATTTAAAACGAAAATCTAAATATATAATTAATTTAGATGAAAAAGAAATTTTGAAGTTAAATGTTGTATTTTTCATTATTTATTAAAAATGAACATTTGTCAGAAAAATAACAATACTTTATGAAATGAAAATTCGATATTCCAAAATCGAAAAGTTTTGTCCATTTTACCAAATTAAAAACATATTAGTTGCATTAATCAATTTTATAATTAATTCCAGCAGTCAAAACAAATAGTGTGTTTTTAAGAAACAATATCTATCAAAAGATTGACACTTGTTTATGTCCAATTTCAAAGTGAAATTATTTCCAATGACCACCATTAGATTAAATGGTAAAAATATATTTTAACTAAAATTTAACCCTAATTAAAAGGATAATATAACCATAAAAATAAATTATATTAAAAGGATGTTTTGAATTAAAATACATCATTTTTTACTATTCATTAAAAATGAACTTTATCGGAAAAATAACAAAAATTTACACAAAGTACATTTTGAGGTCCCGATTCTAACAAAGAATTTTATTTTGTCAAATATAACATATAAAATTGACAAAAATTAGTTTTAAAAAAATGTTTCTCCATCAAAATGTGGTTAATCAACCTTTTAAAGAATATTAGAATATTAATGCTTAAAATTGGATTCATTTGAATTTTAAGCCTCTATCATTTATTAGGTAATTGTTATAATATTTATCAAACATATTAAATCATTTTGTTGTTAGTTATGTTCATTCCAACCATTACAACAGCTAGGCGTTAACTGCTATTTAAAATAATATTATTATATTGTTAGTGTGCAATGTAAGATTTCAAGGAAACTCGTTGTTGTGTATTTGGTACGCCATCGAACATAACATTAATTTTAATGTAATATTAACATTTTATTCACAAATATTAATAAATATGAAAATTTCATATTCTTTATTTACCTGGGATGTTACATTCATCCCCCCTTTGGGAAATTGCGTCCTCGCAATTTTAAAATTGGGCTCAGAATCTTCATTGAAATCCCCACATCAGAAAAGGAGTAAATTAAACTATCACTTTAAAAGAAATAAATAAAAGTAGAAGGGTCACCCGAGATAATCCACACTTGGATTCCATGAAAACATGGATATGGAGGAGAAACTAAGGGTCATGTTCTAATGTAGAGTGATAGAAAACATGATTAGGGGAAAGTTAAGAACAATAAAACCACAAAATTTTGATGGGTTAAACGGTATTTGATTCCCCATTAGGAAAAGTTAACAGACAACATTTTTGGTTTTAGTTACTTTTAATTAAGTAATTTATTTATGAGCTTAACTAAAACATAAGTAAACTTACTTGTCATGTAGACTTTCATATTTTACTATATTTCTAACACAAACTCATATTTTCCCCAAACAATGAGTATTTAAGGATGATTTTTTCATATTAAGAACACTATAATCAACTTCTAGAGAATCACATAATCTAAAAAAGAGAAATATATATTTCCAATGTCTTTAGACCTTAACCGAAGCCAAAATGGTTAGTAAAAGATCAGATAATACCCAAAAGGATAATCTTTTACAAAAAGAAAAACTACTCTTAATCTCTTAAAATTTTCAAACAATACCCAAAGATAAAAAAATACCATTCAATAAACAGTTTTCCATAAGAATCTTCGAAGTAATCCCAACTAATATTGAAACCCAAATATTAGAAGGATTTTATCACAAAATCTTTCACAATAAATATTATCATTCATCTCCAAATAAATTAACTACACTTAATGTCTCATACTAAAATGTTATTAACCTAATCACATATTATCTATGATAGGTTAATAATTTCCATAAATAAACCAAATCACCTTATTTTCACTATAAAAACATATATTCCTCTCAAATAAAATTTCAACCATTACTCCACAAATGACCTCCCATAGTATTCTATTTCCCTTAAGCATATAAAGTTACACAAAAGAGAAAATGTATTCCAAAATAACATTTATCATTTAATCATCAAATCGTATTCCTCTGTTAAGGATATCGAGTAAAAAACATAAGTTCTAAAAATCAAAATATTTTTTATCCATAAAATCATTAATCGAAAATAATAAGTCATACTAACCAGGGACATCATGTAGGCCAGTGGTAGGAGATTTACCCTTGTTGCCCTTCAGTTGTGGGTTCGATTCCCATGGCCTTACCGAACGTGACGGGTTTTCACCCATCTTATGGCTTTCCTTTTTTATAAAACTAAAAAATAACCCTAACATGTTTTAACATCAATTTTTTCTTATACCTTTCATTTTCATCCCAACACATTAATACCATAACATTTTAATTAATGAGGACTAATCTATATTTTACATTATTTTATTTCACCCAAAATGATAAAATAAAACTATTACTAATTGGAAGAACAACATAACTGCGTCATAGTGTCCATATGGTTTCATCGTCATCTTGTTCTCGAAGGTTGAAGGTCCATGAATTGCAACAATGATTTAGGGATCCTTCAAAATCATTTTATTCCTTCATCCAAATATACCTTGTACAACTTGGGTCAAATGGGTTTTCATAGAAAAATAGTTTCAGAAAATAATCATATATGACAAACAACTTCAAAACATCTGATAAAACATGGTTTTTATAAACCAGTCAGATCGAATTTGACTTGAATATTTCAATCAATGGTCCTTTTAAAATACAATAACCATGTTCTGTGAGACAGTATTTTAATATCAAATACAAATAAGTTATGCTAGGGTCACCTTCTTCAGCACCTTTTTCAATATCATAATATGCTTCAAAATCTTGTGATAAGGTAAAATATTTGAAAATTCCATGATAAGATTTACCATTATTGAAAACATGATAATATTATGAAGATAGTATTTTATTAAATACAACCCATGATCTATGATGATATCGAGGTATAGTGGAGGGGTTTGATATCATAAACAATTGCTTTCAAGTGATTTGTATGCTAGAAAAAGTTTCACAATCATCTGATCATGACTTTGCAATAATTATTGCTTGCAAGTCATTGGGAAGAGATAAGAATGTCATTAAAGATCCCCCTCATTCCATTTGTAAATGACTTTCCATGATCTAAAAAATTTATAAAATAAGTATTTAACTGAAATAATAGACATAGGGACTAACCATGTGTCTAATGAACTCTCCGAATCCCTAAAGTAATCTAAACCAACCTTTGATACCAACTATAGGGACCCAACCCTAAAACATTACATAATCTTAAATTAAATGAATAATTCTTATTGAGGATCTTTTCAGGTTTAGAGTTTTAGAGAATTAGGACATAACTATTACCTATCAACTTAAATATTAAAAAGTATACACTTCTACTCAGTTCCCATTTTTTCATAAAATAAAAACTCTTAAAAAGAAACATGTCTAGTTCCATGTTTTAGATAGCATGTCTTTCCATGATCCCATCCTTGACCCTATTCATCTTTCTATCATGTGGAAAACATTTCAAAAACATGGGATGAGCCTAAAAATCTCAGTAAGGGATATAAAAATACATAAAGAAAACATTACTCCATGTATACATAAGAATCAATGAAATAATTCTTTACTAATAAAATATTTGTACTTTAACTTACCTCATGAAATCATAAGATTTATGAAATACTTATAGAAATCATAAGATATAAAGGTAACTTGAGGCATTCATAACATTATTACGTAGGGAGTAACTCCCATGGTTACCTTTGGAATAACCATCATAGTATATTCCCTAAATTACTTTGGAGAAACCTTAGATTTTAACTCCTTCACGTTACCCAATCCATTGGAGAGCTATCTCGGGCTCACCCACCCATAGTTTATCACGAAACCACCTGATTTCATCAAAATTCCCAATAACCATAATATAATCATTTCACATAAAACATGATTAATAGATATATAACATTTCCACTTTTCAATCACAAGATATCAATACAACACATTGACATAAAAAACATTATGAAAACCATTTTTAACACCAAAATAAATGAAAAGTAAAACATGGTATTTATTTTTCATTTAATATAAAGTTATGGCTTGTAGAGGAAGCTGAAACTCAAATAATGGTCATGACGGCAGAAAAGTATTTTTCGCTGCATACATAAGACAAATACATTCCTTTTGTCATTTAGTAGAATGATTCATATAAAAAAATTCCTTTTGAATGAAACTAAAAGTCAAAAGTGTTTATTATACAACTAATAAAATAAAGTCTTATATAAATTTATGTATGCCTCAATAAAAGGAGATTAAGAGGAATTCCCTTGAAAAGATCATGAAATTAGAGCCAGAAGCAATAACATATTTATGTGTGACAAGTATAAATACACCCAATTCATGTGGATATAAAGTTTAAAATAATCAGCAGTCATTCACACATACTCTCAGAAAAATAAAACCAATGACATGGATATTTAACTCAATGAAATGAGATTGAGTTATGATTTCCCATACAAGTTTGTATAAATGACGTAAGAATTTATCAATGAGACTATTATGTTTAGAAATACTATATCACATAATGGTAAGTGGAAATTACAAAATATATATTCCATATGTAATCTTTGAATAATAAAATCAATGAAGTATAATATTAACCCAAAGAATTGAATTCAGGTTAAGAAGTTCCATTACAACTTTGAACATTTTAATAATAACTCTAGAAAGGTATAACATTAAACAAAACATATAATATCATAATAATATGGGGATTCATGATATAATATAAAATAGGAAGTATACACGCCAAATAAATGTAAATTGGCACATAATGATAAATAAGTCTCAATATAATATAAATTGAGACGAGACTCCCTTACAAAATTTCGTCATGGTAACGACTTAAGGAATGGCCCAAATGTGGGAGGATAAATGATCCTTAATTGAAATAGAATATAATGGATAATAAATTATTTATTATAAATGGATTAAATTTTCACCATTTTAAAATACAATAACTTCTTTTAAATAAGATTCTTGAATTTTAAATGGGGAGTGGAAATTGAGGATCACTTACGAAAATTCGGCAGCCTTATGGCGCCACTTTAAACATCCAAAAATGGATTGATGATATCAAATAGGGTCTCTCATAATATGAAAATAAAAAGTATAGTATTAGTAATATAATAGAGAATCCCCCAAAACAATAAATTGGATCTTAAAATAAATTACATAAAAGAGAGTACTTAAAAAGAAAGAGAGAGGTAGGAAACCTTTCCTCAAGGCTGAGTTGTTATCATTCATTCTTTATATTCCTAAATAATAAACGTAGGTCAATTTATAATTTATTAAGGAATTAAATTAAATTTTATTATCCTATTCATATCACATATTATCATGTTATAATAATTATTTAATTATGCGAGTTCATATCATACGTTTTGTCGATGTTCGGTATATGAGTAAAAAAAATGGACTTGTTTGAAAACAATTGTCCATGTAGTTATAAGTACATCATCTCTAGAATAGTATTAATGATTTTAATATCATATATATTCGATATATATTCATTTAATACTATTCCATAACATTTTGAGATAAAAAATGAAATTCATCGTTCATGGAGACGGTAGGCTGTACGTACGCATGAACACTACTTTCATTTTGTTATCATATTAATAGAATTAAAACTAAATGAGAGAGATATATATATTATAATTCCAGTATAATACATGTGTTATATAGGTCACATAAGTTCATTAATTTCATTAATTATATATTCCATGTATTGCATGATTGAGTCACATCAGTTGAGGGGGCGGTTGTCCACACTTCCTCATATGGAATTATCGCATTTTCATAACATGCAAAGCATAAAGGTCTGTATTAAATATAAAATATCCAATAATAGAGAGGACATAAATATAATAAATATTATATATAAATATATTTCCATCTTAATGGCCACCATGAGAGGTGGTAGAAGAAGATTGAACAATCATCGTTTCGTGAGGTTGTAATTCGCCATTTACGGAAATAGTATGTTCTTTATCCTTCAGACGGAGGTGTGTATAAGTGTTGGTATAATCCTTATCATAACAACATCCATGTATATTGAGGATACTGTGGTTATTATGAGATCAAATAATAAGAAGGTAGTAGTGAGTGAATAAGGAAAATAAAATAAAGAAACTCGAGAGAGGACATTACCTCTAAATTGGGTAACTCTTTTGGATTTGAGCCAAAGGCTTCTTTATAAAGACATATACACACTATGGGGATTCTAGAAGTGATAGAGGTATTTGGAGAGATAATATGAGCAGATTTTGGATGACCCAAGAAATTTAGAGGTGTGGGTAAGGGGGTAGAGGTGGGGACCTTTTATTAGAGGGAGGAGGGTCACTTTTGGAAAATCTTGAAATGTTACTTTATTATAAAATGATTTTAGGATTTTAAAGATCCGAAAATGATATATGTTAAGGATAAGGTTTTAGGGGTTATAAATCCACAACTACTATAGTTTTTAGACAAGTTTATGTCTTATATGTTACATTATATTTTCATTTTATTTAAATCGTTCATTAATGAGGTAATCACTGCATCATCATGGCGTCATAAATAAATTTATTCATTTAATGTATAAAAATTCAAAATAAAATACCATGATGTTGGAAATATTTTTATATTTCCAAATAATTTTTTATATTCAAAGAGACCATATATATAAACAAAACTCAAAATGTTTTACTTAGGTGATACATACCTTGGTTATATTTTCTTTTCTTTAAAGAAAATATGATAAGAGGACACCATCACACTAAAGTGATTCCATGGGGTTCCAAAGTTTCTAACAATGCATCCAATGGTCTTACATGAATCAAAAAATTTAATTAACCCACATGGATGGGTAATTTTATATTATAATGATATTATTTTATTACCCTTAACTAAACGATTTCTAATTAATCATGATAATTAATGACAATTGTCGTCGTTACTATTCATAATGTCCAAAAAAAGAGTCTTAATTACATAATTTGGAACTTATTATTCCAAATATGGAATTAATTTTAATAAATTTCAAACTCCGAAATAGCAGTAATTAATTTAAAAATAATTCACGTTGTCAAAACCAAAGACAGGTTTTCAAGAAGTAAACTTTATCAAAATATTGACTTGTTTTTACATCCAATTGAAAAGTGAAATTACTTGCAATGATAAACATTGTATTAAGTGATAAAAATATAATTCAATTAAACTTTAAAACCATTTAAAATTACAATATAACTATATAATTAAATTATAATAAAAATTAGTTTTGATGTAAAATGCTGTATTTTTCACTGTTGATTAAAAATGAACATTTGTCAGAAAAATAAAAACAATTTATCCAAAGTAAATTTGATATTCCAAAATAAAAAAATGATATCCATTTTAACAAATTAAAAACATAGAAGTTACATTAATTTCTTCTATAATTAATTCCCGCTGTCAAAACAATTAACGTGTTTTTAAGAAACAATACCTATCAAAAGATTGACACTTGTTTATGTCCAATTTCAAAATGAAATTAATTCCAACGACCACCAATGAATTAAATGGTAAAAATATATTTTATGTAAACTTTAAAACCAATTAAAAATATAATCTAACCATATAAATAAATTAGATTAAAAGGAGGTTTTAAATTAAAATACAGCATTTTTCACTATTCATAAAAAATGAACTTTATCGGAAAAATGACAAAAATTTACAAAAAGGACATTTTGGTGTCCCAATTCTAAAGAATGTTTTTTTCTCAAATTTAACATATAAAATTGACAAAAATGTGTTTTAAAAAAATGGTTCACCATCAAAAGGCGGTTAATCGACCTGTAAAAAAAATATTAGAATATTTATGCTTAAAATTGGATTAATTTTCATTTTAAGCCTCTATAATTTATTGGGTAATTGATAAAATATTTAACAAACATATATTATCATTATGTAGTTAGTTCTATTCATTACCTCCATTACAATGGCTAGGCATTAACTACCATTTAAAATAATATTATTATATTATGAGTGTGCAACGTAAGATTTAAAAGAAAATCATTCTTGCATATTGGGTATGACTTAGAACATAGCATCCCCTTTAAAGAAATATTAACATTTTATTCACAGATATTAATAAATATGAAAATGTCATATTCTTTATTTACCTAGGATGTTACATATGATATCTTCAACTTTGTATGTACTGATGTATGTCGACCAATGAATATATTTGGATCCTTTGTCGAAATGTATCTTCACTGAATAACATAGAATATATGTCATTATATATGTGTTTAGTAATATAGATGTGATGAACTATGTGAAAAAGGTATCTAAGTTATATTAAGAATTAGATAGGGTACTTAATCAAGATCTTATATTCTGAAAATTTAATATAATCAACATTAATTGAATTTTAAAACTACCTTGAGAATCATGGCATGACAAATAAGGAATCCTCTTTGAAAAGTGACAAAAATGGTATTATTTAATAAATTAATTAATACGGGATAAATATGACAAAAAATATTCATATTCATAGAGGATCTTTTTAGAAATACTAGAAATTGTATTTTCAAGATGTGGCTTACAGTAAAATTTGGGTAGTGGTAAGTCCAACATAAGAAATTAGGGAAATTTTGGAGATTCCATAGATGAAGGAGTATTTCATGGTTAAATACTAAAATTTAAGGTATATAAATTCTACAAAAACAAACTAATGGACATTATAAATTCAAATTATTTCAAGATCATTAGGGAGAAATATGTGAATAAATATAGAAATATAAATTATAATGTATTTTAAGAAGGGGAACATGAAGGAGAAAGTGTGATTGGTTCAAAAAATGAAGTTATAAAAGAGTATCATGGTGTTAATGGATCCAAAAAAACAAATGTGTTTTAGATTTTTAATTATATGGAGAAACTATTTTGGAAGGATGTTATCCCACACCTCAATGAAAGAATAAGTTAGTAGTGGCTGACCCCTCAAACATTAATAATGATACGTTGTCTCCTACATAGATAAAAATGATGAGATATATTTGTTATTCTTATTAATTCTTGATTGTTGTAAATACAAATCTGGAATAAGCATCAAATGATGAGTAATGGGTCTAATCCACAAATGATGAATTATGAAACATTTAATGAAATAATGCTTGGGAAAAGAATCCTAAAAATTATAATGGTATTGGAACCAAGTGGATTTTAAAAAATAGATTTAATAAACATGAAAATGTGATATGAAATAATTTTCCTCTTGTTTGAAATGAATACAAAAAAATTAATGGTGTTTATAATTTAAAAACATTTTCACCAAATGAAATACTAGAGTGGATCAATATTTTCTTGGATATAGAATTTTGAATATTTTTCATTATTTATCAAATGGATGTCAAAATAGAATCTCTAAATGTTGTTCATATATAAGAGGGATGTATTAAAGAAAAAGTGGGGTTTTTTATTGGAAGTGAAGAAAGAAAAGTGTGTAATTTAAATATGGGCTTTCATGGTCTCAAAACATGCATGAAGAGCCAGGTATACTTGATTTTCCTCATATTTAAGAAATCATATATTCAAGAAAGGTAGAATTTACAAAAAATATTGATGTTAATATTTCTAAGGAGTAACAATTCAGTGTGATGGTATATGTTGTTGAAATTATATTTGGAATAAGGGAAAATTATTTTATAAATGAATTTATAATTCCCTTGGGTCTGGATTTTCAATTGACTGTGATTGGTGAACTCACATACTTTTTAGGGAGTTAAGTTATGAATATTTGGAAATATAACTTTATAATATGAGAAAAATATACAATAGAAAATCAAAAAAAAATTGATATGCATGATTCCAGACCAATACCAACTTCAATTGTAATTGTAACTAATATTGGAATATAATATGATGGAAATTATATAGATCTTACATTGTATATGGAATATTTACATATTGTTATATTTGATAGAAACATTATAAAATATCATATTTTTTACTATTATAGAATATTTTTTCAAAGTTTTCTTTTGGAATACATTTTTATTGTAGTTAGGTGAACTATGAAGTATATCAAAGTTACACTCAATTATGTATAACATTTTTATACTTGTATGGATTATGAGTTATATGGGTTTTCTAATATAGATTGGTATATTTATGTAGTGTATTATAAGACTTCAAGAGGTTGTTTATTATTTCCCTTGAGAAAATATTTCATATGGTTCAGTAAGAAATTAGAAATTTCTTCTTTGATTATGAACGAGTCATAATACATTAAAGTTTATAGTGCATGTACACAACTCTTATAGATAAAGAAACAACTATGACATAATGATAAAGAAGTGTAGATGTTTATAGTGATTTTATATTATTAAAATGGCGTGATCAAACACATTAATAATCTTTTGCAACACTCATGTACTGATACTATTAATTTCTTGTAGTACTTTATCAACGAACAGATAGAGAAATGAACATTCAAGATGAAATATGATCAATTTAATTAGTAGGTTGTATATATCCTAAACGAACAATTAGCTACTAATTTTTTAGAAGAATCATTTAATCCTCAATTTTCAACCACCACCCTCAACCTAAGGATATTGGGATATAACCCTTTCCAATGTTTTCGAATTTTTCTAACTATCGTTGAAGTAATTCAGGATTAAGGGGAGATATGATCCACTCAGTATAATGAATTGTAAGTAGATCATATGACTCTTTATATATGGATTTATTATTAAAGTATAAGATACGTTGGTAAGTTTTGGTGGAATATTGTATAGGGGTGTGATGTATATTGTATTCTAATATGTTTTTTTAGTGCTGACACTTTTTGATTGAGTTATTGTATATGGTGTGTAGAAAGAGGGTGTTCTGGAATGAGGAGTGACATTCGGCATGAGATACTCTCTTTAACTCTTGTATTATACATTGAGAAATACTAATGTAGAATTAGAGAGATTTAAGAGTAAATCTATTATCTTTTTTGTACTATTGAATTTGAGGGTGGAATTTAATTTCACACTGGATTTCCCAAAACACCAATTGGGGTGGAATGTTGGATCCCCAGTAATCCAGAAAATCTTTTGGCGTTACATTGATTTTCAATCCATTTTTGGTTGATTAATGAATATAATGTATTTCAGAATATGTTTAATGTTTTAGTATCCTAACAATTGAAATACATAAGTTTACATGGTGGTGTTTATTTATAGTGTTTTTTTAATTTGTGGGTATTGAAATTTGGATTTTTCGGTAATGATTCTTGAAGGATTTGATTAAAATGAATGTTTTTAAAAAAAAATTTGTTCATAGATGGTGAAAACCACATAATTAAGTAGATAGATCCTGGTACATGGTCATTTCTTCATAGAGAGTATATAAAATAAGTATGAGTCTTGCATCACATGTAAGGATTATCACTCATGAATCTTGAAAATTATTATGGATTTTGTTAGAGATAAGATAATTTTTAGAGCCTAAAAAAGTTATAAATCCTAAGTATCATGGTTCATTCGTGACAAATTGAGATAAAATTAGTTGATATAGGGGGTAGTGTTTTAAAAATATCCACGATGGTGGCCGGTATAGAAATAAAAACTGTATAGGAAGTCATGGGTGGATTTTTTAAATTATTATAGGTGCAGTTCATATCATTTAAGATGTGTTGGTTCAGGAAAAGGATTAAATGAAATAAAAAAGATTAACAATATTTTTTTGGAACTTTTAGAAATTATATCACACTAATCCATTCATTTGGTATCAATTAGATGTTTGATGAAGATATGGAGATTAATATGAAATCAATTATGTTATGGATTTTTTTATAATGATGTATGTTTATATTGTAATGGAAGACCACATATTAATTGATGTTCAAAACCCAAATCAGCAAATGAAGAAAAAGTAACCCATAATGTTTTTCGAAAGTGAGGTGTGGTAGTATGGGGATATTTTAAAATAATGAAAATAATATATTTAAGGGTGTAGGGTAGTCCGTTCTGTAGAGGACCATGCATCTCAAAAAAATTCCTAAAGTGCACATGAAAATTCATGAAGAAATTTATATGATGAATGATATACATCTTGAAACTTATGTGTGATGAAGGTTTTAAAAAAGTGACTTTATAAAGGTATTTATAGTTATTTATGTTGTAATAAATGAATCCATTGGAGAATCATTTTATATTCTTTATAATGTAAAACACTAAACACGTTATTGATGATGAGGGAGTGATCTTTAGGTCAAAAAACTAAGGTATACTTATTATAGTATAATTCAAAATGAGGAGTCTCTAGAAGTTATCTGAGTGAGGAATTGAATTATCCCTCTATTTATTACAAAGGTAGTATGCCTAGAATAAATGGACAATGAAATAATACTTATAATCTGAAAATATAGTGATTATTTTTTTATTCTTATATAAATATAAAATCTTCAGGGTATTCTTCTTTGGATTCCACTTATTATTGAACTAAGTAAAATAAATAAGTTTTTTCTAAATTAGAGTGTTTTTAATATAAATTACAATATTTCATGTTTATTGAGTTCCAAATAAACTCGGAAAAATATCCAGTTAATCAAAACAAAAAAGTTTACACCATGATTCTCCCCTCCCTTCTCAGTGTATCTTATGATACAAAATTCTACATAAGTCTTAAAAATCTCATGAAAACCAAATAATATATAAATCACATGGTTCTTATAATAAATAAATTGTGGTGAACAAATTATTAACCACATAAAATTTAATTATTCATAACATCATTTCCCAGAAATAAAAATAGTGGATTGAGGGGTTTAGTGTCCCTATAATATTAGAAAAATAAATACATAATTTTAAATATAAAAACAAAATCTTTTTTTAAATCAAAACATTTTTCCATCTGACCATATACATTCAAAATATTTATAAAATGTCCTAGGAAGGAATACATATAGAAAATGGGGAGTTAGAAAACTCAGTAAGGGAATAAACATGGAAATAAAGTACCACATGACAATCAAGAGGCATAATTTGATATCATAATGAGGACAATCATAAGCATTGATAAATAACATAATGAAATTATTTCATAAAATCATAAAAAATTTGAAATAATATAAATCATGATATCATAAACATAAGTCAAGGGTCACTTTCAATTAAATCATCACAAAGTTTATGAATTCTCATTCTTAATTTGGTTTACTCCCTAATCCCTTACAAAACATGTCATGATGTATAAATCATTACCCAATAAAATTGATGGAAACCAAATTACATTCCCTCTTATCACATACATCAACCACATACATATGTTTTCCATATAATTAAAACAAATAATACATAAATAACATCAATGTTCAATCCTAGGTAGTGGAATTGGGTCTCAGAATTCAAAATTAAGGCTTCATCAAAGTCTAAATAAAAAATATTCGCAATTGAATAATCAATTAAATCATTTGGGATATTATTATTTTAAAAATAAATACAGAACATGAACATTGAGTTCCAATATTGAGAATTCAGGATAATGATCTAGGAGAAGAATGACTAAAATGCATCACTTGGGAAATGCTTTATTAAAAAATTATATATTTAAAGAAGAAATGTACTTATTATTTTACAAAAATATAGATATTAATAATTTTAGATCTATATTATATAATGTCTATTTTTAATCTACTAATTCTTTAAAATGATTATATAGGTATGATTCATGATATGATATGAGAAAGGGGAAAGTTCAATTAAATAATGCTTACATAAAAGTGGGAATATTTATGTTTACAAAAAACATGAAAAACATATAAAATGTAATGTATAATAAGAAATGTATATATTTAAGGGACCTATATAAAAAATATGAAGAATAATATGGCCTTAATGTGAAAAAATAATGATATCTTGTAACTAACAAGCCATAAATGAGGAATGGAATATCAAACAAATGATAATGGAAAGAACCCATATTAAAACACTTTTATTTAAATCCCACATTGAAAAGGGGATAATAAAAATATCATTTTGAAAAGATAGTAATGGAATTATATGGGTCATAATAGATAATAAATATTTAAGATTCTAGTTAGAAATGAGAACATTAATGGGAAGCAAAATCACAGATAAGGTGGAGAAACCATCATTTATGATGCTGAGAATTATTAATAACATATTTTCATTTAAGAATTTAAGATAAATCATTAATAAGGAATATTTGAATAAAAGAGTAATATCCCAATATAGATATTGGTTATACCTTATGAAGTTAAAGGTGAAACATAAGGACAAACACTGTAAATCAAGAATTTATATTGAGTTATTAAAAGCCCATTATATATTTAGGAAAGACATCAATCATAATAAAATTAAAATAAGTGAATCAATGAATGAAAATTTTCACAGTTCAAAAATAATTTTGATATTATAATTCCTGAAAGAAGTATATTGGATATAAGAATTAATACTAGTGTATAAAATTAATAAATGCCTTAATGAA
This sequence comes from Viscum album, assembly GCA_963277665.1. Taxonomy (NCBI): domain Eukaryota; kingdom Viridiplantae; phylum Streptophyta; class Magnoliopsida; order Santalales; family Viscaceae; genus Viscum; species Viscum album. Next base: position 1,417,204,224 of record OY728129.1, on the reverse strand, counting down.
GAGACATTGAGAAGAAACACATTGTAATTAAGGAACATTATATTTAAAAATATGAAAGATGGATAGATTTATGTTGAATTTAAAATACCATTAATAAGCTTAATACATCATTTTAAATGTCCAAATGGTATTATGGACACCATTTAAAAGAAATTAGGTGCATAAAAGAAGATATCTCTCAAAAAGGGATTTTTGAGATGAACCCCCTGCATTGTTATAGATTTATTCTACACACATAATTAAAATTTTGAAAAATAAAATTATATTTATTAGATTGATTTTCAAGAACACGATTTCTTTTTAATTAATTTAATATGTAACTTTTATTATAATATTCCATTTATTAATTAAATAGTTTCCTGACCATTATTGGTTACATGAGGTTGTTTTGTCAACTATCCATAACTACTGATATATGTCACTATATAAAAATGTCTTATACCAATATAATTTTAATGATAGATAAGATATCTATTGTTAAAAATGATCAATTCTAATAGATATTGTATTTTATAGGTAAATATTTTAAGTTCCAACAATAGTTTTGAAAACAGTCACATCAATGGATATTAATTATTTAACACCAACCAATATTCTTCCATTATTTAAATCTGTAAATTTATCATATCAATATTAACATTTTTTTACAAAAAAATGATTTTATTATTATCAAATTTTATTTCGAATTTTTTTAACCATTATACTAATTTATGCCAATAAATATTTAAATGACACCAAATACATCACCAAAAAAAAAATATTTCTATATAAAACAAGCAATTTTAAATAAATTCAATAAATTATAAATATTTTATTAAATCATATATTCATATGTTTCCATTGATACATTTTAAATTATGAATATTTTAACATTATCATATTATCATATTTTTTCATTTATACATTATATATTTGCGACAATATATATATATACATGTGAAATAAAGTTGATTATAAATGATTAAATTTTTTCGAAGATTTAATGTGGTAAATACACAAATAATAACGTCAGTTATATATAATTTCATTATATGTAAATAATATAATTTTTCCGTAATCATATATATAAATTGTATCCTTTTTTATTATATATATATTATATTTAAATTTATTATACATCATGGTGTTTTTAAAAAAAATATGACACTGTTTATTAATTTCGTAGCCTTGAGGTGTTGTAATCACATTACCATTAATGCATCTTCCATTCTCACACCCTCTCATGGTTAATTTTCTTTTGTATGGTCCATAGTGCGTGCACATGAGCCTCATCCCAGTTTGTGAGGAAACTTCTGGTGAATCCGTGAGACCTAGGATCAAATCTAGGAAGAGACATATTTTTGGGTATGGGAGAATTACTACAGTAGGAATTGTAGAATGTAATATAATATATATTTTTTGGTACTGTAGTATTCAGAACTATTCACCTTCTGTCCACCGGTTTTTTCCTAGATTTATTCAGGCCTTTAGGCCACCTAGTCCTTCAGGTCAGTATAGATTTTGGGCCACCTTAAGGAAATCGAGCAACCTCAACACCTTTGGAATACCTCAAGGACTTCGGGCCACATGATATGAATAAACAATCTAGACAAATTCTTTGAGGAACAAGCTCCAAAAGAAGATTCAAAGCATGGTGCATTCACTAGAGAAGAGATATTAGATTTTTATGAGAGGGTATGTAATTTTCTATCAATACCAGTAATGTGCATCTCTACACAGGATATCTAGCTGAACAAACATGTAAATAATGAGAAATGATCATGATGAAAATGTTGGGGAGGGTCAGTTTCAAGTAGTCATAGTCTAAGATGCTTTTCACAAATACCTTTGTGTCCTATGATGTCATGAAGCCTACGTTCTATGCAAGGGTTCCCCTCAATACTTAAAGGGGGGGGGGTAATAAAAAATTTAAGGCCTTTATGCTATTTAGACAGGCAATCCATAGTGTGTGAGATTTATAAAAAATGTTGTTATTTTTTTTGTTGTTGTTAAATAAATATAGTGAAAATTCCCCCATTATTTTTATTAAACCAACAAAACCAAATATGTTTTATAGGAATATGGATTCCATGACATGAACCATAGGCCATGTGGGTATTAGACCCATGAATACATTAACTAAAGTCCCTAACTAAGTAGGTTATATCTAGATTACCCACCCATTCCCTGTGATCTATCATGTCCACACACACCAGCCATTATAGATGACATGGCCTTCCAACTCCCATCATCATGGGTACCAAATTTTCCAAAACCACTATCGCCCTCATTAGCCTATCAGGGATCCCATACTTCTATCACTCATCTCTAATGGAACCACCTATGAATTCCACACTATCCAACATCTACCTTCACACAATCATAATCCCTCATTCTATTTGACGTTCGTTGGCCTGTTGATCCAACCCGAACCATCATCCAGCCCCACCCTATTCTACCTCCTTATGTGTCACACACCACAGTAAGGAGGAACCTCATCTACAAGACTTACTCCTCAACTAAATAAGAAATCTTGTAGTACCCCCTTTCGATTTCATGTATCATCTCCTCATGTAAGCATTGATTATCCTCCCCTCTCTCATTCATCTATTTTCACTGTTATTTTTCCTCTCATTACAAATCTTAATCCCATTTAGGGGGTTTTATTTAATTATTATTGAGGGTCAAGGTTTGTCAGAAAATATTGTGGTCCGTTTTATCCATTTATTTTTATGGTGTTTTAGTGCATTGGATAATTATTAGAATTTTTGTAAATAATCTTTTCCATTTTTATATTAGGTTAATTTTTATTTATTGATTTGGTGTGTGGAATTCCTCAATGTTTCCTTTTTTATTGAGTAATTAATGATTTTTATTCCATTTGGTGACTTCATATTGAATGTCTGGTCATTGAATACTCATTCTGGTTTATATACAAGCTTGGTTTTGTATATTATTTACGGTAAAATGATTTTAGTTCAATATTTTATGGTTTTGTGTTGATTTTGGATGAAAATGTTCAATTAAAAATTAGTGTTCATATTTTATTGAGTTTTCATTGGATTTTGCTGGGTGGTGCTCTTTCTTGTAGAACGCAAGTAAGCTGGTTGGCTTGACTATCTCTTCCTTACTTACAGTAAGTATGTTTTTACAATCTCCTCCTATTTCCATTATTTTATCACCAATTACTCAATCTAATAAAATTTATTTCTAGATGATGTCATAGATAGATAAATTGAAGGAAATGTTTGGTTTCAAATAAAACCCCCATTCCAGGTGGTTTTTAAATTCATTATATTCAATTTATTACATCAATCAATTATTTTTTGATTGAATTTGATATTTAGAGTCTGTATGGAAAAGATTTTTTTACAATCCATGGATTGTGGTCAAAGACTTAATTACATGAACTATAGAAAAATGTTGTTATCTATAATGAATGTTATTTATGTTTTGGAAATCACCGTTTTATTTTTATTTAATTATAAATTAGTAGTTTTTCGTGTTCAAGAATTATTGTTCTTTTTTTAAAATAACTATTCATTTATTTATTTGTATGTTTGTTTTGTTATTAATATGTGTTAAATATTTCTTTTTAATTATTAACCATATCTTTTAGTTCCCACATTTATTAAATTTATCATATGACAGTAATTTATTTTTTGAGAAATGTTATGTTATGGACTTTTCATCATTCTATTAATGGAGTACTTGTTGAAAATTGTGGGTTGAGTAGGAGGTAATGGTGGAAATCTCATCAGGCAGTGTTTAAACTAGGTACATATGATTCACTTCATTGTGTTTTATGGTATTTTTGAGTTTTGTGAATCTTATGATAACTCTTTTATTGTAGATATAATGACTAAATTCCAAACATATTTTATCAAGTGAACAGATAAACTCTTCCAAATTGTAACATCTTTTCCCCCATCCTCATTAGTTTCAATCGTCCTACTTTTGTATAATATGGATTTATTTTTTCCTTTTCAATGAAAAGTATCATGTCAAATGTTAAATAGGATCACAACTTATGTCTAATATATATTTCCAATATGTAATTTATTTTCAATATGCATTTTAATCTATCAGTTGATGCTTTTTATATTCAATACACATTCAATTACAACCTTTGTAATGTTTGTAGTTTCTTCATGGGATCTTATTGATCAGTGGGATACCTTTCCCAATTTATTGGTATATACTTTGTTTATTGATTCAATACAGTCTAGATTATCTATTTTTGATAATATTTTCAGAAAAAAATTACTATGGTTACATTATAATATATTTATCTTATTTTTTTATTTTTCACTCTACATTCATTTAATATTTATTTAATTAAATTTGTAAGACCCAAGTTTATAAAATGGAGATATTGTATTATAGGGATAACTATGAAATTTTCATGCTTTCTTGAGATGAAATCATCCATACCAATTTGAAATCCAGGTGTAAAATTCATCAAAAATTGAACACGTGGATTGTAAAGTCCTATACATCATAATATATTACTTGTGACACATGGATAGTAAAATATCCATGACCTATAAATGGTTTTACATCATGGAACATTACTCCAGTACATGTGTTCAATTCTATACAGGCCATGTGTTCAAGTACTCATTGCTTGAATGCATGGCCTTTACAATTTTGTTCAATTCTGTATAATTCAACACATGGTTGTACATTATGACTTGTATAGGACACATGTTAAAGATTAGTGTAAAGTTATTCACTTTCCCATATTTCTTAGTAATCGTCTTCTAAATTTATGAGAACTAATTTACTCACAGGTAATATACCATGATTTCAATGCATTGAGAATATTTCTATATAAGAAATTCAAACCAAATCTCTCCAAATTTAGTCATTCAAATCCTGGTCCAATGAAGACAAGACCTATGTTTCTAGTACTATTATGGGGAACTATGGATTTTGTGATCCTGACTATGCATGGGAGGTCTATTTGAATAACAAATCATATGTGTACTGATTTGGTGTCATGATCTTGGAGATAATTTTCAGAAGGTAGGTTATTGACATTGCTAGCCCAATTGACTAGCAGAATCAGATATCATGGTCACATTGAAAGTTATTATTTAAAACCTAATTCCATTTATATATTTTCGATAAATAAAACTTTAATGTTGAATGTTTATTTCTTTTTGTGTAGGTACTAAATTTTTTAACTTTAAAAAGTATTTTCAACACAAATTCATGTTATTTTATATTCTTATTTTTTATGATTCCATTTCTTTCTATTTATACTTGAATTCATACAGATATTATTTATAGATTTGTTAGTATGCTCTTTGGTTTTGTGGTGTAGATCTTGGAGCTGATGTATGTGGAATATCATTGAATTCATGTTCATCGTTGGTACTGGAGTTGATTTGATTTTTTTAGAATCCAACAATAATGATGAATGAATAATGTAAATTATATTCAAATAGTTTTTTATATTTTCATTTATTTTTATTCTATTTTCAATGAATGCAAATATTTTGCATTGTTTTTTTGGCATGTTCTTTGGTTGTGTGTGGTGTAAATCATGGAAATGAATAGTGTGGCATAGTATTGGATTGTGGTTTATCACTGGTTCTAGATCTGACATGATTTTTTATTCTAAAATACCTCATGGGGGTGTTGAGAGATCTTTGACATGGTGTCAGATGATTGGAGTCAAGAGACGATATGCTCATTTTCATTTTTAGGGGGGTGGTGGGGGTTCGACGGCAGGGACAATATAGGTGGATCTTGAGTTTTTTGGTTTCTATCATATTTTTAGGAATCAATCAACTTAAGTATGTATTAATTAATTTTTTATGAAATTTCATTATTAATAGGATTAATCATTTTATAATATTGAATTTGTGTGAAAATAGTCATTGTTATGATAATTAAAACATGTGTATTATATTTGAAAATTAATAAATATAATATAATGTTTTTAATAAATAATCAAATACTCAAAAATAATATATTATTGAAAATATAAATTTTAAATATGTATTAATTATTTTTACATGCTATGAAATATGATAATAATATTACTAAGAGATAAATATGTTATAGAAGACTATTCCTAATAATTTTAACCAAGATATATATTATCTAATGGTATTGTTATATTCAAACATAAAAATTTTATATATCACAATAAAATTTAGAGAAAAATCTTTTAGCAACACTTTAGTGACATGCCATTTTTTTTGTGTAAAACATTTCACCAATAAATAATTAACTTTTTCCAATAGATATACCCTTGTGGGAAAAAACCTAATTATTTTTTTGTGTGTGTTAACCATGGTAGAGATAATTTTAAAATATTTATATAATGTAAAAAATATTAATAGGATTATAGAAACAATTTCTATATATTAATTATCTATTTATGGCTAACCATGATGTTTTTTGAGGATAAATAAAACTAAATGCTCAGGGAGGTGATAGTTCACATGTATGCAATATTGTCTCTACCATTTCATAATGAATGAGAGATATAAATTTAAATTATAATTTCAAATATTAGAATAATTTAACTATTATGTGTGTTATATTTATTTATACATTAAAATCTTTTATCTCCCATTAACGGTGTTGTTAAAAAATGAAAGACAACATTTTGTGTAGGTCATAGTCCGCAAGACACACTAAAAATGAATTTTTTTATTATCGAATGAGGAGGAAATAATAATGAAAATTGAACTGATATAATTATATAATTGTACAATAATGATATTGATGGCCTTATATGTTTATGGAAAAAAATAATTGTAATAGACAAATTAAGTAGAAAACGTTTCAAAGAAGGTAATACTCATGTTGGATACATGATATTCTCTTAAAGAATTCCCTGGAGGTGGAGGCCTTAAGATAGATATTAGAGCCAAAGATACTAAGGACGAGTAAAGGAATTATAGGAGATTTATTTTGGTTATATTTTTAATTGAAATTATAATTGGATGTGAAACATGGAGGGGTGGATGTGATCCACTGTTATAAGTGATAAACAAGCATTTTTGTGAATACCCTTTACCATTAAATGATATCGCTACACTATTCTTTGGTAAATGACTCCAAATATTTTTAAAAATAGAGATATGAGTGATATTGGTTTGATAATTCATTAACTATGTCATTTTAAAGACGTTTTAGACATGTTTCATGTCTTTTTAACAATGATTTTTACATTTTTTGCACTTTGATATTTACTGTGGTAACTAATATTTTTACTATGTACTTTGTATTTTATTTATTGAATTTTTTTGAACTTTAGTCTTATGACCAAAAAGTTTGGATAGCTCACCCCATACCTCATCGCCTACAGTCATCAGATGACCTAGAGGATAGTCATGTTACTCCCCCAGCCTATCCCAACTAGGGGAGAGGAGAGTTCTCCTCTTCTCCCATAACCTTCTCACCAAGCACCGTTCACCCCATTCACAGATCCTGATAACCTCTTAAATTTCACCTCCATTGAAAATAGCCCGAATGTCCAATCATTATTTGATGTGGTTCCTATGGTTCTGATTTCACCTAGAGTTTACGAAGTCATTCGTGTTGATGAATCATTCTATGGTGGCTCGTTTTTGTAAACGACATCCCTCAATCGATGTATTTGATAGATACATCTTTAACAAGTCGATAATGTAAGACTATGTGACTGTAGAGATTTTGGATTTGAGAAACATTGTAATTCTCTTATGGATAGAAGAAGATCTTATCCATGCCTAGGCAAATGTGCTGGGTGTGATCTCAGGTTTTCTGTTAATCTTGTTTCAGTGGTCATTCTATTTCTACTTGAATCAAGATACCCCCTTTAAACGATATGGATCTTGTTTCTTAGTCTTCCTCTACTATTTTAAAATCTAGTTATTCATCATTTGATTGGAAACATGGTGGGTCATTTCTCTACTCGGACTAGTGTACTCGCGTCGTATGTTATCTGATTTCCCCATTGATCTGTGATGAAGTTGACTTTTCCAAGAAACTGCTGGAAACCATTTGAATTGAGAATAAAGGTGATCTATGGTGGTACCAAAAGGTCTTACACGAATCATGGGTTCTATATTTCTCATCATCCAGTCATATCAAACAAGCTACACACTGTTTTAGGCATGGTTTGACAGGGGATCCTCAGATGTCCCTCATTTCTGGTTCTTTTGGTGAGGGCCAGTCTTTGTAGGAAATGGGGATGTATGGAAGGATTCCCTTGGATAATGTCACACCTTGAAAATACATTTAGGTTAAAGATCCAGGATCCAGCGAGGAAATATGCTATCGGGGGGCCTATAAATATTCTTGTGAGGATCAGTTGATGAAGATATCACATCCACCTAGGAAGAATCAATTTGGATTGATGTTAGGGATTTCATTAGGCGAGGTGAAGGGTGAAAACCCTAAGGTTTCAAAGCTGTGTTTTGAAGAGGTTGTTTCCAGTTTATGGAATGATCTAGGTGTAAGGCCCTTGTAAAGAAGTGTAGGGGAGGATGTGCATGCCTTTGAGTTATAGAAGATAGCCTCTTCTTCAAATGAAGATGTGAGACATGAAATGGGGATCCCACCCTTGGATGCCAGTTCGACCCGGAAGTCTGCCACATCCAATCCTCCAAAGGAAGTTGTGGTGTGCATGAAAGTCAACAATGCACCAGGTGCGGACAGAATTCAACAATGTTTAGTTTGGGAGGACACTAACAAGCATCCCCAATTTATGGGATACTAATTTTTGTATCCTAGAGGTTCATTTTTCTGAGAGAGTGACCTACTAGAAATACCATCTTATTGTGATATTGTGAATTTTTGAGGAATGGTTATTTAGTATCAAAATTTATTCTCACTATTGGGAGAGGATTATTATGCACCTGAGGAAGGGGATGTTATGGAACTTTCTCAGGAGGATAAGGATTCAGATTTTGACTCCCTTGTTGAGTACAAGTAAGTGGACATTACGGAGGACAATATTAGATATACTTCATGGAAGGCAAAGAATAATCTCATTGATTCATATGGGTTTCTTAAGCAATCTCAGAGGCCGCGGAGGAGGAATGACTATACTTCCTTCCCAAGCCCTCTCGTTAGTATATCCATAGGATAATGTAAGCTTTATTTGAAGCTTACCAAGCAGGTGGATGCAAATCATACAATAAATATTGAGCCACTAGTAAGGGAATAAATTCAACAAAGTATATTAATATGAATCATATTACATATTAAATATGTATTTTTAATAATAATCATGTTTATTAATATTTTATGTCATTTTTTATTATAAAAGTGATATTTTTTAGCAAAATGAATTTTTTTACATTTATTTAAAAATAGATTATTTCAGAAAAATGTAAAAAATGAATTTTAGTATAATATATTTTTTCCAAATAAATAAAGGTGTTTATTTTTTAAAATTAAAATTCTAAAATTTAAATGTTAATTTTTTTATAAAAAAAATCATTAAATATAATGGAGATTTTATTTATTAGAAAATGAAAATTTTAAAAACTAAATTTTGTTATTCATATTTTATATTAATTTTTAAATAAATTTTTGTAAGCAAGTAATAAATCTGAAAAACAATTTATCAAAATTAATTATATGTTTTATGAAATATAAATGCACATCGCATAAAAGGAAATTATTAGAAAGTTCTTCTAATGTCGAAAAAATATATTTTTAGTCATTTTATGTAAACTAATTGAATTTCATTCAAACTAAAGGTATCCTATATTTTCTTTATTTTGGAATTTCATAATGTGGTTACTAATATTAATTAGAAATAATTAAATAAATATAATTTAATATCCATAATTAAATAAATATTTTTTATCTAAATATATTGTAGTTTCTTTTACATATATTTTTTCTTGTGGAGAAATGTATTGAACACATTGATATAATTATAGGAAAATATATATTAAAATATAATGTTGTTACATTCTTTCACTTTTAATAAAATTCTTCCTTACAATTTTAATATTTTCCTACTATTCAAATACCTAAGAGATCTTGTTGATTGACATGAACGAAGATATAATTTCCACCATGATATCAACAATAAAAACATTATAATATTACATTTTACCTGAGAATAATATTATTCCTAATATCAAGTATTATTTATAATCTTCGTTATTCGGTGTAAAGACCCATACTTTGTAATTTCCTTTTAAAGGGTATTCATAATCATAATTTCATAGACTATCATAGGTTTATGTAAAATGTTATCTCCTTACAATAGGATATTTTTTCCACCAAGTAGAGATAACCAATCATTTTTCAATATTAGACTACATTTAACTTGGGAGAATACTAATATTTTCATCTGACACATTCCCATAAACATAAAATTAGGGAATGATAATCATAACCTTATAATTTTATACTAATAATAAAACATTTAGACATCAAGTTGGAAATTTTAATATCTTATAAAACATTTTAGGTACAAAACAGTGTGTTAAAGACCATATAAATATTATACTTGTAGTTATTTAGTGGATGGAAAATGTTTTTCACTCCCCAAATTATTTTGAAACACACTTAATTAGTTTTTTCATAAATTTATCTTGTTATAATGACCTTGAAATTAATTGACTCCTATCATCCTTTCCATCCTTTATATTAGTGCATTGAATCAGATAATGCTAACATTTTCCACATAGATCAAAGAAGATCATTAGTGTTTTTGTTGATTTTTTTAACTTCCATCATGATAACTTGACTCTTAATATTACTATCATTTTTTTATGCTCAATGTCCATGTATTACACATGTAAATCATTTTAATATACCCTGGAGGTATCCCTCTTAAATATTTTTCAACATTTTTAACATGAAGGAAATTGATTCAACATTCCTTAATCATTTTATTCATGAAAAATTTAAAAATAGTCCATAATTATCTTGTTGGTTTCAAATAATATTTTATCTTTGGTAACATTATTAACCAAGATTTTTTATTATTGGTTTCTTTTAATAACCAAAATTTTTAGTCCATCAGTTATTCTAAAGGGTTTTCCCTTAATGGTAATCATCAAATTATCCCTCAATACCAAGGTTAACTCTACCCCTTTTGGTTCCATCCATCACTAAATTCAAAAGTTTTAATAGGAGCGACAAACCATTAACATCAAAGTAGGATTATCCTAATAAATAACATAAAAGTGATTCAAATAGAAAACATATTTCCATTTCTAATCATCTTGTTAGCCCAAAATTCTTTCAGTTCAACCTAAAAAAATATTAATTTCACAAATATTATATTAAGTAGTGTTATCCAATACATCTCGACCCAGTCCATCAAATTAATAAAAATTTAAATCCTTTATAGTGGTTTGTAATGTGCATATGATCAACCAAATAATATCCCCCCATATTTTTTATCTTGGTGTGAAGTTAGGCCACATTGTTTCGAACCAAGTCATTATTTAGTTAATTCCAAACTTGGCCTCATAATTTTTGTTATCCCTAGGTATTACTATGGTGGATCCTGCATTCAATTTCTAGTATCCAAACAGTTATGAAATTTCTAGGAAAACCAAACAATATCAATATTACCAAAAGTTTAGAATTTTCTACTATACATAGTTTTATCCCTTACATTATCCCCTTGTAGTCTTGACAATGGTTCAATCACCCTAATCCCCAACAATAACCAAACCTTACTTTCATTAAAACTATAGAAACCTAAGCCTTAAACAAAAATTATTTCATAATTATTACCATCCATTTATAATAAATACAAATAGAGGTCAGTGAGTTATAGTTCCCTTAAAATATTAGGCACATGAATATATCATTAAAAAGGTAAAAACATATTTATTTAGAACTACACATAGTTCACCTAACTCACATAGATATTCTAAAATTGAATAGGATATCGAGGGGAAAATAAATAAGGAAAACATTGAGCTAGAAATCCCAATATGGGAATAATCATTAAAATCATTAAGGACATGTGAGTCAACAAACATAACATAATATGATAAAGATTATGATCCTATGAATAAAGAAATGGAATAAGAAAATAATATCAAAATATCTTAAACTTGTGGAAATAATATAATACATGATATCATAAACAAAATTAGGGGTCACTCCCATGTTAACTATCCTAATGAGAAAAACTTTCCGTGATGGATTAGGTTCACTATCTAATCCCTTACACAACATATCAATAGAAAGAAGGATTTACAGAATGCATTTAGGGGCTATTCATTTGACAAATTCATATATACTTTTTTCTTTCATTTACCTATTTATTTTCATTTATTTATTCGATGATGCACTTTGTATATGATACATTTTTTAGGAATGGGGAAACACCAGATTCAAAGGATGAAATGAAGAAAAAGTGTAGAATTCACCTATTAAAAATCATGGATCGGCATTACATGTCATGTAGTAAGATTTCAAAATGTTTGAAAAGTCATGATCCATGTCATGAACTTAGTCGTGAAGTCAGTAGATAAAGTACCCAGTACACGTCGTGAGTCCCCAACACATGATGTGACTTCAGTCAATGTATATACACAATTATTTTTCTTTAGTACATGTCATGAATCCCTAATACATAATGTGTAAGTAGTCAAACCTCTTTAATTAGTCTAATGATGCATGAGGAATGTCAGAGATCCAAAAAACATGGTGATCTATGTTGATTAATGGTACAAGATGTCTACATTTAGTACACATCGTGACTAAATCCACCTATATAAGCAGTGGCTCAGTAGTGAATTTGACATTATTTTAAAATGAAATTTCACTATGTTTTTCATTCCCTACATTTTTTCTTCATCATTTCCCTCTCTAAAATGCAATATTTATTCATTTTTACAATTTATTTAAATTCAAGAGATGTGTATCATGTTTCTTTCAAATATTTGAAATTATCATTCCATCATTTTCCAAAGATCATCTTCGCATACCAACGAACACACACTATATTCACTTCACCATTCTATTTCAAGTAATAATTTCATTAAGGTTTTGATTCATCATTCATAAAATATATATTTCATGTTTATCTCCCTATTTGGTAAATCTAACCCATTGCATGATTAGAAACTATTCCTTTTTAAATTCAAATAGAATGTCATGATTTTATTTATTTATTAATTTAATTGAATCTCCACCCAATATGAGTATCTTTCCCACTTAGGGGTTGGGATCAGGAGTAGATATACCTAAACCCATAATCAATCCATAAATAATATTTATTAAAACCTATTGAATTTGTAATCAGGATAAATAATCAAATTCTACCCAATTCGTGTGAACGTCCTTGACCATACGATATTAAAACAGAAGACGCTATCCTGAGTAATGTTGACTAGGAAACGATCACTAACCTAGGATACATTCATCCAAATAAGTCAAAAAAAATGCATTGTGGCTGTTACTATCTCCCGATCATGGAATAGTTACTTCGTTGGTAGAACTAGGAGACTTGACCAAAGTTATGTAGCAATTTTTGTTTGCTTTTCAGCCTAAGACTTAAGACCCTTCCAGGATTAGAATTAACACCATATTTCCTCCATATACACAAAATTGATCACAAACCCTCCTTAAATACTTGAACTCACTTCCATTCATAGTATTAGTATAGTCCTAACCACTATATAATTTGAATGGAGTCCTACCAAAGTGCCTCAATCCAGATATCATCTGTAAAGAAATATAATTCCAGATGGGTTCGACCATGCACATATACTATATTATGCTCATGTATTAAGTAATATTTTTTCCGTAATAAATTAATTCTCACCTCATCTGATACAAACCCAATGGTGTGTGAAGGAACATAAAATTCTAGCGCCATTACAGAGGAGAAAAATTGTTCTTTTTTATGATCCTGGGCATTAGGATTAGGATTACCCTTCCCTCACCCATTTCATTTCATTTCTTTAAAATAGTCCCTTGTGTGCCCATTTTTTCATAGTAGTACATGTAATATAGTCCCATGACCTGTTTAGGGAACCATGATTCAGAAAATCCTATGACATTTTACCCCCGTTATCGAAAGGTATCTATTTTCACATTGCTGATTAGAAATGGCTGAGCAAAAAAATCATGTGGGAACCAACCCACCAAACCATCAGGTAAGTATAGTAGATTTATTGATACATCATGAAAAATCCATCATGGATTATGGAATTCCATCAATCTATGGTGAAACACCAATCAGTGTACAACCCCATTCATTCTCAGACATTTGAGATCAAACCTGGAATCATTCACATGATCCAGAATAAGAGACAATTCATTGGTATCCAGAGTGAAGACCCGCATTAGTAAATTTCCATCTTCCTGGAAGTACGTGACACCCTTCAAAACTATAGAGTCTCTTAATATTCAATTAGACTGGACATATTCCTAATTTCCTTGAGATACATATCTATGAAATGGCTCAAAACTATAGCTCCCGAGTTGATCACGACTTGGGATGATTTAGCCTAGAATATTTTTGACTAATACATTCCACCGATCTGAACCAGGAAGCTCTAGAGAAACATCTAAAACGTTTCTCAAGAAGATGGAGAATCTGCATGGGATGTTTGGGATCGATTCAAAGAGCTCATGAGAAAGTGTATGCATCATGGAATGGATGTGTTGATTCAATTACAGATATTTTACCAAGGACTCCAACCAACTACCCAAACTGTTTTCATTGCATCCACTAATGGAGGAATGATGTTTAAGACCCTGCAATTGAGATGATCAATTATCGATGATGTTTTAGAGAATTACAACTTGTGGAAAAGTGATCATGGACCACCATAGTGAGGTATCAACCAAGTATATAAGGGCATCATATTAGCAGTGAATGTGGAAGCACTTATAAAAAAGTTTGAATTTTTCATATACCTATTACAAAACATCAAACTCAACCCCCTATAACCCATGTTATTGAAATTAAATCATGAGATATTTGTGGTGGCCCCCGTATTTACCAAGATTAAAAGGTATAATATAAATAATAGTAGGATTGTAATTATGGAAATTACAATCAATAGAACATGTTATTTCAATATAATCAATATTACCAACAAAGACCTGCTCATTAGAATCTTCCTAGTAGTAAAGGATATTTTGAACCATGAAGTGGTGAAGAAAAATTCTACAATCAATGAAAACTAGGGTATCCTCTGATGAACACTATACCAATACACCATCAACATGTTAAAAAATAGTCCTTCCATCAAAGACCTCAGAAAAAATTCCAACCTAGACATCCAATACCACAATAACCACCTCCCCCTCCTCCAAGTAACATGGAAATCTCTTGGATACTATCATACAGAATTGATATATGAGAATGAAAACTTTGAAAACATAAATGAAAAACCAAATAGCTACATTGAGGAAACTAGACATTGAAATGTGTCAAATCTCGATGACCATTTCTAATAGATTACTAGGAAGTTTACCTAGAAAAATGAGATGTTCCCAAGAGAGGAAGACAAGGTCGAAGTGCTGAGAAGAAGGAATGATTCAAAAATTCAACAACCAAATGGAAAATATAATAGAAAAAAATAAAGATCCTAAAAATAATCTAGAAGAAAAAAAATAATATGATAAAACTACACTATCCAGACATCTAGATGAAGTGCCAGCTAACAAGAACCAAACTCCTGAATAACCAATGGAACAAGTTTGTATTTCCCCACCTCCTAAAAATCCACCTCTTCTCTTCCCGGAGGGAGTAAGACAAGGTGGACAGGAGGGACAATAAATATAGTTCTTAGAGATGTTAAAGCAACTACACATCAACACAACATTTTTAGAAGTCAATGCTCAGATTCCAGTTTATGAAATAATTCTCAAGGATATACTATCAAAAAAAAGAAAAATAGAAGTTCAGGGGGTAATATATTCAAATGTGTAATCCTATAATATTTTGAAATATATAATTCCCCTAAAAATGAGATATATGAGAAGTTTTTCAATTCTATGTGTAAAAGGAGAATAAAAATTTAGAAGAGCCCGATGTGATCTCAGAGCCAACATCAGTTTAATGCGGATGAGCATTTTTCATAAGCTCAGAATCCAAGAACTCAAAAGAACTATAGTATCATTGTATCTATTCAAATGATCATTGAAGTACCCTAGAAGCCTTATTCAATCTATTTTGATTTATTTCAGAATCTTTATCTCTCCAGCAGACTTTAGAGTCATAGAAATGGAAGAAGAAGGTGATGTACCGAACATACATGGAAGCACATTACAAGCAACATGAAATGATTTGATAGATGTAAATCAAGGACATCTGATATTCAGAGTTGGAGAAGAACCATTGGTGTTCAACCTGATCAAACATTCCCAACACCCAGATGATTATTTAGATTTTAATTTCATCTCTCTCTCCCATAAAAGAAATGATTTCATATCAATTATTGAAGAAAAAGAATATTCAGTCTCAGTGATAGACGAATAATACAAATTTGAGGAAGTAAGTTAAAGTGAATTGCACAGATGGGACATAATTCCACCCTTCACCCCTCCATCTTTCATCCATAATAGTTGTATCTTAAACCTCTACCCAGTACACTTAAGTATTCATTATTAGGAGTGTCATACTCTCTTCAAATCATTATCATCTCTGAGTTTTTTCAAGAACAGGATGAGAAATTGGTCGATGTTTTGAAAATAAAAAATTCATAAATTTCCTATGGAGTAGAAGATATTAAAGGGAACAATACTACTAAATGAACTCATATAATCCTACTTTAATAAAGTGAAAACAAGAAACGAAAAACTCAATGGTGGTTCACACCCACGATGAAGAAAGCCATCAAAAAGGAAGTGATAAAAATCTTGGATGTAGGAATCATTTTTCCAATATCAAATAGTCAATGGGTGATCCCCCTCCAAGTTATACCCAAGAAAAGAGGACTCACATTAGAATGAACTAATGAATATGATCTAATTTCAACTCACACCATCACTAGTAGTAGAGTCTGTGTAGATTATAGATTCTCGAATTTAGCAACCAGAAATTATCATTTTTCATTACCTTTCATGGATCATATGCTAAAAATACGTACTAGGATTTAGTTATACTGTTTCATGGAAGGATATTTAGGACACTGTCAAATTGCATTCGACACTACTGATTACCCGAAATCCACATTAACATGCCCATTTAGTAACATTGCATATATGGGAATGTCATTCAGAATGTGCAATGCATCAGCAATGTTTCAAATATGCATGAAACCCATTATCCGTGACATGGAAAAAGAATTTGTGGAAATATTCATGTATGAATTCATAGTCTATGAGAGAACATTTGATGTCTATTTATGCAATCCAGAATAATTCTTGCAATGCTCTGAAGTGAAGTTCCTTTTCCTGATTTATAAGAAATTCCATTTCATGTGACAATGAGGAATAGTTACTAGATATAAAATTTTCAAAGAAGGAATCATTTTCAATCCTAAAAAAATCAAAGTCATCAATGATATTCTAGAACCCTCAACTGTCAAGGGTATCAGAAGTTCTCTAGGACATGATTGATTTAACAGATTATTTGTGAAGGATTTTTTAAAAGTTGACCTCCCTTCGAAGCATTTGTTATTAAAATATGTTTCTTTATTGTTCACTGAGGCATGATTACAAGCTTTCAATAGTCTGATGAAAATTTTGATAGCATCACCAGTGATCATTGCACCCAATTGGCAGAAAATATTTGAGTTATTGTGTCATTCCAGTGACATTATTATTGGTGATGTGTTAGGACAATGCACTGGAAGCACCTTTTTCCCATTTATTATTTGATCCTCAAGCTAAGTGGATGAAAAGTAAACTATATTACTACATAAAAATAACTCTTAGTCATTTTATATGGCTTTGAGAAATTTTGTTCATATCTTTTTTTTCTAAGCTTATTGCTCACATTGATCGCACTACCCTCAAATACTTAATGTGCAAGAAGGATGACAAGACAAGGCTGATATATTGGATCCTCTTATTTCAAGAATTTTATATTGTGTTTGAGGACACAAAAGGGACAGGGAATGTAGTTTTGGTTTATCTATCCAAGAATCCTCTACCCATCATTAAACAAGAAGAAGAGGATGACATTGAGATAAACTTTCCAGATTAAATTCTGTTCAGTGTTAATGTTCAACTATGGTACTCAGATATTTCCACATATTTTTCCCCTAAATTCTACCTCAGGAAATTTCTTACCAAAACAGATACTATTTTTTATCATATTTCAATCATTACTATAGGGATGAGGCTCTACTGTTCAACCATTGTGTTGATGGATTATTAATTCATTGTTTCCCTAAAGAAGAAACCAACAATGTGATTAAGATGTGTCACATTCCTCCAACTAGAGGACATCATGGGCCCATGCATACCATATCCAAAATTCTAAAAAGTGGATTTTGTGGGCCCACACTACAAAAAGATTTGAGGGAATCTTTCCATAGATGTGATAGATTCCAGTGGACCAGAAATATTGGAAAAACAAATTAGGTGCAAAGAAATCCCATTATGTAAGTAGAAATATTCGACATTTGGGGCATTTATTTCAAGAGAATGTTTCCCAAATCTCATAAAAATACCTAAATTTTGGTAGCGGTTTACTAAATTTCAATATGGGTTGAAGCTGAAGCCACTGCATATGAACCAAAGAAGGTATTCATGAACATAATATAAAAGAATGTGTTTTTTGGATTTGGATTTTTGAGATTACTCATCAGTGATTGAATAACACATTTCAGAAACTGATCTGTGTGAGAAATTCTAGAAAGTTATGGAATGAGTTACAATATAAGAACTCCCTACAACCCACAAATGAGTGGGTAAGTAAAAATTTCAAACATGGATACAAAGAAAATATTTTAAATGGCCGTGAATACAAATCAAAACGATTGGAGTCTCATACTAGATAATTCACTATAGGAGTACCAAAAATCCTACAAAACTCCCATAGGCCCCACAATGTTTAGTCTAGTTTATAGAAAAACATTCCATATATTATTTGAGTTAGAGCATCATATATTTTGGGTGATCAAGAAATTAAATCTGGATTCATAAAAAGATGGAGAGGACAGATTTTTGAAATTGGGCTTCTCTGTAGAAATAAGTAGAGATGCATTTGAAAAGGAATGAATCTACAAGGAAAAGACTATGAAATGTCAAGATCAGTGTATTTCAAGGAGTATATTTGTACCAAGAAATAATGTTATGTTTTCTAACTCGATATTGAAACTCTTCATTGGTATGCTCAAATCTCAATGTTTAGGCCCATTCAAAGTCCCTGAAGCATTCCCTTACAGTGCCATTGAAATCCAATGGAAAGGTGGACCACCGTTCAAGTTGAATGGTCGAAGGTTAAAAATATTCTAAGAACCATTAAAATAAGGTTGTGTTAGTGGCATTAAATTTACTTAATCCTAAAATGGATTCAATCTCTCGACTTAAAATGAAGAATTAACTGGGAGGAAACCCAGGGTAAGACATCTTAGACTATTTTAGATTAAGATAATCCTATGATATTTTCAAGTAGAACAAGAGCCAAATGTAGAAAGTGATTGGAAAATGTGTTAATGTTGTTCAGTACACATCATGTACCAATGGTTTTCAATGTGCACCCATTTCCCTGAAGATTCATTTTAACTTCTAGTATTCAATGTGAAACCAATGGAAACATCAGGTAATGTTTCATGGCTATTTTCAAAAATCAAGGTCATGGCCCCTTGGGTCACAACCCACACCCTCCTGGTTGACCATTAATCTCCCTCCTTCAACTCAATTGCACTTGTGACCCATACCCCCTCCTCCCTCATCCCTTCACCAAACCCTCCCTCTTTTCCATCCCCCACTCTCCACCAGATCGCCTCCCCCTCTCATCCCTTCCATTAAAACCTGTACCTCGTCTTCACCCTATCCTCTATCACCCATGCTCTCCTCTCCACCACCTGAAATTACACCCCTAATTTCATGGATTGTACAAATATACCCCAGCCCTCTTCCTCCTCCTCCTCTTTAACCTCATCCTTAGAATAAAGACTACCATCCAAGCACCCCTATGCTTCAACTGCTGAACCTTCCAAACCAGTTTTATCCTGAACTGCACCATCTCTTCATGATCAGTCCACATAAACCTCTACTTAGATTGACAATGATATCCACCTACACTTGATTCTGTATTTTTTCAACACACAATATTGAGTCAATCTTCTAAAATTGCAGTCAAAACCCATGTGTATAAACAAGACTATAAATATGCACATCCTGTCTCTTTCCAACCCGAAAATTTGATTCTGTATTATTCCATTTCACTTTTTCTAAGGTTTACATTCCATAAAACTCTAATGAAAATTTCATGGAAAGTGTAGATAGAGTCTCTTTCTATGTGTGGGGTGGTTTATCATGATTCTCCCTAACGATACACATGAATTATTTTTAAATAATTTATATCCATATAATAAAAAGAATATTTAAAGATTAAAATCGAGAGAATCCATATTTTATATTTTTTTGGAATTTTAGAATGAATAATGATTGTTTAAATTTGATTCAAACTAATTTTTTTTAAATAATGATTAATTAACCCGTCACATAGTTTTATACCCAAAGTAATTTCTACTTTCATTTATTATAAATACTAAATTTTATTATAATCCATTAATTACACATTCTTTTCTGATCATATTTCTTGAGAGATTCCTTGGGCATGTTATCCTTTCAGAGTAGGCATTGAGATCTTATAAAAGTGATGAATAAACGAATAAAAATTTAAAATGATTAAGGTATTATTTTTTATCTATTCTTTCTAATACCAACCTGACTTCTTTCCTTAACTTATCCCATAGTGGTGATGAATGACCTTATAGGATGAATCTATTCCAAGATGACTTTATCTTCCTACATTGCTCCTTGTATAATGAATTAATTAATTTTAAACAAGTTTTTCTTTGGTATTCAAATAGAATGGGATGATTCAATTTTCAAATATGTATTTTTGTATTCATCCAAAAATTTGGATGTAATCCATATCTACTTTCTCACATTTCATTTTTATTTTTGTTCCTTTTCAAAATAAAAAATAATAGAAAAAATAAATTTTTTGTCTACTTGGAAGTTCAAAAATCATTATTTCTAGACAGAATAATCCCATGAAGGATCTTATGTGGTTAGAGGGTGGATGTTTGATCAGGAATGGACATGAATTTGGAAAATATAAATAGAGAAGAAAAAGAAAATGAATAGGATACTCATTGTATACTTACATGATGTTAATTAATCCAACTAGAGTTCCTAGAGTGTGTAATTGATTATATGGAATAAAGAATTGAATTACCCATATCTTTACATTCAGGTATTATTTTTTAGATCTTACCATTATTTTGGGATTGATCTTCAATTTTTACCCACCTACCTACAGGCACAGAGTCATCAGAACCTAACTATTAAACCCTCATTATTAATTTTTCACTTATCTAAACTAAGTAGAGAACATGTAACCAATACAAACTTATGGTTCAAAACATGTACATAGGGTATGTTCATAAAATATAATTCATTTTAACTTATGTTATGAGAGAAAATTCATTTTGAGGTAAATTAGAAATGGGTATACAACTCTAGGAACAATTAAAATATTGTAACTAAAAGATTATAATTTGTTTTACAGAACTAAACTATGAGGCATGATAAATATTCTATAAAATTATTATTTTGGAAACTAACCTTTTTATTTTACACTTAGATTCTTTTTCCGAGACATGATTAATATTTCTTATTTTAAAAATTACTTATCTCTTTTTGAATTCATTATTGAGACCTTGTTTCTTGAGGACAAGAAATTGTTCATGTGTAGGGGGATTTGATAATACAATTTCATAAATTCATTTTCATATCATTTACTTATGGATTTTTAGTGATTATTTCAATAATTCACTTGGTACAATAACAATTTTTCATGAAAGAGGCTTCACAATATTCAAAAGAAGAAATGATGAAAAATTGAAGAATTCACCTCTTACACATCGCGACTCAGGATTACAAATTATGTAGTAAGAGTTCACAATGAGTTAAGAGTCGTGAGCCATGCTGTGAACTATGATGTGAAGTCAGTAGAGAAATTTTCTTGTACACTTCATGAGTCCCCAACACACGACATGAATTCAGTCAATGTAGTTACACAATAAATTTTCTCCAGTACACGTCATGAAACCCTATTACAAGACATGTAAGCATTCAAATCTCATTAATTGGTCTAAATATGTGTGAGGCATTAGGGAGATCAAAACCTATGGATATCTACTTAGATTTACGGCATGCAATGTGTACCTCTAGTACACATCGTGACCAAATTTCCAAATATAATTAGAATCTCATCAGGGCATTTCATTGTATTCCAAAATGGAATTTCTCTACGTTTTTCATTACCTATGAGTTTCCTTTATCCATTCCCTCTCCCAGACACAATATTTATTCATCTTGCAATTTGTATATAAATTCAATAGTTTTGGATCATATTTCCTTCAATGCATTCAAATTCTTGTTGCTCATTTTCCGATGATCATCTTTGCTTACCAATGAACCTGTGCAAGATTTATTTCCCCTTTCTATTTCAAGTAAAAATTCCATTAATGTTGTGATTTATCATTCATGAAACCATGATTTCCTGTTTATCTTCTTATTTAGAAAATCAAACTCATTTCTTATTTAGAAATTATTCCCTTTTAAATTCAAATAGCATGTCAAGAATAAATTTCTTAACTTTTTTAGTTGCATCTCCACGCACTGTGAGTAGAAAAACCTTCAATGGGTAGGTATCAAGTGTATATATACCTAAACCCATTATAAATACTTAAATATAATTTTAGAATCTTTTATAATTAGTA
Organism: Viscum album; assembly: GCA_963277665.1. Lineage (NCBI taxonomy): Eukaryota > Viridiplantae > Streptophyta > Magnoliopsida > Santalales > Viscaceae > Viscum > Viscum album. The sequence continues at coordinate 1,417,181,380 of OY728129.1, read as the reverse complement.
ATCATGATAAATAACCAAAGTATAACCAATTTGTGATAATTTCCCTAACCACGTGACATTAAAATGGAAGTTCATATCCTGATTATGGTTGACATGGCTACGATCACTAACATTAGATACTTTCACCAAATAATACAAACAAAATTCAGTTAGGCGGTTACTATCTCCTGATCAAGGAATAGTCACCTCCTAGGATGAACTAGATGAATTGAACAAATTCAACTAGAAACTACAATCACCATCGCATCCTAAGCCTTAGGACCCTTCTATGATTAGAATTAAGGTCATACGTTCTCTAGATATGTGAAATTATTCCTAAACACTCCTTAAATACTTGATGTAACTTCCATCTATATAAGTTTTACACTCCCAAAAACCAAGTCAATTTGAAAGGAATTCTACCTATGGGTATCAAGGCAGCGATCTTCTATAATGAAAGCTTTCTCCTCATTGGATTGACCCCACAATTCTATAATACTACACCTGAGTAGTAATTAATGTTGGAAAAAAAATAAATTCAATCTAACTGCAGACCATACAAACCCAATGATGTGTGTATGTGCATCAGCATTATAGTCCTATGTCCACCATTAACATAAATTAAAATCAATCATATGCATTCCACATTAGTAAAAAACCATACATAAATCAAAAAAATTACCAAATCCATGGAAAAGAAGTTTGTTTCAAAATTTTGAATCAAGGAATAACATAAAGATATATCATAATGATTACTAATAGAAGATGAAAATAAATCATTTATAGTGTTCATGTTTAAATAAACCTTGTTATTGAACATTTAGTTTCAATATTGAGAACTCATGAGTAGGGTCTTGGAGATGAATGAATAAAATGTACTACTTGGGTGAAGCATTATAAAACTATTAAAGGATATTTTTATAGAAGGAATGTCCTCACTATTGAAAAATTTGGTTCTTGTGACCATGTATAAGTTGTATATGTATATTAACATAGAATGTATACTATATGTTATAAATAATCTATTCTTAGATAATTGTTTTGATATTCGTGTATCCACCACTCACATGGTAATATTATTATATTACATGTCATATTAAAAATTTGTAATAGTTCCGAGGCAATAATGAAAACCTAGAGATATGAAGAAATTGTTCATAAATGTATTTCCTATTTTCTAAATATATCATACTAGAAGAACATTTATTACATCTCATTATCTGGTGATGGTGATTCAAAATTATTGAGACTACTTCTCAAGAAGTTCACGCTTTGTGTTCTTAGCTAACTGATACCTTGAGGATTGACATGAAAATATAATGACCACATGTTTTAGGTTTCATTGATTGCCCCTATATACTAACATGTGTAATGGTATCTTGAATTGAGATTATTATTGATGTATACCACTTGATCAAATAATTTAATGAAAGTGAAAAATTATATCATTTAATTCATGGTGAGGTATCTTGTTTTAGGTGTTTCATTATAGTATGACGTTGACCGAATAGTCGATGTAGAATGTTTCACTTCCGAATGGAAATGATATATCAAGCCTAGTTTATTAGGGTGGTAGTAAATTTATAAATTCCATGATGATGGTAGAAAAAGATAAGCCTATAGAGTTAGGTGATCGAATAATAAACCATGAATGGATAATAACACAAAGATTGGACACTTCATTATAAGATATCGCAAGATTAAGAGATTGTATAACACAACCTATGTCTATATAAAAGGTTGTCATTGCAAAATTTTTTCCTTATCTCTTTAGGGACCTTTCTGGGTTTTTATAATCCACTCTTAGACTATAAATAATATTAACTACTTTCGAGATAAGGTCATAGAGGGCCACACTGTAAGAATATTTGAAAGTGTGTTGTATTCTATGGAATATGAGTTTAAGACATTGTGGACCTCACCATGGGGACCACGATGTGTTCAAATATATATGATCACCAAGAAATATATACTTTCATATTATTCATGGTTGGAATAATAGGTATTTAATTTGTTTGTTAAATGTATCTATAATTATTATTGTAAATAAATGGAGAATATTATTTTAATATTTACGGTTTATTTATTATTTGGTGGAATGAATATTCGAGTAGATGACTTGTTTTTTTCACGTAATATATTATATATATTATAGGAAGGTGAAAAAAATATAAATGATACTTATAACCCATTAAAAAAATGATTACATGTCATTTATATAGGTTAAGAAATATATGTGGTGGGGGTGTCATTATAGGGTATGTTTGAATGAAACTATATTAACGAGGGGAGATTCTCCATCGGAGTACTACTAACATCATGGTTCTATAGTCTCTCTCTCATATCATACGTTCTAGTGAGATAATCTCACACTCCAAGGGAAAAATCTCTATAATTGTTCCTAGATTGATGGAATGATATTTTGGGGACCAGTAGGACATCAAAGGAATCATCGTATATCCACGCAAGCACGCGAAATTCGATAATGGACAACCAATTAGACTTTCAAGGAGTAAGAGGGTGATCTGGAGGGATTCATCTTCAAATCCTTTGAGTAGAGATAACATATAGAGAGTGAATGTTAGGAGAATAATCATATCAAAACATGTAACCAAGAATTTTAACTTTGATGTTTGAAAGTCTTCCCAGGAAGATCCTTTGGGCCTTACTGGGGATTCATTTCATTGGTGAAATTTTTTAAAATTGTACCACATTTTATTCCATATTACACACCATAAAAACACTTATTATTTTGAATAAAGATATAATTTAACCAAGAAGTATTTTCATTAAATGATGATGTTTTTTATAATCTATTATTGGTTTAAATATTTTCTATGTTGTTTATCCTCAACATGATATGATAAATAGTAAATTCCAATTAATCAAACAATACATAAAATGGGAATTTAAAAATATACTAAAAAAAATGTATAACCCTATAAATAAATAGTATATTGATCAAGGTATATTTTTAAGGGATTTATATAAAAAAATATAATATGTTCATGAGGAAAATATTCTACAAAATTGAGGAAAAATGATAACTTTTAATCAAAAAGTATTAAAAGAGGTGCAAAAGATCCCACAAATGATCATGGAAGGAAAACCATTTTATATAACTTTTATAGAAATACCTCATCAAAATATGGATTCAAAAAATTCGTTTATATTATAGAAAATGGTAATTATGGAGTTCACATTAAATAATAGATAAACAGAATTCAAATTGGAAAGGAGCAAATTGGTGGGATAGAAAATCATGGACAAGGTGGTGAAAACATAATTTATAAGGATGATAATTATTTATAACATAGTTTCATTTTAAAAAATTAATATCACTCATCAATAAGTAATATTTGAATCCATATTAATCTCAAAATATAGAGATATGGTATACTACATTAATGTAAAGGAAAAAAACAAGGACAAATAATATATCACAAGAAAATAGATTGAGTTATGAAAAGATCCTCATATTTTGAAGGAAGATATAAATAATAATTAAAAGGATGTAAGGGATTAAATAGAATTAAAATTTTAATTTAAACTAAAATATATGATATTATATGTAATGGGGTTATAGATAAACCATAAAATGAATATTTGAGTATAACATAAATGTATGCCTTAATGAATGGTAGTTTAGACGAAACCCTCATGGCAGAAATTTCATTATAAAAAAAACCATTGAAATAGAGATATATTGAACTTGATTTTGAAATATCAGGAGTAAAGATAATAAACGATATTAAATATAAAATTTTATGTATGCACACTATCTAAAAGAAAATATTTTAATATTATATGATCTGAAACAATGATGGATGTTTTGAGATGAAAACCTTGACTTGTTCCAGATTCATTCTATGCACACACCTAAAATCCCAAACAATAAAATTAAATTAATTAGATAACTTATATGGAATATTATTCATATTTATTTAATTTAATATTTTCTATTTATTATTGAATTCCATTTATTTATTATATTGTTTTCTTATCTATGTTGGATACCTGAAGATGTTTAGTAATTTTTTCACTAAAAATTATATAAATTGATCTTGGTAGAATTATTTGTAAATAGTTTCAAATTTTAAGAAAAAATTACATAGATATTGAAATAATTTTTATATATTAAATATTATTTTAGGAAAATTGAATATCATTTTTCTTGATTATGATAGCTTAAATGTACACATGATTAAGGTCTCCACTTCTCATCCAATGAGATAAAATGTATGTAAATTATATTTTGAAACGTAATAATCATATTGATATGATAAATATCATATTAATTCATTAAATTAGATCCTTTTTGTCATCCATGAACATCTGTGTTGAAAAATAGAAGAAATCACATTGTGGAGGTCATAGTTTTCAAAACCTACTAACGATGCTTTGGTAAGTATTAGAAGATGGAGTTTAATTGATAATGGTTATTACATTTATATAAAAACATTTAATAATAATAATTATTATAATATAATTATATTATTATTCATATAAGGCATTTGGAAGAGAAAAAAGGATAAAAAGATCTATTGAAGGTGCTACATAATTAGAGACTTGATATTTTCATAGAGTTTTCCTTGGAAGTGAATGCCATAAGATAAAATACGTAGGACATGGGATTAAATATAAGGAAATTTATTTTTGGAGATTTATTTTTGGAAATGTTCCAGTGGAAATTAAAATAGAATTTTAACCATGGAGTGGTGGAAGTGATCACCTATTATAAGTGATGAAAAATGAGCTTTTGGGAATACCCTTAAATGTAATTAATAACTATTTCTTGTTCAATGCTTGAAAAGACATTATAATATACTCTTGATTGATATTGGGTTGATAATTCCTCATCCATGATTTTCAAAAGTTAATTAATCACGTTTCAAGCCTTTCACCACAGGTTTTCACAATTTTACATTTTGATTTTTACCTTTGTAAAAAGTTTTTTAAATTAGTAAATTATATTATTTAAAAATATATGTTACCCCTATTACCAATTTTATATTTTTAGATCCAAAAAATAATCCCAATTTATAATAATTAAATTTATAAATATGAGAAAATTAATAGTTTATAATGAAATATATAATATTTAAATAATATTCATTGAGAAAAATAACTTTTAACCATTATATTTTCTATAATATTATTTATTATTGAATTACAACTAAAATAGTGTTAATGTAGTTATATTGGGAATTAAACATAATATTAGATTCATAATTTACATTATGATTTTTTTATTAAATATAAATTAAATTATATTAATAAAATAACTATTTAAAAAAAACCGTTCCATTATTATTGTGGTAGATAACATTATTATTATTATTATAATATTAATATATAAAAACATCCTAGCCTAACCAGGTGAACTACCATAATGTGGGGAAAATTAGGATGTGATATTGTAAAAAAACTTCCCCTTATGGATTAGGTCTCATTGTTAATACACCCCCTTTTCTCTCCCTTTCTAGTAGCACATATCAAATAGAAAGTAAAAAACAAAAAGAACAAAAAACTAATACTTAGTTCACCCTAATTAGGATACATCCAAGGTTAATAAAAATGAAATGTTTTGATTCAACAAATAAAATAATGATATATTTTTTTTAAAAGTTAGTATTAGATTCATTATCACTTCTAGATTAAAACGAATAATTGAATTGAAATATCATTACTCTGTGAGCTGATGTCTACACATTGCTCTTTTAGAAGATTAACCCAATGATTTGAATCACCTCGTATAGTTTAAGACATATATGAGTGTTCCTTGAAGCACATATTCGCAACTTAGATTAAATCTTCCCCACCGTGTAGATATTTCTCCGCAAAGTGTCCCTTCACAAATTGTTTTTGTTATTTTTTGAACTTCTTTAATTTGCTCGTAAAATATATTTCACTTCATAGTATGAGTGATTCAAGGGAAATGATTTTTTAATGGATTGATGAAACCTCATGTAACCAAACTCCATTTAGATCTATAATGATCCAAAAATATATATCCACATTGAACTAAACTTCCTTCATGGACTAAAATATCTTCCTGAACTCAACTTACTTCGTAAACTACGTCTTTCCAGAAAAAAAATCATTCTCAAAATATTTTTGGATTAATTAAACTTATTCTATAAATTTTCATTTCTAATGAAATTTTATTAATTTAAATAAATTAATACGGTGTATTTCATAATTAAAAATAAACTCAAAAAACCAAATAATCATAATTAAAATGTAAACTCTTTGAAAATTATCCTTCACTATGACCTGAATTCACAATGATTCTCACATAGTATATAATTTCCCTACTGGTAGTAATGTAAAAAATTACTTTGTACAAAAAATAAACACACTCTTCTGTTAAAATGATTTCTATACATATAAAATGCCTATACCTATTGTTCTTCATAGTTTTTCATACATTATTTTTCATCCATAACCAAAAATATCTTATGAGGTCAATAAACCATTTCTGAGAAACCACTTTGAAATTCAAGAGGATAGATTTAGTCCATGAGTTTTTCTATATATGAATCCATCATTTATTATAAAAAACCACAATTTTAATGCCAAATAATATGGAAATCATTAATAAACTACACCACCTTCGAATCACCTACCCATAAAAAACATTAGCATGAACATTGTCAACTAGATTTGTCAGCAAACATAATCAAACTAACAACCATAAAGCACCATCATGAATGATATTTTCACAATAATCACACTCATTGGGCCCATTAAAAATATCTATTAAGACACATATTTTGAAAAAAAATTGCACACCTCCTACTGCACTCAGTACTCGAACATTATGATATCATAAATGGGGAATATATTAACTCAACATGAACTCAAATCCCACTAGATCCAATACTTGGGTGATGAAAAATTGTAAAAAGAAAAAATATCAATGCATCACATCATTCTCAAAGGACCAATTAAATAATCACTACCTTTTTACTCAAGAAATCCAACTCTTAATCCTGACCATGAAACTAATTTTATCATTAAACTTTTGGAAATTTTGTTGTGATAAATAATCTATGAATGAAAATAATCAACATCATGAAATTGAAAATAACCTATCACAGCATATCACTGCTCCCTATATCATTTTCTCCCTTTCTTGGTGTAGAATGTTTCTCCCCGTTTTTCAATGAACCCAAAGGTCACTTCTTTAAGTTATGTAACAATGTAATGAACACATATCATTAGATAGAAAAAACACACCATACTTTGGGGGAAAGGGGTCCTATATAAACACCATTCATGTGTGGGGAGTTAACGGAACTCCAATGTCTAATAAATGTCATTAAAAAACATATTTGGGTATGTTTTTTTTATGATGATTATAACTTGTAGTTTAGTAGGCACATACTCTAGTCTTATAATTTTTTGCTCCACTTTCTCCATGATAAAATGATAATCAATTTAATTTTTCTTTGTCTCTATGTGGAGGGTTGTATTTTTATAGAATATATATCACTTGAAATAATATAATGGATTCAAATTAGAGACTCCACATCAACTACCATATCATAATGTTTATTTTTCATCCATTATAATAGTGTGAATGCTTGAGTAGCATCAATATAATCATCTTATATAGTTCTCATTAAAATGAAATATTACCTCTTTATTAGTAATGGAAAACAAAATTCACCAATATATAATATACCACATAGTGTTGAATTTCAATCATCTACTAAATTGGTCCAATTTTAATCTTCTTACCAAATAACTCTTGTAAAAATAATTCAATGTACAACAAACTAAAATCCATAACTACGTTTATATAATAATATATTATCTTTAATACATGTAAGTGGATTTCATTGGGATTAGTTTGATACCACACCACATGGAATGTGTAAAAAAAATATCAGGTTGTTTTGTTTGTTAAGTTTAATTGAAATCCAGTGATCTACCTATATTATTGGACATTCACCACTTTTCCTTTATCATCTCTAGAAAATTTAATCTGTATAGAAAAAAAGTTTTCATCTCATTATATATTTACATTAAAAATAATCTCACAACCTATTTTACATATTTTATTTAGAAATAAATATTCCATTTGTTCCTAATGTAACATATACACCAAGGAAAAATGCTATATTTCCAATAATTGACATTTCAACCCGGCATCTTATTTATTAAGAAAATTGTTTTCACTGTGATTTATTCAATATGCCAAAGAATATGTTATTTACATATAATATCACAATATTTGTTTTAATACTCCCATTATTGACATATATATTATAATCCACGCTAGTGGATAGAAAATAAATATTCTTCAAATACTTATAATGTAATTAATCTAATGATCTGGGGGCCCACCTCTAGCCATATTTTAATTTTCTTAACTATTATATGTTTTTATCATCTTCATGAAAGAAAAAAAATTAGTTATTCAATATAAATATCTTATTCCATAACCCCATTCAGAAATACTAACTTCACAACCATATGGAAAATTGAACTTTCTTTTCACTACTTTGGATAAGAATAAGCAAACATTATATTCCATTGATAAATTTGATAATGTCTCATCTATAATGATTCCCCAAATTTAAGAGTATCCCAATAAAACTATTTTTGGTATGTTTCATATTATTGATCTCTCTTCATTAAATTTTTACAGTAAGATGGATTATTTTATGATATCATTTTTATCAATTAACCTCGAAACAATCTCCAATGTATGGTTATTCTTTATTTGGTTAGGATCTTAATTCCATTCCTAAACAAAATTCTCATTGTCAAAAAATGAATATGGTTTCCCTTAATACTGGCACCCGATCCCGTTTTTGGACATGCTTGATGTTTGATCCCTATCCCCATGGGATGGCTGAAGTGATCGAGTATGATAAGAAATGGTTTCGGAATAGTTTACCCGAGTTAGGATATATAATAGAGCCAATAATAATAAGTACACTAATTCTGAAAATTACAAAGCCGAAAATCCTTAAATAAAACACATAACTAAATGTAAGGTTTTACGAATGAAACAAGAGGTCTATAATGTTAAATATAATAGAAAAAATATCACATGGACTTTACACGACAATTGGTCATTACCTAGGATTTATCTCCACAACATTGCACCATAGAAAGAAACTAACAACCTGAGTCACTGTATTCAAAGGCATTTTCCTTACATGAATCAAATATTATCAAGTCTAGTTATATTCAAAGGTGTATGTATGGTGTGATCCTAATCCTAATGTGATACCACCCAAATATTCTTTATAACATGTATTATAGAATAAAAATCTTGAATGTTTTTTATAAACAATGAATTGATAGACACAATATCAGAAGTGCAACTTTTTATGGAAAACAGTTTTCAAGGGTTGACATTAAAGAATAAATAAATTTAAATAAAATATGAATTATAATGAATTTTCCCACCAAAAACTCCATAAGACAATGGTAAATACCAAATATTCAACAAGCACTAGTCACCTGAACACCACTAGGCACTAGTTAACTGTGATCCCTAGGTACCTCATATTTTAGTGTAAAATTAACCAAATAAAATATCTGTTCTCATGCACGATCAACTAGTAGGGGACATACCCATAACCTATTGGTCCCCAATAATCATACATAGAGAATGGTTAGTGTTGTCAATGTCAACCATTCTAAGTGTTATAGGGACAAAACCACTCCTTATCACTAGCATATTTGTACATCTCCGCCCACCTAGATACCTGGGTTTCCCTATTTTCTCAAAAAAATTCAGCATTCTTTAAGATTTCATTTACTGATTAGATTACTTTTTTGGGTCATACACTCGAAAAACATTAGCTAAACAAGCCTTTCACCATTCGTATAACTTAAATAACTCTTTGAATTTCCATACGACAATTTCCCAAAGTATAACGGAACTTTTCACATAAAATACACATGAAATCCATATTTTAAATCGAAATTCCTTACAATAATACACCAAAATATAATTTTAAACACTAAAAAATTTTAGTAAAACTATTCCACGTATTTTCAAATAACCACAGTTGGTGAAACATGGATTTCACATAAAAACAACCATTTTCACACAAAAAAAATGGCATTTAAAAATAAATAACTTAACAAATGTGTTTCGTGGTTCCTTGAAATGTGTGTTCTAGATTTAAGAATAACTATTTCTATGTAGTATCCATTGTATTTATTCATGTAATAGGACACTTACAATATTTCATTATCCAAATAGGACATGAATTTCAAAGGCAGGTGTTCATTAAGTTTTGAATTTTTTGATACTTAAGAATGTGCATTGGTCGAGAGAATGGGAGGTCAGACTCATCATAGTCATTTGGGGGGAATTATTGTCTACTATAGTACTCCCTTTATAAAATTAAAATATTTTTGTGAATATTTATTAATTCACCATGTATAACATAAGTATCCCTTGGAATTTACAATCACTTATTAATATGTGTAAAATTTAGAATCATCAATATGCATTCAATGTTCTTCATCAATGGAAACATTTCTATGTATTCGAGGTTTTCCATCAATCGTATCCTCTAATATACCAATTAAAGATTCTATTAATAATCATTTTGATGATACTAGTTTCTAAGACACTATGTGGGGCACTCTAGAATTTATTTTCATCTAGGGAGACGAAGGTTTGTTTTGATCTTGGGATCGAGTCCGTCAAATGGGCTACCTATGTATCATTGTGAGAGGAATAAGAACCCTCATAGTTTATTGTCGCTTAATAGGACACATCATACCTTTTAAGGTCATATAATAAGGACCTCAAAGAGAACGGTGCTTAGTCAAAATGTAGTGTGGGTCTTACGATGAAGCAGCCTGAGGAACGTGGAAAGGATATGAGTTTCGAAGGTGGATCATACTCTATTGGGAATATGGAACAAGGAGAACAGGGTTGATTTGAAGATTTGGGTTTGAACCTCAAGGAGGCTTCCTACGTATCCTATATGGATGGGTATCAAATCCCATGTAGTTTGAAAAATCTAATAGGAGAGAAAGGTCCTCTAAGTGAGATGAGTATGGGATTACTTCCTAAAATGGATGCCTTGATGATTTGAGGATTGAATTTGGGGCTTATTTACTAAGGAGGATTCCCAAATTGGGGGAATTTTAGGGTTAGATTCTTGAGGAGGATACCCAGTGAGCTCAGGCTTTGAAGGAGCTTCCTACATATTCTGATTTGAACAGGAATCAGAGTTATATTAGTTCATTCCAATGAGTGTTTGTTCTCATGTTATAACCATCATGTATCTCAAATCCATGTGATTCATGATTGGTGTGAGAAATAAGAGGATGTGAAAGATTCAGAAAATGGATTCACAATTCCAAATTTTTCCTCCATGATGATGGAAGAGGGTGCATAGACCATGGAAGAGGGCGAGGCCACAAAACTTCCCTCTGTTCAATTTACATTAGACAAGGTTACAATGTAAGGAATAAGGGGTGGAGTTGAGGGGATTATACCAGGATGGATTCCCTTTTGAAATTGGTTGGGGCTTACTCCTAAGGAGGATTCCCATTAGGAATTTGTTGGGGAATACTCCTAAGAAGGATGCGCATTTGAGGTTTATCCTAGAAAAGATGTCAGGTGATGAGTTTTGAGGAGTTTCATGAGTATTTTATCGACTTAAAGTACTTGAAGAATCTATAAAGATATTCCAAACTTGTAAAATGTGAAAGGAACCAAGAGGAGTATGCCGGAACAAGGAAAATCATTGAGTGAGATGGAGTGTCTTGGATCATGGTATTCCAAGGAAGGAAGTCGGGCCGCATAAAGGGTGAAATGGAAAATGTCATTGATAAGATTTGAAAATTTCATGGTGAAACTCTCCATTTTTCATGGGGGTTAGTGACTGAAGAGAAGGGACTGGCCCGTAGGTCTTGGACCAAAGCTTGGAAGTGATTTGATGCAGGGATGCGGGGGTGCAGCCCCCACAATATGGACTAGTGGGGTTACACTGGTGCTTCACCAAGGTTCCATGCGTAGGTGCTCCGCATAGCTCCCCCATGGAAGTAGTCCGCACAGTGGCGGTATTCAAGTGCACCACGAAGGTGAGCCACACAGGTGTCGCGCGTAGGTCTGGCATGCAGGGGCACCACACAGGTGCTCCGCGCAGGTGTAGCACGTAGGTTCTCCCTACAGCTCCATATGTTCTAGAACATGATGGGACCTTGAACCATATTTCCCCCTTTAATTCTCTCTTCTCTACTGTTTTAGAGAGCTACATGAGATAAATTGGGGGATCTTGGAAAAATAAATACACAATAAGAGTTTGGGGACTTTTTTGAAATATTTAGGTCTCTGAAATGGGGAGCCCAAGGGTCTTATTTATTGGATAGGAGGGGACCTAGTCGAAGGGAGTTTTTCCATGTAAGTCCTCTTTGTAGGTCTTCCATTTAGCTCTTAGGAATGAAATTTTATCCATCTTCCGAGTGCCATAACTTTTGATCTATAAGTCTGTTTGTGCTCCGCGACCAGTCAAATCGAAGGTCTTGAAGATATATACACTTCATTGTATGGTAAATATAGAAAGTCATCTTGGATGAAACTAGAAAATTTAATTTAACGTTTCAACATATTTTTGACATTGATATTGGAAATCCACTTCTGAATTCTAGATAGGGAATCATTCCACTAATCCATTAGGCATGGAGTGGTTTTTTGGAATATAGAAATCCAGCATGTATCTTCTTACTTTATGGTGAAAACATCTAAACCCATACTTGAAAATTGTTTTCTCTGTGATAATCTTATTTTTACCCTATGGAAAAGTGAATGGAACATATTTCACAGTGTCAACAAAATGATTCAAAAAAATAGTTTTCAGACCAAACATAATGAAAGAGAAACATTCTAAAAATATAAATGCAGCAAGATTACTCATTCTAAAATTCTTACACATGGATCACCTACCAAATGTTTCAAATATTCAAATCCTTGTGTGAAACTTAACTCCCACCACCTACGAACCACAATGGATTTAAAGGAACCTTAAACCACAATATTGGACCAAAAAACTCAAAAACCATATGTATTAATCCCAAGTATCTGGACATTTGGTGCTTCAAGAAAAGTGGGAGAAACCTTAAGTAAATGAAAGTAACTAAGAAAGAAACTCATTTACATGAGAAACATTGTTGAAATCACCCCAAATACACCAATAATTGAATCTCTATCCAGAAAAAATTTAATGGGAGTATCGAATAAGGGTGAGGATGATGATTGAGGACTGAAATGGAGGGAAATGAGTAAGAAATGAATCATTTTATAAGAAAACAAATTCTATTTTCTAATTTAGAATATTTGATAAAACTTGAGTAAATTCGCCCTAATATATAGTAAAGATGAGTAACAAAATTGTAAAATAGTACATTAGGATGTGGCTAGGGTTTTTGGGCTCTATTGGGAGGTTGAATGACTAAGAAATGTTAAAAAAATAATGAGACATAAAAATAAATAAATCATTTCCTTAAATATGGAAATTAGATCATGGGTTGGCCCAATACCTGAATAAATCTCCAAAATCCACCAAAATTATGAGTTCCTAAAGGGTCAAAAAGTTTATACTGGTTTAATAGGTCAGATGATTCCATGTGTAAAGTGGAACACGTGAAACATGTTGAAAAATGAAGGAGTTATAAAAGAAACACATTTTTTTTATATCTGGAAATAGGCACACGGTTTGTCCCAAATCCTAAAGAAACCACCCTTTTCTCAAAATATTCCTGGGAAACCCCTAAAATAAAAGAAATAATAGATATTACATGAAAAATAAATTTAAAATTAGTCATGGATAGGGAAATTCAGCACACCATAAAAACATTACTTCATTATAAAGTCATCTTGAAGCCTGGTCAGATAAGAGAAACAGAAACTGATCTTCAACCTAAGACTTCCACCTCCATGTCTCATGCTCATCAATCTCATGCTTCTAAAGGAATCAAACAAAAGGAATATTCTTCCCTTGAATAACAATTTCTTATAAGTCCATAATACTCATTGGCCTCTCAACCATAGAGGGATATCAATCTAACTACAACTCTTTCCAACTCAAAACATGGGACTGTTCCAAATAGTATTTCTTTAGCTGGGAGACATGGAAAAAATCATGGAACATTTTCAACTGAGGGGGAAAAATATAACTCGTATTATACCATACCAATACTATCAATGATTTCAAACGGTCCCACATACCTTGGTGTTAGCTTCCCTTTCTAAACAAGATGGAAATGACCCAAGCGAGGGGTCACATTCAAGAATACCTGATCTCCCATGGAAAACCACAATGTTTGATTATTCTGATCATCATAAGACTTGTGTCAACTCTAGGATGTCAAAAACTATTTTCTAATCAAATTAACCATTTATTAGGCCTTTTTTACAATAAATGGGCCTAAAAATGAGGTCTCACCCACATGCACCTAACCCAAAGTTGATTGACATGGTCGACCATAAGGCACCTCGAATGGTGCTATCTTGAATGAGGATTAGAAGCTATTTTTATAGGAAAAATCTTCCAATCCCATATGTAAATCACATGAACCAATATAATCCAACACACATTCCTAAATCATGTCATCCAGAATATGATTTGGTCACTCTGCCAAACCATACATTTGAGGGTGGTATGTCATACTCAACATAATATATGACCCCAATACCTTCTAAAGTCTACTCAAAAACCGAGAGGTAAAACCAGGGTACCAATTTGAAATAATAGATGATGGAACACCATGGAGGCTCAAAACATATTGTACATACAAATAGACCAATTCCTATACTTTGGTTGAATCTTTGATCAGAATGAAATGAGATGATTTGGTCAGATGATCAATCACCACCCAGGTTGAATTCCTTCCCCGAGGTGAATGAGGCAAGCCAACTATGAAATATAGGGAAACCTTTTCCTACATCCAGGTAAGAATGGGTAACGACTAAAGAAAACTAGTTGTTCTTTGACTCCCTAAATTCTCTTCTGACAAATATATCTTATCGATATGAATTCAGCTATATCTCATTTCATGGCTTTCCACCAGAACTAGTGATGAACATCATAATACATCTTGGTGAAACCTAGATAGAAAACCCATTGATAATGGTAACTATCCTACATCACCACCTTTAGTTCAGACTAATGAACCACTAAGTGGCCCTTCATTCACAAGATATCCTTGGGGGATGAAGACCAATCAGAAGATGTCTCCCCGCCATGAATAAACTTCCTCGACCGTTAACATAGCTCATCACTTAGTAGATCCTACTAAATTAACTCCACAAGCTAATGGGTCAACTGAAAACTCTACAAGATTATACCTTCGCTATGATCGTTGGTCTCCACATGCATCTGAGTAAAGTTCCCCATCAGAGTCCACTCATAATTGTACATTCTCAAATCCAGCACTGATACACTTCTTCTTAATGAATCAAACTCCACGTTAACCTACCCAGGGTGTAGAAAATATCGAAGTTGAACCCTATGAAGTACTAGCTTCAATTCCACAACCATAGGTAAGAACTTTCTGTAAGAAGATGTAGGCTAAGAAATTGTGATTGGAATATACCACCAACATCTCCACCAAGAGGTAATGATGTCGTGTCTTCAAAGCATGTATCACAACTACTAGGTATAATTCATAGTTTTGGTGATTAATTTCATGTTGTCGGGGTTCGTGGGAGCTATACGCCACCACATGATCATCCCACATAATCATGCACCTGAGACCCATACATGAAGCATCACAATACACTACATAGACCTTTATATATTCTAGAATGATCTAACTGGTGGTGTTAGACAACCACCACTTCAACTCCTCAAGGAATTCCTGATATTCTAGGCCCCAAACAAACATCACCCCCTTATGGGTGAGCATTGTCATGGGAGAAGCAAGCTGATTGAAATAAAAAACAACTATAGTAGCCTTCCATGTTACGAAAACTTCTTATCTCAAACACAATATTTAGTTTCTACCATGAAATCATTTCACCGATCTTCTTTGGATACACCAAAAATCCCTAATTCTAGATCACATTACCCAGAAACATCTCCTCACATATTTTGAAGGATCACTTGGACATATTTTCATAAATGGGGTGATTCAGAAAAGTACCCAACCTGATATGAAAATGATATTCATGATCCTCCTTAGATCCAAAATAAAACTGCATGTCATCCATGAATACAACGACCAAAGAGTCAAGATATTGGTAGAACACCCTATTCATGAGTTCCATGAAGACCACTAGAGCATTGGTCAATCCTATGGGAATGAGTAAATACCAAAAGTTGTTGTACCTACTTTAGAATGTTGTCTTCGTGATATTTACCACTTTCACCTAGAGTCTGTGGTGTCCCAAATGAAAATATAATTTAGAAAACCACATTTCCCTCTTAAACTGATCTAAAAATTCATCTATTCAGGGAAATGGATATTTATTCTTTATGGATACCTTGTTCATCTTCTGGTAATCAATAGACAACTAGAGGGGTCCATCAGCCCCCTTCGTAAAGAAAATAGGAGTGGCCGAATGAGAGATTCTCAAGCAAATGAATCCTTTAGATTCTAAATAATACATACATATAATTAATTCCCATATCTTAGTGGGTCCATATGATATGAGGGAAGATATATCATTTGTGTTCCTTATGCCAATTTGATCAAGCACTCCACATCCCACTTTAGGGGAAAGCATGAAAAATCATCTAGAAATACCTTTGGGAACTCATCCACTTTATGGGTGAACCCACCATTAAGAGTATGACCATCATCCTCTAGTATGTTTTATGAAAACTAGAAGTAAATATTTCCTAACTATTGGAGTATAGGTCCTGCACGATTCGACTGAGGTTCTCATTCCCCATGAAAAAATGGAGGGTTGTCATTTGGTTCTAGGAAACTAACCCGCTGCCTATAGAAATCAATGTGCACCTGAAAGTGATCTAACGAATCCATGATGAGGTTGATGTCAAATAGATCCATATACAAGACTATGATTTACCACTCCATATCAACCCCAGACAAAATAAGTGCAGAAAAAGGGGACATGAGACCCTGCTCCTTTCTCTTAACGAGTGGCGTCTCCAACTCCATCACAATTGATAAGAAATCAGTTTGGAAAATTCAGAATGCTCACAAAATAGGCATAGATAAATGAAATATAATCACCAGTATCAACAAGAGAATTAACTATAGAATATTAAATCAAGATGTTACCTCGAACTATCGATGGCCCGGCATTCGATCCCACTGGTGCCTACTCCAACACCTGAAGATTCCTACTCTCTTACGGAGAACGGCTAGTTGCTTATGGCTTTTCCATGATCTGGATATACCCAAAAGATTATATGGCCCCACTTACATGACAACCAAACTAATATCCACCCATACTTAATGGCTCTGACTGAGATGTTACTCCCTTGGAAGCCACTGATCCTACCCCACTCTGGTCTGAACATTCCATCCTGCAAAAATGCTTCATGTGTCCCACACCTCCCCATTGATAGCAGGGATTAAAAGGAGATGTTCATGTTAGGAAGGTGTGCCCTGGCCTCCCACACTAATGGAACATAGTGGAACTTGGATCCAAATCCACTAATGAAATATTCATGGAATGATGGCCTAAAATACCACCTCCCTTCTTCCCACACTCCTCTTGCTTCCTTTTCTTCTCAGAAGAATTCCCACTACCCATCACTGACACGTCTCTAGAGAAACCAGACCTACCCTAGAAGTCCATTTCTACCATAAAAGGCCGATCAAAAACTTCATTTTAAGTCTTAAACTTGAATTATAAGATCTAGGAATAGATCTCTGGATTCAAACCCCTCTTGAACTTCTGAGCCTTCATCTTCTCATTGTAGAAGATTTCTGGAAAATACTGGACCCCCTAAAAAAAATGGTTGGCATACTCCATCATGGATCGGTCCCCCTAAACAAAATCCATAAAATCTGGAGATCTATCATATTCCAAGACATCAGGGTAGTATTGGTTGTTGAAGGTAAACGTGAAGTCTTTCTAGCTCATCTATTCATCCTTCCCAGCTGGAAGCACTGATTCCCACCACCAGTAGTTGGGACCCTCAAACAGAAAATAATCATACTTCTCCTTAACCACCTCAGGTGTGTCAATAAACTATAACATTCACTCTAACTTCTCAATCCAATCCTCTTCTTCCTGGGGTTTCGTGCTACCTCGGAATGTAGAAGGATTTCTTTAGGAGATACTAGGATTATTCCTTCCTAGGACAAAAATCCTCTTCCCTAGATGGATCAAGAGAATGATCTACTTCTTATCAAAGTTATTAGACAGCCTTGACCACATCTTCTACCATAATTTGATCAATCAGTGAAGGATAAATCTATATGGTTTCCTCCCTTGGGTGCATGGTGGATTTCTGGGGAGGCATGTTGCTACGTAAGAAAAAAATCACAAAATAAATCATCATTACAATAGTTTAAAAAAATAAACAATTAAATAAAATTTAAATAAGTCAAACACATCACAATAATGGTATAAACAACCACTTCACTCTAACCTAATATCTATGTGTAGTCTACAGACCACATATCCCACCTAGAAGAGAAGTCAAACAAACAATACCAACATCCCATGGTGACTCAAGATTTGTCATGAGTGGTACTAGATAGGAACCCTACTCATAACTGAAAATATGAGCCATGATAGTCCTAGCCCATGTCTAACCCTAGTCCCCCCAAATAATAATAAGACCCAAAAAGATAAAACCACTCTAATACCATTTTTTAACGAACCGAATCTGATTTCCATTAAAATCGTCACCCATCCTAGTCCGTGGAATGACCCTAAATGCATTCCCTATCCCAACAAGTTGTAGAAAGTGCTCGGGTATTATAAAAAATGGTTTGGGAATGTAATACTAGAGGTAGGATACATAATACATCCAATAAGAGTAAGTACAGTAAATCTGAAAATTACCATCCAAAAAATCCTAAAATAAAATTCAGAACTGAATACAAATTTTTAAGAATGACACAAGAGGTCAAAAACTAAAAAATTCATAGAAAAAATCCAAAGTACCACCACACGACAATGGTTTATTACCCATGAGTTGTCTCCACAACAATTCACCATGGAAGGAAACAAACAACACAAGCTGTCATCTCCAAAGGCCCTTCTATACCTGAATCAAACATGATCCAGTATACATAAAACCAAAAGAGTAAGTAGGTTGTGATCAAAAATACCCAATTTATACCACCCAAATATTACATGTGACAGGAATTATAAGATAAAAACCATTCACATTTTTATAAACATGGAATGGTAGCAACAATTTCTTAAGAGAAACTTTTAATGGAATTTTTTTTCAAGGGATAACATTAAAGAATGAATACATTTAAATAAAAAATTTTAGATAATTAATTTTCAATCCAAACACTCCATAATCCAATGGTACATATCAAATATTCTATGATCACTAGTCACGATAACACCCCTAGGAACCAGTTAAATGTTGGCCCAATGTACCTTGTATCTAGGTGTAAAAGTAAGAAAGTCAAATATCTTTTCTCATGCATGAGAAACTAGTAAGGAACATACCTATAACCTAGAATTCCCCAATAATCATCCATATATTTTTGTTACTGTTTTCTATGTAAAACTAGTTATGTGAAAGTGGGAAAAGACCACTCCTGATAAATAACATACTAGTATACGTTTCCCCACCTAGATACATGGGTTCCACTATTTTTAGTAAAAAAAGTTCCACATGATATAAACTAACATTTACATATAAAAATACCAGTTTTGTTCACACACACTCAAAAAAGTATCAAAACATTCCTTCCTCAATTCGTATAACTGAAATAAACACTTATAATTTCCATAAATGAATCACAAAGTAAAACAAAACATTGAACATAAAATCCACTTAAAACCTCTCTTTTAAAACCAAATTCATAAAAATAATACACCAAAACCAAATTGGAATCACAAAAACATTTTTTTAAAACAATTCCATGAATTTTAGAACAACCCCAATTGGTGGACCATGGATTTCACTTGAAAACACCCCTTTTTACACAAAAATGGAATTTAAAAATAAATCACTTAACAAATGATACCAAAAATAGTTTTTGTACCAAACACAATGAAAGAGGAACTTGATAGAAATATAAATCCAAAAAATTTACTCATTCTACTATGATTACAAATGGAATCACATACCCAATGTGTAAAAAACCTTAATTCCGTGTGTAAAACATCAATCGAACCATCGACCCACCACATGAGAGTGAAAAAAAACCTAAAAACACAATATTGGACCATGAAACTCAAAAAAACCCCTAGGTATGAAGCACTAGATTCTGGACATTTTGATCTTCAAGAAAAGTGGGAGTAACCTTAATGAAATGGGAGTAACTAAGAAGGAAACTCATTTACTTGAGAAGCATTGAATAAATCTCCCCAAATACACCAATAGTTAAATCTCCCAGCTTCCAAAATTGAACCGGTGGTTCGAATAAAGAGGAGGATGATGGGAAGGGACATAAATGGGAGAGAAATAGTAATAAATGAATGAATTATGAATGAAAAATTCCCTTTGCAAATCTGAATGAATTGAGAGACCATGAAATTTTTTCCCTAATCCACGATGAAGATGTGCTCCAAATATGGAAAATGGATCATATATGAGCACCTAGGGTTTTTTAGATTAAGAGGTGGAATGGCCTAAAAATGTTAACAATTTGATGACATGTAAAAGAAAAAAATTATTTCCTTAAATATGGAAATGAGCTCACAGGTTGGCCTAATGGTGGAATAAATCACCCTAATCCACCATTATTATGAGTTTGTATGGGGTACAAATGTATATGGCAGTTTGAATAGGGCGGGGGAGGATAAAAGAGAATTATAATGGGTGATTTTTTTTGAAAATGAAGTAGTTATAAAAGAAACAAATTTCTTCTGAAATCTACAAATGGGCTCACAGTTTGGCACAAATCATAATGAAACCACCCTTTTCTCTAAAAATGCATGGGAAACCCCTGAAAACAACTAAATACTAGAAATTACATGAGAAGTATCTTTAATATAATTCAAGGATGTGGCACCCATTTTATGTAGATTCATCAATAAAATTGTCTCAATATGTGATAGAAAAAATTCACGATCTATTGAATTTGTCCTCCTTGTCTACACCAGTGTTGTATGATCACTAATTATTCTTTTCCTATTAATTTCAGCTTGTATATTTGGTTTTTATAAATATGAATCTTCATATACAACCTTCTTGTGTTCTATATATTCTTCAAAAACAATGTTGTTCACTTTTACTCCCCTTATTCTTCATTATCTTCATTACTATCCTATTGATACTGCAAATATATTTTGCGAACATTCATCTCATTTTCACCCTCAAAAATATCATTTACCATTACAAATATTCAAATTCAGTTATTGAATTATTTGTATAATTTTTTTCCATAGTACTCAATAAATATAACATCATCTCTAAAGGTTTTAATAATCCTTTGTTTCCCCAAATTGAGATTGAAACACTTACTCCCAAAATTAATGATGTAATTAATTGTTGGATCTACTCAATTAAATAGCTTGTAAGGAATATTATATCATTTTAGAAATAATACAGATCTATTAAAATCTTATACTGGTGTACATCATTGAACAAACAATATTCTTTCCATGTTTTTGATAATCTAGTTTCTTTTCTCACTCACTCTATTATTCCATAAAGTTTTCATTAATAAAACATGTTGCATATTCTATTTTTCTCAAAATAATCCTCAAATTTTCTATTTTTTACTATATTCCATTATCAATTCAGAATGTTCGTATTTTTAACTTAGAATCTTTTGATCATCCCTCTAATAACGTGTTATGAAACTGAATAACTCAGACTTTTGGGTTGTAATTTATACCCATTCTATTCTTTTGAAATGATTTTTCAAAAAGAACATAAAATATTATCACATAAATATCTATTGTTAAAATAGTTCTGCGCACATCAATATGAAATATTTTATGAACTTTTATAGACATTATATCTTTCCCCTTATATTTCTTTCAGGTAATATCCTGTTGATGGAAAGTATCAGACATGTGATTACGATCACATGATAACATAAGGTGATCTTGTGCATCAATACATTTTTCTTGATATTCCACAGGTGGTTGGCTCATATGACTAATTGTTTTATGAAAAAACCTATTTTATTCTTCATTGTATATAAACCCCATATCTTATTCTCCATTCACAAGGTAATGGTTCTCCTTCATGTTATTTCTTAAAAATATAACTCAAATATATTTATCATTGATAATACACACATTAATTGAAAATCTTATAGTGTTTCAATATAAAAAATGTTTACTAAAACATAAAATGTTGTGGATGAGAGCTTCATCAACCAATACATCATCACATATCATTTATTTTCTAATAAATATGGCTTTTCACTCAAAACAATTTCAGGCCTTTATCATTTCCAATTACGGAGACACCTTCCCAATTATACCTAATTTCAGTCCCTAGATTTTTTTTCCTATCATAAGTATGCATTATCCACTATCATTAATCTATATACATAAGTGATCCAATGTGTTTAATTCAATATCTTCCAACACTTCTTTCTCTATTCTTTTCATTCTGATCCATTTCATTGAAATCATAATTGATATCAGCCGATATTCTTGATCATCCATTGATTATGATTGTTTAGACTTATATTACAAAGATGAAAATTTATTATGTATTCTTAGATCATTTTTTATATATTGATATACTTTATTTATGTATATTGGACCTTATTTAGTGAATACCTCCACATTTTTAATGTGAATTAATTTTCCATGTGTTTGAATAATTAATTCCAGAAATAGTGACCATCAAAATATTACATGGAATATTGAACATGGTTTTAAAACCTATGTTTCTATAGCACCCATCGATACCTATTTCATATATAATATACATTTAGGTAATTTCACATCCTTCTAAAACAATAATACTTTATAAAAATTTTATTCTTTTGTATTATTTCAACATTAATTGTTTTCCCATGTGATCTCTAAATATTAAAATTCTAATTCACAACCAAATCAATCTTCAATAATATAGATCGTGTTTATGGTCTAAAAATTATTACTAGTTTATATTTTTTATTAATAAATATACTATTTGTGTCATTATGATGTATTGTTTTTATTTCTTTGCATTTCATTGACTATTTTTTGGGCCGACAAACACCAAATTCCCTTTTTCTATCACTTGTTCTATCTTCTTTTCTATTATCACATCATGAGTCAAGATTATCTCCTAATAGTTTTCCATTATTAATTAGATGATATATTCTTCATGTTATTGAATATGTTTGACTTGATATATAACATTTTTGTCAAAATCTCAATAACAATTTTTTTTCATTAATCAGGTGCTTGAACTCAATGAATTTTAGTGATTTATTTGGATTTTTATACATGTGATCTTCAATTTATCCCTCAACTAAGAATAGTATTTTCCATGATATTGAGTATAGATTTTGGAATCTTGAAATTATTTTTCATTTATTATTTGGATCTCTAAACAAATATCTCCTCAAGAGAAGTTCCTATTTCAAACAATAGGTCATCTATACCTTCAAATACTCGATCATTTTCATAACAACCTTCCATTTTATAGGAGTTACCTACAACATAAACTGTAATATTTTTTCTCAATGATCTTTTTATTCCTTGATATAATCAACCTATGTTTATTATAAAATATCATTTTCTTATGAAAGAATATTCAAATATTTAATGAAATTTCTCTGGGTTTTTTTCATACTATTCAAAATGGATAAAGACTTTCTATAGTTAATTTTCTCTTCATCATCGTCATCATCTTGAATCATCATGATATAATTTTTGCAAAATGAAAAACCATTCCATAATGAAATAATTCATGTTAAATATTCTCTTAAAAAATTCTTTTAAAATTTTATTATTTGAGGAATGAAATGAAATAAACTCATCCACTATGTATTATTCATTTCCATATTCCATAGTGATCATATTTATGTCCTTTAATTCCACCTCTTTAGACTTACCTTTCTATACATTCTCAACATTATCATTTCTCATCTGGTATGTGAAAATAATGATTTGTAATCTATCCAATTTAATCTCCTTGTGATTTTTATCCACCAGTATATATACATTCAGATTGAACTAAGGTGTATTAGTTCTAAATATGTATTTAACGGTCTTTAATTCATCAATAATTTCTTAGAAACCATTTATGTATTCCACAAAGTATTCTCCTAATAGATTAATGAATCTTCAGGCTCACTGGGGTGCATTATTACATCCTCATATTGTTTTCATATAACCTTCAAGTTAGATTCTCAAACAATTGAATTTTGATCACGAATATTTTTCATATTTCCCTACATGTCATGAAATGACATACAAGACATAAAAACAATGTAAATTGTGTTTGATAAAGCTCCCTTGAGGCATTGATTACTTTGGAATCAGCATCAAATTATCTTTGGTATTCTTCTGATAAAGAATCTGTGTCCATACTGGCCGTAATAACATGCAATGAAGCTGACAAAACCTCCATACCTAAAAATTGAAAGTATTTATACCTATTTTTCATTCATTTTTGAGTAATTGTCCCTTAAAATATTGGAATACATTTGTGATTTACACCTTCCATTACTTCTATTGAGAGATAAATTTTCAATTTAACTCTTTTCTAAAATAAAAAATTGTTGGACTCCTCATGTGTTAATCATGTTTTAATGATCACAAATCCTATTACTGATTAATATCAATCTTCATTGCACATCTTGCTAATGCTATTAGATCTCAATAATAACTACACATCATGTTTTAATGATAACAAATCTTATGGAATATAATTACTCTCTTTATTATTTACAAGTCTTATGCATGATTACAAATCTCACATGTATTATAAAGCCTTTATATTTTTGATTCAGGTTATCTTACTCTATAATGATTAAGCTTAATCCATATTCTGTATATTACTGTCTAAGTCTAAATAAAGATATTTTTCTATGTATGGAGACACCGTGAAGGACAAATTGTGACCCAGACACCGTGACCCAGACACCATGAAGGACAAACCGTGTCCCAGACACAGTGACCCAGACACTATGAAGGACTCACCGTGACCGAGACATCGTGAGCCAGACATCGTGACATGTACATACCGTGAAGCTCATACCATGAATCTCATACCGTGAACCTCATATCATGAACCATCATTCGTGAATAAGAAATCGTTTACATAATCACTGTGACACTGTTTCATAACTTTTTGTCAATATTATTTAAATAATGCTAACGGTCATATTTGATGTTTTTAATGTAATTAATGTTATTTAATGATAGTTGTTGGCATGTCAGGAAACCGTATCTTGTACCTATGAAAAGTGAATCATTCCTACTACAAAAACTCATGGAATATAAGGGATATTGAGATGCAGTACACATGCAAGAGGTGAAGTAAGAAAAGTGTGACGATACAACAAGAAGAACTTACATACACATGAGAGCACTGTGCTGAACAAGGAGAACAATCCCAAACAAGAAGGAGATTGCAAGACTTTAAAAGAACTCTCATGAGTGAAATCCAACAACACTGATAAACACCCGACGAATCAAGAGATCTTTCTCACTCTTTTAGAACATGAGTTGAACTACGACACTCTGTTTTTCAATAGAAAAACTAGAGAAGGACTCAGAAGCATTCTTGCTGAATCCAACAAGTCCAGAGCTGCATTGATAATCACTAGAGATTTCTAAACTCTTATTTATCTTCTCTATGTGATTGGTTTATTTACTTTCGAGCAGTGTAATGTACTCTGTATTTCTTATACACACACTGTCTCTTATACTAAATTGGAGGATATCAAATCCTCACTCCAAAACTCTTAACTCTTGTTTACCCACGTCAACTGTGGAAGATGTCCTTGTGTGGCATGGTCTTTGTTTTGTTTTCCATGACGAACAGTGGTTGAGGTCCATATGTGGCCTAGACAGTTTTGTAAACTGTTGTTAACCCCGATCTAGGGTGTGGTTCAAATTTATATAAATTTGAGAGGACTAAGTCTCGGATTGAGACTGAACCTTTTGTTATATCTTCTATGCATCGTTAGTTTAAGTTTAAAGTATACTACATATATCTTTTATATTCTGCAGCTATTACTTTGAAATACAAAACTATTTTAAAGCTACATTGATAGTAAAATTATCATGTTTTTATACTTATTGTAAATAAGTAGGTTAGTTTCAAAAGTTAGTCTAATTTTATGGTTAAATTAACTGAGACCTAATCAATCTTAAAGAATCTAAGTGAATATTTACAATCTATATAAATTCACTAAATTTTAAACTGTTTTATAAATTGGGGGATTTTAAATAGACAATATTTTAACATAAATTTTAATTGGAACTCAATTCACCCCCCTCTTGAGTATCCACTCTGACCAACATTTGGTATTAGAGGTTTGTTTTGTTTAATTTTTTTCGAAATACTCTGTTTTTCAACTGTGATTTTAGTTTCATCTTTAAAGATCTTAAATTTTTGTTAGTTCTAAATTTTATCTCGTTAAATTATCTTTCTCAAATCTTGATATGGATAATAGACTAGAGGATACTGCTATGAACATGCCGCCTTTCTTCAATATTACAAACTATGATCAGTGGAAGCTTAAAATGAAATTTCATTTAGAAAGCATGGGTTTTGATATTTGGACTGCTATAGAATCTCAATATATAATTCCATAAACTGAAAGAAAAACTTGGGATGAACCTACAAAGACTGCTTACAATAATAATTGTAAAGCTATGACTGCCCTGTACTGTGTTCTGAGATATTAAGAGTTTAACAGTATTTTTGCTTGCAAAACTGCTTTTTAAATTTGGGATACTTTGGCTGTTTCTCATTAAGGAAAACCAATGTTAAAGATATTAGATTAAATACTTATACTATTAAATATGGTAATTTTAAAATGAATACTGATGAACCCATTTCAAATATGTATCTCAGGTTTAATGAGATAGTCAATACAATGAATTCACTCGGAAAGGCTATTCCAGCAAAGGAACAAATTATGAGAATCTTGAGAAGTTTACCAGACCGATGGAGAGGCACATATGTTTCAATCAGAGAGTCATGTGACATTGCTGCTCTATTTGTCAAAGAACTCATTGGTAAGCTTATGATGTATGAGGAAGAACTCAAGGTAAATAAAGAGTAAAATGATGAACCTAAGAGAAAATCCGTGGCTCTCAAGACTACTACTTCAAAGAACAAGGACAAAGATAAATCTCAAATACAAACTAACAGTTCAACAAGTAAAAATTCAGACTGATAGTGATGCTGAAATGGCTCAGATTGCCATAAGTTTAAACAAATTTTATAGGAAGAAGAAATTTTTCAGGAAATCAAATTACAAAAGAAAGTATGACAATAAGGTAAATTGGAAGAAGGACTGGAAAAAGCTAGATAGAAGTGATGAAGTTGTTTTCTATGAGTGAAAAAGAAAAGAAAACATTAAAGTATACTTCCCAAATTTAAAATTCAAGAAGAAATATGATTACGAGGACAATAAGTACAAGAATTAAATAAAAGAAACATGGAGTGCTTTATAAGACAGCACAAGTGAATTTGAAATGTCTGATTCTGAAAGAAATTGTGCCAACATGTGTTTTATGACTAACACATCCGAGGTAACCTTCAATACTCCTGTTTTAAATTCTCATTATTCTGGAGATGATGAAGAATATGATTCTGATTCTGAAAACATGACTACTGAGGGATTATTTGAATACTGTAATATGTTGGAAGAGACATGCAATGAACTTAAGGATAAATACAAATCATTAATGAAACAGTATGGTCTCACTAATACTGTTAAAACTGAACTTACTATTGAAAAAGAGAAAAATGATAAACTATTAAAGGAGAAAACTGAACTGAAAATGTCAAATGAGCAACATAGAAAGGACATAGAGAAGTTCACTAATGGAAAGGATACTCTAACTCAAATACTGGGAAATCAAGTTGCGCCAAAATACACTACTGGAATTGCCTAAAAACCTGGACAAAGACAGATTACCAAAAATAGATTTAGTCCTAAATATGGACAGAATACTGCTAGTTCTAGTTCTGAAATCCATATGCTTCAACTAGTTATTCACATAGTTATAGATAAAAGAGAGTTTATCTTTCAAAATATTTTGATTCTATGAATTAAATGAGACCCATCAGAAAAATTTGGGTACCAAAATAATTTGATTGTTAACCTTTCTAGACCCAAAAAGATCTAGGTACCAAAGTCATTTTCGATCTAAAAATGTTTTTAGGAAACCTGCATGAAGAGTTCCAACAAGAAGACATCGTATTTGGACAAAGGATGTTTCTATAGATAAACCAGACCTCCCCTAGCAGCCAATTTCTGCCATAAAAGTCTGATCAACAACTTCAGTGTAAGTCTTAAACTTGAATAAGAAGATCTGTGAATAGATCTCTGGATGCAAACCCCTCTTGAACTTCTGATCCTTCATCTTCTCATTGTAGAATATTTCCAGAAAATACTGGACCAGCTCAAAAAAATTGTTGGCATACTCCATCATGGATCGGTCCCCCTAAACTAAATCCATAAAATTAGGAGATCTATCATATTCCAAGACATCAGGGTAGTATTGGTTGTTGATGGTAAACGTGAAGTCTTTCCAGCTCATCTATTAATCCTTCCCAGCTTGAAGCACAGATTCCCACCACCAGCGGTTGGGACCATCTAATAGAAAATATTCATACTTCACCTTAACCACCTCAGGTGTGTCAATAAACTATAATATTCACTCTATCATCTCAATCCAATCCTCTTCTTCCTGGGGTTTCGTGCTACCTCAGAATGTAGAAGGATCTCTTTAGGAGCTACTAGGATTATTCCATCCTAGGACAAAACACCTCTTCCCTAGATGGATCAAGATAATGATCTACTTCTTATCATAGGTATTGGAAATCCTTGACCACATCTTCTACCATACTTTGATTAATCGGTGTGGGATAAATCTCTATGGTGTCCTCCCTTGGGTGAATGGTGGATTTCTGGGGAGGCATGTTGCTACGTAAGAAAAAATCACAAAATAAATCATCATTACAAATGTTTAAAAAAAATAAACAATTAAATAGAATTTAAATAAGTCAAACACATCACAATAATGGTATAAACAACCACTTCACTCTAACATGACATCTATGTGTAGTCTACAGACCACATATCCCACCTGGAAGAGAAGTCAAACAAACAAAACCAACATCCCTTGGTGACTCAAGATTTTTCATGAGTGGTACTGGATAGGAACCCTACTCATAACCGAAAATCTGAGCCATGATAGTCCTAGCCCATGTCTAACCCTAGTCCCCCCAAATAATAATAAGACCCAAAAAGATAAAACCATTATAATACCATTTTTTAACGAACCGAATCTGATTTCCATCAAAATAGGAACCCATCCTAGTCTGTGGAATGACCCTAAATGCTTTCTCTATCCCCACAAGCTGTAAAAAGTGCCCGGGTATTATAAAAAATGGTTTGGGAGTGGAATACTAGAGGTAGGATACATAATACATCCAATAAGAGTAAGTACAGTAAATCTGAAAAATACCAACCAAAAAATCCTAAAATAAAATTCAGAACTGAATATAAGGTTTTAATAATGACACAAGAGGTCAAAAACTAAAAAATTAGTAGAAAAAATCGAAAGTACCACCACACGACAATGGTTCATTACCCACGAGTCTTCTCTACAACAATGCACCATGGAAGGAAACTAACAACACAAGCTGTCGTCTCCAAAGCCCCTTTTATACCTGAATCAAACATGATCAAGTATACTTAAAACCAAAACAGTAAGTAGGTTGTGATCTAAAATCCCCAATTTATACCACCCAAATATTACATGTGACAAGAATTATAAGATAAAAACCATTCGAGTTTTTATAAACATGGAATGGTAGCAACAATTTCTTAAGTGAAACTTTTAATGGAATTTGTTTTTCAAGGGATAACATTAAATAATGAATACATTTAAATAAAACATGTTAGATAATTAATTTTCAATCCAAACAATCGATAATCCAATGGTAAATATCAAATATTCTATGATCACTAGTCACGAGAACACCACTAGGCACTAGTTAAATGTTGGTCCAATGTACCTTGTATCTAGGTGTAAAACTAAGAAAATCAAATATCTTTTCTCATGAATGAGAAACATGTAAAGAACATACCTATAACCTAGCATTCCCCAATCATCATCCATATATTTTTGTTAGTGTTTTCTATGTAAAACTAGTTAAGTGAAAGTGGGACAAAACCACTCCTGATCACTAACATACTAGTATACGTTTCCCCACCTAGATACCTGGGTTCCAATATTTGTATTAAAACAAGTTCCACATGATATAAACTGACATTTACAAATAAAAATACCAGTTCTGATCACACACACTCAAAACAATATCTAAACATTCCTTCTAGAATCCGAATAACTGAAATAAACACTTATAATTTCCATAAATGAATCACAAAGTGAAACAAAACATTGAACATAAAATCCACTTAAAACCTCTCTTTTAAAACCAAATTCATAAAAATAATACACCAAAACAAAATTGGAAGCAAAAAAACATTTTAGTAAAACAATTCCATGAATTTTAGAACAACCCCAATTGGTGGAACATGGATTTCACTTGAAAACACCCCTTTTTACACAAAAATGGAATTTAAAAATCAATCACTTAACAAATGCTACCAAAAATAGTTTCTGCACCAAACACAATGAAAGAGGAACTTGATTGAAATATAAATCCAACAAAGTTACTCATTCTACCGTGATTACAAATGGAATCACATACCAAATGTGTAAAAAACCACAATTCTATGTGTAAAATATCAATCGATCCATCGACCCACCACATGAGAGTGAAAACAAACCTAAAAACACAATATTGGACCATGAAACTCAAAAAAACCCCTAGGTATGAAGCACTGGATTCTGGACATTTTGAGATTCAAGAAAAGTGGGCGTAACCATAATGAAATGGGAGTAACTAAGAAGGAAACTCATTTACTTGAGAAGCATTGAATAAATCTCCCCAAATACACCAATAGTTGAATCTCCCGGCATCCAAAATTGAACCGGTGGTTCGAATAAAGATGAGGTTATTGAGAAGGGACATAAATGGTGGAGAAATAGTAATAAATGAAGTAATTATGAATGAAAAAAATTCCCTTTGCAAATCTGAATGAATTGAGAGACCATGGAAAACTTTTCCCTAATCCATGATGAAGATATGCTTCAAAGATGGAAAATGGAACATATATGAGCACCTAGGGTTTTTTGGATTAAGAGGTGGAATGCCCTAAAAATGTTAACAATTTGATGACATGTAAAAGAAAAAAATTATTTCCTTAAATCTGGAAATGAGCTCACAGGTTGGCCTAATGGTGGAATAAATCACCCGAATCCACCATGATAATGAGTTTTTAAGGGGTCCAAATGTATATGGCAGTTTTAATAGGGATGGGGAGGACAAAAGAGAATTATAATGGGTGAATTTTTTTGAAAAAGAATTAGTTATAAAAGAAATAATGTTTTTTTGAAATCGACAAATGGGCTCACAGGTTGGCACAAATCTTATTGAAACCACACTTTTCTCCACAAATGCATGGGAAACTGCTAAAAAAAACTAAATACTATAAATTACATGAAAAGTATCTTTAATATAATTCAGGGATGTGACACCCATTTTATGTAGATTCATCAATAAAATTGTCTCAATATGTGATAGAAAAAATTCACGATCTATTGAATTTATCCTCCTTGTCTACACCAGTGTTGTCTGATCACTAATTATTATTTTCCTATTAATTTCAGCTTGTATATTTGGTTTTTATAAATATGAATCTTTATTTACAACCTTATTGTGTTCTATATATTCTTCAAAAACTATGTCATTCACTTTCACTCCCCTTATTCTTCATTATCTTCATTACTATCCTCTTGTGACTGCAAATATATTTTATGAACATTCATCTCATTTTCAGCCTCAAAAATATCATTTACCATTACAAATATTCAAATTCAGTTATTGAAGTATTTGTATAATTTTTTTCCATAGTAATCATTAAATATAACATCATATATAAAGGTTTTAATAATTCTTTGTTTCCCCAAATTGAGAAGGAAACACTTACTCCCAAAAATAATGATGTACTTCAATGTTGGATCTACCCAATTCAATAGCTTGTAAGGAATATTATAACTGTTTAGAAATAATACAGATCTATTAAAATCTTAGACTGATGTAAATCATTTAACAAACAACATTCTTTAAATGTTTTTGATAATCTAGTTTCTTTTCTCACTCACTCTATTATTTCATAGAGTTATCACTAATAAAACATGTAACATATTCCATTTATCTCAAAATAATCTTCCAATTTTAAATTTTTTACTGTATTTCATTAGCAATTCAGAACGTTAGGATTTTTAACTTAGAATCTTCTGATCATCCCTCTAATAATGTGTTATGAAACTGAATAACTCAGACTTTTGGTTTGTAATTTATACCCATTCTATTCTTTTGAAATGATTTTTGGAAAAGAACATAAAATATTATCACATAAATATCTGTTGTTGAAATAGTTATGCGCACATCAATATGAAATATTTTATGAACTTTTATAGACATTATATCATTCCCCTTATATTTCTTTTAGGTAATATCTTGTTGATGGAAAGCATCAGAGATGTGATTACGATCACAAGATAGCATAAGGTGATCTTGTGCATTAATAAAATTTTCTTGATATTCCACAGGTGGTTGGCTCATATGACTAATTGTTTTATGAAAAAACCTATTTTCTTCTTCTTTGGATATAAACCCCATATCTTATTCTCCATTCACTATGTAATGGTTCTCCTTCATGTTATTTCTTAAAAATATAACTCAAATATATTTTTCATTGATAATACACACATTAATTGAAAATATTATAGTGTTTCATTATACAAAATGTTTTCTAAAACATAAAATGTTGTGTATGAGAGCTTCATCAACCAATACATCATCACATCTCATTTATTTTCTAATAAATATGGATTTTTACTCAAAACAATTTCAGGCCTTTATCATTTCCAATTACGGAGACACCTTCCCAATTATACCTAATTTCAGTCCCTAGATTTTTTCCCATCATAAGGATGCTTTATCCACTATCATTAATCTATATACATAAGTGATCCAATGTATTGAATTCAATATCTTCCAACACTTCTTTCTCTGTTCTTTTCATTCTGATCTATTTCATTGAAATCATAATTGATATCAGCCGATATTCTTGATCATACATTGATTATGATTGTTTAGCCTTATATTAAAAGGATGAAAATGTATTATGTATTCTTAGATAATTTTTGTATATATTGATATACTTTATTTATGTATATTGGCCCTTCATTAGTGAATACCTCTACATTTTCAATGTGAAGTAATTTTCCAGGTGTTTGAATAATTCATTCCAGAAATAGTGACCATCAAAATATTACCTGGAATATTGAACATGGTTTTAAAACCTATGTTTCTCTAGCACCCATCGATACCTATTTCAAATATAATATACATTTAGGTAATTTCCCATCCTTCTAAAACAATAATACTTTATAAAAGTTGTATTCCTTTGTATTATTTCAACATTAATTGTTTTCCCATGTGATCTCTAAATATTAAAATTCTAATTCACAACCAAATAAATCTTCAATCATATAGATCGTGTTTATGGTCTAAAAATTATTAATACTTTCTATTTTTTATTAAGAAATATACTATTTGTGTCATTATGATGTATTCTTTTCTTTTCTTTGCATTTCATTGACTATTTTTTGGGCCGACAAACACCAAATTCCCTTTTTCTATCACTTGTTCTACCTTCTTTTCTATTATCGCATCAAGAGTCAAGATTATCTCCTAATAGTTTTCCATTATTAATTAGATGATATATTCTTCATGTTATTGAATATGTTTGACTTGATATATAACATTTTTGTCAAAACTCTAAATAACAATTGTTTTTTCATTAATCAGGTGCTTGAACTCAATGAATTTTAGTGATTTATTTGGATTTTTATACATGTGATCTTCAATTTATCCCTCAACTAAGAATAGTATTTTCCATGATATTGAATAATTATTTTGAAATCATGAATTTATTTTGCATTTATTTTTTTGGATCTCTATACAAATATCTCCTCCAGAAAAGTTCCTAATTCAACCAATAGGACATCTATACCTTCAAATACTTGATCTTTTTCATAACGTCCTTCCATTTTATAGGAGTTACCTACAATATCAACTATAATATTTTCCTCTATGATATTTTTATTCCTCTATATAATAAACCTATGATTATTACAAACTATCATTTTCTTATGAAATAATATTCTAATATTTAATGAAATTTCTCTGGGTATTTTTCATACTATTCTAAATGGATAAAGACTTCCTATAGTTAATATTCTCATCATCATCGTCATCATCTTGAATCATCATGATATAATTTTTACAAAATGAAAAACCATTCAATAATGAAATAATGCATGTTAAATATTCACTTAAAAATTTCCTTTAAAATTTTATTATTTGAGGAATGAAATGAAATAAACTCATCCACTATGTATTATTCATTTCCATATTCCATAGTGATCATATTTATGTTCTTTAATGCCACCTCTTTAGACTTACCTTTCTATACATTCTCAACATTATCATTTCTCATCTGGTATGTGAAAATAATGATATGTAATCTATCCAATTTAATCTCCTTGTGATTTTAATCCACCAGTATATAGACATTTAGATTGAACTAAGGTGTATTTGTTCTAAATATATACTTAACGGTCTTTAATTCATCAATAATTTCTGAGAAACCATTTATGTATTCCACAATGTATTCTCTTAATAAAATAATTCATCTTCAGGCTCACTAAGGTGCATTATTACATCCTCATATTTTTTCATAGAACCTTCAATTTAGATTTTCAAACAATTGAATTTTCATCATGGATATTTTTAATATTTCCCCACATGTCATGCAATGACATACAAGACATAACCACCATGTAAATTGTGTTGGATAAATCTCCATTGAGGCATTTATTACTTTGGAATCATCATCAAATTATCTTTGGTATTCTTCTGATAAAGAATCGGTATCCATACTGGCTCTAATAATATGCTATGAAGCTGAAAAAACCTCCATACCTAAGAATTGAAAGTATTTATACCTATTTTTCATTCATTTTTGAATAATTTTACCTTAAAATATTGGAATCCATTTGTTATTAACAACTTCCATTACTTCTATTGAGAGATAAAATTTCAATTTAACTCTTTTAGAAAATAAAAAATTGTTGGACTCCTCATGTGTTAATCATGTTTTAATGATCACAAATCCAATTACTGAGTAATATCAATCTTCATTGCACATCTTTCTAATGATCTTCGATCTCAATAATAACTACACATCATGTTTTAATGATAAAAAATCTTATGGATGTTAATTACATTCTTTATTATTTACATGGCTTATGCATGATTACAAATGTCACATATATTATCAAGCCTTTATATTTATGATTAAAGTTCTCTTACTCTATAATGATTAAGCTTATTCTATATTCTGTATATTACTGTCTAAGTATAAATACAGATATTTGTCTATGTATGGAGACACCGTGAAGGACAAATCGTGACCCAGACACTGTGACCCAGACACCATGAAGGACAAACCATGACCCAGACACCGTGACCCAGACACCGTGAAGGACTCACCGTGACCGAGACACCGTGAGCTAGACACCGTGACATGGACATACCGTAAAGCTCATACCATGAATCTCATACCATGAACATCATATCATGAACCATATTCCATGAAGAAGAGACCGTTTACATAATCACTGTGACATCATTTCTTAACTTTTGGTCAATATTATTTAAATAATGATAACGGTCATATTTGATGTTTTTAATGCAATTAATGTTATTTAAAGATAGTTGTTGGCATGTCAGGAAACCGTATCTCATACCTATGAAAAGTGAATCATTCCTACAACAAGAACTCATGGAATATAAGGAATATTGAGATGCAGTACACATGCAAGTAGTGAAGTGAGAAAAGTGTGACGATACAACAAGAAGAACTTACATACACCCGAGAGCACTGTGCTGAACAAGGAGAACAATCCACAACAAGAAGGAGATTGAAAGACTTTAAAAGAACTCTCATGAGTCCAATCTAGCAACACTGAAGAACACCCGACGAATCAAGATATCTTTCTTACTCTTGTAGAACACGAGCTAAACTATGACACTCTGTTTTTCTACAGAAAAACTAGAGAAGGTGTTAGAAGTATTCCTGCTGAATCCAACAAGTCCAGAGCTACATTGAAAATAACTAGAGCTTTCTAAACTCTTATTTATATTCTCTAAGTATTTGGTTTATTTACTTTCAATTAGT
This sequence comes from Viscum album, assembly GCA_963277665.1. Classification (NCBI taxonomy): domain Eukaryota; kingdom Viridiplantae; phylum Streptophyta; class Magnoliopsida; order Santalales; family Viscaceae; genus Viscum; species Viscum album. The sequence goes on along the minus strand of OY728129.1, from coordinate 1,417,144,768 downwards.
GTGATGTACTTTTATTTCTTAAACACACACTATATCCTGTACTGAACTGGAGGATATCAAATCGTCACTCCAAAACTCTTAACTCTTGTTTACCCATGTCAACTATGGAAGATGTCCTTGTGTGGCATGGTCTTTGTTTTTTTCCCCTAAGAACATTGGTAGAGGTCCCTGTGTGGCCTGGACAGTTTTGTAAACTGTTGTTAACCCCGATCCAGGGTGTGGATCAAATTTATATAAATTTGAGAGGACTAAGTCTCAACTTGAGACGGAACCTTTTGTTATATCTACTATGCATTGTTAGTTTGTGTTTAAAGTATACTACATATATCTTTTATATTCTGTATCTATTACTTTGAAATACAAATCTATTTTAAAGATACATTGATAGTTAAATTGGCAAGTGTTTATACTTATTGTAAATCAGTAGGTTAGTTTCAAAAGATAGTTAAATTTTATGGTTAAATTAACTGAGACCTAATCAATATTAAAAAAGATAAGTGAACATTTACAATCTATATAAATTCACTAAAGTTTAACTTGTTTTATAAATTGGGGGATTTTAAATAGACAATATTTTAACAGAAATTTTTATTTGAACTCAATTCACCCCCCTCTTGAGTATCCACTCCGACCAACATTTGGTATCGGAGGTCTGTTTTGTTTAATTTTTTTGAAATACTCTGTTTGTCAACTGTGATTTTAGTTTCATCTTTAAAGCTCTCAAATTTTTGTTAGTTCTAAATTTTATCTCTTTAAATTATCTATCTAAAATCTTGCTATGGATAATAGACTAGAGGGTGCTGCTACTAACAAACCACCTTTCTTCAATGGTACAAACTATGATCAGTGGAAGCTTAAAATGAAATTTCATTTAGAAATCATTGGTTTTGATATTTGGACTGCTATAGAATCTCAATATATAATTACAGAAACCGAAAGAACAACTTGGGATGAACCTACAAAGGCTGCTTACAATAATAATTGTAAAGATATGACTGCCCTGTACTGTGCTCTAGGAGATTAAGAGTTTAACAAAATTTCTTCTTGCAAAACTGCTTTTGAAATTTGAGATACTTTGGGTGTTTCTCAGGAAGTAACAACCAATTTTAAATAAATGAGATTAAATACTTATACTATTAAATATGGTAATTTTAAAATGAAGATTGATGAACCCATTTCTAATATGTATCTCAGTTTTAATGAGATAGTCAATACAATGAATTCACTCGGAAAGGTTGTTCCAGCAAAGGAACAAATTATGAGAATCTTGAGATGTTTACCAGACTGATGGAGAGGCACATCTGTTTCAATCAGAGAGTCATGTGACATTGCTTCTCTACTGGTCAAAGAACTAATTAGTAATCTTATGATGTATGAGGAAGAACTCAAGGTAAATAAATAGGAAGATGATGAAACTCAGAGAAAATTTGTGTCTTTCAAGACTACTACTTCAAAGAACAAGGACAAAGATAAAGCTCAAATAAAAAATGACAGTTCAACAAGTAAAAATTCAGACTCTGATAGTGATGCTAAAATGGCTCAGATAGCCAGAAGTTTTAACAATTTTTATAGGAAGAAGAAGTTTTTCAGAAAATCAAATTACAAAGGAAAGTATGACAACAAGGGACATTGGAAGAAGGACTAGAAAAAGCTAGATATAAGTGATTAAGTTGTCTGCTATGAGTGAAAAAGAAAAGGACACATTAAAGTAGACTGCCCAAAGTTAAAATTCAAGAAGAAATATGATTACAAGTACAATAAGTACAACAAATAAATGAAAGAAACATGGAGTTCTTTAGAAGACAACAAAAGTGAATTTGAAATGTCTGATTCTGAAAGAAATCGTGCCAACATGGTTTTTATGACTAAAACATCCGAGGTAACCATAAATACTCATGTGTTAAATTCTTATTATTCTGGAGATGATGAAGAATATGATTCTGATTCTGAAAACATGACTACTGAAGAAATTATTTCAATATTGTAATATGTTGGAAGAGACATGCAATGAACTTAAGGATAAATAAAAATCATTAAAGAAACAGCATGCTCTCACTACTACTGTTAAAACTGAACTTACTATTGAAAAAGAGAAAAATGATCAACTATTAAAGGAGAAAACTGAACTGAAAATGTCAAATGAGCAACTTAGAATGGACTTAGAGAAGTTCACAAATGGAAACGATACACTAACTCAAATGTTGGGAATGAAAGTTGCGCCAACATACACTACTGGAATAGGCTACAAACCTAGATAGAGACATATTACCAAGAATAGATTTATTCCTAAATCTGGATAGAATACTGCTAGTTATAGTTATAGAAATCCATATGCTTCAACTAGTTATTCACATAGTTATAGATAAAAGTGAGTTTATCTTTCAAAATATTTTGATTATATGAATTAAGTGAGACCCATCAGACAAATTTGGGTACCAAAATCTTTGATTGCTAACCTGTCTGGACCCAATAGATTCGGGTACCAAAGTCATTTTCGATCTAAAACTATTTTGTAGGAAACCTGCTCGAAGAGTTCCCACAAAAAGACATGGTATCTGGACAGTGGATGTTCAAGACATATGACCTTCCTATTTAATTTTGGGAAGAAGCTGTGAATAAAGCTTGTTATATTATTAATAGAGTCTTAATTAGACCTATTCTTATGAAGACCCCATATGAGTTGTGGAACAATAGAAAACCTAAAGTTAGTTACTTTAGAGTCTTTGGCTGCAATGTTTTTATTTTCAATACAAAAGATAATCTTGACAAGTTTTCTTCTAAGATTGATGAAGGAATCTTTTTAGGATATTGTTTAACAAGCAGAGCTTATAGAGTTTTCAACAAAAGAACCAAGTGTGTGGAAAAATCTGTTTACATCAAGTTTGTTGAAACTGATCCACATGAGCCTAAAACCTCTCTTGAAAATCTTGAAGAAGATTTATTCTTTCTGGACCTTAATGACAAATCTAAAGAACCTACTATAAAGACAACCATTTTTGGACTTATTCCAGAATCTGCTACTAATGAACTCGAAACTAAAGAAGAGCCTGAAATTTCTAGTCCTACCATTACTAGATCACCTAGAATTCTAAAGAATCATCCTTTAGATGCTGTTATAGGAAATATTGATAGAGGGACAGAAACTAGAGCTTCTCTTAGAAATCAGGTTGAACATCAATCCTTCTTGTCACAACATGAACCTAAAAACATTGATGATGCTATTAATGAAGAATTTTGGGTAATTTCTATGCATGAAAACCTCAATCAATTTGAAAGAAATAAAGTTTGGAATCTTGTTGAAAGACCTAAGGACACTTTCACCATAGGCACTAAATTAGTGTTTAGAAATAAAGTAGATGAATCTGGAAATATAGTTAGAAACAAATCTAGGATAGTTGCACAAGGCTATAGTCAACAAGAAGGTATTGACTATGAGGAGACTTTTTCTCCAGTAGCCAGATTAGAATCCATTAGGATTTTACTTGCCTATTCTGCACATCTAAATTTCAAACTATATCAAATGGATGTCAAGAGTGTATTCTTGAATGGATATATTGTTCAAGAGGTTTTTGTTGAACAACGAACTGGATTTTCAAACCCTAATTTTCCAAATCATATTTTCAAATTATCAAAATCTTTATATGGTTTAAAGCAAGCTCCAAGAGCTTGGTATGATAGATTAAGTACTTTTCTAATTTCAAAAGGTTTTACAAAAGGAATAGATGATCCTAATCTATTTATAAAACGAATTTCTAAAGATATTTTAGTTGTACAAATTTATGTAGATGATATTATTTTTGGATCATCAAGAAATTCCTTATGTACTGATTTTTCTAAAATTATGCAAAATGAATTTGAAATGAGTTTAATGGGAGAACTCAAATTCTTTATTGGATTTAAAATCTTTCAAAATGATGATGGAATTATTTTAACTCAAAGTAAATATACTAGATATATTTTAAAACTTTTTGGAGTGGATAGCACAAAAAGTATTGACACTCCCATGAGTACCACCTGTAAGTTGGATCTTGATAAAGATGGTAAATCTGTTGATCAAACCACTTATAGAGGAATGATTGGAAGTCTACTCTACCTAACATCTAGTCATCTTGATATTATGTTTAGTGTGTGTATGTGTGCTCGTTTTCAAGAAAACTATAAAGAGTCACATTTAAATGCTGTAAAGAGAATTTTCAAATACCTCAAGCATACTCTCAATTTAGGACTGTTCTATCCAAAATGACAATCTTTTGAACTAGTTAGTTATTTTGATGGTGATTTTACTGGATGTAAGTTAGATAGAAGAAGTACCTATGGAACATGTCATATTTTAGGCAAGTCACTAGTATCATGGTGTAGTAAGAAACAAAATTCTGTTTCATTATCTACTGCAGAAGCTGAATACATAGCTGCTGGAAGTTTATTTGTGCAAATTTTGTGGATGAAGCACACATTACTAGACTATAGATATCAATTCAGACATGTCCCAATTAAAAATGACAACACAAGTGCTATGAATATTTATAAGAATCATGTTTCTCATTCTAGGAAAAAACATATTGATGTAAGACATCACTTTTTGAGGGATCATTATCAAAAAAGTGATATCACTTTGGAATTCATTGGTACTGAATATCAACATGCTGATATATTCAATAAACCATTAAATTCTAAAATATTAGACCACATCATACATGATCATGGTATAATTAATCATAAATGAATATCTTACTGATATTAATGTTTAATAATTTACTGTATTTTACTTTACGGTTTCATACTCACTGTGTTACAATTGCTGTTTCATGCCCACGGTCTCACCGTTAAGACCCTGTGCTCATGGTCTATCAACTCACTGTCACACCGTGACTACACAGAATGGTCAATGTCTCACCGTGACGACCACAAACTGTCTAACTATGATGAATGATTTTCATCACACCGTAATTCCTACACACGGTCTCACCATGAAGATTATTTATATTCTTATTTTAACCCGTATCATGGTAATTTTTATTTCACCACTATTTGATTTCTCGTGTCTTTGTTTTTATAACGTTTGACATTCCCAAATGATAAAAAATAAGGGTTTCATTCGAATCTTTACCCAAACTCTCTCCTAAACCTTCTCTTCCCCCTCATTCGAACCTTTAGTGGATGCCAAGGATGAAGCGTCCATCTTCACCTTCGTATGAGAAGCGCCACTCTAAGAAGCAGAAGAGGATACCACGACTAGCTCCAGAAGGACCTCTAAACCCAAACTTGGTAAGCCGTACTATTTTACCTAAAAAAGAAGTTTGACCTGAATGGTTGTTTTCTAGAAAGACCTTAGTTTTGAATGTTTTAAGAGAACAAGGATGGCATGAATGGTTCTCTGGAAAAAATATACTGATTTACACAAGGCTGGTATCTCAATTCTATCAGTATGTGAAGTTTTCCTTTGAGTCTGGAGAAAGATTTATGGTGACAAGCTAAATAAATGCTCAGAAGTGCTCTTTCTCTTCGAGGTTGTGGGCTTCATGCCTAATAATTCCATATGAAGGAGTTTGTAAAGACTACAAGAGAGACCCTCCTCCATCTTCTGATATCTTTAATCTGGAAAATTCCTAGGAAATTTTAACTGGAATGGAACTAAGCGAAGGGCCATTGCTGTAGAGCTTGATGGAGAATCATGACTTCTGTTCAAATTTTTTCAGAATTTGATTAGTCAGAGAAAAGGTGATTCTGCTGTAATGAAGTATCAGGATGTGTTCTTGATTCACCTATTGAAAATGGTAATAAGTTCAATCCTTTTAAGTATGTCATTAACCACATCTGCGAGCTGATTAAAGTAACTTCCAAATCCACATCCCTATTTTACTCAAAGATGATTTCAACTATGTCAGTAGGAAAAGGGATGGTTCGACCAAATGAAGAAAAGTTAGAGGACTTTGATTTCTGCCTATCCATGCCTATCATCATAAGGATGATGATTAGCTGGAATCCCAGGAAGAAGCAGTGGGTTGAGGATAATGATCAACTCTATAAAACGTTTAATCCTATTGACTATCCAAGAAGGACTAAGACTCTATCTAATCTCGGTTTGGAACCAGATGAAGTGGCAGAGTATTCAAAAGAATAAGAAGAGGAAGTGGAAGCTGAAGTATCGCCTAGAGAAGAAGCTGAAATATCTCCAATGGAAACAGCTCCTGTTGAAAAATAAAGGACTGTTGTCCCTGCTGTTATCCCTGCTGAAAAACCTCAAGAGAGGAAGTTGTTGTTGGTTTGAGAGAAGAGGAAGCTTCTGCATCTAGTGAGGATTTCAACATAGAAACTCATCCTAATGCTGCAAGAATATTTGTTTTTCCTGATTCAAAATAGTAAGCAACCATAGAGATAGATCCTATTGAAGAGGATCTCCCTATTGAGAAAGAATCAAGTCTGGAAGCTCAACCAGTGGAACAATCGGTTCCTGAGTATATTCCCTCTACTGAAGAGAGGATGAAAATTGCCTTTCAGCTATCAAGGAATGTGTTTGCTGAAGAGATTAGAGATGATCCTGTGGATCCTGACCCTGTTCTTGAGCCTCAAGAATCTGAAAGGGAATCACAATTTGAGGGGGAGGAACCTCAAAACCTTGAGATTATAGAAGGTGGATCTGCTGAAGCTTCTCAACCTTTTGTCTCATACTCTCTACACACCTAATATGTTTTACCAAGCTTTTATGATGTGAATGAGTAAGAGAAAGTGTCTAAAACTGGAATAGATCTTTCTTCTCTATTTCAAATGAAGTTTGTAGCTCATCTAGAACCAGAACCAGAGCTCCAACCTCAATTTGAATCAGAATCTGAGTCTGAAGATAAATCTAAACATCGACCAGAACCTGATCCACTATCTTTACCTGCACCCATACCCGAGCAACACTCCTTTGTAACTAAAGGTGATCTTAAAGTTTTTGGAGAAACTCTGTTAGCTGGAGTTGAGAAAATTATATCCAATCAACCTCGTCCAGTGACTCAGTTAAGTCAAGAATATGCATTAATTCTCTTGGAAAATATTATATTTCATATTCAACCAAGGATGATTCGTGAAATTCAAGAAGTTAGAGTGAAAAATAATCTACTGATTGTTGATGTTTCAAACCTGAAAAATATGGTAGCAAACTTGCAGAATGAGTTGTCTTTGAGATCAGTGACTGCTCCTGTTTCTTCCCCTGCACCTGTTGCTACTTCTCCTGAGACATCTGATTCCATCCTTTCTAGGGAGATTGTGTCTCAAGTTCATCCATATCTACAATCCTTTGATGATAATATTGGAAAAAGACACACCAAGATGTTGGAACGCATGAGGGGGCTTGTAGAAAATCTGAATAAACTTATAGATGAATACACTGGATGCTTGCAAAAAGTTTTGAAAAAACTCAAAGTTCTAACCAAAGATGTCAAGGCTTCTCCTGCTTCTGGTCAGTCCTCCACACCTTAATTGTATGATTCTCTGCTGAGATCCATAATCAAGGAAGAACTTCAGATTTCCTTCAGTGGCTTGGATCTATCTTCTTTGTCAGAAGTGGTTAAGAACAATGATCGAGAATTGGACTTGGTTAGGATTCATTCTATGATATCCAATGATGCTCAGAAAGAGATCACCAAAAAATGGATTTTTATCTCTCCCGTATTTTATCTAAAAGTGATATGACAGATCACTTTAGATATCTTGTAGAAAATTTGAGAATCCCTATGGTAACACATGCTTTTAAAACTCATGTTCAAAAACTTCCAGAGTTCACTGGATTGTTGGACAAATCTATATAGAATAAGGACAATTTTGAAAAGGATATGCAACATGGGAGTGAAATCATTACTGATTTCATATATCTTTTGAATTTATATCTTCATGTGCAGAGTATAGCTATAGTTGCTCCTGCTGCTGCACCCCTTAGACCTAGTCTACCTGCCTTAGCCTATACTGCCATGACAGTTAGCCAAGCTCTTTCTCAGATTCGGCCAGTCATTCTTGACCAACCACAACCTAGATCTTCTACTGCACCTGCTTTGGATCCATCTGTTTTTGAAGGTCTACCCTTACCCTCTTTTTCTACCACATCTATGCCTTCTTCTACATCGGCACGAGATCCTACTGCTGATAAAGGCATACACAAGGTGGATCCCTGAAGATTCTGGGGAATGTTTTCCTTTTTTGTGGGATTTCATTTGTTGTTTAATGTTTTTATTGTATTTTGAACCCTTTTTTAATAAAAAATGCAGTTTTTCATTTCATTTTTCTCTACTTTTTGATAATCCCAAAATGGGGAGAAAAACTACATTTATAAAAGGGGGAGAAAAACTACAAGTGTCAGTACTATAATGAGATATGCTCTTCTAATATGATAGTTTCTTTAATGTTACATTTCCTTTATATTATGACTACATGATTTGTGATCATCAAAAAAGGGGAGATTGATGGACTCCTCATGTGTTAATCATGTTTTAATGATCAAAAATCCTATTAATGATTAATCTTAATCTTCATTTCACATCTTTCTAATGCTCTTCGATCTCAATAATAACTACACATCATGTTTTAATGATACCAAATATTATTGATGTTAATTACTCTTTATTATTTACAAATCTTATGCATGATTACAGATCTCACATATATTATCAAGCCTTTATATTTATGATTCAAGTTCTCTTACTCTATAATGATTAAGATTAATCCATATTCTGCATATTACTATCTAAGTCTATATATAGATATTTCTCTAAGTATGGAGACACCGTGAAGGACAAACTGTGACCCAGACACCGTGACCCAGACACCATGAAGGAAAAACTGTGACCCAGACACCGTGACCTAGACACCGTGAAGGAAAAACCGCGACCCAGACACTATGACCCAGACACCGTGACCGAGACACCATGATGGACTCACCGTGACCGAGACACAGTGAGCTAGACACCATGACATGGACATACCGTGAAGCTCATACCATGAAGCTCATACCAGTAACCTCATACTGTGAACCATCTACCCTGAAGAAGACACCGTTTACAAAATCACTGTGACACCGTTTCTTACCTTTTTGTCAATATTATTTACATAATGCTAACAATCATATTTGATGTTTTTAATGCAATTAATGTTATTTAATGATAGTTGTTGGCATGTCAGGAAACTATATCTCGTACCTATGAAAAGTGAATCATTCCTACTGCCATAACTCATGGAATATATAGAAGATTGAGATGCAGTACATGTGCAAGTAGTGAAGTGAGAAAAGTGTGACGACACAACAATAAGAACTTACATACACCCGAGAGCACTGTGCTGAACAAGGAGAAAATCCAAAAAAAGAAGGAGATTGCAAGACTTTAAAAGAACTCTCATGAGTGCAATCCAACAACACTGAGGAACACACGACGAATCAAGAGAACTTTCTCACTCTTGTAGAACATGATCTGAACTACGACACTCTTTTTTTCAATAGAAAAACCAGAGAAGGAATCAGAAGCATTCCTGCTGAATCCAACAATCCTAGAGATGCATTGATAATCACTAGATATTTCTAAACTCTTATTTATCATCTCTAAGTGATTGGTTTATTTACTTTCGATCTGTGTGGTGTACTCTATATTTATTATACACACTGTCTCCTGTACTGAACTGGAGGATATCAACTCCTCACTTTAAAACACTTAACTCTTGTTTACCCACATCAACTGTGGAAAAGGTCCTTGTGTGGCCTGGTCTTTGTTTTTTTCCACAAAAAACAGTGGTAGAGGTCCCTGTGTGGCCTGGACAGTTTTGTAAACTGTTTTTAACCCTGATCCAGGGTGTGGATCAAATTTATATAAATTTGAGAGGACTAAGCCTCAGATTGATACTGAACCTATTGTTATATCTGTTGTGAATCGTTAGTTTACGTTTAATGTATACTACATATATTTTTTATATTCTGCTGCTATTACATTGAAATAGAAAACTATTTTAATGCTACTTGGATAGTTAAATTAGCAAGTGTTTATACTTATTGTAAATCAGTAGGTTAGTTTCAAAAGTTAGTGTAATGTTGTGGTTAAATTAACTGAGACCTATCAATCGTAAAGAAGCTAATTCAACATTTACAATCTGTATAAATTCACTACAGTTTAACTTGTTTTATAAATTGGGGGATTTTAAATAGACAATATTTTAACATAAAGTTTAATTGGAACTCAATTCACCCCCCCCCCTCTTGAGTATCCACTCCGACCAACAAAAATGGTTAGAAAAACCATGTTAAAAATCGTGAGAGTTTGTGGGGTGTATTTGGTTATGATAGATTAAAACAATTTTACCAACTATATGTTTTCTCTCTATTAAAAAAAATTATATTCTCTCCCATTTATGTAGAATAAATTAAATATAATGTAAAAAATTCAATGGAATTAAAAATAGTACTTGGTTCGACCCCATTTTTCCACATCTAGGGAGAATAAAATGAAAATGTATCAATGTAGTAAATCAAATAAAGAGAAATACTATAAATTTTTTTGTGTAGGATCATTATTACTATTGGTTTATAACAAATAAAAAAACTGAAAACTCACTACTTTCTTAATTTAAGTGCACACACTATTTCTGCAGATTATTCTTCTATTAATCTAAATCAAATTCAAATATTTCAAACATAAATGAATTTTCATTGAATATTATATTCTTTATATTATATGAAATCCACTACCCCATGTTGTGATTTCTTTATGTTGTTCCTTTCACAAATATTAATTTTCATTTGGGAACTTCTTTAATCCCCTCACAAAAAGTATTTCACTATGTAGCGTGAATGCTTCATGAGATTCCTTTACTTCATAAATGTATATAACCTTATGAAACACCACTCCATTTCAAGATAATATTCAAAAAATAGTTCTCCTCCAGGAAATAAACTTCGTTCAATGATTTAGCTCCCATTGTGAGGTCATCCACCTTCACGAACCACCTCCTCTACAAACCAATTTTATACATAGCCAATTTCTTATAGTGAGGATTCATTATAATCAATGCAAATATTTTTTATGAAAATATTTTCATTCTTCATATAGTAACAAAGAAAATATTACATGTTAATAACAATTAATATTATCTCATTTGTGAATTAACATTCACCATGAACTGAAATAACTATGCAGCTCGTATAGAGCATAATTCTCTTTGCATAATACTCTTAAACATAAACCTCGACAAAAAAAGATGAACACCATTTATGGTTCAATTTTGTTTTTATGAATTCTAAATTCCTTTACTTATTTTCATTTTTCGGATCACATACTTACTACGTGGTTCACATTGAAAAACTCATATGCGGTGAAAATGCATTTGCTAAAAACCCACTGCGAACTCCCTTATGTGTTATGTGGTCCTCTAATTTTTCTATGCAGTAATAATTCCTTTCCTATAATAAAAATCCTAATTATTTTCCAATAAATATCAAAACCCATGGAAACTACACCACCTTTAAAACACCTTTTGGGAATGAAATTTTCCTGAACATTGTCAACAAGTTTTTTCAACAAACATAGTCAACCTCAAAACCTTAACTCACCACTAAGAGAGATTTCTGTCTAACAATATGAAATTGATCTTAGTATCTAAAATATTAATTTTTAACTAAATTTTAAATTAATTTTTTATATATTATTTCTAAATGTGATAAAATATATTTTTATTATAAGTGTGTTAAAAAATTTAGTGTGAAATATGACTTGAGTTTCAAAAATGGTTAACATGTTTTTAATAAATTCAACATATTACTTTTTAAATTATTTATATCCATTGTTAAATATTTTTTTAATATTAAAAGGTTTTATTAATATTTTATTTCATTATTATATTATTAAAGTGATAGTTGTAGAAAATCTGATTTTTTTTTACTTTCACCAAAAAATCAATTATTTGAGATAAATATCAATAACTAATAATAAAAAAAAATTTATTCCAATTAGAGAAATTATGTTAATTTTTTCAAATTAAAATTAAAATTATTGAATAATTCAATTTTTTAATAAAATAATAAAATATAATGAAGACTGTATTTATAGGAAAATGTAATTTTCAAATACTAACATTTATTTTACTTATTTTGTACTATTTTACAACTAAATTGGTGTTATCTAACTATTAATATCAAACATAATATTACATAATTAATTATATATTTCCTGAAATATAAATATATATATCTCAAAAAATAAATTTCTAAAAAATAAATGATTTTATTAGTCATTTTAGGTAAACTAATTGAGTTACAGTCATATTAAAAGTTTTTGTTATTTTCATTCCATATGTATTTCATAATGTGGTAACAAATTTTAATTCTGGCTAATTAAATAGATATTTTTTAACAGCAACACTTAGCTGATTATATTTTATAAAAATATATCATGGATTCATTGATGTTTTATGTTGCGTGGGATGAAATATATTGAAAAAATTGACATAATTATACAAAACAATTTAGATCCTCAGGTTTTTATTGGAGATCATGCTCTGAATTTAGTAATCTTAATTTCAACATATCTCAAGGTCATCTATTATTTTTATTTAATTCATAAAACTCTTGGATTATGTGGGACACACCACACATTTTAACCAATCTATTGGACACCAGTGTCTGGGACATCAAGGAAGCATTCGAGGGTCCATCATGGGACTTGATACTCCCAGTCCAATCAAGGTAGTGGAAATGAAATAATTTATTTTTATTTTAAACCTAAATTATATCACACATTATTTTTGTGTTCAGGCAACATAATTTCATAAAAATCATAAACCTTAAGAAGGTGTTTAGGGACCACCTACCACATACATGATATTTGCTAGCTAAAAAATCATGTATGAACCTCATCTGAGATTGTATGAACACCTAATATCCTTATCCCAAACATAAAAAATTACATATTAAAAATTATATTCAAATATATAATTCAATTATAAATTTTATAATCACCTATAAATAATTGGGAAGTGTTCACTTATTAAATTCAAGAGAAAAAAAATTCCAACATCCTATGGAATTCTCTTAGTACCACTTTTAATAAAATACCTATCACAAAAAATCCTCCAAGAACCATTCCCATGATAATTTGGAATATTCTCCAAGAAACTATCACTAAGGTAATTACCCCTAATGAAATGGATATAAATATCTTGTGTTTATCATATTGATATGTCCTTCATACTTGTCATGAAAAATCCATGTCATCCGGGATAATTCTACCATGCTCCATTGGAATCATTTATTAAAAATACTGACAAGAATATTCAAAAAAATTATGTGATTAATATAATCTGTAATAAAAATAAATTATTTAATATAATCAACTTATAACTCCATGGAACACCCTAATGAATATGAATCTCCAATGTGGTTCAAATAAGTAATGAATGATGGGGGAGATAGATGAATGGTCTCTCATTGTGTTCACATTCCCTCTTAAACAAAAAATTTTCATAAACCATATAATATGTGTTTTAACCTATAAAAAATTGTAAAGGGGGAAGGTCATAGTGTGATACCTCTAGGTAGATTCAAAATCTCCCCAGGAAGAGGGCCCAACATCCCTACCTACTTCTATCCAGGTGAGGCCCTTATGGGTCAAGTCACAATGTCATATTCCCTTGTGGGGAATAGAAATTCATAACATGGACTCTCTATTTTTAATGGCTTGGTTCCCAACACTCCCTCCTAGTAAACATACTTCATGCACCCCACCATGACACATCCCTAATGAATGGCCTTTATATAGTGACCTAAGGGCCACAACATAACCAGTCTTCCACACATAAAATTTTCAAAAGGAAAATATAATATTCATCAAACCATACATGTAAGTGCCACCCTCATGGAATGAACCATTTAATAAGGATTCAAACCATATTCAAAATCCAAAAAAGGTTCTTTGAGCTACAAATAACTTAACCAATGTATGATCATCATTCTCATGAAAAATTATTATGTCATTGTTAGATTCCTTTGCTATAAGTCCTATGGTTCACAACATGATTTAATGCCTACCTAAAAAAATAATCTATGGGGCCACCCTAAAATGTCATAAATGTTCACCTGATTTCTTAAAAACACACCCCATACGTCAATATATATCCCAAAATACCTCCATGATGTTATCCAACCCAAATAATTAAAAAATGAGTTTTAATTTTCAAAACACTCCATATTCTTAGGAAAAACAATTTCCATAGATTTTCAAAACTTGTAATAATGTAGGTTGTTCCTCCATTTTTAATTGTTTATATTTGTGGTATTATGGATACTTTTTATCAATTACATAGCGATTTATTTTTATATAAGATGTCTTCCATTTATATCTTCTATGTATATTCAATCAATACCCTTCCTATGAGATTAACAAGTATGAGATATAGTGGTATTTGGGTGAATCATTAAATTAGATAAATTGTTTTATAGTGGTTTATAAACTTGAGTTTTTTATGTAAATATAGTTCCATTTTAGGGGTGTAGTAGCTGCACAGGAAAATCCAAGAGGAGTAATGATAGTGGGACCCTGATATGTTTTCATAATGACTATAGATTTTCACTAAAAAGGATATGTGTTTCTCAATAGTGAAGCATATGTATTAAATATTATATAGTGGGGTTTTTTTAACACCCTGCATATATATTTGGTATGGAATAAATTTAATTTTTATTTATTTAAATAATAAGTATTATAATGTAGTTTTGATGTTTTAGTTATTTGAATGAGTCTGTGAGATTTTCATAAGGAGTCATCCCCTATACTACGATTAAATTATAATAATAGTTAAGGATCATACTATAAAATAGATAACTATAGTTTAATAATGGATATGAATTAATATGTTTTTAGTTTAGTATGATTAATTTTTGTAGTGTGTTGGCGATTATGACATAGATGTTGTGGGCAATGTTGTGGTGAGTCATGAGTAAACATAAACCTTGATCCATGTGAGATTATACATTTTTTCAAGAATATATTCATACCACAACACAATTTCTCTACCCTGAAGGCCTGATCAATTGAATATGTGTATATAGGGGACGTGTAAGGCTATTGTTAATTTTTATTTCACCATGAATTTCGGTTGGTGGAGGATTGCTTTGCCGTGAAGGGAGAAAAACCATTGTCAATTTGGACAAGTGGTTAAGAACTATTTTTTATGGGATGTATCTTTATTAAAGGTAAGGGGATATTTATTCATTTTTCCCTGTAGAAATACAAAGATGTGGTATGACTTGAGGGTTCACACCAAAACAAATATTTAGGGTATTTTTATCATGTTTAAAATTACATATTTATTTTAAAATATTAAATTCTATAACAAATAAAGATTTCTCCTAATTAATTCTTATATAAAAACCAAGATCCTCTGCCTTTCCCTGTAATTCATTTTCTTATTAAGTTTGAATTTCTTTTATCCAAAATTAGAATCAAGATCGATCATCCACAATAGGTTTCATTGAGTAATTTTAACACCCCTATTTGTTGTTTTCTCATTTTATATCAGGATTTTCTTATGATTCATTAAATACATGGTAATTTTGATTTTTTTTCTTATTTTTCAATTTCATCGGATTGATTTCAAATATTTTAGTCGTATGAAATTTGTGGGACCATCTTAGACCCTTTTCAGTGGTTTATTTATTTCATGTGAGTTTTTATATGTGTAGAATTAATTATATGAAAAACATAAACCTATAAATTTTTATATATCCTATAAAATTAAATTGAATTTGTTTCCTTAGATACATATGGTATATGTTGAACCTGAAATCCAAAAATATGCCTTTTAAATGTATGTTTTGATACTGTTTGACATGGAAAACAAATTCCATTGTGATTTATGTTATGAAACCATGACCATGGTCCCAAGGAGGATGATTCTAATTGAGAAATTTCCCTAGTATCTAAGAATAGTTCCTTAGTGAACTTATTAGGGAGGATTGTTTTGAGTATGTGTTTGGATAGATTTAACAAAGCCATGCCATGGGAACTTTGAGTAATTTTATGGCCTAATAGTGTATCTCTTAGGATGTTAATTTATTTTACAAATTTTGTATTTTTCCTTTAGGGTCTATTTTTTATATTAACAGACATTTACTATAAAGTGGCACCTTATCACCCAAGAATTGACAAGGTGTAGTGTATCATTAATGCTTGGAATTTGATAGTATATTTTTTTACATAAACATCACTAGTGATCCATCCTTCACTATTTGTCCAATGAAATAGTGGAATTTATTCAACTTGTGTTTTAATATTGGGGCTGCATTTTTAACTTATGGGAGCTATCACGGTGGTTCTTTTACCACTCAATTTTCTATTTTAGTGATTTAGTTTCTACCAAGTATTGAATTGTAATTTGGTATCGAAAACATGATATGTGATATTGATGGTATATCAACCTCCTAGATGATAATAGTGGTGTTGTAATTTCCAACTGTGGATATTGTCTTTGTCTTGCATTGTCCACATGGAGACTTGTGATGGTGGAATTTCATCCACAGTGTGAGTGATATCATTGGTAAATCATCCACATATTTGAGTTGAATGATTTATTTATATTTTACCCATCAATAATATACCTATTTTGTTGAGGTAATTACAACCTTCGTTCCTCTCAAATTTTCATCCTGTAGGGAGTTGAATCTTCTTTCTTTTTATGAATATTATCATTTTATTTTCCATAAACGGAATTTTCATCATATTTTGAATCCAAAACCACAATGAAAATAAGCATCTAATTTCAATTTCTAGCTTATGATAACATCAAAAAATTTATTCATAGCTGCCAAATTCAATTGAATATTAATCATTTTGGATACTTGGTTTTTACTCAAATAAAATAGTCATTTTTTATTTCATGAAGAATAATAAATCCAAAAGTGTACCTTGTGAGTATAGTAAAGTTTGAATAATAATTACCAATTAATTCTTATTTATTTTTTATGAATTCAGGTAATTATAACTCCATTTTAGGTAAAAGTGTTTGGGAAAAATATATATTGATAATTAACTTCTCAAACTCCCCATATTCCAAGGATTAAATTTATTCATCACACCCAATGTTCTTTAATAAGTTCCACCATTGATTTTTGTCACCTTCAAAATTATTAACTATTAAAACATCCTTGTAATACTTTTATAAAAATAATAAATACAAAATAAATTCTATTATACACTACTCAAAAACTTCTATATCATAAATTTTTCAAAAGTATGTTGTACATTGTCACATGATGGACTTAATGAAAAGTTGTTCTATAATTAGATTTTTGGGGAATGTGACATTGTTCATGATATTATTCATAACATTAAAAATATGGATGATCATATAGAGGGTATTTTTTTCTCTATCATCAATCCCAATTATTTTTTAATTATAAAAATTAATTCATTATTCATTACACTCAATGGTTACTTGGATCCTCCTCATTTCATACATTTATTAAAAAAATATTAGTGTGAATTTTAAAGAAAAAAACCATAGTAAGAAATCATATAATAATGAAATTCAAGATTATGATGTCATAAATTATGTCACAATCATTTAAGCAATTAATATAATAAAACCAGTATTGTCTTATATTATGACACCTTCATTTCAACTAATGATATTTCAAGTCAATCCTATATTAATTTTGGTTCAATATTTGTTATTTTATGTTGATCCCTCCAATTATTTATAACATAATCACAAAAAAAAACCCACTTTGATACCAAAATAAGGACCCAAAAATTACATAAATATATATTAAATAATTTTACACGTATATGAATTACATATCACAAAAAATCACACACCCAAAATGATAGGATATGTGTATTTTAATAGAATTTTTATAATAGTTATTCAATATTTCCCCAAAAAAACAATCTCCATACATAATAAAATAAATGACAAAATATACAAAATTATCCTCTTCATGCAAAGAGGAATAGAAACACATGAAAGGGGGATAAAATATTCTCCACAAGGGTAAATATATGAGATGTCAATCAAAGACAGTAAGTGGTCTTAATATAGACATGTGTTTATGAGAACATAATCAAATAATATGAATATATAATAGGGAAATCATACATAATAAAACATTAATCATTATAATGTTTTAAATAATCATGAGTGATGAGTCATAAGAGTGAATAAACATGAATCAATAATCATTTTTGGGGAAAACCTAACAATTAAATGTGGAATAACCTAAAAATGTGAAAAAAACATAAATATATAAAATCATTTCTTTTGTTAAGGCCCAATTCAATGTTTTTCATCACATAACATAAAGGTCCCATGACATATTTGACTTGGTTCACTCCCAAATAACATACCCTTCATCTCATTAAAAATAAATCATTACCTAAAACATTAAAGGGATTTATAATTATAGTCCAACCCATCACATTATGAATACCATATATATGTGTTCCACATGAACATGAAAAAATTCCTAATTTCATCATCGATTAATTAACCCAAAAGAATGAAATCAGTTTCGTGAAAACATCTAAAAATGAATGATTGCAATCCATCTATATAATGAATTTTGAGGGTTTTATTAGATCATATCCCTAGTGATGCACAATAAATAAAAATTTATTATTTATTGATGAAGTACACATTGATGAACTTTAAAAAAATATATAGAAAATAATAAAAAAATAATTAATTTTTTTAATTAATTCTTTATATTTAAAAAAACTATAATTTAATTGTCTGAGAAAAAAATGAGTAGTAATTAAAAATTACTTTGATAACACATGAAAACATGGTTTAGAAGCTTTATAAAGAAAACTGAATAAAGTGGTGGGACAAATTTACCATGTGGAAAACAATAAAAAAATACTTTTCAATCCTTTATAAATAAATCCATAATCATTATAAAATTACCTCAAGAAAACATAAAATTAAGGATAAGGACATTCATAAAAGTGTATAAAAAATATGGGAATTGAGGAGAATGATTCATGAATTAAAATATGATTTAAGGCCAGCTGAACATAAAAGAATACATTCTATAAACCTTTTATCCAAATGGTTGTGGAATGGTAATAAGTTTTAATAACCCCCATAATAGTAGATGATTAGAAAATATATGTATTTTTAGAGATATATACTATATAATTTTCCCTTATTTGAATTTAGAAATAAATACTGTTTTTTTTAATGTGATTGGAAACAAATCCTTTACCCTTAATCGTGAAATCTGAAAAATAACATTGATACTTTATATATTAAGCTTAACCATATTAATTTTTGAATTCATAACTATATTAATATTTATTATATTTCATAAAAATCAGTTAGATTCATTTATTTAACATATATTTTTTAGTTATTTTGTATTTTAATCCTTAGATGTTATTAATTTTTATTGTTTCATACATGTTTTATATTGGTTATGCCAACATGATTCTCTAATAAAAATTTCATTTTTTTTAATATTTGTGAATGTAGTGGAATAATTTTAATCGGATATTTATAAAACCTCATGTTCATTTGATATAATGTACAAATATGGCTTGCGAGAATGGGATTCATAATGATCTTATTTCATCAAATATTAATTATAACTATGAGTTATTTTATAATTTAAATTAATTAATTTATTACTAAATTTCAATTTAGTAACAAATTATATATTCTATAAAAATATTATAAATAATAGAAAATTTTATTTTAATAATTTATTTTTTTATAAATTTCAATATAAATTAATAAATTAGAAATTTTTTATAAAAAATACAGAAATATTAAATAATAATTAATGAAATAAATATTCAATAATATTATATTCTAATATTAAACAACTTTAAACATTAATTTATCTGCCTTAAAAGTATGAAATAATATATTCCTAATAAAATAAATGTTTAATTTCGTATGAATTTATAAATTACAAAATATGAATAAATGAGAAGGATTTTATATTTAATATTATGAATTGGTTATAATATTACATTTTAATTGTATAAATTAAGATCATTTATTTGAGGAATTTATATTGGACATCTCAAAATAGAGTTTTGATAATTTATATATTCTTGGAATAAATATTTTTAAATGTTTTATAGTTTAAATATATACTTTTTATATGAATTGATTATATATATAATATTTATATTCATTATAAAATATATTTATTGTAAATTCCATATAATGGATAATATAAAGGTTTCCATTTAAAAAATAAATACATTATTTATATTTAATTAATCATGAAATTACCATAATTAATAACTAATTTATATTGTGATTATAATTCATTTATTTATAAATTGTTCATAAATTATTAATTTCATGATTGATATATTAATTTTTCATTAGTTTAGATTGTTATATTATTTATTATTCTTGAATACAATTTAAATATTATGAATAAATTGATTCTATAGTTTGTGGGGTTAATGTTGATTCTGTATATTCTCATACCTGCATTAAAGGTGTTATATTCTTAGTGTGATAATTGATTTTGTTTTATTATACCATGACTTTTGGAATATAATATATTATAGTCATGAACTAAAAGGTTTATTATAGTCTATATAAATGATGTGTTTGAATTATATTAGTGTTTAGGTCTCTCTTATGTAATGTATCTGTGGTTAGAGGGACTTAGGGTCGGACTGCTCAACAGCATGGAGGTTAACTCATTATCAAGAAATTTGGGGGTTGGTGATTTATCATTTCTGGACTTCCCTTATGGGGAATTCTGATTTTTATGATTATAAGACTTTATATAAATGGTTTTTATGTACCATATGTGTGGTATTCATTTCAATATGTACAAATATATTTGTATTTTTATTTTGGTAGTAACACGAGATATGGGTTCTGTAAAGAGTTAAAAACATTATTTTTTAACATATTGATTTAGTGGAAGGAATATGATTGCAATATAAATGATTATATGTATGAATAAATTTAAAAGTAATAAGATGAGATAATTTAAAGAGATAAAAAATTATTTTAAATATAATATTTTAGATTTTTTTGTATATAAACATTTCAAGACCACAATCATCATATCGGGTAGGTTATGTAATATCGTTATTCCCACAGAATATCTTCAATAAATAAAGTAATTAATGGGAGACCTTAATACGATTATCATCAAATATCAAGTTTTTTATGTGAAATAATTAGCTATAAGATTCTTGTATGATTAAATTATTTGAGGAATTGTATTTAATTTATCCATATGACAGATTGGGAAACGAGTTTTCCACTAAACGATAAAAGATTCATATTGATATGATTTTTATAATTTCCAAACTAAATAGTTATGTGATGTAATAACCTTTAAATAGATCTAAATTTTACTAACATATGTATCTTCTTCTACCAATGAATATGATGAATCTAAAATGGGTCATAATTTTAGTGGGAGAACATCTAATAAAAGTACATATTAAATTTATTACAAACAAGATATCATCTGATAAAAGAATCTATTATAGATTTAACAAAACAATAAAAACATTAAATTACATTGAGATAAATCATAGGGAATAATGAATCCTAATATTGTAAAATTAAAATATTGGTAAAAACATAATAAGGGTTCATAATATAATTACACTTTTATATGTTGGTGTAACACGTGGAATAAAAATAGTTTCAGTTGGCCAAAAAATGAATCTAGATGTTTAGAAGATGTATATAATGATTCAATTATTATTTCAATGGAATAAAATGAAGAATTATCGTAGGGAATTTAGACTCCAAAAAAATACTCAATATGATATATTATCTTATTACATAGAGATATTTAAATATTATTTTATTGTTTCATAAGTTTATTGAATTTATTATATTGTCACATTTTGAAATATTTTAACAATTTTACTTGCTCTGAGAAAATTATGACATAAATTTTCAACATGATGAGAATAATTTATTATGACATATTATATCTAGGATCTAGTCCTCAATAGATAGTAAAATTGGGTAGAAATTCAATTTAAAAGAATAAAATTTAGATAGAAAATCTAATAATTTTTCTTCAAATAGCTAGTGAATCTTGTTCAAACCCAATTGGTGTTGTTAGGATGGGACTGATATTTTTCCATTATATTGAATTTACCATTAAATATAATGTGTTTTTATAGACCTCCATGGAGATCCCATTTCATGTAATATTTTTGTTGAAATCAATTCATTGATTTTGAATTATAAATGATACTAACAGTTTATGTTATAAGTGTTTCAAATAAATATAAGATTTCAAAACAAAGGTATGTGTTGAATGATGTTTTAATTTTTAGTAAAATGGTGAATTAATTTTATGATATTAATAGATTGGACATAAGGTAATATTTAAATATTAGATGGATCAAAATAAAGGATGTGCATTTTTCATCTTTTATCTTATATATGTTAAGATAAGATCGTTATTAACAAAGACTATTTTTAAAAAACAATATGTGACAATACTAAAGGATTATGGTTCATATGAATCTATAAAATACATGAGTAAAGGATACATATAATTACTTTGAAAAGTATGAAATATTTTATCAAATATTTTCCATAAAATGTGGTGGATATGATCCCATCATACTTCAGTGCAATATTTCAAAAGATATTAATCTTTGCAAGAAATTGTTATAAATAAATTGTATACCATATATGATATTGATTCCATATTTAATTGGTTAAATGTTTCATATAAGGAAATAAATACTATTATATATATATATATATTTTAAAATATTTAGACATAACACGGTATTGTGGATATCATATGGGGTCTATAAAATATATGGGAGTATTTTTGGGAATAGATATGTTCAATATTAACAAATAGATTTTTATGATAGTTAAAAAATTCGGAATCTAACTAAATACCATTAAATTCTTAGTGTATATTGGTAAAATATGAATAAAAAGAGTTGAATTAGAAACCAAAATATTTCCATGAAAATATTAATGGAATAGGTTCCAAGTATGATGCAAATATGACACTTATAATTAGTCTATATTGGAAAAAGAAGTTATTAACGTCATAAGATACAATGATTTGATGTTAATGAGTTTAAATATATTTTTAATGTTTTTAAAATATGGATTATGATTTTTATGTCTCTTTATTATTCAAAATAAGTTACATAGTATATTTCACTCACTAAATGACCTTAGTGGGAGGGTTTTATTAAATATTCACATTGAGATGTGGTAGGAATTACATATTGATATGATTTTTCCTAAATCCTAAAAGTGAAACAAACATATGGATGACCTAGAAGTTTTAAATATATTATATGATGATAAAATCACTTAGGTCTTTTTTTTAAAAATTCATATATGAAATTAAGAATATGAAATGTATCATATTATAAAAATGTTAATATCGACATTATCATTCATTCAAATGGGTTTCATATACTCAGGAAGTGATTTGTGGATTTACCTCTCAATATATGACTTTTTTGTTGTCTGAAACCATTTTCTTTCTTGTAGTATTTATGGTTTTGATGAAATATTAATGTTCACATTATTTATATTATTATATCTAGACATATAAAATGACCAGGATTCAAAAACCCATTATCTTACAACGCAGAACCCCTAAATTATACCACATGGACTATTATACACATTTTTTTAGTGTATGAGGGAAACATGGTTCAAAATTATATTTCCTCATAACTGAGATTAGAAATTCCCTCATGGGAATCATTATACATTAATAAGTTTTTATGAATGCCTTGATTATTAGATAATCATGGTGTGACTGGATATGATATTGATAATGTGAACAGTTTTAGCTTTATAATGATGATATTTATCCTATCATTTAATGTAACACCCCAAGAATTTACAATATATTTATTTTATGATAAATTTAATTTCATCAATATATTTTGATGCATGAAACACTACGTTTAAATAAAATGTGATACTCTATTATTTATATATGACTATTATAACATATCGATTAAATAAGAATGTATGAATAAAATTAAATTATTATAAATATATAGGCCACACAAATTAATTTTTCATCAATTTATTTGAAACCAAATATAATAATTTCTTAGAATAAAAATAAATGTTTTTTTTGAAAAGCATAATTTTTTTATTAAGGGTTGTTTAGTTGTGATTTATATACAAAATGAAAGATTAATTTTTTAAAAAATAAGAAAAATTAATTTAAAAAAAATTATTATTTGAATTATCATATCAAAATTACTTTTGGTTGTAGTTTTTATGTTTTTCTAAAAAATACATTTTTTGATAAATATTGAATAATACTAAATTTTTATTGAAAAATACCTTTTCATTTAAACAATTTATAATTTTAAATTACATTTTAAATTGGTTTTACTGTAAAATTAGTGCAATAATATATCAATTAACCCAATTTATGTCAATGTAATCTACTTCATGTTGAATTTTCAAATAAAAACATTATAAACTTCTAAACATTTTCTATCTAAAAACATACTTTCACATCGCATCCATGATATTAATTTTAAATTAAAATTTTCAAATTATGTGAATTGAATCTGGAAATATGTATTCAATATTTTGAAATATAATAATATACAATTTATAATAGGTTTAAATTAATTTTAAAATAATATTAATAGTTAAAATAGTAAAAATTAAATAGCAAGGTATGGTAAAAAAATATTTACTAGGGATAAAACTAGAAATATAAGTTTTAAATTGACCTAAAAACATGATTAAAATCTATTTAATGTACATATTTAATGTAAAATATTATATTTTTGTTAACCGTTGATTATTTGAGCCTTTGAACCTGTATAAAATGAGGTTGTAATTCATTATTCTAAAAAATAACAAGTGTGCCACTCACCTAACTTATGAAAGACACCCATATCCTCTCATATGCACATATTGAAACACATTTTATTATACTATATTCTTCCAAAATAATTTCCAATTTTTAATACCATTGACATAGAATAATTATATTTGGAAGAAGGCCAGCCTATGAAGGCTTCAGGGAAAACTTATGGAGAATACCTGAAGAAGAGGTAACTTTCTCCAACGAAGTTTTGTATTTTAATTCCACCTTTACCTCATTCAATTATTATAATACCATTATGATGCAATAAAATCAGTATCTTCAATATACTCATATATATATATTTATGATAAGGTAATGACATAATATTTCATTAATCAACCCAATGCGGTTCGAGCAACAATAACCCCAAGCCTACCTGCTTATACCAGGGTCGGCGACAAGCATCGACATGAATAACTAATATGGGAGGCCATTTCCTATATACATGTATGACCGTATCCATTCATAATTAAACAATAATAAATAAAATATATTAACATATAAAGAGATATTCATACATGTAACAACCTTTTTGGAATACAAGAGTACGAAAGCATAATCTGAAAAAAAAGAGAAAAATACACATGAAACCATAAATATGTCCCAAACTTAAAATAACATGGAAGTAAATTCTGGGAGATCCTATATATTAATTATTAAAAAATTACCACTATATGCATTCAAATTCCCCTAGGTATCCCTATGCTCATTGGTATTTGTCGTCGACCTATCTGTCGTCTGCATATGGCACGACATGTGTGGGAAAAAACCATGTTGGGGTGAGTATATATAATCCTAGTGAAAAACATAGAAAAATGATGGGAAAAAATCGAAAAGATTATAAAATTATAAATATCAACATCATATTAATAGATTAATTACCACTAACAACAAGGATATATATATGCTCATAAAATAATACCGGATGAGAGTGAAAGAGGATCTCCATCGAACTATCCATCCTAAGAAAGGAGTCTACCGAGAGTTCTATGAGGTCCATCAACAATTTCATGGGGTTCCAATATATATATAGAGGAACCATTACCTATCTAATTTTGAGTATTTCACTCTATAGAGAGGGAGATGACCCACTCCTGAGTCTATCAAGGGGGTTCCACACTATGGGTAGATGGCCCATTCCTTGTCGCTACTAGAGGGTTCCACTATGTATATAGAAAGAGAAACCACACCCTAGTCCATAAGGGGTGTTCCATTATATTGGTAAAGGAACCATGCCCAATCTTAGTAGGAAGGTTCCTATCTATTGATAGATATATGACCAACACCATTGAATATTAAGGGAGTTCCACATTTTTAGAGGACCCATGCTCTGTCCCTGTAGGAGGGTTCCACTCTGAGAACCTTATTTGATCAATTCTATCATAAATCCCCATATAAATAATGATCACAACCATAACATCTCACATCATATATCAAAATACACTACAGAGCCCACAATCATGTTCTACACATTAAAATGCCTAGGATAGGATACTCTGTATCCAAAATAAAAGTTCAAATGATTTAGATATGAGGAGTAGAAGTTTCGTCAATAGAGGTACATGGATAGTAAGCAGTCCACATAGTTTGTGGACCCACTCATCTTTATGTTTGTGTCCCTTCCAGTACACATCCCACTGACTATGTATCCATACATGGTATATTAGTGGACTACATGGCATGTCCCAATAACTGATGATCTAATCACTTTCCCCTATCTATCCATGGGTCCTTCTAAACATGTCAATATAGACTAGTCATGTTCATGGACATTCCCATGTACGTCTACGAACAATTTTCACGCTTGGTCACCATGACTATGCCACATAGTGTTTAAGGGTCCCACATGGCGTGTGAGTTTTTTTCACCTTGAAACCCTAACCATGATATCTAAGGGTATACATGCCATGTGTTTTTCAAACAACATGGCATGTAGTTGGGTTTTTCAGAATCACTTCAGATCTACTCCATGCCTTCCTGATGTAGCTCCGCTATGGTGAATCCCATCATTTCATCACCTAAAAATGGAGGCTACTTCGTCTACCCTTCAATTTTATCCCCCATGTGGTCTAAATTTAGATTCTAATTCATCAATCAAATATTGTACACATCAGTTTCACTCATTGAAGCTACCAATTCCTCGTTATATCTCCAAATGCATGGTGGAATCAGTAGAAATCAAAAAGACTGTCCAGTCCATCATTTGATAATCAAACCATCAATTACATATGAATTTTCCATGAATATGGGGTCTGATAGAACTCGATCCCTCATGTAAATGTCGAACTGTGGTCCCCATTTTCCAATAGTGAATAATAAGAAGAGAAATGGGTGGAAATAATGATAAACAATCGTGAAAAATTCATTGACCATGATTTCTTGTCCAATGAATAAAGTTTTGGATATCTGGTTTGAGAAACATGGCATAGTGGGGGTAAACTGAATAAATAATTAATTATGAGAAGTTGGATTATGAATAGGCAAAAAAATTCCTAGGATTGAAGAAATAGATTTTATTTGGTTCAATATTTTATCCTAAGGTCATAAATCCAAAACAGATGAGTCCTGCCAATATTCAAATTGATCGTTGGTGAAAAATGATACTTCCATCCAAGATGGATTATTTGTCACATTCTCTACCCCAAAATTCATCTAGATTTGTGATATTCTGGTCATATAATCTAAATTGTTCAATTATTGGGGGTTAAGTACTCATCTCAATGGTTCTAGGGTTATGTGGCTAACCCCAAATATCCTACATAATGATAAATTTAAAGAGGTAATTATGTTTTAGGTAATTTAATGAAATAATTAAATAATCAATTAATGAATCCATTGAACACATCTTCAAAAGGACACTTTATCTGATTTCCATACAGTGATAAACTTTAGGTCATTTTTATGGTAAACATCACATTACAAGTTCATCCATGGTATTATATTTACATTTTTAAAATTTGTATAGCATATATTCTATTAATTCTTAAAACTCATCCATACACGATATAAAATATATCTAATATTTTTATAAAAAAAATTCTGGGCACAATGATCCTTGAAATCAGATGTTGTCCCACCACTAGGCTCCAAAAATATTCCTTGATATATTTCAATGTCTTACATAGAAAACAGAGGGTCCCTACATTAATCCCTCCTTTATGATTTTCACATGTAAATAAAAATACAATGATACTGATCCGATATCTACTTATCTCACTCTTAGTATATCTATTTCTTTATTCCATGATTCCATAGAACATGAACTAAGGGAATGGTTTAGCCTCATAGGATCCCCTCCTGATGATCCTCGATCTCCACCTAGTGCTCCCTAAAAGTGGCTCCATACTCCAAGTTGATCTAAATCTAGTCAATAACCTATGTGGGATCTTTCTTGTTTCTTCTAAACTACATCACATGGAAGATAGAAATTATCCAGTAGAACTATAGGGGTAAGGTGAGGTGGTAATAAACCTTTCCAACCATACGAAGATCACAAATTTTCAGATTAACTTTATGGAAAACCTTCCTCCCTAACTAAATATCCATAGTCCTCTATATAGAGAGATTCTCAAAAAATGTGGTCTCCTTTCTCAAATTATGATGGCCTATGAATTATATATTGATAATATGTATGAATGCTCTAACCTATCCCCATAATCTCTTGGATAACCTATACCTTATCTATCATTACCTACACAATCTACATACCAATAATAAACACCACTTCCACTATAGGAAAACTGGCGTTTCACGGCAGTTTTTACGCCGCAGTTTAAAAACCACCACAAAATATGTTAATTTTTTTATAAATTTTTTAATTTTTTCAAGGATTAGCATTAGTGTTTTAAAAAAACCATCACGAAATTATGGCGGTTTGGGTAAAACTACCATGGAAAGAAAGGAAAAAAATAAAAAACATGAGAAACCCTAAAATCACTAAAACGACCATAACTTTTGATCCGGTCGTCCATTGGAGAGCCACGACCAGTCAAATAGAAGCTCATGAAGAGATCTAGAGGCTTGTATAATCAAAACCCTTAGAAGGTCTAAGGTGAAAATTATATTAGAGTTATAAAAAAGTTGAAAAAAGGTCTCCAACATCAAACAACCATAACATTCGCTCCGGGTGTCCATTTGGGCTCTACCACATATCAAATTCAAGCCAGCGAAGAGAGTTATGCACCGGTTCAACACAAGAAAGCTTTTTTCGTTTTATTTATCCCAAAACCCCTAAAAGGACTCTGAAACCCTTTTTATATCACCGGTGTCCTATCAAACGTGACAACAAACAAACCTAACTATCGATCCGCATGTCAGATCGAACTCCTCCACCTTCCAGATCATAATTTGTTTCATGAGATTTAGTTTGACTGGTCGTGGCACCCACATGGACTCCTGGATCATAAGTTATGGCCTTTTAGTGGGTATTGAGTTTGTCATGTTTTTCGATTCCTGGTTTCTAACACATGTTCCCCGCCAGCTTTTTTTTAAAACGGTTGTAACTTCTGATCCGCATGTCCATTTGGTCTCTTTCACCTATCAGGTCGTAGATCATTTCAAGATCTTTGATTTGACTGATCACGGATCTCGAATGGACTCTCAGATCATAAGATATCTCCATTAATGTGAGTCCAATGTTTTTGTCACTTTCTGACTGTTTTGATGATTTTTAATGGTTGATCTATTAATAACTGTTTATTTGGGTTTCCATGAATTGTTATATTTATCAATGGTTTTTTGGGGGTTATTATGAAGATTATGTTGAATTCTTAAGGGGGTTTCCAGAGTTGTCATAAGTTTTCATGTTTTCTCTTGCTTTCTAATGTTTCTTCATGCTTCTCCATCCGTTTTCATGCGTTTTCATGATTTTTCATCCCTTTTCAAGCCTTTTCATACTTTTTCATGTGTTTCATTTATTATTTATTTTTTATAATATACTTTAATTTATTTATTATCTATTATTTTTTACTAGTTATTTATTATTTATTATTTATTATTTAATATTTAATATTTAATATTTAATATTTAATATTTAATATTTATATTTATTTATTATTTATTATTTTTTATTTGTTTTTTATGATTTATGATTTATTATTATGATTTATTATTTATTTATTATTTATTATTTATTATTATTTATTATTTATTATTTATTATTTATTATTTATTAATTATTATTTATTATTTATTATTTATAATTATCATTATATTAATAATAATAATTATTTATTATTATTATTTATTGTTTATTTATTTAAAATTATTTATTATTTGTTATTTTTTTATTATTATTTATTATTTATCATTTATTATTTATTATTTACTGTCTTTTATTTTTTATTTTTTATTTTTTATTTTTTATTTATTATTTATTTATTATAATTTATTTATTATGAGTTATTTATAATTTATAATTTATTATTTTTTATTTATTCATTTTTTATTTAGTATTTAGTTTTTATTTATTATTTATTATTTATTATTTATTATTTATTATTTATTATTTATTTTTTATTATTTATAATTTATTATTATTTTTTATTTGTAGTTATTATTATTTATTATTTATTATTTATTGTTTATTAATTTTTATAATATATTGTTTATTGTTTATTATTTATTACTACTGATTTTATATTTTATATTTTATATTATTTATTATTTTTTTATTAATATTTATTAATATTTTTTTATTATTTTTTTTATTATTTATTATTTATTATTTATTATTTCTTATTTTTTATTGTTTATTTTTTATTTTTTGTTATTTATTGTCTATTATTTATTATTTATTATTTATTATTGTTATAATTATTATTTATTATTATTTATTATTTAATTATTTATAATTATTTATTATGTGTTATTTATTATTATTATTATTATTATTATTATTTATTTATCATTTATTAGTTATTATTTGTTGTTTTTTGTTTTTTATATTTTATTTATTATTTATTATTTAATAATTATTATTTATTATTTCTTATTTAGTATTTATTATTTAATTTTATTTATTTATTATTATTAATTATTAATTATTAATTATTAATTATAATTAATTATTATTATTTATAATTTATTATTTATTATTTAATTATTATTATTTATTATATATTATTATATATTATTATTTATTTTTTATTTTTTATATGTTTATTATTCTTTATTATTCTTTATTTTTATTATTATTATTTGTTATTTGTTATTTATTATTTTGTGTTTATTGTTTATTTGTTGTTTGTTGTTTTTTATTTATTATTGTTTATTTATTTTTATTGTTTATTGTTTATTGTTTAGTGTTTACTATTTGTTGTTTATTATTATTATTTTTTATTATTTTATTATATTATTAGTCTAATTTCGTAATTTCATTTTTTTATTTTTTTTATTTTCATAATTTTATAATTTATGTATTTATTTTTATAATTTTTTTGGTATTTATTATAATAAAGAGTAAATAATAATTAATAAATAACTAACTAAATAAATAACTAATAAATCAATAATTATTGATTATTAAATATTGATTATTAATTATTGATAATTGCTTATTGTTATGTAATTTTTTCAATTATTACATATAAGTATATTAAATTCTATTTATTAACTACATGATGAGCCTGCTGGAGTGGTAAAGTCATTGGAAAATATGCAAGAGGATAGGGGTTAAAATTTCACCAAATGCAGAATTACATTATATTGTGTAACACCCCAAGCTTCTACAGTATGTTTCTCTTTGAATAATACAGTAGCGTGTGTTGTACGCAACTTCGAGTTCTAACACACACCACAACCAATCAAACTAGCCGTTATGAATAGTAATACCCACTTTTTGAAATTTTATAAATTTTATCTTACAAAATTGACTTCATTTTTTGATTCAGAATATCAAAATTAGCTTAGGTTGATTTTTTGGTACTTTTCAGATATCTATCAAATTTTGACGAATAGTGAAAATTACTAAATTTTAATTAAAAATAACTTTTTTAATCAAAATAATTAATAGTGATAAATTATGACTTTGAGTGATTGAAGAGTATAATTAGATTATGTTTTTACCATTTAATTCAATATTAGTCATTGGACATAATTTCACATTTAAACTTGACATAAGCAAGTGCCAATCTTTTAATAGTTATTATCTCTTAAAAATGCTTTTTGTTTAAACAACCGGGAATTAATTTTAAATTAATTTCTGTCACTTATGTGTTTTGAATTAAGAAAAATGGATTGCATATTTTGATTCTGGAGGTCCAAATTGTATAAATAGGTAACTTTTATTTTTAGGCATTTTGAATAATTATTTTGGTAAATATTTTATTTACCATGGTTAAAGGGTAAATCCGGTAAATAATGGTAGAAAATAATATAATAATAATAATAATAAATTTCCCTAAAACGTGTTATAACCCTATTGGTTGATACATTTCTAACCATGGTCATCTTTGAGTCGATTTTGGGACACCATGGATCCACTTGTAAGTGAAAATGACACTTTATATTAATTATATTAAAGTAAATACAAAATTGACATAAGCATATATCATTTTAAAAAAACAATTTTTATATAGGGATATATATGTTATATTATTTACTATAAATATTCATTAGAAACCTAATAATATTTCTTACATAATGATATTTTATTTATAATTTTTATACATTGAATAAGTAAATATATTTATGACACAATAATGATACAATATTTTTTTTATTAATGAAAGAATCAAATAATTGGTATTATAAATGTTAAAATAAATATAATTTTAATTTTTTAATGTCATCTAAAAATTTTATTTGTTAATATGACTTGTTAGGATTTCTTAAATGAATTTGGCTCGAATTAATAAAGTTGGTAAGAGTTTATCAAAAATAAATTATTAAAAAGTGTCAAGATTGACACAAATGAGTTTTTGAAACAAATATTAAATTATTAATTGAGATTCTATTCTTAAAAATATAAGGTTCGGCCAAAGGACTTATATAATGATAGTTTTATTATCAATAGACCACTTGGATGTTGGTTTAATGTTTATATAATGTTTATTAACTATATAATATAAAAATACAATGAGACATGGTAGATGCCAAACTATTTAACTAAGAGTTAAATAAATAAGATATAGTTAATATAATGACCCAAAACTGTCTAAAACATATTGGTTGAGTTGTTTTCAACCTATCCTCACCTTAACCTTTATATAATACACTTTTGAGTCATTATAAACTGAATATGAATTTATTATAAAATAATATTTATAGCTTTTTCTAAGGTGCCCCTCACCCCTCTTATAAAAGGGAACTCCCCCTTCCCTCTAATTCACACCTTCAAATCCTTTTGGCTCAGCCAACCCCTATCCAAATATTCTCTCAACTTCCCTCACTTCACTCTATAGGCATTAGTTTGATCAGAAATCCCACCTAAGTATTCCTTTTGATCAAATCAAAAGGATGAACCTGAAGAAGAGGTAATGTTTTCACCACCCTCTTTCAAATTCCTTTCTTCGTCAACTTCTTCTTTCTTTGTTAATTCAATTATAAATGAATATCTCTAGTATCATCTATATACTGTGACATTATTATAAATATGGTACAACCATATTCAGTATTTTATCCATCATTTGAAGGACATGTAACCATACGTGCGTACGTACGGCTTACCATCTACACGTCGTGGTGTAATTGTTACTCAAAACATTATTATTTGGATGGGTATGATAATGATGTGTAATTCATGTAAATAATAAATAAAACATGATAATGATTCTATATATATGATATAACATCCAATTATATATTATTTTAATATCAAAAGAATGGTATTATCACTCGTGCGTACGTACAGACTACTGTGTCTACAAACGCGATGAGATTCATTCCCCATCGTATCCATGCAAGTATAATTCTCATTTTATGATAAAAAATAATGTTTAAGGACCTGATATTATTATTTATATGAATAAGATACAACCTATCCATGACAAACACGACTTATGTAACAAAACATATAAAATAAAACAACTAAGTTAACACCCGAAGTGACGATAATAATAAGATATTATTAAAAAATCAATGTTAAAAGATCATATATGATATCATATTAATATATATGATTCTTGAATAATTTAATAAAAATTATTTCCCCATTATTTAGCATGTAAAACTAACCTCGTCTAATGACAAGTACAAGGTAAGGGTTTATTCCTCAATCTCATTATTATTCAAGATTGTTTATGTGTAAGTGTCTACTGGGACATTTTTATCATCCATGTCCATTTTTTAAAAAAATGATTTCAAAATGAATATTTTAAGGATTTGTGAAAGGTACTCTTAATCAAGATCAGGATTTTAATTGTTTTAATGATTTTTCATTCAAAATCTATTTAATTAATGTCCTTGTTTTCAAAATGATTTGAATGGTTTATTTATATGGAAATGAATGTTTTGAAATGATATTTCTTTTCAAAAGTTTCAAAGATGTATGGGACACTTTGATTCCAAAATCTCTTTTAAGTTACTTCCTTTATAAATGTGTGACTTTTCAATGATTTCAAAAAAATAGATATTTCTCTCAAATAGTTTTGATTTCATCTATGTCAACATCCTTTGATTAATTTTATGCTTATTTGAAGTTGATTTATTATGATACAAAACATCCATATTGTATTGACAGTTTTGTGATATGTTTGACTCTGGATTTGTTATTTTTATTCCACTCATGGTTTATTGAGAAAGTATTGACAATTTGTAGGTTGGTTTTAATATAAATGTTTATGTTCTGTTTAAACCTGTTCATATGAGCAATGCATTAGACTTAATAAGTGACGGGTGGAGCCGCTATAGCTGCTCGATACATCGGTAGGTCTCATGAGACAAACTAGTGTCTTGGCACAAAGCCTTGACAAAATCTTATTTGTAGTCTTAGCACAAGGCCTTGACTATGTGGTTATGATAGTCTAGCATTATGCATTCAATCATTATGAAAGTGGTTATTGATATTGCATGTGATTATTCGACTAGAAGAATATCCATGTGAATAAGTAAATGACATTATTTCGTTTTATGTTTTCCATATTATGCTGAAGTTCAAGTTTAAAAGTCTTTTGTTATAGTTATACATTACATTAAATTTTTATACTTATTTATGAATGTTTTTGATATATTTTTATTCTTACTGAGCATCTGAGCTCACCATTTTCAATGTTTTATTTTTCCCAGGAAGTGAAGAAGTATTTTATGATTGACCTACAGGGATAGTATGAGGGATATGAAGACAAGATGTTGTTGTAGTTTTATTTCCTTTATGATGTAATGAAATCTTTATGAATGTATCTAGTGATCTCAAGGCTACTAAACTAATTGGCCTTTCGAGACTTGATTTTTTGTGATCATGTTAATGTTCTGTAATAATGCACCCACATTGGTTAATTGGGGTCGGGGTGTTACATATTGCATGGGAATGGACATGGGCATGGGCATGGATAAAGTATTACGAAGTAAATAAAGTAATACGAAATAAATAAAATAAATACAAAATATATAAATAACTAAATAAATAATTAATAAAAAAATAAAAAAAATATATAAAAATATATAAATAATAAATAAATAATAAAAAATAAATACAAAATACAAAATAAATAAATAAATAAATAAATAATAAATAAGAAAATAAAAAATAAATAAAAAATAAAAAATATAAAATAAATATGAAATAAATAAATAAATAAATAAATAAATAAATAAAATAAATAAGAAATAAGTAAATAAATAAATAAAATAATTAAATAAATATGAAATAAATATAATAAATACGAAATAAATAAAATAGATACGAAATAAATAAAATATATACGACGTAACTAAATAAATAAATAATTAAATAAGTAAGTAAATAAATAAATAAATTTATAAATAAATAAATAAATTAATTAATAAATGAAAATAATAAATTAAAAATTAAAAATTATAAAATTAAAATTAAAAAATTAAAAAATTAAAAATTAAAAATAAATATTAAAAATGAAAAATGAAAAATGAAAAAATAAAAAATAAAAAATAAAAAATAAAAAATAAAAAATAAAAAATAAAAAATAAAAAATAAAAAATAAAAATAAAAAATAAAAAAGAAAGAAAGAAAGAAAGAAAGAAAGAAATAAATATGAAATAAATAAAATAAATACGAAAGAAAGAAAGAAAGAAAGAGAGAAATAAAATAAATATGAAATAAAATAAATAAATTAATTAATTATTAAAAAACTAAAAATAAAATATAAATACGAAATAAATAAATAAATAAATAAATAACTAAATAAATAAATAAAATACATATGAAATAAATAAAATACATATGAAATAAATAAAATAATACGTAATAAATAAAATAAATATGAAATAAATAAATCAATAAGTAAATTAAAAATTAAAATTAAAAATTAAAAATATAAATAAAAAATATAAAATTAAAAAATATAAAATAAATAAATAAATAAATAAATAAATAATCAAATAAATATAAAAAATGAATAAAAAATATAAAAAATATAAAAATATTACAATAAATTAAAAAAATAATAAAAATAATAAAAATAATAAAAATTAATAAAAAGATAAAAAAAATTTATTAAAAAATTAATCAAAATACAAAAAGTTAAAAAATAAAAATAAATAAAATAAATAAAATAAATAAAATAAATAAAATAAAAAAATAAATAATAATAATTAATAATAATTAAAAAATTCCAAAAAAAATCAAAAAACAATCAAAAAAATCCTGCGATATGATCAACGACGGTTTTGAAAACCACCGCTAATAGTTTCCCGACGCACGATTTAGCTGTGGTTTTTCAGAACCGCTGCCAAACGATTTAGCAGCGGTTTAGACTACTGCTAAATACACATTTTGCCATATTGTTCTATCTGATTACAATTTAAAGGTAACCTATATGGTCTCCTATATAGGTTCTTGAAATGTTCCATACTGATAGTTGAGTGTTATCTATTATTATATGCAGTCTATAATAAGGGTTGATGTTCCCCCCATCTCTAGAAAAAGTCTAACATGAAATCTACTGGCATATTCTCCCACACCAAGATGGTGTGGTCAGTCATCCCAACTGTATGGGGGTGAAATATTGTAGTCATCCTCATATGGGTCCTGATTTCCACCAGTAGGCATCTCCACATTCATGAAATAAACAATACTTCACATTCATAGAAAATATTATACGGTATCCCATTGAGGTGGATGATCTCCTACACATACAACACCCTGAAACACTCCATCATACTTTGCTCCCTTATAACTAGTTAGTATTCAGACATCATTAGTTGGTCAAATATCACAAAGATGTTGTCATGGACTCTCTATGTCCATTGAATACATGTAACAAATTCCATATATATGCTACCACATTTCCACTTTTGGATATCAAGAGGTTGAAAAAAAACCTCCATGAACCTGCTGTTCAGCCTTCCACATAAAAATATTTTAGTCCTAGAAGATGCCTTAAACTCTTTCATCACCAACACACACATCATGAATGGGATGACCATATGTCCCTAGAAAAGTATGACACTATTCCCTAATTAAGAGAATCCAAATGGTGAACATACAAAGGATATATTGTCATATAAGTCCTCAAAATAGATTTCTCCCAACTGGGACCCCCTC
The DNA here is from genome assembly GCA_963277665.1 of Viscum album. Taxonomy (NCBI): domain Eukaryota; kingdom Viridiplantae; phylum Streptophyta; class Magnoliopsida; order Santalales; family Viscaceae; genus Viscum; species Viscum album. The sequence goes on along the minus strand of OY728129.1, from coordinate 1,417,107,248 downwards.
CCAAAATGGAGAAGTGTAGGAGTGAACTATATCGAATGAATAAAGTTGACACCATCCTGTTGAACCATGATTAGCTGAAAGGGAGCCAAATGATATGATGCCTCCTTTACCTAACAAGAAACAGAATTCTTTTTAAGGGAATCTTCCACCAACATTTCCCTCCAAAATGTATAGAAAATCTAAATAATATAGTGATTCATGAACTCCAAATAGTGCATCTATCTTAGGATTAGGTCTGCCTACATGATGACATACTCGAGAATATGATGGTCTGTGTAAATTAGAAAGTGTTCTCATAGAAGACATTTCCTACACATTCTTAGAGTGAATACTATCACTTCTGACTCTCGGGCATGATTCACATAGGTATAATCATGGGGTATCAACCAACTCAACCCATATGTGACCACTACCTACATTTTCATCAACACACTGTCAATCCCAACTCGAGAGGCATCACCGTATAGTATGTAATCCATGCCCTTTTTCGATAGCCTCAATATAAAAGAAATCATCAATCTTATCATCAAATCCTCAAATTCTCTAGTACAATACTCATTATAGGTTTGTATCTTCCATTTCCATATCCGGGAAGTAAAATGGGATGCAATCTTGGTTAATTATTCCACAAAACTCTTTTATTACCCTTCCAAGCTAAGAAAACCATGCATCTATGAAATTATATTGGGTGTCTCCCAAGAAATCACAACATTTATCTTCATCGTTTTTACTGGTAACCCATTATTAAAAATGGCATTCCCTAGAAATTGAGCCTCAAAGACCCAAAATAGGAAATTCTAAATCTTACCATAAAGACGGTTCTTTAAAAGCATGTCTATGAAATTTTTCATGATCTATACAAGCTCCAACTATGATCAAGAATATATGAGTATGTAATTAGTAAAGACAATACCAAATAAATTAATATAAGGTGGATGATCTGGTTCATAAAATCCATATTCATAGTGGTGGAATTTTTCAAACTAAAGGGCATCACCATGAACACATAGTATCTTTATCAACTTCATAATGAAACCATAATAATATAAGCATAATAAACTATCAATAATTGGTACTCATACCAGAGATAGATTTTTTTAGAACCATCTCATGACTCAAAACAGATTAATGTGGTCATAAGTCCTATAAAATGGGTAAATTGTCTTTATTGTAGTCTAGTCTAGGAAATAATAATATACAAAATAATAAAATTGCTCATCATAATTTTAAAAAAATAGTATTTGAGTTGTCTAGAGGGACAAACTGGGTCTAATAAAACCCATATCTTGAAGGTCCTCTAACTACAAACAAATATCTTGGAACTCATTAAGGGTCGTATGATATTCCAAAGATGATATCTAAGTGTTCATGGGATGCATGTTGATGTAAAATTAAACCTCCCACCATAGAGGTAGTCCTGTATAATACACAGTGAAAAATATATTATAGTTTTCCATGAATAAATAAATATAGAGTCTAAAGAGCCTTTTGGGCTAATGTTTACACTTTTTAACTGATGGGAGATGACTTGCAACATCCTAATCTAAAGAATCACTTTCACTACAATGATATCTCTCTCACCCATAATGGAGAATATAATCTAACTAGTTCAAAGATAGTTGACTCATCTATGGTCACAAACTATCTTAGTTTCAAATATGATCACTCAGTCTATACCTAAGATGAATTTGTAAGGTCTAATCGTGATGAACAAAAGGACACACATAAAACACTATCCACCTGTAAATATCTCACACTTCCATTAGATAAAAGATATCAAATAATCATTCCATATTAGAACATAAAGGATAGTATATTAGGCTAACTCTTCAACTAGGATCCCTAGATCTCGAATCATAAGTAAAGAGATTAAGAAACGACTTTCACATGTATCTACTAGTACTAAGGAGAGTGTAATAAATACAGATCATGCTTCTAATCATCTCTTTATACATCAGGTCATAAGCCTCCACAGCCTACGGCTACCCATGACACTAACTGCAAGCTCCCTAAGCCTAACGTGGGCTACCTAGTAATGGTGGTGGGAGGAGATCATAATGCCATCCACCACCCAAAAATCTACTATATGGCCCCCCACATTTTCTGATGATGGATCTATATCCCTAGGTTTCACTTTTTCCTCACATGAGAGATCTCTTTTTACAATACTACCTTTGTCGTGGTATTCATTTAACTATATTCATTCCCTCCAAAACACACCGGGTCAGGAAATCACGTTCCAAGTGACCTAAATAATAAAATCTACTGCACGACCCTCTTTTGGCTTCCCTAGTTCTCTTTACATCCCCTATTCATCAATACTATGTATCTTTGTTTTGTCTTGATAATATATCATGCTCTAAGTTCCTACCAAATGGAACCTGCTAGCTACAGAAGACCACTCATCCCCATGACACCCACTACCAACTCCAGTTACATCGCATCCCTCTGATACAATTTTATCCATCACCAGAACTCATACCCGGTCATCGGTATAAGTATAAATTTATATAGGTACCACAGTAGAACATATGTCTCTATGAAGACCCTTTACAATCTTCCATGCATAGAAGTATCCATCCCAATTAATGTCGACGAAGTATGATGTAAGTTCAATCAACCTCGAGGAATATTATCCAAACCTCATCCCTACATACTATACCTCTATAAGAACCTAAATACATAATGGGGGCATGCATGATGGTTAATACTCCTAATAAAATTGGTACTTAAAGTGAGATTGTGAGAGTGTCAACGCCACATGCATATGTGAAATAGGATCCACTAGATCCCAACAATTATGTAGAAAATACTGGCTTCTTGCACGGCCACTTAATTAGTTAGTGTCCAAATATTCTAGAAAAATCTTATCACCAACTCTATCTAACCCTCTACTACATGAGGATCTGGCTTACCACAGAACCTCAACATCCATTGATGCTTAAACTCATAGAGTGCACAAGTCTTGTAAGAATCAAAATCCTGATCTGATGGTATAAAATGTTTCTTGAATATTCAGGGTTCTACCACTTATTCTCCTGGAGGAAGGATCTTGCATGATATCCCCTAAAACGAGGCCTCACCACTTATCAGATCATCATCATGACTTGGAATTAGTAACCTTGTTGGTTGTCTTCATGGAGGTATCTAAAAATTTCAATCAATTTATACCATGGTCATATAAGTTATGTATAAAAATATATATATATATATATTGGGATATGACTTAGGAAAGATAGTTAAGGACCCAATCTTATATGATTCATGTACCATTGATCACCACAACAAATGTTGTGGTGTGCTGAGTTGACAACTAGGCACTTAGAGTCATAGTGAATAGATAAATTGGTTACTACACCAAAACTGTGTTCCCTATCCTAAAATTCACACTTGATAAACATTGAAATTATTTCTATAAGTCCCAAATGAATATACATAAGGGTAAAACACCAAACTCATTCTCAAGGAATGAACAGATCTGATACCAATATTTCATGACCCCACCCCCCAAGGGGGCTCCATCTACAAAAACACCAAGCCCACTATAACATTCCATGGGATATTTAAAAGTTTAAAGTGGAAAAAAATAATATAGTTGGAATTTTCATAAGTACATGTAAATCTTTCTATATCCAAAATAACATAAAAATAAAGGAAATATAGTAACATCTAAGGTGAAAATCAAGCTTGTAACAACCTATAATGAATAAAAGAGTATAGAATCCTAATCTGAAAAAGAAAAATGAAAAAATACATGACAAATAAGAAATATTTCCCAACCTAATGGTATTTGGAATGAAAATAATTATTGTTCTCAACTCTTATTATCCCCGCTTTGACCACCATATATGGCCAAATGCACTTGGCTAACCGAAATCTCAGTAATTTCCATTGACCTATCCTTTTTATACATAAGACAAAACAAATGCTAGAAATTACCACGTCTGGGTGTGTAGATAAATACCCTCTAATTCACCATTATATCTAAGAGAGAAACAATAGGAGGCCTTGTAACACCCCAAAATTCCATGACACGTTTCCCTTGAATAATACAATAGTTTGTGTTCTACGCAACTTCGAGTTCAAACACACCACAACCAATCCAACTAGCCGTTATGAATAATAATACCCACCTTTTGAAATTTTATAAATTTTATCTTCCAAAATCGACTTCATTTTTGGATTCGAAATACTGAAATTAGTTTAGGGAGATTTTTTGGTTTTTTTCTGAAAACATTCTATTTTTTATGAATGGTGAAAAAAACTGAGTTATTGTTTAAAACAGACATTTTATTTAAATAATTATTTATTTTACTGAAATTTATTTTAGGTCAAAATAGATACATAATATCAATATATGATCAATTTATTTCATTCGATTCATTTTATAATAAGTTTAGATATAAATAAATTTTATTGAAATTTTTTACAGTCTTTTACCCATCACCTAGGAGCATTTGCAAATTTGAAAAACAAACCTAATTTTACCTATTCTGTTTGTTGAATTTCAATAATACAAGAGACATGGTTAATATCAATATGAAAAATGTGGTTTAATAAGTTGAAAATAATTTTTGGTGAATAGAATCTTTTTACTTTTATTTACCACAGTTGATAGTAAATTGGGTAATTAAGGGTAAAAATGATATCATAATTTCCCTAACACATGTCCGAATTCTATTTTATAAGTATAATTTGACCAATAACAATATTTGGAATAAAATATTATCCTATTTGGTCCACTTGGATTAGATTTGGACATTAATTATTATTTTATTTAAAGAAGATTTAAAAGAGTTAAATTCGAAGTTTAATAACTAAACCATTTTTAATATAGGGTTACACACAATATAAATTTGACTATAAATATTCATTATAATGATTTATATATTTCATACATTATTGTATTTTATTTTTAATTATTATACGTTAAACAATTTAATTATCTTATGACATAATGATGATGCAGTAATTGCCTTATTAATGAAATATTAAAAGAATTGATATTATAAATATCCAAATAAAAATAAATTGAGACTTTTGATGGATTATACTAATTTTAAAGGTTAATATGACATTTATTGGTTGGTTAAGTAAATTTTATTTGAAGTGATAAAGTTTTTATGGCATTCAAAAAAATCAAATACTAAATAGTGTCAAAATTGACAAAATTGAGTTTTAAAAAAACACTATATTATTAATTGATACAATTTTCCTAAAAATATAAGAATTGGCCAAAGTTCTAAGATAAGGTACTATATATTAATTATGAACAACTTTGAGTTCTCTTGGTAGTTTATAGTATGTTTATTAACCATATAATATACAAATACAAAGAGACATGGTAAATATAAAACTATTTAACTAATAGTTAAATCTAAAATGTAAGATTAATATGGTCACCTAAACCTATCTAAAACCTATTTGTTGATAGTTTTGAGACCCATACCACCATATCCTAAAAATTAATTATTTTTTAGCCCTTATAAACCAAAAATTATTTTATTATAAAATAATGTTTCATGCTTTTCCTATGGTGACACTCACCTCTCTTATAAAAGGGTACTTCCCTTACCTTAATTTCACCCCTCCAAATCCATTGGGATTGGACATAACCTAACCAAATATCATCCCAAAATTCATCCCTTCATCCTATAGTCCTTCCATCGGTCATAAATCCATCCTAAGAATCCCTTTTGATCAAATCCAAAGGAAGAACCCGAAGAAGAGGTAAATATTTCCTCACCACTTTCGTGTTCTTTTATTCTTCCACTTCATATTTCTTTTTTTGTTCCATTATAAAATAATAACTAAAATATCTTATATATATTGTGATGTTATTTTAAAAATTGTACAACCATATTCATTATTATATCCATCATTTGAATGAAAAAGTAACCATACGAGCATACGTACAGCTTACCCTCTCCACGTTGTGGTGTTGTTTGTTATTCAAACACTTCAATATTTGGATGGGTATAATAATGAGTATAATAGATGTAAATAATAAATATAACATATTAATTATTCTGCATATATGATATACCATCCAATTACATACGATTTCACTATCAATATAATGATATTTTTGCTCTTGTGTACGTATAGATTACTGTCTCCACGAATGCGGTGAGATTCATTCCCCATCGTAATCATTCAAGAATAATTTTCATTTGATGATTAAAAATAATGTTTAAGAACATAATATAATTATTTATATTAATCAAATACATCCTTTCCATAACAGAAACAACTTTCATAAAAAACATATAAAGGAAAACGAATTAGTTAACACCAGAAACAATGATAATTATAAAATATTTTTGACAAAGTAATATTATAAGATCATATATGATATCATATTTATCTATATAGTTCTTTTATAATTAAATAACAATTTTTTAACTATTTTAAAGTAGCTTAACATTCCATCGACTAAGGAAAAGTACAAGTTAAGGGTAAATTTCACATTCTCATATTTATCTATGGTTGTTTTTACTTAAGTATCTAATGAGACCAATTTTTCATCCACATCCATGTTTCTTAAAAATGTATTTCAAAACATTTTTATAGTTTACTAGACTATGGGTTAAAGTCATTTATACCTTTGTTTGACATTTTATAAAATGGTTTGAAAGGAATCTTTCCATCGTTTTCCAAACAAGGTACATTATGACCATTTCGACAGAATTATGGTAAGAATGTCTTTTTTTAACTTATACGGTGGATGTGGATATTTTTTACCATTATATCATTGTCAAATATTCCCATAAAATCTTATATAAATATTTTCAAAATAAATGTTTTATTATAATATTATGTGACTTTTAAATGATTTAAAAATAGAAATAGGTATTTATTTTGAATAGTTTTCATTTCATCTATGTCAACATCCTTTGATGGATTTTAAACTTGTTTGAAGATGATTTTTTATGATACAAATCCTCCATATTGTATTGAATGTTTTTTGATATGTTTGACTATGGTTGTTTTATTTTAACACTATTCCTTATTTATGGATTATGTATTGACATTTCATATGCTAGTTTTAATATGAATGTTTATGTTATGTTTAAAACATTCCATATGAGGAATGCATTGGACTAAGTAAGTGATGGGTGGGGCCTACTATAGCTCCTCAAGGCTTCGGTTGGTCTCATGAGACAAACTAGTGTCTTGGCTCAAGGCATTGATAAAATCTTATTTGTAGTCTTGGCACAAGGCCTTGACTATGTGGTTATGGAGTATAGCATTATAAAATCTATCATTATAAAAGTGGATATTGATATTGTATTTGATTATTAGAATAGTAGAATATCCATGTGAATAAGTAATGGAATTATTTGATTTTATCTTTTCCATATTATGATGAATTTTGAGTTTAAAAGGCTTTTTTAGTCTTATACATTCCCTTAAATGTTTATGCTAATTTATATAAGTTTCCTCTATATTTTTATCCTTACTAAGCATTTGAGCTCACCCCTTTCTATATTTTATTATCACCAGAAGGTGAAGATGTATTTTATGGCTGAGCTAATGGTATAGGATAAGGATATAAGTGTTTTTAAAAGGGGACAAAATGTGGTTGATGTTTTTATTTTAAGATGTAATGTAAAACTTATGAATGTATCTAGTACTTCCAAGGATACTAAGCTGATTGGTCTTTTGGGACATGATTCCTTGTATATTGCCAAAATTATGTAATAATGAACCAACTCTTGGTAACTGGGGGAATGGTGTTACAGTTGGTATCATAGGAAGTTCAGTACAATCCTTGGAAACTAGATTTAGAAAAACTCTGATTAAAGAACACTACCCTAAGATATACTTTGAGGATTAGTATAGAAGAACTTCCTAGAATTTTGGTACAGTAGGTATTTTTTGATTTTTCTAAGCAATACATCCATGTCTTGATACGCGCAGGTAGAAGCAGATCTAACACATATGTACCTAGGGGTAAAACCCAAAAACACCACTTTGAGCTATCCTCAAACGGGAACTGTTGCATGACAACGGGTCTTGTTGCACTCTTGGTTACGACAATCCCATGGTATATGCTTAGTATAATTCTCATTTTCATTACAAACCATCATGAATGATTTATGACTATATAACTCTTCAAAGAAAACACTTTTATGATTATGGATTATATCTATAGACTATTCAATTTATCTTAAGTGTTTTACAAGTTTGTAATTATGTATTTAGATTCATAAACTAATCTAATATAAGTCAATTTTTAGAAATGGAACCTAGAAACCATATCAACGCACATTATCCACGTAGAGATTTCCCTTCTTCTGATGATAATTATAGTGGATATGGTTATGCAACTTGTGCTGATTAGCTTATCACTATATTGGGAAACTCACTCCAGTTATGAATAATAACCTTGGCATATGGAGCACCCTGATCCACAATGTGGAGGATCAATGTTAGACCGATTCATGAGGCAAAAACCACCAACATTCAATGGGACTACAAATCCATTTGTATCTGAGCAAAGGATAATTTCCTTAGAGAAAATATTTCACGCTTTGGGGAGCAGAGATATGGAAAAAGTTGTCATGGCAATTTATCGCCTCATGGGTGTTGAAGATCAATGGTGGTCATTGATTAAATGCAGTAAGGAAGATGATGAAGTATAAAACATGGAATGGAGGGAGTTTGAAGAAATTTTCATTGAAAATACATTCCTCATGACCATAGAGCGGGTATGGAAATACAATTTTTGAGTTTGATTCAAAAGGAGGATGAGAATGTCGCAAGGCATGAGGCTAAAATTACAAGGTTATAAGGGCATGTAAAAAATTTTAATGTTACCCAAGGAGTAATATTGATCAATTAATTGATGGGTAAAAACCATTTCTCCATTGAGAATTAGTCTCACAATCCTTCTCATCATTCGAATATATTGTCTCATGCACTATCAAGATAAGAAAGGAATTATCTAAGTATTACGACTTCAAATCAAAGAAAGAGATTAAGAGATCAACTGAACACTCTAGAAATGGAAATAAGGGGAAGAAGGAAAAATTTGAATATCCATACGGTGGTAAATGTGGGAAGAAATACTCTGGCACTTTCCTAAAGAAAATGAGAGTCTGTTACAAGTGTGATGAAAAAGGACACCAAGCTCGTGATTTCAAAGGGAAAAAAGAGTTTTTCAATGTTTAATGATACAATTGTAGAGAAAAGGGGGGATATATGGAAAGGAATGTACTAAGTTCCATGGTAACTTACCTTGGAGAAGGCCAAGGGAGCAAGGCCAAGCTTATGCGATCACTAATGCTGAGGATGAAGCTCCGAAAGACATGGTGGAATGTAATTTAATATTTTCATAATGCTTATCTGGTTCATTATTTGATTCTGGATCATTTCATTATTTCATATCTTCCTAGTTATCTAAGAAATTAAATATTTCCAATTTGATTTAATAAGGGAATTTTCAGTCAAAACTCCTAAGGGAAGTATCATTGCAACTATGTTTTGTGAAACAGTTCCTATTAGGGCATATAAATGTTCTATATCTACTAATCTCATTGTCATAACCATGATTTAATTGTATATAATCCATCTTATGTATTAGAGTTCATTCCATGATTCAAAAATTTATTTTAATATGAAAAAGGTTACAATTCTAAATGATGATAATGAGTACCTTATATTTAGAGAACAAATATCACCACATGATTCTTATCTAGATACAACCCCAGTAGCTCAACTAAATTAATTTATTGGGGAGGAAGAGAACGAAATAACTATGTTTGAGGAAAGGAATGTTAAAATAGAGGATGTACCTTTTGTGAAAAAATATATTGATGTGTTTCCATAGGATTTACCTAGACATACTCTAGAACGATAAATAGAGTTTTCTATTGATTTAATTCCAGGTTCAAGGACCATATCGATGACCCCTTATAGAATGACAACTATGGAATTAGTGGAACTAAAGAAACAACTAGAGGAATTGAGTAATAAAGGATTTAATCACCCTAGTTTTTCTTTATGGGGAGCCCGTGTTCTTTTTTTAAGAATAAAGATGGATCTATGAGGTTGCAAATTGACTACCATGAGATAAATTATTTAAAAATAAAGAACAAGTATCCCCTACCTCACATTGATTATTTATTTGATCAACCCCATAGAGATAAATATTTTTCAATGACTGAACTTCGATCTGGATATCACCTGTTGTGTGTGAAGAAGAAAGACATTTCGAAAACTGCATTTCAAACTAGGTACGAGCATTTTGAGTTTACAGTAATGCCTTTTGGATTGACTAATTCACCCTCTATCTTCATGGATCTAATGAACAGAGATTTCAAAGAATATGTTGATGAATTTATAGTGGTATTTATTGATGATATTTTGGTATACTCAAAAAGCTACGAAGATCATGAAAATCCCTTGCGCATTATCCTTAGGAATTTTTGAAGAAATGAATTATATGGGAAGTATAGGAAATGTGAATTCTAGATTCAAGAGATTTGTATTCTTTGTCATATTTTCTATAATTATGGAATCTCTGTTGATCCTTCTAATGGAAATCAATCCATGAATGGCCAACACCAATGATTATAACTGAGGAAAACAATTTATTGGTTTTACGGGTTATTATCGGAGTTTTTTCCAAAATCTTGCCGGATTGGATAACCCATTAACCAAGATCACTCATAAAGTGGTTAAATTTGTTTGAAAAAAAGTGTGTGAAGAATTTTTTGAAGAACAAAAGAGAATATTAGTCAATGATTTTATCTTGACTCTACCAACAGTGAATAATGAGAATGTTATTTATAGTGATGCTTTAATGAAGGGACTTGGTTGTGTCCTTATGCAGAATAATAGAGCAATTTCCTATGCATCACGACATCTTAAAATTCATGAGAAAAACTATCATGTGCATGATCTTGTGTTAGTATCTTTAATCATTTCTCTAATAATATAGAGACACTATCTCCATGGAGAAAAAGGTGAGATTTATATTGATCACAAGAGTTTGATGTATATTTTCTCACATAAAGAACTCAACATGAGCCAAATACAATGGATTAAACTACTCCGGGATTATTATTGCACAATAAACTACCACCTGGGGAAGGAAAATAAGGTGGAAGATGCTTTGGGGAGAAAGGATCTTGGAGTTTTGAAGAAAATGAGGGTCGAGAGTGATCCCATTTTCATGGATCTAGTACATATGGGTATGGGAATCACCATGGAAGGTGAAACATAAATAGTTTTTCAAATGGTTTCCAAAAGATCATTACTAAAAAAGGATAAAGAGTTCCTAGATTGATGATGAGGAGTTTCAAAAGAATAATAAAGCTGTAAATGATGGGAGATTGAGTGAGTTAATATTTGAAGATAGAATTTTGAAATTTTGGAAGAGGGTTTGTGTTCCTAACAGGACAGATCTAAAAAGGGAATTGTTAGATGATGCTCATAGACCCAATTTCTCTATACACCCTGGAAGCACTAAAATGTATATATTTTTAATGGAACATTTTTGGTGGGAAAAAATGATGAGAGAGATTGTTGATTATGTGTCAGGATGTATAGTTTGTCAACATGAGAAATATGGAAGAAACCATCCTAGAGGAGTCATGCAACCTCTTCCCATACCTAAGTAGAAATGGGATAATATTACAATGGAATTTATGCTGGGGCTAACAAAGACTACTAAAAGGAATGATTCAATACGGGTCATTGATTATTGTCTTACCATGTAAACACACTTTCTTTCTATAAGATAGGATTTACGACTTGAATGTCTAACAAGACTATATATTAATGAATTTGTCTGACTTCATGGAGTACCCCTATCAATTATTTCTGATAGTGATCCCTGTTTTACATCATGATTCTGGAAATGTCTTTAGAAGTCCATGGATACTGAACTTCATTTTAGCACTGCCTACCACCCTTAAATAGATGGAAAATCAGAATATACTATTCAAACCTAAGAAGACATGTTGAGATCTTTCTCGCATGACATTCAAGGTATGTGGGATCAATATTTACCTCTAGTAGAATTTTCTTATAACAATAGCTTTCATTCATGTATTCATATGGCACTATATAAAGTGTAATACCGAAAAATATGTCTCACGCAAACGTTTTGGTATTATGTTGGTGAAAGAAAACTTGTAGGCCAAGAAATTATTGATGAAACAATGGAAAAGGTGAAGGATATCCAAATGCACATCAAAGCATCCCAAATTTGGCAAAAGTGCTATGCCGATAAATGTAGGAAGGATTTAGAATATTTTGTAGGAGACCATATTTTATTGAAGGTATATCCATGGAAGGGTGATATAAGTTTTAGTAAGAATGGTAAATTGAGTTCCAGGTACATCGGACCCTTTGAAATTCTTGAACAAATTGGCGTAGTAGCTTATCGTTTGACAATGCCTCTAAGTCTCTCCAAAGTTCATGATGTGTTCCACGTATCACTGTTGAGAAAATACATGTTTGGACTAATGCATCTACTCACCTATGAGGAAATTGAACTGGAACCTGATCTATCTTATTGTGAAGATCCTATCAAAATTCTTGATACCAGAGAACTATTGCTGAGAAACCGGACGACTCGTCTGGTAAAAGTTCTATGGAGAATCCATAAGATGGAAGAGGAAAAATGGGATCCTCGGGAAACTATGATGAAGAACCACTCAAATCATTTTATACTATAATATACTTGAAATTTGAAGGATGGAATTATTTTAAGGAGTGGAGAATGTAACACCCCAAACTTCTACTCTACGTTTCCCTTTGAATAATACAATAGTTTGTGTTGTATGCAACATCGAGTTCAAACACAGCACATCCAATCAAACTAGCCATTATGAATAGTAATACCCACTTTTTTCAATTTTATAAATTTAATCATTCAAAATCGACTTCATTTATGTATTGGGAATATCAAAATCAGATTTGGGTAAATTTTTGGTATTTTTATGAAAACCTTCAATTTTTTATGAATAGTGAAAAACACGAAGTTATTGTTTAAAACAGACTTTAATTTAAATAATTATTTATTTTAATTAAATTTATATTAGGTCAAAATATATGCATAATACCTATATATGTTCACTGTAATTTATTAGAGTCATTTTATAATAAGTTTAGATATATAAAAAGTTTATTGAACTTTTTACCGTCTTTTACCCACCTCCAAGGAGCATTTGCAAATTTGCATAAAAAATAATATTACCACTTCTATGACTTGAATTTCAAAAACATGAGAGACATGGTTAATATCAGTATGAAAAATTTGGTTCAATAAGATGAAAATAAATTTTCATTAATAGTAACTTTTTACTTTTATTTACCATAGTTAAAAGTAAATAGTGTAATTAAGGGTTAAAATGATATCATAATTACCATAACACATGTCCTAATTCTATGTGATAAGTATAATTTGACCAAAAAAACCTTAGGAATAATATATGATCCTCTTTTTTCCATTTGGAATATATTAGGACATTTATTATTATTTTATTTAAAGAATAATTAAAGAGTAAAATTCAATGATTAATAACTAAACCATTTTTAATATAGGGTTCCACACAATATAAATTAGACTATAAATATTCATTATAAAGATAAAAATATTTCCTACAATATGGATTTTTATTTATAATTATGAGATATTAAATAATTTAATTTATTAATGACACAATGATAATGCAATAATTACCTTATTAATGAAATATTAAAATAATTGATATTATAAATATCCAAATAAGTGTAAATTGAGACTTTTGATGCATTGCACTAATTTTCTAGGTTAATATGATATTTTAGGGTTAGTTATATAAATTTTATTCAATTTGATAATGTTTTTATCGCTTTCAAAAAATATTAAATAATAAATATTGTCAAAATTGACATAATTGAGTTTTTAAAACAAATTCTGTATTATTAATTGATTTAATATTCCTAAAAATATAAGTATTGTACAAAATACTTAAATAAGGTTATATATATTAATAATTAACCGCATTTAGTTCTCTTGGCAGTTTTTAGAATGTTTATTAACCATATAATAGAAAAATACAAAGAGATATGGTAAATGTTAAACTATTTAATTAAGAGTTAAATCCAAAGGATAATGTTAATATAGTGACGTAAACTAGTCTAAAACTGACTGTTTGAGAGGTTTGTGACCCATATACACCTTATCCTCTAACTAAATCATTCTGGAGCCATTATAAACTGAAAATAATTTTATTATGAAATAATATTTCAATCTTTTCCAAAGATGTCTCTCGCCTCTCTTATAAAAGGGTACTTCCTGTTCTAATAATTTCACACCTCCAAATCCATTTGTCTCGACCCACCCCTACCCAAATATCCTTATAAAATTAATCCCTTCATCCAAGAGGCCTTCCTTTGGTCAGAAATCCAACCTAAGGTGCCCTTTTGTCCGAATGAAAATGAAGAACCCGAAGAAGAGGTAAATATTTCATCACGTCTTTGAAGTTCTTTTCTTCTTCCACTACATATTTATTTTTTGTTTCCATTATAAAATGATAAATCCAGTAAATTCTATATAATTTTATTTTATTATAAAAATTTTACAACAATATTCATTATTCTATCGATCATATGAATGACAATGTCACCATACATTTTTGCATACGGCTTACCGTCTCCACATCGTGCATTTGATTGTTATTCAAACCCTTCATTATTTGGATGGGTATAAGAATGTGTATAACATGTGTAAATAATAAATATATCATTTTAATGATTATCTATATATGATATACCATCCAATAATATATGATTTCACCATCAATATAGTGATATTTTCGCTCGGGCATACGTACGGATTACCGTCTCCACGAATGCGATAAGATTCATTCCCCATCATAATCATTCAAGAATAATTTTCTTTTGATGATTAAAAATAATGTTTGAGAACTTAATATCATTCTGGGTATGAATCAAATACATCATATCAATAACAACTGTGGCTTACGTAACAAAACTTATAATGGAAAATGAATCAGTTAACACCAGAAATGATGATAATAATAAAATATTTTTAACAAAGTAATATTAGAAGATCATATATGATATCATATTTATGTATATAGTTCGTGTATAATTTAATAAAAATTTCTTAAGTATTATTCATTAGGTTAACATTCCATAGACTATGGAAAAGTACAAGTTAAGGGTTAATTTCACAATCTCTTTATTATCTGAGCTTATTTTTACTTATCTACATGGACCTATTTATCATACACATCCATGTTTCTTAAAAAATGTATTTCAAAACATTTTTACTATTTACTAGACTATGGGTTAAATTCTTTTATAGCCTTGTTTCAATTTTTATAAAATGGTTTGTAATGAATCATTTTGTCATTTTCTAAACAAGGTACTTTATGACCATTTTGACAAAATTATGGTAACAATGAATTTTTTAAATTATAAGGTAAGTGTGGCTATTTTCTTCCATTATATCATCGAAAAAGCTTCCCATATAAGATTATAAAAATATTTTCCAAATAAATGTTTTCTTTTATAATTATGTGACTTTTAAGTGATTTTAAAATAGAAAGAGGTATTTATTTCAAATAGTTTTCATTTCATCTTTGTCAACATCCTTTGATGGATTTTAAAATTGTTTGAAGTTGATTTATTATGATACAAATCTTCCATATTTTATTGAATTTTTTGTCAAATGTTTGACTATGGATTTTTAGTTTTACACCATTCATGGTTTATTGATAAAGTATTGGCATTTCATATTCTCGTATTAATATGAATGTTTATGTTATGTTTAAACCATTTCATATGAGGAATGCATTGGACTAAGTAGGAGATGGGTGGAGCCGCTATAGCTCCTTGATGCACCAGTAGGTCTCATGAGAAAAACTAGTGTCTTGGCAAACTGACTTCACAAAATCTTATTTGTAGTCTTGGCACAATTCCTTGACTATGTGGTTATGAAATCTGGCATTATGCATTTACTCATTTTTAAAGTGGCTATTGATATTTAATGTGATTATTCAAGTAGTATAATATCCATGTGAATACGTAAATGGAATTATTTGATTTTATCTTCACCATATTATGCTGAAGTTTAATTTTAAAAGTATTCTTTTTGTCTTATACATTTCCTTAAATGTTTTATGCTTATTTATGAAATTTTCATCTATATTGTTATCCTTACTGTGCATATGTGATCACCCCTTTCTATGTTTTATTTTTACCATGATGTGAAGAATTATTTTATGGTTGACTTTCAGGGTTAGGCTAAGGATATAAGTGTGTTCAAAAGGGGAAAAGTTTTTGTTGATGTTTTTATTTCATGATTTAATGTAAAACTTATGAATTTATCTAGTACTTCCAAGGTTAATAAATTGATCGATATTTCGGGACATGATTGCTTGTATCACTCCAATGATATGTAATAATTCACCGACTTTGGGTAACCAGGGTCGGGGCATTAAATACCTAAAGGATTTAGAAAACTCAAACCCAAATAAATAGAGTAATTAAATAAAAAATATGGATACATATATTATCATAAATGAAACACCAATGAGAGGGAAATGTTATCTATATCTCACAACTCATCTTAGGAAAAGTTATTTCTAGTAGTTTTAATGGGTCCATAAATGATTCAAAACTTCTCAAAAGTATATCTAAAGAAGCATTAATACCAATCCACATCCTACCATTATGCCAGAAAGTTAATGAGAGACAATCTCTAGGTAGGGGGCCCATACCTTGGTAAAAGAGGCTAGTTACAGTCAATAGATAGTGGATATATTCCCTATCCAACCTATAGGGATAAACTCTATGGATAGAGGAACCATTCCCTAATACATTTTGAGTTTAATACTATGTGGATAGATAGAGGACCCATATCCTAGACTCTCAAGGGGGTTTCACTCTATAGATAGAGGATCCATGCCCGGTCCTAGTAGAAGGGTTCCACTCTATAGATTGATAGAGTACCTACACCCTAATCTGTTACGGGGGTTCAATTATATGGGTAGAGGAATCAGGACACATCTTAGAATAAGGGTTACACTCTGTGGATTTATATAGGACCGAAACCCAAGTTTTTTTAGGGTTGTACACTCCATGGGCAGAGGACCCATGCCATCCCCCACCTAACATTTTCTCTCTAAAGAACCCATTTGATCACTACCATCATCGAGCGCCCCAAAAGAAAAATAATTCCCAGAACATCCCACTTCCTATCTCAATGGCCACTATAGAGGTAACCATGACGTTCAAAATAGAAAAATACTAAGGATATGTTATTCATGGGCTAAAATCCAAGTCCCAACAAAAATGATATAAGATATAGATGTTTACTAAAAATGAGGTACAAAATGTTTACATGGTCCACATGATTTGTGTCCCCAGTTCTATTCCTAACCATGTGCTATAATGAACATATATAGGTGGCTATGTAGCCATAAATGGAGTATAAGTGGACTTCATGACATTTCTCGACCACCTGGGCTGGGCCGTGTTCTCCAGGTCATACCTTCTTCATTCGGGTCATGTTTCTGTACACTAGTTGTGTGCCTATCTGTTACTGTGTATATATACTTCCATATTAAATTTTGAGTTTCCGACCCTAGGTCACATGGCATGATGTGGTCCCATATTACGAGCGATATTTTTATCACCTTGAAACCCTAGCCCTTGCATCCTAGGGACTACATAAAGTGTGTTATTTAAACTACATGGAATATTTTCATATTTATTTCTGATAACTCTAGGTATACTATGTGAATTCCAAAAATTGAATCCTCCTCCATGTAACCACTTGAAACTAGTGGAAACCTCCTCATGCTGTCGATTTCATCCCTTTATTGGCCGAAAATTAGATTTGGATTCATTGCTCGATGGAAAAATGTACCAACATCACTCATGTAACCTCTTATGACCTCATCATGTATCTAAATCATTTTTGTAATCACACTAATCCTCCAACACTCCTCAATACTACATAATATCATCAATCCATCCATCACATGTGAATCTTCCATGAATTAGAGGGTCTGATTGTGGTGCATCCTTCTCGGTAATGTCGAATTGTCATATCCATAGGCTAAGGATGAATAATTAAAAGAAATATAGTGGTAATTGAGAAAAAAATTTGGAAAAATAATTTTCCATGAATTCTAATTCCACTAATACCAATTGTGAATTTCCTTGTTGTGTAACATGGCATAATGGGGTAAATCGAATAACTAATTAAATATGATAAGTGGGTGCATGAAAAAGTTTAAAAAATACATAGATACTTGAAATTGATTTTATTCAAATCAATATTTTAATCAAAAAGATGTAAATATAAAAAGTTCAAGTCCATCCTCGATTCTTATCAATCATTAGTGAGGAATGTTGCTACCAATGAAGGAGAAAGATCAGTGGCATTAGCTACTTGTCAATTCGTCTGGATCTGGAAGCTTTTCGTCATCCAATATCAATACCTCAATAATGGATGGTGGAATACTCATATAAATGGTCCAAGGATTATGTAGATAAACTTGTATAACTTCCATAATGGTGAATTTGTAGAGGTAATTAGGTTTAATGTCATTTAATGAATGAATGAATGAATGAATTAATCAATCAATTGAACACACCCTCCAATAACCATTTTATCCAAATGCCTCATGCATAACAAAATTGGATCACACCTACGATAAAAGTCACTCCCTATATTCAATAGTGTTATCTGATTTCATTTTTGAGACTATATTTACGAAATATTATATTATTTTTGAAAAATCATGTGTGCGTGATAAAAAATATATTTAATATTTTTATAAAATTAATTATGGTAACATAGGGCATAAAAATTGAATTCCATCTCAACATTGAGATTTGAAAAGATTACTTTATATATTTCAAATTATTATAAATAAAAAACCCATACATAAAATCACCACAAATTCCACCAAATGGGTTATATAATCCTCATTTGTGTGTAAGACGGATTAATGCCTTACAATCTAATGTCATTTGTTTTTCCATTACCACCATTAACGGATGGTAATATTAGATATAAAGTATATATATATATTGATATATATATATAATAAATATAACACAATTATACATCCTAAGTCATTATCCCATATATACCATTTTACATTCCATTTCCCATGGGATACAATAACATTACTCGGGTGAATGGAGAACTACCACGTCGCAATGTGATGTGATTTTTTTCAATAACACATTACATAGAAGGTGATAAGGGTAAATTTTATGAATATTGGTGATGTACATGAAATATTTATTATTTTCCTGACATAATTATCATTCTAAAAAATTTAACATCTCATTTTATTTCTATTCACACAAAAAGGATAACATTGTTTATGTATATGTGGAAAATTAACTTCATGAAGATATGTGACAATATTTTCACCTTCACACCACATGGATGATATATATAAAAATACTCAATGAAATATTATTTTTTATATTATATTAAGATCATTTTGGAAATAAAAAATATTACTTACCACCATTCCATAATGATGATTGAAAACAGAAATACTACTAATGCGTACGTACGACCTACCGTCTCCATGATTATAAAACAATCCATTTATCAATAGAATATTTCATGATTGGTTTTAAAATTATAATTGATATAAAATATGATAATAATTTAATCACTATTATTTTTGAGATTATGAAACTATGTAATATGTGCGAGAACCAGATCTTTAATGAGAAAACATACATGATAAAACAAGGCAATTAACACTTGAATTAGTGAATATAATGAAATATTATTGATACATTGGAGATAATATGTTCTAAAAGGATCATATATGTCATTATAAATATCCATAGGGTTCTATTTTAATTTGATAACGTTTTTAGAACCACTATGCAGGAAGGATAAATAACTTTAATCTAAAGGAAAGTGAGAGATAAAGGATTTCATAATAATTTACATTTTATTGAGATTTATTTGTAATTTTTCACTAATTCAATTTTATATGGGGTTTATATTACCACTATTTCATGTAATAACATGATTCATTCATAATTCATGGTATTTCATTTTCCACTTTGAATCATTTCATCCAAGGGGATTTCACTTGAAAATTATCTATTGGAAAAAGTTAGTATACAATCTCACTTTAGATTGTGATTCTAATCTTTATCTTAAATCAAACACTTTATTGTAATCAGTTTTCATTATACATTATATTTCTATTAAATAACCATATTATTTTAAAATGTATAAGATTATTTCCTAAGATGTATTCTATTTTTACAGATGTTGTATTCATATAGGGTTATTTGATTAATTGGGAAAATATTGATAAATTTGTATATTTTAATAAAAATAGACTGTTTATGATATGTATTATTGAATCATGAATTAGTTAGATTATTAAATATATGAGAAATTATTTATACAAGAAATACATTGGTGGGTCCCAATTGTAGATAGCCCCTCGATGCATTGGTGGGTCATATGAGACAAATCAATTGGCCAAATTAAATGGGTTTCTACCTATAGTATAAACTATCTTTTGAATGGTCTTGATTGTAGAGGTATATCAAGATCCCTAAGATCCTAGAGTCCAACAATTAATCATTAAATTAATTTATTATTCATTAATCATTATTATCACTGATACTTTCAATAAGATATTATCTCTATATACATATCATTTATAGCTATTTAATAAATGGAATTTTTATTTATTTATTAAACTTTCCATATTTTTTATTCTTGTTGATTCGTGATATTTTTTGCTGTACTTCACCCTTACTAAGAATTTTTTCTTACCCTTATTTTGTTACCTTTCCTCAATTTATGAATAATAATTCTTGGAATGTTCTTTCAAGGATATAGTTTAAATGTTATTGTGAGGTATTATGTTTTATTTTCTATTACCAATGTAAAATGGGTATCTTGTATGTATTTGGTTCCGAAAACTACTAACCTGATAAGTACTTCATGATCTGACCCTTTTTATCTATTACAATTTAATACTTCAGACACTGGATATGTGTTACTACAGTTAGGGTTATTATGGTTGGTATTATAAGAGGTTTAGTATAATCCCAAAGGAAGTAGATTAAAGAAAAAAAATTATGGAAGGGAACCCTATGATATAATTTGGGGATATGTATAATGATTTAGTAAGGTATAGATTATGTGGTTTTCCCACGAAATTCATCCCATCATGGATACTACAAGTGTATGTGGTTATATAATTGAGGTATATAGGGGTAATGACTATGAAAAGGGTGCATTGGTTTTGACTCCTTCATCACCTGGTGCTTGAGAACAAGCCCTACTACACACATGGTTTAACACTCCCCAAGGGATATGCATTGAAAAAATCACTCTTCTTAAAACCATTATGATGGACATGAATATAATGTTATCCCAAAAGAGATGAAATTTATAATTCCATGTTTAAAAATAAAAAAATTCATTTTATTTCATGGTTCATATATTATTTATAATTATACTTTATGATTAAATGTTCGCAATTTTATGATCAAATCTAGTTTAATTCATTCTTTGGAAATGGTACATAGAATTAATAAGGATATCAATACTCATATCCAATGTATAGATTTCAATTTTTAGAAATCCAATATACCTTGTATTGTAATAGAGAGAATTATGACTATATTATTAAAATAGAATATTGCTGTGAAAAATAAGCTTTCCCTGATGAAGAAACATGTTCCAAAGAAAAATTATCCTATGTTGGATCAATTTTTGCAACATAATCCCCCATAATTTAATGGAATTACTAATCCAGTGGTTCCCAAGAAATGGATCTAGTCTCTGGATTATATATATGGTATTGGAATGTGGTGAAAATGAAATTGTAACACATTATTTGTATTCTCTCAATGTTTATACTGATAAATGATATTATTTAATCCAGAACACTATGGTAGAATAGGAAATAGAACCAATGGAATGGAATTATTTTTGGAGAAATTATTTGAAAAATATTTCTTTCATCGCAAAAAAAATGAGGTGAATAAAAAGTTCATTATCTTAAATAAAAATGACGAATAATGTGTTATGTATCATAAAACTACTTTTTCAATGATATATAGTCATGATAAGGATTATATATACAACAAGGAGTGAAAGGTTGACCATTTAATTGAATGGATGATGCAAATTCATGAATGTTTGTTGGTCTCTCAATAGTTTTCTCCACACATTGAAATAGTTTTATATTCCATTGAAATAGTGAAGTAATTATATAGAACAAATATATTCATGGGGAATTAAGAGACCAAATATTTATTTGAACACCAATGTAAAGGTAATGTGTCAAAGAATAAGAGGATGATTGTGATATTTTCATCATGTAAAAATTTTGGAAAGAAACATAATGGGTAGTTCTTGAAGTGAAAAATAGTGGGTTATAAGTGTGGAAATAATGGTAATCTAGATCCAGAATGCAATTAGAGGAGAAAAATCAACAATTTACAGTGTTTTAAATATAATGAAATGAGGATTTATTTACACCAATGTCCTATAAATCATGGTAATCCACCATATAAGAGACAAAGGTGAGAAGGACAAGATTCTCTGACAACTAAAACTAAAATGGAAGTACCCTATAATATCTTGGTAGATACATTAATCCTATATTCAAATTTACCTCATGATTTATTTAATTTTAGATAAACACAATATTTTATTTTTACCTAACTTTTTAAGAAATTGGAAATTTTTCAATTAATTTAAGTTGGGAGTTTTTATTCAAAACTATTAAGGGTAATCTCACTATAATACGGATGTGTTCGTAAGTCCCCATTATGATACATAAATGTGATTTATTTTATTTACTTATTATAACACCTATGGTTGACATTGATATAATCCTTGGTATGGAATGAATTTAAAAATAAGATTCAAAAGTATATCTCAAGAATAACAAAATTATGATTTGTGAGGAAGATGCATAATTTATTTTCTTCAAAGTAATGATGTCATCTTTTCATTCATTTCTAGATACACCCCTAGTAGCTCAACTAAACGAGATTCATGTTGAAGAAGATAAAAAAAGTATGGATGAAGAAGTAAATCATCAATTTAAGATGTACCTATTGTGATGTATTATATTGATGTTTTTATTTTAGAATTACCTGGACATACCCTAGAGTGTGAATTTATTTTTTCCATTAATTTAATATCAAATAAAACCTCAATATCAAATAATCTCTCTATAATGGAATATGTGGAATTAAAAGAGGTTATGAAACAACTAATGGAGTTGGGTGATAAGGTATTTTTTGATTTTTTTTATTCCTTGCAGTGCCCATGTTCTCTTTATTAAGAAAAAAAATAGATAAAAAGGGTTGGGAATTTATTAAACGGAGGTAAATTCTATGAGTTGAATAAAATTATCATATGCCTCACATCGATGTCTTAATTAAAAAAATTCATAGAGGAAAAGATTTTAAAAATACTAAACATCATTGTGTACATCATCAATTATGAGTAATAAACGTTGAAATTATGAAGATAGACTTTTGAACAAGGTATGTATATTTTTATTTTCCATTAATAACATTTGGAATGACTAAGTGACTCTTGTATTTTATAGATCTAATTAATAGTGTATTCACGGAATACATATACGGTTTTTTGGTATTATATGATTATATTTTGATGTGTTCTCAAATCAATGAGGACCACGAGAATCACATGTTAATCATTCATGAGAATCTTAGAAAGAAATACATATAAGGTAAATTTAGTAAGTGTGATTTTTGAAATTATGTAGATAAATTATTTTTGCTATATTGTCTTTAAGGACGGAATATCAGTTTATCCTATGATGATAAATATAGTAAAAAATGGAGTATACCAAGAAATCTAAATAACGTACATAGTTTCATTGGTTTTGAAGGGTTATATGTACAATTAATTCATAATATTCTCGATATGCTAATACATTAACCAATATTACATGTATACGGGATGAAATTGTTTGGACCAAGGAATCTGAATTGTTTTTTGTTGAACTAAAAAAGAGATCGGCCAATGCCCCGATTTTGACTAAAAAATCTAGAAATGATGGGTTTGTAATAAATAGTGATGAATTTAAAAGGAGGTTTAGTTTTTTCATAACGAAGAATGATAAAATCTATGTATATGAATCATGGAAATTAATGCCTCATGAATAGAACTATAAAACCAAGGATATTGAGTTCAAAATTTAATTCTTTTATTTGAAGATATGGAGACATTATCATTATGTTTAAAGATGTGAGATATACATGGATCATAAAATCTTAAACAAATTCAAAAAAGTTCTTACTATGATGCTAATGAAATGAATTTATCTACTCATGGATTGTGATTTATTAATATACTACAAACCAGGGAAATAAAATAAGGCAGAAGGTCATGTAAGTAAGAAATGTTATAGAGTCATGAACCAAATAAGTATTTAATTGAATCATATGTTCATGGATCTAGTAAAGATAGATCTGAGAATTATTATACAAGGGGAGACACCACCCAATTTTTAGATAAATATGAAACCATAATTATTTTAAAAGTAAAAAATATTTTAGTATATTGATAAGAACATTGAAAAGTAAATTAATGTTTTGAATGATGAGAAATTATCTGACTTCATTTGTAAAGATGGTGTTCTTAATTTTGGAAGGATATTATGTGGTCTATCTATAATTGATCTAAAAATGGAATTTTTAGGTGACCCCCACATCTCTACTTTTTCTATACGCCATGGTTACACAAATATGTATTGGGTTTTGAGGGAAGTTTTAGGGGGGATAACATAAATTGGGAAAATTTTTATTATGTTTACAAATGATTCTTTTTTCACCAAGTGAAATATATGCTAAAAAATCCAAGAGCATTCGTGACAGCTATTCATATTCGTATATGGAAATGGAATGGAATTACTATAGAATTTTTTATAGGACTACTATAGACTCCTAGAAGAATGGTGCAATATAAGAAATCATAGATAACCTTTAAAATAGAAAATATTTACATTCCATATGATAATATTTACGTATTTATTTATTCAAAAGGCTCTATATTAAGAATATTATAAGGCTTTATGGTGTACCTTTATCAATTTTCATTGATCATGATCCACAGTTAATATCAAAATTCTAGAAGAGTATTTGGAAGGCTTTGATACTAAGATTCATTTGACCACCGCCTACCATCCTAAAAATGATTTAAAACCAGATAAAACTATTAAAATAGTGGAATACATTTTGAGGTTATTCTCACTTGACTCTCAAGGCATGTTGGATCAATATTTACCTTTAACAATTATTTCTTATAATAATAATTTTTAATTAAAGTGCTCAAATAGTGTAATATGAAGTTTCGTATGGAAAGATATGTCATACTGCAACTTGTTAGTATGACGTTACTGAAATTAATGTGTTAGTAACAGGAATTTTTGAATTGAAAACAACAAAGGTAAATGTTATTTGTGATCACATTTAAGAAACTGAAATTAGGCAAAGGATTTAAGCAAATAATCGGAGGAAGGGCTGGGAATTCTTTGTTGGAAGTGAAGTTTTCCTAAAAGTATCCCCAAGGAAGGGTGTTATAATGTTTGTTAAGAAATGGAAACTTTTCCTCATGTACATTAGAAACATTTATTTTCGTTAAATAATTGAAATTGTTTCTTATCATTTGGAATTGTCACAAAATCACTCAAAAGTACATGATGGGTTACACATATCATCAATAAATAAGTGCATACCTAAAAAACATGTGGTCACCAATGATAAAATAGAAATGGAACCAAATACATCTCACTATGAAGAACCCATATATATTCTTGACACTAGAGACAAATTATTGAGGTATCAGATGACTAGACTTGTAATGTTACATTAGAGAAATAAAAAAAATGGAGGATGTAATGTAAGAACCAAGGGATGTTATGAAGAAGAACTATCCTAAAATTCTTAGACATTTATATTTGTGAAATTTCAAGGATTAAATTTTTTTAGGAGGGATGAATTTAACACCCCAAGATATTATGATATGATTATTTTAGTATAATTTAAATTTTTCTATAGTCTGAGATGCACGCAACAACAGGTTTAAATGAAATGTTATCTCGTATTATTTAAACATGAAAATTATAACATAGATGTTAAATAATTATGTATTAATTGAAATAATTTATTAAAAACCATTATCTTAGACACAATGATTTTTTTACTTATTTGAAATAAAAATATGAATCATTTGTAATTAAAAAATGTTTTTTATGAAAAATTATATTTTTTTTTCTAAAAGGCTCATTAGTCACACATTGCGAAAATAATTTATAATTATTTTTTAAAATTATATAAAATCTATTCAAAAAAATTAATTTTTGAATTCAAAATTTTAATATTATTATAGAGTGAATTTTTTCATATATTTTTGAAAATTTCATCTTTTGGTGAATAGTAAAAAATACAAAATTTTAATTGAAAATTTTCTTTTTTTATATAATTTATAATGTCAAAATATTATTATTTTTCTAAAATAATATTAGTTGAAATTTGTATAAATTTATATATTTTAAGTCATTGGAATTTTGTTCATACTAAATTATGACATAAAATCATTACAAAAATTTGAACATTTTATCTTTAAAACCCAATTTTATAGTCATGTATGCAAGATTAATTTAAAAATAAATTTTTTGAATTCTATTAATTTAATATAAAAAAGGATACCATATTTGCAATAATAAAAAAATTTAATTTTAAAAAATCTCAATATAATTTTTGAGGAAAATGAATAGAAATAATAGTAAAAATTAATTACCATAGATAATGTAAAAATAGATTTACTCAGGGTTAAAATTTAATGATAAGGGTTACATTTACATGAAAAAATGTCTAAAAATATATTTTATCACCATATTTTGACCTTATACATTCTATTATTAAGACATATATATTATTGGAGCCTTTTGAAAAGAAAAAAACTATTTAAATTTCTACTTATAAAAAATTACTACTATGTCACTCACCTCACTTATAAAAGTGCTCCTACTCAGCTCTATTTATCACACATTCAAACCCTCTTTTTTCATTCAATAATTTCCCAAAACACATTCTTGATAACATAACCTCCTCTTAGTATCCCTTTTTTATTCAAAAAATAGAACATATGTAGGATTTTTACTAAACGTATGGAGGATACCCGAAGAAGTTGTAACATTCTCCACTGAGCATTTTTTGATTTCCTCCTCCACCTACTTAAAATATTACTAAATAATGATGATATAATAAAATAAGTATCTAAAATATTCATATATGTTGATATTTTATGGTAATTACCTAATTATCTCTCCCCAACATCCTTCAAATGGGTTATGAAATAAAAGTTTGTGTGTACATCGACAGACTTCCTCTTAAGTCGATGTCATTCATTTTTCTATTACCACCTTTGATGGTTTGGAATGATGATGGTTATAAATTATATGTATGAAATTTATGACATAATTATACCTCTATAATAATTATAAAATATATTATTTTTGAAATTTAATTCTGTAGGTTATATAATATTGTCTCTCATGTGTATGGTGGACTACCGCCTCACGAGGCGATGTGACTTATTTTCACTAATAGTAACATAGAAGGTGATAAGTGAAAATATAATTAATATATTTTATATAAAGTACATAATTATAATATTAATTACATTGTAATAATTATTAAAAGATAAAAAAATAATTTAATTTTTTTACATAGAAAAATTATTATGTCGTTCATATACATTTGGACTACCACCTTCACAATGATATGTAACTCTCTTTTCATTGCCACACCCCATGGATGATATATATAAGTATATTTAAAGAAATATTTTATATGTACAATTAATGAAAAAATATGATGATAATTTTATTATTATTGTTTTGTAGATGATGAAAATATGTAATACGTTCATGAACTACGTCTTTAATAACAAACCACTCATGAGAAAACAAGGTAATTAGTAAACAAAACAATGAAAATAATAAATTATTATTAATGAAAGAGTTATAAGATTTTATAAAAGAATCATATATGATATTTTAAATATGTATATGTCTATATAGTAAGTTAATAAATTTTTTAAAATAACTATACATTAGTTTATCAAATGTTCATTTAATATAATGTGTGAGGTATGAGATTTCGTCTCAATTTAAATTCCATTGAGATGTATTTGTTGTTATTATCCAATTAAATTTTATGTGGTGTATATACAACTCTATTTATATGTATCAATATTATTCATTCATACTTAAGATTCAATTTGAATAATTTCATCTGGAGGTATTTGGAAAAAAAATATAATATGTAAAAGACATATTAGACACCACCTTATTTTAAGCTTGTTATCTTTCTGTTTAAAAAATCACATTCATTTTAAAGAATCATTTTAAATTTCGTTTCTATTATATATACATATTCATTTATGATAGATATTATTCTTTCCCCAACTGTATAAATTTTTTACATACGGTTTATATATTGAAATTAATTTTATTAATTGGGGAAATATTGAAAAATCCATATAATTTACTCAATACATATATTTAATGATATGGAATTTTGATTAATAAATTATATTAATTATTCAATATATGATTAATTATTTAAAAATTAAATACATGAGTGGATCTTAGTAATAGATATAACCTATATTCATCTATAGGTCTCATGATATAAATCAATTGAAAAATTTAATGTGGTTTCTTTTAGAAGATTAAACTGTCGTGTGAAAAGTATTGAAAATAAATGTGTAACGATTATTGATATCACGGCATCAATTAATTAATCATTTACAATATTAAAAATTAATTTTTTATTATTATTCATGATATTTTCACAATGATATTATATTTTTATTAATTTTATTATCAGTTATTGATTAAATGGGATTTATATTAAATTATTTACTTTTATATACTGATTAATCCTTATATTTTCATGGGAGTGAAGTTATTTAAATGAAGTCTATGTTTAGTTATTGACCTTTCCATGTTTATTATTCTTTTTTTACATGATAGATTCTAATGTAATTAACCCCTACTTAGAATTTAAGCTCAACCGTATTTTTTTTACTTTTCCTACGATCTAAAGAAAAGTCAATGAATGATTTTCTAAGTATGTAATTCATCTTTTTATATATTATCATTTATTTTATATTTCTAATGTAAAATTTGTATTACGTATATATCTAGTTCTCTAAAATTTCTAAAATGATTATCCCATTATGGGTTAACCCTTTATATATATGAATATTTGAAAATATAGACACTCACTTTGGGTTATAAGAGTCAAGTTTGTTACATTGTATGAATATCACATCTGGGACCTTGATTGAGATTGTCTCATAATGTGTATGGATGGACATAGATTAGACATATGATTTCATTATCTATTGTTTTAGGGTTATGAAATTCTATCATCAATAATGTTGAATCAAATATATAGTATTCATCAACTTGTAAAGTCTATATTTAGATTATAGAGAATGAATAAAGTTCTATATGAGACTGACATACTCCGTGTTTCATGGTCACTCGATGCTTGTGTAATAACTAAAAGTTTCTTTATATTTTTATTAAAAAAACGGAGGATTCAAAATTATTTTATTACGAAGTATCAAAATTTGATAACATAAAAATACTATTACATTTCATAATAACATGAAACATTATAAAATAATATTGGACATAAAAGATAAGTATTTTATATGGAGATAACCCCATGGAATAATGCACATATAAGGTTGGACTCAATACACTTAAATTCTCCCCTGAAGATCCCTCCCACCATAATGAACTCCAAAAGAAATATAAATGTTAGTAATATGGTAGAAATTATTATGTTAATTGTTGAGTCTTTGTAAAAGAAGTGGTGAATGATGGATTGTGTGAGTTATATTGTATATATATACGATGTAAAGGAAAACTTTTCTATTTGGATAAAACTTTTACATGACTTTTAAAAGACCATTTTAACATTATAGTTATATAACCATTAGAATAGTAAAAATATCTAATATTATAAATAAATACATGTTTAAAAGGAAACTAAAATTTAATTAATATAATAATTATATTTTAGATATCTTATTACACATCCATATTCCAATTGTGAAACAATTTTATGTCATTATGAACATTATTATTCTCTAATGTTAAAAAATAATTTGTTTACCATTAAAAATATTATTTTATATCAAATATTTAATTTTAATTTGAACTAATTATATTTCAGGAAAAATAATTTATTTAAATCACATAATATATTTTAATTCATCATGTTGAAAATAATTTTGGGAGAACTATTAAGAATTTTAAATAATACTCTATTTTTCAGTGAATAGTAAAAGTATAGTATAATGTTTTTTGAATATTTAAATACTTTTTAAATATATAATATGGATTTGATAACAATATTAGGTTTAGAGAAAACATAAATATTTATAACTAATGATTTAATTTATTTATAGTATTAAAATCATTTTATAAAACATATAACAAAACTCCAAATTTTAAAAAGAACATTTTTGACTTGTAAATTTTTTTCTAATGAATAAATGAAACTTTTGTGCTAAAAATAATATTTAAAATAAAAACAATGGTTTTAGAATGTAATATATCTAGCACTGTATTCTTAATATCATACAATATGATCCAAAAACATTGATTACCCATGTAAAATTTATATTTCAAAATCAAGAATTCAAAATAAACTAATTTAATATTAATATAAAGTTCCCTTCATTTTTATATATAAAAAAACCTCTCTAGACCATTAAATTAACTTTAAAATTCATTATCATTGACATAACTATCTTATTAACTCATTAAAGCTTTATATAATTGACTAATCATTCAAGGAATTTCCCCAACAAGCCAATGATGATGTTATTAAGGTAAGGGTTTCTCTTCTTTTTTCCATCATTTTATTCAAGTACTTATATTTTAGTAAGTCCTTCAATTTTAAAAATATTATGTTTTCATATATTTATAATCCTCAAAATACTATCTAAATAATGTTCTATTAATAAAATACTTCAATTCTTTCCCAATAATCCCATTCCATAGCGCATGTTTTTACAATTTATACTACCAAACTCATTCTCTGCTATTCAATACTAAACATTAATATTATGAATATACCACCCTATTTTAATTCATCTATATTCATATAGAAACATAATTTATTGTTTATTTTTTTATATTATTGCCACAATCCCAATACATTTGTTAAAAATGATGAAAGCTTAACATCATTAAGCTCTTATTAATACAATGACTTTGTATGGAACAAATTTATTATTTTCCATTGGTTATAGAAGAAATGATTTATTATGATATAAAATATTGATGTAAAACATTAATTTAGGCATATGAAGGGTGTTTTATGATATAAATCTAGTGAATTGGTTAATGAACTAATATTTATGAATTATTTATTCACGATATCTGAGTCACACTTCGTGGTAATGTTTTATGTTACCATGGTGGGTAACATTATTAATATGGTTTATGATGTTATAGGGTAGAAACTCCTTGATATTATTTTGAATGATTCATTAATATCATTTATCCACATTTCTACATTATGACTAATTTTCTTCGGATTATTATCTTATATTATATGTCATGATTTATCATTAATGATTAAAATCTTCTAAATACCTTTATTTATCCTCTTACTGGGATTTATGATAACCCATTATTTTTTATGTGAATTTTCAGGAAATCATATGTAGTGTGGTTACCTATTATAGAATTTTAAATGTGTTTTCAAATGGATAATCACAATCACGATTAACATTATTAAGTTGATGTAGCAGATACACATATCATCAATAAACATTAATAAAATGGTTTCAAGTAATAAGAGGTAATATTATATTTCCATTCTAAGAAAACCAAACACCCAAGGTGTATTTTTATTTTCATTGAAAGAAATAAAAAAAATACATTTCATAATAAATCATTAAATATAAATAAAAAAACACATTTAAGAATGGACCCACTAATCCTTCGTTTATTGTGTAACCACACATAATATGTTTATAATGGAACCTCTTATCCTTTTTTATAAATAGCCACCCATTAATCATTTATTCAAACTTCAAAGTAAAATATAATGTGAGAAAAAAATTATAATCTTGTACATATCAATATAATAATAAAAATTGTTCATTCAAAGGTTGATTTTCCCTAGGTAAATAAATGAGTTCCATGAAAACTAGTTAAAAACAATAACAATCCATATATAGGATGAACAAGGATTATATCATTACAACATATCCCATTTAGAGAATATGTAACAGCAAGGGTTATTTTTGATGATAAATATAAATACCATAAAAGTTATACAAAAAATATTCTTGATGAAAATACACTTTTCACGTGGAAAATAACTTTTCAAAGCCATAAATTCACAAAATAATATGATTTTTTTAGAAAAAAAATGTAAATATATAAAGTAATTTTCAAAGAGAACAATGGCCATGATTGTAGGAAAACTCTTTCATGTGATAATTTTTAAAAAAGAAAAAAATCTTTTTAAACATATAGAAAAAGATGCAAAAGTGACCCATTTTGAAAAAATTATTAAATTTGCTTCAAAAATAATTTTAAAAGAAGGTAACAGATCAGGTAAAATTTATTTTTTAAATAATTTATCCATATAAAAAATATGGAAGATATTTTACAAAATGTTGGTATAGAAGAGAATAAATCCCAAATAAAAGGAAGATACAGGATCGAAATCACCTAAAAAAAACTATAGTGATGTAATTTTAATCAATAAATGATGAAATAGAAATTTAGATTTTAAACAAAATTAATAAATAAAGGAGAATAAAATATACTCTAATCTATTAATTATTTTTATACAATTTCCCTAAAGGATCCTTGAATATAAACAATCTCAAAAAAAAAATTGTGATTCGAAACATTTACTTATTTTATAACTATTGAATCAAAAAGTAATTTAAAGAAAGAGTATTATATGGATTTATAAATACCATGAGTTATATGAACTAAAATATTTAAATTAATTCTTTAGGTAGTAAGTACTACATACAAGTAAATATTGGATCACGATACAAAACATTTCTAATGAAAGTGAGATTGATACAGAGAAACCCCCATAATAAACATGTCATTGAATTAATAATTAATCAATGGCGATATTATGTATAATAAATTTATGTATATAAAATTAAATTATAAAGAAAAAATAAATTAAAAATAACTCATTTCTCATAAATTATAGGTACAAAATAACCAATGAAGAGGTGATGAAATAAGACTGAGTTAAGAAACCCTTACATTTCCCTTCATGTATCCTCCCATTGATTAAACGTATAGAATTTATAGGAGAGGTTTATAATCACCCCAATGAATTAGGGGTGTGGTATTTCATGATTATAGAGGTATTGGGTAATAATTTAGTGAATAAAAAGAATTTTTATTGTGTTAAAATAGTTTAAGTGAGTCCCTTTCTATAGTAACAATCAATGGTGTTTTAAAAAAATTTCAATCCTTACCTATCCGAATGGTAATTATAAAAATAAAATATGGAAAAAACAAGGATGATACATTATATTTCTTAATTTTTTTTCTAGAAAATTATTTATTGTATTTTAATCAATTTTAAATGATTTAATAGTAATTTTCACACATTAAATGGTATTTAAGTTCTTATTCATCATTATTAAAAACTCTTGACTTCAAAAACATCATTTCAACCATGAATTTATAATATAATTTCTCATACAATTTCTTATCCTTCCCAAATATCTATTAAATTAATTGGGTACTCAAACTCATCTAAATATTTTCATTTTTTAATTTTATTTTTTTATAATTTTAATATTTTTACTGTTTTCATATAGGTTGCACCCTTACAGTGTAACAGTTTCAGAAAAAAATAATAATTTTAAAATTTTAAAACTAAATTATTAATAAAAAATTTATACATAATTATTACCTTGTATATAAATTCATAGGGAATATATATTCTCATTCTTATAAATAAAATATATTTACTGTGTTATTTTTTTTCTAAATCTTAATTAAGAAATGAACATGAATTTCTATAAGATTGTTTATATATATCTCTAATATCTAAAATAATGATTGAAAATAATAATTCATATAAATTACTGAATATAAATTTCATTAATATAATTTTTTATAACTTAATTTATATCATTACTATAACGAATTATACTTTTCCAGTGATGCACAAGAACTGCATCGACACTGAAAATAATTTTCATATTTATAGTTAAATAAATTCTAATTATTGTGTTTCAAATTTTATTGTATTAAATTTTTTTATTTCACCATAAATTATTCATTATGTAAGTTTAAAAAATTTATATATCATCTTTATGTAATGATAATATCATAAAATATACCATATCTCATAAATATTATATTTTTTCAACTATTCTCCAAAATATGAATTTAAACACTCTAGGATGTTAATAGAATTAAAAAATAAATTTTTAAACAATTAAATAAATTTAATTTATACTCTTAAAAATCATTCAAGATATGAAGTTATCCAAAACACCCTAAAATTAATAATTTTAAATCAATTTACTTTTATTTGTCACCATCTTTTGTTATAATTTCATTAGCAATTTGTAAGCGTTTTAGGTGAATATATAACTGGTTAAAACTAGAAATTAATTTATATCATTAAAATAAAATTTTCAAACTAAATATAACAATTTTAAACAATTTATAACTAATTTCTATCATTATTATCAAATATTAATTTTTATTAAAAATAGAATGACAATTTGCTTTTATACTTAACATGAATAATATATATATCCTTATCAAAGGAAAAAGGAATCAAGTTTCCATATTTTCAATATATGTATGAGGATAGATGAAATAAACTCATAAAAAACATTATTACCAATTTTATGGGATTTTAGGGTCTTAACCCATAGTTTTAACCTAGTCTTACCTGTTTTAGCCTTACGGAGGTGATAAATTGTAACATATTTACGATTTATAAGGACCAAAAATAAAAAATTTCTTTTTCAGAAAATTTAAATCTCAAATTTCTAAATATGAGTTTTATTTTTAAAACAGTCAGTTGTCATAATTCATTCAAATAAAATTAATATAAAATCTTGAAATGAAATTGAAAATTGTCTTTAGAAAAATGTGTTTTAAGACAAAAAATGATCCTATAACAATACGAGATATAACGTAGATTTAAATTTAATTAATTATATTATATATAAATATTTATTATTTGTTTTAATTTTATATCCAATTCATAAAATAGTTGTACTTTTGAATGAAAAAAAGATAGTTTCACAAAAATTAGAATATTTCAGTATTCACCGAAAAATCAATCTATTAAAAAAAATAAAAAAACATCAACCTATGATAAATTTTATATGATGAATTAAAATTAATAAATTTTTATGAAATAAGATTTATAAAATTTTAAGTTATTTATTTTATTCTTAGTGCACAAAAAATCAATAAAAATTATTTTTTTTAATGTAATTTTGAAGCGTAAAATGACTTTATGGAAAATATATAACATATTTATTATACAATAATAAATAAATTTAGATTAAATAAAATCAATAAATATATATTTTATAATATGGTTTTTATTTTTCATAAATGATTATTTTATTTCAAATTTATAATGGTCACATTTATAAGATAAAATTGTATGGTTTTTTTACGCTCGGTGTTAAATTTTTCTATGATATTAAAAAAAATTATTTTTTTAAAAATATTTGGTTATTATATTTCCCAAATTAATAAATGTATTTCTCACAATTTAAACTTCAACTTATAAATAAAGGGTTTTAAATTTAGAAATACCAATGTTGAAAACTGACATCCTAAAAATGGTTAATAAAATTTACACTTGAAATTAGTAAAAGTAAAATTGAAATTTCATTCGGAATAACTCATTACATGATTTATAAATATTGGAAAATTTTTTGGGAGTGAAAATAGGGAATTGGATGAAAGTCTAATTTCTAAGTAATTATTGAGTGAGGAAAAGAATATTTTCCAAAATAAATTCACTGGTCGTGAGAAGTCATGACCACAAAACCATAAATCAATGAGGTGTGAAAAGGGAAATTGATTTGTTAGAAATGAATGTAATAGAATTCCATTTTTCATTCAACATCCTTTTCATATATCATAGGAATTCATTTTTCCAAATACACTATGAAAATTAATAAATATAATTACATAAAATATAGAATTTCTTCCTATAATCAATTTCCACCATAATCTCATATTTTTCTCTAAATAATGTCTTTTATGATGGTTTTTTCATACTTGAAGTACTTAAATAAACATCTACTGGATAAAATGATCCAGAAATAACAATGAGATATTTCTAAAATATGTATCCATTAACAAAAACAAAAAAATCCTAGGGTAACATAACATGAATAAATGATCATATTATAAAACAAAACATAAACCACCCAAGACTTAATATTTATAAATAGTGTTCCTCGTAATTCATTTGATAAATAAATATCTTCAAAGTTAAGTAAAATATTATTGAATTATACAGTAAACCAAATACTAGAATTATTTTATCATATATTCTTTTAGGATAAAGAAA
This sequence comes from Viscum album, assembly GCA_963277665.1. NCBI lineage: Eukaryota > Viridiplantae > Streptophyta > Magnoliopsida > Santalales > Viscaceae > Viscum > Viscum album. The sequence goes on along the minus strand of OY728129.1, from coordinate 1,417,070,573 downwards.
ATTTTATTCTCCAAAAAATATCAGTCAGTCTTAAAGTATTATGATAAAATGTATATTAAATGATTATATATTCTTCAAAAATTAATAATCATCTTAAAAAATAATAACATTATAAAATTAGTTATTCTTATAGAAGATAAATCGACCAATATTCCTCTAATAATAACCCATGTTATCCAAACTTATTTCTATTTACCTTAATTTTATAATTTCCCAAAAGTATTTAAATTCTTCAACATAAAATTAGTCTTCAGTCACAAAATATCTTGTAATTCCCATTGATTTCTAATTGATAAATCACATTTTCCAACATGTAATATTCATTTTATCCAAACTACCCATAATTACATCATTATTAAATAACATCTTAACCAAATAGTTTATTGATACTTTTTATCAAATTTCAATGAAGAAATATTCTTCAAATAATATTTTCACTCAAACATAATATCAAAACTAGGTGTTATATTATGAGAAATTTCTCCTAAAAAAATATTAATCATATCAATCATAAATCATTTAAACCCTCAAAATGGCTATATATGATTTTAAACATATGATCATCCTCAATCTTATTATCCCATTATTGTATCCATATGTCTTAAGTTATACACACGTGAAAATTTCATAAACATCAATATTACATAATCTTTTTCTCTCATTTTAAGTATAAGAACCCCAAACCTACTATCCTAGGTGTTGTGCTAATAAAAATAAATACATTTATATATTTTATTAAAGATCCAATGGTTGTCAAAATGGAACAGTATTATTTATTGAATAAAATAAAAATTAAGAAATTATTAATAAATTATTACTACAATATTATCATTTCCTGAAAGAAAAACATATCCTTAGGTATATCATTGAACACGTCAGATCAAGAGTAGTTTCTCTTTTATTTGAAATCCCATCATCCAAATAATTTTATTCATTATATTACTCTATTACTATATATTTCATGTTTGATATAGTATCCATGAAGTTAATCCATCTAGATTTTATCTTCCATGAAATGTGGATAGTTTGATTTTTTATAGTTTTCATAATAGTGGTGGAGTTGTGTTCATGCCACAATGTGAACCAACCTCATTACCTTTCTATTTTAACTACATAGGTTATTCCATGAATTTCATCATAAATCGATGTATTGATTCAACCTGGACCATATAGACATCCCATTTCACCACCATTTTGGTTTTTTAAGACCTCTACAAATCCAAAAGATCCATGATTTCTTGTGGATTCTTCAACCATATTACATTTCATCTGGCATAGAAATGGTTGAATCCCTATGAAATTAAATGTTTTATAAGGATGATAATAATGATCTATAATGGGAAAAAAAATTAACCACTATTAGATCATGAATATAGTTACTAAATTATCCATTTTAAAGTGGGATTACACTTTTCATAGCAACCATGATTGGAATTAGTGCCAATTGAAGAAAGAAGGTATAATTATGAAGAATTAGATAGTCTTAGAAATCCATATCACATGGATCACATCAATGATAAATAGAAGAATTATATTAATAAAATTTTGATATATAATAATATTCAAAAAATTTAATATATGATTTTATATGGTCACTTTATAGGGGGTCTTCACTTCCGAAAAATCAAATACTGCATGCCACTATGTTGTAGTCATGAAATAACTTAGAAATGGATAGTTGATTTCATCCCTATGATGATTTCATAAGAAACATGTTGAGCATATAAATATTCCTATAGATTAATTATAATTTTCATTAGGGATATTGGATAACATCAATCTTAATGCAATAGTAGAACAAGATAAAAGAATCCAACTTCAGTTCTAACATTTAGTCCATTTTGTTGAATGTTGCTATATTGATTCTGTGAAGTAAATTTTGGAGGTGATCTTCACATTGGAGATAGGTTCCCAAATTTATATGTAAATTTCACTAGTAAAATTATAATTCAATACCAATGCCTATATTTTAAATGGATGAACATCATAAAAGATAACAATTTTATCCTTAATCTATGCATTTACATCAAGAGATGAGTAAAGAGAATATAAAACATCAAGAAGTGAAATATATTTCCAATTGTCTAACAATAATATGAGATTAATTAACAAAGGTAATGCATTGGGAGTTCACTAAAATATTGGAAAATAATTCTTAAGTGTAGGCCATACAGAGTAGTCAATATAATTTAAATTCCTAGATTTGAGCCTTCTTGGAAGCCTACATCTTTAAAAGGAAAGAATCTATCATGTCTCATCAATGATAAATCACATAAAACAATTATACATATATATATAGAAGAAAAAAATATGTTCAATTCTAATCCAACCACAATCAATGATTTTATTTCATTTCATCCATTATATAGTGATTATCCTTATTTAAAGGATAATTAAACTCTATAAAGAGTTTTTTTATTGAAGTGAGGATAATATTAATAATTGAAACTGACCATTTATAGATCCTAAAAGAGTAAAAATTTTAGAAAAATTTAATATTTCACAAGTCTGACCCAAAATAGATCAAAAGTGTTGTACCTTTCCTGAAACCCAACTGCTCTCTGATCTGACTCGCAAAATGAGATAAATGATAGCATTAGTATTTTCCTAAAACAATTGGACACCACGATAAGTGATTGGGATAAAACCATATATGATTCATAAATCACTAATACTATCCACTCTTCTTTGTTTAATTGATATGACATCACACCATTATTAATTCATTAGATATAAAATCTTCTAGATGCATTAATATTAATTACAATGTATAAGAATGATTTTTTTCAACTGATCTCTTGACTATTCAATTTTCATAATGATAGAGCTCAATTTTGATGTTTTTAATGTTTATTTTACTCCTTGAATGAAAAAGATGATACAATTAGTATACAATAATTGAGTGGGGAAGATAATATATTGGAAACTTTAATGTGTTTAATTTTATTGGTGTCAACCCTTTTAATAAAATCCTACTTAAATAATTGTCATCAATTGAAAAAATTATTACTGAGAGAGGATCACCTTTCCTGAAAACTCTAATGCATGTTCAGTTACCGTCATCATAAGTATTGATAAGAATAAAATATGGGATAAAATGCGAAGGATTTGAACCCATATTATATATCTCTCATCAAAACAAAATTCTTATTCATACCATGTAAATAAATCCCCAATCTAACATATCAACAGGTTTTTTAACATCATGTTCAATATAAATATTATCTCTTATGGTAGTTTTCCTGAGAATGGTAACACATTTAGAATCATTGATATGGAAATATTCTATAATTCTTCTTATGTTGAATACATACTAATTTCAAAACACAATCATGTTCAAAATGTTTGACAACCTTTTAGCGTGAATTTTTCCAAACAATTTGTAGATTGTGTTGAAGGGAAACACATGCCAGGAAATATGAATCTCATTTGTGTTATCCACTTTAGTAATTAGGTAATGGAATTGAGCATTGGTTCCCTGAGAAAGCTAAACCAATTTGAAAAAAATAAATATCAAGTTTTCAAAAATCACAATGAATAACCTGCCATAATGTTTAAAAGAAAGAGTTGGTAAAACTATCTAAGCTAGGGGATAGTAGAATTTGGACAAAAGAAAACTTCATTGAACAAAACATCGAGAGGAATCGTACTAATATTATCATTATCCATATCCTTGAAAAGTATGACTATGTTGTATTAAATAAAATTTGCATTGGAATTAGTACCATTAAATATTTTTTCTATAATAAGAGACAACATGGGAAGAAAGATCATTTTAATTTTCAAAAACATCACCTCGGTATTATTGAGAACATGAAATATTCTTATGAAATTCCAGATTCTTTGAAGAGACTTGAAAAATTAATTATTCAGATCACCATCCTTAATCCATTTAACATTAGAAGATTCACTCAACATGTATTACTTGATATTTAAGAGGCTAGTGAGATCATGAGTGATCATATATTCCTACTCAATACCTATAAACATATCATTATAGTTTTTATTCCCATGAATTATGAGAATATATGGTAAATTTATATCGAGGGGAAGGGGCTCTCAAATTTGGCTAAGAGCTATCCACTTTGGCTAGGAGCCCTCCACTTCTCTTAGAGTTTTGACCCCTGACCTTCAGCGTCTTTATATTTTTCAGCATCATTTCTCAATGGTGGTATATTCACTTTGTAAAACATGTTGGGTGGCACTTTTGGAATCCACATTAGGGGTTTTGGGTCTTTAGTAGATTTCTGATGATATCATCGCATGGCACTGACCATTTTCTCTACAAGTGAAGATGGGTCAGCCCTCAGTTGGACCTCGATGGTGATGTTCTCATATTTGACAGGGAGGTGTGAATTCCTCCATAGTAAGATAGGCCCTATGGACTTCAGTAATGGTTTTGATACTATTATTATGTGATAGTATTTTTCAATGGGTCCCTATATGTGTGTTGGGAGCGACGGTGAATCATGTGAGATGGTGGCCTTTAGCATCGATGATGTCCTCTTCTATGACTATCTTCAGCAGTTATCATTAGTTTTGATGGTCTTTAGATGAAGGTGAAAGTTTTTGGGCCTCAATCCTCTATAAAGATCAATATGGGGCTTTAGAGCAGCAGGACCTCGATTTACTAAGATACCAGAATGGAAAGATGAAAGAGTATGTCTTCTACCATTAATACAGAGCATTGTGGGTTTTTTCATGGGGCTATTCTCTATGTGTATCCCAGTAAGGTTGGGTTCTTGTTTTAGTATCCAATTATATGATGATAGGTTATATTCTATTGGTGTTAGGTTTTTCGGGCCTTTGGGGTCAAATTGTTTATTGCACACCTCTGAGCATATGGGTCTTGCTTTAGGCCTAAGTTCCTTTGGACTTACGAGCCATGTATGGTTACCCCGTAACCTAGTTTAAAAAGGGCTAACATAAATAAAAACTTATGTCTTTCAGTCATGGAGGGATAAGAAGAGATGATTCAAGATGAGAAATGCTCTCATCTATATGACTGAAGCAATCTCTTTTCCATTATTTCAATACTCACATTTGAAATTTAATCATTAAATCAAAATCCATAACCTTATCATTAAAATATAATGTACTCCTAGTATGTAGTACCATTTTTTACATTAAAGTTAAGAAATATTTTAAATTTATGAATATGAATGTAAATATCTGTTTTACCTATCTTGTGATATGATTTGCCAAAATTGGATGGTGGTATGAATTAAATATTAGAACGATGCTATGATAAATTGAGTCCCAACTATCTAGGGCCATATCAGTGAAAAATACCCAATCCTGTTTTCTAACCACCAATTTATTAAGATTATTTCTATATGAAGTATATTTGGATCCCACTAAGTTCACTTTATAAAGGCTACTACATTCAATATAGGCCCAAAATATCTATTTTTTGTAAAAGGATTGACCGTACCTATCTACTCATCAAGATTAATGATGAAATTAAAGTCTCTATGTATAGTCCATGATCTATTTATTGAGAAACTCAATACATGCAAATCTATTGCATAATTACCTTCTTCTTTTAATATCAATTGTTTTTAGAAATTAAGGAAAAACACTGCTGAATCTATATAAATTTATAACTGAGTGCGACCATATATTCAATGGATTAGGTAAATGAGATTCCAAAAAAATCGAATGAGCTATGACCCAATGACTACTAATGACATTTCGTGATAGGTTTTTGTAGATATGTTGATAACCCCTATTTTTAGAGAAGTTATCCCTCAATAGAAGATCATATATTTTTCATATAATCATAAAAGATCAATATTAACCTTATAAATAATAATCCTAAGATATTTTTTTTCGGGTTGGCCAAGGAATGATAGATCCAAAAGGAAATCCTCATTTTTCTTGCATTTGGGGTTGGATCCAAATGTTTTCCTCCCCCTGAGTTCATTTTTTGATGAATCCCTAGCCAAACCATCCTTTTTTACATAATCATCAAAAGTGTTAAAATATTTTACTATGAACATTATCTAGATTATTGATATATATTTCCTTCTTTATATATGTACTATTCTCAGCATCACGACCCAAATTAACAGGTTCAGATTCTCTTAGACTAATATTCATCTTTAATTCTCAAATATCATCTAAGTTATTTTACAAGATAAAAAACTTGGTATCCCTTAGTGAAGGATCTGTATAAATGACGTTAATATTTTACTCATGAATTGGTAACACTATTGAATTGATCATCTATAAGTTAGAGTTGATTCTTGGATTTTCCAATAGGATTCCTACGAAAAAATTAATTTGATTGAAACTAATGAGAATCAATATGGACGACCTTCACATAGGAGACTAGAAACTCAGTTAGAGGAACCACATCAAAATTATTAGAGTCTTGAGGGTCTTTTACTACTTGAGTTAAATTTGGAACACCATTTTCCTAGATAATAATGTCCATTTCAGTCCTTTTAGAAGGACATGGAAAGGAATTCTTGTAATGTTTTCCAACAACAGTATCATTTTGAGAAGAGTGGAATATGTTCTTGGAGTCTTGTGAAAATTTTGGATCAATACTGATATGTAAATTTCTCTTTGATACACTATATCAAAAAAACAATTAGGAAAAATATGTTCATTTTTTTAAGTCATGAAGTGGTTCAGATTGGCGGTTCTTATTTTCTTCTTCCTTGGCAAGCACATCCCAGGAATATCTGGATAAATCCATTGAATCATTAATTGTATCTTGCTTATATTTAACCCATTAATTAGAATAATTTTTCTATTTATAGCCCCATATCCATTGTAATAGACATTCCTTTTTGTTCATATTTAAATCCTTCCAAGAATTATTATCTATATTAGGTGTAACCTCATTTTTAATCACACTTAAATTCAAAATATAAAGTCAAAAAATTCTATAATCATCATAAAAGTGAGGGGTATACTCATAGTCCCCCATAATTTCAGAAATATATTCATTGGAAGTTTAATTGATCATATCTGGATGTTTTGAGTCTTGGTTATAATCAAGTATGATCCAAGCAAAGAAACCTGTATCCCTATTAATGGTATGTTGGTCCACCTTAAAGGGGATTCCTATTTATAAGGAATGATCATTGGGAATTTTAATGCTCCAAATACCATTGATTAACCATGTAACCTAACCCATATTTCACCATGGAATTCACTTGGTTAATTGTATTAAAATTGATATCACATTAAAATATTCCTAGTAATATGGGCATTAGATTTAAATTGGTATATTTCCACACTTAATTATGATCTTCTTTTCTTAGTATGATATTATGGAAGAATCATCTCCCAATCAGGATTTGTTTCTTATTTATATCTTCCAAATAATTTGATTCATAGGATTTAATATCCCTACTAGACTATGGATTTTACCATTTTAATACATAACACACCCATATATTATTAATTTTAACATTTCGAGTCATTGATGTAGGGTATTATGTTTAGTAGTCCTTGAAAAACTGATACCACAGTTACTTTTATAAGGTAGTGAATTGATAATTTATCATTGATGAATTCATTCCATGAAGAGCCTCCAAAAAATGATTCTATTTCATTTTATAAACGATTCCTCATGTGGGTTCCGTGTAAGTACTAGGATATCCGTAGATATAATCTTAATTTTAGAGGATTCATACACCACATCCTTAAAATAATTCTCCATGTATGGATGAATTGACTCTATGGGGTAGATGAAATACAATAATGTTTAGGTAATTCCAAAAAATAAATCTATTTAGAGGAATATTTGTTCATGTGACATAATTTTCGACACATAGACAAGATCCTTAAATTAACCAATTCATTATATCACATTTATAACTTTGATTCTGATAAAAATAACACAGTTTAACCCATGAAAACAAATAACATCTAACTGAAATATTGGATAACATTCATACCCATGTAACTTTTAGGATTAGAGTTTTATATAATTAAGAAAAACTCTTACATAACAACATGTATACATAAACATATTTTTCATCAAAATCTACATCACATCCCACTATTTTATTCACATCTAGTAACATTCTTAGGTAGAATATACATAGAAACATTATTCACAACCTTGGTAAATGGAAAACATAATAAGGGTGAGATAAAAATCTCATTATGGGTAAATATAAGATTTAACAATTAAATTTCATCAATGGTCATAAGGTGAGAATAAGGGCATATTGAAATAATAAAATTAAATGATATAAAACGGAATTCATACCCTTCAAACAAAGATCTTAAATAATTATATAAGGTATAATGCATTAAAATAATGAAATATTCATATAATTCTACAATTAGGAGCCATTTTAAGCAATCCTTGAACCAAGGATCCATTAAAACTCGTAAAATGCATCAAAAAACTGTGTAGGTGTCATGGAAAATCAATCATTCATCATAGAATTACCTAAATAAATACTTTTTACACTCATAAAGGCTTAGAGCATGAGTTAAAACCCATGCTCCCCAAAATTTATTAACAAAAATTAAAGGTCAGGTGATTACATGAGGTTAAATGAGTTTTTACAACCAAGAGAAAAAATAATAGGAAGATAAGGTGCCAAGAAAAACCTACAATTCATCCCTAAGAGGGAGGAAGAGCTCAACAAATCAACCCCAATGCCTGGTTCACCATTGAATTCTTCTTGCAAAGTCCAATGGCTTGCAATCATACTTGTGTTTGTCTAGAAAAATTGACAGCAACAACCTAATTTTCTAGGGTGTAGATTCTTCTAGAAATGCCTGATCAAGAAACAATATTTCAGGTATGAATTGATGGAGGCTTTAGCTGCTCTTTCAAATCTTAAATTGCAGACTTCAACTGTGCACGGTCTAGTTCACGTTTCCACTACAGGGTCATACATTTGCCATAAATTTGAGCATGTAGTGGGCAATATGTAAAAATAGATTAAAGCTCCTCATACATACTGTGTCATCATCATGAAGCATGAGGGGAATCCATCCACCAAAACATGATGGTGTATGGAACAACATACAAGGAAATTACAGGATCCAAGGCTGTGAAAAACTGCAGTCTGTGGCTTCATAGGACACAAGTGAAAGCATAATACAGACCAAAATAGATCTTGAAGATTAATAAAAATCCTCATGAAAATGAAATTGTGAAACACAAAGAAAAATACTCCATAAATGTATCCTTTAGGCTCTTGAATGAAAATATTCCTCTGGAAAAATGAGAACATGATCAATATCCTCATGATAAATTTCAACGGAAGCCTGACAGAACCACTGCTGGAAGGTATAAGAGAATGTCAGCCACTTCTCAAGATACATGCTTATGTGAATGAAGAGTATCAAGATGATATCCAATTGAAGAATTTGATCTATCTCGGTGAGTTCCTGATCATTTGATCCTTCATTCAGTCATAATGCTTCACCGATCACACAACATACCAAAAGAAGTTGGAAATAAAACAACCACAACATCTCAAGGACAGAATTCAGAATCACATATATGGATCAACTTCCGTGTAGAGACTCATCCACGTACATCTATTCCCACGTGTTTCCTATGTAATTTGGAATGACCTATTTTCTTTAAGGTTCAAACATTCCAAGAAGTTTCTAACTGGTTTGTTCGTAGAACCGGAAACATCCAATGATTCTATATCCATTTGGACCTACTTTCCAAAGGTAGGTGCTCATTAGTTATGGACTGATGAGACTTAAGAATTGGCATTGGTTTAGAGGATGGGAGGTCGGACTCATCACACCTTTTTTGAGGGGAATTGTTTTCTACTCCGAGACTCTCTTTATAGATTTAATTTATGTTCAGGAATCCTTATTAAATTACCATGTATAAAATGAGCCTTCCTCTAGATTTTGAAAATCAATGATTGATATGTAGGAAATTTTGAGAATCTTTTATATGGTATCCTTTAATACAATATATAAAAGTATCTTGGTCATTATGATGACCATATTGGTTTTAAAGCCACTCAGTGGGGCACTTGATGTTTGTTGTCATTCAGAAGGACATAGATTATTTCACAGTTGGGATCGTACCCATAGATGGGATACCTATGTATCCATTATTTAGAAAATGAATCAGAACCGATGTAGTTCGAGTAAGGGAGTATAATGTTTATGTATGATTGTTGGCTCAAAGAAAGATGTCATAATTACTTTTACACTCTAAGCTCAGATGAGTCAGGATTGGTGTGAGAAACAAGAGGTATTGGTAAAACTAGACAATTGTGCCATCATAAGAAATGATGTGGGGCTTATGTATGTATGACTTCCCAAATAGATAGAGATTAGGACTTATTTCAAAGAAGAAGTCTGTGAACATGGTCCATAAAGTTATATGTACTTTATGGAGATGGGGAAACTATAACATGGGGCTTACTACTAAGGAATATCCCTAAAATAAGAGGGGACTTATGATTGGGTTTTACTCCTGTGAAGGAATCCCAAATCAATAGTAAATTAAGACTGGTTAAGTGAAATTAAGACTGGGGCTTACTCCTAAGGAGGAGGCCCAAGTTAAAGGGATTTGAAGACTGGGGATTACTCCTGAAGAGGAGCCCCATGTTAAGGTAATTTTAGAATTAAGGGACACGGGGATTACTCTTAAGGAGGATGCCCACACTCGAGAAATTCTGGTTGGGGCTTACTCCTGAAGAGGATTCCCAGATTTGGGAACTTTGAGACTAGGGATTACTCCTGAAAAGGGATCCCAGGTTTGGGAAATTATGACTGGGGCTTACTCTTAAAGAGGATTCCCAAATTATGGTACTTGGGGCTTACTCCTAAGGAGGATTCCCAAATTAGGGGAATTGGGGCTTACTCCTAAGGAGGATGCCCAAATTACGGGACTTGGGGCTTACTCCTAATGAGGCTTCCTAAATTAATGATAATTTGGACTGGAACTTACTCCTAAAAATGAGGCACTGGTTAAGGATTCTCTCATCATAAAGGATGAGGTTGAATGAATGAAATCTCTAACCTTAGTTATATAAAGATATGTAAATCCCTAGTTTTTAAGAGTTGTTCCATAGAATTCCTTTCAGATAAGGAATCCAACATGGGAACCATGCCGAATAAAATGGCTTTGAAGAGGGTTTTGAAGGATGAATCTTGAATAGAAGAGGTGGATAGGCATAGGAGAGGTGAAATGGGAAGGAAGGGCCCCCAAAAAGAGAGGGGTGCACAAGTCCTGCGTGGGCGTGCAAGTCCTAGTTGCGCACGTGTACCTGCGTGACACATGGGTACTTGCATGATGGTCAACCCTTAAGGTAATAGTTGTGAGAGGCTTGGCTCGAGCCCTTAGTACTATCCCTAGAGGCTTCCAGAAGAGTTGTGCGCAAGTTCTATTGAAGGGGTAAGGCGGCGTGAAAGTGTGGACATTTCCCTTAAGAGATGGCCACATAGGAGCGAAATTGTTGATGAATTTCAACACATTGGCCTTACTCTCCTTCTTCAGATCTTCCGTTCTAGGTAAGAAATTACCTTAGAATTGTTCGGAAGCTTCGAGAACAGACTAGGGCACCGGGAGCTCAAATCTGAGCTTCTGCAAATTTTTCCTCCTAGAAATGGGTGGCTAACATGGGTATTTATAGGCTGGTGAAGACCCTGGGTGAACTTCAGATAGGGCGAGCAAGTCACTTGTGTGACCACTGGGCGGCACACAAGTATACTTGCACGACCTTGGTTGAACTTGCAGGACCCAAGTGAAAATGAACCTTTGTTCATGACTTTGTAAATTTTTTATGTTTCTTCAAAGGATGAATCACTTTGAGTTCAAGGTATTTCCCTTTTCATTCCTTTAGACTCTGTGATGGAAAGGAGCATCAACACCAGGAAAGTTGTAAAAAATCAAAGGTAGGGTCTCTATCAAGTTCAAATTCCACCCTATCAAACATCCTGTCTCTGCTACTCATATACTCATCTACGGTTATCTCCTTGTTAGTATATCTTCTAACATACTTCCTATATTTTTCCTTGATCTAGGGTTAAAATTAATTTTTATAACCTTCCTTGATAACATGAGTGCAGTTCATGATCTTAATATCATCCTCCAGCTCTTATGAATCTAAAGGCGAGGAGGAATTCTCTTCATCCGATGAGGAGGAGGGATCCCCACCAACTTCTGGATGAGGAAGGATCACATGTCTTTCCAATTGAATCTCCCAGTATCTGGTGACAATAGTTCTCACCAGCTTAGAACAATTGATACGTTTCTGGGTCTTCTTAGAGGGTGGAATAATAAATCCATCTGGGTCAACAGTCGTCTTCTTCCCTTTTTTAGAACTCAATTGCAGATACACATCCTGAATATAATATACATGATCAAGTTCATCATGATTAGGTTCACTAAATTCAGATTGTGTCTCATTTTTTTCTGTCTGAAAAGAATGTGTGACTTTTGAGGTGACAAAGGTGGGCTGAGTATTTTTAACAACATCCACAAAGACCGAGGAATCATCAATAGTAAGTCACAGAGGCTGGGGCTGTTTAGAATGAGCGGCCATATCCCTATTTGGTGTGAGCCTCATTGGGGCTTCCTTATCCAACACTTCAGGGTTTGTTTGTTCATTATCCATCAGCACAGTCTCCTGGGGGTGTTGTGTGTCAACAGATCCATCAATGACCATTTTCCCTAAGGACCTATTAGCATAATCATTAGATTCTTTACGATCTAATTTCTTCTTACCCTTTTCCACCCATACTGGCTTGTTCTGAGTGAGAGGGCATGGAAAAGTGAATTCATGGTTGCAATCTTTTGAAGAATGACTAATCTTATTACATTTGTTACACTAGACTGGTAGTTTTTCCTATGTTATCTTTTGATAAAATCCCGACTCACCATTTTGTACCCAAACAGTGGGTGGAAGAGGTTGAGAGGTGTAAAATTTAGTAAAAACCCTTGAAACCGAGGGTCTAGAAAGATTTTTGTTAGCATAGTCCATTTTAAGCGGATGGCCAATTAGGCTGGCAATTGGAAAAGGGGATGATTGTTTGAACAGATGAAGCAGAAGGCCAGCAAATCCTAACTAGATTAGGATGATGGGTGGTTCAAAGTTAGGATCAAAATATGGGGTCCATTTAATAACATTCATGTGGAATCCCCCAAACACCCACAAATTCCTCATCCAGAAACAATAGTAATCAACTTTAGAGGAAAATAGAAAAACAACATTTGAGGAATTCAACCAACCAATATGTTAATTAATGAACCCAATAGATTCATGCATCATTATTAAGTAATTCAAAGAGGGCCTACATTTAAAGAACTTACCAATAAGTATAAAATGAAGATCCAAGGAGGGTAGATGAAGCTCATTAGGTGAGAATGATATTGCAGCGTGGCCTCAATGTCGAAAACATTTCGTTGCAATACAAGGTTCAACATTCAGTTCACCTGGAAGCTCCTTTAACTCAATAGCTGGACTGGAAACCACATCCACAACAGATCGAGAATCAGTGTTAGGGTTTCATGAGTGCTTTCCTGAAGGTTCTTTCAGCGGTGCTGACGATTCCATCCTCCAATAATTTTTTCATATTATGGAGTAACTGATAAGTGGAAAAATCGATAATAATTTATGAGTAACATTACACTTTCATCGATTATATGTAAATTCCCTCAACTTTACTTTGTATCATTATACAATGCATTGGAGGGATATAATAGAGGCACTCATAATTGGTTTATAATGTAACCACCCATAATTGGTTTATAAAAAGTCCTCCCATCTATGGTATATAATTTACCACTCAGAAATTATAAATATATATATTTCCATGTATTATAGAATGTAACATACTATTATAAGCATTCACTTTTCTATATAACAGTAACCATTGTTCTTTCATAGTTTGTTTTATGCGTGAAAAAAATGATTTCAATGCCAATATATTTGAAATAATCATCATCAATCATAAGCAAGAATAAGGGTTTTATCATTAAAATATACTCATGTTGGACCATAAGAAACATAAAGGATTTTTTATCATAAAATGAATAGAAATACCATAAAAATATTTTATAATATTCTTAGGGTAAATTCCATTCCCACATTGAAAATGACTTTTAAAAACAAAACATTCACAAAATATTATAAAGATAATTTTCTCTGAAAATAACATTGGAAAAAAGTAAACAAATATTAAAAGAATGTAATGGTCATTACTATGTGGAAAATAATTTTTGTTAGAAATTTTAAAAATAAAAATTCTATTCAAACCTCTATAAATATTGTAAAAAGTTGAAAATGTAGAAAAAATTAATAAATTTATTTTTAAACAATTTTTAAAAAATGTAATAGAAAATTTAAAATAAAATTATGATATTATTTATGTATATAAATTAATATTGTTGAAAATGGTTTGGAAAAAAATATATATGGATGAAAAATATTAATTATTTAAAAGTATATTCAAGTTTAATATCACTTACGATAAACATCAGTAATGTTCCTTTAATAAATACGGGTTGAAATTGAAATATAAAATTGTAAACCAATTTTAAAGCTATAGGTGAGTAAATGTGATCCTGTTAAAGAAATTAATATTATAGAATTTCCCCAACGGACCCTTGACAAAAATAATCTTGTAAAAAACGAGATTGTGACATGAAACATTTACTACACTGTAATCATTTGAATCAATTTTTTTTTGAAAAAAAGGATATTTTTTAGATACATAAATTCTAGGAATTAAATCATATAATATGTACTAATTGATTTGGGACTCAATAAGTACACTGTATAAGGAAATAATGGTGCAAAACCTGAAACATGTGACAAAAAAAATAAGATTGAGACAATAAAACGATTTGAAAATATCAAATCATTTAATTGAGAATTATTAAACTGATAAACCAGAAATGATAGAGACCATGGGAAGAACCCATGACCCCAAGAAAATTTATTGAAAAAATTATAATAAGAGATGATAAAACATTAAATAGTATCACAAAAGGGACACACATGTAACCATCATAACACCATTAAAAGTATTACAATCATGCCCACTGTGAACAACCACCTCTTCCATGAGCACTGCCATGGTCTAGTGGATGTATGCCTCTTCTCCATTTCTTTAGTCCAAATGGCCTGAATGCCTTATGTTTTTTATTTTATTATGGATAATACCCCTTTTAATGGATGAAGAGGAACTCGTACATGACCCGTAGGACCAAGGAACAAGGCCCAAAATGAGCCGCAATACATGACCCAAAGGCCCAGAGGCATAACATTTCCAATACATAACCCATATGTCCAACCCACTAGAACTTACCCTTCCCAGCTTCTACATTATTGATTTCCTAACTCCCCACCTTACATTGCTGATCAGATAGCATTGCCCCATACAAAGTTGCACGATGCTTGGACATGATGGCAGTTGCCATACCATCTATTTATTCTAATCCGGTTTTCTCTATTTCTGGTGACTACTACTCTTGTTGCTCTGATCCTCTTCTGGGGCCTATTTTGTGTGAACCGGGCTACTCCATGGTCACTATGGCTTGAAGGAACTGTGGCTCGAAAGCCTTTTGATGACCCGAAGTCCCGTGAGACTTGTAGGCACAATCCGGTGGCCCGAACCCAAATTGGTTGAATAGTTATGGATGGCATAGTATTGAACATTACGTGTTATAGTACTACTACAGTATCCCAGAAAATTCACCTCCACCTAGTTTTAAAGATAGGTCTCTCGGATGCCATGAAGGCGCCCTTACCACTCTATTATAGGCTCATTGGCTCTACTCCATTACTTTAGAGTGTTCCAATAACCATATTGATCAGCCATTGTAGGATATTTCACACTGATAAATTTAGTAATTTTATCACCATCCTCAATGTTGGTCACGTCTATACACACTTGTCTGGTATCCTCAGGAGTGTCATGAGATGTTGTGTCCCCAACAGAAGGACCCCCATAAGTTAGACTCGCCAAGAGATACACCGTCTCAACCTACACAATGGAAGAGGGACCAGTACAGCCATCAAAAGAAATGGATTGTGAGCCTTCAAATATGTTCGGCTTATTCATTACACCCTTTTATCAAGGATATCAAGATAAAAAACATCAAAATCAGGAATTCTAATTGTCTCCAACATGGAAAAGAAATTGGGTGTGACATAGCACCAAACCTTCTTCACAGAAGCCACCCCATTGGAAGAGGCAGACACATCATTATTATATTTTCCATTGAGAGATGATTAGCTAGACGTAATCCAACCAGGAGAGGAAACCATGGTTCATGCTGCTTCATTTGTTGGACCATCCATAACATGAATAAGAATCATCGAACCAGAGGACCCCATGATAGGTAAAATATCATAAGGCCTTAAAGGCATCAAATCTGTATCATTTGCATGCACTAATGACATTTCTGGAGTATTTGGTTCCTCTATATCCAATCTAGAGTGAGGAGTTAAAATTTATAGACATGCATCAACCTAAATAGGTGCGAGTAAACCATGGGTGGAACATCCACACATCAACATAGACAAAGCTTCCAGTGGGTTTTGAAGGCAAGTCATTGGGTTCCTTTACCTTCAAATCCAATTTTCCAATTCTAAAATCATTATCTTTACAATTCCCTTTAAAAAGTTTATCATATTTAATATCATCCTTATGAAAGTTATCAAAGGGATCATCCTATAAACCTACCATAAGACCTACAGTTGTAAGCACCTTACCAGCTTCTGGAATGGAGGTATTATAAGCAACTACCATGGGTTCATTGAAATCCTCATGATCGCCTTTTCTAGGATATCGTGAATTTTCCCCAAAATGCAATATACAGTCAGAGACCCCCATTTCAGAATCCTCAGCATGCATTAAAATCTTCCCCAAGTCTCAAAAACCTATAAATCAGATGAGCCATCATGATTCAGAAGAGACTTATTCTGATCATTTAACCCACCTTTGGAGTTGCCTCTCGACATGCATTTTACATCATCCTTATCCCCAACATCCACAAAAGGTAACTTAATTTTACATAGCTCAACTAAATGACCAATATTCTTGTAGAAAGAGAACATAATACCTTTATGACATTGCTCTTGATCATGACCAATACAATAACATTTATGATAGAAAGACGGAACATTTTCATATTCAATTGATAATTAAAATTTTAATTCAACAGAAACTAGATAAACTATTTCAATCAAAGGTGAGAAGATATCAAACTAAATAAGAAATGGTTTAAAATGTCCAAAATAGACAATCTCAATCTATTTTCTATGTTTAATGGGTGTTCCCACTGCATATGAAACATCCCACAAGACGCTGGGTTTCCAAAAGATCCAACTAAGGAAAGTGTTCTTGATCTAGGATGGGGTCATAGAATTCCTCACAAAAGATAGATCAAAACATGGATCCCTATCCTGAAATCTCAAAATTCCTAGCATTAAATATATAAATCCATATCCCCAATTATTTAATTTCAAATCTAAATAATTAAATATTAAGTGAAATAATCCCATATGAAGTGATACTATATGTCATCCATCAAATTTCCTAACCTAAATAATGTGTGCCTTCAGATCCTCAAGCTTCAGCGAACTGGATCTTCAAGGAGGGTGTAATCGGGTGATGACAGAATGTTTTTTGTCAGTAACACGATCTCGGAATACATTCATATTCTCTTCTAGAAATTATAGAGATCCATTTATCATGATGTTGTGTAAATACCTAAAAAGTGAATGAGACTCTATGAAAATTCTATCTTTATTCTTAGCTGAAGAAGTTATGTTCATAAGATCATTATAAATTTCTACAGGAGAATCCCTCTGTGCATCAATAGAAACTACAATCACCCCTGCATATCCTAATTAGAGTATTTACCACCCCCTCCATCTGCAGAAGCTACTTATTTCTTCTTAGAAGGGAATACAAAGGCATCATGAGGATCAAAAAATAACTCATGATCCATCGAGACCAAATAATCCATAAGGCCATGAGAATATTGAGAGGGAATCTCCCGAGCTGCTCCAATTTATCATATATTCCATTAAATGGATATATTGCATGTATAAAATGTAAATCCCCCAAAAAATGTTAAAATATAGTACAAATGAAACAATAGTCATTTATCACAAAATCATGTAATAATTTAGTGAATGAAGTGGTGATATACCCAAAATAAAGAGGATTGAGTTAAATAACCCTTTACATTCCCTTTATGTTTCCTCCCTTCGATTGATCTTATGTCCTTCGAAAAACAAGTTTCTGATCCCCGAGATTACTAGGGAATATTATAATAGATTATTGTAGAGGGTTTTGTGATGGGTTTTAAGAGAAAAAAATAAAATTTTACTTGTGGTAAAAATTCTGAAGTTGGACACTTTTTATAGGAAAAATCAATGGTTTATCTCACATTAAGTGTCATTAATGTAATTATAAAACATAAATTGGTCATAAGCCCCCACTGGGCGGTGGAAGTCACATGCGCGACCAGTGGGCGGCATGCAAGTATACTTGCATGACCTTGGTGTAACTTGCACGACCCAAGTACAAATGAACCTTTGTTCATGCCTTTGTCAATTTTTGATGTTTCTTAAAAGGATGAATCACTTTGAGTTCAAGGTATTCCCCTTTTCATTCCTTTAGAAACTGTGATAGAAATGAGGGTCAAAAAAAGTCCCCCCTCAGAGTTTGATCCAAAAGAAATGAGGATGTGACTCTGAGGAAAAGAAGAAAACCAAGGAACATGCGGCACAAAAGTGTTGAGCGTACAGAGGGCGGTGCGAAAGTGTTGAGCCGCACAGGAATCAGCGTGCTGGGGTGCAGCCTGGCCTTTATATTCGCAGTCACTCCTTATGAAAAGCACCAAATTTCAATCTTTCAAGCTCTCACAGCGCAAGTTACCTTCGATGCCCAGGTTGCTCTGTTTCCCACAACTTCTTTTTTGTCGCACTGCTGTAGAGGAATTTGGACTTGCGCGGTGATACTTGCGTGCCAAAAACATGCGCGACACATCCATACTTGCAATACACATCCATAATTTCAAGATACATTAATACTTGCACACCTTAATTCCTTAGCCATTTCTTCTAATTTCATCACAAATTTTATGAAAAATCATCCCATTTAATAGTTAATTTATTCAAATTTTGTGTAGATTCAATGGATCCCAAGAGAATCAGAACGGCTAATGAACTGTCTAACAAGTGAATTGATGATATGATAAGCATCATTGGCTATGATTACTATACCATCTATGACAGAACTCTCCCATATTTGGCCATGTACCTGAAGAAGTATCATCTCGATTTCCCAAAAAGCATTTATTTGACTTTGTATGGCTATGGTCATCTGCGAGAAGTTACCATTCTAGAGGCAAAGAACTATCTCCCACTTTCTTGGTTTCATAATTACACCAACTTTGCTTCAACAAATATTTCATGTGGAGGATCATTTCTAAATACTGGAACAGTTGAGAAGGCCTATATGATGCATCATATCCCTTGTACACCAGATCTGAAACCTCAAAAGCCCGAGCTTCAACCACATTGTTATCCTTCAATCTTTGGAAATTCTTAGATGGATCAATCCAAAGGCTAGAGTGGAGCTGGGACTTCCATCCTGGAGGAGGTGTGAAGACAACTTGGATGTGGGAATACTGGGTGCGATAAACCTGTGCATATTTTATCGAGTATTTGAAAGGATTTGTGATATATGAAGCCATCTGGGCTTGGAAAACATATGTTTAAAGGAATGATAATTTCGTGTTGGAGATACTCTGCCATTAGAGCTTGGAAACCAATTCTTTCCATCTCTCAGGGGTAAGTAGGAATCCGTCTTCAGGATGTCCACAAGATCTCAGGGCTCTAATTTTGGGTGATATGTATGATGAATTCATCCCTCCCAAGGCTACCTGGAATGATTATGAGAAGACTCCGGCTTTAGCACTGGAATTATTGAAAATCATCCACAAGATCAAAATTTCAGAGACCTCCTTAACTCATTCTAGAAAGGATATTCATCTAGAGTAGTGGATGAATATGTTTCTTATCGAGAAGCAGGAGAAGGAGCCGAAGGAGAACGGATCAAATGATAAGGGATCCAAGAAGAATGGGCCCACTCGTCCTACCACCTGCCATAAAACAGAGAATAGGGGTGCTACATGCACATTCTGACCAACTCTGGAAGTAGTAGAATTTGAGAAGTTGGGGTACAAAGTAAATTAGAGAATCCCAAATATGACTCGACTGGCGGGTTTCATGGCCTTGTGGCTTAGTGTTTATCTTTTTCCTGTCAGGGACTCAAAGGGAGGAGTCAGGCCAGGGACCTTCGTTATTGCAGCCAAGTTGGCTGAGGGGAAAATGGTTGGGTTTTCTACCCCCATTTTAGCAAAGATTCACATGTGTTTACTCCATGTATTCATGGATAAGTATCTTTTGAGAATAGTGGTACCATTCCATGTTTTGCGGGGATGGATCGCCACTCACTTTAGGACGTATAATGTATAAAATGGAGTACAAATCCCCAGATGTTCTATCGGGCCATCAGTGTAGGCATTCTCTGGAATTACTCCACTAGATCTCAATTCTTATGACATGAAGGTGAGACTGAGCATGTATAAGGAATTTAATTTTATTCCTTATGGAAATCCACTAACTGGGCTGTTTTTTGATGATAGAATAGCTAGCATGGAATTGAGGGCATACATGCTGGCCTGCAGAGATGATGTGCTGGTCACTAGGATTGATGGAGAGATTATAAGTGAGGCCTATGCTCCATACAGATTTGTATGTCAATTCAAGTGTTTGCAGTAGACTGTTGTATCCCCCCTGTGCATGTCAGGTTAGAGAAACATCCTATGGTTGCTCGACAATTATTGTTGCTGACATATTGGGAGAAGACTGGGGCAGTGTTTGATCTACCAGTTGATAAAGCGGCAAATAACTTGACTACATGGTATGCTGAGAACTGGATAGCATCATACCCTAGAGGGGTGCTGAATCACCTAATAATCAGGTGGGTAAATAGAAGAGAACTATAGAGAAAGAAACCCTTCCTCAGGAAGGTGATGCTTCCCTACATGGAGCTGATTTTCCAGATTCCTCATCTAGGACTGACTCACCAGATTCCCAAGATGGGGATGATGATGCTCAACAAGTGGAAAAGAGGCCTCATGCCTGATATAATCCTCCTTTCAGAATCAAAAGACCCACTCCATCAACTCTTAGTGAGTTACTTCATTGTGGAAATTTAATCACCATTACATTATAGAGCAATAAGTCTTATTTTCTTATTCTCTATCTGTAGTTGCAGAAGCTGGGAAGAAGCTGAAGTCCAAGATTGTTGGACCTTCCTCGCTGCCTTCTGGTACACATAATGAATATCTACAACCAGAGGCTGTCTAGACATGGAAGAGTTTATAATGTGGTGCTGAAACTGCCTGGCTGGATTTGTGCGAGGGGATACACCTCCCTATAACAGGGAATCTTCTCTCTTCTACAGATATCCATTACAAGGATTACCCCGAGATATTGTGGGATTACATCAAGGAGCTGGAAATGCTCATATCTTCCTCCGATGATTCCATTCCTGTCACCAAGCGGGTGAAGGAAATGATTGATCGTGATGCCACTGAGGGGACTGGTGGTTCCGAAGATGAGGAGTGGCACGATTATGTGGCTCCTGAAGATGTAAGTTTATTTCATTATTTTCTTTGAAACTTGATTTTAGTCAAAGCTTTATTACCAAAGGAAATTATTTTCTTCATCTTGCAACTTGCGAATAAAGGAACTACTGAGGTTCCTTCACCATAGTATAGCCTGAGTGGTACTGCCATCGGGGCTACTGCTGAATCTCCTTGCGAGTCAGGCAATATATCTCCAGGACAGTAGGCCATTAATGAGGGTTTGGACATGGCTTTCCATTCTCCAAATCATGTACCTGTAGAGGAGATTTCCGACTCTCCCAAAAAGCCAAGGAAGAAAATGAATTGAAGGAGGAAGTCCATAGCTAAACGCTTCCTTAGTAGTGATATGTCCTTTGGGTAATCATGAATTTTAAACCATGACATGATTGCTCATATTTATTGGGATTGTAGGGGATTATTAAATTTCCCCTCTGAGGGAGAGGACTGACCGTCCTTTGAAGACCAAGGAGGGTACTGGTGAACAATTACAGGTTCAGGTTGACTGGGATGCTCCTGGAGAAGAGAAAGTATTTGTTCCCAGTATCCCTCCTTCTGTTGTTACAAGAAGAGAAGAACCTGCTTCTAGTAAGTTAATAATGATTCATAAAATATTGAATGAAACATTGACTAACTTCCATTATGTGATACTTTAGGTTCAACCCCTGCATTAGAGATTTTGGCGTCCATTGCAATGGATGCCGCCACTTTATCTCAAGAAGCTACCCGGGGTCAGAGACTGCAGGATGAAGGTCACCAAGAAGACATATCAAATGCTCCCACTAGTGAGATTAACCTGGATTCTAAGATTACATTGGATGAAATGATGGTACATGGATCATATTTTGAATATTTTTTAGATAATGTTAAATTACCATGTAATTTAGAAGATTATGGAAGTGAGTGTTATCCTTCATCATGTTAAAAAATATTTTCTTAATAAATGTCTGATCATGATCAGTTCAAATATTCAGTTCTATTTGAGCAAGCTACTAAACTAACAATGCCTGAACGGGGTAAAAAAACCCTACTATTGCAGAGACATTACCCCAAGTGGAGCAGAACCCCATAGAGCTTCCTCAAATTCACCCTGAAAATCCTGTTGAATATCGTAATAATGTGGAGGAGCCTTCTCAAGTTACATATCTAACGTTGGGTAAGGGATAACAATATTTGCGACTGTACTTAATTTTCAAGATAGCCAATTATCTTTTTTATCCTTTGAAACTAACCAAATATTTCAATTGATTATGTAGGGCCATCAATTTCAGTGGCTAGATCTGGAGGTGAAGCCTCAGCCTCCGCCCCAACAGGAATTGAAAGTGAAGAAGTATAGGTCAGGGGGAAGTAGAAGAACATGGTACTTCCCTAATTGCATTAATCCCATAGTATATTCCCCCCTATGATAGTGATGATGAGTTGGATCTAGAAGTACAAAAGGTGCTCCAATTTTCATGACACAAGGCATGGAAAAATATATGTAAAATAATATCTGAAGTTCCTCTTGAAGAGATGTCATCGAATATCCCGCGACTGTCATCCTTGTTTGTCATGCTGGAACTTGGCGGTTTTGGATATCAAAAGATCCATGCTGTGGTAAAACAAGTCATCTTAATGATGGAGCGAGATCAAAAGTGCCGTCATGATTTGACCAGGGTGAAGTTTTCAGCCAATATTAGTGAATTTGAGGTTGCGGTATCCCAGGGTAAGGCTAATAATGCTGCCAAGATGAATGAGCTGAAGCATAAGATCAAAGATAAAGTTGTCCAACAGATGCACCTTCACCAACAGTTAGATGCTGTTACTGGGGAACATGAAAAACTCAATAATTCACTGGAGGGAGATCAAATGAATGGTATTAAAGCCATAGAGGATGCCAAGAAATCACTCCAACAAGATGAAAAGAGTGACGTTGGTTGACTGCATGAGCTTCAAGTAGCTGGCGATGAAGCTCGGGATGTTGTACATCAAGTGAAGTCTTATGTTGAAAGCCTCTTATAATTATTAAAAAAAGAGAAGTGACTCTAGTCTGTGGATGTCCTTCTAATCTCTTGTACATCAATGAATAATACTTTCATCTTCAATCATTTGTGTCTGCATTCTTTTGCAACCTGCATTAGATTTTTACCTAAGCTAATGGGCCTAGTAAGAATAGTTTGATTTTTTCTAGGATTATTATAAATAACCCTACAGACTTTTGAAACTTTTTATAGTTCAATATTACCTAAAATCTAACAAAATGTATGTTTAGTGAGATAGAACTTGACTTTTATTTAGAGTTCCCTTGTCTTTTGTGGGCAGTTTAATGTCGTGCACATCGGACATAAAAAGGATAATGTTTAAGGTCGAAATAGCTTTGATTGAATGGATTGAAATTGACTCAATTCCTTAAAAATTTGTCTAAAAATATATTACCACACTCAAGTATGAGGGAAAATATGTAAAATATGACTTAAGAAATTTTGAATCCGATGAATGATACGAAAAAGGGTTAAAAGGTATTAAAATAATTAGTTCCCAAGAATGATGTTACATTTATTTTACAAACCAGTTAGGGGGTTGAATTATGCAGGGCCACCTAGGGGCATTTGCTGCATAGTCAAATAGTAGTATCTTTTGAATGACAGGTCCGTTATGTAGACTACTTATGAAAAGCCGCCTATGGGAACATGCTGCATAGTCAGGAAAAAGAACTCTCAGTAATTTTCTTTTCTACTGCTAAAAAACCAGTGAATGTTTATGGGGATTCAAATTTTCCAAATCATAGAGTTTGCTGTATGGAGAGAGGTACTTGAATATGTAAAACATATTTCCAAACAAGATTGTCTAAGAACTAGATGAATGTCATTCCTACAAAGGTCTGACCCAAACGTAAGCAAGGGAAATATAAACCATAAACTTTAATACTTCCAAATCATGAAAAAGAGTATGATACAAATATATTAAGGATGGATATTTTTTCGGATCCCTACACATTGTCTTCTAGAAAACTAGGGACAAAACAGGTTTTCTTCCCATGAATGAAGTTACCATTATATAACAAACCCGTTAGAGGGTTGAATTATGCAGGGCCACCTAAGGGCATTGGCTGTATAGTCAAATAATAGTATCTTTTGGCTAAAAGGTCTGTTGTGTAGACTACTTATGCAAGGCCAACTAAGGGTGTGTGCTGCATAGTCAAGAAACATAACTCTCAGAAATTAGACATTTTGTGATTAGAAGTTAGGAAAAGGGTTATGAAGATATGGAAATATTTAAGGTTAGGATTATGAAACATAAAAATGGGTATAGTACAATTATGTAGAGATTCATTGATCCATGCTAACCATAATCATGTTATGTCTCAATCCTGAATTGAAATGTTGGACATCACTACATATCCCATAAGGATGGGAATCATGCCATACATTGTTCTTGAAATACAGTTTAACGTCATGTGGGATGAAAGTATGGGAGATCTTAGTTTAGGGTCATAGAGCTCGGGCCATAATAATGAATACACAATGTGTGTTTTCATGGGGACTTTTCTGCCAGGGGACTGAAAGTGGAATTTGGGGTAAGGCCCAAAAGACATGGGGATAGATTAGAGTGATACTCGAATGTTCCAACGTACTCCATAAGGATGGGAATCAAGCCCACGTAGTTCTAGAAATACCCTCTTTACAGATTTGGTTTGTACATGTGAAGAGTGAAAGGGGACATTACTGCAATGATGGTTTTGCCCAAGATAAAAGGTTCGAACATTTCCATGTGTGCACATAGTCTTTGGAATATAACATGATTTGACATCAATGTAAATAATGATTCCCTCTCAGGTGAGGGTATCAAATAATGTTGTAGTTTATTGTCATACAAGAAAAAAGTGTTTCATAGTTTAACGTCGTATTGCAAAGACGATGGTGAACCAAGGTAAAAAAATATTGTTTCTCGTGCTGGCATCATGAATCAACATCATATGAGATGGGGGTGAACCGATGTGAAGATATTGGTTTTGGGATTGAACCTTGGGAGGTTGCCTATATACCCAGCCTAGAAGGAAAGAATCAAAGTCCGTGTAGTTCAATTAAAAAATGAATTAGTTATCAAGTTGTTCTTGGGGACAACGACCTATAAATGGAGTTGGGACTTACACACCTTTAGCGGCCCAGAGAGGGTGTTATGGTTGAATTTTACTCTAAGCTCATGTGAGTCATACTCAGTGTGAGAAACAAGAGGTAGCAACAACCCTAGCGATGCACAGTTTAATGTTGTGTGGGACATATGAAGGGATGATGTAGTTTAATGTCTTACAATTAGGACTATTGGTGCTGCACAGTTTAGTGTCATGTAGCAGGGAAAAAATACAGTTTAATGTCATGTAGGACATATTAAAGGGAGACAGTTTAACATCATGTTGGACAATAAGGGTGATGTACAGTGTAGCTTCCTCTATCTAAGACGATGGGGACAATGCAGTTTAATGTCATGTTGGACGAAAGGGGACTGTGCAGTTTAATGTCATGCAGTAAGGACAAAAGAGGACATAGTTCGACGTCATGTTTGACTTATTAGGTATTTTTTCACGGTTTGATGTCATGTTGGACAAAAAAGGATGATACATTTTAGCGTCATGTTGGACGATGGTGCGAATAGTTTAAGGTCATATGCATGGATCGTGGATGGTGTAGTTTAACGTCTTGCTGGACAGGAGGAATGCATATAGTTTAAGTTCATATGCATGGACCATTAGATGGTGCAGTTTAACGTCTTGATGGACAATGGTGCGAATAGTTTAAGGTCATATGCATAGACCGTGGATGGTGCAGTTTAATGTCTTGCTGGACAATGGTGCGAATAATTTAAGGTCATATGCATAGACCACAGATTTTTTTTTTGTGTTTATACAAAATACTTCTTCATAAATATGTAATTGGTTGGAGTAGTGATGAGTTCTTCATCCATTGAGATTAAAGAATAAGCTCTATTGGAGTAGACCTTATGTATTGAATAAGGTCCTCCCCATTTTGGTTCAAGCTTGGGAGGTTTCCTTCCTGGTATCATTGGAGTTCAGAGAACCAATACCAATTCTCCCTAAAAAAATGAATGAAGATGAACTTTTTTGTTGAAAGATCATGCTATTCGATTCTGATAGTCTTCCAAGTGGTGCAAGGTGCACAATATTTTCACATCTAATCATTCTAATTCATCCAATCGCTTTTGAGATTTTTCATCTGTAGATGACTAATAAAAAATGGATACTCTTAGAGAAGGTAATTGAACTTAAATTGGAAAGAATGCTTCCATTCCATATTCTAGTGAATATGGAGTTGACCGCGTTAAAGTGCGTGTGGTTTTCCGATAAGCCCATAAAGCATGAAAGAGTTAGTAAGACCCTGATTTATTAACTTTATCCACCATCTTTTACAGTATGTTTGAAAGAGTCTTGTTGAAGGATTATATCTGGCCATTGGCCACTGCATGATACTGAGATGAATGATTGGATTTGATGTTGTACTCTTGATACAACTTCCTCACCTTGGATGAAGAGAAGTCGGTGCCATTTTCCATCAAAATGGTATGAGGGGCACCAAATCTGGTAATGATGTTAGAATTGATGAAGCTAAAAATGCTTTTATAACTAACTTCCTTGAGATGTATTTCCTCTTCCCTTTTGGAAAAGAAGTCAGTATCATTAAGAATATACTTAAACTACTTGGATGTAGCTGAAGGGTAAGGTCCCACCACATACATTCCCATTGTGGAAAATGGACACGAGTATTTAGCTGTATGAAGAAACTCTAGGGGATGATGAATGAAGTTGGCATGTACGTGTCATGAATCACACTTCTATGTTAAATCACCAAAATCTTGTATCATTAAAAGCCAAAAGCATCCAAGACTTTGAATTTAATGAGACAGTCTATGTCCAGACTGGTAGGCATTATAGACTCTCGCATGCACTTCTTTCATGACAGCCATTGTCTCTCCACCATCAATTCATCTGAAGAGAACTCCATCAAAACCAAACTTGTAGAGAATTTTCTCTAGGTGATCTGGGCTATCCTAAAGAGTAAAATTGACCACACATCGCCAGATTTGTTCATTCCCAACTCTATCAGGTGGAAGTGTTCCATTTTGAAGGTATTCCCTGATAGGTGTCATCCATCTTGTAGTATGACCATATGGTTCGGGAATGAGACTAATTTCATTGATTTTCGCTATTATGGTTTGAACATAAGGTGAAATTGTATGACGGTGGGCAATACTGATGGTTTTCTTGTCCCGATTTGGATCTTCCAGAGCTATGGCTATATTAGCCAGTGCATCAGCTTGAGAATTTTGTGATCACAGGACATAAGAAAATGTCAGTTATGTAGGAAATTCCTCCACTAACTCTCTAACGTAATCATACAAAGGGATTAGCTCTTATTTTCTGATGGTATAATCCCTGTTGACTTGTTTGATTACCAGGTCTGAATCACCATTCACCTTTAAATGATTCACTTGGTCTTGAAGCGCCAACTCCAAGCTTGCGAAGAGAGCTTGGTATTCCGCCTCATTATTTGTACCGCCTCCCAAAAATGAGAAGGAATAGGGTAACACTGCCTTTTCAGGAGAAATAAACACAATTCCTATTCCAACATTGATGAATTTAGGATTTTCCATTTTCCATCCTGTTGGAATTCTGGAAGCACAATCAAAGTACATTTCCCATGTCTGAATACTATCTTGAATAAAGATTCTTTCCACATCAAGAAGTTCAATTTCTGAAGATGTATCTTCTATTGAAGGGTTTTCAGGAAGGAAATCAACTAGATCTTGGCCCTTTATTCCCTTTTGAGACACATATTGGATGTCGAATTGCTGCGAAATAACTTCCCACCTTGCCAGACGTCCTATAAGAATTGGACGACTAAGGATGAATTTGAGTGGGTTATTACGAGATACCAATTGGACCTCGTGATGTTGCAGTTAGTGTCTCAACTTCTTAACTGCAAAGATTAATGCTATGTAGCACTTTCCAATATTTGAATATCGGGTTTCTGCCTCAAAAATAGTCCGACTAAGATAGTAGTGGTTGTTTTCATTCCCAACATCATTTTTCTGAGCAAGAAAGGCACCCAATGATCGCTCTAAAGCTGTCACGTAGAGGATAAGTGGTCTTATATCAACAGGTGTCATTAATACTGGTGGAATCAAGAGATACTTCTTGAGAATATCGAATTCTTATTGACATTCTTCAGTCCACTGGTATGTGAATCCCTTCTTCATCAATTTTGTGAAGGATGAGCTTTTGCCTGCCAAATTGGAAATGAAATGCCGAATATATGTAAGTTTCCTTGAATCCCTCTCAATTATTTAAAATTTTGAGGAGGTGAGATACTACGGAATGAATTTGTCTTCTCAGGATCAACTTCTATACCACGATGGTGTACAACAAAGCCGATAAATTTTCCTAAGGTTACACCAAAAGCACATTTTAAGGGGTTCATATTCAAATTATGTTGCCGAAGTTTGTGGAATATGATTTCCAAATCATCCAATTGATTAGAACGTTTCCTGTATTTAACCACCAAATAATCCACATAACATTCAACAAATATCTCTTAAAATGGTTTGAAGATACGATGCATGACATGCTGGTATGTTGCACCAGCATTCTTTAGGCCAAAGGGCATTACCCGATAGTAGAAGACACCCTGAGGGGATCTGAAGGTTGTATATTCCTCATCTTCTGGAGCCATTCAGATTTGATTATACCCATAATATCCATCCATGAAGGAAAGTGCTTCATAGCTAGCTATTTCATCAATTATGATTTCTGTGATCAGAACTGGAAAATCATCCTTAGGACAATTCCAATTAAGATCTCTGAAATCAATGCAAACACTAATTTGTCCAGTCTTATTTTTCACAGGGGAAATATTAACCAACCAATTGGGATATAGAACTTCTCTTGCAAAGTTATCTTTGATAATATTATCCACTTCAGCTTCAATTTTGGAAGCATAGGTTGGGTGTGTTTTTCTTTCGGCTTGCAAGAATCCTCAATGTTCTTCTGGCAAACCCAAACGATGAGTAGAAACATCAGGATCAACCCCAGGCATCTCTATATAGTTCCATGAAAATATATCTCAATTTTGCTTTAAAAATGAAACATACATCTCTTTCTCTTCAAGAGTCTTGACCGCACTAATTAAAGTGGTTCGTGGATCTTCTTTTGTACCCATATTTGTTTCTCTGAGTTCATCCACGATGATAGAGATAACCTCTTCAAATGCTGGAGGAGCATCCCTGAGATCTTCCTCTTCTTCTTCGACATATGTTATTTCTTATATTTCTACTTGCATAGTAGATTATGAAGTAGAATTTTTCTGATCAGAAGAGATGTTAAAATTTGATCATCTTGAAGAAGAATCTTCTATTTCTGACCCTATTGATGATGAATGGTCTTCCTTAGGTAATAAAGAGGAGACAATTGGATGAGAATCGACATCATCATTCACCTCTGGCATTGCTATAACTTCTTCTGGCCTGGTTGGCGAAGTATAGGCTTGCTGAAATTCAGCATATGAAATGATGACATCCCAATTTGAGCTTTCATCATTTCTTAGTGAATCACCAATTTCTCCCATGCTGTCTGGCTTGATTGTTGTAATTGGAATTATGGAAGTTTCCATAAGAGTATTTTGATTTGGGAATATCTTGTCAATTTGACTGATAGGCAACACATAATATGTACTGACATGTGTAAATGGGTTTACGGGAATTGTTTCCAAACCATATGGAGCATTAACTTTGGTAATTTCCCTTGTGTGGATTTCTCCTTACCCTTCATGTGATATAATTCTGCCTCAATGTATTGAGATTCACATGTCTTGAACGGGGCCTTATCACCATACAATGTCCTAATTTTACCATTGAAACAATACTTGAGACATTGATGATATGATGAAGGGATATCCACATGGTGATGTAGCCAGGGTCTTCCAAGAAAGATGTTGAAAGCTAAGTGGTGATCAAAAACCATGAAATCTAAATTGGATACAAGATATCCAAACTGGGTTCTAAGTGTAATCCTGCATGGTGGTTCTTGTTCATTTTTATCATATCCTTGTAACATCATAGTAGAAGGAGATAAATCAGATTCTGTGAGGCCCAATCGATGAAGTGTGCGAATGGGGATGAGGATGACTCCTGAACCATTATCAATGAAAGATGTTCAGATGTCTACACCATTGAACATTCCATATAAATACAAATGTATAATATATCCATGTACAACATCATCTTCATATTCATCTATGAATGATATCCCTGTATGGCATTCTGCAGGATTATTCTCTACATGGTAGGCTTCAACTGCAACAATTTCATTTTCAAACTCTTGAGGACTTGACAAAGCCTCAATGTGTGCCTCCCGAAGATCCTTTGATAAATTCAATGCATCAAAAATTGATAACTTGGCCGGTACTTGGGCCAAGTGTTTCAATACATCATACTTTTGATCCAAAAGTCTGTGTTTCCCAACAGGAACATGTCGTTTAGCAGGTTCCTTAGAAGTTGATTCTTTGGAAGTTGATACATATTGTATTGGGGTAGGAGTTTGTATTACTCCTGCCTTTGGAAGATTATACCGATTAGGTCTATTTACTTGTTGAGAGGAAGAAGCTGTAACATCCAACCGATCCTCCAGAATAACTGTGCCAAGACTGAATCTGGCATGTGAGGAAGAACTTTATTGTTCTTGTTGAGCTCGTTGAAGGGATCTTCCATGAGTTTCTGCCACATACACAGTTCTAGCAGGGATAAAATTGGAATAGTGTCCTCTGAATGATCCATGTATTCCCCTATACCCAGAGCCTCCGTAACATCCTCTGATTCCTCTGCTTGATACCGGGAACCCATGTTCATCGAGATCGAAACCATGACTAGCATAAGGATATGTTAAACGAATCATATTAACAGAACCAAATATTAACTCTTCATCCGATGAAGACTCTACCTGACTAGCCAATATAGGCTCTGCCGTTTGTTGGGACGGTGCCCATTGTTTCAAAGTAGATGGCATAAAATCTTCCAGAGTCAAAGACAACTTGGGCTTTCACACATACTCATCTTCTTCTGATTCTTCTTCATTATTTGAATCATGCTGTTTGTTTGAGGATTTTACCTCTGATAAAGGAGATTTGTTGTGACATTCATAGTAGAAGACACAATTGGTTTCTTCAATTGTGTTCGCAAAATATCATGAGTTCAGTAGATCATTTTTCTGACCCTCCAATCATCATATTTTTTGTGAATTTTTGTTCTTGACTTCTTTCCACTCTCCTTCTTCCTCTGGATCTGTAGTAGTAACACATGCTACCTGAGCTAAAGAACCTTTCAATTTGACTTTTCTTGAGTCAACCTTTTTTTGCAGAAGGTCCTTGAAGACAAAACACTCCTAAATGGGATTCCCCATCATCCGATTAAATGGGAAATAGTTGGGACGGTCTTCATCTCCTTACTTGTTTAGCCTTTTGGGCCTTGTCTATTGAACCAAATTATTTTCCATAGCTGAAATGAAGTATCCAGGAACATGTTAATTTCAGAAAGAGTAAAATTTAATTTTCAAATCCTCAAATTGTTTTCGTCTCTGATCTCTTTGATCATCTTTATGAAAAGGCCTCTGCTGCTGACGCTCAGGAGGTGGAGCCCTTAGTAAAGATGAAGGTTTTGACGTAGAAGCATGTAGAGGTACTTGTTTAGTAATAACTGTAGCAGTCTCTACTCTACCCATTATTCTTCCTGGAGCTGATGGAATTACATGAGTTTTATCCTTAGTCTCCATAAGAGAATCTTCAATATGTTGAGAGATTGAAGTAAGGCCTCGAAACCCTCCTGTATATTTCACAGGGATCAATAGCGTAAGTAATTCGTCACGCAGATTTTCCACACAGATTGGTAACAGTTCTTCTTGAGGGAGTTCTAAGATTAGGGAATATCTTAATCCCTTCTAGAAAGCAATGAAATTTGAAACCCTTTCATTCTCCCTTTTTATACAGTTTGTAATATCAAAAACTATTGTCTTTGGAAAAGATGAGCTGAATTGAAGAAGGAATCGTTGATGAAGATCCTCCCACCTGGTAATTGACTGGGATTGCAAGCTTGTATACCAGACAAAGGCAGTCCATTGTAATGACTACACAAACCACCTGAGCTTAACTACATCCTATAGCTGAGGGGTTCCCATCATAGGATCGCAATGAGAAACAAAATGTGTTAAGTGTTGCTCTAGGTCTCTCGAATCATTAAATATTGGGAATGTTATACTTGAAAAATTTGATGGGGGAGGAATGACATCAACCGATATAGGATAAGCTCTCCTTTATAGTTGAATTTAAGCACATTTTCCCTCCATAGCTTACAACCGAGATATTAATTACTCAATAGTAGTTATTAACTTTTTAGAAACATCCGGTTGATCTTGGACCTGAACAGGAGCACTGACTGCTGCTTGGATAGATGTGACAGTTGGTACTGCAACTGATGGAAGAACTTGATCCGTAGGATTAGACCTGTGAGGGTGTACTGATAAAGGAGTATATTCTTGATAAATCTCAATAGCCGCAAAAAATTCCCTTGGATGACTGACTCTAGCACGCTTAGGAGGAAGATGACCCTGAAGTAGTTTTTCATTCATCCTCCTCAATTCCTTCATTTCTTCCTCCTGTTGTACAAATCTCTGCTCGAGTGAGAGTGATTGGCCTTCTCTAGAGGAAGGGTATGTAACCTGATTCTTTCCTTTCCCCTTTTTGGATCCATTTCGGAGAGGGGGAAGTGGGTTACTTGAAGGAACACCTAGATTCTGGGTAAGCCTTTGATTTCGTGTACGCACGCCTTCTTCATTTCTGTCTCTGAGTACAACTTCTTGAGAAGGAACCTCCTCATCTGATCCCTCTGAGTGAGCCTCATCTGGTGGATCAGCAACAACGACATTGATGACATTAATTGATGCATAATGAATTGCATCTTTTCTACCGACATTTCTGTGATATTGTCTTCTTTCATGTCTTGGATGAGAAACTTCCTTTTATCGACTTGATCCCTCATGAACTTCTTGACGAACCATAATTTGGAGGGAATGTCCTAATAATTTGGTTCTTTGTTCCTCATGGGGCTTCTTCCCTAATCAAGAGAAGACATAATTTCTCTAAGGAATAGATTGAGGATTTGAAAAAGTCCCAATTCTGGTGGACTGGGGTTGTTCCTGCTGTTCCCACTCAACTCCTCGAATCCTATTTGTTGATTTCAAGGGTTGGGTTAAAAGTGTCCCCAGTCTGGAAAGCCGGGGTGGTTCTTGACATACTATATCTGAAAGTTTCTTGTAAGCTCTCTTGATCATGCAGACTTTAGTCTGGAAATTAGCTGGATGCATCAACCTGCATAAAATTTTGTCACCTGGCTCAAAAGACCATTGGATGATCCCTGACACTTCTGTCACTTGATGATGTGCTTGATCCAAACGAGAGGCCTGTTCAATATTCTCATTCACTTGATGCAGGAGTAATTCAACAACTTGTTCTCTGTATGCTTTATTTTGAGAAGAACTAGTTGAATCTTGTTCTTGAGCAATCATTTGATTACAATCAAAGGCAATTGACTGTGGCCAACCATGGGCAATAACAGTGAATGAGACCATTTTTGGCAGGCTTCGTTGACTGGAGAGTACAGTGAAATGTAGTGCTCCATGAACAACCCATCCCCTGATATGAATACCAGATGGGGAATTGTAAATTAATTGGTGCAATATTTTTAGTATGCGAAGGCATGAATGCTTAAGGGCTCTCTGCTGCTTTTCAGCCTTTGGATATCAAGAAACTGAGAGAGATTCCAAGTCAATTTGGAATTGTAACCCTTCTATTATCTTTATTTGATTTTCATATTCATCAAAAGATAATATTTTATTTTTCAACTGACAAAGTGTTTTCCATATGTTGAGATAAATATCATGAATTCCATCTTCCGTCAACATCTCTGGAATATCATACTGGGAGTCAGCCAAAGGCCAAAACATAACTGGAACTTCACCATTCTCCAGTTGTTTTCTCATATTCAGCATTTCCTCTTTATCATTCAATGAAGATTCTTTAACTTGATTAGACCAGAGTTGGTTCTTCCTTGTTGCTTCATCAGATTCAACAATATTTTTAGAGAATTCACTGATAAAATTAGAAGACGAATTACCCATGTGTTGTTTGGAGAATGACCTATAACCCATGATATCTTCTGATTGAGAAAATATTTTACCTACTAGCGGTAAAGCATCATACATGGCTAGAATCACAATTTCAAGTGCCTCAAGATAAGAGGGATTTCTTGTCACTGTATTTTCTTCAGAAGAATTTTCCAGACATTGCGAATTACTACTACAGAGAGAAAATTTGCAGAAAAATTAACCATTACAGAGAAAACCACCATGGTGGGTTACATCAAAATATAAAACATTTTGCTCAGTGGTCATCTGACCACACAGAGGGTTCCCGTGGCTCTCATCTGAAGATAAAACTTCGAGATCGACCGAACTGTCATAAAGCATGACTTCATGAGGAAGTTTCTGATGAAGACCTGTAGAATTAATGTTCCCACTATTGGGAACTGAGAGAGTTGAATCTTGAATGGAAACAGATAATTGTCTGAGTGCATCAAGAACTCCAGCATCGAGTAAGGCCTTATTATAGATTGGCCCTAGAGTTCTTGACTGTGTTGGATGGGTCTTCTTTTTAGATGCCTTCTTACCCAATTTAGGAACCACATGTTGATTAAAGTGCTCATTATAGGTAGTTTTATCTTTAAGCTCAGGAGAAATGATCAGGTTAGGCTGATTATCTCTGTTCAAATCAGGTGTATGTGCCTGACTTGGCTGTCCGTATGATATGGGGGAGTATGCCCCAAAACCCTCTTGGACTGGAACAGATGTGTGTGTCCATTCCGGAGTGAACTGTTGATGTGTCACTCTACTGGTAGGGATAGATTTATGTGTCTTTCCCTAAGATGCTGCTGAAGCTGTTATTATATCCTGGCAGGCATCCAGAATATGAGCAGGGATTTTCTTCTACTATTTCACCATTGAAAGAATGTGTGTGGTGACTTCAGTTGTTGGAATGGGGATATACGTCGATTCTGTTCTTGGAGTAGGTGTGTGTTCTTGATCTTTTCCTCATTTTCCTATCAGTGAATTCTAACAGTACTCAAGTGTGGGGGCAGAGAGTTGAGTCTACCTCCAGTTTGTCGCCGGAGCATTTCGACTGACTTCTCCGAGTGCTACCAAACGAGACTGTTGGTAGGATTGATCAATACTAGAATGTGTATATTCTTTTTGATTGCACTACGCCGAACGTGGTTGACGAGCTTCATTCAACACTGACAGATGAGGCTACTGGGAGGAATGATTAGTTTAAGAAGGTGTATGTGCCTGTTTACCTGTTGTCAACACATTGGGTTGGCGGGATTCATCGTATGTAGTCAGACGAGCCTCCTGATTAGCTGATGATTTATAAGCAGGTGTATGTTCCAGTCTATCGTACACCACCATAATTTCCTGGTGGGATTGGCGTGTTGCTTCCAGCAAGTCTGCTGTACAGCGGAATTAAAATGGACGGGTGTATGTTCCCGCTCGTTGCTTGCCACCAAGTTAGGTTGGTGGAATTATCTAGAGAGGGAAGAGATGATAACCTTCTCACTGTTGACTGGATTTCACCTCAGCAGTTCATCTTGCCTTCTTGGGTTCAAGGAACTTAAGCCGAACTCCTGGAGACAATACCCTCATCATGTTGAGGGTGCACTGCCGCATGAGTCTGGCGGCGATTGTTGATTGGAGCCCTTAGGAAGGACTCATGTATCCTTGAATTAAGGCCTTGAGGGACCTTCTCATTCACCTCCCCAAAATAAGGGAGTAAATAGTGACTTTGTTTCGGGGATAACGACCCGAAACGGTTGGAGACGGTGGTTGGAACCACCTTCTTCTTGATCGTTGTTCGTTGCTGTCCGGATGACTAGGGTGAATTATTTACTTGGAGGGATTGTCGAGCGGCCTCTAGAGTCAGAATAAAACCTTTTTGATGGTATTCATTAACCATCACATTTGATACCCAGTGTTGAAGAATCTGAGTAGGTGATGTCATCCTCAGAGTGGACGATAATCCAGAAGGAGTAGCAGTAGAGGCATTCAGAGCAGAATTATTCATAGAAGAAGTATTCACGGGTGTGAACTTAAGAGAATCCATTTCTATAATGCAGAAGATCTTGGAAAAGAGTTCCTGTTTGATATAACAGACGTAATCAAGATAAGTCCGGCCACTACATCTTTTGGATAAGAACATATGTTGTTGACTGTCTTGATGGCCCTCTCATTTTGTTTAAATAGGGGTGTAACAAATAAGTAAAACATCACTTTAACTTGGTTAAGGATTCATGTCGGTTTCACCATTATTTGTTTCCTCTAGAATTGGGAATTACCTCGTTGATTTAAGGTTCAAACTTTCCAAGCAGTTTCTAAAGGGGTTTTCTCGTAGAACCGGAAACATCCAATGATTCTATATCCATTTGGACCTACTTTCCAAAGGTAGGTGCTCATTAGTTATGGACCGATGAGACATAAGAATTTTCATTGGTCGATAAGATGGGAGGTCGGACTCATCACACCTTTTTTAGGGAAATTATTGTCTTCCTAGGGACTCTCTTTATAGATTTAATTTATGTTCATGAATCGTTATTAACCTACCATGTATTAAATGAGATTTCCTTTAGATCTGAAAATCAATGATTGATATGTTTGAAATTTTGATAATCTTTTATATGTATTCTAGGTTCTTCACCGACAGAGAATCATCTATATTTATTAGTGATTCTTAGACAATGGTATCCTTTAATACTTTATATAAAAGTCTCTTGGTCATTATGATGACCATACTGGTTTTAAAGCCACTCAATGGGGCACATGAAGTTTATTGTCATTCAGAAGGACATATATTATTTCGTAGTTGGGATTGTACCCGCAGATGGGATACCTACATATCCTTTATTTAGGAAAGGAATCAGAACCCACGTAGTTCGAGTAATGGAGTATGATGTTTATGTATGATTGATGGCTCAAAGAAATATTTCATAATTACTTTTTCACTCTAAGATCATGTGAGTCATGCTCGGTATGAGAAACAAGAGGTATTGGTAAAACCAGACAATTGTGCCATCATAAGAAATAATGTGGGGCTTATGTATGTATGACTACCCAAATAGATAGAGATTATGACTTATTTCAAAGAAGAAGTCTGGGAACAGTGTCCATAAAGGTATATCTACATTATGGAGATTTGGATACTCTAACATGGGGCCTACTCCTGAGAAAGATCCCAAAATTAGGAGGGGACTTATGATTGAGTTTTACTCCTAAAAAGGAAGCCCAAATCAAAAGTAAACTAAGACTGGTTAAGAGAAATTAAGACTGGGGTTACTCCTAAGGAGGAGGCCAGGTTAACGGGATTAGATGTCTGGGGATTACTCCTAAAGTGGAGGCTCAGGTTAAGGAAATTTTAGAATTAAGGGACTTGGGGCTTAATCCTAAGAAGGATTCCCAAATTTGAGAAAATATGGTTGGGGCTTACACCTGAAGAGGATCCCCAGATTTGAGAACATTGAGATTGGGGCTTACTCCGGAAAAGGGAGCCCAGGTTTGGGATATTATGACTGGGGATTACTCCTAAGGAGTATACCTGAATTAGGGTACATGGGGCTTAATCCTAATGAGGATGCCCAAATTAGGGGACTTGGGGCTTACTCCTAAAAAGAATTCCCAAATCAGAGGACTTGGGGAATACTCTTATGGAGGATACCAAAATTAATGAGAATTTGGACTGGGACTTACTCCTGAAAAGGAGGCCCAGGTTAAGGTTTCTCTCATATTAAAGGACGAGGTTGAATGATTGAAATCTCTAACCTTAGTGACATAAAGATATGTAAATCACTAGGTTTTAAGAGATGTTCAACAAAATTCCTTTCAGATAAGGAAGCCAACAAGGGAACCATGCTGATGAAAATGGCTTTGAAGAGGGTTTTGAAGACATAATCTTGAATAGAAGTGGTGGATAGGAATTTGATAGGTGAAATGTGTAGGAAGGGAACCGAAAAAGAGAGGGTCGTGCAAGTCCTGCGTTGGCAAGAAACTCCTGGTCGCGCATGTGTACCTGCACGACACATGGGTACTTGCGTGACGGTCAACCCTTAAGGTAATACTTGGGTGAGGCTTGGCTCGAGCCCTTAGTACTATCCCTAGAGGCTTATAGAAGAGTGGTGTGAAAGTTATGTATAAGGGATAAAGCGGCACACAAGTGTGGACATTTCCCTTAAGAGATGGCCACCAATGCACGCAAGTGTGGATGAGTTTCAGCACTTAGGCTTTACTCCCCCTCTTTAGATCTTCCGTTCTAAGTATGAAATTACCTTATAAGTGTTCAAAATTTTCGAGAAGAGACTAGGGAGCCGAGAGATCCAATATGAGTTTCTAGAATTTTTTCCTCCTAGAAATGGGGGGCCCACATGGGTATTTATAGGCTGGTGAAGACCCTGGGTGAAATTTCGATGGGGCGTGCAAGTCACCTGCACGACCACTGGGCGGCATGCAATTATACATGTGCGACCTTGGTGGAACTTGCACGACCCAAGTGAAAATGAAACTTTGTTCATGCCTTTGTCAATTTTTTATGTTTCTTCAAAGGATGAATCACTTTTATTTCGTGGTATTTCACTTTTCATTCCATTATAACCTGTGACAGAAAGGAGCGTCAACAACATCAACGTTGTAAAAAATAAAAGGCAGGGTCTCTATCAAGTTCAAATTCCACCCTATCAAAATCCTCTCTCTGATACTCAACTACTCATCTATGGTAATTTTCTTGTTAGTATATCTTCTCAAATACTTCCTCTCGTTTTCCTAGATCTAGGGGTAAAATGCCTCCTTATAAACATCCTTGATAACATGAGTGTAGCTCCTGATCTTAATAGAATCCTCTGAATCCTCTAAATCCAAAGGCGAGTAGGAATCCTCTTCATCCGAGGAGGAGGAGGGATCCCCACCAACTTCTGGATGAGGAAGGATCACAGGTCTTTCCAATTTAATCTCTCTGTATCCGGTGACAATAGTTATCTCTAGATTATAATAATCGATACGTTTCCGGGTCTTCTTGGAGGGTGGAATAATAAATCCATCCAGGTCAACAATATTCTTCTTCCCTTTTTAGCACTCAATTAAAAATACACATCCTCAATATAACATACATGATTAAGTTCTTCTTGATAAGGTTCACTAAATTCATATTGTGTCTCATTTTTTTCCGTCTAAAAAGAAGGTGTGACCTTTGAGGTGACAAAGGTGGGCTGAGCATTTTTAACAACATCCACAATGACAGAGGAATCATCAATAGAAGGGCATAGAGGCAATGGCTGTTTAGAATGATCATCCATATCCTTGTTTGGTGTGAGCCTCATTGGGGCTTCCTTATCCACCACTTCAGGGTTTGTTTGTGCATTATCCATCAGCACAGTCTCCTGGGGGGGTTGTGTATCAACAGATCCGTTAATGGCCATTTTCCCTAAGGACCAATAAGCATAATCATTAAATTAATTATGAGCTAATTTATGGTTACCCTTTTCCACCCATACTGACTTGTTATGTGTGAGAGGGCATGGAAAATTGAATTTATGGTTTCAATATTTAGAAGAATGAAAAATCTTATGAAATTTGTTACAATAGACTGGTATGTTTTCATAAGTTATCTCTTGATAGAATCCAGACTCACCATTTTGTATCCAAAAAACAGATGGAAGAGGTTGAGAGCTATCAAAATTAGAAAAAACCCTTTCAACTGAGGGTCTAGAAATATTTTTGTTAGAATAGTCCATTTTAAGCAGATGAGAAATTAGGCTGGCAATTGGAAAAGGGGCTGATTGCTTGAATAGATGAAGCTGAAGGCCAGAAAATCCTAACTAGATTGGGATGATGGGTGGTTTGATGTTAGGATCGAAATCTGGGGTCCATTTAATAACATTCATGTGGAATCCCCTAAACACCCACGAATTCCTCATCCGAAAACGATAGTAATCATCTTTAGAGGAAAATAGAAAAACAACATTGGAGGAATTCAGCAAACTAATATGAAAATTAATGAACCCAATAGCTTCAAGCATCATTATTAAGTAATTCAAAGAGGGCCTACGTTTAAAGAACTTACCAATAAGTATGAAATGAAGATCCAAGGAGAGTAGCAGAACATCATTTGGTGAGAATAATATTGCAGCGTGGCCTTGATGTCGGAACAATTTTGGTGCAATAAAATGATCAATATTCAGTTCACCTGGAGGCTACTTTAACTCAATAGCTCGACTAGAAACCACATCCTCAACATATCGAGAATTAGCGTTTGGGTTTCTTGAGTGCTCACCCGAAGGTTCTCTTAGCGGTGCTCACGATTCCATCCTCCAATAATTTTTACATATTATGGAGTAACCGATAAGTGGAAAAATCGATCATCCTTTATGAGTAACATTACACTTTCATCGATTATGTGTAAATTCCATCAACATTACTTTGTATAATTATACAATGCAATGGAGGGATATAATTGAGGCACTCCGAATTGGTTTATAATGTAACCACCCATAATTGGTTTATAGAAAGTCCTCCCATCTATGGTATATAATTTACCACTCAGAAATTATAAATATATATATTTCCATGTACTATAGAATGTAACATACTATTATAAGCTTTCACGTTTCTATATAACAGTAACCATTGTTCTTTCATAGTGTGTTTTACCCTTGAAAAAAAATGATTTTGATGCCAATATATTTGAAATAATCATCATCTATCCTAAGAAATAATTAGTATTGTATCATTAAAATATACGCCAAGTGGACCATAAGAAACATAAATGATTTTTATCATTAATGAATAAAAATACCATAAAAATATTTTAAAATATTCTTAGGGTAAATTCCATTCCCACATTGAAAATAACATTTAAAAACAAAACATTTACAAAATATTATAAAGATAATTGTCTCTAAAAATAACTTTGAAAAAAAAGTAACAAAATATTAAAAGAATGTAATGGTCATGACTATGTGGAAAATAATTTTGTTAGAAATGTTAAAAAAATTCTTTTCAAACCTCTATAATGACAGTAAAAATTTGAAAATGTAGAAAACATTTATAAATTTCTTTTTAAACCATTTTTAAAAATGTAATAGATAATTTAAAATAAAATTATGATATTATTTCTGTATGTAAATTAATATTGTTGAAAATGGTTTAGAAAACAATGATATGGAAGACAATTATTCATGATTTAAAAGTAGATTCAATTTTATTATCACTTACGATCAACATCTGTTAGGTTCCTTTAATAAATAGGGATTGAAATTGAAATATAAACATGTAAAACAAATTCAAAGATATAGGTGAGTAAATGTGATCCGGTTCAAGAAATTAATATTATAGAATTTCCCCAATGGACCCTTGACAAAAATAATCTTGAAAAAAAGGAGATTGTACCATGAAACATTTACTACACTGTAAACATGTGAATCAATGTTTATAGAAAAAAGGATATTGTATGGAAACATAAATCCCATGAATTAAATCATATAATATGTAATTATTCATTTAGGACTCAATAAGTACACTGTATAAGGAAATGCTGGTGAAAAACCTGAAAAAAGTGATAAAAAAATAAGATTGAGACAATGAAACGTTTTTCAAATATCATATCATTTAATTGAGAATTATTCAATGGATATACCAGAAATGATAGAGACCATGGGAAGAACCCATGACCCCAAGAAAATTTATTGAAAAAAGTGTAACAATAGATGATAGAAATGAAATATTATCCCAAAATGGACACACATGTCACCATCACAACCCCAATAAAAGTATTACAATCATGCCCACGGCGAACGACCACCTCTTCCATGAGCACTGCCATGGCCTAGTGGATGTCGACCTCTTATCCATTGCTTTAGCCCAAATGTCCCGAATGACTTATTATTTTTATTTTATTATGGATAATACCCTTTTTAATGGATGTAGGGGAACCCATAAATTACCCATATGACCAAGGTACAAGTCCCAACATGACCCGCAATACATAACCCAAAGGCCCAAAGGCATACCATTTCCAATACATGATCCATAGGCCCAACCCACTAGAACTTACCCTTCTCAGCTTCTGCATCATTGATCGCCTAACTCCCCACATTCCATTTCTGATCGAATAGCATTGCCCTATACAAATCTGCACTGTGCTTAGACCCGATGGCAGTTTCCATACCATCAATTTATTCTAATCCGGTTAGCTCTCTTTCTGGTGAATTCTACTCTTGTTGCTCTAATCCTCTTTTGGGGCGTGTTCTGTGTGAACCGGGCTACTGCATGGTCACTAGGGCCCGAAGGCCCTGTGGCTAGAAGGCCTTTGATGACCCGAAGGCCCGTGAGACCCGTAGGCCCAAGACGTTGGCCCGAACCCAAATCAGGTGAATAGTTCTGGATGCTACAGTACTGAACATTACCTACTACAGTACTAATAAAGTATCCCAGAAAATTCACCTCCACCCAGTTTTAAAGCTAGGTCTCTCAGATTCCAAGAAGGAGGCCTTACCACTCTATTATCGGCTCGTTGGCTCTTCTCCATTGCTTTAGAGTGTTCCAATAACCATCTTGATCAGGAATGTAGGATATTTCACACTGATAATTTCAGTAATTTTATCTCCATCCTCAATGTTGGTCACATATATACACACTTGTCTGGTATCCTCAGGAGAGTCATGAGATGGTGTGTCCCCAACAGAAGGACCCCCAAAAGTTAGACTCACCATGAGATACACAGTCTCAACCTACACAAGGGAAGAGGGACCAGTACAACCATCAAATGAAATGGATTGTGAGCCTTCAAATATCCTCAGCTTATTCATTACTCCCTTTTTATCAAGGGAATCATGATAAAAAACATAAAAATCAGGAATGCTAATTGTCTCCAACATGGAAAAGAAATTTGGTACAACATAACACCAATCCTTCTTCATAGAATCCACCCCACTGGAAGAGGCATGTACATCATTATCATATTTTCCAATGAGAGATGATTGGCTAGACGTAATCCTACCAGGAGAGGAAACCATTGTTCCTGATGCTTCATTTGTTGGACCTTCCATAACATGAATAGGCATCATCGAACCAGAGGACCCCTTGATAGGTAAAATATCATAAGGCCTTAAAGGAATCAAAGCTGTATCATTTGCATGCACTAATGACATTTCTGTATTAATTGGTTCCTCTCTCTCAAAGCTAGTGTGAGGATTTCCACCTTATAGACATGCATCTACCTGAATAGGTGCAAGTAAACTAGGGGGTGGAACATACACATCTTCAACAAGGAAAAAGCATCCAACGAACTTTGAAGGCAAGTCATTGGGTTCTTTTTCCTGCAGATTCAATTTTCCAATGCTAAAATCTTTACCTTTGCAATTCCCTTTCAAAAGGTTATCACAGTTAATATCATCCTTATACAAGTGATCAGAGGGATCATCCTATAAACATACCATAAGACCTTCATTTGGAAGCACCTTATCGGCTTCTTGAATGGAGGTGTTATATGAAACTACCATGGGTTCTTTGAAATCCTTATGATCGCCTTTTCTATGAGATCTTGAATTTTCCCCAAACTGTAATATACAGTCGGAGACGCCCATTTCAGAATCCTTAACAGGCAATAAAATCTTCCCCAATCCTCAGAACCCTGCAAATAAGATGAGCTAGCATGATTAGGAAGAGACTTATTCTGATCATTGAACCCACCTTTAGAGTTTCCTCTCAACATGCATTGTCCATCATCCTTATCCCCAACATCCACAAAAGGTAACTTAATTTTACATAGCTCAACTAAATGACCAATCTTCTTGCAGAAAGAGAAATGCATACCCTTATGGAATTTCTCTTGATCATGACCAATACAATAAAATTTATTATAGAAATACGGAACATTTTAATATTAAATGGATAAATAAAATTTTAATTCAACAGCTACTAGATAAACTATTTCAATCAAAGGTGAGAAGATATCAAACTCAATAAGAAGTGGTGTAAAATGTCCAAAATAGACTATCTCAATCTCTTTATCATGTTTAATGGGTGTTCCCACTGCATATGAAACATCCCACAAGATGTTGGGTTTCCAAAAGATCCAATTAAGGCCAGTGATCTTGATATAGCATGGGGTTATATAATT
The DNA here is from genome assembly GCA_963277665.1 of Viscum album. Classification (NCBI taxonomy): domain Eukaryota; kingdom Viridiplantae; phylum Streptophyta; class Magnoliopsida; order Santalales; family Viscaceae; genus Viscum; species Viscum album. The sequence goes on along the minus strand of OY728129.1, from coordinate 1,417,025,633 downwards.
CCTCACCAAATCTGGATCAAAACCTGGATCCCTATCCCGAAATCTCAAAATTCCTCGCTTTAAATATATAAATCCATAGCCCCAATTATTTAATTTCAAATCAAAAAAATGAAATATTAAGTGAAAGAATCCCATACTAAGTGATACTATATGTCATCCATCAAATTTTCTAACCTAAATAAGGTGTGCCTTCAGATCCTCAAGCTTCAACGAACTGGATCTTCAAGGAGGGTGTAACCGTGCGATGATAGAATGTTTTTGTCAGTAATATGATCCCAGAATACTTTAATATTCTTCTCTAGAAATGATAGAGATCCATTTCTCATAATGTTGTGTAAATACAAAAAAAGTGAACGAGACTATATGAAAATTCTATCATGATTCTCAGTTGAAGAAGTTACATTCTTTAGATCATTATTAATTTTTACAGGAGCATCCCTCTGTGCATCAATCGACACTGCACTCACCCCTGCATATCCAAATCAGAGTATTTCCCACCCCCTGCATCTGTAGAAGCTACTGATTTATTCTTATAAGGGAATACAAAGGAATCATGAGGATAAAAAAAATAACTCATGATCAATCGAGACCAAATAACCCTAAACGCCCTGAGAATATTGAGAGGGAATCTCCCGAGCTGCTCCCATATCTCATATATTCCCTTCAATGGATATATTACTTGTAAAAAATGTAAATCCCCAAAAATAATGTTAACATATAGTAAAAATGAAACAATATTCATTTATCACTTAATCAAGAAATAATATAGTGAATGAAGTGGTGATATACCCAAACTAAAGAGGATTGAGTTAAGAAACCCTTTATATTCCCCTTAAGTGTCCTCCCTTCGATTGATCTAATGTCATTCAGAAAATAAGTTTCTGATCTCCGGGATTAATAGGGAATATTGTAATAGATAATTGTAGAGGTTTTTGTGTGGGGTTCTAAGATAAAAAATAATATTTTACTTGTGGTAAAAATTCCGAAGTGTGACCCTTTTATAGGAAAAACCAATGGTTTATCTAACATTAAGTGTCGTTAACGTAATTATAAAACATAAAAGGGCCATAAAACCCCACCATTAATGATATTATCAATAAATTAATATCTATATGTTTCATTATAGTATTTTTATAATTTATAATAATTTAAATAAAATTTTGATTCAATAAATATGATATAGGTCTTTTTCATCACTATTCAAAATACTTGACTTTGAAAATATCAAGAAAAATGCCAATTTCAAAAATATTATCATAGATCATCAATTAGAAACCCAAAATATCTATAATGATAATGGGATACTGAAATTGATTTAAATAATTTCATTTTTATTATTTTTCATATTATAAATTTAATTATATACTTTTCTCATATACTTTGCTCCATCAAGACTTAAGTGTTTCAAAAAATTATAATAAAATTTAAATATTAAAATAAATTATTAAAAAAATTTCTAATCAACATTTTTATCATTTATATTCATTAATTGTTGTTACCTTTTCTAATTCAAATCATGAAAAAATATTTAATATGTTATATTGAATTTTTTCACCTTACACAATAATTGAAAAAGAATTTAGAAAAGATTAATTTTTATACATAAAAAGTTAAAAATAATAAAAAAAATAATTATTAATAGATAATATTTAATAAAATAATCTTGGAACGTTTTTTTTTCGTTCTCAATTAATATCACTAAGACACCAAATTTGACTTTTATAGTTCTGTGCAAGCACTACAACGACATATAAAATTATTTTCCTATTTATCTTGAATTAAATTAAATTTTATTTGTTTTCAATTATTTTTTGTATAATATTTTTATTATATTATAATAAATTATATTTTATAAAAGATTCATAAATTTATATATCATATTTATGTTATGATAATATCATAAAATCTTCCACATCTCATAAAATCTATATTATTTCAACTATTGCCCAAAATTTGACAGTATGCACTCCAAAAATATAATATATTTCAGCTATAAATTTTTAAAATAATAATAAACATTTATTTGGATCCAAAAAAACATTCAAAACAGTATATTATCCAAACCACATCAAATTTTTTTACTTTTAAATCTATTTACATTTTTTTTGATAATATTGTACAAGCAATGAAATAGTGTTATGTTAGTGTTAAAGATAATGATATCATTTGTATCAGTTAAAAAAATTAATATCATAATTATAACATATTAATACTCAGTGTAAATTTTTTTACCATTCAAAAAGGTGTTTAATACATATGAAAAAAATATTAATGTTTATTAATACAATGAGAGTTGCATTTTGATTTTATAATTTACATAATTAATATTTATTTCATAATCAAATAAAATGTAATAGAGATATCATTTTTTAGATACATATATGAGTTTGAACAAAGTATAATCATTCAATTGGATTATGGAAAGTGTTTAGGATATCATATGGTCTTACCCCAGATCTTTAACCATCTTTTACCCGTTTTAACCTTACCATGGTGATAAATGTTAAAATGGTTATTACATATAATAACCAAGAATAAAAGGGACCCATTTACCAAAAATTAGTCCTCATGATTCCATATATAGAATAATTTATTTCTCAATATTCAATTTCTGTAAGTGTAAAAATATCAATTTGAATATAAATGTGTAGATGTCAATGAAAATGTGGACATAGAAAAATGGGCCTTTATTCCAAAGAATATGTTTACACCAAAATTATGTATAATGCTAATTAAAACATAATTAATTTTATTATAACTAATTAAATAATACTTATGTTACATTAATATAAAAATAAAAAATAACGGTACTTCAAAATGAAATGAGAATACAATATTACAAAAAAAATTATTTTTCATTACTCATAGAAAAATCAATTTTTCAGAAAAAAAACCTAAAATTTAAAAATAATATAATATTGATATGATGATTTAAAAAAAATCCATTTTATAAATTACCATTTTTAAATGTGGAATATAATATCCATATTATCTTTAGAAAAAAATAAATAAATATATCTTTGAAAAAAACCACATTGGAAGCATAAAATGATTTTGTTGAAAATTAAGAACTTATTTACTGTGAATTAATCAATAAATTTGGTTTATATAAAACAATGAGTAATATTATTCAATAATATTTTTTTTATCATTCCTACTAGAAAATGTGATGGCTATGGTATAATGGTCACATTTAAATAATAATATTCCATGGTTTGTTCTAGCTCAATATTTTGTGTTATATATGGTATTAAACAAATTATTCTTTTTAAAATATCAGGTTGTTATATTAACCCCATTAATAAGGTAAAAAAATCTATGGAAACAACCATCCATTTTAGAACTAAGAAAATATTCTCTAAATTATCTTATATATGACTCATCTCGATCAATGCTAACTCATTTGCTTTCAACTAGCACAAAGATAAATAATATTAAATCTATGTGGTTCTCTAGAGAGCTGTTGAAAAAATGGAATATGCTCTCAGTATATAATACATGATTTTAAATACCCACTTTTACTTCCATAGTAACTAAACCTAAGACCTAAAAATACTATAAAGCTTTCAACTATTATGATTTTGTGGAAACTACACCAAAACTATCTCTATTGATCAACACATTACTAGTTCAAGCACTACAATGCTGATTATATTAAATCAATCCACCATGATTCCCCATTGATGGTGGAATTAACAAATCTATATCAAATCACATCCCATGTAACTATTTGAGGTCACTGGTTTGCGCTAGTCCATTCCTCTTCATATCATCTCATTAGAAATGATTGTCACACTATGCATACTATTTACATCATATAGTCATGCATCATCATTCTTGTTGGTATGGAATCCAGGTAAACCAAAGTTTTATAGACTCAGTATTTATATCACCCTACTTATTGAGAATTATTCATGTTTATACAATTATAATATTATATTATACCAAAAGGTTTACTGATAACAGATAACCACACTAGATATCAGTCTATAACCTGAACAATGGTGTTCAACCAAATAAAACCTATTTCTGTCAAAATATTTCTCCCCTTGAAAAATATATATTCACATAATCCAACTAGAATTGCATAGGGTAAATCTAAAAATTTCCAATGGAATCTAGATTACATCTAAACAATATGAAAACCAACTTATAGTACTGCCATAACCATCTAAGGACTAGTAATATGACTTATTCCGAGAATTAATGTCCTTTACAATTGTGGGGAACACATATCTATAAGTAACATGAAACATCCCACCATATGGTATTACTTATCTTCATTACACTAGTTCAAAAACCAAGTCTCACATCCCACATCACATCCATTGTCAAACTCAATAGTCAGACACGTATTAGTCAATCATAAATGGGTAATACTCCAAATATCAAAAAATTTATGTTCACATACTAAGGAATGTTATCCTCGGTACTCAATAGAAATATTACAGGGTATCGTACAATAATTCCAATGGCTTGTGGTGGGATATCCACAATTAAGATTTCCTTATACAACTCTTTCAGTGCAGAACCTAGTGGTTCTTATGTTAACATGTGTGTTCCACTCTTACCAATACATACACACCATCCTATCACAAAACCGAACATTCTGTACAGTGAGTCAATTTTTACTGATGAAAAGTTAAAATAATCAAAAAAGTACAAATAATTCCCCTATTATTCCCCTTAAAATTATAGGATTCTTTCTATATTTTCTCATTGAACATGTCTGACACCTTCCATGGGTCATAATTATGTGCATGAACAACTATCATATCAAATATCAATTCTAGAATACAAGTTTAACAAAATATACCATTGTGTAATGAAAAACGTTTTCACAACAAATAGGTTCAGATATATAAATACCATTTATTTAAAAATCATATTAGAAAAAAGTAACTATAACTAGTGGTTCTCAGCCATAACCACATAAGAAGAATGAAACATAATACATGACCCTATAAAATAAGATAAAGAATATACCCAAGCCTTACTTACATAAAGATACTCACAATAACTATATAACCCTCTCACAGGTTTCCCTCATCTATCACTCAAAAAGGACTCATTGATATTCATGAGTTATATTAATTGGTAACTATGTCCTCTGACCTCATCCATCAACCAATGTATCGCTATGTCTAGAGTTCATGGGATAACACTCAGTCCCATCTCAAGGACACATGGTGTCTAATGTGCCAATACACTACTCGAAGGTCCCCACACAAATTCATGAGCCCTAATCATCCAACCCACATCTAGGTAAATAATAATACAGAAGGTTTACAACTCATATAAGGTCACAATAGGCATACACTAGTAGAAATAAAAGATTCTTTGTCTAGATTTAAACATCAGTTTTGTAGAAACTAATGTTAAAACCGACAAAATGAAATTTTAGAATCTCTTTTGTAAAATATCATCATTAAAATATTTAAAACATCTAATATTATTTTTTTATAAAACCATTAATAAAAGTTCATTATAAAATTACTAAAAACATGAAACACTCATTTTTTTATTTAATCCCCCATTTTGACTCTCAATGATACTGATGACACCTGGAAACCCTCGATAATGGCCAACCATCACTTTCTATCAATTTTCATCATCTTTAAATTTTATTCCTTAATATTCTGTCCATTATCTATATTTAACGATCCGTGATATTAATCATTTTATGGAAACCATATTCTGGTTGACCAAAATCCACATTTCAATGATTATTTGGTTATTTTTGGTTTTTTTGAATTCCATTTTCTTCAAAATTATAACATTCACCATATTTCCATTGAATACAAGTGATTTTAAAGGTATCCAGATCGCAGCGGATGATGATGGGTTGTGTATTTTAAAATATTTCATTGTTGGGATGAATAGACTTGTTGTCTCTGATAATCTGAACCTCGGTATGGTCCGAGTTTCTCACATTAATTATACGAAGAACAGAAATTAAAGGAACACACACCTTTTTTGAAACTAAAGTGGAGAAGTTTGAAACCCATCACTGGTGATCATTTCATAAAGGACCCAAATAATAATACTTATATATCATTTAAATGTGCTTCAAAAATCCTCTGGAATGTCGATCATTGAATTATGGGTGCTTGTGCAGAGATCTAACAATGCTATCAGCACCCCCACAACCACTATATCAACGTGCCTTCGATGTGTGAGGGGGAAATCGATCTGAACACCTAGATTTAAATATTCTCTATCAAAAAACTAGGGAGTTGGTAAATAGTTTTTGGAAACTTTTCTAGAAATAGTCTATTAGGGAAATATAACCTTCACTATTTATTGTGGATGTTCAAAATACCCGTTAGGGTTCCCCAGCCACAAAAATTAAACATCCACTAAATAATACTTATGATGAAATAAACTAGATCATAAATATTATTTATTATTTTATCACTAAGAATTAATTTATATAGAATATATTACATTATAAAACTGAGTCATTTAACTAGACTTGTAATTCCCTCTTAATATTAAATGAACCTAGAATATATAAATAATAGATTTTTTGAATAATATTTATCCTCATATTTACTTATCCTGTAAAACAATTAAATAAATGAATTAAACACAAACTAATAATTACTATAATTATATGAATTTATTTATTTATCGGTGATCGATAACTTGGACAACACATGGACCTCTTGGTGAGTCCCACCATGTCTGCTATACATATTCAACTGAATAGGGTGGATTCTTGAATATGTTGTGGGGTGTGACCCTATAGGTCATTATCTCAATATTAGTGAATACTATCCATAGAACAAGAGACGATTCTAGCAACCCATCGAGTTCTCTAAAGAGATAAGGATAATCATTACAATTAAAACCAATATACAAACAAGTAGTGTGTAATATAATCTCTAACTTAAAATATATTATAAAGATGTTTTTAAACTTGTGTCATTACCCTTTTCTTTATTATATAATGATATAACTTGAAATATTTCCATTTCAACTACAGTGGCCATGGATTTATGAAGGTACTACCATATTTCTCAAAAAGTATTGAGATATATAACTGTCTCAACCTAGAATCAAAAAATATTATCTTTACCATTCATCCAATGTCATACCACCATTGAAATACCCAACAAAAGTTACCACACCAAGATTTCATTATTAGGGTTTTTCTCCTTACATAAATTTATGTGATAAAATTTAACTCATTGGTAATGACTTCAATTCAGAAATGTAATACACATGTCCATAGATAGGAACAACCAATGACACCTAAAACATGTGGTGTTTTTATTGGTAGGTATGTCCTCATAATGTCACTACTATAAATCACCAATTTCAAACTCCATGATAAGAAGTATCAATAGTGATGACCCCCAAAAACTTGATATTCAAACATCTACTATGTTTGTTCAGTAAGATGTATATAGACTATAGGTATTTTACTAAAGATTAACCTCATAGTATCTCAAGGTTCCTATTATAGCCTATTATCTTCCATAACCTTTCTATACAACAATTAATCTATGGAAGTTACCATTAAATATTAGACACATAAATATCTACAATATAATAAAATGATTATATCATGTATATCTACCAATATACACCATATGGTAATCAAAAGTAATATGTATGTCGGTTATAGGGAACCCACTATTAGAACATTCCCATTTTCACTAGATCCAACTTGCTAGAGAACCTTATTAGCACTCACATGATAATGATCACGTTTTGATGAGTCATGACTTTAGTGGTTGGGTCTACCACATTTCCACTGTGTGGTTATTCTTCTATGCGTGACCTCATCACCTTAAGTTAAACTACTCAAGAGATGTAAACCCCTAGTATATATATGTTTTACATTATCAGAACATTTAAACATGGTTAGTACTAATAATAGAACTATCATAATGATAAAACATTACATACTAGGTGTGATTCCAAGAACTAGAACAAATCATTTCATATAATAACTTCTTCTCAGCTACCTCGGAAGCTGTAAGGTACTCAATTTTTTAGGAATAGATACCACTGGCTTTTATGAGGTTGCCTCACTCATCAGCTTAAGATAACTATGATACTAGCTCAACTTGATCAAAATTAATACTATTTTTCATCCCCATAAAAGTATTTTTTTTTCTCTCCATATTCTATGTAAAAATATTTTTTAATTTCCCTAGTAAAATTTGAGACTGATGAATGCATTACATTATGTTCTCATAGAAATAAAAAATATTTTCTTACCATAATGAATATATTGGAAATATCATTTCTTATATATATCATGGAATACTTGATTGATGCATATCTAATGTTTATATAAATTTTTTTTACACTTATCTCCTCATATTCTATATTATGTAAACTTAGAGGGATTTATGTCATGTGAAATTGATAACAATTCTCTCTTGAATTGTTCCAAATTTTATTTTTCAATACCATGTGATTATATGTATGATTTGATAGGTCCATGAATCCATGTGATTTAACTCATTAGATCTAGTTCCCTGGAACTTAGGTTGATACTATAAGTTAACCATTATATAATTACATTCATACTAGACTTAATAATCTATTAAACCAATTTCTATTTTCCATATGTTGTTAAACATATTTCACTAGGAAAATAATGGTCCTCCCACTATCCTTTGGTTGATACAGGGAAAATTTAAATCTTAATTGATTATTATATGATCGATATTTTACATTAATTATAGACTAGATTTAAGTAACTCGCACCCTTATTATCATTATGTGATGTCACCATCCCTTTCTGGTTGCGCCATATACACAGATTCCACACTTGTTTGTATTGGCATCCATCTACCAATTAAATGATCATAGAAAGTATCTATGAGAAGTAAAATTCTAAATGATGTTTTCATATCAACATTGTATTACCATTCGATCCTTATTGGTACTTCACATGTACCATTCATGTATCAACTCACTTGAATAATCACCACTATATTAAATTTAGAATCCCCATTTCACATTGATACATGGAATCCATTATTGAATTTAAATTGATATTTTCAATCATACCTGATTTCCATAATCTACTTTCCTGAATGAATAATTATTCACAATGAATAATGTATCACCACCCACAGTGAATATAAATCCATTTTTATGGATATATCCTTTTATGTAGTATGCATCTCTGGAACATTCATCTTCCACATGAACTTGTGGAACTAGTTCCTATATCAACTACCTATGATTCTTTATCATTGACTAAACCCAAGTAAACATTTCTACCACTATCTCAAATATTGATGTCCATCCCATTATATAATATGGATTCTTTCACTTCACTACTTTTTTCTATTATAGGGATATATTTAATATCCTAAGAAACCATTATGATAATTACTTAGATGTATAATTTGTTTAGCATGATGTAATTTTTTTTATATCCTAACAAACTCTTTTCATCTGAACACATGTCCTATGAAATAATGGATTGTCATCATAATATGAATCATATGATATGCATTTGTCATTACAGTTTTAATATAGTTTTGGGATTTCCTAGTTATTTGAAAAGGATGTCTTGAAATATAATGGATGTTTTTTCAAGTTGAAACATTGATTCCACTTACATAAAATCTTTGATGTTAAAAATGTAAATTTTGTAATTTAACCACGTTAATGTTTTCGATAAGTGTTAACATGTAGGTCTCATCATAGATCATCCTTATTAGCTTCATTTCCTTGATGAAAATAAGGTAATGTACATTTAGGAATTACTCCAAGCTAGGTTATACTGATTCATAAAATGATTACTCAAGACGTTATTCGACATGATGAACTGAAGAAACTCATATCTTATGACCATGAACATTCCGTACATCACTTTACCACTCCTTGAATACTTAATGTAATCTAATGAAGTATATTTACAACTATATTACTCTTGGAATTGTTTGTTCTCTCTTATTGAACTAATTCTGAATGCTTAAGTGAATACATTTATTTCTAAAGGCCTATTTGTCCAAACTAAATATGTCAATAATACCATAGTTATTTAGTAGTGCGAAGCATCAAAACTAAGTATATCCTATACATCCAATTTTAGTTTATTATAAAATGAATTATATTTCCACAACTGGGAAAAGGAGTCTTACATTTTATATTCATCAATTATTTCCTATGATTCAAATATTATGGAACAATTATTTGAGTTTTAAACACTAAAACAAATTCATTCTTAATCCTTAAAAATGTCTCCTTATGTCCAAATGAAATTTGAGATAAATGTTTTGGTTATAATTAATAATATTTTGACATAAATCATTAAATTGGAAATTATTAGCTATGTGTTTCTCACCAAAGACTTATGAATCACCCTTTCTCAACCTCTTAGAGATTACAAATTCTTCATGTAATTTTTCTATTACATACGTGGTTAATAAACTTTGATTCAAATTTGGGAATGACTTGTTGTATTTAATAATTTAGCAGTGTTTTAAAAACCTAAAATTTGATGAATATTTACTAAATTAGAAGTGATTACTTCATTCTTTAATTTGGTTCATTGCGATTAACTTCAATATATTTCATTTCATGTTATGAGAGGAAAATAACCTCGGGCTTAATAAGAAACCACTATTATTGAAGGAATTTATGATGTTACATTTTTTGGTTGTCTTTCCATTGGCCTTATCACTTTTTATTTCAACTTAATCACCATAATAATTAAATATTAATATGACATAAATAATATTATTTCATTTTGAACCTTACCTAATATGTAATGAAGTGTTTAATCAATATTATTCATTATGTAACCATAAATGTTTTTGGACAAATCAGGTGTTAATGAGATTGGGATGTTTTGAAAGATAATGACCTTACTTCCAATTTACACATATGTAGTGTAATAATCACATTCTAGTATTTGTTTCTTCTTCTCCTTATAAAGTTCATCTAAATGAGACTTCATGTTATATCATCGATTTCCTGATTTTTTAACTGTTACTAACATTAGACGTTGATGAATGGATAATTTCATAATCTTATTATGAAACCTAGATGAGTCTCCTATAAGATTTTTTAACACCCTCACATATTGATGTTGTTTAATAGGTATATGGAAACCAGAAACATGAATGTGCAATATAGTTGTATTGTGCACGAGCACCATTACTATACATAATTTTTTTTTCTAGTTTAGACATTTACATTGTCTAATACTTATCCTGGTGTTTTTTTGTGGTATCACTTTAAATTTTCTAAAAAATAAATTCTATAATATTAGTAATATTATGTTTATTAAAAATATTTGCATTAACAATGATTTTGATCATTAAATACATCCAATTATTTTATCGAATATTGGGAACACTCTACTATAGAATCAGAAAACTCTATAGCTAGAGTATTATAGTTGAAATGATCCTTAATCCCCCTTCCCATCATAGTCTACAATCATCGTCTATGACACCACTCGGATAGTTTAAGGTAGGATATTGACTGGCCAATTTCATTAACTCATGGTTTCTTGATATGTTGAGTGAAGTCCCAGCTTCTCTAAATCATATCCTTGATTACCTCTGCGATTCCCTATAAAATGATAGAAAGTTAGCTTTGACACAATCCTTACAAAAAATTTATTTATGTCAAGCCATCATTATCATAAGAACTCTCTCCTTGTAAGAGGCACCCTCTGCTATGGCATCACAGTCACTCCAAACACCCGGTTTTGTTCAAATTTGAATGATAGAAGGCAATTAAGACTTAGTATTTATTTTAGAGTTTTTGTTAGTATTATATTTATGAATGTAATCAATTTCTATTTACCTTTTTCATCTTTGTTGACATTCCTACAACTAAACATTAATAGTAAAAAAGCATTTATCACTATTTTATTGATTTTATTATTTATTATTTTATGATTTTTCTCACTGTTATGAAATGAATAAAATAGTAAATAAACACATGAAGCTAATCAAATACCTGACTAGTGTTGATAATCTAAAATAACCTAGTGTAATTATACATGAGTCATTTCTTGACTCATGATACAGCTCACCCAGTCTATTATGTCCTTTGTTCGCCCGGAGTAATGCATTGACTTGGGGTTGTCTGTGATTTACATTGTCCCCAAAATGGAGGTGTCTACTTCATGTCAAGAGTACCACCTCATATTGATGGGGTCAATTTCAAGTTCTTGAATCATCAAGGTCAAATTACAAGAATACTCCCTCATGGGTGAGAGACACTAGTGGGTTCCACGTATATAATATGAATTTGGACATGTAGGTACTTATAAAAATTGATCGAAAATAAATAACGACATGCAAACCATCAATTTATTAACTAAATATTTCAATAATTGCAAACATGTAATAAATAATTAAATAAATAATTAGATGTATACATACATAATTCAGTGCTCAAGACCAGTAAGTGGGTAAAATTAATGAGTGATAAAAACTAAATTTCATTAATTTAAGTTATGAGGGTATTTTAATTAAATTAAATGAATTCATTAAATTCAAGTAATTTAATATTTATTTTGGTCCATTGTTAATTTAATTTGAATTCAAAAAATTAAATTAATTAATTAATTAATTGTTTTAAACCCAAAATTAAAGTAATTTACCTTAGATTTTTAGATGTTTTTTTAAACCAAAATTAATATATTATTTAATTAAATTTAATGCTAACAGTAAACTAATTAAATTAATAAATTTTGATTTAAATTTACTAAATTTTCATACCTCTAAATACCACTCTAGATCATTACGGGTCACAATGAACTTTCACACATCCATAACGCACTGGGAAAAGCAAATGCTTCGCTATTCTAGGTCACACAAGTATGGTTGTACCCATTACGAATTGGCCAAACATGTCCATGTTGGTAGATGTTTCCTTGGACGGTTCCCCCTTTTTTGTCCAAGGGGGTTGGCATTTCTAGTGAGTGGTTGGTGACCAACCCCACCAACTAATCTAGAAGACATGAGATGGGATGGGTGAGGATTTCCCATAAAAGGTCACAGCCTCATCCCATTTCATAATCTCATAACATTCATGAGTTAATAATTTATTTGTGGTGTTTTGTGATGAAATTTCCCCACATTATTCAAGAGATATATTTAGGTGATTTTTCACAAAGTAATAGTGATGGAAGTTTTACCAACATTTACCCATATGGATCCTTCTATTTTCCCTTGGGGGTTTTACCCATTTCATTTTGGGGTTTTTTCCACATTACATCTATTGCCCTTTTTTCCACATTTTTCACTTTATTTTATCTTGTGATTATCGTTGGACCGATGTGCCACTCGTTTTCGGTCCCAACAAGTGGAATCATTGGTCAGGTTCTGGTCCAGTTTTGTTTATGTCATCTGGTATTAATAATTTCTATAAATCTGAGTATGATCTGTGATTTTAACTCAAGTTGATCTAGAACATCAAAAAATTATTCCGATTATTAAATACATCATTGTGAAATAGAGGAGGCTCTATGCTGACAATGTGTCCTGATGGATAAGAAATTAGAGATCGAGAAATTCAATTGGAATAATTTTTCGTAGTTGAAAATGAAGATCCAACTGCGCTAAGGAAGGATAATTGTCTACTATAAATTGGTGAAAATCCTACAAGTGTGATGGAGAAGAAATGGAATGTCATTGAAGGTAATTCTATTACCAACATCCATTTAGATTTGGAAGACTGGCTCTGATCAAGAATTGAGGAGAAGAATATGAAAAAAATAAATATAGGATACTCCAACAAAGTTATTCAAGTCCAATTCACTACACACAAAAAAATTCATGAAGGGAAAAATATACACTCTTCGAATTGTATAGTCATTATCAGTGACTAAGCACATCAACAACTTCAATACCCAGTTCGCTTACCTCACGATGTCGGGATATAAAATTATGGATACTAAATGTGTGAACATTCTTCTTCAGAGTTTTCTAGATTCATATGAATAACTAATCATTAACCTCCCCAACATTATATATATGGATATATTGGCCTTCAATGATGTTACAACTATGGTTTTTGAAGACAAATGCTGGAGAAAGAACAAGGAGTATAGATATCCAAATTCATAATAGGAAGAGGCTCTATCAATGGAGATAGGAAGGATGATGGAGCATGGTTTGAGTGGGATCCAAAATCATGGAAGTTCCAAATCATGGAGTTAGAAGAATAATGTCACATGTTTCAATTATTCCATGATGGGGAACAACAAGAAGGATTGTTGGAATAATAATAATATTGAATAGATATCTCATGGGAATATGGTGAGTACTTCTGGAAATGTAGATATGCTATTAAGTAAAGTGGTGATGAATACTAGAAGCTCACAACATCTCAATGATTCATTGATTATTGACTCAAGAGAAACATGAACATGAAGTCTCAATAGGAATTATTGGATCAGTATGAAACCAATATAGAAGGACTTTTGTATATAGGTAACAATAGCACCATAATGATCATTGGAGTCGGTAACATCATATTGAAAATGCATGATGGTATTGTTTGAACTATCCAAGGAGTATTCCGTGTGAAGGGCCTAAATAAGAATATATTTTCATTGGGACAATTTTATGATATTGGAAGCATGATTCGCACCAATAATGGAGTGATGAGAATTGTAAAGGATGGTTTATAGTAATGAAGGTATAGAAGATATCAAAAATAACTATATGTGGTTATGTGTGGAACTTACAAGGATGTGGAGATATTTTTTTCATAAACTACCTTGATGGAAGCGTTGATGATTTTATGGAATTTGAAGACTGACCATATGTCAGAAAAAGGCCTGAAGATTCTTGCAGATCCAAATTTACTACATGGGATAACAGAGGTATCCTTACCATTTTGTGAGTATTGTGTTTTGAGTAAGAAACATTGGTTAATGTTCGAGACATCAACAACGATAATTTATGAGATCATGGAGTTGATTCATTCAAATATTTGTGAAGAACGAGTTATATCCCTAGGATGATCATGGTATATTGTATAGTTCATTCGTGGTTATTCTAGGAGAAGTTGGGTGTACCCAAAGAAGAGGAATGCATATGTTTTTTATGTAATTAAAACATTGAAATCATAGAAGGATCATAAATCAAGAAATAATATGAAGTATCTAAGGACAGACAATGTTGGAGAATATACAAAAAAGTAGTTTCATACTTTTTTCCGCATGAAGGATTCAACAGACAGTTCACAATAGCGTACACCCCTCAGCAGAATAGAGTGGAAAAGTTGATGAATAGAACCATGTTGGATAGAATAAGGGAAATGTGGATGATTGTATGAATTTCCAAAATATTTTGGGTAGAGGTAGTGAATACTGCCTGTTAAGTGATCAACAGATCTCTTTCAATGGCGATTGATATTAAGACACCGATGGATATGTGGAATGGTAAGAAAATTTACTATTCTCGGTTACATACTTTTGGAAATCATATATATGTATTGATTAAGGACCAGGAATGATTAATGTTGGAATTGAAATTTAGGAAATGTATCTTGTTAGGGTACACTAATGGTGTGAATGATATCGTTTGTGGGACCCCAGTACCCACAAACTTATAATCAGTATAGATTTAATTTTTTCAGAAGATAAGGTGAAAATGAAAACTGATCAAGACATGGAGAAAGAGAATATAGAAACTAAAACAGTCGATGTATAGGAAAAATACAAGGAATAACTGGATTCTTATTTGTAATTACCAGAGCATCATGATCAAGAACCGATTCATTCTGGACCATGACAGTCAAATTGAAAGAAAAGAGTGTCAGTGTGGCTCTCAGACAATGTCACTAATAGAAATATTGCATACTTCTTGTTGACAGAAGATAGAGAGCCATATTCTTTTTTGTAGATGACCAAGAGTCCAAATGTATCCTCATGGATGGAGGTAATGTTGGAGGAACATAAATTCCTACACAAGAACAAGACTTGGGATCTTGTTCAATTACCTCATGGAAGGAAAGATAAAGGAAATAAATGGGTCTTTAAGATCAAGAGGGCTTAAAATTACCAGGTAGAAATATGTTGGGCAAGATTTCTGGTCAAAGGATTTTCTCATACAGAAGCTATTGATTTAAATGAAATATTTTCTCCTATTTTCAGACTGACGACTGTTCTGTCTGTTCTGGAGATGTGTGCTGCATAAATCTTATATCAGAAGTATATGTATGTGTAGACTACTTTTCTCCATGGTCATCTTGATGAATATATCTATATGGTCCAACTTAATGGTTTTTCATAAAAAGAAAAAAGATGACATGGTATTCATGTTGAAAAATTCATTCTAGGGTCTCAAATAGGTGTCGAGGTGTTAATAGAAGATATTGGATTCCTATATAATGAGCCTTGGATATAATAGACTCAACTTAAATCCTTGTGCATATATCAAGGGTTTTGATGGTAATTATTTCATGATTATTGTATTGTAAGTGGATGATATGTTGGTTGCATGGAAAAATAATTATTAGATCCTAAAGACGATGGAACAATTGGATAGGGAGTTTGATATGAAAAACAAGTGACTACGAAAAATTATTATTGGGATGCATATCTACCGAGACAGAAATAATAGGATGATTTGGCTATCATAGAAGAATTGTATATGGAGTGTATTTAAATGCTTCAACAAGAAATTCTGTAAGCCAATATCTTCCCCTCTTCCTGTTAATTTTTAGTTATCCTCAATGATGAGTCCTAGTAGTGAAGAACAGAGGATGGAAATTTCTTGAGTACCATATTCATCCTCATTAGTTAGTCTAATGTTCCCTATGGTTTGCACTAGACCAGGAATTATGTGTGTAGTGGGAGTTGTTGGTTGGTACATGATGAATCTAGTACGAGAGCATTGGATCATGGTGAAGAGGATCCTAAGATACATCAAAAAAATTTCAATTGATGCAATGTGTTATGCAGGATAATATTTCACTATCTGAGGATTGTGGAGGCATTCTAATGCCCCATGAGAAAAGTAGATAACCACAACATGTAGTAAGAAAACTATCCACCCAAACCTCTCCAAGGCACACTCCCCAAATATAATAAGTCAAGTAAACTAATAGTAATATAAAATCGATATTTCGTTACCTGCACCACATTCCCACTGGTAATTGAAGACATCCTATGCATCAGACCTCTCCCAACAGTCTCACCACAGTCCCACTACCATACCCCGCCCGCACAAACCTAGGCCACCACAACCACACATCCCACCAACAAACACCTGGTCCACAACAACCACATGTAACCATGATCGTATACACCTGGGCCTAAACAACAACCACTATGCCCGAATTCATCTAGGCTAGATCAACTAGTGTTGCGCCCGAAGACACCTTGACTTCATCCTGAAGACACTTGGGAATCAACCTACCCATACACACCTGGGAAAACAACCACAACTACCCTGCCTGTAGAATCTTGGATTTAAAAGATACTATTAGTTGTGGCTTTATCAACAATGTAGGCTAAGAACATGTTTTCTATAGAGGCTTGAAAAGAGGAAATTTTAACAATAAACTTGCTAGAGGAGCTTGGGAACAAGCATGACCAGATTCCATTGTTTTGTGATAGTTAGAACATCTTGCACATTTCAAGGAATCCATATTTTTTTTAGGACGAATCACATTGGGGTAAAATATTACTTTTTTTGAGATATTGTGGAAAAAGGTAGTGTGGATATGCAAAAAAATCATACTAAATAAAATCTGGAAGATTTCCTCAAAAAGGCGACTAACTCCGATAAGTTTAGATGGTGCAGATCCTCAAGCAGCCTTGCAGATATGTGAGCAGAATATTTGGTTGATAGAAATGATGTGTAGAGACGTGATTGGTTCTTAATAAAATCTCAAAGTGGGATATGTGTTGATAGTTTTTCTTTGGACGGTGTATCCCCTTTGTTTTTTCAGAAGGGGGAAGGAATGGCTGGTGGGTGGTGGGTGACGAACTGCACCAACTTATCCAGTGGATAAGAGAGGGCATGTAGTGAGTATTTCCTTTAAATGGAAAGATATTCATCCCATTTCCGTATCTCATCACATTCATGAGTTTTCCAATTATTTGGGGGGTTTTGTGAGGCATTTTCGCCACCTTATGTAGTAGATATACATACCTGATTTTTCTCTTAGTAATAGTGAGGGAGTGTGTACCCACTTTTACCCAAAATGATACTTATAGTTTCCCATGATTTTTACACCTTTAATTTGGGGTTTTTTTCAACGTTACATCTGGAGTTCTTTTTTTTATCATTTTTCAATTTATTTTATCTCGGGGTTATCATTGTACCGGTGGTCCACTCGTTTTCAATCCCAATAGTGGGGGCCATTTTCGTGGATTAATCAAGTCCATTAATAATTTTTTGAGGGGTACCTCATGTCTTGGGTGGATTTGAAGCTAGTTGAAGCTAATAATTTTATGTCTAGGGACTATCAAGCATGAATGAAATGTCAGAACATGCAAAGAATCTGGTGTCGAGGCCAGCGTGACTCGATCTGTAACAAGGAAAAAACACTATCGTATGTCGGATGTTCGTTCAGATCTAGGGTCAATTATGAGGTATTGGAACCACATCAAGGTGTCATATAGAAGGTTTCAAGCTGGAATGAGGCAGGATACTCTGGAATTATGCGAGGGGATTCCAAGGGGCAGTGATGCGGCTTGCTGGATCCATGGGAGGAGATGCTACAGGTCCAAGGGGGACATTTGGAGGAGAAACCTATGGGGGCGGTGTCTAGGTTTTCAGAGGGATACTGTTATGGAACTACGGAAGGTCTATCATGCATGGAGGAAGCTTGAACTGGAGTGTCTCAATAATTTGAACCAGTGGAGGAGCTGCCATGGGATGGATGACCGAGTGGAGTTCTGAGTTGGATAGAGCACAAGCAATCCACGATCAAGTGACACAATGCAAGAAAATATAGTCTGGTGAGCTCTAGGAGGGGAGGCATCTAGAGCATGAAGTAATCCCAGAGAGCAACTATTGGTACCAGCGATGACCAGGGGTGGCCCATAAATTTTATCCTGACCTGGAAACAAACACCCACCTTTTTTTTAATTTTCCAAAAATACGTTTTTCTCAATATGGGAAGGCTTTAATTTTTTTTTATATATAATCTATTCCCATGTTAATTTTCCATAATAAAATTGTTATATAAATTTAATATAATAATAGTAAACATTATTATAATAAAATAATAATTATTATTGTTTTTATTATATTATTTATTTCATAATTATGTGGAATGAACGGATGATGAGAAAACACCCATTCACCATCAAAATTACTAGAAAAGGTATTCATTCAATTTTGGTCCAAGAAAATAATACTCAAAAATAATATTGAATGATCAATAAAATTATTTTAGATGAACAAAACATGATCATCCTACCTCGGATAACCTCGTGTTCTGAACCATTGGGTCTAAAATTAAATCCTCAACTTCATTTCAATTCAACATAATTTTCAAGGATCAGAATATTAACACGATGCTATGAAAACAATTAAAGGTAACAAGGGAACAACAAAAGTCAATGGGATGGGGATTTACTAAAAAAACATCATCGAGATGATGAGACTTGTCGTCTCCAACAATCTAATCTCTGGTATGGTGTGTCGATCTCATGTTAATTATACAAAGAACAAAAATAAAATAGATAAGGACTTCTTTGGAAACTGATGTTTGGATGTTTTCAACTCATCACTATTGATCGTTTCATAATGGTTCTGAAGCCAAATTGCTCTAGACCATTCACATGAACTTCAAAAATCCATTGGAATGTCGATCTTCAAATTTCGGGTTCGAGAACGTAAATTTGATAATGATTTTGGCATCATGATGATCCCTACATCGACATGATTTTAAAGCATGTGGAAGAACATGACATGAAATCCTAGATAAAATGATTTTATATATTGATTTCAGGAGAGGAGAGAGAGGCTCTGGAGAAATTTCCATGAATAGTCAATGATCCAAATACACTCTCCACTATTTAAAGTGGATGTGAATAATACTCAGTAGGGTTCCCTAGCACCAAGAAATTAAATATCCACTAAATAATAATTATGATGAACTAAACTATCCCATAAATATTATTTATTATTTTATCACATACTGGTACTATATATATATATATATAATATTACTTGATAAAAATGAGGCACTAAACTCAACTTATAATTCCCACAAAATATTAAACGAACATAGATTATTAAATTAATTTTCCTTTGATTAATATTATTCCACATATTTACATAGAATGTAAATATATTTAATAAATATATTCAATACCAATTATGATTTAAATGAAAAATATAAATTTATTTATTTATCGGTGATTGATAACTTGGAAAACACTCAATACCCATGGTAGTGCCCACCATGTCCAATATACCTATTCAACTGAATACGGAAGATTTTTTAATACGCTTCTGTGTGTGACCCTCTTAGCCCTTATCATGATAGTAGTGAATCTTATCCATACACCAAGATTTGATACTAGCAACCCATCAAGGTCCCTAAAGAGATAAGGATAATCAGACAAATGAAAACCAACTGAAAAACATAAAATGTGTAATATAATTTCTTCATCTTAAAAAAATATCATTAATCAAGTTGCATGTTTATGTAATCATCGTATTCCTTCATTATTTTTTCTTGATCTAACTAAATGGATTTATCTTTCAAATACCATGGAAACAAATTTATGAAGGTACAACCATCCTGATCAACATGGCCCGAGATTTATAACTTCCTCAACCTAGAAGCAACAAATCTTTTCTTGTCCATTCATCTAATACCATACCAGTAATGATGCACCCAACATAGGCTACCTCACCACAATTTCATTATCATTGGTTTTTTCAGAAATCAATGTATGTGATAAAATGGAACACATTAGTAATTATCACAAGTTACGACACCAATAAATATGTCCATAGACTGTAACTACCAATGAAACCTGAAACATGTGTTGTTCCTATTAGTTGTTACGTCCTCATGATCTGATTAATAGAAATCACCAAGTGAAAAGGATCATAATAAGTGGTATCAATTCTTTTAATACCTCATCACCTAAGAGAAAAACATATACTATATCCAGTCAGCAAGATGTATCCAAACCATATGATCATTGTTCAATATTAAAGTCATAGTAACTCAAGGTTATATTTATTTTATATGATATGATATAACATTTTGATATAACAACTAACCTATAGAAATTTCCATTAAATATTGGATGCAAAAAAATATATTCATCATAATGGAAAGATTAAATAATGTATATATAACTGTAAAAATGATATAGTAGTCAAAAGAATAGTTCAATTTTCATTTCGGGAACCCACTATTACTACAGAGTTAAAATGAATTTATTATCAATGTATCCTTTTTGATACCCAAATTTTATTAGTTTTTTTTTTATTTTTAAAGCTAAATTAATTCTTTGTGAGTTATGAATTTTATACATCCATTTATTTGTTTATTTTTATTTTATTATCAATAATAACTATTTAATTATTTAATGTTATAAAAATTTTATGACTGTAAATTAATTTCCGATGTAATTTTTTTTGGAACCGTTTATTTTTATAATTTCTTTTATTTACTAAATTTTTACTTTTATATTTTATTTGGTTGAATTATTTTTTTTTCTTCAATTTATTTTTCATTTATAATTGTTTTTATATAATGAATTTCAATAATAAAAATTTTGTAATTTTTTTATTTTTAAATAATTTTGAGGAAAATTTATTTGTTAGACTTTTATGCATGTTTAAATTATCTATTTTTATATGTGCTTATTCACTTGTATTTAACATTTTTAATGTTATATTTTTATGATTATATTCAATTATTAGTATGATCAAATAAGTATTAATATTTTTTAATAAATATTTTTATTTTTTATAATTAATACTTTTTTTTATTTTTTAATGTTTTTATGTTTTAATGTATTAAAATTTTATTTTTTGATATTGCGTAAATAAGGGATCATAATTGGATTGATTTACAAAGAATCACTATGAATATTTAAAATATTAATCGACTTCACTGAATTTGCTAAAAAAATATTCAATACAAAGATTTAATTTTCTATCAATTCATGATGTTTTTGAATATGAGAATGTAAAATTGTAGAGAAATAACAGATTATATCATTTTATATGGTT
This sequence comes from Viscum album, assembly GCA_963277665.1. Lineage (NCBI taxonomy): Eukaryota > Viridiplantae > Streptophyta > Magnoliopsida > Santalales > Viscaceae > Viscum > Viscum album. The sequence continues at coordinate 1,417,003,467 of OY728129.1, read as the reverse complement.
TTAACCATAATTATACACGTTAGATCTAGCATTGTGAAGTAACATAAAATTCCAAATATAATGGAGACAAAAATATTCAACATGAGACATAAGAATGAATTGAATAATTAAATAATGATGTAGGGGTGAACCCATCAAAATCATAAAAATATTAAATGATTTTATAAATATTTTTAGAAACCACTATTCTTATGTTGCACTAGATTGATAGTGTTCTCTGTAGATCTGAGATTATTTAGCTTGAAAAGACGAAATGGGTTGAGTAATAAAAGTTTCTCTAAATTTCTTGAACATTTAAAAGATATACTTCTAGAAGTAAATGATCTTCTAGATTCCCGTTATGATGTAATGAAAATATTATACCCCTTGGGAATAGGGTATAAAAAGAGAAAATCATTCACTAATGATTGTGTGATTATAGTAATAAATATTAATGTCTGTTAAAATATTTTAAATTCAAGACCTCATCTTATAAATTGAATGAAAAATTCAACTCTAATTCATTATCACATATCGGAATCAAGTATACTACTAAATAAATTTTTAACCTTTTAATAATTCCTCATTTTATGCTTTAGTTTTCAAATTGAAATGATGAAAAAGGGATAAAATGGAATGATGATGTGCACATATCTGATGGAAACTTATCTCATCCTTCTGATTTTCCATAGTGGAGTAAATTTGATAAAAAATTTCATAGATTTGAAAGTTAAGATTGAAATTTTAGAATGGAATTATTCACTAATATAATAAAACTATATCAGAGACTTCGTATCCAACATCATTTACGGTCTATTTTTTAGTGGTTTACACGTTTTCCCCATAGACATGTTAAAAGAAAAAATATATCATGATGATCTTGTTGATTTATGGAACTAATTTCTAGGAAATAATATTTATTTTCATCATTAATCATTAATTAATGATTTAAAAGTTCTATGGGAGAAATGCATTAAATTTTTTTATAGATACAATAGATCGTATTTTCCAAATAATTCAATGATAATGTAAACTATACCCAACATTATTTAATGTAGAAACTTATTTGAATACAATGTTAAGGGAAATAAATCATTTCCAATTTGTGAAGAAGTTACTTAATATTTTCAATTGCATAATAGAAGAAATATAGTGTACATAGGACATAAAATGTTTTTGTGAATTTATCATCATTATCATATAGGGATAACACCATATAAAAATTTATCAGAAGATAATCCCCAATGGAAACATTGTTAGCTGAAGAATATTATCAATATTTTAAAATTATTGATTTCACATTTGGAAATAAAGGATGTTATGGTCATAAAAAACATATTGAAGAAACAATATATCATATTCAAACATTAGGTCACGACCTGCCTTCACCAATATGGGGGAAGGGACAATAGATTTCCAGACCCTTCCTTCCTTAAGTCGAAGGAGAGATAATGACCCATGAGACCTGCCTTCAATTGATCCGAGAGTGGCGACTAGCACTAAGGATATAGAATCACAAGAAAAATCGAAGGCATTACCCTTTTTATTTTTTAGGATTGGGAGATAAGATATTAAATCCCAAAAACACCAAAACTGGAAGTAAACATAAATCCAAAACAATCCATTCACATACACATGTTCTAATAATAAGTGCAACAAATAAAATACAAGAGAAATCCAAAGGAAAGTACCAAAAGAAAAGAAAAGCAGTAACATCAACGGTCCCAATGATTGAACTAGTAGGGTACTGCATGGTTCTCAAAGTCCTAATGGTGACCTGAAATCAATTTTATATACGTAGGGTGAGTATATAGGTATACCCAGTATGGAAAAAAAACACTTTTTCTAAAGTGGGGAGGCATTCCAATGCCCCATGAGAAAAGGATATAACCAAAACACCTAGTAACGATACTATCCACCCAAACCACCCCAAGGCACACTCCCCAAATAACACAAGTCAAGTAAATTAATAGTAATAGAAAGTCATTATTTGGGTACCCGCACAACATTCCCACTAGTAATTGAAGACATCCTACGCATCAGACCGCTCCCATCATTGTCACCGCAGTCCCACTACCATACCACGCCTACACACACGTGGGCCACCACAACCAGACATCGTGCCCGCAAACACCTAGGCCAAAACAACCACACGTATCCATTCTCTTAGACACGTGGTCCTAAACAACAACCACTATGCTCGAAGACATCTGGGCCAGATTAATTACTGTTGCGCCGAAATACACCTCGACCTCATCCTAAAGACACTTGGGAATCAACATGCCCGTACACACATGGGAAAACCACTACAACTACCCTACCTATATAATCTTGGGCTATAATGGATCTCAGGTAGTCACAGCTTTCCTGAAAAATCTTGGGATACTCAGGAAAGGGTGTAGAAAAGGATCTAATAACCAGCTACTCATAGCAGTGTTGGAAAAAACACCCTCCCCAATGAAATGGGGGTGTTCAGAACAAAGTTCTCAACTTGGGTGGGAGAATAAGAATCATAGGAACTAAATTACACATATAGGTAAACAATCATGCATCCCAACCTATGGGTTCTAAAAATAGACCACACACAAACATCATCATTACTATTCATTCATAAAAATCACAACGGCCACAACCAAGTCACAACCCATTCCCGGAAAATAAATACCCTTTGATCCCATTCTTGTTATAACATTCCAGTGGTTCAATTAAAATAATAATTCACTACTGGTAAACTAACAGGCATAAACACATGCCAAGGAAGGAGAATAACCAACAACCAAATTAAGCATTCCCACCTGGTTCTCTTGTAAAGTCACAACAACAAAAGGGATCCATGAGATCCCTTAATGTACTGGAACCAAACCAATCCCCAACATATGGCCTCAAAAGGTCCCAAAATCCAAAAAACTAACAACTACATAACAGGGGATCCCATTCCTATACGTTTCACCTAAAAATGATCAAGATGAACCATCATACACATTTCCAAAACATAGAATATGAGTTTTATGATTTTAAGCACACGATTCTTTTAGTCACGTCTTTCTGTTTGGTAAACTAGTGTGACCATAAAAGGAATATTTATACATTGGTCATCCATTTAATCAACTGATATTACGTGATTAACCAGTTCTTCTGTTACAACCATTCAATCATAGAATTATCTAGGAAAACAGAGGTTCATTAGTTCTCATAAACGGATCACCAACGACCACGATTTTCAGTGGGAAAATGTCCATAAAATTCACAACATATAAGCAAAGAAAAAATAGTATAACAGCACCATCAAACACATCCCTTCATTCCATAAAACCCATTTATTATATTTGTTATGGATTGGTTTCATCCATCCTCATAGAAACATCACTGTGGCCACCATGAATTATGCATAGTAAAGAGAGACGAAGGAAGAACCATACTTGGATGATCAACAATCGAAGTTTTTCTCCTTGCACCAATAATTGGGACACACAAATTGTAGGGGAGGAACTCCTGGGACTCCATGTGTGAGAAACAAAGGCTCCAGAAAAGGCACACCACTGGCCTCAGGAAGGGGGGGGGGACTCCAAACACACCAGGGAAAGGAAAAAGACCAGCCGAAAATAAGAAAGAATAATTTGCCATGTGATAAAAAAGCGAGATCTTGGAGTTATGGGATATGAATTTTGAATGAATTTAAAGTATAATAGTGGTTTCACCACGTAGTTTTATGGTTACACATGATGCAATTAATATTTATTTAAAAACTATCAGTGGAGAGGTGGACATAATTGCTATGCGTTAAAGGATTTCATTTAACGAGAGGAAAACGGGTCCGTTGAGGGTTTCCCCACTCCTACGGGAATTAAAAAACATTTTTTATAGCCCTAAAAATGGCCTTGAACCTCTTTCAAGAGGTTAAAGGACTAAAAGTGGATTTATTGGGAAAAATTGGGAAGGAAACAATGACACCCCTCGATGGCCGATTGGTGAGACTAATCAGTGAAACTGATCGGTGGAACTAATCTGGTGAAGTTGATCGGTGAATCTGATCCCATGAAGCTGATCAGTGAAAATGATCGAGTGAAGATGATCAGTGAAACTAATTTGGGAAACTGATAAGTGGAACTAATGGGTGAAACCGTTGGGTGAAACGGATGGGTAAAACAGATCAGTGAAACTGATGGGTGAAACCGATTGGTGAAACTGGTCGGTGAAACCCATGGTTGAAACCGATGGGTTAAACTGATGGTTGAAATGGATTCGTGAAAAAGATCAGGATAAACTGATTAGTGAAATGGATTGGTGAAACTGATGGGTGAAACTGATCAGTCAAAATGATGGGTGAAAGCGATCGGTGAAACCGATGGGTGAAACATATCAGTGAGACCAGTCTGTGGCACTGATAGGTAACACCACGGTGACACGTTTCCACTAAAACCCATATCCTCCTAACACACTGAAGGTTTCCAGGACACCCCAACACTTACAATTTGGAAAAGTAATGGTTCAAGAGGGTCAGTTCCATTACATCAGATACCTCTCAAATTATCCTCGTCTTCAAGAATACAAGATTAACCCAAAAAACCACTCCCGAAGATACCTCTCGAGGAAACCCCCCTCCAAACATCCATAGGAATCCCAAGGATCACATTGTCTGGAAAAATGGACTAGGAATTTATTTAATCCATGTCAATATACAATCTTCTTTGGGCGACATTGACTTTCCCACAAAGGTTTAATCGCATCAGCACTGATGCATCATGATTATGAATCTTGTTCTCCATTTCCCACATATCGAGAATTTTCATAAACATTTGCAAGGTAATGAAACTAATAAAATCATAAACCAACAAGGTTTTCATTACATCACAGCAGGTCACAAAAAAATAACATCACAAAATGATCGGAATAGAAACTTTAAATAGATCTAGGTATTGGGAGAGCATTTGAGCTTCTCACTCAAAAGTAAACTCCTCGAGGCCACCGTGCCTTAGAACACACGAACCAATGGGATGGTTCATCCATGAAGCACTTTCTCCTTTAAATCCTTGATCATCACGGGTCGCTATATAAATGTAGCGTCATCCCCTATATCCAACTCTCCCTAGTGAATTCCATGGGAATCATCATGTAGGTATCGATGAAGCTGGGAGACATAGAAAATGGCGTGGATCATTTCCATATGAGGTATAAAATCATGCTTATATGCCACCTCACTGACTCGTACCAACACTTCGAAAGGATTGATGAACCTAGGAGAGAAATTTCTCCCCATTTCGAACCTTTTTTTCCCACATCGAGGGAAAACCTTCAAGAACATGTGGCCTCCAACCTTGAACTCCAAGGTATTCCTCCTACGATCAGAAAATGCCTTCTATCAGACTGGGGCTTCCATCATCCTCCAATGCACAAGCAGAACCTTCTCTATTGTGCTCTTCACTACCTCTGAGACAAGAACACCGGCCTCTAAAACCTCAGTCCATCACATGGGCGAACAACATGGCCTCACGTATAAGGCTTCAAATAGTGACATGCCAATAGTAGAGTGATAACTATTAATATATTCAAAAACTACTAAAGTCAAATGTCTTTCCCAAGATCCCCCTAATTCCCAAGAACAATCCCATTGCATATCCTCCAATGTATGGATGGTTCGCTCTATCAACTCATCTTTCTGGTGGTGGAAAGCAGTGCTAAGGCATAGTTGGGTGCCAAAATCATGCTGCAATTCCCTCCAGACTCGTGAGGTAAAAAATGAATCCCTATCTAATAATATGGAACTCATAACTATATGAAAAAGCACCACCTCATCCACATATCTCCATGATAAGGAATCCACAACACTCAACTCCTTGATCACCCAGAAGTGAGCTGATTTTGTTAACCAGTCTACCACTACCAAGATAGCATCACATCCTCCTTGAACCCTAGGTAGTCCTATAGATAAATCCATAGATATGTTCTCCCACTTACACTAGGGGAAATTTAAAGGTTTCAACACACCTCCTGGTATGTTTTGTCCATCCTTAACATACTGACTCACTAGGCACCATTCCACAAACACCACCACTGCCCGTTTCACCCCGGGCCACCAAAATCGTTCCCCCATGCCTTAGTAAATTTTGGAAACTCATTGGTGTACCGCTATGAGTGATTTATGGAACTAACGGTGAAATACCTTGCACATAGTCATTGGGACCAACAAATTATATTGGAAAATAATTTGATTCAGACCATCCTATAACCACCATTCTGGAGCATCTCCTTGGTTTACCCAATCACACATCACTACACCCACTAAGTCTCCCCACTGAGACTCCTCCACCTACCACAATAGAGAGGAATGCACTGTCATTTGAAACAGACAACCTCTATCACCATCCACCATTGCATATAGGTCTAGGGAAGCCAATTCCTCGATTGCCTTCAAAGCTTCCACAAATTTCTAAACAGATTCCCTCTGTGAATTCTGGCTCAAGTCATCATCCACAATGTTCCCCTTACCTTCAGTGTAAGATATGTCAAAGTTGTAGTCCTAAAGAAACTTCACCCACATTTTTTTCACCTGTTCAGGTCCCACTGTGTAAATATATGCCTCAAACTCTTGTGATCTGTGAAGACCGCAAAGTGCTCTTCGATGAGGTAATGCTTCCACAACTTCAACGTGAAAAATATTGCTACATGATCTAGGTAATGGGTGTCATAGTTACACTCATGAGGAAGTAATTTCAAAGACACATAAGATATCACTCTACGATGTTGTATCAGCACACACCACAAGCCAAGTCTAGAAGAATCACAAAACAGCTCATTCAACACCCCTTCCTCTAGAAACCTGAGCTCTGGAGCACTGAAAAAACATTCATTCAGATAGTTGAAAGCTACCGGACATTGCTCGCTCCACACAATGGTCTGGTCCTTTTGAGTCAAAGTTTTCAAAGGAGCTGCAACACGAGAGAAGTTGGGTACAAACCTCTAATAATAGTCTGCAGAACCCAGAAAACTACTAGCCTCCGCCACAGTCTTGGGCGCTTCGCAAGATACAATCGCTTCAACCTTTGACAGATCAACTGCTACCCTTTGCTGAGACACCATGTTTCCCAGGAAATTCACTTCTCATGTCATGAACATACACTTGGACAATTTAAAATTGAGCTGTTGATTTCAAAGGATTTACATGACCATCATAAGGTTCATAGTATGATCCTCCTCTGATATTGCGTAGATCAAGATTTCATCGATGAAAACAATGATGAAATGGTCTACAAACTCAACGAAAATAGAGTTCATGAGCCATGTGAACACAACATGTATGTTCGTATCCCCAAACGACATGACTAAAAACTGAAAGGACACATACCTACACCTGAAAGCATTAAGTGGGATATCATTATCCTTCACCCTTAACTGGTGATACCCAGACTGAAGATCGATATTAGAGAACCAAACTGCTCCCCTCGGCTTGTAAAAGAGATCATCTATCCTCGGTATAGGGTAACAGTTCTTGACTATTACCTGATTCAGTCTCTGTTAAACTATGCATAGCCTAAGACCACCATCTTCCATATTTGTGAACAAGACTGAAGCACCCCAAGGCGACACATTGGGTAAGAAAAAATCATTATTTATTAGTTTTTCAATCTGAATCTGCAACATAGAAGTTTCCATCTGATAATAAGCCATCAAAATCGGACAGGCATTAGGCTGTAAGTCTATCCTAAACTCAATGTCACTTCTAGGGGGTATAATTACAACCACCTTGAGAAAAAACAACTAGGGACTCTCAGAAAACTCACGAAACATCAATAATCTTATCATCTAATGATTCTATTGAATGCTGAGCCAGCATATAAAAAAGAGGCTCCAGACGCCATCACCCCACCTGAAAACTCAGTTCGCCAACAAAATCCACAGATTGGACATCCTCATTGGAGAACATGAATCTTCTCCAGAAGCAGCCGATAACAATATACAATGAAAACAGCCAGTCGATGCCTAGGATGACATCATATGGATACATTTATAGCACAATGTGAACCCCACTAGACTGATGTGGCCCCAATATCAGTATGCATCCTCGAAAAACATCAATAGGTTGGTATGACCCCCAACTATCAAACTCAGCACCAAGGGCATGGAGAGACTATCTATTTCCAGGCCAGAGTAATTGGATAGAATGGGTGTAACAAGGGATTATGAAGCCCTTTAATCAATGAAGGCACATGAAAGAGTGCTAAACAATATTTTCTTACCTCGAATGACTTCCAGCCCTACCGGAACTGCTGCCTCTTTAGAGTGAAACTGCCCATGCCCAGCTCCTCTTCCCCTAGTCCATCGACAACCTCCTTGAACATGCCCTAGTCAAGGTCCTTTTTTATCACCCTAAGGGTGGCCTCCTCCTATAATTTATTCTCTCAGAGGATCAGGAGCTCATTGTCCCTACAGCTGTAGCTCAAAGGGCATGGCTAGAAATTGTTGTTGCTAAGGTGGGCACTAAACTTTCCCAGCCCCACTGTACTTCACTCAATCTAGGAACTGATTCTGAAGGTGACCAGGAATAATAAAGATAAATAACCTCATCTATGGGCTTGCAAGGAAAGGGCGAGGACTGGGAGATCAAAACTGGAATAGATGGGGCCAGCTCCTAACTGGATGAAACCAAGAAGGCCCTAATGCTGGAGACCTACTACTACTAACTTCCCCTTTGAAGAGCCTAAATGGATCCCCTCTCTTGGAAAACCTCCCTGTGTGTTCATTCTAACCACCACATCATCCTCCTTTTGGGCCTCCAAGTACGTCAGTAGGGTGAAGGGAGTAATAGCATACTGAATAGAAGGTCAGCGTGCCACCTATAAATGCCTCGCCCAAGAATCCTCATCCGGAAAACGTTCTGGAGAAAAATGAAGGAGATCATTGAACATGATCCCCAACTCCTTCAATGACTTGTTCCTCTGCTTTAGGAGAGTAGATCCTACTAAGTTTCCACCATCATCGTGGAAGAGAGAGATTCTGCCTAGAATTCCCTCTCGAAGCCAGTCTACGAAACATAATCCTCCCTCTTTTCCCCAAGATAGAGCATCCACCCCTGACGCACATCTTACCACATATGGATTATAGCTAGTGGAACACAATACAATATGGATGCCTAGATCAAGATGAAATCTATGACTAGCTCCTTGAGCCAACTCTCTGTCTCCTTGACTGAGATGCTTCCCTCGTACTTCTCGAGGGTCTGTCGCAGAATGTCACGAAGAATTCTACACCAATGGTCGTCCTCCTCCTCTCAATCAATCCTCCATTAATCAGTTATATTAGACTCCTGAGTCTCGATTTCCTACACTACTGGGGGTCATCATTTGGGTGCCATTGTTGTAAGGTAAACAAGGAATGACTAAGCTCGGGTAGTGTAGAATATTTATTTTAATTTTTTCTTAAAAATTTTATTTATTTAGATTCCTAGAACACTTTGAACACACAAGAACACTAGTCATTATGATGCATGTACCTTTCCTAGGGTCTCTACCCTCCAATCAGTGTAGCCTCACTTGGTCATTTGGTAGGTATCGAGTCCTTGAATCAGATCACGAGGGCCCTAAAATCTTATATCCTAACCGATCTTTCCTATCCTATTTATGGAACCAAGATTGCCTAAACCTGTATCCCTATCATCCCAGGAAATCATTACTATGCCTAACCCCTCGCTCCATCTTATCTCTCAACCTACCTCTAATACCATTCTCTCATGACCCGCATTCAGTATGATGAGGGAAGGGACATCATATTTATAGACCCTTCCTTCTTCAAGTTTAAGGAGAGATAATGACCCCCAGACCCACCTTCAATAGATCATGGAGTGGAGACTATAACCAAGGGTATATAATCACATGAAAAATAGAAGTCATTACACTTTTTATTTAGTTAGATCCTGAGATAAGATAGTAAATCCCAAAAAAACACCAAAATTGGAAGTAAAAGTAAATCCAAAACAATACATTCCCATATGCATGTTCCAATAATATGTTCTACAAAAAAATACATGAAAACTCCAAAGGAAAGTACCAAAAGAAAAGAAATGAAGCAACATCAACAGTCCAAATGTCTAAACTAGCAGGGTCTTGAACGATCCTCAAAGTCCTCCTGGAGACCTGAAAGTAGTTTTATATGTGTAGGGTGAGTATATAGTTACACCTAGTAGGGAAAACCAAAATCTCTCATGCACAAGTGTGGAGGCTTTCTAAAGCCCCGTGAGAAAAGGAGATAACCAAAACACCTAGTAAGGAAACTATCCACCCAAAACTTACCAAGGAAAAATCCCCAAATAATTCAAGTCATGTAATGTAATAGTAATAGCACATTGATATTTGGGTACCCTGCATCACTTTCCTACTAGTTATTGAAGACATCCTACACGTCAAACCTCTCCCTCCATTCTCACTATTGTCCCATTGTCAAACCCCGCCAGCAAACACCTGGGCTACCACAACCACACATCACACCAGTAAACACCTAGGCTACAACAACTACATGTAACCTTGCCCATAGACACTTTTTCCAGAACTACTACTCCCACGCTCGAAGATAGTTGGGCTAGATCAACTACTGTCTTGCCTGAAGACACATGGGCCTCATCCTGAAGACACATGGGAATCAACCTGCATGCACAAACCTTGGAAAACCACCACAACTACCCTGACCGAAGTATCTTGGGCTACAATGGACCTCAAGAAATCACAGCCTACCTAAAGATTCTTGGGATACTTGGGAAAGAGATCTAAAAAGGAGCTAATAACCAGCCACTCATAAGAATTTCTTAAAAAACACCCTCCCCCAGGAAATGGGGGTGTTTGGCATGATGTGATCAACTTGGGTGGGGTATGAATATGAAACAGAATAACTAAGTTATACTTATTGGTAAATAACAACTCATACCAAACTAGGGGTTCTAAAAACATCCCATACACAAACACCCTCATTATAATTAATTCATAAAAAGCACAATGACCACAACCAAGTCACAACTCATTCCTGGAAAAGAAACCCTCTTTGACCCCATTCTTGTTATCAAATTATAGTGGTTCCATATAAATAAATATTCAATAAAGGGAAACTAACAGGCATATCCACTAGACAAAGAAGAAAAAACAACCAAGCATCAAATTTAGAATTCAGACCCGGTTCTCGAGTAATGTCACAACTACAAAATGGATCTGTGAGATCCATTGAAGTACTGGAACCAATCCAATCCTCTACATATGGCCTCATATGGCCCCAAAATCCAAAAACTAAAAATTGTACAATAGGGGATCCCATCCCCATCCATCTCACCTCACAGTCATCTAGATAAATTACCATACACATTGCTAGAACAGAGCATGGGTGTTTTAATATTTTAACCAAACCATTCATTTAGTCTCATCTTTATGTTTGGTTAACTGGGGTGACCATACAAGGATTCTTATTCATTTGGAATCCATTTAATCAACTGAGTTTACATGATTAACTAGTTCCTGTGTTAAATCCATTCAATCAAAGAAATATCCATAAAAACTGAGGTTCATTAGTTCTCAATAAAGGACCACCAATGACAACAATTTTTAGTGGACATACATCCATACAATTGACAACATATAAGAAAGTATAAAAGATCACACCAACACCATAAATCACCCCACTTCATTCCACAAAAACAATTTATTATCTTAATTAAGGATTGGTTTAATCCATCCCCATAAGAAAATCATGCCAACCGCACATGATACACAGTAAAGAGAGGTGAAGTAAAAACCCTATTTGGATGATCAACGATCGATGTTTTTCTCCTTGTTCCAATAAATGGGATGCACGACCTGTAGGGGAGGAACTTCGAGAACTCCAACAGTGAGCCAGAAAGGCTCCAGCCAAGTCGCACCACTAGCCTCGGTAAGGGGGGACTCCAAACGCCCCAGGGAAAGGAAAGAGACCAGCCACAAAGAAGAAATAAGGAATTCTCGTGTGATAAAAAGGCAAGATCCTAGAGTTACGATATATGAATTTTGAATGGTGTTAAAGGAAGTTCATGGTTTCACCACATGGATGGATGGTTACACACAATGGAATTAACTTTTTTTTTAATAATTTTCATCGGAGAGGGGGCCATAATAGTTGTGCATTAAAAGATTTCATTTAAATAGAGGAAAATGGGTCCGTTGACGGTCTCCCCCCACCCCTCCCAAAGGATTAAAAACATTTTTTATGATGTTAAAAACATCCTTGAACTACTTTAAAAAGGTTTAAGGACTTAAAAGTGGTGTTCAGAAAAAACTGGGGAAGGAAACCCTGACAACCCTATTTCTTTGATTGGTGAGACTGATTGGTGAAACTGATCAGTGGAGCGGATCAGGTGAAGCAGATTGGTGAAACTGATCCTGTGAACCGGAACAATTAAAATGATTGGGTGAAGCGTATTAGTGAAACTAATTGGGTGAAACAGATCAGTGAAACAGATCGGTGAAACCGAGGGGTAACACTGATGGGTGAAACCGAAGGGTGAAACCGATGGGTGAAACTGTTGGGTGAAACCAATGAGTGAAACCGATGGGTGAAACTGATTATTGAAACAGATCGGGTGAAACATATTTGGTGAAATAGATCAGTTAAACCGATGGGTGATTCCTATGGGTGAATTTGATCAATGAAACTGATGGGTGAATCCAATGGGTGAACCCGATGGGTCAAACTGATGTGTGAAACCAATCATTGAAACCGGTGGGTGTAACCGATTGGTGAGACCGATTAGTTGCACTCATAGCTGTCACCAAGGTGACACATTTCTACCGACACCTACATCCTCATGACTCACCAATGGCTTCCAGGACTCCCCAATACATATAATTTGGCAATGTAACGGACTAGGAGGGTTTGGGACAATACACAACGTTACTGTAAATTTTTGGTGCTAAAACATAAAATTGATGTTATAAATATCTATAAAAATATATATGATGGATTTATTGAAACTTTTTTAGACTAAAAAATAATGAAAAGAAAGACGGCTTGTGTGGTTGGTATAACTTGATATCAAGGTGAATATGTTTGGATTTATCTCCCACTTTGAAAGGAAACAAAAAATCATTAACTCTAACTTGAAAAACATTAAAAATGAGTTAGTAGATGAATTTATGTTAGTATTCATGGTATTAAAGTAACATGTGGATATTCTTCATATGTGAAAGGTGTCATTGAATGATTTTAAATTAATAGGTATGAAATCTAATTAATTTAATCCCCTGATGCAATAGCTACTATTGGTCACACAACATGGTAGTTTTTGGCACCAATTAGAAAGGATATCATCAGATTATGTGTTTTTTTGAAATCTAATTGTATTGAAATCATTGATCAAAATATTTTAGATGAGTTAAAGAATGTTTTTTCACTCATACCTTTTCTAGTATAAAATTATTTCATAAAACATTTTTTTATAATGGTTCAACTGATGATTCATTTAGTGTATGAGATAAATATATCTTGTCATATTTATTAACCTTGTATGAATAGTTATGAAGGATATGTTAAAAATATTCCTTGATAAGAGACCTATATTGGTTAAAAATATTAATCACGATAGGTGGTTGAGTTATTTACATATTATTTATAATAAGGGGATCATATAATTCTTCATATATCATGAATGTTAATAGTTGATAGTGAAGGTTGAGTGATTAACATATTAAAGGTATATTTCATTCCATGTGATGTTGTTATGTAGGCAAATATATACCTTTTGAATAATACATTTGAGTTTCAATAATATATATCATCAAATATTACTGGATTAATGATCTTATACACCAAAATAAATGAAAACTGGTTAATGATTAAGCATAAAAAGATGTTTTTTCATGGATTAATGAGAAAATTTAAATTGAATTATCTACATCATAAACATTAAAATGGTTTTAAGGGGGGACTTCTCTTAATGAGAGCACCTATTTGGGTTTTTATAATAATGGTTAAATATTTTTCAAAAAAAATTAGGATGAAATGAGTAATGGTCAAAATAGTTGACTAATGGATATCTCTAAAGAACGAAATTTTTATATTTCAAATGATAAAAATCCAGAATTTTCCTCAACAATATGTTTTTGAGTTAATGATTATATAATGGAAATTTATTATACTAAATTTCAAGTAACTGTGTCTAAGTGAAATCAGGTTGATAGACATAGTGGAGTAAAACACGATGATTATGGATTTAAACAAATTGATTTGAAAATATTTAGTTCAAAAGAGGAACCATTATCAAGGTCACACATGCAACCCAAATATTTCATGTTATTGATCCATTTAATGATGAGTGGTCTATCATTTTTCAAGGGAAAATAATTTATTTTGCCGATGAGGATAATGATGATATTATAAATTTAGGTTGGTTTTCTTCATCCATTACAATATTAACGAAAGCTAACAATGATTATAATTCAAAAATAGCCAATGCTATAATAAATGATCATGATGAGGTGATATGGGAAAACACTAAATTACAATTCTATTTATTCAGGTAAATATTTATATATAATTTTATTTTTCAAATTTACATTTTTTAAAACCCAATTTTTTAATTTGTATGATTAATTATAAATAAATAAATAAATAAATATAATTAGTTATTATTTATACGATATTTTTTATTAAATTTTATATTCAATAGTAATGGATAGAAATATTTTGACAGAAATACCCAGTATCCCATTATGTTTTGGATAAATTTAAACATATAAATAAACTATTTTGTAAATTTGATATTTAAATTTATAAATTCTATTAATTTTTAACAATTTTGATTCATTGTTCTTATTTTATAGTTTATGTGGCATATTATTTTTTTAAAATATTTAAATTATTATTTTTTTAAAAACTTATATATGTGTAACTGTATTTCTTACTTTTATACATTTATTCATTAATTTTTTTAATATATAAAATATTTAAATAATATGTAGGCACACTAAAATTCATTGAATTAATTTATTTCATTGACATAAAAAGATTTTGGGTAACATTTATCATGGTATATCTTCGTTTTTTCATATTATTAAATATTCAATAATATATTTATTTAATGAAAGTGAAATTTTAATTTTCAAAAATTATTTTCAAGACTACTAGTGTGCATCCGATAGTGGATTATTCTTCTTATTCACCAGTGAAAACCATTCCTAGAGTTAGTAGATGTGGGATAACACATTTACTAAATATTTACCTTTCTCATGGAGATCATAGAATAAATATTAATATTCATGAAAACATTAAACCAACAGGTCCAAATACAACACATTTTACTAGTTACATCACTATACAAAGCCATTTTTTATTATCATTTTATATCTGGATTGGAATTCCCTCAACGTGATGGAGAAATAGTTCTTTTGGTATTATGAAATGTTGACATATCTCAATCGATTTATTTTATCCAATTATTTGAATATTATATATATTATGTAAATAATATTTAGTGTATTCTTTTATAGATGACATTATACATTGGAGAAATGATGAAACTAAGAAATGATTTCTATATTTAGTGGTAGTTTGATTGAGATTTTTTTAAAAACATTCTGTAAAAAATTATGTTTTGGGGAAGTTATTGAATGGAAACCCATTCCATAATTAAGGTATTTTAAATTAATATACATTGACTAAATTTGATTTCAACTGACATGACGAGTCATTTATAAAATGATACTTATTTTATACTCTAAAATTTATTAAATATCACCAGATTACATGTTAGTTTAATTTAATGTAATTGGCCTCCTGAAGGTCTCACTGATAGATCCAATTGTAGAATGTATACCATTATACATTATCACATTGAGGGTATCATTTACTAGAGGATCAAAAGATTATGGAAAATATTGATGCATAATGAGATAAATATAGTAGTGGTTTAGAAGAGTTCTAGTTCATTCTAAATTCTCAATCCACCTTCCATGAAAAATGGAAGATGGTGATGAAAAAAAATGAAAAGTATCTAATAGATCCAACTATTGAATTACTTATTAGAATTGTGGGAAAATATTATTTATTTTCCATGAATTTTTTAATATATTAAATTAAGTGAACTAACATATCATTTTAATTTATCATTTCAAGATTACCTTTAGGGGAAAGATATATATGATTGTTTTAACAATGATGGTTGGAAGAACATTATAGCTGTTGCTTTAGGAAATCTAGAACACCTAGACCACGTAAGTGGTTATTAACTGAGTATCAGTTATAATAAATAGTTTAGTCACTAGTGTAAAAAATCAAGGGGAAAAATATATATTCCATAAAATTAGATCTATAATACCTAAAATATTCGATGGGAAATTAAATTAAATATAAATTTTCAAGATATGTTTGAAGAATTGATGAAAAAATCATGTCCTTTACAACCTGATCCTTCAATTCCTTATTCTGAACCGGCCTAGTAATGTTAGTTGTATATTGGATATCCCCATGTACATACTATAGCATACAGAGTAATATACTTTTTCAAGGGATTCTATAAATCACCCACCTATATAGTTTGTTTAGGTTTGTGTATCGATATATGAACTTATTTATCAGTATACTCTACTTCCATTGACTACAGAGTAGGTTACTAGAGTTTTAGATTGTGTGTCATTTTTTTAATTTTCCCTACTAGCCTTCTATGTCACTTAAAAAACGTGTTATGAATTTTTTTAAATATTATTTACCTTTAAATTAAAATTATTTATAATTTTTATTGACACCAACAAAATGATCATCTATAAATGTAAAAGGGAATAATTACCCAAATAATGGGTAATATTTTCTCCACAAAAAAGGAAGATAAGGATGTAGACTCTCACAAACTGTTTAACCTTTATTGGGTCACATGATCACATGACCCTCATAAGATTATGTTATCGGATCATGCACATTTCATGATCTTTATTTGATCACACTGCCCCACTTTTATCAGCCTTCCTATTTCACTAGAGGTATCCAAATAGTTTCTAATGATCATATGATACCGACAAGATCTTATAGTCATAAGACGTTTCAAATGATAGGTTCATGAAAATCATAAAAACATTCTTTTAAAATATTTGTTGAAAATATATAAAATTTAAAGACTTTATGAAGTCATTAATTTGAATGTGACAAGATTTTGGGGTTCTCCAGGCACCGCGAATCCTTAGAAACATATCCACCATGATGCACAGGAGCCTGCTTTCATGTAACCTTCTTTAGGTGAAGGGTTTTGGAGATGAACATTAAATTATACATTGCCTCTCCAACCTTTTATAAAACTTGTGGGGTTGTATGTGACAAAACTATAGTGTCACCTCAAGGGGAATTATGGATCACATGAAACATCACTGATAGTAAGATTTATTGTATCGGAAAACACTCGCATGGATTCACAAGTTCCCCAATCATTGTAGAATAAAGTGGAAAATAAACATGGGAGAGATAGAAGAATCTTGTGATATGAAGATACACTGGCCTTCACAAGAAAGGGGTATTATGCATGGGTGACATCCATTGATCACATGAGGGCCCCTTGACAGGCCATCATAATCTCTAAGATTCCCTTAGACATAATGACCTGATCTTGGTAAATTTCTCTTGACAAGATGCCTTAGTATCAAGGATGACCATATACAATTAATCTTTGATCATGTGAAAGACTTCCCACATGTATCATAATCTTAAGAAGACCTCAAGAAATTCAAACCTAACCATGTCAAAGATTTTTGACATGTCAACATGGTTAGGTGAAATCCCTTTTATTGGATAGGGTCCAATAAATATTGTAGTTGTAGAGCATTCTTGTGGTCACTGTCACTATACGACTTCATCGATGTCCTACAGAAGGATCATGTGATGAGTGTCTTGATGCTCCTTTTTTGTCACACTGACTAAATGAATGTAAAGGGAATTGACTTAGCACAAATTGATTCTTCCTTTGAAGAAAACATCAAAAATCGACAAAGGCATGAACAAGGCTTTAAAAGCACATGTGTCGTGCAAGTTCCATCACTGTCGTACAAGTCCACTTGCGCGAAGCCTAATGGTCGCGCAAGTGAATTGTGAACCCTAAAGGATAACCGCCCGTGGTCTTCTCTATCCTATAAATGTACCCTATGGGCCCCCCATTTTAGGGGAGAATTTTTCGAGAATTCAAATTTAGGGCTCTGAACGCCCAAGTCTCTTCTTCAGGTCTTCCGAACACTTATAAGGTAATTCATTACCTAGAATGGAAGGTCTAAACAAGAGGAGTAAGGTCTAAGTGTTATAATTCACTAACACATGCACTCCTAAGGTGTTTTACCCTTAATGGAAATGAACATACTTGTGCGCCTCCCTACTTCCTCACTAAAACTTGCGTGCCTCTCTTCTGGAAGTACCTCGGGAAAATTCTAAAGGCATTGGTCAAGGATATCCCAAGTATTACCATGATGGTTTACAAATGCACAAGTACCCATTTGTCGTGCAGGTATACGTGCGTGACCAGGACATGCACGCCCACACAGTACCTATGTAACTGCCGGGACTTGTGCGACCCAGCCTTTTTTGGGTTCCCTTCTTGCCCATTTCACCCCTCATATGCCATTCCACCTCTCCTATTCAAGATTCAGTCTTAAAGAAACTCTTCAAAGCCATTTATGGCATGATTTCTCGATTTTACATCCTTATCTGAAATGAATTCTGTGGAATATCTCTCAAAACCTAGTGATTTACACATCTTTATGTCACTAAAGATTGAGATTTCATCCATTCAACCTCATACTTTAAGATGAGAGAACCCCTTAACCTGGGCCTCCTTTTCAGGAATAATCCCCATCCATAATTCTCAAATATGGGCATCCTCCTTAGGAGTAATCCCCAGTCATAATTCTTAACTCAGGCCTCCTTTTCAAGAGTAAGTACCAAGTCCTCATTAATCTGGGCCTCCTTTTTAGGAATAAGGCCCAGTCATAATTCTTAACCTGGGCCTCCTTTTTAGGAATAATCCCCAGTTATAATTTGCTTAACCTGGGCCTCATTTTTATGAGTAAGCCCCAGTCTCAAATATGGGCATCCTCTTCAGGAATAAGCCCCAAGTCCCTTAATTTTTTGGGTCCATTAACCTAGGACACCTTCTTAGGAGAAATACCCAGTCTTAATTTCTCTTAACCAGTCCTAATTTACCTTTGATCTGGGATTCCTTCTCAAGAGTTAAACCCAATCATAAGTCCTCTCCTAATTTGGGCCCCCTTTTCAAGAGTAAGCCCCAACTCAGAGTATTGAAATCTCCATGAAGCACATATACCTTTATGGACCTTGTTCCTGGATTTCTTCACTGAAGTAAATCCTAATCTTCAATTTTCTAGGAATTGATACATACATAAGACGCACATTATTTCATACGATTTCATCTTTAATGGAACAATTGTCTGGTTTTTACCAATACCTCTTGTTTCTCACACCGAGAATGACTCACATGAGCTTAGAGTGTAAAAGTAATTATGACATCCTTCTTTGAGCCATAAATCATAAAAATCATTCTCCCTTACTCAAACTACATGGGTTCTGATTCCTTTTCTAATCAAAGGATACATAGGTAGCCCATCTGCGGGTTCGATCCCAACTATGAAATAATCCATGTCCTTTTGAATGAAAATAAACTTCAAGTTCCCCACTGAGTGGCTTTAAAACCAGCATGGTCATCATAATGACCAAGAGACTTCTATATAAATGTGTTGAAGGATACCATTGACCAAGAATCTCTAATAAATACAGATGATTCTGTATCGATAAATAACCTCAAATACATATAAAACATTCTCTAAATTTTCTACATATTTAATCATTGATTTTCAGATCTAAAGGAAAGCTCATTTTATACTTGGTAATGTAATAAGGATTCACGAACAAAACTTAAATCTATAAAGAGAGTCCCGGAGTAGACAATAATTCCCCTCAAAAAGGTGTGATGAGTCCGACCTCCCATACTCTCGACCAATGCAAATTCCTAATCCTCATCAGTCCACAAACTAATGAGTCCCTACCATTGGAAAGTAGGTCCAAATGGATGTGGAATCATTGGATGTTTCCAGTTCTACGAACAATCCCATTAGAAACCAATTGGAATGTTTGAACCTTCAATCAAGGAGGTCATCCAAAAATTCCAAGGGAAACAAAAAATGGTGAACCCGATGTGAATCCTTAACCAAATTAAAATGATGTTTTACCCATTTGTTAGGACCCTATTTAAAACCCAATGAGTGGGACAACAAAAACAATAATTGACATATGTGCCCATCCAGAAGATGTTGTGGCTGAATTTATCTTGATTACGTCTGTTATATCAAACATGAACTCTTTTCCAAGAACTTCTTCCTTTCCAGAATGGCTTCTCTCAAGTTCACACATGTGAATACTGCTGCTGCAAATGCCACTGCTACTACTCCTACTAGATCGTCATCCTATCTAAGGATGACATCACCCACTCAGTGTCTTCAACGCTGGGTATCAAATGCGCTGGTTAAGGAGTACCATCAACAAGGTACCATCCCAACTCTGGAGGCAGCCCGACAATCCCTCCAAGTGAAAAACTCACACCAGTCGTCCGAACAACGATGACCAGTGATCAAGAAGCAGGCGGTGCTAACCACCATCTCCAACTGTTTCGGGTCGTTATCCCAGGAACACAATCTCCATTCATTACCATATTCTTGGTAGGTAAATGAGTAGGTCCCATAGGGCCTTAATTCAAAGAAGTGGGAGTCCTTCCTGAGGGCTCCCATCAACAATCGCCACCAGACTCGTGCGGCAGTGCTCCCTCAACATGATGAGGGTGTCGACTCTAGGTGTTCGACTCAGGTTACTCAAACCCGAGTAGGAAATACGAATCGCCAGAGGCAAAATCTGGTTAACAGTGAGTAGGTTCTCATCTATGCCATCTCCGGAAAATTCCACCAACCTAACTTGGTGGAAAACAACGAGTAGGCACACACACCTGCCCGTTTTTATTCTGTTTTCTAGAAGAGTCATCTGGAATCATCACGCCAATCCCGCCAGGAAATTCGGGTGGAGTACTATGGGCAGGAACATACATCTGTTTATACATCATCAGCTAGTCAGTAGGCTCGTCTGAATACATATGATGGAGCTCATCAACCGCGTTCGGCGAAGTGCAATCAGCAGGCACATACACCTGCTAGTATTAATCAAGCCTACCAAAAGTCTCGATTGGTAGCATTCAGAGAAGTTATTCGGAAATCCCCGGCAACAAAAAGGAGGCATACTCAACTTTCTGCCCCCACACTTGAGTGCTGTCAGGATTCACTGACTGGAAAATGAGGACAGGATCAGGCACATACAACTACTCCAATAACGGAATGGATGTATATCCCCGTTTCGGCAGCTGAATTCACCAAGAATATTCTATCAATAGTGAATGAGCAGAAGCAAATCCCTGTTCATATTCTGGATGCCTTCCCTGATATTATAACAACTTCAGTGGAATCTCAGGGAAATACACATAAATCTATCCCTACCAGTGGAGTAACACATCAACAGTTCACTCCATAACAGACACACACATCGGTTCTAGTCCAATAGGGTTGTGGGGCATACTCCCCCATATCATACGAACAACCAAGTCAGGCACATACACCTTATTTGAGTGTGGATCATCAGCCTAACCTGGCCATCTCTCCTGATCAGGCACATACACCTGCTTAGAGCAGCCACTTTCGTCAAAAAGTGGTTTCTAAGGTGAGTAAGAAGGTGTCTAAGAAGAAGACCCTCCCAGCATAGTCAAAAGATCAAGATCCAATCTATAACAAGGCCTAGCTCGATGCTGGAGTTCTTGAAGCCCTCAGACAATTATCTGTTGGAATCCAAGATTCTACTCCCTCATTTCCCAATAGTGGGAACATTAATTCTGAAGGTCTTCAACAAACACTTCATAATGAAGGCTTTATTCATGACAATTCAGTCGATCTCGATGTTTCATCTTCAGATGAGAGCTAAAATAACCCTCTGTGTGGCCAGAAGACCAAGGATCAAGAGATCTTATCTTTTTCTATAACCCACCATGGTGGTCCTCCCCATGATGATGAATTTCCCCGCAAAATTCCTCTCTGCGGTAGTGATGCACATTGCCCGAAAAATGCTCCAGTGGACAATGTAGTTTCAAGAAATCCCTCTTATCTTGAGGAACTTGCAAATGAAAAATCAGTCATGTCTGATGCTTTATCTCTAGAAGGTGAAATACTTTATCAATAAGAAGATAGCCTAGGGTATAGGTCATTCTCCGAACCACACATAAGTCATGCATCTTCTAGTTTGATCAATGATTTATCTACTAATCTTGTTGAATCTGATGAAGCAACAATGAAACACCAAATCTGGTCAAATCAGGTAGAAGAATCTTCATTGAATGATAAAGAGGAAATGCTGAACATGAGAAAAAATTGGCAAAAGGTGAAGTACCAGTCATGTTTTGGCCTCTGGCTGACTCTCAGTATGACATTCCAAAGATGTTGACGGAATATGGAATTCAAGTTATTCATCTCAACATATGGAAAACTCTTTGTTAGTTGAAGAAGAAAGTATTATCTTATAATTAATATGAAAATCATGTTAAGATAATAGAAGGGTTACAACGCCAGATTGATTTGGTATCTTTATCAGTCTCTCGATATCCGAAGGCTGGAAAGCAGCAGAGATTATTTCAGTGTTCATGCCTTGGTGCACTAAGAAGATTGCGCCATGTAATTTCCAATGCCCCATCTGGTATTCATGTCATAGGATGGGGTGTTCATGGAGCACTAGATTTCACTGTGCTCTCCAGTCAGCAAACCCCACCGAAAATGGTCTCATGCAATGTTATTGCCCATGGCCGGCCAAATTCAATGGGCTTTGTTTGTAATAAAAAGTTTCCCCAAGAATAGGATTCAACTAGTTCCCCTCAAAATCAAGCATACAGATAAAAATTTGTTGAATTACTCATGTATCAAGAAAACGAGAATATTGAACAGGCCTACCATATGGAGCAAGCACATCATCAAGTGACAGAAGTGTCGGAAATTATCCAACGGTCTTTTGAACTAGGTGATAAAAGTGGATACAGGTTAATGCATCCACCTAATTTCTAGACTATGGTTCGCAAGATCAGGAGATCTATTAAGAATGCCTCAGAAAAAACATGTCAATAGCCACCCCAACATGCCAGACTAGGGACACTTTTAAACCAACCCTCAGAATCAACAAATAGGATTCGAGGAGTTGAGCGGGAACAATAGGAACAGCCCCAGTCCACCGGACTGGGGACTTTTTCAAATCATCAATCCCCTCCTTAGAGAAAGTCAGTATTTTCTCAATTGGGGAAGAAGCCTCAAGAGGAACGAAGAGCCAAATTATCAGGAGATTCCCTCCAAATTACGGTTCTTCTAGAAGTTCCTGAGGGATTGAATCAACAAAAGGCAATGACTCATCAAAGACATGGAAGAAGAAAATATCACAGAAATGTTGATAGAAGGGATGCGATGCGTTATGCATCAATCAATGTCATCAATGACGTTTCTGTTGATCCACCAGATGAGGCTCACTCAGGGGACTAAGATGAAGAGGTTCCTGCTCAAGAAGATGTACGCACCGACACAATTGAACAAGGTGTGCATACACGAAATCAAATGATTACTCAGAACCTAGTTAATCCTTCAAGTAACCCACTTCCCCCTCTTTGAAAAGGATCCAATAAAAGGATGGGAAAGAATCATGTTCAATATCCTCCCTCTTGAGAAGGAAAATCACTCTCACAAGAGTAAAGGTTTGCACAATAGGAGGAATAAATGAAGGAAATAAAAAGGTTGAATGCAGAACTACTTCAGGGTAGTCTTCTTCTTAAGCGTGCTGGAGTCAGTCAGCCAAGTGAATTTTTTGCAGCTATAGAGATGGATTAATAATATCTTCCTTTATCAGCACACCCCCACAGGTCTAATCATACGGGTCAAGTACAACAACAGTTGGCAGTGCTACCATCACTTGCAGCACCAACCACCACATCTGTCCAAGCTCCAGTCATTGCACCTTCCCATGACCAAGTTCAACTAGATTTTTCCCAAAAGTTTATAACTACCATTGAGACATTAACATCTCAGTTAGAAACTATGGAAGGGAAACATGCACAGGTTCAACCGGAAAAGAAATCTTACCCTGAATGTGTAGATTCAATCTCTCCCCGATCATGTTTTGGGAACCATGTATTCCCTATTTTCAATGGATCAGGCGACCCTGAATAGCCTTTGATGCATTACGTGTATTGTTGTGATCCTATGATGGGAACTCCAGAGCAGCAAGAAGCAGTAAAAATAATATGCTTCGTACGGACCTTGAAAGGACTAGCCTTTGTCTGGCATACAAGCTTGTAATCCTGGTCAATTATCGGATGAGAGGATCTTCACCAAAAATTTCTTCTTCAGTTCAGCTCAACTTTTCCAAATACAACAGTTTTCGATCTTACAAACTGTAAGAAAAGGGAGAATGAAAGGGTCTCAGATTTCATTGCTCGCAGGAAGGTATTAACATATTTCCTAAGCTTAGTACTCCCTCAAGAGGAATTGTTTCCAATCTGTGTGGAAAATCTACGTGACGAATTATGCACGCCGTTGATCCCTGTGAAATACACAGGAGGGTTTAAAGACCTTACTTCAATTGCTCAGCAGATTGATGATCCCCTGATATAGGCTAAGGCTAAATCTCATGTAATTCCATCAGCTCCAGGAAAGAGAATGGGTAAAGAAGAAACTTCTACAGTTATGATTAAACAAGCACATGTACATGTTTCTACTTCTAAACCTTCATCTTCTCGAAGGGCTCCTCCTCCTGAGCACCAAAATCAAAGGCCGTTTCATCCAGATGATCAAATAGATCAAATACGAAAACAATTTTAGGATCTGATGGGAAAAACATACTCTTTCTAAAATGAACAAGTTCCTGGTTACTTCATTTCGGCTCTATAAAATAATCTGGTTCAATTTCCAAGGCCTAAGAGGCCAAACAAGTAAGGAGATGAAGACAATCCCAATTATTTCTCTTTTCATCAAATGTTGGGGCATCCCATCCAGGAGTGTTTTGTCTTCAAAGACCTCCTGCCAAAGATGGTCGACTTGGGACAAGTCAAACTGAAAGGTTCTTCAGCTCAGGTAGCATGTGTTACTGCTACAGTTCCAGAGGAGGAAGGTGAATGGCAAGAATTCAAAAGAAAAAATGCACAAAAGTATGATGATTGGATGGACAGAAAGACAATCAACTGAACTCATGATATTTTGTGAACACAATTAATGAAACCGATTGTTTCTTCTGCCATTAATGTTGCGGAAAAACCCTCTTCATCAAAGGGAAATTCCTCAAAGAAACTACATGATTGAAAGAAAGAAAAAGAATCAGAAGAAGATGAGTATATGTTAAAGCCTAAGTTATCTTTGACTCTAGCAGACTTCATGTCATCTACTTCAAATCCACGGGCACTGCCCTCGGAAATGGCACAGCCTAAACAGGCTAATCAGGCAGAGTCTTCATAAGAAGAAGAGTTAATCTTCGGTTCTGTTAATATGATTCAATTAACAGATCCATATGCCCGTCACAATTTCGATTTTGATGGGCCTGAATTCCCTGTATCAAATAGGGGAATCAGAGGAAGTTCCAGAGTCTCAAGATATAGGGTAAGACATGGATCTTTCAGATGCCACTATTCTAATTCTACACCTGCTAGAACTGTGTACGCAGCCGAAACTCGTGGTAGAGCCCTTCAGCGAGCTTAGAAAGAACAAGAAAGTTCTTCTACCAATAGAAAATTCAGTCCTGGCACTATTATTTTGGAAGACCGGTTGAAGGTTCCATC
Source organism: Viscum album (assembly GCA_963277665.1). Taxonomy (NCBI): domain Eukaryota; kingdom Viridiplantae; phylum Streptophyta; class Magnoliopsida; order Santalales; family Viscaceae; genus Viscum; species Viscum album. The sequence goes on along the minus strand of OY728129.1, from coordinate 1,416,977,612 downwards.
TTCTTACTCTCAGCATTTAAATGTATCTAATCAGTATAATCATCCAAATCCAAGAATATTTCCAACTCTTATCCCAATACAAGATGCATCAACTTCCAAAACATCTTCTTCCAAGTAACCTGCTAAACCACAAATTTTTTTGAGAAACACAAACCTCTAGATCAAAAGTATGATGTATTGAAAAACTTGGCCCATGTACTAGCCATGTTATCGATTCTGGATGCTTTGAATCTGTCAAAAGATCTTCGAGAAGCACTCATCGAGGATTTGTCCAAGTCCTCTGGAGTTTGAAACTAAAATTGCTACAGCTGAAGTCTATCACATGGAGAATAATCCTGCAGAATTCCATGAAATAATATCTTTTACTGATGAATATGTAGATGATGTTGTGCATGGTCATATTAAACCTTTGTACTTATCTGGCAAGGTCAATGGCATAGACGTCCGAAGAGCTTTCATTGACAATGGTTCAGGAGTCAACCTCATGCCCAATCGTACACTTTGTCGATTGGGCCTCATGGAATCTGATTTATCTCCTTCTACCATGATGATACAAGGATATGATAAAAATGAACAGGAACCATTGGGTGAAGTTACACTCAGAACTAAGTTTGGAGATCTTGTATCCAATTAGTATTTCACGGTTGTTGATCAAGACTCAGCTTTCAACATCTTTCTTGGAAGACCCTGGCTACATCAACAAGTGGATATCCCTTAATCATACCATCAATGTCTCAAATATTGTTTTGATGGTCATTTTGGGACATTGTATGGTGATAAGGACCCGTTCAAGACATACGAGTCTCAATACATTGAGGCTGAATTCTATCACATAAAGGGAAGGGAGAAATCCACAACAAAAGAGATTACCAAAGTTAATTCTCCATATGGTTTGGAGAAGATTCCAGTAAACCCATTTACAAATGTGAGTACAGATTATGTGTTTCCTATCAGTCAAATTGACAGGATAGACTCAAATAAAAATACTCTTATGGAAAGATCCATAATGTCAATTACGGCAATCGAGCCAGACAACATCGGAGAAATTGGTAACCCACTAAGCAGTGATGAAAGCACAAATGGTGACGTCTTCATTTCATCAGCTGAAATCCAAAAAGTCTATACATTTTCAATTAGTCCAGAAGAAGTTATGTCAACATTGGAGATGAACAATGATGTCAATTCTCTATACATCAACTCCTCTTTATTACCCAAAGAAGACCCTTCATCATCAATCAGGTCGGAAATGGAAGCATCTTCTTCAAGATGTGAAAATTTTGACATCTCTTATGATCATGAAAATTCTTCTTTATCATCTACTATGCAAGAAGAAATGGAAGAAATAACACATGATGAAGAAGAAGAGGAAGATCTCAGAGATGCTCCTCCAGCATTTGAAGAGGGTATCTCTACCACTGTGGATTAACTCAGAGAAATAAATCTAGGTACAAAAGAAGATCCACACCCCACATTAATCAATGCGGCCATGACTTTTGAAGAGCAAGAGATGTATATTTCCTTTCTAAAGTGAAATAGAGATATATTTTCTTGGAACTATACAGAAATACCCGGGCTTGATCCTGATGTTGCTACTCATCATTTGGGTTTACTAGAAGAACATTGAGGATTTAAGCAAGCCGTGAGAAGAACAAACCCAACTTTGGCTTACAAAATTGAAGTTGAAGTAGATAAGATTATCAAAGCTAACTTCATCATATATGTTTAGTATCCCATGTGTTTAAAAAATATTGTCCCAATAAAGAAGAAGAACGGACAAATTAGAGTTTGCATCGATTTCAGAGATTTTAATCGGCATTGTCCTAAGGATGATTTCCCAGTTTTGATTACAAAACATTTAATTGATGCAACAGCTGCCTGTGAAGCACTTTCCTTCATGGATGGATATTCCGGATATAATCAGATCCGAATGGCCCTAGAATACAAGGAATCCACAGCCTTCAGATCCCCTCAGGGTGTGTTTTACTACCGGGTAATGCCCTTTGGCTTAAAGAATACAGGTGCAACATATCATCATGCCATGCATCGTATCTTAAAACCCTTCTTAGGGAAGTTTGTTGAATGCTTTGTAGATGATTTTTTGGTTAAATCCAAAAAACATTCTAATCACTTGGCTGATTTGGAAGTCATATTCCGCAAGATTTGACAACATAATTTGAAGATGAACCCCTTAAAATTTGCTTTTGGGGTAACCTGAGGAAAATTTCTTGGCTTTGTTATACCCCATAGTGGTATTGAAGTCGATCCTGAGAATACCAAGTCAATCCTTGGTATGTCACCTCCTCAAAATTTGAAATAATTAAGAGTACTTCAAGGAAAATTAGCCTATATTCGGTGTTTCATCACTAATTTGGTAGGAAAAAGTTTACCGTTCACCAAATTTATGAAGAAGGGAGTAACTTACCACTGGAATGAATAATGTCTAGAAGCATTTGATATTCTCAAGAGATACCTCTTGATTACATCGGTACTCATTCCACCTGTTGAAGGAAGACCACTTATCCTCTACGTGACAGCTCTAGAGCGATCATTGGGTGCCTTTATTACTCAGAAGAATGATGTTGGGAATGAAAACAACCTCTACTATCTCAGTCGGACAATGCTTGAAGCAGAAACCCAGTATTCACATATTGAGAAGTGCTGCCAGGAATTAATCTTTGCAGTTCAGAAGTTGAGACACTACCTAAAACATCACAAGTTCCAATTGGTATCTCGCAATAACCCGCTCAAAATCATCCTTAGTCATCCAATGCATACATGACATCTGGCAAGGTGTGCAGTTATTTTTCAGCAATTCAACATTCAGTATGTGTCCTAAAAAGAGATAAAGGGCCAAGCTCTAGATGATTTCTTGGCTGAACACCCTTCAGTGGAAGACACATCTTCAGATATTGAACTCCCTGATGAGGAAGTCTTCTCTATTCAAGAAAGTCCTTAGGCATGAGAAATGTGTTTTGATGGTGCTTCCAGAAGTCCAACAGGGAGGAAAATGGAAAATCCTAAATTCAACAAAGTTGGCTTAGGAATTGTTCTCATTTCTACAGAAAATGCAGTCTTACCTTATTCCTTCTTATTGTTGTAAGGTGGTACCAATAATGAAACAGAATACCAAGCTCTAATTACAGGCTTGGAATTAGCGCATCAAGAACAAGTGAATCACTTACAGGTGAAAGGTGATTCAGACATGGTAATCGAACAAGTAAATGGGTATTATGCCATCAGAAAAGAATAACTAATCCATTTGTATGATTAAATAAGAGAGTTAATGGCGGAATTCCCTTTGGGACCGACATATTCTTATGTCCCAAGATCACAAAATGCTCAAGACGATGCATTGGATAATATAGCCACAGCTCTGGAAGATCCAAATCGGGATGATACAACCGTCAGTATTGCCCACCGTCATGCAATTTCACCTTATGTTTGAATCAGAACAGAGGAAATTAATGAAATTAGTCCCATTACTGAACTGTATGGTCATACTATAGGATGGATGTCACATATTAGGGAATACCTTCAAAATGGAACACTTCCACTTGATAGAGCTGAGAAAGAACAAATCCGGTGATGTGTGGTCAATTTTACTCTTTATGATATCCCAGATCACCTAGAGAAAATTCTCTACAAACGTGGTTTTGATGGAGTTCTCTTCAGATGCATTCATGGTGAAGAGACAATGACTGTCATGAAAGAAGTGCATGAAGGAGTCTGTGGTGCCCACCAGTCTAGACATAGACTGTCTGATCAGATTCGAAGGCTTGGATACTTTTGGACTTCAATGATATAAGATTGTGTTGATTTCACAAATAAGTGTCATTCATGCCAAGTACATGCCAACTTCATTCATCAACCTCCAGAGTTTCTTCATACAGCTAAATACTCATGGCCATTTTCCACATGTGTAATGGATGTGGTGGGACCTTACCCTTCGGCTACGACCAACCAGTTTAAGTACATTCTTACTGCTACTGACTTCTTTTCCAAATGGGTAAATGCAATACCTCTCAAGGAAGTCAGTTCTAAATGCATTGTTAGCTTCATCAAGTCTAACATCATTACCAGATTTGGTGTCCCTCATACCATATTGATGGACAATGGCACCAATTTCTGTTCATCTGAGGTGAAGAAGTTGTATCAAGAATTCAACATCAAATCCAACCATTCATCTCGGTATCATGCAGCGGGAAATGGCCAGATATAAGCCTTCAACAAGAGTCTATCAAATATACTGCAAAAATATGGTCGATAATGATTAGAAGTCATGGCCTGATAAAATCTTTCATGCTTTATGGGCTTAACGGACTACCACCCGCACTACAATGTGGTCAACTCCATATTCATTTGTATATGGAACGGAAGCACTCTTTCCAAATGAAGTTCAAATACCCTTGCTCCGAGTTGCCATTTGTGATCAATCATCTACAGATGAACAATCTCATAAGCGATTGAATGAATTGGAATAGTTAGATGAGAAATGATTGTGCACTTTTCACCACTTGGAAGTCTATCAGAATCGAATAGCACGAGCGTTAAACAAAAAAGTTCATCTTTGTTCATTCACTCAGGGAGAATTGGTATTAGTTCTCAGAATTCCAATGATACCAGGAAAGAAACCTCCCAAGCTTGAGCCAAAATGGGAATAACTTTACTAAATACATAGGGTCTACTCCAATGGAGCTTATTCTTTAATCTCAATGGATGGAGAACTCATCAATACTCCAACCAATGCCAGGTTTTTTAAGAAGTATTTTGTATAAACACAAAATATATCATCCATTGTCCTTGCATATGACCTTACACTATTTTCAACTTTTTTTCTTCCAACATGACGTTAAACTGTATTGTCCCTATATCGTCCTACAGAACGTTAAACTGTATTGTCCCTATATCATCCTACATGACGTTACACTGTACTTTCCAAACTACATGATGCTAAACTATATAAAAGTAGCTTACATCCAGCAAGGCGTTAAACTGCATAACCAACGGTCCATGCATATGACCTTAAACTATTCGCACTTTCGTCCAACATGACGTTAAATGGTGTACTCTTTTTTCCTTACTGCATGACCTTAAACTGCACAATCTTCTTTTTGTCCAACATGACATTAAACTGTATTGTCCCCATCGTCATAACTACATGTCGTTAAACTATACAGAAAGTCCTTTAATACGTCCTACATGACATTAAACTGTTCTTTGTCCCTGCTACATGACATTAAACTGTGCAACACCAATAGTCCTATCTATAAGACTTTAAACTGCATAGTTCCTTCATATTTCCTACATGACATTAAACTGTGCATCGTTATGGTTATTGCTACCTCTTGTTTCTCACACCGAGTATGAATCACGTGAGCTTAGATAAAACTTCAACCATAACACCCTCTCAGGGCCGCTAACCATGCATAAGTCCCAACACCAGTTTTTAGGTCATTGTCCCAAAGAACAACTGGATCATTGATTAAATCTTTAATTGAACTATGCAGACTTTGATCCTTGCCTTCCAGGCTGGGTACGTAGGAAACCTCCCAAGGTTCAAGACCAAAACCAATCTCTTCACATAGATTCACCTCTATCTCATACGATGTCGATTCGTGAAACCACCCCTAGAATCAATATCTTTACATTGGTTCACTTTCTTCATTTCTATACAACGTTAAACTATACAAAACTTTTTTCCAGTATGAAAATAAACTATAACATTATTTGATACCCTCACCTGAGAGGGAATCATTATTTATATTTATTTTCAATCATGTTTCATTTCAAATACTACCTTCATACATGGCAATGCCCAAAACTTTTATCGTGGGTTAAACCATCATTGCACTAAAGTCCCCTTTCACCCTTCACATGTACGAACCAAATTTGTACAGAGGGTATTTCTAGAACTATGTGGGCTTGATTCCCATCTTTATGTGATACGTAGAAACGTTTGAGTGTCCCTCTAATCCAGCCCCAAGTCTTTTGGGACTAACCCCATATTCCCCTTTCAGTCCCTTTGCTGAAAAGTCCCCATGAAAACACACACTGTGTATTTCTTATAATTGTCCTAGATCTATGACCCTAAAATAAGATCTCTAATCCTTTTTTCCCACATGACATTAAACATTAATGTAAGAACTATGTATGTCTTGAATCCCATCCTTATGGGATACTTAGTGAAGTCCAACATTTAAATTCAGGACCCAACCACAACATGATTATAGTTAGCATTGATCTGTGTATCTTTTTATACATTGTACAATACCCATATTTATGTGTCATAATCCTAAACTTAAATATTTTCAGATATCCATAACCCTTTTCTTGGCTTTTAGTCACAAAAATGTCAAATTTCTGAGAGTTCTTTTACCTGACTTTGCAGCACGTGCCTTTAGGCGGCCTTGCATAAACAATCTACATAACAGACTTGTCAGCCAAAAGATACTATTATTTGACTATGCAGCCAATGCCCTTAGGTGGACCTACATAATTAAACTCCTAACAGGTTTTTTAAAAAATGGTAACTTCATTCTTGGGAATAAAGTCTATTTTGTCTTTATTGGTCTTACATGACAGTATGTAGGGATCCTCAAAAATATCCATTCTTAACATATTTGTCCCATATCATTTTTCATGATCTGAAAGTATTCAAGTCTATGGTTTATATTATACTTCTTTACGTTTGGGTCAGACCTTCGTAGAAGTGTTATCTATCCAGTTCTTCGATAATCTTGTTCGGAAATATCTTCTCCATATTCAAGTACCACTTTCCATACAGAAAACTCTATACTTTGGAAAATTTGAATATCCATAAACTTTCACTGGATTTTAGCAGCAGAAAGGTAAATTTCTAAGAGTTCTTTTGCATGACTATGCTGCATGTGCCCTTAGGTGGCCTTGCATAAACAGTCCACATAGAAGACTTGTTAGCCAAAAGATACTATTATTTGACTATGAATCCAATGCCCTTAGGTGTCCCTGCATAATTCATCCCCTTAACGGGTTTGTTAAATAATGGTAACTTCATTCTTGGGAACTACTTCTTCAAATTCCTTTTAGCTCTTTTTCATATAATTTCTCAGATTCAAATATTATTAAGTCATAGTTTACATTTTTTCCCTCATACATGATTATGGTAATATGTTTTTAGATAAATTGTCATGGAATTGAGTCAATTTTAATCCATTTCGGTCATAGCTACTTTGACCATAAATCATTATATTTTCTATATACGACGGGCATGACTTTAAACTACCCACAAAATACAAAGGAACTCTGAATAAAAGTCAAGTTTCATCTTACTAAACATACATTCTGTATGATTTAGGTAATATTGAGCAATTAAAAGTTTCAAAGTTTGTAGGGTTATTTATATTAATCCTAGTAAAAATAAAACTATGATACTAGGCCCATTGGCTTAGGTAAAATTTAAAGCAGGTAGCGAAAGAATACAAGCATAAATGATTGAAGATAAAAGTACTTTCCATTGATGCACAAGAATTAGAGGGACATCCACAGATTAGAGCCTCTTCTCTTTTTCAAGAGATTATAAAAGACTGTCAACATAAGTCTTCACTTTATGTACAACATCCTGAGATTCATCAATAGCTACTTGAAGCTCGTGCACTCGACCAGCTTCACTCTTCTTAGGTTTTGGGCAGGTGGTAGGATGAGTGGGCCTCTTATCCTTGGATTTCTTTTTCTTTGATCCTTTTTCTTTCGGCTCCTTCTCCTTTGGATCCCTCTCTTTCTTCTCAATAAGAAATATATTCATCCACTCCTCCAGATGAATATCCTTTCTAGAATGAGTTAATGTGGTTTCGGAACTCTTGAGCCTGTGGAAGATCTTAAAAATTCTCGAGCTAAAGCAGGAGTCTTCTCTGAATCATTCCATGTCACCTTGGGTGGAATGAATTCATCATAAATGTCACCCAAAATTAGAGCCCCTGACATCTTTTGGATATCCCACAGACTGATACCTATTTCTCCACGAGTCAGATGGAAAGAATTAGTTTCTAGGCTCCAGTGGCTGAGTATCTTTGGCACTATGTTATCATGTCTATAAACATATGTTTTCCCAACCCAAACAGCTTCGTATATTGCCACTCCTTTCAGATCATCGACAAACTCTGAACAGGTTTTTTGCACCCAGTATGCCCACATCCAAGTTGGCTTCACACCTCCCCCAGGACGGAAGTCCCAACTTTTCTTCCAGCCTTTGGATTGATCCATCATAGCGTTTTAGAAGATTGAAGGATGACAACGTGGTTGCAGCTCGGGCATATGATGTTTTAAATCTGGCGTACAAGGGATATGATGCATCATGTGAGCCTTCTCCACTGTTCCTTCATTTATAAATCCTTATCCACATGAGATATTAGCTGAAGTAAAGTTAGTGTAATTCTGAATCAACGAAAATGGAATATAGTTCTTTACTTTTGGAATAGTGACTTCTCACAGATGACCACAGCCATACAAAGGCAGATAAGTGCTTTAGGGGAAGTCGCGATGATATTTCTTCAGATACTTATCCAAATTCGGAAGAGTGCTATCTTTGACGGTATAATAATCATGGCCAATGATGTTCATCATCTCATAAATCTTCTTTCTAGCTAGTTCATTAGCTATTTCGGTTATAAGAGGCATTGATTTTGCACGAAATTTGAATAAATTAACTTTTAAGTAAGTTGATTTTTCATAAAATTTGTGAAGCAGTTTTAGAAAAATGGCAAAGGCATTAAGGCACGCATGTCTAAATTTGGCGCGCAAGTATGGATGTGTCGCGAAAGTGTTAATGTTTCGCGCAAGTTTTTGGCGTGCAAGTATCACCGCGCAAGTCTTATTACCTTGAAAATAGCGCGAAAATAAATAAATAGCGGAAAATGAGCAACTTTCTCGACGAAGGGGACTTACGCGGCGAGAGCTCGAGAATCCGGAATTAGATGCTATGCGCGGAAAATGACCGCATATTTATAGGCCAGACGGCCCACCGGCACGCCTACACCCACCGCGCTCCATCCAGCGTGCTCCAGCCCTGCGTGCCAAGTGTTGCGCACTGAAAACTTGCGTGCCACCTTTCCATTGGATTTCTTCTTTTCCTCAAAGTCACATCCTCATTTCATTAAGATCCAACTCTGAGGGGGGACTTTTATTGACACCCCTTTTTCGTCACATTGTCTAAAAGAATGTAAAGGGAAATGAATTAGCACAAATTGATTCTTCTTTTGAAGAAAACATAAAAAATCTAAAAAGGCATTAACAGGGCTTTAAAAGCACATGTGCCGCACAAGTTCCATCACTGTCATGCAAGTCCACTTGCGTGACGCCTAATGGTCGTGCAAGGGACTTGCGCTCCCTAAAGGATAACTGCCCGGGGTCTTCTACAGCCTATAAATGGACCCTGTGGGCCCCCCATTTCAGGGGAGACTTTTTTGAGAATTCAGATTTAGATCTCTGAATGCCCAAGTCTCTTTTTCAGGTCTTTTGAAAACTTCTAAGGTAATTATTTACCTAGAATGGAAGGTCTAAACAAGAGGAGTAAGGTATATGGGTTAGAATTCACTAACACTTGCGCGCCTAAGGTGTTTTACCCTTAAGGGAAATGAACATACTGGCACGCTGCCCTACTTCCTCACCAAAACATGTGTGCCTCTCTTCTAGAAGTACCTCAGGATAATTCTGAAGTCATTGGTCAAGGATCTCCCAAGTATTACCATGCTGGATTACAAACACACATGTACTGATGTGTCGCGCAGGTATACCTGTGCGACCATGACTTGTGCACCCACGCATTACCTACACGCCTGCCAGGACATGCACGACCCTGCCTTTTTTGGGTGCCCTTCTTGCCCATGTCACCCCTATTAAGCCATTCCACCTCTCATATTCAAGATTCAGTCTTCAAGACACTATTCAAATCCATTTATGGCATGATTTCTTAATTTGACTTCCTTATCTGAAATGAATTCTATGGAATATCTCTCAAAACCTAGTGATTTACACATCTTTGTGTCTCTAAAGATTGAGATTTTATTCATTCAACCTAAATCATTAAGATGAGATAACCCCTTAACATGGGAATCTTTTTAGGAATAAGCCACAGTCAAAATTCTCAAATATGGGCATCCTCCTTAGGAGTAAGCCCCAGTCATAATTCTTAACCTGGTCCTCCTTTTCAAGAATAATCCCCAAGTCCTCATTAACCTGGGCCTCCTTTTCAAGAATAAGCCACAGTCATAATTCTTAACCTGGGCCTCCATTTCAGGAATAAGACCTAGTCATAATTCTCTTACCCTGGGCCTCCTTTTCAGTAGTAATCCCTAGTCTCAAATATGGGAATCCTCTTCAGGAATAAGCCCCAAGTACCTTAATTTTTCAAGTCCCTTAACCTGGGTCTCCTTCTCAGGAGTAAGCCCTAGTCTTAATTTCTCTTAACCAGTCCTAATTTACCTTTGATCTGGGATTCCTACTTAGGAGTAAAACCCAATCATAAGTCCTCTCCTAATTTGGGCCTCCTTTTCAGGAGTAATTCCCAAGATATAGTATTCAAATCTCCATGAAGCACATATATGTTTATGGACCCTGTTCTTGGATTTCTTCCCTGAAGTAAATCCTAATCATCATTTATCTGGGCAGTTATACATACAGAAGACCCACATTATTTCTTATGATTGCATATTTCATGGCACAATTGTCTGGTTTTTACCAATACCTCTTGTTTCTCACACCGAGCATGACTCACGTGAGCTTAGAGTGTAAAAGTAATTATGACATCTTTCTTTGATCCATCAATCATAAACATCATACTCCCTTACTTGATCTACATGGGTTCTGATTCCTTTTCTAAACAAAGGATACATAGGTAGCCCGTCTGTGGGTTCGATCCCAACTCTGAAATAATTCATGTCCTTCTGAATGACAATAAACTTCAAGTGCCCCACCGAGTGGCTTTAAAACCAGCATGGTCATTATAATGACCTAGATAATTCTATATAAATGTGTTGAAGGATACCATTGACCAAGAGTCTCTAATAAATACAGATGATTCTCTATCGATTAACAACCTCGAATACATATAAAAGATTCTCTAAATTTTATACATATTTGATCATTGATTGTCATATCTGAAGGAAAGCTCATTTTATACTTGGTAATATAATAAGGATTCACGAACATAACTTAAATATATAAAGAGAGTCCCGGAGTAGAAAATAATTACCCTAAAAAAAGTGTGATGAGTCCGACCTACCATCCTCTCGACCAATGAAAATTCCTAAGACTCATCAGTCCACAAACTAATGAGTGCCTACCTTTGGAAAGTAGGTCCAAATGGATGTGGAATCATTGGATGTTTTCGGTGCTACGAAAAAACCCGTTATAAACCGATTGGAATTTTTGAACCTTCAATCAAGGAGGTCATCCCCAAATTCTGATGGAAATAGAGTGTGATAAAATAATCCCTCCATTGAATCCAACTCATATTTACTAGACATGAACAACACAAGGAATCATATAACTGAGTCCTCATGGCCTATAAGTCGCTCCCCCTTTGATTGATTAGATCCATCACCTATAAATGATGAGAGACTACTAAACATTAGAGAATGAGTGGGATTCTCTAAGAAAACTGTCAAGTGATCGAAAAGAAATTTCACTAGGTAAAATTAGGTGAATGACCTTAGGGATCACAGGACATGCATATTAAAATCCCTTGATAAATCAATAGATGATGTGAAGGAAATCTCCAATGTCATCCAGATTATGTAAAGGATGTATTTCATGTCAACTGGGTCATGGGAAACCTAAAATAACTAATAGTGGACAATCATTGGGGAAAATAAGTAATGGATGGAATAAAGACTTGAAAAGATGTGATACATATTCGAATATTAGTACACTGATCCTCATGAACTTAACTTGGATAATACAGATCATGAAAAAACACTGAGATATATTCCTCATGTTATGTCTCACTCAATTATCATGCCATTTGGATCAAACAATCTCCTTATGAGATGTTATAAAACTCGCAAAATGCCTTGTGGTCATGACACCCATGTATTACGATGCCCTTCAGTCTTTAAAGAAAAATATTGCACTAACCTCTAGAAATATCGCTCAAATTATTTGGAAATACTATGAAATGTCATCTTGGCCTCACGATATCACCCAAACCAATTGGCTAGGTCTTGCGATGTCATCGATACATTCTATCATTGATAATAAGAAAGCCTCTAGAAAAGTCATCCGAGAAGTTGTTACGATGTCCACATCGTAGATCATGATTTAACCTCTATAAATGTCATTAAGATCATTATACTCCATCTACACATTCCACCCAAGATAATTCGATGTCCTCCGAACAAGTATTTCTTGATCACATGACACCCTCCAGACAAGTCATCCATAACATGTTATACCCTATAGACATGTAAGACATAATCATGTGACTTTCTCCAGAAACTCCATTCATATTATGAGACTCTTATCATAAAAGTAAAATGGTGTGTGATATATTCTTTGTACATTTTTTCTAGGGGAGTAGGACATGTACATACATCCTAAAACATGTTAGGAAGACAATCCGAAGATGTCAGACAGATAATCAGGCCATGTCAAGAAGATTCCATAGGACATAATATCCTTTTCCAGTGGATATATTGGGACATAAAACCACCTAATCTATGATGAATATGATTCATTCTATAACTAGTATATATATGATTCCTTGCTAAGGCCAACACTCGAATGGGAATCAACCTTAGTGTAAGTCCCCCATGACTTTGACATTCCAACCATTAGGGACCAATCTCTCCTATGGGATTATCATTATTTCTCATCCACCAGAGGATTGAGAAAGAAACTAAACTATGAGGACCCTGATTTTGACTAAAATGAGGATATTTATGATGAATTCATATGTCCTAAGTTCAAAGGGTAATCTACATTAGTGTAGGTTCCCCATGTCTATGATAACACAACCCTTAAGATCCAATCTCTCCCTTGGTCTTGTAAATCTACCACATGTACTATAAAATTGAGAATGAAACTGAACTATGAGGACTCTGATTCTAGTTATAACTAGGATACATAAGAATCCTTCCTAATGATTAAGCTCAAATGGTCTTCCACCTCGATGTAATCCCCCCATGTCTCTAACATTCCAACCATCAGGACCCAATATTTCCCATGGGATTATCATTTTCCTAATGAAGCAGTAGATTAAGAAAGGAACAAAACTACAAGTACTATAATTCCTACTATAACCTAGACTCATATGATGCATTCCTAAGGCCTATACTCAAAGGTACATCCACTTAGGTGTAATTCTACCCATGTCACTGACATTTCAACCATCCAGATCCAATCTCTCCCATGGGTTATCATTCATCATCATCCACCAATAGACTGAGAATTTAATAGAACTAAAAAGACTCAAATTACTAATATAACTAGGCTATATAGGATACCTTAATATGTCTTGATATTTAATGGTAATACACTTTGGTTTATGTCCCCCTTGTCTTTTTCATTCGAATAATCATAGCCCAATATCTCCCATGGTCTTATCATTAATCTTCATGCACTAGCAGATTGAGAAGGAAACTCATCAATGATGGATCCAATTCATACCAAAAACAGGATATGTAGGAAGACTTACTAAGGGAAGATATCCATATAAAACTTCTAAATTGATAACAATGTGCATATGTCTCAAATATAAGAATTGAAAAATATTACTTATTATCCCATGTTTTTCACACTAAGCGTGGATAACATGGGCTTAGGGATTTGAAATGATCATATGATTTGTAATGCGAACCTACACAAGAAAAAAACATCAATGCGTAATCCTAAATCAGTGGAATGGTATGAATACCCCCATACAAGGTAATCGACCTTCGGGTAAGTCCTTAACTTGTTATTGAACTAAGATGACTCTAATTCCTTCCATTAACAAAATACATAGGATGCATCCCTCAGGATTGAGTTCAATATTTTGTAACTAAGGTCCTCCAAATATGTCCTTTTAGAATTTTCTTAAACTTTAGAAGATTAAAAAACTCTATTGTTTCTGATTCCTACTATTATTATGATACATCAGATGCACCATAAATTTTCAAACCCATCCTCTGAATATTTATCACCTCCCTGGTTGACAAGAAATTCTGGGATGACTGGTTGTATGAAATTAACATATAAGTGGCTAAATATTTGTGGTATATGATTGAATAACCTCATATATGTAGAGATGGACTCACTAATAAACCTCACAATACACAAGAAAGGCTTCAACCATTGATCATTTTGTTAGGGTAATGAGTCCCACAACATGATTATAAAGAGACTCAAAAACATATCTTAAATCTATAATAGTGACCCAAAGTAGGCCACAATTCCCCCAAAAAGTGAGTTATGATCCTGAGATCATAGAATCTCGACCAATGTGAGTCCCTGAGCATCATTGGGTCTAAAACCCCAATGGACTACGTTTCATTGTAATGTGGGTTGATAATTAGTTATGGATGTGGGAGTTGTTGAAAATTTCATTAAAAGATGGAAATGGTAAACCTGTCATGAATTATTGTAAAAACATCAAACCCACACAATCAAACTTCTAGGTGAAAAATTATATTATCATTCCTAGAGAAATCATGAACCTGAACTAAAATCTCAAAATATAAAAACAATCTATGGACCAAATGTATCTGGTGTTCTTGTGTAAATAGTCTACCCTCACTGTGACAAGTCCACATGAGTAAAATGGTTTTATTAGGAATGAGAAAGGATAATTATCATACCTATTCATAACATATTGATCATGTATCATTCTGAAAATGGTGTGAGGATCATTGACCTTGTTCATTGATGTCTTGATAACTGTATATAGTGATCCTATAAACATCACCCTATCTCAAGATCATGTGTCAATCCATAAAATGTTCTGGAATTTCATCTATGCTTGCAACCCCTATAGATCAATTTTGACACTCCTTTCCGTCACAAATTTTAATGACTAAAAAATGGGAATACATTAGCAAAACGAAGATTCCTCCTTTGATGAAACATCAAAAAAGGACAAAGGTATAAACTAGGAGAATGTTGCACATGGGTCGCACAACTTTTTTACATAGTCGTGTAAGTACAATTAGTTGTCGCATTTAGGTCGCACAGGTGACTTGTGAACCCTATGTTTTTTTCTCCCAAGGCATTCAAGATCCTATAAATACCCCTGGTGGGACCCCCATTGGGAGAGGAAAAATTCCAGAACCTCAAATTTGAGCTCCCGGCGCCCTAGTCTCCTCTCAAAACTTCCAAACACTTCTAAGGTAATCTCTTACCTAGAACAGAAGATCTAAAGAGGGGGAGGAAGGCCTAAGTGTTGAAACTCATCAACACTTGCGCGCCTGACTGGCCAGCCCTTGAGGGAAATGGCCACACTTGTGCGCCGCCTTGCTCCTTCGCCAGAACTTGCGCACCACCCTTCTGGAAGACCCTAGGTATAGTACTAAGGGATTGAGCCAAGTCTCTCCCAAGTATTACCCCAAGGGTTAAAAATCGCACAAGTACCCATTTTCCATGCAGGTATACCTACACGACCCAGACTTGCGTGCCCACGCAGTACCTGAGTGCCCATGCAGTACCTGTGCACCCATCAGGACTTGCGCGCCCCTCTCTTTTTGGGTTCCCCTTCTGCCTATTTCACCTATATTATTCCTTTCCACCTACCCTCTTCAAGATTAAGCCCTCAAAACTCTATTTAAATCCATTTATGGCATGATTTATTTATTGGATTCCTTACTTGAAAGGAATTCTGTGGAATATCTCTCAAAACCTACTGATATACATAACTTTATGTCACTAAGGTAAGAGATTTCATTCATTTTAACCTCATCCTTTAAGATCAGAGGATCTATTACATGGGATTCCTTTTCAAGAGTAAACCACATGTCAAGTTCTCTTAATTTTGGGCATCCTCTTTAGGAATAATCCCCAAGTCCCTTAACCTGGGAATCCTCCTCAGGAGTAAGCCCCAGTCTTCAAAAATCATAAATATGGGCATCCACCTTAGGAGTAATCCCCAATCATAATTACCTTAACATGGGCATCCTTTTCAGGAGTAAACCCCAGTCTCAAAAATTCCTTTAATATGGGTATCCTCCTTTGGAGTAAGCCCCAAGTCCCTTGATCCTGGGCCTCCTCCTTAGGAGTAAGCCCCAGTCATAATTTCTCTTAACCAATCTTAATTTAATTTTTGATCTGGGCTTCCTTCTCAGGAGTAAAACCCAATCATAAGTCCCCTTCTAATTTAGGCATCTTCCTCAGGAGTAAGCCCCATGTTAGGGTATCCAAATCTCCATAAAGCACATATACCTTTATGGACCCTGTTCTCAGACTTCTTCTTTGAAATAAGTCCCGATCTCTATCTATTTTAGCAGTCCCACACACATAAGCCCCACATCATTTTCTATGATTGCATCTTTCATTGCAAAATTTTCTGGTTTCACCAATTCCCCTTTTTTCTCACACCGATCATGATTCACATGAGCTTAGAGTGTAAAAGTAATTATAAAACCATTCTTTGAGCCTCGAATCATACATAAACTTTATATTCCCTTAATCAAACTATGTGGGTTCTAATTCATTTTCTAAATAAAGGATACGTAGGTATCCCATCTGTGGGTACGATCCCAACTCTGAAATAATATATGTCTTTCTGAATGATAATAAACATCAAGTGCCCCACTGAGTGGATTTACAACTAGTTTGGTCATCATAATGACCAAGGGACTTTTATATAATGTATTAAAGGATACCATTGACTACAAATATCTAACAAATACAGATTATTATCTATCGATGAAGAACCTCAAATACATATAAAAGATTCTCCAAATTTCCAACATATCAATCATTGATTGTCAGATCTAAAGGAAATATCATTTTATACTTGTTAATTTAATAAGGATTCACGAACATATCTTTAATCTATAAAGAGAGTCCCAGAGTAGACAATAATTCCCCTCAAAAATGTGTGATGAGTCCAACCTCCCATCCTCTCAACCAGTACAAATTCTTAAGCCTCATCGGTCCATAACTAATGAGCACCTACCTATGGAAAGTAGGTCCAAATGGATATGGAATCTTTGGATGTTTCCGGTTCTATGAACAAATCCGTTAGAAACCGATTGGAATGTTTGAACCTTAAATCAACAAGGTCATTCCTAATTCCAGAGGAAACAAAAAATGGTGAACCCAAAGTTAATCCTTAACTAAGTTAAAATGATGCTTTGCTTATTTGTTAGGCACATATTTAAATTCAATGAGAGGGCCAAAAAATCAATCCATAAACATATTTTCTCATCCAAAAGATGTAGTGGCAGGACTAATCTTGATTATGTATGTTATATCAAACAGACATTATATTCCAAGATCATCTTCATTACCAAAATGGATTCTATTAAGTTCACACCCATGAATACATCTGCTATGAATACTTCTACAGCGAATGCCACTGCTGCTACTCCTGCTGGATCGTCATCCACTCTGAGGACGATATCACCTACTCAGCATCTTCAACGCTGGGTATCAAACGCGCTGGTAAAGGAGTACCATCAAAATGGTACTATTCTGACTTTGGAGGTTGCTCGACATGCTCTCCAATTCAATAATTCACCCTGGTCATCCGGATAGCGATGACCAGCGATCAAGAAGCAGATGGCGCCAACCACCATTTTCAATCGTTTCAGGTCGTTATCCCCAGAACACAATCCCCAGTACCTCCCATATTTTGGGGAGGTGAATGAGCAGGCCCTTCAGGGCCTTAATTCAAGGAAACATGAGTCTTTACCATGGACTCCCATCAAAAGTTTCTTCCAGACTCGTGCGATAGTGCACCCTCAACATGATGAGGGTATAATCTCCAGGCATTTGGCTCAGGTTCCTCGAGCCCGAGCAGGCAAGACAAATCACCAGAGGCAAAATCCGGTCAACTGTGAGCAGGTTCTCATCTCTACCATCTTCGAAGAAGTCCACCAACCTAACTTGGTGCCAAGAAACGAGCAGACACATACACCCGTCCATTTTTATTCTGTTGTCCAGCAGACTCGTCTGGCAGTAGCATGCCAATCTCGCCAGGTAATTCCGGCAGAGTACTATACACAAGAACATACACCTGTTTATAAATCATCAACTAGTCAGTAGGTTCGTCTGACTACATATGATAGAGCTCGTCAACCACGTTCGGCGAAGTGCAATCAGCATGCCCATACACCTGCTAGTATTGATCAATCCTACCAACAGTCTCGTCTGGTAGCAATCAGAGAAGTCAGTCGAAAAGATCTGGCGACAAACAGGAGGCAGACTCAACTCTCTGCCCCCACACTTGAGTACTGTCAGGATTCACTGATAGGAAAAGGAGGACAAGAGCAGGAACAAACACCTACTCCAAGAATGGAATGGAAGTATATCCCCATTCCAACAACTAATGTCACCAAGAACATTCTGTCAATGTTGAAAGAGCAGAAGAAATCCCTGTTCATATCCTGGATGCCTTCCAGGATATTATAACAACTTCAGCAGCATCTCAGGGAAATACACATAAATTTATCCATACTAGTGGAGTGACACATGAGTATATCACTTCAGAATAGACACACACATTTGTTCCAGTCCAAGAGGGTTGTGGGGCGTACTCCCCCATATCATACGGAAATCCAAATAAGGCACATACACCTGGTTTGAGTGGAGATAATTAGCCTAACCTGATCATTTCTCCTGAGCAGGCACACACACCTACCCAATTGAGGTAGAAGGCATCTAAAAAGAAGACCCTCCAAACACAGTCAAGAAATCAAGGGCCCAGCTGTGATAAGGCCTTACTCGATGATGGAGTTCTTGAATCCCTCAGACAATTATCTGTTGGAATTCAAGATTATACTCTCTCAGTTCCCAATAGTGGGAGCATTAATTCCAAAGATCTTCATTAGAGACATCCTCATAAAGGCTTCCTTCGTGGAAGTTCTATCGATCTTGAAGTTTCATCTTCATATGAGATCCACAATAACCCTCTCTGTGGCCAGAAGATCAAGGAGGAAGAGGTCTCATCTTTTGATGTAACCCATCATGGTGGTCCTCCCCAAGATGATGAATTTATCTGCAAAAGCCCTCTCCTCAGTAGTAATTCGCATTTCCTAGAAAATTCTTCAGAAGACAATGCAGTGAAAAGAAATCCCTCTTATCTTGAGGCACATGAAAAAGTGAATCCAGTCTTGTCTGATGGTTTACCATCAGCAAGTGAAATAATTTCTCAATCAGAAGATAGCCTGGGGTGTATGTAATTCTATGAACGACCCCTGGGTCATTCATCTTCTAGTCTGATCAGTGGATTCTCTACCAATCTTGTTGAATCCAATTAACCAACAAATAAGAACCATATCAGGTCTAATCAGGTAGAAGAATATTCATTTAATGATAAAGAGGAAATGATGAACATGAGAGAAAAAATGGTGAATGGTTAAGTGACAGTCATGTTTTGGCCTTTAGCTGACTCTTAGTATGACATTCTAGAAATGTTGACAGAAGATGGGATTCATGATATTCGTCTCAACATATGGAAAAATATTTTTCAGTTGAAAAAGAATGTATTATCTTATGATGGTTATGAAATTCATGATAAGGTAATAGAAGGGTTACAATACCAAATTGACTTGGCATCTCTATCAGTCTCTCGATATCCGAAGGCTAAAACACAACAGAGATCCCTTCAGCGTTCATGCCTTGGTGCACTAAGAAGATTGTGCCAATTAATTTCCAATGCCCCATCTGGTATTCATGTTAGAGGATGGGGTGTTCATGGAGCACTACATTTCATTATATGCTCTAATCAACAAATCCCACCAAAGGTGGTTTCATGCAATGTTATCTCCCAGAATTGGCCACATTTTGCTGGTTTTGTGCGAAATCAAAGGATTTCCCAAGAACATGCCTCAAATAGTTCTTCCAAAAGTCAAGAATTCAAAGAACAAGTTGTTTAATTACTCTTGCATAAAGAGAACGAGAATATTGAACAAGCCTCTCATATGGAGGAAGCACATCATCAAGTGACAGAAGTGTCAGAAATCATTCAATGGTCTCTTGATCTAGGTGATAAAAGTGGATGTCGATTGATGCATCCATCTAATTTCCGGACCAAGGTCCCCATGATCAAGAGATATTTTAAGAAAATCTCATACATAGCAATTCAAGAGCCACCCCAACTTACCAGACTGTGGACTCTTTTAACCCAACCCTCGAAATCAACAAATAGGATTCGAGGAGTTGAGAGGGAACAATAGGAACAACCCCAGTCCACCAGACTGGGGACTTTTTCAAATCCTCAATCCCTCCCTCAGAGAAAGTCAGTCTTCTCTTGATTAGGGAAGAATCCCCAAGTGGAATGATGATTCAAATTAACCGGATATTCTCTCCAACTTACGGTTCTCCAATAATTACCCGAGGGATCGAATTAATATAAGGCAATGTCTCGTCAGTGGCATGGCAGAAGTCAATATCGCTGAAATGATAATAGAAGGGATGAAATACATTATGCATCAATTAATGTCATCAATTCCATTGTTGCTGATCCACCAGATGAGGTTCACTCAGAGGGATCAGATGAAGAGGTTCCTGCCCAAGAAGTTGTACACACAGACACAAATGAAGAAGGTGTGCATACTCAAAATCAAAGGCTTACCCAAAATCTGGGTGTTCCTTCAAGAAACCCACTTCCCCCTCTCAAAAAGGGATCCAACAAGGGGAAAGGAAAGAATCAGGTTTCATACCCTTCCTCTAGAGAAGGCCAATCACTCTCATTAGAGAAAATATTTTCACAACAGGTGGAAGAAATGAAGGAATTGAGGAGGATGAATGCAGAACAAATTCAGGGTAATCTCCCTCCTAAACGTGCTAGAGACAGTCAGCCAAGGGAATTTGTTGCGGCTACTAAGATGGATCAAGAATATCCTCCTCTATCAGTACACCCTCACAGGTCTAATCCTATGGGTCATGTGCTGCCATCAGTTGTAGTACCGACTACCACATCTATCCAAGCACCAGTCAGTGCACCTCTTCAGGTCTAAGCTCAACCAAATGTTTCTCAAAAGTTAATAACTAATATTGAGTCAATAATATCTCGTATGGAAGCTATGGAGGGAAAACGAGCTCAAATTCAACGAGAAAATAATGCTTACCCTGAATGGGATGATGCAATTCCTCCCCCATCAAATTTTTCAAGTACCATTTTCCCCATGTTTAATGGTTAGGGAGACCCATAGCAACACTTAACACATTTTGTTTCACGTTGTGATCCCATGATGGGTACTCCTTAGCAAAAGGAGGCAGTTAAGATCAGGTGTTTTGTACAGTCATTACAAGGACCTACTTTTGTTTGGTACACAAGCTTGCAATCTCGGTAAATTACCAGATGGGATGATCTCTGTCAACTATTGCTTCTTCAATTCAGCTCAACTTTTCCCAAGACAACATTTTTTGATTTTAAAAACAATAAGAAAAGGGATAATGAAAGAGTCTCAGATTTCATTACTCACTAGAAGGGATTAACATATTCCCTAATCATAGAACTCCCTCAAGAAGAATTGTTGGCAATCTATGTGGAAAATTTGTGTGATGAGTTACTCATGCCGTTGGTCCCTGTGAAATACACAGGAGGGTTTCGAGACCTTACTTCGATTTCTCAGTAGATTGAATATTCTCTTACGATGACTAAGGATAAAAATCCTGTAATTCCATTAGCTCCAGGAAGGAGAATGGGTAGAGCAGATAATGCTACAGTCATGCTTAAATAGGAACTTGTACCTTCTTCTACTTCATCACTTCATCTTTTCGAAGGGCTCCACCTCATGAGCATCAGAAATAGATTTTGTTTCATCAAGACGATCAAAGAGATCAAAGATAGAAACTTCTTTATGAGTTGAAGAGAAATGTTTATTCTTTACGAAATGAACATGTTCCTGGTCACTTCATTTCGGCCCTAGAGAATATTTTGGTTCAGCTGCCGAGGCCCAAGAGGCCAATCAAGGAAGGAGATGAAGACCGTCCCAATTATTGACCATTTCATCAGATGTTGGGGAATCCCATTCAGGAGTGTTTTGTCTTCAAGGACCTCCTCCAAAAAATGGTTGACTCAGGAAAAGTTAAATTGAATGGTTCTTAAGATGAGGTAGCATGTGTTACTGCTACATATCTGGAGGAAGGAGGCGAGTGGCAAGAAGTCAAAAACAAAAATGTGCATAAATATGATGATTGGACTGTCAGAAAATTGATCAATCGAACTCATGCCATTTTTCGAATGCAATTGAAGAAAGAAATTGTGTCTTCTGCTGTAAATTCCGCAGTGAAACCTCCATCAAAAGAAAAATCCTCAAAAGGGAAGCATAATTCAGGGAAGGAAGAAGATTCAGAAGAAGATGAGTATGCGTCAAACCCTAAGATGTCTTTGACTCTGCCATATTTCATGCCATCTACTACAAAGCCTCAGGCACCAACCCACCAAACGACATAGCCTAAATTTTCTAGTCAGGAAGAGTCATCATTGAATGAAGAGTTAATCTTCAGTTCTATTAATATGATTCACTTAACAGATCCTTATAAAAGTTTCAGTTTCAATTCGGATGAGCATGAATTCCCTGTATCAAACAGAGGAGTTAGAGGATGTTCCAAGGGTCTAGGATACAGAGGAATATGTGGATGTCACATAAGAAACTATTCTAATTGTACCCCTTCTGGAACTGTGTATGCAGTAGAAACTCGTGGTAGAGCCCTTCAGCGATCTCAACAAGAACAAGCATGTTCTTCCACCAATAGAAAATTCAGTCTTGGCAAATTTATTTTGGAGGATCGACTGGGGTTCCACCTTTATCCTCTCAATAAGTAAATGGTTCTAATCAGTCTAATATTCCAAAGCCAGAAATATTGCACACTCCTATCCCAATACAAGATGCATCTACTTCCAAAGCATCAACTTACTGGGCACCTCATAAAACACGTGTTCCTGTTGGGAAACGTAGACATTTGGATCAAAATTATGATGTATTGAAATACCTAACCCATGTACCAGACAAGTTATTAATTGTGGATGCTTTGAATCTGTTAAAGGATCTTTGAGAGGCACTCATTGAGGCTTTGTCAAGTCCTCATGAGTTTGAAACTGAAATTGCTGCAGCTGATGTCTACAATGTAGAGAATAATCTTGTGAAATTCCATGTAGTGATATCTTTCATGGATGAAGATGAAGATGATGTCGTGCATGGGAATATTAGACCTTTTTACTTATCTATAAAGGAAAATGTTGTAGAAATTCGAAGATCTGCCATTGATAATGGTTCAGGAGTCATCCTTATGGTCATTCATACACTTCATCGAATGGGCATAACAGAATATGATTTATCTCCTTCTACTATGATGTTACAAGGATATGATAAAAGTAAACAAGAACCACAGGGTGAGATTACACTCATAACTCAGTTTGGAGATCTTGTATCCAATTCAGATTTAATGGTTGTTGATCAATACTCAGCCTTCAACATCTTGCTTGGAAGACCATGGCTACATCAACATGTGGATATCACTTCATCGTACCATAAATGTCTCAAATATTGTTTCGATGGTCAAGTTGGGACATTTTATGGTGATATGGCCTCGTTCAAGACATGTGAGTCTCAATACATTGAGGCGGAATTCTATCACATGTAGGGAAAGGAGAAATCCACAACAAGGGAGATTACTAATGTAAATGCTCCATATAGTTTGGAAAAGATTCTAGTAAATCCATTTTCACATGTGAGTACAGATTATTTGTTTCCTATCAATAAAATTGACAGGACATACTCAAATCCAAATACTCTTATGGAATCGTCCATAATGTCAATTATGAAAATCATGCCAGATAGCTTGGGAGAAATTGGTGACCCACCAAGCAGTGATGAAAGCCCAAATGGAGATGTCTTTATTTCATCTGTTGAAATACAGCTAGTCCATACATCGCCAACTATGCCAGAATAATTGATAGAAATGTCTGAGGTGAACAATTATGTCGATTCTCAATCCATCATCTCCTCATTATTACCCCAGGAAGACCCTTCATCATCAATCAGGTCAGAAATGGAAGCTTCTTCTTCAAGATGTTCAAATTTTAACATCTCTTTTAATCATGGAAATTATGATTCATCATCTACTATGCAGGTGGAAATAGAATAAATAACACATGTTGAAGAAAAAGAGGACAATCACAGGGATTCCCCTCAAGCATTTGAAGAGGGTATCTCTACCACCGTGGATGATCTCAGAGAAATAAATCTGGGTAACAAAGAAGATCCACGCCCCACTTTAATTAGGGCGGCCATGACTCTTGAAGAAAAATATATGTATATTTCCTTTTTAAAGAAAAATCAAGACATTTTTTCTTGGAACTATGCAGAGATTCCCGGGCTTGATCCTGATGTTGCGACCCATCGTTTGGGTTTGCTAGAAGAACATAGAGGATTTAAGCAAGACGAGAGAAGAACACACCCAACTTATGCTTCTAAAATTGATGTTGAGTGGATAATCTTATCAAATCTAACTTCATCAGAGATGTTCAATATCCCAAGTGTTTGGATAATATTTTCCCTGTGAAGAAAATGAATAGACAAATTTTATTTTGCATCGATTTCAGAGATCTTAATCGGCATTTTCCTAAGGATGATCTTCCAGTTCCTATTATAGAACTTTTAATCGATGCAAAAACTGTCTATGAATCACTTTCCTTCATGGATGGATATTCTGGATATAATCAAATCTGAATGGCTCCAGAAGATGATGAATCCACAACCATTAGATCCCCTCATGGTGTGTTTTGCTATCAGGTAATTCCCTTTGGCTTAAAGAATTCAGGAACAACATATCAGCGTGCCATGCATCGTATCTTCAAAACCTTTTTAGGGAAGTTTGTAGAATGTTATGAGGATGATTTGGAGGTCAAATCCAAACAATGTTGTAATCAATTGGCTGATTTGGAAGTCATATTCCACAAGGTTCGATAACATAATTTAAAGATGAACCCTTTAAAATGTGCTTTTGGGGTAACCTTAGGAATGTTTCTCGGCTTTGTTGTACACCATCATTTTATTGAAGTCGATCCTGAGAAGACCAAGTAAATATTTGGTATGTCACCTCCTTGAAATTTGAAATAATTGAGAGGACTTCAAGATCACTTAGCTTATATTTGGCGTTTCATCTCCAATTTGGAAGGAAAAAGTTTACCCTTCACCAAATTGATGAAGAAGGGAGTCACTTACTAGTGGAATGAAGAATGTCAAGAAGCATTCAATATTTTAAAGAAATACCTCTTGAGTCCACGGGTACTTATGCCACCTATCGAAGGAAGACCACTTATCCTCAATGTGACAGCTTTGGAGCAATCATTGGGTGCCTTTCTTGCTCAGAAGAATGATGTTGGGTTTGAAAAAAGCCTCTACTATCTCAGTCGGACTATGCTTGAAGCAGAAACCATGTATTCAAGTATTGAGAAGTGCTTCCAGGCATTAATATTTGCAGTTCAAAAGTTGAGACACTACCTGCAACATCACGAGGTCCAATTGGTATCTCACAATAACCCGCTCAAATTCATCCTCAGTCGTCCAATTCTTACAAGACGTCTGGAAAGGTGGGTAGTTATTTTGCAGTAGTTCTACATTCAATATGTGTCTCAAAAGTCAATAAAGGGCCAAGATCTGGCTGATGTCCTTGATAAATATCCTTCAGTTGAAGATAGATCTTCAAATGTTGAACTCCTTGATGAGGAAGTCTTCTATATTTAGGATAGTCCTCCGGTATGGGAAATGTATTTTAATGGTGCTTCCAGAAGTCCAACCGGGAAGAAAATGGAAGATCCTAAATTCAACAAAGTTGGGTTAGGAGTCATTTTTATTTCCCCATAAAAGGTAGTGATACATTATACTTTCTTATTGTGGGATGTTGGTACAAATAATGATGTAGAATACCAAGCTCTCATCGCATGATTAGAGTTATCACTTCAAGAACAAGTGAATAACTTAAAGGTGAAAGGGGATTCAGAACTGGTAATCAAACAAGTTAATGGGGATTATGAAATTAGAAAAGAAGAATTGATCCATTTGTATGATTACGTTAGAGAGTTAATGGTGGAATTTCTTATGGAACTGACATTTTCTTATGTCCCGCAATCACAAAATTCTCAAGACAATTCATTGGCTAACATAGCCACAGCTTTGGCATATCCAAATCGGGACAAAACAACCATCAGTATTGCCCACCATCATACAATTTCACCTTAAGTTTGAACCATAATAGAGGAGATCAATGAAATTAGTCCCATTCCTGAACTGTATGTTCATACTACAGGATAGATGACACCTATCAGGGAATACCTTCAAAATAGAAAACTTCCCGCTGATAGAGTTGGGAAAGAACAAATTCGGTGATGTGTGGTCAATTTTACTCTTTATGATATCCCAGATCACCTAGAAAAAATTCTCTACCAGCGTGGTTTTCATGGAGTTCTCTTCATATGCAATGATGTTGAAGAGACAATGGTTGTCATGAATGAAGTGCATGCAGGAGTCTGTGGTGCCCATCTGTCTGGACATAGATTGTCTGATCATATTCAAAGGCTTGGATACTTTTGGCCTTCAATGATACAAGATTGTGTTCACTTCACAAAGAAGTTTCATTCATTCCAAGTACATTCCAACATCATTCATTAGTCCACAGAATTGCTTCATACAAGTAAATACTCACGGCCATTTGCCACATGGGGAATGTATGTGTTGGGACCATACCCTTCAGCTACAGCCAAGCAGTTTAAGTATATTCTTACTTCTACTGACTTCTTTTCAAAATGGGAAGAGGCAATACCTCTTAATG
This sequence comes from Viscum album, assembly GCA_963277665.1. Lineage (NCBI taxonomy): Eukaryota > Viridiplantae > Streptophyta > Magnoliopsida > Santalales > Viscaceae > Viscum > Viscum album. The sequence goes on along the minus strand of OY728129.1, from coordinate 1,416,950,666 downwards.
AAGTTAGTTCTAAATGCATTGTTAGCTTCATTAATCCTAACATCATTACCAGATTTTGTGTCCCTCATACCATATTGACGGACAACGGTACCAACTTCTGTTCATCCGAGGTGAATAAGTTGTATCAAGAATAAAAAATCAAATCCAATCATTTATATCAGTATCATGCCATGGATAATGGACAGATAGAAGCCTTCAACAAGAATCTTTCAAAAATTCTGAAATAGATGGTGTATAAAGATAAGAAGTCATGGCCTGATAAACTCTTTCATGCTTTACGGTCTTATCGGACCACCACTCGTAGTGAAAAGAGATCAACTCCATATTCACTGGTATATGGAACAGAAGTAGTCTTTCCCATTAAAGTCCAATTACCTTTGCTCAGAGTATCCATTTGTGATCATTCATCAATAGATGAAAAGTCTCAAAAGTGATTGGATCAATTGGAATGGTTATATGAGAAACGATTGTGCACTCTGCCCCATTTGGAATTCTACCAAAATCGAATAGCATGAACATTCAACAAAAAAGTTCGTCTTCGTTCATTCATTTAGGGAGAATTGGTATTGGTTCCCAGAACTCCAATGATACCGGGAAAGAAACCTCCCAAGCTGGAGCCAAAATGGGAAGGACCTTATTCAATATATAAGGTCTACTCCAATGGAGCATATTCATTAGTCTCAATTGATGAAGAATTCCTCACTACTCCAAAAAATGCCAGATTTCTAATTAAGTATTTTTTATAAACACAAAATACATCATTCACGGTCCCACATGACCTTAAAATACACCGCCGTCCAACATGACATTAAAATGCTCATCATGTCCAGCAAGACTTTAAACTACACAATCTATGGTCCCTCAAGACCTTAAACTTCACCGTCGTCCTGCATGACATTAAACTACTCATCATGTCCAACAAGACATTAAACTGCACCATCTACGATCCCGCATGAACTTAAACTACACTTCCATCCTGTATGACATTAGACTGCTCATCATGTCCAGAAAGACATTAAACTACACCATCTACGTCCCCGCATGACCTTAAACTTCACCACCGTACAACATGACATTAAACAACTTATCATGTCCAGCAAGACATTAAAATGCACCATCTACAGTACAAGCATATGACCTTAAACTGTTTTCATTACTTTCACCCCACACGACGTTAAACTGTGTCCCTTTCATTGTTCTTTCTATATGATGTTAAAATATACAAAAGTGGTCCATTCATATGACCTTAAACTATTTTCACTTTCATACAACATGATGTTAAACAGTGAAAAAGTCCCTAACACATCCAACATGACGTCAGACTGTGTTCTCTTTTGTCCTTACTACATGACATTAAACTGCACTATCCCCCTTTTTGTCCAACATGACATTAAACTGTATTGTCCCCATTGTCCGAACTACATGACGCTATACTGTACAGAAATCTCATAATACATCGTACATGACGTTAAACTGTATTTTGTCCCTTCTACATGACACTAAACTGTGTAGCACCAATAGTCCTAACTGTATGAATTTAAACTGCATAGTCCATTTATATGTCCTACATGACATTAAATTGTGCATCGTTATGGTTGTTACTACCTCTTTTTTCTCACACCGAGTATGACTCACGTGAGCTTAGAGAAAACTTCAACCATAATACCCTCTCTGGGCCGCTAACCATGCATAAGTCCCAACAACATTTTTTTGGTCATTGTCCCCAAGAACAACATGATCACTAATCCATTCTTTAATTGAACTACGTGGAATTTGATCCTTGACTTCTAGGTTGGGTACGTAGGCAACCTCTCTAGGTTCAATCCCAAAACCAATCTCTTCACATCAGTTCACCCCCATCTCGTACGATGCAATTCGTGAAACTAACCCCAAAATCAATATCTTCACAATTTTCCACCTTCGTCCTTGCTATACGACATTAAACTGTACTAAACATTTTTCCTGTACAACAATAAACTACAACATTCTTTGATACCCTCACCTAAGAGGGAATCAATATTTACATTAACTTCCAATAATGTTACATTCCATAGACTACGTGCATACATGGAAATTCTTGAGCCTTTTATCTTGGGTCAAACCATTATTGCACTATATTACCCTTTCACCCTTCACTTGTACGAACCAAATCTGTACAGAGGTTATTTATAGAACTACATGGGCTTGATTCTCATCCTTATGGGATATGTAGGAATGTTCGAGTGTCCCTAGAATCTAGCCCCAAGTCTTTGGTCCTAACCGAAAATTCTACTTTCAGTCCCTTGGCTGAAAAGTCCCCATGAAAACACACATTGTGTATTACATATAATGGTCCGAGATCTATGACCATAAACTAAGATCTCCCATACATTCGTCCCACATGACATTAAATTATATTTCATGAACTATGTATGGATTGATTCCCATCCTTATGGGATACGTAGTGAAGTCAAATATTTCAATTCAGGACCTAGCCACAATGTGATTATGGTTATCATTGATGTATGTATCTTTACATACATTGAACAATACCCATTTTTATGTGTCATAATCCTAGCCTTAAATATTTTCAGATCTTAATAACCCTTTTTCCTGAATTCTAGTCACAAAATGTCCAAATTCTGAGAATTCTTTGGCCTAACCATGTAGCACGTGCCCTTAGGCGGCCTTGCATAATCATTCAACATAATAGACATGTCTGCCAAAAGATGCTATTATTTTACTATGCAGCCAATTCCCTTAGGCGGCCCTGCATAATTCAACCCCCTAACGGGTTTGTTAAATAATGGTAACTTCATTCTTAGGATGAAAACCTCTTTTTCTCCTTTGTTTTCTTAACGACAATATGTATGGATCCGCAAAAATAGACATCCTTAATATATTTGTATCACAATATTTTTCATTATCTGAAAGTATTCAAGTCTATGGTTTATATTTTCCTTCCCTGTGCTTGGGTAAGACCTTCATAGGAGTGACATTATCCAGTTTATAGACAATCTTGTTTGAAAATATCTTCTCTATATTCAAGTACTTCTTTACATAAAGAAAACTCTATACTTTGGAAAATTTGAATCTCCATAAACTTCCACTGGCTTTTTAACAGTAGAAAAGTAAATTTTTGAGAGTTATTTTTACTGACTATGCAGCACGTGCCCTTAGGCGGCCCTGCATAAGTCGTCTACATAACAGAACTGTCAGCCAAAAGATGCTATTATTTGACTATGTAGCTAATGCCCTTAGAAGGACCTTCATAATTCAACCCCCTAACTGGTTTGTTAAATAATTGTAACTTCATTCATGGGAACTACTTCTTCTAATGCCTTTAAGTCCTTTTTCGTGTCATTCCTCAGATTCAAAATTTCTTAATTCATAGTTTACATATTTTCCCTCATACTTGAGTGTGGTAATATGTTTTCAGACCAATTATCAAGGAATTTAGTCAATGATAATAAATTTGGTCAAAGCTATTTCGACCATAAACATTTTCATTTTTTTTCCGACATGGATGACATTAAACTCCCAAACCCTTGGGTTCACTTTTTCCTCACAGTCAAATCCTCTTTTCTCTCTGGATCCAACTCTGAGGGTGGACTTTTGTTGACACTCCTTTCCATCACAGAGTCTAATGAATTAAAAAGGAGAATACCTTAACAGAAAGAATATTTATCCTTTGAAGAAACATCAAAAAAAGACAAAGGCATGAACCAGGAGAATGTTTCACATGGATCACACAACTTTTTATATATTCGTGCAAGTACACTTGCGCGTTGCATTTTGGTCACGCAAGTGACGTGCACACCCTATGTGATTTTTTCCCAAGGCCTTCAGGAGCCTATAAATACCCCTAGTGGGCCCCCCATTGAGAGAGGAAAAATTACAAAACCTCAAATTTGAGCTCCTGGCGCCATGGTCTCTTCTCAAAACTTCCGAACACTTCTAAGGTAATATCTTACATAGAACGGAAGATCTAAAGAGGGGGAGTAAGGCCTAAGTGTTGAAACTCATCAACACATGCGCACATGAGTGGCCAGCCCTTACGAGAAATGGCCACACTTGGGTGCCACCTTGCTCCTTCGCCAGAACTTGCGCGCCACCCTTCTGGAAGCCCCTAGGGATAGTACTAAGGGCTTGATCCAAGTCTCACCCAAGTATTACCTGAAGGGTTAAAAATCGCGCAAATACAAATGTTTCACACAGGTATACCTGCGCGACCGGGACTTGCACACCCAGGAAGTACCTGCGGCCCACCATGACTTGCACGCCCCTCTCTTGTTGGGTGACCCTCTATTTTTGGGTGCCCCTCTTTCCTATTTCACCTATCTTATTCCTTTCCACCTACCATCTTCAAGATTAAGTGCTCAGAACTCTCTTTAAAGCCATTTATGGAATGATTTCTTGATTGGATTCCTTATTTGAATGGAATTATATGGAATATCTCTCAAAATCTAGTGATATATAGATCTTTATGTCACTAAGGTAAGAGATTTCATTCATTTTAACCTCATCCTTTAAGATTAGAGGATCTATTACTTGGGATTCCTTTTCAGGAGTAAAACCCATGTCAAGGTCTCTTAATTTTGGGCATCCTCCTAATAAATAACCCCAAGTGCCTTAACCTGGGCATCCTCCTCAGGAGTAAGCCCCAGTCTTCAAAATTCCCAAATCTAGGCATCCTCCTTAGGAGTAATCCCCAATCACAATTCCCTTAACATGGGCTTCCTTTTAAGGAGTAAACCCCTATCTCAAAAATTCCTTTTATATGGGTATCCTCTTTAGGAGTAATCCCCATGTCCCTTAAAACAAGGCTTCCTCCTTAGGATTAAGCTCCAGTTCTCAAGTCATTTAAAAAGGGCCTCCTCTTTAGGAGTAAGCCCCAGTCATAATTTCACTTAACCAGCCTTAATATACTTTTTGATCTGGGATTCCTTCTCTGGAGTAAAACCCAATCATATGTCCCCTCCTAATTTCGGCATATTCCTCAGGAGTAAGCCACACATTAGAGTATCCAAATCTTCACAAAGCACAAATACTTTTATGGACCATGTTACCAAACTTCTTCTTTGAAATAAGTATTGGCATCTATCTATTTCAGTAGTCACATGCACATAAGCCCGACATCATTTTCTATGATTTCATCTTTCATGGCACAATTGTCTGGTTTCACCAATACCTCTTGTTTCTCACACCAATCACGACTCACGTGAGCTTAGAGTGTAAAAGTAATTATGATATCTTTCTTTGATCCATCAATCATACATAAACATTATATTCCCTTACTCGAACTAAGTGGATTCTGATTCCTTTTCTAAATAAAGGATACGTAGGTAGCCCATCTGTGGGTACGATCACAAATCTAAAATAATCTATGTACTTATGAATGGTAATAAACTTCAAGTGCCCCACTGAGTGGCTTTAAAACTATTATGGTCATCATAATGACCAAGAGACTTTTATATAATTTATTAAAGGTTAACATTGACTAAGAATCTCTAACAAAGAGAGATGATTTTCTATCGATGATGAACCTCGAATACATAAAAAAGATTCTCTAAATTTCCAACATATATATCATTGATTGTAAGATCTAAAGTAATGCTCATTTTATACTTGGTAATTTATTAAAGATTCACGAACATAACTTAAATCTATAAATAGAGTCCCGAAGTAGACAATAATTCCCCCCAAAAAGGTGTGATGAGTCTGACCTCCCATCCTCTTGACCAATGAAAATTCCTAAGCCTCATCGGTCCACAACTAATGAGTGCCTACCTTTGGAAAGTAGGTCCAAAAGGATATGGAATCATTGGATGTTTCCAGTTCTACGAACAAACCCGTTAGAAACTGATTGGAATGTTTGAACCTTAAATCAACGAGGTCAACAAGGTCATTCCTAATTCTAGAGGAAACAATCACATAATTACCACCACCACCAGTCACCTTCAATGCTGAGTACCAAATGAAATGGTCCAGGATTACCATGGTCCTCGTACAATGCTAACCCTTGAGGCCCCATGAGAGGGTCTCTATATAAGACCCCAACCTAGAAGCCGCTATAACTAGTGCCCCAAGATGGGTTAGGACATGAACTCTGGTGGGTCTCCCTTTATTCTAGAGGCTTTAAACTAGTAGTAGAGGTCTTAATAAAAACATGAGGAGATTATACCCACTTATCATAGTGAATCCAAGATAGAAACAATCAAAACAAATAAAAAAATCAACTAAAGCAATAAATGGAAAACATCCAAAAAAATCAAATTTGCAACCAAGTACACATTATAAAACAAAATCTAGTGAATTAAAAACATGTCAGGAATAAATACAATATAAACTATGAAAAAAGTATAAATAGACTATAAAACCATACCAGGGTCCCAACCTATTCCTAATCTCCAAGGATCCAACTTGCCATACCATGCACAACCAAACACCAGGTCACTTTCCTAAACATGTACCTAAAAACATGTAGCATCTACTAGGGTACCAAATATCCACGGAGTCTCGAGCATAGTGTGAGGACAAATCAGTAGGCCACCACCAACTATGTCCAACGAAATATCTAATCATTACAAAAGTGTATGTATGTAAAAAGTGAAATAAATAAAAAAATCCAACAAGGAAAAAATTGTTTAATTATGTAATATTCTTGTTACCCATTAAATTCTCAAGAGTCAACCAATCAAAAAAACTAACTCAGGTCACATGAGGAGTTTAATCCAAGAAACAATGGTTACCGACACTTCAAAACATATGGGTGTTCACTAAAAACAACTCTCAAATTATTATTAGTTGACAATATTCACTTTTCCATTATCATCCATTTCCCTGAGGGTTAGGCATTTATGTTATTTACTCTACCGCCTAAGCTGACCCATTACAATTGATGAGGGGATAAGTAAAGATACCTATATCACTAGGGATAACATTTCATAAATAATTATAACATAATTACCTCATAGAATCATTACAGGTATCCAATTTTACTTACATTGGAGGATCATCCCATGTAGTCTTATAAAATGCAACAGTTTGGGGTCTAGAGCATTTGTCTGACTCCCAAACTCATACATTCCAGGGTGGTTTTAGAGCATTATTCCAAATTGACCTATGGGAGGATCCTCGATCTATTATACCCCAACAAAAATAGATTTTCACATGCTTATTCATCCATTTCTCATATATAACATATGAAAAATTCAATATAATCAATACACATAACATTCATAATTTATATCACATTCTTCCAACTTAATATCAAACAAAATATCATTAAATCATTTACCCTTTACATCAAACAGTCCATTTCACATGATTCTTCAATTTTTAAGCCTTAATCCATTATCATATTCCCATTATATTTTTTTCCATTTTACAAATTTTTATTAACCCATTTAATACTTTTTCACATCCTTCCAAACAATCCTTAATTTAATTGGAACCAACTAGAAACATTCATCACTTAGTAAATTTCATAACAATGAAAACATTCCAACATATTTTCCATGGGTCGTATCTCACTATCCCATAAATAAATTTTATACATATGGTCAAAAATAACCATTAAGGCCAAATCATGGTTTAAATACAATTCAAAATGATTATTTGAATACATCTTGAAACCACCCTTTAAAAACATGGGTCTACTCTTTGAAAGAATAAAATATTCCAAAAGGATTTCATTTATATTTAATCCATTTAAAACAACCATTAAACAATTTTCATAAAAAGGAAACTCTATCCCCATGTCAAAAATCATTTTAAATGTCTTTGGAAAACCACTATTTTAAAAACATCAAGGTCTAAACCTCTTTTCAAAACATTTCTCGAATTAAATAATAGTTTTCAATTAATAAATATACAATCATCTTAAAGCTGCAAAATATACCAATTCAATTATTGCTATCCATTTGTTCTCATAATATCCCTATCTTAAGATTTAACAATCTTATTCACCATTTCAAATGATTCGTCTTACCCTGTGGATAGCCCTAGGTTCAGTCTCTCTCACCATTGAACCCACAGTGGTTGTGAAGGGATTCAGACCTCAATATTAGGCCCAAAACACTTTCTATAATCAGGGACAATAACCATAATAATGAAACACATTTTCACATTGACATACACATATAAGACCTCAAGACTTTGGGAATATATTAATGACCACCTACCTCATGTCTGTTGGTGTACCCTTTTTAAACATCCACCATTGATTTGAACTCAAACACATATTCATTCCCCCACATAGAATCAACTAGAAAAGTGAAGTTTTAATAAATTCAATAAATATGAGAGATTTTAAAATCATTAATCTAGAAAATAGTTCAATGAGGAGTGTTAGACTCACTTTGATCTTTGATTCACACCCAAACGTGATACAAATTCCTAATGATCAAAGTTAAGTCACCGCTTTTATGTCTTGGAGGTTTTGATTCAACACCCATTCTGTATGAGATAATATATTGTGAAAATGAGTGTATAATTAAATAGGATCATAAGGGTGGAATGTTAATATATTACTTTCTAAGGGCATCGTTGTTTTTAAAACCATCCACTAACTGCGTGACTCCCTCACTACAAGAGGGTCCATGTTTCACTGTTTCTTATGGGAACATGCATTGTTCGGAAAACCATGTGGTGACCGTATTCTAGTCCTCTATCCAAAGGGGTTCCTAGTCGCATAGATTCATGTCCATAGATAAAATTTACACTATTCATGTTCCAAATGTGCGCTATGTACTATTTAACAAATTTCTACTCCTTTCTTGTCATTCACCCCTAGAAAACTCCCAAACCTTCTTATACACTTGAGAACTTCTTAATCAACCATAATAGAGAGTTTGACCAAAAAAATAACATGAACATAGCTTCAATTGAGGTCAGGATCTTTCATCCCCCCACCTTATAACCGATAATCATCAAAATGGCCTTCCAAACATTCAAGATATTTCAAGAAAAAATGGTTATATCATGATCCACCAATAAATATATACCTCCCATGTGTCTCCCTAAACATGGCCATTTAATAACTGTGATCAGATTAAAAAAATAGTTCTACCCCCAAAAAATTCTCCCCTCCTAGATCATTTATGAAAACCAGATAATCTTCAAGGAAACATCCACATCAACCCATCATTACTAGCACCGAGCATAAGGGTATGGTCTTGTTAACACCACTTGACCATTTCACAAAAGGATGCCGACTATGAACTAAATTAACCATATGATGAAACAACACAAATACTCTCACTCTGTTCGCCTTTAAAACTTATGGCTTAAATAACTTGGCATCATCTCATATAGATTCTATAAAAGCTATAGAGGTGATCCAGGCATAACATCATCATAGGAAACATCCCTTTTTTAATCCACATATCATGACCTACACTAGTATGTAACTCCTAGACCAACAACGTTAGCTCAATTTTTATCATCTAAATAACACTACCCAAGCATTATCCTCATCTCAATGCACTTGACTTGTAAAAACTTTATCCAATTATCATCACCAACACTGATTCACCATGAAGGCTCCATCACAAATAAATTCAACTCGAATAGCTGATTATGTCACTAACCAACCATTTTCCCACTAGGTTGCTTCCCACCATATTATTTATCCTATTGCCTCCTTATTTATGATATTATGTACTTCTAGAAATGAAAAAAATATCATCAAAACCCCAACATAGATTCACAACATACCTGAAACATTTCCCAACTCACCGTGCCAAAATTTTAACAAGATCACCATCCAACATTAGAAATTTGTTCTTCCATCGAAACCACCTAAATTGGAAACCTCCACTTCCCCTACACATTTAATGGGATCTTTCTTCTTCCTTGGAATCCATTCCCTTTACCAAAACATATTTACCCTTCCAATTTTAATTAGAGGTGGATTACATCCCAGCACATCAATTTCTCTTTTCCCAGTCGATATGGTCCATTCCCAAATGACTCACTTTGTCAATTCCCACCTTCCACTATTGGCACATCAATATTTTACCTGGCCAAGTTGATATTTTTTTCACTTAAAGAATACCACCATAATCTTCACACACCTATCAAACATATCCCTAAAGTCTAGTATAACCCTTATTTCATAAAAATTTCTACAATTAAAAAACTTTTTGTGCTCTATAGAACCCCTGAAAACATTTCTGATCTAACCAACCTGATTTCTATTAATACTAGCCTAATTCTTAATGCATTTCCCGGGTTTATTAACCATTATTTCTAAGGCCAGACTAGTCTTTCCCAAAGGAAATTGATCATTGTCCTCGAAATTTTCTCATCTTTGACTCGATGACACAACATCCACTTCATATAATTATCCACAGACTCATGACTAACATAATGCTCTCCACCTTAAGAGTGTCATTTTCACCGCATCCCTCAAGAAATCTTGACATATTTGTCTTATGATCACTCATATATTGATCCCAAAAACATGGACTTAGTCATCCTTCATCCACATTAATAATAGAAAAAACATCACCCACTACTCATCTCCAGCTTCCAATGACAATTCCCATGGAATTCGTTGATATCTGTTCCATTCTGAGGACGTCTCGTGTAATCGGTCGATGGTGTACTTCCCCTCCATATGGTTATCACACAGACACTATTCCTCAATCATATACTCCAAGAGGATATATTCATATTTGAAACATATTTTGGTAGCTCAACATAAGGGCCAGAGAAATCTTATCATACCTAGGATGATGTCATGTAATTAGGCATGATATTCAATGAAAAAATGTATGCTAAGATGTCATTGAATAACACCACCACAAATTATCCCCCATCGTAGTCTCCTCATAGTAAGAATACACCTAATTCTTCCCAAGGTCTCAATATTCCCTTCCCACCAATGTATTATCCACACGATAACACCACAAATTGAATGGAATTTCCAACCAAACTCACCATTGACTCTGGACCCTCTACCAACCAACCAGGACTCAACATTCATTTTGGTACCATTATTATCACCCCACTCAATTTCTCCTTACACGATCCCACTGATCAGAAAAGATATGAAATTATTCATTCCAATGATCATAATCCAACATATCTCTCACACTACTAGTGCCCCTCCACTTCGATTCCATGGAAATCTTGTGTTCTTACATCCAAACCTCATGGGAACGTATCCCAAGACCATTAAATTTTCCACTTAGCACTCTAGTTTAATCTTGTATTAGGAAGCAGTCTCCAAGTTCCACTACCATTGTTTGGAATGTCTACCTAAGAACATGAACCTAAAAGCACTGTCACCCCACTTGACCTCTCTCACAATTCATACTCAAAATTGAAATTGATACCAAACCTGAAAACTAGATCCACAAAAAACAAAGGGCACATAATCTCCCTCTAATTCACACACACGAAAGCTCAAATAACTAACTTTTCATAGTGGTCATCCAGCCCCTATTCTAAACACACTCCTTATAACACACCAAAACATCACTTAATCTTGGTCCCATACCAATTATTCTCACACACATACAGTGGAAACACAATTCAAACACATCATAAGGACAAATGCACAACTCACGAGGTCTCAATCTACAAGTGTTTCTAGATTCACATTAACAGATATCATTTCATAACATCAGGGCCGCAACATAACCAAAGACGTAACTATAAACATACCATTAACAAACACACACAACTCATCATGGTCCCACACCTTGTATCCTATTGTCTCAAAACTATGAGAATCATACTTCCCAAACACTCGTACATAGGGTCAATAGCCAACATAAGGGTTAACCAACTCTGGTATCACTAAAAGTTCCATTATTCATGCATTACAATTTTTTAGGCATCACGATTTTAAACCCAACAATTCGCATTTCAAAAATCATCATTTTGAAAACCCAAGCATTTACACTTTCAAAAACTACCTTGTCAGCCAATCATTCCAAAAATCCAAAATTATTTAAAATTAGATTTTAAAATAGTTCCCTTTTCCAAACAATGGGTTTAATTTTCTCAAAACCATTTTAACCAACATTTAAACACCCATCATTTCTTTTAATTACACTTTTTATACCCATTTTATTAATAATCATTTCATTAACAAGTCAACGACATGCAGCTTATAGAAGACTAATATATCCCATGTTCCAACATTGATGCATGAACTCAAACACCCTATATTATCACGATAGTCCAATGGATGAAACATCATGAATCAATAACATCACATCCATGTATGCCACCCAATGTGGAAATATCATCCACCAATAAAATAACAAAATCAAACATTATTTCCCACCCATAGAGACATGGATGTTCCTTCATACATGGCTCTACAGGAACCCAGGCATGAGGTCATTACCAAATCCATACTATATACTAGTCTCTTATATACCATGACTAAATAGTAAGAAAAAAGAAATCCTATTCTAATATAACTTTTTTAATTTCTCCGACCCATAACTCACTATAATTGGTGACCATATTCGATTTGTCACATGACCTCAGGTGAACCTCCCACAAAGTGAGAGGATCCCAAATAGTAGCACGTGTCTAAAGAGAAACATGGGGATACTATACCTACTTATCAGAGTGAATTAATTAAAGAGATAATGGAAACAGATAGAAAAAACAAATAAAAACAATAAACTAACAACATATAAAAAACCCAATCTAAATCCAAATACACATGATACAAATAAATAGAGAAAATTCACTACATGTAAGAAATATATACAATATAAACCAAGTCCAAACTATCAAAAGACTCTGATTATTGACCTATATCCCATCCTGGTCTTGATATCCCATGCTCCAACCCCTCTTCCCATTCCCATCCAAACACATGGTCCATATCCTGAATCCGTACCTTGAAATTGGTAGCATTTTTTAAGGTACCCAATTTCCACGGTGGCCTTAATATGGTGTGAGAAAAACTCAAAAAGCCTACACCAATGGTGTTTAATGAAATAACCATTCAATAGAAATTGTATAGAGGTAAAAAGTGAAATAAATATATAAGGCCACAAAGAAGGCATTTATGTAATTATCTAATATCTACTTTACCTATTAAGTTCTCTAGATTCATCTAGTCAACAAAACTAACTCAGGTCGCACAAGTAATCTAATTAAAGTCATATGGGTTACACACACATTAAACCACATGGGTGATCACGAATTACAACTATTGCATGCCCATTTGCTAAAAATATTCACATGTTCATTCTCATACCTTTCCCCAAGGATTAGGGGTTTACATTATTTACAATATGGACTAAGTCAATCCATTACCATTTGTAAGGGGATAAGTCAAGTTCCCTATATCACTAGTGATTAAATATCATAAATATTTTAACATACAAACCTTGGAGATTCATTCCAGGTATCCAATTCCACTTACCGTGGAGCATCAATCTAGTTAGTCTTATCCTATGCAACTATTAGGGGCTAAACTAATTAGCCTGATTCCCTAGCCATTGCAATTTATGGTGTGTTTAGAGCCTCGTTCCAACCCATCCCATGGGAGGAGCCTAATTCCTTCATCCCACACAACCAATCCATGTGAAAATTCTTATTTATCCATTTATCACATATCGCTACTAAAGATGTTACCTATACCCACGGTTTAGGAAAACCTGGGTATAGGTCTAGTCCACCATGTCAGACACCATGACACTATGTCATTCACCTATACCCACAGTTTTAAAATTGTGGGTATAGCTTTGAAAAAAAGCAACTAATGGATTCGATCCCTGGACCTCTCTTTTAATCCTCCAACACCAAACCACTAGCCTATATGTATTATTAGTATATAAATATTTATTTAGTTATATATATTTTAATAAACTGTGGCTATAGGTAGAAATTTTTGGGAATAGGTGTTCCCGTGAAAAAAAATTTGTCCCCCGTGAAATTGTTTTCGATCCATATGGAAGGAAAGCTATACCAACAGTTTACAAAACCATGGGTATAGGTCTTTAAAACTTAAACCTATACCCATGGTATTACCAAAAACGTGGGTATAGGGGAGTCTATACCCATGATATTGGAAAACTGTTGGTATAGGTTTCAATTCCTTATCTATACCCATGGGTTGCCAAAAACCATGGGTATATGAGTTCCTATACCCACAGTTTAGGTAAAACCGTGGGTATAGGTTCCCATATAATACCTATACCCATGGTTTTGGGTAAAATGTGGGTATATTGGTGCCTATACCCACAGTTTTTCATAAAATCATGGGTATTTCTCTATTTTCAAATAGTGTATACCATATCACCAATCGAATATAATAATTACATATTAAATTAACAATTCATATTATCTTTAACTAACTAAATATCAAACCAAAACCCATTAAAACATTAAACTTTTCATCTCATGTTCCATTTCAAATAATTCTTCAACTCAAAATCCTTAATCCATTTACACATTCCCAATAAAAATTCATTTTTCATTTAACACATTCGTATTAATCCAATTAACCCTTTTTTACATCATGTAAAACAGTCTTTTATCCCATTGGAAGTAACTAGACCCATTCATCATTTAGATCATTTCATAACCATAGAAACATGTAAATATAATCCCCATGGTTCCTATCTCTCTATACCATTAATTAATTCATTGCTTATAGTCCAAATAGACTGTTAAGACCTCATGATGGTATAAATACAATTCAAAAATCATATTTTAAGATCCACCCTTTTAAAACATGGGTCTGCCTCATTCAAAGACTAAAATATGCCCAAAGGATTTAATTTCAATTTTAACCATCCAAAAGAACCATTAAATAATTTTCACAAAAGGGAACTTTTTCCCCTTATCAAACATCATTTGAAATTTGTTTAGAAAAAACCTTTTTGAAACACTTAGTGGGAAACACATCCTTTTAAATTATTAATCATTTTAAAAAATAATTTTATATCATTAAATATAAAATCAGGTTAAATCCCCCAAAAAACCAATTAAATTATTACTACCCATTCATTATCATAATATCCCAATCTCATGGTTTACTGATTTTATTCACCATTTCCAAGGGTTTGTTTTACCTTGTGGTTAGCCCTAGGTTTTGTCTCCCTCATCTAAAAACCCATGGGTTCTATGAAGGGATTCACACCACAATATATGTTCCACAACACCTTCCATAATTATGGAAAAACTAAATATGGTAACACATTGGAACATCCACATAGACATATAAAACATGAAGACTATGGGGAAAAATATCTAAGACGACCAATATTATGTCAGTTGATGAATGTTTTCTTAACCAAAACCCTTGAATTGAACTGAAACACCTGCTTATGCCCCAACAAAGAATTTTATTGAAAATTTAATGATTTAGGGGTTCATAAGAAGAGGATAAATTATACATGTCATAATGTAGAAAATAGAGAAAGAATGAGTGTTAGACTCACCCAGATCTTCGATTTGAACACAAACATGATCTAAAGTCCAAATTATCGAATGATAATCACACACTAGGAGTCTTAGTGGGTTTGGTTCGTCACCCATGTTGTAGGATATGGAATAGTGTAACAAATAGGGGGAGAAATAAATGTGATCATAAGGGAGAAATGGGAATTCCCCACTTTTTTTGGGCCTTATGGTTCTCCAAACCATGTGTCAACCATGGGGAAACCTCTATTTCAGTAGTTCATAGCTATATGGTTTCCTATGTGGAACATAAAAGTTGTGGAAAATCATGTGGTAACTGTGAGATAGTACTATATCTTAAGGGGCCCCAAGTCACTCGGTTTCCTAGGCTAGGCTCCCGATTTACACTAACCAAATGGCAACCATGCACTATGCACTGTTGGCCATGTTTCACCTATTTTCATGTACCTCACCCCAAGAACACTCCCAAGATTCCTTATACCCTCTATAACAACTTCATCAACCATAAAATATATTTTAACTAAAAATGATAACATGTAGGTACATTCACGAGAGTTCTGGATCTTAAACTCAAAATATTTAAACTTTTGAGTCTGTATTATCCAAATAAATCTTTAGTAATGCCAGTGGCACTCATTTCCACTACCAACTACTTCATAAACCTATCCCATATCATGGAAATCACAACCTTCCATATCTATTGAAGGTGGATAAATGAGCCAATTTTTCTCCCTTCTGGTTTAATGGCCCCAAAGAAGGGATCTTATCAACCAACATCTCCAGAGCCATCCCACTAGTTCCCTTCAATCGCCTTCTGATGGTAACACCATTCGTATTTACACCACGGATTCCCATGAATGGGAAACAAGGAAGACACATCAGGATGAAAATTATTTTTTTACTAATAGTTGGCACATATCCCCACCTATACTGATGAAGCCCTATGGTATATTACTATGTTAGATAGTG
Source organism: Viscum album (assembly GCA_963277665.1). Taxonomy (NCBI): domain Eukaryota; kingdom Viridiplantae; phylum Streptophyta; class Magnoliopsida; order Santalales; family Viscaceae; genus Viscum; species Viscum album. Next base: position 1,416,934,310 of record OY728129.1, on the reverse strand, counting down.
AGTAGGCTCATATCCATGGTAAGTTAGAGTAAGTGTATGGGAATATTTTCTTAGAAAACAAGGGGGATGTTAAAATACCTCCCCACATGTAGAATTTCCATCGAGATATTCTCTTGGAATAAGGACGATTGAATTGCACTAATACACCCACTCAAATCGAAGATATATTCCTGCATATATTAGAGATAAAAAATGTATATCCTTACCATCCTACACACACATTTCTAAAAATGAAAATACATTATAAAAACTATTGAATAACTCCACCAAAAAATTACAGAACTAGTACAAATATTGGGACAAGATCATTTTCTTATCCTTATAGACAGGGAATCAAAACATACCGATGAACATAAATAAGTGGTTCTTATTGAGCAAGAACACATTTTTTACCAACTTAAGGGGATTATCGGCATATTATAGCAAACCGCGATGCACCGAACTTGTTTCATATTCCCATTCTAATCGAGGATATCCAAGTGAGAGTGGAACATGACTTTGTAAAACACACATTCATGTTGAAATAAAATCTCATAGACTGCATCAGCACCGAAATTGGAATATTCCAATAGATTCTATATAGAGGGATTATATCTGTGTAGTTCTAGATGGTTATCAATATATTCTAGTACTAGTCATATAGTAACCTCATGTCCCTATGTAATCCCAAAAGGCATTTTTTCTTATTCTTTGAACGAAAAATAACGATGCTCACATATCTAATATTTTTTATGAAATTTTACTTTAGGTTGTTTGAGACTCATTCTCAACACCCCAGTGGTCTTCCAACACTTAAAAAAAAGAATTTGGTGACTATTTCCATTATAATCCTCCTTGTGGTAGTGTGGATATGGATCAGAGGGACTCTACTTCTGATATCCTTAATGGTCAACCTCCCCCATGGAAATATCTCCCATGGACATGGAAATACATTAAATTTCAAAGCACCTTCATTTATAGAGGTTCTATAAGCTAATATACCTTTATATAGAGAGGTTCATGAAACATCAGGGATAACTGTATATAGTTATATATCAACTACCCGAAACACTTCACCCTGGTCAGCAGGTGACCCCGTGTTTTAACTTCTATTGTTTGACCAACTAGAGGCATGTATGTAAAATGAAGAGTTTAAAAATATTGATATATGGATAGAGTTATGTGGAAATAACCTTCGCACCATGTTCTCAACCCTCACCACTTCTGACTTTGATATCCCATAATACCTCAAAGGATTTCATGGATTACCTATAACAAAATGTTTGGGAAACTCATCTAAGGTTAGAGTATATACACCTCCCTTATATAGGACACAAGGGTAACCTTTCATACCATCAAGATAATATTTTTTCAACTAGACCTAGAGTTTATCTCTATGTCCAAGGACCCGAATCTAGAAAATAACAAAGAAAATCTACAACACACTTGCCACCATTTCACCCCAACTCTTATATCATTGATCAATGAAGCCTTATAATGTATCCATATTTTAGTATGGAGAATATATGAATTAATTCACTTTACCACATCCTTATAATAGTATAAATACCGATAAATAAAATCCTAAAATTTTATATGCTCGAGTGAAATCTAGGGACTAGGTAATGCATGATTCAGTTTGTCACTACAATGGAATTACTACACTTCAAAAATCATAATACATCTTAAAATATGGATGAGCACTACCCATATATCTTTGAACATATACCCTTTAAGAAAAAAAATTAATTTGAGTCACAAAATTTTATTTGTTGGTCATCTTGAAAATATTCCATAGAAAATGACACTCCTTAGGGGATTATATTTCACCTATCCAATACATTAGTACATATACACTCAATGAAAAAGGCCAAAATAGAATATTTCATCGTATACATCATGGAGTGATCCCAGCTAACCTGGATTGGGGAATATATACCACCATCTCTTCTCCATGGATCATGAATCACTGAGATAATTCAGGACATATACGCAATAACTGCAAGCTGACCCTATCCCATTGGGTTGGGTGAATTTTTATCTCAATTGACATCACTTTGGTTCATCACCACTGATATGTTCTTAGAGAAATTAGTAGTTGTTTTAGATCAAACTCATCCTTGAGGGATGAGGGAATTTATATCTCAATGACAGTCCCATGAGTCAACAAATCCTCAACTGGAATCACTATGTCCTAAAAAAAGGATCAAAAAATTCCAATTTTTTCCTTGAATAGTCCACATCGAACTGGTCTAGGGGAATTTTTATCATCATAATTACCATATATAGAATGATTTTTCTCTAATTTGGGAGATAAATACCTATCTTTGAGATCCTATCCTTTCCACCCCCCGAAGACGAGTTGTTTCTATTTGGGGCCCATTCAGAAAACCTGACTGGAAACTCCCTCATATATTCTATTCATAGGCTGAGATGGGAGGAATGTATTTTAAAGGAAATTAATCCCTACAAGATTGTAATAAAAAAGTCCAACATGTCCAATGGTTTGTGAAATGACCCTAATAAAAGAAGTGCATAATCATCATATTGCGTTAAGAGTAATGTGACAACAACCATTTCACAATATACCTTTATGAATGTAGTTACAATAATGAAATATAATGTAGATCAATATGAGAATTAAAATGGAAACATTGTAGAAAATATACCCTAAGAGGAGGATCTAGATGTTCCCACTAAGGGTACATATACACAAAACCAAAGTAGAACCTAAAACCTTGAACCTTTGAATATTGAGTTGCAAAATATATGGTAGAGTAATACTAAGGATAGAGGGATAGATGAAGTCATATCCCACTCATCACTCAGAAGATCCAAAATTCCTTTAATGGAGGAGTAGTTGGAACAATATGAGAAATAGATACAAACCCCCAAAATACTCCTCGAGGAGATTCTCAGGGGAATCATTCCCATTGTTTATTGTCTTCAGGAAGAGAAGTATATCCCTCCATACATACATTAGGAATGATTAGAACCACCTAAAAAGAGGAATATGAGTGTTAAACTAGCTCCAGATCCAGGTAGTTGTTCTACATAAATGCAGAAGTGGAAGATGGTCACTACTTTCCTCCATTACGAAGACAACCAATCCCCTTCCATGGTGATCATTTAGACTGTGTGCAAATTAAAAATCAGTGGGAGATGAATGTAGGGACAACTCATCAATCCTACCATCTCTCCATATCTATGGGAAGCATCTCAGACACTAGTGCCTCTAGAAGTTTACAATTTCATTGATTACTTATCTTCGTAAATAGAAGTTGTGAAATGGTGACACAAACCAATGAATCCTAAGAAAAATACATATCATAAATAGGTGGATGAAACATTACCCTACTGTATTTTAGATATCCCACCTTCTCCACCATTGATGTCATGAGAGACCCAAAATAGTATCTCAAACACATTGTATTTTGATACAATCTGATGATTGGTCCTTGAGATCAGTAGGAGGTGACCAAGATGAGGTGTTTTGTATAGATTTTGATTGGGTCAATCTTTAATTAGTACATAATTCTTCAAACATGATTTGTTGCAGGATGGGAAGACCTTTATCATAAATTCATTTATGTTTTCATCAACACACTAAGGAAAATGACAATTGATGGCCTAACTAACTACAAGAAACTTGAAAATGAGAGGGTGGATGAATTCATTAACTGATGGAAAGTTTTAAACTATTCACTAAGCATCCCCTCTCAAAAGATAAATTGATAAAACTTGGTGCTAAAAATATCCGAGATGGGATATAGATGACTTGGATCCTGATGAAATATTTAGGCTGATTTCATTAGTTTCTAAAAATGTTACATCATTTGGATGACACCATTCAACTGACCCAACATAATTCTGAACTCATTATCTCATCACATGGAAATGGATCAGCAAGGTAGTGATTCTTATTTATTCCCTCAAACAAGTGGAAATTCACAGTCATATGTCAATGTAGGTTCCAAACCTCCCAGTGCTTCCTATCTAGTGGAACAAATAACACAATTTACCTCATCCAGAATAAAACAATTGACCTGGGTCACTAAGTATTTAAGGAATAAATGAATACTGTATACACCTTCCATAATAAACAAGTACCTAGTTATTTCCATATAGACATGGATAATAACCTTTTAAATATACCATATCCCATGAATCCCAATAAGGTAAACATCAAATACCATCCCAAATACTTTTCTTGACATATAATTATAGTTCCCAATGTCCCACATTTCTTCTTCTTCTATGATGTCTTCAATATAATGATGGATTTCGAACAAGTTTTTCTAGAAAAAGCATCAACATAGGTAATATGCATAATCGTTTCCCAGTCACAAAAAAGAAGTTTACTATAAAGAATTCCCAAAGAGGCATGGAAAGAGGTTAAATAATCATATGGATTGAAATATTTTCAACTGAGATCATGACAAACTAAGAGCAAAAATTCACATACCTATAAAGGTTTTTCACCCAGGGATATTACATAGAAAATGCATTACAAAAGAAGATATAACAATCATACATAGGATGATATCGAAGAGGAAGAGTTATATTCATCTCTGATGGAAGCTATGAATGTTCCATATTTCATCCCCATATCATAAAAAGAATTAGAATCACCCCCACTAATAGAAAAACTCATTAGAAAAATAACTCATCATTGGTTTTATTAACATAATACATTTAGAATACCCATTCTTTGAAGATGAATATGCTTCCAAGTATGATTTCCCCATACCTGACTGGGGAGTAGAAGGCCACAAATGAAGGGTCCTAAGATATCTGGGAAAATGAGGGAATTGTCATAAACCATATAATGGTCAAATCCCTACAAAGTACATATATAGATATATATATAGCTCAGACCCAAGTGAAATCACTCATGAAATCTCAATAGAGACATGGATGTTCCCAAGAACCCCCTGAAAGAATCTATGCCTAATCATCTTATACAACATCATGTTGGGGGAAAAATTGTCTTATTATACCACAAAATAGGTAAGGATAGAGAAATCTATAACACTAGAATAATATACTCCCTCAACCTTGAAAAGGAACTAGGATTGTCTACCTCAAATACTCCGGCTCTTGAGTGACATAATAAGAAGAAACCATATTTTGGGAACGACCAACCTCTAACCCAAAAGTAAGAAATTTTGAACAATATTCAATTTTTATCCAATCTCAAAATCCTGTATGCACTCTATATTTCAAAATAACTCTGAGAGTCACTTTTTTAAGCTATCTAGAGAACATAGGGATTTGCGACAAAAGTTTCTATAGCCATGGTTTATCAAATGTATTCTATTCCAATATAATTCTATGTCACCAACACTTTCACATAATAGGATCTAGAAGAGGTAATCTAGGATAACATCATACCAATAAATATTTCAGTAAGACTAAATAATGTCAACATATGAAGGGACCTGATTGAAAATGGTTTCGAGAACAACCTCAATCCGATCAGGACCATTTGATGTTTGGGATAATGAATATAGTACTTATCTCTCACATGTATAACCGTTAAAGGGTATGATAATAGTTATTAAATAACTATTAGTGAGATCATGATCATTGATTAGTTTGGGGATGTCACAACTACTATTGAGTTCATGGAAATCAAGAAACAGACTTTATATAGTGTCCTACTCAGTGAAAGTGAATGCTATATTTTGAGGCATCACTTGTAGTACCATGAAGTATACATGGTCTCTTGCATCAACCATATCATGTACATCCTTGGTATTCCCCACTAACGGGGAGTTTGACATGATGGTTGGTTATTCTACAACAACATGTCATCCAATTCATGCCACATTACTAAGTGAAAGTGAATGATCTGGCTAATTTCCTTGAATAAAATAAAAAACCAAAAAGTACACCATTGGACATTGATCTTATAGATTAAGAGTTATTATATACCTCAGACACTCCATCAAAATGGGAGATATATTTTGATTGTTCATCCCAAAGTCCTATATGAAAGTGAAAAAAACATAAAACTAGATCATTTTTTCACATGGATTTTATTTCATCATCCAGAAAGTGAAGTTTTTCCCTACACTTTATCGTTATCCAAAGGATGAAAATATAACAAGGTTGAATAACATGACCTCATAGCTGGCTTATAAATAACCCTACAATTATACACAACCTACCTAAACATCAAAGGGTATTCATAGCTAGTGGTAAAATAGATCAATAATGAATATTCCCTAAAAAATAAGGAACTGGCCCCTCTTATTGGGTACATTGTAGGAATAATGGTGGAGTTACATTTTAAACTCACATTGCATCATGTCCCCTAATCAGAGAATGAATACACGGATGCATTGGTTAATGAATCTATAATCATGGACAACTCTAATCATGAGGCAAAAATCATTCACATCATGAATCAAATTATGGTCTAATCAATGTAAATTTATTACATGGAAGAAATAAGTCATGTCTATCCTTCCATAGGGTGTGAATAATAGATATACACATGTGGATGGATGAATCCCATAATTAGTAATATCTAAATTTGGAATCTCCAAATAGACTGAGTCGGGATGGAATATATTCGATCATGAGAAATGAAATTTTCCCTACATGATAGTCAAAATTACAAAAATACATGTCAATACTATGCATAGATGGAATCCTATTAAAATGAATTGTAGAAATGAAGATTCCGAATATAATTTAAGAATTCCATTTAGGATCCTAGGGTTCTCAATAGTCTGGTACCCAGCTCTCCCACTAAATCAGAAGGCTATGTTATTACTGGAAAAAAAATGATACATGATTATGTGAAGTCCAACAAGAAATATAATTAATTAAATATTCATGAAAACATCATCCATCAATACTAAGAATTTAAAAATATATCAAAATATTACTAATCATTTTCCATATGAGGAAGAGATGTTGTGGGGAAATATCCCCCAATCATGGTTAAGTAGTTTTAGTACACCCTAACTGCTACAAGAATTCTTTTCAAAATGGACTGAGGCAATACCATCATGAATATTAGGATGAATAATTCCATTAAATTCATGACATAAAATATTACCACCGGCTTTAGATTCTATCACATGATACAAATGGACAATGACAGCAACATTTTTTCTATTCACTTGGGGAAGTTGTACGAGGAATAAAATATTGATTCCAATCATTCATACCTCTATCATGTATTGTAAAATTAACAAATAGGGGACTTATAAAAGACTATAACAAATATACTCCCAAATATGGTGAATAAGGACAAAAAGAACTATCCGTAAAAGCTACTCATTGCTTTAGGGGTGTACTATATTATTACACAAGAAACTTTGTATCCATTGGTATACATAATAGATGTAGTTTTAATCATAGAAGTTTAATTTCCATATTTTTAAATATGTATTTTTATAATAATCTTATATGATGATCAATCACAAAAGTGACTGGACAAATTAAATTGTTTTAATGAGAAGAGGTTGCGTACATTGTAGAACCTTGAAGTCCATCACAATCAGATCACATGGGACTTCAATAAAAAGGTTTTAATTCATTAATTTATTTAGGGAGAACTAGTATTGGACCTCATAACCCTAATGATACTAGGGAGGAAACCACTAAAGGTTAAACACAAATGGGTAGGGCCTTATATCATCAATAATTTATATCAAAACAGAGCTTACTCACTTTAAAAAAATGGGAGAGGAGCACATTAGACTCCCACCAATGAAATTTATTTTGAAATAAGTTATATCTTTTTCATAAAGTAACATCATCATCCTTGTTAAATGAGTTCAAGATGCCAAAATTCTTCCCTACCACGATATGTTTAACTATATGGAAAAGGTCATAGTCACATAACGTTAAACTACACAGATTCATCCCGGTCACATGAATATTATCTACACAGATTATTCGTGGTCACATGTCATTAAACTAAAAATAATCTTCCTGGTCACATGAGGATAAAAAACTTATATTTTTTCTAGTCACATGATTTTAAATTTCATAGATTCGTTATTGTCCCATGACATTAATCTGCATAGATTCATCTATTTCGCATGACGTTAAACTACAAAAAATTTTCCTAGTCATATGAAGTTAAAAAACATATTCAACTGGGTATCTTGAAAGTAAACTTAATATATTCATCCTAGAAAAATGATATTAACATACATAGATTTTTCATAGTCTCAGGACGTTAAACTACACATATTTGTCCTATTCTCTTGTTATTAAACTACATAAATTCATCTAGATTGTGTGATGTTAAACTGCACAAATTAAACATAGAGTCATGATGTTAAACTGAACAAATTTTTCCTGGTCACATGATATTAAATTGAAAATTTTGATCCTAATTTCATGGAATTAAATAGTAAAGATTCACCCTGATCATATGATGTTAAACTTCTTAAAACACATCCTTACCACACAAAGTCAAACTTTACAGAACACACCCTCCTCGTATGATTGAAAACTATAAAGAACACACCCTCCCCATATATCTTTAAACTATATATCACATTCTTGTCCTTACCACCTTATGTTATAATGTTAGGAAATCTTCCGAGTCACATATGGTTAAAACCTCATGACAAATACATCCCCACTATATGACCAAAAAATGTGAAGTACATCTCCCATCATCATTTACTATTAAATTAACTCATAATAAGGATCTTGGTTAACCATAGTATGGGCTGGTTATGTCATATTTTAACCCCCTAATCTCGTAAGTCACATTTCAGGTCTTGGGAACCTCAGTTTGTCATAAACATTTCATATCCCTTTTGAATGAAAGGAGATATCACTTTTTGTATAGTCTATTGATGAATAAGGTCTTAAATCTACTAATTGGAGATATCTTGTCCTTACATAATTATTTTTATGAACCTTGTGAGCTTGATGTCACAATGGATGAACACAACACTTGAGTGTGTTCGAGACCATCCTAGGTAAGAATGTACCATATTAATACTCATGATTTGAGAACCTAAATCAACAATTTCTAACATTTTTATCTACTAAACCGAATTATGTGGGAGACTCTTGACACTGGGTATCATAATTAGGTGCAAGTATTACATTCCCCTCATAGCATTTCCATATGCTTCATGAAATTAAATTACAAGAACATTTGTCAAAGTTGTAAAAAATTAATCGTAATCCTTTGATGTTATAAAAAGAAATAACCAAAACTTATAATGAAATAGACAAAAAGAATTAAAGGTGGAAAACTGGAAAAGGCGGCGTAAAATAATTCAATTATCCTCTCTCTAAATCATTCATTTCCAGAGTTTATAATAAAATATATCATAAAGTAACTAGACATAAAGCTTATAAGGTCCCACTTTTTAGCCCTATTAAAAGATTATATGTTCCCTGTGGACCCTCTAGTCCTTGATAAATTTATAGAAATGGTTTTTCAGATATCCCCTTCATGAGAACATGTTCACTAGGTTGAGACAAAACCTTTCGGGTGCTCAAAACCTTCATGAATATTTCATTTTCCATAAATCAATCTTTACAATATGATTAACTTGGATTTTTGAAACCATTTCATATCCTTTTTAAAAGGATACTCGACTTTAAGGGAAACATTGATTGAATATAAATTTATTCATATGGATCTTGCATATGCACCTATGGTCACCTACAAAATTTATCATTTTCTTTCAAAAAGGTCTTTCTAATAATTGATATCCTTACATCCCCATGGTGGAATAATGAACCTTAGGGTGTTTTGGGTCATCCCTAACATGTTTTTCTCATATCCTCTTCATTAAATGAGAAAATTAGACCATTATTTACAATCACAATAACCACACAATTCATGTATATTCAACATCCATGATGTTACATCATTGGGTAATTTATCCTTTCTCAAAGTAGGAATGAAACACTCCATTAATGAACCATTTAATGTTAAAAGCCCATTGAATTGAAATAATAGGTTGCAGGGCCCGATCATCCCAATAATATATAAACTGATCTAGGGTGATAGATCCCTTTTTATATTACATTAAATCTATATACCACATCATCATCCAGATGTTACAGTCTTCAAAAATCTATCATGAACCTCAATAATTATTGGGGAAACCTTTGTTGGACCATGAAATTGATACATAAAGGGAATTGACCTACCAACTAGAGGTATCCCCTCCTTGAAAGAAAGGAACTATGATCCTTATGATCCATGAAAATATAGAGTTAGATCTCAGAGCCCCATGGTGTTAAGGTTCATCCGTAATATGTATTCTCCATTCCATATTCATTCACTTAAACTTTTGGGATATGAATTACTTGAACCATATTTCAACTATCCAGGTGGACTCACCTTCCCTCTTTTTTCTCTATCCACCCATACCATCTCAAAAATATTTCATATTCCATGGAAAATATTGGGGAAACCTCTTCTTAACCATGATACCAATGTATAAGAGCATTGACCAACAATCCAGAGGCATCTCCTCCTTTTAGGAAAGGAATACTAAATCCCCATGATCCCTAAAAACTCCATGGTGGAACTCAAGACATTGGGGTGTTTTGGGTTATCCTTGGTATGTATTCCCAATTCCACATTAACCTATTATCTATTGGAAGCAAGAATTTAAAATAAACACCATATTTATTTCCTTATTGTATGAAATTGAAATGCACGACATACATACTTACCACATGACATTAATATGTACGGATCATGCTACCTAGAAAATTGTATATTACCAATGATAGAAGGTCCATGCTAAAAGACCATAAACTACAATAATAAAAGGTCCAATATAAAATACCTTAAACTATAACTATATAAGGTTTAAGCGGAAAAAACTAAACTACATAAATATAATGTCCAATAAAAATGAATTTAAACTAATATAATTTATGGTCTGATATAAAACACCATAAAATAGAGTAATAGAAAGTCCGAGTTAAAATAACATAAACTACAACAATAGAATGTCCATCCACAACACTAAACTACAAAAATGGATGGCTTGGGATAAAATAACCCAAACTAAAATAATATATGGACTGAGATAATAGACCACAAACTATTTTAATAGAAGGTATGATATGAAATAAAGTAATCTAAAAAAATAGAATGTTTGAGGTAGAAGGCCCTAAACAACTACACAACATAGTCTAGTAATCAAGATTTAAAGAGACATAATTATCACCATGTTGAAAACCTAATAGGGGAAGCATAGGAATATATCACGTCTTTTCTAAGTGGATATGAAAATTATTTGATCTATGACACATTGAGCTCTCAAAAATGCAAAACTAAAAAAACATGCCAAGATAAAAACCTGTCAAATAGTTTCCTAACCAATAGTTGAGTCCATGCCTACTAATCCTTCCCCTATAATAATCTTAGGACACAATTATGGAAATATAAAATAAATTGGTAAAAGTAATATAGAGAAAATAATTTGTCTTTATAAATAATAAATCTATGATTTATAAGTATAATGACTTCAGTATAATACAGTGATTTATCTATATGAGACACATATTCTACACAAGATATCCTTATTTGGATTCGGTGTTCTCCAAAGAACTGGAGGAGGTACATCAATGTGTAATATAATGTTAGTATGAATTTATGAGAATTTATCAAGGAATATCTATTGTGATTTTGACATTAAAATATAAGTAGTTATGTTTACATGATATTATGTGAAGGATTAGTATCATTGATGATATATGTAGACTCAAAAAAATTAAATTCCAGGCACATAATGAATAAAAGAAAAATTGAAAATATATATATTTTTTAGAATATCTGTCAATTGATAATTAGAAGGAGTAATCTCTACATTTTAGATACTCTAAAAGGATTTCATCAAAATATAAACATCTCTAATTAGACAACTTTAGGATTGATCTGAAAAAATAGGCCTAGTTGGAAAGAGTTTGAAAGGAAGCATCGGTTGATCATTGAAGCACGAATCGCCTTTCTTCTTCGATAGATTCGTAAGGGAGAAGGGTCTTAATAATAGTATAATGATCCTCATATCTTTTTTGAGTAGTTTATAGTGATGATGAAGATGAAGAATAATTATATATTGAGCGATTTATGTTCTACTCATTTCTAATTATCAATATGGTAAAAAGAAACTTTTAGGTTTGTATATTTGATATTATCAGATGACTCTATTCCAATGCCTCTGAAGGATCCCATATTAGCATGAATAGGGGATTCACATCTTGAAAATCATGTAATCCCCTCTTGCTAGAATCCTACTACTACTTTTTCGGGACAATCTAATACAGAATTCCATAATGTAATTGAGATCAAACCTATCTACCTTCAAATAATAAACAGATATAGAGATGTTATTCTAGATCATGAAATATTTCTTGTTCACACTCAGTGATCAAGGTATGAATCCACTACAATATAATGTTATGACATTTCTGATCGTCTAAAACTATTACAGTAGGTATGTTAGAAGGGGAAAATTATTTTCACTGATAGAGAATAAAGAATGGAATCCCCGTGAACTCTTCTCTCAAAAATATGCATCATTTATTTATCTTATTAGAGGATTTTTTCTTAAATATATTATTCCCAACTAAAGGGATAGTCGTCACTATTATGGATATGATTCTTCAAATAATATATGAGATATTCTATCAGCTCTATTTTTTCTATGAACAAAGGATTCAGTAAATTACTAGGTCTATCAATATGAAGGACCATTCTGTTCCGCACACCACTCAGGTAGGATTCTACAAAAGCCTAGGAATAATTATAAGATAAGAAGATATATGTGTCAAAATGTGTATGGATGATCTCATCACTTGAATATTTTTTTCCAGTAAATTATTAATTATATAACATTGGGATGTCCTTCTACAGACATGAAATCTAAGGGGGGTGGAGAAAAACAATGCATGCATCCGAATTGATTATCAAACTACTAAGGGGAATATGAATCACAAAAAAAATAAACCCATCCATCCTATCCACGAGAACCCAAACCCAAAGGGAGATATTTTATGATCATTAATCATGAGAGATGCCACCATTATCAATAATGGGCCTAATCAGTGTAGTTTAAGGCATGAAATTGGAACAATTAGACCTCCTCAAATTGTAAGTGGCCTCATCAGGACAAAAGAAAATTTCATAATCCCTAGAAATGTTCATCATCCTATATTTGAAATAGGCATTTGGAATCCCATTTGTGTTTTTTATATTTATAATAGTAAAATTCCCCCTATCCATCCAAAGAAGAATTGGAAAGGACTACCAATCGTATAAAGAAAGTTTCCATTCTGGATATAGACTACGATATGGTAGAGGCATGAAAGAATTAGTATGGATATATTAAAAAGTTTCCCCTATTCTAATTGAGCTGCTATTACCTGTGTGACAACATAAATTTGTGTGTGTGTGTCCCCTATAGGGAAAATCCATTTGTTCAATTGAATATCAATGAAACCTACCAGCCTTGGCCTCGAGGATATCTCTGGGCCCACTTGGTAGCCCCATGTGTTATATTCCCCTTCTTCCATGATTTCAAAATATGATTCATAACTTTCATGAAACTGCTAGGGAGAGCATTGGTGAGGGCGTATAGAGGTCGGTCATGATCCACTATGATAGAGAAAAATGATAATATATTCTTTAAATGAGATTAGTGGCTACATATTCAGCTCCATCCATAAATTTTTTCTGCAATTTTGATCATCACCCATGAAAAAATGGTAGTTTTGTGTGGAAATTCTAGACATCCATGATAGGAAGGAACTCATCATACATATCCCCAAGGGGGATATCCCTCCCAATAAATAGATATCCCAAAGGCTAATTCTTTCATTTCTATGGGATAGATAGAATGAATTGGTAATAGGGAACAAATAGCTAATTAGTTCACTAAAAATACACAAATGATTGTAGAAAATGAACTGAGAAACCCACATGGCCTCGTAAATATGGATAGTGTGTACCTATTAAGAAAATTCTGAAGTTCTTTTTTTAACCAATAATAGAAATTCACATTATTCAAAAAAATACACTAGGTCTCTAGTCCCATTTTTATCTCTATCGGCTTCCTAGATTTTTCAAGGGAGAGGAAAATATTCTCAAATAGATTTAAGAAATGGGATGGTGGGTTAAATCACAACAGTCTGGACATAGGTCGAGTTCTCCAACATATTGGAGAACACCCAATACCATGCTACAACCAGTTTCTCATCCCCATAAACTATTTTATAAATAAAATTTTTGGTATATGATAGCTGAAAAGAAAAATATTTTTCTAGGAGATATAATCACAACATAATCCAATAGCCTGAATCCATTTAGGTGAAGAAATCGTGGTAAAGTATATCTTTGACGTGCGTATGAGAGAAACTTCTTCAAAACCTCACTATCATAATGAACATGATATCGAGGGTTAGTGTTGTGATTCCCTGTAATCATGGACCTATGGCTAGCTATATTGGAAGATTCATGAGAGTTGGAATCCATCTAAATTAAAGTGTGTGAAATATATCAGACAAGTGAAAACCCCCTCAAAAGAAATGTAAAAATATGGTTGTATTTTACTAATCTCATGAACCATAATGAAAATAGAGACCAAAAGAACCAATATAGGTCTTTCGAACCACATGATCTATGTAGATGTTGTAGATTTCTTGACCCACATGAAATATCATGACCACATGACCAATCCTACGAATCATGATTGTGTGTCATTAATAAGTTCACGTGAAACACATAATGATCAAGGGATCATGTGACCAAATTGATGGATCATGTGAAACCTGCATGACATCCATGCATACAAGGACCTATTTCATGGTTAAAAACAATTATAAAGAATAAATTCATGAATTATTTGAAAAAGTGATGAGGAAAAGAAGTTATCACCATCGTATTTTATAAAATAGTTCTCGTGAAGTGGTCTTGAGAGATAGGTTTCATGAATACCCTTTACAGAAAGGTCTTGTGAATAGAGTCTTGTGAGAAGGATATTACAATGAGGTCTTATGAAGGCATCCTGTGACTGAATTAATCACAAGAGCTATGTAGATTTGATTTGATTGGTGAAGGAGACTCTCCTTCACCACATATTTATAAGGAATTCCATGAAATACCAATGGTCACCATCAAGGCCAAATGTCACCAAATACATCAATTTATGGATTCCAAAATTAATTAGGTAGGCATTTACTTTCTTTATAAGTGACTGCTTTTCCCTATGGGTGTCACTATTTTGGGGTGGGGGGAAATTTTTGACAGTCTCCAAATGAGTATTCAAAAATCTAAAAAAGAATAAATACCCAAATAATGTGTATTATTTTCTTCAAAAATCAATGGAAGAGAAGGCCACCAACTATTCCAGATCATGTATCCAATTTATGGAAATGTACTTTCATAACCTTTGAAATGTCGGTAAAATGGATCTTTCTTAGTGCATAATATTATTCTAATCACATGGATCCCCATTGTCAAAATTCCGTGTTCATATGAAGGCACCCAGACAATCTCTATTGATCTTGTGAAGGCTACTAGCCAAGCTATTCCAATCAAGAAATTCATAAATGAAAGGTTCCTAAAAATAATCCAAAACACATTTTAAAATAAAGGATGAATTTATGAAAAAAGGGGATCTTATGTGGTCATTAATTTTCATGAAAAAATATTATGTGGTTAGAAAGACACTTTGAAACCCTGAAAACATATCCGCATTATCGTTCAAAAGATTATTTTCATGTCACCTTCCACATATGAAGGGTCTCAGGTATGTTCATTTGGTAATGAATTGCCCCTTTGGATTCATATATTAGAAAAGGGGTTGTCACCTAATATACTCACACATCACCAAAATAAATATTATTTATCATAAGAGAAATTGTGAAACCAGAGAGTGATTCTATTTTACAACACTTCCCCGACTTTGCGATATCGCATACCCTTGTATAATAAATTCAGAAATAAAAAGGGGGAAATTAAGTTTCCTGTAAAGAAAGGATACATTGTCCTTCATGTGAAAGAGGTCATATACCCTGGGTAATCACCATTGGTCATGAAAATACCCACCCAAAAAACTAGTATAATAGTAAAAGGTGCATTAGACATGATGACATGATCTTGCAAAGGCTCCCTTAACAAGTTTCCTTACTCTCACAGATTACACCCAAAAAATCATCATTAATCATCAAGAATCCTTGCCAAAGGAATCCTGATATTGAAATAACTCTTTTGCCTACCATCCTGACCTTTTGAATTTTCTTTGATGTCAACATTGTTAGGTGAAATACCTTGTATCAGTCGTGGTCTAATAAACATGGTGATGGAGGAACATTTTTTATGCCACTGTCCTCATGCAACGTCATGGATGACCTATGGAAGATGAATGTGAATTGAGTGATACTAGAATATATCCACTGACTCTAGGTCATATTCGTTAGATATGTGATGAGAACTACTGTGTATAACTTGGGATGAAAGGACCATACCTCCCTCTTATCACAAAAATATCCACCACCTACGAATGATGGGAGACTGATATGTGAGAGCAAGGGAGTTGACTTCTTGGAGTATCTATTAACGTTATCTCAAAGGTCTCCTTCCAGGTAACATGTTGGGAATGACCAATGGGATTACATGGCCTTCATAGGAACTTTTTTCAAAAACTCTATATATCACATGAAGTACTTCTGGGATACAACTAGATTATGATAAGTAGGCCCTACATGTAAACTAGTTTATATGAAACCTAAAATAAGCTAACAGTGGACAAACCGTGAGGAATATATGTAACAAATGTTAGTATAATGAAAGAAAAGATTGGTAAAAAATGAAATTATGGGTAATCTAATCCTCATGTGATTCACATGATGAACCCATATCATATAATATCACCAAGACATGTCACCCATGTCACATGACACTCCCTCAACATGCCATTTGGACCACTTGATGTCCCTTGGACATGTCAAGAAACTATCATGATTCCCTCTGGGCATGCCACACAAGTATTATGAAGTCCATCAAGCTTACCAGCCAAATATTGTTAAGAACTCCAAACATGTCACCCAAATTATTCAATGGAATAATGAAATGTTGGTTAATTCTGGAAATGTCACCCTGAAAGGTTGGATCAGTCTCGTTTTGTCACTGAGACAAGACAACCTTGATCACATGACACTATAATGAAAAGTTATCATATATCTTGCAACACCATCTAGAATGATCTATTTAGATCATGTGGATCCCTATAGACTATTCATCTAGATCATCTGACATACTCCAAACAAATCAGACCAGATCATGTGATGTCTTTAGGTATAGTTATCCATATTCATGTGACACCATCTGAACAAGTAAACCAGAATATGAGACACCCTGCAGACATTTCATCCTTAACAAAATGTTACATCCTCTATGAATTACATTCAAATTTTGAGACTCTGTTAGAAAAAGTTAACATGATTATGAAATTGTATTTGGACATTTCCTCTTGGTGCCCAAGACATGTCCAAATATCCTCAGATAGGCTAGGCTAACAATCATAACATGTAAGAAAGACAGTTAGGTCATTTCAAGTAGTATTCTCAGATTTTGATAACCTTTTCCAATGGATATACTGGGACATTCCCCCAACTGAATTATAAGGACATTGATTTCTTTTATGACCATGATACATATGATTCCTTCTTAAGTCCCATGATCTAATGGGCATCCACATTAGTGTATATCCACCCGTGTATATGAAATTCAAACCATCGAGACCCAAAATCTCCCATGATATTATCACTATTCCTCATATTTCAGAAAACTGTGATTTAAATTGAACTATGAGGACTCTAATTCCTACTATAACTTGGATACATAGGATTCCTTCTTAATTCCCAAGCTTAAATGGGCATCAACTACAATGTATTTCACTCCATGTCTCCGAAACTCCAACCATCTTGTCCCAATCTTTCCAATGGGATTGTAATTATTCTACAACCACTAGAATATTGAAAAATTAACTAAACTACAAGGACTCAAATTATTTTTATAACTAGGATATGTATGATGCATTTACAAGTCCCTTTCTCAAATTAGAATCCACCTTTGTGTAAGTCCCCCAATGTCTCTAAAATTCCAACCATAAAAAACCAATCTATACCATGGGTGTATCATTATTCCTCTTATAATAAAGGAATAAGAAAGAAACTAAACAATGAGAAATATAATTCATTTTATAACTAATATATGTAGGATGCCTTCCCCGGTCCTGATCTCAAAAAGGAATCCATTTTTGTGGATGTTCACCCTATCTCTGACATTGAATACATCAGGACACAATCTCCCACAAGGGCTTATCATTCTTCCTCATCCACTAATGGATTGAGAAAACAATTGATCTATGAGGAATCCATATTCTCCTATAACCATGATATATAGGATACCATTATAAACAAAAAACTGGAATGGGCATCTACTTCGGTGTAAGTCCCCCATTTCTCTGAAAATTCAACCATAAACACACAATATCTCCCATGTTCTTATAATAATTACTTGATATCCCTTGTTTCTCACCCTGATCATGGATCAAGTGGGCTTAGGGATTTGTAATGATCAAATCATTCCCATCATGAACCAACACCATCAAGGGAATCCTTAATGCGTAAACCTCGATCTATTGCATGATATTACTTCTCCCTATATAAGGGAATCCAAATAGGGGTATGTCCCTAGGGAATAATCAAAAAATAACTAATATGATTCCTTGTATAACCAAGATATATAGGGAATATCCTAGAGGATTGATCTCAATTATCGGTGCCCATGTTCCCAAAAATATATTCTTTTTTAATGACCTTAAACTACATGGGTTTAACAAACTATGTTGGTTATGATTCCAATTATAAGAAAGATATTTAGGATTACTCATAAAGGTTCAATCACATCCTCAGAATATTAATCACCTCCCTAGTTGATAGAAAATTGTGGGGTAATAAGTAATATGGATTTGACATATAAGTGCCTACCCATTAATGTGAAATGGATGAAGAACCATGCATACATAAAGATGGAATGACTAATTGACCTCCCCTTACACATTGAAGGATTCAACACATAATCATTATGTTAGGGTACCTAGTCCCATACTAGGATTAGGAAGATATACATGAAAATATCTTAAATCTATAATTGAGTCCCAGATTTGGAAATAATTCACCCTAAAAGTGTTTGATGAGCCCGACCACCAATCCTCCTGACCAATGTGAGTCCATAAGCGTCGTGAGTCTAAATCTCCAATGAGCCATCTACCTTTGGAATGTGGGTCCACAATTAGTTATAAATATCATAGATATTGGGAGATTCTACAAAATATGGAAATTTTAATCCTGACATGAATGATTATACATACATCAAACCCCCACCATCAAACCGTCTGGTGAAAAAATTTAAAATCTTTCCCCTAAAACAATGTTTTATTATATTTAATTTATATAGGAGTATCTGGAATCAAATGAATTTGTACAAAATAAATAAAGTGATCTAGATCCAAAAACATGAGATACATCTGATATTTTGAAATGTCTAAAACATTATCCCAAGATTCTTCTTCATTTAATAATATTTATGAATTTTGGATTACTTCTCTTATATGTAAAAGAGACTATCAATTGAAAATATTCAAAAAAGATATGAAGGATCCTTTTATTTTGGATGATCTCATCATACCTATGTTACAGTTGTTTTCTATATAAGTAAATTTATGTTTTAGTTTTTCTTTCTTCAAATAAATATGACTTCAAGTGACTTAATTTATTACTTATTTTAATAGGTATATATAAATTATTTTCATTAAAAATGAGACTATAACTATATATGGTGTTATATATCAAGAATGTACTTCAAACCCCGTGAAATATTGGAATAATGATCCTATAGTTACATATATTTGTGATAGTTGAGATAAAATAGATATTGGGTATGGGTTTATTAAATTCCTTGAATGGTAATAAGACTAAATTTATTATGAACTAATATTTATTATAATTAAATTTATTATGAGATTTGGATATTGTAGTTGTCATTATATGTTATTAGTATTTTTCCCACAAAAATTCACATTAAGTTGTTTGTTTTCTCCTAATTATTAGGATCGTGTAAAACATTTATAACATTATAATCTTGAATTTTTTACTTTATTTATAATCTCTTTATTCTTAATTATTATTGTTTAATGATATTTTGATTGTTGATATTTGAAAATATAGGTCATAGGAAAAGTTTAACAAAGATCTATTATTGATAGATGATCTAAATAAAATCAAATATAAAAAATTAATGGTAAATATACATTATAGTAGATAATATCTGTTTTATATTACATATATATATATATATATATTTGTTTTTATTTTAAATTTCAAAACTAGAGTGTAGTCCTCAAAAGGAAGGGTAGAATGTTGTTATTAGGTTTAAATATTTATTTTTGAGGTAATAACAACTGGGGAGAACACTAGATTTGATAAGGTAAGTTATAATTTTTATTTTATGTTTTATATCAAAATATTCTATTTTTAAATCTTATAAAATTTATGTTAATTTTCTATTTTCAATTATTTTTAGTTGTATATAAATGAAGACCTTACCCATCATCAAATAATGATCCAACACATTTTTTAAGTATGGTTTCATTTTGAATTACTGTGATTTTAAATTTTATTAATGTTTTAAGGATGAGTAATTATAAAATCATTTTCTTCTTCAAGTTCATATTTTTAGTTTGTTATAATTGGATTCATATGTTTTTGGAGCATGTATTGTAAAATATGTTTTAGAAAAAGTTAGGTCTTTCCATGTAAATTTTTTAAATATTGATGGAATCATAAATATTTGATATTGGATATTGGTTTTTATCCAAATACAATTTCTATAGATACTATCCACAATATATTTTATAAAAATTGATGTGGAAAATTATATTTCAATTTTTTATGTCATTTTTATTACAAAACCAATGTGAATAGTCATTTTTTACAAGATTGGTTAAAATTTTAAACATTAACAGGAAATATATTCTCAAATATGGTTTTTTATAAAACTAATAATAAAATATTTCTTAAAATCAAAATAAATTTAATTTTTTATGTCTACTTTTAAAAATCCGATGTTGAAACTATTATTTTAACATCTATTGTATAAACATCGGTTAAAAATATATGTACATTTTTTTAAAAACCAAAAAATAAAATATACATTTACATTAGTGGTTTCATCAACCATGAAATAAATTTCACATTAAAAGTGATTCATAAATATGACTCTCCTTGTTTCCCAATCAAACCTTATAAGTGTCAGTAATTCACACACCCTAGGTCCACCGATACAATATGGTGTCTCTATGAACATATCCCTAAAGATCATAAATTGTGGAAATTTAGAAACCCCCAACAACCCATACCCTAGGTTAAGTAATGAATACACAAGTTCTAGACGTCGTAAATCTAGATTTTTATATTTTCAATGTATTTTTCATTAACAAAAAACACAAAATCCACATATAACATGATTTTAATTTTTTTTCTTCCAAAAAAATTACACCTATAAACATCCCATTTTACAGAGGGATATTTAGAACCACAACTTTATTAAACTCTCATTTCATTTGTTAATATATCATAAGTTTTACAAATTCTAAAATCTCAATTCTCGAAATATTTATAATTAAACCTTCAATATTTCATTAGATTCATATTTAAAAAACTATCCATGATTTATCAAGATAAATAATTATACAAAGAATGGTGAAATATAATGTCATTAACAATCCATAATTGAAAAACATATAAGTTACTTAGTAAAGCATCATTAAACCAATACCATCATTTAAAATACCCTTAATATTTGCCTTTACCTCAAGGGATCATCAATTGAATTTTCTAAGTAAAGTTCCACCATATGTACAAGGGAGAACACCATATATGATGTTGTTGACACTTTAAAAAACTAAAAAGTTTTACTAGTAATTATTTATAATCAAAATAATGATATAAATTAGAAAAATATAATCCTTAACTAATATAAAACATATGAACCATGTAATTGAAATGCCAATCCCAGGTCCCTAAAATTATTCATATCATATGAATACCTATATTCCAGAAATTATGCATGAACACTCTCTATATTACCATAATAAACCAAAAGTAAAAATCCCACAAACTAGTAACATCACAACCTATATATATCAGTCAATGATAATTTAAAATGTAACTGAAATAAGTGAAATATAAGAAGAATAAGTATTATCCTTGGAATCCTGGGTTTTCCCTATGGGTGGGTTGACAAACCCCAAGAACAGGATCATTTCCAAGCTCTAACACATTTATAATATCCTATCAAACATAACCAAGAGGCATGAAAAAATAGGACATGCTCAGATACCACCATGAAACAACCTGCTACCCTAGACCACTAAATTGTGTCTGAACTAGCTGACCACTCCAATACCTCATGCACCACTCCTAGTAAGTTAGATGTTAATGACTACTACTTAGGGTCTATGAGATACTACATGGAGAAAATAAACTCTTATTATAGTATAAATATTATAATAAATATAATAAATTATCAAAATATCCATATAACCATCATAATAGTGAAAGTTCCAATAATAAAAAAACACATCACATATAAAAATAAGTGGAACACAATATGTGTCTCAACAACTCTCCCATTTTTAGATCGAACATAAGGGAATATTTATGGAACCAAAAGACAATTGTAACTAAAAAACCAACAAATGTTCGTAATTCCATGTTGGTACCATCATCAACACTTTACTATAACATGACAGGAAAGAGCTCGGGAAATTGGCCATTTCCAGAAACATATCCCTGTGAAAAATAAAAATGATTTCTAGGGTACCCTAGTGCAATGGAACCCTAATAATGATGGTAATAAAACTCAGTGGGCCACTACAAATGATGTCCCTAAAATAACTAGTCTGATAGAAACATTCTTTTAGATTATCCCAAACTAAACAATTAAAAATAAAACCCAAAAATTATTTATTTTTTACTATATAAAATAAACGTATAACCTAATATTCCCTAATAATAGTGGATATTAGTACCTACCTACCTTAGAAAGTGACATGTCATCTCAAATATCATTGAAAAGATCATTCCATATAATCTACTATGAGGGGTACGATACCCATTCCCATCTATGAAACCATCACCGCGACTAATTTACCCATCCTAGGGGTCCCATCAATCACCCAAGGGGTGTTTTCACCAAATATTTGACCATCAATACCAGTTTCCACCCCTGCGTCTTGTTCACAATGGGTTTACAATGAAAAACAATATCCACCCACGTTCCATGGTCATCCCATGTTTAGAAATCAAAACCATGATCAATTTAATTACATAATATAATCACATGCCCGTATCTTCAAAAATATGAAATAAAAAATCTCAACAAAAAATGGATTGTCTTACATTTCTATTACAACATAATTTCATGCACCAAGGGGTATATTTTTTCCATTTTATTTAGTTTCAAATTAAAATTATTTATCTCAAAAACCATTTAATTAACATAATAAAATACCATTTAAATAACATAAAAAAATCAAATTTTTGAGTAAACATTGTACCACTTAAATTATAGTGATCCAAACCAAAATCCCCCTTTTAAAACCAGATTATTATTTTAAAAAGGGGTAACTCAATAAAAAAAATCCATTTCACAAAATCGGTGATTGTAAAATACAATTTAACAATCACCATTTCTGAAATCGTAAACCCTATTTTGAAGTACTTGTCGCATGGATAATAAATTTTGACATGTAGAGGAAATAATAAGATTATCTAAATCATGGGTCTTATAAATAATTAAAAAATTATTTTTTTAATACTGTAATTAATTACAAGATCTTCACAATAAGAATTGATAAGATCTGACAACACATTTAATGGAAGTTAATTTATGACTGTAGGTTTACATGAGAGACCACCTACCCCATTATTAGAGAACTACACTCTTCAAAAATCATCCACCAATTCAATTTTAATTGGATGAAATCATGAATATGAATAGATAGTCTAGAAATAGGGAATATTATACTTAACAGTAGAGATAAGACTTGAAATACAATGATGTTATGAATAGAATGTGGAAAACACTTAGACCTTCCTTGTTCTTTCTATCACATCAAGTTCCAGACATATTTTTAGATAAATGAGGGATAAATAACTTTGTAAAGGGAGGAATAATTAAGGAGAATGGATATGTAGATGTGTGTTTGGAATGGGAGAATTCCACTCATCATTTTAATAGTTTATTAATTGAGTAATTATTTTTAAAAATAACAAACTACCAGGAAAACTATTCATGGATTTAATTTTCAATTGGGCATTAAAAATATAAAAAAGGGGGGCCTCCCACAAAATTAAAAAACATCATATTACATATGATTTAAGACCATGAATGTGAGAAGTCTACAATAGTCATATAATTACCCTCCTATTTTACTCTAAATCCTTATTAGGATATTCTCGACCCCTAAAACCATCAGGTATTGGAATAATACAAGTGTTCAGTAAATTTAAAAATATTTTATATATGATATGTGTCAAAATTTTACAATGTACTATTTTTAAGCATCAACAAAAAAATATACACCTTGGAGTGAATGATATGTGTACTATAATTATCGTGATCCACATCAGTGATTATCAAATCATAGGTCCTTTCATGTTCTATTGATCTAAAAGTTGTATTTTTATTATCAAAATTATTATCCCATGGATTACTTAATTCACTAAGATAATCCCTAAGTAAAAAAAATTATATATGTTAAACTATTAGTAATACAGTATCATGAAATTTATTCTCAATCATTAGGTTAACATAACTCAGTAGTTTTCTTCAAAAATTAGTTTCCCTAATCCTTAATTTTCTTAATATAAAACATCCACATTTTCATTTATCACATATAACTATGTTCCTTTTACCACATCCTTGGCTTATAGTAAATTTAATCTTATTTCCCATATGGTCTTTACCCATATTAATTAAATTAAACCCCATCCTTAACATTTTTTGTTAGAAATTTTAACTAGGTTCATATTATTAATCATATTTCAGGATAGTTAGATAGGAATACATCGATTATTTTTTTCTCCATATGTTATATCGTTAGGTTTTTATTTAGCTCAGTAACTAAATTTTCATTGAAAACCTTTATTTACTTATATCCTCCTACATTCAATGATTTAAAAAATATGACTAAAATAAAGTATTAGAATTATTAATTGATATACATATAAAAATTAAAATTATTATCATAAAAGGAATAAAGCATATATTACACATGTGCCCCATATTATAAATTTAAGGTTTAACTTATAGGTTATTTATTACATATATTTTATTAGTATGTCTAACCATATATTAAAAGTATTTTTCATATCCATTATAATGGTTCTTAAATAGAATGGGAATTAACCAAGGAATATCCCTAGATTGTTCCATACTAAGAGTATATTTTATCTTCTTCCTTCATGAAGCATTTGAATATAAATTTAATACCAAAAAAACATTTAAAGGGTTATTAAACCTATGTATATTTGTGTCAATCCCTATATCTACTTGTTTATTTCTATGATAGGATTTCATGGCTATGAAATAACTTACTCTATATTTTCAAAAAAAGTTTGTATGTTCTTTGATATATCAATTTATCCTTAGCGATTTCACAAATTTTCAACTATCTTAATCCCCTAATATGAGTAATATAATCCATAAATAAAACACAATTTTTTATTGATACACACTAAGTAATCCCATGATAAACATATCTTCATTTTACATGATCTACATAATTTAATTATTATACCTAAATAATATTATTATAGTGTCAGTTATTTATTATTTAATGTATCATCTAATAAACAATATAATAAAAATATTTTTTAATAAATATCATCATTTATCCCTAATATAACCACACAATACCCCCTTTTATAGTTCTCATAAATTATATACATCATTATTTACCATGGAATAATAACATAGGAAATAAGAGAGTTTAAAAACTCAAAAGGTAATAATTTTCAAAGAAACATAATTGTGAAATAAAAATGATGTAAAAATGATATATAAGGGAGAAATATCAGATTAAAAGATCATGGGTTCATAAGTGAAAACCATAATACTTTTTCAAGTGATAAGAATAATGATATAGAAACATAAGACCCTAAATGGGTAATCAAAGAATAATATCAATTATAACATGTTGTTAAAGAATATAACAATATTATTGAGTCATTAGAGCATAATGTAATAAATTAAACTATGATATAAATATGGAAAAAACACAAGATTAATATATAATAACATTGTGTGAAAACACTATAATTCTAACGTATTTAGTTTTGAAAATACCATAATGTCCATGAAATAAATTATATAAAACACAATCATGACTAAACATCATTATATAATGAGATATAAATTCTTCAAATATGAATTTTCGGGTGAAATAAGACCCCACCTATAAATATCAATATTTATGTGTGCCATAATATATCAATAATTTATCATATCATGAAAACCCATGGAATGAAAAGGTGTTTCGTATCATTTCCAATTGGTATCAAGTATCATGACATAAAAATTAGATACATTAGTAAAAAAATTCAATCACCTAAATGTATTTTTCCTAAATAAATATAAGGTTATTAATAAAACCTAATTCCATATTAGTTTTATATTTCTTTAGTTAAAAAAGAAAAGGTATGTGAATTGTTAAAGAGTATTTAAAAATATTTCATAAAACTATTGTATATATATGATGTTATGAGTCAGTATCAAAAATATCATATTTGAAGAATTTAAATTAATACTATTTCAAAACTTCTTTGGTATAAATGTTTTAATAATGGATCCCATAAAAATTGTAAAGAATGTCAAATTGAAAGGTGGAGTGGAAGATAAAGTTTACCCTGGGGAATGGAAATACCATTTGTTTTTTAAATACCTTTATTGAAACCCTCATAAATCAAAGGGTGAATAAAATATTATTTTAAAATGTGTTAATCATAAATATGAAGGTAAAATTGTATAATAATTATTTATATTTCAAAATAATTAAGGAGAATATTGGTGGTATAAAAAAATATTTATATGGAAGAGAAAAAGATTATTTGGGGTGGATGCAAATTAATATTAATAACAAAATATTTCAAATGAAAAGAAAATACATATTGGGAAAAAATATAAATATAAATAAAATAAAATAACATATATGAAAAGGGTAAATATAATATAGAAATTATATAATATGATAAATTTAAATGATCATTATCAAGAATGATTGGTTGTGATTCAATAAAAGGAATTTATGTAAGTGAAAAACCCTAATATTTCATAACAACATCTGTGAATGTGATTTAGATACATATTATGTAAACACAACCATATTAATAACTTATCTATGAAACATATTTATATCTAATACCCTATATACTCTTAAAATATAATCATTTACTTTAAAATTATTAGCTAGTAAAATTTAATTTTTATCACCAGATGTTAGAGTTTTGTATTGTTTCATACAAGATTAAAAATTATAAAAATGTTATAAATTCATTGATACCAACTTCATAATTACAATATCATAGATGGTAATAGATTAAATTCATTAATTGTTTTTATTAAATTATAATTTCATTTCATGAGAATTTTCGTATTAATTTGTGATGGTGAAATCAATAATGATATTATTTTTTTAATTTTAGATAAGCAAGTGTTGGTATGTTAATAATGAGTTAAAAATCAATATAAATAAAAGAAAAAGATAAAAACTGCATAAAAATAATTTAACTTTTATAAATAACTTCTTATAATCATCATAGTATGATAGGGACAAGGAATGAAATACATTGCTCCTTAGTGGTGGTAGTCCTTACATATTCAAGGGTGACATTTTTGTTTTTCATAGAAGAAAAAAGGAGAAATTGAATTATCATTTAAAAAAATAATCATGATAGAAACATAAAATTTATTAATTAAATTCCCATTTAAAATACACATTAATTTTGGGGATTATAAATAAAACACATTGTTCCTAGTGATGATAGTCCAAATGTAATAGGAACAATGTTTTAATTTCATATGGAATGAGGAAAATTAGAAAGTTGTTTTTACATCAATAACAAATTATTATAAAAAATAATTACTATTTAATTATTTTATAATGATAAAATTATATTTATTTGAGGTTGGATTAGAATAAAATGAATAATGACTATATAGGAGAAAATCCATAAATGGATGAATTTGATTTATTCTAGGAATCCATCTTGATGTAGAAGGGTTTTTGGAAATATATAAGGATTATAATATCAATAACATGGGAGAGTAATATTTAGTAACTAATTGAGTCCTAATATATGGGATAATTATGTTTTTTTTGTTTCTTTGATGAGGTGTTGGGAAACATCTTTTATAAGTTATGGGAACGACATTTTTGTAAACAAAACATCCTTATATATAAAAGATATAATTTTAAACATGATATGTGGATAAAAATTAGAAAATAACTAAGTTTAAGTTAATTTACGGTTAATTAATTCTTCAAAAACTCATTTTGAGACATGTTTTTAGTCGTTTACCCATACGATTTAATCCTTTTTATATTTTTATTATTATTGTTGCGACTAATTATTTTCATAAGTAATATTTTTATGCCAAGAAAATGTATTCCTTAAAAAATTGTTTGGATTCTTGATTCCAAATATGAAATCCATTTAATTTTATAAGTATTAAATAATTGATCAAAAATAATTCTAGAATATTTATTTTATAATTCATTAAAATTGTTGTGAAGAAAAATATAGCGTAAGTTCTAAAATGTAAAATTTTGTTTCATAAATACAAATATATATTATTAAGCTTAAAATTGGTCATATAAAATAAATATTTGGTCATTAATTTTTTTTATAATTATTTATTTAGGCATATATCCTAATAATTTCATTAAATTCAACATATTTTTAGAAATTGTATTTTATAGTATTGAACTAAAAATTAATATTTTCAAAAAATCAAAAACATCATTATAACATAATATTGTGATCCTGAATCCCAAAATGAATTTAATTTATTCCAATTAATATTCATTCATTTATGAATTTAACTTTTAAATGGGAGCATAGAATACAATGACGACTGTTTTTATAGGAAAAAGACTTCCCCATGTATTAACAGTTAAATTTCTAAATGAATTATTGTTAACATATTATTCATTTCGAAAATAATTTTTTCCTAATTTAACTATTATATATATATATATATGAAAAACAATTCATGGCACATGAAAATATTGTATTTTAATGATTCTTTTTAAGATTAAAATGATCATATTAGTTATTTAGCTATACTAATTCAATTTTCATAACACAATTGGTTTAAAAATGTACTTTATTTTTTATTAAAATTAGAAACGTATATTTTTTGAAATTTATGTGATATATATAAATAAAATATTGTATTAGTAATTATATTCTTATGTCATCCTAACTTGTGCATACATAACACCTAATTATCATTGTGTCAGACTTAATTATAAGTTATGTTCTGTTGAATATCGTGAGTGGTGTTTCAACTAGAATGAAACTTGTGTAAACATCAACAATCAGGAACCTATCTCAAAAATGATGATTATAAAACTTCAATTATTGGATTTTAACTTGGTATTGGTCTCGTATACATCCATTTGAATCTAATTTACTTCAAAACATAGAAAAATGAGGCCCAAAACATTTCTACAAACCGATTCAATTTCTTCTTTAGTTTTCATTGATTTCCTAATATGGTTACTTCTATTATAAATTATAATTCAATAGATATGTTTCAATGAATTTATATTAATTATATTGAGGTTAAGGTTCATTAATTTTTTTGTTCAAAATTAGATACTCAACATAATGTACACTTATTGTGTGGTTAATGCTGTAATTTAATGGAATTACTATTGTGATTCCATTTCACTTGAATAATTATCATATGATATATATAGATTTGAGGAATATAATCTATAGGGATTTCCTAAATAAAATTACAGTGGATTTTATCTATTATATTATGATATATTCTAAATTTCATGGGGAGCATGAGTATCATCTAAGGGAAATATTAAAAACAATGTGTAAATAGATACTTTATGCTATATTTAGTAAATATTAACTATGTTTATAACAATAAGCATTCTTGTGAAGCAATGTAACTAGTAATGGAATACAAGTTGATCCAGTTATCATAGTGTTCATAGAGTAGTGGCCTCATCAAATAATAGTGACAATGGTTAATTTTTACTTGGTATAAGAGGATACTATATATCATTTTTGAAAGACATTTCACTCCATTTTAATCTAATTACCAATTTAATAAGAATGATTGTCATGTTCAGATGGGAAAAATAATACATGATATTTTTAATAACTAAATAATAGGTCAGTTTGTGAACTTATGATAATATTACCCTTTCATGGAGAAATAATTTTCATCAATAGTGATGCATCATTGAATGGAATTTAATGTGTAATCCTGAAAAATGACCATGTGATTTCCTATGAAAATCAATTGTTGAAGCATACTGAATAGAATTATTATATCCATGGATTGTATTTAGCTAAATTTATTTTTTCATTAAAGTAATAGAGAATATATTTTCATGGGTAGAAGTGTAATATCTACACATGCCACACAATTTTGATGTATATATTCACACAAAAGTTATTAAACACAAGACAATAGAGATGGTTGGAGATTCGTAAGGACTATGATTTTTTATAAATTTTCTCCCAATAAAATAAAACAATGTAGTTGATTCATTAAATAGGATTGAACATAATGGTCTTGAAATCATGGGTATTGGATGATATAAACTCATCAATGGATTAGTAAATATGGAAAAGGATGTCATAAGGGAAGGGACATCCTCATTACTATCCCAAATTATTTATCATGTATCATTTCAAAAAAATAATCAAATCACAATGAGACGATATTATGTTATAAAAAATTATATAATAATTTAAAATGGGATATTATTATCTTCTATATGTTGATTAAGGGGAAGTAGAAATTTTAGGTACAAGTTTTTTTATCCCATCTATTTTTGAGATAATGAAAGAGATAATGGATGAAGTTTACATATCTCTATTCTCAATATATCCTAGAAAAATAAAAAACAATGTAGATGTTCTAGATTATTATTGGTGGTATATAATGAAGCAGGATATTACTGATTATACTACAAGATGTTTTATATATCAATAGGTGATGGATGGGGAAATTTTTTAAATTTTTTATAGAAACCACTACATATATGTTTATGGAAGTGGGATAAAATTCATATGGAATATGAATTTTCACTTCTTAATAAATACAATGAGAACAATTACCTATTTATAATCATTGATATATTTACAAATATTTCTTACTATATCTATGTGAGATATGATATCACATTATAGACCCTACATGTTTTATATTCAAGAAGTTTTAAGGCTTCATGGAGAACCACTGTCATTTATTCTGACCACAATCTAAGATTAACTGTTATATTTTATAAGATTCTTTAAAAGTATATGGATGTAGAATAAACCCTAAATAAAAACCTATAATTCCTAAATTGATGGAATTTCAATGAGTTCTACTCAAACATTTGAAGGCATGTTAATAGACATCTAACATCATTTTTAAGGGACTTTAGACTAAAATATTCTACTTATTAAATTATTCTATGACATGATATTCCAGTAATGTATTCAAATAGATCCTTTTAAATCACTATATCGAAAATGGTATACACTCTAACATGTTGGGATGAAGTTGGAGAAAGAAACTATTGGGACCAGACACTGTTAAAGAGACAATAGAGAAGATATAAGTATTTCAAAAACATATGAAGGTTTATTATATTAAAAAATTATTTAAGAAAAAAATAGCATTAATGAATTTAAATTTTATATGGTGAATTATATATTCCTTAGATAATCACATTGGAAAGTAATCGTGATATTTTTAAATATAGGGAAAGTGTATCAATGTTACATTCAGATTCTACAGTGTGTGGGAGTACATTTCTATCCTTTATCACTACTTCCAAATAATTACACTATCTGTTAAGTCTTCTACATATCCCTATAAAACATTATATATTAGAACAATCACATATAATTGAAAAAAGGTGTTTGATTTGGACATGGAATTCCATATGAAGAAGAGCTAATCCATATTCAAGAAAAAAGAAAAAAAGGTGTTTATGAACAAGAGAATATGAGTCATAAAAGTATTATGATGAAATTAGTAGTTCAAACAAGAACCTTTGGATCCAAAAGAAGAAATAAATTAAAACTGCATCCATTAATTACGATTTAAGACAAAAATTTCAAGGTAAAAAATGTTTTTAGGGGGGAGAGGTTAAATTGAAAATATTACTATCTATAATTCATATAAGAACTCATGTTACAAAAAATTATATTTTATTATTTTTTATAGTAGAGAAAAATCAAAAGACTATTACATTTACTAGGTATAATAAACATGAAGGAATAATATTGACCATAACTACTAGGAATATTATAGAGAGATATAGGTAAAATTTTACATCACCTAATGTTAAATTCAATAGGCCCAAATTCTTCAAAAATAGCACTCTAGCCTTTAAAACAGTCAAAAGAAAGAGATACACAAGTAATTTGGTAGAAATTATCAAGGGAAGTTGAGAACCATTATATTTAATATAATGAATGATTATGTATGATAATGGTGGGGTATATATAGGGTTTAATGGGAAATTTGACTATTACTATTTGAATATTAAATTAAATTTACCTAACCTTTACAACATTACCATTGGAAAAATTAAAAATACATAATAGAATAGGAAAAAAAATATTTGAAAGGAAATTAATAAGTGTTATATATTATAATTATATTTTAAATATATAATTATATTTCGTGATAATCTTTATGAATCAAAATGTATGATATTATAAAATTTTTAAATATTTCATTCGAATAAATAATGCGTTTCCTTATAAAAATTATATTTAATAAACAACATGTAATAATTTATTTAAATTAATTATTTATCAAACATATAAATTTATATTCATAAAATAAATTTATTTTTCAAATCATCACATAAAAATTATCATATGAAAATATATGTAGAGTTTTCTATGATACAATATTTTTCTGTTAACAGTTGATAAAATTATAATTTCAATTTTTTATAAATTTTATGAGTTATTAAATTTATAATAATATTTGTGAAAATATATATTTTATTTTTATAACATTATAAATGTTAAAATAATTATGTTATTCTTATAAAATTGTTTAAATCATTTTAAAAAATTTATAAATGAATTTAGAAGTGTAAAAAACACTTTATGTCTCTTTGAAACATTTGTAATGAATAAAGGATTCATTTTGTGGTTAAATTAATAATAGAATGGGATTTAGGTTTGGAAATTTTAATAATTCAGAAATATTTTTCTTAATGTCCTAATCCATGGTCCCAAACCATGGGCATCCCATGGAGAATGATTTTTTAGACATTGAATTCCAAAGGCTATATTTGAAAAATAATAAACAATTATATGTACTTTTGTATAAATATACACCTCCCTTATATAACTATATCCCAAAATAATTACATAACACCTCCCTATCCTTGACTAACATTAAGTCCTTTGTATAAGCCCTTAATTTCTCAAGTAATTACCCCTTTATGTTTACGTGATAGCTAAAGTTAAGGGAAATTCCTATTTGTTTCTTTTTATTCAAGAACTTCCTTTATAGTATATATTTTTATTTTCAATTCATTAAATTTATATGTATTTATATTCAATCCATTACTATAGTAATTATGTTCTATTAATAAGAGACTCTAGTTCTCTCCCAATAACCATATTATGTAATCTATTTTGTATACCAATTATACTACCCAAATAATTATTTGAATCTCCATTCCATACTTTTAGGTTTTCAATAGCTAGAACTATTTTCATTCAAGGGTATCCATAATTCACTGAGTGTTAATTTCCATGTATAAAACCCACATTCAATACTCATGGGTAAAAAATCATGAAATGTTCAAATATATAAACTGTTAAATCTCAATGATTTTATGTTAAATATTTGGTTTATTAACAAATTTCTATAGATGAAATGATTTCTTATGTTATATAATCTACATTTCACACATAAATTTTGTAATATTATGGGTTAAACATGATTGAACTACAATCCATTGCGTATTTAATTAATATCTATAGATAAAATGTGTATGATATGATGGAAAAAGTTTGTGGAAATATTTTATGAAAACATGTTTCATTACCTTTGAAATATGTTTTAGAACACCATGGTGATAAATCATTGTGATATTCTTAATAATTTCTCATTATTATATTCTATCCACATTTATATGTGATGCGTCATGTATTATTTATCATTATCTTATGTTATGATTCTAGATTTATTTATAATGATCACTTTCTTTCCATTTACATTATTTATTTCCTTACCATTATTTATTCTCATCCTATGAAATAGATGTATATACCAATGGAATTTTATATAGTGAGGTTTCCTAATATGGAATTATAAAATCTCCTTTCATGTTTATTAAATTACTTTTATGAGTTTCAGTTAACTATGTACTTCATGGTGTATGTTCTTAGTTACCATGTCAATTGACCTCATATAATCCTATGGAATTTATCAATGAAAAATTTGGATTATTAGTTTTTTATAAAATTACTGTAATAAATATTTTGGTCATCATAGAAGTTATGAAAATATGGTTGATTAATTTAATGAAATTAGGACAGGAAATCATCAGTAAAAAATCTTGGGAAAAGTATAAATATAAGAAAACATCATATTTTTTTTAAAGTGTATTCTTTGTGTTTTACAATAAATTAAATACATGTGTAGATACTATAAGTGGATGGAGGCTCTAGATGAAATTCACCACTGGGTAATGACAATAAAAAATTTGGATGGGTACTAACTTTTCTTCACTCCATGCCCAATACGTGGGATTAACTAACCACCATTTTTTATACTTCCTTGGGGTATTATTTTCATACTAATGTACTCTATAAGAATCACTATAATGAATATATATCTAACATAGTTATTTTTTAATGATAGAATATATTACTGTAGAGGATCCTAGAAGCATGATATTATAAGATTTTAGCATTAAACTCCCCTTAAGACTTATTGTATTAATATTTATAATAGTAGTAATTTATTATTTTATGGTTTATTTATTTAAAAGAATATTGGGAAATTTATTGAACCTTATAAATAATTTATGTAATAAACAATAAAATTATAGACGTCCAAATATTAATAAATATAAAGTTGAAAAATTCAATATGATGTTGAATCAGTTATCTCATGTTATGAGTAATAACATAAACCACCTGGATCATCGTACATTACTAAGGAAGGAACAAATTTTAGTTGAATGCTCTTTGCATAAATGTCCACCAAATTTTAGTGTACCCTAGAATAAATTGATCAGAGAACAATGTATCGACACTATTGAAAATATATTTTCTATTATCCATTTTATCTAGAAAGAGATATTAATTTTAGAAGTATAAATCTTAGAGGTAGAAGCTAATCAGTGGTGGAAACTGATCAAAAACATGAATCCAATGGATGCATTTTATGTTATATAGTGATAAGATATCAATAATGTATTTTTGAACAAGTATTTTCATCATTCCCTATAAAAAATGGAATGGGGATTTCTATAGCTAATATAAATTGAGAATATATTTTTGGGAAGTTTTGAAATGTTCTTTACAAGTCCTTCATGAAACGATTCATGATTTTTCAACTGTTATCATAGAAATATTGATTTGTTGTTTGTTGAATTATTACCTCTTCTATAGAATGAACTTGAAATTTGAGACCACGAGAGTTAAAAGGGGACAATTTATTGTGACCTTAATGTGTAAATAGATTTCGGAGATATATTGTGGTATCATAGACTAAATGATCAGAATAAAATTATGGATAAAATATTTGTTAATGATTTTGACCACGAAAGGGATATTATGAAATTACAACTACCCTTGTGAAACATGTGTCGGGAGAAACATTCTAGGAAATATCCAAAAGTAAGTGGAATGTGTTAAAAGTACTAAAAGTCTACACATATCGGATGTTAAAATAAGGGATATATAAAACATCAAAATATTAATAAATATAAAAAAATAAATATGGCTCAATGAAACCTTAAATTATAATTTTCCAAGGGTGGAGGTTAGGGCCACTTTTCTAAAAAAATGTCCAAAATTGAAGATAATAGAGCGAAATAACCATTAACCCCAGTATATTAAAAGTGAAAAAAGTCCTTATTTTGAAATAATTATGGATAAAGTTGATGATATGTGTGATGTACTATGTGGTATATTAATTTTACCCTAAATTCTAGAAATTAAATTCATTCAATTCATGTTTTACACAATGCCTTATTTTAATCGTGTTTGAAAAGACTATAAATGTAAAACATGAATTTCATGATTTATACGTATTAGTAAAAACACTTTAGGATTATATTATAGAAACACGTGTATATAGAGATTCTATTATTAACTTTGGTGAGTAAAATTTCATCGCAAACCAAGTGGTTATTCAAATGATGTAATTTTTCATAACACAAGTAATAAATTGGATCATAATGTATAAAACCATTATCAAAATTAGAAGACAGTCCATTTTAGTTTTTGTAAATGGGAATTAAAAAATTATTTTCAGAGGACAAATATCCCATATTGATTGTTTTCAATAAAAACCTCATATCATCTTCTTTAAGGGAATGATTAGTTAAAATGGTCAAGAAATTGATAGTAAAAGTAGAATAATTGAATGCATTTTTCAGTAATACATGTATTTATTTCTTGAATAATTACCTATACCTTTCTTAAAAAGATAGGAAGAATTATACATTTATATAGTATCTAGATTTAAACCAATTTTATATAACCTATATATAATGGAATCACTAGAGTTATATGAAATTAATAAACAATTGAAGGATATTTTGGAGGAATGATTATTCAACCATGTTTATTACCTTTGGGATCAGTTGTTATATTTTTAATAAAGAAATATGGGTTAATATGGATATATATTAATTATAGAGAATACAAGGGTATTATAGTGAGGTAAAAAATACATTTTCATATGTATCATATATATTTAGGAAATCTGAAGGGGAAAGAATTATTCTATATGATTGAACTCTAATATGGTTATCATTAGTTGAGGGTGATGATCGATGATATTCAAAATTCTTATTTTTGGATGAAATATAAACATTCTGAATTTGTTTTTAGGCCCTTTACCTTGACAAATGAACCTTGTATAATTTTAAATTTGATAAATTGAATTATTGAGGACTACCTTGATAAAATAATGATAGTGTTTATTGATGATATTATGATATATTCTAAAATTCACGTGGAACATGATGATTATCTAATGGTTGTATTACAAACTCTAAGGAAATAGGTTATTTTTCTAAATTTAATAAATGTGATATCAAGTTATAATAAGTAGCATTATAATGAACCATTGTAAGTAGTTAAGGAATCACTGTTCATCTAGTTAAGGAAAAGGATGTAGAGGAGTAGACTTATGATACAATAATGGTTTATATTTATAGTTTCTTTACTTTAATATTATATGATGAAATGATTATGAACAAATTTTTAGACAATTATAAATAACTAAACTAGTTAACATAATATGGAGTCAAGCTATTCTAAATAATAAATTGTAAATACATATTCAATGAACTGAAAATATGGATGGTTAGTTCACCTACGGTAACTTTATTCTATGTCAGATAATTTATTTTAATTAATAATGATTTATCCTTAAAATAGAATGTACGTGTACTCATGGAAAATAATTTATTTTCCAATGCATATTGAAATTTAATATCTCGTGATAAGAATTATCTTAAACATGATTTAGAGTATACCATAGTTTTTTTACAGTAAAGATATAAAAGAATTTTCTTATAAGGGAGAAGTTTGATTATAACCCCAAAATAATTTAAAGGAATAACATTTTTTGATAGATTATATAACATGAAACACTAAGATTAAACGTCCAAGTAAATTTATTTCTTTGAACTTAATCTATTAAGTACCATGTGATATGCGCAACCTCGAGTATAATGTACCATAATATATTATATCTTTATAACATAGCAATTAATTTTGTGGAAATTAATAGGAATAAATTAATTATGAACACTATATGGTTTATGAATAGATAAAATGTATTCAATAGTTATTTATTGATTAAAAATAAAATAAAATTCATTTGAATGAATAAAAAAAATGCTTTCTAAAAAATGATGTTTTTTCACTAAGAACACATACATTAAAATTAGCTATTAAAAAATTTAAAAAATTTATTTCTAGAAAATGAAGTACAATGTTTAAATCATTATATCAAAATTATCTTAGAGTGAATATTTTAGAAATATCTAGAATTATTAATTTTTTAATTAATGCAAAAATATAATAGTTTTTATTAAAAACTATAATTTCATTTAAATAATTTAATAATTTAATTTTGAATTAAAATTTATTTTAATTTAAAATTTATTTAATCATATCCTTCTTAGTAAAATTTAAAATAAAATTAATTTTTTTATTGAAATTAAATCTTTATACACTTATGAGATTTTTCTCCTTGGAATGCAACTTTTTGTCACATCGGTGAGTTCGATTTTAAATAAAAATTTTCAACATCTCTGAATGGAATTTGGAAAACAATTTATATTTTTAATCAATTTAAATAATATTTTATTGTAAGTGAAACTTAATTGTTTTCATAGTGAATAGTAAAAACATGAAAAATTAATCATTATGGTTACGGTTAAAACGTATTTACAGTTGTGTTAAACTAAAATGATAGGTGTTACAATGAACAATAAACATTTTTATTGACTGCTTAATGGACATATATAGACCCTTTATAATAATTTTTTTTAAAATGACCCAGTTGGGATCATTTTGGAATGAAAAAAACATGGTTATTACTTTTTCATTTTAAAAAGTCCATCTATGTCCTCTCCAACACATAGAAAAGGCCACCCATCCTTATCTTCTCTTCAAACTATAAAGAATTACAATACATACCAAAATATATTCCTTAAATCCCTCCTTAGATCATAGTTTAATTTTTTTAGTATAAATACAATCTAGGAAGGAATTTGTTATAAACTAAAAGAGGTTGTCACAAGAAGAGGTAATGTTCCAAACCTTCTATTTTGATTATACATATTTCTATAACTCCTTAAAATATCATTAGAATATAATTAAGTAATAAGCCATGTATCTAATATATAATATGATATTATTATATTTCTTTCATAACCTATATCCATAACATCTTCTATAAAATAGGTAATGAAACTATTGATCATTGGTACGACGGAATACACCCTCATTAGTTGAGGAAATTGTTTTTCCACCACAAATTTTCTTGGATAGTTATTAATGATATTTTTAACATATGTATATTATGTTTATGAAATTGTTATAAATATTTAATTATACTATTATATAAAACTTTTTACCTTTAAAACCATTGAAAACCAATAATGTTGCTCTTGTATATGTGAGGACTACAACCTCAAGACAGTGATGTGAAGCATTTTTCTATATTATTTGGAATGGATAGTAAAAAGTATATATTTATTTATATATATGATATATTTGACAAAATAATGATATTTTAATGTTTAAATATTATTTACCTATCTTTTATTCCATTGGTTGGAAAAATAAAAATAATGTTCTTACATACATAAGACTGATTGTCTACAAGAATGGTTTAACTCATTTTCCCATCGCTGAAATTTATGGACTATCATAAATACTTATATAATTATTATATATGATAATTATGTCATTATTAATAGTATATTGATTTTATAAACATGATAAAAGAAAAATTATTAAAACTACCAATCCAAAATATACATGAAAATGGAGTAATTATCACACAAGAAAATAATTTTAACAAAAAATGTTAAAAAATGGGCCATAAAAGATAATAAGTAAATCATATATTTTATGAAATAAGTGAGCATGTTTTTAGATATATTCATAATAAATCTATATTTATTATATAGGTGTAATGTGTAACGTCCCAGATCTGGGTGCCACTCAACAGGTGCCCCGAACCCGGTTCGCTACATGACCTCAATTGCATTTCACCAAACACCAGAGGCTTCCGACTAGCAGAAGCAGTAAAACATACACAACTAAAATAAATAATTGCAGCAAATATAACCAACCAGTATATAAATAATGGTGCAACATGCCTCAAATTATATGAAAGTAGCCAGAACATGTTACACAACAATACAGTACAATACAAGTACAGAAAAGCAAAACAGAAAAAAACAGCCGGTAGCATCACGAGCCTAGGCCCAATCCCATCCTCCCCTACTCCTCAGCAGCAATCAAGTACCTATATAAGGACCATTTCCCTTATCCACACCTGCAGAAACATAATCTATTTGGGCTGAAAAGCATGACCCAAACACGGTGTGAGAAATGAATCCTCGTAGGCACCCACCAAAGGCTCGTGCTCAACTATGTGTAAACATGTAACAATGTGTAGTAATAAATGCAATAAACTATGCAGTACTCAAAAGTAACTAACTTAACCAGTTATATTTACATTTTAATTATTCATTTAACTATTAAATATTAAGGAAACACCATAGTGAATTTATAAATAAGCAGTCAGCTTCCTCAGATAAGAAAAACCTCACCCTCAGGTAATCAGAATCCAACCCGCAGGTATTTCCCTCAGGCATAATAGAAATTTCCCTCAGGCATAGGAAGTGTCGCCCTCAGGCACAGAAGTTAATCCCTCAAGCACAAAGGTTTCCCTCAGGTGAAATAGAACGTCACCTTCAGGCTAATACAATCCCACCCTCAGGCTATAGTAAAACATAGCCCTCGGGCATAAGTAACAAGGAGATTACCAATATATAAATAGGAAATTTACCTACAATTCCTCTCAAGGAAAAATAAATTCATAATTAAACATGGCATACCCTCGAGTATCCTGTCCAAATGGCAAAAAAGAGGAACGCACCCCTCGGGATGGTCCTAGATCCAAGCAACGATCCCAAACAACATTTTAATATCACATTTAATTACCTATTAAATTCTATGTATTTAAAATATACATGGCCTCAGCCACACAACACCCCAGATATGGGTTCGTTGCATAAAAACAAACAAAACGCACAACAGTTAAAAAATAAACACCAATCCACCTATATTATATGCCCCTGAACTGTATACGCGAATGGAGATCCACGAATCGTCCAAGAACAACAAATATCTGAGGAGAAAGAAAACCTCTTCCAAACTTAAATAACTTC
Organism: Viscum album; assembly: GCA_963277665.1. Taxonomy (NCBI): domain Eukaryota; kingdom Viridiplantae; phylum Streptophyta; class Magnoliopsida; order Santalales; family Viscaceae; genus Viscum; species Viscum album. The sequence continues at coordinate 1,416,892,812 of OY728129.1, read as the reverse complement.
CCTACAGGAAATAATTGGTGAGAACGACTCTGGGAGAAGGCAGAACTCACCCATGCGGTTCCAGGGAGATTGACAGTGCAGAAAACCGATTCCCGATGAGCGGTCTGCGGATCTCCAAATCTCTAACCTCCCTCTTCCGCTCCTTCCGTTCTAGGACTTCTATGTGAACAGGGGATGCTACTGCCCATTTTAAGTGAAAAAGAAAAAGTACACGACATGTATATCCAAGTACACAACATGTAATTCCCATTTTTTAACTGTTCCTCTGGCGGTTTCCCGCCAGCATGGCTCTGTTCATTTGCCGACATGACTACACAGTGTGTCTTCTTGAGTACACGACATGTTCTGTCGCACAGCTTTCCACCACCTTAATATTTTCTATCCTACTGACTACAGGGCGTTTAAGGGTCCACTACATGGCGTGTAGTCAGTTTCTATACCCTTCATCACTGACATAGCCACACGCCCCTTGTACTCATCACACATGGCCAAAAGTATATCGTGTGTGGAAAAGTACTGAGCATGTACTTCTAATTTTTTTGATTTTTCCTCATTTTCCTTATTTTCTAAAAGAACACTTAAGGAAATGAGAAAAGAAGAAACTCATACCTCAAAACTAAGAACCACGTTCTTACAAACTTCCCCCCTTAAATCAATTCATCCCCGAATTTCCCTTCCAAGGGTGGCGAAGATATATCCATGAATAACTCTGGCCACTAAGAACATACATCGGTCTCCCACTCCTAGGTTTCATCCTGCACTCGGACATGCTGCCACAACACCCGTATGAGAGGAACTGACCGGCCTCAAAGAACCTTCGTGCTCTTGTCAATGATATGGATCAGATGCTCCTGAAAGGAGGCATCTTCCTCCAGCTCAACCTCCTCTAGATGAAAGGTGTGAGGCCAGTCTGAATGATAACGGTGCAACTGAGATACATGGTAGACGTCATGCATAGCTCGTTACCTCTTCGGTAACTACAATCAATAGGCAGTCATCCCAACTCTCTCCAGAATCTCAAATGGCCCCACATACCTCAGTGAATGTTTACCCTATCTCCTGATTTTCCTGTATCCCAGCCTCGGTGAAACAGGAAAGAAAACCTGATCCCCTACCACGAACTCTAAAGGTCATCTGCGGCGATTTGTATACGATTTCTGATGAGATTTTGTGGTAGCCATCTGCTTCTGAATCAACTGGACTTGCTCAGAAGTCTCCTCCACAAGACGTGGACTCAGGAAAAATACATCACCAACATCTAACTAGCACAAAGGTGATCAACATGGCCTAATATATATAGCCTCATATGGTTCCATCTCAATATTCACATGAAAATTATTATTATAGGAAAACTCTACAAGGGGTATATGATTCTCCCAAGATCCCCCAAAGTCTAGGACACATGCACGCAACATGTCCTCTAGCACCTGTATCATATGCTCTGACTGGCCATCGGTCTGAGGGTTGTAAGCTGTGCTCAGAAGCACCTGTGTACCCAGTGCCCTCTGAAAACTCTTCCAGAAACAAGATGTAAAATGGGCGTCCCTATCTGAAATGATAGAACGAGGGACCCCATGAAGACGTACGACCTCTCAGATATAAAACATTCTGAGATCGTTAACACCGAAGGTCTTCTTGATTAGAAAGAAGTGAGCTACCTTCATGAGTCTATCCACACCAACCCACACGACATCATAGCCTCGAGGTGACCTTGGAAATCTAGTAACGCAATCTGTCGTGACGCCATTCAATTTCTACTCTAGGATAGGTAATTGTTGTAACAATTCAGCTGGCCTCTGATGCTCCGCCTTCACCTGCTGACAGGTGGAACACCTCTTAACAAAACCAGCTACATCTCTCTTCATACCCATCCACCAGTACTAATGTCTCAAGTCTCGGTACATCTTGGTAACCTCGGGATGAATTGCCCAACCTGAGGCATGAAACTCTCACATCATCTACTCGTGTGTCTCCCCTAGAACCCACACTCATACATGGAAACACAGTACATCATCATCGCCTATCGTCCAACCAGGAGGAGGGTCCTCACTTTCCACTGACTCCCATAGAACTACGTCTTCCGAATCAGATAGATTTCTCATCCTCACTCTATCCAGGAGGGTAGAAGTAACAACTAAAGAGGAAAGTTATGTCTAACCCTGACTGTCGTGCACCTCCAAATGCATCTAAGGGAAAAAAATCCATGAGATGCCACTCACCACTAGCCTCCTGAACAGCCTGTATCTAATTCCTCTTACTCATTGCATCATTTACTGCATTACCTTTTCCAGGTGTATAGGCAAGCTCAAAATTTAAGGACTGAAGGTATTAGACCCACCTTTTCTGCCTAAAGTTCAAGTCATGCTGAGTAAATATATACTTGAGACTTTTGTGGTTAGTGAAAACCATAAAATGTTCTCCAAATAGATAATGTCTCTAACAGCACAACACATGCACAACTGCAGCCAACTCGAGATCATGTGTCGGGTAAATCCTCTCATGTGGCCTCAACTGCCGAGACCTGTACGCAAAAACTCAATCACCCTACATCAACACCGCTCCAAGACCAATACCTGATTCATCATAGTAAGCTGTATAGATCTTACCCTACTCTGGGAGTATCAGGACTTGTGCTGATGTCAACCTTCCCTTCAGCTCTTGAAAGGCTGTCTCACAAGCTTCCGACCAAACGAACTTCACACCCTTCTTAGACAGACCCGTCAATGGTCCTGCTAAGTGGGAGAAGTCCAGTATGAAGCATCTGTAGTAACCAACTAGCCCTAAGAAACTCCTTATAACAAAAACATAATTTGGATGCTCCCAGGAAGCTACTACTATCACGTTCCCTGGGTCCACTACAACTCCTGCCTCTGAGATGATATGACCCAGGAAGTGAATCTGGTCCATCCAAAAGTTGCACTTTGAGTGCTTAGCAAATATCTGATGCTCTCTTAGTGTAATCAATACGATCTCAAGATGGGTGGCATGGTCGTGTTGAGTGTGAGGGTACACAAAGATGTCATCCACGAATACTACCACAAAAGAATCCGGATAATGGTGGACCACACGATTCATCAGTGCCAGGAAAACTGATGGCACATTTGTGAGTCTGAACGGAATAACTGTATACTCATATAGACCATACCTACTCATGAAAGCTGTGAGAGGTATATCAGATGGTCTAACGTGCAACTAATGATATTCGGATCTCAATTCAATCTTCGAGAACACTCGTACTCCACGAAGTTGATAAAAAATTTCATCAATCCTTGGAAAGGGATATTGGTTCTTAACCATCAACTGGTTCATCATCCGATAATCCACACATAGTCTAACGGTACCATCCACCTTTTTCACAAAAAGGACTGGAGAACCCCACAGAGAAGTAATGGGTCAGATAAAACCCATTGACTGTAACTCCTCTAACTTCCTCTTGATCTCCTACAACTCAGGAATGGCCATCCTATAAGGAGGAATGGACACCGATGCTGCTCTGGGAAAAAGCTCAATAGATAAATCCACCTCACGCTTCAGAGGTAGACCTAAAAAGTCATCTGGGAAGACGTCACTGTAATGATCAATAACTGGAGGGAAATCTGTTTGACATGTCCCCTGGTCGTCCAGATATATGCTCGTAATCTGGGCTGTGACTCCACGTCTCCCATGATGCTCTGGTCCATCTCGACATTCCTGAACGTCCCACTCGCCCTTGTATAGAAACTCTTTTCCCTCTGGTGATGTGAAATGCACCCTATGATGATAGTAGTATACAAAGTTAAGAAAAGGAACCAACCAGTCCATCCCGAGAATGACATCATAGCTCGTCATCTCTAAGACATAGAGGTCCCAAAGAATGCGACACCCACAAACCTTAAGGGTGCACTCCTTTCACCGATGCACACCAGTGGTTCTAGTTCCCAACGGAGTGTCTAGCATCCTAATATTAGAAGAAGTATAAACACAGAGCCTAAGGCTCCTCAAAACGGGTATATATATGAATCTATGAGTAACACTCGTATAAAAAAGTACTAAAGACAAGACAGAAGCCACTAGAATAGTACCTATAACTGTAGAAGGTTCGGGATCCTGCTCTTGCTGGGTCTGTTCCACTGCATATACCTTCCCAGTGCTACGGCCCTACAACACAGGCTAGCTACCCTGATCTGTCCCTCCCTGCTTCCTCTGAGATCCTGGTGTCTGGCTACCACGACCTTGACCACCATCTCTACCTTCACGCCCTGACATAGTCTAGTTCCCTAACTGGTAAGAAGCTTCTGGTCTTGCTCCCGCACGTGGAGTCTACACAGAACCCCTCCCATTAGCCACTGGTAGAAAAACCCTACAAAAGCGTTGTAGATGTCCCATCTTGCCTCAAGCTCGGCACTCCACTGGATCACGTGGACACTACGGTCTCTTGTGCCCCTCCTTACCACATTGGTAGAACCTGATCAGGGCACCTGAAGAAAATGCCTTGCTGGTACTGCCACCCTGAGAGAGGTCCATCTGTCTCTTCCTCTTTACCAGCAGAAATAGTAGCAGAAACTATTACTGAACCGCCCTGGCCCACACCACAAGGTTCTCTCCGATTCCTCTCTGTAATCAGTGCCTGTTTCGAAATAGCATGTACTGAAGGCATCCAAAAACATTCACCAACGATCGGATGTCATAACGAAGACCATCCTCAAAACATCTGGCTCTCAACGTCTCATCACCCACCAGTACGGGTTCAAAATGCTGATGCTTGGTGAAACAAGAAGAATAGTCCATAACCAACATAGCCCTTGCTGCAGATTCCTGAACTCTCGAGCTCTATCTGCCCGCAGCATCTATGAGAAGAGGAAGTCATAGAAGACTGCCTGAAAATCATCCCATGCCATGTGTTTGTGATGCTCTTACTGGGTGGTAACATCCCACCACCTCTTGGCGGAATCATGCAGCTTGTAAGTCACGAGCTTGACCCTCCTCCCTGGAGGCATCTCAAGATGCTTGAAAATATTTTGCATAGATCTTAGCCAAGACTCTGCAGACTTTGGTCCGACATCCTCTAAAAATGTAGGCGGATTCTTCTGGTGGAAGATACGAGTCAGCTCATCCATAGATGTGGCAGCCGACGGTGCTCCCTGAAAGGTCTGCATGAACCGCATAAAGCCTTCACAGAAATGCACCTCCGCGCCTGTGTCTGGTATAATGGCTGGTGCCACATCTGACTCAACTGGAGGATCAACTAGTAGCCCATGGTCCACCCTTTCTTGAGTACTGTCATTGCTGCTCTCCTGGTGAACAGTGCGTGGTCATCTCGGTGGCATGACTCTATAAGGTCAAAACATGCCTTAGATTCAAGATTAACAACGACCGAAAATGAAGAAACCCAGAAGGGAACAAGAGGAATAAGGAATTCAAAAATTTCAAAACAAGACTACATGACGTGTATACTGACTACACGGCGTGTACCTGACTTATCTTCCCCTGCCCGGGTCCTTCTACATGGATAAGCCACACTGCTCCCGTCGAACAAAACTACACGGCGTGTATATCATCTACACGACGTGTATGGTGTTATTTCCAACTTCTCGTGTCGTTTGTTACATGGCCGACTACTCGGAATGATACCACACGGTGTGTGACACCCGAACACGGTGTTTACACCACCCTGTTTCCCCAGCCACATGGCTAAAACACATGGTCTATCCCCGGACAAGACTACACGGCGTGTCCCACAGGTACACGGCATGTACTAGACAAGCTCCACCGACCAGTGTTGTTAGTTACACAGCCATACACACAGCTCACACTACACGACATGTTCTATATACACACTGTGTGTACTCAAGAGGATAACACCGACTTTGGTTGTTAGTTACATGGACGGGTCCCCAGGTTAGACTACACAGTGTGTATGTCTTAAGGTCTCCTCCGTCCGTGTTGTTCGTTACACGAGCGGACTCCGAGTCAACACTACAAGGCGTGTACATCCAGTACATGGCGTGTTCGCCACATGGATTTCCCTTCCCCATGTTGTCGCCCACAAGATTTGTGACACGAGAAGATACTACACGGCGTGTACTAAAGAATTTTATTTTTCTTCTCGAACAGAAGGCTATACACGGTGTTTCTAGAGTACTACACGACATGTATACTGGGTTTTTCGGATAGTATGCCTCAGAAACTTCCTCGGAACCCAGAAAACACTGAAAAACAACACCTAAGTGTCAAATTCCGATCTGTGAGGGCCCATACTCACCACGAATCAAAGTTTGACATCTTATCAGTGTTATAACAAAAATAAACAGTCAATCACCCACCAAATTCCGGTCAATGAGGTCCCATACTCCCCAAAAACTGATGTTTGGTGTCCATTCTATCAACAACTTATACAGAAATACCCTATCACATTGTAGGTATTTATCAAGCAGCTATCACAACAACATGCTTTTGTAGCACAACAACTATCACAACAACATGCAATTTCTAATGCACATACATGGCATAGAACTATGCATGCCATGCGATTTCTAACATGTTCCTAAATGATGCATGATATAGAATACCCTCATCTCATCGGGTTGCAACTAAATAGAACCCATGGATCAAATATTAATATCACAATCCAAGTGCGTCACCCAATGGTGAAAAATCATATCAAATGAAAATTGAATAATGAGTAAAATTTCAATACGAGGTAGAATGGATTTTCCCTATAAACATGTTAGCTAGGCCTGAGAATAGCTTATTACCAACTACCGTTCCCTCCCTATCCTTGAATAAGGCTCCAAATAGTATGTCAAAGAAAAGAACCACCTCTAATACCACTTTGAAACATCTCGGATCCCGGTGCCACTCTACGGGTTCCCCGAACCCGGTTCCCCACATGACCTCAAGCGCATTTCCCCAAATACCAGAGGCTTCCAACTAGCAGCGGGGCCCTAGGTATGATAGTGGGGAAACAATGCCCTCATTTGTCAAAGTGTAGCGCAGTGGAAAGAAATAAACCATAAAAAAATAGCACAAGAAGTAAACCATACACAACTGAAATAAAAAAATTGGACTAGATATAACCAACCAGTATATGAATAATGGTGAAACATGCCTCAAATTCTAAGAAAGTAGCCAGAACATGTTACACAACAATACATTATAGTACAAGTCCAAAAAAGCAAAATAGAACAAAAGAGTTGGTACCATCGGGAGCCTAAGCCCGGTCCCTTGCTCCCTTACTCCTTAGCAGAAATCGAGTACCTGTATAAGGACCCTTTCCCTTATCCACACCTGCAGAAAGATAATATTTTCTGGCTGAAAAGCATGACCCAAACAAGGTGTGAGAAATGAATCCCAGTTGGAACCCACCAAAGGCCCGTGCTCAACTGTGTGTAAATATGCAACAGTGTGCAGTAGTAAATGCAATAAACTAATCAGTACTTAAAAGTAACATACTTAACCAGTTATATTTCCATTTTAATTATTCATTTTACCATTAAATATTAAGGAAACACCATAATGAATTTCTAAAAAAGAAGTTAGCTTCCTCAGAAAAGAAAAACCTCACCCTCAGGTAATTAGAATCCAACCCGCAGGTATTGCCCTCAGGTGTAACAGGAATTTCCCTCAGGCATAGGAATTGTCACCCTCGGGCACAGATGTTAAGCCCTCAGGCATGAAAGGTTCCCTCAGGTGAAATAGAAAGTCACCCTCAGGATAATACAGTCACGCCCTCGGGCTATAGTAAAACACCACCCTCAGGCATAAGTAGCCAGGCCATGCCCGGCATATAAACATTCAATTTACATAAAATTACTCTCAAGGAAAAAAGTAATGTATAATTAAACAAGGAATACCCTCTGGAATCCTGGCCAAATGGCTAAATAGATGAACGCACCCCTCGAGATGGTCCTGGATCCAAGCAGTGATCCCAAACGGCATTTTAATATCATATTTAATTACCTATTCAATTCTAGGTATTTAAAATACCCACAGACTCAGCCACACGACACACCATATATGGGTTCGTTGCTCAAAAACACTCAAAACACACAACAGTTGGAAAATAAACACCAAGCCACCTACCTTATACGCCCCTGAACGGTATACGCGAATGACGATCCACAAATTGTCTAAGAACAATGATGATATGAGGTGAAAGAAAACCTCTTTAAAACTCAAATAACTTCCCTACAAGAAATAATTGGTAAGAACTACTCTAGGATAAGGGAGAACTCACTCGTGCGGTTCCAAGGAGATTGACAGTGTAGAAAACAGATTCACAACGAGCGCTTGGAGGATCTCCAAATCTCTGGCCTCCCTCTTCCACTCCTTCTGTTACATGCCTTCCCTGTGAATAGGGGAGTCTACTGCCCATTTTAAGCGAAAAAAACAAAGTACACGGCCTGTATTTCCAAGTACATGACATGTAATTCCCTTTTTTTAACTGTTCCTCTGACAGTTTACCGCCAGCGTGGCTCTGTTCATCTGCCGACATGACTACACGGTGTGTCTTCTTGGGTACATGGCGTGTTCTATCGCACATCTGGCCACCGCCTTACTATTTGACTACTGACTGACTACACAGCGTGTAAAGGTCCACTACATGGCGTGTAGTCAGTTTCTACACCCTTCAACGCTGACATGGCCACGCGCCCCGTGTACTCATCCAACATGACCAAAAGTACACGACTTGTGGAAAAGAACACGACATGTACTTCTATAATTTAGGATTTTTCCACATTTTCCTTATTTTCTAAAAAACACTTAAGGAAAAGAGAAAAGAAGAAACCCATACCTCAAAACTAAAAACCGGGTTCTCACATAAGGAATATGTTTGATGGAAATCATACTTGATGTAAAATATTTTGTCTCAATTTCATTTTGTTGTAGAAATTGTAATATTATACACCAAATTTTTTATATAGTGTATATACTACAAAATATAAATCTAATATCATAATTATATAAAAATTCATTGAATTTTATGTTTTTTATTTTAATTATTTCATACATGTACATTTTAATTGAAAATTATTGAGCAATACATAATTTCATAAATCATTTTTTTAATAGGTTATATTACTTCTTCATTGTCTTTGATATTCTAAGACTATGTGTGTAATTAATTGGGATAATTTTATTTTTCTTTCCCACTTACTATAAATGTATTTAATTTTTATTGAAATAATATTTTTATGTATAATTATCATCTCAGTGTTATGATCAATGTTACAGTTTCTCATCTTACTTTTACATATATGATATATATTCAATATTAACAACTTATAACTTATGTGTGGTGTATATACTTATAATATTAAATTTTATATCATTAATGCCTTTATCTTAATGGTATTAATATGTTCATTTGAATTATTTCATTCAGGGGTATTTTTATTTAAAAGTTACCAATGTGGCATGGGTATATGTTACAATCTCATTGTTTTAATGATTGTTTGTGATTATGTTTGTGATGATGAAATATCATTATATAACTCATTGAAAACACATTAATTTTATTGTCCTTTGATTTTTCATCAGTTTTTCATATAAGTTTACCATTTTAATATCTTTCATGGTAAAAATAAATGACAAAATATTTTTAATAAAAGATTATATTATTTTTCTATTTGCTAAAAAATCCTTTTTGTTCCAGAAGCATGTTTTCTAAAAATAAATTCAATAAATATTTATAATTTATCTATTTTTTTAACTAAAATTTTACCTATTTTTCTTTTTAACCAATATATATAAAGAAATAATTTTATTGTTTTCCAAACAATGTGATTTTAATATTTTTACCACAGTGTGAACAGAAAGTTTATTTCAACTTATACAACATATACAGAATTAACATCCATCATAACCATTCATTGTATTAATGATTAAATTATAATTTCAAAATAAAATTAAAAAAAACTATTTCCACATTTATTTCTATAATTTATGTTTAAACAATGGTTATTTTTATCTTGTAAAGGTTATTTTATTCAACAATTGTTTTAACGGTATATTTATGGAATTTCTATTCATCAACATCAACAATCATTATTCTAATTATGATCCATTGTGGATATGTTTTGAAGAAACCATCCTTATTATTTCTATGGATGGGAAGTATTCAGTTTGACTAGGGATGTACTGTTTTGATATCAATCACTATTTTATTCTGAATGGTTTATGATTATGTTTATTTACTGGGGAATGTATTAACATATAATATAGTTTTTTTCAATAAAATGATCATATTGATCATATTTTAGTCTCTTTATACAAGGAATGAATTGGAATGAGTAATTAATTAAAAGGGATTAATATAGCCCCTAAATTCATTTGTAGTTCACATTAGAGAACCCAACTTAGGTCCCTAGATAAGGACTTACCGAGTTATAAAAGGCTTCTTGGCACAATTCTATAAATATATGTTTATGATGTCTGGTATTATGAATTCTGTCATTATTAGAATAGTTATTGTTTTCCCTATGATTATTTTGTTATCTATAATGTCCAGGAATAAGTTTCATTCTCACTAGATTTTTGATATGGAATTATTTGATCATTCGTTATTCCTACCATATTATTAATCATGTTAAATAAGTGATTGAATGGAATATGTTTAAATTATTTACCTTTACCAATTGATTATACCTTATTTATTCATGATTTATTTAGTTTTATACAAACCATTACTAAACACTATCACTCACACCTGTATCATGCTTCTGTTACATGAGATACTAGCATGTGTATTATGATTTCTATATAGGGATATGGTATAGGGAATAATTTTTTACAAAAATAAAATTATATTTTGTATTCTATGTTTTCAATATTAATTTTAGATTCATGTATGTATATTGTTTAATAAGTAAACTAATCTATATGGTTCTTGTAAATACATTTCATTATATCTTGTTCTAATGAAATAAAGTAATCACCGAATCAAGGAAGCTTGTGTATTAGACATAATAGATGGTATCCATGGATGTTTTGAAGAATCAATTTGAGCCAGATTTAAGAAAACAAGGATTAGAGAACATAAAAATTTGGTAGAAATTGAGAAAAAGTATATAATAGTTTCCTGATGTTTTGGTGTGAAGTATATTATATGTATTTTTATGAAATATTTCCCTCTCTAGATACTACACTTGAATGTGGTTGAAGAGTTTTTGTACCTAGGGATAAGAAATTAGAAAAGGTTTCACTGGAATTTGACTCGATAGTCTCCTTGTACATGAAAATAAGTCATAATACACACCTAGTTTGATACTACCAGGGATATGATTGAAATAATTTTATCATTAATTATAAATCATTATTAAGTACTAGGAAATAATTTTTTTATTTTAAAACATTCCCAAAAGAGATGTTTATGATTATGAAATGAGATATGAAAAAAACAATTATTTCAATTGTTTCACTAGTTTTGGGAGTATACATAATATTTATAATTTTAATATCTAATCTAGTGTGTGAAATTTTTTATAAATGGAACCAAATAGAAGAAATGAGAATCGTATAAATGAAAAAAATCATAGTAGGGATTTCTCTTTTGGAAAAATAATGAAGACAGAGCTATATCTATAGGTAGAACAAATCTTATTATAACCATATTGGGGAAGCTTACTCTGGTTATGAGTAATAAACAACTCCATATAGAGGAACCAACTAATCCACCACATGACATAAAAGTGTTAGACCACTTCATGTTTCAAAATAATATATTATTTGATTGGACTATAATTCCATTTTTAGATAAAATGTACTTGTTCTGTAGAGAATATATATCTCACAAAACAAGGTAATTAATTGAAAAAGGTTTTCATGGTAGTTTATCATCTCTCCTGGGATGCAAATTAGTGGGGGTAATTGATTCAAACACTATGGATGATGAAGAAATATTGAGAATGAAATAGAAGGATTTTAATGTAAACTTCTTTGAAAAATATTTTTGGCATGAATAGTGAGTAGATATGGAGTTAAAATACTTATTTTAGAGATAAAGGGAAGATTAAAACATTATTATGTATGCATCTAACATTAAATGTTTAAACATGAATTTTTGCAGACTACATACATAATCTATACAGAAATATTTATCATTTATTTGATGTTCTTATGGGAATACTTTGAATGCAATTAATAACCCAAATTTTCTCCTCGAATAAAGATATAGTATCTAGATATACCAAAAAATATAAATTTTTTTCCGTAAATTATGTCTCCAAATTGAATATTTATATGAATAGGATGCCAGAAAAAAATTAGATAAAGGGAAGATGGGAATGAATTATTTTTCCACATGTGAAAATTATGGAATTAAACACCGTGATACTTTCATGAAGGGGATGGTATTTTACATTGTGAGTAATGATAAATGAAATATGGTGTTTTAATTAAAGGGTTAGAAATGAATCAATATGTTTCTTGTGTTTCAGTTGTAAAGAGATGGGGAATTACTAAAATTAATTCCCCAAGTGTCAATATAATATATATTAGAATAAGTTTAGAGATCAAGGATAATATTATGATTTTAATATAGAAAATATGTAATGAATAAATATCTGGTGTATTTGTATACTTGAACCTTTTTTTAAAAGTATTTAAACCAATGTTATTTTGTTTATAACAATCCTAAAACATATAATGATTGTTTTAATTTTTAGAATCATATCTTTATTCATCAAATATAAAATATAGTATGATTTATACCATTTTGGTTTATAATTTTAAGGATGATCATATGTTCAGTTCCTTAAACACATATATTTTTTGGTTATATGTGCTGGGGGATTATCAAGATTATGAATAACTAGTACTCGCCCGTGCATTTTCACGGTGATAAAACAGAATTCTTAGTTCATGTGTTCTAATGACGATATGAGTCACTGCTTTTATTGAAGCAATACAATATTTTGGAAAAATAAAAGAAACTGGGAAAGTTGTTAACTGTACAATGACTAGTAATTAGTAACCTAAATTAAGTGGAACTAATTCATTGAAAGGAACAACAGTTTCATAAAAAATGTGAATAAAACATATTAAGAATATCTACAGAATCTATTAATAGTATAGACTATAGAGGAAAGGAAAATTAACAAACAATGTTGAAAATAACTGAATAATGCTTATTATCAATTACCATGAAATTACATCATTCTTTTTGTTTCATAGATCAGCAAACCCAGCTGTTGGTGGGTTATAACCAATGCATAATAGAAGAACCATCCCAATTCAATATGAAATAAAGTTTTAGATCAATATTGATATGAAAAGATAAGTTGATGTCACTGCCACTCTTGGTTTTCCATTCTTCTTTAAACCTGTGCCAGAGCTCCTGCCAAACTGTAGTCCCATGGTGTTGTGTCCTGGAGCAGCTTGACCCAAGGGAGGAGCTGAAATTTCTAACAATTAAATTAACAGTAAAACATATTCAGTTGGTTTGGGTACCTATATGTCATGCTGATAAGATGAATCCATACCAGCAGGCGACCAGGAACCGGTACTCATGGCTTCAGGAGCCTGAGAATTGGGTGCAGTACCAGATGGAGACACTGAAATTCCTGCTCATAAAAACCCCATAGAAGATGAATGGCCTGTTATCAAGTACATATCACCGAAATGTAGCAAAGAACCATAACAGGTGGAGATGTCGGCCAAAGTGTTGCAGAGGTCCATGGGCCGGAGGGCAAGTGTGTGGTTTAAGGGGAAGGTGGCAGCCATGGTGTTGTTGAGGAGCATGTAGAGACAGGCTGGCTGCTGGGTTGAGAGCTGAAAGTTAGCATACCCAACAACTATAACATGAATAAATATTTATCTTCAAATTTGTCCTTAAACATAAAATGTTGGAGTAGGAGAATCCAAATTAGCAACCCGTGGAGTTGAATCTTCATCTTTAAATTCATATCCATATTGACCTGTTGAAAAAATAAATAACGTAATCAGTAGATAAAATATGATGTCTGGAAATTTCATGTTGTAGTCAATGAAAATAGTAGATATGTTTTTTTGAACTTAATAATTCATATTAAAATTAAATATATTTAAAACATAAATGAGTGGTACATAATTGTTGAATAAAAGGTAGAGAAATGGTTGAAAAATCATAAAAATAATATTAAATATTTAGTTCAATTAACAAGGAATAGAAATTTATATTAGAAATTCATAATGGTGAAATCAATTACATAAATGAAAAAATGATTCAAATGGAGTAACTAAATTATGATTTTTATAATATGTTAAAGTTGGAATGATTTTCATGTAACTAAAAATAAAGAAATCAAATGGTTGGATAAGTATGTTGGGTGACGGTGAAGTTAATAGAGGTGAAGGGCATGACATAACATTGACTGTCATTAGAACACCATGCATTCAAAGGCTTGATCCCAACTTAAATGATGAAACACCAAAATAAACACATTTTTAACTGTTAAAATAATAAAATAAATAAAAGATAGTTCTATAACAGCAGAAGTACAACAACTTTGGGCCAACATTTGAGCACCTAAATGATCTAGCTAGACTTTTATGTAGTTATGACTGTTTTCAATAATCTTATAAGCTTTCCAAATCAGTAAATATCACCCCAATCATACATCTATAACTCAAGTAATCATCAAAACAAAGTAGGTAACATAATCTAAATTAGGCAATTTGTAGAAGCAGAACTACAGTCACCCCATGGCAATTGGGCCAATTAATGTCAGTCAACAAACTGCGAAGAATTTCTGATGTTTAGAAATTCAAATTGATGAAACAGGAGAAAGAGTGAAGAGGGAAATCAAACCTAAAATCTTGAGAAATAGATAAATCAAACTTGTGATCTTGGGGGAGATCTCCAGTACAGAGAAGCTTCAAAGCACCTTGGATGTTTCTGTCTATCTAAAACAATTAAGGGAAACAATATATTATCGTAAAAGATGTTAACATAAAAGTATCATGAATCTGCAACAACCAAATCCAGTGGTGTATGCAGCTGCCCACTAACAGTCTTCCACCGATAGACATGCAGAATTCCCCCTTAACATTGCATTTGTATCAAGAGAAAAATCAAATCATTTATCTGAAATTAATGCGAGTATAAGTAACAACATATTAACCTGCAACAGGAAGTTACCAGGTTGCTGGTCTGGAGAACAAAAGCGCATGCTTCCTAGCACATCCTAGCCGGCCCTAGTATGATCCTAAGGGGAACCTAGTGGTTTAGGCCAACAAAACCCTCCAACTGACTTATCAACTTCTTCCTTATATATCCATACATAAAACCTGAAATAAACTAAATCAAAACTGTTAAAACAATAAATGAAATAAAATATAATTCTATAGAAAAAAATGTACAACATATTTGGGACAACTTTAGTATACATATAGATATATAGATGTTTCAGCACATGATTCCTTGTTTAGCTATTCCCCAAAAAAATCACATTAAGAATGAATGGAAATAAAATATATGTTTTTGGGGCCAATATCATATCATGGTCTCAAGGTAACCATCATGATAAATATAAGATTTGGGAAAGACTATTCTTTTTCTTCATAATGAATGGTACATCAAAAGATAACAAAATGAAATATTCATGAAGGAGATATGACACACAGAGTACCAGTATAGTAAATGACATATAGTGGGTCATGAAAATATCCACTGCTAAATTTAAAAAACATGATCCAGTTATGAAATAAAATATATATTCCAATGATCTAGAAAAATAACCACTGCTCAGATCCACTGCTAAAACAAAGTACATGGTCCAATTTTTAAAAACATGAATCAAAAGTGACATATAATTTAAGTACAATAAACTAATAATTGAGACAAAAGAAAATGATCCACTACACATGCATTCCCTCAGTGTGACACAGTTTCATGATGTTGGAATCTCCAAAATCTAGTAATAGTAAACCCACAAGCAACTATAGCTTCCTACGATTTCATCCACCTCCGGCCCCCACCTTATGCAATTCTCATCCGTCATGGCATCACTTCCCCACAACTACCACTGGATACCAAGATCAATAAGAAGCATTTGGTGCTAGAAATCATCATTGAATCTATAAGATGTTGTGGATAAAATACAAGGAAAATGTTATGTCTTACTATAAACAGTTTAAAGAGAAATAAACACAAATTTTGATTGACCAGAGGTTCAAGGAGCATCTTGGGCAGGTAGATTCGTTCCAGTAAGTAGGGGAAGCTTACAGCCAATACCTAGCCTCTTGACTGGGCAATCCTCGTCGACCTCACCTTTCTATTCTACCAACCCCCTTGATGCCACCATCCCACATGGATCCTTCACTTGAATAGAAGGTTAATCATATAAGTTTCAAATAGACCACTCAATGATTAATATTGAATACATAAAATCCAAAAAGAAAAGACTGGTAAAAATAAAATATAAAATTCTATACAGTATACTGTATATATTGAAGGTTTGAAGGAAAATATTTAATAATTATCCCATTTTACTCATTGAGTTTTTATTACGGTATCATCCCTAAATGGTTTCTTATTCCCTGCCTCAAAAGGATTCAATAAAAATTATAATAGCATGATTACAATCTAAAAATGATGTCATATAAAAGAACAGTTCCCTATTTTATAAGAACAATCCTGGATTGAATTGCGATTTGATACAAACCTAGCCAAGAATCCCATTATTCAAGCATTCATGAAAAAATAAGAACTGTTTCTGTTTTAATAATTTATTTCAATGGATGAATTTGATGGGCTCTCTTGAAATGACCAGAGATTTACTGTTATAAAATAAGATCAGAGAGATAAAAATTAAAAAATTATTGTATATTAAAAAATTAAAAAAGAATCAGAATAAAAATAATACCTTCAGTGGAGTAGAGAATTCAGGAAAAAAATGAAAAGATACAGTAATGTAAGAACTACAGTAAAAAAGAATGAGAAAAAAAGTTACATGAAAGAGATAGAAAATAAAAAAACAATGACACAGATGAACATGAAAAAAATTCTAGGTAATGAACTTGAAAAACATATGATAACAAGGTAAAAATACATATCAAGTTAACAAATTCAATCTAGAGAATAAAAAACAATTAGGAATATATTTAAAAATATAGGCTCCAATTTCAAAATACATTACAAATAAAATAGAATCAAAAAGTGTAAAACCTGAGTAGGAATTTTATCTTAAGATCCATCATTTGAAAAAGAAAATATATGCACATTCTCCTTCCAACATCTAAAAGAACCTTTATAAAATACTTTTATTCTAGTGGATAATCGGTAGTGCAAACCAAATTTGTTTTTCATGATCTCTTATGGATATTGCCGACCGACACTTGCAAGCATTTGATGACTCCTGTAGGAAATAAAAGGATGGATAAAAAATAGTCAAGGTTTCAACATCAATACACAAGGTATATCTAATTAGAGAAACAATAAATTTTTAGAAAACTATAGCCTATTCAATTTTCATTTTCATCTTGACTTGATCTATATTGAATTTCATTTTCATGTACTATGATTAAGAAGTATCTTAGGTGAAATCAGTTTTGACTTCTTCTAATTCACTGATACTCTATTATTTGAAATCATGTTCTAACAGTCTTTTCATTGAATTTGTTTCTAACAATTTGGTCATAGACTATAGAGTAAAATTGATAGAAATATAATATGCACAGTAACTCCCTTTACTATTTATAATGGATATTACATAGTAAACAATTGGGAAAATTAATGGAAAATAGTATCAAATGTATGCATAATTAATTTGGAAACAATGTATGTGAAAGAGGGGAGGGTTAAAAAAAGGGAATTTGAGAGCATTAAAATGACAAGAAATGGCAAATTTTGAAACTACATCATGCATTTTCAACCGTTTAATGAAATATATAAAGATTAAACAGAACAAACAGGATTTTAATTGTACTGCATTTATCAACATGGAACATTTGTAATAGTATTTCAGGTTATATATGAATGAAGTAAACAAAACAAATGGGGTCGAGAAAGCCCTACTGCATCCACATACTTCTAGTTTTGATATGTAGATATTTGTGAAAAAGTTGGCAAGCAGCAACCCTGGATGAATAAATCTCATAAATCATGTATGGATGTAGCTTGGATGTTTATAACACACAAAGGAAATCTGGGAAGGAGGTAATTCCCCCACAAGATCAGAAGCCGTTTTTTTTTCTCCATCCATTTTGAGGTTGAGCATACCATGGAATATTGAAAAATGAAAATGGACTCCATATTCTATGTACTTCATCCACTGATGGATGGTACACTAAATTTTGTGGAAACTAATAATGGGAAAACTATCCCTTTCCAGTTCATATCCAGATAAAAAAAAATCCCCATTGACGAATAGAGACTGGTTTTTGATGATTACATGCTTTATGATTGGGGTTCTGTTTCAAAATACTACAATATTGAGAAATCTACACTCTATAGGGTTGGAATAATGTTTTTTGTGAAATAATTTTAAGGGAACATGTTCTAGTTTTAGTTGAGGTGTTTGGAGACCATCACCAGCCTGAAGACAATGATTCGTGTCATGGAAGATGTTCCCCTTCATAAGCACCAGCTAGTTTTCAACAGCAATGAGCCCGAGGATAGTCATGATTTTGGAGTGTACAAAATAAAATAGGAATCTACAATCAAGTTGGTTTGCACCCAGAGGGGTGAAATGAAAATATTTGTGAAAACCCTTATAGAGAAGATGTTCCCATTGGAGGTGATGTTTTGAGACATCATCTTCAACCTCAAGGCCAAGAGCCGCAACATGGTAGGCTTCCCCCTATAAGAGCAGAGGCTAATTTACAACATCAAGTTGCTTACTGATGGATATGCCTTTGAAAATTATGACATAGTAGAGGAGTACACTCTCCATTTGGTTCTCCGATTCGGGGGTAAAGTGATAAATATTTTTCAAACCCAACTTAGGAAAAATATGTATATTTCTAAATGTGTTTCTAAATATTTAAAAAAAAAATTTTAGTTAAAAAAATAGAAAACAAAACAATGTGAAATAAATGTAAACATATATTTAAAAAGATAAATAAGAGCATAGTGGAGAAAATATGATGAATAATTTATGGGGAGGGTGGTATTGACATACTAAAATCTATAAAAATAGAAGAAAACATGTTTGAATATGTTAAAAAAATATTACATACATACAAGTTTGATTAACATCAGTAAATATTACCTCCACAGGAAGTCATTGTGCATCTGCAGTAAAGCAATTCCATCTTGCTATGACTGAAAGTGTGGGAATCCGATTGAAAAACACCCACTAATAGTTAAGAATGAGGCAATGGCATTAGTTTGAATGAAGAAGACGACAAATACGAGAAGGTCAAATCATTTCAATAAATGAAAAAATAATACTGAACCTAAAAAGGTTCTATTAATATCAATATATCTTACCTCCAAATAATGTCATTAGACCACCAAAAAAGAAGTTTGATCCCGATATGAGTGATTCGAATAGGTAAATTAGAAGAAAAAGGGGGAAAGGGGGGTCAACAATTTACAGGGAAAACTTAAAGAATGTGACCTCCACTACAGTCAATGGTGATGAAACTGTCACACTTTTTAAAACATGAATATTACAGTTTCAGAAAATTGACATAAAGTAGGAAAACATAATTTTGAATGAGTAATCTAGAAGCAGTGTCATATAATCAATATGGAAACAGTTATGTATAAAAAATCTAAAAACAATTATGTCAATGTTACGCCAATATGAATTTAGGTGTACCAAAAAAGTACCTCCAGAAAATCACGTAACAGGGTATCTAGAACTATTCCTATCAACCTACTTTGGTGATTATAAGAAATCTAGAAACACTTATGCATAAGAAATCTAGAAACAATTTTACATAATGACATAAAATTCTTCCACGAATAGATTACATATTCCTAAATAAAGTGAAACACGATATAATCTTTGACCAATAAAGATAAGAATACATTAACAGGATATGATTCCAAATCATGAATTCACACAGTTAAGCAGAGAGCCATCCCACTTTTCAAAACCTGAACAACATGATTAAATCAACATAGAGAGATGAAAAGATCAAACAAATAATTTGTCTTGCAGATAGAATAAGCTTACATAAAAAGCAGTCTGGAATTTCCAGCTATAAACTTCAACTGAAACGTCACTTTCCCATTCAAAATATGATTTTGTTCTACTGTAGTGAATGAAATATATATTGTATGTATATAATGATAACTAGAAACCACCTAAGTAAACATTCTTTTAATTTCAATGACCAATAGATAAAGCATGCATGATAGAGACAGAGAAATTTAGTTAATGTTTAAATGAAATTACACTTACTCGTGCTTTACTGTATGATGTGCTGCAAGAGCCAGACGACAATGATGATACATATGCAGTCAAAATAACCAAAATCAGTCCAAATGTTTCTTCTGAATCAAGATAGGTGATATGCAGCACCAATCATAGGAATGTAGTTATAAATTACATATAATTCCAAATACAAATATGTGTTAAAGAATGAGTTAGTACATGCTGATTCACCTATTCAATATTGTTGAAGGAATATAAATATATAATGGTGAAGCATAGTGATCTTTCCATAGGCACATAAGGCCTCCTCAGAACTATAACTTGGTGAGCAGCACGTCAATACCAAGAAGATAAACCTGAAACAGAATGAAAAGTAATCGCGAGACGGAGGTGAGATTAGCAGCAAAAACATGATAGTGTTAATGTATGTATAAGGAAAAGTAATCATGATTTGGATGTGGATTTGCAGTGCGTCAAGGTTAAGACTCTGTAAAAGAAAATTTACCTCACATATAGATGGTGCAAATGGAGAGCCGATGATATTTCAGAGGAATGGACTGCTTTCGGTTCAAATAGACGAATGTTGAAGTCAGTCGTTTTGAGTAGACTGCCTTAGCTCGACGGGGGGCTTCAAATGCGAGAACCTCATGAAGCTTACTGGTCGATTGTAGAGGAATCTCACATTATAATGAAGGATTGAAACCGTAAGCTAGATGCAGTCGCTAGATTGCAGGAGTAGAAGCCGCAATGGGATGGGTAAGCATCATGGGAACCCTATGGATAGGGAGAGGACGGAGTTAGCACGAGAGGGACAGAAGAGGGATGTCGAAAGGTATGGGAGATTGATAAATAGAGGTCACATGTGACCGATGAGTAACATGCAGTGGTGGAGAAGGCGTAGAAGGAGGAGGTTCTGCAAAATGACAAGAGCCCTAATCACAGCACTGGGAAACGAAGATCGAGAAAAGGTGAAGCGCGACAGCAGGTGAAGCGCGAGCGGGAGGAGAAATGATTTATGGTGAAGTGAGCGATTGATCAGAGTTATGTAGGAACCCTATGTGCGGACGGAGTAGAAGGTAAACAGAGCGAAGCGAATGAAAGGCCTTGAGGTCGGAGAACTGATCTTTGCGGAAGAGCCCGATATCTTGGGGGTAATTGCGGGAAGGTTTTTATTTTCAAGTGACGTGGTTGCTTGTGGAGGTGACAAGTCAGGCTGGAGGAACCCAGCTTTAGTATATATAGTGGATTTGTGGGGTATTTTAGAAATACATCCAATTGGATTTTTAAATGTCTTAGTGAAATTTT
The DNA here is from genome assembly GCA_963277665.1 of Viscum album. Taxonomy (NCBI): domain Eukaryota; kingdom Viridiplantae; phylum Streptophyta; class Magnoliopsida; order Santalales; family Viscaceae; genus Viscum; species Viscum album. The sequence continues at coordinate 1,416,871,222 of OY728129.1, read as the reverse complement.
TCATTTAGGAATATTTTAATTAAATGTTGTGGACTTGATTTTAAATTAATTGATAACATTTAGTTTTAATAGGATCATTGATTATAAATTAATACTAATCAATTTTATTAGATATTTTGGAAAAAGAATATTTTGTGAGGAAAATATTGAGGTTAATATGTGATCTGTAGACCAATGTTATTTTTAAGTATATTAATGAATTTTTCTTGAAAATTATATTAATTATATTATTATAGTTTTATAAAGAGTACAACATGAAATTGTGTGATAACTTGTCTCATTTGTGATGTCCCTGAGTCATTAACCCACAACTAAAGGCAAACAAGGGTGAAACACCTATCATTGGACTATGTTATATTCTGGTTGATATAAAATTATTTTTTCTAAAACAATTTTATGGATAAATAATCATGTAATATAATAAGATAAACATTGTTTGTTAATGATAAGGATTATAAATTAATATACTATATTATATAAAATTTTCAGAACAATTTGGTTTTAGTAAATACATATATATATACATATGGAATGAGTTAAAATTTATTTATGATCTTATGATAGGTTAAAAGTTAATTTTAGTGGATCATGCATAAAATAATACTCATCTGGAATATTTATTTTTATATTAAAAAATGAAGTAGAAATTAATCAAATCATAACCAGAGGATGAAATTGTAAGTATATATTCTGGTATTATTTATCATAATATTAAAGGAATCCATAATGTCTAGTAAACCTATTTTAAAAAAACAAATTTTATCCTATAATCTTTAGATCTGAAGAATTAATAGAATTTTAAATCATCAAATATTTATGTTTTTTAGTTATCAACATTACCTTGACCATTCAATTTCTTATGATCAATAATCTCTATCCCTCTACATTATTTATTATTCTTTTCTACCTTGTCTATATTTTCACATCCCATAATTTTTTTAAAAAACAAAAACATTGTTATGTTTTATTCTATATTAACTTTATTTTTCCCTATACATATTTTAAGGGGATGTTTTGCAAAACCTTTTTATGAAGTTGGTATTCAATAAATTTATTTTCAAATGGAGGATACATGATTTTTTAAAACAAGTTCAATTTTTGAGGACTCAATTTAATATAGGTGGGGATAATGTAGCACCCATAGATTCAAAAATAATAACATTGTGTTTGATAGTATATGCGATACAAAACACCAAGCATAAACACCTAAAAATTATAATTATTTAAATTTAATCTCTTGGAAAACATGTGATGTCCGTAACTGAGAGTATAATGTTTCATAATATATTATTTCATTATAAAAAATCCATTAAATAGTTGGGAATTAATAGAATTAAATAAATTATTACAATTTCATGTTTTAAAAATGTATAAAATAAATTATGTGGTTATTTATTTGTTATAAATAAAATAATAATCATTTGAATGAAAATGAATTTTTTTGGAAAAAGTGTATTTTTCACAAAGGTGTGGTTTTAGTCCTTTGTGCACATACATCACAATTAATTATTTCTAGTTTTGAAAATTTTATTTAATGCCTCGGCCCCAGAAACCTGGAGATGAAAAATTGCTTTACTACATTGACATTATTACAAGGAATCAAATCTAGAAGGATAGAACTATTTAGTAGTTTTGGAAAACTAAATTATAAACATGATACCTATAATAGATTTGGGAAATATGAAATTAATACATAATACACAATAAAATAAAATAAATTATATCCTTGAAGTCGTACTCAAATATTTCTTCATCATATCATAGGTAATGGAAACATAATAAGGGTGGGATCAAATTTTAAATTAGGGTAAGTAAAGAGGAAGAAATAATTTATCAATGAGAGTAATCAAATTGGAATAGTAAATAACTTATAAAAAAATTCCATTAAAATAACTAGATAAGGAAAAATATATATTTATAAAGAAAATAAAATGAATCAAAATCCCTTTATTAAAAAAATAAGAATGTAATTATTCGATTGATATGTCAATGAAAAATTTCATGGATAAAAATATATATCATTAATAAAAGAAAGGATTTAAAATTAGATGTCATGTATCTATCATATAAACCACTATACCGTCAAAATAAAAACTAAAGATATTTTAATCTATTCTTATTTGGACAACTGATTTGCCTCATGGGACTACTGATTCATCAAGGGGCCATCTATAACCAGTACCTACACATAACTTCCAATCCAAATCATTCATTATATATCAAATAATTGATTTAATTAAAAAATAATGTGGCTTTTTACCATATATCTGAATTGAATAAGGGATAAAAATCTATTAATAATTTTCCTCCATGAAGGATAAGTAATAACAAGGGTTGTTGACATTTATGAATAAATACCATTAAAATAAAATTAAAACATTCTTGAGGAAAATAATCATTAAATATTCCAAAGTGTCCCATACCAGTTTAAAACATTGGAATCATAATATTTGTAAAGGAATAACAATAAATGAATCATTTAATATCATTAAAATATATATATTCATGGTATAAAATTTTAAAGGGAAATATATACAACATATAAAGGTGTGTTTCTGCATAATAATGTATAAGTCTCAATTAAATGTAAATAGAGACGGGATCACTTACATTGAGTCCAGTATGTCACTTGAGTTATTATATTACTGAATCATAAACTTATATTAATTATTAAATTTATCTTGAACCATTTTCACATGTATTATTAATTTTACTTCATATATTAGAATTCGTTAAACTACTACCTAAACAACTATGTTTATATTGAGTGTTTTGACCATATTTAGTTAATGTGTAAAAAATAACCTTGGTAGATCAATTATGGTAAAAGGGACATTATACAAAAATATCTAGAACAATAATAATGAAATAATTATCATATTTATACATCAATTATACTTTTTAAACCAATCATCAAATATGGTTACGAAAAATGAACCAACGTCACAAACATGGAGATAGTAGGTCTTACGTGCGCATGAGAAACATTCGCATTTTTCAATGATCATAATGGAACGAAGGTATGTAACACTCAATTGTTAAAAAAATTTAATTATATCATAAATTACATTTAATTTAATCTTTTATACTTATACATATTATTCATGGGATGTAAAATTAATCTCATTGTGTTCTGGAGACGATAGTCCATACGTCCACGACAGACGTTATCACTATTTAGTGTGTGAAAAGGATAATAAAGAAAATGATATAATATATTTAGAAGAATTAATTATTTAATTAATAATATATATATTTAATTTATGTTACATATTTTTAATTAAAACCTTCCTTTATATGTCCCATTTATAGTGGAGGAGGAGTGACACTCTTGTAATTTTTGGAAAACGAATTCCAGACATGTTTTTAGGATAGATTGTTGATATAATAATGGTATAAATTAGATAAAGTCTAGTATAGGGTCTAAATATTTTTATCCAATGGATTTTGATCATTTTTAAAGGTCCTTTATTCTTTAAGATTATGTTTTAGTCATTTGTTATGTTTAATTTTACTTTAATCATTATTATTAAATTTATTTTTTTTCACCAATATTTTAGGACAAAAATAAATTTAAACTTGTTATACATTATAAATTATTATAATTACCAATATGGAATAAATTTTTCCAAATTTAAATCATAGAATCCGGAGGAAATTAATTTAAAATTAATCTTGCAGACGGGATGACAATGTAAGTTTTTAATATAAAACAATCGCTTAGTTTTTATATTCAATTACAAAAATGAAATATATTAAAAATAAATGCTTTTATTAAATTGGTAATACTTTAATCTAATTAAACTTTAAATCCATGCAAAAAATATAAGTTTACCTTATTAATAAATTATATTAATACGATTCTTTGAATTAAATTTCCTTATTTTCGATAGTCCATTGAAAATGAAACTTCACAGAAAAATACCAAGAAGTCACCCAGAGTGAATTTTTGGGTTTTGATTTAAAATATGTAGTTTATTTTGAATATATAATCTAAAAACGTTCCAAAAATGGGACATAATATGGCTTCTATATTAAAATGTGGAAAATTCCTTTATAAAATTTTAGTTTATAAGAAACAAATTTGGTTTCTTCTTTTCATATGCCTATCAAATCTATTGGATGAATATAAAATATATTTTATTAAATATATAATATTTATATGTTCTATTAAATTAATCTATTAATAATAATTATTTTAATTTATCAAGGTAAAACACCATTGGGTGCATAAAAATAGGATTTTATGAAATATATTTTCTTTATATTTATAATCATTTCTAATCAATTTTTTACTAATAAATTCATTTTATACTTTTTTAGAAAATATAATTTTATGATTTAGTTAACAATAATCATAAAAACTAATTTAATGTCTAGGATATGTCTTATTATATTAAGTAATAATATTTTAATAATGTATTATTGTTCAGTTAAACATCTGTCTTGAATATAATGAAGTTATCAAACAAGGACGTCCTCACGAGTAAGGAAAGATAACATATTGTTTTCATGAATTTAATTATGTAAAATATAATAAATTTATTGAAAATACTAATTATGTTGTAAATAATTGATATATTACTTTCCATTACATGCTTGGTGTCATGTGTTATACACGCTATCATATAAAATGTTCTTACTTTAGAACTTCAAGGTGTTACATTCTCCATACCTTAATTAAATTTCATCTTCACAATTTAAACTTGAACTTGGAAATAAAGGGATTTATTTTCGAAATTAATATTTTTGGAAACCCACATCATAAATATGGTTATCAAAACATATCTTAATAATAGAGAAATAAAATTACAATGGTCATGTAATAAGGTTCCCTAGTACGAGAACATAGGTGGGAAATGAAAAAATGGATATTGAAGAAAAATATTACAATAAATTTAAGATGGTGAGTGTTGGAGAAAATGTTTAGTTGATTTTATATGAACAAAAAACCATAAACCATAGTTGTGAATAAAGTTCATTGATATCATAAAAATGATGATAATAGAGAAATAATTTTTTCAAACCATTTTTTTTCTTATTATTTATTAATTCCTTAAATCTATAAGAATATAAATAAATATATGTTTCTATAAACCTGTTTTTATCCTTTTGTCTTTCCATGTACTATTTTAACTTTTCTTTTTATATGGAAATGTAATACATTAATTTATAAAAACATTTCCAAAGATCAACTGAAACAATTTCATAAATGGGTAAATTTTTCTAAATATCATGGTCAAAAACTTTAGAAGGAAGTTCATCAAATTTTAAAAATGGAATTATTTTTATCCTTCAATCTACAGGATGTATATCTTTAATCTGCACACAATGAATATGTGAAAACCTTCATCATTAATTCCCTTGAAATATTTTAACAACATGAATTTACATAATACCTTTTTTTGTAACATTAATCATTCTATAATAATTATGTAAAACACATGATACTAGATATATTTCATAGATCCAAAGTTATTTTAAACTCTGTCAATCATAGAATAAATCATTTTTTAACAAATCAATTATAGGTTTAAAGGTAGTAATCATATATTCAAATCAACCATTTCATTATCCAAACAAAATTGGATCAATATTGGGAATATATTAAGGCTCCTATTTCCCTTAGCCATGTATTTTAAAAATAGTTTTACCTTCTACTAAATAAATTCTCTTGGTACCATTTAGAATATAATCTAAAATCCTCAATGAAAATTTACAATAGTAAAATCCTCATATGTTACATAATTATGATAACCAATATTTCTCTTATAAAATATTCAAATGACATAATTCTATAACTGGAATATTAATAATTAAAATTCATCTGAGTTAGTTGAATAACATGACCTATATTTAATAACATCATTTGTGGTATATTCCTATGATGCATGCGAAATTAATTTTGAAAGTGTCCCAAATCCTTGCAGAGGAAGCATTGCACATTGGAATCTTATTTATTTCTCTTGCAATCACAAACTTGATGTACATTTTCTATACTCATATAACAAACTCAAATTCCCTTCACGCAAGTACCATGGTGTTTATTTCCATAATTTTACATGTGTAAAAATACTTATTTACCTTATTCCATTTATAAATATTTTTATTTTTCATCCACGTCATTTATTTATTTCGGTTTAAGACGTAGGACATGAATAATTTTTAACTCGTATCATTATCTCATAATACAATGTCCTCATCTAATGATAATTTTTCAGAGACTACTTTCCTTGGAAATATTTTTCTGAGAGCATGAAATCATTGTTCCGACTAACTCTTTAGATAAAATTCATTAGGGAGGTTCATATTCCTTCAACTAGGAACCATTTATAAATAAAGACATGTACTAGGTGAGATCATATCCTAATGTGTAATATCAAAATTAGTAAAATACTTAATATAAATTGAAAATTTTATGTATGTATAATATCATAATCATACACATGGTTTATTTTGGGATATCTTTTCATTAAAACTCATCGTAATGGGTTGTAAATAGAATACGAACTATCCTATGTGTACCCCCTATAAGTGCCAAACTTGGTACACATTAAGGCCTATTATCGTGTATCGGGTTTTGTTAAGTCAGGATTGACACACCTTGTCAGAGTTGTCACTGATGGGTACATCTGTTCTATAACCACATCCACTTTTAGTATCCAGATAGGGATTCATTCTTAAGAATACCCACATACCGTACCAATATTTTAAGATTTTATTCTATAATAATCCCCAAAGTCTATCTTAGGGTTATGTCACTTAATATATGTTTTCTAAATATACTTTATATTTTTGTTGCTGAAATCCTATGAAATTAAATATAAAGTCTGATCCAACAAAACTAGATCTTATGAATTACTTTACTACATTTTCATGATTAAAATGAATCAAATCTTGAAGAACCATCTAGTTTATTAGTTTTTGGAAAACCACATTACATGCATGATACCCATAATACATTGGGAAATAAAAAATACAAACATTATATCTAATAAAATGAAATAGACTATATCCTTGAATGATTATTCAAATATTTCTTCTTCAATAACCATGGGAAATGAAACATAATACGGGTGATCTCAAATTATCAATAAGGGTAAGTAAAATGGACGAAATAATAAATAAATTAGAATAATCAACATGGAAATGAAAATAATGGATAATACATGACATTAAAATTAATAGATAGGGAAAATTAAACATATAAAAGTAATAAATTGAAATACATTCCATTTAATCATCAGACTATGAAACAAATGAATCCATATATATATCGAAGCAAAATCATAGGGATAAAAATGATATCTGAAATGAATTAAATGATTCAATATTGGATTTCAAGTATCTATAACAATAACCATTTTCCATGAAGATTTATTATCGAGATATTTTAATCAATTTCTATATGTCCAACTGATTTGAATCATAAAATTTTCGATGCATAAATGATCTATCTATAACCGGATCCCGCCCATATTTTAATGTCCAAAGCATGAATCATATATCAAATAATTGATTTATTTAATAAAAATTGGGAATTTTCAACAAAACCCATACGGAATAAAGGGTAAAAATTTATCAATAATTTACCCTCATTAGAGGATGAGTAACATCAAGGGTTATTGACACTAAATAATGTAAATTATATTGAAATATAATTAAATTATTCTTCATGAAAATAATCATTAAACATTACCATGTTTCTAATAAAACTGTGAAAAATTTGAATAATAATATCCATGAAAGAATAAAATTTAATGAAACTTACAATATCATGAAAAAATTAGATTCATGATATAACATGTCCAATTGTAGTATATACACCATCTAAAAGTGAGTTGGGGTATAATAAAAATGAAGTCTTAATAGAATGAAAATTGATATGAAATCCCTTACCTTGAGTATAAGTTGTCATGTGTGTATTTATATTCCCGAATAATAAACATATGATATTTTTTTCATTTATTTAGAATATTTTTTATGATTATTATTAATTTTACTTCAATTATACATTTTTTTTAACAACTACTTAAAAAATGTTTACATCGAGTGTTTTTTCTATATTCGTTTTATGTGTCAAATAAACTTTGATAGATAGAATATGGTTATATGTTTAATTATATAAACATATAAATAATAATAATAATTAAATAAATATCATATTTATACATTAATTATAATTTTAAAACCAATCTTGTAAAATGGTTACAAAAAATGGACTAATGTTACAATCATAGTGATGGTATGTCGTATGTGTGCGTGAATAAAGTTCCCATTATTTAGTGATCGTTATAAGAAGAAGGTAAGTAACACTATATCCTTAAAGAGTGATAATATTATCACAAATAACATGTTATATAATGATATAAACATACCCATAGTATTATTTTTATGTGAAAGGAATCACATCATGTCATGGACGTAGTAGTCCACACGTCCACGACCGACGTTATCACATTTCTGTGTATGAAAAGGGTAATAAAGAAAATAATATATTATATTTACATAAATATCTTTATTTCATGAATATAATATAAATTTAAATTATGTTCAATATGTTTAAATAATCCCATTCTTTATTTGTTACATGTATAGTGTGAACCAATCACATCCCTCTGAGGATGTTGTAGTCCACAATTTCACAAACGATGTTATCATATATTCACAAAATGAAATTATATAGGTATGTTTTATGAAATAATTAAATATGTATAAAGACATAATAAATATATTATATAAGATATATAAATATATTTTACATCATAATTATATTCCATGAAATATGGTAAAGGAAAAATGAAAAATCCTTGTTTCATGAGGCGGTAGTTAGTCGTACATATAAATAGTATGTTTGTTACCCATTAGATGGAACTCTGTGTAATTCTAGGTCAAAACCATAGCACAAAAACATCATAGAATATTGATTATAATGTTTTTGTTTTGTAATCATGTAATATCAATAGTTTATGCGGGTGATGGATGGAAATAAAACTAAATAGAATAAGGAAAGATGTTACCTCTTCTTTGGGTAACTCCTTTTGGTTTTCCCCAATGGGCTTCCTTGGATGGATTTATTCATAATGGTAGGGTTCTATGATGGTGTTAGGTATGTTTAAGATATATTTCTTAATATATTAATCTATAAATGTGGATTGATATGTGTGAGGAAGTGGGATGAGATGAGGTCTTTTATAGTGTAGGAGGAGTGTCACTCTTGTAAATTTTGGATAATGAATTTCACCCATGTTTCCCATTTAAAGTGGATAAAATAAGACTATAAATTATATAAAAGGGATTATATGGTCTAAATAAAGCACCAAAATGGATTTTTGAAAGGTTTATAGGTCATATGGGCACTTAAGATTAAGGTTTAGTCCTTTGTTAAGTTTAATTTCACCTTAATCGTTGTAATTAATTTTAATTACTTTCACTAATATTTTTGGTCAAAAACTAGTATTAATTTATTAAATTTTATAAAGTAATATAATTAAAAATAAGGAATAAATTATTCCAAATTATAATCATATAAGTGGCATAAATTAATTTAAAACTTATCCCACAGATGAACTAACAATGTACATTTTTAAAGTAAAAACTTCCAAAAATATATCTATGTTTTTATATTAAATTTCAATGTGAAATTGATTCCTATGAATTAAATTATATTAATTGAAAAAAATCTAATAAAAATTTAAAATAAATTGAATATATAATTTTACCTTATAAATTAAATAGAAAAAAATATGTTTTTAATTAACATTCATTATTTTCAACTATTCTGAAAAAAAAACTTCACAAGAAATTTCCAAAAATCACCAAAAATTATTTTTTATTTTTTATTTAAAATATAATGTTTATTTTGGCATATATAGTATATAAAAGTTCCAAAATTGTTATTTAAAATGGGTTCTCCATTATAAGGTGGCAAAACTGCCTTTAATAAAATATTAGTTTTGATGCATAAAATTATCTTTATTCATATCTTATGCCTATAAAATCTAATCAATCTATAAAAAAAATATATTATTGAATATAAAATATATATATATATATCACTAAAATCATCCACTAAACGTAATTAATTTAATTTATTAAGTTAAAACACCTTTGGGTGCAAAGAAATAGGTTTTTATGAAAAACATTTCTTTTATATTCAATTGTCCTTACATTTATTTATAATAAATTTTTAACTACTTAATTCAGTTAATATTTCTTTTATATAATATATATTCTTAATTTAGTCGATGATATTAGTAAACACTGATTTAATGACAATGTTAGGTCTTTTTAAATTAAATAATAATATTTTAATAATATATTGTTGTTTGGTCAAAATGTTGTCAGACCTGTAATGAAATATATCAAACAAGGTCATTATTGAATTTATAGAAAGATAATTATTGTTTGATTTCATTTCATTTTATCGAATATATTAAATTTATTTTAAATAGTAATTATATTTTAATGTATGGGGATATTATATTCACTCACGTGCATTGTTTCATGTGTTATACACACTATCATACAAAATGTTCTTACTTTATAATTTTAGGGTGATACAATTTATTTATAAACAATGGAATTAGTTTTTGAAATCAATATGACAAATATATTTTATATTTAATTTTCTTCTAATTTTATGAAAATAAAAAAATGTGAGGAATAGTGATATATTTTGGGTTATATTGAAAACTATATTCTTATTTAAATAGTATAAAAGTTCAAATTTGATTTAAAATTATTTTAAAAGTAAAATAATTTAAATTTTATTATATTAAATAAAATTTTGGTCATTGGAATCAAATTAACCTTTATATTTGATATTATAACTTTCTATACATAAGAAACATTTCTCTTGGGAAAACTACTTTTTCATCACGTCTGTGGGTTTAATTTTAAATAAAATATTGATAATTTTGTTAATATAATTATGAAAGATGATTTAAATAATATTTAAAATTTTAATTAATATTATATAATAATTTAAACTTACAATTTAGAAATAATTAATTGTAAATATAGTAAAAATTAATTATAGCTTTTGTGGTTAAAATATGTTTATTGGGGGTAAACTAAAAATATAAGGGTTAAAATGACCTATAAAAAGTATTATTCCAATTTTCTGGAAATATTATGACATTATATATTTCTTGGTTCTATAATGGCTTTTTTTTTTGCCTTGAGGTATGTGAAGAATAAGGGTATCACTTTTTATTTTCACAAATTCAAAGTGTTTCCCCACCCCCACTTATAAAAGGACACCACCGCTCCAAAAATATTCACACTCCCAAAAACATTTTTCTATTCCATGAACATAAAAAATATCTTAAATAAATAACTATCCATATATTATAGTCCTTGTATTGAACATAAATATTATCAAGTAAGGATTTAGGTATAAACCAAAAGCGGTTGTCTAAAGAAGAGGTAAAGTTATTAACCGTTCCTTTTCGTATTACATTTTTAACTACTTCAGATCTCATTAAAATATTATAAAACATTAAAATCAATATATAATCTATACTTATATGTTATTCTATTAATTTCATAAAATACATGAATCTCATATTCCATAAAATGGTAAATAAAATAGTCGATCTTGCGTACGGTGGACTACCATCTCTTGAACTAAGGTAATTAAGTTTACATCACCACATCTCTCTGATAGAGATAATTTTGTATTTAACATATTTATATGTAATTTATTAAATTAATATAATTATTTAACTATAATATAACACATATCTTTTTACCCTCAATCTCATTGGAAAACAATATCGTTGCTCGCGCATACAAGTGGAATACTGCCTCTATATAGCGATGTGATTTTTTTTCATTTTATTTTGATATGGATGGTATTAAGGATATATATAATGAATTTATTTTTTATATTTGATAAAATAATTTTTCTAAAATGTTGAATTTTTTGTTAACATTATTTCATTCTATCTTTTAGAAAAATATAAATATTTTCCATGCGTACGTACGACTTACTGTCTCCATGAATAGTATAACTAATTTTCCCATATCTAAATTTTATGGGCTATTATAAATACTTATTTAAATATTATATATAATATATTCATACCATGTTTACTATTTTTCATATTATGGAGGCATGATCAATGTAAAAGGATAGAAACTACTAAACAAAAAACAAACATGAAAATCAGACAAATTTCCACCTGAAACTGTGATTTTAACAGTGAATTATTAACAAACCAGTGATAAAATACGATTATTAAGTCATATATGGGAAAAAATATTATTTTTATTTATAATATATTTATTATAAATCTATAATTATTATAAATGAGTTACATAAAGATACGAACAAAATCAAACTTAAGGTAAGAAGTTTTGTCTCAATTTAATTTCATTGAGGAATATTGTAATTTTATATAGATAATTTCATTTATATAGTGTTTATACTACCAAAATTACATGTATTATCATGAATTCATTATAACTCAAGGTATTTTAATGTTTCAATTAGATTATTTCATCCATGGGGGCTTGAATTGAAAATTATCATGTGGAAAATAATTTCATAACTTAATTTATTTTCATTGGGTTATATAAACTTTTCACTGTATTTAGTATTATAATATTACATGTCAAGTGAATTTTTATTATATTATGTTTATTGTTAATGCTTTATATTGGGGAACATTACATCTATGGGAAGTCACATCCTTTTCCCAACATTATCGCTCTCCAAAGGAAGGTGGCATTCCTCACTTTTAAGGAGTTGTTTTCTCCTTGATCGAAATATGATGATGGGATGTCGGTCCCTCCATCCATGGATTCCTCCATTGAATTAATTTTATTGTTTTTAATCCCATATATATTAAGAATTTGTTCATGAAACCCCTCCTGGTTCCATTTCATTGTGGACACCGGTTAATTATGTTGCTTCATTCAAGATATCAAAAGGGTCAAGTCAGGCAGCAACCTTCATCCAGGTAAGTAGTCATGTTTGGATTTCAGTCATGTATGGATTTTGGAACATTGATACAACTGAATTATCACTTATCAGATGGATTCTTAATGGCATAAAGTCATAATGAATCCCACATCAAATGTTGGGAATCTTATGTTAGAGGCATGCCTTTGAGATTTTCTTTATCTTCCCATGTTTAACAAGGAGAATGTCATGTGTTAACATCATTCAAAGAAAAATCAGACTGATACACACACAAAGGGGAGTGGATCATATTGATATATCCCTTGGAGTTATAACCTAAAAGTTTTACCATATGTAAGGATCAAAACACCCATTGAGGACAGACCCTAAATGATGTGTCCCGAAAAGGGATGATTTCACACCGTGAAGGATGGTCTATACATCACAAAGGACAGATCGTAGAATCACACTGAAAGGGGGGGGGGGTAGGTTTAACATTTTCTAGGATTACACCTCAGGGAGGCATCCTACATATCCTATATAGAATATAGGGATCAAAACCCACGTAGTTTAGGAGGGAATGGTTTGGGGCTTACACATGGTTAGCTACTGGTCGTAAGAGGGGAACTCTTGGTTGGGTGGATATGATATGTGAGGATTATCCATTATCATATACCTATTTAATACAAAGAGAAATCGGATGAATGTGTATTATGAATGGTTAGCTTCTGGAATGGATGGCGTGATCCCACTAGGATGTGGCGGCCCAGGTAAGAATCAAGATGGATAATGGATGATTAGGGGAAGTGGGTGGAATGAATTATACTGAACCAATGTGAAGGTGACAGTGCAGGGTCTGAAGCAAAAGGAGGCCACCAAAGTATCATAGTGTATGGGAATAAAATTCAACATAGTTTAGGATGGGGCGACGAGACTCCTATGGATGTGTCTTGTGAGAAAAGAGTGAAAGGATAAGGACATAAAGGAAGTAGAACCTCCAGGTTGTGGCATGATCTTCCCAAGACACATAGGCTCAAAGGAAGGACATGCATGGAAAGTGGGTGATGGGATTGAACCATGGGGAGGTTTCTACACACCCTATTCGAAAGGAATGGATAAAAGTACAGGTAGTTCAGGATGGGGGAATAGAATTAGGGAATACACAAAGGATAGATACACGAAACATTCCACGGGATTATGCATGGTTATCTTCCATTCACAAGATGAAAACTCTTGGTAATGGGATTATGGTGAGGTATGCAGGGATTATTCATGGTTAGCATCCCAGAAGAATGGATTGGGACCCCAAAAAGGAGGGTTCTAAGAGAGGTATTGTAAAAATGGAAGTCGTCTCATCAGGATGGCACATCCCTTCAAGGGAGAATTATTGTTACCATTGGTTGGAATTTAACCTCAAATAGGCATCCTACGTGCCCAAAAGGGATCAAAATCCATGTTGTTTGAATGGTTCAGTTTAATTTCATGCAAGATAAAAGTGAATTGACATGAAGTATTCAGAATAGATTAATTTTAGAGAGTGTGGGGTTTGAACCTCATAGAGGATTCCTGTGTACCCTTTTTATAAGACAATGGTTAGTGTCCACATAGTTCATAATGGGGTGAGAGACACCTAGGTAGGCAACTCATGAGATTGAATTTCATGTATAAGGACCTAAAGGAAGTAAAACCTCTAGGTTGGGGTATGATCTTCCATACACACAATGCCTCTAGGGAGATACCATTAGGGAATGTGGGTGATGGGATTAAACCTCGGGGAGGAGTTATATGTACCCCATTTGAAAGTCATGGAACAATGTCCATGTGTTTTAGGATGGATTCATAGAATTTGAGCGTACATAAAGGAATGATTCCTAAAAATATAACAGTGGATTATTAAATCTTAGATTCCCTATGCAAGAGGATCACTCTTGTTTGTATGAGTATGGTAAGGTTTCTGGGTCGTACACATGGTTATCTACCCAGAATTATAGATCAAGACACCTCGAAGGATGGATCCAAGAGATGTGTTCAAAAAATGGAAGATGTTACATCGGGTGGGTACATCCGTAAAAGGGAGCACCTGGATTACCATTAGATGGGATTATACTTCAAAGAGGCATCCTACGTACCCGAAAGGAATCAAAACCTACATATTTTGGAGGGAGTAGTTTAAAGCCATCCATGAATAAAGTGAACTAATGTGAAGTGGTTAGAAAGAATGAATTTTGGGAATTTATGGACTTTAACCTCGGAGAGGCTTCGTACTTACCATGTTTATAAGACAATAATCAAATACATGTAGGTTAGTAGGGAAGGTGAGCATGGGGATTACGCATGGAAAGAGGCCCAAATCCGTTTTAGGGATTACTTGTGTATAATGTCCAAAAGATAAAAAATGGTTGTTTTTTACTCTAAGACCATGTGAGTCATGCTCATTTTGAGAAACAAGAGGTACCAGCAGACCTAATGATTGTGTCTCAAAAGTGAGACCATGAGGGGTAGTGTAGAAATTATACCTAGTTAATAGACTAGGGAAATGGAGATTGAGACTTACTCTATATGGGAATCTCAAGAACGTGGTTCGAGTATTATATGGAGACTTCCTAGGGTTTACATGGAGATATAGCACAAAGGTAGTGATATAGGGAAGACTGAAAGTTGGGAAGTGAAAGGTTCCTGGTACCATCCCCACTTTGGTCCTCTTAGACTCATAATTCTTGTGGAAACTTAAAGCTTAGCATCATCTTTGTATGAAGTTGTTACTCTATAGTTTAACGTGTTTATGTTTGGATGATAAGGAATAACTACTCACCCCTTAGAAAAATATAGCTTCTTCCAACCCACACATGGGGAATGGAAGGCATAAGAAATTCCCAGATACAATAGAGTGGAAGAATGGCCAATCAGGGAACCAGGAAATCACTACGCACAAGCCTGGAGGGCTATGCAGAGTAATTGAATGCTATATATGGATGTTGCATGCGAGAGGGGATCAAACATGGTGTCTTGGATTAAGGCCATCTGATGGTGTCCTATGGTAGAGGTGAACACAAGATTAGAGACTTGTGGGAAAGATGGATGGGTTGAGGAAAAAGAACTACTACAAAAGGCCAGGACTTGCATTCAAGATGTGTATTTTGTGTGAAAATTCCTTAAGATAAAAGGAAAGTATATGAGGGCTAATCCCTTGAAGACCCACCATAAAAAAGATCCATGGCGGACCTGTGGAGAAAGATCGTATACCATGAATCCATGACTTTCACGTAGTCACTAAAGGGTTCATATTATGTGCACAGGAGAAACAATTTTACTTTCGAAACATTATATCAAAGAGAGGATGGTAACCTACAATTGATAGGTTAAAATATCGGTGGTGTAATGTAAGGAGGTCAGTGTCCAAGGGGTTTTATGATGTCACCTTGGGTTTGGAAGAGTCTTTCCCACAGATCCCTTTCCGGGGCACTGGCTAGATCTCCTTCATTCATCTACCTTAGTTGTTGTTTAGAATTTCGGAGCACAATAATCCCATGGACGTCATATTGGGAATTTAAGAGGATTTCAAATATATTTATTTCTGGGTCGCATGCTCCAAATCTTTTACACATCTCCTTTGAGATCCTTGGGATCATTCACCAAGTCAAATTATGCATTTGGTTTCCTCAAACATTCCAACCAATAAACTCAAGGTCAATTTGGGGCCATCGAATGCCCAAACTTGGAATCCGAGATGACAGGTGAACATCATCATCAAAGGTAAATTTTTATATAAAAATAGAGAAGAGTTCCAATATACAAGGATGAAACAAAACCATAAGACCTAAGGAGATCTAAAGTAATGAAGGCCAAGAGCATCACCTCTAATCAAGTTCGCCCCTTAGGTTTCACAAGGAGACAACTGGGAAAGAAAGTGACATTAATACCTTGGTCTGCCACAGCCAAAGATGCAAAGTGATCATCCATACTGTTACCTTCCCTCCAAGTATGGGTTACCTCGGTATTATTACCAAGGAGATGTTTGAATCTCCTAATGTCATATACAATTCACCATGGAGTCATACCTTTTCCATGCAAGGAGTCACATATGATCATGGAATCAATCTCAACCTGAGAAAGAGCCATGTTCTATATCTCACATAATTGCAGGCCTATACGAAATGCTTTAGCTTCTTCCTTAAGTGGCTTTCTTGAGGCATAATATGCAGAGAAATTCATAAAGGCATTGCCTCTGTAAGCCCGAACAACTCCTCCCCCACGGATGTTCCCTTCTTTACACGAACCATCAACATTAAGCTTGAAGCCGGAAGCTGGCGGGTTCCACCGCACCCACTGTCCGCCAAAACCTCCATTCCTATGAGTATTGCATGAAATACTTCCATACAAACACCGCAAAGAAGGCACCTCATGCCAGTTGCTGATACCACTGACCATATCCCTGAGTAGAGATTAAATTCTAATAATAATAGCTCTTCTAGAGGCAGGAATTCCTTCATACCTATCCTTGTTTCTGGCATGCCAAATACACTATCAAGCTGCATTCAAAATAATCGTTCGAGCCATCCTTTCCACCGCTGCGATGTTAGTGCCGTAAAACCACTGCTCTAGATAGTTTCCCTCCAAAATATTCAGACATTGCGGCGCCTGAAGCACCCCAAGGAAACTCCAAACATCCTATTCCCATTCACATTCAAATAATAAATGGTCCATATCCTCCTTCTAATGACACTTTCAACAGAAGCATTTAGAGGCAAGATTAACACACAGAATCTTGATTTTTTCAACCATCACGACTGTATGGTTCCTTATTCTCCATGTTAAGAAATTATACTTAGTTATAATTCTGTTGATCCTCACAACATTGTTCCATCTGTCAGTTTTATCTTGTTGGATAGAAGTTGTGCGAAAATCCCTTGTGGTGAAGTGCCCTGAAGCCAATTGAGTGAACACACAGTGATCTGGCTCTGAGTTTTTCCTAATGAGAACAAAAACTCCTCTTTGTTCTTCATATAAACCTGCATGAAGAATGGTTGGATGATTTCTGGATTCCTTGAATGTTATATGGGTGGTAGGACATCCTCGTAATCCAATCGTGGATCCCACTCAGTTGTGATGCCAAAAGAGAATATTTCCCTCACCCACAATCCACCGAGAGTGTTGTCGAAGATCCGACACCTGAGGTGATAACATGGACCATAAAGGGGATCCATGGGCTCTCGCATTATCATTATTATCTTTTTTGATTGAAGACATAAACTTATCCCACATAGTATGTTCTTCCATAACCTCCCAATCAAGTTTTTCTTACATGAATTGTAGTTTATCAGATAGGTTCCTAACATTGATCCATCCTTCAATGATCGGTCACACCATCCTTCTCTAAGAAATACAATGGTTCTTTCCTTCAGATAAAGCATCTCATATAAAATTTTCTAGGATTTTATCAGTGGATAGGATGACCCCCCTAAGGAACTTTAGTTGATGAAAGATCATGGAGAGGGATTCATGAAAGGACGTTATAAATCAAGGTAATGAGTCCCCTAAATGAAAGGAAATGGTTTTTCCAGTTCAGAACCTAGCTCGCAATCTTGTTAATAATCTCATCAAAGTCTTTAATGCAAGTTCTCTATGGAGAAACTGGAATGCCTAAATACTTCAATGGAAAGGATCCCTTCTGCATGTTCATCTCGCTGCACAAGAGGGAAATACACCTTGACCCAAATTTGATTGAGATATACACAGTGCTCTTGGTTCTGTTGATAAACTGACCTCTCTCGGATCATTATTCATCCAGTACATTACTTATACTATGTAATGTTCATCTATTATCATGACTGAAATGAAAGGGAAAAAATTGTTAGGTTTTGAGGGAAATTCCTAATAGAATAATGATTTCATGGTGGTGCACACAAAATGCTGGAACCAACATGCAGGATTCATTATTTTCTTTCAAAAGACTAGACCTACGCCTATATATATGTGAGGGACAATCACATAATAATCAACTTTGGTATGAGAGTGCAGGATAGCAATAGAAGACTCGAGGTCTTCTATTTTTGACCAACCTCCTACAATATATAGGCTTAGAGAGAGAAATCATTGTCTAGAGAGTAGGATTCTTAGAGCATCCAACTTTCCTTTCTCAATGTGTTATAGTTCATGCAAGGGATAATTCCTGAAGCATTAGAATCAATCCAAATAAAGGGGAATGATAAGTCTAAATAACAACACCCAAAATTAAGAACATAATGTTGTTGGAATAACTATAGTGGATGATTGTTGACTATATTTGAAACACAACAACCATATTCCATTAGCCTGAAATAAGAACAAACAAATGAGGTATAGCCAATTGACCAAATTCAAAAACATGGGGCCTAACTAGAAATGTCATCTGATTTTTTTTGGAATGTGAACCTAGGAAGGTAGGTGAGACAAAGGGGCATGAGAATAGGATGTTAGGGGGCTCCTTCAAATATGAAATAAGATGAAGATTCAAATAGAGGGCACACAACATGTGAATATGGAGTGATGGAATATTGAAAAGGATTCTGGTACTCTTGAAATTACACCACTATGACCAAACCACATTAGTGTGTGTGTGTGTGTGTTAGTCTAAATTAAGATCAAACCCACTTCTAGATAGGACCATTATAGTGAGGACCTAAGTTCTCTTATTGTTATACATCATGACATTGGGGATGATATACACGTAAATTATCATCATACGGTAAGGAAGAACATGCATGATATAGTTTAACATTATATATCAAGGACATTGCACAGAGTTTAATGGTCATACTACATAGACCCTGGGCAACAGTTTAAAGTCATGTAATAAAGACTATAATGAATATTTTTAAATTTTTTCATAAATAAGAGTAGATAAACCTAACATAATTGATACAAAGGAGGATTTCACACCATAAAAAAACCAAAGATCCAATGGAAAGTAAACATATGTGATGTGGTGAGGGAAAAAACATGACACGAACAAGGTCCAAGGGGACCCACTGTCAATCAGCACACCAAATATTCATGTGAGGCTCCTTGTTTATGTTCATAGAGTTTGGAATATTATTGAGGGTTAATGTCTAGGAAGGTTAGCTAATCTTCAGTTGGGCCCATGGGGAAATTAATGGCCATTACTATGTATATTGTAAGGATTGGAATCAATCCTTAGGTAGTTATTGAAAAACAGTGTGTTTATAGACCAACACTGGTGGGAGATATATTCTATGGCGTGGAAGATGAAGAATCTCATAATTATCGTCAAGAAAATTGAACTATTTCATGGCATGGTTGCAGTTTACTATAATACATTGAGGGAATGGGCACCCAAAAAGAGAAATGTGAGGTGTGGTATATAACCCAGTGTGAATGAAAACCAGAAAGATTCAAAACATAACATGCATCCTCAAAAGGGGATCTAAGTCCCAAAATTCAAAAACAAGGAGTTTAATATTCTATGGATGGACCCATAGATAAGATGAAAAGATGTATCTATATATCCTGCAAGGGAATGAATCAATCCATAGATAGTTCTGGTAGCTTTTTGTCATGTCGGTATGATCTATTCCTAGAGAAAAGATGTATTTGATATATCATATTTTTTCTTTTGTTTTTGTTCAATTGTTTTGGAGTGACTATCCCAGGATGGATAGACTGGGTGTCGCTATTGAAATCAATACATATGTAGCCCTTGACCAGTGATGAAAAAAATATCCAATGCCAAAGGTGATTCCTTCTCTTGTGAGAACTCCACAAATTTTCATCCATTTTTTTCAGGAAGCTAAGGTGATGGTGTCACAATTTTAGGTCGTATTATAGGACTGACTCATGCACTTTAACATCATATAGTAAGGACGCAACAATTCAATGTTGTGTATGATTATAGTGATCCTAGTTACCGGTCATAGAACATAGACTATGTGTTTTCATATGTTTAAATTTGTTTATGACCTTACCAAAAATCCTAATCATATGTGAGGCATGCTTGTAATAAGAAACAATGAGTGACTTTAGGTGTTCCCCATCACATAAGAGAATTGTAAAGTGAAGATAAAATGTGAGGTAGGAAAATCTCAACTAAACTGACATTCTTCACTCGACATGTGTGGATTCATATTGGGAAAACACCAGGGGTGATGGAAACCCATTAGAAATACCAAGAAAATCTGTATCACATATTTTGGTATTTGGGATGCAATGGGTGCGGTTTAATGATGCATGATAACTTATGACCATGTTTGAGACACATTATCCATATCGTATAATCAGGGATGGGAACCGACAAGTGACAGTTAACCACTGACCGTATTTAAAACACAAAACCTATCGCCAAATTAAATTTTAATTCCTCCATGATGTACTCCTAGGATAGTAGGTGATCCATAAATCCAATCATCCATACCATTTGGGGGTCCTTTCAAATGTGAAGGATGATAGAGACCCAAATAAAGGGTACACATGAAGCATAAACATACCTGTACAATTTAATGTCATTCGGTAAGGATGATGGGAAAGAGTGATCCATAGGTAGGTACACAGTGAGTCTATTGTAAGAAAAACATGAAGGAGGACAATGGAGGTCTCAACCAAGAAATTTACTTCTAAAAGAAACTATATCAAGTGAAAAAAATTATGAAAAGGGTTTTTAGCCGGACCATGGAAAAAAGGATCAAAAATTCCAACGTATACTACGAGGGTAGGAATCAATCCATGATTAGATCATGAAGGAAGTCATGTTAAATAGACAAACCCAAAAGGGTATTTATCTTATTAAATGATAAAATTCAAGTTTGTTATGTAGTTTGACATCATGAGAACTTGGACACTAAAAATCAACGTTTAATGTCATAGAGTTCGGACCATAGAGTTCCCAATTTCACGTCTTGTTCGTGGGACATTCTTGTGCAATTTAATCATCATAATGTAAGGAGGAATACAATGAGGGATCTTAAGGGAGGTGCATGGAGTGATTTTTTACAAACCCGGTGTGAAATGAGGACCAACGAGGTTCTATATCATACCACATACTTCAAAGAGGAACGTAATCCAATAAGGGGGTGAAAAGGTTCTTGATTCTGTGGCTGGACCCAGGGGAAAATGTGATTGTGTCACTATGTATCCCACTAGGGTGAGAATCAAGACTCTTTTAGTTATTGAATATGGCATGACAAATAGCCAATACCAAAAGGGAACATCTTCCTATATGAAGACATCATAGTTGTGGGTATTTTATCATCATAAAACCCAAATGTAGGGGGAGTATTCTAACATCATATAATAATGATACATGGGATCTTGGTTTAGGGTCATTGAACTCATACCCAAGGTGAGTCTTTTAAAGAAGAAATGTGTAGTGTGGTGCCATAAAGAAGCCTAATCTGAGTGTGGAAAAAAAATATCAACACCAAAATACCCATTCTAAATGGAAGGCCCAAATAATTTATGGTCACGACACTTGGACCTTGATATGTGAACTCCTAGTTTAAGGTCATAGGGTTCAGACTGCAAGGTGATAAAATTCTTCCATGTGGGTATAAATCTTACCAAGACCCCTAAGCCCATGTGATCTATTCTTGGTGTGGGTAACAATGGGAAATGAATATCTTATGGCACATAGATGCACCTGATAGGGGGAATAGAGGTGCAGAGTTGAGAATGAACCCCTGAGACCGATCCACCCACTCAATTTGAAAGGGTTCATGGAAGAATAGATCTGAGAGTGTCCAAATTCTGTTTAGACATGATTATGTGAAGAAGGATTTGAATAACAACATTCGATAATTTGGTCCCAATGAGGCTGGAATAAAAATGGAGGATAACTTCTGACAATTTTCATGGCATAATATCCATATCATGTGGCCTGGGATGAGAACAAACACCATAGGGTCGACCGCTGACTGCATTCGAAATGAAAAACCATTCTCATATTTTCATTAGATACCTTCCATGACATTGGCCTTGGATGGTAGGTGATCAATAAGTTCAATCATCCATAACATTTTGGGGTCCCTTCTAATGTGAAATATGATGAAGATCCAAATAAAGGGATGCATGAAGCATAGAAATGGTATGAGAGCATCTCCATGAAGAATCCATCACTCTAGGCCCCACACCACAGTGTATATGAGAACATTAACATTGAAAAAAAGTTCACTGGATCAAATTAAGGTACAATGACTCGAAAATGTGAGTGGAGGAAAGGGGAAAAGTGTGTTGATGAACCCAGTACTAGGCCTGAAGACAAAATGTTTGGGCATTACTAAGTTTCCCATAAGGATAGAAATCAATCCCCATTTAGTTATTGAATGTTGTGAAGTTTAATGTCATGAGGTTAAAAAGAATGGGTGTGAGGTATCCCAAAGAAGCGATGTATGGAATGGAAACATAAAGCTATTTGAATAAGTATCGAAGAAGTCAACAATACACTATTCAAAATCCCATGGGAGAAATTGGGCCAAGGGTCCAGACGTGGAATTGATGAACCTAGGGTTGAGCCAGAATAAAAAAATGTTTGGGCATTCGTACGAATCTTATAGGGATGATAATCAGGCCCTACATGGTTCTGGAATTTTGTGTTTTTAATGTCATGTGTTAAGGATGAATGGATAGTTTAATTTTATACATGATAATGGAGGTGGTTTCCTTTTAATGACATGCAGAAAATACCATAAATCCTAGTCAATTTAACTTCTTGTAGGTAGGATGGAGAATTTTAACATCAAGCGAGATAAGAGATATCAAAGTTTAAGGTCATAGAACTCAAACCATGTAAATCCAAAAAGGGTTTAGAAAGGTCATTTTACATGGGGTTGGATCTAAAGAAAAAATGTATTGGCATTCTTACATATCCCATAAGAATGGAAATCAAGCTATATATAGTTTTAGATATTCTATGAAGTTCAACATCATGCGGTGAGGATAAATGGGAAAGGGGAATGATCCCTAAAGGGGATACATGATGTTGTATTTGTATACCCGATGTGAATGAAGACCCAAGGAGGTCTCACACTCGAACATGGGTTGCCAGGATAATCAGGCCAAAAGGCCAGAAAGTTGAATGGATTTTTGGTACATAGGGCTGGACCTAGGGAAAAAATGTCTTGTCATTCCTATGTATCCTATGAGGGAATGAACCAAGACATATACAATTATAGAATGCCTTGTTGTTTAATGAAATGTGATAATGATGAATGAGATCCTAAGGGAGGCACATGGTTTGGCTATTGAAAACCTGACGTGAATGTGGACCAAGCCCATACCATACCACATGATCCTAGTAAAAACCTCATGTTATAAGAATGATGATGAGGAAACATGGGGTTGGACCCAAAGATAAAACTTATGAGAATTCGTACGTATCCTATAAATATGGGAATCAGTCCATACATAGTCTTTGAGATGTTGTGTAGTTTAATTTCATGGGGTAAGGATGTAATGATAGTTTAACATCATGTTGGATGAGCTAATGGAAAAGGTTTCTTGTAGTTTAGCATCATTTGGTGGGCAAAATATCCAAGTTTATGGTTATATATCTAAATCAATAAGTAGAAACCATACAGTTTGTCATCATGTATGAAAATGAAAACTGTGTATTTTAATGTCATGAATGATGTTCATCATCATACAATTTAACGTCATGCGGGATGAGAAAAGCAAAATATAAATCAATGATTCAAAGTAATTCCTAAGGAACATGGTATTGGTGAGAGGAGTAATACACTCTCTATCCATAGTGACGAAGGAATATGTACCGTTGGGGTAAACCTTGTGGTTTATATAGGGTAGATCCCATTTTGGATCCAAATTTGGGGGATTCCAACCTTGTATAATTGGTGGGCCAAAACCATATCATCATGAAGGAATAGGTGGAGATGAACTTTATTGTTAAAAGATTTGGGTATCTTGTTCTTCTGCATCTTCAGATTGTACAAGGC
Organism: Viscum album; assembly: GCA_963277665.1. Classification (NCBI taxonomy): domain Eukaryota; kingdom Viridiplantae; phylum Streptophyta; class Magnoliopsida; order Santalales; family Viscaceae; genus Viscum; species Viscum album. Next base: position 1,416,846,373 of record OY728129.1, on the reverse strand, counting down.
CCACATCATGTACTCATATATGAATTATAGCTCATCCATATGGAATTATGATACTCTATATGATTACTAATGATCATAGAAAATGGTAAATAAATATTAAAAATAAATCTTGTTGGGTTGGACTATATATGTTCCACACACCAGTGAATTTGGGGTCACCCGGGTAGATTTACGAGTCATCATCTTGTAAGCCTAGAGAGTGGTGGGAAGCTTGTCTGGACCAAATTATCTTATTTTGACCAACTATGTTTTGAAAAATGTTAATGGGTATTGTTGAATTCATGAATCATTCCATTTTCTTGTGGGTGATAGCCAACACCAGGTCACCTAGTATGGAATTTGTTGCAAACCTACAAAGGATACCCAAAGAATAGGTAATGTTCATCAAAGATCCATTTTTTATTATTTATTCCTCAACACACTTAAATTATTATTATAGAAGGATTATATATTATATATATATATATAATAGAATATATTTTATGATTTTTTCTGTTATGTTCATGACTTAAACCATATCAACTTCCATAAAATGGACAAAATCATCGTCCGTGTATACAACAGACAACCACCTCACAAAACGATATCATTAGTTTTCCATTAAAACCACTCACGTTTGGATATAATGGTTTATTTAGTATTTATATATGATATTTATAATATTAATATTATTCAAGATTTATTATATCACACATAAAATCATGATTTTTTTAGAATATAATAACGTCACTCATGTGTATGGAGAACTACCTCCCCGCGAAGTGATGCGATTAATTAATACGTTACAAGGAAGGTAATAAGGTTGTATTCAATGAAAATATATGATATATATTATTTAAAATTTATTATTTAATGATAATATATCATTTTATATCTTTATTTTAGTATGTTGAGAAAATGGAATAAATGATCAGGCGTTTGTACGACCTATCATCTCTAATAAACATGTATTACATTTTCTATCCCTATATTTTATAAATTAAAATAAATAAATATATAAAAAACATATTTGATATTCTTATCATTTTAGCATCCTATATATGATGGAACCATGATGAATTCAATAGGTCCAAATATAAAAAATTAAAACATACATGAAAAACAAACCGATTTTTACCTCAAGCACTACATTAACATGGAATTGTTAATAAAAGGGTAATAAAAAGTATTAATAAAATAATATATGGTATGGAATATTTAAATATTTTTTATATATGTATAATAAAAATATATTATATAATGAACAATTTTTTAATGGTTACGATAGAAGTCAATATACAAGGTATGGGATTTCTATCTCCTTTTGATTTTTTGTGAGACACAAGCCATATTCACCACTTGTTTATTTTATGTAGTTTATATAACAGACATGAATTAGTTTTATTATTATTATACTTAATGTTTTGGGGATTTAATTATCCACTTTTTCATTACTCTTTCATGGGGATTATAGTTTAAGAGTTAACATACAAGTAAGGATTTTTGTTTCAATTTTCTTTCATTAAGATGTATGTTATATTATAATCCTATATTCATTCATGAGGTTTATATATTAAACATTTTACTTGTAATATCATGAATTCATTTGTCCTTGTGATATTTTAAGTTTCATATTATTTTATTCCTTCATCGGGATCATGATTCAATGATACCAAAGTGGCAATGATTTTATGTTACAATCTCATAGATCGTTGGGATAGGTTATAGTTATGTATCTGATAATAAAATCATATGATCGATCTCTCAAGAAACCCATGAATTATATTATCATGTGGTCATTCATAATATTTTTAGGTAATAGTACTATTTTACACTATTTGGAACATAATATAGATGGAAATATGTTTTTGATAAAAATTGTCTTTATATCCCTCTTCAGTCGATAAAACTATTTTTCCAAATCCATATTTTCTAAGAATGTTTTAAAAAACTAACATTATAAAAAAAATTATTGATGAAACTTTTTCCCATGTTTTAATTTTGAGAAAATATTTTGAAATGAATATTCATGTTGTTCTCTAAAACAACACCCATTGATATTTTATCGAAAATGAAAACATAATATATTTTTTAATATGATCGATATTAGAATTATTCCTCATTTTTATGATAGAGAATGTATTCCCAGTGTAACATACATGATTTAAATGTTTTTTTAAAATTAAAATATTTTCCTTGATATATGGGAAATTTTTAGATTTTAGATAAATGATTTTAATGATAAAAACTGATTTTTAAAATGTTTTAAAGATTGTTTCCCAATTTGGAAAAGTATATTTTCCAAAATAAATGTTTAAATTTTTTTATGATTTAATTATATGTTTTCATGTTTATTTTAAAAATAATAGATTTTAAAAAATATTTTGTAAAGTTTACTTTGAAATGTAATTTTTAATGAAATTTTATTTTCGAAAATAAATGTGCAATGATATTTATCATTCAAAATCATATTCCAAATAAGATGATGTCATTTGATGTTACTTATGTTTTTTTGGGAGATGATATAAATATAACATTCTTATTATTTCTATGAATGGTTTATGATTATGTTGAAAAGATGATTATAAAACACTTATGTGTTCCAAGGGTTATACAAAGATAAAATATTCATGAATACTTATTATTTTCAATGGTTATGATATGATGAATTATTAAAATTATGATGAAACCCATCTCTTTTACATAGTTTATTATATGATTAAATGGTTATGGAACCCATTTCATTTCATGGGGTTTCATATGGTGAATGTTGTATAATATTGTGTAACATTTATGTATGATTTTCATTATGTTTCAGTGGTAAAGTTAAAACAAAATATATGTGGGAAAAATATATACCACAGATGCATCAGGTAATGATTTACATCTCATTAGATAGAAAAAAATATAATGGGCCATGAACCCCATTCACTAAGGTAAAATGTTTGCAATGATGGTCTTTGGAGTGAACCTTGTCTACTCTGATGGTTTGGGGAGTTAACTCACTCCACTATGAGGAAAGGAATGTCATTTAGGATGGTTGTGTGTCCCATTAATTAAGTGTATCCACCTATTTATTTCCCTCATAAGTCTTGGAAATGATCTGTGACTACTAAGGAGATGACATTCTATGATTCTCTTAATGCTAAAAATATATTTATTATACTAATGTCACTCTATCATGTCGTATTTTCATTGATACAATTATTATTCATGTATTATAAAAATCCAATATTTATTCCCTGACTCAATATTATGATCTTTGTTATATAGAGATTGGTTTTAAAATTTTATTCTCATGTTCTCATACTCGTATGTTCATGTTATACATACATATCTACATTGTTTAACCTTACTGAGAATATGAGCTCAACCTTTATTATGTTTCCTTTCCCAATGTTATGTATAAATATATTACATATGATTTGTATAAGAAGGGTTCTGGTTATAATGATAAATTAAGAGATGAAATATTTTACCAATGTACCAATTGTATGTGTTTTCATATTTCTAAGGACACTAAACTATTATGGTCCCCATGTGTGTGTTTGTGTAATGCGATGAATATTCATAAAAAATTAACTATTATATATATGATTATCCTATGTCTCTATAAGAACTATCAATGGATTCTTAGTAGGTTGTAGGATTTTCACTTATGAACAATTTATCATCATAATTTTCTATGTGAATTGAATATATCACTTTCTCTTGAGGAATCTAATGATCCCTTAAATTTTAATTTTTTATTTTGATTCAATTACTCTTGAATCCTCTTTATGGAATAACATTTACTTCTATATTAGAAAAACTTCCAATTATTTATTCTTGAACTACTTTAACATCAACTCCCCTTACACATACTCTATAATTTATATATTCCTTCTCAATAAATATATTATTTCTTGAAACAAACTCATTTTATTCATTTGTGTTATGGAAATAATATGTCACTGTTTCGTAGACATAACCAAAAATTAAGAACATGCCTAATTTGTGGATAAAAATATTAGAAACCAATCATAGTAAAAGTTAATAAGACCCCAAATTATCAAGAATGACATGTTGGGAAATTCCTCAGTCAATATCTCATTTAGAGTCTTTATGAATAATTTAGTTGGATTGCAATTTAGCAGAAATGAAATAGTATCCAGAAAAATAAATCTATACTAAAATTGTAATTTCTTATAGATTCATCATTAAAAGAAAATTTTCTAACCAAGAATCAATCCTTCATTAATAAAAAACATTTAATTATGGTGTTGTAGGAGGAGTGATTTGTGAAACAATTACGAAATCATTTCTATGAGTTAAAAATTCGTATCTTAAGTATTCACCACCCTGATGTGAAAAGTAATCTTAATTCCCTTTCTTATTTGATTCTACACATCAATTAAAAACTCTATGAAATTTTAAAAATTTACAAACTTATGTTTCATCCCATATAAATAACCATAATAACTAATGTCATCGTTTAATGTATCTATGTTCATAAAACTTCCATTTTCATTTATACTCAATTGCCAATATACATCACTATATGTGATATCCAACTGTCCATCAGTCCTCTATCATTTTCTACCAAAATGAGACTTTCTTTTTTTCATAATAAATATGATTTACATGTATCAGACAATTTAAAATTGAATGATTCCAGCAAAACAACGCTATGGTGACTTTAAACATTTTTACCATTTATATGTTTGAGGAGATTATTCCAACGATAAGTGGAATTATAATCAACTCTACACTTATTATTTTGAATTCCTCAAATAGTATTATGCATATATATACTTTATATATCATTTAAAATATAAAAAATTAAATTAAAAATTTAATTTATATATATAAAATAACAATTATTTTGATAGAAAATGAAAATATATTTTTTCAAATAATATAAGAAAATATTTTTTATTTATAATAAGATCATAATAACAACTCTCTAATTCCAAGACTATTCCACTAGTAGAGTTAGACTATAGGTGTCTAATTATAATTTAGAAACTCTCTCTCTACAGCAGACAATAATATATACTTTACCCTTTATCAATTCCTTACTATATCTGATTCTAACTTTATTATAAAATGAGTGTGATATACACCTTTTATTAAATTCCCATGAGTTAGAGTCAAGGTAATTAATTTATATAACATTAAAAATTAATGGTTCTAAATTATTTTCCATAAAAAAACTTCTCCATCCTAAATACAAATACTATACTATTTTATGGGTATTGACTATTTATGATATCAAATTGACTAATGTATTTTCTGTAATAATCTATAAAATGACATTTCAATTGGTTAGTATTCTGTTTTATATATTTTCCTTAAGGAATGTAAAATATAGATATCCCACTAAAAATAATGTACCTTTATATTTTAGTTATTTTATAGAGACCCAAACTTATCACACATGGATATTAAGTCATTTTTTAAGGATATTCATTTCATTTCACAAACATACACTTCAGGACTATAATAGTTTTGCGCCTTTGGAAACATAGAATCATAAACACTAGTCCATATATGAGCTATACCATATCCTATTCCAATATTGATGACTACCAACCTTCTTATATATATCACCCATAATACATTTCCTTATAACCTGGGTGAATGGTAACATATGAAATGGTGGGATCAAATTCTCAGTATACATAAGCATAACAAAAGTTTAAGGGTATGAGGGCATGAGCATAATAGTTGAAAACCATACCCTACATATCAAATATCATAATCTTGAATCCTGGTTTAAATATTTTTAGTTCATAAGACATTTATAATATGATAATCATAGAACATAATCCATGAGAACATAACATTAACATAAGACATAGATAATTGGCATACATATAAGCATATAAAATCATTTCCATATTAGTCTACTGTTACTAAAATGGATATCTTATTAGAATGGTTTCAATCCCTGATCCATCATTGTAGTCAAGGTTCACTCCCAAGACCATCATAGTGTATAAATTCCCTTAATAAACTGAGTTTAGTCCTCAATCCACTCTTGTCTATATTATGGGATATAAATCATTACCCAATGCATTAGAAGGAGTAATTGGTCCAACCATTCACATAATTGATACCACAATTATGTATTCTATAAGAAGATATACATTAATCATATCCTATCCTATTAAATTAAATATATATCATTAACATATCGTTATATCATGAACTTTCTAAAAGGGATAGGTTTCATAATAATTTCATCATTGTATAACCCACGATAATAATATGGTTACATAAGAATTTCCTCCAGATATACCCGATAGATGAAAAATAGGTTTCAAAAGCATCATTCAAATAAAATATAAACCATTCAGAGAATGAATAAGAATGGTATCTTTGGATCGTACCCCAAGTAATTTGTAGGTAACATCAATAGATGGAATCTTATATAGAAAATTATTTTGATCATTCATTTAAAAAAACATTTAAAAAAATATCTTTTAAACTATGAAAAAAAAATTAAAAATGAAAAAAACATTTCTAAAAACTTTTCTTTGGTAATAACCTTGAAATATTATAAATGAGGCTTTGACGAAATGATTAGGGACAATGTTAAACAATTAGGTTATTTCTGCACATGTGAAAATGAAGATTCCTTTCACATTTTCAGGCATCTCTTGGAAAATGACATGGATAATCCATTTTAGAAATTTTGATAAAGAGTAAAACATCATTAAAATTTTATTTAATAAATCGTTTGGATAATAATAAAACATATTTGAAATCAATTTTCAGAGAACATGGTATTACAAGAAAACTGATTTCCAATTAAATAGAAAAATAATGTCAGGTATTATTAATAACATTTTCTCAATAATTTCAAGTACCAAATGGTGGGAAAATGGTAATATTACGTTAACACATATTTAATAACCATTTTTTAAAAAATAAATGAGTTTCATGAGATATTTATAATAATGTTTAATCACCAGAAACATAATTATAAACAATCCTGATAAATGATTATATTGTAACATAAAATCATTTCTACTTTGGTAAACTTGAATTGTAAGATCCATGATACAATAACATAAAATTGAACGTAAAATTTCAATACAATAAAAAAATATGATATTACAATTAAATGGGGTTTTATATACACCTCATCAAGGAACATAGGTGTATAACATAACATACAATTCAATGAAGGAATATTTAGACCAAAATACCTTACCAATTTAGTAATATTTGGGATCATAATCCCTAATAAAGGTTAACAACAAATGAAACATTAAATATAATTACTATGGTTTTATTAATGATATAACATGTAAAATGGGTAGTACATACACCACACAAAAGAAACAAGTGGTGAATTTTTAGAAGTCATCCATAAATAAAAGAGTGACTAGAAATGCTTTACCTTAGGCCTTGAATTCCATTGTTCTCATTCAAACTCTCGTGTAATAAAAAAAAGTTTCTTATAAATCTATTTTAGAGACATATTTATATATATAATTATATTTATGTTTTGATTATGACCTTTTTTTACTAATTTATTTTATATTCCATGTAAAAGTCACATTTCTTGAAATAACAATTTTTTATATATGTAATGACTTTTTATATTTTTTCATCTTACCTTGATCATTGTTTCATAATATTTATAATTTTATCCATGATATAAATATATTATATATTCATTATATATGTATTTAACGTAATTCATAAAAATTTAGTGATGGAAAATGAAATACATCATTCATCGAGGTGGTCGGTCGTACGTATGAATGAACGTTGTTTCCATTTTCAGTTCAGATTTAAAAATTGAAAGGTAAATGATATAAATTATCATTATAAAATAATTTTTATGTCATATATATAATGTATGCATATTAAAACCATCCTTAAAACATTCCATGTTATATATGAATAAATCACATCCCTTCATGAGATGATAGACCATCGTACACACAAACGACGTTATAATATTCCCAAAAAAATCGATACTATCAAAGTATGTGGGATATAATAATTACATAATCATAATATAATCAGAAATATCATATATAAATAATAAATACATAATTTAAACCAAACATTATAGGTGGTAATGGGAAAACTAAGGGCATTGGTTTGTGAGTCGGTAGTCTGCCTTACAGACGAATGATTATTTTGTAACCCATTTTAGGGAAGTGGATTTAGTGTAAGGTAATTAAAATTAAATAAAAACAACTCATTATATAAAAAATACTTATTTTATTATATAATAATGTTATTTTAATAATATATTGGTGTGTAGGAAGAAATAAAAATAACTCTTATTGGCGAATGTTACCTCTTCATTGGGTATCCTCCTTAGGTTTACACTAAAATCATTCCTAAGATGTATTTTATTTGAAAATAAGTATTATAGGATGAGGGGAGGGAGTTTCCAAAGTGATTTGGGTTTTTATTGTACAAAACAAAATTTATTTATGGTTGAAATAATATAGGATCATGTGTGGCCTTTTATAAGTGAGGGATATGACACAATTGGTATTTCTAAAAAGAATTGAGTTCTCTCAGATTTTTCATTAGTAAAAAGGGGTCCAAAATGGATCAACTTATAAAAGTATACATGATAAGGTATAAATATGTTTATATAGTATATTTTATACAATTTTATTTCCAATTTTAACCCTTCTTCATATCTATTAACCCCTTAGGTAAACCCATTTTTTCTTTAACAATAATAATTTATATTTACTTCATTCACAATTAAATTTTATCAAAAATTATGTTCAACTTATTAGATAATATAAATTATGAAGATTCTAAATATGGAATCTATTTTTCTAAATTCCATTAATATAAGTTTATTATTTTAATTAACCCCACATACATAACGAGAAAAATGCTTTTTAAATAAAAAATATTCAAAAGATAACTATTTTATATAAACATTCAACATGAAATTGATTAAAATAACCTACATTTGAATAATAGATATAAAATTTAAAAAACTTTTACGTTAAAATCAATTTATAATATTGTCAATATTTACAAAATTAAATGAAATGTAAGTTTTAAATTGAAAATTAGTATTTTCCATATTTATCAATAAATGAAATATTTCAAAAAAATCCAAATAAGTAACCCAAATATATTTTTAAGATATTGATTTAAAATTTAAAATTTTAATTATCAATTTAATTTTATAAAAGTGCTAAAATTTTAATATTATTATTTTTTACAAAATGAAATTAATGTTTTTCTAATAAAATAGTATTTTCAGAACATATAATGAATTTACCAAAAATTAGGCATTTTTTCAATATATTTTCTTTATATAAAACCATTATAAATAATATTTTTTTTATTAATTATTACTATTCATATTACTATGTTTAAGGGATAGGTTGTAACGGTCACATTTAAATAATATGAATAATATATTTTTATTTTTTAAAAACTCAGTGTCATGTGAAATGTAAGATAACAGAGTGTTTTATGTTGAACAAGATTAACACGGTTTCTAATATAACACAAGATATAAAATAAATATATATTTTTGAAAAATAATAAATTCACGAATACTCATTGTGTTACATTCTACCCTCTTAAGATGAATATCACCCCAAAATTTTCAACTCTGATATAAAAAAATAATGATATTTTTACCTTATATTAATTTTAAGTTCCCATGTTGCTTCCATAAATTGGTAGTTTCACCACAAAACATTGAAAAGTTGAGTGTAATTTTTTGTATGACCTTCTTTGTACGATCCAAAAATCTCTACAGATTGTTCCTAAAAATAAATATCTTACTTTAGGGGTATGAATTATTTGTTCAGTACTTGTGAAGGTCCAGATATGTACTTACTTTGGAGGGTTACATTGAACACAACATGGGAATGAGAGAGGTTTGGGGAATGTTCCAACTGATTGGTTTCTATCTATATATGAAAACTAATATCAAATAGAATGATATATCTAGGGAGCAATTTTCCCTTCTCTATGGATCTCATTTCCTTCTTCCATAGAGATATCATTTGAAAAAACATATCGATATATTTATATTCTAGATCAAAACAGTGATTATCAGCATAAACATTATAGTGAATCTTATCTTCCTTGATGTGTTGATAAATAACACTAACATTTTCATCCATTTCTTCGGCTATCTCAGATCCCAATAGCATTCTTTCTCCATAATTATTTGATCACATTAGAGCTATAAATTTCCTTCCATATAGGGATTTATAAGAATCTAGTTGAATTATTTTGTGTAAGATAGTGTTGTCAAAAAACTCAAAAATAGGTTGTTAATGATCCCAACCACCATTGAAATACAAATAATCGAATCTCAAGATATAATATTGGGTTTGAATCGTCATTTTAGGTTGACCATATATCTGAGGATGATATGCAGTGCTGAAACTAAACATCATATCCATATATTAGTGAAGACTTCATCAGAACCTTGAGGTGAACGTCATATCCCGATTAGATATAATGGAACAAGTTTATCCATATAACCTTACCACTTCATCAATATATATCATCTAATGTAGATCCAATGGAAATTATTCTCTAATAGAGATAAAGTGTGATGACATAGTAAAGAAATTGAGTACATCCTTTATAGAATTATTCCATTTATAAGTTTTCTATAGTCCAATGACAAAATACATTCTGATTTTTTCCCATTCACATTATGGTATGGGTGATGGATGTGATATCCACTCTGACTTTTTTTATTTCATTCATCAATTGTTCAAATAAAAAGAATCAAGATACCAACTCTGTGATATCTCTCTTAATATCATCCCACCATAAGTATTATTTAAAATATCTATACATTTTATTACTCCATATATGGATAGAGAATGAAGAAATATTAGCTTCCTATAACAACTATTTATGTCTATTATGAATGGAACACATACATGGTTCCTAATCCTTATTATTCCATCATGATCAAGGATAAATTACCAAAAATTTATAACCTTATATTCCAGCTCTACATATTCCTTTTACACCTATTTAGTCTTCACTTGGTTATATGGGTGAACATTCAAATGAGAAAGATAATACTAGTCCCCTTTCATCAGGATTTCTAGATCCATCCTTTTAAATTCCATAAATATTAGATCTTTTGTGAACCTCATTATAGATAATGTAGTATGATCCTTTAGACACAAATCATTGGCCACTTTTATATTCTTTTCAAGGGTGGTATTGTATTGATATGTCTTAATATCTAATATACTATAACCATCTTCTCTTACGCATGTTGAGATACATATATGTGAACAAATAATTTATCATTTTTTGAGTAGTATATATACCACACTTTTCCCCATAAATTCAACTCCTCTATATATTTAATGGAAAAATTACTTCAATTAACCCCAAATAATATGTTAGGTCATTTGTATAATTAATCTTCAATTATTTTGAGGAATAAGTTGTAACCATCTCATTATGGATAATAAAACATCCTAATCCCTTCTTGGATGCATCACTATAGATAAAAACCCTTCTCTACTATATATTAATGTAAGTATAGATACGATGACTAACTTTATATGCAGTTCCTTGAAATTTTATTCACATTAATCTCTCCAGAGGAATTTGGATCCCTTATGAGTTAAATAGGTCAAAGGAAGAGATAGTCCTGACATTTCTCCAAAAACCATTTATATTATCATGATAAAACAAGAAATCTATAGATCTCAGTTGTTGTGGTTGGCTTGCGACAATATTCGACAGCCTACATATTTGATGGGTCTACTGATATACCATATCATGAGATTATATATGCCAAAAAATGAAACCATCACTTTGTTAACATTTCATATAGTTTATCCTAATTTAAGGTCATTAGTTAATTATAAAGTGATCTACATAGTATTCCTTTCACGTTGAATAGATAGAAATAGCACCCAAAATGAATACTAAAAAATGATCAATATAATATCAATGTACTCCATTTATTAAATTTGTAGAGATAATAGTATAATTAGTAAGACCAAAATGAATCACTACATATTCATAGTTTCCATGCCTTCTACAAAAAATATATTTTGGGAATATCCTCTATCTTAACCCTCAGTTGATGATATTTAGAAGTGAGGTAATTCTTGGAAAAGTATTGATCTCTGCATAGTGGATTAAATAAGTGATTAATATGGGGATGAAGATACTTATTCTCAATTGTGATATTTTTCATATCCCAATAATCAATTCATAGTTTCATTGATATCAATATTTATTTTTTTTAAAAAAAAGAGGTTCACTTCAAATTTACATACTAGGCTAAATGATTCCCTTTACAATGTTTTACAAGAGTTTCTTCTTAAACACATGTAACTCAATCAGTTCCATTCTATAGGGAGTATTTGAAATTTTCCTGGAACCAATTATGAGTTCTATTCAGAACTAAATTTTACATTTTAGTCAAAGTATATGAAACTATTCTATAATCACCTGAAAAAATTCCTACACAATATGCATATCATCGATGTCAAGTTTCTCCCTAACCATATGAGAAAACACTCTTTGTGAATGGGAATAAAGACCCGTATAATGGATGTCATCTCCATCAGATGTTTTTATTTACGATAATATAGATAAAGGATCATTGGATAGCTTTTAGTGTTGAAAATAACTTCCCCTACTCGAAAATTGACTTTGGATTTATGTAGATAAATCAAACCCAAGACCATACAATATAAAATTCAACTATATGATGAATTATAATAATTTTAGGAAGCACATTATCACCAAATTCCACCAAAGCTGAATCATATACTTGAGTTAAAGTCAATATAACATAGGGTATTTCACTATTAATTATATATAAAATAGTTTTTAATTTTTATACCCTTAAAACTCATTAGATATGAAAAAATGGTTAGATACGGAGTCAAATAAGAAATTAGATGTTCTAGATTGGATGATAAGTGTGCCTTTCACCACATCATTGTCATAACCCTATTTATAAATATTGATCATATGAGATTTTCCTTTTTTTATCAGCTTAATAGGTTTCCCACATCGATCATAATCATTAACCTTCAGATTTATGAATTTGTTAGCATAGTAACAATACTCCTTTCATTTGAAACACTTTAGTGTGAGTAGTTGATTCTTCGAAGCTTTCTATTTATTCATGTATTTAGATTACTTTTTCCCATCACTTTAGAAATCAATTTCCTGAGGAAATTTCATACCAATCAAAAAACATTTAGTAGTCCCCCAAAAACAATTTTATCCCTGTTTCTTCCCACAGTATGATCATATAAGAAATCTCATCTTTTCCTTTCCTTGGTTTTTTTATTTTCCTTTTGCCTATATCATCCTTTTCTTGTAAAAACTATGATATTGATATGTAACTCTAACCTCAATTCCCACCGTTAGAAAACGTAGAACAATATCTTCATATCTAATAAAGTCTCTTATTTATAATTCCATTTCGAGAGTTTGTTTTGAGCCCCTAGGGAATCAATAAATCTTACATTCTAGTTGGATCATAATACCAAATTAATACCTTACATGTGTTTCAAATTTTCTTCATGGGTGCAAAAATATTAATAATATTTTTTTATTAAAACTCAAGGAATTAATTCTCTATATTAATATGATGTATATGAGGAAAGAACTTATTTATTAATATGTTCTTGAACTCATCTGAATAATGGAATCTCTTTAATTAGATTTACTTATATTCTGGATAATATTCCACCATTGATCAGAGTTACCTTCCAAATGGTATACAACCAAAATTATATTTTCATGTTCAGAACACTGGAGAAGGGAAAATAACTTATCAGTGATTTTGTTCCATTACCATATAACTATTAGATAAATGGATCCACTAAAGGGAGTTTGATGATGTCTCAGGAAATACTGAAAATAATGTTGTTCTTTTTTAATTTGGAAGCCCATTATGATTTATATCATGGGAAAATCATGTGAGTATATCAATAATATTTTTCATTGCATATCAAATAAAAAATTAGATTCTTATGGGAGAAATAATTTCATTTTATATCACACAAATCATAAATTTGGTTCCTTCAAGTTCCAATGATTGTATAATACCATAAATCATAGTACAATAAATAATAATCATGATGAGAAACCACATAATCCTGAGAAGACACTTAGAGTAAGTATAAATCATGAATTGTTTTTATTTAATATAATAATAATTTGGTTTATCTTTGGTTATTCATATTTATCTTTTATTTAAATCCACTATAACGGTTTGAAAAATGTTAATGAATTTACAAATAATATCCCCCAAGTGCTTCAAATCATGTGTGCTGGAGGGATTGTTGTTTTAAACTTGTTCAAGATCGATTCAAGCTCAATAGGATTTTCTTGGGGTTGTTAAACCTAAGTATATTTGTACTAGATCCACACCCACTTTCTGTTTGAGTACATGGATATATTCCTTGGAAACTAGTCACTCTATCCATTACAAAAATTCTAGGATATTTTCCTATATATTTGCTTATACTTATACTTATACTTATACAAGTCCTTAGGGATATCACTATGGTTTTCTTATTCTGTTTTCCAATGGCTATCTAAACATTTACATTAGAACTAACAATACTGACCTAGTCTTATCATACATGGATATTAAATCATTTTTATGAATATATATAACATTAAAAAAACAAAAACCTAGTTTATTTCCTTTGGAATCATATAAACATAAACCCTATTTAATAAGCGAGCAACGTCGTTTCCCACTATATTCTATATAACTATCATTATTCTTAAAAATATCATACATAATAAATTTCATCAAAACTCGGGGAAAAGAAACATAAGAAAGGGTGTGATCAGATACTTAGTAGGGGTAAACAAGTGAAATATGAAATTATAACATAAGCATAAGGTTATGATGATAAGAGATTTTTTTTAGAATCACACCTTCCATATCAAAGATCATAATTGTGAATCAACTTATATTTATTGGAAGTTCAGAAGACATAAATCGTAATAAAAATAAAATAACATCATCTAAGACAATGTAACATTGGCATAATAAGTGGATTTTTGGAATACACATAAGCATATAAAACCATTTCTGTATTAGTCAAGGATTGATATAAAGGATGTCAAATTGGAATGGGTTCACTCCCAAAACAATCATAGTTGTTAGGGTTCACTACTAAGAACATCATCATAGGAACAAACCCTTACTGAACTGAGTTTAATCCTTGTTCTAGTCCTATCAATTTCAATAGATATACATCTCTACCCAATCCATTATAGGGAGATATAGGTTAAATTTTTCACATAATGAAAACCATATTTATGTGTGCCACAAAAATATAAAAATTAATAATATCTTATACAATGAAATTAAATTTGTATATTAAAAATTTCATGATATCATAACTTGTGGAAAATAACAAGTTTCATTATCATTTCATCATAGAATAATCTATGAAAATAAGTAGGATTCCTATGAATTTCCTCAGAGTATAACCAGTGGAAGAGAAATAGGAATAAACATCATTCCAAAATAAAAATAAATCATTTAAATAAATAATAATAATGTCATATTTTTATTGTATCCCCAAAGAAGCCTCAAGAACATTAGTAGATGAAATATTTTATGGGAAATTATTTTGATCATTCATACAAAACATTTATTAAGGAAAATATCTTTTTTTATTTGAAAGAAATTTAAAATGTACAAAATTTTGAAAATATATTTAATTATAAAATAATATTAAAATCATATAATGTATGATTTGAATAAATGATTCATCAAGATATTATAATATTATATTCAGTTCATACATGTAATAATGAAAATTCCTTTCAATTTTTTATGAATTATTGGGAAAATACATGAATATTTCTTTGAGAAAATATGTTAAAAATGTAAAAAATTGGTAAATATTTCTTTAATAATCCATTTGGATAATAATAAAACATTTTTGAAAACTTTATTAGAAAATATGTGTTTGGAAAAAAATAGATTTCCTACCAAATAGAGAAATGAAGTCACGTTTTATTATAAACATTTTATGAATTATTTTAAGTAAATAAAAGTGTAAAAAGGTACTATTAATAGAAAATATCATCAATAACCAAATTATAATAAAATTAATTAGTTTCTTGAGATATGGATTATAATATTTTATTATCAAAAATAAAATCATAAACAAACCTAAAAACAATGGGATAGTTACAAAAAATCATTACCTATTTGGTAACATTGAATCATAATCCCTATGAAGGAATACCATAAAATGGAACATAAAGTATAATTAGGATAAAAAACTTCAAGATATTATATTTCAAATGGGTTTTATATATACCTTTTTAATATATATTAGTTCATAACATAACATATGTCCTCCAGAAAAAAAATTCCTAAATAAATTTCATACCTCTTTAGTAATAATTTGAATCATAATCCCAAATAAAGATTAAAATAAAATAAAAAATTTAATATCATGAATATTATTGTTTTAATTATATAAAATGTAAAGGGATAGTATATACACCGCACAAAAGAAACATATGCATATTTTTTATATGTCTCCCAGAAATAAAATAGAGGTAAATAACTCCTTACCATAAATTTTGACATCCATAGTACTCATTAAATCCTCATGAATAATAAATTTAAGTTTATTATAGATATATTATAGAAAAATATTATTCCATATTATTCCATATATTATTTTCTTATAATCCTTTATAACCTTTTTATTAACAATTTATTGTTAAAGTCACGTTTCAAACAATAAATGCTTTTTACTCATTTATGTTTTGACTTGTTATATTTTATCCTCATACCAAGATCATGAAATCGTAGTATCAAAAATTTTAACAATGATATAAATTTCATATATATTCTTAATATGTTTATATATATTAATTCAAAAAATAGTTATGAAAAAATGAAATACACTATTCCTATAAACAATAGGGCATACGTACGGATGAGCGTTGTTTCCAATTTATATTCGGATTGAAAAAATAAAGTTAAATGATATGTATTACTATTAAAAAATAATCTTTAATTCATATTTATTAGATATATTTATTAAATTAATTTTTAATAAATTCAATGTAAATTGTGAAGGAGTCACAACACTATATGAGGCGATACTCCACCGTACACATGAGTGATGTTATCGTATTCCCAAAAAATGTAAAGTATGAATGTATGTGTGATATAATAATTCCATAATAATAATAAAATCATAAATATAATATATAATTAATAAATATAACATTACTAGTATCCTGGAGATGTGGTAATGGACAAATGAATGACATCGATTTGTGAGGTTGTAGTTTTTCGTACACATGAATGATGATTTTTAACCCATTTGATGGAAGTGGATATGGTATTAGTTAATCCCCAAATTATAAAAAAAATATAATTATATGTAATATTATGATTTTATTATATATTAAATATATGATAACAATTTAAGGGGTTGTATGATGAAATAAAAAATGATCATTAATGAATGTTACCTCTTCCTTGGGTAACTTCCTTAGGATTTCACAGAAATCCTTCATAGGATGGATTTATGAAAAAATTAAGGCTTCTATGATAATGGGAGTTATTTTGGTAATTTATTTGGGTAGTTATTATCCAAAAAGGCTTTGAAGGTGTAACGGCCCAAACATTCATCAATGGAAATCCCTCTAGATCTAATTACATGCATCCTTGTGTAAAATGTTTATATAAAATGTCAACTTCATTGGTTTTATGTTTTTAGATTTTAAAATATTGTTAATAATTTTTAATGTTGCTAATATATTAGTTAATTAGTTATCACATTATTAGTATAAATTTTGGGATTTAACAAATCCAATTTACAGAGACAAAGGAAGCGATGGACTCAACCCGTAGACGTGCCCCAGACGAAGACCATTTGTCAGAGCTGGGAAAGGAAGTTGCGTATTTGGGATTCCCTCTTGACCAATCCCAAGACGATCTTGAATATGTTAAGCTTGAGTGGGACCGCCTATGAGAGAAATGGAAGTTTATTGAGATTACCACTAGAAAAATGTTATCTGATCCACCCCAAGAGTCTATCATCATCGAACACCTTAATCTTCGGTCTTATATGGGTGTAATGACGGGTTATGTAACAAGACCCTAGTACTATTGTTGTGTTCATTATTTTGGTATACAATAATGAATATTCTTTCATTCATTTATTGTTACCTTGTAAATAGTTTTTAAAGCACAAATAGTATTTTTAGTTAAGGTTCAACTAAGAAATCTATTTTGATGAATTAATGGATTTTTGAATTATATAATATTTTAATACAATATTATTATTATTATGGTTATTAGATTAATTTTTATTAAATATAAATGATCGTATAATTTTATAACTGTAATTTTAATTTTTATTAAGGTTTGAAACCCATTTTTGTCAAAACCCATGAATTTGCAATAAATGTCAATTTTTATATTAAAAATAAAATCAGAAAATTTAGAATATTATTAAAATAAAATGAATATTATTTCTAGAATCAGGATTTCAAAATTATCCTACGGTGAAAGTTTCATAATTTTCTGAGACAGTCAAATTTTTGGGTAAAAGTTTAATACTGTTTAAATATATAACGTGCTTTATGACATCATAATGACCCAACAGTGATGTAATAAAATAATATAAACTTTATGTTAGGAAAATATATGTTTTAAAATTTAAATAATGTTATTTTTTGTTTGTTTGATTTATTTTACAATGCTTTAGTGGACCCTTCAAGACTTATTAGACATTTAGTCTTTTAAATTGCTTTCCATGGGAGTGTGACTCACCTCTGGATAAGTAACCCCATTATTTTAAGAAGTTCAGAATTTGGCTTTATAAAATATTTTTTTCCACTCCCTTTTTGAAAAAACCATGTGTAGAAACCATGTGTTGGTTTGTGGTTTTGATTAGTTTAATTTGAGGTGTCCTAAACATAAATAATAAACAATTCCTCTCCTTTCCTATATAAACCCACCCAAGCTCCCACTTCCTCCTCGCTCAATGCCTTTTGAGTTCATCCAACCTCTTCCCTCCTCTCCCTATAATCCTCACAAGGTTCCCTGAGCTCCCAAGGAACCTCTCTTGAGACTCCCTCAAGCCTTTGGAAGCACACTTCCTAGTAAGGGTTTTTTCATCCTTTCTCATTTTTGTCCAATTTTCTTAATGTTGTTATGCCCTTTTAATTTCAATTATAAATATTTGTGTATGGTTTCACACCTCCCCCATACTTACCTCATTATGTTTGAATTATTAGATACCCCTTTCTCTCTCAATAAATTCCTCCCATGTACACCTGTTACTATGCCAGAATTCCGAATGAAATTTATCTCTCCTCGCTTACATTCAAGCAATTATTTTGAATCATGAATATAAATTCCATTAAAATTTTTGGGAATTATATTTATATGACCCACTTTCGGTCCATTTCATGTAAATACGATGAGACCCCTCTTTCTCTCTCATCATCAATTTTTATAAATTCTTACGTAATGCTGTTACGCTTCTGAAATTGCAGCGATTTTCCTAGCCAATGTCATTGTGTAGTGAATATCATGTCCATTTCTCTATCAAGGGTATTCACCTTTATGAACATTTACTTATTGATTATAAAGTTTCATGTATTAATTTCACATTCCTTTATCATGGAAGTAATCATGATGTTTCATGAATCCATGTTATATGATCCATGTGGCTCACTTATGCATAAAATGAAATGTTTAACAAGGGTGGGCCATTAGAGCACTCCAATGCATTGGGTAAAGTATAGTATCATCACATTTCATGTGAAATGGGTGTTTACTCATGTTAATTCAAATGTAACATGGGTTTACTCATGCTTCATTTGTAATGAGGGTTTACTCATGATCCATGTGCAATGAGCCTTGGCTCATGAAAATTCCATGTTAAGTGTTGTTGCAACATTTCAATGTTATGATTATCATTCTTTATCATTACTTTATGTTTATTCATCTATTTTTCTCTATTGATATGCCTATTTTCTAACATGTATTGTATTCTTCATGTTATTCCATGACTATTACCTTACTGGGCTTTATAGCTCACCCCTTTTTTATACAAGTCCTCAGGCTATCCCATGCTATACTAAGTATGAGGGAATGTAGTGGTCATGTAAAATACGTTTTCAATAAAGATGTTTTTTAATGTTTTAAGTTGGTATGTAATGATCTTATTCCCCAAATACACTATACCTCCCAATATTCTATGTTGTATCAAATGAATCTTATGTAATAAATTTTGATCAATTGTGTAATAAAAAGTAGGGTTGTCATAGTTGGTATCAGAGGATAGGTTTAGTTATTTTTGAGACTATGATTAGAAAACCCAAGTAAATCCTTATAGAAAAGACTAAGTATAATAAAAAATCCCTATGTTTTTGTGAGTATTGAGTAAGTGTTTTATCAAGAAAATACATCCTTGTCTGGATACGAGCAGGTAGAGGCGGCTCTGGCACAGATTTATCCAAGGGGTAAAACCTGAAAACACCTCTTTGAGCTATACTCGAACGAGATCTGGTGCATGACAAAGGGAAATACTATAATATTGGTTATGACACTCCCATATGATATGCTTTGGTAAATTCATTAGTTGAGTATGAACCATTATTAATAGGAAAATAAATTCCCTAAGAATATATTTTAGAAAATAAATCTTGGATAACATATATTGTAGCCAATAGATTCACATGTTAAGGAAAAAAAGTTATTTATATGTAATCAGATTTTTCCTTGTATTACCGTTTATGTGTTACCCCTAACATTACTTTTATTCCATCCAATGGACGGTAATAAGAGGACTCGGGAAAACAACTGATGTGAAAGTCAATGTGATGACTGTACTAATGAGATTCCCAATCCAATGGGAGTGGGAATCGCGAACTTTGTCATGCTTATCTATCAACTAAATCAATCTTTGAATTGAATCATGGATCAAGGGGAATGTTTAACCCCCTCCCCCCCTAAGAAAGGACAATTCACTATTGAGAGCTTCATTAAGCAAAGGCCTCCAAATTTTAATGGATCATTTGATCCCTCAATCACTAAACAATGGATATACTCTATTGAAAATATCATATCCATCCTTTAATGCTCTGAACAAGAGATGGTTCTATTGATGCTTATCATATAGGGGTGAATCTAATTAATGGTGGACGTTGATAAAAAATATGAAGCCTGAGGAATAGATCGATGCATTGGAATGGAAGGATTTCTGGAAGATGTTTTTCGATAAATATTTTCTATGCACCCTCTGGCTTAATATGGAAAGGGACTTCCTTGTCCTCATGAAAAATATGAAGAATATGTCGGAGCGTATGAGGAAAACATCACTAGGATTTCATGATATTCCTCTAGGTTTTTTGTTACCCCAGAATGAAAGGATGACTGCTTCTTTGGTGGGATGAAACCTAGTGTGCAGAAAGCGCTGGCGATCTGTGACTTCGATAGCTATGGGGAAATTTTCTAATGTTCCCTCAATGTCAAAAAGGAGATCGAAGAATCTCAGGGCTATGAGAAGGATACTAAGAGTAAGTTGGACTTCAATACTGGTGGTCCAATGGATAAACCCAACGGTGCTAAGAAGATCCATTAACCCACTTGACAAAGGTGTGGAAAGAAGCACCCCAGAAATTTCTTGAAGGGGATGAGGAAATGCTTTAGGTGTGGAAGAGAAGGGAACCTAGATATTAACTATCAGAAATAAAGACCCATAGCTGAAACAGAGGATAGGAATGCTCCATTTGAACCTCAATGCGTGGTTCATTACTACAACTACAAATAACCAGGGCATCTTACAATTTAGTGCTCTAAGACAAGGGTTTTCGGAGGCAACCAACATCCTCCAAGGCTACAATAGAGAGCTTTTTCCACCACTACTGCTGAAGTGAACCCCGAAAATGAACTGGTGATAGGTACACTAGTTACTCATTCAAGAATAGCGAACATACTTTTTTATTCAGGTTCTATGCATTCTTTTAAATCTCGATGGTTTAGTAGAACAATCCTTGAACCACCAAAAAACATGGATGTGAAGATGTCGGCGAGTACAACAAATGGGGAAATCATTGAATCCCTTGAATATAACTCCTCCCCTGTCATAATATATGGATTGAACATCCCAGCGAACTTCATCATACTCCCTCTAGTGGAATTTGATTCAATTCATGGCATGGATTGGCTTTCCTTATATAGATCCAACTTAAATTTCCATTAGAGGGAAATCACTATCAATGTGGAGAATCGACCCCCTATTCTCTACAAGTGTAAGGAGAAAGATGAATATTCTTTAGCTCCATCATGTTAATAGTGGATATTACTCTCCTATGAGCATGCGTATCTGGATAAGATGATTGAGTCTAAGGAGGCAACCATCCAAGGAAATGTGCCTATTGTGAGGGAATTCGCTCAAGTGTTTCCTAAGGAATTTTCTGGTCTTCCTCTTAAAAGAAATTTTTAATTCTCAATTGATCTTATAACAGGGGAATTGCCAATATTTAAGACTCTATATTGAATGGATATTGTAAAGCTTGAGGTGTTTAGGAAAAACCACTGGAGAATCTTGATAAAGGGTTTATATTCCCATGTGCTTCACCATGGGGTGCACCAGTCCTCTTCGTCAAGAAGAAGGATGGGTCAATGCACCTTTGCATAGATTATCGTGAGCCCAAAAAAATCATAATAAAGAACAAGTATCCTCTCTCTCGAATTAATGAATTAATCAATCAGCTGTGTGGAGAAAAATACTTCTCCAAGGTTGATTTTCGGTTGGGATATTATCATGTGAGGGTAAAGAAGGAAGATATCCCCAAGAATGATTTTCGTACAAGATACGGGCAATATGAATTCAAATTGATTCCTTTTGGACTCACTAATTCTCCAGAAATCTTCATGGACTTTATGAATAGAGTCATTAGAGATTACCTCGACAAATTTGTGGTAGTATTTATAGATGATATTCTGATATACTCCAAAACCAAGTAGGATCATGAGTAGCATCTTGGAACTGTACTAGAGACATTGTGGAAGGAGAGTCTCTATGAAAAGTATATTTGGAAGGAGGTATCATTCATAGGCCATATCATTACAGGCAATGGGATATCTATGGATCCCTCCAAAACAGATGCAATTGAGGGATGACCGAGGCCAACATCAGTAATAGATATCTATAGCTTCTTGGGGTTAGATAGATATTATCGATGATTTGTGAGAAATTTCTCATGATTTTCCAACCCTCTTACCAAGCTAACTCAGAAGGGAGTAATGTTTTCTTGGAGTAATGAATGCGAAGAAAGCTTCAAGGAGTTGAAAAGGAGGCTTATCACTACGCAAGTTCTCACTTTACCCACAAGTGTAGAACTTTTTGTGGTATTCAGTGATGGTTCAACGAAGGGCATGGGGTGTGTGTTGATTCAAAATGACAAAGTAATTGCCTTTTCTTTAATTCAATTTAAAGTTCATGAATATAACTATGCAACACAGGACCTCGAGTTGGCTGTAGTGATCATCGCTTTGAAATTTTTTTATAATTATCTCTTTGGGTAGAGGTGTGAAATATATACGGACCACAGAAGCCTCATGTACATATTGACATAGAAAGAGTTAAACATTCTCTAATGAATATGGTTAGAGCTGATAAAATAATATGACTAATCAATCCATTACCTCCTTGGGAAAGCGAAAAAGGTGGCGGATTCCCTAATTAGAAAGGACCCAATGATTTTGTCATTGATGATAATTGAAAAGGGTCCAATATTATTAGATTTGATAAATATTTACATGGGAATTATAAAGAAGGGAACATAATCAATCCATTCACAAATGATTGCACAACCGTCACTTTTGAAAATGTTAATGGATGATCAAAAGGTTGATGTGGGAAGTGGAAGATATCGGAAATGGGAAATCCTTGGAGTTTAATGTTGA
This sequence comes from Viscum album, assembly GCA_963277665.1. NCBI lineage: Eukaryota > Viridiplantae > Streptophyta > Magnoliopsida > Santalales > Viscaceae > Viscum > Viscum album. The sequence goes on along the minus strand of OY728129.1, from coordinate 1,416,822,459 downwards.
TGGAAAAGAATTGTGATATTTGGGAAAAGACTATGTGTTACATCAAGTTCAGAACTGAAGAAGTAACTTTTGGATGATGCAAAGAGTTCAAATTTCTATATTCACCTAGGAAACACAAATTTGTATCGAGATATCTGAGAGAATTATTGGTGGGATAATATGTAGAAGGAGATCGCAGAATATACATCAAAGTGTCTAGTGTGTCAGCAAGTGAAGGTAGAGAGGAAGAAGTCTAAGGGGTTGATGCAACCATTTCCCATACCAGAATGTAAATGGGAGAACATCACCATGGAATTTTTCACCGGACATTGGAAGACATCAAAAGGCAACAATACAATCTAGATTGTTGTGGATAATCATACAAAGGTTGTGTCACAACCCGTCCTCGGGGCCCGTGCCGTGACTACCCCAAGCCCGCCTTCCATAGGCCAGGGGCTGGCGACTAGCACCAAGGCGTAAATTCCCGGTAAACAGGGAAGGCATTGCCTTTATAAGAAACAACCACACAGAGTCAGCAAGCGGAAAGTAAAGTGCAGAAAAGTAAAGGGGGCCGGAAATACAAGCCCAACTGTAAAGTAAAGTACAACTCGAAAGGGAAAACAGCAACTGAAAGGTAAAACCGCTGCACCGAGCTGCCCACTAGAAATCCCACCTGAAGGGTGGGTACAGATCGCTCCTCTGCTCCACGGGTCCCGCCGTCCGCTCCGTGCACGTCCCGCCCAGTGGTCCACCTCCGGGTACCGTCCCGCTCTGCAAGCCTCAGCTAAGGTCAACGCTGTCCGTCGTCTGCAACCAACACAACGTAGTGCGGGCAAAGCCCGTGCAGGGGTGAGTATAAGCTACTCAGTAGGGACGCCGAGACCCCTGAAGGTCTCTCAAATCCAAAAAGGATAAACCACGAAGAAAAGTAACAATCACGAAGTAACAACTGACACTGCTTAGGTATATGCCCATACATATACCTAATTCATCAATTTCCGTTCGGCTCCAACACCGAGCCCAAGAACAACCCAATCCACAAAGAAGAGTAAACAGTAAATCCACACAGTATATAACAAGTTTATGAAATCAACGGATAACAATTACCCTGGTATATGCCCATACATATACCTAAGTTATCAAGCGACCCATCTCAATCATGAGGAATCACAAGATCAATGACTCAGCTCAAACCAGGATTTTCATTATCGAAACCGAAAATGTTGAAGAGCCCCATCTCTGAAGTGTACAGTGGTCCTGTCACGACTCCGAGGTACTGCTCAATAACCTAAGACTGCTGAAGTACTCCTCCTGTCGAGTACCGCGGGTCTGCTGCCAACTACCGGGCGCTCCGTCCGCTGAGGGTCTGCTGCCAAATACAGGGCGCTCACCCAGATAGCCTACTGAGGTACTCCTCCTGTCGAGTACCGCGGGTTTTCCGCCAACTACCAGGCGCTTCGTCCGTCGTGGGTCTGCTGCCAACTACTGGGCGCTCCGTCCACTGGGCTAGTCGACTCACTCCAAGTCGAGTCGGTCAAGCAGTCGTCAGGTCTCAGTCATCTACACGGTCTCCGTACTCCGCACGCACTCCTCCACCATCGCGGGTCTGTCGCTACAACCAAGCGCACACACTCCGTAGAGTATTGCGGGTCCGCCGCTACAACCAAGCGCTCCACCGCCAAGGGTCTGCTGCTGCATCCAAGCGCACCACCACTGTCAAGTACCACGGGTCCGCCGCTACACCCAAGCGCTCCACCGCCAAGGTAAACATAAGATTCATCTCACACAGGTTTGGTAGCACTGTTCCACGTAGGATCGCTGAGTGCTGTAGTCGTCGTCGTCGAATCCACACAGGATCTTTGTACTGTCGTCGTCGAAGTCACAGTAGCAGTCATAGCAGTAGAACAGTCGCAGCCAGCACTAGGGTTCCCGCACAAAGCAAGCTCGTTCGGAGGGTCCGCTCCACGAGCCGAGAGGCTGATACATCAACTGTCACAAAGACCAGAGTTGATGTATCCAAAAGTTCCGTATTGACAACAGGAACTCAACGCAACAGACGGCGCGTCGATCGGACGCCCGGTCTGAGAGTTATTGGCATTTTCGTCTCCGGGGCCCGGTTGGTTTTTAAGGCAAAACCAACCCGACCGTACTCCACCTGCGTCCAAACCTCGGGCGGAGTATGCCAAAAGATCCGTCTCACTAAGAGGAACACTACGCGACTGACGGCACGTCAATCGAACATCCGTAGCTCAAGATATGAGCGTTTCCGCTCCGAAGGTCCGGTTGGTTTCGTGAACGAACCAACCCGGCCGAACTCAAAGTAACCCGAAACCTTGAATGCGATATACCGAAACGACCGTCTCGATCCAAGGATCGCGTTGCGGCAGACGGTTCGTCATTCGGAGGTCCGAGGCTCAAGTTATGGGCCAAAAACCAAATCTGGTTCGAAACGGGGGGGTCAGGGTCCGGGCCGACCCGGCCCGACCCCCCCCTGGGGCGGCGCGGCGGCGGCGGCGGGCCGCGGCGGCGGGCGCCTGGCGCCGCACGAGGGTGGCACGCGGGGGGCTCAGCCCCCGCTTCTTCAAGGTGGCGCGGCTATACGCCGCGCCCAAAAAAATAAAAACGCCCCCCACACGTGGGGGGCTTGCTGGAAACGAACCGGGGGACCGGTTGCCCCCCCCCTTCTCTTCAAAGAACCGCCCCCCTCAATAAGAGGGGGGTTTTGTTGAACCGGCCGGGGGATTGATTCCCCCGGTTTTAATGACATCCGGCCGGCCAGCTGGCCGGCCGGTTTTCTCCAACGGGACCGGAAAATTTCGGTCCCCTCTTCGGCTTCCGATGCCGGCGGCCCGGCCGCCGGCCTTCTCTTCCGCCGCGGCCCGAAACCGGCCGCGGTCTTCTCGTCCCGCTGCGGCCCGGAACCGGCCGCGGTCTCCTCGTCCCGCCGTGGCCCGGAACCGGCCGCGGTGTTCGTCGTCCGGCGCGGTGCGACGGCACCGCGCCCCTTTCGCCGTACCATGATATTCATTCAACGCGGCGCGACGACGTCGCGTTCTTGTTGTTTCTTCCAAGGTGCGCGCGACGACATCGCGTAAGATAAACGTACAATTATCCGCGTGGTGCGACGGCACCACGCCACCTTGCTTCCGCCCGCAAGAATAATCAACATGAACGATGGAGGGGGTTCGGCCGTGTTCATGCGGTCTGGCCCCCCTCACATTAAATAATTACACAACTTTAAAGAATCAACATCCTCACGTTAGTCATACGAACCATGGGCAAGAATGAAATAATTAAATATAAAATCAACAACCCCTACCTTGGTATAAGGTTCAAAGATTCGACTACGCTCCGCGGAAGACGGCGTCGCGGAGGTCGGGTGTCGCGGTCGTCGTTCGTCAAATCCGTTGACGAAGAGTTATGCCCGAAGAGATACGTCGTTGGCGAATCTTCGTATGCCGACGAAGAAGGTCCGAGGAGGGTGCGGCGTTCCCTCTTGTTGACACCGAGGACGAAGAAGAGAGGCGTCGTTCTTCGTCGGAGTTTGGGCGTTCTTCGTTCTTCGTCAGAGCTTGAAGATGAAGAAGAAGCTCTCCAAAAGCTCTCCAAAAACTCTCCAGGTGACAAACAAACAACCCATAATAATATAAGATAACATCTTATTTTATTATTACAAAACACACAAGAATTTCAAAAGTTGAAATTCAAAAAGGTTTAACTTCCAAAATTAATTAAGTAACTTAAGTCAATTAATTAGGGGTTAAGTAAGTTGAGAGAATTTGAAAAGATTAGGGGTTCGTGTGGGCCCCACCACACTTAATCCTCCCAAGGGAGGTTAAGTGGGTGTGGGTCCCACTTCCAACCTCCTTTGATAGGTTTTAACTAGTTATAATAAAATTGTTCTTCACAATTTTATTTAACTCAAACTAAAAACCCCAAAACTTAACTTTCAACCTGCAACAAACGCAACTCCCGAAAAGGTCTCTTTAAGCGAATATCGGCGCTGCGAGTTCATCGGTGCCCTCGGATTTCAATTCCGAGCACCGGATCAAAAGTTAGGAATTCCCGCTCGTTCGTTCACTGAACGTACCCGAGCCAAACTTCGGAAATTAATTCCAGGCACTCCGGGCCTCGGAATCAGGTGCCGTCTGAAACCGCGCTCTTGTAAAATTCTAAAGAAAATTAAGAAAAAAAATTTCCCTTGAATTTTACGGGTCTTTACATTACTCCCACCTCAGGGCTTTACGTCCCCGTAAAGATACATCAAAAACTAGGGAAACAAATGAGGGTACTGAGCACGCATCTGAGCCTCCCGCTCCCATGTGCTCTCCTGGAGATTCCCGTGCTGCCATCTGATGCGCACAAGAGGAATCGATCGCCCACGTAGGACCCGCTCCTGTCGATCCTCTATCTCCACCGGGACCTCCGTAAAAGTCGCCCCATCGTCAACGTCAAGCTCCCCATGATCAATGATGTGTGTCGGGTCGTGCACGTATCTCCTCAGTTGAGATACGTGGAAGACGTCGTGCACCCGGTGCAACTGAGGTGGTAGAGCCAGGCGATAAGCCACCTCACCAATCCTGCTGAGAATCTGGAAGGGTCCGATGAAGCGCGGAGATAACTTGCCGCCTCGGCCAAATCTGCGAATACCCCGTCGAGGTGAGACCCGCAAGAAGACGTGGTCGCCATCCTCGAACTCCAGTGGCCTCCGCCTCCTGTCAGCGTATGACTTCTGCCAGCTCTGAGCTGTCCTCATCCGCTCCTGGATGACCTGGACCTTCTCTGTCGTGGCCTGGATCATCACAGGTCCCACAAGAGCTGTAAGATCTCTTCTTTGCCGAAAAGAGAAATCTGGTCTCATCCCCTGGATGAACCACATTCTTTGCCTAAAACAGTCAATCCTAACATGGATGATACTAATCCATACCAAGGATGACGTCGTAAGGCCTCGACGCTACTACTAAGAGATTCAACCGTTACTCTCGCCTCCAAGGGTTGAGTCACACTGTCGGCATCAGTGTGTGGTAACTGGGTCTCCTCCAGTAGATGTCTCACAAGTGAGGGTCAAGTCAACAGTCAAAACTGGAACCTCTTAGTAACATCACGAAAGAGAACAGGAACGAAAATATCACAAAGGTATGCGTCTTTTATTAGTGCAGCTCATAATACAAGACGCTACACAAATGCAACAAGGAACCAGAAGTACAAAGGATGTATCCACTAGTTCAGCTCCTGTCCATCGGCTCCCAGAGCTCCATGATCGAAGGCCTCGGCTGCCTGAAGCTGAGCTCTCCCCTGCGGTCGGGGTGGACCTCCTGGTGGTGGTGGTGGAAGAGCCTCAAAGCGTCGCCCACCACCGGCTGCTCGTCCAGCTCCTCTGCCTCGTCCGCCTCCTCCCTGCGGACCGCCACGGTCGAACCTCTGCCTTTGCCTAGGAGGTTCTTCACTTAACTGTTGATCATCAGCATGGCGGGTCGGACAGTCACGAGCCATGTGACCAATCCCACCACAGGAGTAACACTGCCCACTCTCGGCACGCCTGGCTCTGACTCCACCCCGGCTTCCCCGTACAACTGAGCCTGAGTCGTGCAGTCGGCCACCGGTAGGTCTGGTCTGCCTGGAACCCTGAGTCATCCGTCGGCTACCTGCTGCAGATGACTCTGCCACGTGCCGCCCTGCGGTGAGTTGCTGTGCTGGTGTAGACTCAGCAAGGAAACTCTCGATCAGAAGTGCCCGCTCCAGTACTCCTGTCTGAGTCGGTATGCTGAGGGAGATCAGCGATGCCCTGATCTCGTGTCTCAAACCCTGCTCGAAGGTCCGGGCCCGGAAGAAGGGGTCCCATACCATGTCTGTCGAGTACCGAGAAAGGTCGGTGAACCTCGCCGCGTACTGAGCGACCGTCATGCTGCCCTGCCGCAGCTGTAGAAGCTCCTGGATACGCACCGCACGAAGGGTGGATGGGACGAACTCCGAGCGGAAGATGCTCTCAAAGTCCGTCCAAAGCAGAGATGTCTCATCGTGCACCTGGAGCATCAAGCTCCACCATCGTCCTGCTGCTGCGTGTAGTAGGATCGCAGCGAGGATCACCATGAGGTCTGCTGGTGTCCTCCCTAGCCTAAACACTCAAACCACTGCCTCCAGCCAGTCCTCTGCTGCCTGGGGATCCGTCTCCCCACGAAACCTGGGCGGTCGCTGGCGCTGAAACTCATGCAGTGCGCTGAGGCGACGTGCATCGTCAGCGGCTACTGCTGGAAGCATCGGGGGCTCGGCGGGTAGATCTACCGCCGGTGCCACTACTGGCAAAGGGCCCTGCACCGAGGCCTCGTCGCTCGGTGGGCTGTCGTCTCGCTCGACTCTCGGAACCCTAGCTGGCTGCCGTCGTGGGGCCATCCTGAAAGGAGACAGGTGCACCACGGTCAAACAGTATACCTGGTGAGCTGATATAAGTAATCACAAAGAAAACTTTGAAACACACACGCAATCAATGTTTTCGTGCATTAAGTCGGAAATCAGAAGTCAGGGTCCTGGTGTACGGATACGTCGGCCGCCGTACCAACACTGGACTCCCTGGACTGATATCCACACTCAATACGCTAAACATTATTTCTTCACAAAGAAAAGATCAGAGTTCGCGGTAGAACCGAACTCCTCTGATGCCAATTTGTCACGACCCGTCCTCGGGGCCCGTGCCGTGACTACCCCAAGCCCGCCTTCCATAGGCCAGGGGCTGGCGACTAGCACCAAGGCGTAAATTCCCGGTAAACAGGGAAGGCATTGCCTTTATAAGAAACAACCACACAGAGTCAGCAAGCGGAAAGTAAAGTGCAGAAAAGTAAAGGGGGCCGGATATACAAGCCCAACTGTAAAGTAAAGTACAACTCGAAAGGGAAAACAACAACTGAAAGGTAAAACCGCTGCACCGAGCTGCCCACTAGAAATCCCACCTGAAGGGTGGGTACAGATAGCTCCTCTGCTCCACGGGTCCCGCCATCCGCTCCGTGCACGTCCCGCCCAGTGGTCCACCTCCGGGTACCGTCCCGCTCTGCAAGCCTCAGCTAAGGTCAACGCTGTCCGTCGTCTGCAACCAACACAACGTAGTGCGGGCAAAGCCCGTGCAGGGGTGAGTATAAGCTACTCAGTAGGGACCCCGAGACCCCTGAAGGTCTCTCAAATCCACAAAGGATAAACCACGAAGAAAAGTAACAATCACGAAGTAACAACTGACACTGCTTAGGTATATGCCCATACATATACCTAATTCATCAATTTCCGTTCGGCTCCAACACCGAGCCCAAGAACAACCCAATCCACAAAGAAGAGTAAACAGTAAATCCACACAGATTATAACAAGTTTATGAAATCAACGGATAACAATTACCCAGGTATATGCCCATACATATACCTAAGTTATCAAGCGACCCATCTCAATCATGAGGAATCACAAGATCAATGACTCAGCTCAAACCATGATTTTCATTATCGAAACCGAAAATGTTGAAGAGCCCCATCTCTGAAGTGTACAATGGTCCTGTCACGACTCCGAGGTACTGCTCAATAACCTAAGACTGCTGAAGTACTCCTCCTGTCGAGTACCGCGGGTCTGCTGCCAACTACCGGGTGCTCCGTCCGCTGCGGTTCTGCTGCCAAATACCGGGCGCTCACCCAGATAGCCTACTGAGGTACTCCTCCTGTCGAGTACCGCGGGTTTGCCGCCAACTACCAGGCGCTCCGTCCGCCGTGGGTCTGCTGCCAACTACTGGGCGCTCCGTCCACTGGGCTAGTCGACTCACTCCAAGTCGAGTCGGTCAAGCAGTCGTCAGGTCTCAGTCATCTACACGGTCTCCGTACTCCGCACGCACGCCTCCACCGTCGCGGGTCTGTCGCTACAACCAAGCGCACACACTCCGTAGAGTATCGCGGGTCCGCCGCTACAACCAAGCGCTCCACCGCCAAGGGTCTGCTGCTGCATCCAAGCGCACCACCACTGTCAAGTACCACGGGTCCGCCGCTACACACAAACGCTCCACCGCCAAGGTAAACATAAGATTCAGCTCACACAGGTTTGGTAGCACTGTTCCACGTAGGATCGCTGAGTGTTGTAGTCGTCGTCGTCGAATCCATACAGGATCTCTGTACTGTCGTCGTCGAAGTCACAGTAGCAGTCGTAGCAGTAGAACAGTCGCAGCCAGCACTAGGGTTCCCGCACAAAGCAAGCTCGTTCGGAGGGTCCGCTCCACGAGCCGAGAGGCTGATACATCAACTGTCACAAAGACCAGAGTTGATGTATCCAAAAGTTCCGTATCGACAACAGGAACTCAACGCAACAGACGGCGCGTCGATCGGACGCCCGGTCTGAGAGTTATTGGCATTTTCGTCTTCGGGGCCCGGTTGGTTTTTAAGGCAAAAACAACCCGACCGTACTCCACCTGCGTCCAAACCTCGGGCGGAGTATGCCAAAAGATCCGTCTCACTAAGAGGAACACTACGCGACTGACGGAACGTCAATCGGACGTCCGTAGCTCAAGATATGAGCGTTTCCGCTCCGAAGGTCCGGTTGGTTTCGTGAACGAACCAACCCGGCCGAACTCAAAGTAACCCGAAACCTTGAGTGCGATATACCGAAACGACCGTCTTGATCCAAGGATCGCGTTTCCGCAGACGGTTCGTCATTCGGAGGTCCGAGGCTCAAGTTATGGGCCAAAAACCAAATCTGGTTCGAAACGGGGGGGTCCGGGTCCGGGCCGACCCGGCCCGACCCCCCCCCCCTGGGGCGGCGCGGCGGCGGCGGGCCGCGGCGGCGGGCGCCTGGCGCCGCACGAGGGTGGCACGCGGGGGGCTCAGCCCCCGCTTCTTCAAGGTGGCGCGGCTATATGCCGCGCCCAAAAAAATAAAAACGCCCCCCACACGTGGGGGGCTTGCTGGAAACGAACCGGGGGGCCGGCTGCCCCCCCCCCCTCTCTTCAAAGAACCGGCCCCCTCATTAAGAGGGGGGTTTTGTTGAACCGGCCGGGGGATTTATTCCCCCGGTTTTAATGACATCCGGCCGGCCAGCTGGCCGGCCGGTTTTCTCCAACGGGACCGGAAAATTCCGGTCCCCTCTTCGGCTTCCGACGCCGGCGGCCCGGCCGCCGGCCTTCTCTTCCGCCGCGGCCCAGAACCGGCCACGGTCTTCTCGTCCCGCTGCGGCTCGGAACCGGCCGCGGTCTCCTCGTCCCGCCGCGGCCCGGAACCGGCCGCGGTGTTCGTCGTCCGGCGCGGTGCGACGACACCGCGCCCCTTTTGCCGTACCATGATATTCATTCAACGCGGCGCGACGGCGTCGCGTTCTTGTTGTTTCTTCCAAGGTGCGCGCGACGGCATCGCGTAAGATAAACGTACAATTATCCGCGTGGTGCGACGGCCCCACGCCACCTTGCTTCCGCCCGCAAGAATAATCAACATGAACGATGGAGGGGGTTCGGCCGTGTTCATGCGGTCCGGCCCCCCTCACGTTAAATAATTACACAACTTTAAAGAATCAACATCCTCACGTTAGTCATACGAACCACGGGCAAGAATGAAATAATTAAATATAAAATCAACAACCCCTACCTTGGTATAAGGTTCGAAGATTCGACTACGCTCCGCGGAAGACGGCGTCGCGGAGGTCGGGTGTCGCGGTCGTCGTTCATCAAATCCGTTGACGAAGAGTTATGCCCGAAGAGATACGTCGTTGGCGAATCTTCGTATGCCGATGAAGAAGGTCCGAGGAGGGTGCGGCGTTCCCTCTTGTTGACACCGAGGATGAAGAAGAGAGGCGTCGTTCTTCGTCGGAGTTTGGGCGTTCTTCGTTCTTCGTCAGAGCTTGAAGATGAAGAAGAAGCTCTCCAAAAGCTCTCCAAAAACTCTCCAGGTGACAAACAAACAACCCATAATAAAATAAGATAACATCTTATTTTATTATTACAAAACACACAAGAATTTCAAAAGTTGAAATTCAAAAAGGTTTAACTTCCAAAATTAATTAACGTAAGTCAATTAATTAGGGGTTAAGTAAGTTGAGAGAATTTGAAAAGATTAGGGGTTCGTGTGGGCCCCACCACACTTAATCCTCCCAAGGGAGGTTAAGTGGGTGTGGGTCCCACTTCCAACCTCCTTTGATAGGTTTTAACTAGTTATAATAAAATTGTTCTTCACAATTTCATTTAACTCAAACTAAAAACCCCAAAACTTAACTTTCAACCCGCAACAAACGCAACTCCCGAAAAGGTCTCTTTAAGCGAATATCGGCGCTGCGAGTTCATCGGTGCCCTCGGATTTCAATTCCGAGCACCGGATCAAAAGTTAGGAATTCCCGCTCGTTCGTTCACTGAACGTACCCGAGCCAAACTTCGGAAATTAATTCCAGGCACTCCGGGCCTCGGAATCAGGTGCCGTCTGAAACCGCGCTCTTGTAAAATTCTAAAGAAAAATAAGAAAAAAAATTTCCCTTGAATTTTACGGGTCTTTACAGGTTGCACACTTCATTGATATTCAGGGTGATTTCTCATTAGATCAACTAGCATAGATATATATTTGGGAAGTGGTAAGGCTTCATGGAGTACCACTATCTATTACATCTGATCGAAATCCAAGATTCTGCACTATGATTTTGAAGAGTTTTCAACATTATTTGAATACTAAACTGAACATTAGTACGGCCTATCATCCTCCAACTGATGGTAAATCTGAGCGGACAATCCAATCACTTGAGGACATGTTGAGAGCATGATCAATGGGCTTTACAGGAGGATGGGATAAACATCTTCGTCCTGTTGAGTTCTCTTATAATAATAGTTTCCACTCAAGTATCCAAATGGCACAATGTAAATACATTTATGGGAAAAGGTGCAGAACACCGGCGTGTTAGGATGAGTTTGGTGAGCATAAGCTGCCTGGACCATAAATGGTCGAAGAAAAGGTGGAGAAGGTGAAAACCATTCTACAACATATCAATGTAGCCCAGATTCAACAGAAGAGTTATGCAGAAAACCATCGATGAGTCCTTGTGTTTAAAGGTGGAGACATGGTATTACTACGTATATCTCCATTGAAGAAAGTCGTGAGGTTTGTAAAGAAAGGGAATTTAATTCCAAGGTACATTTTCTCTTTTGAGATTCTTCATCGTATCGGGTATGTGGCTAATCAACTTGCACTTCCACCTACTATGGCCAAAGTATATAATGTCTTTCATGTATCCCTTTTAAGGAAGTACATACCATACCGTTCACATGTACTCTCTTCGGAGATGTTATAGATAGAGGATGATCTTTCTTATGAGGATCAACTAGTGAATATCATAGATCATAGAAAAAATGTTCTATGAAATAAGATAATTCCCCTCATCAAGGTGTTGTGGAAAAACCACAAGTTTGAATAAGTGACACGGGAATCATAGGAAATGATTAACCAGAGTTATATAAAACTATTTTAGTGAAGGAAAAGGAAATTTTGATGGCAAAATTTTTTAATGGGGGAAGATTGTAATGAACAAAACATTCATTAATGGAAATCCCTCTCGATCTAATTAAATTTCTCTTTATGTAAAATTTTTATATAAAATGCAGACTTCTTTAGTATTATGGTTTTTTATTTTAAAATATGATTAAGAAATTTGATCGTTGCAAATATAGTCGTTAAATAGTGATTAAATGATTAGTATATAAATAGGGCTTTAAAAAATCCAACTTACTCAGACAAAGGAATTATTGGCCTCATCCCATAGACGTGCCCCATACGAAGCCAATTTATCAGAGCTCGGAAAGTAGGTTGTGTCTTTGGGGCTTTATATTGACCAAACCCAAGAAAATATTGAATATGTTAAGCACGAGTGAGAACGCCTATGAGATAAATGGAATTTGATAGAGATTACCACCCAAGAAATGTTATCTGAGCCACCCCAAGAGTCTGTCACCATCACACACCTTACTCTTCGGTCTTATGTGGGTGTTACAAGGGGTTATGTAACAAGGCCGTAGTACTATGGTTATGTAAATTATTTTAGTATATAATAATGAATATACTTTCATTTTATTATTGTAATGTTGTAAATAGTTTTTAAAGCACAAATAATATTTTTAGTTAATGTTTAACTAATAAATATATTTTGATGAATTAATGGATTTTTGAAATAAATAATATCTTATAAAATATTATTATTACTATTAAATGAATTTTTATTAAATATAAATGGTTTTATAATTTTATGAAATAAATTGTAATTTTTGTTGAGGTTTGAAAGCCAGTTTTGTGAAAACCCAATAATTTGTGATAAATGTCAGTTTTTCTTGTAAAAGTAAAAATTAACCTATTTATAAAATTATTTAGATAAAATGAATACTATTTATAGAATCATAATGTCGAAATTATCCAACGGTGAATTTTTCATAATATTCTGAGAGAGTCACATTTTTGGGTAAAAATTAAATACTGTTTAAATATATAATGTGTTTTATGACATCGTAATGACCCAATAATGAAGTAATAAAACAATATAAACTTTCGGTTCAGCCAATATATGTTTTTACATTAATATAATGTGATTTTGGGTTTGTTGGATTTATTTTACAAAGCATTAGTGGACACTTCAAGACATAATAAACATTTTCCCTTTTAAATTGTTTTCCTTTGGAGTGTGATTCACGTCCACATAAGAAACCCCATTATTTTATGAAATTTGTACTTTGGAATTATAAAAAATTATTTTCCACTCCCATTTGAAAAAACAATGGTCAAAAACAATGTGCTACTTTGTGTTTTTGATTACTTTAAAGTGAGGTTTCCCAAACCTAAGTAATAACCAATTCCATTTCCTTTCCTATATAAACCCACCCAAGCTCCGACTTCCTCCTCACTAAAAACCTTTGGAGTTATCCCAACCTCTACCATACTATCTCTATAATCCTACCAAGGCTCCCCAAGCTCCCATGAAACCTCTCTCAATCCTCTCTCAAGCCTTTGGAAGCACACTTCCAAGTAAGGTTTATTCTTCTTTCTCATTTTTGTCCAATTTTCTTAATGTTGTTATGACCTTTTAATTTTAATTATAAATGTTCGGGTATGGTTTCTCACCAACCCCATGCGGACCTCTTTATGTTTTAATTATGTGAGACCCCTTTATCTCTCAAGAAATGCCTCCCATGTACACCCGTTTCTATGCTGAAATTCCGAAAGGAATTTATCTATCCTCACTTACAGTCAAACAACACTTTTGTATCATTAATCTAAATTCTAGTAAAATTGTTGGGACATGTATCTATATGACTCTCTTACTTTAAATTTAAATTAAATATGATGAGACACCCCTTTCTCTCTCATCAACCATTTTTATGAATTTTTACGGCATGTCGTTAAGCTGCAGAAATTGCACCGATTCTCGAAGCCAGTGTCATTATGTAGTGAATACCATGACCATTTCTCTATCAAGGGTATTAAACTTTATGTACATTTACTTATTGATTATAAATTTTAATGTATGAATTTCACATTACTTTATTTTGGAGTAAATGATTATGTTTTATGAATCCATGTTATATGATCCATGTGGAACACTTGTGCATTAAATTAAATGTTTGAGAAAGGTGAGCCCTTATAGGGATCCAATACATTGGGTAAAGTATAGTATCATGATACGTCATGTGAAATGGGTGTTTACTCATGATAATTCATGTTTAATAAGGTTTTACTTGTTCTTTATGTTCAATGAGTGTTTACACATGCTCCATGTGTAATGAGCCTTGGCTCATGCTAATTACATGTTCAGTGTTGTTTCCACATTTCCATGTTATGATTATAATGCTTTATAATGACTTTATATTTATTCTTCTCTTGTGATCTATTGATATGTCTATTGTCTATCATGTATTGTATTCTTAATGTTACTCCATGATTATTCCCTTACTGGGATTTATTGATAACCCCTTTTTTAGGCATGTCCTCAGGTTATCCCATGCAATGCTAAGTATGAGGGAATTTAGTAGTCATGTGAAGGATGTTTTCAATAAAGATGTTGTTTTTCATGTTTTAAGTTGTTATGTAATAATACCAAGCCCCAAAGACACTAGAAATATCTATCTTCCATGTCTTATCCAATGAAGTTTACGTAAAAAATTATGTTTAGTTGTGTAATAAAAAGTAGGGTTGTCATAGAAGGTGTGAAGAGGATAGGAGAGGGTGACCTTTTATAAGTGTGGGAGAGGACACACTTGTTATTTTTGAAATGAATGGAGTGTTCCTATATTTTTCCTATGTAAAAAGGATCCAAAGTAGATTACATTATATCCTTAGACATTATAAGTCCAAAATATTTATATAAAATATATTTTATATAGGTTTATAAGTAATTGTTGTCCTTATAATCTAGTTTAACACCCGGTGAACCCATTTTTACCTTAACTGCGGTAATAAAATTTTACATCATTTACTATTAATTTTGTTCAAAAACTTGTTTAAATTATTTGATAATAAAAATTATTATGATAGATAATATGAATTTTGTTTTCAAAATTCCATTAAGAAAATTGTAAAATTTTAATTAATCTTGCAGACATAATGAGAAAAGAGGGGTTTTAAGGGAAAATGTTCAAAATTTTACAATTTTTTATATCAAAATTAAGAATAAAATTGATTCCAATAACTTAAATTGGAGTAATTTTTGTATAATTGAACTCATATAACTTTAAGATTAATTTAAATTATAATTTAACATTATAAATAAATTAATAGACAAACCAGTTTTTAATTAAAACTTTATATTTTTAACTATACATCAAAAAATGAAATATTTTAGAAAAATCCAAAAATTCACCAAAATATAATTTTTAAATGATTATTTATGAAATGAAGTTTATTTTATAAAATTAATTTTATAAAATACTAAAAAACTTATTTTTTAAATTTTTCCTAAAATGAAATTAATTCTTTTTTTTAGAAAATAGTTTTTTGAAATCATATAAATACTTTAGTGAAAATTATGTATTTTTTATCAATATGTTTTATTTATATAACCTTGTTATGAATAATATTTTAAATTTAGTGATTTATATTAATATTACTATATTTAATAAAAACGTTATAATGATCATGTTTGAATAATATTAATAATATATAATGGTTATGTTCAAACTCAATGTCATGTGGAACTGAAGACAATGTTGTGTATATGGAAAACATAACTTGGTGTTGTGTATATTTAAATATTTCAAATAAATTTAATTTATTCATAACAAAGAAAATTCACAAAAACTTGGGGTGTTACAGATTTGGTCAGCCAATATCCATCTTTCACTATTTTTCAAATTTCATTAGCTTTTCTCCCACAAATTTTCTATTTTAGTAGTTATCTTTCAAATCAAAACATTAATGAATAATTGATCGATGAATAGACAACTATTTATAAAAATAAATCATATTTATTTACTCAGTATTATTCACCAGGTAACATGATCCTTTTATGGTTTCTCATTAAATATAACCTAATAAAAACTCAAAAAACAAACTAAAAATGGAAAATCTAGAGGAACCTAGTTTTATCATGAACAAAACAATAAAAAATTAAAATTAAATTATTACTTCAATTACTTATAAAATATCATATATGGGTAAAAACTATTACATGTCCAACTTGTTAGGAAGATCAATATCTTGATAAGTTCCTCTTTAGAAGGAATCTTATATATAGTAGTTATGGGGTTTTCCATTTAATGTCTCACTAACATACATCATAAAAATATCAAGTACATAATTATTACAAATTATATGATATTTATCTTCACACATTTAACTCCATTTTAGAATGATTGCTTCTATTGGTTTATTTTTATAATCTTTCTTCCAAAAGCAAAATTAATGAGTTCACACAATAATAATGTGAAGCTTTTTACATAACCCATATTATGTGTATCTCATGTCAAAAAATTCAAAACATACACATACAT
Organism: Viscum album; assembly: GCA_963277665.1. Classification (NCBI taxonomy): domain Eukaryota; kingdom Viridiplantae; phylum Streptophyta; class Magnoliopsida; order Santalales; family Viscaceae; genus Viscum; species Viscum album. The sequence continues at coordinate 1,416,806,527 of OY728129.1, read as the reverse complement.
ATTTTAATGAATTATAATGATATTTTATTTAATGGAATGAAGTTATGTGATATTTAAAAACTCTACAAGAGTAAGCCCAAATAGATAAATAAACAACCTTATTCACGTTTCTATACAATTTATAAGCCTCTAGGTTGGTAGGTATTCTAACCACAAGTCCATCTCCCCGAGGATACATTGGTCAAGTGGGAATTAAATTCATGATATCTTTAATGCCTAATATCTAAAAACTACCTGAAATAAATAAATTCAAGCTAATAACATCAATTACAAACTGAGGTCAAGTTAGATTAAAACTAAATATTATGATTTTACACTAAACAAGAACTTTAAGGTTGTATCCATGAATAAATTCAAAAATATAAAATTTTTATACATAGTATTCATATTTCGTAAACATGTTACTAAATATGGAGAATAGTAGATTTAAAAAATAAAAACACGTTTTATTTATTTTCCAAAATATTACAAATTTATGAATTATTCATAGAAATAAAAAAACTGTAAACATTTTATAATTTATCGAAGAATCATAATTGTTGTATAATTTTGAGTATAAACTCTTATATTCATCTAATATGAAATTTTCATATTAAATAATATATTAAATTCGAATTCATTATTCAAACCATTGATCAAATCAAGAATAAATACATTATTGATGACATTTGAACAATATCTATAAATAAGGACCCATTTAAATTTAAACAATTTTAAATTAAATAATTATGAAAAATTAATAATTATAAATAAAAACTAATATATTTTATCATTATTTCAAAATTGATAAGAATTTATAAATTATTTTTTGGGATTTTCAAAAAAATGTTATCATAGATTATCTAATATTATATAAAATTTAATAAATTTTACATGAGATATTAACATTCAGTGTTTAGGAATATTTAATTAACAATATTTTCATAAAAATATAATTAAATATATATATTTTTAATTAATTTTTTTATAAAATTTTAAAAAATTAAATTATCTAAAAATAGATTTCGAAGACATTTATAACCGTTTTATAAACCAATTATATCACAAATACTAAATAAATATTTTTAAAAAACAATAAACTTCACTACAACTTGAAATACACCTTATTTCCTAAAATATTTTCATTTTGGATAGAATATCCGTGATGAGAAAAGAATGATGAATAATGATGTAGAAATGATGTGGAGTTAGTTTTGGTATTTGAGGAATCTTAGTGAAAAAAACAAGAGGATATATGTATTGGTGATATAGATTTGGTTATTTTGAAGTTATCTTGGCAACACCATGATAATCTATATGGTATGATGAGATTGATTAACTTTGAAAAATATATTTCAAAGATTTAATCCATAAAAAACTACACTCTGATACAAAAAATGGTATTTTTTTAATTTAAAAATCATTTTTAATAGATGAAACCCCAAAACTCAAAAGAATATGTCCTTGAGATTCAATTGTATAAATATATATTAAAAACATGGCATGTAAAACCTATAAGGATATATAAAATGTCAGTTTAGTTAGAACCATATTCTTCATAAATTGATCATGTTTAATGAAAATCACAAGGAGAAACAAATGAATACCTCCAACCATTGAGGAGGTAACACTAACCAATGGATATCTGATCATAACGTGAGGAATCTCGTATTCCCAAAGGGGTGCTAGAACTTCCACTAGGGGTGATAAATGAGATTTGAGAAGGAATATAGTTTCATATATAGTTTAAATGAAATAATTTATAAATACTTACCACTCAATGGGTGATATTACATCCCATCTTATAAATCTTTTTAATATTATTCCTTAATGAAGAGAATGAGCCATATGTAACAACATTAGTGTCATGTCATGGATCCTTAGGAATACATCATGTTACAGTTTATTCATTGAACTCCCTTTAATTAGAATTTTCATTCCATTAAAAAAACCGACTCTTTTGATCATGATGGATGAAACCACATGGGAGTGAATTTGGAATACAAATGCACCATATGCATGAAAACCATGATGTAAGCTGTAAATCGTAACATTATTAAGCACCACCATTGTGTGGTGTTGTAAATGTTTTTGCACATGCCATTACAAAGGTTATAAATACTATTATAAAATCCCTTAATTAATTAATATTTCTCCTCATAAATACATACCACACCTATTTCCATATCATCCATAGACAATATTAATTCTAAAACCAAATATAGCCAGGAGTGTCATGCATCATAGCTCAAACAATAATTGTCTATGTAAGTACACCTATAAGAAACTATAGTCACTATAGCTAGAGTATATTTTTATGTCATAATATCAAGCTAATGCATCCCAAACATACATATATAAATAAATTTAGATCCATCATATCTAGTCTACGCAGGTATAATATACCTTAAGTCATTACATCTCAAATATTCCTACACATCATGCTATACTGATGGAACATTGGGGAAGAGGGATAAGTTAACCATAAATTTTCTTAAAAAATTTGATGATGAGTAAGACACTCATACACAAAAAATTTGTGCATATATTACTTGTTAAACTATTGTGGTGGAGTATAAGAAATAACAAAACAAATGAAATTATTTATCACAAAAACAAACTATAAGTAACCACATAACCATGGAATCAATTGTAATTATCATCCGAAATTACACATGACTTAAAAAATTAATGTTTAGGAACTAGATCCCATACATGAACACAATCATCAAGACATAACATTATTTATAATATTTATATTTAAATTATAAATTATAATTCAATACTTATTATACCACTTTAGAAATTATTTTACATTCATCTCATTTCATTAGAAGAAAATATTGTTCCATAATACATTTTTTAAATCTACATTTCCATTCCATACTCCTTTAGAATTCATTCCAACCATCTCATGGTTTCTTGATTAATATGTCATCATTTTCATCAAAAAACTCAAACACATGATTTTATTATTAGTTCATTTTCTTTTTCTTAATTGTAGAACTATAGTACTCATCCTAAGATACCAGAAGGATATGAACTCACCATATGTAAAACAACCCCAAAAGTAGTTAGTAATAAAAACAATATCCATATTCAATAATACCATCAAAATAAAACATAAAGAAAGTTAGTAAATACCAACTCTCAACCCATACCCAAGAAACCAAACAAAATTTCTCACACAAAACCCATCAATAAGATAACCCTTCTATCGGAACGTGTCATGTATTCCAAAAATCAACTTCATCCCAATGATAAAAAAATATTAAATCCCTACACTTTTATTATGTTATCCACCCCTTACATAGTCAAAAATTGAAAATAAAATCATAGCAAGACTCTATCATCATAGAGAATATATATAAAGAAATGAGAAGTGTTTTCACAAAAAGATAATCTATTTGAAAATAAGGATATAACTATAAGTATTTGAGGTTTTAAGAAATCAAGGATAGGATTACTCACACTCAAAAAATTATCCTCAAAAAATAAATTTTTCTTACGATATTTAATTAATATATTCATTATACATTGTTTTTACCAAAAATAATCCAATATACACCTACCATAAAATATAAAAATTCAACATTAAAAACTATATCAAGTATTAAATTTATATTAAATATTTATCAAGGAATAAAATTAAAAAAATTAACCCCAACCATTCATTAATACAACATAATTACTTTTTTTCATTGTTTATCCCATTTTGTTCATATAAAACTTTCTAAACAACAATAAAAAATAAAAAAATAACGAAATAAAAATATCAGAAAAATAAAAAGAGGAATTATCCACAATAAAAAACACTTGATATTATAAAAACCCATCCAGTTCATTCAAAACTATTATAATTAGTTTTATTTGCTAGATTACACAGTTAACCAATGGAACTAAAAATGATACTATCGCATAAATGCATAAAAAATGATATATAAAATTTTAATGTTATAAAATATCTGAAATATAATGAGAATACAAGTGTAATTCAACTCTCATAATAGAATGAAACCACCTCATAACATACCCATAACAAACCACCATTATAAAACACACAAAATGAAATCTAAAATTGTGATAATCCACTAAAAAACCTCCAATAAAACCACTATAAATATAACATTGATAATATTTTATAATAATGAGAGACCATTGGAATGCAACAAGGAAGTGGTAGATCAAATATGTAGGATTGTGGAGGAAGAACCAATTAAAAAAATGAAAAAAATACTCCAAAATAAGTAGGTCAAATGATTGTGTCACATGGTTTACCAAACCATGTGAAGACCATGTGATCTCCACATACCCATAGCCTCATAAGACACACAATTTACTAAATTGTGGATAGGCTATATTATTTCCATTTTTCATCACTGTATATGGTGAATATTTTCTACTACACAGTTTCCCAGAATATGTGTCTAATTGTGAAAACTTGAAAAATACTTAAAATTTCTAAATTTTAATCAAGGAACAACCAAAACTCAAGGGAAAAGTCTACAGAATTTATAAAAGAAACAATGTAACATTTTGAGGGGGTTGAACTTCTCCCCCCATTGCACTTCCTTCCCCAAACATTCCACTCCTAAAATATCATCAATAACCAAATCCAAGGGAAAGATCCAGATTATCACACCAAATAGAAGGATCTAATGAAAAGACCAACTCATGATCATAGAACAAAAAATATAGAATCTGGACAAACATATTTTTTGGGAAACCCATATAAAAAAAATTCCCAACTAAAAGAATTCTTGAAAACACCAACAAGAGGAAGGGAAAACACGATGACTGAAAAATGTTCTCCCAACAATTTAGGATTATTCAAAAATAGTGAAAATCAGAATGAATCTCTAAGAGGAAAATCCTCACTAAAATGTAATGATTCACTAACCATAAAAAAGGTGAGAGCACTAAAACTGAACAGACTCATGATAAAAAAAATATCTTCAAGAAATACCACTCCAAAAATAATAGAAACACCCGAACCACAAACATGCCTAAAAATGATTGACACTAATATGCCTTCACGTAATTAACTACATAGAGGGTAACTCAGGTATAAAATCATAGAACACGCACTCTCAATGATACTTAAAGACAAAATTCACATTATTAGCACTCACGATCTATCTATAAACCAAAATCACACTCCCTTACACAATCCCACAACCAATAAAATCACTTGAAATACACTAAAAAACCTCATTCCTTGGTCAAGGCAATGGTGCAAATACAAAAAACATAAATAAAAGAGGAATTAACTATTAAAAAGGATCCAAAACAAGTCCAAAAACATATTAGTATATTAAAAAAAACATAAATGGTGTATAAAAGAGAATGATAATGGTCCCAAAGATATAGGTTAAAAATAGAATACAACTAAAACCACAAAATAACATCTAAATATCTCATGGAAACCACACCACAAAACACCATGTATATCAAAAATAGGTCTATTGATTTTTATAATTTTGAGGTCCAATTGACCTAACCAAACTCTAGTGGTTACTAGGTTACCCCCACTAATGATATTTCCTTAGATCCATCGAATATAAAGTATTTACAACCCCAAATTTCCCACACTAATAGCACCTAATAAGATTCCAGTTCTTACTTTCTGAAACACTCATAACAAAACCAGATGAGGTCACAACATCACTTTCCACATGTTTCCCTAAAAAACTTATCTGTGATGATGTTCATATACACCACTTATATAAGTGTAATTTGGAAGGACTTAAAAATCATATAACTAAGATTCGGGTGGAACCCTCTGGTAAAGAACCAATCCATCTTTGAATCAATAGAAGCCAGCTAAAGGGAGAATGAAACCTATTTAGTGAAATGTTTATCACATGATTTCACTAACAAATATTCTTGATGTACACTCAATAATTCGATTTCCATCAAATTTATCACTTATTTGGGATAAAACTGTTGTAGGAAGGTGAACATGAAATATCTCTATGAAATTTATTTTAATAGGTTTTCATACATAGAACGTTTCTATCACTCTAAACATGCCCCTCAAAAAAAGGAGTTGTACACCCCACTGTTGTCAATTCAAGAGTTCCTTGATATTTTTTTATATAATTGAAAATATCTAATAAATTAATCACATAATGAGATCATTTATCACCACTAAACACTAGAATCATCAAATTCATAAACCCTTAGATGTTATCTAAAATCCTAGAATAACTAGGTCCTACAACTCTTTGCTCACTCTTAGTAGACTATGAGACTGGACATGCGACTTATGGATCTATAAAATTAAATCTATACGGATTACCTTCTAGAATATTGAAATCCTTTTAGGGGATCACATTCTAAAACATCACAAAAACCAAAAAATTAATCACATCAAAAAAAATCCACACATAAGAGATAAAAGGTAATAAAAAAGTTTAAGAATATTATAAAACACCTTTTGAAACCTCATTTAAAAAATTCCAAACATGACCATCTTTCTATTTAAAGACACCAAATGAGTTCTACATAATAAAAAAAGTTAAAATACAAATATTAAAGTAGATCATTTATTAAAAACAAATTTTACTTTAAACCACACATTCTAAACCACTTCAATAATTTCACCATTAAAACCCCATTGAATTATTTCCTTGAAAATCATCACTGTAAAAAATTTCATTTCATCGCCTTAAATAATTTTTGCATGAGTTCAAAAATATTTCAAAAAAATAAACTCAAACAACAGAATCATAGATTTAGAAATAAGATCAAATAACAAATAATAAAATATATATTTCAAAAATTTCTAAAATAACATTTAAAATAAAAAAACTACACATATGAATTCATTAAGAATCCACCATCAAACCCAAGAGGGGTTAAAACATCAAAGGTTCTAAACCAAAAAAATACCATTAATTAACCAACTTGTATGATTTGTAAGCATCATTTATCATATAATAAAACAACTGTATGAGATCCAAGGGAGTTATTCAGAATGGGTTTTCAAGGGATTTTCATTGTTTGATAGATCGTGAACCCAAAATTTGCAGTCCAATTATTTACGCATGTTTCAATGTGAAACTAAGAATTTATTGAAACATATCCTTGGGTGTTCCTACAATTTGGAGTAGTGAGACTCCACATTAAAATATCATAATAATATACGACAAAAAACCCAACGAAAAAATAAATCTCGTGACCCCCCATGGAATGTGATGTGTAGAATGAGTTAGAGTTTTGTATAAACTCCTCTACACTAGCCACTTGATATTTGTGGAAATATATATAATACCTTTACCCATTAAAAATAAAAGCGTCATCTATTAATATTTTTCATGAACCAACTATCTGGGACATGAACCAGGTTATATATCCCAATGGGACTCATATAATACCTTGGTTATCATCCTAGAAAACCGCATTCTATTACCTATTGGGGTCATATACATACTAATGACTACCCACCCCCCTTAGGAAATATGGTATCATTTATTTTTCTTTTTCCTCACTCATACACACCCTGGGAAACTATCTAAGAGGTCACTCATCCTAAAACCACTTCAAGAAAACCATTCCTAATTATATAGTTCCACTTGGGCATGATCTTAAAATTAAAGGTGGAAATTCTTTTCATTAGTAATAAAATTTAGTCTTTTATATCTTACTCTTATGTGGGAGTTACAGTCTCCCCAATTTAATGGACAATTTCCTTGTTATGGACACCAAACCTCAAATATTTGTAGTGACACTACACATCTAGATGAGTTTTCCTTTGGATTACATTTTATAATTAACTAGCTAGGGCTAACTTGACACACCACCTAGGTCAATCCACCAAAAGGCCTATGATTCATTACAAATAAAATTTGTATATTGGCATTCATTGGGGAATCATAAGTGAACATACTGGAATGATTTATCCCTAATTAAAACCAGGATCAAATAATGGTTCCCACTAAGAACCTTGTATGAGGTCTCCTTATAGTAGATGACCATCCAACATTAAATAAATAGAACCAAAATCATAGAACAAAAAATAAATCCACAAATCCCAAGATAAATGAAATATTTTACAAAAAATATTTTTACTTAATAAAACAATTTTTTTTAAAATCCATTACTTATCCCATATAAGGATGTAAAACTAAACTAAAAAAAATTAAGCGGACCTAAAAGGTCAATACAACAAATGACCCCAAGTTGGTTAAAAAAAATTCAAGGATAAACCACAAAATCTCCATGTTAAAATTTTGTCAGTAATATAATTTTAACTACATACATATTGAAAAAATGACTGGTAAAACCAAAATTTCAATCTATAAATAAAGAACCTCCACAAAAACATGAAGGATCAATACCAACCATTGTTAGTATGTAGCATGTGAGGCATAGAATTGTAGTATACTACCAGAAGTCCATTACATTCAATTTCAATAAAGAAACCAAGTCCACTATTTTGAAAGTAATTAAAAAGCAGTTTTAATTTCCTTTATAAATAATAGAAATAAATATACCACTCCCCATAACTTTTCTCAAAATATTCCATTCTAAATCATGACTGAGAGAACAATTTCCAAGGAATTTGTTTTATAAAAAACCAACCATTGGGTTTTTATTACCAAGCCACTATAATTTCAAAGTAAAAAAGAGAAACTTTTTCTATGGATTTTAAATATCCCTTCAAAAGTTGAACCCTTAGATTATTTATCATATTTTTTAAATGAAAAATTTTCAAGGATTTTAATAAAATAAAATTTAACTTTTATTTTTGAAAATTCAAATGCACACACACACACACACCTCATACATGAGTATAGAAATAGGTATTCATAATATAATGAAATTACATAATATTGGTATACAAAATGAAAATAATGAAACAAATCTATGCTTAAAAAATAATGTCCAACTATAAGTAACCATTACATAATAGAAATCCCAAAAAAAATATTCAACTCAAATTCCAATATGCATGAAAGGGAATAAGATAAGATACAATGAATAAGGAAACAACCGAGGGACTAATTGTGTGAGTAATAGACATGAAAAATTATAACCACTGGACAATTGGTTGATGATGGAATTTCTTATCCTCATAATCACTATAATCTAGTTACATTAGTGACAACCCACTAGTATAGGCAATGTAACTTCACCCCCCCACATAGTTAAATAGTTCTCCTCACAAAATACATAATTGATGTATACTAATATTAAAACATAGTGAATATTCTAAAAAAATAAATCCTAAAGGCCATAAAACACTTCAAAAAAAACTTTTCCACCTCCAACACACCCCATTTAATAAAAATTCAATATTCAAACTAAAAAAATTGAATAAAAATTTATATAAATTCAACACATGAACACAGGCACTGGGAAATGATAACAAAGGAGATTAGAAATTTCTTAAATATATATCCTTAAACATCCTTCCATAATTGTTACAAATAGGCCAGATCGTTATACATAAAAATAATATTCATTAGATTAAGATTTTTATAATTCATTTTTAACATAAACATAATTCAAAGGGAAACCACATAGTCCACTAGAGAATATAAAATATATATCTTTTGTAATTCACAATAAAAATAAATATCAAAATCAATTAAATACTTAGAAGAACATAACCAATATCAAAACATCAATATTTCCAAAAAATAAGTCTTCCCCTAAGATAACATACAAAATGAAATAAGACCCACTTATTAAAATAATTTAACTCATCTAAAAATATGAAAACACATTTATACAAAAAAATCTACATTATAAAACCATTTTTAAAAAAAAATGATGAACAAATAATTTTTCTCATAGAAAAAAATTCAATATCATTTTAAAAGGCCATAGAAATGAATAAAATGCCATTTAAAAAATAATGTTCTATTGAACTATGAAATGCAAGGATTGTTCCAAATGAAAAACAAGAAATCATAGAAAACCTTTGATAAAAAAATCTATGTATGCTAATTAACATTAAGACAATTCAATTTTTTTAAAGATCATGAAAGTAAGGAAATATATAGTAAAAGAAATCATAATGACAATTCCTATAATGTGTGGTGGAATCATATTTCCTTTGATGTAATTGAATATGGTAGGTCACCTAGTATTTCTATCATTCTTTAAATCACAATACCCGCATTATTTCACAACTATAACCATTAAAATCAGCCTAAATGTCTATTGTGTTTAGAGGAGAATATGGGGAACGAAAAGAAATTATCATAAAAAAGGAATGGGGAGTTCTATCCCTTTGATTCAGATGAAGAAAAACTATGGAATCCCTCCAAAAACACTTCATATAATCTCTAAATATAAAGATAGACCCTTGGGGGTTACTAGGTTAGGGGATATAGAGTGGGGGAGCTTTGATATTATGTCCCAATTAAAAATGAAAAAAATGAAAAAAAATCCAACTCAAGAAATTTTATTGGTTCCCTCATAGTGTTTACAAAAACATGTAACTACCAATAACCCAAAACCATAGAGGTTTTATGGATGACTAACATATTTTAAAAACAATGTGAAAAACTTTATGATCTCCTATATCCAAAAAATTATATTTCACATGGTTTCAATCATAAAATTTCCCAATACATGTGCCTAATAGTGAATCATTGAAAGAGACACAAAATTCCAAAATATAAACCCTAGGATACCCAAAATATAAAGAAGAAATAAACCCCATAATTAAATTTATGATAGTGAGAATTTGGAATGTCACAACCATCAATGAATATACAAAATTGTCTAAGCTGTGAAACTATTGAATCGCATTATGGATTTAATCATTAAAATAAATAACACATATCAGGCTGTTAAATCCCAATATCCAAATACATCCACAACCCCACTGTATGCTGCTCTCTGAAAACTACCATTTCATACCCACCGAACACATAAGAATTTATAATCATCTAGATAACTCCATACTAAAAAAATCCAATGAAATTCTTTTTTTCATATGAACTCATATCATATTGAAAAAACCAATTCAAATCAGTTTACACACATTGAAACTCTACCATGATTTGAAAACACCCTTGGTAATCCCAATGTTCTTCACCAAAAACCTAAATCACCAAAATGTACCAAGACAAACTGATCCTTTTTCTAAAATATATTACCTTTTTCAAAATAATTTTTAAATAGAATTTTAAAAATTCATTTATTATTTTTTTTTCATAAAATGGTAAAATAAGAATACATTTCCAAATGATTATACCCATATTTTGCTTCAATAAATTCAAACATTAAAAAACATTACTACACACCAGATTTCAGTACATGTATTTTATTTTTAAAAACTATGTTCCTTTTAAAACATGTTTTTCCTCATAAATCAAGAATCCAAAAAACTATATCAACAAGATGGTGAATAATAAAAATCCTAATAAAACAATAAAGCACCTTTTTTGTATATGAATATAATAAACCCTTATAATATATATGAGAAAAAATCATTGATATTTTGTGTTTCCTCCATTAATAGTTGATTCTGATGAAGTTTCATATCAAAATTCACTTTCCATGTGCATGTGTACCTTAACCAAAGCATGTAACTATCATGATGCATGAAAAACTCACTAGTTTCTAGTCTGTCTCTATAATTCATCTCGAGTATCATCTATCCCACATTCGGATTCTAAGTTAAATCCAAACACCACACTCATCCTAGAGTTGCCACTCTCATTACTAGACATTTCTTAGAAATGTTGTTTACAACCAATGATCAGATGACCAGGAATTCACTTGTTCTACCACATATTTATCAAAATTATAACTCCACCTCTAACTACACTACCCCTTCCAAGGATGTTCCTTAATGCTATTTTTTAATGTCCAAGTTTGACTCATCTGACCAACATGCAAGTTGGGTCAGAACATGACTTCATTCATCCCTCCTTATATACAAGTGCACTCTAACAAGTGGCGATGGCCTAAAATTATTATGGTAAGGCTAGTCCCTCTAAAATGAAAACCATGAGTCTTGAATAAATCTATTCAAAATTCAGAATGAACATTCCATATAACAGAAATCCAGAAACACCTATAGGGGGAGCCTGACATGTTCTCCTAGTATAGAATTGAATGAATTATATATCTCTATATGATGTATTTACCAAAATTATGTAGAGGTATAAAATCATAACTGAATAAACATAATAATATATATAAATAAAAAAAATGTTGGCCAGTATAGAATGAGCCATAATAGAAAAGAAAAAAAAATCCTCTAACACAAATAAAAAACCATCCATCAATATTCAAAGCCTCTACGACCAATAAATTGATCCTTGTGTCCATATTTAAGAGATATCTAGGTCCTAAGATAAAATTGGATATTCTACCACATTCATCAAAACCAATTTCACATGTGTTGGGGGGAAGTGAACCCGACAAACTAGTATGAATACATTGTTCCACAAAAAATCTTGTTGATATTGTGATCATGTGGATGTGAATGAAATAAATATAATACATTTATTCCTATTAGTATAAGAAATCCACCAACAAATTTTACACATAATACACATAAAATCATTAAAGTGATGTTGGCGTGTACTAAATAGGACCCGAGGACACCCATCCCAACCTACATTAGATCCAATTTGAAAGGAAGATATAACCATGTACCACATCCTAACCTATTCTTGTAGATACAAGGCCGGGTGTCTAACAGTATTCTCAATCTATACCCTTAGCTACAGGGTAGGATAGAATATTAAAACCATAACCCATACTATATACTGGAGGGATGTCATACACAAAGTATCTACCAATATCTAGCGTAATAGAAAGGTCTATGATTATCGAATTGTCTAAATCATGACCAGTACACAAAGGGATAGAGAACAACAACGCATTTAAAAGCCTCAATCCATCCCTTCTCAGATGAGGAAGTTCCATCATCTATGTGTCAAGAAAAAAAACCATGACCCAGCCCTGAAGATAGTCCATAACTTCATCCTACTTTGGAATGGTCGTAAAATCACATAACCCAGGACTTTAATGGAATGATACACTATCTCAACCACAAACTATTCTAAGAAATACCCTAACACTGAGATCCAATCCATCTCACTCATGGTATGTTTAGGGCTTACATTCCATCTCCCCCTTGGATTCCACCCCCTTGAATGACTTTTGAAACCCACATAAGGATGACAACCCATCATATAGTTCATCTACTCATCACCGAGGGGAAAGTATCTCAAGACATAGTTTGGAATCTCAAGAAAATTTTATGACTTATTTCTAGCCTCTATTTGATTTTTCACATCCATTAAGTCCAATCTACCACTTTAATACCAAAACAAAGTTCTCTAGGGTCTACATACCCAATGCAATTAATCCTAGAAAACAAGATCCCATGGGGGTACACATAATGTGTAACATCCCAGGTAAATAAAGAATAAATTATTTTAATATTTATTAATATTTACGAGTTAAATATTAGTTTTACTTTAAAGGGGTATCTATGTTCGATAGCATTCCCGATACGCAACAACAAGTTTCTTTGAAATCTTACGTTGCACACTAGTAATAAAATAATATTATTTTAAATGGTAGTTAACACGTAGTCGTTGTATTGATGGGAATGAACAGAAATAACTAAAATATTATTATATATGTTTGTTAACTATTTTTACGTTTATCCAATAAAGGATAAAGGCTTAAAATATGAAAAGAATTCATTTTTAGGCATAGATACTCTAATATTCACTAAATGGTCGAAGTATTGACTTTTGATGGAGAATCCTCTTTAAATATAGTTTTGGTCACTCTTATACATTCTATTGGAAAAAATAAAATTCTTCTTTAGAATCGGGATATCAAAATTTACTTTGAGTAATTTTTTAGTATTTTTCTGATAAAGTTCAATTTTTAATGAATAGTGAAAAATGTTTTATTTTAATTCAAAACATCTTTTTAATCTAATTTATTTATATGATTAGATTATATTTTGAATTGTTTTTAAAGTGAAATTAGAATATATTTTTACCATTTAATCCAATAGTGGTTGTTGGAATTAATTTCACCTTGAAATTGGACTTAAACTAGTGTAAATCTTTTGGTACATATTGTATCATAAAAACACGTTTTTTTTTTACAGCGGAAATTAATTATTAAATTAATTAATTTAACTTATATGTTTTGAATTTTTTAAAATAGACATCATTTTTGAATTCATAATATCAAATATATATTAGGGTGATGTTTTGGTATTTTTTTGAAAAGCTTCCATTTTGATGAATAGTGAAACCACTATGTGGTACTTAAAAAAACTGATTTTTTCATTTAAATGAAATTTTAACCACCTATGTGTTTTGAATTTAAAAAATAATACATACATGGTTTTCATTAAGAAGTAAAATGTGGTTCAATGGGATTAAAATAATTTTTTGGTGAATAGTAACTTTTGAGTTTTAATCGCAATTAGAGGTAATTAGTGTAGTTTATGGTAAAAATAATGTTTTAATAATATGAAATGACCTAGACATATGTACTACTCTTATTGGATGTGTCATGGCCGACCAAGACAATACATGGGTCGACTTGGGGACCCCATGTAGCCACTTTGGTAGGAAAATGACATTAATAACTTTTTATTTAAAGTTAAAATGAAAATGTCACAAACATGAGTTGTTTTTCTAAAACAATTTTTCAATGGGGTTATACAAGTCATATTTTGGACTATAAATATTAATTAGAATGTAAAAAATATTTCCTAAATCATGTTTTTTTATAATTTTTAGATGTTAAATAATTTAAATTATTTATGACACCATATGATGCAGTGATTGCCTCATTATTTAACGATTTAAATAAAATGTGGAGATAATGTAAAATATAAGACAAAAACATGTCAAAAACCTATTTTATGGGCGGACTTCGAACTCTTATCACCTTATACTATAAATATATAATTTTGGGACCTTTTAAATCTGAAAATAATTTTATAATAAAGTAACCTTTTATAACTTTCCACAAACCTTCCCATTTTGTCTCTCCACGTCCCTTTCTTACTCCTAGAAGCCTCACTTTGGGAAGAAGTCTTCCCAAGGAAGCCTTTGAGCTCAAATAAAAAAGAGTTACTCGTTTTAAAGGTAGTGTTTTATCTTGTGTTCTTATGTTTTATTTTTCTTCTCCAACCCCTTAAATATTTTTATTCTTTTCATTTGTAACAAAACCAGTATCTTATATATATACTAGGATGTTGTTATAAGAAGTATTCTAGCTACACTTACACACACCTTCATCTAATGGTTAAAGAGTATACTGTTTCCGTGGATGGAGAATTTATGTCTCACGAAATGATGATTGTTCAATATTCTTCTAACACATTAAAAGGTGGCCATTAAGATTACACTATATTTATATATGATATATAATATATTTATGTTTTACTTAAGCTTATTTATTTTTCATTTATGGCATTCTTTTATGGTTTCCATTATGGGTAAACCCGATATCTTCATTTTAGGAAGTGCGGACTACCACCCCCTCAAAGTGATTTGATTCGTTAACACCATATGTGGTAAGTATAAAGGATAAATATAATGATATTATATATGATATTATACTGGAATTATGATATAACTTTATATCATTATTATTTCACTCCATTAAGTAAGAAATAGAAATGAAAGTAGCGTTCATGCGTACGTACATCTTACCATCTCCATGAACGGTGCATTTCATTTCTTGCCTCTAAATAATTATGTAATATTATAAATGCATGTATATAATAGATATATATGATATATATGATATCTACATCATGAATATAATTCATTATATAATGGATATTTTACCACATGAACAACTTGTAATTATAAAGAGTTTATTTTTGACTCAAGTACAATGATCAACAAAATGACCATTATTAACTTAAATAATTATATAGTTTTCATAACATGGTAATAAGTGATATAAAAGGAATAATGAAATTTAAAAAGGTTCTTGATCAAGTAGAAATTAACTCAAGTTTATTATTCCGGACGTTAAAGAACGATTGAGTGAAGTCGGACCCAAGGTATTGGACTTCGTCTCAATCTCCATTCATTGAGGCATATTTTGTTTTATACACAACATTCTTTTATACAGTGTATAAACCCCTTTGAATTTTATTCTTATTCAAAAGGAATATTTTTTTATATAAATCGTTTTACTAAACAACAAAAGGAATGTTTTTTTCCGTACGTATGCGGCGACAACGACTTCTCCACCGCCATGACCATTATTTGAGTTTCGGCTTCCTCTACAAGCCATAACCTATTTTTTTTAAAAAAAATTAAAAATAAATACCATGTATTACTTTTCTTTTATTTTGGTATTGAAAATGGTTTTCATAATTTTTTTATTATATCAATGTGTTGTATTGATATCTTGTGATTGAAATGTGGAAATGTTATGTTTCCTTTATGCGTGTTTTACGTGATAATATTATGTCATGGTTCTTGGGCATTGTTATGAAGACGGGTGGTTCCGTGATAAACTAAGGGCGGGTGAGCCCGATATAGCCCTCCAATGCATTGGGTAACAAGAAGGAGTCAAACATTAAGGTTTCTCCGAAGCGATTTAGGGAATATACTGTGATGGGTATTCCAAATGAAACCAAGAGTGTTACTCCCTACGTAAGAATGTTATGAATGCCTCAAGTTACCTTTATGTCTTACGATTTCTATGATTTATTCCTGATTTGATGAGGTATGTTAAGGTTCTTATGTTTTATGGGTAAAGTATGTTTTAATTCTTATGTATATATGTAATCATGTTTCCTTTCCATATTTTTATAACCCTTACTGAGCTTTTTATGCTCATCCCATGTTTTCAAAATGTTTTTCACAGGTCAATGGAAAGGTACATGATGTGATGATAGTGTCAAGGAGGTTTCAAGAAAGAATCCATGTTTTATTTTAAATATGTTTCCATTGATGGTAAAAATGAGTACTATCTTTTATGTAACCACTTTGTTTAAATGTGGAATGTAATGCATGTTTTATGATCTAATTCTTTAAAACTCTAAACCTGAAAATATCCTCAACATGTATTCTTGAAGCAACTCAAGATTAAGTGATGTTTAAGGCTAGGGCCATATAATTGGTATCAGAGGTCAGTTTAGATAACTTTAGGAGTTATAATTATATTAAATGATTATCCAAAGGTATTTTTTTATGGTCAAATTGAAATGATATAGCATTTAAAGATTATCATGTTGCGTCATCTAAGACATGTTTGTTCAGAATGGTTTTCCGCAGAGGAAACAGGGAAGCAGTGCTAGGAAGGCATACATAAGGAAACAACCTTCCAAATCAGAAACTTGAGATGGTCGGAATTAGAACTGAACAGTTTGTTACAGTAATGGCACAATTGACTCAAGCGATAAATGGTGGCGGTATCCATGAACGAGATCAACCAGATCAACCGCAGAGGAATATGTCAGTGGTGGAACATTTCATTAGGCAACATCCCCCATCATTCAGAGGATCATCTAACCCTGTGCTAGCTGAAGGGTGGATTAAAGCACTGGAGAAGATAATCGATGTCATGGGGTGTTTAGACAATCAAAATGTTAGTCTTGCTATTTACCGTTTGGATGGTGAAGTAGACCAGTGCTGGTCGATGGTTAAAAATATCAGGGACGATGATGAGATTGATGCACTCGACTTGGATAGATTCAAAGGTATGTATCTTGAGAAGTATTTTTCTAAGGCTGTTCAACTTAGGATGGAAAACCAATTCATGGAATTGAGGGAAGAGGAAGACTTAGTGGCTGCCTATGAATAAATATTCACTCGATTGGAAAGGTATGCTCCAAATTTTATTTGAGACCATGATAGTAAAATCAATCATTTTTACTCAAGATTAAAGCCGAAATATCGAAGGGATTTAGCTTATCGTGAGTTAAAGAGTTATGAAAAGCTGTTCGATGTGCTAAGAAGGTGGAAATGTAGTTTTCCTATGATCAAGTGTTCTATAAAAACCAATAGAAGAAGAGACTGAGGTGGTAGGGGAAAGGGAAGAATTATTAAAAAAGGTCTGATGGTAAGAAAACTATGTTTCGAGTTTGTGATAAATGTGGGAAAAGGAATGCTGGGGAATGTCTTCTGAATTCTTTAAAGTGCTACCAAAGTGGTAAGATGGGACATAAGGCTTGTGATTGCACTGAAAAATATCAGGGTGATGGTAAGACCAAATTTTATTTACAGTTAGTGAAATTATTTAAGTGTAATGAGATGGGTCATTATGCAAACGAGTGTCTGAAAAAGAGCTCATGTGATGGGAATCAGTTGGAATACAAGCAGAAAGGGGTGGTGAAATAATTTGCAACTACTTCAGCAGATGTCGGGCCATCAAATGATGTTGTATCAGGTACTTTTTTTGTTTTTTCAGATTATGCCAGTGTGTTGTTTGATTCGGGGTCTACACATTCTTTCATCTATAAAAACATTTCTAGTAAAATGGGAATACCATCTCAAGAAATGACTCCTGAACTTTTGGTAAAAACACCTGGGGGAAATGTTGAGGCAAAAAGTATTTATAAGGATCTTCCTATCCTTATCCGTGGAAAGAACCTACTTGCAAACCTTATTGTTTTAACTCTAGTAGAGTTTGATGTTATCAAGGGTATAGATTGGCTCTCTATTTACAATACTAAGATTGACTGTAGAGCTAAAGATGTTTATTTTTAGAAATACTTTTATTTTGTGTACAAGAATGAATCCTTAATGTTGATAACATATCAAGAGGCTGAGAAACTTGTAAAAGATGGAAATGAATGTTACGTTGCACATATTGTTGAAAATAGGGGAACTGTTCAGATTAATGATGTGCCAGTGGTAAATGAGTATCCTGATGTTTTTCCTGATGAGTTTCCTGGAATAATACCAGATCGGGAAGTTGAATATACTGTTGACTTAGTTCCTGATGCTAATCCCATTTCAAAACACCCTTATCGAATGGCTCAAATTGAACTTTTAGAGTTGAAGTAGCAATTGCAAGATTTGTTAGAGAAAGGTTTCATTCGACCTAGCACATCACCATGGGGTGCTCCTTTTTTATTAGTTAAAAAGAAATATGGTTCTATGAGACTTTGCATTGATTATAGATCCTTGAATAATATCACTGTTAAGAACAAGTATCCTTTGCCTCATATTGATGATTTGTTTGATCAGCTCCAGGGAGCTCAGTTTTTTTCAAAGATTGACCTGAGATCGGGGTACCATAAGTTGAAGGTAAAGGAAGAAGATATTCTGAAGACCACGTTTCGAACAAGATATGGCCATTATGAATATGTAGTAATGCCTTTTGGGCTAACCAATGCACCTGTTGTATTCATGGACCTT
Source organism: Viscum album (assembly GCA_963277665.1). Classification (NCBI taxonomy): domain Eukaryota; kingdom Viridiplantae; phylum Streptophyta; class Magnoliopsida; order Santalales; family Viscaceae; genus Viscum; species Viscum album. The sequence continues at coordinate 1,416,787,205 of OY728129.1, read as the reverse complement.
ATGAATAGAATTTTCCATAAGTTCTTGGATATGTTTTTGGTTGTTTTCATTGATGATATTTTGGTGTTTTCTAACAGTAAAGAGGAGCATGAAAGACATTTAAGGGTTATTTTGAAAACATTAAAAGAAAAGAAATTGTATGGGAAATTCAGAATTTGTGAGTTTTTGTTGCAACAAATTTCTTTCCTTGGTCAAATTATTTCTAAAGATGGGCTAATTGTTGATCCTGCAAAAACAAAGGTTGTGGAAGAATGGCCAAGACCCACAAATGTAACTGAGATTCGTAGCTTCCATGGATTGGTGGGCTATTACCGAAGGCTTGATAGAAGTTTTTCATGGTTATCTAGTCCAATGACTAAGCTAACCCGGAAGGGTGTTAATTTTATCTAGACAAAAGAATGTGATGATTTTTTTCAGGAACTGAAAAGAAGATTGGTGAATGCTCCTGGTTTGGCACTACCTTCCAGGAATAGGTAGTTTGTTATCTACAATGATGCTTCATTGAAAGGACTTGGTTGCATCTTAATGCAGAATGATCAGTTAATTGCTTATGCTTAATGAAAGTTGAAAACTCGCGAGTTAAATTGCCCTACACATGATTTGGAATTAGCTGCTGTTGTTTTCATTTTAAAAATTTAGAGGCATCATTTGTATGGAGTAAAGTGTGAAATAAATACCGATCACAAAATTTTAAAGTATATATTCACTCAGATAGAATTTAACATGAGATAGAGGAGATGGCTAGAATTAATCAAGGATTATGATTATACAATTCATTACCATCCGGGAAAAGCAAATAAAGTGGCTGATGCTTTGAGTCCAAAAAGTAATGATTCATTAACAATGATGTGTTTGGAACATGATCCTTTGGTTAAGGATTTGATGAACATTGGCATAGAAGTTGTTGGCGTAGGATGTCCTTTTATTTTGTTTCAGGTATTAGTGAAATCTTCTCTATCATACAGAATTAAGCAAGCACAGAAGCAGGATAGTGGGTTGCAGAAAAAGGTAGTGCTGGTCCAGAAGGGTAAGTTGCATGAATTCAACATTAATAATGATTTTTTTTAGATTTGGGAAGAGATGGTGTTTGCCTTGTGATTCACAGTTGAAGAGAGAGTTGTTATTTGAAGCTCATAGTTCTCTGTTTTCAGTTCATCCAAGAAGTACTAAGATGTATAGAGATATTCGGGTGTATTACTGGTGGGACGGAATAAAAAGGGATATTGCTGATTTTACTATGAAGTGTTTGACATGTCAACTGGTCAAAGCAAAGCGGCAGTTACCAAAAGGGATGCTTCATCCTTTACCAGTACCAGAATGTAAATGGGAGAATATATCCATGGACTTCGTTGTGGGATTTCCAAAGACACCTCGAGGTAATAATGCAATCTAGGTTATTATTGATCTCTTGACTAAATCTTCTCATTTCCTTTCTATACGGGATAATTTTTCCCTAGATCAGCTTTCCCGTTTGTATCCTAAAGAGATAGTCAGGTTACATGGAGTTCATCATTCCATTGTATCTGATCGTGATCCCAAGTTTACTTCTAACTTTTTGATGGGCCTTTAGTAGTCTTTGGGTACTGAATTAAATTTTAGTACAGCTTTTCATCCTCAATCAGATGGGCAGTCAGAACGAACAATTAAGAATTTGGAGGATATGCTACGTGCTTGTTCGATGGATTATCAGGGAACATAGGACCAACATATTTCATTGGTTGAGTTTTTTTATAATAACAGTTTTCATTCCAGTATACAGATGGCTCCATTTGAAGAATTATATGGTAAACGGTGTCAAACTCCAGCTTTTGGGATGAAGTGGGTGAAAGGAAGCTGATGATACAAGAATTAGTGAATGAGATGGCAGAAAAAGTTCAGTTGATTCAGAAACACGTGAGAACATCATAGAGCTGGCAGAAGAGTTATGCGCATAACCGGAGGAAGGATCTATCTTTAATGGTATGTGATCATGATTTTCACAAAGTTTCACCGTGGAAAAGTGTGATGCGATTTGGTAAGAAAGGAAAGCAGAGTCCAAGGTTCATTGGACCATATGAAATTTTGGAGAGAGTTGGATCAGTTTCTTACCTAGTGGCTTTACCTCCGAGTTTTTCTTTGGTACACAATGTTTTTCATGTTTCGATGTTGAGAAAGTATATGCCAGATCCATCTCATGTTTTTATCCCAGAGATAGTTTAGTTGGAAGAGAATCTCTCTTATGAAGAACAACCAGTCCAGATTCATGACCATAGAGAGAAAGTGTTGCGAAATAAGGTAATTCACCAGGTAAAGGTTTTATGGAAAAACCATATGGTCGAAGAAAAAACATGGTAATCTGAAAATGCTTTGAGGGATAAATAACCCCACCTATTTTGAAAGTGAATAAAATTGTGAGGACGCAATTTCCTAAAGGGGGGAAGGATGTAACATCCCCGTTAAATAAAGTATAAATCATTTTTATATTTATTAATATTTACAAATTAAATATTAATTTTACTTTAATGGGGTTTCTATGTTCGGGACATCAAAATTTACTTTGTGTAAATTTTTGGTGTTTTTTCTATAAAGTTCATTTTTTAATGAATAGTGAAAAATGTTTTATTTTAATTCAAAACCTCTTTTTAATCTAATTTATTTATATGATTATATTATCTTTTGAATTGTTTTTAAAGTGAAATTAGAATATATTTTTACCATTTAATCCAATACTTGTCATTGGAATTAATTTCACCATGAAATTGGACTTAAACTAATGTCAATCTTTTGATACATATTGTTTCATAAAAACACACTATTTGTTTTGATAGCGGGATTTAATTATTAAATTAATTAATTTAACTTATATGTTTCGAATTTTTTAAAATAGAAAACATTTTTGAATTTGGAATATCAAATATAGCTTAGGGTGAAGTTTTGGTATTTTTCTGAAAAGCTTCAATTTTTGATGAATAGTGAAACCACTAAGTGGTACTTAAAAAAATGATTTTTCGTTTAAATGAAATTTTACCACCTCTGTGTTTTGAATTTAAAAAATCCAACGTACATGGTGGTAATTAAGAAGTAAAATGTGGTTCAATGGGATTAAAATAATTTTTTGGTGAATAGTAACTTTTAAGTTTTAATCGCAATTAGAGGTAATTAATGTAGTTTAAGGTAAAAATAATGTTTTAATAATAAGAAATGACCTAGACACATGTCCTACCATTATTGGATGTGTCATGTACGACTAAGACAATCCATCGGTCCACTTGGGGACCCCATGGAGCCACTTTGGTAGGAAAATGACATTAATAACTTTTTATTTGAAGTTAAAATGAAAATGTCACAAACATGAGTTGTTTTACAAAAACAATTTTTAAATGGGGTTATACAAGTCATATTTTTTACTATAAATATTAATTAGAAATATAAAAATATTTCCTACATCATGATATTTTTTTTATAATTTTTAGACATTAAATAAATTAAACTATTTTTGACACCATGATGATGCAGCGATTACCTTTTTATTTAACGATTTAAATAAAATGAAAAGATAATGTAAAATCTAAGACCTACACATGTAAAAAACCTATTGTATGGGTGGATTTATAACTCTTATCACCTTATCCTTGAAATATATAATTCTGGGACCTTTTAAATCCGAAAATCATTTTATAATATTGTAACCTTTTATAACTTTCCAAGAGTTCCCTTCCTCTCCTCTTATAAAAGGCCCCCCACCTATACCACCTTACCCACACCACTCAAGCCTTTGGCTAGGCCAACCCCTGCCCATTTTTTCTCTCCACATCCCTATGTTACTCCTAGTAGCCTCACTTTGGGCAGAAGTTTTCCCAAGGAAGCCTTTGATCTCAAATCAAAAAGAGTTACACGTTTTAAAGGTAGTGTTTTCTCTTGTGTTCTTATGTTTTATTTTTCTTCTCCAACCCCCTAAAATCATTTTTTTTAACAACACCTGTATCTTCAATATACTAGAATGTTTTTATAAGAAGTATTCTAGCTACACTTACACACACCTTCATCTAATGGTTAAAGAGCATACTATTTCCGTGGATGGACAATTTCTGCCTCACGAAACGATGATTGTTCAATATTCTTCTAACACCTTCAAAGATGGCCATTAAAATGACACTATATTTATATATGATATATAATATTTTTATCTCTTACTTAAGATTCTATATTTTTCATTTATTTCATACCTTTATGGTTTCCATTATGGGTAAACGCGATATGTTCATTTTAGGAAGTGCAGACTACCGCCCCCTCAAAGTGATTTGATTCATTAACACAATATGTGGTACGTATAAAGGATAAATTTAATGATATTATATATGATATTATACTGGAATTATGATATACCTTTATATCATTATGATTTCACTCCATTACGTAAGAAATAGAAATGAAAGTAGCGTTCATGCATACGTACGACTTACCGTCTCCATGAATGGTGCATTTCATTTCTTACCTCTAAATGATTATGTAAATTTTAAATGCATGTATATACCAGATATATATGATATATATGATATCTAAATCAGGAATATAATTCTTTATATAATGGATATTTTACCACATAAATGACTTGAAATTATAAAGAGTTTATTTTTGACTCAAGTACCAATGATCGAAAAAACGGCCATTATTAACATAAATAATTACATAGTGTTCATAACATGGTAATATGTGATATAAAAGGAATAATGAATTTTTAAAAGGTTCTTAAGTAAGTAGAAATTAACTCAAGTTTTTTATTCAGGACTTTAAATAATGATCGAGTCAAGTCGGACCTGAGGTATGGGACTTCGTCTCAATCTCCATTCATTGAGGCATATTTTTTTTATACACAACTTTCTTTTATATGGTATATCAAACCGTTTGACTTTTATGCTTATTAAAAAGGAATATTTTTTTATATGAATAGTTTTACTAAATGACAAATGGAATGTTTTTTTGTCGTACGTATGCGGTGACAACAACTTCTCCGCCGTTGTGACCATTATTAGAGTTTCAGCTTCCTCTACAAGCAATAAACTAACTTTTTTTTAAAATGAAAAATAAATACCATGTATTACTTTTCTTTTATTTTGGTTTTGAAAATGGTTTTCATAATGTTTTTATTATATCAATGTGTTTTATTGATATATTTTTATTGAAATGTAGAAATGTTATGTTTCCTTTATGAATGTTTTACGTGATACGATTATGTTATGGTTTTTGGGTATTGTTATAAAGACGGGTGGTTCCGTGATAAACTAAGGGTGGGTGAGCCCGATATAGCTGTCCAACGCATTTGGTAATGCGAAGGAGTAAAATGTTAAGGTTTCTCCGAAGAGATTTAGGGAATATATTGTTATGTGTATTCCAAACGTAACCAAGAGGGTTACTCCCTACGTAATAATGATATGAATGCCTCAAGTTACCTTTATGTCTTATGATTTCTATGATTTATTCATGATTTGATGAGGTATGTTAAAGTGCTTATGTTTTATGGGTAAAGTATGATTTCCTTCTTATGTATATATATACTCATGTTTCCATTCTATATTTTTATAACCCTTACTGAGATTTTTATGCTCATCCCATGTTTTTGAAATGTTTTTCACAGGTCAAGGGAAAGGTACATAATGTGATGATAGTGTCAAGGAAGTGTCAAGAATGAATCCATGTTTTATTTTAAATATGATTTTGTTGATGGGAAAAATTAGTACTATCTTTTATGTAACCACTTTGTTTAAATGTGGAATGTAATGCATGTTTTATGATCTAATTCTCTAAAAATCTAAACCTGAAAAGAAACTCAACATGAATTCTTAAAGTAACTCAAGATTAAGTGATGTTTAAGGCTGGGGCCTTATATAAAGAACACATCATCATGTAATAACCCACACACAAAGAAAAATATTTCCATGAAGTACACAAATCATGAAGGCCTTGGAAAATAGGTCATCATAATCACAAGTTTAAATAGACCAAAACCATCTCAACCAAGACCCTCAGGATATTATATTTTATAACAAATTGAAATTGATTTTTCAACAATTTATAAATATAACCGTTTTCCATTTTACCCATTCCCGACCAATGGAAAAAATACCATATAACATTATTTAGAAAACTCATTTCCATATTAAAATACAATTTCAAATCCCATTCCTCAATCAAACAATTTACTTTTAAAATTTAATTGGATACAAACACCTTCTTAAAACACGCTTTTAAAAATAGTACCCATTTTTTTTCAAAAATCCATCATGCACATCTAAAGAACCCATAAATAGGTTCATTGGTGATATTTAAATAGTGAAACAATAATAAAACTGTTTATAAAGCTATATGGTCCATGTTGACTCGTTGGCCAATGTTATCCCATCCCAACCTTATGGGGGAAACGTCACAAAATAAGAAATTTATTTACAGATAAAAATAACGAAGAAACACAATCACAAAAACACTATAACATCCTAAAACATTAAAATATTTTCATGTTAAAATAAATATTATTTTCCATCTCTTTATATAATACACTATGTTTATGTTACCCTACACACCACAGTGAGTTAGCTTACGTTACACACAAGACATGGATTTAGTGCCTTTCAATGGCGCACATATTTTAAAATTAAATATTTGATATTTTAAAATTTTAATTTTTAAAATACCCTTCATTTTTTAATTATAAATGGAAAAAATAAGTTTAGTCTGATTTTTTGGTATTTTAATATGAAGTTTCATTTTTTGATGAATAGTGAAAATGATGCATTAAATAAAATATTGCCTTTTCATTAAAATAATTACAAATGTAAAATTATATATAAATAGTATTTTAACTTAAAATTGATCAATTATTCATATATTAATCCAATTTAGGTGATTGAAATTATTATTATATAGAAATTAGATATAAAATCTCAGTAAACTTTTGAATGTTTCTACTTTAAAAACTCATTTTCTCACCATGTGTACAGGATTAGTGTAAATATTAATTTCCCTCTTCTGTGATTTGAATTTTGAAAAACATACATAAAAATTTTTTATTAGTAAAATATTTTTGGGTTAATAATATCAACTTAATTATTGACCGAAATTATTAGTGAAAGTGATTATAATTAATTACTGTTATTAAGGTATGATTAAGCTTAATAAGGTTCTAAACTATAATCTTAAGGACCAAAATGACCCGGATACTTTTCCCAAAGCCATTGGATACCAATAATTCGACCATATATCCAATAGTTTTTAATTATATGTGTTATTGTGATATTAGTAAAAGGAATTTCTCTATATAAATGTTTAAGTAAGGAAAATGACAAAAAGGGAAATTTCCTTACCTTTAACATTTATAAAACTTTAATATATGTAAAAAACATCCTATTTTTGGTTATACATATCATTTTGAAATATAAATAAGTTATTATTAACATAATCTTGTATCATTTATTTTTAGATATTATTTAGTTTCTTAAAATCCTCATGAAAGGATAATGTAGTTTTTATTTAGTTTATAATTAACTAAAATAAATTATACTATAAATATTAAAAGTGGATTATATTGATTGAATTATTATATTTAATTATTATTTTAGATGAATATTTCGTATTTAACATTTTTAAAATTAATGTATTTTAATTATATTCTACTTTTAATAATTTAAAATTAAAATTAATTAAATAATGTCAAAATTGACTTTATTGTTATTTTATAATGAATGAGATTTTAATAGATGATTTAAAAGTAATAAAAATTATATTCTTAAAAATAATTTTAAAGTGTTAATTAATCTACAATATGTTCAATTAATGTTCCAATTTATATTTTTTAATTAATGTATTGACCCATATATTATAAAACTTTTGTCAAGACAACATGGGTTTAAGAAGCATTTTAGCACGGCCCATGCGATTATTTTAAAAATAATTTCTAAAAACATGGATTTTTATATTATAAATTAGATATACTATTAATAAATAATTTACTATATATTTACAAATAATTATCACTTTTTATTATTAATATTTAAATTACATAGGTTTAAAAATGTGATGCTTTAATAAAAACCAAAATGATAATATTGGGGAATTTTAGAAGTTAAGGAACCAAATTTTTAAATTGAAAATATTTTTGGTGTCGGGGAGACTCTCATCGACCATTATTCCCCATTAAATCATGATTTTCACATTTTTGTGACACATTTGGTAAGGTATAACTCCCATTAATTAATACCTTTATGAATTTACAAGAGTGTCAGTCCTCCTTTACTTTAAAGGCAACCACTTCTCCCCATTACTCACACCTTTTAAAAAAATTATATTATTCAAAAATATTCCCAAATAGATTTCCAAAATACCTACCAACATCCTTGAAGCCTTCATTTTGACATAAATATTTCCAAGGAAGACCTTTGGTATAAACCAATTCGACTTACCTGATTTTTAAGGTAATTCTTTCCAATGATCTCTTTTGTTTCATTTACATTACCACCACCACAAATCTTATTCTTCCATGTTCATATAACAAAAAAATATTATCAAAATACATAGAATTTGATATATTAATTTTTATACATAAATTTATACACACTACCATCTTATGTACAATGAACATATTGTATCTGTGTACGGTGAACAATTGCCTCATTAAACGATGATTTTTCATTTTCCCTTTACCACTACTCAAGGTGGCCATTATGATAGGAACTCTATTTATATTTTTTACATATGATATTTATTATTTATTTATGATTCTTTAGTTATTTTATAACACATACTATTACACAACCTTTTTCCCATAAATACGATAACATCGTTTGTGGATGTGTGGACTACTGTCCTATCAATGCAATGAGAATCATTTACATTATACATGGAACATATTAAGGATGATATTAATTAATATATGTAACATATATAACATAGATATGATAGTATAATTATATTATATGTATCATTTATTTTTTATTCTATTAAACCAATGAAATTAATGCAGCGTTCATGCGTACGTACGACTAGCCACCCCCATGAACGGTGCCCTTCATTTCTTATCTCCAAATATAAGGAATTATTATAAATACATATGTACTGAATATGTAAGATAATTAATTAATGATTTAAATTATGGAGTTAATGAAATATTGATCTGAGTAATAGTAACAACAAGTAATAATTCAAAAAATAATTCAGAAAAATAGGAAATTAACACCCGAAATAGTTAAAATAATGAATGAGTGTGAATAAACCGGAAATAAAATACTATAATATGTTAATATATGATAAAATAAACATGAGTATGGTTATTTTAAAATTTATTTACATATTTTAAACAAATATACAAGAGGATAAATACTACACAACAATGTGATGGTTAAGTCAAGAGATTTCATCTCAATTTACATTCTATTGAGAGTTATTTTTTATACACCAATTCACATTTAAATGTTGTATGTACTGAACTTTGAAATTTTATATCATGAATCTATATAATTTTCATGATATTATATGTTTCATTCAATTCATGGGGAATTAATATTTAAATTTTTTATTGTGCTATGGGACACTTTGGAATTTTTAATGATTGTTTTTCCTAGAGAATTTTTTAATGCCATCATCCCTCATTGTTACTTATCCTCCTCTAAGGTATTATTTATAAATCCATAATCTTTATTAAATATGGATATATTATAAGGAATATTTTTATTAATTAAATTTATAATCGATTAGATTAATTCTGTTGACATGTAAGACATGGGTTGGGGACTATTTAAGGTAAGCCATGCAGGTTGGGGACCAGTAAAAGAATGCCAATCCATGCATCAGTAGTCTCATGGGATGAAATTAGGTTGAAAAAAACCTTCACATTTATAACCAGTATGTTATGAACTATCTAGTGAATGGTCTTGAAAGTAGATTTAAGGTTGTACAAACTAAATTGGTTGTAAACCTTATGATTTAAACCACATTGCGAATAGTCTTGATAGTAATGGTTCCTTGTACCTAGGAAACATGAAATAAAACAAATAAGAATTTAAATTATTGTTAATTTAGTTATTATCAATAAATTTTCATGAAATATTTTATCAACATATATACGGATTCACTTATGTCTCTGTTTATTGATTAATGGCATGTGTTTTGGTATCTTACATTTCTATATTGATATTTCCATATATAATTATTTAAATGGAATGAGTTATCAGTTATTTAGAATTCCATAATTATTCTTCTCATTTATTTATTATTGATTAAACTTCACATAACCTTACTAATCATTTTAGGTCACCCTTATTAAGTTTCTTTTCCAATGATTAATAATAATAAAATATTAAATAATATTTCATGGATGTGGTTTATTTTATTTTATTATTCATCATGATTTATTTTCTATTTCCCAATGTATTTTTGGTATAATGTATATAATATGGATTTCCAAGACTAATAAATTGATCATTCATTCCATATTTGATTCCTTCTAATAATCTGAATGTAATAAACTAATTCATTGGCTACAAGATTTTAGGGTCAGTGTGTTATAGTTGGTATTAAAGGAATTTTTGTAGAAACCGAGGGAAATTGATTTAAAAAACAATGATTAAGCAATAGATCCCTAAGATATACATTGTAGATAATCATAGAGGAACAACCTATAAATTTTTTAATATAGAGATTATGTGGGTTTTCATAAAAATACACCACATTCTAGATACTACAAGTGGTTGTGATTATGAAACGAATGTACCTAGGGATAACAACTCCAATAAGGTGTGTCAGGACATACTAGGTTTAACCTGGTACATGACAGTGGTCCTTACTGTGCACCTTGTTTGACATTGTAAGGGGATACGCTTAGGATAATTCTCATTTTACTTATAAACCATAAAGAAGTATGAAATTATAATGTGACTATGAATATCCTAGGAAAACCTATTGTTTCATAGATTAAAGAATTAGGATCCATGATTTCAGCATCCTATTTTTAATTTTTCATGATTGTGTGATTTTCTTTTTTGATAAGTGTTTCACAGACTATTATTTCTGATTTTTGTCAATGTTTAGAAGTAAAAATAACAGGATTAATATTTAATGTGATTGAACATTTTCTAACAATAATTTAAATGGAATGATCATTTTAGTGAAGGATTTTGTTATCATGATTAATTAGCTTTCACTTAACATGATTAAAAATGTTTACCTTTACCAACTCTCAAAATCACCAAATAATAGAAGGAAGAAGTTTACTGAGTGTTCAGGTAATTTATTCCCTAGAAGAAATTATATTTAGATCTATCTTTGTAAAGAATGTGGAAAGAATCGCCCAGATTAATGTATTATAGAGTCAATAATATGTTTTGACTATGGAAAAGGACACAAATCAAGTTACAACAAAGGAAAAATGATGTGTTCCATTGTTGTAATGGATGAGAATATTTCCCTCAGAGATACATCATCTATGGTTAAATAATTTAAGTTTGTAATTAATGGTCATTCATAAAATCGATGTTTCAGGTGGAAATATCATGAATAGAATCAGTAATGTTGTATGAGTTATGGTTATATTTATAATTATGATTTAACTATTGGAGAAATGTGAAATGAATGAGGTATTAAGTCATAGGATGATGTAGACTTGTAAATGGATTAAAAATGAAGTGGAATTATCTATTTTTTATGTACACGGATTCAAAAAACATGTAAATTGAATATATTATCAGTAATGTAATGGTTATAATAATTATGAAATATATGAGGATTATACTTTGGTACTATTTTCATTAAGTATTTGAGAATCATATATTGAATGGTACCAAGAAACTTTATTCTTTAGAAAGTTATACTTTTTATTAAACACATGATTGAGTGAAATAAAACTCTTAATACATTCCAGATGTGGAAATAATGATGAATAAATGATTTATTTTGATATGTCTTGACTACCTAGGAATTTATTAATAAGTTTTCGACAATTTTTTTATACAAAACATTTGGATTTATGGAGTATATACAATAACATGTGTCTTACATAAGGCATAAGGAAAAATTCATGTTTCAAATACAGTTTTATAGTGATTCAAGTTGTTACTATATTTTAAGTGGATACATGGTGATGTTATTCTCATGTTTGGAATGTAAAAAATTTGATATGCTTCATCATGATTAAAGATTACGGATAAGTTCATTTTGAAAGTTCTATGACCATCTTTCTAAAGTTATAGATCATAATATTTTGTAAAGGTTAACCATTTATGAACTAATTTAAGTTGAAATTAGGATTTGGTTTTAGAGACTGATATATCACAACACTATAGAATGAATATTTTTATATTACATATAGTCAAAATAGTTCAAGGCATGAACAATGGATGAGAATGTTCTTATAGTAATGTACCAAGTAAGTATATTTGCTTATATTTCTATATTGAGAAAGAATTACTCAAATATAAGAAAAATGATATTGAAACCAAAAATGTTGTCCTAGTACCATCATTTCTGAAGAATCAAATGGCCCCTTAGATCATCACGGATTTTGGGATTTTCATTGTTAACATTCTCCAAACCATGATTTTTAGCACTCTCCATCAGAACATATTTTTTATATTTTTTCCTGTATATACATGTTTCCATTTCCCACATATGTTATCATACTAGGGAACCTAGTTATGTGACTATTGTAACTTCTGTTATCTCTTATTAAGAAAAAGTGATATTTTTTTAAAATTTGGGGCCAATGCCTCAATTTATAATTTAACGAAAAGACCACTTTATACCGGGTAGAGGGTGACCTATTACATAGCCCGAAGACCCAAGGCCAATTGGCCTGAATATAAGGCTTGAAAGCCCTTTTTTTGGCCCAAAAGACCCCTTGGTGAACAGTACTGCTACAGTAACCACACTGATGCTCTACCGCTGCTGCTATAGTACCTACTATAGTTGCTCCACTACTATAGTATCTCCACTACAATAGTTCTTCCACTGCTATAGTACCGGTAATTCTCCCCATCCAAAATTTGATCTTGGGTATTTTGGATACCATGAAAGAGCATGTTCCTCTAGGTTACATGCTCTTCGGAAAAGAAAATGTGATATTAACCTTATTCACGGTGTGGGTTTTTCAACAATAGTATTTTGAAATATTAATGCATTGGTAACTAAGATCAAGTTTAAATTGTGAGGACATAATTTAATTAAGGTGAAGAAAATATAACATCCCAACACAATACAATATTTTCTTATTACAATAATTATTATTTCTTCTCTATTTATACACAACACCATATTAATCTTATGCTACACACCACACTAAGTAAGCTTGAGTTACATACAAGACTGGGTTTTACAACCTTTTTATGGTACACCTATTTAAAAACTAAATTTTGAAAATTTTATAAACATTATTTTTCAAAATAAACAACATTTTTGAATTTATAAATTTAGTTCAAGATGATTTTTTTCTGAGGTGTTTTATTTTTTGATGAATTGTGAAAAATACTACATTTTAATAAAAACTAATTTTCATTTAAATAATTATCAATGATAAATTTTATCATAACTATTCATTTTAGAAAACATTGATCAATTATTCATATATTAATCCAATTTTTGGTTATTAGAATTTTTTTATAAGGAAATTATATATATAATCTTATTGGACTTTTCAATATTTATACTTTAAAAACTATCTTTCTTACCACATGGGTAGGATGAGTCTTAATAATAATTTTCCCACTTCTATTTTTAAATTTTATAAAATGGACATACATGGTGGTAATTAGAACAATATTTTTAGTTTAATAAGATCTACTTAATTTTTGACCCATAGGATTAGTGAAAGTGATTAAAATTAAGTATGATGATTAAGGTAAGAAAAAGATTAATATGGGACTAAATCTTAATCATAAAGACTACATTGACCTGGAAATAATTATTCTACAATATCCCCACTTTCTTAAAATTTGATATATTATTGGAATATTATTAAATGGATGAGCACTATATAAAAGGTTATGTGAGGAAAAAGAAAAAAAGTGAACTTTACTTACATTTAACATTTCTAAAACACTGATATAAGTAAAAACATCATATTTTAGGTTATAAATAAAATTTTTAAATACAAATGTATTATTTATATAATAATAATTTATCATTAATTTTTAGAGATGATTTAGTGGCTATAAATGCTTGTGAAACACCAACATAGTGATTTTTTAGTTGTTAATTATCTAAAATAAATGATATTATAAATATTAAAAGTGACGTATATTGATTGAATTATTGTATTTAATTATTTTTGTAGATAAATTTATATTTTTTCAAAAATATAAAATTAATATATTGTAATTAAATTTTTTTATATTTTAAAATTGAAATTAAATAAATAATGTCAAAATTGATATTATTATTATTTTACAACAAATGATATTTTATTTAATGATTTAAAATTAATAAAAATACAAAATTATGAAAAATTATTTTGAAGTGTTAATAAATATTAAATATTTTCTATTAATTAGAAATTTGATATTTCATAATTAACATATTGACCCATATATTTTAAAAATGTTGTTAACACAGTCTGGGTTTAAGCAGTGTTTTAGCGTGTCCCATGGTTTTGTTTCAAAATTAATTTCTAAAAAGATTTTATTTATATTTTATAAATTATATATAATATTAATAATTCAGTTCATATATATTTTATATTAAATCTCACACTATTTTAGTCCTAATGGATAAATTACTTTGGTTGGAAACCTATATCCTTTAATAAAAAACAAAATGATAAAATTGGGGAATCATAGAAGTTAAGGAACCAAATAACTAAATGAAAATATTTTTTTTTGTTTTAGGTTTTCATTGAACATTATTCCCATTTAATACATTATTTTTCCATTTTAGAGGCACTTTTGGTATGTTAGATCTCCCATTAATGAATTCCTTTGGGAATTTACAAGAGTTCTGCTCCTCCTCCTCTATAAAAGGAAACCACTTCTTCTACTTACTCAAACCTATAAAACTAGTTATGTCTAGACACGATACACCATAATATATTCCCAAAATCCCTCCCAAAATCCTTCAATACTCTCATTGTGAATAAACGCTTCCAAGTAATCCCTTTGGTATAAACAAAAAGGTGTTACCAAATTTTTAATGTGACACTTTCCAATGATATCTTTTCTTTGATTTGAATTTACACCACCAAAACTATTATTTTTACAAATTAATATATTAAAAACAACATTCTAAAAATAATTATATTTTATTATATTATGTTGTATACCTACATTTATAGACACATCAATCTAATGGGAAATGAACATATTGTTTCTTTTTTCGGCGAACAACTACCTCATGAAATGATGATTGTTAATTTTTCCATTAGCACCAATCATCGTGGCCATTATGACAGACACATTGTTTATATATTTTATATATGATATTTATTATTTAATTATTTTATGACATATACCCATATACGTATCCTTTTATATAAATACGATAACATTGTTTGTGGATGTGTGGACTACCACCCCCTCAATGTGAAGTGAATTGTTCACGTTATACATGGAACAAACCAAAGAAGATATTAATAATAATATTTATAATATATAAAAAATATATTATAATATAATTATAATATATGTATCATTTACTTTTCATACTTTTAAATAGGACACTGAAATTATAGTAGTGTTGATGTGTACGTAAGACCTACCGTTTCCTTGAATAATGCACTTCATTTCTTATCCCCAAATATTATGGACTATTATAAATACATATGTTATGAATATATAATATAATTAGTTAATGGTTTAAATTATTGATATAAATAAATAATTAGTAATAGGAACAACAAGTAACAAGTCAAACCATACTTTAGAAAACATGGGAATTAACATCTGAAATAGTTAAACTACTGAAAGAGTGTTAACAAACGAGTAATAAAATAATGTAAGAATATAATATTTGATATTATAAAAAAGATTATCATTATGATATAAGTTACTAACTCATTTTAAACCACTATTTATGTGGTCAAATTCCCAACACCTAAATGAATTTTAAGGTAATGGATTTCATCTCAATTGACATTCCATTGAGACTTATTTTTCATGAATCAATTCACTTTTATATGCAATATATTCAGAATTTTAACATGTTATATCATGAATATATTTATTATTAAGATATTATATATTTCATTTAATTAATGTAGAATTATTATATTAATGTTTCAAAGAGTTATGGGACACTTTGGAATGTTTAACGATTATTTTACATCAAGAGTATTTTAATGTCAACAACCCTTATTATTACTTATCCTCATATAAGGTATTATTGACAATTATATATTATTTTTTAAATATATTTAAATGATAATGGACATTTATTCTTAATTAATTGGATTATTTTATTTTAAGAATTATTTGTATTGGTAAGACATGGGTTGGGGACCATTTAAGGTAAGCCCTTCAGGTTGGGGACTTGTTAATGAAAGCCCCTTGATGTATAGATAGTCTCATGGGAAAAATTAGTTTGAAATACCCTTCAAATTTGTAACTAGTATAATATTAACTATCTAGTGAAATGTCTAAACAATAGAGTTAATTTTGGACAAACTAAATTGGTGTGTAACCAGTGTGTTTTAAACCATCATGTGAAATGTTTTGATTGTAATGGTTACATGTACCTTGGAAACATGGAATCCAACATAAAAGAATTTCCATTATTTAGAATTATGTTATTATCATTATTAATAAATAATATTTTTCATAGATATATCTATGGAATCACTTATTTCTTAGTTTATTGATTAATAGAATGTGTTTCAATTTCTTATCCTTCCATATTGATATTATCTTATCTAGTTATTTTAATGTCCTATGTTATCAGTTATTAAACATTCCATAATTATTATTCTCAATGATTCATTATTGCTTCCACTTTACTTACCCATTTTGAGAATTTGATATCAACCTTATTATGTTTCCTTTCCCTAGTTTAAGGAGAATAAAAATTTAAATAATATATCACAGATGCAGTTTATTTAATTTTATTATCTATCATTTTTTATTTTTTATTTTATAAATTATTTTTTGTATCATGTTTTTATTTGGGCCTCCAAGCATGCTAAACAGATCGGTCCTTCTAGATTTGATTCCGTTAAATCATGCCAAGGAAATAAAATAATGCACTTACTTATATCATCTAGGGTAGGGTTTTTAGAAACATTACATAACTTATAAACTAAACCAAATCCCCCCCCCCACAAACACACAGTCAACCATGATCTTTATCCTTATACTTATTTCTCATTCATAACTGATTAGGCTCACACAGTTATTTTCTCCACTATTGGGTACTAATATCAAGCTATAAAAATATTAAATTATTATAAATAGATATATTTTTTATTTAGATCATGTAAAACCATTCATAAAATCATTAAAATTTATCCAAATAGGAATAATGCACAAAATCTATGCAAACATCATTCATTCAATGGAACCACATGCAAGAGGGTGTGATCTACTCCTAACACACACAAAAACCAATGATATAAAAAAACCAATCTATAAACCTTAATTGATGATATAATTCTACCAAAATAAATACAGTTCCTAAACTAATATATTATTAAACATACATTCATAAAAAATGATGATTTGATTTCCCCATAAAAAGGTTCCCTCTATAGGTTGTACATGAAATCACTATAAAGTGAAATTTTTTCACAATGCTTCCATGAAACCATCCATCCAAAATATACCTAAATAAAATAAAATAAATGAATAAAATAAGGGATATAGTAGTGATGAGAAGAAGATATTTCCTTGATCATTCCTGAAAACATTTCTCTGAACGATCCAGAATAAAGAGGGTCAAGGGGAAACAAAAGGAGGATCTAAGGGAGATACTCCCCATTTACTAGGAAATTTTAGAGATAAAAACCTATGGGTTTATAAAAATATCCTCCAATATTAAAATAAAACCCCATAAAAAGGGGATAAACATGAATAGTTCATAGTGTGAATCCAAGTAGGGGAGATACCCCTCTGCCTAATACATTCATGGAGTGTATTCCATTAGCATAGAGTGAATAGTAATTAGCTACTATTTTTAGTATCCTGGACACTCTTAACTTTACACAATGTACTTTTCAAAACATAATGAAATGAAAATATCCTTCTTAAACATTGCATTTTAGGTTTAAAACTTTTGGGGTTCTTAAAAGAATCCCAAGGAAGGATCGGTGGATTTTTTATTAATAATCTAGTGGTGACATAATTTTATCAAATTAACTATAGTTCCTGACATGAGAGGGACGTTTATAACCTAAATATAAATTTATGGAAAGTGAATGAAAATTAGTAGGGTGTTATTTCAGATATCATCCATTGGTTCACATAGTCAAAGGGTGGATGATCAGCATTGATGAATCTCTCCCAAGAAACTCATGATGCGAACATGATTTTCATGATGGGAATTGATCCATGATTATTGTATTTATGTATCATCACATAAAACACAGAAAATTAATGGAATTAATTACACATTCATGTCATGAATCTATGTTAATATGTTTTCCTATTAATACAATCACACCCTATATTTTTTTTAGAAAGCCTATGATTCTTTCCCAATTCCATGTGTACATAGGTTCTTCTTTATAGTTTTTAAATCCATTTTTATTCAGATTAATCCTCAAGTACCCATGTTATATATATGGTTATTTGAGGGAATTTTACCTATTTCTCTTGTGGTTTCTCCCAAGATTAGTATTTATTGATACTATGTTATCTTTCCGTGAATTTTTAAATGATCTCCATTGTTCTAAAAGAGATTATTGATTTGTATTGGTATGGCTGAGGTGTTGTTTTCTTATAGGGATGTTGTTTCTTTAAGGGATAGGTAATCTGAGGTTTATAATTTTTGTTCAATTCTCATACAATAATATTGAACCCATATAGGTAGGGGATTCAACACTTCTTCTTATTTTTAAATTATTCCGTAAATCAACATAATAAATAAATAAATATATCCTAAAACAAAAATGTTATCCTAATACCTTCATTTTGGTCTAACCGATGGTCTATTAAATCATCATGGATTTTTGAATTTGAGTTCCTCATCTTTCAATTTATCATTCACTTGTTTGTGATCAATGACCCTAAAAACTCCATATTATTTTTTTTTGTTTTTCCTCTATGTTCATATTTTCACATTCCACTAATGTTATCCTATGTAGGAACCTACATATATGTTCTTCCATGGGACCTTTGTACGTATCAATTTCTATAATCAAGATGATATTTTATAAAATATTTTAGAATGTGGGGTTTTCAAAAAATTAATATCCAAATATCAAAACTTTTTCTGCCAAGATCGAGTTTAAAATGAGAGGATTCAATTTATTTTTGGTGGGGAGAATGTAACACCTAGGAAATTCAAAAAGAGTAACCTTTATTTGAAACCATGTATGAAATGAAACACCAAATGTAGAAAGTAATATAAAATATCAATACTTTATGATATAATTAATTTTAAAAATAAATTTAAAATAATATATAGCTTTCAATGCATGCAATACCAAGTCATCTTTTGTTTCACACAATAACAAATCTCTTAGATTGGTTGGGTTACACGCAAGAGATAGTTTTACCAAAAAACAATATATTATAAAAGTATTATTATTTAATATAATAAGATATTCTTGATGCTCCTTTCCATCATAGAGTCTAAAGGAATGAAAAGGGAAATACCTTGAACTCAAAGTGATTCATCCTTTGACGAAACATAAAAAATTGACAAAGGCATGAACAAAGATTCAAATGCACTTGGGCCGCACAAGTTCCACCAATGTCGTGCAATTATACTTGCATGCCTCCCAGTGGTCATGCAGGTGACTTACGCGCCCTCTTTGAATTTCGCACAGGGTCTTCTACAGCCTATAAATACCCCTGTGGGTCCCCCATTTCAAGTGAAAAAATTCTAGAAATTCAGATTTGAGCTCCCGGCTCCCTAGTCTCGTCTCGAAGCTTCAGAACAATTCTAAGGTAATTTCTTACCTAGAACGTAAGATCTAAAGAGAGAGAGTAAGGCCTAAGTGTTGAAAATCATAAACACTTGCGTGCTGAAGTTTCCAACCCTTATGGTAAATGGCCACACTTGCGCGCCGCCTTACCCCTTCAACAAAACTTGTGCGCCTCTCTTCTAGAAGCCTCTAGGGATAGTACTAAGGGCATGATCCAAGCCTCGCCCAAGATTTACCATAAGGGTTGACCATCACGCAAGTACCCATGTGTCGTGCAGGTACACTTGCGTGTCCAGGACTTGCGTGCTCACGCAGGACTTGCGTGCCCCTCTTTTTTTGGGTGCCCTTCTTTCCCATTTCACCTCTCCTATGCCTATACACCTCCTCTATTCAAGATTCAGCCTTCAAACCCCTATTCAAAGACATTTATGTCATGTTTACTTTATTTCCTTCATTATATGAATGGAATTCATTAGAACATCTCTGAAAACATAGTGATTTACACATTATTATGTCACTAAGTTAGAGATTTCATTCATTCAATCTCATCCTTTAAGATGATAGAATCATTAACCTGGGCCTCCTTTTTCGGAGTAAGTCCCAGTCCAAATTCTAAATAATTTGGGAATACTTTTTAGGAGTAAGCCCCATGTCCCCTAATTTGGGCATCCTCCTTTGGAGTATGCCCCAGTCATAATTTCCCAATTCTGGGCTTCCTTTTCAGGAGTAAGCCCCAACCTTAATTCCCTTATATCTGGGATTCCTTTTCAAGAGTAATCCCCAGTCTCAAAATTCCCAAATATGGGAATCCTACTCAAGAGTAAGCCCAAAGTCCCTTAATTCTAAAATTACCTTAACATGGGCATCTTCTTTAGGAGTAATCCACAGTTTTCAAATCCCATTAACCTTGGCCTCCTTCTCAGGGGTAAGCCACATTATTAATTTCTCTTAACCAGTCTTAATCTACTTTTGGATTTGGGCTTCCTTCTCAGGAGTAAAACCCAAACATAAGTCCCCTCCTAATTTGGGAATTTTCCTCAGGAGTAAGCCCCAATTTAGAGTATCCAAAATCTCCACAAAGTACATATACGTTTATGGACCCTATTCCCAGACTTCTTCATTGAAATAAGTCCTAATATCTATCTATTTGGGCAGTCATGCATACATAAGCCCCACATCATTTCTTATGATTTCATCTTTCGTGGCACAATTTTCTGTTTTTACCAGTACCTCTTGTATCTCACACTGAGCATGACTCATGTGAACTTAGAGTGTAAAAGTAATTATGACATATTTCTTTAAGCCATTAATCATACAAGAACATCATACTCCCTTACTCAAACTACATGGGTTCTGATTCCATTTCTAAATAAAGGATACGTAAGTATCCCATCTGTGGGTACGATCCCAACTCTGAAATAATATATGTCCTTCTGAATGAAAATAAACTTCATGTGCCCCACTGAGTGGCTTTAAAACTAGTATGGTCATCATAATGACCAAGATACTATTATATAATGTATTAAAGGATACCATTGACTAAGAATCTCTAACAAATACAGATGATTCTCTATCGATGAATAACCTCAAATACATATAAAAGATTCTCTAAATTTCCTACATATCACCCATTGATTGTTAGATCTAAAGGAAAGCTCATTTTATACTTGGTAATTTAATAAGGATTCCCGAACATAAAATAAATCAATAAAAAGAGTCCTAGAGTAGACAATAATTCCCCTACAAAATGTATGATGAGTCCGACCTCCCATCCTCTCGACCAATTCAAATTCTTAAGTCTCATCGGTCCATAACTAATGATCACCAACCTTTGGAAAGTAGGTCCAAATGGATATAGAATCATTGGATGTTTCTGGTTCTACAAATAAACCCATTAGAAACCGATTGGAATGTTTGAACCTCAAATCAACGAGGTCACCACCAATTCTAGAGTAAACAAAAAATAGTGAACCCGACGTAAATCCTTAACCAAGTTGAAATGATGTTTTTATTATTTTTAGGACCCTATTTAAACTCAATGAGGGGGCCAACAAGACAGTCAATAACATATGTTCTTATCCAAAATATCTAGTGGACGGACTTACCTTGATTACGTCTGTTATATCAAAAAAGCACTCTTTTACAAGATCTTCTGCGTTATAGAAATTAATTCTCTTAATTTCACACCCGTGAATACTTCTACTGTGAATGCCTCTGTTTTTACTCCTGCTGGATCGTCGTCCGCTCTGAGGACGACATCACCTACTCAGCGTCTTCATCGTTGGGTATCAAATTCACTGATTAAGGAGTACCATCAAAACGATACTATTCCGACTCTGGAGGCCGCTTGACAAGCCCTCCAAGTAAATAATTCACCCTGGTCGTCAGGACAGCGATGACCAGCGATCAAGAAGTAGGTGGTGCCATCCACCGTCTCCAACTGTTTTAGGTCGTTATCCCCAGAACACAATCACCATTTACTCTCATATTCTGGGGAGGTGAATGACCAGGTCCCTCAGGGCCTTAATTCAAAGAGACAGGAGTCCTTCCCGAGGGCTCCCATCAACAATCGCCGCCAGACTCAAGCGACAGTGCACCCTCAACATGATGAGGGTATCGTCTCCAGGCGTTTGTCTCAGGTTCTTTGAACCCGAGTAGGAAATACAAACCTCTAGAGGTGAAATCCAGTCAACAGTGAGCAGGTTCTCATTTCTTCCATCTCCGGAGACTTCCATCA
Source organism: Viscum album (assembly GCA_963277665.1). Classification (NCBI taxonomy): domain Eukaryota; kingdom Viridiplantae; phylum Streptophyta; class Magnoliopsida; order Santalales; family Viscaceae; genus Viscum; species Viscum album. The sequence goes on along the minus strand of OY728129.1, from coordinate 1,416,764,442 downwards.
GCCTAACTTGGTGGAAAGAAACGAGCGGGAACATACACCCATCTATTTTAATTCCACTGTCCAGCTGACTCGTCTGGAAGAAGCACGCCGATCCCACTTGGAAATTCCAGCAGATTACTATAGACAGGAACATACACATGTTTATAAATCATCAGCTAGTCATCAAGCTCTTCTTACTACATACGATGGATCCCTCCAACCCAATGTGTAGACAACTGGTAAACAGGCACACACACCTGCTTACACTCATCAATCATGCCAACAGCCTCATCTTTCAATATTGAAGGATGCTCGTCAACCACATTCAGCGGAGTGAAATCAGCAGGCACATACACCTTCTAGTATTGATCAAGCCTACCAACATTCTCGTTTGGTAGTAGTTAGAGAAGTCAGTCGGAAAGCTCTGGCAACAAACAAGAGGCAGACTCAACTCAACGCCCCCACACTTGAGTACTATCTAGATTCATTGATAGGAAAGGGAGGACAAGAACATGAACACACACCTACTCAAAGCAAAAAATGGACGTATATCTCCATTCCGGACGCTGAAGTAACCAAGAACATTTTTTCAATGGTGAAAGAGCAGAAGAAAATCTCTGCTCATATTCTAGATTCCTGCCAGGATTTTATAACAGCTTCAGCAACATCTCAGGGAAAGACACCTAAATCAATCCCTACCAGTGGAGTGACACATCAACAGTTCAATTCAGAACAGACACACACCTCTGTTCCAGTCCAAGAGGGTGGTGGGGCGTACTCCTCCATATCATACAGACAACCAAGTCAGGCACATACACCTGATTTGAGCTGAGATAATCAGCCTAACCTGGTCATTTCTCCTGAGCAGGAACATAAACCTGCTCATAATGACCACATTTTTCAACAAATTGGTTCCAAAATTGAGTAAGAAGGTGTTTAAAAAGAAGACTCATCCAACACAGTCATGGAATCAAGGGGTAATCTATAATAAGGCCTTACTCGATGCTGGAGTTCATGATTAACCTTGACAATTATATGTTGCAGCTCTAGATTCTACTCACTAAGTTCACAACATTGGGAACATTAATTATGAAGGTCTTCATCAGACACTTCCTCATGAAGGCTTTCTTCATGACATTTTGGTCAATCTCAATGTTTCATCTTCAGATGAGAGCCACAGGAACACTTTGTGTGGTCAGAAGACCAAGGAGAAAAATGTTTCATCTTTTACCGTAACCCACCATGGTGGTCCTCCCCATGATGATAAATTTATCTCTGAAAGTCCTCTCTGTAGTAGTAATTTTCATTGTCTTGAAAATTCATTAGAAGACAATGCAGTGACGAGAAATCCCTATTATCTTGAGACACTTGAAAATGTGAATCCAGTAATGTCTGATTCTTTACCACTAGCAGGTGAAATACATTCTCAATTAGAAGATTGCCTGGGATGTAGGTCATTCTCCAAACCACCCATGGGTTGTTCATCTTCAAATTTGATCAGTGAATTCTCTACCCATATTGTTAAATCTGATGAAGCAACAAGGAAGCACCAACTCTAGTCTAATCTGGTAGAAGAATCTTCATTTAATGATAAGGAGTAAATGCTGAATATGAGAAAACAACCGGTGAAAGGTGAAGGGACAATTATGTTTTGGCTTAGGGATGACTCCCAGTATGATATTCCAGAGATGTTGACGAAAGATGGAATTCATGATATTCATCTCATCATATGGAAAACTCTTTTTCATTTGAAAAATAAAATATTATCTTATGATGAATATGAAATTCATATCAAGATAATAGAAGGGTTACAATGCCAAATTGACTTGGAATCTCTCTCAGTTTCTCGATATCTGAAGGCTGAAAAGAAGCAGAGAGCCCTTCAACGTTCATCCCTTGGCACACTAAGAATATTTCGCTACTTAATTGCCAATGCCCCATCTGGTATTCATATCAGGGGATGGGGTGTTCCTGGAGCACTACATTTCACTGCACTCTTCAGTCTGTAAATCCTACCAAAAATGATCTCATGCAATGTCATTGCCCATGGCCGACAACAGTCAATTCGCTTTGATTGTAATCAAAGGATTGCCCAAGAACAGGCTTCAACTAGTTCTTAACAAAATCAAGCATATAAAGAACAAGTTGTTGAATTACTCCTGCATCAAGTGAATGAGAATATTGAACAGGCCTCTCATTTGGAGCAAGCACATCATCAAGTGACATAAGTGTCAGAAGTCATCCAATAGTCTTTTGAGTCGGGTGATAAAAGTGGATGAAGGTTGAAGCATCCAGCTAATTTATAGACTAATGTCTGAAAAATCAAGAGAGCTTATAAGAAGGTCTCAGATATGGAATTTCAAGAACCACCCAACTTGCTGGACTGGGGAATCTTTTAACCCAACCCTCGGAATAAAAAAATAGGATTCGAGGAGTTGGGCGATAAAAGCAGGAATATCCCCTGTACACTAGACTTGAGAATTTTTAAAATCCTCAATCTCTTCCTCAGAGAAAGTCAGTCTTCTCTCGATTAGGGATGAATCCCCATAAGGAACGAAGATCCAAATTATAAGGAGATTACCCCCAAATTAGTTCGTCAAGAAGTTCCTAGGGGATCAAATAGGCAAAATTCAATGTCTCATCAGAGACAAGGAAGAAGGATATATCACAAAAATGTCGATAGAAAGAATGTAAGGCATTATGAATCTATTAATGTCATCAATGATGTTACTGTTGATCCACCAGATGTGGCTCACTTAAGGGGATCAGATGAGGAGGTTCCTGATCAAGAAGTTGTATGCACAGACACAAATGAAGAAGGTGTGCATACACGAAATCAAAGGCTTACCCAGAATCTGGGTGTTCCTTCAAGTAAAACACTTCTCCCTCTCCGAAAGGGATCCAACAAGGGGAAAGGAAAGAATCAGGTTACATAGCCTTCCTTTGGAGAAGGCCAATCAGTCTCACTATAGGAAAGATTTTCACAACAAGAGGAAGAAATAAAGAAATTCATGTGGATGAATGCAGATATACTTCAGGGTAGTCTTCCTCCTAAGCGTGTTGGAGTCAGTCAGCCAAGGGAATTATTTGCGACTATTGAGATGGATCAAGAATATCCTCCTTTATTAGTATACCCTCACAGGTCTAATCCTATGGGTCAAGTGATGCCATCAGTTGCAGTACGAGCTGCCACATCTTTCCATACTCCAGTCAGTGAACCTATTTAGGTCCAATATCAACAGGATGTTTCTCAAAAGTTAATAACTACTATAAATTCATTAACAGTTCGGTTGGAATCTATGCAGGGAAAGAGTTCTCAAATTCAACAAGAAAATATAGCTTACCCGGAATGGGTTGATAAAATTCCTCCCCCATCAAATTTTGAAAGTACCACATTCTCAATATTTAATGGTTTGGGAGACCCAGAGCAACACTTAACATATTTTTTTTTTCTCTTTGCGATCCTATGATGGGAACCCCTCAACAACAGGAAGCAGTTAAGCTCAGGTGTTTTGTACAGTCATTACAAGGGCCTGCCTTTGTCTAGTATACAAGCTTGTAGTCCCGGTTAATTACCCGGTGGGAGGATATTCATCAACGATTCCTTCTTCAATTCAGCTCAACTTTTGTAAAGACAATAGTTTTTTATCTTAAAAACTGTAAGAAAAGGGAGAATGAAAGGTTTTCGGATTTCATTTCTCGCCGGAATGGATTAACATATTCCTCGAGATTAGCACTCCCTCATGAAGAATTGTTGCCAATATCTATGGAAAATCTACAAGATGAGTTACACATGTCGTTGATTCCTTTGAAATACACAGGAGGTTTTTGAGACCTTACTTCAATTGCTCAATAGATTGAAGATTCTCTTATGAAGTCTAAGGAAAAAACTCGTGTAATTCCAGAACCTCCTGGAAGGAGAATGGGTAGAGTAGAGACTGCTACAGTTATGCTTAAACAAGCACCAATACCTACTTATACTTCAAAACTGTTATCTTCCAGAAGGGCTCCACCTCTTGAGCGTCAGCAACATAGGTAGTTTCGTCAAGATGATCAAAGAGATCAAATACGAAAACAATGTGAGGATTTGAAATGAAAAGTTTACTCTTTCCGAAATGAACATGTTCTTGGATACTTCATTTTGGATCTATAAAATAACTCGGTTCAATTTCCAAGGCCCAAAAGGCCGAATAAGGAAGGAGATGAAGACCATCCCAATTATTACCTATTTCATCAGATGTTGGGGCATCCCATTCAGGAGTGTTTTTTCTTCAAGGGCCTCCTACAAAAAATTGTTGACTCGGGAGAAGTCAAATTGAAAGGTTCTTTAGCTCAGGTAGAATGTGGTACTGCTACATATCCAGAGGAGGAAGGTGAGTGGAAAGAAATCAAGAACAAAAATGCACAAAAATATGATGATAGGATGGTCAGAAAAATGATCAACTGAATGCATTCCATTTTGAGAACGCAATTGAAGAAACCAATTGTGTCTTCTGATATGAATGCCACCAAAAATCCCTCTTCATTAGAGGGAAATACTCAAAGAAATGGCATGATTCAAGGAAAGAAGAATAATCAAAAGAAGATGAGTATGTGTCAATGCCCAAGTTGACTTTGACTCTGGAAAAATTTATGCCATCTACTTAGAAGAAACGGGCACCATCCCACCAAACGTCACAGCCTAAATTGGATAGTTAGGTGGAGTCTTCATCAGATGAAGAATTCATCTTCGGTTCTGTTAATATGATTCACTTAACAGATACTTATGTAAGTCACAGTTTTTATATCGATGCGCCTAGGTTCCCTGTATCAAATAGAGGAATCATAGGGAGTTCTAGAGGCTCAAGATACGGAGGAAGATGTGGATCTTTTAGAGGCCACTATTTAAATTCTACCCCTGCTAGAACTATGTATGCCGTAGAAACTCGTGGCAGATCCCTTAAACTAGATCAACAAGAACAAGAATGTTCTTCCACACAAGACAGATTCAGTCATGGAACAGTTATTCTGGAGGATCTGTTGGAAGTTACACCTTCTTCCACTCAGCAAGAAAATAGACCTATTTTGTTTAATCTTCCAAAGTCATGAGTATTACCAACTCCTACCCCAATACAAGATGCATCAACTTCCAAAGCATCAACTTCCAAAGCATCAACTTCCAATGAACATGCTAAACCACATGTTCCTATTGGGAAACGTAGACCTTTGGATCAAAAGAATGATTTATTGAAACACCTAGCCCAAGCACCAGCCAAGTTATAAATTTTGTATGCTTTGAATTTATCAAAGGATCTTCGGGTGGCACTCATTGAGGATTTTTCAAGTGCTCAGGAGTTTGAAACTGAAATTGCTGCAGCTGAAGACTACCATGTAGAGAATAATCTTGAAGAATTCCATGCTGTGATATCTTTCATAGATGAAGATGAAGATGATTCCATACATGGACATATTATACCTTTGTATTTATCTGGAAAGGTGAATGGTGTAGATGTCCGAAGAGCTTTCATTGATAATGGTTCAGGTTTCAACCTCATCCCCATTCGTACAATTCATCGATTGGGCCTCACAAAATCTGATTTATCTCTTTCTACCATGATGTTTCAAGGATATTATAAAAATGAACAAGAACCATTGGGCGAGATTACACTCATAACTCAGTTTGAAGATCTAGTATCCAATTCATATTTCATGGTTGTTGATCAAGATTCAGCCTTCAACATCTTGCATGGAAGACCCTGGCTACATCAACATGCGGCTATCCCTTCATCATATCATCAATGTCTCATTTATTGTTTTGATGGTGAAATTGGGACATTGTATGGTGATAAAACCCCATTCAAGACATGCGAATCTCAATACATTGAGGCGGAATTCTATCACATGAAGGGTAAAGAGAAATCCACAAAAAGGGAGATTACCAAATTTAATGCTCCATATTGTTTGGAAAAGATTATAGTAAGTCCATTTGCACATGTGAGTACATATTATGTGTTGCCTATCTGTCAAATTGACCGGATAGAACCAAATCCAAATACTTTTATGTAAACTTATATAATGTCAATTACGGAAATCAAGCCAGAGAACATGGGAGAAATTTGTGATTCACCAAGTAATGATGAAAGATAAAATGGGGATGTCTTCCTTTCATCTGCTGAAATCCAGCAAGTCTATACATCACCAACAAGGGCAGAATAAGTTATATAAATGTGACAGGTGAACGATGATGTCAATTCTTAATCCATCATCTCCTCTTTATTACCCAAGGAAGACCCTTCATCATCAATCAGGTCAGAAATGTAATCTTCTTCTTCAAGATGTTCAAATTTTAACATCTCTTCTATCCTGAAAATTTTACTTCATCATCTAATATGCAAGTAGAAATAGAACAAATAAGACATGTTGAAGAAGAAGAGGAAGATCTCAGGGATACTCCTCCAGATTTTTAAGAAGGTTTCTCTACCACTGTTAATGAACTCAGAGAAATAAATCTGGGTACAAAAGAAGATCCACGCCCCACTTTAATTAGTGTGGCCATGACTCTTGAAGAGCAAGAGATGTATGATTCGTTTTTAAATAAAAATCAAGATATATTTTCTTGGAACTATACAGAGATACCAGGGCATGATCATGATGTTTCCACTCATCATTTGGGTTTTGCAGAAGAAAATCGAGGATTCAAGCAATCTGCAAGAAGAACACACCCAACTTATGCTTCCAAAATTGAAGCTAATGTGGATAAGCTTATCAAAGATGAATTAGTCAGAGAAGTTCAATATCCCAAATTGTTTTCTAATATTGTCCCTATGAAGAAGATCAATGATCAAATTAGAGTTTTCATCGATTTCAGAGATCTTAGTCGGCATTGTCCAAAGGTTTATTTTCCAGTTCCGATCACAGAACTGTTATTTGATGCAACAACTGACTATAAAGCACTTTCCATCATGGATGGATATTCTGGGTATAATCAAATCCAAATGGCTCTAGAAGATGAAAAATTTGAAACCTTCAGAGCCCCTCAGGGTGTGTTCTACTATCAGTAATGCCCTTTGGACTAAATAATGAAGGCGCAACATATCGGCATTCCATGCATCGTATCTTCAAACCCTTTTTAGGGAAGTTTGTTGAATGTTTTATGGATGATTTGGTGGTTAAAACTAGGAAACATTCTAATCACTTGGCTGATTTGGAAATCATATTCCACAAACTTTGGCAACATAATTTGAAGATGAACACCTTAAAATGTTCTTTTGGGGTAACCTTAGAAAAACTTTCTCGGCTTTGTTGTACGCCATCATGGTATTGACGTCAATCCTGAGAATAAAAAGTCCATCCTTGGTATGAAACCTCCTCAAAATTTGAAATAATTGAGAGGGATTCAAGGACACTTAGCCTATATTTGGAGTTTCATCTCCAATTTGATTGGAAAAATCTTACCCTTCACCAAATTTATGAAGAAGGGAGTCACTTACCAGTGGACTCAATAATGTCAAGAAGTATTCGATATTCTCAAGAAGTATCTCTTGAGTCCACCAGTATTAATGTCAATTGTTGTAGGAAGACCACTTATCCTTTATGTGACAGCTTTAGAGAGATCATTGGGTACCTTTCTTGCTCGTAAGAATGATGCTGGGATTGAAAACAACTTCTAATATCTCAGTGGGACTATGCTTGAAGAAGAATCCTGATATTCATGTATTGAGAAGTGATGCATAACATTTATATTTGTAGTTTAGAAGTTGAGAAACTACCTGAAACTTCACGAGGTCCAATTAGTATCCCGTAATAACCCGCTCAAATTCATCCTTAGTCATCCTAAGCATACAGGTTGTCTGGCAAGGGGGCAGTTATTCTGCAGCAATTTGACATTCAGTATGTGTCTCAAAAGGAAATAGAGGGCCAATCTCTGACTGATTTCATTGATGAACACCCTTCAGAAGAAGATACATCTTCAGATATTGAATTTACTGATGTGGATGTCTTCTTTGTTCAAGATAGTTTTCAAACATGGGAAATTTAATTTGATGGTGCTTCAAGAAGTCCAATAGAAAGTAAAATGGAAAATCCTAAATTCAAAAAAGTTGGTTAAGGAATTGTACTCATTTCTCCAGAAAAGGCAGTGTTACCTTATTCATTTTCATTGTTGGGAAGCGGTACAAATAATTAAGAAGAATACCAAACTCTCATCACAGGCTTGTATGATTATGCCAGAGAGTTAATGGGGGGATTTCCTTCGGAAATGACATTTTCTTATGTCCCGCAGTCACAAAATGCCCAAGCTGATGCACTGGCTAACATAGCCACAGCTCTGGCAGATCCAAATCAGGACAAGACAAGCATCAGTATTGCCTAATGTCGTACAATTTCACCTTATATTCAAGCCAGAACAGAGGAAATCAATGAAATCAGTCCCATTCCTGAACCATATGGTTATGCTAGATGATTGATGACACCTATCAGGGAATACCTTCAAAATGGGACACTTCCACCTGATAGAGCCAGGAAAGAACAAATCTGGTGACATGTGGTCAATTTTACTTTTTATGATAGACTAGATCACCTAGAGAAAATTCTCTACAAGAATGGTTTTGATGGAGTTTTCTTCAGATGCATTGATGGGGAAGAGACAATGTCTATCCTTAAAGAAGTGCATGCAGGAGTCTATGGTGCCCACCAGTCTGGACATAGACTGTCTGATCAAATTTGATGGCTTGGATACTTTTGGCCTTGAATGATACAATATTGCGTAAATTTCACAAAGAAGTTTCATTCATGCCATGTACATGACAACGTCATTCATCAGCCCCTAGAGTTGCTTCATACAGCTAAATAATCGTGTCCATTTTCCACATGGGGAATGGATGTGGTGGGACCTTACCCTTCAGCTACAGCCAAGCAGTTTAAGTATCTTCATACAACTACTAACTTCTTTTCCCAATGTGTAGAGGCAATACCTCTCAAAGAAGTTAGTTCTAAAATCATTGTTAGCTTCATCAAGTCTAACATCATTACCAAATTTGGTGTCCCTCATACCATATTGACGGACAATGGAACCAACTTTTGTTCATCCGAGATGAGGAAGTTGTATCAAGAATAAAACATCAAATCCAATCATTCATCTCAGTATCATGCAGTAGCCAATGGCCAGATAGAAGCCTTCAATAAGACTCATTCAAACATACTAAAAAAGGTGGTGGATAAAGATAAGAAGTCATGTCCTGATAAACTCTTTCATGCTTAATGGGCTTATTGTACCACCACCTGCACTATAATGCGGTCAACTCCATATTCACTGATATATGGAACAAAATCAGTCTTGCCTATTGAAGTTCAATTACATTCTCTCAGAGTAGCCATTTGTGATCAGTCATATACATATGAACAATCTCAAAAGCGATTGGATGAATTGGAATGATTAGATGTGAAAATATTGTGAACCTTGCACCTCTTGGAAGTCTATCAGAATCGAATAGCATGAGCTTTCAACAAAAAAGTTCCTCTTCCTTCATTCATTCAGGGAGAATTGGTATTGGTTCTTAGAAATCCAATGATACCAAGAATGAAACCTCCCAAGCATGAGCCAAAATGGGAAGGACCTTACTCAATACATTATCTCTACTCCAATGAAGCTTATTATTTAATCTCAATGGATGGAGAACTCAACACTACTCCAACCAATGCCAGATTTCTGAAGAAATATTTTGTATAAACACAAAATGCACCATTTTTGGTCCATGAATATGAAATTAAACTATTTGTATTACTTTCTTCCCACATGATGTAAAAATACATATCCAATGGTCCATGTATATGACCTTAAACTATTCACACCATCTTCCAACATGACGCTAAATGGTACCATCCCTTTTCGTCCAACATGACCTTAAACTGTGTCAATGTCCATCAAGACGTTAAACTGCACCATCAGTTTCGGTCCATGCATATGACCTTAAACTATTTAAATCCCTCTCGTCCAACATGACGTTAGTCTGTGAAAAAGTCCCTAATACGTCTAACATGGCATTAAACTGTGTCCCCTTTTGTCCTTACTGCATGACATGAAACTGCACAGTCCCCCTTTCGTCCAACATGACATTAAACTATATTGTCCCCATAGTCTTAGCTACAGGATGCTAAACTGTACAACACCCTTATTGTCCAAAATGATATTTAACTGTGTGCCTTTAATACGTCCTACATGACGTTTAACTGTATTTCTTCCCTACTACATGACACTAAATTATGCATCACCAATAGTCCTCACTGCAAGACTTTAAACTGCACAGTCCCTACATATGTCCTACATGACATTAAAATATGAATCGTTAGGGTTGTTGTTACCTCTTGTTTCTCACAACGAGTATGAATCACATTATCTTGGAGAAAACATCAACCGTAACACCCTCTCTAGGTCTCTAACCACTCGTAAGTCCCAACACCATTTTTAGGTCATTTTCCCCATGAACAAATTGATCACTAATTCATTCTTTAATTTTACTATGCAGACTATGATCCTTGCCATCTAGGCTGGGTACTTAGGCAACCTCCCAAGGTTAAATCCCAAAACCAATATCTTCACATTGGTTCACCTCCATCTCATACGACGTTGATTCGTGAAACCTCCCCTAGAATCAATATCTTTACATTGTTTCACCTTTTTCCTCGCTATATGACGTTAAAATATACAGTATATTTTGTCCTGTAGGACAATAAACTACAATATTCTTTGATACCTTCACCTAATAGGGAATCATTATTTACATTGATCTTCAATAAGGTTATATTTCAAAAACTACGTGCATACATGGCAATGCCTGGTCCTTTTATCTTGGGTCAAACCGTCATTGCACTAAATTCCCCTTTTTACCCTTCACATGTACGAACTAAATCTATACAGAGGGTATTTCAGAACTATGTGGGCTTTATTCCCATCCTTATGGGATATGTAGGAACATTCGAGTGTCCCTTGAATCCAGCCCCATGTCTTTTGGGCCTAACCCCAAATTCCACTTTTAGTCCCCTGGCTAAAAAGTCCCTATGAAAACACACACTGTGTATTCATTATTATGGTCCGAGCTCTATGAACCTAAACTAAGATCTCCCATACTTTCATCCCACATGACATTAAACTGTATTTCATGAACTACGTATGGCTTGATTCCCATCCTTATGGGATACGTAATGAAGTCCAACATTTCAATTCAGGACCCAGCCACAACATGATTATGGTTAGCATTGGTCTCTGTATCTCTACATGCATTTAACAAATGCCCATTTTTATGTGTCATAATCCTAACCTTAAATATTTTCAGATCTCCATACCCTTTTTCTCAACTTATGGTCACAAAATGTCTAATTTCTGGGAGTTCTTTTGCTTGACTATGCAGTATGTGCCCTTAGGCGGCCTTGCATAAGTAGTCTACATAACAGACCTGTCAGCCAAAAGAATCTATTATTTGACTTTGCAGCCAATGCTCTTAGGTGGCCCAGCATAATTAAACCCCCTAATGGGTTTGTTAAATAGTGGTTACTTCATTCTTGAAAGGAAAACCACATTTGTTTTATTGGTTTTAATGACATTATGTAGGGATCCTCAAAAAATAGCCATCCTTAACATATTTTTTCAATGTTCTTTTTCATGATCTGAAAGTATTCAAGTCTATGGTTTATATTTTCCTTCCCTATGATTGGGTCAGACCTTCGTAGGAGTAACATTCATCTAGTTCTTACACAATCTTATTTGGAAATATCTTCTCCATATTCAAGTACCTCTCTCCATATAGAAAACTCTATGATTTGGAAAATTAGAATCCACATAAAATTTCATTGGCTTTTTAGTAGTAAAAAAGAAAATTTCACAGAGTTCTTTTTCCTGAATATGCAGCACGTGCCCTTAGGAGGAATTCCATAAGTAGTCTACATAACAGACCTGTCAGCCAAAAGATGTTATTATTTGACTATTCAGCCATTTCCCTTAGGTGGCCCTTCATAATTCAACCCCCTAACAGGTTTGTTAAATAATGGTAACTTCATTCCTGGGAAATAATTCTCCTAATGACTTTTATCCCTTTTTCATATCATTCCTAATATTCAAAATTTCTCAAGTCATAGTTTATATATTTTACCTCATACTAGAGTGTGGTAATATGTTTCCAGAAAAATTTTCAAGGAATTGAGTCATTTTTAATTCATTCAGTCAAAACTATTTCGACCTTAAACATTAGACTTTTAATGACCGATGTGAGCGACGTTAAACTGCCCACAAAAGACAAGGAAACTCTGAATAAAAGTCATGCTCTTGCTCACTAAACATACATTTTGTATTATTTTAGGTAATATTGAGCAATAAAAAAGTTTCAAAAGTTTGTAGGGTTATTTATAATAATCATAGAAAAAATCAAACTATGTTTACTCGGCTCATTGGCTTAGGTAAAAATCAAAAGTAGGTAGTAAAAGAATGCAGACACAAATGATTGAAGATGAAATTATTCTTCATTGATGCACAATATATTAGAAGGACATCCACAGACTGGAGTCTCTTCTCTTTTCCAAAGAATTTCAAGTGGCTGTCAACATAAGTCTTCACGTGATGTACAACATCTCGAGTATCATCAGCATCCACTTGAAGCTCATGAACTCGACCAACTTCCCTTTTTTCAGCCTGATGGAGTGATTTCTTGGAATCTTCATTGGGTTTCATACAATTTGTTTGAGCTCCCTCCTGTGAATTATTGATTTGGTCATGTTCCCCAGTAACAGCATCTAACTATTTTTGAAGGTGCATATGCTGGACAACTTTATCTGTGATCCTATGCTTTAGCTCCTTCATCTTGGTAGCATAGTTAGACTCAGCTCGGGATACCGCAACCTCAAATTCACTGACATTGACTGAACGATTCACCCTTTTAAAATCTTGACGGTACTTTAGCTCCAACTCCCTCCATATGATGACTTGCTTCACTACGACATGGATATTTTGATATCCTAAACCACCAAGTCCTATCATGACAAACAAGGATGACATTTGCATGATATTTGATGACAACTCTTCAAGAGGGACATCAGATATGATTTTCCATATTTTTTTCCATGCCTTGTGTCATGAAAATTGGAGCACATTTTTTAATTAAAGATCCAACTCATCATCACTCTCACAGGGAGGAATATAATCTGGGATTAATGCTCTTAGGGAAGTTCCCTGTTTTGCTCCTTCTCCCCTGGCCTGTGTTTCTTTACTTTCAATTCCCATTGGGGCAGAGGCTGAGGCTTCACCTCTAGATCTAGCCACTGAAATTGATGGCCCTACATAGTCAATTAAAGGCTTTGGTTAGTTTCAAAGGATAACAAAAGTTAATTGGATATCTTGAAAATTAAGTACAGTCGCAAATATTGTTATCCCTTACCCAATGGTAGATCAGTAACTTGAGAAGGCTCCTCCCTGTCTTTCAAAGATTCAAATGGAACTTCACAGTGAGTTTGAGGAAGCTCTATGGGGTTCATCTCCACCTGGGCTAATGCCTCTACAATAGTAAGGTTTTCTGTACCCCCTTCAGGCATTGGTAGTTTACCTGCTTTGCTCAGATAGAACTGCATATTTGAACCGATCATGATTATACATGTAATTAGAAGTTATTTTTTAATAGGATGAAGGATAACACTCACATACATAATCTTTTAAATTACATGGTAATTTAACATGATCTAAAAAATCATCAAAACATGCACCAAGTCCCATAATTTCATCCAATTTAATCTCATAATCCTGGTTAATCTCACCAGTGGGAGAATTTGGTATGTCTTCTTGGCGACCTTCATCCTTCGGCCCCTGACCCTGGACAGCATCTTCAGATAAATTGGTGGCGTCAGTTGCAATGCCTGCTAAAAGCTCTAATACATGGGTTGAACCTAAAGTATCATAGAATGTAAGTCAGTCGATGTTTCATTCAACATTTTATGAAGCATTTTTATCTTAACAAAAGCGGGTTCTTCTCTTCATGCAATAGCTGCAGGAGGGATACTGGGAACAGATGTTGGATCTTATCCAGGAGCAGCCAAGTCAGCCTGAACTTGTGATTGTTCATAAGTAACCTATGTGTTCCTCAAAGGAGGGTCAGTCCTATCCCTCAGAAGGGGAAATTGGAGAAGCCCCTGCAATCCCAATGAAAATGAGAAATCATTTCATGGTTTAAGACTCATGATTACCCAAAGGACTTACCACTACTAAAGAAGTGTTTAGTTGCAGACTTCCTCATTCGATGATTTTTATTCCTTGGTTTTTTGGGAGTGTCGATAGTCTCCCTTACAGGTACATGAATTGGAGAGTGGGAGGCCATGTCCAACTCCTCATCCATGTCCTGTTGGCCTGGAGATATCTCGCCCGACTCACGAGGAGATTCAGTAGTAGCCCTAATGGAAGTACCACCAGGGCTATACTGTGGTGAAGGAACCTCAGTATTTCCATTCTTTTCAAGCTTCAGGATGAAGAATATAATTTCCATGTGTAACAAATCTTTGACTGAAATCAAGTTTCAAGGAAAATAAGGAAAGATACTTACATCTTTAGGAGCCACGTAATCGTGCCACTTCTCATCTCCGGAACCACCAGTCTCCTCAGTGGCGCCATGATATATCATTCCCTTCACCCACTTGGTGATAGGAATGGAATCGTTAGTGGAATATATGAGCATTTACATCTCTCTGATATAAGCCCGCACTTCATCGGGGTTATCCTTGTAATGGATATCTATAGAATCTAGAAGATTCCCTATTCCCGGGAGGTGTAGCCCCACACACAAATACATCCATGCAGTTTCATAACCACAGTATAAAATCTGACATGTTTAGATAGCCTCTGGTCATAGATATTTAGTATGTGTACTAGATGGCTGTGAAAAAGGTCCTACAATCTTTGACTTCAGCTTCTTCCCAGCTCTTGCAACTATAGATAGAGAATAATAAAATAAGTCTTGTTGCTCTATAAAGTAATGGTGATTAAATTTCAACAATGAAGTAACTCACTAGGAGTTGATGGAGTGGGTATTTTGATTCTGAAGGGAGGATTATATCTGGAACGAGGCCGCTTTGCTGCTTGTTTTGGCTCATCATCCCCATCTTGGAAATCCGGTGAGTCAGTCCTAGATTAAGAATCTGGAGAATCAACTCCAGGTGGGGAAGAATCACGTTCCTAAGGAAGGGTTTCTTTCTCTAAAATTATATTACTTTTCCCCACCTGATAAACCAGGTGATTCAGCACCCCTCAAGGGTATGATGCTATCCAATTCTCGGTATACCATGTAGTCAAGTTATTTTCCTATTTATCAACTTGTAGATGAAACACTGCCCCAATCTTCTCCCTAGATCTCAGAAACCATAATTTTCGGGAAACCATCAGATGTTTCTCTGACCAGACATTCACAAGGGGGAGATACAAAAGTCTGTTGCAAACACTTGAATTGGTGTTCAAATCTATATGGAGTGTAGGCCTTGCATATAATCTCTTCATCAATACTGGAGAGCTGCACACCATCTCTACAGGCCAGCATGTATGCCCTTAATTCCAGACTGGATATTCCATCATCAAAAAACTGCCCAGTTGGTGGGTTTCCATAAGGAATGAAATTGAATTCCTTATACATTCTCAGCCTCACCTTCATGCCATAAGAATTGAGAGATAGTGGAGAAATTCCAAATAATTCATGCACTGATGGCCTGAAAGACCTTCCAAAAATCTGTACTCCCTTCTGTACATTATACGTCCGGAAGTGAGTGGTGATCCATCCCCAGAAAACATTGAATGGTCCCACTATTCTCAAAGGAGACATACCCATGAAGACATGGAGTAAGCTCCTATGAATCTTTGCTAAAATGGGGTAGCCAACCAAACCATTTTTCCCTCTGCCAATTTAGCTGCGATAAGAAAGGTCCGTGACCTGACACCTCCCTTCGAATCCCTGACTGGAAGAAGATAAACACTGAGCCACAGGGCCACAAAGCCCGCCAAATGAGTCTTTTTTGGGATCATCTGATTCACCTCATATCCCAACTTCTCTAATTCTCATGCTTCTAGGGTTGGCCAGAATGTGCCAGGAGCACCCCTCTTCTCTGTTTTGGGGCTGATGGAAGGACGAGTGGGCCTCTTCTTCTTGGATCCGTTCTCCTTCGATCCCTTCTCCTTCGGCTCCTTCTTGGTATTTTCGATAAGAAACATATTCATCCACTCCTATGGATGAATATCCTTTCTAGAATGAATTCAGGAGGTTTCTGAACTCTTGAGCTTGTGGATGATTTTCAATAATTCCTGAGCTAAATCCGTAGTTTTCTCTGAATCATTCCATGTCTCCTTGGGAGGGATGAGTTCATCATACATATCACCAAAAATTGGATCCCCTGAGATCTTGTGGACATCCCATAGACTGATGCCTACTTTTCCATGAGTCAGATGGAAATAATTGGTTTCTAGGCTCCAATGGCTATGTATCTCCAGTAGGATGCTATCATGCCTGTAAACATATGTTTACCCATCCAAAATAGCTTCATATATCGCAGCTCCTTTCAAATCCTCGACAAACTCTCAACAGGTTTGTCGCACCTAGTATGTCCTCATCCATGTTGGCTTCGCACCTCCTCTAGGACGGAATTCCCAACTTCTCTTCCTACCTTTGGATTGATCCATATGAGAGTTTCAGAAAATTGAGGGATAACAATGTGGTTGTAGCTCGAGCTTATGAGGTTTTAGATCTAGTGTACAAGGGCTATGATGCATCATATGGGCCTTATCCACTGTTACAGCATTTATAAATTCTCCTCCACATGAAATATCTACTGAAGCAAAGTTGGAGTAATTCTGAAACCAAGAAAGTGGGAGATAGTTCTTTGCCTCTGCAATGTTAACTTCTCACAGATGACTATATCCATAAAAAGTCAAATAAATGATTTGTGGTAAATCAAGATGATAATTTTTCAGGTAGTTGTCCAAATCTGGGAGAGTACTATCATAGAAGGTATAGTAATCACAAACAATGATGCTCATCATATCATCACTTCTCTTTCTAAACAGTTCATCAGTCGTTCCGATTCTCTTGGGAGCCATTGAATCTGCAAAAAAGTTGCATAAATTAACTCTTAAATGGGTTGATTTTTCATAATATTTATGATGAAATTTGAAAAAATGGATAACGAATTAAGGCACACAAGTCTATATTATGGTGCTTAAGTCTAAATTATGTCGCGCAAGTATGGATGTGCCGTGAAATTTTTTGGTGCGTAAGTATCATCGCGCAAGTCCAAAAACCTCTACATCAGCGCGACAACAAATAAACAGCAGAAAACAGAGAAACCTGTGTGGTGAAGGTAACTTGTGTGGTGAGAGCTTGAAAGTTTGAAATTCGGTGCTTTGCTCGAGGAATGACCACATATATATAGACCAGGCCACACCATTGAGCATCGATGCTTGCACGGCTCAATACTTGCGTGCCACCCTCTGCGCGCTCAACCCTTGTGTGTTGCATTTTCCTTGGTTTTCTTCTTTTCCTCAGAGTCACATCCTCATTTCTTTCAGATCCAGCTATGAAGGGAGACTTTTTTTGACGCTCCTTTCTCTCCTAAAGTCTAAATGAATGATAAGAGAATATAACTTGAACTCAATGTAATTCATCAATTGAAGAAACATCAAAATTGACAAAGGCATGAACATAGATTCAAATTCACTTGGGCCATGAAAGTTCCACCAAGGTCGCATAGGTATACTTATGCGCCGCCCATTGGTCGCACAAGTGACTTTTCTGGCCTCTTTGAATTTCTCCCAGGGTCTTCTCCAGCCTATAAATACCCCTGTGGGCCCCCTATTTCGAGAGGAAAAATTCCTGAAATTCAGATTTGAGCTCCCGGTGCCCTAGTCTCTTCTCAAAGCTTCCGAACACTAATAAGGTAATTTATTACCTAGAAATAAGGATCTAAAGACTGGGAGTAAGGCCTATGTGTTGAAACTCATCAACACTTTCGCACCTAAATGGCCATCCCTTAAGGGAAATGGACACAATTGCGCACCGCCTTACCCCATCAATAAAACTTGCCCGCCTCTCCTCTGGAAGCCTCTAGGAATAGTACTAAGGGCTTGAGATAAGCCTCACCCATGTTTTACACAAAGGGTTGACCACCACACAAGTACCCATGTGTCGCACAGGTACACGTGCACGACCAGGACTTGCGCACCCACGCAGGACTTGCACGCCCCACTCTTTTTAGGTCCCCTTCCTGCCCATTTCACCTCTCTTATGCCTATCCAACTTTCCTATTCAAGATTCAGCCATTAAACCCCTCTTCATAGCCATTTATGGCATGTTTCCTCGGTTGTATTCTTTATTTGAAATGAATTATGTGGAACATCTCTCAAATAATAGTGATTTACACATCTTTATGTCACTAAGGCTAGATATTTCATTCATTCGTCCTCATCCTTTAAGAGAGAGAATCCTTAACCTGGTCCTCCCCTTCAGGAGTAAGTCATAGTCCAAATTCTCATTAATTTGGTAATCCTCCTTAAGAGTAAGCCCCAAGTCCCCTAATTTGGGCAACCTACTTAGGAGTAAGCCCCAGTCAAAATTTCCCAAGTCTGAGCTTCCTTTTCAGGAGTAAGCCCCAACCCTAATTCCCTTAAATCCCGACTTCCTTTTCATGAGTAAGCCCCAGTCTCACAATTCCCAAATATTGGCATCCTCCTCAGGAGTAATCCCCAAGTCCCTTAATTCTAAAATTCCCTTAACCTGGTCTTCTTCCTTAGGAGTAATCCCCAATTTTCAAATCCCTTTAACCTTGGCCTCCTTCTGTGGAGTAAGCCCCCATCTTAATTTCTCTTAACAAGTCTTAATCTACTTTTTAATTTTGGCTTCCTTCTCAAGAGTAAAACCCAATCCTAATTCCCCTCCTAATTTGGGCATCTTCCTCAGGAGTAAGACCCAAGTTAGAGTATCCAAAATCTCCATAAAGCACATATACGTTTATAGACCCTGTTCTCGGGCTTCTTCTTTGAAATAAGTCCTATCTCGATCTATTTGGGCAGTCATACATACATAAGCCCCACATAATTTCTTATGATTGCATCTTTCATGGAACAATTGTCTGGTTTTACCAATACCTCTTGTTTTGCACACCGAACATGACTCACGTGAGCTTAGAGTGTAAAAGTAATTATGACATCTTTCAATGAGCCATCAATCATAAAAAAACATCATACTCCCTTACTCGAACTACGTGGGTTCTGATTCCTTTTCTAAATATAGGATATGTAGGTAGCCCATCTGTGGGTACGATCCCAACTCTAAAATAATCTATGTCCTTATGAATGACAATAAACTTCAAGTGCCCCCACTGAGTGGCTTTAAAAATAGTATGGTCATTATAATGACCAAGAGACATTTATATAATGTATTAAAAGATACCATAGACTAATAATCTCAAATAAATATAGATGATTCTCTATCGATGAAGAACCTCGAATACATATAAAATATTCTCTAAATTTCCTACATATTAATCATTGATTTTCAGATCTAAAGAAAATCTCATTTTATACTTGGTAATTTAATAAGGATTCATGAACATTACTTAAATCTATAAAGGGAGTCTTGGAGTAGAAAATAATTCTCCTCAAAAAGGTGTGATGAGTCTGATCTCCCATCCTCTGACCAATGCAAATTTTTAAGTCTCATCGGTCCATAACTAATGAGAACCTACCTTTGGAAAGTAGGTCCAAATGGATATAGAATCATTGGATGTTTCCGCTTCTAAGAACAAACCCATTAGAAACTAATTGGAATGGTTGAACCATAAATCAACGAGGTCATCCCCAATTCTAGAGGAAACAGATATAACCTAAGTGTTAAATTAGAATTTATGAATATGTATAAATAATATATGAATATATATGATTTAATTAATGGTAACCAATTAATTATTAATGAATAATATAAAATTTTGAATATAAAGGGGGTGTTTTTATAAAATGTATAAATACTCACCAAAGGTGACGGATCATAATAAATTATATTAATTACAATTAGTTAATTATATTAATTAAATATATATATTTTATATATTAAATCAAATAATTTTTACATCCATATTATATATTTGATAATCATAAGATAAGAAAAAACCTAACTTTTACACATAAAAACACATATTTTTAAAAAGGTGTATTTACTACCTTATAATGGTTCACCAATTTTAAAACTAAATTTTGGAACATTTTAAAAATTTATATGGAAAAATAAACTTTATCTTTTAAATATTAATATAATAAATAGTTCAAGGTTATTAGTTTTTTATTTTTCTATGAAGATTCATTTTTTAATGAATAATAAAAAATAATGAATTTTAATTGAAAATTAATTTTTTATCTAATTTATTTATATAATTAATTTATATTATAATTTATTTTTAACATATATTTGGTTTTATTATACATCGATTAATTCAAATTATTTCATTTAAATAAATTTTAATTTTAACTTTGATATTAAATGTTTTCCAAACTTTTGAACATTTTTACTCTAAAAACATGCATTGTTATCTCATCTATGGGTTTATTTTTAAATTAATTTCTACCACTTATGTTATTTTATTTTTTAAAAATGTATAAAATATTTTTAAAAATAATAATTTATAATTTATAATTTGTTCAATTATAATTTGACAAAAAAATTTATTGAATTTAATTAAAATTGATTATAGTGAATAAGAGAATAAATTTGCTTAACATGGGACTAAACCTTAAACTTAAGGAAACCATGACCAATAAATATTTTTTGAACCTATTATATAGAAATATATAGAAAATATAATACATTTTTTAAAATTTTGAACATTATTCGTAACACTTTATGTGGGTAAAACGTGGGTGGAATTCCCTCTTTAAAAAATTTACAACAATGCCACTCCTCCTCCACTATAAAAAGCTGCTCACTCATCCCACTTTTTCACAACTCTGAATTTATTTTGATAATCAAAAACTTGACCATATAAACTCCTAAAATCCATACCCTTTACCTATTAGTATCACTCTTGGAAAAAAGAAAACCAGGGATGTCATTTGGTATAATCCAAAAGTTATTTCATGAATAAAAGGTAACATTCTTCAACAATCACTTTTGTTTAATTTAATAATCCACCCCTTAAGTTAATTTTATATAATTATTATTTAGGAACCTAAGTATCATATATGTAATAATATTTTTTATTCTAATATTTTTCCTACACATTCACACACATCTATCGAATGGGATACACAGTCATCATTCATGTGTACGGCGGACTGCCGCCTTGAGAACTGATGTTGTTCATTCATCAATTTAACACCATTAAATGTTAGAATAATGATTTATTAATAGTTTATATATGATATATATAAAATTTAAAATTTATTTATTATTATTTAGTCTTTATATAACACATACCATCATGTTTTCCATATTGTGGGGATACAATAACATCATTTATAAAAGTGTGGACTTCCACCTTCTCAAAGTGATGTGATTCGTTCACAAAATATATGGAATGTATTAAGGATGATATTAATAAAATTAGGTATCATATATGAAATAAATATGATAATACTATTATTATATAAAAATATATTAGGTACCTTTATATTTTTATTATGATAATGAAATAATTGTAGTGTTCATGCATACATACGCCCTACCGTCTCCCTGAACGATGCATTTCATTTCCTATCTCCAATTATTTTGGATTATTATAATTAAATATATACTGAATATATACGATAATTAAATCATTGTATAAATTTTTTTATATGATAAAATCATGATCTATGTAATTGGAACAATAAATAAAAAGTCAAAACATACTCGATAAATTAGGCAATTAACAGGTGAAATAATGAAAAAAATGAATGATAAATAAAAAATGGGTAATTAGATATTATATAAAGATAATATATTATATCATAAATATTAATATGGTTCTAGAAAAATTATTAAAATTCTTAAAACCATTATACATGATTTTAAATTATGTTCACCAAAAATGAAATGCAAGGTAAGTGATTCTTATCTCACTTTTCCTTCCATAAGGGATACACCATTTTCATCTCTTAATTATTTTATGTGGTGTATCTACTGACCATTTTGATATATTATATATTGAATAATTTTACATTAATTTTATTTTAATGTTTCTTTTAATAAGTATTTCTCATGGGGTTATGGTTTCAATTTTGACATAGTAGTAAGGGATTTTAGCACAAGTTTCCTTGTTTGAGAAGTTTGTTAAGTTATGAACCTATATTATTTAATGAGTGGTATATATTACTAATTTTACATGATATATCATGAATATCTTTCTTCTAATTATTTTTTAAGTTTCATTTAATGATATTCTAATATTTGGATTATAATTCAAACATTGTAAAGTGGTATTGTAAACATTAATTGTTTAAGGATATTTTCATCAAGAATGTTTTAAAAGAAATTATCAATATTTTAGTAATGAAAGAAAACAATTATTCTAAATCCAATGGTCATATTTCATATTTAAACCACCCGTGTTATTTATTTCAGTGGATAATGATTATTTTTCCCAAGGATTGTATCCACATTCACTTCCTTGAATCATTCTTGTCATTATTAACTTGACCTTGAATTATTATCCTTCTAGTTATCCTTGAAAATTAAATTTTCCCTAAATATCCATATCGTTTATTATTGATAGGATTATTACCTAAATCATGTACCATTTTTAAGTGTGCTTTTTAATTTGAATGTTATATCATATCAAGGTAATTATTTATAAATCCACATCTTTTACTTAATGCTGATATTTGATAATGCATATTGTTCATGAGTTTTATCGATTATTCAATATATAAGGAATTATTTTGAAAGGAATGACACGGTTGGGTCACAGTTACATATAGAACCTTCATGCATCGGTAGTCTCATAGGATGAGTCAGTTTTCTAGATTAGTGGTTTTTTCACACCGTATGTTATAAATTGTATTATAACAGGTATTGATTGTAAAAGTACCATGTATATAGGAAACATGGAATCCAATAATTTATAATTACATTCATGAAGATACAATAATTTTTTACCCTCGATATTTTATCACTAAAATTATATATGGATGAATTTTATTCTTAGTTCATTGATTAAATGGAATGTGTTTTCAGTTATTTACCTTTCCATATTGATTATGCATTATCTATGTATTTGAATGAAATTTATTTCTAGTTATTAAACATGAAATATTTTTTATGCACTCATTTATCAGTTTATTGTTATATAGAATATATTTTCTGTTATTCCATTTCCATATTAATTATTATTATTAATTCATTACATTTTATAATATAAATATCCCTTACTAACCATTTATGATCACCCTTATTTATTACATTTCCCTAAGAATCCATGAATTGTATTAGGGAATATATGAAAGTATATGCAAAGTGGTAATACGGTTATCCTCAAAATAAAAACAAATAGGTTGTAATTAGTTTATTCATTTAAAATACAAGACTCACATATGTATTTGGTTTACCAGGACAACTAAACTCATTGGTACTTAGGGATTTTATTCATTGCCATCATGCCAATGTTATGGTAGTAGATGCTGGCTCTGGGCATACTGGGATATAGGAAATACATGAACAAGGTTAAGATAGTTTTTTAAAGTACAGAATCCACTTGATGTATTTTTCTTTATTGCTGAATCAGATTGAGGAATCAAAAAATATTGAATGGAAATTTTTTTATACAGAATTCCAAAGAGGATGTTCATTCCTACTACTGGGAAGGAATGTGGACATAAAAATTTTTTACTAGAAGAACAAAAGTGAATAAGTACAATAAGCATAGTGAAAATAAACATAAATTTTTTATAAATTATTCCTTTAAAAAAAATCTATGTTACATATTATCTATATAAAAATCACATGCACTATAGTCTTGATAATTGTGAAGTAATATTCTCTGGAAATTCTCTTCTTATTGTAAGCACATAAAAAGATGTTTTTAGTGGATTGTGTGGTATTAAATAATTTCCAAACCATGCCAAGGAATAGATGCTCTTACTATGTAATGATCCTTGAAAATTTATATATTCCTTGGGAATGTACATATGTGCATATTTTTATAAAATTTATAAATCTTCGATAAGAGTTGATGTATTTTTCATAAGAATGAAATTTTAAAATAAAAAGATCCTTGACTCACCCTCCCCCTATCTCTGATCACTTTGTCTTTTTGGGTCATCTTATGTGGTATAATAGTGAAGTTTATCTTAATTTACTCTTTTTTTTATGTTTGAATAAAATTGATGTTGAAATGGATATTCAAAATCATTGAATAATAAAGGGAGTCATTCTTTAAATGGAAAAAACTATAAAATATATAAATATAGGATACTCCCTTTTCTTATATACCTGGGTTATAATGTTTACGAAGTGTTAATATATGGGTTACCTCCTCATGATGAGAATATTGCACTAACATCTATTGATAAGAAGAATTTTGGAAATGAATAGTTATCCAAAAATTATTTACTTTCCTCAATCTCTTAATGTGAGTTTCACAAAGTTAAATGAGTTATAATAGACAAGTGTGTCTAGTAAATTTTTTTTGAACTTGTATAAATGAAATAAAAAAGTGAATAAGGTAATTTTGAAAATTTGGAAGTTGAAGTATAAAGATCATAATATGTGTGATTATGAGTATTTTAGTGATTTTCTCATAAGGGTGAATGATATAGTTTTCACCATATGATTTCTTGGTGATAATTTCAAATACTCAACCATTGTTGAAAATATCATAGAAATTTTTCATGATACTTTTGATGAGAAAATTTCATAATTTGAGGTCATAGAACTTGAAAAACTATATTGGGATGATCTACATAGAACTCTCATTACATAAGAATTGAGTGGAGAAAAAGATATGAAGAACAAATAATGTTATGATTGAGAAATGGCCTTAAAAGATTATAAGAAAAAATAATAATATTGTTCTCAAATATGAATAAGATTATGAATCTATCCTAGAAGAAGATGTTTGTAAAACTTTTGATAAAGTTTTGTCTTCTTTTCTAGGATGGTTAATATAGGAATTGAAATGTACAAAGTGATGTTACCACTAACATATTTTGTTAGTGGAGCTATATGGGACATTATTTAAAATTTCCTTCAACAAGAGGAGAAATAACATAGTGACAAAGATGATGGAATGTCAAGAAGTTCCTTTAAAAATAATGGTAAAAAGTCATATTCATATCCTATGGAAAAATTGTAAGGTTATGTAAAGAAAAAAATTTTGATATATTTATCTATGTTTAATGACGATGATAATATTGAATAATAGGATGAAAAATTCTGTTTTGATGCTAGTGAAAAAATCTTTATTAAAATAGAAAATGGTGAAAAAATCACTATTTGCAATAGAAGTAGTTTAGAAAAATAAGAAACACATGTGGAGTTTATATTAAATATTGAGTTAAAATAATATATTGAAAATATTATAAGACTAAAAAGGGAAAATAAGAAGTTAAAAAGGGTCAATATTTCACCAAACAATCAAAAATACGTTCTTAAAGAAAATTACACATTTCTAAAATAGATTTATAATTTTAATATGTTGGTTGATGAAAATAAGAACCTAAATATCAATATTGATTGAAATTTGATATTGAATAAGGAAGAGTAAAAAAATAATAAAAATTTGAAAAAAATTTATAATGGAGATACAAACTTCCAAAAAAATAGATTGAAAAGTCATCAGAATATTCGTTGAAGCTAAAAATTAATTGTTATCAACAAAATCATTCCTATAAAGTTGAGAAAAATAATTAATGTTCTTAGAAGGAAAATGAATTTAATAAAAATGTTGTTTAAACAACAAAATATGAAAAAACTGATGTTTATATAGTCACCAAGTCTAAAACAAAATTCTCCCAAACAGGTAATTATGTTATGATTGAAAATCGATCCTTTTTCAAGAGGAAAATATCAGGTTGTAATCAAAGCATTGGTCTGATAAAAATACCAATGTGGATGAAGATAAAATTGATAAAAATTAGAAGAAGAACTCCGAAAGGTACACATGTTATAAAGGGAGATATGATTTATATGGATACTACTATAATTTTAGTGGATTTTTACAAATATAATATATGTGTTGGTTTAGTTATTAACATTAATAAAATCTGAATGAATATGGAGGAACAGTTTGAGTGAGAAACAACCCACTTTACAGAAACAATATTATAAAGTTAGTCTAAAGATTAAAAATAGACTCCAACCTTTTCAAACTATTTTTTAATGATGTGAAAAACCAAGAATACATAAATAAGATATCATGTCATGATAATTTTTAAACAAATGGCATCAAATCTCATAATTAATGTGTGAATAATGAAAAGGAGAACAAATCCTTAGATATTGACACCACTCTCAAAGATATAAAAGGATAATGACATTGGATTTTATATAGTAGGATTTATTCACATATAAAAGGATATGTAATTTTATTGAAGGATTGGTATGATTTTATAGAAGGTACAATGACTTTTTGAAATGATTAATTAGTCAGAATAAATGGTGTTGGATAATATTCCATTGGTTAAGTAATGTTAAAATCTAAATGATCCAGATTTTTTGAAGTACATATAAATAAAATTTTAAGTGTTTGAAAACACAATGATTAAGGTAAAAAAGTAGTTTTTAGAAAGAATAAAAATTTATGTTTTAATGAGTATTGAATATGAGAAAATTATTATAAGAGGATAAAAATGGGTAACTTATTTCAAGTGGGTGATTCAGAAAGTAAATTATATTTAAGAATA
The DNA here is from genome assembly GCA_963277665.1 of Viscum album. Lineage (NCBI taxonomy): Eukaryota > Viridiplantae > Streptophyta > Magnoliopsida > Santalales > Viscaceae > Viscum > Viscum album. The sequence goes on along the minus strand of OY728129.1, from coordinate 1,416,737,612 downwards.
TTGGAATAAAATAATTTGGGGCATAAACGGTTTGGACAAATCTTACATAATAAAATTATAAAACATAAAACGATAGAATGTATTAATGATATTCTTGATGTGATAATGAAAAGAGATTGGTGTTTTTCTATATTCCAGAAAGGGAAAATTACAACCTCTTTTCATAAGAATGTTGAGATACTTTTAAACCATCCCTTAAAGAAAATTTATTCTGATATTATGGTAATATGTTTATATAACCAATATTTAGAGATAACTAATTTAAATATTTTACTAATGAAATTAATTTCATTAAAACTATTATTTTTCTATAACATAAAACATAGGCGCGCAATATGTTTAACTTTTTTTGGAAGAGGGTGGAAAAAGAGTTCAAATATTCTATAATGAAAATTTTAACTAATAATGGTGGTGAATATAGAAGTGTAAATTTCAGAGACTATCTTGTAATGAATGAAATTAATCATGTGTTTATTGAACCATACACACCATAGTAAAAAAAATCTGAAATAAGAAATATATATTTAGTGGATATGAAATGAAAAATGTTGATTGAAAATTAAACTACACATTATTTTTCAGGTCAAGCATCCAGATAATTAGTATACGTTCAAAATGAATGTTTGTATATGCCATTTTCAGACATTGAACCTTATGATATGTATTATGAGGAGGCCCCATGTTTGAAAATATAATGGTTTTCTATATTTCTTATATTATAAAATACAAGGGTGAAATAATTATGATGATTTATCAGAGATGTATTAAATTAATCATTCTTGTCTAACCTCTTAGTGGTAAATGATACATGTTCCATAATAAAGTTACATGAAATATTTTTTATTCTATAGATGTGAATGTTCGTGAAAAATATAACAAGAACTTTTATCTAAATTTTGAGGATATAGTGGTAAGGGGGGATGAGGTGGTTTTAGTTAAACATCCTAAAAAATTCATAATGAGAGTAAACATTTTGTAGCTTCTCAAGATAAAGACTTTAACAGAACTATCTCATGTGATGAGAAAAAATTTTGTTTATCCTATCATTGAATGAGGATGAAGTTTTATATTCATTACATCATTAAATACCAACATATTATATTTAACATACTTCTTAATATTCATTCGTTGAACCAAACGATATTAATAAAGGCTTGGATCATCAAGAGTGGATAGATTCTATGAATGAAGGGCAAGAACATATTGAGAATAATGATACATGGGAACATGTTCCCAACCCAAATAATAATAATTTAAATGGTACAAATTGGGTTTTCCAAAACATATTGAATAAAAAATTAGGGTTATAAGAAAAAATGCACAACTGTTTTGTGAAGGTTACTCTAATATTAAAGGAAATAATTTTTATAGAACCTATTTTCTAATAGAAATATTACAAACTATCATAAATTATCTTACTATTTATTAACACTAAAGCTATAAAATTTTACATATGGAATCCCAGTCATATATTCTTACTAGAGATCTATATGAAAAATATTATGTAATTTTTTTTGGAATTCTGACTGTAAAATATGAAACTTTTATATGTATATTGAAAAATGAATCGTATGGGATAAAGAAATCTCTAAGATATTAGTATTCTAAACATGAGACTTTTTATGTAATTTGAGATTCACAAAATGAATATTTGATAGTAACCACTGCATTGAATAAAATCATTAGGTTTCACTCATTATGATTGTTTATGTTGACGACATCATATTCACATGGAATGATGAATAAACTTGTGAAATGATTAGTAAGGATACGAAGAAGAAATTTGAGATATCCATGTTGGGAGAAATGATATAATTTAATATATTACAAATATAAAAGTAGAATAAATATATTTTCTTATCTCAATAGAACTATTATAACAAACTTCAAAGTGAGTATCTCATGTAGGAATCAAAAATTTATTTCCATAGAAATATTTGTGGGAAAAAATTGTCAAATGATGGAGAGGGAATTGAGATTGATCAAATTTTTTTTAAAAAGATGGTTGGAGGTTTATAATATATTACTAATTCAAGGTCAGATATAGTGTATGTTGTTCCAATTTGTGATAGATACTAATTTACACTTAAGAAATATCACCCCAAGGATAGAAAATGAATTCTCATATATATCAAAGGTTCGACTGATTTCAGTTTTAAATAAAACAGCACAAGAAGGATTAATTTGTTTTTATATATGGATATAGACTAGGAAGGAAGGGTATATGATAGAAATAAATACATGGTACATTTTTTCTAATTAAAATGATGTGTGATATAGTATATAATGAAATAGAATTACATAACTCTCCATAGAGTAGAAAATGTGTATTTGGTGCCACTCAAGATGTAAAAAACTTATATTGATGAAGGATCGGATTGAAGAATTATTTGTTGATATGAAGTTTCCCTTACCCTTAAGTTATGACAATAAAGTTTTTGTAAATATTAACAAGAATATAATGAAACAATATTTTTCTATGGACATTGATATATAATAATATATCATTAAATAGAATGTGGCTAATAATGAATTAAATCTGACATTTATTACTTTAATAGAGTAATTTGGTGATATATTTACAAAAATACTATAAGTTCCCGGCCTTTTCTAGAGTCAATATCGGGTATGTTTTCATATACTTTTGATGTTTTTAAGTACATCTATTTTGGAGTAGTGACTTATGGTGCATTTGGGTGAACTTTTTAGTGAAAAAAAGGGTAGGGGTTTGTACATGGTTTAAACACGGTTTGACAAACCGTCTGACCAAATCGTGAAAACCAAACAAATCTAGACAGAGGGGTATGCATGGTTTTTGCATGGTTAGACAAACTGTGCCACCAAAATATGTGGACCATGCATATCTGGACAATGAGGTCTACACGGTTTGTGCACGGTTTGACAAACCGTGTGCCACAGTCCAGGAAACTGTGCACGTGTTTTTTAATTCTGAAAATACTTTTTAAAACCACTTGAACTTCGAGACATCCTTATTTTCTGACTTTGGCATAGGTTTAACAATATCGAGGTGTTTCCAAATCCTCTTGGAGAGATTTCAAGACGATCGAAACATATTTTCCCAAGATTGAAGGCTCGGATTGAGGATATTCTCTCCTTTTGATAAGTGGATTTCATTCTGTTATTTCTTCTATTCATTCATCTAACATTCCATGATCATTTTGTGGGATATTTCTAACGTTTGCATGGATCTAAACCTATGATTTAAGGTATACATCTAAGGTTGTGGATCTAGATCTAGTTTTTCAAGATCATGATGCCTTTGATCTTTTTTTTGGTTTTAAGGATTTAGATCCAGAACATGATCGACGACATTGCGCCACTTGGATTTTGGGGATTTTCATTAGGCTAACTTCCATCAATAAATTGAGGTAGGTTTTATAAATCCAATCCCACATTCTGATCTTGTTATTCATATACATTTGTATAAATGTCGTGGCATAAAAAATGAATTTGTGGTTTGGTTATGCGGTTCCATGTGAATTGTGGATCTAGTTGGATATGGGTGAGAGTTATGATAGAAGGATAAATATGATTAAACATTTGAATATTGTTGTATATGTGAATTGGATATTTGATTTGAAAAAGGGTTGTGGGACATGGACTGATGCTCCTAATACCCACATAGGTTCTAGACATGGAATTCTATAACCAATTCCATGCATGAAATTGATATTTTATAGGATAAGGACTGATGCTCCAAATACCCATGGGGTTGTGAGACAGGGACTGATGCTCCAAATACTCACACGTGTGCTAGACATGACGTTCTATAGTCTTTCATTTATTTTGTACTATAATTTTATTTGGCTATTAATACACTTAATATTGTGATATAGTAATTATGAATTGAATAGGAGAAATGGTTTAGGCACCTACACAGGCCGAATCAGGCATTTTGTTTTGGGTGTTCTCAGGAACCTGGATGTTTAATGTATTAAAGAAAGGTTAATTGGGTAAATATAATTGTTTTCCCTATTAAATTTCTTTGTTATTAATGCAACTGCATACATTGCTTATGACTAGATTTGTTTTTGACAATATTGGTGGTGATCTACTAAGTCGTACTCACACCCTACATGTGAAGCCAGATTGGTACCCAAATAGACTTTGTTGTTGCAGGACATGACAAGGGAATGATCCCTAGTTAGAGTGATTTTTGGGGTTGGATCTTATAAGAGTGAATTGTACATGGGTTGGGATCCATTTATAGTTTTTGTGTCATAACATTCAGTTTCATTGTAGACACTTGGAACATTCATATTCATAACATGTTTTACCTTTCAGTTGAGTATTTTATTTCCGGTTTTGATTATTCTAGTGAAATTGTAATATTATATTTATATGTGTTTCCCCTATTTCGTAGTTACTTCCACTGGAATTTTCATTTAATAACAGAGGGTATAGTCTCCCCAAGACTGACTTACTAGACCCTTGCTGCTAGTTGGCACCCTCTGGTGTACGGGGAGGCGCGCTTGAGGGCTTGTGACCAACTGGCTCAGAGCATTGTTCAGTGGCTCCTGGGTCGGGAGGTTACAAAGTGGGATTAGAGGAGGTTTTTGTTTCTTCTTATTTTGTATTACTATTTGGGGAATGGTAAATAGGGAATTATGGATATTTAGGGCTTTATAATTAGCTTGTGCATGGGAGGTGCAAAGCCATGTATGGGGGAAAACTCAAGTACTCAATGTGGGATTGTTGTTATTGTTTTTTTCATTAGAGTTGAATATTATTTCACCTTTCTTGATGCACTTATTGTGCGATGTGATTATTATTTCTGGAAATTGTTGAATATTGATTCATGGACCAGAATGCCTTGAGTCTCTCATTTACTTGCATCATTCGAGGCACTAAATATTATTATGACATGCATCATGTTAGGAACGCACGAAAAAACCGATTATGCGTAGATTGATGAACTTAAACTATTTATTTTCCTTGATTGTGAAATTTAAATGAAAATTGTTTCTATTTTTGAAATTGAAAGAAATAATTGAGAATTTACATGAAAAATTTGGTTGTGTGTAATTTTGGGAACATTGTGAACTATTTTCTAAGATGCATGTTTGGTTTTGTAGAATTATGCCTCCATGAAGCTTATTGAGAAGATGAGTGGGTGTTTAGTTCGAAATGTTCCTCCAATGGGTGAACCTGAGGCACCAATAGTACCCACTGAAGATTCTAGGGTAAATTTTCGAGAGAACATCATTTTTTCATGAAAATAATTGAAAGAGACCCAGGGAGGGTTGTGAAAAGTATTTCTGATCTTACGAGAGAGTTTCAGTTGCAGCACCCATCGAATTATACTGGAGAGGGTGGTCCGGAGAAAGCTGAGTTCTAGATTGAATCTACCCATACTATACAAGACCACATGGAAACACCTGTTGATTAAAGAGTCATGTTGGTAGCTTACATGTTGCGTGGAAAGAGAAACATTGAAGGGACATCCAAACTCTGAATGAGCAGTTGGACGATATGGAGTGGAAGGTATTTCTGCAGAAGTTATTTGAGAACTTCTAGCCAGAGATGCTTAGACAGGAGAAAGTGGCTGAGTTCATGAGGCTAACTCAAGGGAATATGTTTTCAATGGACTATTCTAGATACTTTACATACTTACATTGTTTTTATCTAGCATTAGCAGCATACGGGGCCACATTAGCAAGATGATTTTAAGATGGACTTAAATGTGAAATTAAGTCTCAAGTGAATATTTTTAGGATGAAGAAGTTTACGGAAGTGGTAAATCAAGCTCTTATATCTAAGGGGAACCCGAATGAGGCTTATAGTGGCGGACAAATGGTTTTTACTAGATGGTCAGGTTGTGCGACTTTTGAGAGCAAAAAGTGGCATTACGAGAATGTCAGCCAGGGAGGTGGGAGACAGAGTCACCTGTCAGAGGGGTTAGTTACACAAGACCTTACTCGAGTGTTTTTTCACCATTATGGAAGGCCAGGAAATTATTGAAATAAATTTCCCTGACCCCCTGTTGAATGCAGATCCTGTGGTAGGATGGTACATCTCCATATGTTCTGCAGAAACCCAAAAGAGTCAGGTGGTGATGGTTTAGCTAAACAGAGTCATAGTGTGGGAATGTGATCATCTGTACCCTTTCTGTCTCAAAGATGGAGTTCTACTGGGTGAGGTGGTAAGGGTGACGGACGTGGTGCTCTTGTGTAGCAATGAACATATCAGCATAGTTGTACATATCAGGGGAGTCATATGGAATCCCAAGGAAGATGAGCAGCACAGTTGTATGCAGCACAACCTACACCTGTGGATAGCGAGGTTGTACCATCGACATTGAGAGGTACAATTCTTGTGGATTCTAATTTAGATAATTCCTTATTTTATACCAGCGCCTCTCATTCCTTTATATCTACAAAACATGTTGATGGTTTGAGTTTTGTGGTGGAGTTTGTGAGCGGGGCTATAACGATAGTCACACCTTTGGGGGCAGAGTCTAGAGACATCATTATGTGTAAGGCATGTTCTATGGAGATCGGGGAGTACCGTTTCCTGTGGGATCTCTATATCCTTGATATGACAGGCTTCGACCTAATACTAGGTATGGACTGGTTAGTCACATACTGAGACCACATTGATTGTTATCGTTGGGGGTGACATTTATGTCACATATGGGTGACCATTACATTCACCATGGGGAGTGGGATATCCATCCAGGTCGAGAAGGTCCAATTACTCAGCAACAGGGTGATCTCACAGCCCAATATTCTAGTCTTTTACTGGATGAAAAAGGTGTTAGGCAAGACGTCCTTCCACTAGTGGTTGATTTGTTTCAGGATGTATTCCCAGAAGACTTCTTAGGGCTGCCACCTAAGAGATGTTGAATTTTCGGTTCATCTCATGCCAGGAGGTGATCCAGTATCTATTCCACCATATAGAATGGCACCGACCGAGCTTCAAGGACTCAAAGCACAGTTGGAAGACTTGAAGGATAAAGAATTTATCCATCCATGTACATCGCCATGGGGATCACCTATACTATTTGAAAAGAAGTCCGATAGGAGTTTACATTTGTGTGTCGATTACAGGAGGTTTCACAAGATGACTATGAGTAACTGGTATCCTCTACTGTGTATTGATGATCTGTTTGACCAGTTGAAGGGAGCCTGTGTTTTTTCAAAAAATGACTTGAGATCAGGGTATCACTAATTGAGAGTTCTGACTTTTGATATACCGAGGACTTTTTTCAGGAGTAGATATGGGAATTATTAGTTTTTTTAATGCCACTTGGGTTAACAAATGCACCAGTAGAGTTTAGAGCTATGATGAAAAAGATCCTTCTTCCTAACATAGATCAGTTTGTGGTATTATTTGTTGACGACATCATGGTGTACTCCAAGACTCATGATGATCATGCCCAACATCTTGACATCATCCTGAGTACACTGAGAGAGCATCGGCTATACGCCAAGATATATAAGTGTCAATTTTAGATTCATCAGGTAAACTTCTTGGGACACATCATCTCAAAGAATGGTGCTTCAGTGGATCCGGAGAAGGTGAAAGAAATGATTTCTTGAGAACAGCCCAAGAATATTTTCGAATAACCAAAGATTTTTTGGGTTAGCTAGATATTACAAGATATTTATCCATGAATTATACCATATAGAAACACCAATTTCAGTCTTGAGATAAAAGGGATTAATGCTTTAATCTTCAGAGGATTATGATATATCTTTTTAGGGGGTAAACAATCATTTGACGTCCGCCCCAATTTTGGATCTACCTGAGTCAGGTGAAGAGTACATGGTGTATTGTGACACTTCTAGGATAGTACTCAGAGCTGTGTTGATGTAAAGAGACAAAGTTGTGGCATACAGGTCTCGACAGCTGAGGCCTCATGAATGGAATTATCCAATGCACGACCTTGAGTTGGCTATGGTGGTTTATGCTTTCATGTGTTGGTGACACTACCTCCTGGGTGAATGTTTTATAGTTTATACTGGTCATAACAGCTTGAATTACATATTTTCTCTACATGATTTGAATCTTCTACAGTGGAGATGGGTTGACTATTTTAATTCATTTGATTTTGAGCTAGTATATACACTTGGGAGTGGAAATGGTGTGGCTGATTATTTTAGTAGGAAGACTAAGAATCAGATTGTTCAAGAATCTTGTGTTAAGTGGAGGATGATGTCATTTCTAGCTAAAATTCACATTGTGGTTTAGGAGATATAGGAGAAAATGGCCCTCGTGTCGGTTGCAGTGGAGTCTACACTTTTGAGACAGATCTGGGACAAGAATTATGAAGACAGTAGATGCTTAGCCTTGATGGAAAACATTGAAAGAGGGGAGACACCTTCATACTCAAAGATAGATGAGAATGATATCATTTATATGAAGAATCGGGTAGTTGTTCATATGAGCATGCGAGAGGAGCACATGTGGGAAATTCATTTCTCGAGATATGCAGTGCACCCTAGGGTGAACAAAATGTATTGTGATATGCGATGATAGTTTTTGTGGCTAGGCATGAAGAAATAGATAGCATGGTTTGTGACATAATTCTTTACCTATCAATAGGCGAAGACAGAGAATCAACAACCTGGAGGCTTACTACAACCTTTGTCGATTCCAGAATGGATGTGGGATGAAGTGATCATGGACTTTGTAATAGGCCTTCCAAAAAAACATTGGAAGAATGATGTTTTTTGGGTCAGTGTGGATCGACTGAAAAAGGTGGCATATTTCTTGCCATTAAGGGAAAATTTTATAGTTGATAAGTTGAGAAGATGTACTTACAGAAGATAGTTTGATTGGTCGGGGTTCCATGAACTATAGTTTTGGATCGAAATTCACTGTTTACTTCGCGCTTCTGGAAGGGCTTGTAGAAGGCACATGGTACACAGGTTTTATTGAGTACGGTTTTCCATCTACAAATAGATGGACAGTCATAGCGTACTATATAAGTGTTTGAGGATATGTCAAGGGTGTGTGTACTTGCCTTTGGTGGGACATGGGAGAAGCACCTAGCTTTAGTAGAGTTTTCCAATAATAACAATTATCAAGAAACTATACATATGGAACCATATGAGGATATTTATGGTAGGCTTTGTAGATCACCGGTATGCTGGATGGAAGCGGGTGATTCAGAGTTGTTGGGACCGAGTCTTGCATAGAAGACGACTGAATTGGTTCAGCTGATTCAGAAATGAATGACTATGGCTCAAAGTCAGCAAAAGTCTTATGCTAATTGATTGAGGTGACCTCTAGAGTTTATAGTCAGTGATCACATTTTCCTTTGGGTATCACCTAGGTTGGGTCACCATAGGATACAGAGTCAGGGAAAGTTGGCACCTAGGTTTGTTGGGACTTTTGAGATCTTCAAGAGAGTCGGGCTGGTAGCATACCAATTGGCTCTTCCACAGAAATATAGTGTTATGCATGATGTTTTCCATGTGTCACAACAATGACGGTATCACCCCGACCCTTCTCATTTGTTCGACTTGGATGATGTTGAGCTAGGGATAGATGTGTCCTTTGAGGATAATTTGATACATGTGTTGGATTGCAGTGGGAAGGTGTTGAGGGGAAGACCATACTGATAGTTCATGTTTTATGGAAGCTTGGATATGTGCAGGATGAGACATGGAAAAGGGATTAAGATATACTGACATAGTAGACTGTTCATTTTAGCTCGGAATCGCAGAGAAGTAAGCGAGTATAGCTCGAGGATGAGCTGTTATAAGTTGTGGAGAATATAAGATCCTGGCCTTTTATAGAGTCAATCTTGGGCAGATTTTTTGGTAGTTTTGATATTTTTAAGTACCACTATTTTGGTGTAGTGACTTGGGGTGTGTTTGGGTGAACTTTTTAGTAAAACAAAAGGGTCGTGGGTAGTGCACGGTTTGCACATGGTTTGACAAATCGTGTGACCAATCAATGCCAACAGAGCTGAACTGGATAGAGAGGTACGTACTATTAATGCATGGTTCGACTAACTGAGTGACCAAACCATGCGGTCCATGAAAATCTGGACGGTGAGGATCATACGGTTTGTGCACGGTTTGACTAACCTTGTGCCACTATCCAAGAAACTGTGTGCACGGTTTTTAGTTCTGAAAATCCTTTTTAAAACCACCCTAACCCCGAGACTTCCTTATTTTTTGACCTTGGCTCAGGATTGAAAATTTCTAGTTGTTTCCCAAGACACTTGGAGAGATTCCAAGGTGATCTGATAACCTTTTCTCATGATTGAATGCTCGGATTGAAGATCTTCTCAAATTTCGGTAAGTGGATTTCATCCTATTGTTTCTTATGTTCTTTCCTCTAACATTCCTTGATCTTTTCATTGGATAGTTCCATAATTTCCTTGGATCTAAACCTATATGTTAACATATATATCTAGGATTTTTGATCTAGATCTATTTTTGAAATATCTTGATGCCTTTGGTCTTATTTTTTTGGTATTAAGGATTTAGATCATGAACATGATCAACGGCGTTGTGCCGCTCAGATTCTGGGGATTCTCATTGGGATAAAATCGATCAATAAATCAAGGTATGTGGTCTAAATCCAATCCACAGTCATATCTTGTTAGGAATACGCAGTTGTATAAATTTCGTGGCATAAATAATTAATTTTTGGTTTGGTTATGCAGTTCTTTTTGAATTGTGGATCTAGTTCAATATGGGTGAGAGTTTTGATGGAAGGATAATGATGATTAAACATTTGAAAATGGTTGTATATGTGAATTGTATATTTGATTTGAAAAAGGGTTGAGGTACACAGACTAACGCTCCTAATACCCATAGAGGTTCTATGCATGGTGTTCTTGAACCAATGACATGCATGAAATTGATATTTTATGGGTCAATGACTGACGCTCCAAATACCCATGGGTTGTGAGATAGGGTCTGATGCTCCAAATTCTCACATGTGTGCTAGACATGATGTTCTACACTCTTTCATTTATTTTGTACTACAGTTTCATTTGGAGATTCATAAACATAATATTGTGGCATAGTAATTATGAATCAAACATGGGAAATGGTTTAGGCTCTTAAATGGGCTGAATCAGGCATTGTGATTTGGGTTTTCTTGGGAACCTGAATGTTTAATATATTAAAGAAAGGTTAATTGAAAAAAATATAATTGTTTCCCCCATTTTATTGCTTTGTTATTAATGAAATTTCATACACTACTTATTACTGGGTTTGTTTTTGACACTATTAGTGGTGATCTACTGAGTCGTACTCAGACCTACTCGAACTGCATGATTGGTACCCGAATAAACTTTGTTGTCGTAGGACAGGACAAGGGAAAGAGCCCTAGTTGGAGTGATGTTTTGGGTTGGATCATAGAAGAGGGAACTAGACGTGGTTCAGGACCTATTTGGAGTAATTGTGTCTTCATATTGACTTTCAATTTAGACATTTAGCACTTTCATAGCCATATCATGTTTTACCTTTCAGTTGAGTACTGTATTTCCTATTTTGATTACGGTAGTGACATTTTACTCTTATATTTATATTCATTTCCACTATTTCCTGGTTACTTCTGCTTGTATTTTATTATTATAAAAGAGGGTATTCTCTCCACAAGACTATCTTACTATACCCTCACTGTTAGTCGGCACCCTCAGGCATATAGGGAGGCATGCTTGAGGGCTTGTGACCAACCGGCTTGGAGCATCATTCAGTGGCTCCCGGGTCAGGACGTTGAAATTACTGTTGATGAAAAACTTTAATAAGATGAGGTTTATAATTAGTGTTCATACTACCTATCTTAAAGGACAAATTATATGTTTTATGCCCAATATTCATATTTTAATTAGATAGTGTTGAAGTGGAGAAACATATTTGTAACATAAATATATCATTTGGTATGTTCATAACCTTTTAAGGGAAGAATTTATTTTGGAGGAGTTCTTAACAAGAGTAATCGATGATTTCATCATGTTTTGTGTGTGTGAAGTATTTTAATAGTTTATTAAAGTGGATACTAGAATGTTGTTCATTGAGGAAAATTTTGGGTTTGTGTTGAATGAATCTAGTGGTAGAATTTGTAATGGAAAACATTTATTATGTAACTATTTATGAAAAATATTATTATTGTTTAATGATTTATCTTTCTCATATCATGTTCACTCATGTAGAACCAAAATTATTGGATATATTACCCTTCGCAAGAGTTATAATGTTTCATTTATTTATGTTCCTTGGTATTAAACACAATCAAAATTGGTAGATTATTGGGATGATGAGGTTTGGAGGTGTTATTGAAGTTTCTTGAAGTTTCTATGAAGGTTTTAAAAAATATTCATATTTTTTTCAAACACAAACCATAAATGTTTGTTAATATTCCCAAGAATTGCTAAACTGAAAAAATATCTAAATATTGTTCATCAGATGAATTATTCCATATGAATATTTATTGACATAAGGAAATATACAGAATGTTTATCTTATTTCGGACCTCTTTGATATCTCTTATCTGGAAGAGAATATATAAATCATGTATCATTGAGATAAAGTACTAAAAAACAATATCACAGACTCATGTAATGTTATTTAGAGGAATAATAAGTTTTAGGAAGAATCATTGGGAGATGATAATGTAATGATTAAAAATTACACTTTTTTATTTTCATCAATGTTACAAAAATTCAAGGGTGAAATTTTTTTAAGTGGGTAGAATGTAACACCCTATAATACTACTTTGTAATTTCTATTAAATAAATCATGTGTCTTTGATAGCTTGTGATACATGGAACACAAAACTAAACCTAACTATAATTTATTTAATTATAGTAGAATATTACAATACAAAAATAAATACATTACACGATAAATAAATTAAACCAAATTAGTATAATTACAAAAAGAACAAAACTACTATTATATAAAAATAAGAAATAGTTGAAATTATCATTATCATGATATGCGAGGAAGATTAAAATACTAATAATACATATAGAAAAAATAAAACACATTATAAATATGATAAATATCTAGAAACAATACTATAAAATATGATGAATTACTTTAGATATTTTTGTGAGGATATATATATATATATATATTTATTGGCATATAATCTGACTATTATATATATGGATGTTATATATATATGGTCATTCAGTATATATTCATTGAATAAATGTGTATAAATTATGTACGTTAAGGTTTTATAGTTGTTAGTAACAAATGAAAAATTATATATTTAACATATAATAAGTAATTATTTGATGAAATAATAATTTAATACTAATAAAAAATATATAATTTTTTTTCATTTCATATTTTTATTATTATTATTAGAAAATTATTTTATTTATTTAAAAAATTAAAATAAATTTCATAATACTAATTGATTTATAAAAATGAATAATTAGAAGATAAATAATTTTAATTGGATGCGATTGGAATAATTATATTATTAATACAATATTTTTAAAAAAAATCCTTATTGTTATGAATTGTTAATTTTTTTCATAAAAAAATAAATTAGTCACATTCAAAGGATGATTATAATAAATATTAATATTTCTATGTGTAAATGAATATTTTATTATTAATTTTATTATCAATTTATATGTATTATGATTAAAAACTCTTAATGCATAAAAATTCATTTCACTATAAAAAATTATTTTTTGAATATACTTTATTTTCTATTTGTAACTTAAATTTTAATATTTCCAAATTGAATTTGATTAAAAAAATACAAATTTGGAATCAAAAAATTGAAATTATTTAAGAAGTTATTTTAATTTTTAGGCATCAAAAAGATTCCAAGTTAAATTTTAGTCATCCCAATAAAGGGTATAATGAGGTAAAAAGGTTAAATTAAGTGGTAAAATCCTAAAATATCGTAAATTTTATCTCTAAATGAGTATATGGGAAAATTAATGATATACCCTTATCTCCAAATTCTATGTTTTCATCTGGATGATAAATTTCTCAATATTATAAATTAAATTTGATTTAACGAAGTATAACTTTTGAACCAAAACATTGAAATTAGGTAAGAAGGATAATTTCGTTTTTAGGCATAAAATAAGTCTCCCAAGTAAAGTGTAAAATGATGTAAATTAGTTTAATTAAGGTGTAAATACCTACAATATCTTAGAACATTATCTCTAAATGAGTTTATAAGGTAATTATATACCTCTCATTATGGGTTTTCTACTATTTTTTCACTTTTGATCCACTTTCCATGAATAAATACATTCCTTACACAATAAGGAATATGTATTTTTTTATAATGACACAGAAGCTCACCTTTAAAATAAAACCTCCTCCTCTGACTTTCAATAATTCGTTTCGATCAGTTTACTATTTAATACTAACCCATATTATTTATTTACCAATCGTATCCCATGTTTAAGAACCTATATCCATAAGAATGATTCACGAATCATATATTTTCAAGAGGCCCACTATGAGAGGATTCAAGTCTTCAACCTAAGTGTTATTCAATCCTTAATAATTCTTCTTTATATAATTTATCCACCACATATTAATGTTTAATTATAACTTTAATAACATGTTTAATAAATCATTATGATTTTATAAACGAGATATTTCTATTATCCCCCAATGAGTTCTTACTAATTCAATAAATATATGTGTTCTTATTTGGGATGGTTTTAAACCTACATAAATCATGCTACAATGTTTAAATCATGAAAAACTAATAAAACATAAACAATAGAAATATAATGTAACAATTATTAATTAATATATTTTTTCATAAATATATAATTTAAATATTCCAAAGTATATTCAATAATAAATTTAATTATTTAGTTAAATCAATAATCACTGAAAAATAAATTTTTAAGAATTCTTTACAATCCATCTCCCTAAGTTCTATGAAATAGACATGGTACTATCAAACTATATCAAAAATATATAATACATATTCATTTATAATTTTTACTCTATGAATCCATGATTAAGGATCAATGATCAGAACCACCAAACCAAAGCATGCATAGAAAAATGAAATATTTAACACACGAATATTAATTTTAACCTTAAAAAATTAATATTTGGGTAACATGGAAATATAAATTAAGTAAATTAAGTAAAATTAATGTGAATAATTTTTCTATTAATATGAATAATAAGCATAAATTTATTATATAGTGTTCTTGATAATGTTTGCCTAAGCAGAAATATGAGGTAATGGTTTATTTTCTAATCTCTATTTGAAATGAAATTCTTTATGACTAAATTCCCATTAGAGGAAATTATATTATCTATGTCTCTAATATCCTTACATGTTTCATCACCAATAGTTATTTTTTGTTTTAAATGATTTCCTTGCATTTAAAATTCCTTTGGTTCAAAATATAATCAAAATAATGATTATAAGTGGAACTGATCTTATCTCCTCCTTCGAATGGGAATATATTTCTTCCTTATTCTTATTTTTCTTATGATGTTATGGATATACATATCCTTAATTATATAATTTATTAAGGTATTTTTATTTTATGTTTTTCCCTTCACAAAAAATTTTTAAGGATTATTTTTAATGTTTTTACATGGTCTCTTTATCCCACTACAATCTTCGGTTTTTCTTACTAAGAATCCTTCTAATGTTTTCAAAATTCTCAAATTTAATTTTTATTTAATTTCATATTATTTTTCAAAAAATATTATATTATAAATTATTTCATTTTAAAATAAATTTTATTAAAAATTAATGTATATTTATTCTGATTCATCATAGAAATGTTTTATTTCTCTTTAAAGTGTTTTCTATCAATGTAAATATCTTTTACTATTAGTTATACTTCACTGAGAGAAATTATCTAATGATACCATTTACATTATTTCTATGGATGGATTATGATCATGAATTTTTCATATTTTTCATGAAACCCTTTTCTTTAATACAGGATATATATTATATAATTGATTTCTGATTCTGATCTTGTTCACGTGTCACATATATACATGGTTATTAATTGTGTGAAGAGTGGGAAGAAAATTATATATCCCTCCACGAAATTGGATAAGTATTTATAAATCATGAAATGTCATATAAGGGACTAGAGATTGAACGTAATCCACTATGATACTTTGTGCACTATGTTTATGAAACTGATCACTAAACGCAATACATTATCGACCCCTATCAAATATGTTTAGGGGAATGGGAATAAACCTTATCCAATGCCTGAATATACACACTATGTGATGATGGCCTCGATAGTAATCCTTGATATGAGAAATTATTTTTAATTAATATGTCTGTACAAAAATATTATGTTATATGAATATTTTATTATAAATTACTATGTTCTGTTTCCATGGGATATAATAAAAGCCTAATGATTCCACTTTCATGTGACTCCTATCGTATGTTATTAAAAAAATATTATATTAGGATTCAATATTTTTTATCCATGTTTTTATTGATTATGATTTCATTATAATATGTTCATATACCTTGATTATGTTCTCATACCTACATGTAAATCTTATTATCCCATATGATATTTAATTGATATCTCTTATATTAACACCTCATTAATAGTCTAAAAAACCCCTTTATTATATTTCAACTCCCCTTGTAATAAATAAGATCATTGAAGGTTATCTTGTATGAATGTAATTTTTTAAAAATATTGAATTATTTTTTTAAAGTAAGTTGGTTATGTATATAATATCCAATGACACTAAAAGTATAGGTTTCACCGTGTTATTTCTTATGATATTTATGAAATATTCGTACAATATGTATTTATGTTATTTTAGTTTTTCTCAACTCAATATGGACCCTAACACCTACATACCAGGAAAAAAAATTCTAAACTAGTTCCATATTATCATCACATAACAAAACGATGTCGTGATGGGGCCTTGATCCTAAAAGCATTTCTCACTTTAATTTGGGTTTATAGCCATCAAAGGCCATGATATCAAGGCATAGCACTCAAAGGTTATATCATGGCCCCATAAATCCATACATAACTCAATTAAATTGTGTGAAATTAATTCAGTTAGGTTTAGGTTTAAGCACATATCAGTGATGCAAATGAATATTTAACATTATAAGAAATTGGTGTAAACATAAGGAAATAGTTAGGGACAACCTACCGAGGACTAGTGGGGTCTTACACATTGATTATACATGGATGATTTGACCCATAATGGATGAAATATGAAAAACATACATGTAACAACCCTAGTACTTATAAATTAACTTCTTTTCATTCCAGAATTAAATAGTAAAATTCGTTATAATTTATAATAAAATAAGTTATATTTAAATAAATTAAGGTATCTATATTAATATAATAATATCCTGACCAATTAATGTATAAATATGTTTTCTGTATCTTATAATTTGATATATGATATATTTATATCATTGAATAAGTATCTAAATGTTTTGAAAATGACAAATTAAATGTTGTTATTTTTTGTGAAACATAAATGTTTATTTACAATTTTATAATTAATATAATGAATCAAAAAAATTTGTCTTCATAAAATAAATGGTTAAATTAATATTTTTATGTCTAATGATTATAAGATAATTTAATGAGGAATAAATAAATTTCAAGGTGTTATAAAATCAGTTATAATTTAAAAACTGGTATTTTTCAAATGAATAAGGATTTTAAATAAAAATTAAACTTATCACATTAAGAAAATCATTTCCATAAAATGGAGTTAAGTTTTATTTCTATACATCAAAAGATGGTTGGGGTGAATTATTGGGATTTTTTTAAAATACTTGAATTTTTACTGAATAGTGAAATATGATAATTTATTGAATTTAAGAAGTTCATTAATTATTGAGACATGGATGATATAAGGGTGATTTAAGAACAAAATCTATCACAATACTAATTTATGTTAATATATTTAGTGATAATTCTCAATCAAATTCATAGTCTTGAGAAAAAAATAATAAGCTAATGAATATAATAATGAGATAATACCTTATCCTCCTCTATTAATACCACAACTCACCATCTCTTATTCTCACATATAAAATCCTTGTAGCTTGATTAATTTCAACCCAATTTCATTTCCAAGACTCTTTGACACATCCAAGACCAATTTTTCACACAAAAATTCCAAAACCATGTTCTTTAAGGATGTTCTCAAGGAAGAGAATTCCATAGGTAATATCCTCTATCTTTTTATTTTATTTTATTTTTAGTTGCATTTATTTATTATTCTCTCCTCACCCAAACCCCATACAAAGTGACATGATTACTCCAATATATTACATATACCGAAATTTTATTATTTTATTGGAATATCAATCATCATAACACTCCCTATTCTCCTCTTATTATAGAAAATGAAAGCATCATCTTTCACATATTGATTCACAACCTCCATAGAAATATAATTTTCATTTTCTTTTACCTCCATCAAGGATGGTCATTAAACCATTATCATGGTAAAATAATATTTTATTACACATATTATAAGTTATTTTATGATCTATAAACAATATATAAACATGATATTTAATAAAATGATATATGATCATGATCGTCGTAGAAACCGCCAAAAAAAATTATGTCATTTTCATTAATGTTTTTTAATGATTCATTATTATATGAGAAAGACATTATATATGGTATGATATATAATTATAGAAACAAATACTATTTAATTCCACTTAGGTAGTTTTTATTCCATTGGACAAGAAATCCATAATGACCTAACCATGGAAACCATGAAAAAAATGCATTAGAAACAATGAAAATAAAAACAAATAATATTAATAAATAGATAGAAATTTGTCATAATAAGATCATATATTTAATTATAAATATGAATATGGTTCTTAGAAATATTAACAAAGCTCTTTAATCCATTATAAAAGAGGTTTTAACACATTTTAAGAAATATGAAACCCTGGTAAGGGACTTTCCTTTAAAAAATCATCTTTAGTTTCTCTTTTTACAAAATAAAAAAATAATGTTTCTTTTTAACTTATACATCTAGAGGTAATTATCCAATTTTAATATCACCTTAATTTTTTGATGTTTTCATTAAAATATTACATGTTTATTTAGAGAGAAAATTATTTCATTTTTTTAAATGGTATTCCTTTAAAATAAATGATTTTCCTCAAGGAATGTTTGCATGATGGAAGTGTTTATATTGTTTTGATTATGTTCTGGTTCATGAGAATTGTTTATTATGAACGGTGGGACTTACATCTCCATCTAATGAATTGTATAAATTTATGTTGGAGGTTAATAGTATGGTTAATCCAAGTGTAATTTCAATGGTTATGCCATAACATAGTTGTGAGGGTTAAATCATAAGTTAGACGCAAAGGTTAAATTGTAAGGTAGCCATGAGGGTTACAAATCATATATTAAAATTCTGGGTTACAATATTTAGTAAGTAATTCAAGAAGCTACCTTTAAGATTGTATTCATTTTTTATATTATTAATGCAAACATCTTATTTTCACAATGTAACTTTTCAAATACTTATGGGTAAGAAGTCTATATTTTAGAAAATGATTTAATATGTTTATAAATATTCATAGACTAACGGTTTCATTCTTTATTTTTTCATTGTTGAAATATATGTGCTCATACCATGTTTTAAAATGTTTTTCAGTGGGTTTAATGATGGTTAAAATCAAATAATAATCCAATCTAATTTTTTTAAATATTTTTAATGAAATGATTTCATGTTTTATTAAATAAATTTTGTATTATGTTTGAAATGGATAATATTTTATTAATACCCACAATTTATGGTTGTGGGATTATATGTGTGAATTATGTCCTATGTCACTACAAAACAAAACCCATAATATCTATGGGAATATAAGAAATTGGATTCTAAAATAATTTTCTACGATATGTAATATTTATGTTTAGGTCATTATAGTTGGTATTAATGAATGGTTTAGATAAAATTAGTGGTTATGATGATGTTAATAAAAAACACATAAATTATTTTCTAATTGTGCTTGTTTTGAAAGGACATAGAGCTAGAAGACTTCCATATTGCTTCATCTAAGATATGTCTGTTCTGAATGGGTTTTAGTAGAAGAAATAGGTAAGATAAAATTGGATGGAACATAATAAAATATATATTTCTAAACCCACAAATTGAATGGTGGGAAATATAACCGATTAGTTTTTTATATTAATGGATCAGATTATACAAGATATAAATTTTGTTGGAAACTATTAATGATAATAACTAGATCTACCATAAAAACATGATGATAGTGGTACATTTTATAAGGAAACACCCTCTAATTTAAATGGATCTTCTGACCTAGTAGTGGATGAAGGGTGGATTAAATCCCTTGAAACGATATTCAATGTTACATGGGGTTCAGATAACAAAATGGGTTTCCTTGTTATTTACTATTTTGAATGTGAATCCTACTAATTTTGGTCAATGGTCAAAAATATCAGGGATAGTAATGATAAAGAAGCCTTGGAATTGGATAAATTTAAGAATCTTTTACGTGAAAAATATTTTCCTATAGTGGTCTGACTTATGATGGAAAATAAATTCCATGAATTGATACAAAAGGAGTAATATTCAATGGTTTTATATGAAGAAAACTTCATCTAATTATAAAGGAATGGACAAAATATTATTTTATATCTTGATAGTAAAATAAATCATTTTTTACTCTGGATTAAATATAATATATTGAATAGAATTGGCTTACCATGAATTTAAAAGTTATGAGAAACTTATTCGATGAGCTGAGAGGGTAAAAATTAAGTTCTCTAAGGATCACGTTTACTTTGAAAACAATCATAAGAAAAGTTCTAGATGGTAGGAAATGGGTAATAATCAATCATATAAATTTAAATGTAAGAAATTATAGTTTCTAGTTCTATAAAAGTGTGGTAAAAAGAACCCTAACAAATTCCATAAAAAAATTGAGAGTTTTTTTCGATGTGTTGAGTTTGGGAATATTTTTTGAGATTGAAATGAAAATGATCTTATGATTAATTATGATATGAAAATTTTAAAATGCTTTAAATGTGGTCTGATGTGGCATTATGAAAATACCTTCCCAGTGAAATATCTAAATTATTGAAAGTGTCCATATTATAAGTAAAAATGTGCAGTGAAATCCTTTAAGACTATGCTAACAAAAGTTAGGCCATCCAATTAAGTGGTTTAAGGTACTTAGTTTGATTAATTATATTTTTCTAATGTCTTGTTTGATACAGGGTCAACAAATTCATTTATTTCTGAAGAATATTCTGGTAAATTGGAAATTTCACATTAATAAATTTAACCAAAAAATTTGGTTAAGATATCATGAGGAAATATTAAATCAATATGACATTATGATATTATTCATATTATTGTTCTTATAAATACATTAACTTGAAACCATGTTTTTCCTCCCTTAGTGGAGTTTTCTGTTATTATGGGTATAGGATGGATTTTTGTTTATCATACTAATATTGATTTTAGTGATAAATAATTTTTTTAATGATAACATATTAGGATGTTGAGAAACTATTAAAATGTTAAATTAAAATTTATCATTCATGAATCATTCAAAATAAGGGAACTTATTAGGTAAATGATATGTCAGTGGTAAATTAATACCTATATGTCTTCTTAAATGAGCTTCTCATTGTTATACCTAATAGGGAAGTTGAATTTTCCATTGAATTAGTTCCTCATTCTATGAAAATTTCAAAACACTCTTATAAAATGGCTTAAATATATATTCATGAATTGAAAAGGCTGTTGAAGGAGTTTCTTGATAAAGGATTCATTCATCCTTGCACTTCAACTTGGGGTGCTATTTTTTGTTAAAAATAAATATGGCTACATGATATTTTCCATAGATTATAGAGATTTTTATAACATTACTGATATGAATAAGTATCCATGGCCTCATATCAATGACTTGTTTGATCATCTTCAGGGAGCATAGTATTTTTCCATGATTTATTTTATATCTGGGTACCATTAGCTGATGGTGAAGGAGGATGGAATTCCAAAAACAACATTCCATAATAGATATGGTCATTATGAACTATTTGTTATTCCCTTTGGTTTGAAAAATTCTCCTTCTATATTTATGGATCATATGAATAGTATTTTATTTTTATATTTGGAAAAGATTTTTGTTATTAGTATTTATGATATTTTGGTATTATCAAAGTGTTATTAGGATCATGAAAACAAATTAAAGATTTTCCTAAAAACTCTAAAATAAAATAAGTTATATTGGAAACATATAAAATGTGATTTTTGGTTGTATTAGATTTATTTTCATGGAAACATTGTAAATAATGAGAGTGTAATAGTTGAAAACTTGAAAACAAAAATTGTTGGGGAATGGAAAAGACATAAAAATGTTACTAAGATTTACATTTTTCTGTGATTCGCAGGATATTACCAATTGTTTGATAAAAAATTTAACATACCATTACCTTTCGGATAGGCACATTCGGAACCATGCTATAGTTTTTTTTCATTCCTTGGGTAGGGATAAGAAGGAATTGGATGGATACCTATAATGGTGATGTCAGATATTTATCAGATTCCAAGCCTTAACCAGTAGTTTTTGAAGCTTGTTTGTGAATTGCATGCCATGTAATATGGTTACTTTCTTTGTAAATCATAAAATGAAAATAATTGATTTTTAACAATAGGTGACTAGTTTATTTTGATAGATATGAGAATTACGAATTACACGACGTGTAGATAGGTAACATGCCATGTAAAACCCCAAGCCTTGTTTTTAAATAGAAAATATATTTGAAATTTCATTTATTCATACTTGAGGATCATTAATCCTAACCAATATCCATCTATAGAAGATTTTAGAATCCCTACAACCCCTTTGGGTCTTTTCGTTTGGTTAATGATCCTCATTTCGGTTGTTGTTCCAAATACTGACTATGATTTCTCTCTGCTTCAAACCCTATTCTACCTTGGAGTTTAATAGATCGTCTATGTATGTATGGATCTAAATTCGATGTTGTAGAATCTTGTTTATTGTGTGTGTTCCTAGATCTTCTGCATGGTCATTCTTCATTGTTTTTGGTGTCTTAGTTGTGTGTTCTTGAGGTATGCTGATTTCCTCATTTTCGTTGACCCATTTTTCTAAATTGAATATGTCTTGAAATGTGGAATGAATTCTATGGTTTCTGTAGTAGTTTTTGGGTTTTGAAGTTGGTTTGTCCTGTTGTGGGTGTGTGTGACCTGAGTTTTGAGGTAGGCGGTTCCATCTCTATCCTATGTTAGATAAACCAAATTTTTCCATATTTATAAACTGGTTTATAAATAAATTGGTATCAATTGGCATGAGATTTTGTGTGTGTTGAAAATGGATTTTGAATAAAAGTTTCTTTTCATGGTTTTTGATAAATGGAATGAATAGGGGTATTTTCAAATCATTTAAAGGTCTATTAAAACAAGCATATGTGTTACCTTAGGTATAAGGTGGATGGTTTAGCTTGAGGTCATCGTCCATTAAGGGGGTTCACTTTTGGAGTGTCCCTATTATAATAAAGTGTAGATTAATGGCTTTAGGTATGTATATTATGTTGGGGTTTAACATGGTGGGGTGTCTCCTTAGTTTGGGAGTGTACATCATTGGCTATAGGTACCACAGTGCACTAATGGTAGTTTTTTGGGAATGAATAGTTTTCTTCCTGACATGTTGTATTCCATGGGGTTGTGATAGATGTGATACTATTGTTGTTTTTTTATTTCATTTTATTTTTACTATATTGGCATTGAAATGAATGTTCCTGATTGTGAATGATGATCTGGAAAATGATCTTTGAAATTGATATACCTGTTTTTATTTTAGAACTATGAAAAAAGTGATATTCTTACCATATTTACAATAAAACTTCTATAATGAATATCATGCCAAGTTTTATTTGAAATCACCATATGGGAATTGTTATTAAGAGACTTGTTATAGAACACTTATGTGGGATTCTACTGATCATGTTAGCACACACCCAATTCACCCCGTTGGCGGTGCATAGAACTTGTTATGTATTTCAATATAGGAAAATCCAAGGAACTATAGTGGGGCGACATTTTTTCATGTCAGGTGAGTTGGGTAGCTGGTAGTGAGATGGTGGGAGGTTTCCTACTATACCACAAGGAGTATTTTTTTTCTTTTAATTTTCCCTTTTAGTTGGAATTTTCTCTTTGGTTTACAGATACTTTAGTAGTTGTTTTGTTTCCATTGACTTTTTATAGTTATGGAACCTATATATATCAATCTTCTGTTGTTTCATTATTCCTTGAGTATGTGTATATATATATTGCAACATTCTTTATTAAAGTTGTGAAAAATCCATCCCTTGGTGACTTTTTTGATGCCTGAGTACTTGTCACCATCCTGTGGGGATCAGGAATGACCTTCGGGTATGTAATAGATCATGTTATCTTCTAGGTTTGAGGGTAACTCGTGTTGGTTCATTGACAAGTGGTATTAGAGGAGGTATGTTCTAAATAGTCCTTTTCTTGGTATGTTTGTCAGTCTACAGATATTATTGTCAGTACTTGAGAAGTATTTTCTGATAAGCGCATGGCCAGATCTAGTCACGATGAGACCTAAATTTCCATGTTAAGTTGGGATATGTGTCTCTAGCGTTGGGTTTTCTTTTAAATCATAGTTTCAACTTATGTTTTTTTTGAACTGAGATTTACTCTGTTGTTTGATTGTTCATTCTGTTTTAGTGTGCAGTAGTACGCATCCAATATTTCTTCCACAAGTTCCTAAAGAGGTTATACCAGATGCTCCTCGAGATAATTTTACAATATATTTGAATCACATCAAGGATATAGTCGGTAGTTCATTTTTTTATCAGAACATAACAAGATTTTCGAACACCATTGTTGAATTAAAACGAAGAGTTGGAGGAGACATACATCGATCATGGGAATTATTGCATGATAGTCCACCATAATTTAAAATAATGAATGAACCTAAATAGGTGGAGGAATAACTAGATAGGATCGATAAAATCTTTGACTTTTTAGTGACACCTAAAAATATCAAGGTGATGTTTTTAGTCTTCATGCTCAAGGGTTTTGGTAAGCAATGGTATGATTCCATAATTCAGGTAGATGGACACATGGAATTGGATTGAAAGGGTTTTAGAACCCTATTATTCCAACAATTTTTCAAGATTCACTGATGATAGAAAAATCAATGGAGTTCCTCTCTTTACAGCAAGGAGAGAGTTCGATGTCCGTGTACAACAACCGTTTAGCTGAGCTTGTCTGTTTTTTCTCTGGATGTGGTAATGAATAACCTATTAAAGAATCAGAAGTAACTGTAGGGTTTTAAATTTTATATTCAATCATCGGTATTTATTTTGATGATTTCTACCTATATAAAGACAGTAGATAGAGCTATGATAGTAGATTTGAATATGATTGGCATGAATTGATTTTACACCTCTCCTCTTCCATTGAGTGGAAGCATCACTAGAATTGCATTATTTTATATTGGTGTATCTTATTCATTTATATCTTCATGTTTTTTTGATATGGTTAAATCACTGATGGTACATATTTTCTTTTTTTATGGATTTAGCGACCACCTTTGTAAGAGAAAAGAGTGGGGGCTTTTTTGTCCTTCTTTTTTGTTAATGACAGTCCATTCAGATTTAGCTTGGGATTTTCTCGTTCTTGATTTGGATCTATTTCATAACATCCTTGGTATGAATTTTCTAGATTCTCATCGACCTAAGGTTGATTTTAATCATTGGTGTGTTTTATTTCTTGAGGTTGATGGGAGCTCTCATGTGTTCTAGGGAGAGTGGGAACTCAGGTATGGTCGTGTAGGGCCTTCCCACCTATAGATCTAAATTATTTTATCTGTTGTTGTGATTGATCCTTATGGGGTTTCTTTTTTAATTGACATTCCCATTGTTCTTAACCTTGGGAATCCCTTGTGCTCTTCACCAAGAAGGAATATGTTTCACATCGATTGTGTGAGGACTATCAGAAGTTGTACTGGGTAACAGTTAAGAAAAAATTATCCTTTTTCCTAGTGTGGATTATTTATTTGATAAGTTAAAGGGGGAAAGTGGTTTTCAAAGATTGATCTTTTTTCAAGTTATTATTATCTCAGAGTTTGGGAGTCTGATATGCCAAAGACAACATCCAGGAGAAGGTATACCCATTATTAATAGATTTTGATGCCTTTTGATCTGACTAACACGCCAAAAACTTTTATGAATTTAATTAATAAAATATTTCATCAATATCATGACAATTTTGTGCAAGTGTTTCAGGATGTTGTTATGGTTTATTCATAATATGATCATGATCAAAAGAAACATATGATATTAGTTCTTAAAATTTTGAGATGACTCTGTTTGTATGAGAAGATTTCAAAAGGTAGTTTTTAGATTAATGAATTAAAGTTCCTGGAGAACATGATTTTTAAACATGTCTTATTAGTTGAACCTAAAAAGGTTATGGTTATTGTTTCAATTGAAGGAACCACATAATTTATTTGAGATGTTTATTTGTATGAGATGGGTCATTTTTTATTTTTTTTCTCTCATTTTTATACATGCTAAAAGGTGAAATATGAGCATCAGAAACCTTTGGGAATACTTTAGTCTCATTAATTTTATACATAGATTTGGGATGAGATCTCTATGGAAATTGTAGTTGGGATTCCATATACCTAGAAAAAGAATAATGTGATATGGGTTTTGATCAATAGACTGATGAAATAAAATCACTTCATACCCATCCATGATATAGACAATGTTAAAGAGTTGGGAAATATGTATGTAAAATAGATTTATCATTTTCACAGAGTTATATCTTCTACAACTTCTGATAGAGATCCAGGTTCACTTATCACTTTTGGAAGGGCCTTCAGGAGGAGTTGGGATCCCAGATTCATTTGAGTACAACACACCATCCAAAATCAAATTGAAAAACATAAAAAACCAAATAGATTCTGGAGGATATGATTCACGTTTTTTCTCAACATTGGTGGGGATTTGGATGATCACTTGGGGCTGGTTGTGTATTCTTATAACAACAGTTACCAGTACAAGATTAGAATGGACCCCTTTGATACCTTATATGGATGTCTTTGTAAATCTCCATTCGGTTGGTTAGAGATTGTGAAAGTTCCTTTTTTTGAGGTAGTGCTTTGGTCAAAGACCAGAGCACAATTTATTAATAAACAAAACAGGATTACAAGAGGTGAAAAGATGGGATTTTTTTACAATCTATATCAAAAAGGTAAAGTAATTCAGAAGGAATAGAGTCCATCCAAGTCATGCTCTGATGAACTCCTTTGTTGGAAAGAGCATCAGCAACAACATTCGCTTCCCGGTAGGCATGAGTAGCTATATAGTCCATCCCATGGAGAAAATTCAGACAATTCATCCAACGTGTGGTAAGTGTCAAGGCCAGATGGATGTTGCCATTCCAGATGGAATGAATGATAGTGGTTGAGTCACTTTCTATCCAGAGCTTCCTCCAACCTCTTTGAAGCGCAATATCAACAGCATGAATGACCCCCAACATTTCCTCCTCTAGAGAAGAAGAGTGACCACATCCAACATAGAAGCAGCCCTAACACTGCCCAGCTGAGTCTCTTAAGATGGCACCACAACTGGCAGGTCCTAGATTGCCTTTGGAGGTGCCATCGACGTTCACTTTAGTCCATCCTGGCATTGGAGATTTCCAGAATACTTCAAATGGGTGTTTGGGATTTGGGTAGATGCCAGGAACACGGAGCTGTCGAAGAATCACAAAGTCACCAACTGAGTTGTTACAACAGTCTTTTTGTATGGAGGCAGCTTCATAAACCGCCAGAAGAATCCGAGCTTTCCCTGCATTTAGATTGAGACGGTGATTATTGTGAATGAGAGCATTTATAACGTACCAGATTTCATGTAGATGCTCCGCCACTGCCACCAGGAAAAGGTTTTTTATCTGCATAGAAATATCATATCTAGTACAATTTTTTAATAACAAGGATATAGAGTCAGTAAAGAACCATCTGTAATTAAATAAATTAGAAATATAATTCCATAGAGCAGAGGCCATCATGCAAGATAGAAACAGATGTTGGCATCCTCCCTATGTTGATTACATAGGCGACACTTAGAACAGAGTTGAAAACCAAAAGTTTGAAGACAGGTTTCCGTTGGTAATCTATTATGGGTAATGCACCAAATAAGGGTGAGCCTATAAGGTTTAATCCAGGGTTTGTTAAAATGGTTCACCCATAGAAAAATAGAGTCATTATCAGAGAAATTATGCTTATAATAATTTTTTGAATCAATGATGCCATTGGTAGAAGGCTCCCAAACAAGGAAATCACCATCAGGAGAAAAAAGATGATTGTCAATAATTTGCACAATATTGTCAGGGAGATCATGATGGTGAGATTGTAAGACCTCCTTTATAGACTGATTAGTATCTTCAGGAGGATTGTTAGAGGGTAACAAGGAAATCAGAGGGGTACCACACTAATTGTCACACCAAAAATTTATGGAAGAATCAGCACTGACGATCCATCTAGAATTTTGCATGATCCTATGATAAGAGTCCTGGATAGAGGGATAGATGGATGAGTTGATGAAATTAAAATTACCTTTTAAAATCTTAAAAAGGAATCTATGGTTCAGGAATTCAGTAGCCTTAGAAGTGGAATTTATTATGTGCCAAGTGAGGTGGGCCCTAAGAGAATCATTGAAAATTTTTAATTTTTTTATGCCAATACCACCATTAGCAATGGGTTTACAGCAAGATTTCCATGGTATTGTAACAATATTCTTTTCAAAAATTCTTCGAGACCAAATGATGTTTTTAATATAAGTGTTAATTTTTTTTAAAATGCTGATGGGCCATTTATAAACCATAAAGTAATAGACCATTTTAGAAACAATGGTCGATTTAACCAAACAAATTCTCCCAGCCATGGAGAGAGTTTTCCCTTTCCAGCTAGCGAGTTGATTTGTGATTTTATCAATGATGTTAGCAAAATAGGTTTCTTTGGGACTACCCCAAAATATTGGAACACCCAAATAATTGAAGGGAAATAAAAACTCTTTAATACCCAGATAATTGGTGATATTAGATTTCCTTCTTACAGGAAATTGTTTTCCAAAAAAGATATACGATTTGTCCTAAGAAATTTCCTGCCTAGAGATTTGTTCATAGTGAGAAATCGTTTTCTTAAGAACATGTATATTTTTTTATCCCCTTTTATGAATAAAATAATATCATCAGCATATAAAAGGTGGGTAGGGGCATTTAAATTCCTGGAAACTTGAATAGGTTTAAGCATATTTTGATCAACCAGCTTGTTAAGAAGTCTACTTAGGTAATCCTCATCAATAACGAAAATGATAGCAGAAAGAGGGTCACCCTGCCTAACACCCTTTGAGCAATTGAAAAAGCCTCTAGGGGTACCATTAATCAGGATAGAGATATAGGCTGAGCGAAATAGAGTCTTAATTCTACCAATGAAAGAATCATTAAAGATAAAGTTTTTTAGAACTTTGAAGATAAAGTTCCAGTCAATGGTGTCAAAAGCCTTTCTGATATCTAGTTTGATGGCCACATAGCCCCCTCTTGTGCTTCTATTTAAACTGCTGGTACATTCTGAAGCAAGATAGATACAGTCTTGGATAGACCTACATTTAATAAAACCATATTGGTTCCAAGAGACGATTCTATTGCAGATAGGAGAATGTCTATTAGCAATAATTTTAGAAATTATTTTATAGATAGTGTTAATCAAAGCAATGGGTCTGAATTGATGGATATCAGAAGCATTCTCAACCTTAGGAATTAAGGTTATAAATTGAGCATTGATTCCATGAGGTAGATATCCATGGGTGAAGAAGGTATTAACAAGGTTACAAACATCATTGTGTATTATATCCCAATGTTTTTGGAAGAAACCATTATTGAATCCATCCGGACCGAGAGCACTGTCATGATTAAGACTAAAGACTGTGTCTTTGATTTCATGTTCAAGAGGGATACTTAAAAGAGTCTCATTGTCTTGTTCATCCACCATTAAAGGAATAATATCCGGTTCAAGATCAATATTTATATCAGAACCATTAAAAATTCTATAAAAGTATGAGGTGACATGGTCCGTAATGGATTCTTCAGAATCAATGATCAATTCATTTTTAATGAGCATAGTAAGAGAGCAGTTGACCTTTCTAATTCTTTGAAGATAGTTATATATTTTTGTATTTCGAACACCATCTGTCAGCCATTTAGTCCTGATCATTTGTTTACGAATATTGTCCTTAAAATTAAGAAGGGAATTATGTTTAGAAGAGATATTAGCTTCCAATTGAGGATCCATATTTAAATCTGAATTTGTGTTCTGAGTTTGGATACGATTGAGTTCATCTTCAAGAAATAAGATATCAAGATCTATTTGAGTATTATTATTTTTGCACCAACCTTTAAGGGCCTGTTTGAGAATTTTAAATTTGCTTAAATAGGAAAAAGGATCATTATGGAGTTTCATGGAGTTCCAGGTATCATAGATAAAGGTGACACATTCAGGGTTCGAGGACCAAGCATTATTAAATTTGAAAGGAATGACAGGCTTACGATCCTTCATAAGAATTCTAACAAGGATAGGATGATGATGAGAGTTGAGTCTCAGAAGGGTTACACTGGTTATTTTATCCCAGTTGTCAAGATTCTTCATGTTGACAAAAGCATTGTCAAGTTTACTAGCAACATTTTTGTTGTGATGCATCCTATACCAAGTTTATTTATCACCAATGAGAGTGATTTCAAAAAGGATCGAGTCATCAATAGTAGAATTAAATTCCTTAGAGGAAAGAGAAAGATGCGAGGGTCCTATTTTTTCAGAGGGGGAAAGGATGGCATTGAAGTCACCAAAAAAAACCCAGGATTCTTGAATGTTTTTCTCCATATCAAGGAGTTCATGCCATAAAGGTCTCCTATCCTGGTATCTATTCTTGGCATAAACCATAGTGCAAAAGATATTCCGACCATTCCACAAGAAGTCACAGGTAAGTTGTTGTTCAGAGGTTCTAAAAATGTTGACATTTTTTAAAGAGTTGTGGAAGAAGATCCACAAAGAGTTAAAATGAGGACCACTTTTACATGATCCTAAAAAATTGTAATTGAGAGATCCAAATCTCATATAGTTCATTTTAAAGTTGACTTTAGGTTCAGGAATGGCAAATATTTGGGGTTTATGAGTGTTTAAAATCCTCCTAAGAGTTGGGGAGGTTTCATTATTGGCAATACCTTGACAGTTACAATAAAGAATATTCATTACTATTTGTGGATTGGGTTAGAACCCTTCTTTTTTTTAGACTTACCAGATCCCTTCTTCTTTTGGGATCTCGTAACCATTGTAGAAGAGGTAGACTCCGGATTATTGTGAAAGTTCCTTGATTATACCGATCATAATTAATGAGATGAAAAAAATATTCATTTGATCTGTCAGAGGATGTTAATGGAGAAGATTAGGTATAAATCTTGTATGGGTTGTCTTCATAAGCAATTGGAGTTTTCAGTTTGTGTCCAATTGTTCATGAATGTTTCACCTCATTTGGTTCATTATGGTATTGTAATTCAAGGTAAACATTCTACATATTTTTGTTACCTTTGTAGGTTGTGGAGAAATTGGTGCAAGGTTACTTACTATTTGGAACTTCTTCCATAGATGATTTTGATACAAAACTTGTTCCATGTTTCTCAACACTAAAAGGATCTATCTGATTTATATCATATTCTGAGTTGGCATGATCTTGATGTTGAGATTGACTTATACATGACTAATAATCCAGTTTGGGTAGTCAATCCTAAAACCAAGGTACTTTGTAGGAGGATGATACCACTGGTTCGAGTAATATGGAAACACAATTAATATTCTCTTGAGATGAAGGAGTGTGAGGAACTAATGAGAGTGTTTTGGACTCGTCTTTTTAGCATGTTGGATTCATTACAGGCTTTCTGGGGGAAAAATTTTTTATGGTGGGGAGGTTATAACATCTTGTTACCATTATGATAGGTAAATTCTAAACCATGTTGTGGTATTCATTTTTTCATTATGTGGGTAGGTTTGAGAAGGTATTGGGTGGTACATATGATGGATATGTTATAGATTTGTGCATTTATCGACCTTAACTAGTCATTACTATAGAATTCTGATGAATTACATGTCGTGTAATATGTTTACATGCCTTGTAAATACAAAAATAATTAAAATTCATTTTTAGTAAGAGGCTATAGGTATTTAGGAGGATATGAGATTTACTCATTAAACTACATGTAACTAGGTTACATACCATGTCAAACCCCTGGACTCGTTCTTAAAAAGGAATTATGAATAAAATTTCATTTTTTTCTTCCTTCGGGTTTTTTTAATCTCGATCTAAAGACATCCCCAAGTTATTTTGGGATCCCTCCAACCCCAATGGGTATTTGCATTCAGTGATTTATCCTCATTATAGTTTTTGTGTGACATACTGTGTAAGAATTATCTATGTTTCTTTCTATATTATCCTTTTGAGTTTGAATATTATATAGTGGTGGATGGATATGAACTCTATGTTGTTGAATCTTGTTTCTAGGGTGAGTCCCCAGATCTTCTGTGCAGTCATTGTTTGTTGGTTCTGGTGCGCCAGATGTGTGTTCTTAAGGTATGTGGATTTCCTCCTATATGTCGACCCCTTTTTCTAAATTTAATCTATCATTATATGTGGATTTAATTACAAGGTTTTTGTTGTCATAGTTTTGTTTTTTTGTAGGATGATATCATTATGGGCATGTGTGATCCGAATTTTGAGGTAGTTGGTTCCGTCTGTATCCAATGTTTGATAAACCGTATTGTTCTGTCTTTATAAAGAGATTTATAAATAAATTGGTATAAATTGGAATGAATTTTTCTGTGTTTTGAAAATTAATTTCTTAGAAAAGTGTATTGTTCTTGGTTTTTGATAAATATAATGAAAATAATTATTTTCAAGAATGATTTGTGAAAAAAAGCACATGGGTTACATGGGGAACTAGATGAAAGTCTTAGATTGAAGACATCGTACATTGTGGGGGGGGGGGGGGGTGGTGGGTTCACTTTAGGGGTGTTCCTCTTATCATGGAGTGTAGATTTTTCCTCTATGTATATATATGATGTTGGAGTTTCACAAGTTGGGGTGTCTCCCGAGTCATGGAGTGTAGATCATTAGATCCAGGTACCACAGTCTACTAATCATTGATTTTTTGGTACGAGTAGTCTATTTCCTGAAATTTTGTATTCCATGGTGTTTTAATATATGTCCCACTACTATTGTTTTATAAAAAATTTATTTTTACTATTTTATCATTGATATTCATGTGGATTATTGTGAAATATGGTATGGAAAAATGTTCTTTGAAATTTATATACATACTTTTATTTGAACTATGTGGAAAAATGGAAATGATTACTATATTTTTTGCAAAACTGCTTTACTGATTATCATTCCTTGTCTTATTTGAAATGGGACTATGAGAATTATTACACAGAGACTTGTTATAGAATGACTAGGTGGGATACTGTTGTTCCTATTATCCCACACCTTGTGAACCCATTTGATAGTGTGTAGTCCTTTGTATGTCTTTTGTTATAGGTAAAGGCAAGGCACCATAGTGAGTTGGCGGTTTTTTGTGTAATATGAGTTGGGTAGCTGATGGTTAGAAAGTGGGAGGTTTCCCACACTATAACACATAGTAGTTTCTTGTTTTCATTTTCCTTTGTAGTTGGACATGTATTTTTTAGTTTAGATCTACTTTAGTGGTTGTTTTATTTCTGTTGTCTTCTTATAGTTATGGAACCTTTTACACCCGAATATTCAATTCCATCTATTGTTTTGAAACTTCTTTTGGTTCATAGTTTTCTTTTGGTTTATGGGTGTTCGTGTTTCGAATTTGGTTTCTTAGGTGTTCATGATCTAAATCATTATTATTGGATGTCTTTGACGGTATTTGGACTTGAATTTTTTAAAGTAATGTTATAAGGATGATTTGGCTTGTAATTGAATTTTTGACTCTCAAAATTGTACCATTATTGTTGTATGTTTATTGGGGTGGTTTCTTTAAGATTTGAGCCCAACCATGAACCCATTTCCATATATAAAAAAATGTTTCTTTTATAAACCCTTTATGTTTGAATATTTTCCACCCATAATACTTCCCACTTGGCCACCCCTAACCTATTAAAACCACCATATCAATTTTTACTACTTAATAACTCATAATCATGGGGGATTTGAGTGATTTGTTCAAGAATTGGGTTAACCAGTGAACCCATTTCTAGATTTAATGAAATAATTTATTTCATTTATATATCTTTAATTTTTTAACATCTTTTGGTCATTCTAACTCTTAATCGTTCCCACAAAACCTAAGCACCCCCCTTGTTCTATTTTACATCTTTGGATCTCATATTTATTGTGAATTAGGGTAAATTTCCTTAAGGTTTCTCAAATATTTAAAATTTTTTAAGGGAAATTGTTTTTTTTATAAATAATTAATTTCTTTCTATTTTCTCCCATTTCATACCCCCTTGATCTATTCAGACTTATTCGAACCTCCATTTAAATTTTTCCTGTATGTAGATTCATATATTGGTTTATTTGAGGAGATTTCTTCAATGATTCTCAAGTAATTTAATTCCTCTCTTATTCCTTCCATTTCATTAGGATTTCTCCCCTCCTTATTGAAGTTAAAAATGTCAAGAAACTAGGGTTTGATTTTGAGTTTCTCGGTCCAATGTTGTAGTTTAAGGTCTGTTTTGACTCCCTTGTGGTGTGGCGGTATTGCGGTAGATGTTTTGAAAAAATATTTCAGTTTTTTAACATATTTGGTAGATGATTCTAGGTGTAATCTTACTTGATGAGTTATCTTTCTTCAGTTATTTATTTATCAATTTTATAATATGTTGTGTGAGGTGTAAAAACTATTTTTTTGTATCATTGGTTAAGTGTTTTGTTTTAATGTTTCATTTTTTCTAAAAAATGTGTGTTTTCTATGTGTAAGTTTTGTGGTATTGATAGGGGTTGTTTTATGGTTCATGAAATGTTTTTATTAAATGGTGTTAGGGATGAAAAATATAGATTGTTGTGATATTGAGATGATTTTTTTAAAGTGGGTTTTAGATGGTGTTATGTGAAATTCTTGGTTATAATTCTTGGAATTGTTTTATGAAAATGTTAAATGGTTCATTGGTTTATATAGGAGGTGCAATCAAGTTAGAAAAATGTTTTGGTAGGAGTATGTTTTTGAAATCATCAATTTTGTTTTGAAATGGATGTTATGTGATGTGTATCATCTTGTAAATGTGTACAAAATTTCCTAAAGGGTTTCTTTTATAATGAAAGAGATATGAAACATGTTGCGGGCTGTTTTGGTGTCAATTTGATGTAAAAATGAATTTGATTGAAAAATGGGATTATGTGACATGTGTGTGGGTGGTTTGGTGTGTGTGTGATTTGGAAATGGAATTTTCATGTGAAAATGGTATTTTGTAAGATGTGTAACTTGATCAACCCCAATGGGGGAAGCCCGAGTATCAAGTTTGGATGACTTGTACTAGTATGCTATGATCCAAAGTGGTTTCATCACTATTTCACATTGATATTATGATAATGAAAACACTATCTAAACTATTATTATGATTTTGGGGACCATTAGGTCATGGGTATGTTCCCTACTAGTTGTTCATTCCTTATAATAGTTATTTATAATGGCTACTTTCCACCGAGATATGAGGTGCCTGGGGTCCACACCTTCCTAGTGCCTAGGGGTGTTCCTATGAATTGGGATGATTTATAATTTTGTAATATCCATAGTCATATGGTTTATTTGTCTAGATAATTTATTATCATGAAAAGTTTATTTAAAATTGTTTGTTCCTTAATGTTTCTCCTTTAAAAACTATTTTCATTTATAGTTGCATCCTTTTACAAATTATTACTAGCATTTCATGATTATAAATACTTTAAAGATTGTTGTCTTAAAATTTTTATCACAAGGAATATAATTTGGTGGAATACTGTTGGTATTAGGCTCACACCCAACTTACAACATTGGGTGTATATAGACATGGTAATGTTTTTCACATGTTTGGGAAAAGCATTTAGAACAGGTGGTTCGGGTTGTTAGCTTCAATTATTGGAGTGGTGTTGTGGATAAGGCTTGGGAATAATGTACCATTCCCATGTTCATGGCCTTGATTTCTTTTTGCGGCTACTTTTTTATTTTTTCCCTCTTGGACATTGTCTAAATTCACGTATTTTAGTTATGAATTTTATTAAAGGCTTGTTTCGATTAAATTTTTTTATTCAGTTTATTTATTGTCTTATGTTGTTTAATGCTTCTAAATTTGGGTAAATAATTCCCGAACACAAGTTTATCATACTCGATCACTTGTGTCATCCCATGGAGATAAGGAACACCCTTTGGTACATTCCATGGACCATGTTAGATGCCGGTTTTGATAGTGACCAGATTCGGTTCGTGACCAAATGGTATCAAGGGAGGTTCTCTATTTTGGGTCATGTTCTTTTGAAAAATGGTCTGGGTAGATGTAATGCCCTGACCCTAGTTACATATAGTCGGTGCATTATTAAAAAACATTGGCATGATACGAGGAATCATGTCTCGAAAGACTAATCAGTTTAGTAGCCTTGGAAGTACTAGACACATTCATAAGTTTTACATTACATCATGAAATAAAAACATCATCAAAATTTTCCTCATTGAACATACTTATATCCTTAGCCTATCCCAATAGGTCAACCATTAAATACTTCATCACATCCTAGGAAAAATATAACCTAGAAAGGGCTGAGCTCAGATGCTTAGTAGGGATAACAACATAGCAAAAACTTCCTTAAATAAGAATAAACATTTAAGGAAATGTATAAGACTAAAAAAAGCCTATTAAACATAATCTTCAAAATAATATGGAAAAGATAAAATAAAATATTTCCATTTAATTATTCATATGGATATTATATTAGTCGAATAATCACATGAAATTTCAATATCCAATTTTTTAATGATGTAATGCATAATGCCAGACTTCATAAAAACATCATCAAGGCCTTGTGCCAAGACTACAAATAATATTTTGTCAAGGCCTTGTTCCCTAACACTAGTTTGTCTCATGAGACCTACTTATGCATCATGCAGCTATAGCGGGCTCCACCCATTACTTACTATGTCCAATGCATTCCTCATATGAAAAGGTTTAGACAAACATAAACATTCATATTAAAACTAGCATACGAAATGTAAAAACCTTATCCATAAACCATGAATTGTGTAAAAATATCACATCAACAAAGAAACATATCAAAAAACCTTTAATACAATGTGGATGTTCTGTATCATAAGAAATAAACTTCAAACAAGCTTAAAATCCATCAAATGATGTTGACATAGATGAAATCAAAACTTTTTTAGAGAAATATATCTTTCAATTTTGAAATCATTTAAAAGTAATATAATTATAAAAGAAAACATTTATGTTTGGAATATTCTAATCAGCTTATATGGAATGCTTCGACGATGTTATAGTAGTATAATATATCTACACCCAATGTATTAGTATAGAAAAATACATTCTAAACTTAATTTTGTCAAAAAGGTCATAATGTACCTTGTTTGGAAATGAAAAAAAGATTCCTTTCAAAACATATATGATAAATAAGTGTATAAATTACATTAAACGATAGTCTAGTAAATATTAACAATATTTTGAATTACATTTTTATGAAAACACGGATGTTGATGATAAAGAGGTCCCAGTAGATACGTACGTATTAACAACCTCAGATAAGTTAAGATATTGTATAATTAACACTTACATAGTACTTTTCCACGGTCAAGGGTACATTAACCACCTGTATAATAGTTAAATAACTATTATTACATTATAAAAGAACTATATACATAAATATTATATCATACATGATCCTCTAATATTGCTATGTTATTATATCATACATCATCGTTTCAGGTGTTAATTGATCTGTTTTATTTTATATGCTTGGTTACGTAAGCTATGTTTGTTATGGATAGGATGTATTTTATTCCTATAAAGAATTATATTAAGTTATTAAACATTATTTTTAATCATAAATTGAAAATTATTCATGAATGATTGTGATGGGGAATGAATCTCATCGCGTTCATGGAGAAGGCAATCCGTTCATACGCACGAGTGACAATATCATTATATTGATGGGGAAATCATTTTTAATTGGATGTTATATCATATATACTGATTCATTAACATGTTATATTTATTATTTAAATTATTTATACTCATTATTATGCCCATCCAAATAATTATGTGTTTGAATAACAAACTACACCACAGTGTGGAGACAGTAAACTATACGTACACACGTATGGTTACTTTGTCATTCATATGATGGATAGAATAATGAATATGGTTGTACCATTTTTATAATAACATAACAATATATATATATATGATATCAAATTTATTTTTTTATAATAGAAACAACAAAAACAAGGAAGTGGGAGAAGAAAAGAACGTGAAAGAGGTGATGAAATATTTACCTCTTCTTCGGGTTCTTCCTCTTAATTTCATCAAAAGGGCTACATTTGTTGGCTTTATAACCAGAGGATGGCCACTAGGATGAAGGGAGGAATTTTGGGAGGATTTTTGTGCAGGGTTTGGCCAATCCAAATGGCTTTGGAGATATTAAATTAAAATAAGGGGATGTACACTTTTATAAGATAGGTGAGGGTCGCTTTAGGAAAACCTTGAATTGTTATTTTATAATATATTCATCTTCAATTTCTAATGGCTCGAAAATGATTTATTTCGAGTATAATGTGGGAATGTCTCGAAAAAGTCTCAACAAATAGGTTTTATATAGGTTTAGGTAAACATATTAGACATATCTTTTAGAATTAACTCTTAGTTAAATGGTTTGACATTTACCACGTCTCTTGGTATTTTTATATTATATGGTTAATAAACTTTCTCTAACAAGACCAGAGAACCCCAAGTGGATAATTATTAATATATAAATATCCTTATATATATTATTTGGCCAAACCTTATATTTTTATGAATATTATATCATTTAATAATTTATTATTTATTTTAAGAACTCAATTATGTCAATTTTGAAATTATTTAGTATTTGGTTTGTGTGAAATTCATAACAGCATGGTTACTTTGAAATAGAATTATTTAATCAACCCTAACATGTTATATTAACCTAGAAAATTAGTTGAATTCATCAAAAGTTTCAAATTTCATTTATTTGGATATTTATAAAATCAATTATTTTAATCTTTCATTAATAAAGTAATTACTGTACCATTATTATGTCATAATTAAATTAAATTATTTAATTTTTAAAAATTATAAATAAAATACCATTATGTATAATGTCATTTTATATTTCTAATGAATATTTATTGTCAAATTTATATTATGTGTAACCCTGTATTAAAAATGTTTTAGTAACTAAATGTTGAATTTAACTCTTTTAACTCTTCTTTAAATAAAATTATAATAAATGTCCTAATATAATCCAAGTGGACCAAAGATGATAATATTTTTTCTTAAGGTTTTTTTACTCAAATTACACTTATCCAATAGAATTTGGACTTGTTCTATGGTAATTATGATTTCATTTTTACCCTTAATTACCCTATTTTCTTCTAACTATGCAAAATAAATGTCAAAAAGTACTATTCACAAAAAATTATTTTCATGTTATTGAACCATGTTTTACTTACTGATATTAACCGTGTCTCTCGGATTTTTGAAATTCAACTCACAGAAGTAGTAAAATTATGTTTTATGCAAATTTGTAAATGTTCCTAGGAGGTG
Organism: Viscum album; assembly: GCA_963277665.1. Classification (NCBI taxonomy): domain Eukaryota; kingdom Viridiplantae; phylum Streptophyta; class Magnoliopsida; order Santalales; family Viscaceae; genus Viscum; species Viscum album. The sequence continues at coordinate 1,416,697,733 of OY728129.1, read as the reverse complement.
GGTAAAAGACGGTAAAAAGTTCAGTAAAAATATTTATATATATGAACTTCTTATAAAATGAATCCAATGAATTACATTAAATTTATATCATTATTATGTATAAATTTTGACCTAGAATATATTTAAATAAAGAAATTAATTATTTAAATAAAAATATGGTTTTAACAAAACATGTAGTGTTTTTTCACTATTCATCAAAAAATTGAATGTTTTCAACAAAAAAAATACCAAAACTTTACCCTAAGCTAATTTTGATATTCCAAATCCAAAAATGTAGTCCATTTTGAATGATAAAATTTATAAAATTTCAAAAAGAGGGTATTACTGTACATAAAATCTCATTTGATTTGTTGTGGTGTGTTTGAACTCAAAGTTGCATACAACATGAACTATTGTATTATTCAAAGGGAAACATACCATGGAAGTTTGGGGTGTTACATTATCCCCTCCTTAAAATAATTTCATCCAAAAAATTTCTTGAAAATTATTGCATAAAAAGATTCCGCTAGTTCTTCATCATAAGTTCCTCGGGTTCCCATGTTTCCTCTTCCACCTTGTGGTTTCTCCATAGAACATTTACCAGATGAGTTATCTGGTTTCTTAGAACTTTTTCTATGTTATCAAAAATTTTGGCATGTTATTCACAATAAGACAAATCACGTTCTAGTTCAATTTCCTTATAGTTGAGTACATGTGCAGGGTCAGGCATGTATTTTTTTAACAGTGATATGTGGATCACATCATGAACTTGGAGAGACTTCGAGAAATTGCCAAATGATATGCTAAAACTCCAATTAGTTCTGGAATTTTGAAAGGCCCAATGTACCTGGGACTCAATTTACCATTCTTTCTGAAACGTATAACACCCTTCCATTAAGATAACATCATGAAAACATGGTCTCTTACTTGAAATTCCAAATCCTTCCTTTAGTTATCAGCAGAGCCCTTTTTCCTACTTTGGGATGCTTTGAGGTGTGTTTGGAAAACCTTCACCACTTACATTGTTTCCTCAACAAGATGATGGCCTACAAGTTTTATTTCACCAACATCATCCCAACATGTTGGTGTGAGACATCTTTTTCTATATAACTCTTCATATGGTGCCATCTGAATACTTGAAGGGAAGCTATTGTTATAAAAAAATTCTACCAGAGGTAAATATTGATCCCACATACCTTGAAAGTAAATGCGAGAAAGATCTCAACATGTCTTCTAAGGTTTGAATAGTCCTTTCTGATTGTCCATTGGCTTGATGGTGGTAGGTAGTGCTCAAACAAAGTTCTATATCTACGGCCTTATGAGGACTTTTCCAGAATCTTGATTTAAAATGGGAATCATGATCAGAATCAATTGATAGGGGTACTCGATGATGTCTAACAACTTCATAATATATAGTCTTTTCAGATGTTCAAGTGGTAAATCATCTCTTATAGCAAGAAAATGTACATACTTGGTAAGATGATCAATAATGACCCATATTGAATTATTCCTTCTAGAAGTCTTTGGTAGATCCATCAAACATTCCATCGTAATATTATCTCATTTATACATAGGTATTGGAAGTGTTTTCATGACTCATCTAGGATTTTGTCTTCCAGCTTTCACTTGTTGAAAAACTATACATCTTGACACATAATCAGCAATATCTCTCTTAATGTTGTCCCACCAAAAGTGTTCCTTAAATCACTATAAATCATAGTGAATCTAGGGTGTGTAGATAAATTGGAGCTATGAGCATCATCTAACAATTTCCTTTTTAGATCAATTATGTTTGGAACACAAATTCTCTTCCCAAATTTCAAAATTCCATCTTCAATATGAAGTCACCCAATCTCCCATCATTCATAGATTTAATTTTCTTTTGAAACACATCGTCATTAGTCTGAGAACGTTTTATCATTTATGGTAATGATGGATTTGCAACCATTTGAAAAAGTATTGATGTTTCAACTTCCATGGTTATTCCCATATCCATCTTTACTAGATACATGAAAATAGGATCCCTTTCAACTCTCATGTTGATGAAAACTCAAAGATACTTTCTACTCAAAGCATCTTCCTCATTATCTGCCTTCCCCGGGTGGTAGAGTATAGTGATTTCATAATCATTGAGATGTTAAAGCCATCCCCTTTTACTCTGGTTGAGTTCTTCCTATGAGAAAATTTACTTCAAACACTTGTGATCAGTATAAATATCCAATTTTTCCCCATAGAGATAGTGTCTTCATATTTTCATAGAAAAGATTAAAGTTTCTATCTAAAGATCATGAGATTGATAGTTTTTCTTGTTATATTTTAGTTTTCATGATGCATAGGAAATAACTCTATCATTCTATATAAGGACACAACTAAGTACTTTCTTTGAAGCATCACTATAAATAACAAACCCATCGTTCCATGATGATAGAGTCAAGATAGGATCATTGACTAATATTCTCTTTAGTTCTTTAAAATATTCTTCACACCCCATTTTCCAAACAATTTTAACCCATTTATGTGTGATATTGGTTAATGGGTTGGCCAATCGAGCAGAATTTTGGACAAAACACCGATAATAACCTAATAAAACAATAAAACTGTGTACCTTAGTTATACTCGTTAGTACTGGACATTATTATATTGCCTTTGTAATAGAAGGATCGACAGAGATTCCATCCATAGAGACAATATGGCCATGAAAATAAATCTTGTGAAGCTAGCATTAACATCTGCTAAATTTCCCATATAATTCATTTCTTCTAAGAGTCATTATGATAATGCGCAAGTGATTTTTATGATATTCGTAGATTATGGAGTATACCAAGATATCATCAATAAATACCACTACAATGTCATCAAGATATTCCATGAAAGTTCTGTTCATTAGATCCATCAAAATAGATGGTGCATTAGTCAGCCCAAAAGCATTACTGTAAACTTGTAATGCTCGTCCCTAGTTTGAAATGCGGTTTTCAGAATGTCTTTCTTTTCACACACAACTGGTGATATCAATATCGAAGGTCAATATTTGAAAAATAGATATCTCCATGAATTTGATCGAATAAATCATCAATGCGAGCTAGGGGATACAAGTTCTTTATTCTTATAGCATTTACCTCCTTGTACTCAATGTATATCCTCATTGATCTATATTTCTTCTTAACAAAAAGAACAGGGGATCCCCATGGAGAATCACAATGGTGAATAAATCCCTTATTATTCAATTCATCTACTTGTTTCTTTAGTTCCACTAATACCACAGTTTCCATTCTATATGGGGTCTTTGATATGGTCCTTGAACTAGGAATTAAATCAATGGAAAACTCTATTTCTCATTCGGGAGGATGTATAGGTAAATCCTCTAGAAACACATCAACATATTCTAGAACAATAGGTATATCATATATTTTAGCATTCCTTTACTAACCCATATTTATTTCATTATCTTCCTCCCCCAAAATTGAATTTAGATGAGCTACTGGGGATGGATCTAGATAAGAATCTGGTGGTGAAATTTCTTCTCTAATGATAAGGTACTTCTTATCATCATCGAGAATTGTAACCTACTTCTTCTTATAATATATTTTTGCATCATGGTCCAAAATCCAGTCCATACCAAGGATTATATAAAATTCAATCATGGGTATGATGATGAGATCAGTAGATAATGAACATTAATATGACCTAATGGGAGGTGAGTCACAAAACATTATTGCAATGATACTTCCCTTAAGAGTTTTGACGAAAAACTCCCTTGTTAAATCAAACTAGAAATGTCTAATTTTCTTATCAAACTAAGAAGATATGAAATAATGTGATGATCCATAATCAAATAAAGCACTGGCTAAACTTGAGGAAACCATTAAATTACCTACCACCGCGTCTTTTGGAGCTTCAACCTCAGTAGTAGTGATTTCATAAGCATGTCTTTTCCCCCTTGACCTTCTCTGAGGTATGTTCCCTTGTCATTCAGGACATTAATTTTCATAATTCCACTTTTCTCTAAAATTATATCATTCAACATTGACAGCCTCTTTCTTTCCCTTGCAATCATGATCATGGTGGCCTTTTTCACAACGCTTGTAACATACTGTCATTCCCTTTAGGCAAGCACCAGGGTGTTTCTTCCAACATTTACTATAGGATAGATATTCAAATTTTCTCTTCTTCCTCTTATTTCCATTTCTAGAGTGTTCAGCAGATCTATTCTTCTCCTGCTTTTCTTTAATGTCATAAGGCAAAGAGAATTATTTTTCTATCTTCATAGAAAATGACACAATATCTTCGTATGATAAGAAGGATTGTGAGACTAATGATCTATGGAAAAATGGTTTTAACCCAAAAAAATAATTCAATCTTACTCCTTGGGTTACATATATAATTTTTAGCTTGCCTTTCTAACCTTGTAATGTTAGCCTCATATTTTTTTTGACATTATCATCCTTACTTTGTCTCAGACTCAAAAATTACTTTTCCATATCTTCTTGATGGTCAAGAAAAAAGAAATTTTATAAGAAAATATATTTATACTCCCTCCGTTACATATTTGATACTAATCATCATCTTTTGTGTTTTTAATCAATGACCACAAATGATCTATATCTTCCGTGAGGAGATAAACTTCCAGGACAACTTTTTATCTTTCGCTACTCCCCAAAACATTAAATATTTTTTCTATGGAACTTATCTATTTCTCAGCTAAAAATAGATTTTTAGTCCCATTTAATGTTGGTGGTTTTTTCCTCTTGAATCTGTCTAACATTGATCCTCATCACTGTGGATTAGGGTTCTCCATATATGTAAGGTTATTATTCATAACCTGAGTGAGTTTCCCCATTATAGTGATAAGTTGATCAGCACCAGTTGCATCACTAGCTCCACTATAATTATCTTGAGTAGGAGGGAAATACTTACATGGATTACATGAATTTATACGGATTCTATTCCTTACACTAGGCACCATTTCTAAAAAATGGCATGTTTTTGTTTAGTTTATGAACAATAATACATAATTCTGAACTAGTAAAACACTTAACATAAATTAAATAGTTTATGAATATATTACATAATCATAAAAATGTTTTCTTTGAGGAAGTATATACTCGTAAATCCTCTATAATTGTTTGTAATGAAAATTTGAATTATCCTAAGCATATCCCCTAGGAGTGACATAACCAAGAGTGCAACACGGACTGTTGTAGTGCACCATTTCCCATTCGAGTCTAGTTCAAAGAGGTTTTTTCGGGTTTTAACACTAGGTACATCTGTGCCAGATCTTCCTCTACCTACACGTATCTAGATAGGGATTTATTTCTTTGAAAACTCACAAAATCTCCATTGTACCAAAATTCTAGGATATAAGTCTATACTAATCCTCAAAATCTATCTTAGGGTAGTGTTCTCTAATCATATTTTTTATAAATCTTTCTTCTCAGGTTTTTAATAATATTTATATGATACCCACTGTGATCCCCTGACCCCATTCACCTAGATTTCATGCATTATTAGATAACATTGGCATGATACAAGGAATCATGTCCCTAAAGACCGATCATTTTATTAGCCTTGGATGTACTATATATATTCATATGTTTTACATTATATCATGAAATAAAAACATCAACTACATTTTTTCACCTTTGAAAAGACTTATATCCTTAGCTTATTCATGCATTTCAACCATTAAATACTTCTTCACACACTGGAAAAAATAAAACATAGAAATAGGTGATCATTGATGCTCAGTATGGATAACAATATAGAGGAAACGTTCATAAATAAGCATAAACATTTAAGGAAATGTATAAGACTAGAACAAAAGCCTTTTAATCTTAATATTCAGCATAAAATGGAAAATATAAAATCAAATAATTACATTTACTTATTAACATGAACATTTTAATAGTTGAATAATCATACGAAATTTCAATATACAATTTCATAATGATGGAATGAATAATTCCAAACATCATAACCACATAATCAAGGCCTTATGCCACGACTAAAAATAAGATTTTTGCCAAGCCATTGTGCGAAGAAACTAGTTTGTATCTTGAGACCTACTGATGCATTGAGGAGTTATAGTGGGCTCAACTCCTCACTTAATAAGTCCAATGCATTCCTCTTATGAAAAGGTTTAAACATAACATAAACATTTGTATTAAACCTAGAATAAGAAATGTCAATACTTTATCCATAAACCATGAATGGTGTGAAAATAAGACATCCAGAGTAAAACATATGACAAAACCTTCAATACAATATGGATGTTTTTTATCATAATAAATCAACTTCAAACACGATTAAAATCCCTCAAAGGATGTTGACATGGATGAAATCAAAACTTTATTTAGAGAAATATATCTTTCTATTTTGAAATCATTTAAAAGAAAAATAATTCAAAAAGAAAACATTTATTTTGAAAATATTCTTATAATATTTTATGGTAAGATTCGACGATGTTATAATGGCAGAAAATAGCCACTCCCTCCGTATAAGTTAAAAAACACATTCTTACATTAATTTTGTCAAAAAGGTCAAAAAGTACCATGTTTGGAAAACAACAGAAAGATTCCTTTCAAAACAAATACGGTAAAATAAGTGAACAAATGAATTTAACCCATAGTCTAGTAAATAGTAAAAAAAATTTATTTACATTTTTAAGAAAACACAGCTATGGATGATTAATAGTTCCCAGTACATACTTACATATTAACCACCTCGGATAAGTAAAGAGATTGTAGAATTAACCTTTACCTTGTACTTTTCAATCGTATAGGGTAATTTAACCACATGTATAATAGTTAAATCACTATTATTAAGATATACAACAACTATATACATAAATAAGATATCATATATGACACTCTAATATTATTTGTTAATAATATTTTTGTTGTAACATCATTTTGGGTGTTAACTAATATGTTTTCCTTTATATGCTCAGTTGTGTAAACCATGTTTGTTATGGGTAGGATGTATTTTATTAATATCAAGAATTAAATTATGTATTAAAAATTATTTTTAAACATAAAATCATATTTATTCTTGAATGATTACGTTGGGGAAGGAATCTCATCGCGTTAGTGGAGACGGTAATCCGTACGTACGCACGAGCGACAATATCATTATATTGATGGTGAAATAGAAGGTAATTTGATGTTATATCATAAATACAGAGTCATTAATATGTTTAATTTATTATTTACATTAGTGTTACTGATTATTATACCTATCCAAATAATGAAGTGTTTGAATAACAAATGACACCACGACGTGGAGACGGTAAGCCGTACGTTCGCACGTATCGTGACATTGTCATTCATCTGAGGGATATAATAATGAATATGGTTGTAACATATTTATAAGAACATCCCAGTATATAGAAGATATAGGATTTTTTATTTTAAAATGGCATCAACAAAGAAAGAGGAAGTGGATAAAGAAAAGATCTTGCAAGCGGTGATGAAATATTTACCTCTTCTTCAGGTTCTTTCTTTTGATTTGATCAAAATAACACTTAAGGTTAGATTTATGACCAAAATAAGGCCTCTATGATTAAGGTAGGAATTTTGGTAGTATATTTGGGTAGGGTTTGGCTGATCAAAATGGCTTTGGAGGTGTAAAATTAAGATAAGGGGAAGTACCATTTTATAAGAGAGGTGTAGGTCACTTTAGGGAAAGCTTGAAATATTATTTTATAATAAAATAATTTTAGATTTATAATGGATCCAAAATGATTTTTTTAGAGTATAATATGGGGATGGGTCAAAAACTCTCAACCAATAGGGTTTATATAGGTTTAGGTCACCATATTAACTTTATCTTTTAGATTTAACTCTTAGTTAAATAGTTTTCCATTTACCATGTCTCTTTGTTTTTTTAAATTATATGGTTAATAAACATACTATAACAAGAGAATAGAAACCCAAGTGGTTCATTATTAATATATATAACCTTATATATTTCCTTTTCCTGGACCTTAATTTTTTATGAATATTATATCAATTAATAATATAGTATTTGTTTTTAAAACTCAAGTATGTCCTTTTGAAACTATTAAGTATTTCATTTTTGTGAAAATCATAACAGCATCATTACATTGAAAAAAAATATTTATCCAACCCTAACATGTCATATTAACTGAGAAAATTAGTGTAATTCATAAAAAGTCTCAAATTATTTTTATTTGGATATTTATAAAATATATTATTTTAATCTTTCATTAATAATGTAAATACTACATCATCATTGCATTACTAATAATTTAAATTCTTTCATTTCTAAAAATTATAAATAAAATATAATTATGTATGAAATATTTTTATCTTTATAATGAATATTTATAGTCAAATTTATATTGTGTGTATCCCTATATTAATAATGGTTTAGTTATTAAACATTGAATTTAACTCTTTTAACTATTCTTTAAATAAAATAATAATAAATGTCCTAATATAATCCAGGTGGACCAAAGTGGGTCATATTTTATTACTCATGGTGTTTTTGGTTGAATTACACTTATCCAATAATATTAAGAAATGTTTTAGGGTAAATATGATATCATTTTTACCCCTAATTACCCAATTTACTTTTAACCGTGGTAAATAAAATTCAAAAGTAATGATTCACCAGACACTATTTTCATCTTATTTAACCACATTTTACTTAATTATTTTTACTGTGTCTCTAATATCTTTGAAATTAAATGCACAAAAGTGGTAAAATTATGTTTTAGGCAAATTTCCAAATGCTCCTTAGAGGTGGGTAAAAGACGGTAAAAAGTTCAAATTTTTTTTATATCCAAACATATTATAAAATGACCCCAATGAATTACCTTGAAAATATATAGGTATTATGTATCAATTTTGAACTAAAATAAATTTAAATAAAACCAATAATTATTTAAATAAAAAGATTTTATTAACCAATAACACGGTGTTTTTCACTATTCATAAAAAATTGACAGTTTTTAGAAAAATTTCAAAACTTCACCCTAAGCTAATTTCAATATTCCAATTCCAAAAATGAATTCCTTTTTAAAGATAAATTTTATAAAATTTCAAATATTGGGTATTACTATTCATAACGGCTAGTTTGATTGGTTGTGGTGTGTTTGACCTCGAATTTGCGTACAACACAAACTATTGTATTACTCAATGGGAAACGTGTTGTGGATGTTTGGGGTGTTACAATAGACAAGAACTAAGATTTTCAAAACATAATGTTCTATTTACGAGGAAGGTGCTTGCCTAGAAAACCCTGTTTTAGTACTTGAATTATCATGGGAAGTGGGGTTTCATCTGTGTCTATTGGTTCTTGTGGTTATTCGTGATCTGTGAAATGAAATGGAAGTTAGGTCAATGGTCTTAGTGAACACAATGGGCCTAGAAATCCATGTGGAGTAGGGGATATTATCATATAAAAATCTCTGGGATAGTGGTGTGACTGGTTTGTGGCCACCAACCATATGTCTAAGTCACCCATCGATACTAGTTTACCCTAGATTCATTCGAATTATTTATGGGTTTTGGAAAATAATTCAAGAAATCTATTTTTTGAAAATTATGGGAAACTATATTTTAAAATAGAAAAGGATTTGTGTAACTGTTGTAGAGTTTATTGGAAGTGTATTTTAATAAATTTAAACATGTGGTTTACTGAAATTAATTGTTGGGAAATTGTAAGTTGTGTTAAAGAGTTTTTTCGAAATATATTTTAATTGGAATTATAAAGTCGGAATGGTGTTATTTTCCAAGGGATTGAAAATGGGGTTTCAGAGTAGTATTGAATGAGGTTTTGAAATGGTAGATTTTAATGAAGCGGTATTTTTGTAATATGATAATGGAAATTTATAATCAGAACATCTGGATTGACACACATGATGGCTTGAAAAACAAGGATGATTTTAAAGTGGGTTATGAAATTTTGTTTTGAGTGGAATGAAGTGTTTTGGTTTTGAAAAGTGTAAATAACTTTGTTTTGATCTATAGTGTTCCCATGGGTGACAACATGAATGTGTTATGTGAAGGAAAAGTGGATGACTTCTCAGGTTTGAACGAGTTGGGTGCCCACCATGGCACAAAAACATGCATGTGTGATATGCATGAGATACCATTGGTAAATTTGCTAACTGCCAACTTCGTTTACATTCAATGAAATGAATTTTTAAGGAGATTTTATTTACTGATAACCACTATTTGGGGTGGGGTATCTAATATATTTTAAGAATGTGGTGTTGGGATTTATTGAGTTAAATAACCCATCTTGTTTGAACAATGTTTTTAGTTTTTTTTGTCAGTAAGTTGGGTTAAAGTGTTCATTGGTGTCCCATTATGAGAATTGTTTTGCAAATCCCTTGTGGTCAATCCCTTCATGTGTTCTGTTTTGGTTTGTGGTTCTTTTTATTGAAGGAAGAGCATGGTTGAGTCATTTAGTTGTCTTGTTGGATAGGGTATTCCACCATAAAGAGTTAATTCATGATTGATGTGCGACCACAAGTGATTTTTCATTGGAAGATCCTCCAGTTAATCAACATAAGGAATTTATTCATGAGCATTAGATATTGACTATACCCATCATATTTTTTCGGATAACATGATCCTTGTGTAGAATGAAAGTAGATGTGGGAGGTTAAAATACACCTACGTTCCCTAAGACTCCTGATCCGTCAAAGGTGAAATTTTACATAGTTATGTCTATTGGTTCTATCTGAAAGTGGTGAAGGGTAATCCTAGTGAAGAAGGGGAAATATGTTTGGGGATTTCAGTGTATAATGATTTCATAAATGGCCCTTGGGTATTCCATCAGTCTTGTTGAATAAAGAGTTCATATTATCCACCAGTGTGGAAAATCTGGTCGTCTGAGGATGTAATTGTCATGTATGGTAATATCATGTTACTTAGAACTCTGTTCAAGGATCCAATCCTAGTAATGACAATGTCACTTTCAAGAGTAATGTTTGTTGGTGTCTTGTTGTGCTGTGTTCAATTTTAATGGAATAAGGTGGATGTTGTGGAACATTTTGGGTCATTCTTCTTAAATATAAGCATGATCCTATTCTAAGGATTTTTAATTCTTTGTTATAAGTGAAGATGTATTCTTTGTGTTTTGCTTCTGCTGTTTGTTTTTAGGGGTGAAATATGTGATTCATGTGCATCTCCCAGTCACATTTTTGGGTAAATGTGTGTATTTTGTGCTAGTTAACATTGTTGGGTGTTCTGATCACTAGCTCCTAACTGCGGCATAGAATATTCTTCAAACATAAGGCCTCCAACCATAGGCCTCGAAGTGAATGTTTTAATATAGGTAGGAAATCTCCAGGGTTGTAAGGGATCTTGGTTCAACTTCTGTATTTAGTGTGGGAGGTGGAAACAATATGAGGTTTCAATGGGGTGGTTTCATTTCAGGTGGTCCCAAGTGGTGGAAAGGGGCTTGGGGACCCTGTCCCTCATAGTTATAATCCACTTTGGTGGAGAGGTCCTTACATTGTTATTGGGGGGTGGGGTGGTTTTTTTTTTCTTAAACCTAGTTCTTGAACCCTTGTGGGTGCAATTATCAGTATAATTTTTAATGTATTAATATCCCTATAGGCTCTTTTTTATATTTGTTTTTGTTAGACTCACCCAAAGATGATAATATTTGTGAGAGTAATGTACCACATAGAGTCTCTATTGATCTGGAGTTTCATTGATCGGCCCACTTATGGTGGTGATTAGGTCTTATGGGTTCATTTTCTTGTCCTCCATTGCTAGTTGGTTAAGATGGTTGGTTCTTACGATGGGGAGACCCACCATGGATCTCATGTAGGTTCTCTTAGAATAAGTCAAATGTTTGTCAATCACTTTTGGTGGGGAGTCCATTTTGGACTCCCCCTATTGGTGTCTCAGTTCTTTCTCAAGAAATAAAGTTGGCACTTATGGTGGGGAGTATGTTTTTGTCTCTTGATATCAGTGAATCAGATATGTCCTTGGTGTTGGCTTGGTGGTGGGCTGTCTCATTCAGATCAATCTAACCACAAATTTCTTCCTTGGGTAAATTTTGGGGTCGGAGTGCACCCAACAGTTTTGTGGAAGTATGGTTGTGAAAACATTGATTGTTTTAGGAGAATAGTGTCAATATTTTTTGGTGAGAGTATCCCTTACATTTTTTGTTCAACTAGAGTTGTTTTGGCCTTTTGGGGGATGTAGAAACTTGGTAAGGGATTCCATATTGGTCTATCAGTTGGGTTTTATTTTTCATCTCAAATTTTTGGGGGATTTCCGGGGTCAGAAAGCATTATGCTGGGGATAATGTTTACATAGAGATTTTCAATTCCACGCTTTGTTCCAAATAGTCTTTAGATTATTAATTTTCTCTTTGTTTCCGGGTGTTCCAGGTTTAAATTTTGTGTCTCGAGTGTTCTTGATCTAAGTCATTAGTCTTGGAAGTCTTAGATGGTATTTGGAATTGGTCTTTAAAGGGATGTTATAAGGATGTGGTGTCTTGGAATTGAATTTTTGAAACTCATAGTGGCACCTTTTGTGGGGTTTGTTTATTATGGTGGTTTCTTCAATATTTGGGACAAAACATGCGCCCATTTCCATATTATAAAAAAAATTATTTCTTTTTTAACTCCTCAGTTTTTTTACATTTTTCACCCATTCCACTTCTCAAATGGCCTCCCCTAACCTCTTCAAACCAACATATCCATTTTTACCCCTTAGTAACTATTAATCATGTTGGATTTCTGTGATTTATTCAGGCATTGGTCCAACCCATGAGCCCATTCCTATATTTAAAGAAATAATTTATTTCTTTTTTATCTCATTAATGTTTCATATATTTTTCAGTCATTACACCTATCACTCTATCCCACAAACCCTAGACACCCCTCGTTGTTCTATTTTACCACTTTTGAGCTCATCTTCAACGTGGATTGGGGTGAATTTCATCATGGTTTCTCATATCGTCCAGTTTTGCAAAGGGAATTTGTTTCATTCATAAATCATTCATTTTTGACTCTCTTTCCCCCATTACAGTCCCTGGTTGACCTCCTCCACCTTATTCGAACCTCCTTGTCAATTTTCTATTCTTGGATATTCAAAAATTTGTTTATTTGGGTATATTTCTTCAATGTTTCTCAATTAAGTGAATTCATCTCTTGTTCCTTATAATTCATTAGGGGTTCTCCCCTCCTTCTAGAGGTTCCCAATGTCTAGAAACTAGGATTTATACCTAGGGTTTTATTTTTGAGTTTATTGGTCCAATATTGTGGTTTAATTTAAACTCCCTTGTGGTGGGGGTGGTGTGGTTGAAGTTTTACACAATATTTTGGGTTTTTTGATATCTTCAGTGGCTGATTTCATGTGTAAGAAATTATTGATGAGTTATCTTGCCTGATTTATTTATATAGATTGTTACTTATATGTTTTTTGTGGTGAAAGACCCATTTTTAGTATCATTGGTTAATAATTTAGTTTTAATGTATCATTTTTTCGTGAAAATGTTTGTTTCTCATTTGTAACTTTTGTGGTGTCAAATGGGGTTGTTTTATTGTTCAGGATACGTTTTTATTAAATGTTGTAGGTGAAAAAAATTATTGTTATGGGTGATATTGGAAATCATTTGTATTTTAAAATATTTCTTTTAGATGGATTTTATGTTGAATGCTTGGTTATAATTCTTGGAATTATTTTAGGAATTTTTTTAATGTTTCGTTGATTTATATAAGAGGTGCAATCTTGTTTGAAAACTCTTTTGATAGGAGTATGTTTTTGAAATGTTACATTTTGTTGTGAAAGGATTGTTTTGTTATGTGTATGATCTTGGAAATGTCTTATAAAATTGATTAACAGATTTATTTAATTGGGAATGAGATATGATATATGTTGCAGGCTCTTTTATTGTGAGTATGTTGTTAAAATGAATTTGTATGAAAAAAGGGATTATGTGGAATGTTTGTGAAATATTTTCTGTGTGTTTGATTTGGAAATTTAATTTTAATTTTCAAATGGTATTTTGTGTGATGTGGAACTTGATTGAGAAAAAATGGGGAAACTCGTGTATCTAGGTGGGTGAACATGTACTAGTATGCTAGTGATCTATAGTGGTTTTGTCATTATTTCGTGTAGCATGTTTGATGTTGAAAACACTAACTAAACTATTATAATGATGTTAGGAACCACTATTTTATCGGTAAGTTACATACTAGTGGCTTGTTCATGAGAATATATATATATTTTTATAGTTAATTTTCACTCAGATGGGAGGTACCTTGGTCCCACCACTATTTAGTGCCTAGGGGTGTTCCCATGATTAGTGACAAATGATTATTTTGTAATCACTTTTTGAATATGGTTTTTTCAATAGAAAATCCAATATCATGTAAATTTTCATTAAAAGTTTTTGTTCCATAAATTTTATCCTTTAAAAACAGATTTCATTTGTAGATGCATCCTTTGAAAAATTATTACTAGCCTTTCTTGTTTTAAAAAAACATGAAATAATTTTATCTTAAAATGTTTATCACATGGAATCTCTTTGGGTGGAATCCTATTGCGCCTAGGATCACACACTACTTTCACATTTGGTTGTATGTATACTTGGTGATGTTTCTCAAAGGTCTGGGAAAAGTATTTAGAACTAGTGGTTCGAGTTGTTAGCTTCTATTCTTGGTGTTGTATTGTTAAAATAGAATGGGGATGATGAAACCATTCCATGTGGTGGACCATGAGTTGTTTCATATACTAATTTTTAGTGGTCTCCCTATTGGGATTTGTCTAAAACCATGTATTTTAGTTCGGAATTTTATTAAAGGCTTGTTTGGAAAAAAAATTTAGATTCAATTTATTTATTTATTTTGGTTGTTTAATGCTTCAAAATTCTTGAAAATCATTACCAAAAACTTATTTATCTTACTCGAGCACTTTTTCTAGACTATGGGGATAGTGAACACCCTTAAGGGCCTTTTTAAAGAGTGGGTTAGATACTAGTTTTGGTGGCGACAAGATTTAATTCGTGACTAGAACCTATATATATTAGTCTTCCATTGTTTCATTCTACATTGAGAATAGGTATATATATATATATTTCCATGTTCTTTTTTCTGGTTGGGAAAAATTGTTACCTAATTGTATAGATAAATTATCAAGTTCTTTTCACTATCCCTTGGGGATCATGAATGCCCTTCGAGTATGTAACAGATCGGGTCAGGTGCTAGGTTTGAGGGTAACCTGGGATGGTTCATTACAAAAACATTTCACAGTTATCTAGTCCACTAATCAAGTTAACATGAAAAGGGGTTAAATTTAGTTGGACATAAGCCTATGATTTTTTTACATTAAATTAATATTGGTGAATAGTACAATTTTGGATCTGCCTTCCAAAAATGGTGATTTTTTTCATCTACAATGATGCTTCTTTTAAGGAATTTGGTAATTTTCTGATGTAGAATGATCCTGTATTTTCTTATGCTTGAATAAAATAAATCCTCATGAGTTAAATTATCCCAAATATGATTTTGAATTATTATCTATGATTTAAGATTTAATATTTTGGGGGGCATCATTTATATGGTTCCAAAAGTTATGTATTTACTTATAATAATGGTTTGAAGTATATATTTACTGAGAATTAATTGAACATGTGGTAGAGAAGATAGATTTAATTCATAAAAGATTATGATTAAAAGATCAATTACTATCCAGTAAAATAAAACAATGTGGAAGATGTCTTGAGGTGAAAACATCCTGCTACAATAACCATGTTATGTTTGGAACATGACCCCTTGATTAATGATTTGATGAATTTCGGTTTGGATGTTTTTGGTATTGGAAACTCCTCTGTTATGTTTTATGTGTTAGTGTAGTCATATCTATCATAAAAAATTAGGAATTTGTATAAGGAAGGCCGTGAGTTCTAGAAAAAGGTATAATTTTTTTAAAAGGGTAAGTTTCTAAAATTTAGTATTGATAAAGATTGTTTTTTGAGATTTGAAAAAAGATTATGTGTACTATGTGATCCTCATATGAAGAAATAGTTGTTATGTTAAGTGAATAGTTATCCATTTTTAGTTCATCTGGGAATCACTATTATGTACAATGACCATCAAGAGTATTTTTTGTGGGATGGAATTAAAATATATATTGTATAATATACTATTAAATATTTGACTTTTCAACTGGTTAGAATAAAGAAACCACTACCAAATGGTATGCTTCAACCTTTCCTAGTGCTATAGTGGAATTGATAAAATATATCAATAGACTTCGTCATGGGACTACCAATGGATTCCAAAGATAACAATTAAATTTGGGTTATTATTGACCGACTAAATAAATCTAAAAATACCCTTCATTTTGAGATACTATACGTTTGGATCAGAATTGTCAATTGAACCTCAAAGTTATTTTCAGGTTCAATGGTTTTCATCTCTATATTGTATCTGATAGTGATCCAAGATTCTCATTTAACATTTAGAAAGGAATTTATAAGGTAGTGGGATAAGAATTATATTTCAGTACAAAATTTTATCCATAATCTGATGGACAAGATGATAAAACAATTCAGACCTTGGAAGACATGTTAAATTCTTATTCAATGTATTACTAGGGATGTTGGGCTCATCATCTTTATCTTATTGAGTTTTCCTATAACCATAGTTTTCATTCCTGTTTACAGATGGAACCATTTGAGGAATTCTATGGGAAGAAGTGTCAAAATTTAGATTTTTTGGATGAAGTCAGGGAATGGAAGTTGATGGGACAAGAATTATCTAAGGAGGTGGTATAGAATGTGAAGATAATCAAGTAACATATGAGGATATCTCAGAGCAGGCTGAAAATATATAAAGATAACTGATGGAAGTATTTTTCTTTTGAGTTAGTTGATCATATTTTCCATAATTTCTATCTTTGGAAAATATTTATGCATTTTTTAGAAAGGAAAGCTATGTACATGGTTCATTGGACCATTAGAAATCTTAGAAAAAGTCCGACCAGTTTCTTATTAAGTAGCATTGCCTCTGAGTATATCTCTGGTACACAATTTTTTTTCATGTTATGATTTTAAAAATGTATGTTCTAGATTTATCTATTTCGTTGGTCCAAGTATTAGTTGAACTAGAAGAGAACCTTTCATATAAATTGAATCCTATTTAGATTCAAGATCATAGAGAGAAATCATTTTGAAATAAGTTAGTTCACCATATTATGGTCTTATAGAGAAACCACATAGTTGAAGAAGAAACATGGGAATCCAAACATGTTATAATGGAAATGTATCCTCACTTGTTTAATAAGTGAGGTGTATATAATTTAATTACCTGGTTACTAATAAAATAAATTGTTTTAATTATATAATTAAATAGCTAAATTCAATTAATTTTATAAAGAAATAACTTGTATTTATGAAAATTAAGGAATATATACTAATAGAATAGTATCCTCACTATTTAAAGTAAAAACTAAAATGTATGTATCTTATAAGTGATAATATGATATATTTATATCATGGAATGAGTATATAAATGTTTTAAAAATGCTAAATTAAGTGTTGGTATTTTTGTGAAACCTCAATTATTATATAAAATTTTATAATTAATATAATGATACAAAAGAAAATTTATCTGCATAATAAATATTCCTAAATTAATATTTTGTTTTCATTTGAGTATAAGATAATTTTATAAGATAGTAATTACTTTTTCATACTGTTAATAAATCAATAATAATTTTAAAATAGGTATTTTTTGAATAACTAATGATTTTAATTAAAATATTAATCTCATATTTAGAAAAAAAATAATAAAATGGAGTTAATTTTTTAATTCTACACATCAAAAAATGTTTGGGGTGATTTTTTGGTTTTTTCCTAAAATACTTGAATTTTCATTGAATTGTGAAATACAGTAATTTACAATATTTAACAAATTCATGAATTATTGATTCATAGATGATTTAAGGCTTATGTAAGCCCCATATCTCGAACAATCATTCATTATTTAAATATTTTTAGTGATAATTATTGAACTATTCATATTATTGAGATAAAATAATTAACTAATGAATATAATAATGAGAAAACACCACTCTCCTCCACTATAAATACAACCTCTCACCATTTATTCTCCTCACATCTCAAATCATTGTGGATTGTTTAATTTCTTCCAAATTCACTTCCAAAGACCCTTTACCAAATCCAATACCATATTTTCTCACCAAAAGGCCAAAACCAACTGCCATAAGTATTTTCTCAAGGAGGATAATTCAAGAGGTAAAATCAAATTCATTTTTCTTTTATTTGCATTTTATTTTATTTACTTTTATTACTATATCCTAACCTCACCTATCCAAAGTGACATGATAACTCTAGTTTCATACAAGAACATTAATTTAATTTTTTAATGTAATATTCATCATCAAAACCCTCCCTCATCTCCACTTATTCTAGAAAGTGAAAGCTTCATCTGTCATGTGTTGATTCACCGCCTTCATGGATGATGAATTTTAATTTTATTTTACCACATTCAATGTCGGTCATAATAAATTATCATTATTAAATAATTTGGAATTGAGTATATTATAATTAATTTAATAGTATAGAACCAATATATAAACACAGTATTGAGTAAAATTATATATGATTTTGATGGTCATAAGACCCGGTAAAATAAATTAAATTATTCTCATTAATGGTTTATATAATGATTCATGCTCATATAAAAAAATATGGTATCATATAAAATTATGTAAACATATTAATACCATTTCATTCCACTTATGGAATTTTTATTCTATTCAAAAATAAAATCCTTAATGAACCAACCATTGAAACCATGGAATAAATATACTTGAAACAATGAAAATAAAAAAATATTATTAATAACTGGGTGAAAGATGTTATAAAAAGATCCTATTTGTAATTATAAATATGTATAGGATTCTATAATATATATATAACACCCTTTAAACCATTATATCTAAGTTTTTAACACATTACAAGTTAGGAAAACCCGAGGTAAAGGACATCCCTATTAAAAATCATCATTAATGTCTCTTTTTAAAAAATAAAAAATGTATATTTTTATCTTATACGAAAAGAGTGGATTATTCAATTTTAATGAAACATTAATGTTTTTATGTATAATTTATAATATTACATGTTAATTTATGAGGAAAATTATTTCCTTTGTATTTTCATATAATCATTTAAAATAATTGATTTTCCTCAAAAAATATTTATTATACAAGTGTTCTTGTTTTATGATTATGTTATAGTTCTTGGGGATTTTTTATGATGAATGGTGTTACCTATATCTCCCTAAAATTCATTGGGTTTGTTTATGTTGGAGGTCAACTGTATGGTTACTTCAAGTGTAACAATGATGGTTACACCATAAGGTAACTCTGATGGTTACATCAAAATGTAGTCGTGATGGTTACATTTTAAGGTAGCCATAAGGTTTAGAAATAATATGATAGTCATGGGTGTTACAATATTAAGTAATTCCCTAAGTTAAGGGTATAGATTTATTCTTGTTTTAAATGTTTAATGGAAACCTATTATTTTCAATATGTAACTTTATGATACTTATGGGTGAGAAGGGTGTTTGATAAAATGATTTCATATGTTTATAAATATTTTTGGACTAACTGTTTCGTTACTTATTTTTAGGTTCCTTAGTGATATTTTTGTGCTCGTACAATGTTTTAATATGTTTCTAGATGTTTTAATGATGGGTAATAGAAAACAAGAAACGAAGATGAATTTTGTGAATATTTTTCATGAATAGATTTCATGTTTTATTATAGATGTATGGTATTATGGAAAAAATAGATATTGTTTGAGTTGTGCCCACTTTGTATTCTTTTGGGATGATATTTATGAATTATGTCTTAATAATCTAATATTATAAACCAAAATATCAATGGAAAAGTATAAATGTGAATTATACAAAAATTAGAGTACGTAATGTTTAACTTTAGGTAATTATATTATAGAACCCATTAGATTTGGAATTACCATTTATGCATGGAAAAATAGTGTGAAATCTCATGAATATAAGAAATCGATGTGATAAACGTACCTATAGAAGTCCCCTGTGAAAAATTACACAATGATCAAATTTCGAATAAGAAATAAAATAATATTAGTTGAAATAAGAAGCCAAAGAGAGGTGGTGGATCACATTGCTAATGGGGGAGGATAATAACTCATTTAATATATATTTTTATTTAAATTAATTATATTAGAAACATTAAAAAATATAGATAGTGGGTTATCGTGTGGACATAGGGGTGGTGTAATGACTCTTATGGGTTCACCCTTGCGGCACAGTTTCTTGTTCACCATGTGGTTCCCTACTATAAGTATGAATCTAGAAAATACATCATCCCCATATTTGGTCAGTCTATAGTTTTATCCTATTTATAATGGCATAGTATCCATATATTTATTAAGGATTCATGACACATCCCTCTTCTACTATGATATGATGCATCCATCCTTATTACCCCTTCAAAGTGAAACACATGGGTTTCACTATAACCATAAGACTGAATAAGTATTTAATATTACACATCCAAAAGGTTACTCCTCCATAACCTTGCCTACACCAAAAATCCTTACACTATAATATGGCCTCCCAAGAATCTAGATGAAACTAATATTAAAAAGAATCCCAATGGAACTATTACAGAATTTCATGATGCAATCAACCACCTATGTATGATATTTATCTTAAACAAACCACTCACTATGGTGTGTCACTCTAGGATATGGAATTGTCTTAAACATATTGAATATGTTTAGTTTGAACATGGGTCCAAATATTGAAACTGACACTCATGACCCATTATAACACCCCAAAAACATAAAAAAAAATACTATAATACATGATATCTACTAAATATCTAAAGTAATTCCTTACTCATATAGATGTGGGTTGTTAGAAACACCCTACTATAGGGAAGATCATGCCCAAGATGAATCAGCATCCATCATTAGGCCTTGTTGGAAAATAAATCCATCCATTACAATCATATATTAGACTCCGAATCTCAAAACTCATTTTAGATTTTTCTTATGCAACCACTACACACATTAAAATGAAACTACCTTCCCATAAATAGTCTTATTATTAATAATAAAAATTCCAAAATAGTTTCTCCTTGAATGATTCATCCAATTTAAGCTCAATATCATTGACATTGATCACATTAGAAGGATCAGGGTTGTATATCATAAGATAAACTATGTGAAACACATCATGAAAAACATTGAACAATTGAGAAATTTATAACTAGTAAGTTATAGTATTGATCAACTTGATAACCTTGAACCAACCCACATACCTAGGCACCTTCTTCACCTTCTTCTAGATATGATAATTTCCCAAAATTTGTTACACTCATAAGAAAACCTAATTCCATATCTCAAACTCGAAATGATTACATTATAAGTTGTAATATGATCTCTACCAACTCAAAATTGTCACCAAATACTTTTTTGGTCATAAAAATATGATCTAACATAGCTTGCATGAGGCTTTTTATGGCCACCACTAGATCCTTGACCTCTTTCCAACATAGAGGAGTTAATACAACAATCCATATATGTCTTTAAAATGTGTTTTCTGAATCTATGGTTGATAATAATTTATATATGAACATTTGGATAGTTTGATATAGCTCTCCCATGAACCTCCAAAATGAAGGGAACATTCCCATAGCATTTCCTCCAAAATATAGATAGTATTCCCTGACTTCCCATTAGTCTATGGGTAGTATGAAGTGCTCAAGTGAACCTGTATATCAAGTACTTTCATCATTTCCCTACAGAATCAAGATATAAACCATGAATCTTAGACTCAGTACATACTATGAAGATTTAGGATCATAGATACATATAACCAACTATGGTCATTAATTGAGAAATTCTCTCATATATGTGTGAAATGTGAGTCTTTTTCTACCAATCCATATTAAAAAATTCCATATCACTACTGGGATGATCCCTTAGTAATCACATCCCAAAATTTATGTCCATGTGGAATAAAATAGTGACTGTATAATAATTGTTTATTTTTTATTCTTATCCTCTAACGCCTAATAAGTATATCCTTGTAAAAAAAACCTTATTATGTCTTTCATCATCTTAGAACACCAACAATTTCAGGGAATATCATGGTATAACTTTTAAATCCCTTTATTAACAACCCATCTTGTGGAACTTTGATTCTTCATTATATCCTCTCACATTATCATATGGACTACAACCAGCCTCATACATAATGGAACTTATTAGTATCACGGAAACAATTAGGATACTTTTGAAAAATCACATGATCTGTAAACCCAAATATGGTGTTAAAAACATATTCTATATATTTTTTCTCCAATTCATACTAATTAAAAACAATTTCTACCATCCATAATTACAATATAAATATAATAATTATGTCAGTTACATATGAAAGACCATTTTGCTTTTTCTTTTTGGGAATTAGGAAAAAACCCCTTTATGTTACTAAACTCATGGATTTCTCAAAAAATGATAATGGTTCCCATTATAAAGAAATTTTGTTATTTGTTAATTAGACTTCATAATTTGTGGAATAATTATCCGTTACATTAAACCCCTCTATATATATATTACATGATATCACTCTTCATAATCTGGATAAATATAACCATAAGAAAGGGTGAGTCAGAGTCTTTATAAGTCTAAACCTGGGATATATGAATCAATGATCATATATGATAATAAAGTAAGTATAAGAGATTGAGAACATGATAATATCTTTTGAAAACTTACCCAAAATTTCATTGACCATAAATTATGAGTCATAGTATAAGGCTTTATTATAATAAAGTACACGAGTCATAAGAGTATAGAATCATCATTAATCAATCATGATAAATGATATAGTATCAAAATAATAAGGCATAAGTTTGGGAAAAAACATATATACATTAAATAATTTCCAAAATCGGGGATCACTACGAAGTCTATAATTGTTTATAGAATCTTATATTTTACTTGGTTCACTCCTCATTCCAATTTTTCCTTAGTCAAGGCTTACTTCCAAGACTATTATATTGGATCGAGACCCTTATTGAACGAAGTTAATTCCCCATTAAAGTTCATAATATCTCATGAAATATCATTGTATACCAATTTTATTGGAGGGATATATAAATTTTGTCCCACCCATCATGCATACATCAATATGCCCCAATATCATAAAAACATTCATCATTTCATCATTGGTAATGGAATTAGTTTCATAATGACTTCATTATCACGTAATCATAAACCATCCAGAGATTTAACACCGATAGTTTCATTATAAAATATACATAATTGAGTATAATTAACAATAAAGCATGTTTTAGTAGATAAATAATACCTTAAAAATAACATTTAAAATATTTATTTAAAAAAATGAAAATTTCATTTTCTTTAATTATATTTAAAAACAAACATTTTCATAATTATTTAGAAAAATCATTTTTTCCCAAAATAACCATCCAAACGTATAAAGTGATATTCAACGAAAATATCATTCATGATGGTATGAAAATTCATTCAATCCATATATTTTAAAAGAGAACATTCTTTTCAAAAATTCATATTAAGTCAAAGAAAAGTCAAATGAAAAATATTTAAAAATATTATTATTAACTGTTTGGAAATAAATTAAAATGTAAGAAAAAGATATTTTATAAAACATATATGAATAGTTATAAATATAAAAAAAACATTCTTAAGAATATAGATATATAGGAGAAAGAATCCTGACCCAAAATAGAAGTAATGTTAACTTTTACTAAAACTATTTTCTTAATAATTTTGAGTAAAAATCAAAGGAAAGTGGTAAAAATATTTTATAAAACGATAAATCATAAAATGAGAAGAAAATATATTGGGTTTAAAATATAAGGATCATATAGTTTTCCTCAATGTAAATTTAACATAGACAATCCTAAAAAGAAATGACATTGTAACATAAACCCATACCACTTTGGAAACTTTTGAAACATAATCCCATTGAAATAAATAACCTTAAATAGAAGTCCAAATACCAAGAATAGGAATATATTCATGATATAATACATAAAATTGGAATTATATACACTATATAAACTCAAATAGGAGCATAACATGAAGTATCTCTCGATGAACCATTATTAAGATGAAAAACACTTACATAATTAGTAATATACAAATAACAACCTCATGAAAGAGATAATGTTAGATATATTTTAAGATAAACATAATATTATTTAATATAATCATAAAATATATTCATGGAAATTATATACATGTTAAAAAATTGGTGAATATGGTATATGTCTCAAAAAATAAAAGTAAGATGAAAAACCCTTACCTTTAGCTAAGAATTTCATTGTACGAGATCTTAAGATCAAGTATAATAAATTTATATTTATTATAACTCAATACCGTGACCATATTCATTATTATATTAAAATATTTAAATCCCTTATTATATATATTAAACCATTTATTAACAATTATTTATTAAAATTAACATTTGGGGTGTTAACTGTTCTGTTCTCCCGGAACATTTTGGTTTGAAAATTATATCCCTTCCACTTTGGTCCAGGTTTCACCATCTCCATAATATTAATAATGATATAATTATAATTTTTATTCATTATATCAATTTTTATAACTACTAATATAAGGTGGTGATGAAAAGTGAATTGCATCACTTCCAGGAGGAGATAGTCTGCATGTACATGGTAGTGATGATTTCGCTTTTCGATGGATAAAGAGAAAGAAAAGTAAATAAAAATTCAACAATAAAAATTGTAATTAAAATATATATATCATATATATCCATTAAATATATTATTATCTACATCCATATAAATCATAAATAGTAAATGAGTTACATCACTTCTTGGAGGTAGTTGTTTACACGAACACACAAGTGACGTCGTTGTCTTCCAATGGATGGTTGATTCTGAAGGTATATAATATTTTATATATAAAGAATAATAATAATATCCTAAAAAGCTTTTATAATACTTAAATATAAATATATAACTGAACATGATAGGAAGCGATGAAAAATAAAGTATGTCGGCTGTGGAGATAATAGTCCAAACCTACCACAATGACATTTTTTTCATTTGAATGGATTATAAATAGTTAATGTTTCTTTAATTAACATAATAAAATTTCATTAATAAAATTTTATTGATTTAAATATGTTAATATGGTTAAATAATATTAGGAGTACGTATAAGAAGAAGTGAACATAAATGGATTTTTTGAAGATGATTACCTCTTCTTTGATAAACCTCTATTGGATATCTTTTTAAAGACCCTTAGGTTGGTTTTCTAAAAATACAAGAAACTCTATAATAATTATATATAATTTATAATATATTTTAGTAAGGTTTAATCAAACTATGTGTCATAATAACATGTTAAGAAGAGAGAAGAAGAGGTTCCATTAAATAATTGAAGGGAGTGGCACACTTGTAATTATCCTAAACATTAAAATAAAATAAGGTTGCTTTCAAAGAAAGGTGGATAAAGATTTTATCAATTTTAAATATGGGATGATATTGTTTTTAAATAAATTAAAATAATAGGATTTATAAATAAAATTAACCCTTCTCTATTTAGTTTACCCCCTCATTACCCCCATTCCAGCCTTACCATTGTAACAAGATACATAGTCTTTAGGGGTCCATATTATTATTCTAAATCATAAAGATATAATGGTTGATATTATTTACCCTTTATAATTATATATTAAAAATATATGATTTTTTTATTTTAAAAATATATTAAATATTATAAGGCATAAAATATCCTTAAATTCATTTTCAAGACTATTCACTTAATTTGACATAAAATACATTAAGATTACCATTTAGTTACCATTTTAAAATTTAACAATTACTTACAATTAATTTTTAACTATAAAATCATGAAAGACATTAGATTATCCCATAAAAATTACTTTACAATATTTAAAACTATTTACTTTTACTTTTCACCAGCTTGCAAAAGAGTTGTAACTACAATGCATAAGTGTTCAAGGTATTGATACCATCACTATAAATTAGTAATAATTTACTATAATAAATATAGATTTTATTCACAAATATTATCATTTATATTCATTAATATATCATTTTTTCTATATATTTATCTTGAAAACAAAATAACTAAGAGATAGAAGCATTTTTTAATTACTCTTAACATAAAATAGTATAACATTTCTAATCAAAGTAAAGTGAATGAAAAATAAAATATTTTATAATATAATATGGTTATAGTCTAGTTTCACATATATAATGAAATAAACTCATTATTTTAGAATTTTATTAGATCTCATCCAATTGATTTAACCATTATTGACCCTCTTTACTATTTACTGAGGTGTTAAACATTTACCAATGTTACTATTAACTATGAGTAAAAATGGAATGGAAATAATTGAAAAATTAAAAAATTATGAAACAATAAAAGTAAAATATTTTTAAATATTAAATTTCCAATATAAGTAAAAATTAATTTTAATTTTCATTCGCAAAACACAATGATTTATTTAGAAAAATGGTCATTTAAGAAAAGAAATGATTTTATACTAAAATCATGTATAATGTTAATTATCATGGAATTAAATAGTTTATTTTAAATAAAATGATATTTATTTTACATTAAAACCAACTAAAATATAAATATATCCTTTTAAAAACTATATTGAAAGAAAAATATCAAAAATAGTTTTTTATTTAAATAAAAAAATTGCCAAAATTTCCAAAATGCCAAACATGGATTTCTAAGTTCAACACTATATTTTAAAATTCATTATATTGATTATTAAACATATATATTTTCAATTAAAAAAGTTTTATACATAATAAATTCAATATTATATCATGATAATTTCATAAATGTGACATTATTTGTAGAAGCAGCCTTTTCACTATTCACTAAAAATCAACAATTTTTTAGAAACCCAAAAAAATTACGATAAGATAATTTTGATATCTTAAATTCATAGATGAAGTTTATTTTATCCAATTAAAATCCTAAAATTCATAAATTTATCTTTTGAATGGAAAATAACATATATAAGGTAAACTTGCATTTATATAAAATTTAAACTTTTAAATATTTATTATTATTACACTTATGTGATCTAATAATTCTCATTAAAAATTGAGTACTTATTTCAAAAGAACAAATCAAAAAATTTGAATAAGGAAAACATATCAATTTATATTTCATAATGTTTTCACTCTTATTCATAACTTCAAAATCAGTGACAAATTTATAATAGTAAAATTTAAATAAAAACAATATGTAGAATATCATGGTTAGTTTAAGATCAACATATGGTGTGGTACACACAATTAGAAATAATATTTATTTAAAATAAAAATAAATTCTAAAATTCCAGGGAGTTATAGATTTTCCTCATTATATACATTTTCCCACATCACCAAGCAATTTGAGTTAGATAACATACTCTCATTCACTCTCTCAAGGAGTGATCATGAAATACTTAGAGACATTAAGATTTTTCTATCTTGAAAATATAGAATAGAATGATTCATTACTAAAAATAGGATCATCACCTTCAACTTTCCGAACCCCACCTAAACCACCTATACCTGAGTCATCCGACTTAGTGCATTTACAAAAATGTTCCCCTTTATATGGGTATACAGCATCTCAATGTCAAATTAGTACAAGATACTTGACCCACCTACTCTACCAATGGTTCCCTTCACATTTTGAAATGATATTCATAATGTTTTTATAGTCATATTAGAAAACAACCCTCTTAACCAATATATAGTGATTCCAAAATCTCAAATCCTTAACTACCACCACCAAATTTAAAACGTGGGTGAGATAATTCCACTCATGTTGAATCAGCTACCAAGATTTATAAGGAATGAAACCCCACCCTATATTAGAATTGATTCAAGAAAAAACCCTCATCCATCACAAATATAGTATTTACTCTCTATTTCAATCTGGTAAGGTTCAAACTAATATAGATATAAATATTCCCTTCAAATAACAGAAGGCTCCATCATAATGATATGAATATAGTAATTTATCCCCCTCTTAGTTTTGTCTATCATCAGGGTTTCCTATTAGAAAATTTACTTAATTAATGTTGTATAATATCATAACAACCTCACGAATATATATATATCAAATATATTATTTGGTTTCTCCAAATAAACCATATTTGGAAACTTATAGAGGTCCACTGATATATATGCCTCTAATATCACATTCCCGAAGAAGCGGGCATCACAGATCCGATAGTGACACTAAAGAACGTTTTTATATATCTGATACTCTGATTATTTACTCAAAATTATCTCCAAATAGTGTGTGTGGACCTCAAATGACTATGATTTCACAATAATATCATTAAAAACACACTACAAGTGATTAAACTTATGAATGGAATACCAAATTCATCAGGTCTGTAAAAATTGTTCACACGTTCGTCAAACTAAACTATATCATAAGATAGACATATAGTTTCTCCTTACTTTTTAAAGTAGTATACATAATATCATAAGGCCTTACAATCATCTAGTCATCGCCTAACCTCAGGTCGATCTTAGAAACCACTTGGATCCCCTTGCCTAGTCAAAAATATCAACAAAATGAGGAAGGTGATAATTGTTCTTAACCACCATCAATTAAAACCATTTATAATTCACACATATGGATATGGATTTTTCTGTTTTATTGGTACAAAATATTTTCACCATAGGGTAAATGATTGATAAAATAAAACCTTTCACCTCAACATTATTTAAATAAGAATTCAACTCTCAGTTATCTATAAGTTCCATCTTAAAAGGAATGATGGACATGGGCTGTATACCTACAATAAGATTGATCTTAAACTCAACCAATCTCTTAGGTTTTAACCACAATAATTCATATGGAAATATTTAATATTATTTTCAATAATAAGATACAATATTGTAAGTTGGGTATCCTGATACTCTAAGAAAATACTGGAAATATAATCCAAATGAATCCACTGATATCAATTGTCAAGTCCTAAATATCCTATATGAAAATCAAACTCACAAAAATAAGGTATAATCATCACCCCAAATAATGTGAAAGATACTTATCTATTATTGTTTTCAAGGTGTGCTCAATAACTAGTAAAAAATCCATACTTAGGATTACATTGAAAAAAATGTATTACCAACATAATAAAATTCTAGAGATGATGACATCTAGTGATCATGAGGGAACACTCAATAAATTTATGAATATCCTTATATAGTACCCATAACATTGTATAAATGGATATCACCCCATACAGGTACTCAATGGATATACCGTAATCACTATCATATTGAAACGGTGTAAATTAATGTTATACAACTATATCCAACAATTATAAATCAAGGGTACATAACACCATGATAATACATAAAAAAAATAAAAGTCTTGTCATCATGGTTAGTAGGTGACTCCTAAATGGAATTAAGTATGCCCAACCTTTATATTTTTCCATTTCCTCATTATCCCTGATTACCCTAATGAGAACTACTATATTATCATAGATACCTAGATATCCTTTGTTATCTTTCTGCCTTGACTGATTGGAAGAAATGAAAATAGTAGATTGTAGTACAACACCTAATCAAGAAAAAAAATCTTGATCATATTCACCAACAAGGTCATGAGTTTTCAAAAAATAACTTTGTAATAATAATTAAAAAATCCCTAATTTCCCATAAATGTGAAACGCTAATAGAAGTCGATGGAACAATGGGAGTATGACCTAACATTCCATAGTGATAACATACTATTAAGGACCTCTCATATAGAGTAGAAACAATACATGGAATTGACTAGTATATCCACCACCACTCTTTCTATAATAATTAAAACACAACTTTTAGATAATTAAAGATCTACTCCCATACTAAGCATAAGTTCCTGACATCCTAGGAGGTCTATCTCCAGACAGGGATTTCTCTGTAATAAAGTACTAATTCATGACAATTGATAAAAGCACAGCTAGATAATTCACAATTGATACTGAATAAAATGTCTCAACTGACCCCAAAATGATGATCTATAATACTTTCAATACACTATAATGGGGAAAAATGAACCAACATAGTAAAATGTGTAGCGAAGCCCATTATGGGCATGGTATCGTAAGTTAGATGCCAAAACTATGAAGATATTTCAAACACTATAATCTCTCGAAAAAAATGATGAATAAAAAAACCCTAGAATTCCATCTAGGATATCCACATATATAGGTAAACCTGGACAAGGACATTTCACTAATTCTTTGTTGCTCATCAATGATTTTATATTTCAATCTTCTCCCACCTCTCAAGGGGTGTCTCTAAAAGATCAAATATATAATTAATAGACTCAATACACATCAATTATGTATGAGATTAACCCAATCAAGTAAATAGAGTTGTATATTGTAACAAGAACTCCATGTTTAAGTCATATAATGATGTATATCCCCTCAAAGTTATATATCCAAATCAATTAATAGCAACAATAAGACTCTCAAAGAGTTGTTGGTAAAGGTGATGTATGTGCACAAATAGGGTCTTTGGATCAACAGTTGATGGGGAATTCCAATCCCAACCATCTTAGAACCCAATAGGTGGATTTCATAGTGGCATGCCATTATAATTAAAAGTGAATAAAAAAGTACCTCATATATAACCAGTTTGAATATAATAGATAAGATAATAAATAACATAAATATAATCCCATTGTTTTATACACACAACCCATAATACATGGGATCTCATATAATATCGGGCGCTCTCTCTATCCCTAGATACCCACTACTATTAGGGGATGGATCTGACACTCTATAGGATTCCATTATAAATTTTATAACAAAAAATATATAACTACAGATTAGTAATACTGAATTTCATCATCATGTTAAATAGGAAAACACTATATAAGTTATTTGTAACTCAATAAATAACCAAAACATATATTAGAATCAAGGTAACCAATTACATGAAAGCATGTGAAGTTAATGTAAATTATACATACCAAAGATGATTTATTGACACACACCCTCTTTCCACTTTGGCTAATAGTAAAAACATCTAAACCATAAAACAATAGCACACTAATTCATAATCCTAAAATAAAAACGATTTGGAACCATCATCACAAGATAAAAATATAAATTTATATATTTTATTACACTCTACATAACTAGTATATTTTTTGGTGGTTCATCTCCATAGGGGATCAATATTATGCAATCTAATTAAAAATAAAAAACAAATGATGAAAAAACACACAAAAAAAATAGTTGGGTTGTATTATATGGGAATGAATTGGGACAATGATTATTTGGATGAAAAGTGAAAAGAGTGTGAAAAAATATAATAAGGTTAAAAAAGGTTTAATAATAGTTTAATTAGAAAAAACTGGACTATTCTAAATTGATAAAGTATATTTCTATTCTTTTATCAATGTTAACAAATATTATACAAAATTTTGTGACGAAATGAGGTCAAATCACTTCATTATTTCTATTTATCTATAACATTATATTAACTCACACAAAAGAATAATTTTTAAACAAAATTTCTAGAATTAATTATTTTATCTTGGAGAAGATAAGAATCAACAATTTCAATTTTAATAACATTGGTTGATACTTTTACGGTAAATATTTCATTGTTTATCACCGTTTGTTTCATAGAACATTGTAGAAAATCTTTTCAAGAAGATTGAAATTGAGAAAAAAGAATATAAATATTAATACTTCCATATTTAATTTATTTCATACCTCAATTTCTTGATCTATTAGAGTTAAAATATTTATTCATTTCTAAAGAAGAATCTATGATCTAATTTTAATAGTAAGTTAATCATTTCAAAATTTAATAAATAATTCAATGAGAAGAAACTGAACAATATTTGTAGATAATCCTAAAGAAAAAGAAAAACATGAAAAATAAATAATATCAACTCATTTCAGTCTGATTTTACTTAGGAAATTTAGTGACATATGTTAACAAAAAATATAAAATGAAACAAATATTCCATTTCTAGAATAAATTTCAAATAACATGAAAGGAAAAAATAAATATTTTAGGTCAATGGAGGTAACAACTCCATATTCTTAATATTTCACTCTTATGTTCAATAAGACACCCCTTTTATTTTTCAATGATAAATCTAAAAATTTTGATACATCAATTTTGATCTTCTAGTCTCCCTTTAAAATGAATCTCCCCAAAAATGATGTCAATACCAGATATATAAGTATCCCTAGTGTATTCATCATATCATTCGACACATAACCTCACACTACTGAGCTATACATAGAAGTCTTTACTTTTCATCTTAATCTCTTTTATGACTCGATATACCCCCTTTAATAGAAGTATCTACCCAATACACATCTCTATTTATCTCCAAAAAATCACCACAAAGACATATTACTAGATCGATTAAATCTTTATTATAATCTCCCCTTGTATTCATATTCAAGAATTAGGTTCCCTAATTTTTTAAAATGAATCATTGAGAAATATGGTTTCACATATATTGGGATTAAAATCATCACAACAATAGTTTATTATTCATATTTTGAAATGTTTAAGATATTATAAATCACCAAAAAACATAGTTTTTACATTGATCCTATAGATAACACTATGAATCACTAACAATGGGAAGAATAATATTATGTAGATATATTATTTAAATTTAAAAAAAGAATAAAATATTACCTGCAAGCCATATCATCCAAAACAAATTTCATTTCATCTCCAAATATTATGTTTTGAATAAAATTGATACTCCTTTGGTGGATTATCTAATTTTTTGAAAAGGAATTATGTTTTGGTATCATTTAGATCCATATAAAATTTGATGTATCATTTTCGGAAGGAATCATATCTTATGTGTCCAATACTAGTATTGATTTTCTAATTTCTCCATGTATTCAATGTTACTAGTACACATCTAAACATAGAAGATATTATGTATCTCCTACAATTATCCAATATTTCCCAAAAATATTAAAAAACCACTACTTAAATTCTCTTAATATGAAATTTTTTATTCATATTTAAAATTTATTTTCATAAATCAACAAAAATATATTATAATCTGTTCTAAGAATTTACATTTAAAATAAAAACATGTAAATTTTAAAATATTATTTCCAAAAGCTCAAACACCAAAAAAATTCCCAAAAAATATTTCAATTAAAATTTCACAAAAAAAACAATATTTTCATAAAATATATGAAATTAAAGAAAATAACATTTAATAATAAAGAAAAAAAGTTACAAATTTTCAATAAAATTTTAAAATAATCAAATTTTCAACAAAAAATGATCAAGATTCAAAATATTTCTAATAAATTAACATTTTATCATAAAAACCATATTTTTTAAAATATGCATTTAAAATATATGTCCAATCAAATCCACATAAAATTTCTATACACTTAAGATAAAATATTTCATAAGAAATATGTTTATAACACTCAATGAAGGGAGATTAATCTTCAAAATTAAAAACAAATCCATATATTTAAGGGTTTTTTAAAATTATTTCCCCACATATATTTAGTTAAAAGATAATTATTCCACTCTTAGAATGAAAATATTTGTGTTAAAACAGTTTCTTTTTTTATCCTGGATGGTTAAATTTGACAACAAAAATAGAGTTTAATTAACCTCATTTTGCATTCAGATTCTCTTCCAAACATAACTTTATTTCCATAGTGAAAACAGAAAATCCATTTTAACCCATAAGTTAGTACAAAATTATAATTGTAAACAAAAATATATGGATTATTGAGATTGAAAATTAATTAATAATACAACGTAATTAAGATCATCTATTAGTTTTAATGACACAACTCAACCTGAATGAGGATTTCATTTTGTAGACCAATTTAATGTAATGATTATCAATTATACTATGATAAATTGATTATAAATAAGTTTAAAAGAAAACATTACTACCAATTTTTCAATAAGAAAATATATTTTCATGTGATAAATTAAAATAATTTTACATAATAAATCCATGTTGAAATAAAAAATATTAACCACCTAAAATTAGCTAAAAATTCTTAAAATTCCAATAACATTTAGACCCATTAAATATTAAAATTGATGCTAAAAATATTGAATTTAATAATATATATAATGTATTTTTTCTAATTAATGAGATATCGTATAATAAGAGACAAACCCATATGTTTTCAATAAAACTCAACATTGCCCCCAATGTTGAACATTTAGATGGAATGATTTAGAAACATAGTGAGTTGAAAAAAAATTAATTCAACAATTCAAAATTAGTAACAATGGGTTATAGTAATATTCCAAAATTAGTTCTTCCACTAAATTACAATCAAAAATAAATTCCAATATTTCAAAAAGGATTTCAATATGCTAAAATATAAAATTTTTAATGCACAAACATGGATTCTCTTAAAATTCAAAGATGATTTATAGAGTTCTAAAACAAGATTTTGATAAAAATTCATAATAATTTTAAACAGTATATATTTAAAAAATCATAGCATTCGTAAAATAATTTTGATAATATACCTTTCCCTATCACTTATTTTTTAGTATTAATTTAATATTAACCATGAATTAACATGCAAGTCCATAATATTTTCTATCAACAATAAAGGAAGTATGAATTAAAAATTTCCCAGTTAGTTACGACGTATCATTTAATGTGGAAATTAAAGTGTTCAAGATATATCTAATGCATTAAGTTAGTATTCAAAAAAAAGTTAAATAATTAATATAAAAATCAGTCAATTTCATAATTTCATCATACAAAGACAAGTTAATGTTTCGAGTAGCCGCCAAGGGTTTCCTCGTGATTTTAACTAGAAAAAAATTACTTTTAATTGCATTATTCAATGAAATTAATTAAAACTGGAAGTAGTAATTTTATAGAAATTAAAGGATAAAAAATAACTAAAAATTAAATATAAACTCCATTTATATAGAATAATTTATCATTTAAGTTCATACATAACATCACCCACTTTTTTCTTGATATTACACCATAGATTACAAATTTCATCTCCAACCAAAATAAATTGTTCAATAAAAGATTTTATAAATTTAATCCCAATATAAATACATTTAGAGTATGAGATTAAAGTGAATGTGTTACAAAATTAATTTTATATTCATATCCTCTTATCTTTGAATAACAAATTGATTTATTTTTATAAATTTTCTATAATTCTACTCTCAAAGTGATTTCAAATAGGCTTTAACATCTAAATTCACACCTAGGAGGAGTAGAAATACAGTTCCCATATTTTCAAATATTTTTTTAAAAATCCTCAGTTATTTTAATTAGTATAGAATGGAATTGTTTTATAGTAAGGTTGTGATAAACCAATTCAATAATTGGGTGGACACAACAATAATTTCATTCTTGGTTTAGAAGAAGAAATAAAAAAAATATAAATACTATGGGTTGAATTTTATGTAACATTATTTTTAATGTCCCTAATTATACTTCCTACCTATGAATTATCCATGTTCACAAAGAGTGATTGGTTACTTTTTGGGTGATATTTTATTATTTTGTATGAAAATTATTATGATCAATTAAGATTTTTAAGACACTAGTATCCAACAATGACTTCCTAAAAACATGTTTGACTGTAGGACTAAGTTCTTCTTATTCTAATGTTTATATACATACTATATCATAAATAGATCAAAAAAAGTGAAATCATCCATAAAAAATAACCTAGATTATCTTTATTATCCTCATAGTGTACCTCCACACTAGAGGAATCCAAAAATGTATAATTAGATGAAAACCCATTTAGAACATTTTCACAATATCCTGGAAAATTATTCATGTTATCAAATTCAAAAAAAATAAATCTGATTATTTTTTTACATTTTAGAAGATAAATGCACATCCTGAGGATCACTTATCAGTTATCTAAGGTTATTGAGTAAAACAAATATACTTTTTAATAAGTATTGATAGTTGAAAAATAAATATTATCATCCTCTAGATTTCTATTCAAACTATTACCTATGACGCACACTAAAGTTTTCTTAAACTTATTTTAACCTTCCAATTGTAATATAATTGCATTATAATTTTATTCATATTTAGACATTTTGAAACACTTATTTTCAAATGAGAACACAATTGTGGAAATATCATAGTTCACAAGATGATAGATGTGTAACTCTGAATTCATGGTTATTTTATGGGATAGGGTTTTCTCAAAAACATAATGTTGTGAGTGTTAATTAAAATCCTGAGAAATATTTTCAACATAGAATCCTTGTTCGTGTTGAAAATATTCATGATTCTTCACAATGATTTACTTATTTTTTTTTATCCTAATCATCCTTAAACATTAATGTTTATTACTAGAATTAAACTTAATAAATTTGACCCATAAATATTAATAAACCGAATTTTAGATTATATTCTCACTATGGTCATCAGGATCCTTGATAATATTTTATATAAAGACATCTTAAACAACAGATATTGTACTAAAACTCACCCAAAGTGTGAATTTCCAAAAAATATTGAAATCCATGTTTTCATCATCAAAATGAAATATCAATTTATGCATTTTAATATCAATCACATCCACATCAATATTAAGGTATTGTCTACAAAATATTATTGAGACCCTCTTATCACACTCCGGTTCAAGGAATACGAAATTAATGGATAATTTAAGATTCCCACATAAACTAATAGGTAATCCCTTATTCCAATGTGTTTAGTAATATATTTATTAATCAATTAAATATAAATTGAATTTTATTTCAATTCCCTATGACCAATGTGATTAAATAATGAGTATGGAATATGGTTGACACTAGATCATTTGTCATAAAAATATATTTGCCCCTCACTTTATACTATTTTACATGGAGTAAAAAAGCTACTAGGTTCCTGATTTTTTGGTGGGTTTTTTTCTAACAATACTATAGCCTTAAATAAATTATTATGGTGTAAAAGTCCTCCAAATTTCTTTTATTCACCAATTTTTTTTGAGATATTTCACATATGGTGCAATTTTAATTGAGATCACAAAAATTTGAATATTCATTTACAAAATATTGAACATTTCAAGAACATTTAGATAATAAAGTTCATTATTTCTTTATTTAATTTTTGACTAAATTGAATCAGTGGAGTATAGTAGAGAAAAAGAAACGGGTTCCTCTTCTTTTCCTTTGACTAGTTATTACACATCCCTTATTTGATTAACACCCAATTTATATTACTTACTTCATTAGGATTTTAGGTGGATAATTGTGTTCTTGTCCAGTTTGGACCATACATCCCAAATTTCTAAATTTATTTATTTTTTTAATATTTTCATATTTAGATTTGCCCAAGAATTTTATCTCATATTAATTAGGTTATAATATAACATTCTATTTATTTTTTATAAATACTTATTTGGGTGAAAAATATAAACATTTCTCATGTATTTATTCTTGTTGAACTCAGATATTTCCCCATATATTTCCTACCTAAATCACTTCCCATTCGACTAAACTATTTTTTTATGTAGTTCATTTTAGACTCAAAAATTTATTTTTGAGAATCCATTTCAACATTATACCAAGACTCTTGAGAGTCCATTTTATCCATATTTTGAGGCATCATCCCCTACATATTCCATTGAAAATTGTTAGACTCATCTCTATTTTTATTTTTGATATTGTGGGATTGGTTGATTTGGGATAATGAGAATAATAGGTGGAATAAAAACTCTTTCATCTATAAAAGAGATATTAGAATGATTTTGGAACATAGTTTCCTAACTATTTCAAAATAGATAATGTTTACCGATTTTTATAGATTTAAAATCATCATATTTGCATTTTTCATCAGGTTGTACATGAAAATAAATATTAGTACAACAACTCCTTGTATTCTTATACATTCCAAATTAATTAAATTTCCTCCAAAGTAAAATCATAGGAATGTTACTATGAATTTCAAAAGAAAAATAATATAATTGACACATTTAGATTTTCTTCAACTATAAGATTTATTTTAGGTGTTTTGACTGAGTTCATTAAATATTTGTTTCAACTCCCGAGTTGCATTATCAAATAAATTACAACAAAAAAATTATCATCTAAGGATTGGTGGTATGGATATATGAAATTATATAATTTTTTTTATCAAGAAGTGAGGGGTAAATTGATGATTTTGAGTATACTTAATAGAACATAATACTTCATCATAGGTATCATGAAATGGATAAACCTCATATTCTATAAAACCATTAATCCTATACCTCACATATATGGTCATTCTCCTAAGATATAAATTAATGAAAATTCAATGAAAACATTCTCACATGTTTCAAATGCATCTTTTTATGCCCTTTATAACTAGATATTATCATTTCCTTTCAAAACAAAATAAAATACCCACTAATAAACTCTTCTTCAGTAAACCCATGAAATGGTAGCTTTTGAAAAAAATTAAAGTCTCTAAAAATGTCCCGATATACCACTATAGGTAGACCATTTTAGGATGAAATAATTGATATATATTTCATATCATATTTTATAAAATTAGGATACAACCGTGTGTATAATTTTTTACTTTAATATATAGGTATTTAATACTCTCTAAATTTAAATCTTTCAACAACTTGATTCCTATATTTATGTGGAATATATTTTTTTTATCTCCCTCCTTCCATTCGACAATAACTTTTATTTCTACTTAATTTTTATTTTTTGTATCTTGTAGTTGTTTATTTAATTTAAAAATTATAGGGTATGAACTATTTAATTTTTACCTAGTGTTCATATACTAAATACTCATTAGATTCATTCAATAGAGATCATAATATAGCAACACAGAAGCATGTTTTATAATTTTAAACAATTTTTTATATTATTTTTTGAGATTGAATGTGTTTTTTTAAAACTTTACAATCCCTAGAAAGAGAACCAATTAATGACACAACCTCATCCTTAAGGTATATTAAGCTAAATTTTTATATTTTACTAAACATTTCTTTACTATTATAAAAAATCAACAACTCCATAAGTAAGGAATATTATTAAATCCATAGAAAAAGACAATTCAAAAAAAAGATGAAATAACACAAAACATACAAAACTGTTGGGTATAGTGATTTGGAAGAAACAACGTGTGGCAGTGAAGAATTGGATATGAATTTCAAGATTTGTGTGAAAATATTACAAATAATGTCAAGGGATAAATTGTATATGAATTAAGAAATACTAGAATGATCTAAATTAAAAAAATTCCTATTCTCGTATAAATTCCCATCAAAACTATGAAAAAACAATTATGATGAAAATATGTTGAATCACCTCACTGATCTATCAAAACACTTTAAATAGTGATTTTTCAACAAAATTTAGAGAATATAAGAATTTTAATTTGATAATATAAGCATCAACATTAAATATATTAAGTATTTTTGTTGATACTTTTCATGTAATGTGTTATATTTTCATAATGAGTTTATAAATATAATTGAATATAAAATATAATTAGGAAAATTGAAATTGAGAAAACATAATGCGGTATATTGGTGTTAAAATAAATAATTTTTAATTGGTGATAAGTATATTATTTTATTAAATATTTAAATTAATAATTATAAAATTAAATTAAAAATTATAAAATTAAATTAATAATTTCTGAGAGTAATCCCTAGAATATTGGAAGAGAGTCATAAAGATCAATAACAAGAGCATTAAATAATATCAACTCATTTCAATCTGATTTTCATAATAAAATTTAGGTACACATGATCATGGTAACATAAATATCATAAAAATAATTCATAAAATTAATTAATAAGAAATACAAATCAGGGGAAAATAATATTTAGTATCGGGAAAGATCCCCTCTCATCCTTATTCATTTTTATCCCTCCACTTTGGTCCATGAACCATGATTGTTTTTTCTGGGATTAATCTCCCAAATATGATCCATTAATGTCGATATTACAGTCTCCCTATTTAATTATTATCACCTTAAATTATGTCATGCCCTAATTTTGAAGGACCGCTAGTTCTTTACTCATATCCATCAACTCTTCCCCTTCGCACCACTAAGATCACCCAGGAAAACATCACTATTAATCATCTTATCTATTATAACTCTTGTTAAACACTATAATATATTATTTTCTCCCACATGAATTATGATTTACCTTATGAAATAAATACCTATAAGTAGTCTATGAAGGTAAAAAAATAATATTTTCTATCAAGGGAGAACCCTTATCCTACTCGTTTCCCTTTATAGCTCCACTCAAGACCAAGAAATTTTTTTATGTGTTCGTGATAAATACCCCATCTTTGGTCTGACAATATTGATCAATTTTATACACTTTTTAGGAAAATATTGTTATACTAATTTTGAATAATGTAATAAAATTGAAAAAATATCACTATTCTGGGTCATAAAGACCTTAATCTTAATCTATTTAATAAAATTATTGTGTTTGGGTGTTAAAATGTTTTTCTTTTTATAAATTTATTGACTATTGACCATTTTGTGTTGGAAATATAATCCAATTAATTTTTTTTTTTGGAAATATGAAATTTTTCTTTATAATTAATGGTTATTCAATTTAGGGATTTTCATATGTTTTATAAACAAATTTTTTTTATTTTTTTGGTAAAATTTAAAATGGAATCTTGTTTTATATGAGTTTGAAATGTTACAATTTTAGAATTGATATTTTCAATGTTCTTGGAATTCGTTGTAAATATTTTTTAATAGATTAGATTCTAATTTTTATTGGTCCATAATATTTTGAACACTTCCACATTTATAGAGTTTTTATTTGTAATGTATATCATATAATATTTTTCTATTATCTAATTATTTACAAGGTTTGATATCCTTTAGAGAATTTATAAAGGTGGTATAAAAGATATTTTTTAGATAATACATAGTATTTTTTATCTTTTCTCAGTTAAGGATTAATTGAGATCCGTTCATCTGAGACTAAGAGATTTGTGTCCATGTCATGTGTTATTAAAAAGAAAGATACCAGTTTTCATTGATTGAATGTGGATTTTTAACCATGCATAAGATGATTGTATAGAGAGAGTTTTATGAAATTCAACAAGATTAGAAATGATCCAAAATAACTGTGCTTAATTTGGATCAATCAATTATCCATAAATCAGAGATCTCATTTGAATTTTTTGTGAGACAATTTTTTGTTAAAGGTCACATTTGTTAGATATAAGTTTGATATATGAGTTATCTATAAAAATTATTTAGGAATATTATGAGTCTATTTCACATATGATATCTCTAATCCATGGTGATCCAAACCATTTAATGATGAATTCATGCTCACTGTTTGACAAATCTGTTTCCCTAATAAGGTGGATAGATCAATGTTTTTTGAATATTCAAGTAGACATTGGGAATGGAATCCATAATAATGAAAAATTATATGATAAATGGTTGGATAATATTATACTAGATTTGGGATTCAAGTTGAATTCAAGCAAATACTGTTCAATGGTTTTATTTATAGGGTTTAAATTTATTAAATATCCAATTTGAAATGGGTGTTTAAGACCGGATTAGAGTTGAGATTAATGAAGGGTGCTCAATGAAATTCATCTATGAAGGTATAATGAATTGGAGAAGTTGGTTTGTGACCAAGTTTAACCAAAGGATATGGATGGAGTTAGGAAATTGAAAAAAAATGTTAGTATATAAATCGCCATCTATATGGTTGGAGGGAAGGATTTATTTTCTATGTGACCCATTGTTTCCCCCACTATTAGAAAATGTTACATGATCTGAGAATGGATGCTAAAAAATATTTTTTTTGACATCGAGTAATGTGAATTATTACTTACTTTGTGCTAAAGTAATTCGATGGTAGATTGAAATTATAATAATTTTAAGGTTTATGTGCAAGGTTTGACATGTGGTTTTTAAATTTATCGAAATATAATTTTTCAAAAATTAAAGTAGATATGAAAAGAATCTAGGTCATTTTTTAGGTAGTTATGATCTACATGTGAAATTACATGAGGATGTGTTTTTTAATTTAATGTAGTGAGAGTTATTTAAAATTAGTGAGTAAAAAATATGAGGATAAAGAGATAGAAATGAGTAGACTAGAAGTAGGTAACATAAGTAATAGATAAGATGTTATAGAAACTATGAGTAGTATATTCTTAGATATATCAAGTCAATGATGAATTGGGTAGGGATAGATAAAATCACTAAACAATGAATAATATCTACCTCTATAATTTTCTCATTAGTCTTCAGTAATTATTGTAGTTTCTGCTCATGTGATCTTATTACATCTATTAAAGAATATTTTTGGGTAATTTATGGATTATATATATTTGTTATAGTTTGTTATTAAATTTTTTATCACCATTATTTTATTTATGGGTATAATTTATTCTTATTTACCATGTTTCTTAGACATAGTCTTTTATTTTGTTTGATGCATTAATGAATGAAAATCATGGTTTATATTTTTTTTGAAATCATTTTACCCAATGTAATAAATTATAAGTTTGAGTAATCATAATTATATATAATGAACATTTTGGAAAAATAATAGTTTAATTTTTAAATGATCCTTCGATCACTTCATTCCCCAAACTACATAAAAAATATTCCTAAAAATATTGAGTTGGTGTGAAGTAGTACCTATAATCTTTTACATAGATTATAAAAAAAATAATTCATCTGGTTTGTATGAAGTGTATTTACAATTCTGTTAAAAATTATTTTTCCAATAATATACATCATTCAAATTCCCTCAATCATGTTTAGTGAATCTCCTACTCCCTAAAACCATTTATAGCATCTTTATCTTCCCAAAAACTCATTTTTTGACTTATACTATTAATTCTATACTTATCAACTTCAAGAACCAGTTAATATTGCATTGTTTTTTCTAGTATAGAAATATATTTAATTTTTTTAGAACACTCAATTTATTTCCCTAGGATGCAACCCTTTACTATCATGCTGCTATAGGTTTATAAAGGAAATATTTATAGCTAAAATTCATTTCTATTGATCAAAACATGAAACCTATATTGGGAAAGTCTTAGAGTTGAGATCTTTTGGTTTAAAAAAGAGAAACATAAATAAAATATTTTTTCCATTATTTTTTGTGTTTAGGATGGAAACTCATAATACAATCCTACTGAAATTGTGTATTCTATGTGCTTACATTGAAATTTGATTATTATTCCTTAATGAATTTAAGTAAAGAGGTTTTTATTGAATATTTTTGAATTATATTTATCTCTAAATGTTTTTAAATCCAAAAGGTAGCTATTATTTTGTTTAAATATGGTAAGCACATAATCACTTGTTTCAATAATGGAATTAAGGATAGTTTTTTGATGCATTGGATAGGTTCAATGATATTATTATTCTATGTACAAATAAATTAATCCATTTTATATTTTTATTATACTATTTTTATATACTATTAAATTAAAAAGAGATGCATTCTTTAGAAAAATTTAAAACTCTATTTTTAGTGTATCAAAGTCATGAAGAATTTTAAGAAATTTATATATATTTAGAAAAAATGATTTGCATAACTCGAATCATTTGAATGAAAATTTACAATATTTAGAATAATTAAATGAATATATTTTTGATTTTTTGTTCTATGAAGGAAAAATATATTCTAAATTGATAGAAGATAAATAATATTATTTTAAATAAATAACATATAAAATGAAATTCATTTGTCTAAAAATTTCCCAATTAGATAAATATTATTGGATTTAAAATGACAATAAAAATTAATAAATTGAAATTGAAATACAAGATATATAATGAAACAATGAAATCAATTCATTCAGTTAATGGAATATTAATAGGTTTAGATAACTGTTGTTATGATAGAAAAGAAACTCAGACTTCCAAACTATGAAAATGATTTAGGTAATCAACTAATTAGGGAAATGGGTGTAGTCGAAGCTAAAATATAAATCATTTATCATTTTTTAATAAAAAACATCACATTTCCTACTGAAATGGAAATAAGAGTTTCTAAAATCAATTATAAAGATGTGACACTAATGAAATATCATGTAATGTTG
The DNA here is from genome assembly GCA_963277665.1 of Viscum album. NCBI lineage: Eukaryota > Viridiplantae > Streptophyta > Magnoliopsida > Santalales > Viscaceae > Viscum > Viscum album. The sequence continues at coordinate 1,416,653,598 of OY728129.1, read as the reverse complement.
AATAATAATGTCACGACCCATCTTCGGGGCTCGTGCTGTGACTACCCAAAGCCCGCCTTCCATAGGCCAGGGGTTGGTAACTAGCACCAAAGGCGTATATCCCTATACTGGGAAGGAATTTCCTTTATAACAGTAAACAAACACAACAGTTTACGCAACTAAAGTATGCACTAAGTAAAACAGTATACAAAAGTAAGTGTTGAAAGGAAAGGGGCCGGAAATACAAGCCCAACAGTAAGTACAGTACATCTAAAAATCTAGTACAATTGCAGTAAAGTAAAATAGGAACTACTGAGTCGTCTTCTGGAATTCCACATGAAGGGTTGGTACAGATAGCCTCCCCAGCACCTCAGGTCTATCTGTCTACTCCGTGTATGTCTCGCCAAGTGCTCCACCTCCGTGTAGGGTCCAGCTCTACAAGTCTCTACCTTAATCAGTGCTGTTTTTCATCTGCATCCAACACAATGTAGTGCGGGAAAAACCCATTTAGGGGTGAGTATACGATAATCAGTAGGGACCCCGATACCCCTGAAGGTCCCCCAGAATCCACGAAGGACAAACCAAAAAATAATGATAAAATCATGAAGTATCAACCAACTCTGCTTATTAATATGCCCTTTCATATACCTAGGTCACCAATCACAGTTCAGATCCAACTCTAGATCCCAAGCACAAACTAGTCCACATAGAAAAGTAAGTCAATATCATTGATGATAATTATTGAAGTCAAGACTCAACTCACACCAGGTATACACAACTTAAAAAGAGTAAGATATGTTTAGTTGTAGCCAGTGAATCACATTTCACTATCAAACGACAGATACTCACAGAAACCTAAAACAGTAGTATGTTGTTGCTTTCATTCCCACGGAGGATTCAGTCCTGTCTCGTTGTTGTCGAACCCATGGAGGATTTAGTCCAGGCTCATTGCTGTCGAACCCATGGAGGATTCCATCCAGTCTGGTTACTATCGAACCATGGTGGATTCAGTCCAGTCTCGTTGCTGTCGAACCCACGGAGGATTCAATCCAGTCTCATTGCTGTCCAAACCATAGAGGATTCAGTCCATTCTCTTTGTTTTCCAAACCACGGAGGATTCATTCCAGACTCATTGATATTGAACCCACGAAGGATTATAGTACAGTAACCATCATCGTCGAACCCACGGAGGATTCCGGTACGTTAGTCGTCGCAGCCAGCACTAGGGTTCCCGCACACAGCAAGCTCGATTTCGTTAGGGTCCTCTACTTAAGTCAATGGTCGTACATAAACTATCACTATGTCTTGAGTTGATGTATCCATAAGTTTTTTCTCGTCAAAAGGAACCCAACGCGACAGACGACAGGTCAATCAGATGCCCGGTCTGATAGTTATTGACATTTTTGTTCAGGGGCCCGGTTGGATTTTGAGTAAAATCAATCCCGGTCACACTCCAACATCATCTGAATACGGTGTGGAGTATTCCAAAAGGACTGTCTCATAAAAAAAATCCATCGTAGTAAACGACGCATTATTCGGATGTCCAGTCTTTAAGTTATAACCGTTTCCGCTCCGAGGGCCGGGTTGGTTCTGGGATCGAACCAACCCGGCCATACCCAAACATCTCTAAACCCTTGACTTTAATACACCGAAATGACCACCTCAATCCATGAAATCCATTGCAATGGATGGTATGGAGATTGGAGCTCCGTAGCTCAAGTTATGGGCAAAAAAACCGAAAATGCTCTGATGAGGTGGGTCGGGGTCCAGTCCGACCAGGCCCAACCCACCCTGGGTTGGCCCCGGTTGGGTGCGAGCCGGCACGGCGTGTGCGGCCCAGCCCGTGTGAGGGTGACCAGCCCGTGCGAGGGCGGCCCGACTCGCGTGGGGGGGGGGGGGGGGGCCACCCCGCGCGGGGCGGCCTGACCCGCGTGAGGGCGACTCCGCCCGTGGAAGGGATGCCCGGACTACGTGACAGGAGGCCCGACCCGGCGGCGGGCACGACCCGTGTGGTCAGGGAGACCAGGTGGTAGAGGTGCCCTACGGGGCCCACCCTATTCAATCAAGGGGGATTCCCCCCCCCCCCTCATCTCCCTATAATGGAACTGGCAGTTACCAATTCCGCCCTGGCGCGCACCGACGACCTGCTCAGCTGGCTGCCCTCCCCTGTTCACTGTGGCCGTAGGTTGTAGGTCCTCTACTCCACAGCGCGACAGTGCTGCAACACTGTCCTCTTGCCGCGGCCCACCCTGGCCGCGGACATACACCCCTAGCGTGGTGCTACGACGTCGCGCCCCTCCGCCGTGTCCCACCTTGGGCGCGACATCGTGCTGCCCTCCGTGTGGCGCGATGGCATCGCATGCCTCCGCTACGACCCAACATGGACACGACTCTTCTCCGCGTAGCGAGACAATGCCACGCCCTCCTGGAAACCCGGTGGACTTTGCGCTGCCGACCCCCTCCTTCGCGACCGGCTCATTTTCGGTCGATGTTATCTGCTCCTGTCATCAACCACAAATAAGATCAAATGGGGATGATTCATCCATGTTGGTGCAGTCCAAATTCCCCCATGTTACGGTGATACCATTTGGTTGTCAAACTATAATTTCAATGGCGTAAAGCGGGCACAGAAAGAATTAAAACCCCTACCTCTATCACAGTAACTTTTCACATCGATGAGCCGTGGAAAACGAGCATTGTGGAGGTCGGGTGTCGCGGAATACGGGCGTCAATTCCGTTGACGTTGGGTTGCGTCTGAAGAGGGAGAAGTGTCTTCCCGCTTGTCATAGATGAAGAGGAAGGAAGACACATTGTCGTTATTCGGTGGAATTGGCATTCTTCGTCGAAGAGGACATCATTCTTCTTGGCCGTCACCGTTCTTCATTGAGAGAGAAACACTATTCTTATAAATCTCTAGAGCCTCCCCCAATAGAATATTTTACAACACAAATAAAATAAAAGGCTTCCCAATTTAATAATTCCATGCATTTCAAATCAATTATAAATAACCAATTAATTATGGGAGATTAATTAATTAAATTAATGGGGTTGGCACAATTAATGGAGGGAGGTGGGGAGGCCCCTCCATTAAGTGGGATTTTAAAAGATAAAAAGGGGGGTTCATGGGAGTTAAAGGGAAGGCGAAGAGTTAGGTGATCATGTGGGCCCCACCACACATTATCCTATCATGGGAGGTAATGTGGGATGTGGGCCCCACCTCAACTTCCCTTTGGAGGATATAACCACCTCTTTAAAATAAAATTGTGTAATACAACAATTTTAATTAATTTTCCATGAATCCAAAAATTATAACTTATACTCTTGACCAAATGCAACTACAGTAAAGGTACTCTTATGCAAATATAAGCAATGCAAGTTCATCGGAGTCCTTGGATTTCAATTCTGAGAACCGGTTTAAAATATAGAAAAACCCGCATGTACGTTTACTCAACGTACCCGAACAAAACATCAGAAAAAGATTCCGAGCACACCTGGCCTCAGAATCAGGCGCCGTTAGAAACTGAAGTCTCTTAAAATTTCAAATAATTTAAGAAAAAGAATTCATTTAAATTTCTAGGTCTTTATATTACCCCCACCTCAGGGATTGACGTCCCCGTAAATCTACAACACACACTAGAGAAAGAAATGTGGGTTCTGAGCATGCATTTGTGCCTCTCACTCCCATGTGCTCTCTTGACTCACTGAATAAGTGGAGGAGTGACTGTGAGAACTATAGAAAGGTTTCTCCATCTCTATCTACACGGATATTTGCAACACAACTAGCTGATCTGTCACCACTCCTAACAGCTGAATGCCTGATTTTCTGTTGTGAGAATCTGCTACAATGTTCCACTTACCGGGAGTACAAACTACCTCAAAGTCATAGTCATCGAGGAACTCAAGCCACAGCCGATGTCTCAGGTTTAGGTCCTTCTACGAGAAGATATACCTAAGACTCTGGTGGTCTGAATAGACTGTAAAGTGCTCGCCCATCAAATAGTGTCGCCATATCTTTAAGGTGAAGACCACTGTTGCTAATTCTAGGACATGGGTAGTGTAGTTCTGCTTGTGTTGTCTCAACTACCATAATCTATACGCGATCATTGTTTTCTCCTGCATCAGGACACACCCGAGTCTGGTTCCTGATGCGTCGTAGTAAACTACGTACCCAACTCCCTCCTCCTATAGACTCAAGATGGGCGCACTAGTCAACATCTGCCTCGGCTCCTGAAAGCTCTGCTGGCATCTCTCTGACCACATGAATGGATGCCTCTTCTTTGCCAATCACTGAAAGCAGTGATGCATCTCTTGAAAATTATGGCATAATGTTAAGTGTAGCCGACTCTTGAGTGATCGACTGCACCCACTTATGCATGATTCCATCCTATGCTTCCTGGGGTTTCCTTTTCTATGAGAAAGGAAAACCCATCCCAACAGTGTAGTTAAACCACATCCTTTTTCCCTAATACAGTAAATCTGTGTATGAAATGTGGTTGCCCAGTCCATACCCAAACTAACATCGTAAGGCCTCGACGCTGCCACCACGAGGTTCCAACCAAAACTATTGCCTCATGGGTTAGATCACACCATCTGTGTAAGTGTGATTATTGAGTCTCCTCCCAAAGGTATCTCTAGACATGAGGGTCATGTCAATGGCTTAACCGGAAACTCTAGGTCTAGGAAAAGATTCATGGATGGATGGAATGATTCGTATCTATGTCTGTTCATAAAATAGATAATAGTAGACACAGATCATACCTCAAATCATTCCTAGAACCTTTGGGTCACACTCCTTGACCGCATGCAACTATTCTCTTCCCCTTCCCTCTAGCTCCCTGAGCCTAGTGTGGACTACCATGGCGGGTGGTTGTATCATGTCAAAATGTACATCACCACATGCTTCCCTCCTAGATATGACTCCACGTCTGTTTCTCTTCAGATTCATCTGTCCTTAACACATTCTCTTCTTGAAACATTTTACACGCTCAAGTATCTGAGACTGGGGCCAATTTCTTACTTTCTAACTGCTAACATTCACTGGTTTTATTCGTTCATCCAATGAACATTCAACCACAAAGGTTCTCTCTATCACCATAACATAAGTAGGAACGCATAGAAGGAAAAGTGTTGGCTCAGATATCCTTAAAAACACCTCTCTCAGAGTTCTGGGATCTAATGCATTGATCGTATCATATTTATCGAGTACCAGGAGAGATCGGTATGCCTCGATGAATACTCAGTTATAGACATGTTTTCCTGCCGATGTTGTACAAGCTCTAGAAAACCCTCAACCACTTCCTCAAGCCAGTCCTTAGCCACCTATGGGTCGGGAACACCTTGGAACTTGAGGGAAATCTAGTGTTAAAATATATGTAAGGAACTAAGGCTACATGTGTCCTCTACCGGTACCACCGGTAGTGTCTCCTGACCAACGGGTAGTGATATAGTTGGCACACTACCCGAAGGTACCATATCGGAAAACGGTCCAAGTACCGAAGCCTCATCACTATGTGGACCAGCTTCATGGTCACTTACTGAAAAATATTAGTATATAAGATAAACATTTTCTCTACTACTGTCTCAACTAGGTGGAAAACTCCGGTAATCACCTCCATGCAGTCCTCTGCTGATTCGGAATCTGTCTCGCCTCAAAACCACGGAGGCCTCTACTGTTGGAAATCGTGCAATGCGATATGTCATCGTGCACCATCCTTCAATTCGGATGGTGGAATTTGCTACCCAATGGGTGGTGGTGCTTCTGGTACACCACTCGAAGGTGCCAACATAGTAAGGGGGCCTTGCACTTTAGCCTCGTCGCTCGGTTGGCCATCATCATGTACTCTCTCGGGAACCCTAGAGGGTTGTCTTTGTAGCGACATCCTGATAAGGAACAGGTGCGCTGTGGTCAATAATTTATACCCGATGAGCTGAATCAAAGAGACCACAAAGGAAAATCTTGAAAAACACACACAATCATGGTTTTAGAGCATTGATTCGGAAATCAGAAGTCGAGTTCCAGGTGTATAGATACATCGGTTGCCGCACCTACACTGGACTCCCTGGACTAAAAACCACACTCAATACTCTTAACATTGTTGCTTCAAAGTGTGACATATCAGAGTCCTAGGTTCAGCGGTAGAACCGACTGCTCTAATACCAATTTTTCATGACCCATCCTCGGAGCCCGTGCCGGGATTACCCCAAGCCCGCGTTCCATAGGCCAGGGGTTGGAGACTAGAACCAAAGGCGTAAATCCCTACAATAGGAAGGCATTTCCTTTATAAAAGTAAACAAACAAAATATATTACGCAACTAAAGTAATCACTAAGTAAAACTCTATACAAAAGTAAGTGATGAAAGGAAAGGGGCTAGAAATACAAGACCAATAGTTAGTAAATTACATCCGAAAAGCTAGTACAACTACAGTAATGTAAAACAGAAACTACTAAGTCGTCTTCTGGAATCACACCTAAAGGGTGGGTACTGATGGCCTCCTCAGCACCTCAGGTCCGTCTGTCAGCTCTGTGTACGTCTCGCCAAGTGGTCCACCTCTGGGTACCATCCCACTCTACAAGTCTCTAGCTCGATTAGTGTTGTCTGTTGTCTACATCCAACACAATGTAGTGCGGGCATAGCCCATGAAGGGGTGAGTATACGATACTTAGTAGGGACATCGAGATCCCTGAAGGTCTCCAAGAATCCACGAAGGATAAACCACAAAAGAATGCTAAAATCATGAAGTATCATCCAACTCTACTTACGTACATGCCCATACATATACATAAGTCATCAATCACCATTTGGCTCCAACTATTGAGCCCAAGAACAACCCAGTCCACACAGGAAAGTAAGTCAATCACATCGATGATAATGATTGAATTCAAGACTCAGCTAAAACCAGGTATACACAACTTAAATACAGTAAGAGATTGTTAGTTGTAGCAACTGAATCATATTTCAATGTAGAACAGCAGATACTCAAAGAAACATAAAACAACAGTATGTCATTGCTGTTGAACCCACAGAGGATTCAGTCTAGTCTCATTGATGTCGAACACACGGAGGATTCAGTCCATTATCGTTGTTGTTGAACCCAAGGAGGATTTAGTCCACTCTCATTATTGTCAAACCCACGGAGGATTCATTCCATTCCCGTTGATGTAAAACCCATGGAGGATTCAGTCTAGTATCATTGCTGTCGAACCCACGGAGGATACCAGTATGGTAGTCGTCACAGCCAGCTCTAGGGTTCCCGCACACAGCACGCTCGATTCCAGGAGTTCCCTCTCCTTGAGTCAAATTTTGATACATCAACAATCACTAAGTCCTGAGTTGATGTCTCCAGAATTTCTGTCTCATTAATGGAACCCCAACACGACAGACAGTGGGTCAATCAGATGCCCGATCTGATAGTTATTGGCATTCTCATTCTAAGGGCCCGGTTGGATTTCAGGTATAATCCAACCTGGCCAAACACCAACTTCATCCTAATCCTATGTGTATTATTCGAAAAGGGTTGTATCATCAATAGAAATCCAACATAGATAATGTCACGTCATTCAGACGTCTGGTCCTTAAGTTATAAGTGTTTCCGCTACGAGGGCCCGGTTGGTTTCGAGTTCGAACCAACCCTTCCATACCCAAACTTCACTAAAATCTTGAGTGTAATGTAGAGAAACGACCATCTCAATCGAAGGAATCCAACCCAACTAACGATACATTTATCGGAGGTTCGTAGCACAAGTTATGGGTGAAACATTGAAAATGGTACGAAGATGGGGGTCTGGGTTCGGTCCGACATGGCCCAACCCACCCTGGGTCAGCCCGATCTGGCCCAACCCGCCCTGGGTCGGCCCGATTAGGGTCCACCCGACCTAGGTCCAGGTCCGTCCCGGAACGACGAGTGAGGACCGGCCTGGTGGTTGTGGCCCGACCCGCACAAGAACAGTCCAGCATGCGTGAGGGCGACCCGTCACACGCGAGGGAAGCCCGACCCGGGTGAGAGTGTCCCGGCCCAAGTGACAGGCATCCCGACATGGCCCATGTGGCTCGGTGGCCCAACCCGAGCGGCTGGGGGAGGTGAAGCCTGCCTGGTCAAGGAGACCAGGCGGTGACGACACCATACGAGGCCCACCCTATTAAATCAAGGGAGGGTCCCCCCCCGCATATCCCTGTAATGAAACCGACAGTTTCTGATTCCTCTTCGTGGAACCCAGCCGGGTTCTGCCCTAGCGCGAACCGGCCATCCGGCCACCCTCCCATATTCATCGTGGCTGTAGGTCCTCTTTGGCGCACTGCGACGGCAGCGTGCCCCTGTCCTCCTATCGCGGCCTGCCCTGGCCATGGACCTACACCACCAGTGTGGAACAAAGGCACCACGCACCTCCTCTATGGCCCGCCTTGGATTTGGCCTCATAATTCCCTCCACGCGGCACGATTTAGTCAAATGACTCCGTGGAGCCCAAAGTGGCCATAGCTCTTCACCTCGTAGAGGGGCGATGTTGCGCCCTCCTAGCGACCAGATGGCCTTTGTGCTGATGGCCCCCTCCTTCATGGTCGGCTCGTTGCGGGTTGTCATTATCCTCTCCCGTTGTCAAACAAAAATAGGATCAAATGGGGAATATTCGGTCGTGTTGGTGCGGTCTGAATTCCCCCATGTTATGGTGATACCATTTGGTTGTAAAACTACAATTTCAACAATATAAAGCGGGTAAAGAAAGAATTAAAACCCCTACCTCGATCTCAAGAACATTGGACATCAACGAGCCACAGAAAATGAGTGTCGCAGAGGTCGGGCTCACGGAATATGGATGTTTATTCCATTGACGTCAGGGTGCGTCCAAAGAGGCAGCAGTGTCTTCTCCATTGTCGCAGAGGAAGAGGAAGGAAGACACGTTGGTGTTCTTCGGTGGAATCAGTGTTCTTCTTCAAAGAGGATGTCATTCTTCGTGGTCTTCACCGTTCTTCGTCGAGAGAGAAACACTATTCTTCTAAATCTCCAGAGCCTCCCCCAATAGAATATTTGCTTACGCAAATAAAATAAAAGGCTTCCCAATTTAATAATTCCACGAATTTCAAATCAATTCAAAATAACCAATTAATTATGGGATCTTAATTAATTAAATTAATGGGGTTGGCACAATTAATGGAGGGAGGTTGAGATGACCCTCCATTTAGTGGGAGTTCAAATGTTAAAAAGGGGGGTTTATTGGAGTTAAAGGGAAGGTGAAGAGTTAGGTGATCGTGTGGGCTCCACCACACATTATCCTCTAATGGGAGGTTATATGGGGTGTGGGCCCCACACCAACTTCCCTTAGGAGGAAACAACCACCTCTTAAAAATAAAATTGTGCAACACAACAATTTTATATAATTTTCCACGAATCGCGAAATTATAACTTCTACTCTTGACCAAATGAAACTATGGTAATGGACTTCTTAAGTGAATATTGGCGCTGAGAGTTCATCAGTGTCCTTGGATTTCAATTCCAAGCACCAGTTCAAAAGATAGAAAAACCTACATGTACCTTTACTTAACGTACCCGAACAAAACATCATAAAATGATTTCGGGCACACCGTGCCTCGAAATCAGGCGCCGTCAGAAACTGCAGACTCGAAAATTTCCAAATAATTTTAGAAAAAAATTTCCTTGAAATTTATGGTCCTTTACAGATAATGGTTTTAAATAATTTCAAATAAGCATATAAGAAGTTGTTTTTTATTAAATAGTTTTTAAAACAATGTAATTTTTGTCTATATTTTCTATGTTTATGAGGGTGTTTTGGTGAGGAAAGATTTGAGAACCTTTTCTGAACCTTTTAAGTACCCTACTACTTGATTCAACTTCAAAAGAGCATAACAATTTTCAATTTTATCTATTATTTCAAAGTTTAAATAAGAATATTTACAATATAAAATTTAACAACATACTGGTTATCTTAGTCAAAGGGGCCTTCTAGGGCTATGTGGTTGTTTTCATGGAATATGAATTATTCCCTATAAGGTATATATATCATCTTATTATATTTTTCATTGACAAATATATTAGAATCCCACATTTATTGGTTCATAATTTGGAAACTAAACCATCTATCAAACTTTAGTAATATTTTGAGGAGATATTGGCTATATATTATAAATATAGTACTACATAGTTGGTAAACCATGATATTCTTAATTAACAAAAACTTATTCTTGTGTAATTTTGATAATTATTAAAAATAAATAAAATATGCATTTCTTTGAAACTATTTGAACTCAAAGTGAAGGGCCTTGGTGTGGTTACACTATGGAATCCCATATCTATGCCAAAACTGGTAGACTATATTTATCCCAATCAAATAAAATTTTTGTTTTCATGTACGCTTTAAATTAAGGAAACCATAGTGAATTTAATTGAAAAAAGAGGAATTGTATTTTCCATTGTTGTTATAGTGAATGAAACTATAGGGATATTTATATTTTAAAGGAGGGTCTCTGTTATTGTATAACTACATAGGGCTTTGTCATATTTACTATCTTACCAAATCTTAATTTAATTAATTATTTAAATTATGTTTCACAATTATGTTATAATATTCTAATCTATTTTACTCTATAGGTTCATAAGGATGAAATATGATGTTATACATCCCAAGGAAAGGGAGGGAATTGAATTATTTTTATTACCTAAATTAGATAATATAAATGGATTAATTATTTTATTTTTCCAAATCTATTTTGTTGATAAATTTTTTAAAATGGATGCATATTATCTCTACTAAATTGTTCTTTTCTCTGTTGAATTTTATTCCATTACTAGTTAAAATAAGTTTCATAATAAAATGATTGTTTTATAAGATTGTCATCGAATTTAACAGAATATCATATTGAAAAATCACTTATGGCATACATATACACTGTAAACACTACAAGAAATGTTAGTTATACCAATGGTTTGTAACTATTTCTATAGGCCCACGTACCATTGTTTTAGAATATAAAAATAGTTTTATGAGATTTTGTGGTAAATTTTTAGGTAACTCCTATACCACCAATTTTCTCAAACTATTCATGCCAACTGTTCTAAATCCTTTGGTGTTGGTCGTAGGAAATACCCATACCAATGGTTTTGTCAAATTATATGTATAGGTAATGTAAACATTACAAAAACTATGAGTTTGGAATATTGTAACTCCCTATTATTCATTAATAACATATCCACTAACCTACAATCACTTATTTTCATATTGTTAGTTACATATACATATAATTAATTTTATATTGTGAACTACTTAATATTATTTACAATAGAAATAAATTTATAATTTTGAAATTTATACCAACAGTTCTAAAAATCATTGGTATAGTTCAATGCCAAAGGTTTTTAGAATCATCAATACATAAATAAAAAATTCATGGGAAACATAAGAAAAATTAATGTGAACCATTCTTATAGGTCTCCAACCCTAATTATTCTTAAAAACCATTGGTATAAGTGCCCCAAATTCTTATTATCTATATTAATGGATAGGAACAAATGATTGGTATAGGTAACCTATACCAATGTATCATCCATTATATTGGTATATGTCCATTGGTATTGGTAAAACTTAGAGCTGTGTAATTTGTTCATGAAATTTGATGGAATTTAATGTAGTCATAATATTTTTATGTTCTCCTATTACCCCAAGACATGATTTTGACTTTTGAGACTATAAATATTATTAGAATAAACTATTTAATGGTTTTTTTATATTTGAGTTTATAAATGCGGAAATTTCTTCTTTTCTAGTATTTCGGATAGGTCTTTTATGTTATACATTATATTTATTTGAGTACACAACAAAAATCCTTGAAAAGATTCCAAATTTTATAGTCATTGGGTAGTATTTTTCGTACTCAATATGGGAATTTTTTAATAAAAATTAATTATTTTTTTATTACTTTGGGGTGGTTAATGATTTTTATTTCCCCACAAATTAAATTTAATATCATTTTTCACATTTATCTTTAAAAAACACTTTCTTAGTAAAACTTTTTGAGTAATATTTACAATTTCTATTTAAATTTAATTTCTATATTGGATTGAAACTAATGAAATCTGAATTAAAATGGTCAAAAAAATGAACTCCTAATCTTGGATATGATGTGTGTGAAGAAATTGGTAGAGGAGTTATAATTATGTTAATTAATTTATTATTGTTTCTTCTTACACTTAAATTAATATTTAGTTTAATTATGTTGAGCTACTATGTTATGTGTTAATTTCGAGGTTTTTTATCTTTTCACCTTCAATTAAAATATATGTTTCGAAAAACATTTTATTTAAAAAAAAATTTCGTTAAATATTAATAATTTTTTTTTAAATTTGGATAATATTTTTCAAAAATAGAAACCATATATTACCATACCATTAATTTTTCAAAATAATAATAATTCATTTTTACTTGAATGATTCCACTTCAAAAAAACATTTGATAATTTTTTCATTATTAGAAAAATAATACTTCTCTTTCTAGATTAATTAAAATTTTATGAATATGAATAATTGACTTCATTAAGAAAATAAATTTATTATGTGTGGGGGTATTGATTATTTATTTATTTAGATAAATGTATTCCAAAAATATTTTTTAAAATTAAGGATTTTTTGTTACAATGTTCTTATTTTAGATATTTATTAATTCATGCTCATTTTATGTTGGAAATTTAATCCTTTGAATATTTATTCGATAGTGTGAATTTATGATTCTTAATTGATCGTTTTTCTATGAATGAATGTTCATATGTTTTACGATTAGATATTTTGGTTTTTAGTGTAATTATAACTTGAATATTATTTTTGGTATGTTTGAAATGACTGAATTTTGTGATTAATATTTTCAATAATTTATGTTTTTATTATAAATATTTTTAATTAAAGAAGATTCTAATTCTATTTGTTTGGTTTAAAAACTCGTAATTTTATATTGTTAGAAGCTTCATTAATGATTGAAATAATTATTTTATGTTTTGATGAAATTTTATAATTTATGTATTTTTTTATTTATATATGTTGATAGTTTAACTTTTGATGGAAATATATGAGGTTTTTATACTGATATAGAAGGTTTTTGTGGAATTTGGTGATGATATGTATGAAATAGTTATTAAATCATCATATTTTAATTTTTCTTCACAGCAAATACAACTTTTTGAAATTTTGGATCATCTAAGGTGTATGTGATACTTTATCATATAAATTTAGTTATTATGACATATTTTGAACATTCTTAAAATTAGAGAGTTTGGAATTGTGAAGTTTTTTATTTAATATATTCGGGTTAAATAATGTTTCTGAATGTAGGATGCACATTTTGTAATATAGAGAGGTTGTACATAATAAATTTTGAAGAAGTTATGTAATATTTATAAACTTTTCTCAACTAAATATTAAATGAGCTCCATTCATCGAAAACATAATTCTTTGTATTGATTCAAAGGGTTATAAAAGTAAAAGGCACTGATGTGTTTGACTGAACATTGGATGAATGATGAGGGTAATATAAATGAGTTTCAAAAATATTGAAAATGGTCCATGTGAAATAAAAATTGTTTGGATCAATCAATGGTCAATGAATTATACATCTAATTAGATGTATATTCATTCCAATATCTAGTTAATGGTCTTGATCTTTGGAACTAAGACAGATGAATGAGTTTTCTATACATGTTATTTTTTATGTTTAAGAATAAATTTCACATATGAGTGCTGGGGACTATGGTGATTGAACCAATTTAATAAGGAATGCATGAAAACTATTGGATGAAATTGGTTCACTAAAAAGGAGGATGATATAATACTGGTCGAATATCCTTATAATTATTGTAAATTAAAGCCTCATGAAAAGCCAAGTGAGTGGTAAATTGATGAAGAATAATATGATTAATTTTATATTCATGTTAAAATAAATAAGTTCATGTTCTATGAATATATTTGTAAGTATTAAATTTGATGATGATCCAACTTATAAGGGGTTCCTGATATTGTATTAGAGTTGTTAATCTTTAATTCTTATCAAGGTAATTATAATTTGAAATTATATTTAACTAAAGAAGTCAGTTCACATCAAAGTTTAACCAATAGTTTTCTATGGTGTTTTTTGATTGAAACCATCTTTTTGATTTCTAAGGATCGACCTTCAACTATGTGGCTCGATTAAAGGTGATATTGGCCATATAAACCTATTTTAAACCATCATTATATGTGGTTGCTCAAGCTATGAATTTCAATTGAAGAACGATGTTGTGGACATCGAATAAGGGGAATTATTACATCATTTGAGTTGATGGAATTAAAAGATTGATTGGAATTGGAATGATATGATAACAGTTGTTCAAGATATAATATGTGGTTTTTAAAATTCTAAAAATAAAATTGTATAAAAATTAAATTAGAATTCGAATGAAGTAGGGACATTTTTATTAAGGTGTATTTGAGTGGTAGGTGAAATTAGATGAGGTAGTTTTTTAAGTTAGTTTTATGAAAGTTCTTTAAATGGTTTGTACAGTAAATTCAAGGGTGGGGGTCAAAAAATATTTGACCGAGAGAAGGGAGAATTAAATTGATAGAATGATGTGATAGGTTTTTTTATCATATCATTACCATTAGAATATAAATCAAACCCAAATGTATGTTGATCTATCTTTATGGAATCAAGATGTAATAAAAACGTAAAAATGAGCATACTGATAACATATGTGTATTATACTCCATATTCTTTAATTGATGGATGATTATTGAGTATGATTAGATGGAGTATTAGAAAAATATTTCTCACCTTATTGGTAGAGGGTGACTCCATCCATTGGATCCACATCTCAATCATACGACTCTTGTATGCCAAAAGAGGTACTTACACCTTCTTGGAGGGTGATGAATGAGATATGATAAGAATAAATATTTTATAATATTTCAATGAAATTATTGATTTCCAATATCATTGAACAATCATATTAAGTATAAACACACAAAATTGAATAACCATTTATCTCTTTTATAGGTGATATCTAATACTTCTTGAAAAATGAAGAATGTTGTTGTTATACTCAGGTATTATCAAATAATACCCATGATATATTCCTACTTAAATTGTATTAAAACATATAATGACTATAATACAAATACATTAATCCATATGAAATCATTATGGGGGAAATGTGATGTACATTTTTCATTTCATGAGGATTGTTTATAAATATTTTGGGCATTCTTCAATCATATGCATTTATTATGTATGCCTGTTTTGCAAGAATATTATTAATGAAATCATTAGGATTCATATGCCTTATTTATATACTATCTTCATATATATATATTATAGAATACTATATATATATATATTGTGGGAATTATATGAATATATGTTTGGTAAATGAATTTTATGAATGTCTCTTTTACTGTACAACCATCAATCTACCACATTCACTAAAAGTTCATAGTGACAAACCTCACAGCTCATAGTAAATCCATCCAAACTCTTTTGTATGTAGTTCCATCAATATCCCTTCATTTAGAATAGACACTTTTTCCAAAATCATTATCCCTTTCAAAGGGCCTAAATGTGTGACCCTAAGGTCCTTTTCATCCTTAAAAACAAATATAAGATCCAAACATCATATATTTAAGGAAAGAGATTCATCTAACAAAGCATCAGTGTTACTCAAGCAATTAATGTGACTAGTGTGATCTCTAACAAACATACTCAAATCTCTAAAAAAACATTTCCACCATAATATGTATCATATATATCATATGTAGTCCTATATAATCCATTTTTCAATAACATAATGTGACTACTAGAAATGTAAAATGTTAAACAAATATATCCAACACATCTTTTCTTATTTCTATAAAACAAATATTGACTAGGTCGATAAATACATTGAGCTTGATTTGTCTAATTGATGAGTATGTCACATTAACCCTATCCAAATACCTAGAAATAGTATATTTGACTCAACTAATAATGTCCATGCATTTCCTCTATCTAATTTTGTCATGTATCAGATTACTTTACCTATAATAAAAGTGGGAAAATACCATTTGGGTTTCACTCCAACCAATGGAACAATATTTTACATACCAAACCACATCCTAATTACATATGTTTATATTTTGACATTAATTATTACTGAATCAGACTATATATTTTCTCATACATTCTATGTCTATTTTAGACGTCATGTAATTAGAATTGGTAGTAATCATACAACCATTATTATATTGATGAAATTATGACATTCCATGATATATACTTTAGCTATTTAGTTCATGTAAAAAGTATCTACTTGTTAAATCTTGAATCTATTATTCATTTATCATATATAACTTATTTTAATGAGTGAAAGAATATATTGATTCTAACCATAATATAATATCCCCACCCATAACACTCTTTACTGATCATTGATTAAGGGATACCCAAATTGTGAAACGTTTTTGGGATATTATCATATGACTATTCCTGTAAAGTTTATTTTAGAACATGTGAATGAATGATAAATGGTGATTTAATTTATCATTAAAACATGATACATTTATAGCAATTAATATTTTAAGTATTTAATAATAAGGGACCTAAAATATTCTCATGTTTTTTTTGTGGTAATGGATTCATGAACCAATCTACAACATTGGCTTCGATAACCATTGAAAAAATCATTACATCACCTATTTCAATTATCTTCTATAAGTGGTGGTGTTTAAAAAAGATTTATTTAGTCCATTCGTGAGATTGGGGTTATGTATCCTGAAAAATACCTCCATTATTATCATAGTACAGTTCTTTTACTCCTTGAATTATATAAACTACCTCATGTTAAAAGATGAACTTTCTAATAAAAATTGGTTCCTTCACAACATCTGATATAGATATATACTATTCCTTGGTTGTCAAGTCCTCAATGGTGTCTTTTTTGAAACACTTCATAGTGATACCTCCACTATTCATCCCATACATTAATCTAGAATTAGATTCAAAATAATTTTTTTTTAGATTAGAAGATAACATCTATGAAACCTTTTACTCATAACTCATCCTCACCTTTAAAGACCAAGAACATATCCTTAATCCTTCTTATATTCTTAATAATTTTCTTATCATATATAAAGTGACTCTAACCAGAGATAGATTGATATCTACTCATTATGAAAAGAGAATTGTAACTATTTTGTCGATTAAACAACATTACATATACGATAAAATATATTGTGAATGCATAGTGAATTATATCCATCCATTATAACTCATTAGAAGGATCTCAAATCTTTCAAAGATCCATACCATGTTTTACTTGTAAAGAACCCTTCTTATTGTTCCATATATCAAACCATATTAGTAGTTAACCAATATACGTGTCATGATTGAGTCTAAGTAACCATTTAATTTTAGCTCAAAAGATTTTCATATATAATATATAGGAAGCTTCACCCACGTATTACATTAATAAACATTTTCCCAACAAAGTCTTTACAATGTTAATAATTAATATGTGGTTTCTAATATGAATTATTTCATCAATATACAATATTAGAATCACAACTGCACTCTAATAAATCTTATTGTATATATAGTAATCATCATATTTTTTTATGAAACTGAACACTTTGATTGAATCATAAAACCGACTATTATAACACTGAGAAGCTTACTTCTGTTAAATGGACTGTTGTAGATTTTAAACCTTATAATACTAATTAGGAACTTACAAATATTGAGATTTTACAATATATATATCCACAAATAAAATTATATTAAATAAATAGGTTTTTAAATCCATATAATATATCTCATAATCATAAATATCTTCTTTGGGAAGAAAACACTGAATGAATTTTATCATCAGAAAAGGTTAAAAGGTTTACTCTTAGAATATACCATAAATTTTTCTGTAACCTTTTTCCAGTATGTTTTCTTTATTGGTAGAGGCTCTACGATCCATGAATGTTAACTTATGAAAATCCCACTTAGATATTATGATTCGTACACATTCATGTGTATTTATAATTCCCCAAACTCGGTTTTTCTACATGGATTCAATCACATATTACGTGTATTTTAACCATTTCTATGATTCATAACACTATAAATATTAATGATAGGAAGTAGATTCATCTCTTATAAATGTTACTTCTTCCTCATTATCCATGATAAATGCATATCTCTCATGTTCATAATGAATCATACTAGATTATAAATGTCTTTAAATAAGTTTATTTGGTCCTTATTCTATATCTCATTATGGAACTAGAACAACCCTCATATCATGAACACATCCTATTTATGGTACTCAAACTTCTAAAATTTCAACATTCCTCCAAATGAAACCTTGAAATATATGTTTATTTTCATGATAAATAGTATATCAGGTCATAAAAAATTTATGTTCATTAGGTTTATAGATGTAAAATCCTATAGATTCATTAGGATAAGAAATAAATAAGCACTTATCATACTTAGGGTTATGTTTTTTGGAATCCAGTCATTATATAAATGCTCTAAAACCCACATCCTCATTAAATAAATTATTGTACATTTCCTACTACTAAAACTATAAAAATTAAATTAACATCACTAGAACTAGCATTTATAAATACTAGAAAATCACGGACAATGGGAACGATGTTAAAAGCCTCAGACTTTTATCAGTTCTGAAATGGCATAGACAACGGAGTCATTTATCAGTTCTTAAAAAAGCACCACTAAAGGAACCCTTTATTTGATCATATAAAATAACTGATAAAAGAATTTTATTTGAACATTTAGAAGCGCTAATAAATGTTTCTTTATCATCACTTTTAAATGAACGTATAAAGGATCTATTTATCAGTGATCTTAAAAGTGTTGATAATGGTTCATATTGTAGTATGTTGTTACAACACTCTGCAATGCTAGAAACACATTATATTTCAACAAAAAAATTCCCAATAAATATTTTTATTAAAATGAAATTTATAACACAAATACAAAAAACACTATATTATAGACATCTAAATCATTCATTTATACAATTAAATAAATAAAAATTATTACATACATTCAAAAACTATCCAACTGGTAAATTTTACCACAATTTCCATTTAATTTTTTTATCAAACTGCAAAAGTTTAAGTATTAGTTTCTAAAAAAACACCACAACTAAAAAATAATAATCCACCTATATATGAAATAATTATTTTGAGCAATACCAAAAAGAAATAAATTAAACCTAAATATTAAATAATACATTAATTCGATAGATAATAATTTTACTGTGTAAATATTAATATTACCTCTATGATTGAATAGTGGAGGGAAATTGAAAGAAAATGATAAATTTCAACACGAAAGCGGTGAATGTTTTTGTGAGAGAAGAAATTTTTGGATGTTTTTGTGCAGAATGTAATGAAAGATATACATAGCCCCCAAACACGAAAAATAGAATCCATCTATATAAGAAAAAAAATTCTTATATGAGTAATACTAAAAAAATAAATAAATAATACATATGAAACAATACATTAATACTATGGACAATGATTTTAATATGAAAACATCATGATTATATCTGTAATTGAGCAAAGGCAGCTTTGTTACTCTTCCTACAAACGTAGTTGAGGTAACATGAAATAAAGTGATAATTGAACCACTGCATGTATAAAATGTGTTTATGGGACAAGGAGTATGAAGGTTTCAGAGAGCACCCAAACACGATAAAATAATACACTTGTATAAGAAATTAGTTATTATGTGATTAATTCTAAAAAGAAAAAACATACATATGAAACAATACATTAATTCTATGTAAAATGATTTTACATTCAGAACATCAATTTTACCACTATAATTGATCAAATGCTGCATCGTTCCTCTGCCTACCAAGTTATTTGAGGTAACATGAATGAAAATTATAAATTCACCATTGTAGGGTTGGATTGGCATTAAGGAATAAGGAGCATGAATGGTTGATAGATCACCCCAAATCAAACAAAAGAATCCACCTGTATCAGAAATAAATTATTTTTGGAGTAAGACAATAAAATTAATCATATATATGAAACAATAAATTAATTCTATGTACCTTGATTTTACTATTCAAGCATCAAGATTAACTCTATAATTGAGAAGAGTCAATGTCGTTTCTCTCCCTACAAAGGTATTGGAGGTAACTTGAAAGAAAGTGCTAAATGCACCACTATATGGGGTGAATAGTTTTTATAAGATAAAGAGCATGAAAGTTCGATTGAGCACTCCAACACAAGAAAAATAATCCAACTGTATATGAAAAAAATTATTATAAGAGTAATAATAAAAAGAATAAATTAAACATTAATATAAAAAAATACATTAATTCGATGGAAAATGATTTTATTATGAAAACCTAAAGATTACCATTGTACTTGGGTACATACAACATCATTTATCTTCTTTCAAAGGCATGACACATGGAAAAAATATTATAAAAAAAATAAAATCTATATGGAATAATGAAAATTAAATCAATATTCATTTATATAATTTTTTAGTTAAATAGAGAAAGTATATTGTAACATTACCTTTTCATCTATCCAAAGGGTTTTCATTATTATATATTGTTTTTTTACCAATTGGTAATGTCATCAGGTGAAGAATAAATTTTCTACATGAGTAGACAAATATTTTGTTGGTCAGAGTGGATACAAAAGAGGGGGGTGAATTAAATAACAATTAAAATTTTCTATTAAATTTTTTTTATTAGAATCCCCCAAATTAAATAACAATCTAAACTGTAGTGAATATGTAAAACAGTAAAGGGTCAGTTTGGTTCTCAATAGATTTGTTAGTTCTCAGTTAATCTAATCTATATATTTAATAACATTTGAAGCTAACCTAATTATTTACAATAAATATAAACACTTTCTATTTTAACTGTCAGAGTAAATCTAAAATGGATTTAAATTTCAAAGTACGTAGAAGTGGAATAATCAATATAGTTTAAAACAAAATAAAATAAGCACAGAAGTTTAAAACAAGAGGTTCAATCTCCAGCATAGATTTAGTCCTCTCAAACGATTTATATAAAATATGATCCATAGCCTGGATTTGGGTAAACAACAGTACAGAGACTGTCAAGGTACTAAGACCTCTACCACAATTCATCATGGGAACAAATAAACACAATACCACATAGGCTATCCCGGTCACACTTGACCTCTACCACTATCCAAAGTGGGATACAAGAGTTTTATAGATGTTTTGTTTGAGGATTTTGAAATCCTCGAGTTTAGCACATGAGACAGTGTGCATCAAAATATAAATAAAAGAATCACTGAGATAGATTATATATGATTTCAGAATTCTCTAGTGATTTGAAATGAAGCTCTGGACTCCTTTTGGATAAACATAAGTGCTTCTTATTCCTTCTCTAGTTTTTGTCATGAAAACCGAGTGTCGTTTGTTTCCTTGATTTTCAGGTTCAGTATGATCATCTTGATTGTATAAAGAGATCATTGTAGTTCTTTTCTCCATTAATCTATGGTGCATGTGTTCTTTTTGTATCATATGAGTATCTTCATATTTCACCACACCCAGCAACTTTTTCACTTCATTTTTAGCACTTTTTAGTCCCATCTTTTGTCTTTCCTTTTATATATTTGAGTTCCGACAATGGGAATGATTACCTTTTTACAGGTATGAGGTACAGTTCTAGAAATACCAAACACTATCATTAATTAATTGTATGTGAATTAAATTAACCAAATATGACCGTTAGCATTATATTATTAATATTCACAAACTATAGAGTTTGAGTAGCAGTGATTGGTTAACAGTCATCTTTCATCAGTAGCTCTCTGTCGGTAGACGTGTAATGGTGGACTTTGAATCAGTGGATGCCTTGTATCGGTAGTTGTTACTCTATGTAATAGTAGCTTTATGAATCGGTAACTCCAACAATCGGTAGCATTAGTCTATTGGTATCTTTCTTGAACCAGTAACTACTTATATTGGTGGCTCTGTCTGTATCGGTGGCTATGCTTATCGATGGCCATTGTATTTCGGTAGACTAAGTACCAGTAGGTCTATATCAGTCGACTAGTGCATACCGGTAGAATTTTTCTATCTGTAGCTATTCTCCAATCGGTAGCTGCCTGTATCGGTAGAATTGAGTATCAGTGACATCCTTATACCAGTGGACTTAATAACAGTAGACTTACACATATCGGTAGACTTACTCTAATGGTAACCATTCGGTGTACCGGTAGGCTTACATACCGTTAGCTTTGTTCTGTACTAGTCCACTTAGCCGCATCAGTAGCTGTGTATATGTTTGTCTGTATCAGTATCTATGTGCATACCAGTGGAGCTAACACTTTTCAATCTATGAAAAACATGTTAGAATTATTTCAAAGTATGTATAAACATTTATAAACAGATATTAAGATATTCCAATGATTATTTTGATATTATTGACAACATTGGATTATAAACACATATTAAATCATATTTGGGATCATCCAAACAGGTGTGGTCAATAATCAACCCCTTTTTGATAATCACAACTCATGGTATTATAATCCAAAATAATCATTAGTGCATAAGTATAAAATACAATTGGTCTTAGTTCACAGTGTGAGTAATGAAATTTTCAAATGTGAGATTTTAAATGCATCAGAGGATATAATATTCAATGAAATTGTATTAGAGGTAAAAAAGTACTAGAATTAAAAAACAAATGTACCAGGGATACAATATAATGTTTCTTCATATCATAGGTCTCAACCTTTGTGATTTAACCATATTTCTCCATATCATTTTTATTCATTCTAAGATCATCTCTCCCCCTTTGTGATTATAAAAAATAAGTAAATAGAATAGTAACATAAGGTAAGAGAGAATAATGGTGTGTTTATATCATTGGACATAAAAATATAGAGAAATAAAGAAGTGAAGAAAAAAGAATACAAGTGATTCCTATCAAAGATCCTAGCCACTAATCAATATGCTTCCACATCTTGAGATTTTCCATTGGGATCAGAAGAGGGTTCAGGCATGGTTGATGGAGGTGGAGGCTTAGGAATACCAGAGATAATAAGAGGAGGTTGAGGTAATGAAACAGTGACTGGCCTATACTATGTAGCTCTATGGGTGATCATAGGAGTGAGGCTCCGAATGTCTTGGGTTGGAGTCATCTATGGAATTGAGGCAGATTGAGCAGAGGTAGACAGGGCAGGATGTACAATGATAAATGGTACTGTCTATATACAAGAATGGTAGAAACTGATTCCTAAAGTCCATATTTATCCCTCCTCCTCTCTCCATATCAGAAATGAAATCATCCTTGTTTTCCATACTTTTTTTCAAATATGGAGTCAGTTCCTTGTGTTTTCGTACTTGTTATCTGAAGGCTTGATTAACAAGAGGTAATTTCATATTTTCCAAAAGAATTTTGAAATGGTTGGTCAACTGATGCTTGGTATACACCTTCTGAAAATAAGAATCAAATTTATCCTTTACTTATTTCTGAGAGGCAGAAGATTTTCTCATATAATGTTGAACAATTTTCATGATATCTCTAGTGGTAGCCACCACCTGGATCAGGGAAGATGAGTCCATAGAGCCACTGGTTGATGCTGAACCCAGCTCCTCTTTCATCAAAGCTCGAATCTGATCTAACTCGATTGAAGGTATGGCAGGAAGAGAACCAATAGAAAAAGTCACAGTTTCCATGAAACTTTTAGTTAGCCCACTAATAAAATGTTCACTAAAGAATCCTAGGTGCTAACATGCTTCTGTATAGAATGCTTAAATTCCTCAAAAACTAATACCAGCATGCTATCTACACTCTTCACAAAAGACAAATCCTTGTCTACTTGAGATTTAGAACTCATATAGGATTCCATAGAGACAACTGATTTCTTTAAAAGTTCAACATCCTCTGCTAAGCTCGGCACTTGATTCTGGAAAATCGTGACTTCATCCACCATCTCTGCCACAGTGGTTGAAACACAACAACCAAGAGAGATTTCAAAGGATTTTTCCATGTTTCTCACCTATTCAATAAAAAACATTAAATCATAAATATATGCATTCAAAGACTATTTCATCTCAGCCTTTAATGACTCAATGTCAGTCTTGGTTATTATACTAGCAGGCAAAACAAGAGGTGCTCTTTCTGTCACAATACTAGCCATAGAGGCATTCATAATAGATTGGATGGATGAGACTAAGGAGGCTTCCATTTTTCTTATCTCTTCCACAAAAGAAGGCTTAAGATCAAACTTCAAATGGTCTAGATCATCTATTCTTACAACATCTACAGGTAGAAACTCAGAGCAGATATTATAGTTAACTTGTTGCCTATTCATGGTTGTCTCATCTTCAGAATCAGACTAGTCCAACCCACAAACCACAAAACCTGGGTCTTCTCCACAGTCTTCAATTCCATTAGCTACTGAAACACTACCAAGTCTAGTTGGATGCTCCCTCTCCACTGGTGAATTCTCCTGTATAGCAATAGAACCCTCATCAGATCAGTCTCCCTCAGACAAATCTTCCACAATCATCTCCATTTCTCCAACAGTAGGAGGCTCCTTAGGAATAGAAGCAGGTCTATCTACTTCAACAAGAATAGACTCTAAAGGCATAATAGAACTTCCAATCACTGGACTCCAACTCAATGTGGAATAAGCAGATGCTTCAGTTTCAAATTCTCTTTTTCTTCCTTATCCACAAGTGCCTCTTCACTACTTACTCCTAAAATAGTTTTTGTACTAGGTAGGTTCAAAGAATCATTTTCCTTTTCTTGTGATATAGTTTCAGGAGTTGGGCTAGGGGGAATGTCCAGATATCCTACATCTAATATATAGGAATCCTCCTTATCGGATTCATCACTATACTGTGGATCCTTCTCATCAGGTCCTAGTCCTAGATCTCTCTTTTCTTTCACTCTATTTGGATGGACCACTAGATTGAACTTGTCATATATCTTCTGATCATCAGTAACCCACTTCCTTCTCCATTGGTTCCAGCTAATCTTCATGTACATACATACTGTTATAGTGATAAAAAAATTGTTCCATACCACTACTGTCGCATCCTGAGACTCAGAAAACCCATTTACATTAATCATAAAGGAAATCAATTTGGCAAAGAATAATGCATTGGTTTTTGATTTGGGTCTGGTCATATCCTCTATTTTAATCATTAACATCCTACACAGATTCACCTTCACACCATTCCTTAAGAGATACAACAAATAAATATCTTGATACTTCAGATTTGAAAAGTTCCCTCTCCTTGGACTTAGCACATGTTTAATGAACTTGAACAACAATATATTTTCCCCATCCATCTCAGCAGCCACCACCTTTCTCTGTTTTCCACTAACAGTGAGCTCCTCTAACGTAGTATCATTGTCAAATAATTTATCGGTAGGAGGTATTGTCTTCAATGAATTCCCAAATACTCCTTCATGTGGTACCTTCAGGCATTCATCCCATTCAATGGATGAAAAATATATTTCCTTTCCATTTACCAATGAAACCATTCTATTCTTATTACTGGATTTCTCAAAGAGGAAAAAAACATAGATCGCTTTTATCAGCTTCAGATTATAAGGACCATTGTTATTTGTGAAACATTCTAGCCATCTCTGATCCTCCAATATTCTTAGGGTCAGCGATTTTCTTGGAAAAATCCATTCTGCACACAGCTCTTTCTCAATTACAATATCATTATTTATCAAATGTGGGTTCACCAGACGCCTCCCTGACCTTATTCAATTGACATTGCTACTTTCTTCTAGACCTGTCTTCTATTTATTCACATTCGTCTCATCAAATTCATCTCTGATAGTTGGAATTTTGATTTTTTCCATCTTTGGATTGAAGAACTTAGGGTTTTCGCGAGATTCTGGGATTCAAGGAGTTGGGTTTGACAGGGGAGAGTTCGGTGGATTGAGAAGTAACTAATACATAGTTTTTATCATTTAGGAATCATAAAAAAAATAAATAAATATAACATAATAAGTATAATATAAATGATACAGATTCTTGCGGCTAAGGATACAGAAGTTTAAAAATAGCATAACCTATCGGTAACACATACCGATGAGGATTCCTAAGGGTGAGGTATATCAGTGAGGTTCACTAATAGTTAGGTTTCTAATGGTTAGGTTTCTAACAGTGAGGTTTCTAAGGGTGAGTTTTCTAACGGTGAGGTTTCTAACAGTGAGGGTTCTAATGGTGAGGTTTCTAATGGTGAGGTTTCTAATGGTGAGGTTTCTAACAGTGAGGTTTCTAAGGGTGAGGTTTCGAACAGTGATGTTTCTAAGGGTGAGGTTTCTAATGCACAGAGTCTATCATTCCTAATTCATGTCTAATGTACCTTAACCTACCTGAACTTAAAGTATTGGTGAAAATGTCAGCTAATTGGTGTTTAGTACCTATAAATTCAAGAGTAATATCACATTTTTGGTAATTAACTCTCAAAAAAAGGTGCCTTACATCAATGTGTAGGGTCATAGAGTGAGACACAAGATTCTTAGAGATGTTAATTGCACTAGTGTTATCACAATTTATTGATACATGTTTAAAATCATATTTATAGTCCAACAAAGTATGTTTCATCCATATAATCTATGAACATCTACTACTATCATCTATATACTCTGCTTTAGTAGTAGAAAATGCAACAGAATTCTACTTTTTATTACACCACGATACTAGGGATTTACCTAGAATACGAAATCCTCTAGAAGTGCTCTTTCTATATAACTTGCATCCAGAAAAGTCTGCATCTGAATAACTTATTAAATTCAAATATTTTCCTTTTGGATAAAATAAAACTAAATTTATAGAATGTTTAAGATATTTGAAAAATCATTTAACAGAAAGAAAATGGGATTTTTTTAGGATTAGCATGAAATCCTACCCACATACACACACTAAACATAATATCTAGTTGAATATCATTAAGGTAAAGTAGACTTCAAATCATACCTCTATAATTTGTTTGATCAACTGGTTTCCCAGGTTCATAAATGTCCAACTTATAGGGGGTAATCATGGGTGTATCACTTTACTTAATACTATCTAAACTGAAATGTTTTAAAATATCCTTTGTATATTTACTTTGATTTAAAATAATACCATTTTCATTTTGAACAACTTGAAATCCATGAAAATATTTGAGTTCTCCCCTTAAACTCATTTCAAATTCATTTTGTATACTCTTTGAAAAATCAATACCCAAAAAATTGTTAGAGGATCCAAAAATAATATCATCAAAAAAGATTTGTACTATCAAAACATCTTTAGAAATTATTTTAATAAAGAGAGTTGGATCAGCAATCTCTTTTGTTAAACCTTTTGAAATATGAAAATTTCTAAGTCTATCATACCAAGCTCATGGAGCTTGTTTCAAGCCATATAAAGCTTTAGAGAGCTTAAATACTCAATTTGGAAAATGATGATTTGTAAATCCAGGTGGTTGTTCAAAAAAAACATCTTTAATTATAAAACCATTTAGAAAATCACTTTTAACATCCATTTTATATAACTTGAAATTCAGATGGGAAGCATAGGAAAGTAGAATCCAAATCGCTTTTAATCTGGCTACAAAAGAAATGGTTTCCTCATAGTCTATTCCTTCCTCATGACTATACCCTTTTGCAACTAGGTTTTCTTTATTCCAAACTATATTTCCAGATTCATAAACTTTATTTCAAAAACCCCATTTAGTTCCTATGGTCATGGTGTCCTTAGGTCTCTCAACTAATTCCCAGACTTTGTTTCATTAAAATTTATTTAATTCTTCTTGCATATCCATTACCCAAGATTCATCATTGATTGCATCATAGATATTTTTAGGTTCTAACTGTGAAAGAAAAGCTTTTTGTTCAACCTGGTTTCTTAGAGAAGCTATAGTCTGTGTCCCTCTATCAGGATTACCAACAACAAGATCTAAAGGATGATTCTTTAGAATCCTAGTTGATATAGTAAATGTGGGACTGGAAATTTCATGTTCCTATTTAGATTTAGGTTCTATAGAAAGAGGTTCTGGAAAGTTTCCAGAACTGGATATCTTAACAACAGGTTCATTGATTTTATCATTAAGGTTCAAAACAGACAAATATTCTTCAATATTTTCAATGGAAGATTTGGTTTCATGTGGATCAGTTTCCTAAAAAATGATGTGAACAGATTCTTCCACACATTTGGTTTTCTTATTGAACACTCTTTAGGCTTTACTTGAGATAGAGTAACCCAGGAAAATTCTTTCATCACTCTTGGGACAAAATTTGTCAAGAATATCATTAGTATTAAGAATAAAGACTTTGCAACCAAAAACTATAAAGTAAGTAACCTTAGGATTCCTATGGTACCACAAAACAGAAGGGGTATTTTTGAGAACAGGTATAATCAGGACTCTGTTAATAATACAAGAAGATGTATTTCAGGATTCATCCCAAAAGTAAATTAGTAGGTCATACTCAATAAGCATTGTTTTTTCTATTTCCTGAAGAGTTCTGTTTCTTCTTTATAATACACCATTTTGCTGAGGTGTCCTAGGGGTATATAAATTGTTACTATAGCCATTGTGTGAGAAAAAAGATTCAAATTCATGATTTTCAAACTCATGATCATGATCACTTCTCAATGTGTTAATCGTAAGTCCACTATGGTTTTCTAGAGCTTGGTGTATTTAATAAAGTATGAAAAAGCTTCACTTTTGTGAGCCAAGAAGTATACCCAAGTGTACCTATAATAGTCATCTACTAGGACATAGACATACTACTTAACATTTAAACTAGAAATTATACAAGGTCCAAACAAGTCCATGTGAACCAACTCGAGAGGTTGAGAAGTTGAAAATTCATTCTTTTATTTAAAATAATCTTTATGTTGCTTTTCCCTTTTGACATGGATTACTAACTTTATCAGCTGGGAATTCATGTTTAGATAGGTCTCTAACTATGTTTCTCCAAGACGGTTTTCTATGTGAATGAATTTTTCAATGTCCTAATCTTCTATTCCATAGCCAAGACTCTTTATGAAAAGCATTCAAGCCCGTAATGTTCTATTTAGCCAAATAATTCAAATCTACAGCATAAACATTTTCATTTCTCAAAGCTGAAAATACTAAAATATTTTTAGAATTAAAAACATTAAAAGAATAATTTTAAAATTTAACATTTAAACCATCATCACACAACTGATAAATACTTAACAGGTCATATTTATGTCCATCAACAAATAAAACTTTGGAAATTAAAACTCAATCAGTGTTACCAATATGGCCTAAGCTGTTGATTTTTCCTTTTGAATTATCCCCAAAGGTTACATGGCCTCCATCAAATTTGATTAAACTCTTGAAGCATGAGTAATATCCAGTCATATGCCTTGAACATCCCCTGCCCAAGTACCATAACGTCTTATTAGAACTCTTCAAGAAAGTTTCCTACAAAACAAGTTTAAACAGAAAATGATTTTGGTATCCAGATTTTCTTGGGTCCAGACAGGTTAGCAAGCAAATCATTTGGTACCCAAATTTTTCTAATGGCTCTCATACAACTAATATATTCAAAATATTTTGATAGATAAACTTTATTTGATATATAACCATGTGAAAAACTAGTTGAATCATATGAATTTCTAAAACTAGAACTACCAGCATTCTGTCCAGATTTAGCAATAAATCTATTTTTAGTAATCTGTCTTTGTCCAGGATAATAGCCTATTCCAGTGGTATATTTTGGTTCTACTTGTTTTCCTAGAATTTGAGTTAGAGTATTATTTCCATTTGTGAATTTCTCTAAGTCCTTCCTTAATTTCTCATTGGACAATTTCAGTTTAGTATTTTCCTTAAGTAATTGAGCAATCTCTTCCTTTTCTATATCAAGTGTAGATTTAACAGAGCTTCTCAAAGCATGCTATTTTTTTAAGGTCTTATACTTTTCATTCAATTCATTACAGGTTTATTCTAGCATATTACAGTATTCAAACAACTTTTCACTAGTGATGTTTTTAGATTCATAATAAGAATCAACTCAAGAATAATAATAATTTAAAGCAGGAGTATCCAATGTCACATTAGATGTGTTTTTCAGGAAACACATATTAGATTTTTGAGATTTTTCATCCTGAGAAGAATAAAAATCACTTGAACTATCTTCTGAAGTACTCCATGTTTCTTTCATTTATTTCTTATATTTATTATCCTCATAATCATATTTCTTTTTGAACATTATCTTTGAGAAGTCTGCTTTCATATGTCCTTTCCTCTTGCATTCATTACAGACAATTTCATCACCCTTATCAAACTTTTTCCAATCCTTCTTCCAATAATCTTTTTGGTCATATTTTCCTTTTTAATTTTATTTTATGACGAATTTCTTCTTCCTAGAGAAATTCTTGAACCATTTAGCTATCTTAGCCAACTCTTCATCACCATCAAAATCTAAACATCCACTTGTAGAGATTAAAGTAGGTATGTAAACTTTCTCCTTGTCCATTCTCTTTTAGGAAGTAGATTTAAATGCTAGTGGCTTCCTCTTTGTTTCATAATCTTCTTCCTTGTTTACATTCAACTCATCTTCATGCATCATCAAGTTACCAATTATTTCTTTAATAGGAAATGAACTTACATCACATGATTCTCTTATTGAGAATGATGTGCCTCTCCATCTTTCTGGAAGACATCTTACTATTCTCATAATCTGTTCCTTTGCAGGAACAACTTTTCCATGTGAGCTCATAGTGTTGACAATCTCACTGAACCTGAGATACATATCAAAAATAGGTTCGTAAGACTTCATTTTAAAAATATCATACTTAATAGTGTAGTTATTCAATCTAATTTATTTAACATTGGTTGTTCCCTCAGGGGAAATATCCAAAGGGTCACAGATCTCGTAAGAAGTTTTACAAGAAGATATTCGATTAAATTCTTCATCTTCTAAAGCACAATACAGGGAATTCCTTGCTTTGCAAGTATTATTGTAAGCTGTTTTAGTAGGATCATCCCAAGTAGTTTTTTCACTTTCTGGAATCTTATATTGAGTCTCTATAGAAGTCTAGATGTCAAATCCCATACTTTCTAAATGAATTTTCATTTGAAGTTTCCATTGGGAATAATTTATACCCTTAAAGAAAGGTGGCATGTTGGTAGCAGCACATTCAAGTATATTATCCATAATTAGATTTTAGCAAAAAAATTTAATGAGATAAAATTTAGAACTAACATAAGGTTAATATCTTTAAGATAAAACTAAAATCACAGGGGAGGAACAGAGTATTTGGAAATCCTTTATAAATAACAAACAACCTCTTATACCAAATGTTGGTCGGAGTGGATACTCACGATGGGGTTGAATTGAGTTCCAATTGAAAATTTATGTTAAAAGGATTGTTATTAGAATCCCCTAAATTAAATAACAAGATAAACTGTAGTGAATTTATAAAACAGAAAAGGGTCAGTCTGGTTCTCAAGAGATTGATTAGTTCTCAGTTAATCTAATCTGAAGATATATTAACTTTTGATTCTAACCTAATTCTTTACAATAAATACAAAAACTTTCTAGTATAAATATCAGAGTCACTCTAAGATGGATTTATATTTCAAAGTACATAGCAGCAGAATAATCAATATAATTTAAAAAAAATAAAATAAGCACAAAAGATTAAAACAAGAGGTTTAGTCTCAAGCCGAGACATAGTCCTCTCGAACAATTTATATAAAATTTTATCCACAACCTGGATTGGGGTAAACAACAGTACACTGACTATCCATGTACTAAGACCTCTACCACAGTTCTTCGTGGGAACAAATAAACACAATAGCACACAGGCTATCCAAGTCACACATGACCTCTACCACTATCCATAGTGGGATACAAAAAGTGTTATAGATGTTTTGTTTGAGGATTTAGAAATCCTCGAGTTTAGCACAAGAGACAGTGTGTGTCTAAAAATATAGATCACACACACTGCTAAAAATATAAATCAAAAAATCACTAAGAGAGATTAGTTATGAGTTTAGAATTCTCTAGGGATTTGAAATGCAGCTCTGTACTCCTTTTGGTCAAATAGAAGTGCTTTTGAGTCCTTCTCTGGTTTTTGTCTTGAAAACAGTGTCGTTTGCTTCCTTGATTTTCAGGTTCAGTATGATCAGCTTGAGTGTATGAAGAGATCGTTGTAGTTCATCGCTCCTTTAAGCTCTGCTGCATTTTTCCTTTTTGTATCAGATGAGTATCTTCGTATGTCACCACACCCAGAAGATTTTTCACTTCTTTTTCAGCACTTTTTATGCCCGACTTTTTCCTTTCCTTTTATAGCTTTCATCTTCGGCAATGGGAATGATTACCTTTTTACAGGTACGAGGTACAGTTCCTAAAATACCAACCACTATCATTAATTTATTGTACGTGCATTACATTACCCAAATATTTCCATTGGAATTATATTAATAATATTGACAAAGTATAGAGTTTGAGTAGAAGTGAATGGTTAACAGTCATCTTTCATCAGTAGCTCTCTGTCAGAAGACTTGTAACGGTGGACATTGTATCAGTTAATGACTTGTATATGTAGATGTTACTCTGTGTAATAGTATCTCTATGTACTGGTCACTCCTTCTATCAGTAGCGTTGGTCTATTGCTAACTTGCTTGTACCAGTAACTACTTATATCAGTCTCTCTGTCTGTATCGGTGGCTATTCTTATCAGTTGCCATTGTCTTTTGGTAGACTATGTACCAGTTGGTTTGTATCAGTCGACTTGTGAATACCGGTAGACTTGTTCTATTGGTAGCTCTTCTTCTATCGGTATCTGTTTTTATCAGTAGACTTGAGTTTCGGTGACTTCCTTATACCGGTGGACTTCATAACGATAGACATACACATATTGATAGACTTACTCTAACGGTATCCTTTCATTGTACCAGTAGAATTACATACTGGTAGCTCTATTCTGTACTAGTGTACTTATTCGCATCAGTAGCTATCTATATCTTTGTCTGTATCAGTATCTATGTGCATACTGGTGGAATTAACAATTATCAATCTATGGAAAACATGTTAGAATTATTTTAATGTATATATGAACATAGATAAATAGATATTAACATATTCCATTGATTATTTTGATATTATTGTCAACACAGGATTATAAACACATAATAAAACATAATTTGGATTATCAAAACAGGTGAGGTCAACACATTTAATTTAGATCATGTTATTGATTTAGAGAATATATAAAATCATGAGGAAAACATAATATATTAGATAACACTTTTTCCTTCTCATTTAACTGTATTTAGTTTTTATCATTTGAAAGATTTGGTTCCTCTTTCTAGAACCAAATCGCCTCATTGTGGTCCCATATAATGTAAAAGAAATTTCTACATTGAGACTGACATTAACTGATTGTGATTTCCCAATGAAAGTGTCGTACTCGATTGAATTTTCCTCTGACTCAACATTAGTTTTAGTTTCAAGCAAGACAATCAACCAATTCTTTTTTGTTGGATCTGAGACATAAGAACTGGCACTACTTGTGATACCATTATGAATGGCTCATATTGTTTCCCATCTACCCTAAAATTATCCTTTATAAAATCCATTTCATCAAATTTCACACCATTGATATTGTTAACCTATTTGCAATGGATAAGAGGAACATTAAATGTTGTATAATCCAATTCATATATCAATTCAATAATTCCAAAATATGAGAAAAAAAATTAGAAATTGGATTTCTATCATTGGAACCAAATATGTGCATCACTTCATCCACAAGTGTAACACCACTATTTTTCATTATACTAAATTCATCGTGTTCTTTTTTATAAAACGTATAACCATTTATTAAAATCCCATTGTAAGACATAACATTTTCATTCGGACCTCTGGATAGCTATTGAAGTTGTTTAAAAATTGAATTTGTATTTTTAGATAACTCCTTATAAATTTATTCTCTGAACCATCTTATAAACTGTTGATTGTGTGTATTATATATCCATATTTC
Organism: Viscum album; assembly: GCA_963277665.1. Classification (NCBI taxonomy): domain Eukaryota; kingdom Viridiplantae; phylum Streptophyta; class Magnoliopsida; order Santalales; family Viscaceae; genus Viscum; species Viscum album. The sequence goes on along the minus strand of OY728129.1, from coordinate 1,416,619,610 downwards.
ATCCTTTGATGGATTCAAATCTCTAATAATTTCATTGTGGTATTCAACGTAGGGATAAACATCTTCACTATTATGTGATACATAAATATTTCCATTCTCCCATTCTATCAAGGTATTTATAACTACATATCATCCATAAATTCCTTCACCCATTAGGCATTCACTGTGATTAGACTTTGGGAGACTGATGCTTTCAACATCTGATAGGTAATCGGTACAGAATTTGACATCACTATCAATGATATATCGTTATACAACAAAACTTCTTTCTGAATTTGATTCATGGCATACCCTTTCAAAACCTTCATATACCTTTCAATGGGGTACATCCATCTGTAATGGATAAAACCACATAGTTGAACATATATTCCCAAGTGATCTATCAGGACAACCATTATATCACATAATTATATAGGTATGAATATTTCTAATTCTCAAAATATGATTGAAATCTCCATATTAATGATGGTAAACTTCACCAAGTCTATAAATTTACTACATATAGCTTTGAAAAAGAAGTAGAGCCTGGTTAATATATTTTAAACATTTTGATGAAGAATGTATTGGAAAGAAACAATCATTAAATCTTGCATCAAAACATGTCACTCATTTGATTTTAGTCCCTGTAACGTTAAATAAGTCATTGACACGACATTATTGATATTTTATGAATACACCTATGGAGCATTTACAGTCGTAATGAAAGGAAAAATTTTAATTTTTCCTATTTGGATAGATTGTATGCTATTGGAGGAAGAATATTCCACATTTAACCCTTACCAGTTCCAAATATTCCCTTATCCCCATTTCAATCATGTCCAACCAAGACATGATGTCATCTGTTGTTTCTTCAGAAAAATTTAGTAATGTGCCAAAAAATCTATCAACTACATTTTTTACATCCTAAATGTCTTAATGAAAATGTATTACATACAAAAAATTCCAATACGGTAATTCAAGGAAATTTTATCTCTTCTCAAAACGTGATTTTATAAGGCTTTTCAAAAATGGGTTACCAAAAATAGTTTCCCTATTTTTTACATTTTTTACAATTGATCACCCATTACTGGAGGTGGTGTTTTACATTGTTAGATATTCCCATTGAATATTGTCCTCTAAGATCAGTATTTATGTAATCATGGAAAAAAATTTATTCCCAAAAAACACATTCTTTGATAAATGTTTCAACCGAACTGAGTATATGCATTTTTCACGAATGGGACACTCCAATAAGACTTTAATGTTATAGCCTAATAAATTTACATAAGTGGGTAAGTCATTTATCATTCCATACTACATAGACCTCAATGTTTATTATTCACATTTATGAGCATTATAAATTATAACAATTCTATCCCATGTCAATTTTATATATTAGATCAATGAATTCAAATAGACATCAATATCACTATCGAGTTTCTTTGGTCCAAATATAAGCAAAGACAACATAATGTAATTTCACATCATGAATAACCATGGTGAAAAGTAATATGTTACCAACACGATTATCCATGTAGTCTGATTACTAATTTTTACATCAAAATGATTTATTCCATCGATAGATAACAGAGGATTAATGTTTCTCGACATGTCTCCAAATTTAAGAAACTTGTAATCATTTTTATTGTATTAAGTATATTCTACTAGATGACTTAGGTTCCCATATTTAATTATTATATCTGCATTCCATGTTAATTGTCTTGTTGTATCCTAGCATATAGTATTTTAAACTATGGAATGATAGTAAAGTATCATACATATTTCGAAATACTTGATTCATTTTCCTTGTATTTATCTTTTCTACACTTAGGGCATTTGATGAGTGATTCATGGTCCTTTAAAAACAATATGAAATATTTTGGACAAGAAATTATTTTTTTGATATTATCCCCATTGAACATAACATTATTTTAGCGTCATATGTTCATCATGGTGGTTCATTTTCTTATGGTAGCATATATTTTAGGAGACCAAGTAGTTCTGTAAAGCTGGTGTCACTCTATTCGTTTCAAAATTTCAAATAATATAACTTCAATACAGCTAACAATGTTTTGTATTTAGTACAATCCGTATACAATGGTTCCTTGGAACATCTATTTAACTCCTCAAACAACATTTTACAATCTCAAAGGCCATCTCCAATTTCTATTGTCATTTCTTCCATGTGATCTCCATCATCATTTACAAAGGTGTTCATAAAAAATGATTCGTAAATCGTTGTATCGTCCCAATCAATGTCCTTATTCAGTTTTCCCATGTTTTGTCCCAAATTTATAGATTTGATATATTCAGTGAAAATCAAATTTTCTTACAAATCTTTCACTCTAATTTTTCATGAATGACAACAACTTAAACACAAATATAGGATTTTAGAAGGGTCGTATACATGCCCTCTTGCAAACATGAAGAAATATTTAACTCCATCTTCATATTTTTTTCAAATGATTAACATTCATTCATTTTAGATTCATATCCATCCTATTGGATTCATAAAATATTGGTTTTATACAATATATTAATAAATACACATAATATATTCATTTTCAAAAATGAATCTTATAGGAAATTATAATAAGGGAAATATGGATCATTTCTACTAGAATATCTAAGTACCTAGATATTCAAAATCCAATAATAATGGCTGTTGTAATTTGAAAAAATAGAGGGAGATATGTGATGATAATAAATGATATTATCACTAAAATTTATAGATATAACCATAAGATGGATAGTGTAATGATCATAACCTAAATTACCCAAACAACACCAGTTTAGGTCATCTTATGACCTCAAACACACCTCAAAGTCACTAAATGATGGTTTAAATATAGGGTTTAAAAACCCATAAATGGGATGTGGTCACCCCCCAATAGAAACAATTAGTACTAGAGGTCGAACAAAATTCTAGCACGGCCCTTAGGGTCTAGGACATGCCGACCCAAAATCATCATTAACCAATTTAGGAATACCTTTTAGACAAACAACTTTGGAAAAAATGATGCAATAACTATATAAACACACATTCATGTCACACAATTATAAAAACTCACTCAATTATAGTCTATAAGAAATATAAATTAGATAAAAACCTGATATTCAAACATAACGTGAACTTAAGACACCATAATGATTTCAAAAGTTAAGGATTGATGTGATAGAACCTAATTTTTTTAACTGGGGATGGCCCATTTGAATATGATTCATAATAAAACTAAAAACCATAGTGAATTATAAGAGGAACTAGATCCTATGATACATATATCCAATAGAGTAACATACATCACTCCAGTAACATGGTTCCTAATAAGTATCATATGAAGTTGTATCTTCAATGAGGTGTCCATGAAAGGTGTTATCATATATATAATCATTAGGAAACCACCAATGTGCCTCAAATCAGTATTCAATAAAAAAGAATATATATGAAAATTTATACACATTTATATACATGTTGGAAAAAAATGTTTAGTAAGAATATATAAAACATAATAGTAAAATGACAACGAATTCATCAATGTTTCAGTGTCAAATATAAAAAATAGATCATACATTGGTAGTGAATCTAAAAAACAGATCACAAATAATTCCTAACAAAAGATCATAAAGAAATCATAAAAGAAGAAATAAAAAATGATAAAAAATACACAATGAAAATTGGAAGGACTGCCTCACTATGTTAGAGAAATTATGAGACCCTCTATGTATTTCCGATGAGATGTTCGATGGTAGTCGAGTGGTATGATTCGACCTTCAATTCTCCAAGGAGGAGTGCCAGTAGTGGGTGGATTTTGTAGGAAGAATCTATATTGAAATTAGTTCAAAAATGGTTATGGTTTTTAAAATAGATCGGGATACTTTTATTGACACTATACTTATAACACTGATAAATGTTCATTTTATCAGTGATTTGTTTAGTGCTGATAAATCCTCATCTTTATCAGTGGAAAAAAATTAATAATGATTCATTTATCCACACTTATTACTAAACTGTTGTTAATTTATTTATAATTATAATTATAAATTATAAAATTATAATCATTTATAAATACTTAATAAATATATATAAATATAAATATAATAAATATATTTCTCTTTAAATGTATTTATTATAACTTTGTAATTATTTATTTATAATTACAAAAAAAATATTTAAAAATTCGTTTATATCATTATATATATTTAACTAATTATACATATTTTATCGAAGGTAGTGTCTTAGAAAATGTTTGAGATACAATTTATTAAAATAAAAGGAAGGAACAGACTACATGATTCTATAGTAAGGAATCACATTACAATCCTTATCATAAAAAGGGAGAAGGTCTACAGAAAAGTTATCCGTCTATGTTTGACCGGATTGATTCCCTTGTTGGCAAGAATGTTGGAAACCATGTTCACTTGGTGCAAGGCATGGGTGACAATGTAGTGGGACTCTAGAAGCAGAGCATTGAAGCTCATACAATGGATAGTAAAAGTCTAGGTAAGATGAACCACCCCTCCCAAATAGCATGGATGATAGTGGTGGAATCACTTTCAATCCACATATTTTTTCAACCATTTTTCTTGGATAAATTAACAGCGTGAATCACACCCAACATTTTAGCCTCCAAACACCATGTAATTCCATATATTCCAAAGAAGCATCCATCACACTGACCAAGGTGGTCTCTAAAAAAATCTCCACAACCTATGGGACACTAGTTGCCTTTAGAAGAATCATCAACATTCTCTTTGATGTATCTAGGGAGCGGGGATTTCCCAAAGACCACAAAAGAATGTCGCGGTTTATTGTATATCCCATCAATCTAAAGCCGAAAAAGGATCTCAAAGTATCCAACATAGTTATTACAGGGATATTTTGGAGTCACAACAGCATCCCTAATAGAAATGAGGGTTCGCATCCAACCTGCATTATGATTGAATGAGCAATTGTTGTGGATAATAGAATTTCTATCATACCAAATCACATGGAGATATTCCGCAACATCAGTTAAGAAGAGGTTCTTGATTTTCTGAGAGGTATCAAGGTCCACCCAATGTTTCAATTGAGAGCTAATAGCGTCAAGGAGTAACCATCTACAGTCAAAAATGTATGTAATATAATTCCAAATGGCAGACATTGTTGCACAGGACCAGAACATATGGTTAGTATTTTCTTTATTTTGGTGGTAAAAAGTACACATGGAGAAATGTTGGTCCCCAAATGAATGGAGTAAAACCTCCGTAAGGACATTATTGTGAAAGATAAGCCAAAAAATAGCATGTCTCAGGGGTTTAATCCTTAGTTTATCAAAATATTTCAACTAGAAAAAATTTAGATCAGAGTTTGAAAAAGTGTGATTGTAAAAAAATTTGGAATCAAGGACACCATTGTCGGAAGGCTCCCGAATAAGGAAATAATCAAAGTTAGATATGGGGTAATTATCAATAACATGAATGATATTATCAGGAATGTAGAAATCAGGAGATTTCATAACCTCTTTTATAGAGCAGTTGGTATTATTTGGAAGAGAATTAGGAGACACCATAGATATAAGTGGGAACCAGTCTAGTTATCCATCTAAAATTTCAAGGAATAATTCATGTTAACCATCCATCTACAATTATTCATAACATTAGTAAAGGATTTTCTAATGGAATTCCTGATCAAAGATTTAATGTAGTTTAAATTGCCTTTCTTTATCTTTTTAAGGAGTCTTTCTTATGGAAATCAATGGAGTCAGAGTTTTTATGAATCAACCTCCAAGTAAGCTTGTCATGAAGGGCCTCATTAAAGAGTTTAAGGTTTTTGATGCTAGGACCATGTTTCTCTAAATATTTACAACAGGTGGCCCTGGGTATGGTGACAAGTCTCCTTTCAAGAGTGCTACCAGCCCAAATAAAATTATTTCTTTAAAAATTAATTTTCATTAAAATACCAGCAGGGAATTTAAAGAACATCATCGAGTAGACCATTTAGGAGAAAATGGTATATTACACCTAACAAATCCTACGAACCAGGGAAATGGATTTACCCTTCCAAGAGGAAAATAGATTTATGACATGATCAACAATGTTAGAAAAGTATATAGATTGTGGGCTTCCGCAAAAAATAGGCAATTCAAGATAGATGATGGGGAAAGTTCCATCATTGATGCCTAAATTATTATTGATACTAATCTTTCTATGATAGGAGAAGTTTTTTCCAAAGAAAATATAGTATTTGTTCTAACATATAGATTTTACAGATATTTCTTTATAATTAGACAAGAAATTTTTTATGTTTTGAATATACTTTTTATCACCCAGTATGAATAAGATAATTTCATCATCATAAAGAGGATGAGTGGGAACATTAAAGTTTCTAACAGCCTGAATAGGTTTAATCGTATCTTGATCAATAAGGTGAGTGAGTAATCTTCTTAGGTAGTCCTCCATAGTAGTAAAGAGATTGGAAGATAAAGGATCGCCTTTTATGACTAATTTAGTGTACTTTATGTAACCCTTTGGAGAACCATTGACAATGATAGAGATGGAAGATGAATTGAATAAAGAGTTTATCCTATTGATGATGGTGTCATTATAACCAAATTCCTGAAGAAATTTGAAGATGAAGCCCATATTATTGGTTCCAGAGACTTTCCTGATGTCAATCTCGATATAAATATTTCCTCCTAGGGTGTAGTTTTTTCAGGTTGTTGGTACAGTCAAAGGTAAGGAAAATACAGTCCTATATAGAACTTCCCATGAGGAAACCAAATTGATTCCAGGAAACAATTTTATTGAATAATGTTGAATGTCTATAATCAACCAGTTTTGTAATGTTTTTTGTAAATAGAGTTAATTAGTGAAATGGGTTGGAAATGATGGATCTATGAGGTGTTGTACACTTTAATAATTAAGGTGGTAAATTGAGTGTTAAGTCCAAGAGGGAGAAGACCATTTAAAAAAATGATCTGAAAAGTTTTCAATCATCAGAGTGGACTATCTCCCAATATTTCTGGAAGAAACCATTGTCAATGCCATCAGGTCTCGGGGCACTATCTGGGTTAAGGCTAAATATGATGCTCTTGATTTCATGATTGAGAGGCATGCTAAGAAGACAAATACTATCTTCCTCATTTACCATAGCCATAACGATCTCAGGAAAGAGATCTTTGTTGACATTTGGGCCAATGAAAATATTATCTAAGTAAGAGACCACATGACTGGAAATTCCTTCCTTAGTGTCAATGAGGACATCATCGGCTCTAAGAAGCGAAAGGGGTCGACAAATATAAATATATTAAATATATTCATTATTTCAGTAAAGTTATTATAAATTTAATAATTATTTAAATATACATAACTATTTATTTATAATTATATTATTACTTTAAAAAAATATTTTTTATTAATTGTTATAAATATATAATTAAATAAATAAATTGATTGTATATTTATAAATATAATTCTTTAAATGTTTTTTTTTCAAATATTTTTTTTAACATTATTAATGAATATATAATTTTGAGTGCATGAAAATTTGTACCAAATGAGTGAATGTGAATAAATTAAGAAAATAGGTACACTTTAACAACATTTAAAAAATGGATAAGTTGTGTATTTATTCATATTATAAATAAAAATTCATTAATTACATATATGTTATATCAATATAAAACATATTTGATCTATATTGAATTGAACAATCAAACGACATTAAATTATATGTTGACTACAGTGAAATTAGTCAATATTATTAATTCATATTAATTTTTAATTATATACAATTTTTTAAAAAATATATAATATTTTAATTTAAAGCAGTTAAATATTTTATAATATATAAATCATATATATATACATTAATATATATCTATTTCTTTAATATATACAATTTAATGATATTAATTGTAATAATTATTTAATTAAAAAATGTTTAATAGCTAATCATGTATAATCAATCAATCCGTTTTTATGAATAATTATTTAATTAAGAAATTTTGTAATATTTTTTTAATAAAAACAGTTTTTATTTTTTATTTGTTTAATTATTTCGTTTTATCAGCGCTAAAAATTTGTTGATAAAAGAAATATTTATCAGTATTAAACATAAAGCATTGATAAATCATACCCTTTATCAGTGCTAAAAATAAGGTGCTCATAAAGGATACCATTTATGAATGCTAAAAATAAATCACTAATAAAGTATTCCTTTATCAGCACTAAAATAAAAGTACTGGTAAATGGTTAAACTTAATGTAAATTTCTTTAGCGCTGATAAATGCATCATTTATCAGCATTTTTTTCTTGCACTGATAAATAAATTCACAATTAAAGGTTTGTTTTGTTGTGGGGTAGTCTATATCATATATGGTGTCTTTATGACTACATTAGATGGAATGTGGTTATGAAAATATATAATAGTATCTAGATAATGTACCCAAAATGGAATAGAATAATGTTCACATATAATCATTATTAATAAAACCATATCCCATGTTTTATAATTCCTCCTTTAATACACACCATTCCATTATGTTGTTCTTTGAGGGGTTAGTTGGGAAATAATTCTACATTCTCTCAAATGATTCTTGAATTCCAGGATTATGTATACACCACCCTAATCCGATTAGACAATCTTAATACACTTTCCTAATTGATTATGTACTACATCCTTAATCTCTTCAATCTTTTCAAAAGTTTCATACTAGTTCTTTATAAAAAATTTGTATCCATACCATCTAAAGTCATTGATAATTCTAATGAAGTACCTATAATTTTTATTTTCTTGTATACTCAATGGTCCAAATACATCACTATGTATGATATTTAATATCCCACTAGCCCTGTCACCCTTTTCTCCAAAAATTATTCGTTTTTCATTTTTCCCAATAAAAAATTTTCTTAGGTGTCAAATAAATAATAATTAAACAAGTCCAACAATCCATATCTATAAATATTTTGACCTCGTTTTCATTTATTTGTTGATGGAGACAATGCCAAAAATAGATATGATAAAAATAAACTTTGAACTTCTTATTTAAAATATTATAAATAATATTATCCAGGTTTAAAATATATAAACCATTAATTATATTTCCAATACCATAAAATATTTCATAATTATATGTAGAAAAACTGTTTTACTTAATAATGAATGAAAATCCTTTCTTGACCAAAAAAATACATAATTCAAAATTCTATTTAAAATAGTAATATAATAAGAGTATTATAATTCTAATATTAATCAAATTGGAAAATTATCATAAGTGCTAACCTCTAATGTAGAAACTATTTCTCTATTACCAACATGTATATCAACATCACCCTTCATCAATTATCTCATATCTATCAGTCTGTGTTTTTCTATAAAAATCTATGATGCGCATCTAGTATCTACTACCCATGAGTCAAATTAATAAAATTGCATTTCAATAAAATTCACATCTATGGGCACTGAATTCTTATCCTGGATAACATTTTTCAAACCTAGACACCAATTATCACTATTTACAAGACATGCCTATTAGAGATATCAAAATTATTAATGTAAGTATTCTATAATCAATAAAAAATACATATCAGTGTGTGAGTATCACGTTTTATATATTACTATCAAGGAATTTTAATGAAAATACTCCCTTTAAAAATTATTATCTCGTACATCATATCCATTTAATAATACGAAACTATATTTAACTGAGAAATGAGTATTCTTGGGAATTTATCTCACCACATAGTTATCTAGTTAGGTATGTATCTTAATCATCATAATTATTATTATCATATAGTTTTATAGATAAAACATTATCAAAATATATCCTATCGATTTACTCAACTATATTTATTTGGTATTCTAATAGTTAGGGATCCCCAGGTAGTGTAATTAAAATCAAATTCCCAATAAACATACAAAAGACAATTTTGGGGAAAATAAAATTACCATGAATCTACAAAGATAAAAATTTCCAAGTTACTTACTAATTTTTTTCTTTACAAAATATAATATAGGGTCAATCGACATTTGAATAAAACCACATGATTAAGTTATCAATGGATTGAAAAGTGCCACTTTAGAAGGGATATCTATCTTAGTATTTAAAGGGGTTACTTTTAAAGTATTACCCATTTTATATATATCATATTCATAATAAATTAATAACTATTAAAAATCATGGAATATTTATCTATTATATTTTATTCCTTTTATGTATTCATGATTACAATGTTAAAGTTTTTTAATCCCAATTTCATCCACCAAATTATGGTGTTCTCACCACATTAATCTATGTACATTTACACAACCTAGAGTATCTATTATACACCCAAAATTGAATCTATACATATTAATACATTTCTAATTGTATTATATTCATAAGCTACATGAACTCATCATGTAAATGGTTAGAACTATAATATATCAATAAAATCCGTAAGAATAATCAAATATCATCAAATAGTTGACCCCTCACCATTCTAGATCAAGGTGTAAGCCTTTAGTAAGGTGGGTAATCTAGACCAATTTCCCTCTCCTGGGGGAGACTTTACATAAGATAGAATCCAATTCATGACAATTTTAAAACATAATATGAAAAAACTATGTTTGAGAACTAAAATCAAGTTAATAAATTCAACTATAACCCTGATTTAAGGTAGATAAAAATAAATTTTATGTAGTGTAATTTGAAAGAAATGAAACACTGTATTGAAAAAAATAAATTTCTAATATAAATAAAGTATACACAAATAGTCTCAATATAGAAAAATTTTATATATAGATAAATAAAGGTATAATTATCATATAAATAAAAATTTCATAGACTAATATATGAGAATATTTTAAGATCTTTCTTCATAAATAAATTATTATAATCAACATTTTTTAATTAAGAAAAAAATTATGGTTATTTAATAATTTTCAATATAAAAAATTAATAATTAAACATTATTTATTTGAATGGGAAACTCCATATAAAAATAAAAACATTATTTAAAATTTCTAATATTCTATATAATTTTGTAAAAGGTATTTTATGTATTAAAAATTAATAATTGGATTACTTTATTAACAAAATTTTCATATATATTTATATAATATATTCAATATATTTATTTATAATTTTAAATATTCCAAAATTTTGATCATTAATTATAAACAATTTATAAAAAATTATATTATTTTTTATAAACCATAAGAAAAAATATCAAAATGTAATTTATTTATATTCGTTAACTTTACCCCAATGGAGGAGAGACAACCTGCATGAAGGTAAAAGCTATTAACTTTATAAAGGCCACTTCCATATAGGTAATATATGAGTTTCCTCCTGTGTAATGGTTTCATAGAGGTTTCATTTCTGTAAACTCCCTTGATTAGATGTAATAAGTGTTTTAACTTTACATATTAATTTCCTACATAAAGGTATAATGAAATGACCTTTATGAAGTAATGTTTTAATATATGTAAGATGTAGTTACCTTTATATAAAACTATCTACAATAAATTAATCCCCTCATACCTTTATGTAACCCTCATTACATAAGTATTATTTAAAAGGACCCTTACATAGACTTATCTATATAAGGATAGTTTGATTTTGCCTTTACATAAAAACATATATATATATGTAATTTCATCTATATCTAATTTTTACAGTTTTGTATTCTTTAAAACCAATGAAATAAACACAAATATTCCTTGAAGACCATTACTTTGATAACAATAATGGGTTTTATTTAATCATCTTATACTACTACAAATAGTGCTTTTAAAATTACTATAAACCGCTTAAAATAGTGCAATAGAAGAAATATTAATCTGATCATAGATAAAGGGGGGTCCCTTTATCAGCTCTAAAAAAGTGCTGATAAAATGGTCATTTATCAGTGTTTTTTTAGTGCTGATACAAGTCCCCTTTTATCTGTGCTTTTTAAAAGCAGTGATAAAAGACAAAAAAATAAAAAAAAATTAAATTGGATCCCTCTTTTAATATCACTTGACCCCCCCCCCCCACAACATCACTAGCCCTAAAATCTACACCCACTTGCATGCTACCTCCCCCCACCACACACGCGCGCACCACTTCCTCCTTCATGATTCAAACTCGAGACCTCTCCCCTACATTCCTGTACCCTTTACCAGTCCATCATGTTGCTTTGTTCTATAATTAATGATATATCTATTTATTTATAAGTATATTTAGTTATATTTATTCATATATTAATATAGATTTATATATATAGTTATATTAATATTAATATTTATTTATTTGTATATTAATATATATTTATATATATTAATATATATATATATTGTTATATTTTTTTATCTGTATATTTATTGGTATATTAATATATATTTATAAGATTTGTTAAATGCATTTAGATAATATATTTTTTCTTTGTGTTTATAAATAAATTCATACATACATATATACAATATACAAACAACATATATACACTTGTATATATTATATATTTGTGTGTGTATCTGTTAGTATAATTATATATATTTATATATATTTACATATTTTATATATTCATATGTATATTAATATGTATATACATATGTTATAATGTATAGATAATATATATAAGTTTGTTAATATATATATACTCCGAAACACACATTTTATAGCTTTATAAATCTAAATATATTTTTATTTTAAATTAAATTGATATTATATGGCTTATATATTGATAAATATAGTTTATATGAAAATATTTTTAATTATTTAATTATAAAAATAATTTTTTTCAGTGAATATATAAAAAAGAGTTATATATTATTGTATATTTCATTATAAATAACATTACATTATGAAAAAAAATTAAAATTTCAAATTCCTAATATCAATATGATTGTAATACGTTAGAATAAATTTATTCCCCATTTGAAAAAAAGAAAAAAGACCCCCTGAAATGAGGATGAAATTCTATTGAATGTTAAAACTTTTGGGTATCTCAACTAAAAACTCAGTTATGGAGGTCTTTTGGGCATTTTTTGGCATAAGAAATGTGACAGAAGGTTCGTTTTTGTCACTATCACATAGATATTGATGCATGATTTGAGTTTATATGTGGTAGAGCTCAAACAGACAACCAGATCACAAGTTATTATTTTATGAAGTTTGAGTAATTTTTTCCAATTATTTTAGATATTTTATAAATATTTTTATTTTTTGTGTCTTCAAATTTTTATTAAATGTTAATTAGTCAATGATAAATAGAAGATAATTTATTAATAATTATTTTAAAATATTTTTAATCCATCTTCACTTAATTTCATATATATTAAATGTAAATGTCTATTTATACTTATCTAAAACATATTTAAATATATATTTTTTATATTTATATCAATATAAAGATATTTACATATTTACATATTTACATATTTACATATTTATATATTTATATATTTATATATTTATATATTTATATATTTATAGATTTATAGATTTATAGATTTATATATTTATATATTTATATATTTATATATTTATATATTTATATATTAATTTATTATTTTTAATGTTTTTTTGAAATATATCCTTTAATAACTCAATTAAAAAAACCACTGATAAAGGTTGTACCTTTATTTGTGCTAAAAACACATTGAAAAATGGGTACTTTTAAGAGTGATTTTTTAGCCCTATTAAAAGTACCCTTTCTTAGTGCTTTTTTTAGTGTTGAAAAATGTGGCCCCTTAATTAGTGCTTTTTAGCACTATTGAAGGGTGGTTCTATGAAAACCCACTTTTTTGGTAGTGCATGATCCTTGGAAGTGGAGGAAAACCCAAAAAATAAGATAATTTATCTTTAATAAATCAGTGTGTAGGAAAAACATAGAAAACAAATTACATGTGTGTAGTAGCCTCCATCCTCGTTTATTCTCAAATAATTCTTGAGAAAGATCACTAGGACTAGCACATAAGGATATCCTATCTCTAAGGGGGGGGGGCGACATCTGGATCTTGATCTCAATCGGAGGACTCTTCTACACCTAAAGGGGTGTCAATGCCTTTACTGAGGGTAATAAATGATCTATCGAACAAAGAAATATTTTATAATATTTTAATGAAACCAATTATTTCCTAAAATATAAAAAACAATCATTCAGTAAACACACAATAACAAGGATAATTACTTCTACTTTTATATGATATGTCCATTTTTTCATCAAAAATAATGATCATGTCTATTATACCAATATATTATCAAATAACACCAATGATATATAGCTCGTTAATATTTATTAAAATTTTCTACAATAATCATGATAATAATTACGTATAGATGAAATAATGTGTGGAGAAATTTAATGCATATATTTCATCATGTTGTGTTTTTGTTCTTATATTTCAAGTGTGCATGTATTGTAAGCAAGTATATTGTATACATGTATTACATGAATTATTTCCATGTAATCTCCAAGCATCATATATATGAGTTATTTGTGATATTGTAGACGCCGGAAAAGTCCGTTGCTCCCAAACGAAGCTCCGGATGCGGAAAGCGAGGTCATATTTGGAGTCGGAAGGATGTTTCGGAGGGCCCGGAGGCCTTGCGCGGAATTTCAGAGGCACGCGCGCAAAGGGGATGTTCCGCGCGCAAACCCCCCGGGATGCGCGCAATGCGCCGGTCCGGCGCGCAATTCTGCGCGCCGCGGGTCCGCGCGACCCCCTTACGCGCCGCGCCCGATTCCGCGCCCGCGAGAAGAATTTCGCGCTCGCACCCTGGATTCCGCGCCCGGGGTTGCCTATAAATACAAGGCGACCCCCAACGTTTCAAAGGTTGCTGGAAGTCGAAACGTCTCCCGTGCGCGCAATTCAACCCCTTCCGCGCGCAATGACGAACTTCAGGTAACCTCCTTTCTTTCGCGCAAGAAAGCCTCGGGGTCCGCCTTCGCGCGCAATCCCCGCTGGCTCCTTTCATTTGAATAAAAACTCACCCTAAGGCCTTTGCGCGCAAAAGAACCCGCTTGCGCGCAATTGCCCCGGGGTGCGCGCAATCCGGCCCGATTGCGCGCACCCCCCTTCTTTCAAGTGGCCATTCATTAGAGAATGAGCCGTTGCCCCCGCGCGCTATCCGAAGCCCGGTGTGAGCAATCTCAAGCATCCGCGCGCAAGGCGCTGGCCCAATTGCGCGCCAGCCGCCCCGATTGCGCGCCGACCCGCAGTATTGCGCGCAAAGCTTCCTTTTTGCGCGCAATCTGCCAGGGTCGTCCCCGTTGACCTCCTAAGGTTACCCGCCTGTGTGGCACCCGATGATTCTCATCCCGGGTGCCCGCACCGTGCGTTGTCTTCCCGTGCGGCCCTCCAGGCTTGCGCGAAGTGACACGCACCTATGTCCAGCATGACGTTAAACTGCATATATGTCCAGCATGACGTTAAACTGCATATATGTCCAGCATGACGTTAAACTGCATATATGTCCAGCATGACGTTAAACTGCATATATGTCCAGCATGACGTTAAACTGCATATATGTCCAGCATGACGTTAAACTGCATACTCGTCCAGCATGACGTTAAACTGCATATACGTCCTGCACGACGTTAAACTGTACATCGTCCGCGCTGCAAGACGTTAAACTGCCAAGTGCTTCGTCCGGCAACCTATGCCCAGCATGACGTTAAACTGCACACCCGTCCAAGCTGCACGACGTTAAACTGCCTAGCCCCCATCGTCCGTGCTGCAAGACGTTAAACTGCCAAGTGCCTCGTCCTCAACACATGACGTTAAACTGTACTTCGTCTGGCAAGACGCTAAACCGTCCGCAACCTGATCCCGTGCTCCGCACGCAGGGTCTCCCCCGGTTTGGACGTGGCCCCCACCCGCTCGTCTCTGCAGGGATGTCGGGATTGTCCCCCTTTTGGGACGATTTAATGGGAGTGGATTTTCCCTACGGGGGCAGGGTATTACAAACCCCTAGTTTCTCGTGGGAGGCTGCACATGTGTATCTCCATTGCACCTCCCCACTGCCGAAGCCAGTAGAGGGTCTGACTGGGATCGAGGTGTCTTTTGCTTTCGGTCCAAGTCCCTTCCAACTGAGTTTTGCAGTATCCGGGCCGCCCCAAGTGCGTAAGTCCTGACAGAATGAACTACGTGGACTTTGATCCCTGTCTTCTATACAGGGTACGTAGGAAGCCTCCCTGAGGTCCAAGCCCACCACCTGGTCGTCCCGGTCGTATTTACGTCGGTTCGTCCATCAGTGGACCCCTCCAGGGTTCACGCTTGCGTTGATTCACCTATGAATCCGCCCCTGTGGGAGACCGCCCGTGTGTATCTCCACGGTGCCTCCCCACAGCCCCCCTTTTCCATTTCCCCTTTTATCGTCCAGCATGACGTGAAACTGTGATCCACCCGGCCGTTCCATCCCCCTCCGTGCGAGGTGGTTCGGTTCAATCCTCCGCCCGGCGGCCTCGACCTCTTCGTGAGTCGGCTTGCCGACGTCCAGCATGACGTTAAACTGTATGCCCGAACTACGTTGACTTTGATCCGTGTTAACGCGCGGTACGTAGGAAGCCCCTCTGGGGTCCAAGCTCTTTACTCCATCATCCACCCTGATCCTTACCCGGGCCGCCACATCCCGGTGGGGTCATGCCACTTCACTTCACTCCACGTTACTTGGGAAGCCGCCCATGTGCTGGCCCCAGCGTCGGAGGTTCCCCGCAAGGGGTTCTGTCATCTGATCCACTTTTCGTGTTGATCGGTCCGATGCCGTCCCCGCTGGACGTTAAACTCGCGGCATACCCCGTGTTAAACACGGGAAGCTGAGGAAAACCTCAGGTGACACAGTTCCCCGCACCTAGTACGGGATGCCTCAGGCCATCGTGCCTTCGAGAAGCCCTATTAGGGACGGAAGACAGACGTGCAGAGCCGCAGTGTTACAACACGCCCCCAGCACCCAGAGCCACCCGGCCTTCTCACCGCAGGTTGCTGCCCCGCCCAGACTCCTTGGAACGTCCGGGCGGAAGCAGCGTAATTAACCGGTGTCCATGAAGATATGGCGCCGGGAACGAGATTCACGAACATTCTTAAGTCTATGAGGGAGACCCGGATTAGGCGACAAGTTCCGAGGAGACGTCCAAGGAAGGAGAAGCCGACATCCCATCATCCCGGTTTCGATCAAGGAGCAGACGCCCCTGAATAAGGAACGGATGCCGCCCGCCCTTGGAAAGCGGGACTGCGGGACCACAAGCCGCGCGCCCATCCCCTCGGGTTGACGGGTGCACGCGCGAACGCGTCCTGGCGGAACAGCGTAACCCGACACACATCCGCACCGAAACAGAAAAATGGTGAACCCGACGTGAATCTCTTCTCCTCGATACGAAGACCGATGGCTTTCAGAGGTGTTGGAAGACCGGCGTGTTGCCCGGCCAAGCATTCAGTCTTACCCGCCAGGGGCTGGGGAAGGGACATCGGGCACTCCGTCTCGCAACGTCGAGGGCCTGGGTTCCCCCCACGGAAGGCGTCGTGGCGCTAATGAAATCAGGTCGCCCGATCTAGTGCCCGAACGCCACCCGCCCACTGGCGCAGGGACAGGGGAAACACCGACGCGGCTACTCCGCGCGGTCCCGCCCGTTCCACAGCCGTCCCAGCAGCCGCAATTGCGGGACGACCACGCCCTCTCTCCCCCTCGGAGGTCATCCAGAGAAGGGTGATCAACACCCTGGTGCGGAGATACGAGGAAGAGGGAGTCATCCCCACTAGGGACATGGCTCGCCTAGACCTTGAGGAGGCTGCGCCTCGCCACCACCGCCGCCCCCGAGGGCCGCGCAGGGAGGCACCGCCGCCTACCTCAACGTCCAACCGCTTCGGGAGCTTATCCCCGGAGCGCTCTGACAGTTCCCTTCCCTATGCGGATGAAGTGGAAGATGCCCAGGATCACCCTATCCGAGGTCCGCTCCAGGGATCCACGATAAGGGCTCCCGCCAGGCCACGGCGACATCGCCGCCAGGCCCCTCAAGTCGAGGAACAGGCTCTCCACCTGCCCGCGCCGCTCATCCCGGCTCGTCTGTCTCGACGCCAACGTCGGGCACGAGCGGAAGAGGATGCCCACCTTGGGGCTCTAGCAACAGCGGCCGCATTGGCCCAAGCCACTGCTGGCTCCAGTCGCCAGGCCTCTGTGCATCCTGAGCGGGGGAACTCCTATGCCCGACCCGGATCGAGGCCCCGACCGCCCCAAAGGCAGGTTGGGTTGACTCTCCCGGTTGCTGGCACTGGCAGTAGCCACCGCGGACCACCTCGCGGTAGCGCTATTCACCGGCATGATCTACTCTGTGTGGCCGATCCAGGAGGCATGGGTCATCCCACCTCCCGATCCCGGCCCGGAGTCCTGCCCGGGATCATCTCTCCCCGCGTCCCCTTTGATATCTGTCCCGGTGCCCCTCGCACCTTGGTTCCCAGTCCTCTCGGCCCCAGCACCAGTGCGGCCGGAGGACGCCAGGACAGAGATCAGCCCTGCCCCGAAGAACCACCCAGGGGCAGGAAGGCAAGGCGTCGACGCCGAGGGAAGAATGTTGCGGAGTTCCGGACAGAGATCCGACCGGTTTGCTTCTCTGACTCAGAGGCAGAGTACGATTCGGCGACAGAGCCCCTTCCCCAATCCCGCCAGTCAAGGGCAGGGGTAGGAATGCGGCACGTCAGCCTCGTGCTCCCCGAGAGCGAGATCGATGTGATCCCCGCGTCTCTCCGAAGGTATATCCGGAGTAACCAGGGCCTGGTAGACCCCCAAGGATCAAACTTGCGGTTGGTACCGGCCCCTCCGGAAGTGCCTTCCGTCTCGATCAGAGAAGCCGGAGACTTTTTCTGGGGACCGACGGTCGAACCACGATCTGGTGCGCCCTCGGCGAGCACCGATGCTACGGCAGGATGTTCGCTCGCCGGCCCGTCCTATCGTGATGTGGTAGCTGGGGCACCGCCACCCTCAGGGGGAGGCCCGGGATATGGAGGCCAATCGGCCTGCTCGCCGTATTCACCGCCGGCCAGCCCGTCGGCCCGACGGCCCGCCTCGGCACCACTACCAGTTCCCCGTCCGTTCCCAGCCATGGAAGAGGACCGAGGAGATCTGGGTCCCGAGTTTGAGTCGTGGAGCTTCTGGACCGTCCTTGCAGAGGGCCACTTCCCTGAGAAGTTTTGGCCAGTCGCAGGACCGGGCTTTGATGCACCCGAATCGCTCACCCCGGATGAGTTCGAGTGCTTCCGCCGAACTCTCCGGGAGACTCACTCCCGTCTTCACTGCCTACAAATGCCATACCCCGGGAGTCAACTACACCTGGAGGATATTGGTGAGCAGTGCCGTCAAATTGACCTGGCCATGCTCCCCGCGGTTCGGCACCCCGGGTCATTTGGGCACCACGAGGCCCTCCAACAACGATGCGTTGAGTGCTTTCAAGTACTCCGCAAAGTTATCGAGGAAGCCACTCCCCACGTGTATATCCGTGGATGGGGGCAGTACGCTGCCCTACGCTTCAGTGTGATTCGCCGACAGCCCGATTCGTTGGGTGGCCCTGAGGGTATATCCCCAGGGACAGGAACAGTCAATATGGCTGACCTGTCGGGAGAGGGGAACGACTTGGAACTTCTCGACGGGGGCTTCCCCCCCGAAGACAAGCCGTCGTCAGACCCATCAGTGAGAGTTACTCGTCATCAGAGGAACCTCCTGGGGCTCCCCGCACCCACTGAAGCACTGACGTTGAGCCGAAACGTCAGCAAAGGAAAAGAGCACAGCGAGGCTATAAGGCCCGCCGACCCATCTGCCTCCATGCGGAAGGCAGAGGAGGATCCCGAGAAGGCTACGCTACGTCAGCAGCTCGCCGAACAGAAGAGGCTGGTTGACCAGCTCCTCGCCGAGCGCGCTGCAGAACGGCGGCCTGACTACGGTGATCCCAGGCCAGGGCAGCAGGGACCGGAACAACCACCCCTCGATGAGACTCTCCCGGGCAACCGTGATTACGCCGTGTTCGCCGACAGGAGAGAGGCCATTGCCTACGGCAAGAGGGCGCGGTATGTTTCGCCACACCCTCCCGAGCGGCGCGACTACCCGGGAGATCCCGCTCGGATTCCTCCCGCTGCCCCAAGGGCCGCTCCGCCAGCCATCCCACGAGCTGCCGAGTTCGACGATCCGGTCGACGACCCGATTGAAGGGCCATGCAATGCGCTCGTGGTTAGAGATCCTCGCCAGGACTGGAACCCATGTCCGGACGATCCGATGGCGGCACTCATTGCCCGCTTGGAAGCCTTGGAGACTCGGCAGGTGGCGATCCCACCGGACGGCAAGCCATACCCAGCATGGGTGGATGACATGCCGGCGCCTCCGGGATTCGGGAATCCCACTTTCGCCCCCTTCAACGGGACCGGAGATCCGCCACAACATTTGGCCCATTTCAACTCGAGGTGCGGGCCTATGTTGGGGACTCCGGCGCAGCAAGAGGCCGCTAAGCTTCGCTGCTTTGTCCAGACACTGGAAGGGCCAGCATTTGTCTGGTACAGCCAGCTCCCCGTCGGGTCGGTAACCAGCTGGGAGGACCTCCGTAGACAGTTCCTCTACCAGTTCAGTTCCACGACCCGGAAGACGAGTATCGCAGACCTTTTCAAGTGCAAGCAGAGGCCTGATGAGCGAGTCGCGGACTTCGTCGCCCGATGGAAGGGTCTCACGTATTCCCTTGACATGCCATTGACTCAGGAGCAGTTGCTGACAATGTGCGTCGGGAACATCAAGACCGAGCTGGTCCCTTCCCTGATTACTCAGAATTACCCCGGAGGGTTCAGGGACTTCTCAGACAAAGCTCAACGTCTTGAGGAAGCCCTGCAACAGGCCAGCCAGGCACACCCGCTGCCTCCTATGATTCCTGCAAGGAGAGCCAGCAGGGCTGAGCCCGCTGCTGTGGCCCAGATAGAGGCTCCCAGGCCGTTGGAGCTGCTGCCGGTGAGGCCAGCTCCACCGCCTCACAGGAATCCGCCTCCACGGGCTCAGTTCCCGGCCCAGCAACGGCAGCCTCAGAACCGGCCGGCCCCTCCGCGTAATGTACCGCCGCAACCCCGGCGAGATAATCAGGGTCCACCTCCTCGGCAGGCCCCTCCGGCCCCTCGTCAAGACCGCGCTCCCAGGGGCCCGCGACACCTGACGTACTCATTCCATGAGGATCAGGTCCCCGGTTATTTCCGGAGCGCCCTGGAGCAGAGGATTGTGCGACTGCCTGAGTGTTGGAAGCCAGAGGAGGCACATCTCACGGATAACCCCCGCTACTGCCCCTACCATCGGGCCCTGGGGCACACCATCCAGCGGTGCTATGTGTTTAAGGACTGGCTCCAAGACCAGATTAACAACAATGTAATCAGGTTGGGCCCAGCTCCAGCACATGTAGCGGGCGTGTTCGTGGGATCAGATGACGATAGTGGCAACGAGGACGAATGGCAGCTGGTCTCCGACCGCGGGTCCCAGAAGTATAATAACTGGATGGCCCGCAAGACGACCATTCGCGCCCAGGGAATCATCCGTGCGCGCTTGAATCAGCCTGAGCCCCCAGAACCTGCGGGTGCTGCTTCGGCATCGTCGTCCCAGTCTGCCTCCTCCAAGAGGAGCAAACGGCGGCAGCGCAAGAAGGAAGAGCGCGCCCCGCCAGTTCCGCCACTATCCCGTACTCTCGGCGATTTCATGCCCCCGGAGATGGGGGTCCCTCCTCGGATCCGCCCGGTGATGGATGATTCGTCCGATGACGGTATTGGGTACGCTTCGGTTAACACCGTCGAGCTGGTAAATCCCTTTTCGGTTCCCGACGTTGAAGAACACCAGGTGGACCTCCCTAGCGTCCCCGGTCGTCGCCACCGTCGGAAGAACCGCAGCAGCAGGAGTCGCCGGGGCACAGCCGTCGGTACCTCCGGCCAGGCCGTGCACGCCACTGAGACTAGGCGGCAGGCTCAAGATCGAGCTCAACGTACGCAGGCTCCCCATCCGGGGATGACGGATTCGCCTCCGCCACTGTTTGTGGTATGGGACCGGGCAGAACCGCCTCAGCCGCGTCGCGACCAGCTCCGCCCTGCCACAAGTCCATCCCGGCCTCCTGACTCCAGTACGGTGACCATTTCCCGGACTGCGACCAGTGAACAGCGAGATGCGCCAAGTACCAGTCGGCCGCCGATCCAACCGGTAAGGCCCGTCATGCCACCAACCGCAGAGCAATCTCCTGCAACCAGGAGCTCGCGCTTGGCCAAAAAGTATGATGTCCTGAAGCACTTGGCCGACATCCCAGCAAGGCTCTCCATCCTTGAGGCTCTGCGCATGTCATCTGAGATGCGCGAGGCACTCGCTGAAGCCCTGAAGAGCCCCCTCCAGTTCGAGACAGAGGTTGCGGCTGCAGAGGCCTTCCACGCCGAAACGATCGAGGACGCCGAATGTCAGGCAGTTATCTCGTTCTCTGGTAAGGATGAGGACCCTCCTATACAGGGACACATCCGTCCGCTGTATGTCACTGGCCAGTTCAATGGCCTTGAAGTCCGGCGTTGTCTTGTCGACACGGGGTCCGGGATTAATCTGATTCCAACTCGGACGCTCCGGAGATTGGGGTTGTCTGAGGATGACTTGATTCCCTCCGACCTCAGGATCCAGGGGTACGACCGCACCGAGCAAACCCCGGTCGGCAAGATACGTTCGAAGACCCAGTTCGGTGACTTGGTTGCCAACACCGAATTCATGGTAGTCTCTCAGGACACTGCGTATAACGCATTGATGGGCAGGCCATGGCTTCACCTTCATGCGGCGGTTCCCTCGTCATACCACCAATGCCTCAAATACTCCCTTAATGGTCGAGTAGGCGTGCTTCAAGGAGATGCCTCTCCTTTTGCCTCATGTGAAGCCCGCTATCTGGACGCGGACTATTACAAGAGCAAGGATAAGCAGATCCTGGCAGGTGAGGTTGAGCCTGTCGTTGTTGCAAGCGATCCCTGGGCAAGTCTGGATGACGCTTACGTCCTCCCGATTCACCGGTTGGACGTCGCCATGGTCTTGACGGTCCGCGAGTCTCCTGATGAGACGGCCGCGACCGCCCGCGCCAGCACCAGTGGCCCAGCAGGATCTGGTAGCCCCAATGCAGTTTCCAACGCAGTCTCTCCCGTGGATGATCCCTCCCCGAGTGGAGAGGGTATGGAAGACGCACCCCCAGCCTTTGAGGAGGGCGTCCCCGCCACGGTCGATGAGTTAATACAGGTGAACCTTGGAACCGAGGCCGATCCAAGACCCACGTTGGTTAGTGCCGCCATGCCCTCTGAGGAGCGGCAGCAGTACGTGGACTTTCTCAGGCAGCACCGTGATGTGTTCGCTTGGGGCTATGACGAGATGCCGGGGCTAGATCCTCAGGTAGCCGTCCACCGCCTAGGTCTCCCGGCGAACCATCGCGGGTTCAAGCAGCCTCCCAGGAAAATGCACCCATCCCATGGTGCCATGGTTGAGGCCGAAGTTGACAAGCTTATCAAATCCAACTTCGTGAGGGAAGTTCAGTACCCCAAATGGCTGGCCAACATTGTGCCGGTCAGGAAGAAGAACGGGCAGATTAGAGTCTGCATCGACTTCCGCGATCTCAACCGCCACTGTCCGAAGGATGATTTTCCCCTTCCAGTGACAGAGCTGTTGATTGATGCCACAGCAGGGTTCCAAGCCCTCTCCTTCATGGATGGATACTCCGGATACAACCAAATTCGGATGGCCCCTGAGGATGAGGAGTTCACTGCCTTCAGGGCCCCCCAAGGTACCTTTTGCTACCGGGTCATGCCCTTCGGCCTGAAGAATGCAGGTGCCACCTATCAACGGGCGATGCACCGCATATTCAAGCCAATCCTCGGCACACTGGTGGAATGCTACGTCGACGACTTGGTTGTCAAATCGCGCCAGCGTCAGGACCATCTCAAAGATCTTGAGAAAGTGTTCAGCTTCCTCCGGTCTCGCTGCCTGAAGATGAACCCGTTGAAGTGTGCCTTTGGGGTCACCTCCGGAAAGTTCCTTGGATTTGTGGTAAGATACCGGGGTATTGAGATCGACCCAGAGAAAATCAGGGCGATTAGCCAGATGCCTCCCCCGGGTACCGTCCGGGAACTGCAAGGGTTCCAAGGCCACTTAGCCTATATACGCCGATTCATCGCGAATCTGGCCGGCAAGTGTAAGCCCTTTTCTCGGCTTATGAAGAAGGGTGTCACCTATGTATGGGATAAAGAGTGTCAGACCGCTTTCGAGGAAATCAAGCAGTACCTGCTTCGACCTCCGGTCCTGATGCCGCCCGTATCCGGAAAGCCGCTGGTCCTTTATGTGACCGCCCTGGAACGGTCCCTGGGTGCCCTTCTCGCCCAGAAGAACAACGAGGGAACAGAGAATAGCCTCTATTACCTCAGTCGCATGCTCCTCGATGCGGAGGTTAGGTATTCCCCCATCGAGAAGAGCTGCCTGGCGCTCGTATTTGCCGTACAGAAATTACGGCACTACTTGCAGCACCATGAGGTACAGTTGGTTTCTCGGGTAGACCCGTTGAAATATATCCTGAGCCGACCTATGTTGACTGGCCGTCTAGCGCGGTGGGCTGTGATTCTCCAGAAGTTCGACATCAGGTATGTGTCTCAGAAGGCCATCAAAGGGCAAGCGTTGGCAGACTTTCTGGCCGCTCACCCGACCTCCGCGGATCAGCCGCTGGATCTAGGCTTTCCTGATGAGACCATTCTCTCGGTTGATCGAGCCGATCCATGCTGGCAGATGCACTTTGACGGTGCCTCCCGGAGCCCCACCGGTAGAAGACTCGATAATCCTAAGCTCAATAGAGTGGGCTTGGGCATCGTCTTCATTACCCCGGAGCGAGCCGTGCTGCCATACTCTTTCCTGTTGTCAGAGGGCTGTACCAACAATGAGGCGGAATACCATGCCCTCATCACCGGCCTCGAGTTAGCTCTCGAGATCGACGTGCCCCATCTGTGTGTGAAAGGGGACTCCGAGCTGGTCATTAAGCAGATCAATGGCGACTATGTTGTCAGGAAGCCGGAACTTGTGCCGTTGTTGGAGTGCACCCTCCTTCTGATGGCCCGGTTCCCTTCTCGGCCAGAAATTGTCCATATTCCCCGGTCGCAGAACGGTCGAGCAGATGCTTTGGCCAGCCTGGCTGCGTCACTTGCGGAACCTGAACAGGACAACCTGATCGTCCGCGTGACGCGCCGCAGGCTCATCGCTCCCGTTATCCCGGAAGAAGATCGCGGCCCGTTGGTAAGTAATCTCACCACGGTTGCCCCTATGCCCGGAGCCCCGAGTACCCCAGATATAGCAGTCGGATCAGCCCCTGATTGGAGGACGCCTTTGGTTGAGTACCTCCAACATGGCATTCTTCCGTCAGATCGGGCCGAGCGCGAGCGAGTTCGACGCCGCGCATCGCAGTTCGTCCTCCAGAGCAGTCCCGGCCTGGAGCAGATCCTCTACAAACGCGGATTTGATGGTGTTCTCCTCCGTTGCCTTCAGGGAGTTGAGATCCCACGAGTCATGCAAGAGGTTCATGCTGGTTCATGCGGCGCCCACCAAACTGGGCCGAAGCTGTCCCACCAGATTCGGAGGTTGGGATACTTCTGGCCCTCTATGATCCATGACTGCATCGAGTACGCCAGGAGGTGCCATGCGTGCCAGGTTCACGCGAACTTTGTGCATCGGCCGCCGGAGCCTCTCCATACCACAAGGTATTCCTGGCCCTTTGCAGTCTGGGGACTGGACGTTGTGGGACCTTACCCGCCGGCGACAGCTCACCAGTGCCGGTTCATTCTGACCGCCACGGACTTCTTCTCCAAATGGGCAGAAGCGATTCCGCTCAGAGAGGTCAAATCCTGTTCGATCGCTGACTTCGTGACCTCCAACATCATCTATCGATTTGGAGTGCCTCACGCTATCCTCACGGATAACGGAACCAATTTCCGAGCAGCCGAGTTGAAGAAGTTGTACGCCAAGTATAACATCCGCTCGAACCATACATCTCGCTATCATGCGCAGGCGAATGGACAGATCGAGGCGTTTAACAAAACCCTCTCTAACATTCTGCAAAAGATGGTTGGTCAGAACAAGAAGAGTTGGCCGGACAAGCTCCCCAACGCCCTCTGGGCTTATCGGACGACGACTCGCAATTCCACCCAGATGACCCCTTATTCCCTGGTGTATGGAGCTGAGGCCGTCCTGCCCATCGAGATCCAGTTACCGTCCTTGCGCACTGCGGTCTACGACCAGCAAGCGCCGGACAGAGTTGCTGAAGCCCGTCTAGTCGAGTTGGAAGCACTGGATGAGAATAGACTTCGCGCTTTGCACAACTTGGAGAGGCATCAAAGCAGGATGGCTCGAGCTTTCAATAAGAAGGTTCGCCTCCGCTCCTTCCTACAGGGTGATCTAGTGCTAGCCCTAAGAGCACCGATGATCCCCGGCAGGAAGCCGCCCAAGTTGGAGCCCAAGTGGGAGGGACCTTTTGTTGTCCACAAGGTCTATCCCAATGGCGCGTACTCCCTAGCGACTATGGATGGTGAGCGTGTCACTCCTCCCACCAACGCTAGGTTCCTCAAGCAATACTTTGCCTGAGTGTCACCACGTCCTGCACGACGTTAAACTGCATTCGTCCAGGCTACAAGACGTTAAACTGTTTAGCATTCGTCCGCGCTGCAAGACGTTAAACTGCCAAGTGCTTCGTCCCGCATGACGCTAAACTGCACTACGTCCGAGCTACAAGACGTTAAACTGTTCAGCATTCGTCCTGCATGACGTTAAACTGCCTCTCCAGAACTACGTATGGCTTGATTCCCATCCTTATGGGATACGTAGGACCGCCTGAACCCTCGTGTTTCAGGCCCAGCCCCATCCTTCGGGAATTTCCATCCCATCTCGGGCCCTTGGCCCAGTTGCCCCGGGGTGTGCGGCGTATGGTGTGAGTGCGGGGCTATGCCCTCATTCACGTCGGTTTGTTCGTCACGCTGTACGCCCCCCTCCACGTTTGGGGATGCCTTCTGCTCCCCCCTTCTTTTTTCCTCATCGTCCTGCATGACGTTAAACTGCACTTCAAGAACTACGTATGGCTTGATTCCCATCCTTATGGGATACGTAGGACCGCCTGGACATCATGTTTCAGGCCCAGCCCCATTTCCCGGGAATCCCTATCCCGCGTTGGGCCTCTGGCCCCAGTTCCCCTCCTTTTTGTGCGAGGCGTATCGCGTGAGCGGGGGATTATGTCCTCATTCGCGTCGGTCTACTGGCCGCGCCGTACGCCTCCCCCGTGTGTGGGACTACCTCACACCCCTCATCGTCCTGCATGACGTTAAACTGCCTTTCCAGAACTACGTATGGCTTGATTCCCATCCTTATGGGATACGTAGGACCGCCTGGACGCTTGTGTCTCAGGTCCAGCCCCGTCTCTTGGTTGATCACGGGGACCTGCCCCCCTTCGGTTGCTCTCAGGGTGAGTCCTCCGACCCTTTCCGGAGATCTGTTAACATGTTTTGGGGTGCTTCGGTCTATGACTCGTAGTGTCAGATTCAATCCCGACAAGTCCTGTGTTGCTTGTCAGGCCTCGCGCTTCCTCTTGTTCGAGCCTTCACTCAAAGGGATCCTCGTTAGCGGTTTGGGTACGATGCCTCAGTGCTCTCCCACCGCTCCGGGTCGATTTACCGGCGGGTCTTGGGCCGCAAATCGATATGAATCCTGCGATTGAGCGGTTGATGCTCGTTTGCTTGCCCCGTCTTAGGCTGACGCGATCGGATGTTGTGTTGCGAGTGCGTCAGCAACGTCCTTGATCGCCATGTCAGCTCTCTCGGGCTCTGAACATTGGTTGCGCAGTCCTCATCACACTCCGCCTTTGTGCGTTGTAGTGGGATCTTGACACTCTCTTCATACCGACCTCCGGTACGCCTCTACACGTTAGGCAGACCAACCAGGGTAATGATGTCGTTCGAGGCTCCCATGATCTGAGCACCAAGGATATATGCAGATATCCTCCCTAAGGGCCATGCGTAGCTGGACCCTCGTCCCCATAAGGAGGAGGGAGTCGCCCGAACAATTGCGTTCTGGGCCCAGTATATCTGGAGGCTAGCATCTCTGCCCCTCGGGTGATGGACATACGCAGACCCCCATCCCAAGACTCTTCTCCTGGAATCGTGCGTGACCGCAGGGCTGGGTATGCTCCCACCTCCGCCGTGTCCGCCGTACCGCGGTAAGCGGATTCCTCCATGGTCCGAACCACACGACCTTAAACTGTGTTGTCTGGTCCTACCACACGACCGTAAACTGTGATCGTCTTGGCCGCCCGACGAGAAACGGCACTGCATCGTGATGTCCTCCTCAGGGGACACTCATGTTGGGCGCTGGTTAATGACCACGCCATTCATCAATGCCTTCCATGGCTTGATTATTGTGGCGACGCCAGAGATTTCTCAATCACGGGCATGTCGCCGCACAAAGAAAAACCATTCATCTTTAAGGACAAACAAGAAATATCAAATGCCGCTCCTTTTGTGTGCGAGGGTCAGACCCGCACTCTTCCCCGCGCTGGTGCCCGATTGTGTTGCACCGCGCTTCAAGAACTACGTGCGGCTTGATTCCCATCCTTATGGGATACGTAGGAACGCCCGGATGTTTGAAACTTCGGGTCCAGCCCCCCACCTCTTAGAGATTCCCCCTTCTCTGGGGAATCCGCCGCCTTCAGGTCACCCTCAAGGCGTGTTCCCCGACCCCTTGCCGTGGTCCACCGGTGTCAAGAGTACTCTGGTTTATTGCCAAGAGGGTCAGGATCCGCTTGGTCAGGTTTCCTCCACTTTTCAGGCTTCGTGCTCCCTTTCATTCGGACCCATCGTCTACGCCCTGGGTGGAGCCCCCGTGAACGGTTCGGACACAATGCCTCAGTGCTCTCCCACCGACTCGGGCCGGTACCCCCAATGGCCTCGGGCAGCAAATTGATATAAATCCTGCGATTGAGCGGTCGATGCTCGTTTGCTGCCTCATTCCACCAACGGTTGGTGCGATGTTGATGCTGCTTTTCCGCCACGGTCGGCAGTATTCTCATATCGTCACGCCGGTGCTCCCGGTCCTCGAGTGAATGGCCGCATGATTCACATTTTCCACCTCCCATTCTGACCAGGCGAAACCTCGACACTCTTGACACTATCCCTCAGTGCATCTTCGCATATCCAGGGGATATGACCACGATGTGGCGTGCTTTGAGCCCTTCTGGTCCGAGCTCTAAGACCTTAAACTAAGATCTCCCCTTATGGTCCGAGCTCTAAGACCTTAAACTAAGATCCCACCTTTATGGTCCGAGCTCTAAGACCTTAAACTAAGATCCCCCCTTTATGGTCCGAGCTCTAAGACCTTAAACTAAGATCCTCCACCTTTATGGTCCGAGCTCTAAGACCTTAAACTAAGATCCCCCCTTTATGGTCCGAGCTCTAAGACTTTAAACTAAGATCTCCCCTTATGGTCCGAGCTCTAAGACCTTAAACTAAGATCCCACCTTTATGGTCCGAGCTCTAAGACCTTAAACTAAGATCTCCCCTTATGGTCCGAGCTCTAAGACCTTAAACTAAGATCCCCCCTTTATGGTCCGAGCTCTAAGACCTTAAACTAAGATCTCCCCTTCTGGTCCGAGCTCTAAGACCTTAAACTAAGATCTAGCCCTTATGGTCCGAGCTCTAAGACCTTAAACTAAGATCCTCTAGCCCTTATGGTCCGAGTTCTAAGACCTTAAACTAAGATCCTCCACCTTTATGGTCCGAGCTCTAAGACCTTAAACTAAGATCCAGCCCTTATGGTCCGAGCTCTAAGACCCTAAACTAAGATCTACCCCAAATGGGGTCCTACGTCCTGCATGACGTTAAACTGCACTCACAGAACTACGTGTGGCTTGATCTCCAGCCTGATGGAGTACGTAGGAACGCCCGGACATTTCGACTCGGGTCCAGCCTCAGGGATCGATAAGTCCCGCCCCTCCTCGTCGCCGGCCGTCTGGCCTGACTTCGGGTAGAGTGGTGCAGTTGTGATATTCTCCCCGATTCAGCTCGGGATGCCCCATCGCAATGATGGGAAGCGACAGTTTCCTCGTCAGAGAGGTGCTGTCTGAGAATTGAGGTGACTCACGGCCAGATTAGTGCATCCGCCCAATACGCTTTCCCCACGGTGGCGCAATTTTGAGAGCGTTGGATTCTGTCCGAACAAATCGTCACTTCGCCCCACGCTTCGCATGCCCTGTTGATCTGGATTTTCCACCCTTGTGTCTGAAGGAACCCCAAAGCGGTATTCATGATGACATGTGGTCCGCCTCCTGCAATATGAATGATGGCCTTTTTCGGTCCGTCTATTGCAGTTGTTATGGTCGATCCACTGTCCGCCTACCGTCTTGGGCATTTCCTGGAAGGCCGATCGTTGTGGATGTCTGGATTCGGGACACGCGATTCACCCTTTCTCATTTCCCTATGTTCGGATAAAATCTCAACGCCCCTAGCGTTGTCCCGCTCGTGTGTTGGAACAAGTTGGGGGACGATACATTGGTTAGGTCTGAGGTCTCCTTTCCCAGGAATGACCTCCCTCTTTTCTCCAGAAACCCAGGCCCAATTATGGATGCCTGATGCTTGGTTAACGCTCCCATGAGACAATTTGTGGTTGAGCATGTTAAACCAAAAGACGCAGATAAATATGGCGATTCGTACAAGTGGATCAAATATTAAGTAGCGGAAGCAAATGTTCTGGGAATGGCAAAAAAACAGCCCTTAGGGATTAGCGTGCTGAATGAGTCTTTCTAATGCCGCTACCCTTTGGCTGGCGGCCTCCAGGGCTGCTTCTCGTTCTCTGCGTGCCCTCTCCTCGTCGGCGGTCGCAGCACGCAGTTCGTCAATCCTGGCCTGTGCACGCTCCCGCTCGACTTGGAGTGTGACCATCTGTTGGCCCGCCTCCGTCAGCTGTACCTGAGCGTCGATCAGTTGTGCCGATAGTTGCTCCACAAGCTCGGTACATGCTGCGACGAAGGCCTCCTTCTCTGCCGCCTGCCCTTCGAGGCGCCGGACTTCCTGCTCTGCCGCGATGAGCGCCTGCGTGCTCTCCGACATGTCCCGACATTGTGCGACGTCGGCACGCCGGCGGCTCTCGCGCATCTTCTCGGCCATGAAATCACGGACCGTCAGATGGAGGCGTTGAGCATCAGCTCCCCCGGCACACAGGAAGCGCAGCCAGGTCTGAAGTGATCCCATGCGCCCCAGCCATTCCGATGGGTCTCGCTTGAGGAAGCGCTGGATGCACTTCCACCCCCTGCGTCGCGTTACCCGGCTATCCTCGACCGCCTCCGCGTCCGAGTCATCCATCTCCTCTGGGTCGGCAGGCCGGTAGGCAGGGAAGGCAGCCAGCAGGTCTGCTGCAGGGTCCGCCCCTGGGAGGTCCTCACGAGGGAAAGGTTCCCCAACATCCGGGCAACCTTCTTCTCTCTCCCCAGCGGCGCTGACACCCTCGTCAGCCCCCAGCCTCTCTCCGGTGGCAGCACCGCCGACGTCCGCAGCCCCTTGATCAGCAGTTGGTGGGGCCGGCTCGGTTTGGGAAGCCTGTTCCGGAGCAAGCGGCATGTCCACCACTGGTCCACTCGTAGATGGCCCGGGTTCGGCAACCCGACGAGCCTCCGATGTTGAGATCACTGCGCAGGGCATGCCATGGTTAGTCACGGATCGTCAATGGCAAGCACCAGCAGTAAAGTAGGGAGACTTACGGGAGTTCGGAGCATCATCTTCCGCTACCCCGGTCGCCGCAGGAACAGTTGCAGCAGGGGACCCCTTAGCGCTTGTCAATTCGATAATGGGTGCCTGGCCCCCGCCTTGTCCTGCTGGCGCCTCTCCTACTCCTGTTGAGGACGCCTGACCGACGTCCGTGTGCTCCTGAGAAGGATGGAGAAACGGGTTAGAAGCTGCATAAGAGAATGGATGAAGCAAGTTGAGTAGGGATAGAAGCGGACCTCGAGGAGCTCAGTGACATCAACGTTGTCAGAGCCGGCCACCTCGCCGCTCTCCCGTGGGCTCCCCCGATGGGACCTTCCCTCGGAGCCTTCATCCTCCCCCGTCTCCTCCTCCTCCTCGGAGTCGTTACTGTCATCTTCTTCCGGCGGCATCTGTTCCGGAGCGGGCTCGAGACCGAGCATCACCTTCACCAGAAGGGATGGCTCCGCACGCTGACCACGTTGGCGCGCGTACTCGTCCATGGCCGTCAGATATGCATATTGCCGGTTGAAGTCCACCCTGTCGGTGATCTGGAGGCGCCCGACCTCTGGCAGATAGATTCCTTCTCTGAGTATCTTTCGCCAGATGACGTCGGTCCCCAGTGACTGCCGCAGGGTCATCCAGGCCGACCACAGCGCCGGGAAGACTGCATCGTGGGAGGGTTCGAGCAGACGTCTCACCTGCTTCCCGGGCCGCTCCTCGACCGCCGCATGTGCCCCCTCTCTGGGCGCCGAGGTCGTGGCGGCAGCCTGCGATGCGCCCGCCGCCGAAGTCCCTGCCCGCGCCGGCTCCGCTGCTTGGCGCGCCTCCGTTCTCCCCCGTGTGGCGGCGCCTCGCCTCCTTCCTTGACGCCCGGTCTCCGCACGGGTAGCCTCGAGCCGCCGAACTAGCTTCCGCAAGAGCCCCTCAGGGTACGCGATGGCCCAGTGTTCGGCGTACTCGGTTGCCAAGCCTGCGTTAACTCCGGTAGGAGGGAGGGTGATGACGTCGCCAGAGCCGAAGGCGACGAACATCAGCCACATCTGGCGAAGGACGCCGGGGTTCGTCTCCTCCCGGACAGCAGTGAATACCCTCTTCGGCATCCGCTGAAGGCACCCGAACTGCCTGGCGAACCGGGTCGGCACGTAAGGCTCGCAGATCACCTTCCCGTCGATCCGAGCCACGAGCACCCCGCCCCGCATGTTCAGGAAGTATTCATGCTGCTCCAGCGGGCCCTGTCCGTTGTCGATCATCTGGCCGACGGGAGTGGGGAACGGGCTGAAGTTGAAATTGGCATGATTGCCAATCCGAACCCTCACGCCCTCCTCACTGAGGGTCATCGGAGCGACCCCCGCAATGTTCAGCAGGGAGGGTCGCAGGCCGTTGCCCGGAGGACTGATGGCATTTGGGAACGTATACCCACCAAGGTGAGCAGCCACCCAGCCGTGGAAGAACTGAAAGGTCCCACAGATCCTTCGTGGCGACCCCCCTCGTGAGATGCGTCCCAGAATGGCATACAGCCTCGCCAGTACTGGGACCCCGAGGTTGTACCTCTTATTGGCAGCCATGGCGC
The DNA here is from genome assembly GCA_963277665.1 of Viscum album. NCBI lineage: Eukaryota > Viridiplantae > Streptophyta > Magnoliopsida > Santalales > Viscaceae > Viscum > Viscum album. The sequence goes on along the minus strand of OY728129.1, from coordinate 1,416,586,356 downwards.
CCGCCATCGCCAGCGTCGCCGGACGGACGCCCATCCTCGCATCCCGCACTGGCAGGAGCCACCCGCTCAGAAAGGCGGCCAGGAACGCCGCGTACCGGACGTTCGGGTCCCGGGCCTCGATGACGCGGTACCCCCATGAGCGGTAATCGCCCGTCTCCAGGACCCGCCAGTACGACCCGTTCCGGCTCCTCTGAGCTGCGGTCGGGCACCGCTTCCCCCTGCCTGGCATCTTGACCGCCGGGTCATGCTCCAGGAACTGGCCGAACCAATCCTTGTAGGCTATGTCCTTCTGGAAGTCTTGGATCCCGAGCCGCTGCATAGCCAGGTCAAGAAGATGCCAGGTCAGAATGGGAGTCCGTGACCTGTCCTCCCAGATGTTCTTCGGTGGCAGGAACTCATCGTACTGGTAGCCCTCCAGCGGGATACCTCCGATGCAGTGGATGTCCCAGAGACCGATGCCGACCTCCCCATGGTGAAGATGGAAGGTGTTGGTATCCGGGGACCAGCGAGTGAACAGCTCCGGCCCGAGCTCAGACTGCTGGTAGAAGTGGAACTGCGACGTCCACACCGCCTCGAACAGGCCGATGTACCGCAGCTCCTCTGCGAAGTGATCGCAAGTGTGGCGTACCCAGAACGCCCAGGCCCATTCACTGGTAAAGTTGCCCCCGGATCGCAAGTCCCAGTCCTTCAGCCAGCCCTTGGTGTCGTCAGTGACACTCTGACGGTATGTGCTCGAGTAGAGGGCTGGAGAATTCTCCGCTGTAGGCTCACCCCCATCAATGGTTCGCGTCCTCGGGTTCAGGACGTAGACATCCAAGTGCCTGGTTTCCCTGGCAGGATGCCCATTGTTGGTGATGTTATAGCGGAGAAGCTCGTCCTCCCGGGTCACCCAGGTCCGCGGCGCATCAATCTCGAACCCTGGCACCGGAACCTCATCGAGGATGCCGAAGTTCCAGAGCGGCAGGTTGTCCGACAGTGGATATGTCTTCTGGGCCGTCGTTAGTAAGTCGAACAAGGATTGATTGTTGGAAACAATCTCCTTGGCTCCGTAAACCTCCTCGTTCGTCGCCATCTCAGCTCTGCGAGTGGCGGCATCCCCCTCATTTCCTCTGTGCGCGGCCATCTCAGAAGTTTCGGGAGTCGTGCGGGTTAAGGGATGAAGAGTGCGGGATCGGACGAGGCTGGTGGAAAAGTTTGAAGGTTGGCGCGCAATCCAAGTGGACGGCGCGCAATTGGGAAGACTGTCGCGCAAAGTTCCGGGTTTTCGCGCAAAAGCAGGCGAAATCCGGACGGTTTTGCGCGCCGATCGGGCGAATTTCGCGACCGGAAGAGGCAATTTCGCGCACGAGAGCTTGGGAGCTTATCGCGCGGAAGGCCAGAGTACGGAACGCGGGACCCAGCGCCCCTATTTATAGGCGAGGCCGGGCCCGCGCTGCGCGGAAAGCGCTTTGCGCGACCGCAGCGGCGAATTTCGCAACCGGTGCCCCTTTTTGCGCGCCTAAGTCCCGCGCCGCCCAGGACTTCGGCATTCCGGCGTCTCCCTCGGAACCCGATCGTTGCGACCTCTCGCCGATCAGATTCCGAGGGGGGGCTTTTGTAGACGCCGGAAAAGTCCGTTGCTCCCAAACGAAGCTCCGGATGCGGAAAGCGAGGTCATATTTGGAGTCGGAAGGATGTTTCGGAGGGCCCGGAGGCCTTGCGCGGAATTTCAGAGGCACGCGCGCAAAGGGGATGTTCCGCGCGCAAACCCCCCGGGATGCGCGCAATGCGCCGGTCCGGCGCGCAATTCTGCGCGCCGCGGGTCCGCGCGACCCCCTTACGCGCCGCGCCCGATTCCGCGCCCGCGAGAAGAATTTCGCGCTCGCACCCTGGATTCCGCGCCCGGGGTTGCCTATAAATACAAGGCGACCCCCAACGTTTCAAAGGTTGCTGGAAGTCGAAACGTCTCCCGTGCGCGCAATTCAACCCCTTCCGCGCGCAATGACGAACTTCAGGTAACCTCCTTTCTTTCGCGCAAGAAAGCCTCGGGGTCCGCCTTCGCGCGCAATCCCCGCTGGCTCCTTTCATTTGAATAAAAACTCACCCTAAGGCCTTTGCGCGCAAAAGAACCCGCTTGCGCGCAATTGCCCCGGGGTGCGCGCAATCCGGCCCGATTGCGCGCACCCCCCTTCTTTCAAGTGGCCATTCATTAGAGAATGAGCCGTTGCCCCCACGCGCTATCCGAAGCCCGGTGTGAGCAATCTCAAGCATCCGCGCGCAAGGCGCTGGCCCAATTGCGCGCCAGCCGCCCCGATTGCGCGCCGACCCGCAGTATTGCGCGCAAAGCTTCCTTTTTGCGCGCAATCTGCCAGGGTCGTCCCCGTTGACCTCCTAAGGTTACCCGCCTGTGTGGCACCCGATGATTCTCATCCCGGGTGCCCGCACCGTGCGTTGTCTTCCCGTGCGGCCCTCCAGGCTTGCGCGAAGTGACACGCACCTATGTCCAGCATGACGTTAAACTGCATATATGTCCAGCATGACGTTAAACTGCATATATGTCCAGCATGACGTTAAACTGCATATATGTCCAGCATGACGTTAAACTGCATATATGTCCAGCATGACGTTAAACTGCATATATGTCCAGCATGACGTTAAACTGCATACTCGTCCAGCATGACGTTAAACTGCATATACGTCCTGCACGACGTTAAACTGTACATCGTCCGCGCTGCAAGACGTTAAACTGCCAAGTGCTTCGTCCGGCAACCTATGCCCAGCATGACGTTAAACTGCACACCCGTCCAAGCTGCACGACGTTAAACTGCCTAGCCCCCATCGTCCGTGCTGCAAGACGTTAAACTGCCAAGTGCCTCGTCCTCAACACATGACGTTAAACTGTACTTCGTCTGGCAAGACGCTAAACCGTCCGCAACCTGATCCCGTGCTCCGCACGCAGGGTCTCCCCCGGTTTGGACGTGGCCCCCACCCGCTCGTCTCTGCAGGGATGTCGGGATTGTCCCCCTTTTGGGACGATTTAATGGGAGTGGCTTTTCCCTACGGGGGCAGGGTATTACAAACCCCTAGTTTCTCGTGGGAGGCTGCACATGTGTATCTCCATTGCACCTCCCCACTGCCGAAGCCAGTAGAGGGTCTGACTGGGATCGAAGTGTCTTTTGCTTTCGGTCCAAGTCCCTTCCAACTGAGTTTTGCAGTATCCGGGCCGCCCCAAGTGCGTAAGTCCTGACAGAATGAACTACGTGGACTTTGATCCCTGTCTTCTATACAGGGTACGTAGGAAGCCTCCCTGAGGTCCAAGCCCACCACCTGGTCGTCCCGGTCGTATTTACGTCGGTTCGTCCATCAGTGGACCCCTCCAGGGTTCACGCTTGCGTTGATTCACCTATGAATCCGCCCCTGTGGGAGACCGCCCGTGTGTATCTCCACGGTGCCTCCCCACAGCCCCCCTTTTCCATTTCCCCTTTTATCGTCCAGCATGACGTGAAACTGTGATCCACCCGGCCGTTCCATCCCCCTCCGTGCGAGGTGGTTCGGTTCAATCCTCCGCCCGGCGGCCTCGACCTCTTCGTGAGTCGGCTTGCCGACGTCCAGCATGACGTTAAACTGTATGCCCGAACTACGTTGACTTTGATCCGTGTTAACGCGCGGTACGTAGGAAGCCCCTCTGGGGTCCAAGATCTTTACTCCATCATCCACCCTGATCCTTACCCGGGCCGCCACATCCCGGTGGGGTCATGCCACTTCACTTCACTCCACGTTACTTGGGAAGCCGCCCATGTGCTGGCCCCAGCGTCGGAGGTTCCCCGCAAGGGGTTCTGTCATCTGATCCACTTTTCGTGTTGATCGGTCCGATGCCGTCCCCGCTGGACGTTAAACTCGCGGCATACCCCGTGTTAAACACGGGAAGCTGAGGAAAACCTCAGGTGACACAGTTCCCCGCACCTAGTATGGGATGCCTCAGGCCATCGTGCCTTCGAGAAGCCCTATTAGGGACGGAAGACAGACGTGCAGAGCCGCAGTGTTACAACACGCCCCCAGCACCCAGAGCCACCCGGCCTTCTCACCGCAGGTTGCTGCCCCGCCCAGACTCCTTGGAACGTCCGGGCGGAAGCAGCGTAATTAACCGGTGTCCATGAAGATATGGCGCCGGGAACGAGATTCACGAACATTCTTAAGTCTATGAGGGAGACCCGGATTAGGCGACAAGTTCCGAGGAGACGTCCAAGGAAGGAGAAGCCGACATCCCATCATCCCGGTTTCGATCAAGGAGCAGACGCCCCTGAATAAGGGACGGATGCCGCCCGCCCTTGGAAAGCGGGACTGCGGGACCACAAGCCGCGCGCCCATCCCCTCGGGTTGACGGGTGCACGCGCGAACGCGTCCTGGCGGAACAGCGTAACCCGACGCACATCCGCACCGAAACAGATATATTAACATATATATGAATCTATATATATATATTATCACATAATGTATATACAGATAATAAATTCATCATCAATTTTTTAATTATATTAATCATATGAATATAAATTTTAGTGCACATCCATCAGAATTTTTTGGAAAGCAAGAGTAGGATATTGTTGAATATAGAAAGTTGAAGGTAAAGTGGAGAGAGAGAGATGCTCAATCCATATAAAAGAATATCTACCTCTCAATTATTATTACTCATTTTTATTTTTAATATATTTTTATCATGTAGTCTAATTTAATTTTATAAAAAAATTGTGGGTAATTCATTGAGGAGATGCGATTGTTACAGTTTTTAATAAATTTGAATTATTTATTTCATAATTCCTGACTAAAATTTGTTCAACTTGTTCTTGTTTCATTATCCTACTTCCCATTTTATAAATTTATTAATGGATTGAAATTTATGGATGAGTTATAATTATGTTAAGATATTAATTATTGTTTTTGATCACTCATCCATCCTGTTTTGGGTTTAATTATTCTAACTTTCAATGTTATGTGTTATTTTTTTGTGTCCGTAATGATATTTTTTTTCATGTATGAATTTTATTATTTTTCTAATATATTTTAATGGATTCTAATTTTTTATCCTAAAAAATTAATATTTTTATTAAAATTTTGGTATTTATATTTGAATAATAAAAATGGAGGAAATAAAAAAAATGAATAAATTGATGTACATTTCTGATTATTATTATTTTTTTAATAATTTTACCAAGTATTTATGTATTGATTTAAGTAAAATAATTATCCAGCACATTGGCTATCCCTCAACACCCAAAAAAGTCATTTAGCTAGCCCTAGGGTCTAGCTGACCAAGAAATAGGGGAGGGCTAGATTAGGTATGCTAGAGGTGAGTGGGAATAGAGCATATGCAGGGAGGCGTACCAGCACACATACGAGAGAATGATCCCTATGGTGGTGGGTGTAATGCCTCATAGAGGTGATTATTTATGATCTTATAACAATAATGAATATTTAAGCTTCTATGATACCATCTACATTCCACCATCTCCTTCTACCCATATCCACTACCACCAACATGCTTCAGTCATGATTTTTTCATTACATAAATATGCTTCCCACTACCAATAGAACTACTACCCACTACCATTGTCGTTGATACCCTATACCAATTCCTGCTAACTAAGGAATCATTATCAATAAGTCATACTTACATTATCCTTCCTACTACCAATGTTCTTGCTTCCATCATTGATTACTACCATCATGTTTATTCCAGTGCTCTTCTTTTTCGACCTCATTCTACTACTTTTACCTAATTTTATTGTAAACCTCCACTACTTACAAGTGTTAATACCACTATCCTTCTACTAGGATTACATATATGGAGTCATTGTACCATGTATTGATACTTCATCAATTTTATATGTTGGGTTAGAGTGAATTCATGTTGAATGGGAGAATGAAAAGCTCTAAACACCCTAAAATATTACACTGTGATGATATTTTTAGACTTATGGATGGTGGAGGATTAAACCATGAATGTTTTGAACTTATTTCATGTCGATCACTATAAATAACCTCAAATAAGATAACAATTAGGATATCCAATATGAAATATGCAAGTCTTCGGTGTGTATGTGATCATGATGCCCATGAATATGTCAGGAAGGATGCACATGGGTTGAAAAAAACCCATATTAAAGCATACCAAAACTGGTAATGGAAGTAAGATACCAACCCCATGGATATATTTTAAAAATGTAAATGAAAATTCATGATTTTTGGTATATATATACTCAAGTTAATGTTCATATCGAGTCACGTCTATGCATGTACATGATAATGCAATCCAATGATAATTCTAAGACTAAAACCATGTGGAGTATAGAAAATATCAAGGACGGAAAGTGTAACATAGAATAATGGATAAATATACACAAAATATGGGTAATGTTGCGTTCTCATTATTTGATATTATATAATTTTAATAGATATCTTCATAGGAATAAAAAAGGAATTATTTTTAATGATTCAAAGAGGTAAAGATTTTAAGATTAAAAGTAAATAATTAAAAAATCAATGGATGAATATTTGGATTCTTATGCCTATAAATATTGATATTAGTATATAGATATCTAGAATTTACGGAGAGAGGATCATGTAAGGACTGGCTGGAGATGATTAGATAGCTTCTTCGGTTTCTTAATGTTCTTTTCCATTATTTAATTCTTATATGACTTTTACTCTTTTATTATTCTCTATTTCATTTGTGAAGGAGGGGTAGATATTTTGGGTGATTGGGGAAGTGAAAAAGAACCAAGTGTGATACATGATTCTCTGTTATTTGAATGAAAATCATATTCTCATTTTATTATTAATTATACTCAGTAATTAGAAACAAATTTTAACTTAAATTTTATTGTTTTTTAAATAAATTTGAAATTTTTAATTTATTTTCTTAATAAAGGATCCAGTATCTCCCTCTTCTTAGTTATAGATTGTATCATGTTTGTTATATAAGGTTATGTAGGGAGTGGTTAGTGATTGGTGACAAGTGAGGATATTTTTATGGTTAAAATTGGTTTACTTTGGGATCACAATACTTGATTTGGTATTTCCTGAGTGTGATGAATATGATTCACTAGGACTTTCATGCATTCGAATGAGGGTCACTTGAAGTAATGAATATGTTGGGATTCTCTCACTATAATTGTTCAATAAAGGTTGAAGAGTATAAGTAATTGTAGAACCTATCAATTATCAATTAAAAAATAAAATAAATATATTTTTAAATATTAAGATATTGTTAAAACTGTGAAGTCAAACCTGACATAATTTCTTATTTCATGAACTGAATTTTATATAATTGTTTCATTTCTTGATTAGTACATGAATCCCAAAGTAATATCATTTATTTTCTCACTAGTGAAAATTAAATTCAGTGTACTATTCTTTGAAGATATCCTAGGTTAACACTACAACTAAATTTATATGAAATTAATTATCTTTTCCACAAATTGCAATAGTTGTGAGTCAAAACATGGGTCCACTACTATAGATTGAGTGCCAATCATACTTAGGATTTTCAGGATTATGACCTATATCATGAATTATTTACTTTTGAAACTAAAATTGAAATAACATTTCTAAATATACTCTGGATCCTAAATGTAGATAATAACATTCTATAAACCAATTATGAGGTATCTAGTAAAATTTATACTATTCACACTAATCCCACAATCAACAAAATAACCCAAAATCAAAACTTAATGGATGTTTTTCCCATAATTATCTTATCAAAAAATCCAATTATTATTCCATATTTACAAATTGATTTTAAATTTATCACTGTTGTAATTTATGTGATACTGAAGTTTCACTCTCTTATAGGTGAAGATCCAAATAGATATGATCAATAGTTCACCTATATTATCTTAAGTTATAATCCTTGATAAGTCACTGAAGATAAGGTAATGTGGAAAGAATTCCCCTTTTCAATTCAGGGATCTGCTAAGGAGTGGTTGGAGAATCTACATCTGGGTGAGATCTATGATTGGTATAACCTTAAAAGAATATTTATGCATGGTTTCATCCCAACATATAACATCACATCAATAATTAAGGATCATTATTCCATCAAATAAAAAACTGGATAAACTCTATATAAGTATTGGGAAAGATGCAAGAAATTTTTGAAAGATGCCCATATCATGTTATTGAATAGAATCTATTTCTATTGTTCTTTTATCAATTCCTAATTGAAAATGGAAGAATCATCTTGGAGGCATCATCCTAAGGAGACTATATTGGAATGTTTCCAATGGATGTTATAATCCTAATTAAAATGATTTTAAAAAATTCATATAAATTCAAAACAAGAGGTATAAGTATAAGAGGTATTCATGAGGTAATAACTTCTAATTCATCAGCATTTCATGAAATAAAACTTGATGAACTAACAGGTTTAGTGAAACAAATTGATTCAAATTAAGTGAGTGAACAATAGTCCCCACATTATGTATATGGTTTTTTCTTCATACCATAAATTTACTTATATTTATTTATAAGTACATGGGATGTAGAGTAATGTGGTATCTTTCCAAACTAGATTATTCCAAAAACAAATCATCCATGGAAAAAAATTCACAAGACCAACTATGATTTGGAATACAATAATATCAAGCTATAAAATTTTACCTAAACCAATACCCAAATCAACCCCCACACCAAAATCAACACCACAACCTGCCACTATTCAAACAACCTTACAAATAGACATAACAATAGCAAGATTATCTACCACACACTTTCTAAAACAAAATCCTACAAATAAAACCACAACTAGTGAACGATAATCCACCCATTAGTAACAATAAAAATAGGTTTTGGGTTAAAATAGATAGTGAAGTATTTCTTAGGATAGTTATAAATATTTTTAGACCTAATTAGAAAAAATCGAGGGGAACTTATAACCCATATAGTCCTAAATAAAAAGGATAGTGTAACCATGATTATAAAAATGTGTTTCAAGGAGATTCATCCACATGAACCTATGAAAGTTTAATATAAACATAAATTAATATTTTGTGAAAAATAAAAGTTGAAATTTGAATATCAATCCTTCCAACCAAAATAACAATCAAGGACAACATTTATGAAGGAAATCCCTAAAACATCCTTGAAAATGAATCAAATGGAGAAGGATGAAATTACATTACCATTCTATTAAAGGATTACTGAGTCAATGAAGCTTGATGAAAAATAAATTTAATGATATATTCATGAAAACATTTAGAATATGAAATCCATATCCCTCTTTTGGAATATATCCAAATAAAATTCCAAATTATTCTAAATTTATCAAGGATATTTGATCCAAAAATATAAGACTTGATTGTAATGTAATAAGAATATCAAGAATACATTTCTCAACTCATATGAGACCACTAAATAAAAAAAATATCAAGATATTGGGATGTTTTATATTCCTTGCACTATCGGTTATTTAAATTATCCTGATTCCTTATGTGATCATGGAACATTTATATATGTATTCCTAACTTTGTGTATTCATCTTTTAAAATTGTATAATTAAAACCCAAAAGGGGTTTTGAACCACTTGAAAATATTTCTAGTTCATATATAGTATGATTCATAGAAGGTGTGTTATTTGGAATGAATGGACTGATTTTTCTAGTTGACTACTATGTGACTACCATGAAGGAAGAAAAATAACCTAATCATTCAACAGTAATTGTACACCTCAATATTCTTTATTCCCTAAATCTCCCATCAAGAAATCATTTCATATTTTCACACTTTTGTGAATAAGGTACAAAAAAAATTCAAACTTTAGATATTTTAAATAAATTATCAGCCTTAATGTTGAACTTTTCAATTTAAAATTCCATAGAACATATGATAGCCCAAAAATAAGGAAATTCTAATTTCCTGTTTGAAGAATATGTAACCTCTAATTTATTTGAAAAATAATTAGTTGTTGAAGAAGATGGTATGATTTATTATACATATGTGATTCATGATTTGGAATTGAGGAACCAGAATTCTAACTAATATCTTGATCAAAACCTATATTTGGAAATAAAACCTCACCCTTTATATTTTCAGGTTCTAATTCCTCGAGAAGAACAAGGGATAACAACCTCCAAATATCCATTTGGAACCTTTCCTATAAAATTTTTCCTTTTAGGTTATGGAATTATTTATGTTTATTTGAAATATTCTTGGTAATTATATTTTCATATCATATTGAGGATTTTATGGTTGTATTTCTCGATGATTTTACTATTTATAGAAATTATTTTGGTCATTTATAGGGAAATCTGGAAATATTCTTGGAAAAATGCATTGAAAACAATCATGTTTGGGATATAAAAAGGTTTCTATTCATGGTATAGAAAGTAATTGTCATGTATACGTCATTTTAAAAAGAAGAATTTAGGTAAAAAAATACAAAGAAGAAGTTGTAAATTTCTTTCTCTACCAAACTTGTGTAAAATATATAAGTTCTTTTTAGGCCATGCAAGATTTTACAAAATATTCATAAAGTATTTTAGTAATAATTCTCTCCCTGTTTAAAAGTTACTCTTATAAAATATAATTTTTTTTAATGGTGAGTATAGGGAATCATTTGATGAGATGAAGAAAATACTGATCACCCCACCAATATTGAAACAACCAAATTGGAAGTATCCATTTTTTAAAATATGTGACTCTTCAAATAAATTTGTAGGGGTAGCTCTCTTCCAATGAATTTTATGAAGACCACAAGTCATTTCATAAGACTCCTAAACACTAGATGCTACTCAGGTCAACTAAACCACCATAATGAAGGATATATTTATAGTTATTTTTTTTGCATTAGATAAACATAGATATTATATAATTGGAACTAATGTTTCTATATTTTATGTCCATGTACCTCTTATATACATAATAAATAAAGAATATAAAAAATACAATATATTTTCATGGATTTTACTTTTGGAATAATTCAACCTATAAATTAAAGATAATAAAGGAGCTTAAAATTCAGTGGAAATAACTTAAGAATAATTAAAATCATGGATTATGTAGAAATTCTAGACTAGTTCCCACAAAATGATCATATACCAGGTAAATGACTAAAAATTATGGAAGTTGAAGTACTATGGTATACAAAATCAGCAAACTATTTGGTGACTTCCTAGGTACCATTTCATCTTAACTCCCATCATAAACATAAAATTAAATTTGAATCTATTTTTATATATTTTATAAGATCCATTCCATTAAAGAAATTTCAATAATCACATAATAATATGTTTTCCTATAAATGAAATTTAATATGTTTTTGAATTATATAACACACTACCATATGGGGAACACTTTTTATCTTAAAGAACTATAATAAAAGTCTGGTAATCTAGTATTTACTGGCATACTTTTCCAATGATGCATATGAATATTGAAAGAAATTTGAAAAATGTCACTTTTATAAATACAATTCAAGAAGACTATTGGTGTATCAAAAAACCCATATTTTTTAAAATTTTTGTAAGTATGGCCCGTATAAATTATGGTCCCTTTTCCCATGTTAATTGGAAATTCCTATATTATAATTTATAGTGATTATGTCTCAAAATCATTGGAATTAAAAGCCACCAAAACAAATCATTTCATAGTTTTCCATGATTTTGTCCAGTCCAATATTTTTTGTAGGTTTGAAGTGAAATTATCTATCATCAACAACCAAGGGACTAAATTCTTCAATAGTATAATGGATTCTCGATAGAGAAATTATATATTACTACATAAGACATCTACACCCTACCTTTCTCAAAACAATGTTTATGAAAAATTTTCCAACAAAAAATTAATGTTATTTTTGGAGAGAATAATTAAATAAAATAGGAATTATTGGATCCATAGGTTGGAAGAAACCCCATGGTCCTATTGGACAGCTGATAAGACACCTATAGAAATATTTCCCTACCGGTTGATTTATTGAAAAGTTTTCCACCTGCCTATAGAGTTTGAGCATCATGTATATTAGTCTACTAAGAATATGGATCTAGACTTGGAATGTTATTGGATAGAGAAGAAATTAAAATTGATAAATATTGAATAAATAAAAATAGATTATTTTAAAGATTACATAATTTACAAATAATGATCTCAAGTGTCTCATGAAATTTTAATCTGACAAAAAATCTTCCAACCTAAAGAAAAAGTGTTTCTCAACAATTATAGATAGAATATTATTCTAGGTAAGCTATGTTTAAGTTGGGAAGTCCCATTTATAATAACTAATGTATATCCTTTAGTGATTTATAGATTAAATAAATAGGTAAAACAATTCAATTTAATTTGAATGCTTATATACTGAAAACTTCCCATGGAAATATTCCACAAGATCTTAGTGAGGTTCTTACATTTCTCTAACATATCTATTAATCAATGCACATCAACATAGATCAAGCCTGTGACATTAAACAAAAGCAATTCTAGTAGGAAACCTTTGTCTTAATTATTTATTATGATTTTTAAATTTATGAAATAGCCTCTGTTCCATTTTCTATTTTAACTTCAAATGAAATGGTCCTCACACATCAATGAGTTGTTTATTTTTATAGGACCATCATGTAAGTAATAAATATTTCACACCATTAGCTTAAATAAGAGAACAAAAAGAGAGGAATAAATTTATGTGGGAATGGGAGCTCTCATTTAAATTCATTATATTCTCGTCTTCCCCCAATTTTGGCCATAAAATTAATTTGGAGATTTAATGTATATTTACATGACCACACATAGACTATTAGTTTTACGTGAATTATCAAAGAGATATGAATTTATTATAAATACCATGATTCCATGTTATAGATTTCTATGTTAATGAGAATTAATGAATAAAGTGTAGGGAATAAAGTTTTAGATATTTACATAGGATATAATCTGGTGAATTATGATTTCAGTGATTCTTATGATTCATTCAAATGAAATATACCAACAATTTTTATATTTTGTATTTCTAAAATTCATGTTGATTTATTTTTTTATTATTATTCATTCCATTAGTGATTTTACTAAATTTTAATTTTCATTCATGGTAGGATTTATCAACATAATACATTCCATTTCTATATCAGGGACTTTTATTGAGATAACTTGGGCCATGCTACTTAGTAGAACATGCATGTGAAATTTTCAAATCAATTATTATATAGAGTCATATTTAGTATGATTTAACTATTTCATTTATTTATCGCTTATACTTTAGAACGCCTTTTATATAAATCTTTTTTAGACCTTAAAACATATTCATGAATTTATTAAGAATGGTCCCCTTTACAAGCCAATATTTTCCATTCATACCCTACTCATTTCAGATTCATGATATTTTAAAATTAAATAGTGGGGGTGAGGGAAGTCATAGTATAAGGGAAGAAATAAATATAAAGGAATAAGTGTGGGGTTGATCTCGTGTATATTGGGAAAGCTTCGTAAGATTCATTTATTGTAATTCAATGTTTCCCCTATTGAAAAAATATGACTTGTGACTTGGAAAGATCAAAAATCACAAATACCATACTGATGACCTAATATTATGGTGTTAGGTGGTGTATATGGTATTTTTTCAAAGAATATCTTTTGAAAAAAAAATTATGAAAATGTATTTTTAAAATATGTAAATAAAATATTCAACAGGTTTTACATCATTCATTATTCTTATATTATTCATGACTTTTACTTTGAGCATTGGGGGAGGGTGTTATCATTTTGAAGGGAAAATTTTATTGAGATTTTACTTTTTAATACAATACAATATACTATGATTATGAAACTAATATTTTATCATTAATATTTTAGACAACAATTCCCACCAACATAAAACCTTATATTCATTAGATCCTTATGTTAATACTTCATGGTTATTTTTTTGTCACTAAAGGGTGGATAATGTAGGTTATTTGCAAGACTATGGAAAATGTAATTCACTCATGATATGATCACAACATTACATGAATTAATATCATTAGTGATGATATAGAATAATTTAGTGTGAAATATATAATAACTTTGAATGCTTGAAAATTAATATAATATTAAATGTCAATAAATGAAAGAAAAAGATTTTTCATTTTCCAAAGGGTGAAATTAAAATATGTGGGTTGATTGGTTTCTTAGAAAAGTTTGAATTTTAAATTAAATATTATTTGATTCTTGAAATTTTTTTATTTTACCACTAATGACCATATTATTTTATTTTCATGAAATTTTAATATTGGTACAATTAGTGCCCCATTAAATTTATTATTTAGTTTCAATGATAATGGATAATAATGATTTCATGTGTGGGAGTATTTTATGATCCTATTTTTCATGAAATAATTTTAATATTTTGAAAATTAAATATAATATATTTTTAGAATTTATCACAAATAATTATTTATTTTATTAAAATGGGGGTAATTATGTTTGATTAATAAAAGTAGAGGATTGAAAATAAAATGAATATATTGATGTTAATTTGTTTATATCAATTTTTTGACTTATAATTTATGCTATGTGTCTAAATATATGATTAGGTAAAAATTTATAACTCACCTTGGACAACCCTCACCCCCCCCCCCAATTCACATATCATTCCCTATGGGGAAGCTAAATAAGACACTAGGAGTGAAATATCATGTGAGGTGGAGGATAGTATGCACCTAGAATGTGTTTTAAGGCACACCAGAGGAGAGTAGAATGATTTTTATGGTGGCAGTTTGATGGCCTTAGAATCTATAGGTTGTGGTTTTTTATCCTAGAACAATAACTAATATTTTATGATAAGTAATTAAATTGGATCTTGCATGTAATCATCAACATTCCATTATCACCCAGTAGCATCAAATTACTTATTTTGGGCTTTTTCTTTTGTATGCTTACCCTAACAATAATTGTTGGTGTTGCTTCCCAATTCCTATGTCTACTACCTCTAAATTTATTTTATCAAGAACTAATTCCACAATAATTTATACCAAATTTCCTTTAACTTCCACCAATTCTTTCTGCTCTCAGCTTGCTACCAATGTTTTAATTTATCAAGCCTCATTCCTCAACAGTATTTTATTTCTATTGTATAACTTTTCTACCTATAAGAACTGTTATTATCACCCTTCCACAATAAATTCATCCATGGAGCCCTTCCACCATGTATCAATCCATCCTCAATGTTTTATTATATGTTGTAACAGAGACAAGGTGAAGTTATTAATGTAGTTCTCGAAACACCTTTAACTATATCATGATGATGATCGTTATAACGATGTTGGATTTTCATTCATTAATATTACATACATTTAGTGAAATATTCAATAAATTCTAAAATTAAATTCCTTAAGACAATAAAGGTTTATTGTATTTGGATAGCAGATTAAAAAACTAATTATTTCATGAAAGATATTCCACACATCCCATTAATATATTCTCTTTAGACTTAAACTAATTAAAACCATAATTCATGAATTGGGGAAAGGAAACATAAGAAAGTGTCATGTTAGATTCCAATTAAGGGTATGAAACAGATATATCATTAATCAGATAAACATAACATGAAAATAAGGGCATTATAATATGATCTTAACAGTTGAGAACCGTACCTTATATGACATAGTTCATAACCCTTAGTCATTAAATAATGTTTGGAATCTCTCAAGGCATGAATTATAAAGGAATTAAATGAAAATAAGGCATAAGAGAGTAAAATAGAAATGATAATGTTGGTAAAAATATTCTCATAACATTATGGACATGTATAAATAGAAATAATTACCCTAATTATATTGAATACGTGAAATAGGGTTCTCGTATAAACTTATGGACATGGAACTGAGTACACCCCTATCCTTATGAAAATAAAACTATGTCCATGAATAATCATGTTGAAATGAATCATGAACCACACATAAACATATGGACATTAATCCCAGTCGACACATAACATCATCACAATACCCATCTAAAAAAAGGGTGATGATAAATGAATTGTATTGTTATGTGGAGATGGTAAGTGGTATGTATGCACGAGTGATACTTTCACTTATCATTTGATGGAAAAGTGGATGAGTAAAAGTGGTTTAATATTAATAATTACATTTATGTATATTTATGATATTTAATTATTTTTTCTTTAAGAATATAACTGATTTATAGGTGGGAAATAATAATTAAAAAGAAAGTGATCAGTTCAGGTGATTAACTTTTCTTTGAAATAACTCATTTAGATATCCTCTTAAGGGATAATGGGTTAGTATATTTTTGAAGACCATAACCTCTATAATATGTCCATGTGAGTTTAGAAGATAAATTTTTATTGTTTGTTCTAGAATGCTTAAAGTGTTGTGAAGTAGAGACAGGAAGTGTGCCCTTTTATAATTGATGGGAGGGACACTTTTGGAATTTCTTAAATGATTAAAAATGAATTATAGTCATTCTCAATTCAAATAGTTTCATATGGAATATAAATGGTAAATTGATAAAATTTTAAACCATATATTATATTTATTGTCCTATTTTAATATTTTTTTGATATTGAAGTAATTTAATAAAATATTTTCTTCAGAAAATATCGTTATTTTTTATTTAGATGCTATTCAATAAATTTATCTTAATGGACATAAATAAAAAATATAATTAAAATATATTTATTTAAAACCACAATGATTTATCATATTAATATAGAAAATTTATTCCATAATTTAACTCTTTCAAATTATATTAATTTTAATATTTTTAAAATCATTTACTATATTTTTTTAATTGGAGAAATATTTCATCAGTGTTACATAAAAATCTATGGTCATTAAATAATTTATAAAAAATAGTAATTAATTTATATAATGAAAAATAATTTTATTAAACTAAAAATATTCACTTGTATCCATTCATAAATTTCTTTCTTCCATATGTGGACACATAGGAGATATTAAAACTGGAAGAGTGACATTATGTAACTTTATTTGATTTAAATATTATAAAAATCATTTGACAGGATTATTGTTCATTAAACAATTAAATTTCAATCCTATGTTGATAGGGTTAAAATTAAATTTCTCTAATAAGAATAAGGATGGAAAATTATTGCCTTATCACATGGCTTTAAACAACATTAACCTGGTATACGCTTTATTGAGGTCATAAATTTTTCAACAATTGCTATTCATATTAAGAAAAACATAAAGGGATCTGAATACCTAGTTTTCAACAATTTATTATAAATATGGAATCTATTTTATCCAATTCAATTTATAAGGTTTGAAAAAAATTTAAAGAAGTTGGCATCATGCAATGAAACACACATTTTAGAAGAAATATAATTTTAAACAAAAAAAGGGTTTATTATTATAACATTCATAGAAAATTTGAAATAAATTTTAAAATAATATATATAATATATAGTATATAAATTTCATTAAAATAATTCACCAATAATATTATGATAAAAACACATTGCACACAAAAAATAATATATTTTTTAGAAAAATGCATTTTATGTATAAAAATGTTTTGATACCACGTTAAAAAATAAAATTGATTATAATGATATTAAGTTTAATATTAAAAATATAAGGGAATTTATTTTTATATTTAATTCCTTTGTATACAAAATTCTACTTTTTAGATGCTTTAAACAAAAATAATGTTTAAAAAATTAGTGTTTTCACTATTCACAAGAAAATAATACTTTCAGAAAAATACTAGAAATTCACACTAAGAGAATTTTTTATTATCATTTCAAAAATGTATATAGATTAAGGTATTTTTTTAATTATAATAAATTATATACAATATATTCTTAAAAATTAAATATCATTTTAAATGAAATCTATTTTCTTATGTGTAATATAAATTTGATAAAATATGAATGATTACTTCATAAGAATTAATAAATTAATTTATATTGAGTATGATATCCTTATATATCTAGTAAATTATTTACTCATATACATACCTGAAAATTTAATAACTTTGTTATAATAGTCACATAATAATATTTCAATATTATATCATAATTTGTTTAAACTGAAAGTTTCATAAAACACAACATATTGAATAATAATAATTATTTTAGAAACAAATCAAAAAAATCTCATGGTTTTATAATATAACCCCCCCATGGAGTGGTATAGATTTTTATATAGTGATTTACAATTATAATGAAGGGAGATGGCGACGACGACCTGTAGTGATGGCAATGACGACTTGCAACGATGTAACCCTAGATGATGACCAGGGCCAACATCCTTCACCTTCCAAGAGGTGGTAGGGGTAGGAGGAACAAGTCTCAATCCCTCCAATCTCATGGAAACCATTCAACCCATTCTCAACCCCTAGATTTCTCCCAGAATTCCTAACGATTTAACTTTTCCCAAAAGTTATTGATCTTCAACTGGGTGCTCCTCAGTTATCGATCTCATCGTTAGAGTTCTATGAAGCGTCGAGCCATCTGGAGCTCACACTGGTGGCTCCTTTCAATCATCGAAGGCCCTCAGTCAATGAATTTGACCGTTTCGTCTTTGGTAAGTGGGATTTCCAAGAACGCACAGTTGTCGGACTTATCGACAAATGCCACTTTATTATTCAGTTTTCTACAGAAGATGATTTGATCCGGGCCAAGTCCAGTGCCCCTTGTCGATGAAATGGATTTTGGTTCATCCTCCTTTTCTAGTTGTTTGATCTATGTATGAATCGCTGTCCATCCAGCATAGTGGGTTGGGTTATTCTCCCTCGACTACCTCTACCTTTCCAAAATCTTGCAGTCATTTGTATGATTGGTAATATAGTGGGTATGTTTCTCTGTTTTGATGTTCAAACATCCACTATAATACATCCAATCAATCCCTGACTCTGTGTTGAGGTGGATGTTTCAAGGCCCTTAGTCTATTGGATATGGATTACTGTTGGTGAAGAGTTCAGATGGAGTCAGGCATTCATCTTTGAATCTTCGGTGGAATACTGCAAGACCTATTGTTGATTGGGGAATATGGCCTCCAAACTTCAATGTGAGGTGATGAATAGAAGAACCTCTGGTCCAAGGGAGAGTACTGGAAAGTCCTCTATTACGAGGCTAGTGTTTGTTGTAGATGTGGTTTCAGGAAATGAATATGGTGTTGAGAACCAGGTTGTAGCACCTTCAAGGGATTATGAAGGGGCCTCCCCAAATCCAGCTGTTTTGTAGTGTTTAGTAGACTAAGACATGATCTGATGTTGGGGGATGGGGTGAAATAAGCTGGTGCAATGGATTTTTTTGGCACTGGTGACAGGGTAGGTCCATCAATTGTCAATGCATCTACAAAGGACATACAACATGAGGTTTTTGTGCCATTATCTAATGATAGAAAAGATGAGGGTCGATGTAAGGGACTAACGACTGTGGTTGATGGAAATATGGATGATGTGGGCTATTATAGTAGTCCTTTGGAGGTTTTTTAAGTTTCTAATGGGGTACAAGGGAGGTCTGTGAATGATGGGGGTGTGGGCATCACAATTGCAATGAGAAATCATTTCCAAGAGTAGGAGAAGGAAAACATGGAAGAGGATATTCTAATGACTAAAGGCACAAGTATGCATCTTGGGCCTCCTTCTCAGGAGGGTGGCACCAGAAAAAAAATATCTGTAGTAGGGGAAAATGGTTAGCTATGAGTCTATGGAATTTCCAAGTTGTCTAGCAGTTATTGACA
Source organism: Viscum album (assembly GCA_963277665.1). NCBI lineage: Eukaryota > Viridiplantae > Streptophyta > Magnoliopsida > Santalales > Viscaceae > Viscum > Viscum album. The sequence goes on along the minus strand of OY728129.1, from coordinate 1,416,566,683 downwards.
GCAATGGCAAATCCTAGAAGGGAATATAAGATAATGATAGATATTAGGAGGTTCGTATCCTTGGTAAATGGGGAAACTACTCTGAGAGTGAAAAGGATAATGATGGAGGTATGATCAAGCTTTCATTTGGTGATGTGGTTCATGGAGGGAGGGTGGAGATGACCAGGACTCCAGAAGTCATGACAGCTCCACCACGACACCGACCAAGGAAGGACTACTTCTACCTTCCGAAGCTGATGTCCAAAAGGACTTATATTGGAAACACAGATCATGTATCCTTGGAACAGATGAATTTACAAATGTAGTATGCTAAGGTTCTGAGGCATTCTGAAAGCTCAAAATGGTAATAGTCTACTATAGATGAATCATTTTACCAGGGATGCGGAGATGTGTATGGTTTTTATGATATGTATTGGCCTCTTTTGGATTGTAGTACTTGCTTACTGTCCTTTTATTTTATTTTAATAAATGGTCAGGGGGTATCCCTGGGCTGAGCTTCTATGGTATAATATAACCCCCTTAAAATGACTTTTTTCTAGAAAAATTAATCTCACATATATAAGTAAATTTGGATATATTTGATTCATTATGTCCTTAGGTTCTTATATTACTTCTTCGAATTTTTTATTTCTCTAGAGAACATTCACCATGTGAGTAATGTTATTACATATCCCATTATCTATACAGTTAAATATTTCTATTGGTTTCCCCTAACAATAAATAAAATTTTCTAGTCATGTTATCTTCGATTTTATTACATGTGATAGATCTGCTTTTTTACTTCCTTGGGATAGATTATTAGAACACACCGTGAACATGGAAATGGTTTGGTGGAAACGCCATGCAATGAGCCACCATCCCTACTCGATCAAGAATATCAAAATTGATAACATACCAAGAACTAAACATTCCATTATTTTGAAATTTCATAAACTTATTCAATGTATAAATTCCCAAAAACCCCTCATCAGAAACATCAAATTCATAGTTACAATGATGATTTTCAGAATAACATTTATGTTGGCTCTGAGATATCATGATGTGATGTTGAATGGATCTGAATTTCTCTATTATTTTCCAATATAACATAGATCCAGATATATTTCTTTATATGATTTCATCATTTTTTGTTCTTTGATCTATTTCCATTTCATATATTACTCCATGAAATTAATATTCAAGATTATTTTTTTCATTCTTGAATGACTAAAATTATCTTTTAACAAATAATAGGATCCATAAGTCATTAAATCCATCTCTAAATATTTTCCAATCAAAATTGTAAAGTATATATTATCCAATAACGTCCAAGTTTCAAGATAATATATTCCATATGTAGTTATCCTTAAGGATTGTTCAAAACATTATGGGATAAAATTGACTCCCAAATGTTGGAATGATTTGATATTATATCCTTTCATGATTAGCATAATGATTGTATTAAAATAAATTTAATTGATCATAATTTCTCATACATAAATGTATATACCCTAAAAATTTCAAAAAATGAATTCATAATAAAATCATATATACATTCCGAAGATAATTCACCATTTACTCCTTAAATAACCTCATTTATTAACAAAAAATATTTCCATTGGAGTTTTGGGTTGATCCTGGCACCAATATATGTTTATAAGTTGATTTATAATATCTAAGTTATTTATTTATTCTATAATCCATGCAGAGAGAGATAATTATTGATTAAAAGACACATAAAATTTCACAGAATTATGAGAAAAAATATTTTCACAGGGTTTTTTATACAAATATCAACATGAAATCCCCAAACCTATAGTGGAGGATAAATGTTCCCTAATTACAATGATTATCTTCAACTATTGTTATTGAATAAGCTTTCTCTTTTTTTCCTTTACGTTATTTGTTTTTTTTTGACTAATTATCCACTGTATACATTGTATTATTGCATTGATTCACATAATTCCCAAACTCCTATTGTAACACGCAAAGCTTCCACGGTACATTTCTCTTTGAATAATGCATTGGGTTACACTGTACATAACTTCGAGGTCTAGCACACCATGACCAATCAATCTAGCCATTATGAACAGTAATACCCACTTTTTGAAATTTTATAAATATTATTTGTCAAAATGGACATCATTTTTTTATTTAGAATACCAAAATAAGCTTAGAGTGATTTTTGGGTATTTTTTTGAAAACAATTAATTTTTTATGAATAGTGAAAAACACAACGTTATTGTTTAAAACATACTTTTTGGAATACCCACTGTTGGATAAGTGTATTTTGACCAAAATAAACCTTAGGAATAAAATATGATCCTTTTTGATCCACATGTATTAGATTTAGAAATTTATTATTAATTAATTTAAAGAAGAGTTAAAAGTGTTAAATTTAAATATTCATAACTAAAATATTATTAATATTGGGTTATACATAATATAAATTGGACTATAAATATTAATTATAAATATAAAAATAATTCCTACATAATGGTATTTTATTTCTAATTCATAGACATTAAATAATTAAATTTATTTCTGACACAATGATGATTCATGAATTATATTATTAATGAGAAATTAAAATAATTGATATTAAAAATATACAAATAAATGTAAATTGAGACCTTTATTCATTACACTAAATTTATATTTTAATATGAAATTTCATTATTGATTTAAATTTTTTTAAGTAATCATGTTTTTTGACTATCACAAAAACCAAATACTAAATAGTGTCAAAATTGACATAAATGACTTTTAAAAAAAATACTATATTATTAATTGATATAATATTCCTAAAAATCTAAGGATAGGTCAAAGGAATTATATAAGGTTATATATGTCAATAATAAACCAGTTGGGGTTCTCATATATTTTTATAGAATGTTTATTAACCATTTATTATAATAATAAAAGACTACATGGTAAAAGATAAACTATTTCACTAATAGTTAAATCTAAAATATAAGTTTAATATGGTGACCTAAACCTATATAATACCTATTGGTTGGGAGGTTTTCAACCTATACCCACATTATACTTCAAATAAAATTTTTTAGATACATTATAAATTGAATATGATTGTATAATAAATTGACATTTCAAGCTTTTCCTAATGTGACCCTCTCCTCTCTTATAAAAGGATACATCCCCTTATCTCAAAATCACACCTCCAAATCCATTTTTCATAGCCAAAAATTACTCAAATATCCTCCCAAATACCATAAATTGAACCTATAGGCCTTAAGTTTATCATAATTCAACCTAAGGAGCCCTTTTGATCAAACCAAAAAGAAGCACACAAAGAAGTGGTATTAATTTCATCACCTCTTTCAAAGTTCTTTTCTTCTTCCACTTACTCTTTATTTGTTGTTTCTATACCAAAATAATAAATCCAGTGCCTTCTACACACTATGATTTTATTATAAATATGTTACAACATATTCATTTTTCAACCCATTCTATGATTGAAAAAGTCACCATAAGTTTGTACGTACGACTAACCGTCTCCACGGCATGGTGTAGTTTGTTGTTCAACACTTCAATATTTATATGGGTATAATAATGAGTATAATTGATGTAAATAATAAATATAATTTGTTCATGATTCTGTATATATGATATACCATCAAATTACATACTATTTCAACATCAATAGAATGATATTGTTGCTCATGTGTATGTACAGATTACCATCTCCACGAACGTAATGAGATTCACTCCCCATCATAACCATTCAAGAATAAATTTCATTTTATGATTAAAAAATAGTTTATAAGAACTTAATATTATTTTTTATATGAATCAAATATATCCTAACCATGACAAATATAAATTACATAACAAAACATACAATGGAAAAAAGTAATCTGTTAACACCTGAAACGGTGATACTACTAAAATATCATTAACAAAGCAATATTAGAAGATAATATATGATATAATATTTACGTATTTGTTTCATTTATAATTTAATAACAATTATTTCACCATTATAAAGGATTTTAACCTACCCTCGACTAAGGATGATTACAAGGTTAGGGTTAATTTTAAAATCACTATTTTTATCCGAGCTTGTTTATACGTAAGTATCTACATGGAATTATTTATCATTCACATCTATGTTTCGTGAAAATGTTTTTCAAAACATTTTTACTATTTTCTAGAATATGGGTTAAATTAATTTATACCCTTGTTTTACTATCTGTAATTTTTTTGAAATGAATCTTTTCATCATTTTCCAAACAAGGTACTTTATGACATTTTCGATAAATTAATGTAAGAAGGTGTTTTTTAACTTATGCAGAGGGAGCAGATATTTTACCCCATTATAACACATTGGAAGCATCCCTTACAAGCTTATATGAATATTTTCAATATAATGTTTTCCTTTTATAATAACATAACTTTTAAAGTATTTCAAAATTTCTCCCAAAAAGTTTTGATTTCATCTATGTCAACATCATTTGATGGATTTTACACTTGTTTGGAGTTGATTTATTATGATACAATCATCCATATTGTATTGAAGGCATTGTGATATGTCTCACTATGGATGATTTATTTTTATACCATTCATGGTTTTTAGTTAAATTATTATCATTTAGTATGCTATTTTTAATAAATATGTTTATGTTATGATTCAATATTTTCGTATGAGTAATGCATTGGACTTAGTAAGTGACGAGCCTATCCCGCTACAGCTCCTCAATGCATTGGTAGGTCTCATGATACAAACTAGTTTCTTTTCACAAGGCCTTGAAAAAGTCAAATTTATAGTCTTGGCATGAGGCCTTGACTATGTGGTTATGATTTTCGAAATTATGCATTCCATCATTATGAAATTAGCTATTGATATAACATGTTATTATTTGACTAGTAGAATATCCATGTGAATAAGTGAATAGCATTATTGGACTTATCTTTTCCATATAATGAAAAATTTTAAGTTAAAAATGATTTTATTTTATTCTTACACATTGCCTTAAATTTTTGATTGTGTTTTTGATAGTTTCTGCTACTTTTTTATCCTTACTGAGCATATGAGCTTGCCCCTTTCTTATGTATTCTTTTACCCAGGATGTAAAGAAGTATATTACGATTAACCTATAGTAATTGGATAAGGGATATGAGTGTGGTAAAAGGGGACATAATGTTTTTTTTTCATTTTATAATTTAATTTACATCTTATGTATGTATATAGCACATCCAAGGATACTAAACTAATCGGTCTTTTGAGACTTGATCTCTTGTTATCCTGTCAATGTTATATAATAATGCACATACTCTAGGTAAATATGGTCGGGGAATTATAGTTAGTATCAGAGAAATTTTAGTACAAACATTGGATAGTAGATATAGAAAAACTCTGATTAGAGAACATTACCCTAAGATAGACTTTGAGGATTAGTATAGACGAACTTCCTAGAATTTTGGTAACGTAGTGATTTTGAAAATTTTTCAAGAAATACATCCATGTCTAGATATGAGCAAGTAGAGGCGGCTCTGGCATAGATGTAACTCGGAGTGAGAACTCCGACATGGAGTTTCAATCTTGATCGGGGGTATCTTGGTACACGACAATGGGCCTTGTTGCACTCTTGGTTACGAAAATATCGGGGGATATTCTTAGGATAATTTACATTTTCTTTAAAAAATATTAAGAATTATTTATGAGTAAATACCTCCAAAAAGAATTTTTTATTATTATTATGGATTATATTCATAAAATTTTCAATTTATGCTATGTATTTTACTATTTTGGAATTATGTATTACAATTTATAAACTAATCTACTTTATGACATTGTTTAGAAATGAAGCCTAGTTGAAGGAATGGAAACTATATCAATGCATGTAATCCATGTAGATATTGACCTCCAACTCATGATTATTATAGTAGTGATGGTGATACAACTGGTAATGAATAGCTTATAACCATACTGCGACAAATCACTCAGGATATGAATAATAACCTTACCTATATAGAACACCCTGATCCCCAACATGAAGGAAAAATGCTAGAATACTTTATGGGGAAACAACCACGAACATTAAATCAGACTATAAATCCATTTTTAGCTGAGCAACGGATAAGTTAATTAGAGAAAATATTTCATGCCTTGGGGAGTAGTGAAAGGGAAAAGGTTTTCATATCAGTTTATCTCCTCACGGGAGATGCAGATCAATAGTCGTCATTAATTCAAAACACAAAGGAGGATTAAAATGTATCAAATATGTAATGGAGGGAGTTTAAAGAAATTTTCTTAGAAAAATACTTTCCTCATGACCATTGAGCAGATATGGAAAGATAATTTTAGGGAATGAGGAAAAAGGAGGATGATAATGTCACAAAGATTGAGGCTAACTTTACAAGGTTAAAAAGTAATACAGTAGATTATATACGTAACCCAAGGAGTAATATTGATCAATTATTTGATGGGTTAAAACCATTTCTTTATAGATAATTAGTCACACAATCCTTGTCATTTTATAAAGATATTGTCTCTTGTGCTATCAATATAGAAATAGAACTGTCTAAGACTTATGACTTTAAAGAAAAGCAAGAGAAGAAGAGATCTACTGAGCACCATGGAAATGTTAATAAGGGGATGAAGATAAAAGTTGAATTTTCATCCCATAGTAAATGAGGGAAGAAACATCCCAGTACTTGCCTGAAGGGAATGGGAGTATATTACAAGTGTGATGAAAAATTCCAACAAGAACATGATTCTAAGGGAAAGAAAGAGGATATCAATGTTGAATGATAAAATTGTAGAGAAATGGGGAATTATGAAAATTAATGTCCTAAGCGCCACAAAAACGTGCCTTAGAAAAGGCCAACGGAGAATGTCCATGCTTATGCGATCACTACTGCGGAGGTTGAAGCTCTGAAAGATGTAGTGGCAGGTGATTTAAGGGTTTCTGAATATTTAGTCAATGATTTTTTTGATTATAGATCATCAAATTATTTCATATCATCCCATATTGGTAAGAAAATTAGATATTTTTAATTTGATTTTAAAAAAGGATTTGTTAGTAAAAACTCCTAAGGGATGTATCATTGCAACAATGTTTTGTGAATCTGTTCCCATTAGGGACCATAAACATGCTTTATCTATTGATCTCATTGTCATACCCATGATTTAATTTGATATAATCCTCGGTATGGATTGGAATTCATACCATGATTCGAAAATTTATTTTAAGAATAAGGAGGTTACAATTTTCGATGATGATAAGGATTTCCTTCTCTTTAGAGAAGAAACATAACCATCTAATTATTATCTAGATCCACCCCTAGTAACTCTACTAAATTCAATTATTGGGAAAGAATAGAATGAAATAACTATGGGTGAGGAAATTAATGTTCAAATATATGATGTACCTATTGTGGAAGAATATGTTGATGTGTTTCTAGAGGATTTACCTGGACATCCACCAGAATAAGAAATTGAGTTTTCCATTGATTTAATTCCTGGTTGTATCCCAATATCAAAGACCCCTTATAGAATGGCCACTGTGGAATTAGTGGAACTAAAGAAACAACTAGATTAATTGAGTAATAAAATATTTATTCGCCCTCATGTTTCTCTATGGTGAGCCGATGTTGTTGTTTTCAATAAGAAATATGGACCTATGAGGTTGTCACTAGTGCAGAAAACATTTTTTACGTCTGTTATTTTTCATTTTTACGTCTGTTTCTAGACGACGTTAATACGGGAGACGTTATAAATATCGTTTTTACGTCAGTTATTTAAAAAACGACATCAAAAACCTAAAATTGTGATGTTTATCACATTGGTTATTTTATAACCAACGTGATAAAGAAAACAGGAAGGGTTTATAATGTCGGTTATTTAATAACCGACGTGATAAAAGGCACGGGAAATGGTTTATCACGTCGGATATTAAATAGCCGACCTGATAAAAGCCATGGGAAATTGTTTATCACGTCGGTTATTTATTAACCGACTTGAGAACCCCCCCCCCAGACTGTTTTAGAACTTTTGTTATTATACAACCTTCATGATAAACAGGGGGATGGGGGTTTTATCACGTCAGTTATATAATAACCAACTTCATAAACCCCCCCCCCCCCCGTGTTTCACATCAGTTATTTAATAACCGACGTGATAAACCATTTCCCAATCCTTTTATCATATCGGTTATTTAATAAACGACATGATAAACCATTTCCCATGCCTTTCATCACGTCAGTTATTAAATAACCGACATGATAAACCATTTCCAAGGCTTTTTATCACATCAGTTATTTCATAATTGACGTGATAAACCCTTCCTGTTTTCTTTATCACGTCGTTTATTTTATAACCGATGAGGAAGCCAATTTTTTTTTTAAAAAAATTGAATGCAGTGATCTGCTCTCCCCCATAATCAACCAGAAAACATATCATGAAATCATACCACAAAAATAAAAGGAGATCAAATGTAATCATTTACATTGATAAAATATAAAACCTACCCCACTAGACAGCCCCCTCCCCCATCTATACCCCATGGATATCCCTCCCCCACCCCATTGGAGCCCCCACCCTCATGTATACCCCTTGGAAAATCCTCCCCCACCCCATTAGAGCCCCACCACACCCCTGGACTTCCCCCTGACCCCCTGGACAGCCCCAAACACCCCTCGACAACCCCACCCACCCTCCTGAATAGCACCCCTCACCCCAATTCACAGCCCCCACCCCATTGGAGCCCACACCACACCCCGGGACTGCCCCCCGACCCCCTGGACAGCCCTAAACACCCCTCGACAACACACCCCCACCCTCCTGAACAGCACCCCTCACCCCACTTGACAGCCCCGCCACACCCCTAGACAGTCCCAAACACCCCTAGACAACCCCCCCCCCCACCCTCATGTATACCCCCCACCCCCTGGACAGCACTCTCACACCCCTAGACCGCCCTCCCACACCCCTGGACAGCCCTCCCACCCCCTGGACTGCCCCCACCCCACCGGACAGCCCTCCCCGACCCTGGACACCCCCAACCCCAATGAACACACCCCCACACCCTTGTAACCCCTCCCCCACAGACCAAAATCCATACCATAAAAACCATCATAAGTAGACCAAAATAAGAAGTAGAGAAAAATTAAACATTCACATATATAACATTCAAAACATACACTGTCAACTTCAAAAAAACTAAATCTAACCTAAAAAACTACTAAATACACAATTACAATGACAATATTCAAAATTAAATTTTACATTACAATCCACTAAAATTCAATCAAACCTATAAAATAATTTGACCACTCCACTTGTATGTGTTTGATGTCTTCAGCAGTATATGGTTGAGAGTCATCAAAAAGCTACAAATGAAAAGGAAAGTAGTTAATGTGTATAATGAATATATCAAATTGAAATATTAATGCAAAGTTTAAGAGGAAATCGTACCAGGTCAAAATTCACAACTGTCCCAGTTGTTATAATTTCATACATAAATCTTAACATATAATATCCGCGTTCGATGACACCTTGTTTTTCATGAAAAATATGTTTGAATGAGTTTAAATTCAATATATTATTTTTATGTAATAAATCAAAAATTACAAATTATAAATGGATATTTAACTTTGCTTTTACATATTTGATCTTTGCACTCATTTTCTTTGTGTTTTTTTGAAAGTAGGCCCATGCACGGTTAGAAAATAATACAAAATGGGGTAAATTTAAAATTCATTATAATATATAAAACTATTGAGAAATAGAAACTTACTTTTCAAATATATTCTTAAAACTATCCCGCACATCAGCATGGAAAGAGCATATCCAATAAAGTGCTTTCTCCCTTGGGAAAAAACCCCTAACATCCAATGATCACTGATAAAAGGAAATTTAACGTTTGTGGTTTTTTATGTTAAAAAATAATTAACTCTTTGAGAGAAATGTGTTTCATACCTCTCAAAAAAAGGCATCATCCAACATTGTGTGACTATATTCTTTTTAAGTCTTTCAGCAATATAAACCATTCTTTGTTCCTCATTCAATGCACATGCTTCAGGGGAAATCAATTGTGGGTCTATGAATCCATATACATCTGTCAGATCATTCCTCTCACAAATTTTATAATGATACATAATACAAAAGAAACATAAGTACACATTTTTAATCAGTATGATGCAGGGAAAAGGTGTTAAGACTTACATGCAAAAAAATTTCACCATGTTGATGCCCAACTTATCCCCAGTAACAAGCTCCATGATGTCAGTTTTCATAATCCCCACACTTATTTCACGTCCACAAACATGATCTTCCATTAAAAACTCATAATTACCCACCAAAAAATTTGAATATCTTGACAATCTATCAAGACTACTAGAATCTATATCGGATGTCATAGCCATTTGTCTTTTTTGTTGTCTATATAGTATAACTTTACCTTTGAAGTATTCCTGTAAAAATAAATTTAAAAATATATTTGTTTTCAAATTATAAAACAACTTTATTAAAAAAATAAAAGATATAACATTCACACCTCTATGTTAATATGTTGAAGAATTCTGGATGGCCAAATTAAGAAATGGTTGATACTCTGTCCAACTATCGCCACCTCATCTGTAGGTATTGGTTCCCTAGCTGATCTATCTATAATATCCTATATAGTGACCCTCTGATTCTCTACCTCTAATTGTTGATGATGAGTTGTATCTCCTATACAATATACCAACCGATATGCTACTATATGATGTTAAGAATCATCAACATATAACTCGCAATAAGTAGGAAGCTGTGGCGGAGGAGTTGGATAAAAAATGGGGTCCGCAAGATGAGGTGGTGGAGTGGAAGCTACTGGTAGAGGTGGAGGATAAATAATGGGGTCTGCAGGGGGAGGTGGAGGAGTGGGAGCTGCAGTCTAAAATTTTCTTTTCATTTCTGCAAACACAGACTACACCGACGCTCTAATCTTGTCCATCATCGTCACATTAATATTTTTAACATCAGCCTCCAAGGATTCTATTTTTTTATAAACCCCCTCAACGTTAGAAGTTGAAGAACGTGGCAACACTTTTCGTACAGATAAACCTGCCGGATATCCTCTTACACGACCTGGATGTTCGGGCCTTCCCAATGCTGTAGATAAAATATATTCCCTCCCATTAACTATAAATGTCCCCTGTGAACTCTGCTCCTCAAGATAGTCTTGTATTAATTAATTGAACATTTCTGTAATGATTGAAATTATATGAAGAAAATAGTTAACTTAAATAAATATAATAGATATCTTACAATTCTCTCAACTACAATTCTCAATTATTCCGAAAGATATTTCCCTTTTTTTCCCTTTCGAGTTCTCTTCCGTTTTTCATATCTAGATGGAGGGGATAGAGGGGCCACCTCTCTAGAGCCTGAAGAATCAGCTCTTAGTTGTTGAAAATTTCCCCCAATCATTTTTTCTTCCAATAATGCGTACCCTCCCCGAGATAAACTATGAGTGTATACATTTTTTGATTGGATCTCCTAATGAGCTTTAATTTTTTTCTATAATTTAATAATAATAAATCATTAACAAAACATTAATAAAATCATTTACATATGAAAGTTTATAAAATTTTACATTTCCATTACCAGAAATGACTCGTTTCTTCTACTTCCAAAAAACTATCTCCATGTGTCTTCATCTATAAAAGGATATATACAACATGGATTTTCATTACTCCTATTACCATAAATGAAATCAGATAAGAGGGTTGATTTGAAATCCATCCATCTCCAGGCAGCCAACGATAAGAATTTCTTCCTGACTCCTCCAGTGTTAGGAATATAAAATTTCATCTGATGAAGAAGAGGTTAAACATATTATATATACTAGAAACATTAATAGAATAGTAAAACAATGACAAAAGATCTTACCAAAATCATCTCCCACAACTGAGATATTATCGCTTTATCCACACTTCTCCAATCATCATACAGAATGATTACTTTTCTCTTAGCCTGAGTTGCTAAAAAACTCTTAAAATATTTTTCATTAGGACCTCTAGGAATATAATTATCCTCAAACTCAATGAATATCCTCTGATCCTGCATATGGGAAAGTGATAATTTTGGTAAACGTGTGTACCCACATTTACCTACCTTTTAACTCTTTGTCTTAATAGGAGCATGTGAATGTTCATCCCCAGAGGTATGGCCAGCAATATTCTCATCTCCAGAATCATGTGGTTGATCAACTGAATGATCTGTCATTATAATTCAAATCCAAAAAACAAACGTCATTTCACAAATATACAAATTCACATATTTTTATACTACTGTAATCAGAAAATGGAAAAGTGTACTAAGTTACGTAATAGTAATCATTGGTAATATGGTAAGCATGTTAAACAATGGTAAAGATGGTCAAGAAGTTCATGATGTTCAAGATGGTAAACATGGTAAACCTGGTAAACAAGGTAAACATGGTAAAGTAATTTTCACTGAACAATAAAAATAGATATAAAATTCATGTAATGGTTATAAACATGATAATGTAAACTAAACAAACTTAAAACAAACAAAAACTTATAATTTTTTTTTAAAACATGTTTTAATAAGTACAAAACATACAATATCTAACATTTATGAAAAAAATAAATTTAAACAAGAAATAAACATATGTTGCCTGTAATTTTAGGAATGTAAAAATGGATTATTTTCCCAAATTCCTTCGTCATGATCATTCCTTATGGCACAAACTATGTCTTCAACATGCTCATCATTATGTTCTGTTAATATTTCCATGGAAGTAGAGATTTCACATAAATAAGCATCTTTATCAAGTTCAACCTCACCAACATATTTTTTTTCCCTTGTAAAACAATAGCCCACTGCATATCTGATTGATCTAATACATAGAAAATTTGTTTTTGCATGTGTTTCCATTATAAATTAATCAGTTATATCTTCCAATCTATTCAGATTAACAAGTGTCATTCCAAATTCATTGTGTCTGACACTGCTGTTACCGATAAACCATTTACAGTTAAAAACAGGAACTTTAATTTTAAAGTACTCAACCTCCCATATGACTTCAATCACTCCATAATATGCACTTGATGTAGAAATTTGGGTTTTGTCCATAGCACTCGAAAAATGTATTGCTTCTGCAAACACCAATACACTACTATTCTGAAATGCACTTTTGTTGTCCTGAGCTTTTGTGTGAAATGTATAACCATTAATGTCATAACTGGACCATGTTATCACATTTAAACATGGACCACCCACTATCCATTGTAAAGTCTCTGATACATCTGATCTACCAAGAAAAGTCTTTTGAATCCATGAAAAAAAAAGGTTTGTTGTGCTCATTCAAAATCCACATTTCATTATTCTTTGGATGACATTGTTTCAACTCATTAATATGCAATGTGATATACGATTGAGCATCAGCTATGTTATTCAAGATGTATGATTCTAACTTCTTCATCTATTCAGCTGACAATGATTTGACTTTCAATCCATGAATCCCCTTTCCCTTATTATTAACTTGTTCATGGCGAGATGGAGGAAAACCTATGTGTTGCGCCGCAGCCAAGTAGCTCATACAAAACTCTGCTACCTCCTCAGAAATTTACTTTTCAATAATAGAGTCTTCAGGTCGATATGGATTTTTAATATACACCTTTAATATTTTCATATTCCTTTCAAAAGGATCCATCCAATGAAGATATACAGGTCCACAAAGCTTTATTTCTCGAACCAGATGAATCATTAAATGCACCATTATATCAAAAAAAGTTGGAGGAAAATACATTTCCAGTTGACAGAGTATAAAAATTTCATCCTTTTCCAAAATGGTCAATGCATTCACATCAATCGCCTTGTTTAAGATTGAATGGAAAAAATAACACAACTTCAGTATAGTGTTTCTGACATGAATGGGCAATATTCCACGCAATAAAACTGGTAGAATTTGTTTCATCATGATGTGACAATGATGTGATTTCATACCTATCAACTTCAAGTCCATCAATGAGAGAAAAAATTTTACATTAGAAGAATAACCTTGAGGAACATTGATATCATGAAGACACTGACAGAAGCTAATTTTCTCCCTCTTCGATAATGTATGAAAATCCGGGGGAAGAAATGTTCGTCTTCCTTTAGGAGTGGGAGCTAACTCCAAACCTATTCCCATTGATAGTAAGTCTAATCTTGCATTCAACCCATCTTTTTTCTTTTCTTTAATATATAACAATGTTCCAATAAAAAAATAACAGATATTCTTCTCCATGTGCATGGCATAAATATTATGTTTAAATTCATGATACCTCCAATATGGTAGCTCAAAAAATATTGACCTTTTCTTACAAATATGTCTATCATTACTAGATTTCCGTGTCTTTCCTAATGTCACATCGAGGTTTTTCACCCTCTAAAAATACAGATCAGGGGATAAAGGTTTTGTAGCAGTATCAAATTCTTGTGAGGCATTGAATGCCTTTTCTAGTCTTCTATAAGGGTGATCCATAGGCAAAAACATTCGATGACCCATGTACACTGTTTTCCTCCCATGATGAAATTGACAATATGACGTCTGTTGATCGCAAATTGGACATGATTTATTCCCTTTAACACTATATCCAAAAAAATTTCCATATGCTGGGAAGTCATTTATAGTGAATATAAGCACTTCATGTAGTTGAAAATATTCCATTTTATAAGAATCATACACCCTAATACCATCAGCCCATAACAGTTTCAAATCATCAATCAATGGTGACAAGTAAACATCAACATCATTGTCAGGTTACTTTAGACCAGAGATCATTATACTCAACATGACATATTTGCGCTTCATACAAAATTCAAGAGAGAGGTTGTAAATTACCAATAAAATAGGCCATGAACTATGTGTGCTACTAAGGGTTCGGTATGGATTCATTCCATATGTGCACAACACTAGTCTGAGATTTCTAATTTCATTTCCAAATGTAGAACATTGCGCATCAATTTTCTTACATTGTGGACAATCAGCTGGATGATGTATTTTTCCATCACATACTCGCTTATCAGCATGCCATATTATCCTTTTTGCATCATGTGAATTAGCAAATAAATTTTTGAAATGATGAATTATAGGAAGATACCAAAATACCTTTGAAGGGAGATTTGTAATATCTACATCATCCAGTGATTTTTCTTTCACCTTATACCATGATGTCCCACATTTAGGACACTCTGACAGAAATTCATATTCCATTCTATATATAATGCAGTCATTCGGACAGGCATTTATTTTCTTGTATCCCAATCCCATCAGGCATAATATTTTCTTGGCTTTGTAATGTGAATCTGGAAGATTGTTATCTTTTGGAAGAATTTCTTTCATCAATTGTAGTAGCTCTGTAAAACATTTGTCACTCCATCCATGTTTCGCCTTCAGGTTAATCAATCTTAACACCACAGAAAACATCGTAAAATTTTTACTACCAGGAAATAATGTTTTTTCAGCATCACCATATAGATGCGCAACTGTCAATTCTATCTCAATTTAAACTGCTACAATATCGTGAATCATTTCTTAAATTCCATCGGAGTTACCATCTTGAAAATCATCATCCTGAGTGACATTCCGTCCAGTTTCACCATGCCAAATCCAAGGGCTGTAACTCGGATTAAAGTCGTGACAAATCAGATGATCTTTTATCTCTATACTTTTCAACTTCTTCATATTCAAACATTTATGGCATGGACAGAAAAAAATGTCACTACTTGGAACATTTCATTTAGAAAATTCCAAAAAAGGCATCAACACCTTCTTCAAATTCATTGCTCATTCGATGTGCTGTAATCCATCTTCGACTCCTTATTACCTATAACAAATATAAAAAATATATATATTTTTAAGATAAGAAAAATATATGTTTATATAAAAAATCAAAATTTGAATGTAAAACAATTTTGAAATATAAAACAAATCTATGGGTATTTAAAAAAATATGGTTGAATATTATTTTTTTTAAATATAGTTAGATATAATAGATTTATATTCCATTGAATCAAAGAAAACCATGGTGACTACATGGTTGATAGAAAATTAGAAAAAATGTAGGAAACCTAAGAATCCCCCCACCCCCCGGACAACCCCTAAAACGCACTAGACAGGCCCCCACCCCCTTGGATAGCCCCCCACACCCACCCACCCCCTTAGACCCCTCCTGGACACCCCCCAACCCTTTGGACAGCCCCACCCCTCTAGACAGCAACCCCACCCCTCCTGGACACCACCCCCACCCCTACCCCTTGAACACCCCCTGGACACCCCCAACCCTCTGGATAGCACCCCACCCCCCGAAAACCCCCAAAACCTTCTAGATAGGCCCCCACCCCCGTGGACGGCCACCCACACCCACCAACCCCCTTGGACACCCACCCCCCCCAGACACCCCCCAATCCTCTGGATAGCCCCCTCACCCCCTGGACAGCCCCCCACCCCTCTAGACATCACCTCTCACCCCTCATGGACACCACCCCCAACACCCTACCCCCTTGGACACCCCCACCCTTCAAGACAGCCCCCCACCCCTGGATAGCCCCCAACCCCTCTTGAAAGCACCACCACCCCTCCTAGACTACCTCTACCCACTTGGACACCCCAATGGACACCCCCAACCCTTTGGACAGCCCCCCACCCCCTGGACACCACCACACCCCTCCAGACAGCACCCCCACCCCTCAGCAGAAGCCATTTTTATTTGGAATCATGAGACATAGCAATGCATTGAAGGGCCATAGAGGTCAAAAACCATTACATTATATGTCTAATAGATTCTCATATAAAAGAGGATAAACATAAGCAACAAAAACACATGAAATATCATTTCTGAATGCATACATTTAATCAATAAACTTTCTATACAGTAATATAGGTGAATGAGATCATTAGTTGTCAATGACAACAAAAATTAACACAAATGTCGGGCATTCGCGAAACACAAAAAAACTAAATAGATGTAGTTGAGGCTTATGTGAATATTGAGAGTCGATCTAATAGATATTGGGATGATAAATAATATGATGATGGCATCAAGATGTAAGAGTGTTCGAAATGGAAGAATCTTACCTAGTTTAAACACAAAAATTGCAACACATAAATATAGACTATCTGAAAAAAATGGAATGAAATAAATTTGTGGAAGGCTTACTTGAGTGTTGAAAGCTGAGAGGATAGATCAGAGGAGAGTAATGATGATAAAAAATGAAGGAAAAATGAGTTTAACACAGCTAGATTGATGATCCGATTAGGGTTTACCGTGCGAGAGAGATGATCCACCGGACTGTCGATCGAAAAATCATAAATGACACTCCACGGGGCTTGTTAATTTTTTCAATGTTTTATAATGTCAGTTATTTAATAACTGACGTTATAAGTTTTTTTTACATTTTTAACATCAATTATTATAATAACCGACGTTATAAATGTATCACATATGGCTTTTTTTACATCGGTTATTTTATAACCGATGTAAAAAAATCCGCGTGTTGGTTTTTTAGGTCAGTTATGGAATAACTGACGTAAAAAATACATCAGAAATCACAGTTTTTTACATCAGTTATTGTATAACCGACGTAAAAAACTTCTCTAGATTGTTTTTTTACGTCGGTTATAAAATAACTGACGTCAAAAAGTTCTCAGAAGCCACATTTATTATGTCGGTTATAATATAACTGACATAAAACACTAATCGATATCTCGTTTTTTACGTTGGTTATCAAATAACCGATGTAAAAACCCCCTGTTATTTGGTTTTTTACGTCGGTTATTTTATAACCGATGTAAAAAATGAACGCGCACAATTTGTAACGTCGGTTATTAAAATATCCGACGTTGAAAATATACTCGCTGCATGTTTTACGTCGGTTATAAAATAACCGACCTAAAAAACCATGTTTCACAGATTATCACGTCGGTTATATATAACTGACGTCCAAAATGATGATGTAAAAAACGTTTTCTGCACTAGTGTGTGCATTGACTACAGGGAGATCAATGCTGTAATAGAAAAAGAACAAGTATCCCTACCTCACATTGATGATTTATTCGATCCACTTCATGCAGCTCAATATTTTTCAAAGATTGACCTTCAATATAGATATCATCAATTTTTTTGGAAAAATTAATGCAATCAAAATACAACATTTGGTTCCCGGAATGGGCAATACGAGTTTTTAGTAATTCCTTTTGGACAGGCTAATTCACCATTTGTCTTAATGGATATAATTAAGTGATTTTTTGGGGAATATCTTGATGACTTTGTGATTTTATTTTTTGATGATATCTTGGTATACTCCAAAATCTATGAAGATCATGAAAATCACTTCTGAGCTATTCAAAATTCACTTAGAAGAAATGAAATATATGGAATGTTTAACATGTGTGAATTATGGATTCAGAAGATTTACTTTCTTGGATATATTGTCTCTAAGGATGGAATCTATATTGATCCATTTAAGACAGGAGAAATACAAGAATGGCGATCACCGATGAGTATAAATGGGGTACACAATTTTGTTGTTTTAGCATGTTATTATCGGTATTTCATCTAGAATTTTTCCTAATTGACTAACCCATTAACCAAGCTCACATGTAAAGGGGTTAAATATGTTTGGACAAACCACTGTGAAGAATATTTTAAAGAACTAATGAGAATATTATTCAATACTACTATCTTGACTCTACCCTCGGGAAATGATGGGTTTGTTATTTAGAGTTATTCTTTAAAGAAAGGACATGGTTTTTCCCTTATATAGAATGATAGAGTCATAACCTATGCATCTAAATAGCTAAAAATTCATGAACAAAACTATATCACTCATGATCTTGAGTTAGCAGTTGTAATCATTTCTTTGAAGATATGGAGACACTATCTCTATGGTTAGAAATGGGATATATATACTGATCACAAGAGTTTGAAGTATATTTTCTCATAGTAAGAACTCAACATGAGGCAAAAACAATGGCTCGAACTACTCAATGATTATGATTTCATAATAAACTAACTGCTAGGGAAGGCATATAAGGTTTCATATGCTTTGAGCAGAAAGGATCAGAGAGTTTTGAACAAGATGAGAGTTGAAAGGGATCCTATGTTCATGGATATAGTAAAGATGGATATGGGAATAATCATGGATGGTGAAACATCAATAAATTTTCAAATGGTTTCCAGACCATCATTACTAAAAATGATAAAACGTTTTCAGACTGATGATGAAGAGTTTCAAAAGAAAATTAAATCTGTGAATGATGTGAGATTGATTGAATTTGTATATAAAGATGGAATTTTGAAATTTGGGAAGATACTTTGTATTCATGACATTCTTGATCCAAAAAGTGAATTTCCCACAAAATTAATTTCATTATACACTGTAGTAGCACTAATATGTATAGATATTTGAAGGAATATTTTTGGTGGGACAAGATGAAGAGGGATATTGTTGATTATGTGTCAGGATGTATGGTTTTTCAACATTTTAAGGCTATAAGACAACATCCTAGACGGGTCATAGAAACTCTTCACATACCTGATTGGAAATGGGATGATATTATGATGAACTTTGTCATGGGTCTACCAAATACTCCTTGAAGGAATGATTCAATATATGTCATTTTTTATTATCTTACCAAGTCAACACATTTTCATACTATAAGAGAAGATTTACCTTATGAATGTTTATCAAGACTGTATGTTAATAATTTTGATAGACTTATTGGAGTACCCCTATAGATTGTTTCTGATCGTGATCCTCATTTTATATCAAGATATTGGGAAAGTCTTCTGAAGGCCCTGGATACTGAACTTAATTTGAGCACTGCCTACCACCCTCAAACTGATGGATAGTCAGAATGAACTATTCAAAACATAGAAGACATGTTAAGATATTTCTCACTTGACTTTCAAGGTATGTGGGATCAATATTTACATCTGGTATAATTTTCCAATAACAATATCTTTCATTAAAGTATTCAAATGGAACCATATGAAGCATTATATGTAAAGAGATTTCGCACACCGACATGTTGGGATGATGTTGGTGAATGAAAACCCATAGGCTTAGAACATGTTGAGGAAACAATGGAAAAGGTGAAGATTGTCAAAACCCATATCAAAGTAGCTCAATGTAGGAAAAAGATCTATATATATAATCTAAGGAAATATTTGGAATTTCAAGTAGGATATCATGTTATATTAAAGGTATCTCAAAGGAAGGGTGTTGTAAAATTCAGCAAGAATAGAAAATTAAGTCCCAAGTACATAAGACCTTTAAAAATTCTTGAACTAAATGGAGTTGTATCTTATTTTTTGGAAATGGCAGCAACTCTCTCCAAAGTTCATGATGTGTTCCACGTAACATTGTTGAGAAAATACATGACTAACCCAACGCATGTAATCCCCTATAAAGAAATATATTTGGACCCCATTCTACTTATTATAATGATCCTGTCATGATTCTTGATACTGGATAACAAGTGTTGAGAAATCGGAAGACTCGTTTGGAATCTTTTCTATGGAGAAAATATAATTTAGAAGATGCAATGTGGGAACCCAAGGAACTTATGATGAAGAACCACCAAAATGTTTTATGCATTAGTATTCTAGAAATTTCAGGGATGAAATTATATGATGAATGTAAGAATTTAATACCCCATGCATCCACGGTACATTTCTCTTGGAATAATGCAATAGCATGTGTTGTACGCAACATCGAGTTCTAGCACACCACGTCCAATCAAACTAGACATTATGAATAGTAATACCCATTTATTGAAATTATATAAATTTTATTTATCAAAATGGATGTCATTTTTTGATTTGGAAAACCGAAATTAACATGGGGTGAGTTTTTGGTGTTTTTCGTAAAACCTTCAATTTTTGATGAATAGTGAAAAACAATGTGCTATTGTTTAAAACCTTCTTTTTATTTAAATAATATTTTATTTTATTTAAATTTATTTTAAGTCAATATAGATACATAATACCTATATTAGTTCAATTTAATTAATTGGATCCATTTTATAATAAGATAAGATGTATTAAATTTTATTGAACTTTTTAACATACTTTACCCACCTTCTATGCATGTCAGAAAATTTGCATAAAATGTAATTTTACTACTTCTATGAAATGAATTTCCAAAAAACAAGAGTCATAGTTTACATCATTAAGTAAAATTTAGTTCAATAGGGTAAAAATATTTTTTGGTGAATAGTAACTTTCAGATTTTATTTACCATAGTTAAAAGTAAATAGTGTAATTAAAGGTAAAAATGATATTATAATTAACCTAACACATGTACTAATTATATTGGATAAGTGTATTTAGACCAATATAAACCATAGGAATAAAATATTATCCTCTTTTATCCACTTGGATTAGTTTAGGACATTTATTATTATTTTATTTAATGATGAGTTTAAAGTGTTAAATTCAACTTTTCCTAATTGAAATTTTTTTCTTATTGGGCTATAAATAAGATAAATTTGACTATAAATATTCATTAGAAATCTATAACGATTTACTAAATAATGGTAGTTTATTTAAAAATTTTAGATAAAAATAATTAAATTTATTTATGACACAATGATGATGCATTAATTACATTATTAATTAATGATTAAAATAATTGTTATTATTAATATCCAAATAAATTTAAATTGAGACCTTTGATGCATTAAAATAATTTTATAGGTTATTAGAACATGTTAGTATTGATTTAATTAATTTTTTTCTATGTAATGTAGTTTTTTTGACCTTCACAAAAACCAAAAACTAAATAGTGTCATGATTGAAAAAATGAGTTTTTTAAACAAATATTATATTATTAATTGATATAATATTCCTAAAAATATAAGGATAAACCAAAGGAAATATATAAGGTTATATATATATCAATAATTTACTACTTGGGTTTTTCTTGTCTTTTTATAGTATTTTGTATTAACCATTTATTATAATAATACAAGAATAAATGGTAAAAGATAAACTATTTAACTATGAGATAAATCTAAAAGATAAGGTTAATATGGTGACATAAAACTATCTAAAAACTATTGGTTGAGAATATTTCGACCGAAAACCTCATTATCCTCAAAAAAATCTTTTAAGAGCCATTATAAACCAAATGTGATTGTATAATAAATTAATATTTCTAGCTTTTCCGAATGCGACCCACAACTCTCTTATAAAAGGGTACTTCACCTTCTCTAAAAATCTCAACTACAAAGCCATTTTTCTTGACAAACCTCTACTGAAATATCCTCCAAACTACCCTCAGATAAACTTGGAGGCCTTAATTTGATTATAATCCAACCTAAGGATCACTTTTTATCTAATCAAATGGAAGCACTCGAAGAAGAGGTAATAATTTCATCACTTCTTTCAAAGTTCTTTTATTCTTCCACTTCGTATTTATTTATTATTTCCATAACAGAAAAATAAATCATGTAAATTATACATAATGCGATGTAATTATAAATACGGTACAACCATATTCATTATTCTATCCATTCTATGAATGAAAAAGTCACCATACGTGTGTTTGTACGACTTTCCGTCTCCACGTCGTGGTATAGTTTGTTATTCAACAATTAATTATTTGCATGTGTATAATAATGAGTATAATAGATGTAAATAATAATTATAATATGTTAATTATTCATTATATTTGATATATCATCCATTTACAAAAGATTTCACCATCAATGGTATTATATTGTCACTCATGTGTATATACGGATTACTGTATCCACGAACGCAATGAGATTCATTCCCCACTGTAACCATTCAAGAATAAATTTTATTTTATGATTAATTTTTTTTAAGAACTTAATATCATTCTGTATATGAATCAAATACTTCCAATCCATAAAAAACATGACTTTTGTAACAAAACATATAAAGGAAAACAAATCAAATAACATCTATAACGATGATAATACTGAAATATCATTGATAAAGAATTGTTATAAGATCATATATGATATCATATTTACGTACGTGGATATTTTATAATTTATTAACAATGATTTCACCATTATACATGATGTTAACCTACCATCAACTTAGTAAAAGTAAAAGGTAAGGGTTAATTTTATAATCTCTTTATTTATCTGAGGTTGTTTATACATAAATATCAAATCAGAATTCTTTATCATCCATATCTATATTTCTTAAAAGTGTATTTCAAAACATTATAACTATTTCCTATAATATGTTTTAAAGTTATTTGTACCCTTTTTGGACTTTAAATAATTTTTTTGAAATGAATATTTTATGTCATTTTCCAAACAAGGTACTTTATAGCATTTTTGAAAAAATAATGTAAGAATGTTTTTTTAACTTATATGGAAGGTACAATTATTTTCCACTATTATAACACCTTTGAATTTTCACTTAAAATCTTATAAAAATATTTTCAAAATAAATGGGTTCTTTTATAATTATGTTACTTTTAAATGATTTCAAAATTTCACTCAAATAGTTTTCATTTTATCTATGTCAACATCCTTTAATAGGTTTTTCACTTGTTTGAAGTTTATTTATTATGATTCTATCTTCCATATTGTATTAATGTTTTTGAGATTTGTTTGAATAAGGATGTGTTATTTTTTACCATTCATGGTTTATGCTTAAAGTATTAGCATTTCTCATGCTAGTTTTAATACAAATTTTTATGTTATGTTTCAATAATTTCATATGAGGATTGTATTGGACTTAGTATGTGATGGGGGGGAGACTGTTATAGCTCCTCAATGCATTGATAGGTCTCATTAGACAAACTAGTGTCTTGGAACAAGGATTCGACAAAATCTTATTTGTATTCTTGGCACAAGGCCTTTACTATGTAGGTATGATGTTTGAAATTATGCATTCCATCGTTATGAAATTAGCTATTCATATTATAATTGATTATTCGACTAGTAAAATATCCACATGAATAACTAAGTGGAGTTATTTAACATATCTTTTCAATTTTACGTTGATGTTTAAGTTTAAAAGGATTTTTTAGTCTTTTACATTTCCTTAAATGTTTATTATCTTTTAAGATATTTTCTAATATATTATTATACTTACTGAGCATTTGATATCACCCATTTCTTTTTTTTTCTTTTTCCCAGGATGTAAAGAATTATATTAAGACGAACCTGTAGGAATAGGCAATGGGATGTGAGTGTGTTCAAAGGGGACACAATGTTTTTGTTTATTCATTTCATAATTTAATTTAAAACTTATTTATGTATATAATACATCCAAGGATACTAAACTAATCAGTCATTCAAGACATGGTCTCCTGTGATCATACCAATGTTATGCAATAATGCACCGACTCTAGGTAACTAGGGTCAGGGAGTTGCATCTTTAATTTATAGAACTGGACTCTGTGTGTAGCATTCTATGGAGATTTATCTCAATTCGCATTATTAGTTAACTTTATCATTTAATTTCTGAATTCAATTTCATGACGAACTTATTTTCCACATTTGAAATTTTTACTAATTCCCTTAAGAAAATTTACTATGTGATTCTTTCCACACATTGAGTTTAAATGAAGGTTTGTATTTTTCTCTCCTTGGTATTTATAATTTCATTTGAATTAAATATATATTTTCTTATTAAAACCATTATTTTACACATCAAATTATTTCTTCATAGATATTGATGTCCCTTTTGATAAATTCATTTAATGATATCATTTTAATGAACATAAAAATTTATCAACATTATTTCAAGTTCCATGATAATACAACATGCATAACACGTAACAATTGTATAATTTTCCTCATAGGTATTAATAGATTCCTTATAGTTATACATTATCTTATGGAATTCCATATCCTTCTTTATATGAATAAAATAAGGAACTAACTTATTTAAAAATAGGCTCTTAAACTAATACCACTCTATATATTAAATTTCATCATATCCCTTTGTGTTCTTGATAATATTATACTATTTATCCACAAATCCTTCTAAAATATTTATATCTAAAATTAAATTTTCATGTTTTCAACTATGGAGAATAAAAAATATATTCTCAACATTATTAACTATTACTCATTGACTAGATGATCATCTGAATACCACTAAAAGAATGTGAGAATTACCTTATGAAGGACTCTTAATAATTTTGTTCCTTAATTTTCTCATTTGTGAGTTCATTATGATTCATATATTGAGAAATTTGTGTGATAATAGAAATAATATTTTATATATTAGCTCCCATAACATTTAGTTTATCGGTAGGAAAACCATTTCATTTTCAATTGAATTCATCTTTAATATTATTCCTTCAGTTTCTATCCATTTAATAAAACAAAAAATGAATATTGTGAGAAAAAATAATCATTTATAAAAACACATATTCATTAAAATTCACTTATAAGATGGGTAAATTGTGAAACCATTTTCTATGAAACCTTATGTTTAACCTAGGTCATTCATGATCATTACTGAAAACTTTTGGATTTTATATCATACATAAAATTGTCCACAGGGTTCTTACAAACATTTTCTCATCCTTGTTACCGGAGGTTAACTAAAACTTACTATGATACCAACTATATAAACCCATAATGTTCATATGTATAGTTCATATATTAATAAATTAATAGTCATTACATAACATGATGATCCTTTCTTGAATCATATAGGTCTAGTGACTTTAAAAACATAGACAGATAAACAACTAGTTCATAATATATCTACATCATCTCACACTAAGTTATTTATAACTATCACCCTTCATACACTCATCATACTTAATACTTTTCTTTATAACCAAGGGAAAGAAAACATAATAAAGGTCAGGATCTTATGCTTATTAAGGGTAAAAAGGGAGATAACAATTATCACTTGAGAATAAAATGAACAAAAGTGTGTGACAACGTGTTTATAACATTTG
The DNA here is from genome assembly GCA_963277665.1 of Viscum album. Lineage (NCBI taxonomy): Eukaryota > Viridiplantae > Streptophyta > Magnoliopsida > Santalales > Viscaceae > Viscum > Viscum album. The sequence goes on along the minus strand of OY728129.1, from coordinate 1,416,540,774 downwards.
AAAATCGTATCCTTTATATCATATATCTTAATATCCATTCATGTCATAAATCATGGTAGTTCATAAGGTATGAATCATAAAGGAACCAAATAATATGATCCATCAGATAAAAAAAATTAGAATAATACATAAAAACAAAAGTACAGAAAATAATTTCCTTAGTCATCAAGGTTTGATTTCAATACTAACATTGTGTAAATAGTTCTCTATCTAAACCATTGTAGTAATAAAGGTTCACTCCTAAGACTATCATTGTGGATTGTGTTCACTCCTAAAGCTATAATATCAGTTAAGTTTCACTCTCAAGTCTTTCATAGGTATTAAAGTCTCTTATGGAACTAGGTTCACTACCCATTCTAGTCCTTTTTATCTCATGACATATAAATATTTACCCAATGCCTTAGAGGGATATATAGGTCCCACCCATCCTTTTTATAACATTACCAACTTTCATGGTTATAAGATAAACACCATCCTTAGTTATGATAGTTTTCTTTAACATTTTATCAATCAACTAAAGCATAACCCATGGAAAATAAATTGGATTCATAAGCATCACATTAATATAAACATTAAACGTATATAAAAATATTAATGATAATATTAATATTTATATCCCTTGAAAATCATAATTAACATCAAATAATGTTATCTTATATGAAAATTCCTTTAAAAGATCAATGAAATTTTTCTTTAGGAAAATAAAATTTTCATTATGAAAATAAATTTTAAAATATTAATATTATACCAATTTATGGGAAAAAATTTCGTTCAAAATAATATTGGAAAATTGTAAATTTTTATTCAAATCATATTACTTCTATAATTTCTAGATATTCCATTCTTATCATATACATTCATTTTATATTTTTTGGTAAAAATAAAAAAATTCCCATATTCGTAAAATGACAAGATGATTCCATTTAATTTTTTAAAAAAAGTAAAACATGTTTTATATAGGTCTTTAAAATATCATAGCTGAATTGTAAAAATACTCCCTACAAAAATTTTTAGAAAACATATATATGGTAGAAAATAAGTTTATCGATTGAAGAGAGAAATGAATTTGATTTTCCTTAAAACATATTTTCAGTCTCCTAAGTACATAAGGTGAAACAAATTCATGGAAAACATGTATTTTACTAAATAAAAAGGTAATAAGATAATTAATGGTTTTTTATTTCATAATATATTATCTATTGAAACCTAATCATAAACAATCCCGACAAACAATGGGATTGTAACATAATACGATTTACCACTTTGGTAAAATTTGAATCATTAGCCTCATAATGGAAATAACTATATTTGGATATTTAATTTAATATAAATTACATAAGAATAATCATAAAATAAATTAATGAAATATATATATACCACATAAATTATACTACTGTAAAATATGTAATTTGTCTCACAAAAATGATTGTGAGATGAAAATCCATTACCTTTGGTCAAACTTAATTTGTACACATTGTAAACTCTTGTACAAAAAATGTATATTTACTATACATATATTTCAAAACCATACTAATATATATTCATATTTATTATATATTATTTACATTTAACCATTTATCAATTTTTTATTAACACTTCTTTATTTAAATCATTATTCCTAGTGATATCTGCTTTATTTTCATTTATGTGCTGGTTCGGTAGTTTTGGTCCTTGTATTTTGAGCATGGTTACCTAATATACCGAATTTTAATAATTATATAAATATCATATAAGTTCCTTATATACAAGTTTAGAGTTACTCATAAAATATATAGATAGATTGATTATTTACATTGTTCATGAAGGCGGTAGGTCATACATGTGCATTAACGTTGTTTTTATTTTTTAACCGATATAATGAAAGAAAGTCAAATAATAACTCAAATATACTGAAATATTATATCACGTATATCATAAATATTCAATAAATATATCCCCATTACCATCTAATAAAAACATAAATGAAAAATGAATCATCTCTCTTCGTGGTGGTGGTAGTCCACACGTACGCATGATCAACATTTTCATTTTCCAATAGTTTAGAAGGTAATAAGGTATATATGATATTACCATTAAATAAGTATAATTAATTTATAACTATCATATATTAACATTAAAACTGTCATAATACCCATTTATAAAATATGTGATGTGAACTAAATTTTGTCGTTATGTAGAGATGGTAGGTCGTACGTACCCACGAGCCATACTTTCACATCGAATTCGATGGAAAATAGGGTGAATGAAGCTGGTTTCATAATAATAATAACATTGAAGTGTATTTAGGATATGTTATATATTAGTTTCTAAAAAATATATCATATTTATATGAGGGAAAATAATAATTAAATAGAATGTCTTTATTAAGGTGATTACTTTTTATTTGAAACAACTCTTTCGGAAATCCACTTAAGCAGTATAGGGTTAGTATTTTTGGAATAAAAAAACATAAAAAATGTTTCTAGGGGAGTGGATAAGATAACTTGGTAGATTTGTTTGAGATATAATGCACATAGCGGTGTGAAGAAGATGACAGATGCGTTCCCATTTATAATTGAAGGGAGGGGGACCCTTGGAATTTCTTAAAGATTAAAAATATATTAAATTAATTACCAAGGAAAATGGTTCCAAATATAATATAAATGAGATAGGGATGAAATTTTTGACCACAAATTTTCCTATTTTTCTCATTTCATTTTTTATGTTTTTTATGTAATTTTATAAAAAATTATTTTTAGATAATATCATTATATCCAATTTAGACACAATTAATTTAGTTTGACTTAAATGAAATAAAAAAAGTTTTAATATGAATATAATTATTTAAAATTACACTAGTATTTTATATTAATTAATAAATTCTTCGGACACATTAACTTACTCAAATTATATAAATTTTAATATTTTTAATATAATTTATTATATTTTTTTTATTAATTGGAGCAATATCGCGTTGGTGTTTCATGAGTATTTAATGTCACAATATAATTTATAAAAATAATAAATATATTTATATCAAAAAAATAATTTGATAAAGATTAAAAGAGATACTTATATCCATTTATAACTAGTTTTTTCCCTATGTGACACATACGAGATATTTAAAACTAAGAGCATGATATTTTGTAACATTCTTTGATTTAAATATTATATAGGTCTTTTTAAGGGATAAGTGTCCATTAAAAAATTTAAGTTTGAGAATAAGGTTAAAAGGATATAATTCCATTCATATGATAAGAATTTGGATGATTAATTATGGAATTTTCACTTATTCTAAACCAAGATTAACCCAGTTTATCCTTTATTGAGGTGATAAATCTTACCATAGTTATTATTCATATTGAAAAAAATAAATGGGACTTATTTACCAAATTTGAAAATATATGATTCAAAATATGTAATATATTTTATCAAATTCAATTTCTAAAAGTTTATATAGTAATTTTAAAAGAAGTGTACAACATGTGATGGAAACTGATTTTTAGAGAAATGAATTTTTAAGCATAAGACAAGGCTTATTCTTATCCAATTCTTTGAAAAGTACTAAATAAATGTTAATAAAATTTATTTCATATTTATATATCAATTAAATCATTCCAAAATAGTGATTAAGTAAATTTATTATGACAAAAACCATATTTTACACATAGAAGTTTTTTTTTTCAAAAAATGCATTTATACATATTATAACGTTTCAATACCAAATAAAAAAATAAAATTTATTCCAATAAAATTTATTGGATAAATAAAAATATAATAGAACATTTTTTACATTGAAACCATTTAAAAACTAATTGATACTTTTAACATGCTTAAAAATATATAGATTTCAATAAATTTCTGTATTTTTTACTATTCACTTGGAAATCAATCTTTTCATCAAAAATAAAAGAAATTACCCTTAATATAATTTTATATAATAATTTAAAAATATATTTATTTCCATGTAATTTTTTTAAAGTATCAAAAAATCAATATAATATTTTCTCATAAAAACAATAAAAATCATTTTAAATGAAAATTATTTTTTAAGAATAATATAACTTTTGTAAAAATCGAATGATTATTTCATAAGTATTAATAAATAAATTTTTATTTAGTATGATATTTTTAAATATCTCGTAAATTTGGCAATACCATTTATACCTACCATTTTTACAGCTATGTTATAATAGTCAGATAACAATATTTTAATAATATATTATAGATCGTTCACACTCAGTATTGTGTGTAATGAAATATTGTGATCACATTAAATATATTTGAAAAAAATATTTCATAAAATATTGCAGTGTTATAGGATACAAGTTACATTATATAGATAAATGTGGGGAAAATTTTATGGAACAAAAGTGAAAGTAGTTAAGAAACCTATAGTTACGCTACCCTGTAGTGGAGAAGGGTTTTTAATTTATCATGATTTATAATAGAAGTGGTAGAGATATATCCTCATGTAGAATGATATGGTTATAGATTATACCACACAATAATGTAAAGTTCATGATAAAATTTACCCCACTCATATTTTATATTTATATGTGATAATTATTTCATTAAATATTTGGAGGCATTGTCATTATAATGAAAATAGATACATATCCAGTGATCCCAAAATTAAAAAGAATATATTAATGAAAAATATATGAATATACTCTAGGTAATGTGTTTTGTGTAGATTAAATATTGTGACTTCTCAATAAAATAACAACTTTAGAAACTAAACACGATGGTCAATGCTTTGAGTCGAAATGATCATGCTAGATTATCTATGATGAGAATACAAAAATACAATATTTCTCTATTTGAAAATGATGTATCTAGAAATATTTAAGGAAGGGGATAAATATTTTCTTACTCAAAGAGTCATTCAACCATATATCTATATGAGTATTAAATAATAACAGATGGAAGATGTCAAACTATAGAATAAGTTCAAAAATGTTCCGGAGTTCAACCATGATTGTGATGGAATGATAAGTTTTTGAAACCATGTACACGTTTAATAAGTACGAGATTTGAAGAAAGAGATGTAATATGAGGAACATATTTCATCATTATCTATTCATCATGGATGTACAAATACATATCGATATCAGAATGGGTATTTTTATTGCTATAACCGGAAAATAGACGTTAAATAGTATATATATCAATGCTTGGTATTTTAAAATTAGAAGGCTAAGATACAGAAGTATAATGTAATGTTATCACCAGTACCCATACTAGAATGGAAGTAGAAAAAATCATCATAGACATTATTGTCAAACACCCCGAAATATCAAGGGTTGTATTTTATCACCTTAGAAAGTCAGCACACTTTATTTCTACCAGAGAATATTTCTCTCTTGATAAAATTTCTATAATATGAATTATGAAAGTTGTAATCTTTCATTGAGTACCATATTTTATTGCATCTAATTGGGATCTGAGGTTTACTATGATGTTTTGTAAAAGACCTTAGTATGATATGGATATAAAGTTTATTCGCAATAATAAATATCATACTAGGATAGATAGTCAGTTTGAGTGAACCATTCAATCCTTATAGGATATACCGAGGTATTATTCTGTGTATTTCAAAGGTGGTTGGGATCAATACCTTCTTCTAGTCAAATTATCTTATAAAAATATTATTCAATCAAACATTTAGACATTTCTTTATGAATATTTATATTGAAATAATTATATAAATCCATGATTTTGGGATGAAGATAAAGAAATAATGCTATTGGGACCTAATCCATATGAGGAAATAGAAGAGAGATATCGAACCATTCAACAACACATCAAGAAAATTCATATTCAACAGAAAATTTATGCAAATAATCTTTAGTAACACCTGGAATTCATAGATAGTGAGTTGGTATTTTTGAAATAGTTTCCAAAGGAAAAGGTTATGAGGTTCCAAAATAAGGGAAAGTTTATCCCTAATTATATTGGATCATTTGAGGTTCTTGATCTAGTAAGGATGATAGTTTATTGCTTTGTGCTTCAACCAAACCTCTCTCAAGTTCACGATGTATTCCATGTATCTCGCCAAAGGAAATACAGACATGATCTTTCACATATATTGAAATCATAGTTTTTACCACAAGAGATTGTTCTTTATTATAAATAACTGGTACAAATCATGGAACATAAATATAAATTTATATGGAATAAGACTACACACCTAGTTAAAATGTTCTAGTGGAATCATAAAATTGATGAAGATTCCTTGCAACATACTGACATGATTAAATAGAGATATCTCATTTTATATATCAATGTTATAGAATTTATTGTTAGAAATATTTTCTTATTGTGGTAGAAGGTAACAACCTATGATTTTATGAAATATTTTTCCAAATATTTTTAATTTCATTGATAGCTTGTGATAGGTTTAACATTGAGTTAAAATGAATGATGACATACTATTGAAATATTATTATTTAATGTGACAATTAATACCTTGCTGTTGGAATGGATTTCATGAATATAAAAAATTAATAATGAAAATTTCTTTTTTACACATGTTTAAAATAAATTATTATATATAAATTGATTATAAATGAAAAAAAATCATTTGAAAGTAGAAGATATTTTTAATGACAAACTATTTATATGTATGTAATTTTATTTATCATAATAATTTAAATTAATCAATATATTTGAATAATTTTAAATTAAAGTATATATTATATATTCAATTAAATGTTTTAAATCTCTTCTATGTTTTTTTTCAGGAATTAGATTAGAATATATATCCAATTTTATGCTTAAAATTTTATTTTTCTAAAAAATAGTTTTCGTAGCTATTTGTGAATTTAGTTTAAAATAAATTTATTCCACTTCTGGAAATTGAGTCTTGAAAAATGGAACCCATATTAAATTTAGCAAAGTCTAATTTTTAAATAGTTCCCTTTTAATTTTAGACTTATGAATAGTATCCTTGATAAATTGTGTCACCTCAGTAAGGGTAAAACAGGTAAAACAGGGTTAAAATTTTGGGTTAAGGCTTTAAAATTTCTCTAAATTTTTTTATACTGTTTGATTAGTGGATTTAGGAAATTTACATCTAAATATTGAATATATCTCAAATTACTGTCATATTTCATTGATTATGACCGTTATATTAATTTAAGAAAATAATAAATACAAAATGCACTCTCATGTAATTAATATGTCTAAAATATTTATGTAAGGATATAAAGAGGATAATTTTAATTATAAATATATATTGGAAATATAATTTTTTGCCATAGTAACTTATTTATAATTTTTATTGTTTGAATAACTTACTTAAATTCTTACGCAACACCTGCACAATATTTATTCAACTACTATAAAAAATAGAATAAATGATTTTAAAAATATATAAATTAATACAGTTTGGGTGAATGATTTTTTTACATGAATTTAAATGATTAATATATAATTTTATATTTTTTTAATGTTTCATAATTAAAATTATTTTTTTTCTTTTTTTCTATAATTTCAAATTAAATGGATAGGGTCATAAATGAAATTAAGGATATTTTATTAAATATTATTTTATTAAATTAATTATAAATAATAATAAAACCTGGAAATGGATTTTTGGATAATATATAGTCTAAAATATAATCCATTTTCTATTTACGATCCAATTGTCACCATATAAGTAAAATTATATCCCTTTAGCATTGAAATTTTTTTCTGAAGGTTAAAATTTGTTAATCAAGGGTTTAATCCAAAGATTAAGATTTAAATTGACACCAAAACCTATATAAATATAATTTATTGATTATATTATTACATTATCTTATTCTTATTTTAATATATTTTAATTTAGAATCATTTTTCTTGAGAATGGCTATATTATGTTTTAATATTTTTTGTAACTCCAAGAGTGCCCCTCCCATCAATTATAAAAGGGAAACTATTCTCTCTTATTCATCACACCATTTTGTCCTTATATCTCAGACAATACTAGTCATAATACATTTATATATTCCTTCATCACATCCAAGATGTTATGTTATTTAGAAAATACCATACCTTCAGGGCATAAGGTCTAATCCAAAAGAGGGGTCTAAATGAAGAAGTATAACTCCTGATCAAGTTTTTTTAGTTTTATTCCTTATTCAAACTATTATAAATATGTGGTATCCATTCTAGATTAATTATTTAAGTGTCTTAAATATACATAACTATTATTATTTTGATTTTACAACCAATATCCAACTTCTTTCCAATATATGGAAAGTAAAAACATCAGTAGTGTGTACGCATGCCTTATCATCTCCATGTAGTGATTCAATTCGTTTTTCATCATCACATTAAATGGATTGATATAATTATGGATTTAATAAATATATATTTTATTTATGATATTATTATAATAATATAATGTTTAATTATTATTTACCTTTATTTTATCCCTTCTATTGAAAAATGGAAACACCATTCTTTTGTATGTACGACATGTTTTCTCCATTAATACTGTAATTAATTTTTATATCTCTAACTTTTATTGGTTAAATTAACCATATATATTAAATAAATATATATATATATATCAGAATAATATTATTATTATTATTCTAGTGATGATGGAAACATGATCAATGTAAAAAATAAAGACTTCTGAATAGAAACATGCATGAAAAACAAAGGAGTTATCACCTGAAACAAGCTATTTTAATAATGAATTCTTACTAAATTTGTGATAATATTCTATTAGAAACTTATATAAGGTATAATATATATTATAATGGTCTTATTATACTTTTATAATAAATATGTAAATATTATACATTATTTTGGAATGCGTATGAAGAAAGATGAAACTTGAGGTAAGGGTTTTATGTTATAAGTTCAGTATTTAATAGTGTTTTTTTATTAAATAAAGATGATTAAATGTTAGGGTTTACCTCCTAAAAAACTTGTGAATTTTATTCTCGTCTAGTAAATTCCAATAATTAATTTTTTTTCCTTTCGTTTTCAACTTTTTATGAACTCAATAAATTGGAAGAATACTTTTATAGAAAACCGTATTTATTTTCCACTTTGGTAGAAAATAATATTTCTACCAAATCCATGTTTTCTAAAAAGGTTTTCTAGATTTTTTTAATATTATCATATAATTTTTTAAATTCACTTTCAACCATTATTGACTTTTAAAAAAGTTTTAAAAGGAATCTTCATGTCATTTTCTAAATGAGGTACATTTTTGCATTTTTTTAGTCTGAAAGAAATTTTTTCTTATAACATATATAGAATTGATATAATTTTCCACCATCATGACCACTCTAGGATTTGAAATTTCTTTTACAATTTTATAATTTTCATTACAAATAAAAGTTTTTCTTTAATATATGGGAATTTTTTATATTTAAAATGGGATATTTCAAAGTAAAAAATGTATTTTCCTTTTGAACTATTCCAAGTAATATTTTAAAGGGGTTTTTCATCTAGGATGATATATTTTGATGTTACCTAATATTGATTTGGGATATTATCCCATTATACAATCCTTATTATTTCATTAAAAAATTTATTATTATTATGACAAGAGTTTTATCAAACAGATTCCTTTTCCATGGGTTATTCTATAATGATTCAATGAAATATTTATCGGACACATTTCTCTTCCTTACGTTATTCGATGATGAAATGTTTATGAAACCCATTTTTTAACAAGTTATGATATGATGAACTTTTTATGAACTTGTGGAAAACATATTTTATTATTTTCAATCGTTGAGGGTGGACCTACAATTATATATTCATACAGTACATTGGGTAATGATGCATAACTCGTGAGATAAATAGGATCATAATATGGAGTAAACATATTTTAGTAAGGGACTTTATCCACTATGATAATCTTTGGAAGGAATATTGACTAATATGATTGAATGGGTATTAAACACAATCTGATATGATAGACTTATAATTGAGTCTTTAATAATAAGTAAATGATTTTATATTATTATATGTTTGGCATAAATCTATGTTATCTTTCAATGTTATGATCTCATGTATCATGTTCATTTATTTATTTATGATTTTGTATTTTGCAAATTTAAGCTTTATGCCATGAATCAAGATTATGATATTTGATATAAAAGGTATGGTTTTCAAAATTTTAATCTCGATTTCTCATAAATTTATGCTCATATTATTCGTATGTGATCATTGATATCTCCATTTCTAACTGTTAGTGATCATATGTTATCACCTTTATTATTTTTCCATTCCCTAGGATAGGAAAGATAATTTTATGTATGATTTTTACAAGATGGTTGAAACGAATAGATAATTATTCATGGTAAGATTTAGATGTTATATGAATAAGTTGTTTAAGTATTCAGGTTTTTAAAGGAACTATACCTTTAAAACATTGGCATAAATCATATTATAATGTAATGAATATTCATATAACAATATGTAATATCTATGAATAAAAATCGTGGTTTCTATGATAGTTCTTATTTCATATTTTATATTGTTATATTTCATTATCCTTTCATATTTCTCTTCCACATTATAGGTATTGTCTGGATATTAGTAATACTTAAGTTTGAATATGATATAGGGGATTTCCTAGTCATGGATATTTTATTCTATCTATTATACCTTATTGATTTATAAACTTTTAATGGATGTATTCATCCAAGGTGAGTAATAATACATAATGTGAAATACTCTGATTTATTTCCTCTTTTTATCTTCCACTCAATAATGAATAATGTTTTGTTAGTTTAATTCATATCATGTATTATTTATTTCCTAATTAATTTAAAATCATTGAACTAAAGAACATTTAGGATTATAATAATATAGTTTATAAATAAATATTCTTCCTAAAAACAAGGGGAATTATATTCTCCCCCCTTAAATAAGTTACATCCACAAGATTTTAATTATTACTGAATAATTGATTTAGGTGAGGGTATTCTTAACATATTTATCATCCAAGATATATCTTCTAATATGACCTCCATCTTACTCTTTTAATATAAATTATGTTACCAATCCTATTCAAGAAAAATTAATCTTTCATAAAATCATATAATTCAGTATTTATATAGTTTAATCATATATTCTAAACAACATACCTTTTACAAAACCATTTATATATTTATGGCATTAAACCAAAGTGAAATCATATATTCTTCCAAAAATTAACTCTATATTTAACCCTCCAATAGTATTAACCATTTTCCCTAAGGTTAAAAAATAGTCAATATATATCATAATATAAAAAATAAAATAAAGTTCACCTCAATTATTATTGATAAGTTATTTATAAAAATAAAAAAAAATACATTGTTATCAGTACTATCTAAATCGTTTTTTCTCAAAATAAATCATCCATTTAAACCTAAGGGTTATTTGTCGCATAATCATGTGATCATCAAAAATTATCACTAAAAATATATCATTTTAATGAAATAAATTCTTATGTATATTGATAATTTTTAATATAATTTTCCAAACCATTAAAATAAAACTAATGAAGAAAAATCCATATATGTTTTACATAATTCTCACACCTTTAGGAATATAACTGAATATCATCAATAAATATCACTCACTAATTAAAATATATATCAATTTCAATATGTAATTTCTATTAATATATCAATCTCATTACCATAGGTATGATAGGAAAACTCAACTTGTCCATCATAACTGACATATACTAATATTATAAAGTAGTTACGCATGCTTCCTTATTCAGTTATAAGACAAAGTGGTTTCAAGATAGATACCTTTAACAGTATCATTTTGATGGAAATATTTCAACCAACTAATAAAACAAAAATTGATATGACAAAATCAAAAATTTGAATATGAAAACATTAATTTGAATACATCTTACCCTATGACACCTTCCCCATTAACATATGATATTTTTAGATCAACTAATGACTCTCCTTGTACAATCCTTGGTTATCCATGGTCATTTTTCAATAATTTTATCTAACCTAATTAGTTAACATCATACTCAAAAACATTATAATGACTAATAAATATATTTTGATTAACCAAATCATATCCCAAGGGATCATCAAACTAGGTTTTTAGTTAGTTCTCCTTTTCATGCACTTATGGACGACCATGTTATACCAAATCCTTCATTTTCAGGGTTATTACCCTAAGGTATATCTATGTCAGAGCATGAATCCACTTATAGTATCCAGAGAAGGTTTTTATTGGTAGAAGAACCACACAATATCAACATTACCAAAATTACAGGATGTTCCTCGATACATAGACATATCCATTAGTCGTATCGTTGTGTTTCAATAAATTTCCCTCTTCCTAATCTCTATAATATTCAATATTACTACAACTAACCAAAAATGTTATCTATACCTTTGAAATTATGATGTAACATAACTTATCAACCCTTATATTATCATAAAATAATATCCTATACTCTAAAGTTATCTAAACCTTACTATGATATCAAATGAGGTGACCACAAACCCATACTCTGGTATTTGGTGTTAAACACAACATAAATTAAAAATTATATTGAGTACACATAATTGATTACAATTATCCTTCACAGATAATGTATCATTTAAATTCCAAGTAATTTTATGCTTTTGATTTTTAGAGAGTTAGTAAATATATTTAACTAATCGATCTCATGCTCATTATTTTAAATGGATATTAATTCTAATATATAATAAACTACTTAATCTATATCATGTATTCAGCATATCTCTCCAATAATCCAAACAATAAACTCTTATATACACATATTTCATATTAATTTTCTTCATAGACTGGGTAAATAAAAACATAAGAATGTGTGAACTCAAACAACCAGTAAGGGTTAATATAAACAATATCATTTGATGATCATAAGTGAGAAAAAGATGGCCATATGGGAATAGTCGATATTTGTAAGAAAATTATACCCAAAAAACATAGATCATAATACACAGTATATGGAATGGATTAAAATAAGACATGAATAAAAATATATTTTAAATATGAGTCAATAAACGTGATCCATGATATCATAACATAAGAATAGAAATAAGCACAAAACTATGAAATTTTTCAAATATTGAACAAACATTAGTATACAGAAACATTAATTTCATAAGCAACACCATTAATCCAAAATCTTACAAGAAACTAAAATGTACTCATGAATACTTATATCTTGAGATATAAACATTTAACCAATGCATTGGGGGGGGGGGATATAGGACCCCAGTTTTCATCATCCATTCTTATGAGTGCAACTTCAAAATAATTCACTTATCACATCACAACAAACAACTAGAAATAAATTGGTTTCCCAAAAATATTAAACTTAAAATCGTTACTTTTAAAAACATAAAAAACCATGGAAATAAAAAAATCATATCCCTTTCAAATTTATTTTCATAAATAAGTAATTTATAATAATTACATGATAAACTCATGGAAAATAAATCAGTATCCAAAGATATTAATAAGATTTGTATTTAAATACAATTCAATAAAGATAATAATGAATATGAAATTTACCCCATATATATAAAAGGTATATGGATTGGATAATAATTTCGCAATCAATTTATGTATGATAACTAGGTATACACCTTTGAATCCATGGAATAAAAAATAAGATCTTCATAGAGCAAATGAATTTGAAAATAATTATAGTAATACCCTAAATATGATTAAGAAATACAAAGGTGGTGATGGGTCATTACTCCAGAAAAAGAAATATATAACATAATTCAAACACAGAATCATGGTGGGAGTTATAATTTTAAGAATTCCCTCAATTTAGTATAGGCTATTTCATTGAATAATTACATAGATGAAAAAAATTGGGGATTTTATAGAAATCAATTTGAAAATAAGAAATAACCATGATATTTTGAAATAATTTTTAATGAAGTACATTATAAAACTAAGTGAAAAATAATTTTTGTAAAACCCATGGTTATATATAGTGAAATCTTCATATAAAATGACAAAGGATATAGAAATTTTTTTCACCAAGAAAATGGTAAAAAGAGACGATGATCACACATGGATGAAAACAACCAATATGGAAAATGTTAATCATTTCATTGAAAACATTAAATAATGTAAAGTAGTGTAAAATTAACTCAATTAATTATTGAGGAATATATAATGAAATTTTCAAAATAATCCAATGGATATAGATATAGAGATAAGTAAGTTCTTTACCAAAAAGAAATTGTAGGGTCAGTTTCCATACAATGGTTAAATATTGACAGAATTATTAAAATTAAATGAGAAGTTGTATATTAAAAGTCAAATAATCACTAGTGGATAATAAAATCATAGGTGTTTTAGAGATAAAAGTATATAAATTACCATGATATGTTATCTTTTAAATAAATACTCTATTTGAGAGAGATATTGGTGACAAAACACTCAGGATATTCATAATGTAATAATCAAAGGAGATTGAGAGGAAGATCAGGAAATGGACATTAAAATATCATTAAGTCAGTGGTATTATCATTCAAAAATTCAATATGGTAATGAATATATGTAACCATATGTGCCTTCCCAACCCATTACATGTATAGTGTTAGGTGTTAGAGGTGATTCATAGGATTCATAGAGGGGTATGGGGTGTCTGTTGGAGTTGGAGACACATTGGTGTAGCAGCCGGGAGGTTTATGGTGTAAAAGTAGGTTTTAATCTATATAAATATTTTTTATGTCTTTCATAACCAGTGGATTATATTCTCTATGTATTCTGTTGGTAAGATTGTAAATTTTTTTTACATCGTAAGAATTAAATTTATGACATAAGATTAATACATCCCAAAGAGACATTTTTTAGCAAAAAGGATTTTACGGACTAAAAATTTATTTCATGGAATAATTTATGTGGTCATATGGAATTTATGGTCTTAAAGTGTGGTTTAGACATTAATTTGGTTGAGTTACAGGTTTTTATAAACGTAATTAATCAAAATTTCTTCTCATATGGTCATCACTTCTTATCAGTATTGGGAGATCCCTAGACAAATTTTAGAGATTTCCAAACCCCTTTCCACATATTTTGATATGTAGGTTCTGATGATCAAGTCATAGTAATTGGGGGTGAATTCTTTTTCCTTCCTCATTTTTTCCTTACATTCATCTTCTAGGGATCCACTTTGGTGTTGTGGTTTCATTTTAGGGGGGATTTGGGTTGTGTTTTAATGATCCTATGATTTGGTATAGGTTTATTTAATGATCCCTTATAGAGTGTTGGATTTTAGGTTGTTACTACTTTATCCTATGGTGCATGGTGAGATCATAAACCTTCATTGATATTGGGGATCATCATTCTCATTCTTGTACAAGCTACGTGTGGGAATTTCATGGTCATATGTACGTTTGGGTGGATATAAAGGGTCAACATAATAAAGATAATTAATTATCATAGCTAAAAATTATGGTTATGTGGGGTAATCTCATATTTATAATGCATTTATTTTATAGATGATATTTTTAGGCCATAATTATGCTTTGCTAAAATTAATGGTTGTCGGAAGCCATGTTTTCACTATTCATATTATTATGCATTGAACTGTTCTATGTTATATGATTTTACCACAACTAAGAATCTGAGAAAATATATTTGGATAATAAGTTGGTTTCCCATGTAAATTTGGTTTTTGTGACAATACCCAAGCTAAAAATAAGTAATGAAATGAAATATCATTATAAAATTGTAAAATCCAAGATGTGTTTTCAATTCCTATGGTTGCATTGTTGTTTTCCCCTATATGGTTCAAGATGTGGTGAGGTAATGGAGGTGACTATATATGATTTGTAATGATTGGTTTTATGATGTTATGGGGTGGTTTATTGGCATGGATGTGATGTGAGAAGTTGTGATAAATGGTGAAAAGTGGTTGCGGTGGGGTTATATTTGCGACGTGGTGTGCAATGGAAGTAATGTGGGCAGTGGTGGGATGTGGTGCATAGTGGTTGTGGTGTGTAGTAGTGATGATGTGTGGTGGTGATGTGTGTTTGTTGTGTCTTGTTGTTCTATTATGATAGGTGGTTGTGACATATGATTCAAGGTTGATGTGGTGAGTTTTCTTTGGCGATGTGGTGTGGCAATGATAGTTGATATGAGATGGGAGAGTTATTGGGCAGTGGTTGTTTTCGTTTCTTTGTAATTTAGGGAATACATTATGATGAAAAAATGAATTGAAATATCCTGGTAAATAAATGATATTGGATGGAACTTTGTTAATGGTGTAAATTAATTTAATTATAAAGGAATTCATAGTGTAATTATGAATGATGTGGGTTGGTAAATAAAAGTGAAATCATGTGTCTTTTGTGGCAGTTGTTTGGTGTGTTTCATATAGTAGTGGTAGTGGTTTTGGTGGTTGGGGTGTGGTATGGGGGTTGTGGTGTGGTGTGATCTACTAAATATTTGTGAGCCCATAGGATGGGTATTATATATATATATCATGTATCTTTGTGCTATTTTTATACACACCCCACTAGAGTTGGTGTTGGAGATTACCTAGAGGTGTTGGCCCAGCTGATTTTCAAAGAGATTTGATGTGATGAGGTAGTGAGTTGAGGTGATATTTAGGGGATATCAATCATGGTAGGAAGATTTAACTTGGTTGGTGTTCTTCACATTCATGATACCTACTACTCAGGTTATTTGATGATATGAGATGTGATATCCTAGGTTTCCTTGGGTGATATGTGGTGTCATTATGGATGATACTACCAAAAGATATTATACCTTATGAGGTCATGTAGGTAGGGATACACCCCATGCCACATTAGAGGTGGTCTAGGTGTCTTTTAGTGTGATGTGATGTAATGTGATGTGATGTGATGTGATGTTATGTGATGTGATGTGATGTGATGTGATGTGATGTGATGTGATGTGATGTGATGTGATGTGATGTGATGTGATGTGATGTGATGTGATGTGATGTGATGTGATGTGATGTGATGTGATGTGATGTGATGTGATGTGATGTGATGTGATGTGATGTGATGTGATGTGATGTGATGTGATGTGATGTGATATATATGAAAGGAATTGGAGTATAGGATGTTTGACATTGGGGAATGGGAGTGGAAAATCATTCAAGTAGTGATATCTTGGTGCAATGATTTGTTGTGATATCTATTCTATATTAACATATTATATGTAGTATTTGGTGAGTGAGATATGTTGAGGCTTGTGTTAGTCATTTGACCAATTTTGGTGGTTGTTGGTTCTTCTATTTTTTCACTGGCGCATTAGCATGCTCTTTTCACATATGCACTTGAGAGCTTGGTTATTTCCTTACTGAGTATACTTGTATATTCACCATATGTATATAAACTGTTTTTAGGTTTCTAATTGAACATTGAGGAATTATCAAGACATTACTAGCTGGTTTGGATCTATTTTTAAGTTATTAGAGGACACGTTTTTTTGGTATATATGTTAGAGTGTTTTATTTGTATCTGTTTTACATTATTCATGCGTTATGGGATGGATTTCTGTTTATTTTATATTATATTATAGAGTTTTTTTCTCTTATCTCTCAATATTGTTTCTTTTATTTTGTGTAATCCATCCCATATCTATGAAATTTTTATACCCACAGTACTAGTCTCTAACCCTTGGCCTACTAGTGGTGGGACGGCGGGGATCATTATCTCTATTACTTCATTTTTGTACCTTTGGAGGTAGTGGTCATGACATAGTGGTATCAAATCTAATCGTTGAGTGATATTATGGATTTTGATGTTAGGGGTGATTAGGATTACCAGGGTTAGTGGGGCAGCAGTGCCCGTTGATCTTCATGCATGACGTAGGCCAGGGAGAATGGCTAGGACATGGGATTATAGGGTCCCTTATAATCTAGTGTAAGGACTATGAGCTTATTGAATGACCAAGTGAGGTGGAACTATTTTTGGGTTAGATACCTAGGAGACTTGCATACATCATGATTTATTTTTTTGAGCCAAAATTTGTTGTAATTGTAAAAATGAATTAAATGAATTATATTTTATAATATTCCATGCTACAAATATTAGGATATTCTCTTTGATTTTAAAAAATGGCTCTTAATCATCATTCATGAGTGGATCAAGATGTTTGGGTTAATCATTCTAATCTAATTAACCACAAGAGGGTTAACTTAATAGTGGAGGATGTGGTTTGGAAGAGTTTTTTCCATTCCTTTTTGTGGAATATTTTGGTAATGTGTAAGGGGCGAATATCAGATCTGTTGATAGAGAAGTGGATTTAGGAGCTCAATATATCTTCCTGTATAATCTGAGCATGAGATGAGTTATGGGTTTCATTGTAGTGATTCAAATGTAGCGAGCTTAGTTTCAGTGGTGGATATTGTTTAAGTGAATTTAAGTATAAAGATTTGTTTTTTCTGACTTTCTGTGCATTTTTGGGTGGATTTCATATCATTAATGATGAGGGAAACCAAGAGGTAGGAGATTCACTCCCTTTATATAATGATTTTATTTTTATGTGAACTTGGAATTTGGTTCAAGGACCAACTATAATTTTATCTTAATCTTTTCCTCGACTAGGATTCCAGAGCACATAATCTAGAAGAGGTATTATGCTTGATGATTATGTATGTTGTCACACCATTTATGCTCCTGACATATCTATAGTTAAACAAAAAGGATTATATTATAAATAGGGATAATTAACTGGGAGTTAAGTCCTATGATAATGACAAGTCAGGAATCTTGAGGAGTATATTTATAGGTAATGTGTTATGAGTATTTAGGTAGTTGGGGTTTTGAGAAGTGGTGAATCAACCATAGCAGATCTCCTTCTGTGGTTATGGGGATGGAGGATCCAAAACAACTTTAGAACATTTCCCATTTTTAGTTTATGTGTATAGAGGATATGTTAATTATTAGGATTAGAGTCTGATTTCTCAATGAGGCTATTATTAGGTGTGTGTTCAATCCTCTTTTCATTAGTAGTAGTAGTTTCTTCCATGGAGGTTTTAATAATAAGGATATCTAATGTTTTTTCAATAGTTGAGGGTTGGTATTGTTCGGAGATAAAAACTGCATTATGGTCTCTATCTATAGGGACCTAGTCCAAAGCGTGCTCGTAGAGGATGATTTAAAAAGGACAGAGGTACTGATTGTGGGATGATAAATGCATTAGAGGCATGGATACTGGCATACCTGGGAGTTTTTTCCGGTATTATTAGCTTATCATCTACCCATATTTGTGATCTGTTAGATTCAAGAGCCTCATAATCCATTTTTTCTCCAAATTTGGTCAATATTTTGGGACTAGATATGGATATAATTGTATTTACCCTGGTATTATGTATGATGGTTTGAGGTTAGGATTATTTTTTGATGTGTATTAGGGATGTAGACTAGTTATGGGGAAGCATGAGTTTGTGGTGTACTTAGTCTAACTACATATACAGTCATAAAATGTCATCCATAGAATGGATTAATCTATTATTGTATTCATCAACACAGTATCATGTTAGGTATATAGTTTCAGTCAAGAAAATATTGGATTTCATTGGATCCTTATCTGATACAGCCTATGGATTTACATTGTTTGAGGTCGTGGGTGGATGATTTGATTTAAAGGGGTTTCGTCAAACCCAGTGTGCTCTGTGTGGTTCTCTGGTGTTGTTCTCACAGAATGTATGTCGTAATTTTATTTGGGTATAGACTACTATAGAATAAATTATGGGATATTCAATAATTATTACCCACTTCCAAGGATAGATGATATATTTGACTGACTACGAGGATCTAGTTGGTTTTCAAAGATTGTATTGTGGTCATGTTATAACCAGTTGAGGGTGAAGGATGATAATATTCTAAATACTAACATTACATGTAGATATAAGAACCGTGATTATTTATTCATTCCATTTGGTATTAAAAACACCATCTCTTTTCATGGGTCTCATAAACTACATATTTTGTAATTTCTTAGGCCAGTTCATCATCATATTCATTTATAATATCTTAATCTACTCAAGGTCAAAGGATGGTAATATACAGAATATCATAACAATTGTTTTGGTCCTTTGACTCCACAATCCCAATGTGATACTCTAAATGTTTTATTTTTGGACACAAGAGGTGTTTTTCCTTTGACATATGGTGTATCAAAATGTTATAGTAGTATACTCATTAAATATTGAGGCAATTTTTACCTTAGTGTCACCTAATAATGAATAATAGGTTTATAGATTCCTTGGTCTGAAAGACTTTTATTGAATATTTATACCTGATTTCCATTTATTTTTAATCCCACTAAAGGAATTGATAAGAAATCTTGAGATTTTTTGTTGAGTGATTAGTTCTATAAAGAGTTTAGTTACCTGAAAGAGAATTCGTTCAGCGCCCTAGTACTTCAATTACCTGAGGACAGTTTGTGTTTTTAGGGTTTCAATAAAGCATCATGTCTAGGATGGGGATACCTATTATTGTAGTGGAGAACTATTATAACTTATGGGTATATTCAGTTACATCCCCATTATAAAAAATATTCCATCCATGAGCTGGATTTGGTGGAAGTTATGTTTTCACTAAAATTGTGGAATAACATCCGCATCTACAAGCATTTTTTGGTTTTCACAGAGCTCTAGAGCCTGAAATATGTTTTATAATAGTTATATATGAATCTAATACAGTTTAGGGGGATAGATTTTATTTATTATTATCATATGATTATCTATTACACCCCATCAATGGGAATGAGTTTGATGGTTCCTTGAGTCAGAATTCTATATGAGTTGGGGTTTGGAAGTTATCCAATGTTTCGAAAGGGGTGGTGGAGATTTCAATTATGAATATTGATATCAGGGAGAGGACTGGTCATGGTTGAATCTATTATATTACAATATAATCATCTTTTATTTGGTAGGTGGATTTGACTCAATGGGGATACTTAGAGGCAAAGTTGAGGTGTTACTGTGTTGGTCATGGTGATACCCCTATGGGATTGTCAAAGTATGGTAACACTTAGATATTGTTTTAGGGGAGGATATTTACACAATAAGGATACATAAAGGATTTATCTGTGAGTTTCTCAACTCACCTTTTGTGATACATTCTAGTCTGACAAAGATGTATCATGTTTTTTAAACAAATTTGGTGTCTAGGGATTAGACAATTGGTGGTAGGTTTTGTGGTGAGGTTTCTTGTTTATTTGTAGTTTAAAGTGGAGAGTCATATTCTTGAATGTTTATTACAGTCCTTAGATATTCCCAATAGAAAATTTGAGAACATATCAATATAACTTTTCACATGTTTTCCCCAATATCAAGTGGTTTATAAAGTGGTTTGGGTGATAATAGACCGGTTGATGAATTCAGCTCAATTTCTTGGCGATCTATGAGTGAAGTACCATGGATTTCTCAGTGTGGTAGTGTATGGATGATGTTCTCAAGATTCAAAGGGTATAGAGGACCCTCATCTATGATTGAGATCATAGTTTTACCTCATGGTTTTTCATTGGATTAAAGTATGATTTCGGCTCCCAGTTTCACCATAGCAATACTTTCCTTCCTCATAAATATTGGCATATGGATAAGAAAATCCAGGTGTTTGAGGATATGTTGTGAGATTAAATCTAAGACTTTAATGTATTTTGAATAAAGAACTTTTCTTTTGTTGATTTTAGGTAAATAAGAATTATAACTCTTCAATTTATAGGGATCTATTTGAGGTGTTTTATGGGATGTCATGTCATTCTCAATTGTGTTGGATGGAGGTTGGGGAGTCGGAAGTTCTTGGTCTTGATGTGGTTTAAAGCATCATTGAGAAGAAATAGTTGGTTTAAGAGAGGATGATTGTGGACAAGTACTATTATAAGGCATATGATGATCATCGGTGAATTCCCCTACATCTAGAGGTTGAAATCTATGTGTTCTTGAGAGTCTCCCCTCGGTATGGTTATTGGAGGTTTGGAATGGGGATTAAGATTTTTGCCTAGTTTTATGGAACCACGGAGGTGTTGGGGTGATTTATAAATACAGTGTACATTTTAGAATTATCACCGCAGATGGAGAGGATCCTCGACGTCTTTTCTGTGTCTCAACTTCATTAGTATATTCATGGTTACTCCAACATCATTGACTGGGGAGACATGGGTATCATGGATGATGAGACATTTGTGGAGTCACTATAAGAGATCATGGATCATTAAGAGAGGGTGATATATTGAAAAAACATTTCTTTGGATTGCATGTTGTGGAGACTGGGTGGCCTAGAGAAGATTAATTTGGAGTAGGCGGAAATGATTCATGTCCAGTACTTAGATTTTTTTCTATGTTCTATTTTGATGATTTTATGTTTGGATATTAATGTTTTATGAGATTTTTTGTTTCCCATAATGATTATTGTGAGATATGTGAAAATTATTCTAATATATGGAAAGTGGAGAACCTAAATCCAAGTCAATACATGTCATAATCAGACATGACTAAAGCTTTGTTGGAAAGTTAGTGTCACCCAATGTAGATAATCTTTTGAAATTGAAGATAGAATTCCTCTGAATTTTGTGATCAAGGCAGTTTTGGGTGTTAGTTTTGATAGCTGTAGGTTTGGGTTGTTTTAAGTGTGAGTTGTTTATTTTGATAGTTATATATAAATTTGTGTCTTTTGGATGGAATTATATGTGTGGTTTTATCCCTGGTGGGATTTCATGGTGTGGTTGGGAGGTGTTGTGGTTGTGAGGCATTGTGGTTGTTTGGGATTTTTGTGCGTTTTTTAGTTGGTGTATTTGGATAGTGATTGTGTTTGAGGTGTGATAAGAACCTTGGGAGGTATCTCATGAGATGGTTGTTTAGACAACTTCCCTTCTTCAGGCTTATTTTCTATTATCAAGGAATAAAATAATTTTATAAGTATATAATGTAAAAGTCTCTACCTTCCCAACTCATTACATTGTTTGTTTGAGGTGTTAGAATTTCTTAAGAGGTATATTGAAGATATTTGAGATGTCATGTGGAGTCGGATATATAGTTTTGAAGCAGGAGGGGGGGTTTATAATACAAAGTAGGTTTTATGTCATAATCCTATGGTTAATGGATTTCATAGTCGGCTGCTTATGTCTTCTGTATGTAGTAAGGGGAAGACCGTAAAATAGTTTTATGTTATAAGAATGAAATTTATGGTGTGTCATTAATCTAGAATCAAGCACCTTTTTTTAGTATAAATTGATTTTATGTCCTAAAAAGTAGTTTCAAAGTGTAACTTATTTGGTCTTGTGGAATTTACATCATAAATGTGTGGTTTACACCATAAATTATGAAAGATACATGTTGTTTATAAACCTAGTTCGTAAGATTCTCCTCTCACTCCTCTATCAATTCTTCTTGGTTTTGGGAAGACCCTAGATAGTTTTTAGGGGTCTCCCATCCCATTTCCTCCTACCTTGATCTGTGGGTTCTAGTGATCAAAATTTTTTTATCATTGAGGAGTTATACATCCTTCCTCATTCACTTATGTTCTTCTTAATGGTATCCACTTCGGTGTTGTGATTTTGGTTTGAGGGCTGATTTGGGCTACATATTGATGATCCTTTAATGCAGTCCAAGTTGATCTATCATTACATAGTGTATGTGTGGGTTACATGTTTTTTTATTCACCCTGAAGTGCATAGAAAGATCATAAATCTTCTTTGAGGTAGTTGATCCTTGTTCACACTCGTTCACATGATATGTGTTAAAATTTCATGTTTTTATTTCCTTTTCGGTGGATAGAAAGGGTAGTAATTATATAGATAAATAATTATCATAACTAAAATTGATGGGTATGGGGAGTAATTTCCTGTTTTTTCTTCTTTGTTGTTATTTATAACATATTTTTTCCATATTGATACCTTTCTAAAAATAACATGTTTTGGAAGCCTTGTTTTAACTATATATAATATGATGTGATAACCCTTGTTTTGTTATTTTATAATCACACCCTAAATAAAATTCTAAGAATTTATATTTGGATAATAAATTGGTTTTCCGTAGAAATATAGTTTTTGTGAAAATAATATTTCTAAATAAAAAAAGTAATGAAATGAAATCTCTTGAATAAATTATGGAAGTTGTGATGCATTTCATTTTTGTGTGGTTTCGTTGTTGTGTTTCGATGCATGGACTGGGATGTTGTGAGGTGATAGAGGTGACCAGCAAGGATTTTTTATTTGTGGGGATGTGATGTTATGTAGTGTTTAGTCGGAATAGATGTGGTTTTGGAAGTTGTGTGATGTGTTGTGTAGTGTATGTGATGTGGGAAATGGTGTGATGTGGTGTGTGGTTGTTGTTGTTCACAGTGATGATGATGTGTGTTTTTTGTTTTTTGTGTTTTTGTCATGATATTTGGTTGGGATATACGATTTTAGGTTGTTTTGGTGAGTCATCTTGGGCGTTATGGTGTGATGATGATGGTTGAGGTGAGACAGGATGGTTTTGTGGTGGTTGTGTTAGTTACCCAGTTAGCTGTAGAATAAATTATAATGAAAAAATCAAATGAAATTGGCTGTTAAATAAATGAGATATGATGGAAATTAATTTTTGTTAAATGTTTTAAATTTATTGAATGATAAATGAATGGGTAGTGTAAATGTGAATGAAGTGGATGAGTAAATGAAAGTGGAATTTTGTGGATTGTGTGGAGGTTGTGTGTTGTGTTTCATAAAATAGTGGTAGTGGTTATGATGTTTGGTTTGTGGTAATATAGTGGTGATATGGTGTAATATAGTACAGATTTTATAATCCTGTAGGTTCGGTATTGTGTGATATCTATATATCATGTATCTTTATATTATTTCTTTGTGTGCCCTGTCTGAGTTAGATAACCTTAACAATGCTCAATGGATCTGAGTTCCAGGTGTTTTCCCCAGTATACAGGATGGTGGGGACACAAATGGATGGCTATCCATCTTACATACTCTTCCTTTAGTATCATGGATGATATAGGATGATGTTAAAGATTTCCCTGCAGTTTTGGACTATGAATTCATGGGGGAGATGTGAGGTGATGAGATAGTGATATAATGTGATATGCAGTGGGGATCATACATGGTAGAAGGAGGGAACAATGATTATTTCCTTCATGTCCATGATACCCCAATGCAGTTGTTATATAATTATATTAGAGGATTTTTTATGGTCGTGTGTATTTGGGAGTGACATCGTATGGTGATACTGATACAATCTCAAGATGTTAGACCTTGTGAGGGTGGGGTTGGTAGGGATGTTTCCCCACCATTATCATTGATTTCCCAAGAGTCTTAGGGCCAAATATGTTGTGATGTGATGTGATGTGATGTGATGTTATGTGATGTGGTGTGGTATATATAAAAGGGATGGGAGCATATGATATTCAACATTGGATGTGAGAGTAGAAAATCAGTAGGTATTAGATAGTGGGGTGCCTTAATTTTATATTATATTGATACTATATTACTATATTGGATGAATTATTTTTTGAGTGAGTCACGATGAGGATGGAATTAGTTAGTTAACCTTTTTACGTGCTTGTGGGTTCATTTATTTATTCACTAGTGCATTATCATTCTCTTTTCGCATGTGCAATTGAAACCTTGGTTATGACCCTATTGAGTATAATTGTATGCTAACCCTACATATATATATATATATATTATTTTTCAATTTTCATGGTGGAATTTGGGGTCCAAGCTGGACATTACTAACTAAGTTAGAGCTGTTGTTGAGTCACAACTATAGACATGCATTTTTTGGGTATAAATTGGATTCCTTTATATATATCAGTTTTACTTTATAAATGCATTTTGGGAAGGATTTGATATTATTTTATAGATTTTTCTATGGTTTTAATCCAATCTATTAATCTTTCTTCATTTATAAAGGGAAATTACTCCCATATCTATGAGATTTTTATATCATCAGTGCTAGTATCCAACCTGATACCTACATGAGGTGATACTTAGGGGTTCATTATTTATCTTACATAACATTAATATCATTATAGGGAGGGGTTAATGAAAATACATCATATAAATGATATAATGGTTCTTAATATAAAACATGTCCCATGAAATTATAAATGAGACAAAGAAAACTTTACAATTGAAAAAACTTTCTTGTCAAAACCACCTTAGGATAGGATCTCCAAAAAAATTAAAAACAATGAATGTTGTGAGTATCATGATACAAAATATTAAAGGTGTGGTAGATACACAACTCTAAATAAATCATGGTGTTTAATAAGAAATATATCTCAAGGGGTGATAATTTGAGAAAATAAACCCTTACCTTATTTCACTACATAATCAAATACACACGAACACCATATATAATAAACATAAATATATCAATATCCTATTTTATTTCCCTATTAATAATTATAAAAAATATCAATCATTTATAATTATTTTCGAAATGTATATTAGTTAGATATAATCTATCATCAATATAGGTTGTGAGTAGACTTGATCATTTTGAGCTAGTTTCATAATAGTTGTGTTGTTCATTATTTATATCCAAAATTTCATCATTACCAGATCATAAAAGTGTTTTGAATTTCTAATTTATATTTATTTATAATGGTATCATTTCATTCTATAGGAGTTTAGGTTATGATCCTTAAAGATATGTTTGGTGATGAGTAAGTTTTGATTATTTTAACAATCAGACATTAAAATATTAGTTGATGAGATAAATATTCATGTTGCCACTCCAAAAAAAAAGTCATTATTTAATTAATTATTTAATATATTATTATTTTTTAAGTTCTCTTTTTCATGCATGATACTATTTAATAGTATTGTTCATGTGGGTGGTTAAACCGACCAAAACATGAACATGCCATAAATTAGTTGATTTCTATGAGGTGGTTCAGTTATAATATCATTTTTCTAAAGGAGTAGTGATAATATTAGGGTTTTATAAGATTATTATATTATAAATTAAGTGATGTAAGAGAATATTTAATGTAAATTAAATTGTTACGTAATGTGGATAAATTGTTTTCCCATCTAGTATGATTGTTTTAGATGGTTGATGTTACAAATATAATTTGTTTATCATGTCATTAATAGGTTACCAAATTTGATTTTAAAAAAATTTAATAAATTTATCAAATCATATTTGTACCTTAAACCCAACCATATAACTTGTAATTAAAGGTGATAATTAATGATGGATTACACTGTTCCATGGAGGTGGTAGTCCACACATACCTATAGATGATGATTCCAATTTACATAAAGGTAGTGGAATATAATATATGTTGTATTATATCATAAACTAATACATTTCATAAATATAATACTTAAAAATTATATTTCTTATTAGGACTATCCTTTTGAGGTGGTGAAGGAAAACAAAACACATTGCGTCATGGAGGTGGTAGTATGCACAAATATACAATTGGGATTCTCACCTTTCATAAGGGAAGAGTGAAAGGGTAGGTAATGCATATCTCATAGACATAATAACAATTTATTATATATTTAATAATAATTTTATCATTTCATTATGTTTAATATAAGTTTAAATAAAAATATTAGAAAGTTCAAAGTACTTTCTTTGAGATTTTCAACTTTCTCTTGAAGTACTACATGAAAATGGAGGAATTTGGCCAATATATTGTGACTAGATGCTTAATATAATGAAATAAAATTATAAGATAATGAATAAGGGAATGTTTTTAAGATTAAAATAGATTTTTTGAGTGTTGTGGAAGTGGTGATGAGATTCCCCTTTTATATGTGGTGGGAATAACATTTTTGTAAATATTTCAATTTAATATGAAGAGATAAAATGTTTCACATGTATTAATGACTCCAAAATGGAAAATAATTGAATATGTAATTATATAAGGTTTATAATCTCTCAAAAAATCAATTATAAACAAGATTTTAACATTTTACAATTCTTTTACCACCTAATTTATTAATTTTATTATTTTAGATTTTACCACAGTAACTATATTTTATCTATGAAATTTATCCATTGTTACTAAAAATACAGTGATCCTTATTACATAATATGGTACTTATAATTAAAAAATTTAAATTAATTTTATTATATTCAATTTTTAAAAGTGATAAAAATTAATTTTAAAGAAATAATATTTTAGTGTGTTAAAACAATTTTTTGAGAAAAAGTAACTTAAAATATAAAATATCAAATATAGGTCTTTAAAAATAAAAAATATTTTTTTTATTTATAATTTTACTTAAAAAAATAGATTTGGTTTAGAAAATTTTTTCATAAGTCTACACATCCTTTATATATAATAAAAATGTTATAAAAGTCATGGTATATTTTTAAACAATATTTTTCACTATTCACCTCAAATAAAAGGTTTCAGAAAAATCCAAAAACCTTAAAATAAGATAATTTTATCATTATATATGAAAACATTATATCCATTTTATATAATTCAATTTCAAAAAATTATAAATTTATCTCTAGAATAAAAATGAAAAATAAAAGGATAAAATACTTATATTGTAAAATAACATTTTCAATGATTTTGTATTCTTAATATTATTTCATATCAATTTATAATTTAAATAATATTAATATAAATATATTGTAAAAGGGGAAAATTTTATTCATTAGTATAAAATATAAAATACTAAATAAAACATCCCTTTGAAAAAATAATACTTTAATACAAAACATGCATTAACAAATACCATTAAAATCAATTATTTATATTCTAAAATTTAACCTCATGATTCCATAGATATTAATATCATTATTTTAATTTTATATATACATCATATCATATTTTATTATTAATAATATTAATACTTATGTGTAATGCATGTATATATAATATTTTAATATCATATTATTATTTCATTGGGAGTTATATTATTTTAAATTTACTATTAAACAATACCTGACTTTTGTTTACCTATTGGATTTATATCCAACAAACATATTCTCAACAGCCATATTTCCTATGATTATATTTATAATATCCAAATTTAAATCCATATATATATAATTATAAAATCCTTTCTTCATTTCACTCTAACTTCACAAGGCATGGTTCTTATTTCATATTGTTTATTTTATATAATGTTTTCTCATTTCCTAGTGATCTTCCTCATAATAGGTTTTCTTCCTATTGGTGATCCTCAAAGTTCAAGATGATCCTGGGTATTTCCTAGCCATTAGTATTTTATTATTTTATTTCTATTATCCCTTGTTGAATTATACAGATTTAACGAATGTATTCATCTATAGTGAGTAAAAATACATTGTGTGCAATACTTAGTTTTATGTTATTTTATTATAATCCTTAACTCATGAAATAATATCATTTTAGTTTAATTCATATCATTTATATCTTATTTTATAATCAATTTTGATTCCTATAAACTATAAAATGTTTAAAATTTTAATCCTATAGTTTATAAAAAAGAATATTCTTCATAAAACCAGGGGAATTACAAATAACATGTATCAAACTAAATCCACATAATAACGAAATTTTAAAATAAAAAACCAACACAAAAAATCTCATACCTGGTAATGTAGATATTCTCAATATATGGGTTAACTATTCCTTTGCATAAAGCCCATATTATACTTCGAACACATACTATATCAAGTTTACCAAATCCCAAATAGTAATTCAAAAGAAAAGATCAATTCTTTGGTTCCACATTGTAGTATTATCAATCTGGTTCACCTCCATTATGAGAAAATTGTGTAACACAAACCATAATCACGCCTTCCCATATGCCTAAGGCTTCTTACCCTTGGAGACAATGTAAATATAAATTTGGTAGTCTACACACACTAATATATATATATATATCCATAAATCATAGAGGAAAAAATATAATAATTTCCATTACATAAAATAATATAAATGATTGAAAAATCAAAGAAACATGACATATATAGAAATAAAATTATCCATGCAAAAAAATTAAAAGGAACAATGTTAGAAAATTATAAAGGAATAAACAAGATCGATCATAGTTAGATAGTATCTGAAAAACTAAAAAGTAAATAAAAGGATGTAAAAATGATAAAAATGGTCTCATGTTATGATCAGTTTCATCTCATATCTCCTACCAATCATCCTCACACAACTATCAACTATATGGGAAGTTACCCTACCTAATTAATGAACTATAATGTCTAGTTAGTGACCAATGTGCTTGAGTAGGGTGTGAGTTTAACTCAGTATTCTACCACAAATGGTGTCCTTAATAAATAATGCATAAGTAAGTACATGTCTAGTGTGATTTACGCATAGATAAACATAAATCGGAAGAGGTAAAAATAGTAAACATGTTATAGATATGGTTTTTACATGTTCACCTTGTGTGACCAAAACCTGTTTCATCCAGTTTTGGGGTATCTTTGAACATATCATATAATCATCAATTGAGATTATCATATCAAGTCATAGGCCACAATAAGAATTTCTCTTCCTATAATAATGACCAAAATATGCCCAGTACATCTCCATAACATATTCAAAGACAAGTTAATATCATAGTTGAGATAACATGATCCCTGATATGAGGGTAATATATCCATATAGCATAGTTATAACCATTGTAACAGTATCTCTGATACAATATACAGAACCATGAATCATGTCCCAACCAAAACAATGAGGGAGTTCATAGAGTCCCTATCCATGGGTACAATCTCAATATGAAGAATAATCTGTATACTTGAGCCAGATAACATGATAAGTAGGTATCATATCCCACTAACAACATTCTCATATGGACGTCATGTCCCCTTCCTTGGAAGCATCTCATCATGGTAAATATTTCTCACTTTTATGGATAATATTGGATAACTGGGAAAAATGTTATATCCCCATCATCATAAAGATTACAAGGACATTTCATCGCATTTGCACGTGCATAACATATCATATAGGAATAAACATCACAATTGGAATAGCTTCAATCATCAAATACAACATGATATTTAGTGGAAATTAAATTCCAAAAATAATCACTAATTTAACATGGGAATTTCACACCAAATATATAACCAAAACATGATATAAAAAACATAATAATATAATATAATAATTACTCTTTAATATGGTTATTTCATTAAAAATTATTTAAAAATAATTATATTAGATCCTGAACACATAGCCAATTACTTTCATCACACACAAGGAATAAGGGAGGAACACTTACCCCATTTTATATTTAACTAGACAGAGGATATAGGTAAATTTATATATTTTACATTGGTTAATAATTACATCATCCCTTTCGAACTACATACCAGTCCTACATCAATGTAGGAAAACCTGAACCATACTATATACACAATATCATCACATAAACCAATGAATCCCCAATGGTATCCTAGTATTAAAGGACTATTTTACATTAATTTAGGTTAATAGATATCATTGATAACGATGTTAAGGACTAAAAATTAAGGGGGCCATCATGGAATTGTACTTCCTTAACTTTGTCAATTATGTTAATGGAAATTGATTCTAATTAATTGATGGTCATTCAAACAGGGTAAGTGAGACTGTGTATCACACATCACATGAAATTGTAATAGACCATGGGGATTATTTAGGGACCACATACCAGGAAGAAATAGGGTAATTATTAAAAAAATATCATTATAAGATTTGATCCAAAATGGAATAAATTATAAAATTTTGATAAACCCATAAATCAAGAATAATCATTGATGTGTGGTGAAATACGGGGTAATCCCAAGAATATATGTAAGAGGAGTAATAGCCTTATCCCTGGAACTCCCTTTCCATATACAACACCCTAATATAATCCCAAACAATAGGGAAAACACTATTAAGGGAGAGTTAAACCCAAATATAGGTGGTGGTTTTCTAGAATATGGAAGGAGAATAAATTCCTAATTTAAAAAAGGATCTCCATTGTAATTAATTAAACTAAAATATTTAATAAAATAGCATAGAAAATGGGTTTTTGTAGGAAAATAAGGGGCTTGGTCTAATGCCCCAACCAAGGACACCCTTATATAGTGGTCCCCCTAATCATGGAGCATTTCACTACTTCATGGTAGAAACTATAAATCCTATCCTCCCAAACTTCGTTCATGTTACAGCTCATTCCTCCACATCATTACTTAATAGTGTTCCATCATATATGGATTCATGACACTACCCTTTTCTATTTTAGAATGATGAATCCACCATGAGGAAATTATCACAACATGACACATGGGATAGAGTGAGACAAATATCATGTAAACGGATTTAATCATACATGGATATAAAATTACTCATATTTAGAATTCACGATGTCATAATGCATTAGGTTGTGGCATGGTATCCTTGAAATACAAAAAACTATTTATACTCAGGATCACTAGAGAATAATTTCCAAAGGTCACAATTTATCCAACAACATCTATAAGGTATTTATATTATTCAAGCCACTCACCATGGTAACAATCCCTATGTTGTGGCATGGTATTTGACCTATAGTTTACTTTTTTTTCAATCTCACGTCCAATTCTCAAAATTGATCCATGGGTCCCATACCAACACAAAAAACATAAAAATGCTTAAATACATGATTTTTGGATAGTAAATCATTAGAATTAATACCTCATATGGATTTTTAGTGTTAAATGAAACACCTTTATACTTTATTTGGGTTTATCTTACTCTATTTTTAATAAATTAACACATTTAATTTTGTTTAATTTTCTAACGATTTAAATGAATCATTTTTAAGGAATGGATTAGTTATATATCCAAGTTATTTTAAAAAATATATAACCTAATACATGGAATAAATTATCAACCAATATGCTTTAGTTTTTAATTCTAATACTAATGCATCTTGATAAATTTAGTGGGATCAAATATATAACTTATCTATTACATAGAACATATTTATTTTTGAAATAACCACTTACATGCATAATCATATTATTCATGATTTAGTTAAAAACCCATTACATTACTTCCAAGGGTTGTAATATGAAGGGTAAGGTGTAGATCATGATTAAGAATTTAAATAATAACTTTATTATAAATTATTAAAGGTTACATTACGGATAAATGGGGAAAGTAACATGAATAATTAGAGATTTGTTTCTAGTAATATTCAATGTTGTTTAAATATTTAGTAAAAAAATTAAGATATGAGTAGCATCAATTGTACACCATGGTACATGTAGAGTTTACATGTTAAATATTATAAAAACAAATCTTTGTGAGAGGTATGTTCATTAACACACAATTTCAATCTACCTTTGGAAACACTTGTACATTCACGATGAATACAATAATAACCCCCATAGAGGAGTGAGTTAATAAACATGGGTAGTGTAACCACTCTTTAAATAGATTTATCTATTCTTGTGACTTTAACTATTAATGTTGATGAAATAATTTATTTCTACTTTAACCTGTATGAGTTATAAGTTGACGATTCATATTATATTTGGTTAATAGTTTTATAGGTGGTGAGGTAATGTCTGGGTTGATTTCAAGTTGAATATAGTGTTTTTATAACAAAATGTAATTGATTTTATTCTGTGGGTTTCAACTAAATATGGATATGTTGTCTTGAAAACATTAACATACTTGCTTTCATAAAATCTTGCACACATTATTGATTTTATGAAAACCATTTTTGCATAAATTTGTTTCACAAAACCTTTTCTATTTTTAAGAATATGTATTGAGCTACTTTCTCATAAATTATAACTTATAAATTAATGGTTATGATAACACTCTAAAATCAAACACATTATTTTATTGAAATAAATTATGAGTTTGAGAAAATTATTTTTAGGAAGACCTATACTTTAAAACAAGTTTTAAATTCAATATTTATGCCTTCATTAACTATCCTTTATGAAGCTTTGGGAATGTATTGGATGTGAGAAATACTATACATTGTATAACTATTAGTAATATTTTAGTACATGGTAGTTACAAAACATGTAAAAATTTGAGCCATGTTTGGCTAGGTTATAAATAAACTTGTCTTACCCATTATTTGGGTTTCTAGGAATTTTTTTTTGGATAGGTCTAGCCAAATCATATGTACCTCTTTGTCTATTATAAACACTAGTGTATACTTGTTTCCTTGTTTATTCATGAAATAAAGAACCTTGGATTGAAAAATATCTCATAACTTATGTATGTAAATAATTGTCTCTTTCAGGTTTTTAAATTATATTATTCCCTATTTTATAATATTATTGAATTGTAGTCCAATTAATCAATTACTTTATATAATTTGATTTCTGTAGTATTATTATTTATTTCATGTTTGTTTTTTCATTCACATGATAGAGTCTTGATGCATTACTATAAAATTCATGTAAACTGGTATTTATAATAATTTTTGTCTTGTGTTTTGACTAGTATATTTTTATTTATATTTCTGTTGATTATAATTGGTATATTATGCTATATATATCTCTTAATAAATTTATTCATTTTAGTGAACTAATTGAAGTCATGTAAGGGTTTGTAAATCCTTAACTGTGTATTCCATGTTAATTATCGGTGATTAGGTTAATGGAATGTAATGGTCACAAATCCATGTAAAAATGTACAAGTTCAGTATTTAATTGGGATAGGAAATGTTTTCTTGACTTGTTTCTATGATAGCCAACTAGGTTTGCTTAACTCGTTCCCCAATTAACTTCTCCCTATGGGAAAGGTGTTTTACCCTGATTCATTATACACACATCAAATAATATGTGTGGGTGTATATGTATACATGTGTGTTATTGAACTATTGATTATTGGATTGGGAACCATGGTTTCCCTAAACGGTATATCTTGGAATCTATGTAATTAGATTAATGAATGTATATTAGGTATGAATATTACTGATATAGGGAGTTACTGTGTTATCGAATTTTATTCTTTTGTCTATTACCTGAGTGTTCCCATGCCTTTTTTTCATCATAGTTATTTGAAAATATATTTTCAATATGTTGATGTAAATTTGAATATTGATCAGAATCATTCACTTGAGGGTCATTCATATATATTGGAATCATGGTTTTTCCATACTATGTATGTTATACTCACACCCTATATGTGAACTCTGGGGGGCATGCGGCTTTATGGTGTGTCTTGCAGGTACCCATAAGCAGTAGTATATATTTGGATTCTTTTTTTATTTCCTAAATGATCATCACCGATATGGGTTGATCTAAATTTATTATTGGAGTTGGAGGTTGTAGATAGTGTGGGGACATCTCTGGTTGCATTAGGGGCCTACTTTTGTATCTTTATCAATTTTTTGGGTTATAGATAATATATGTTATATAAAATTTACTTCCATTCTGATAGTATTTTTATTCATTAATTTTAAATTTTTTTATCAAAGGGGGAAAACTGGATTCCTTCAATGTTTCTTATAATATCAATGCTAGTCCCCAACCTCTTGTGGGTATAGGGTGCACCTGATGCCTTGTAGTTTCCTAGTCTGTGTTTCGTTCAAGTGATTCATGAAAAAATATTTCCAAATTCATATCAACACAAGGAAAATGATATCATTTCTCACCTAGAGATATTAGGATGGTTGAGTTTGAGATAACACATGACCATGGATAGTCATGAATTTAGATGAAACTCATAATGTACTTTTACCCACCTCTTTAAAGTAGAATATCATGTTTCTAGGGACATATAGGAAGCTAGGTAGGAACCACCAATATATATGGAGGATCAATTTGAAAACATCAAAAATCTATATGTAAGAACATAAAAGTGTAAGAGGACCCGATCAGGTTCCAACTTATATAGTGGTTCATGCATCATAAGTACATATAATTGGGTTAACATTATTGGGTAACATGACATATAGTATACTTGCATATGTTGTTTATATTATGTTTGAATAAATTGGAGGTTTTAATTAATTGAAACATAGATAATATATATATATATATATATAATGTTTTTCTATATAAGTATATTGGTGGGAAATAAGATAATTTGAATCACCAATTGGTTCTCTTGATTTATATGGTCTTACTTAATTCATTGAATATCTAATCTTTTGTTAAATGTTTCCTTCTAAAGAAATCAAATAAATTTCCATTTTTGTTAAATTTATTAACGTATGTCCCCTATTATTTATTTTCCATGTTAGTTTTATTGATATGTTAACATGCCTATATTTATTGTATGATATAAAACTTTTATGATAGTAGTTAGCAATTCTTACACTAGGGAAAATAAATTTTCTGTGACTGGTCATTTGCGACAGAAGAGGGACTCATAAAAAATAATCAACAAAATCGAGTTATTTTCAATGAAATGAGAGACATGACACAAATAACTATATATTTTGTGGTATTTTCGACGGGATATGAGCACCATCACAAATAGTTTTGGCGTGAACATGCACCCTATCATGAGAAAGGACTATTTATGATTGATATAAGGTTTTCATCAGAAATAAATTTTTTTATGATAGGATCATCTTCCAACACAAATACATGTATATAAAAAATGTATTTCCATCGCAGGTGATACTGTTCAAGCTACGAGTGAGATGGCTCACGAACAGCATTGTTGATGACCAATGAAGGATGACGAAAGGCGGAGGCCTCGGGTATGCCTGGTAATTGAAGCAATGAAGGTTACTGATAATGGGCGTTTAAGGTTCATAGGGAAATGATGTGTGGTGGAAGTAGGGGTCATTCAGGTGATGGTGAGCCATGCACAGGTGGGGCGTCTGCACGAATCAAGTGGGACAAGGCCTTTGGATCGGTTATCGAGCCTATATTCCATGAGTCCTTTAGTCCATGCAAGACATTTGTGTTACACATTATATATTAATGTCTCTAGGACAACAAGTCAATTATTGGGTTTCCCTCTTCTAATAAAAAATATGGGTTTTCTCTTTCTTAATATAATGAGGTTTTGACCCTAACATTACAAAAAATTCTATATATGGTGGATATCATTTGTGATGGATTTCATCATTTGTCACAAATGCATTTTCATCCATCATCAAAACTATTTGTAGTGGGCACTATTTACAATAGAAATATTATTGCAAATATTGCATCACAATTAATATAACTTTTATAAGACCCCTAGCAGCATCCTTCCATCATAGTTTCCTTGCTCCTCTTCTGATTTTTCTCTTTATAAATTTTAATTTTACTGGGATGATTTTCCAAATCACGTCACTATTTTTATTCTGTTAAAGCTTCGTTTTTAATAGATTTATTTTTTCAAAAAAATATTTTTAATTTATTTAATTTATTTTATAATAGGAATAAATATTAATAATTAGTAATAATAATGAATTATTATTATTAGTCTACAATAATTACTAATAATTATAAATAGTTAATACTAGTTAGTAATATTTAGGAATAATTAATTTTAATTGGTTGTAATTAGTAGTAAGTAGTAGTAATTAGTAGTAATTTGTAGTAATTAGAAGTAATTAATAGTAATCAGTGATAATTGATATAAATTATAGATAATTAGAAAGAAGTAGTTATAATCAGTAATAAATAGTAATAATGGGCAATAATTATCAACAGTTTTCAGTAATTAGTGTTAATTATTAATAGATACCGATAATTAGTAAAATTTATTGATAATTAGAAATAATTTCCTATAATTAATTATAATAAGTAATCATTACTGATAATTATTAATAGTTTGTAAGAATTACACATAAATAGTAATAATTCTAGAAAATTAGTAAATTATTATCAATAATTTTTTATAATTTTTTATAATTATATACAATTAGTTATAATTTGATATAATTTGTACTAAATAGGTATAATTAACAATAATTTATTTTAATTAGAAATATATAGTAGTAAATAATAATAATAATTGATAAACATTAAATGATTTGTAATAATTAGTTATAATAACTAATAATTAAAAATAATTTTCGGAAAATAGTAATAGTTTCTAATAAAAAACTAAATTGTATTAATTATCAATAATTAGTAACAATTATAGATAAATAGTACTAATTAGTAACAACTAAAAATAATTAGTAATAATTATTTTTAACTACTGATAAATAGTAATAATTACAAATAGTTAGTATTAATTTGAAATAATTACTGATAAATGGTAAATAATTATTGAAAATTTGTAATAATTAGTAATTAATACAGACAATTATTCATGATTCCCGATAAATAGTAAATAATTACTGATAATTAGTAATAATTTGTAATAATTATTTTTAATTACTACCAATTAGTAATAATTAGTAACAAGTATATATAAATAGTAAATTATTAGTAATTATTTGTAACAATCGGTAATAATTGGAAATAATTAGAGGTATTCAGTAATAAATTGTTATAATTAATAATATTTAAAAATAATTTGTAATAATTAATAATAATTTCCAACAATTTGTAATAATTAGTAATAAATACCGATAAATAGTAAATAAATAGTAATAATAATTGATTATTAGTTATAATTTATTATAATTGGATATGATAGACTATATTAACGGATAATTAGTAATAACGACAAATAATTAGAAATAATTGTTAATAACATGCAAAAATTATCAATAATTACCGAAAATAGTATATAAATAGTAATAATTTTTGGTAATTAGTTATAATTTGTTATTATTATTGATAATTTCTGATAATTATCGAAAATTAGTAATAATGGCCTATAGTTACTGATAATTAGAAATAATTAGCTTCAATTTGAAATAATTAACGATAATTGGTAATAATTTGCAATAATTAGTAATAATTAATAATAAATAGCAATAATTAGTAATGTTTACTAATAAATAGTAAAAAAATAGTTATAATTTGTAATAATTATAGATAATTTGTAAGTAAATAGAAATATTTATTGATAAATAGTAAACAATTTCAGGTAAAATGTTATAATTTTTAATAATTAGTTATAATTATTTTTAATTGCTTATAATTTGTTATAATTAGTTTTAATTAATTTTAGTTGGAAATAATGAGTAATAAATAGAAATAATTATCGATAAATAGTATATAATTAATTATAATTAGTATTAATTAGGTAAAATTAGTACTAATTAGTAATAATTAGTTGTAATTACATATGATTTGTACTAATTACTGATAAGTAGTACTAATTAGTAATAATTACTGATAATGAGTAATAATTAATAATAATAACAGATAAATACTAATAATTAGTAATAATGAGTAATAATTAGTAATAATTACTGGTAAATAGAAAATAAATTCTGATAATTAGTAATAACAAGTATTAATTACTGATAAATAGAAAATAATTATAGATAATTATAGATAATTGGAAATAATAAGTAATAATTACTGATATTTGGTAATTATTAGTAATAATTAACAATGATTACCCATACATAGTAAATAATTTGTAATAATTGTCTATTGATTGAAAATAATTAATAATAATTATTAATAATTAATAATTAATATAAATTAGTAATAATTATTAATAATTAATAATTAATATTAATTAGTAATAATTATTAATAATTGTTGATAAATAGTTCATGATTTATAATAATTTTAGATAGATAGTAAATTATTACTGATAATGATATCATTAGTAATAATCCCCAATAAATGGAAATAATTTGTATCAATTTTTAATAAATTTTAATAATTAAGAATATTTCATTCTATTCGCTAATAATTTTTTATTTAGCAAAAAATTAAGATATTTAGATGTAATTTCTATTAATTATTGATAATTAGTAATAAATATACTTAATTAGAAATTTTTTATTTTCCAATTTTTTTCTTAGATCATCCCTTACTTCTATTAGACTATTCATAAGAAATATGTCTATATTATATTTATTATAAAACACTATTTAAAAATGAAGTGGGAAAAATTTCTATTACAATATCATGATTGGATAAATAATCAAAGGATTTCATAAATTTCTAATATAAATCCAAAATATATTTAGGGCATCAAAAAATTTATCATTTTAATAATCAAAACCAAAAAAAATCAAAAGAGACTATTAAGTGTCCTTAAAAGAAACGTGATCTGACAATATTTTAAACATTTCGCAGTGTTGGGGTTTATCTATTGCATTTTATATTTCATAAAGATTATATTTTTTTGGTATCAACGTGGTGAATGAAATTCGATAGAAAATACAAACAATTTGGTTCTATATCCATTAAAATTTCAAATCTTACTATAAAACGTTGATGAACCATATTTTCAACTAATAGAAACTCTATTTGATAATTCTAATGATTTTGGGAACAATGGAAGTGTATTATATGTACTTCCAAACTTTTTTTTATCATGATGGAAGATCAATCCGAGATTTACAAAAACATAAATGTCATGATCAACTGAATTGAATCATTGAAAAATAAGCAAGGGATATAATGCTAGAACTCAGCATAGTATCATCAAATATTATTTATAATTAATTTAATTAATTAAGAATTACCGTGTGCGATTCTCTCTATATTGATGCATTTGACTACAGATCTATATTGTATTATCATCATGTTGAATGAATCAAGAGAAGATTCCCACTTGTTGTTATACACATACATTCCACAAATCTCTGAACATCGTTGTATAAGTCTTGAGGTGCTAGAATGGCAAAACCCATTCATTATGTCGTTATACATTGATAACCTAGAGAATCATTTCCAAATAATTATATATGATCTCTCTAGGCTTGATAGTGGGAGGTGAAGGAAGATCACATTCAATTATTGGGATCTTTCGTGGGGAAGGGATATCTCTGGGGATTAAAGAGGATTCTCCAGATTCATTTTGCATTGAAAATCATATGATTTTTCTCTCTTTGAAAATGAAATAATTGGATTTAGATATCGCTAGGGTTAGAAATAAATAATTCCAGAAGTTCCATTTATTATTTATTTAATCCCCTTTGGTACCCCATGTCTATAATAATAATATTATTATCATTTCTTAACATGTTTTTAACTTGAAAATTAAAATTAAATATTATTTATTCAAATAATTTTCTATATTAATTATTTCTCACTAGAACATTAAACTCGGTCTATCATTCTTCCATAATATTTATCAATCCTTGATTAATATGTGTTTATTTATTAAATAAAAATCACTAAATTAAGGTCAAATAAATAAATATTATATTAACCAAATAGAAAATAAATATTTATTAAATAGTGAACTCACATAATATTACCTCAAATAATTGGTTATAAAATATATGTGATCAAAAAATCATGATTGATTATTAAACCACATGTTGGAATAATATTTATTCAATTTTTTAAATAATAATTAATATTAAATTATTTTACTAATATTATAGATACACATAGTTTGTGACCCTCTAAATTTTTTTTCTTAGTGGCATTTGGCGAAGTAGCCAACAGTCTATGTTCAGTATCTAACAACAAGCCAAGGAACCCATAAAGTAGGAATTTAAAGTCGCAACAACATAATAACTCATACAGATTCTTAGTGTGTAATATAATCCCTTTATCAAGATTTCTATAATAAATCAGTTTGCGTATTGGTTCCATCATCTTATGTGCTCAATGTCTCTT
This sequence comes from Viscum album, assembly GCA_963277665.1. Taxonomy (NCBI): domain Eukaryota; kingdom Viridiplantae; phylum Streptophyta; class Magnoliopsida; order Santalales; family Viscaceae; genus Viscum; species Viscum album. The sequence goes on along the minus strand of OY728129.1, from coordinate 1,416,499,286 downwards.
TCTTTGACTTTTTGAAAATCAAACATTCCTATAGGACACCACGACCTTGAATATATTTATGATATATCATTTCAATCAAAAGTTCATGAGATATCGACTTCTGTTAATTAACATAAGGTAAAAAATGTTTCTCGTATTATTCATTAATGAAATATTACTCATCACACACCCAACGTAACGTACCTCAAAGAGAAAATATGTCATCATGATTTTCATCAATACATCAATGTATGTGATTCATAATACACATTTATAATAATATTCTAGACTAAGGATCAATAAAACCATCCGCATATAGAAACATCCAACAACACATATAAATTTGGAATTCATATTGGCGAGTCACATTCTAATAATATCCTACACATGAAATTACCAAGGGAATACACCATGAGAAGGTGCCTCAAAATCCTATGAGTCTCCACCCCAGATAGCCTGTATCATTTTTCTTCTCATGTGATATCATCTAGATATATAATATATAATTAAGAAGAATAACTTGGAACTTTTTGGTTCTCATCATAGTGGGTAAATTCTATGACCTTTTAGTGCAGTAGATACTCTTTAGATAATATCACATACTATGTTACGTAGACGAACTATCCTGATGTCATAAGGTGTTAATTAATATTGAAAACTTTGAATACAAATAATCATAAAGCACACATAATTTGGTATTAGGGAACCAACTCCAAGAAACTCTAACTTGCACTAGATACAACTACTAAGAACCTTTATTTCTCTAGCTCTCATCTAAAACTCATGCATCAGCTGAGATAGGCTTTTAGTCAAGGGATCTGCCACATTTTCCTTTGTGTGAACTCTAAATACTACGTCCTCACCCCTATTTTAAAATCCCTCAAGAGATGATACTTCCAGAGTATATGATTCGTCTATTGGTGCGATCTTAGATCTTTTTTATGACCCACTATTGTAGTGTTATCACAATACAATGAGATAGAATCTTTACTGATATGTAGAAAATCTAGATCATAGAAAACGTTTGATATCCAAAAACCTTCCTTGGATTCATCATAAGTCACATTGTACTCAGAATCTGCTGTAGAATTAGTGAAAATTGATTATTTTGAACTCTTCACACTCATAACTCCTCCATTAAAATAGAAAACTTGTCTTGACTATGACTTCGGATCAATCTATTCTATTTGAAAACTAGAATCGGTATAGAATCTGATGAACAAACCTTCGTTTCCTCCATACACCATGAAGATATCCTTACTTCCTCTCATATACTTGAGGATATCCTTAACAACAAACCAATGTTATTCTCCTAGATCTTCTTCATTTCTGTATACCATCCTCAATGCATAGGCAACATCAAGTCTTGTTCATACCATGACATACCTGATTGATCCTACTACTGAAGAATATGGGATCTTACTCATTCTCTCTATCTCTTAATGATTATTTGGAAACATTTTTTTAGATAGATGTATACCATGTGAACCTAGAACCAATCCCCTCTTGGATTGTTTCATAATAAATATCTTTTGTATCTGGTCAATTTATGTACTTTTAGTTGTTCCAAGAAGCCACCTCGATCTATCATGAATGATCATTATTTCTATAACATAGGCTTCATCACCTAAGTCCTTTATGAAGAAACACTTATTTAACTAGTCCATGGTATATTATAAGAATGGAATGTTGTTTCCAATAATTAATATGGCATCAACATATACTATTATGATAATGAATGCATCACTACAGAAATTTCTTCCTTTTGGGACATGCTATTTGTGACGGGTAGAGGGCCTATCGAAATAGACTATTTTCCATAGGAGTCGTATCTCATTGAAAGTAGTATATAAAAAAATGTATTTTGTGACGGGAAGTTATTCCTGTTGCAAAAACCTCTTGCATGATGTGTTCGCCAAAGCACAGGAATAGTATTTGTGATGGGGATAAACATTCTTCGCGAATACGCAACCCTTTTTTTGTTATTTACGATGGGGGTTTATTCTCATCGAAAATGACGTGTCATCGAGATAGTATTTGTGATGAGTACCTTAAAAAATAATATCTTTACCGCCACTATAATAATTTATGATGGGATCTGTCGCAAATATTATTAGTTGCAACCAGAATCCCGTCAAAAATAGCATTGTCGCAACTGATCTAACATATATACCCCCCTGCCCTCGAACTTTTTTCTTCTTCCCCTCTCTAAATTTCCCTAAACTTCTCTACTCTCATATTTTTTAATTTAAACTTTTCTGAGTTGTAAACATTACATGGGATCGACTTTGAATCTTTACATCCGCTGAGAGATTCAATTTCATGGTTTTTCATTTTTTTTATTTTTTAGTTTTTATGTTATTTATTTTATTCAATATTAGTAATAATTAATATTGATTAACAGTAATTATATTTAATTAGAAATAATTAGTTTTAGTTTTCATTAACTATTTTAAGAAATATTTCATTTTTATTTTCAGCAATGCTTTTAATTAAAATTAAATAGTTTTAATATGTAATAAATTATTTTAATTATCTGTAATTATTAAGAATAAACTGTAATAAGTAATAATTAGTTCTAATTAGTAATAATTAGTAGTAACTAGCTCCATTAACGGTAATTAGTAATATCTTAGTAAAAAAATAATAAATTATTATAAAATAGTACTAATTATTATAAATTAATATAAAAATATAAAATATATAAATTCAAAAAATAAATAAATTAGTATACTAGTATTAATTAGCAATAATTAATAATAATTTGTAATAATTAATTAAAATAAATTGAAATTAGTAAAAAAATACAGGTAATTAGTAAAAAATTGTCATAATTAGTTATAATTAAAAATAATTGGTGGTAATTAGTCATAATTAGCAGTAATTAGTAATAATTATTAATAATTTGTAAAAACTAGTAAGTTATTATTATAAACTGCTAAAAGTTAGTGATAATTTGCAATTATTAAAAAAATAGTAATAATTAGTAATAATTAGTAAAATATATCAATAATTTGTAAAAATTAATAATACTTAGTAAAAATTAGTAAACATTAGTGGTAATTAGTGGTAATTAGTAATAATTAGTAATAATTTGTAATAATTAGTAATAATTTGTAATAAATAGTAATAATTAGTAATAATTAGTAATAATTAGTAATGATTAGTTGTAATTTTTGATAATTTGTAATAATTTGTAATAATTAGTAATAATTAGTAATAATTAGTAATAATTAGTAATAATTAGTAATAACTAGAAATTGTTTGTAATAATTTGTTCTTATTAGTAATTATTTTTAGAAATTCGTAAATATTAGTGGTAATTAGTGGAAAATAGTCATAATTAGTAATAATTAATAAAAATTACTAAAAAATAGTAAAAATTGGTATTAATTGGTAAACATTAGTTGTAACTAATAATAATTAGTAATAAATAGTAATTATTAATAATAACTAGAAATAATTCTTTGTAATTGGTAATAATTAGTGGTAATTATTAAAAATTTGTAGTAATTAGTAATAATTACTGTTAATTAGTAACAATTCGTAAAAAACTATAATACATTGTAATAATTTGTTAAAATTAGTAATAATTAGAAAAAATTAGTATAAATTATTAATAATTAGTGTCAATTAGTAAAAATTAGTAATTAGTATTGATTAGTAATAATAAGATGTAATTTGTAATAATTTGTAAAAATTGTTAATAATTATTAATAATTAGAAATAATCAGTTAAAATTAGTAATAATTGGTTATAATTAGTTGTAATTAGTTATAATTCGTAATAATTAGTTGTAAATAGTAATAATTAGTTAATATTCGTCAAAATTAGTTATAATTAATGGAAATTAGTAAAAAATGCTTGTAATTAGTAACAATTGGGGGTAATTAATAATAATTAGTGGTAATTAGTAATAATTAGAGGTAATTAGTAATAATTTTTTAAAATTAGTAAAAAAATTAAAAAATAGAAAAACTTTGTTGTAATTATAAAAAATTAGTTGCAATTAGTAATAATTAAGAGTAATTAGTTGTAATTAGGGTTAATTAGTAAAAATTAGTAATGATTAATAATAATTAGTTAAAATTAGCAGTAATAGGTAATAATTGGAAAATTTTGTAGTAATTAGTAATAATTATTGATAATTAGTAAAAATTCAGGATAATTGGTAATAAATTTTTTTAATTAGTAATAATTACTTAAAATCAGTGGAAATTACTAAAAATTAATACTAGTTATTGGAAATAAACAATAATTATGAATAATTATTAATACTGATTAGTAATTAGTAATGATAATTGTTGAATAACAATAATTGGTAATAATTGGTAAAATTGAGTAAAAAATAATAATTAGTTAAAGTTGGTAATAATTAGTAATAATTAGTAGAAATTAGTAATAATTAGTGGTAAGTAGTAAAAATTAGTTGCAATTAGTAAAAATTACTGGTAAGTAGTAAAAATAGTTAACTTTAGTGGTAATTAGTAAACATTAGTGGTAATTAGCAGTAATTAGTAATCGCCTAGTAAAAAATAGTGGAAAGTATTAATAACTTAGTAAAAATAGTGTTAATTAGTAATACTAGAAATGATTAGTGTTAATTTGTCATAATTATTAAAAATTTGTTGTAAATAGAGGAAATTAGTAATAATTAATTATAATTATAGGTAATTAGTAAATATTAGTGATAATTATTAAAAATATTAATAGTTAGTAATAGTTAGTAAAAATTAATGAAAAATATTAATACTTAGTAATAATTAGTAAAAACTAGTAAAATATTGTAATAATTATTAATAAATAGTAATAATTAGTAAATAATGGTGGTAATTTGTAATAATTAGTAATGATTAGTAATAATTAGAAAACAATTGTAATAATGAGTGGTAATTAGTGTAAATTATTAATAAATAGTTGTAATTACAAATAATTAATGATAATTAGTAATAATCAGTTGTGACTAGTGAAGTGCACTGTGTTGCATTTGTTGTCAATGAGGCATGAAGTTGTCTTGGAATGAATGGAAGTCAAGGAATGTCAAGATGTGAATGACAAAGGTTGTGATGGTGTTGGTAAAGAATGGAGAATGGCCATGGAACTTAGAGGAATGTCACTTAGGAGATTCACTAAGTGGCATTGGAGAATATGGTTGAAACATTCTCCATGGATATCTGACGATTGATGAGCTGATCTTTAAGTTCCAAGAACTTGTATCCTGATGATACAATGTCACAACATTGATTGAAGACCATGAATTGTCTTCACAATGCATGAGGAGTTGAAAGGAGTTCCATCCACAACTACTAAGTGGATGATGTGCATTAATGAAGTCCATGCACTATCACTTAGTGCATGTGAATCAGAAGATGTTCCAATTGATCTCTGATTAGATCAATGAAGATTATTGAAGAAATATTTGATTCAGGAGCTCGGTTGAAGATGAAGAAACCTTCAAGAATTCCATTCTTAAATGATGATTATATGTTGAAGAAGGATGATGAATTCTAATGAAGAAGAAGAAATAAAGAAGATGAAGAATGGATTAGAAGAAGAGTTGTGGTATTTGGCACTTGAACTTCGTTACTTTGGTTTTTAACAAAGTACTTGTTCTATTACTTGCAAAAAATTAGCCATCTCAAGCCAGCCTTAAGGGTTCAACCCCCATGGCACATGTGGGCCTAAGGCGCCACGCCCAAGGGGGGATCCCATGTGGCCAGCCCGAGAGGCGGGGGGGGCCGTGTGTAAGCCCTGGGCCACGCAGGGGATCAGGCCTGCGCAGCATGGGCGCCAGAGCGCGCCCGGAGTGTGTATAGTGGGCGCTAGTAGCGCGCCTGCAGGAGCAGAGAATGGGCGCAGAGCGCGCCCGCAGGGAGAACTCGGCGTGGGGCGGCACCGAGAGGGTTGGAAGATCAATTTCCGAGTTGAGGCGGAGCCAGGGTAATAAGCCGCGTGAAAACCGCGAGAGGTTTCGATGTGGGACGCGCAAAATTCACCCAGAGTGAATCCAGGCCGTCCGAGCGATCTCGCGCTTGATCTGCGCCGTACGATTCATCTGCCGCGCGCCGCGATCTATCCGGCCGTCCGATGTATTTCAAATCTTCGATCCGACGGCTCCGAGGCATCTCCTTCCTCGAGCCTGAGCCGAGGACATCCCGTGCCACCCGACGTCCCCCGCCTGAACCAGTGGCGCCTCTGCAAGATGTTTTCGAGATTGCAGCCACCATTTTCAAAGCTGAGGTGTCCCTCGTGATCGTCTCTCCACACCGAACCGAACCATGCTTAAAAATGGGCTTGCATGCAACGAGAGGAGAATTCGAAGTTCGGCCGAGGCAAGAGAATCTGCCGAGGCTATGAAGTGTTTATGCTTGCATGGGATAGAAGAGACAAAGGTCGTGCATGCGTTCTAAGTCGCATGCACGTGAAGGAGAAAAATATGGAAAGAACCCGTGTGAAATAAAGAGAAATACAAGATTCACAGAATCTTGAAATACCCGAAAACTTCGGGGATTCAAAGATTGTATCACGCTGATGTTTTGAGGATTCCTATGCCTATAAAGAGAGGCCGAGCCCTCGAGAAAGCTTGCTGAAAAACTCGAGAGAAGTCCCGTGAGTGCCTTTGTGCCTCGCGAAGAAAGAAGCCCCGTGCAATCTATTTGCGCGGCTGAAGTCCTCGGTGCCATCCTTGGCCCGAAGGAGTCCCTTGCGCGCAACTCATTTGCGTGACAAGAAGAAGAGGTTGGGCTGCGCGGTAGAACCTTGCGCACCCCCTCTGTGCACCGCGACCCCTGTGCGGTAGCACTTGCGCGCCCACGGTGCCTTGCACCCGAGGCTTGTGCGGCCTAGAGGCCTTGTGCTCTTGCGCGGCCAGTGGCACCCTTGTGTACCTTGAGGACTTGCGCGCCTCCTTTGAGGCAGGAGATGACCCGAGGCCAAGACTTGTGCTTGTGTGCCAAGTGAAGGAGTGCACCTTGTGTGTGTGCCACTTGGGAGAACACCCTACGGGCAGTGCGTGTGCAAAGGTGGAAGGCCACCACATTTGTGTGTGTGTGTAAAACAAGAGGAAGACCCAAGGCCTTTGTGCCTTGTGTGCAAAAAAGAAGAGAAAGGCCGTAGCCTTGTGCAAATAAAGAAGACCACCACACTCTCTGTGTGTGTGCATTTGAATAGAAGTCCGAGGATAGCTTGGGTGTGTGCAAAAATAGTGGAGGCCAAATACATACTCATTGTGTGTGTGCAAAGAAAAGAACAAAGTTGTGTATGCAAAACAACAAAGTGAAGTGGCCAAACCTTAGTATTTGTGCGAACCTAAGTGTGTGCACTAAGAAGTGTGTATGCACTTAGAAGAAATAAGGAGTGACCCACACTAAAGTAGAACACACTCTAAGTGTGTAAACAAATTGGATAAAGTGTGTGAAGGAGGAAGAAGGTGTGTGCTTAAAGTGTTACACCCTTTGTGGGTCTACTACACCAAGAAGAGGAAAGGGGAAGTGCAAGCATGCATGCATGCACGTGCACACGTGAACAGTGCCAAATCAGTGGTGTGCATTTGAGTTGTCCAAGACCAGGAGTTCTTGAAGAGATTTGAGAAGGCCATGTAGTCAGTGCATGAGGATTCAGAGTTGCCATGCATTCAGTGCATGAAGTTAATGTGAACTGAGACTGGACCAGACTGAAGTTAAAGACAACATTTGTCTGAGTATTCAGTAGTTTGAGAGAAGCCAGGTCATCCTTAGAAGAAGGAGATAAAACCTGAGCAAGACGAGAAGACCTGATCATCACAAATGATCAGAGGTACAGAGCAAGGCCAGCAGTCTTTATCCCAGACTGCTGAGGATACTTGAAGAATCTTAAAGTGAAGAAGAGCTACTCGTGCGACTCGAGGAGCCAAGAGAAGACCCTGTGGGACTCAGGGAGAAGAAGTCTTTAGTGGGATTCTGGAGCAGGCCAGTGGGACTCTGGTAACACTGTGGGACGCAGTATAAAGACCCTCCTGTGGGACTCAGGAGAGTTACAGTGGGACTCTGTATCGACCATTGTAATTTTAACAGGTTATAATGGAGAATCCATGCTGGGAGAGCATGGCAAGGATGTAGGCCTTTGGTGCCGAACCTTGTAAATCCTTGTGTCCTGTGCCTTTTCATTACTGCATCATTCGGGAAAGGTTGAGAGATACAAGAAGAGTGGATCGAGGTTTTAACCAGCCATAGAGGTTTAATTGATTAAGAATAAATTAATAAAAAGTTTTAAAGGATCACTGATTCACCCCCTCCCCCTCTCAGTGATTCACACTGATCTGGGCACTTCAATTGGTTTCAGAGGGAGGTTACCTCTAAAAGATCCAAGAGAGTCTATATGGAGTGAAGATTTGAGGAAATGAAAGAACAGCCTCAAATGGAGATATCTGCCAAGACTCTGAAAAACAGAATGAAGAAACAGGCAAAGAATATGAAGAAGAAGGCCGGTGCAATCAGAGAAACTCCTTCTATGGAAAGAAATGTGAAAGTCACATCAGATGACAATTCCTTTTATCATTCTTCTGATGAAGCCTGCTCTAGCTGTGATGAAGATGGAAGAAACAATGATCTTCTAAATGAAATCAAATATCATCAGAAGAGAGTCCCCAAGGAAGTTGCAATGTGTATAGCTACAGGCCTCCTTGATCTTCAAGAAGAAAAATTACAGCTAGAAGATGAAGCCAATTCTCTGGAAGTCCAATTGGCAAAAAGGGTTGGCATAACCAACACTCTCATAAAGCTGGTGAAGGCCAAAGATGAAACTGTTTCCCTTTGCAATGAAAGATATGAAGATACCTGTGAAGAATTGCAAAGGAGCTCTTCTGAGAAAGAAATATTTTTGATAATGATCAAAGATGTTTTCCGTGCACTGGAAAAGAGACACAGAGTTTCAATGGTTGTCAAAGATGCTCAACTTGAAGACAAAGCAAAAAGGGTGAAGGAGCTTGACAATTCATTGCTTGAATTGAAGACAGTGCATTATGACCAGATGAATCAGCTGAAAGAAAGTTGGGAAGGAAAGCTAAGAGCTATTGAGGATGAGAAGAACTCCCTTAACATGAAGTGCTTAGAACTAGAGGTGATATTGACAAATCTGCAATCACCCAAAGCTGAAGCCTCCCAGTCAGCTGAAAGAAGAAATGTTTCTACTCAAGTGAGCATTGAGCAGGATGATTCTAAAAGAAAGACATCCTCTAATAAAAGGGCAACAACTTCTAAAAAGAAGGTACCATCCATCCCATCTTGTTCTGATGCTTCTAAATGTGTTTCCACAAAAAGTGCAGGATGGAAAAATAATTCCAAACAAGTATGGATGAAGAAAATGAAGAAGCAGAGCTCTCCTGAAACAACACAGCAAGTCAAGAAAAGTACCCTACAATCAGAAGGACTGAAGAGGTCAAGATTTGTGGGTCAGTGTTGGTGTTGTAATAAGTATGGGCACTGTGCAAAGGATTGTTGGTACAATCCACTAAATGTCAAAGCACAAAGGAAGACCATGCCAAGGGGGAGCAAGCCAGAAGGCAATAAGCAACATCCACAGGTCCAGAGACATCTGTTTACTGCAAATAGATTTGGATTACTTGACAACATCTGGGATGATTGCAAAAGTGGTCAAAAAGATACATGTCAATCTCCAACTGTATCCAGAGCTAAAAAGAAGAGAAGATCACTGAACCTGGCTCAGAAAGAATCTTTGGGAAGCAAGCATAAGAAATTGGAAGATGCTCCCAAGAAGATTATGAAAAAGGAAGAGAAGTCCTTGGAATTCAAATCCAAGAAGGGTGATGCATCAAGAAGAGCCACCAAGAAGACATGCTTCTACTGTGGAAAGAAAGGTCATACCATGGATCTTTGTGAACAAGCCATGGAACTGAATAGAAGCAGACTGGACTCAAACAGACAATCAATCCAGAAGAAGCAGAAGGGATTGATTGAAAACAAGTTTCCTAAGAAAGGTAGCTTGAAAGCATCAAAGGAACCATGTGGAATATCCAGAACTGAGGCCACACTTCCAAATGACTCATTAGTCATATGGCCAAATCAGTTGCAACTTGCCAAAGATCTGCAAGCTGAAGATGAAGTTCTGGAAATTGCTAAGGCAAAAGGGAAGAAGAAGATTTCACATGAAGATGTTTTGAGAACCACACCAGCACAATCATCAATGAAGATCAAATGTGCAAGTGTGAAGACTGGTGAAAATGGGACATCTCGGTTGAGAGAATCTTCTCAACCTTGTTGTTCACATTGATGAACCAAGGAGGTTCCATCTTATTCCCTAATCACTTGTATTTACATGTGCTAACATTTCAGGGAATTGAAGATGATGATCATTCTCATCTGGAGAGTGGTTTGGACAAAATGGAGTGCACCCCTTGAGGGGGAGCCAATCTGAAGAAGATGGGATTCTAAGATTTAATACCATCTTGAGAAAAGTGAAGGTATTCCAATCATACTATCATCCCTTGTTTCTTAATTGAGTTTATCTTGTCAATTAAGGGGGAGTATGGATTGAAGACAAATGGATGAAAGGGGGAGCTTTATCTTTGCACTGAACTTTCTAATGAGTCTTGTGAAGTATGTGCAGGATTTAGCAATTCATTGTTATATCTGAAAAATTTCAAACCCCTAAGCATGATCTCACATGTGTAGAGAGTTATGGATAGCTTTGAATTCCTTGGTTACATCACTCTTGTTTTCTACACTGGGATAGCCCAAGTAGACTTAGAGTTGATTTACTAAAGGTTCTTTGCTAAAGAGAACATGTGACATCATCCCTCTCTTAGTGATTTTAAACAAGATGCTATTCGAAGGGAGGAAGAGATATTTTTGGAAGAGTACCACACCACACCTTTTCATTTGATTGCCAATAAGGGGGAGAAAATATTGGCACACATATTGACCCATTCATATGTGCTGAAGTGGTGTATTGACAACAAATACAAAGGGGGAGATTGAAGTGCACTGTGTTGAATTTGTTGTCAATGAGGCATGAAGTTGTCTTGGAATGAATGGAAGTCAAGGAATGTCAAGATGTGAATGACAAAGGTTGTGATGGTGTTGGTAAAGAATGGAGAATGGCCATGGAACTTAGAGGAATGTCACTTATGAGATTCACTAAGTGGCATTGGAGAATATGGTTGAAACATTCTCCATGGATATCTGACGATTGATGAGCTGATCTTTAAGTTCCAAGAACTTGTATCCTGATGATACAATGTCACAACATTGATTGAAGACCATGCATTGTCTTCACAACGCATGAGGAGTTGAAAGGAGTTCCATCCACAACTACTAAGTGGATGATGTGCATTAATGAAGTCCATGCACTATCACTTAGTGCATGTGAATCAGAAGATGTTCCAATTGATCTCTGATTAGATCAATGAAGATTATTGAAGAAATATTTGATTCAGGAGCTCGGTTGAAGATGAAGAAACCTTCAAGAATTCCATTCTTAAATGATGATTATATGTTGAAGAAGGATGATGAATTCTAATGAAGAAGAAGAAATAAAGAAGATGAAGAATGGCTTAGAAGAAGAGTTGTGGTATTTGGCACTTGAACTTCGTTACTTTGTTTTTTTAACAAAGTACTTGTTCTATTACTTGCAAAAAATTAGCCATCTCAAGCCAGCCTTAAGGGTTCAACCCCCAAGGCACATGTGGGCCTAAGGCGCCACGCCCAAGGGGGGATCCCATATGGCCAGCCCGAGAGGCAGGGGGGCCGTGTGTAAGCCCCGGGCCACGCAGGGGATCAGGCCTGCGCAGCATGGGTGCCAGAGCGCGCCCGGAGTGTGTATAGTGGGCGCTAGTAGCGCGCCCGCAGGAGCAGAGAATGGGTGCAGAGCGCGCCCGCAGGGAGAACTCGGCGCGGGGCGGCACCGAGAGGGTTGGAAGTTCAATTGCCGAGTTGAGGCGGCGCCAGGGTAATAAGCCGCGTGAAAACCGCGAGAGGTTTCGATGTGGGACGCGCAAAATTCACCCGGAGTGAATCCAGGCCGTCCGAGCGATCTCGCGCTTGATCTGCACCGCACGATTCATCTGCCGCGCGCCGCGATCTATCCGGTCGTCCGATGTATTTCAAATCTTCGATCCGACGGCTCCGAGGCATCTCCTTCCTCGAGCTTGAGCCGAGGACATCCCGTGCCACCCGACGTCCCCCGCCTGAACCAGTGGCGCCTCTGCAAGATGTTTTCGAGATTGCAGCCACCATTTTCGAAGATGAGGTGTCCCTCGTGATCGTCTCTCCACACCGAACCGAACCATGCTTAAAAATGGGCTTGCATGCAACAAGAGGAGAATTCGAAGTTCGGCCGAGGCAAGAGAATCTTCCGAGGCTATGAAGTGTTTATGCTTGCATGGGATAGAAGAGACAAAGGCCGTGCATGCGTTCTAAGTCGCATGGACGTGAAGGAGAAAAATTTGGAAAGAACCCGCGTGAAATAAAGAGAAATACAATATTCACAGAATCTTGAAATACCCGAAAACTTCGGGGATTCAAAGATTGTATCCCGCGGATGTTTTGAGGATTCCTCTGCCTATAAAGAGAGGCCGAGCCCTCGAGAAAGCTTGCTGAAAAACTCGAGAGAAGTCCCGTGAGTGCCTTTGTGCCTCGCGAAGAAAGAAGCCCCGTCCAATCTATTTGCGCGGCTGAAGTCCTCGGTGCCATCCTTGGCCCGAAGGAGTCCCTTGCGCGCAACTCATTTGCGTGACAAGAAGAAGAGGTTGGGCTGCGCGGTAGAACCTTGTGCACCCCCTCTGTGCACCGCGCCCCCTGTGCGGTAGCACTTGCGCGCCCACGGTGCCTTGCACCCGAGGCTTGTGCGGCCTAGAGGCCTTGTGCTCTTGCGCGGCCAGTGGCACCCTTGTGTACCTTGAGGACTTGCGCGCCTCCTTTGAGGCAGGAGATGACCCGAGGCCAAGACTTGTGCTTGTGTGCCAAGTGAAGGAGTGCACCTTGTGTGTGTGCCACTTGGGAGAACACCCTACGGGCAGTGGGTGTGCAAAGGTGGAAGGCCACCACATTTGTGTGTGTGTGCAAAACAAGAGGAAGACCCGAGGCCTTTGTTCCTTGTGTGCAAAAAAGAAGAGAAAGGTCATAGCCTTGTGCAAATAAAGAAGACCACCACACTCTGTGTGTGTGTGCATTTGAAAAGAAGGCCGAGGATAGCTTGGGTGTGTGCAAAAATAGTGGAGGCCAAATACATACTCATTGTGTGTGTGCAAAGCAAAGAACAAAGTTGTGTGTGCAAAACAACAAAGTGAAGTGGCCGAACCATAGTATTTGTGCGAACCTATGTGTGTGCACTAAGAAGTGTGTATGCACTTAGAAGAAATAAGGAGTGACCCACACTAAAGTAGAACACACTCTAAGTGTGTAAACAAATTGGATAAAGTGTGTGAAGGAGGAAGAAGGTGTGTGCTTAAAGTGTTACACCCTTTGTGGGTCTACTGCACCAAGAAGAGGAAAGGGGAAGTGCATGCATGCATGCATGCACGTGAACACGTGAACAGTGCCAAATCAGTGGTGTGCATTTGAGTTGTCCAAGAACAGGAGTTCTTGAAGAGATTTGAGAAGGCCATGCAGTCAGTGTATGAGGATTCAGAGTTGCCATGCATTCAGTGCATGAAGTTAATGTGAACTGAGACTGGACCAGACTGAAGTTAAAGACATCATTTGTCTGAGTATTCAGTAGTTGGAGAGAAGCCAGGTCATCCTTAGAAGAAGGAGATAAAACCTGAGCAAGACGAGAAGACCTGATCATCACAAGTGATCAGAGGTACAGAGCAAGGCCAGCAGTCTTTATCCCAGACTGCTGAGGATACTTGAAGAAGCTTAAAGTGAAGAAGAGCTACTCGTGCGACTCGAGGAGCCAAGAGAAGACCCTGTGGGACTCAGGGAGAAGAAGTCTTCAGTGGGATTCTGGAGCAGGCCAGTGGGACTCTGGTAACACTGTGGGACGCAGTATAAAGACCCTCCTGTGGGACTCAGGAGAGATACAGTGGGACTCTGTATCGACCATTGTAATTTTAACAGGTTATAATGGAGAATCCATGCTGGGAGAGCATGGCAAGGATGTAGGCCTTTGGTGCCGAACCTTGTAAATCCTTGTGTCCTGTGCCTTTTCATTACTGCATCATTCGGGAAAGGTTGAGAGATACAAGAAGAGTGGATCGAGGTTTTAACCAGCCATAGAGGTTTAATTGATTAAGAATCAATTAGTAAAAAGTTTTAAAGGATCACTGATTCACCCCCTCCCCCTCTCAGTGATTCACACTGATCTGGGAACTTCAACTAGTAGTGATTAGTTGTGACATATCGATGACATATATAGTAGGAGGAGGAGATGCATCCTTGATAGGACATGATTGGCATAAATTGGTGCCATGAAAAAATTAGTCATGGTTGGAATAAATTGGTTTCATCTCATAAGGATTGTAAAATATATGATTTACACCTATTTGAAAAATGATAATATAGAGTAATAAAATATATTATAGATTAATAATAATTTGAAAATAAAACAATTTCCAATCATCAGGTGATTAGAAATTACCAATTTGTTCCATCCATTTACAATTTTTTCATTAGGTCGCCAGAACTAGGATAGGGAGGATGTGACGTGTCGATGGAAGAAGAATCAACAATAGGAGGAGATAAGTAAAGGTTAATGGTAAACCACTATGATTAGTATAAATTATCATAAAGATGCATAAATTAGTAATAATTAATGGTAAATTAGTATAATTATGTAAAACTGAGTAATAATTGGTAATAATTAGTGGTAACTAATAATAATTTGTGGAAATTTGTAATAACTTGTGGTAATAATTATGAATTTAAAAAAATTATTATAAAAAATTAAACCATAGTAATAATTAGTAGAAATTTGTAATAATCAGTGGTAAATAGATAGTATTGAAAAAATTTATAAGTAAATTATAATTTTTTAATTTTCTACTCTTTTTGGGTTATTCATTTTATTCTATAAAATTATTCATAAACCATTTATTTGTTTTATGTTTTTTTGAGAAATATAGAATAAGGAATTCAGTAGAATTCATTATCACCTGATCATGATTGGATAAATTATCATGGGAATTAAAATGGTTCTTATAGAAATCTTCTGTATATTGAGGGTGATGAAGCATTTTTATCATTTTCATCATGAAAACCAAAATTTGTTTTAGAAGGGATAATTATGTTCCCATATAAGAAATGTGATTAGAGAAGGTTTCTCACATTTGAAAATTTTGGGGTTCATCTATATGTTTTTTCGAATAGATTATTTTTTTTGGTATAAACATGGTGAATGCAGATCTGGAGAGTATACCAATTTATTTTGTTCCCAATCCTTCATGGTTTTAAAATTTATTACATGACCTGGAAGGTCCATCTCTTCAAAAAAAAATGAAACTCGGGACGATATTTTTTAAACTATTGAGTTGGGACCATCTTAATTTTAGTATTTTTTTTATTTTTCTGAGGATTCCTTGTATCCTTGTTTCAAGATAAGAAAATTTGAAGTGGTATCAAAATTTAGGGTTATTAATTCAGATAACGGAATGCCAAATAGTTGTTTTAATCATATTTTCTCTTTGGTTACATCATAGTTACCTTAAGAAAATGTGTTGCAAACAAATATCTATGAGAGGAAGAGGATGGATTGTAATCTTGGTATTGGTTATCAGGAGATTCATGCATATTCAAATGATTATATCCAATATTATGGGGAAACTGAGTCATTATATAGTTTTTCTACATGTGGAAAATTGGAGAACAATGATTCTCAACTAGGGAAGTTTGGGTTAATTTTGGTAAAAAAATTGAGGTATTTTTTGTTTACACTTGGATTGTAGTGTTTATTTATGTATCATAATATAGCTCCATTGAAGTCATGGCACAAAAACAATATTTCAACTGGTAAAAACATAAATCATTCTCATGATGGTGATTTGTTAAAAAATAATGACCAAGTACATATGTTTTTTTCTTTAGAAGCCTGAAACGTGTGATTGGGTCTTTCTAATAACAATTTATATCTGTTTGGTTCTTATGGTAGTCAATATTCTTTTTGGATAGTCTTCATAACTCCGTAAATTTTACCTAGTTGGATGTTATTGAATGAGCCCTATGTCATTTTAACCTTATTAATTGTAGGACATAGAAAAACAATATTGATTTTTATTTGATGCCTTTGATTGATTATTTTTATATATTTTGGATAAATAGTGTCTATACATATGATATTGCTGAGAAAAAAAATCTCTAATGAAATATGCATTGATGTAGATAATTAGTGACTTCCCAGAACATGTTATGTTATATGGATTAACAACACATAGTAAAAAATCATGTTTGTGCTGTATAAGAGACAGAAAAGAATTTATTCTCATCAATGAAGAAAA
Source organism: Viscum album (assembly GCA_963277665.1). Taxonomy (NCBI): domain Eukaryota; kingdom Viridiplantae; phylum Streptophyta; class Magnoliopsida; order Santalales; family Viscaceae; genus Viscum; species Viscum album. Next base: position 1,416,482,881 of record OY728129.1, on the reverse strand, counting down.
GGATTATTTTTTCAACTATAATGGAAGATTTATTCCAACCAATCATACTTTTAGGAGGAAAAAATATCATTTTATAAAAGGAACAATTGAGTGTGATGAACCTCCATAAATGATCTCAGGTATGGATTTAATATATTTTATCTCTTCATTACCTCCGATTACATTTGTATATACTATTAACTATTAAAAAATTGATGACATTGGGAAAAACACAACTAGATAAAACAGAGATTTTTTTTGAATATTCTATATTGGTGTAATTTATTGATCATTCAAATGTTGTATGTCATTCATATTGAGAAGAATTATTTTGATAATATATTGTATAGAGTCATGGGCACACCATGTCAGACAAAAGATAAAGTAAATGAATGATTAGATCTTTCCCAGATTTGTAGGCGACCAGAACATGAAATGTTTGAAAATGTCATATCATAGAATTTAATGAAGCCCAATGAATCTTATATAGTTTCCAAATTGAATAGATTTTCATTTTGTAAGTGGATTTTAGACTTGAGGATTCTAGGCGGTTATGTTTCCAATTTTGATAGATGTGTCATAAATGGTCATATCACAAGATTATCATGAATGGCCCGAATTCAATTTTTATTTATTTTTGGATAATCCCCCTTTTAAGGTATGAATAAGAACCCTTACCTGGCCCATAGGCCCAAGGAAAAAGTCCCATACACAACCCAATACATGATATTGAAGGCCCAAGACCTAACATAATTGAAATTGTCCTTCCCCGACATCTACATCTTGAAGGCTCCTAGATCCCCACCATGCATGGATGACTAGCTAGCATTGTCCCATACCGAGTAGTATATTACCTGATCTCGATGGAAGCCTTTATACCCTCACATTCTTCCAATATATTTAGATATGCTATGGTGGTTGCTATTTTTTCATTGAATCATCATCTAGTCATGCTTCTGTGTGGTCTTCATGTGCTTCTTGGTCTTATCTATGGCCCACAATCCATGTAGCTTGATGTCTATTGTGGGACCAAAGTCCCTACAGCCTGAAGGCCCTGTGGCCTAAAGGCCTTTGGTGGAATGAAGGCCCTGAGACCCGTAGGCCCAAAGCAATGGCCTAATGTCCCAAATCAAGTGAATTGTATTGACTGATACAATATCGAACAATACCTTCTATAGTATTGAGGTTGTTACTCAAAAATTCACCCCCACTTGGATTTGATCCTAGGTCTCTAGGATGTAAAGAAGGAGCCTTTTCAGCTCGAGTACAGGCTTGTTAGATTAAAAACTCATGATTTTCATGTTATCATATAAATAATTCTCCAAATTATATTTAGAGGTATGTTGAATTTTATGATTTGGGATTCATTAAAAAAAATATCACATTTTTTCCATGACATTTTGGTGGTGACAATAGAATATGGTGCACCAAGTAGACTACAAGAAGGTGTTGTTTTAATTTTCTGTAAATTGGAAATAAAATATTCTTCCTAGATTTCTTTAATTCAATGAATTATTTGATATTAAATTTCCCACGTGAAGAAAAATGTGGAGGGCAGTACAATACTAATGGATGTACTCATCCCATAGATTCATGCTGAAATTGAAGAAATAGATATGTAAAAAATATTCAGTTGGAGGATCAATTGCTGAAGCTTAGTTAAATAAGATAAATTATTTTTTCAACACTTATTATTTTCAATCTAAATATCCCACAAAACATACCGCATTTTCCATAATTATGTAAATTTAGAAATTAATATAAAAAAATCAATTATTAGTTTTTAATCATCCCAAATATGCCTTTTGTGGAGGTTTTGAACAATGGATTTCAGATGATGAACATCAGAAAGATCGTACATATGTTCTACTCAAGTATATATAAATGACACAATCTATACTATAACTTCCCCTATCACTTATTTTGTTAATTTGTTTAAGTAAATTAACATTATTTAATTTAAAAATTATATTATAATAATATGAAGAAATATTTTCCAAAAATTACAATAGTTTTTCTTGAAGAATGTCGACAAAGTAATTTTTATTACTCGTTTCACAAAATGGTAATGTAAATTGTTTATGGTTTAACAAATAAAATAAATTTATTACTTGCTATATTTATAATTGTTATTAAAAATTTCTAGTATCTAAACATGATGACAAAATGAGCAATCTATTATGTGTATTGAGTAACCCACCATCCAAAATGGTTAAATCATATAATGAATATGTATTAAATGGTTTTTGATTACATACAAGTTTATTTGGGGAATCAAAAAACAATATATATAGGTTTTTCTTTAGAAGATATTGTCATAAAAAATGATGTAGAATTTTATGACGTGTTGGATAAAATAATTAAACGACATTTTCTAGGATAGAAGTATGTATCAATGTTTATATTTCATTGATTAGATAATAATAGAGGCTTTTATGTTCATTAATGGCCATGGAATCATTTATATTAAATACAAAAGTCTCCTTATAGTAAAGGAACCATTTTTTCTGCCTCATAAGACACATCAAATTTATTAGAAAAATTGTTTTCATGCTTATAGAGAGTTAAGTGATGAGTGGAGAATAATAAAAATTAAATATTGGGAAAATTAATTTATCCAATGTGAATGTGGTTCCACTGAATTTTAAGGAATTTCAATTTTTCACGAGACTACTCCAAAATCCATCTTTTCTATAAAAAGTCTTGAATATTGATGATGAAACTCTATATTTATGGGTTGACAGTGATAATGATTTTCCTTATGTAAAAAAGGAATTTGAAATAGAAATAGATAATAAAGCTGAAACTCTAATGGAAATTGAGGATACTGAGGAGAAATATGAAGATATTGACATTGTCATATACAAATATGAGGATAAAGGTGAAATTTAAGACATTTTAACTTTGGTTATAATCATATATAATATATATCTTTGTATAATATATATCTTTATATAATATATATCTATATATAATAGTCATTTTCAACTATCTTATAACAACTTTTATTTTGTGTTTTAGAAGGTCAATTAATGATTATCTGATAGATTTTCTGAGTTGTAGGTGGCTGGTCTACTAGGTGAAGAGCATCATGTTTCCTTATATGACCCTCAGACTATTGGCAGTTCAGTAATTAAAGTAGTCATGGTCTTTCAATATTAATGATTCCTGATCGTATCCACGAGTGACATCCACGTCTTGAGTTTTGATCCATTCAAATGGAGGTGTGGATAATTGTGCATTTTAGTTAGTTTACATTAATTTATATATATACTAATTTTTTGATTATTTGTTCTTTTTTTCACATACACTCTCATATAGTTACTGGATAGGGGAGTGATATATTTCGAAATTATTTTTCTAGATCATGGGTGACATGAGATCAGATTCTTGTTGATGTTCAACACTACATGTTTGATCATTGGATGGTACATAGATCAATAATAATAATTTTTAAATTTATTTAGTTAGAAGCTTTATATTATTATTATTATATATATATATATTGTTTTTATGGTATCTCATCAATGATAGCATGTGAGACTCTATCTAGGAGGCATAGGAGATCATTATGGATGAGTGTTGTCATCAGTTTTTATAGAATATGAGGAGGATAGCCATATAGAAATCTGTATTCTTAGAATTTAATCTGTCTTTATACGCCAATCGACTATATATCATATCATCTCATGTTTGGGATAGATTTTGATTATACTAGATGGGAGCTCCATTTCAAAGGAGATAATCATTAAGTTGACATAATTGTGGGAGGCAGGAGGTGACACATTGAGCTGGTAGTCATATATTAAATGAACCTCAGTGACCTATGGTAAATACTTTTTTTAATAATTTTTATAAATTAAAATGTTAGTTTTTTTATTTTATATTCATATATCTTGTCAAACATCCCTATATTATAGAGTTCGTCATTTATAAGATGATGTACAATGATCCTGTCACTAAAGAGATTACAGGTGATCATTATTGGCATATTGGGGTTAGTATTATTTTTTTAGCTTTAAAATTTACTACAAATAATATTTTAACTATTTTACTTTTAAATTTAAATTGATGGATTCATATAAGGTCATGACTTATCATACAAGAGATGAGTGTCAGGCCCATATTAAGGATCATACCACCTGTGCATCTACATTTAATGATGCAGTATAGATGTAGGCGACTCAACATGACTTTAAGAAAGGCCATTTTTTTGGTATTGAAAATATCATAAAATAACCATTTCATGGCGGTTTCAAAAAACCAAGGCCAAATTTTGTGTCGGCATACAATACGCGGTGGTTTCCTTGATATTGCAGCTGTTTATAGTAATGGTCATAGAGGACGCATTTAGTGGTGGTCTGTAATGGTTTTAGTGGCAATTTCTCATTGAAAATGATTATTATTAGAAGTGGTTAAAAGCACCACTAGAAAAAACACCTTTTCACAGGGCAAACCACTGCTAAAACCAAGAAAATCATCAATAAATAATAATGGAATATGAAAAATATGTAGCAATAGTTTTAAACACTGCTAAATTATTATCTTTAGCAGTGTTTTTAATCACCATAGATATAAAAATATTAAAATTGTAGGGGTGGATTTATCTACTACTAAATATAATACATTTATTTCATGGTGGTCAAAACCGCAGCTAAATCAAGATTTAAAAAAATGTAGATGATTATACGACCCCCGAACTAGTGCTCTGCAAAGAAACCATTCCAATTTCACTAACACATACATCCCACATCCAATAGAATACTAGAAGACCAAAATTTTTATAAGAATCACATGATAGATACTTGAATAATTTGTTTAGTGTTATTTGGCTACCTAAAATCTTTTCTGAGTACATGAAGTGTCACTTTTAGATATAGTGGTTTCAAAATTGGGGATACCAGTTGATCCTGAGTATGTTGATGAATTTTTCTATCTATCAGAACTGAGGAATGTAATCTATAGTTTATGTTTTATTGGATTGTATGGTAATTAAAGGAGAATAATTTTGAAGATATCTCAATTTTCATTTCCAATTACCATAGTTTCCAATAATTGATTCACATTTGACTGTACATACTAGTGTGAGTAAGTTTCCATAGTGATAAATAAGTGGTTATTGTTAGCTCTGATCCTAAGAATTCTTGAGCCTAACATTGGACATGTAGTGAAATGTGATGCATCTGGTTCTGGCTTAGGATTTGTTAAGATGTAGAGTGATAAATTAGTCACTTTGGGTTTCATCAGATTTTAACCCACAAGATGAAATAGTCTAATACTAAATTTTAGTTTTTAGTTGTGGTCCATGAATTGAAATTATCAAGACAAAACATCTTGGGAGGGAGATTTTATGGGTAATTTAGCCCCTAGAGTGCATAAAATATTTTTTTTCACTTCATGGACTTAATCTTTATCAAAAGAATTTTATAGAGTACTTGTATATGTTTGACATCAATAAATAGTATTCAACTATAAATGGAAATGTAGTGGTAAATGCATTGGGTTAGAAAATGTAGTATATGGGAGAAAAAATTTCATTAGCTGAATAGAAGACCTTATCTTCATTGTAGACTAGTTGGGGGGTGTAGTTGATGGTTTAGGGGAAGAAGTGTGAGTATCTTTAGAGATAATATCTTCATTAGTTGAACAAGAAAAAAAATTAGAATAATTTTATGGAATGTATCATGATGTGTGATAGGTTGGAAGAATGTAAAACTATTTCGGGATTGAATTTTGATATACATGGAGTGTTAATAGTTCGTAGCATTGTAATGGTAACATATCCCATGAAACATAAGTTTATAAGATCCTATAATTCTTTGAAGTAGGATGTTCACCCAGGGCCGACCATGATTTATAATAATGAAAAGTGGATGTTCTGGTGGCCATCCATAGTAAGTGACATCGAAGGATTTGTTTCCCATTGGTTGACTTGTCAATAAATTATCCCGGAGTGTCCGAGCTGATAGTTTAAGTAGGAAGTTCATTCAGGGCTGACCTAATTTACCTCATAGTTTTGGTAATTATAATAGAATTCTATGATTTGATAGTTGTTGTTTTGTATAACCATTTATCCATAGATCGATGAGCAGTAAGGAAGGATTATCCAAACCATATAAGATGTGATTTAGGATTGTATTATAGATTTTAGCCACCATATGCATCTTTAGGGGAGATACAAATTATGGTAGTGAAATACTCTCAAGTGTTCAATATATATTTTTAAATTCTACAATTAATGAATTGGACAGTCCCTATACCTTAACAAGATCAGGACACTCAAGTGTTCAACAGATATTTGTAAATTATTATCAAAACTATTTTCAATATGAGGAAATAATAAGTGGGAGTGATCACATTGCAACTATAAAACATGGGAAGAGAATACTATAAAATTTTAAGAAATAAGGGATATACACTAGAAACAATATGAAGGGAGTTACAAAACTGGATATTCCCAAGAAAATCAATAAGAAGGATGATCGTTCATCCTTAGGTAACAAACCTTGTAAATTTAGGGAAAATGAATTATTAAAAATGACTCATGGAAACAAAGAATCAACATATATGTTGCATAACACACTTGATAAATCAAGACATAAAAGGAAACATCATAAATCAATAAAAAACATAAAATAAAACATGAGAAATAAAGAAAATGTTAGGTCATGAAAATGTGTGGAGTAAACTATGTGTCACACATGATACATGTCCAAACCGACTATTAGCATATCTTTCCAACATATCAACAATACAACTAATCATGGTCCGATGATGAACACAACTCGTCACCCTCTCCACCTCTATTTCTAATTACTAGTACTACATGTTAGAACATAAAATTGAAAATTAAATATTTTTGTATATTTATATTTAAACTTAAAATCAATAAATGTTTTCAAACTAAATGATTTTGAATTTTTGTGATTTACATTCTCACCACCAGTTGATGCAATGCCACCGGGGCCAGATCTGGTTGTCTTCAGATATAAATCAATCAACACTTTCTGCAAAGCGTATATCTGAGATCCCTATTCATGTACTGTGTTTCATAGAGAAACAATGTATCTCAGAGTATCTTGGGGTATGGGCAGAGTACAACTAGGAGAAGATGCAGCTGCAATCCTAGGTGGCTTGCCAAAGACCTTAGATGGTACGGGTCCCAAACCCACCCTGTGCACTCTACCAGGATGCTCCTTCCCAAGGACTTTAGCAACTAGGTCATCATGGGAGACCGAGTAGGACTGGTTAGGATTGGCATCCCACAGTTCTTTTATTTTTACTTATAAATCAAATAGTAGTCATATTAGAAGCAATATATATTAACATAGTAACAACTGATAATAAGTTATTATAATAAAAAAATAATTTATACCCCACCTTCTTTGGCAGGCTCATCAACAAAATTTCTATCCGATTTTTGGTGAACCATCAACCACACTTTTGTTTCAGATGCTTCATGCCCTAAACATTGTGACTGCATTAAACAAACATAAATAAAAAAATTAATATATTAAAAAATAATATTTTCATATAATTATTTAAACTAATGATAATATTACCAGAGTAGATCAGCTTCTAGAAAAACTCTTTGACTCCACAGTGTGATCGATAACCTGCTTAGCCCAGCTAGATGCACTCCTTATTGAATGATCCAGAAATAAATAAAATGGAATTTAATAGTAATGTTTTCAATTTCATCTACTTTTAATAAACATGTATAAATATAAAATGAGATAAATATTGTAATATATATTTAAATCCCATCTACTTCCCATCAAAATGTCTGTCAACAAAAACCTTCCATTGCCCTTTAAGTACTATATTGGGAAGATTTTCATACATCTGTTGGGTGGTCAACAATGTATCATTTACGTCTCCCCATAATCTCCATTTAATTTCTTTCCATTTTTTGCGACGATTTTTCAATGTCCACTTTCGTGCTATCACATCACCAACCATAAAGTGGGAAAACATATGTACTCAAAAATTCATTTTGAAAATATTAATAACATGAAATTAAATTACAACATAATAAATTAAAATTAACTTTATTTGGGAACCAAAAACATCATTTTTATAACTTGCAGGTATATTCCTCGAATCATCATAAGAAATAGGATCTGAAACGGGATTCGCGGCCAGCTATCCTAAAATCTGGCAAGTAATCCTATGGCATCATCCGTAAGGACCCCATATGAATCAAATGGGACAACTATCTTCTCTCCAGTCAGATTCCATACATATTTATTTTTTATAATTTTCTCCACACATTCATTGATTCTATATTTAATGAAAAAGTAGTTAGTATAAAAATATTGCAATAAATTTATTCATATTAAAATGTGTACCTATAATAGTCACCCTCCAGTATCCCCACAATGAACTAGAAGTGGTGCGCCACTCCCCAAATACTGAGGCTCCAGATGTGAGAGGATATGACTAAGCTATTGATGGGATACTCATAAATGGAGTGAAAGATGGTGTAGGGGGAGATGGTGTAGGGGGGAAAGCAGATGGTGGATCAGGTGTTATAGGGAGGGAGATAAATGTATCATTATCTGTCACAATTGTTGATGAAACAATATATCTCTTCCTCCTTTGAATTCCTATGATTTAATCAAATAAAATTATGTTCAGTACATATATTTCAAAAAGAAATGCAGAAAAAATTAAAAATGATTACATATGCAAAGTACTAACAAAAAAATATACATAACAATGATAATAAATGTCTGCACAAATGAAATATGTTGTTTCTAAATGAATACATAACGGTACATAAAATCATTTTCTAATTCAATATTGTCTGTTTCATACTCCATTACATCATCCACTTCATTCAACCCTACTATACTAATATTTTCAATATAATGATACAAAAAATAAATCGTATTCTTGTTGTTAATGAGATTCAATGTTACTGGACAATTCTTCCAATTCATCACCCATATAACACATATCTCTTTGTTTTATGTGTGAAACTACACTCCACCCTTCACCCATGATATCATTCACATAATAATTTTTTTTTTCTTATGATGATAATATATATGAAACATGTAGTTCAATATCACCAACATTTATCAAGAAAGTGAAGTTCATAGAAGTAAATTGAAAGTAATATCATTTAACACATTTGATAATATTAACCCAATTGAATTTGAATAAAACAACTAAAAAATGAATATAGTAGTTTAATTCAATAATATTGGTCATCTTTCTATAGTATCCCACTTCAGAAAATGTAAATGTACCACTATTATGTGTTTTACAACACTCTTCTTGATTGACTGTATGAAATCTTATGCTTTTTACATTGTAAGAGTCAAACTTTTAACTTTTTTAGAGGACCTCAAGCAAGACAATATAAATATTTGGAAAACTCTACTCGAGTATTAGTATTCATGATCTAAAAAAAGAAATATAATTTATTATAATTACAAAATATATGTGTCAACCTAATATTCATATTTTTTCAATATTTATGAACTTACATGTCATGAAAACTATTTTAAAATCTCTTTATTAACATATTTCATTATGTGTTTATCATTTCGTGTTTGGACTCTCATTCATCTCTTTTTGCGTATCATCAACTCTTCGATAAATGGATCTACAATTTCATTATTCAGCATCACATATATATGTGATTGTAATAATTCCATTTCTTTTACTGCAACATTTGAGTTCCTCCCAACTGATCATCCAATAGTAGGAAATATTTTTGACTTCCCATGTATTTGATATTGATTCAATGTGTCTTCAACACATCCTACTCAATTAAATCATGTATCAATATCATCCAAGAATCTAATACAAAAGGTAAGATAGTCCTCTACCAAATAGCATTGAGAAATAGTTACCTATGGTTGAGCGTTATTTATCACGTATGAATTCAAATACCCAATATATTAGTGAAATAAAATAAACAAACTTAATTATGTATTTAATTAAGTGGAAATTTTTTTTTACATAAGTGAAACAACATATAAATAAAGTACCACTCAATAGGATATATCCATCGATAATAAACTGGGCCTCCTAATTTAGCTTCCACAACCAAATACATAATTAAATTCATCATAATAGTAAAACATTACGGAGGAAAGATCATCATCGATGCAAAAAATATTAATACAAACCTATACTGAAGGTTTTCAAGCTCTAATTGATGTAGAGATTTCTCACATAGATTTTTGAAAAAGGTGTAGAACTGGAGTAGAAAAGTAGTAACTTATTATTTTAATAATGTACATAATGCCAATGGTAGTAACTACTATAACAAAATATGTGAATCGTGACTTTTTAGTCCAGGTAACTTATGATTACTTTAGTCAACACACCTCAAGATGTACTTGAATACCCATTAGAACCATTCATATGCTTTAAAAGTTTATGGAGAGTATCTTTATCCCTATTTTTCAATGAATTGTTTTTCTAAGTATACTTTTCATTCCCATCTTTCTAGAGATCATGTTTTATATTCATTACATATATATATTTCCAAGAATAGATATGATCCTTAAACTTGTGATTCTCATTAAGAAATTTGAAGATAAAATTATCATATAAATTCTTCTCAATATGCATCACATCAAGATTATGCCACAATAAATTAAATTCCCAATAGAATTTTAAAGAATATACTTTTTTTCTTCCATTTTTACATTCCAGTTCCACTTCACGATGCACTTCAAAACCATTTCTTACTGTCATTCAAATGATTAGCCTTCCCAAATTTGGTTTCAACATTTCCAGGTTTTGTTAATGTTTCAGAACTAGTTAATAAAATTTTAGGTGGTATATGATAAATGAAACCGTTAAATTTTGATCTGTTCAGCAGAAATCTATGAGATGCATCAAGAGATATTAGATGGCACAAGAAGCACCATTTTCTACTAAGAGGTGTCTATTTGGGCTCAAAATCAAAGTTACATACCATAAAAACCAAAACCATGTCTGTATTCTAACCAGATAAATTCCCTAGCCTAGGGAAGTCAGTAATGGTCCACATTAAAGCATCATGCATTTTGAACATTATTTTAGAAGAATCATCAAATGTCTCAACACCATTGCTCCATAACTCCTGTAATTCTTCAATTAATGGTTTCCAGTATCCATCAATATCATTTCAAGGAATAATTTTTCCATGATTAATAATTGAAATGATAAAATTCTTGTGTTTCATACACATACATGGAGGCATATTGTAAGAGATCAAAACAACTGGCCAAATGCTATAACTGGAACTCAAAGTCCCAAATGTGTTGAATCCATTATCATCCAATCCTAATAAAAAATTCCTAGGATCAGCTAAGAAATATGGATGTAATGAATCAAATGTATTCCATGATTGTGAATCTCATAGATGTCACATTAACCCATCATTGTTATTATCTACAGAATGCTACTTTATTTGTTCAACGGTTTTCGATGAAATGAATAATCTTTTCAATCGAGGAATTAATGAAAATTAACACAAAACCTTTGTAGGTGTGTTCCTTTTATTCTTCTTCATGGTAGTATGTTGATTCTGACTTACAACATCACCCATTGACTTCCGTCTAGAAGAAGAACATTTTTTCAATCCTGTCTACTTGAATCCTATCACTAATAAATCATAAAATCATTGGGATAGACATGTATTTTTGTATAATTCAAACCAAGCCTGTTGAAAACTTTGTTTATTTCATTAAAATACTCAAGGATGCTTTCTTTAGGAAATTCATCATGAAACAATTCCCATACAATTGACATTGTGTTATTTGTAATTTCACATAGACAATTAATATGGTACAACTTCAGTAGAAAATAATGTTTTGAATATTTCCAAAATCCACTACACAAATCTTGATTACCATCATCAACTAAATCATGAAACATATTTTCCTCAATGATGTTCTCTCTTACATTATTCTCCACATAATAAAGAGGAGGATCCAATGATATGTTACAATATTGATATGGTTGTCCTATACTCTCAAAAACTTCACATGTCACATTTATATTTTTAGAACCCTCGTCTGGTTGTTTTGATATGTTTTGATGGTGATGGTAATTTCTTGAAGTGACCAATTAATCATTTATAAGGTTTTTCATTTTATTTTCCATTTTCGAAGAATTTGGGAGCTCATTCTATGGATTGAAATCAGTGATCAACCTTTCCGTAACATTCGATTCTCTGTGCCAAATCCAACACAAATATTGACTAGGTAATTGATTCAATATTAAATGTTCATAAACTTCATTTCTCTTCATCAATCATATATATTTACATTTATGACATAAAAATATTATTCTTCCTTCAATGGATCGATTGGGAAATATAAAATCTAAAAATTCCTTCAAAACCTTAACATTCTAAGGAGTGTTCCATGGTAATTCTATCTGGATTTTATCCATGTATGGGCCTACATGATATTAAAAAAGATTAAAACACACAAATATTAATAAATTGGAAACAAGATTTATATATAATTGTTGAAAAAATATATAAATACGTTAAATAATGTTTTTCTATATAAATACATATGGTAAATAATGAACCCGTTGAATAGAAAACCAAAGCATTCGAATTAAAAAGATCCATAAAATTAGAGGAGAACAAGGATATCATCCCTATAGTTTTTTTTATGTTGTGCTACACCAAAATAGATGGGAAAACTGATGATATAATAAATTATATATCACTATGGTAAGGGCTTGATAAATTATAAAATAATTGAATAGAAGTTATAAATATGAAATCGAAAAAAAATCTTACCTTAAAAGAAATATTTTGATTATTTTAAGAGAGAGATATAAGTTTGGGTTGGAATGATCAGAAGTGAAATGGTTTATAAATAAGATTTTGATAATTTGGAAATGATTTTGTCTAATAATTTTGTGTCTATAAAATCCATTACTATTCAATCTAGAGTTTCTAATTTCAGTGTAATGGGTTTTGTAGATATCCTGTGATGAATTACTTTATTTCTATATGATCTTTCTATAATGAGAAAAAATGTTTAGATATTACATTTTTATAATGTACCCTTGAAACTTTGATTGAAAATTAGAAACTGTTGGTTGAGAAGTTTACCTATACAAAGCATGGTGTTTAGTTTTTGTTTAAATAGATTAATGATATGGTGTGAAAACATGCTCTGTATTCGAAGACTATTCATAATTATCTAAAATTAAATTTGATGGAGGCGTTGGAGATGTTCCATGATTCGTGGTTTTTTATGAATGAATCGTATGGGATAATGAATTGTGATTTTTAACTATTTATGAGGGAGTTAATGGTAGTGCATTAGACTATTCATGATTCTCAACCCACAAAATCTTTTTTCTGATGATCCTAATACTTTTTTCTCATATTACCCCATGACCTATTAAACCCTTATTTCAAAACTCATTTGTAAGCTTACATTATTAATAAAAAATAATTATATTCTTCATATTCTTTTATTTGATATCTTTATTATCTATTTACTTTTTATTATAGCTTTATGTTCCAAATCCTATTTATTTTTTAGAATACATTTATTTTTGGTTAACATAACATTCAATAATGAATTTTAATTTTTTACTATAGTTTTATGTTCATTTCTTCTTTATTATTCCAATTCATAATATTCTTGAGGAAAATAGAAATGTATAACGTTCCAAACCACAAAGGTGGGTTAAAATTTTAATTTCTCCATGTGTTTTTATTAGTCTAGGAAACATAAAACGGATTGGGAACCTAAAATAGAAGGAAATAATATTTTTATATATATAATGATGTATATAGTGTTTTAGAAAAACTAATCCCATTAGGATCTCAACAAGGATTTTGTGAAACGTTTTTCAAAACACATCTCATTTATGATAGTTTTAAATATAGTTAGAAAATATATTTTTATTGATAATCACATGAATAACCAAATAACACATTAACATCCATTTTTTAAACTTCTATTTTCTTATTGTTTAAATAAAAATAATCATTTTAAAAATATTACTTTAAGACCCTTAAATTATTAAAACCACTCATTACAGTTTAAATTTTAAAAATACTTTAGAAACAACTGTGACAACTAGGCCCCAACCACCAGTTGCCTCGCAGACATGTAGGGCCCACCCCAGGGTCCACCCACATGCCCGAATGTGTCATTTGACTAATTATTGTCCCTAAAGGCCAACACATGTCCTTTCCAGTGTGCTTTGTCCTCACTCGCACACACCCTAGGAAACATCTCAAAAGGTCACCCATCCTGGTCACTACTCCAGGCCAAGCATACTTAACTGGGACGTTTTAACCAGATAGGATCCCAAAAAGGTATATTCACCTTATTGACATGAGACATATCATTTAACAATTTCACCCTTTATCATTCGGTGGTTTTACAATCACCCCCCCCCCCCCCTTTAGAGCACAATGTACTCGTTGTGGGCCCTACATCCCAACCCAGGTAGTGCACCGCACATAAGGATGGGTACCCACTCTGATACAAAATGTGACAACTAGCCCCCACCCACCAGTTGCCTCGCAGACATGTGTGACCCACCCCAGGGTCCACCCACATGCCTGAACGGGTCATTTGACTAATGATTGTCCCCACAAGCCAACAAATGTCCTTTCTAGTGTGCTTTGTCCTCACTCGCACACACCCTGGGAAACTTACCAGAAGGTCACCCATCCTGATGACTACTCCAGGACAATCAAGCTTAACTGTGAAGTTCTAACCAGGTAGGCTCCCGAAAAGGAAGCTTCACATTGTTGACATGAGTCATATCATTTATCCATTTCACCCTTTATCATTCGGGGGTGTTACAACACCCTTTTGAAAACACATCAAAAAAATTTAATGAAACAAACCCATTCTCATAAACTGTAAAAATAAAACACCAAGTCACCACATCACAAATAAGATATGAGTAAACATATGGAGAAAAATTCATGGTTCCCACCATATTAATCAAACTAGGGGACAGAAGGAATGAGAGTCCTCAAATGGAATCCATATAGTATTATTTGATAGAAAAAAAAGTCATAAAGTAAGAAAGACTTTGACCTTACCAATACATGATACCTACCAATGAAAAATGTTTCATCCAAACAACACAAGTCACTTGAGAATCCTACACCTAGCATAATAGGTTGAACTCCCTGCTATACATCGTATACAACACAACATGGGGGGCACCAGTATTGGTTTATTATCTAGTGTAACATAAATATAGACCTCTCTCTTAGTTCCTAGTGTACCCATGATATTAATATTAGGAGACGAGTAATCAAACATGTTTCAAGATTAATGAAACAACATAATATAAATCAAACCTCACATCTAACACCCTTGCAATAAACAACACCCAAAATATCATCCATGTCATAAAAATATATCTAAAGAGAAAGGGGGATCATAAAGGTTATTACATATATTATAAGTAGTTCATTATGAAAGATACAACTGATACTTATTAAAATAATCTGAATTTTATGTCACTTTAATCCTCTTTGAAATCCCATTTAAATAATTCATTAAAACTAAGAATTTATATACATTACTTACACATGAAATGGTTTAATGTCTCCTAATTGTACTCATACTATAGAATATCTAGTGATCAAAATATTTTGGGTTTTAAAAAGAAAGATGAAACCTAAATGTACAATAGTATAAGAGGAAAATGAAATAAAAAAACATGTAATTTGAGGATCTATATGGATCTATCATGACCTATGATATCATAATGAAGTTACATGCTAATAAAAAATCCAAATAATCCAATAATAAGATACTATTTTCTTTTAAATAAATTAATGATGAAACCTATAATGATGATGAAATGTCTCATCAATCATAGATTATTAACATATTCTTTAAAATAAATAAATCATAAAATTGTTAAGCTGAGGTGGATATGATAGATAATAACAAGTTATGTTATTCCAATGAAAAAAGAAACACACAAGGTCATCATTATATATGACTAAAAAAGGGAACAAGATGAAAAATAAAAAAATCATGGAAAGCATCGATGTTTTAACTTAGTGTGTGAGAAATGAAACCCTCCTATAAATGGAATCAATGGAAAATTGTTTTCAGAATCTCATGACTAAAATAGAGGTTAGTCGTGATGTAAAATCTAACTCTTATTCATCTTCCACTAAAAATTCCTCCTCTACCTCTAATTCAATATCCAATCTATAATGTATAGGATTTTTCCATGTATTATTTTAGTATTATATGGGAATTAATTCGAGACCAGGCTCTGAGACGACGTGCAGTTCCAAGGCCCGGTGAGCCTAGAACAAATGTTTGAATTTAATTTTATAATTAAATTACGTGCGCATGAGGTTTTCCTGAAAAAATGGAATAACTCTCGAATGGGTGCTCGTATCAGAAATCTAAGGGCACCGTTGCATTTAGAATAGTGATTTTACCTTAAAAAGGCCTATCATTGGTCGGCGCAGGTCAGTGGTGAAATATGGGTTGTGGACGTGACCGTACTAAAATATTTAATTAAAATATTTTATTTAAATCTTTGTTGCAGTGAAATATCTCATTCCCTTTTAAAAAGAGATTTTGCAGGGGATCAGGGCTACTTTTCTCATAACCCTGAATCTCCTTGGAGAGCTCTGGAGGAAACCTCCCAACATGGCAACCGTGTTCTTGACGAGCTTCGCGGGTGACGACGACACAGTGACCGGATCATCACCGAAGAACACTGTGGAATCCAGGTAGGAAGTTTGTTTTTTTATTTCTTTCCCCGTTTTTTGATTTCCACGATGAACGCGGACTAATCCATGAACATATTAGACCACGGATCGATCGTTCTTGCGGGATGGGTTTTTGTGGGGATTTTTTAGGTTTCGATTCATGAGGATGTTTTGGTTTCGATCTAACAATGACGAACCCAGATCGTTATGAACAACGATCGAGGTTCGTCCCTCTTGTTTGGTTCTTGTTTTTCTCCCTCACGTTCTTCGTTGCATTCCACACATTCTTAAAGGAAATCAATCGTTGTTCATTCGTTGGTCGGCGCAACGATCTGAGATTGTAGATCTAACCGCAGAGCGATGTCACAGAGGTGCGACATCTGTTTCGACAGATGATTCGGAGTGGATCAAGTGTTATGAGTTTTCAGGCGTTTTTCTTTGGATAGATTGTTTGAGGTTTATGATCCATTTTAAGGAACGAAAACACCTGTTATGATGTTCGTATGATGAAACGAACCAACCTATGGAGTATCGGGATGAACAGATGAGAGGTAGTGGATCCGGAAGATCAGTTGAAGCGCGAGGAAGAAGACGGTGTTCTAGAAATTTTCTGACTACACATCGTGTAGTATGGGATACACGGCGTGTGTTTGTCGGCGGGATTACATGGCATGTACTCTGGGAGTACATGGATACAGGCAGGGTACACAGCCAAGGACTCACCATGTATACCCCTCCCTGGCCAGACCCAGCCAGATACACGGGATACCATGTGTACTGGTACATGAGCAGGCGACACGGACACGGACATAGGCAGTGTACGGGCACATGGCCAGCATACATGGAGCGAGCCCTAGGTGCTCTGACACGACGTGTGTTTCTTCTACATGTCGTGTAGTTACTTCTATCTAAAAAACCGAATGACACGGTCTGGTTACACGGGCAATACCTATGGTCAAGGAACACGACGTGTAGTTTTTCTACAAGCCGTGTAGTTTGGTATTACACAGCTTGAAAGGAGGACGCTGGCTGTTTACACGGGTAGTACCCGTGGTCAAGGAACATGGCGTGTAACAATACTACACGTCATGTAACCTGTCTTAAATGACATGAGCCACTTTTCTTCTATGACTTGGACTAGTTTTCTGAGGGTTCGTACCCTTGGTCTTTTCCGGAAAGGTAGTGGTATCATTTCCTTTACACAGGATTATGATCCATTTTAGCAGAACTTCCTGAATAGAGTTATTGGAATCCCCTCTATGAGACTTAGATCCAGATCATCCATTCATTCCAGGAACCCTAAGTGAGTTCTTGGTATCGACGTGACCAAATTTACCCGGGCAATGATCCTCTACTTAGCGGATTAGCTCAGACTGAGTTATTGGAATCACCCCATGACTTGGTTGTGATCCTCATCTGAGCATCATGTTCTCAAGGTAATTGTGGAGTGTGTTCTCCTAGAACAATTACTTCGTATCTCTCTTTATACCTAGGAGTGTGTTCTCCCAGTTTCATGCTTAGTGGAATATTCGAGCAGGATCCTAGTGGTGGTATTCGCGATATTAGATCGTGCGTGAGTGTATTTGGATATTCTTGTTTTTTTTTCGGTAGACATATACTATGTAGAGCTGATTGTACCTTTCTGTTGTGGTTTTTCCTTCATTGTATTCCTTTCTGTTTTCGGGGTTTCCTTCTAGGTATTGTTATACTCACCCATGCACGGGCATTTCCCGCAAGTGAGGTTCCTTGTAAAGACGAGCAAGCCTTTGACAGGATTCTAGGCAGACCAGGACTGGACGGTACATAGTGAGATCAGACAGGCCGAGGTGTGTTCCTACGACTACAGACTGTTGTCCCATCACCTTTATTCACAGGTTGGACTTTTCTACAGACTTTCTTTTTTTTGGGCTTGTACTTTTGGCGTATGGTTTTACTTTCATGTACTTTACATTCATGTCGTACTCTGTGGTTGGGTTTTAGTGTATTCATGCATCTTTTCCTTTTAGTAGTTTTTACTTTTCAGCTTTTTGGGCATGGAGATGTGTGTGAAAGTTTACAGGTTTATAGGCAATGCCTCCCATGTTAGTAGTATGCCTACTCAGTGCTAGTAACCAGCCCCTGGACTATTGGAGGTGGGCTTAGGGAGTTGCGTCTCAGCCCCACTGGGACGGTTCATGACAGAGTGGTATCAGAGGTGGTCGGTTCTAACTTAGGGCAGAGATTCTATGAGTTGGTTTGAGGCAACAATGTTAAGTGTTTCGAGTTCGTCATTCAGGCCAGGGACCCTAGTGTTGGTGTGGGCGGCCGACACATTCATACACCAGGACTCTAATAACATGCTTTTCGACTCGGAACATGAGGAGACTAGTTTCAGGGGAAAAACAATGGTTCAGGCATCATATAGGAATGGGTTGTGGTTTCCATATCCTTCTTGAGTCAGCTCTCCAGATATACTCACAGACTAAGATACATCTTGTTTCCATACAGGATGCCTCCGTGACACGTACCCGCTAGGATCCAGCTGCTCAATCATGAGGATGACCCATCAGGGATGAAGCCTCGATATAAGGACTGGATCCCCCAGTTTTACCATCAGGTGGTGTTCCAGTTATCAAGCCACCTGTGGAGAAGTGTTTAGTGCCTACTGTACAAGTGGAGGAGGAGCACAGGTTGAGCAAACTACACGAGTTTCAGAAAAAGAGAACCCTCAGGTTTCGAGGTGAGCCTGACCCTCAGGCAGCAGAGGACTAGCTTGATGCAGCGGCCAAAGTCTTCTGTTTGGTCAGGACACTAGCAGACCAGATGGTGATCCTGGCAACGAGCCTTCTGCAGGGCTCTACAGGACGATGTTGGAGTTTCATTATCCAGACTCACAAAGAGGTGACCCTTGCATGGTCGGAGTTTTATCGTATCTTCAGAGAGGAGTTTTCACCTGTTACCCTGAGAGCAGTACGTATACAGGAGCTTCTTTAGCTCCAGTAGGGGACCATGAAGGTGGATGACTATTCGTCGAGGTTTACCGAGCTCTCACGGTACTCGATGGATATGGTCAGAGATCATTAATTCAGAGCTCAGACTTTTGAGTGGGGCTTGCGTAGAGATATCCGAGCTAGCATCATCTCTATGAGCATTCCTATATATTTTGGGGTTCTCGAGAATGCATTGGTGGTCGAGAGCTTCTTGGAAGAGCAGAGACAGCCAACAGTTTTCAGTAGTGGGTGAGCTAGATCAGAGACCTCGGCAGCAGGGAGCCGACGTCAAAGACCCAGGTGTGGGAGACATTTCCAGAGGAGATCCTAGGAAAGGGGATCTACCATACAGGGTTCGTAGGGTGCATCCATCCAGCCTCGAGAGAGGTGATGCTACTCTTGTGATGGTAGGGGACATCTCTCTCGAGATTGTCTGACCCGTCGTAATACTGACACAGGAGTAGTGGATGGACCACCAAGGCAGAGGCAACGTGTGGAGAATATAGATACACAGGGCAGTGGATGTGGTTGGGGAGATGGGAGATGATTTTTAGGTGGTTGGCGTTTTTACCTTTTACCACCACCACCCCCAGGAGGTCCACCCCTGGCTCCGGGAGCTGCTGGATAGAGGCAGGGAGAGCTACAGGTGGCGAAGGCATATGTCCCAGGTACTCCTGGAATGATTAGAGGTACTATATATGTCTTTTATACTTTCGATTCCATATTGATAGACACAGGTGCTAGTCATTCCTTTCTGGATGCTTATCTTGTTCTAGACCTTGAGATTCCAGTTGAGCCATTGACTCGACCCTTATGTTTAGGAACACCGACTAAAGATGATTCAAGGATCACACACCTCCGTAGGTAGGATGACCAGACCCTTGGGGGTGAGAGTTTCGGTTGGAACCACTTAGTCGTAGAGTTGAGGCCTTACGATGTCATTATTAGTATGGATTGGCTATCCACAGTTCATGCCCAGATTGACTTTTTTAGGCGAAGCGTGTGGTGTGTCAGCAGTGATGGAACGAGGTTCTCTTTTTTCGATGAAAGAGAGACCCAGGCAGTGCAGGATGGGCTCGTGTAGAGGAAGGCATAACCGATTTTTCATTAATTGGCTATCCTAGGCCTTGGCGTAGCAGATGTTACGAGTTTCTAGTTTCCAGCAGTAGTGGTTGAGTACGAGGACGTCTTTCCGTAGGATGTCCCCGGGCTACCTCCCCATCGAGAGATATTGAGTTTCAACCCGTGATGACACCGATATCAGCATCGGAATATCATATGGCTCCTGTAGATCTTCATGAGCTGAGGGTGCAGCTGGACGACTTGCAGAAGAAGGGCTTTAAGAGACCCAGCGTTTCACCCAAGGAGGCCCTAGTGATGTTTTCCAAGATTGAGGATTGGAGCTTGAGGCCATGTGTGGATTACCAGTGCTTTAATCAGTGACCGTGAAGAACCGGTATCCACTACCGAGGATCGATGACCTCTTTGACCATTTGAGAGGGGAACAATGGTTCTCGAAGGTTGATCTATGATCAGGCTATCACTAGTTGGGTGTACGAGATGAGGATATACCGAAGATGACATTCCGATGTCGCTACGGTCACTATGAGTACATGGTGATGCCATTCGGCGTGACGAACGCCCCGACAGTGTTCATGGGACTCATGAACCGGATCATTCAGCCCTATCTAGACCAGTTTATAGTGGTCTTCATCGATGATATCCTTCTGTACTCTGCGTCTGAGGAGGAGCACGCGAGACACCTAAGGACGGTCCGGGACACACTCCAAGAGCACCAGTTGTACGGGAAACTCTTGAAGTGTCAGTTCTCGTTATAGCAAGTCCACTTTCTGGGACACGTTATCTTAGCAGATGGTGTAGCAGTGGACCCAGCCATGGTGGATGCAGTACTTGCATGGGAGCCTCCCCAGAGCATGACGGAGGTGCGGAGTTTCCTTGGGTTGGCATGCTACTATCGAAGATTCACCCTTGACTTCCCTATGATTGTAGCACCCATGACAGCTTTGACCCGAAAGGGGCAGCCTTTCGTGTGGACCGAGAGATTCCAGCAGGATTTCCAGCAGTTGAGAGAGACTCTAACAAGTGCCCCGATCTTGAGATTACCAGAGGAGGGTGTCAAGTACGTAGTGTTATGTGACGCATCATGAACCGGGCTTGGTTGTGTTATGATGAAGAGTCAAGCGGTGATTTCCTATGTCCCACGTCAGTTGAAAACACACGAGCAGAACTACACGACCCATTATCTTGATTTGGCATCGGTAGTCTTTGAATTGAAGATGTTGCAGCACTACCTGATGGGAGAGCGGTTTACCTTCTATTCTGATCACAAGAGTCTCAGATATATCTATTCTCAGAAGGATATGAATTTGAGACAAAGAAAATGGCTTGAGTTCCTCCAGGATTATGACATTGAGGTAATTTATACTCCTATGAGGGGGAACGTTGTGGTAGATTATCTCAGCAGGAAATCCAGTTCGCAGTTTCTAGACGAGGCGACAAGGCAGTTGGCCTCTTTACAGTTATTGTACGTGGATGGAGATGAGGGAGACTACATTCAGTTAATGGTTCTTACCCCTCCACTCCTACAGCGAGTCGGGGAATAGCAGTGCAAGGATGATATCTGTGAGACTTTACATGCTTAGATATCCACAGGTGATGCTGCTGATGGATATTCAGAAGGTGGGGAGCACATTGTTCTTTTCATAGAGAGAACGGTAGTACCAGTGACGTTGATGGAGGAGGTTCTGAAGGAGTTCCATAAATCCCCATTGGTGGTGCATCCAGACGTGTAAATGATGTATCAGGACCTCCGACATCAGTTCTGGTGGCTAGGAATGAAGAAGGTTGTGGTAGAGATTGTCTCTCAGTGCCTTACTTGTCAGCAAGTAAAGGCTGAGCACCATGTGCCAGCCGGTTTGACTCATCCCCTTGAGGTTCCAGAGTGGAAGCGGGATGGGATATCCATGGACTTCAAGACGGGTTTACCACGTATGTCCAGGGGACACGATTCTATCTGGGTGATCTTGGATTGACTCACCAAGTCGGCCCACTTCCTAGCCATACGGGAGTAGAGTTTAGTAGAGAGCAGGAAGCATTTGGGACTCAGTTACGGTTGAGCACGACGTTTCATCCCCAGACTGATGGACAGACAGAGCGGACCATCCAGGTCCTGGAGAATATGCTTCGAGCATTCATACTTGACTTCAATCATAGCTGGGAGGATCACTTACCATTGGTGGAATTTTCATAGAACAACAGTTATCATTCCACTATTGGTAAGGCACCATTTTAGGCTCTGAATGGGCGATCTTGCAGGTCACCGCTTTGCTAGACTGACCCAGGAGAGTCAGCACTCATGGGCCCACAGATGGTGAGAGCTACTATAGAGAAGGTGCAGGTCATCCAGGAGCGGATAAAGACTGCACAGAGTCGGCAGAAGTCATATGCCGACAGTAGGTTGAGGCCCTTGGAGTTTGAGGAGGGAGACCATGTATTCCTTCGGGTCTCACCTCGATGGGGATTGCGGAGATTTGGCCGAGGCGGCAAGCTATCTACGAGGTTCATTGGCCCATTTCAGATTTTGAGTAGTGTTGGAGAGGTGGCATATCTCTTGCCTCAACCTCCTCATATGGACCGAGTACACAATGTCTTCCATGTGTCACAGCTACGGAGGTACGTTCACGATCCATCACATGTTATCGATTGGGGCGAGTTGGATATTGATTATGGGGAGACCTTTACAGAGTACCTAGTGGAGATCAAGGATCGGGTGGAGAAGATCCTTTATGGATGAGCTATTCCCTTGATGTATGTCTGGTGGAAGGACGAGAATCTTTAGGAGAGAACGTGGGAGTGGAAGGCTCATATTCGCATGTTGTACCCACATCTTTTTTAGTATCCCTTGTTTTGGCTTTTCGAGGATGTAAAAGCTCTAAGGTGGGTGTGATTTAATTTCCCAGATTTTTTCATGTATTATTTTAGTATTATATAGTCATTAATTTGAGACCAGGCTCTATGAAGGCATGCAGTTCCGAGGCCCGGTGAGCCCGGAACAAATGTTTGAATTTAATTTCATAAATAAATTATGCGTGCGTGTGGTTTTCATGAAAAAGTTGAATAACTTCAGAACGGGTGCTCAGATCAGAAATCTGAGTGCACCGTTGTGTTCAGACCAATGATTTTACCTTAGGCAAGGCCTAACTTTGGCCGGTGTAGTTCGGTGGTGAAATCTGGTTTTTGGACGTTACAATAATAAAATATTTAATTAAAATATTTTATTTAAATCATTGATGTAGAGAAATATATCTTTCCCTTTTTAAAAGAGATTTTGCAGGAGATCATGGTTACTTTTCTCATAACCCTAAATCTCACTGGAGAGATCTGTAGGAAACCTCCCAATGCAACGATGATGTTTATGACGAGCTTCGCCAGTGACGACGATGCAGTGACCGAATCATCTCCGACGAACACCGCAGAATCTAGGTAGGAAGTTTGTTTTTGATTTCATTCCCTGTTTTTGATTTCCACGACGAAGGCAGACGAATCCATGAACAAATTATCCCATAGATCGATCATTTTTATGGGACAGATTTTTGCGGGAATTTTTGAGGTTTTGATTCTTGAGGAAGTATTTTTTCGATCTAACGGCATTGAACCTGGATCATCACGAACAATGATTGAGGTTCGTCCCTCATGTTTTGTTCTTGTTTTTCTCCCTCACGTTTTTAATTGAAATCTATACGTTCTTGGAGGAAATCAAACGTTTCACATTCGTTGGTTGGCACAACGATCCGAGATTGTAGAGCCAACCCCGGAGTGATGTCATGGAGGTGCAAAAGTGGTTTCAGCGGACGATTCAAAGCAGATCGAGAGTTATGAGTTTTTGGGCGTTTTTCTTCGGATAGATTGATTGAGGTTTATGATCCGTTTTATGGACCGAAAACATCAGTTACAGTGTCCGTATGATGAAACGAACCAACCCCTGGAGTATCGGGATGAACGGATGAGAGATCATGGATCTGGAAGATCTGCCGAAGCACGAAGAAGAAGACAACGTTCTGGAAATTTCCCGACTACATGCCGTGTAGTATGGGATACACGACATGTGTTTGTCGGTGGGATTACATGGCATATACTCCAGGAGTACGCGGACACGGGTATGGTACACGTCCAAGGACACGCCTTGTATACCCCTCCCTGGCCAGACCCGGTCAGATACATGGGATACCCCATGTACTGGTACACAGGCAGGTGACATGGACAATGATAGAAGTCGTGTATGGGCACATGACCAGCGTACACGGAGCGAGCCCCAGGTGCTCGGACACGGTGTTTGTTTATTCTACAAGCTGTGTATTTACTTCTATCTGACAAGCCGAATGACATGGGCCCGTTAAACGGGTAGTACCCGGGGTCATGGAACATGGCGTGTACTTTTTCTACATGCCGTGTAGTTTGGTTTTACACAGCTTGAAAAGAGGACACAGGACATTTACATGGGCAGTACCCGGGGACAAGGAAGACGGCGTGTAACCATACTACATGTTGTGTAGCCTTTCTTAAATGACTTGAGCCACTTGTCTTCTGTGACTTGGACTAGTTTTCTTAGGGTTCGTACCCTTGGTCTTTTCCCTAAAGGTTCTGGTATCATTTCCTTTACACGGGAGTATGATCCCTTCAATAGAACTTCCGAAATAGAGTTGTTGGAATCCCCTTTGTGAGACATAGATCCGGATCCTTTACTCATTCCTTGAACCCTAGGTAGAGTTCTTGGTATCGACATGACCAACTTTACCCGGGCACCGATCCTCTGCTTAGCGGATTTGCTCAGACTGAGTTGTTGGAATCACCCCATGACTTGGTTGTGATCCTCATCTGAGCATCACGTTCTCAAGGTACTTGTGGAGTGTGTTCTCCCGGAATGAGTACTTCGCATCTCTCTCTTCAGACCTATGAGTGTGTTCTCCTGGTTGTATGCTTAGTGGAATCTTTGAGCTGGATCCTAGTGGTGGTATTCGTGATAGTTAATCGTGCATGAGTATATCTAGATATACTTGGTATATGTTCAGTAGACATATACTGTGTATAGCTGACTATAACTTTTGGTTGTGGTTATTCCATTGTTGTATTCTTTTGTGCTTTCAGGGTGTCCTACTGGGTATTGTTATACTCACCCGTGCACGGGCTTTTCCCACACGTGTCATGTCTTGTGTAGATGAGTGAGCCTTTGACAGGATTCTAGGCGGACTAGGACCTTACGGTACTCAGTGAGATCAGATAGGCCGAGGTCTGTTCATATGGAAACAGATTGCAGTCCTTGCACCTTTCTTCATAGGTTGTACTTTGTTACAGACTCTCTTTTTGGAGGTCTTGTACTTTTGGCCCAGGGTTTTACTTTCTTGTAATTTACTTTCCTGTCGTACTCTTTGATTTGGTTGTAGTGTATGCATGAATCTTTTTATTTTAGTAGTTTTTTCTTTTCATCTTTGTGGGCTTGGAGATGTGTGTGCGTTTGTACAAGTTTATATGAAATGCCTCCCATGTTAGTAGTATGTCTACTCGGTGCTAGTCACCAGCCCCTGGCCTATTGGAGGCGGGCTTGGGGAGTTGTGGCTCAGGACCCACTGGGACGGGTCGTGACACAATCACCTATGCTATAATGATCTAAAATATTCTTGTTGAAAACATGATGAAGCTTTTACCAAAACTGAATTGAATATAGAAATATCATAAAAATAAGTATAACCAATCCCTCAATGATACGTAAAAACTCACAATCAAACAAAATGAATTATCAAAAAGAATGTTCAATATAATGTGATGAAGTTACAATGGAATAATAATTTTATAAAAAATATATATTTTGAAATTCATCTAATTATAAAAAAAATAGTATAAAAAATTTGGTTTACATTGTTTTAAAAACAATCATATTCTTTGGGATTTTAAAAAAAATTAATGTTCATTAAAAATATAAACAATTTATTAATTAATCTAACCAAAAATGTTCTATAATTACTATCATAAAATAGAGAATATAATTCAAGAAAAAAATTAAAATAATGGGTTCAAATGACTATATGTTTGGGGTGAACAACTGTGGTGCAATGATTTTTTCTCAAAGTTCTATTTGATGGTTTTAAGGGTTTATAATAATATACTTCCAACTGATGAAAATATCTGGTGAAAGTTTGTGGTTATGTCGTCTAAGTGATCCTCTTATAACTAGAGGATGGAATAAGAAGAATAAGGATGATACTGAGGGGCAGCAAGAAGCGTTGTGCAACACCGTGGGTAAGGACCTGTAGTGGGGAGGTGAGCTAGGGCTTCGGGTGGTGGGCGGTGATGGGCGGTGATCTGCACTGAGGGGCGGTGAGGCATGCTAAGGGGAGGTGTAGTGCTTCGAGGGTCACTAGAGGAGGTCTCATGGGGGGAGATAAGTGGTGTATCATGAGGGGAGAAGGGGGGAGAGGTGTTTGGATTGAAAAAAAAACAGTTTAGTGGCAGTTTTTAATAAACCGTCGCCAAATCATTTATAAAAAAAGTAGTCGCGGTTTAGTAAACTACCACTAAAAAACTACAAAAAAATATATTTATGATGGAGTGTGACTCTCTATTGATTATTGGGAGTTATTATGGTACCACTATGATGTATGATTCCATCTAGAGGGGATCTCATGGATAGTCATCAACATATATTGCACAGTATCAACTGTAGTTATGAGCTTGTGGAGAGCTTATAAAGACCATGTGTAGGGAGCAGGGGGATCTTTTTCAAGAACAACAAAAATAGTAGGAGGAGATTTATCGATGGTAGGCACAGCATCATGAGCAGATAATGGAGTACATTTGACGTCTAACTCAAGGTTAAGAGATGGTGTTCCCTCCACCACATCATCCGGATGACCCCCTCCCCCTCAGTGATATATGTATTTTTTTATAAACATTTGAATGTACATATTTTTTATAATATTTTTCAATTCATATATTTGAAGTTCTATATAGTTCTTTTTTTTATTTTTGTGAATATATTTTTTATTATTTTTTTATTTTTTTATTTTTTTATTTTTTTATTTTTTAAATTTTATTATTTTTTTATTATTAATTTAATATTTTATATTTGTATGAATATTGAGTTCTTTATTATTATTATTATTATTATTTTTATTATTTTTATTATATTTTTATTAAATTTATATTTATTTTATATTTTTATTAATTTTATTATATTTTTATTAATTTTATTATATTATTATATTTATTATATTATTATTAATTTCATTAATTTTATTTTTTTCATTAATTTATTATTATTAATGTGTAATAAAATTTTATTAATAGTATTATTATCTATTTTTTGCAATATTTTGTGACAGGTAAATCATTCTATCACAAAGTGGATTTTTTAAACTGGGATAGACTATTTGTGATAGGTACGACTCTCATCATAAATAGTTTTTTGGGACAGACCAACGTAAAAAATCTATTTACGGTGCTATTTTCTATAACGGGCCATCTATGATGGGACCCATCATAAAAACATCAATTTCCTATTGTGAATTTCCACTAAAGATCTTGTAAATACATGGATCACATTCATTCTTAATAAAACTAAAAAAATTATAGATTTATCGAATTGAATGTTCTATGATCTGGATGTTTACTTCAATCTATAAATGGATCTCTATAACTTGAAAATATTTTTGGCACCACCTGGAGTCACAAATCCTTCTAGTTGTGTCATGTAGACATCTTCCTAATGGTTCTCATCAAGGAATGCAGTTTTGAAATATATCAAGAAAATTTCATTGTTACAGTAAGTTGCTATAGAAAGTAGAAATCTGATGGAATTAAACATGGAAACTAGTGAAAGGGTTTCATCATATTCAATTTTGTAATGTCTTTTAAACACATTATCCATTATCCTTTATTTATAGGTATTTATTTACCTTCCATGTCCATTTTTCTCTTCCATACCCATTTTCAACCTATGGGATTTACATTAAATGGTGCATTAACCATAATCCAAACTTAGTTATGGTATATGTAATATATTTTATAAATCATCGCTTTATTCCATCTTGTGGCTTCTGATCTCTCTACTACCTCTTTAGAGGATATAAGATCATCATTTTCATCCAATAATGAATTTCCATCTTCGATATCCAGAATATTATTTCTCTCTGCTTCTCTTACCTCTATTTTACTCTTACATGGAACTTGTGTTTTAGGAACTACTTCTTCCATAGGGACCTATGCAATCTATCCATATACCAACTCTTATTTATCCTGGGAATCAATTTCATCAAAGTTAATCCTAATATAACTATCATTTTTAAGGATGTGCTCCCTCTAAAGAAATACGGCTTGTCTGGAGATAATTACATTGATTCCGGATGGGTTATATAGGTAGTATCCCATTGTTTCCTTAGGATACATTATAATGAAACCCTTTTCTCCCTGGGGTACTAGTTTAATTCTTGATAATTACTTAACAAAAATCTAACAACCCCATAAATATTTATGAAGAAAACAGGTTTCTATCCACTCTATAACTCAATGGGAATTTCATATACACATTTGTATAGTACTCATTTTAATGAATATTATACAGTTTTTAAAGTATATCCCCAAAATGATAATGGAATGTATTCATGACTCATCGTTGAAATTGTCATGTCTAATACAGTTTGTTTTCTCCTTTCTCTAACACCATTTCATTATAGTGTGTGCAGTTGAGTTAGTTGATATAAAATCCCAACATCTAGTAAAGAGTTGATAAACTCTTGGATAATATATTTGACTCCTCGATCTAAATGAAGCTTCATTATCTCCATTCTAAGGTGATTCTATTCTTTATTCTTGAATTTCACGAATTTCTCAAAGGAATCATACATATACCTCATCATGTAGACATAGCCATATCTACTCAGGTTATCAATAAAAGTTAGGAAGTTGTAATACCCAGCTTTATATTATATTAGAAATGGTCCGAATACATTAGTGTGTACCAATACTATAATCTTTATGGCTCTTTCATGATGTCCACCGAATGACGGTTGGTCATTATTTCTTATAAACAAGCATTAAATTTTTCAATTGGTTTTTCCTCATAAGATTATAAATAACTATATTGATTGATCTTTGTGATACACTTCATGTTTATATGTCCAAGATTGTGATTCCATTACTGGGTATTAGATTATTCATGTTGAGTAGACACCCCAATCTTGAAATGCTTAAATTGGATTTCCTCAAACCTTTCCTATTAGTTACATAAAGTCCTTATTTTGAAGTGTTACCTTGATGTTAACTAAGTAAAGTTAACTGAAAACTTCATGTTTGAATTCCCTGATAATTAAAGCACCCCATCATTGGATGGTCAAGCACTTTGAACAATGGTTTAATTTTAACTGAAGTTGTGGAAGACAATACCGACTTAATATTTATAATTAAGGATTTTATCTTTTATGTATAAATTTCCAATTATTTTATTTATCACATTCTTTTTAATATTTATTGTATTTAGGTAAATAATTAACCATGTAATAGATAATATTTATAGATAAGGTAATTTATTTTTGTTTTATCTTGCAGTCATGTTAATTTCATTAATTCATGTGATCACGATAAAAACACCCATAATAAAGAAACCAAGCAACTTGAAAGAAATAAAATAATAAAGTGGCATGATCATGAGCTTTTCCAATGGTTAGTTTTTATATAATATGATAAAATAACTATCAAACTAGGGAAACACCTTAAAGCAATAATGGTATGTGTTATAGCTTTCCACCTATCCACCTTTGTATCACTTTTAGATTGGTTTTTCCTCGACTCCAAACTTGATCAACCTCCACAAGATTGGGAGCTCCACCATTATATATGATTTTCCTCATATATAGTTGAGGGGAAGGGTTTTACATAAAACAAACCATGGGAACATATGAAGTTACATAATAATGGGAGAGATGTCATGCAAGACAACAATTTAATTTAATAATAAAATAAATGAATCCTATAAACAAAATGGTCAGGTCTAGGATCATGATCATCAACATGCATGAAATAAATTATGCATTAATAAAATTTTCATTGAATTACAATTGTTCTTATTTACGTTAAATCATTCTCAAATTAATTAATTGTCTTATTTAATTAAAAATTTATTTTATCTTAATTCTCATCCAAATTACATTGATATTTTCATCTATAATAATTTGAATCAAATAAAATAAGTTTATTTAAAATTAACTATTTTTAACAATGTACCTTGGAGGCAACACAATGAGTATCCATCCAAACTTCCCATCATGTTTATAATCATATATTGTTTACTCTTGTGATATGTAGAATACATGGATTATCACATAATTTCCTCACATCTAATATCAATTTAATGATGATGTGAATTGCATTATTTTTCTATCAAGTGTGATGCTTCTATGTATGTAGAGTTATCATTGTAATATGCCTCATACATGATATCATAAATGATGATTATGTAGAAATTAATTAAAATTTTATATATATTAAAACTAATCAAATGATGTGTCATGTCAACATAATGACCATGCACCAGAACATATTGATAAGGTTTCAAAAACATAATAAATTAATTTTTAATTCCGAGTGATTTGGTAAAATGTACACAATTTGTACAAGACAACTACCTACCATGTACTATTCTCATCATCTACTTGAGGCAGATTCCTAAGGACTCTACATGTAATAAATATTTTTTTTGGACCATATCTATAACTCTATATGACTTACCATCTTGGATGCTGAGGAATGCACCCTATTTCTTTTTGAAATTCCTAATTCCAAGACATTCAAAAAAGAATATTGTTTTTATTTAAATCCATTGATTAATGAGTAAAATTTATTATTGATTAATGGTGTTAGTACATATTATGTAGTTGGAAAATAGATTTTTGTAATAAAAGAGACATTAATGTGGTTAATTAGTGACTCACAAGTGTATGACATGTTTTTTGTATAGAGTATACATGGTCCAAAATCATTTTCATACTATATGAGTAACAAAAAATTGTTCATGATTTCCAATATAATAAATACATTTTTTTCAACTGTCATCGCAGATTTCATCCAACAGACCATCCATTATGAAGGAAAAGAAATCATTACAAAAATGGTATAATTGAGAGATATGGACCTCAAATAAGTATCTCAGGCATTGATTCAAAATATATTATCTCTTCATTAACTCATATTATCTTTGTATCTACTATAATCTAATAAAATTATATGGCATTGGGATAGATCATAATCAGATAAAACAAAGTATTTTTTAAGATATTCCATATTATATTAGTTTTTTGGTCCTTCACAATTTATATTTCATGCATATATAGAAGAATTATCTCGATAACATATTTTATATGGTTTTGAAAATTCCTAGTAAGACCAAATATAATGTAAAGGCATGATTAGATCTTTAAAAATTTGTTGGAATACAAAAATTATATTATTTAAAAATAATTGATTATATAATTTAGTTAATCCAATAGAGTCTTATGTATTTTCGAATGGAAATCATTTGTTATTATGTTAGTAGATTGTATTTTTGAGGCTACCATATGTTTATATCTCCAATTTGGCTTGATGTGTCATAAAAAGTCATATTACCATCTTAAAAAGTCATTATTGTCTTTTTATAATGCATATATTAATATTTATTGGCCTTGATGGTTTTTAAAATTCTTTTATTTGGGATATGTTGATTGAAATATCATTTTTTTTATAATACATTTTTACATTGACAGCTGACTGAGATGCACTTACTGGGCTATAAGAAGATGTTGTTTTAATTTTATGTAAATTGGAAAAAGTATATTTACTGACATTATTTGATTCAATGGAATATTTTATATGAAATATTCATCATGAACCAAAATTTTTAGGACTGGAACAACTTTGAGGGATGTACCCATATGAGAGGCATATGTAGAAAATAGAGAGATTATTCTCTAACAACGTTTCGGTTGAAGGGTTAATTACAGAAGAGTATTTTCATGTGAAATTCTGTTCTTCTTCTCTTATTATTTCCAACATGAAATCCTTTAAAACATAATCAAATGGGTAGTGATGAGGGAAATGTTGAAGATGAAATGAACGATAAATTATCAGTTTTTAATTATCTTGGACTTGGATTTGTGGAGTTCATGAATGATGGCATTCAGATGAAGAACAACACAAAGATCATACATATGGTCTACTTAATTGTGATGGAATGAACTAATTTGTACACTATGTGATATTTCACCTATTCGATATATTTTTTAAATTAAAATAATATTAATTCATTTTTAGATTATATAATTATTGTATCAAGAACCTGTTTTCACAAATTACACCACGTACTCTTAAAAAATGGTGACAATGTAATTTTTCCCATAGGTTTCAAATACTGTTAAAATAAATTATTTATGATAAAAAATATGAATTCAGTTTATTATTTTTTATAATATTGATTGTTTTTAAATTTTCTAGGTATCACATAATGTAGATAAAATTGAAAAATGTTTATATGTATTGATTAACCCACCTTCCAAATTGGTTAAATATTATAATAAATATGTGGTTAATGAATTTTTATTTTACACACACACATATGGGGAATAAAAAATAGTGAATAATCTTGTTTACTTAAAATGATCCCATACTAAATAAAGTGATGTTGGATTTAAAGGCATGTTGGATGAAATAATTATGTTATGTTATATGACACATAATTATGTATTGATGTTTAAATGTGATTAGTTTCATACTGGTAGATGGTTCTGTATTCATCTACGATGTGGAATCATTGACATTAAATATAAAATCCTTCTTGTAGTAAATGAACCATTTATACTAGAATATCATGAATATTAAATTTATTTTTAAAATTATTATACTACATTAAGTGATTTAATAGACTAGTGTAGTATAATAAAAATTAATTTTTATGAAAATTAGTTTATGAAAAGTAAAACTGGTTATAGTAAAGTGAAATAAATTGAAATTTTTCATATAGAAGCATCAAATACATCTCTTATTCCAAGATATTAAAATATAGATGATCAAACCCCACCCTTAGTAGTTGATGGTGTCGATAACATTAATAATGTAACCAATGAATTTAAAATAGAAATGGATGTTGAATTTGATGATCCTATAGAAATTAATGATGTTGAGGAGGAGGATGAAGTTATTGACACTCTGGAATATGAATACGGTGATGAAGATGAAGAATGACACAATTATATGATGGTTATATTCATAATTAATATATAATAAATGTTTTCAATAATTTGTAGACAACATTATTTTATTATTTCATATGGTTAGTGATGATTTTTATTGGATTTTCTATACCCTTTGAGGAGGTGTTTATCTAATTGATCAGCCCAATGACTCATCATCTGACCTGTAGGTTGTTTTCACTACAACATTGACTTGTATAGGTCATGGTATTACTATATTGATAATTATTTTCCCTAAACCTGAGTAATTTCCACCTCTTGACATGGAACCAAACATGCAGAGGTATGTCTAGTTATGTATTTAAGTTAATTTTAATTAATTTTTCTTAATTTTAATTAATTTATTTATGTACTAATTATTTGATTATTTATTATTTTTCCCATACCTTTTCACATATATATATTGAATAGGGGTGTGATTATACATAATTAGTTTGAACCATGGGTGATGTGGGATCTGATTCTCATTGATATTTTTCATCACATTTTTTATCATTGGACTACATTTAAATGATTGATATTTATTTTGAAAATTATTTATTTATTAATATCCTGTTATTAATTATTTTTATGTTTTATTGTATATCGTCGATGATAGGATGAGATTAACCATCTAGGATTAATGGGAGATCCGTATAGGTGAGTATTATTGTAGTTTTTACATAATCGGAGAAAGAGAGCCATAGTAGAGCTAGAGACATAGTTTCTTATCAATCTTGTTATTGTCATCGACCTAATTCCATCACATCTCATGTTAGGGATGGATTATGCTCCTGATATATAAGAGATAATATTTAGAGGATATCATCATCAGGAAAACTTAACTATGGAAGATGGGAGGTCATTCATATAGTTAGTATTCATACATTTATTATTTTTCAATTACTTGTGGTAAGTGTATTTATTTAATAATTTATGTTTACATTAAATGTAAAATTTATATTTTATATTCATATAGTTTGTTGAGAATCCCGATTTTATTGAATTAATTGTTTTATGAAGTTGTGAATTGATCCTACTATAGGAGAGATTACTAGTGACCAATAATGTTATATTATAGTCAGTATAATTGTTTTCTAAAATTTACAAAAATTAATATTTTTACTAATTTAATTTTAAATTTAATTTAAAAGAGGCATATGAGATTGTGACTACTCGCACACACGATAAGATTCAGACCAAAACTAAGGGTCGGGACACTTTTGAGATAATGTTTTTTGAGTTTTCATGGATGTAGGTGAATCAGTATGTTATAAAGAAAGGCAGAGTGGTTTTTATTAATTCTTGATTATTGTCTTTTAGTTGTTAAGAACTCTTGTGTGGTCATCGTCCAACTTGAAAATAACTCATGAAGAGTCATCACCATCATATGTAGAGTATTAGGAGAAGTTGTAAGCTCAGAATGAGGTTATAGAGAGAATTTGTAGAGAGTGTGGGAGATTCATCAATAGAATAAGTATTAGGAGAAGCATATTTATCTATGGTAGGATTAGCAATATGAGTAGATTATGGATTACATGTGGTGAATTAAACTGGGTAGAGGGATGGTGTTCCCTCCAGCAAGTCCTTTTGATGATCCACCACCTCCACAATGATCGATGATATATTATGTTTATAAATATATTATGATAATTTTTAGATGGAAATATTATGTTTACAATAGTTATTAATTTATATGTCAAAACCTTTATGTATTTAGTTTTTTTTATGTTATTCTTTTATCATATCTGCTTCAAAATAGGTTATTAGAGATATAAATATGTATATTTCTCTAATAACCATTTGTGAAAAAAATATGATTCTACAACTTATGATAATTTATCTTACTTGTAGTGAAAAATGCTATTTGTGGTGGGTATTATTTACGTTGTAAAATAAAATTGTGAATTTACTTCATTAAAAAAAGTTTTTTTGATTCCTCTTTTGGCCATGGTTTATTCCAAATTAGATCCCATCACAATTGAATATTTGTAATGTGATCATATCATGATTAATCCATCTAAAATTACTTAGATTCTAATTTTAATTACAGTATTCTATTGTTATTCTCTAGTATTCTCTTGAACTAATAAATAATATTTATTATCTTATGATTTTTATTATACATTGTTACATATTTTTATCATCTATAGAGCTTGTATATGGTTTAAAATTCATTTTTATATTGTTTTACCAGTAGTAAAAAAATCATACAGTCTGATGGTCCTCATATGTCATGAAATCTTGGTAAGTAATATATTTTTAAAACTAAAAGACCTACTTTTAAAATTGAATACATTATGTTTTTTGAAATCATGTACTTTTCAAAAGAATTTTACATTGGTTCTTGAATTACATCTATGAGTGATTTAAAATTGTTTTTTATACCAATAAAAATGAGAATTTAAGTGAATTTGAAAATGATTCCATTTGTTTATTAATTTTTTTTGTTATATGAGTTTAAAATGGGATTTTGGAATGTTAGTTGAAAGTCATAATTTATAAATAAATATTTTGATGAACGGGATTAAGTGGAAAATAAGTAAGATTAATTCCTAAGTATTTATTATAGTGGATTGCACTATAAGATAAAGGGTTATTTTAAGAATGGCAATCTTGAGTGTTTTGTGAAGGATGGAATATTAAGGTATTCTAGACTTTGTGTGTTGTGGATCATAGTTTAGAGTTTTCGTTTTGAAGAATTATAGGGTAATTTGAGATGTCTTTTAGTGATATAATTATAAGGATTTTGAGAATGTTTTTTTTCATAAATAATTATGGTATAAAAATTTGTATATTATGTTAATGTGATGTTTGTGGATAAGTGAATTTGTAGATTGAATGCTTTATGCATGCAATGAGTTGTTGATGTTATACTAGGAGATCACTTGACGCGAATGAGCTCGGTCCTAAAAATTTATTGAAGAAAATTGAAATATATTGAAACAAAACACACATGCAGAATAAATAGCACCACCAAACAATGAAATTGTCAAGACAATGCCACCGAAAAACACATAATTGGCCAAGGACGCACACACCATCAAACAAAAACCCAAATAAAAAAGCCCTGAAACAATGGCCTAAAATAGACCTACAAACTCACATCCAGGTCCAAAAGGCCTGAGGATCAATGAGAACTGTCATAATTGCTAAATCACAAACCTATCATCGCTAGGCCTTTACTCACCTTTCCAATTCAAAAACGCAACCCGAGGTTAAGAAAATACCCTGAATCCTGAGTACAACTCATCCTTATCTCTCCTACATAGCTCGAGGTCACCTATCACCTGCATCACGTGACTGTTTCCATATCTCCAACTTGTATCTACCTCGCTCCAACAAAATTAATTGCCCGGATACCTCCTCTATTCATCCCATCCATGCACACCGATTCTGGAAAAGACCTATCATCGCAGTTGTGTTGGAACAATGTACAACGCATTACCACACTTCTCAATCCTAAAGTCATCATTGAATTTTACCCCACATCTTGAGGTCTCCTATCACAAGTCAAATGAGTTATTGACCACCAAGAGGGTCCAAAATCCCTCAACACATCCCACAAATGATTCCTAAAATCAGATATAAAACTCCTCCATTTATTGATATTACCTGATATGGCACCACTGTTGATCCGTCATAGGCACCAACACCTACAATATCCAATCTAGTCATCACTGACATGTGTTGTCTGTGTCGTGAACCATAATTTAGATAGCACCTCACTGGCACCAAAAATCATTGTTGCTAAAGCATGGTCATCCCACCCCACAGAAACCCCCCCCCAAAAAGATCATGGTTTGTCACCATTGTGAAGAAGAAACCGACCAGGTTTCTCATCTGAAGGTAGATATATAGACAACGAGCGGTTTCGAGGAAAATCACACCCACTCTATTTCAAAACACATTTAGCATCACTAATTTCACCACAACTACATGCGGAAAACATTTCAAAAATTCCCGAACAATATCATCCTCACTTGAAAATAAAATATTATAGGATACATCCCCATAATTAAGAGATAACATCTCCATTTATGAGAGAGAACCTCTCCATTAGATCACCAAAACAAGTGTATGGGTCACACGCCTCGACCCATTAAGGTATAGAGGTTATAGATAAGCATTCTATTGGTAAACTTGGCTTTTTAGTGACTATGATATGACTAATGGGATATCAAAATTTTGTTTTTTCGGGATGAAAAATGATATTATGGAAAGGTTTTGATGACCCTGACCTTGGTCATTACATTATTGTGGAAAATAAGTTATTTAATTGTGAGAAAATATTTTTTGAAAGCTATGGTTGAGGGATCATTTTTCATTTTGTAATTTATTTTTTGAATTGACATCTTTGGATAAGTGTTATTAGGTTATGTATGAGGATCAATAAAATTTTTTTGGGTTTGGGTGATGGGGGAAAGTTCCATTTATATTCTTAAGACTATAAATGGATTTCAGTACCTGGTTGAGTTAGAATAGAGATGAAGCGAGTGCTCGGTGGCCTTCTATCGAGTACCTAGTAGGCCCAAGATCATAGTACTCACTAATAGTTTTTTTGTAAATATGGGCTGAAAACTACCATGGGAGAAACCCTAAGGTAGTTTAGAATAATTTAAACCAAGTTAATCCTTACAATACATAGATTTATATTCTAAAGGACATGAACCATGATACAAAATAAATTGAATATGAGAAGTCACATCTCTCTTTGAGTCTTGTAGATCATCCTCCATGATACCATATTACTAAGTGTTAAATAGAGTACAGTTAGGATTCATGAGACCCTTATACCTCCTTAGAGTGTACAAATCTTACTAATTAGTGTTGAGAGGATTATCCATGAACATAATAATTAATATCATATTGGTTAAAAAATTTAAAGTGGGTTGTAATCCATTATAATAGAGAATGTAATCAAGATAGAATAGATATCTTCTATAAGTGTGTTATTTCTACCCTAGAAAATATTGAAGTCCAAAAGCATATAGTCCTAGTAGTTCCGAATGATTTCATCAAAACGCATGGACCCCTCAGAGTGGGCTTCATCTGTGTATTGTTTGAGGCCACTATAGGGAGGGATCTAATGGATGTAATTTTCCTACAACTAGTTACCTTATGTTTTCATGGGATGTTGGTGGTAATCCAATAGGTCATGGAGGGGTATTATAGTAATTTAATCCATGGATTCGCACTACCATATAGGATATTAGAATAAGGGTACAACATCGCATGTATCTATAGGAAACAAGCATTGGATGATGCCTGATGTTATTGTGAGATTCCAAAAATATCTTGAAATTTTCCATCAATAAAACACTATAAAGTTGGACTATTGATGATGATACATCCAAATTGTAAAACTCGGTACTAAAAAAGTTATAGAATAACCCACTATCATGGGTAATATACAATGTATTATCAACCAAGTACTAGATGAAGTGAAACCACTCAACATCCAAGAAAATATGGGTATCATTTCACCTCTTGAAATTGGTGTAGTAAATGAACTTGTAAGTAATAAAAATTCTCTTATATTAAATCACATTATTAGTGGGTAATGCTCAGAAGAACGCATTCCATATAATAAATATCATATTTTCTAAAATAGGATCTCTTTATAGAAAATTATCCCATTTATATTATCCATGTTGGAAAATTAGAAGATAGTAATAAGGTTTAGAGATAAAATTTTCAGGCTTCTTGGGAGTGAAGACAAAATGATCATCATTTTCTACTAATTAAATTTAATAATGTTATGAATTTTCTTTTGATGGTTATACAAAATTGATTCAGTTACATATGAAAATTAAAAGGCATTTTTTAAAAATAATTTCTAAATTTGGTAAAGCAAGGAAAAACTATGGGATTCCTGCAGTGTTACCCTTTTTGATGGGAGAGATTCCCCTATTAATGATATAATTGGAATTTCCTATTAAGATACTAATTGGTTCTTGGAAGTTATTTGAGAGAGGGGGTGCTAATTATATCTAGTTGAGTAAAGCATCTAGATTTGTTCCATATCTTCCCCAATAAAAATGATCCCAAAGGTATTAGCCTATATGAACTTACCATGAAATTTTTTCTTATATGGAATGCATCAAAATTTCCAAACCCTTCAAGTAGATATTTCTTTCATCAATTGTTTTGGATACCCACTTCCAAGTATCCTATTGTAATTGACCCTCCTCGTCTTCATCACATAAGAATTTGGAAATAATATTACCAATTCTTCTTATAAAGTTTTTAGGGGCATTGATGATAGGGAATATATGCATGGAAATATATACAATCACACTGTTGATCATTGTAATTCTACCACCAAATGAAAGGAACTTACATTTCTGATTGAGAACATATATTTTAATTTCCTTCACAAGTCCAAAAAAAATTATTCCCAATCCTACTAATTGAATATGAAGAACTAATATACTCTAATGTAAAATATATATTATATAAACCAAACCAAACATAAATTTGATGTGATCTCAAAATTGATAAAATCCTATAGATATAAGAACTTATCTTGAGAAATTAATTATGTTCCCACTCAAATTTTTATATTTATTTATGATAACATTAGAATATTTATTATATTTCCATCTTCCATTAGTAAAATACAACATTTCATTTATGAAAAATAAATTTGTGATTCCTAGATTAATAGATCTACACTTGAATGGATACACTATCCCAAATCAAATAACGTGGTCAATAGTACTATTGAGATCATATTGTGATAGTTTAAAGATAAAGGTAGAACGGGGGTACCCTTGAATAATACCTTTAGTTAATTTAAATAATTTGACCCTTTTAAACATGACTATAACCAAAAACAGGGATTAGGAAATAAAATGAAAAAATATGTTTTAAGCTCACTCCAAGAAGTCTCATTTTTTCATGCTCTTTAAAATTAATTTCCTTTATAGTCTATGATAATTATTCTACATGTTGATCATAAATTTTATGTTAGAGTCATGAAACTTTCTATTTAAATATTCATCCATCTTCCAAGACAATAAATATTTTTCTTGGTATGTTTCTTTATTAAATGAATCTATATTCCTCCTTTGATACTGATGTGGGTATCAAACTAGAAAGTCCTTAATTTAAGATCTTATCCAGGATCATGTATGAAAATTTGCACAAACTAATAATGTATAAATTCTATAAAGAATGGGATTTTTAACCATTAGGATGAGGAAATGAAAAATGTCATATTCTGCCCAGGGTAAAGAACCCCTTATTATAGAATCCTTGATAACCATAGGGATATTGATATTTTTGACTTCCTATGTTACCAATTAGAAGGAACTATGAATCCCATCCAAATCATTACCACTTTTTATATGATGAATCATGATGGATGAAAAAATGTCATCACCCTCAAGGATGGTTGATTTCATATAATTCCACTATTTATTCAAATCTAGAGTTAATTAATTAAAAAAAGGGTCATACGGGATACCATTGGGATATCCCCCACTATAAATTGAGTATATTTTGGAAAACACCCCTATTAAATGGCCCACTACAATCAGATCAGTGATGGAGAAATTGGTAGTGAAGGATATATCATCAATTCATAGATTAAGGATACATACATATTTATATTATTTGATATAATAGTAAAAGTAATAAGTGGTTTGTCTCAATCCATGAGAAACAAAACTCTATATTTTTCTCTTGCCAAACTATCCTCTTATAAAAGTAAACCATACAACTATTTTTTTTATTGGATACCATGGACACAAAAATAGAAATATCCTAGAATACTTTCATTCCTTTTGAGTTATTGGATCACCCAAATAATCATTTCCATATTCCCTGTGTTGTTCTCCCTTATCCCATTATAGGAGAACAACTTTAAATATTTTAATATTATTTTGATGAATATCCCAAATATTACCTTATATAGGTGAGTTCAATTATTCTTTGATTATATATATAATGTCTTATTTCCTTTTCCACCATTTAAAGAAATAAAAGGGGGTAGTGTGAAGTGAATTTTACACTGATTTAATCATTAGAGGGGAGTGATCTAAAAGGTCACAAGCAAGATGAGTGAAAATGGTGTTGGGGATAATTTTTATACCTTTAATATTTTAGAAAAACCTATTTAGGTGGATCCATATTCACCTATAAACTTTATTATTATTAATCCATGTGTAGCAGTCTATTGTATATCCTAGATCTATCAACTAGATCAATAACAAAAAATATTTTTGTGTTCTGCATGGACATCCATGTGATGGTTCACCTACTTTTCTTCTTAGATATGTAAATAATGAAGTTTATGTATCATCTAACAAGATAAGGTTCATATCCCATGTTGAAGGATATAAAGTTACACCAAATTTTATCTATCTCATCTACATTATATTTATCATTAAAAATTTGTAATAGGAAGTTTGATATTTGAAAAATACCTTAATAGTGATGTGATGAGATGTTGAATTGATCTACTCTACATAAATGTTGAGTTTCAAAAAGTCTCTGATATGATCATTTTATATTCCATCATGCATGAAATTTGTCAAATGTGGATTAGAAATGAAATCAAAAATCTATTACATGTTTTGTGTTATTTTAAAGATTTATAATAGGGAAACTCATGAGGAAAAATTTTAAAACAATAAAATTACATTTATGAGGGGAGTTAATCTATTGGTATTCTATGAGAGGAAGGAGGTCATGATGAGAGAGAATATAGGGCCTTCG
Source organism: Viscum album (assembly GCA_963277665.1). Classification (NCBI taxonomy): domain Eukaryota; kingdom Viridiplantae; phylum Streptophyta; class Magnoliopsida; order Santalales; family Viscaceae; genus Viscum; species Viscum album. Next base: position 1,416,440,243 of record OY728129.1, on the reverse strand, counting down.
TAGCCTTAATAAGTCACCCGAGAGGGGAAGCTAAAACTCTTACTACCTAAAACATAGACCTAGACCTTCTGGAAACTCCATATATTCTCAATGTAAGATAAGTAACTCCCCCATTCTGTTACCCCTTAAGGGAGTGAAAGCATGGGGATCTTCTTCTCAATGTAGAAATTAATTAAAGGAGTTACCCGTTAGTGGAATAGAATAAAGGGGACCCTCCTTGTCCTCAAAAAGGAGGACTTAATGGTTCATCCAAAAAAGATATATCATGGTCTAAAATCAACATAGCATGTTTTACCTGAGCTGTATTGTGATTCCTCAAAATTATATCCTCCATATGGGTATTTGGAGTATTTATGATATGACCACTAGGTAGGAATATGATAAATTTCCCATTAAAATTGGTATTTTTATCATCTCACCTAATTTCTATAAATACCTTTTCGCATCATTTAGGATCATGCTATTTCTAGCATATATAGGCCTCTCCTATGGATTCTCAAAGTTATCATATCCCTGTCATGTTGGTCATTTTATCCTAACTTAAATCATGATATTTTTCCATGAAAAATTCAATGATAACACTCTTATAACTCTCTGATTTTTTCTTTCTATATTTCTTACCCAATGAATCGTGTTATGAATGAGTTCATTGATTTATAATTTCACTAAATTCATGTTGAAATCCATTGTTGCACCATTCCTCCATCTTTATTGGTGTTCTATATGATTTTTTACAGGGTTAATTTCTTGTAAATTTTTATTAATTATTTTTTCATGGTTTTTATTTGGATGGTGTGATGCTACTATAATATAGGCATAGACTCCTCAAGACTATTTCAATGGTAAGTGGTTCTGATTAATATGAATCTCTTTAATAATTTCATTAGGTTTGACTACAACTATTTTTATTGAATTAATACATTAAATTCTTCTTAATTATCTAAATTTTTGAATGAATCATTGTCATTTAATGACTTGGTTGTGTTTTTATGTGGTTGAATATAAAACATATTCTAATAATCGATATAAACTATCAACCTAAATATTCTGTTTTAAAATAAAATTTTAATGCTTCGTGATAAATTGAGTGAGCTCACACACGTGATTTATGTATTTTTTGGAACATGATCAATTTTTTTCAGCACCATAAATATGTATAACGTTATTGATCATGCTTGAGTTTCATAAACTATCATCCCGAAATTTTCCCCATCTAGCTCTGTCATTGCTTCATCTTGTAAATCTTGATTGTTGTCAATTAGATGTGGCCTTATGAGAAACTAGATTCGACAACCATCGTCGGGGTGACGGACTTGATGGAGACCTTGACATGGTATCATTGATGGTGGTTCCCTCTTTCTTGATGGTGTTTCATCTCAAGCATGGCAGAAGGTCAACAAATTTATGGGTGTTCGGTCAGAACCTTAGCGAGGTTGTAATATCGGGGGTCGGTGGTGGGCACTCCGGTGATGTCGTCCCCTTAAGATATGCTTTTGGTGGGGAGGGGGGGGGGTTGTCTTTCTACCAATCGTCAATCGGGCCAATATAAATTTAAGGCTTTGTGTTGGGATTTTTTACTAAGGGGCTTGGATATTTGTTTTTTATTTATGGGCCTTTCGTCCATGTTGCATTTGGGGGATCTTTTCCATGTAATTGTTTCTCTCATACCCTTTAAAAGATATTCCATTTCCTTTTACTTTTTTTCTTAATAAATGGGTTTTTTCATTATTATTTAGTATTTATTTTTTATCATTTATTTTTTATTTATTTAATTCCTATTTATTTGTTATTATTTATTATTTATTATTTATTATTTATTATTTATTATTTATTTTGTATTTATCATTTATATTTTATTTATTATTTAGGTTTTTGTTATTTATAATTTGTTATTTATCATTATTTACTTATATACTTATTATTTATTTACTATTTATTGAAACATTATTTGTTATTTGTTATTTATTTATTTTTTATTATGTATTATGTATTATCTATTTATAATTTACCTTCTATTTAAATATTGGCTATTATATATTTATTATTTTTTGTTTTATTATATATTATACATTTTTTATTTTTATTTTTATTTTTATCATTCATTAATTTATTATTTTTTGACTATTTATTAGTTATTTATTCTCTTAAGTATTATTTATTTATTAGTTACTTATATATATGAAATCATTTTTTATATTTTTTATTTTATCTTTTATTTATTAATTTATTAATTTATTCATTATTTATTCATTATTTATTCATTATTATTTATCTATTTATTTATTATTAGTTATTAATTTTTTATTTATCAATTTATTATTTTTTATTTATTTTTTATTTTATATATTAATATGTGTATAAATAATAAATAATGATAAGAAGAATAGTGATAACAACCAAAATCCCAAAGCATCACACACTGGCATATGAGATGCAAGAAAAAGGAATGTGGCACAAAACGCCACCAAATAACATAAAAAGATAGAAGTAAAAGGCATAAACTATATAGTATTTTAAAATAGTCATCATCTTTTTTATGTTTATTTCCTCTATTCTATATGACACCTCAATTTTCTAAGGATTGACCTCTCCACCATGTATGAATCTTTAAAGAGAAATCTATGTCTAATGGTTCAGATTCATCCTTAAAATTACCCAGGTTGGGGATGTTAGCACCCCCCTTGTTGTTCGTTATGGAAGCATCATCTATTGCTAAGATAATATTTCTTAACACCTCCTTAGTGTCAGCACTTCCATGCACAACTTCATCCTATAAAGTGACCATTCCAAAGGAAACATCCACTATTGGGGAAAACAACCAAACAACACACACTCCCAGACACCTTAGTAGGCCAATCCTTATTCCTCTCTATAAATAATAGTAAAAACTCACTAGATCTATTTTGTTACAATACTCGCACAAAAGTCCCAGAGGGATTAAAACACCAATACATTGACCTAAGTCCCAATGTTGTATTAGATTGATCTCAGCCTTCACCCATTGCCTACATCAGGCTACCTTTGTCTCCTCCTATCAACATCTTCACCTTTCTATGTTACCATATGTGTCACCATCCATAAATACCCCAAGGGGTTGTTAGGAATTGAACTGTGCTCTTTTGGATGAAGAATTTGTGATGATCATCACTCAATCGTGGCTCAAGCAGGATAATAATAATAATAACAACAACAACAAAACAACAACAATAAATAATAGATTATATATATGCATATGTATTTATATATATTTATATTTATATATATAAGTTTAATAAAATAAATTTAGTCATCATGTGATGAGTGCACAAGAGTGGTTGGGTCTTTAAAAAATATCCAAGAGGTAAAAGGTTCAAATATCAGTTAAAACATATATACCCATAGTTTTTACAAGTCAAAATAAATAAATAATAATAATAATTTAATAAAATTTAAAAACAGGTTAATCATTTATAGGTAGTTTAAATCACCTATAAATGTCTGAAATATCGCACAAAAAGGTTCTATGATGCTTTTACAAAAATCATTTATTAATGTTTCCTAACACTGCATCTTGCAACAGTTTTGGAAAAGCATCACCAAACCATTTAGTAGGGGTGTAAACCACTATTAAATGGATTTTTAGTGTATTTAAAAAACTAGTAATATGAATATGAAATTATTTGATTTTATATTTCTTCTATGATTTTTAAATCATTATTAACCAATAGTTAGGCCATGGAAACCATCATTTGTACACATAATAATATATAGAGTCTACAAATTCAAGATTTTTAAAATAAACCTTTGTAATAGGTATGCAACTTACCATAAAACTTCAAGTGTTCTTTTTGAGAACTAATAAACTTATAATAAATATTATAATAACCTTGGTGATGAATTATATTAAAAAACCAGGGTAGTGTGGACAATGTTTAAAAAGTATCTATCCTTGTGACATTAAATATCAATGTTGATGCAAATATTTCTTCCCACTTCAACCAACATGAATCATAAGTCAACATTTAAAGCACAATTTTTTTTAAGAATATCCTTCGTGATGTGGTGAGGGAAAGGTAGGTTTAGTAGGAAATGAATTATTTTATAGTGACCCATAATTTTTTCCCTTACATGGGATTCAGCCTAAGTTGGATACTTTTATGAAAGTGTTCATTTACTTATTTTACATAAAATCTTGGACATGTTATTAATTTTAAACAAAACCTTTTTCTATATATTTCTTACATAAAACCATCCACTTTTTAAAAAATATGTCTTAAACTACATTCTGTTAATGTGAAATGTTTAAAGTTAATCTTTTGATAACTCTTAAAACTCATACATGTGATTTTCTTAAATTAAATTCCAAGTACGGGAAACAAATTTTTTAGAGGAAATCTACTTTAAAATAATTGGTTTACAATTAGATCTTATACCTTCTTTTACACACATTTGAGATACGTTAAGTGTGGTTTGGATATGAAAAATACTATAATAGGTCTAACACTTATAATTTTTCTAATTCATTATAGTTACAACCTATATAATAATTAGACCCATGTTTACCTAGGTTATAGAAAAAAATTTACTTATTTCCAAGCATGTTGTGAGTATGTTTTAGTAATGTTCAATCCTATCTCTTACACCTAAATGTATACTATCCACACTAGGGGATACCTAGTTCCTTGTTTAGCCAAGGAATAATGAACATTGAATTAAAACCTATCTTATGATTTATACATAGCAAGTCATGTCTCCTTAGAGGTTTATAATGTATGTTACTCTTTGGTTAAAGATGTGTTTGAATTGGTATGTAATTACTTGATTACTTTATATAGTGTGACATATGTTGACATCTTCTTTATTTCACATTTGTTTTTTATTTCACATGATTGTGTATCATTGCATTGGTATACCTTTCATATTGATTGGTACTTCTAGAAATGCATTCTAGATAATAGACGTGAATAATATAATATATATATATATATATATATATATATTTCTTGAGTATAAACTGGTATATTTTCATATATATATATATATATAACTTAAGTAGGTACTCCTTATTGGAGGACAAGTTGAAGTTGTGAAAATAGTCAAAACATCCCTAACCATATATGCCCTATTTATTATTGATGAATAGTTTTAAGGCATAGAAGTGTCATAAATATATTTCCACATATGGATATCTATTATTTTATTGGGATGGGTAATGATTCCTTAACTCACTCTCAATATGGGTTACTAGGTTTCCCTAACCCATTCTCACATTCCCTTTTCCATGTCGAGTGGGTGATTCACCCTAACTTGTAAAACACATGTTTACTCATGTGTATGGGTTCATATGTGTACATGTGTGTTACTATAATCTTGATTACTAGAAAATATATCGTTGTTTTCTTAAATGGTATGTCTTTGATTCTAATCACCCGGTTTGAAGCAGGTTTGTCATTCATAGATCCTTTTAGTATAAGGATTACTATATTATACTCTTTTAATCATTTTTACCACTTTCATGTATCCATTCCAAGTTTTCTTGATAATTTTTTATAAATTTATTTTTTAATATTTTTTCTATAAATGAGTAAATTAATCCAATGATCACACCAATGGTTCTTTCATCTATGTTTGCATCTTGGTGGTTTCATACTGAGTATGTTATGCTCACACATAGCATGTGGATTCTGGTTGACATGAATCTTCATAGTTTATTTAAAAAGTACCCACATTTATAGGTTGATGTTTTGATTATTATTTCTCTTAATTTCATGCTCATATATTTTGAAAACTAGGCCATCCAGACTTCAATGAAACTCCACCTTTTTAATATGGTTATTGGGTCCTGGCCCTCCAGGAACCACTAGTTACCTCATAGGCATGTGTTTTCCCCTCATAGGCATGTTGGAATTTTTTACTGAGGGGTTTAAATCATTGTTTTTATGGGCCTTTTTCCAATGTTGCATTTGGGGGAACTTTTCCATGTAATAGTTTCTCTCATTCCCTTTAAAAGATGTTCGTTTTCCTTTTACTTTTTTCTTAATAAATGGGATTGTTCATTATTATTTAGTACTTATTATTTGACATTTTTTTTATTTTCTATTTATTGGTCATTATTTATTATTTATTATTTATTATTTATTATTTATTTATTATGTATTTATCATTTAGATATTATTTTTTATTTATTTTTTTATTATTTGTCATTTTTTATTTATAATTTATTTACTTATTTACTTATTATTTATTTATTGTTTATTTAAAATTTAAAATTTAAAATTTATTTATTTTGTATTATTTAATATGTATAATCTATTTATTATTTAATTTCTATTTAAATATTCTTTATTATTTATTTATTATTTTGAAATTTATTACATATTATATATTTTGTTTTTTATTTTTATGTTTATCATTCATTAATTTATTATTTTTTTACTATTTATTATTTATTATTATTTTTAATTATTATTTATTTCATAGTTACATATATTTATTAATTTTTTATATATTTTTTATTTTATTGTTATTTGTCAATTTATTAATTATTAATTATTAATTGATTATTTATTCATTATTATTTATCTATTTATTTGTTATTAATTATTAATTTTTTATTTATCAATTTATTTTTATTTATTTCTTTATTATTTTTTATATATTAATATGTGTAAAAATAATAAATAATGATATGAAGAACAGTGATAACAACAAAGTCACATAGCATCACACACCAGTATATGAGATGCAAGAAAAAGGAATGTGGCACAAAACACCTCCAAAAAACACAAATAGATAGAAGTGAAAGGAATACACTTTATATTATTTTACAATAGTCCTCAACTTTTTTTGATCATTTCCTTTATTCTGCAAGACACCTCAGTTTTCTGAGGGTCGACCTCTCCACCATGTATGACACTTTAAAGAGAAATCTATGTATGATGGTCCAGATTCATCATTAAAATTACTCAGGTCAGGGATGTTAGCATCCCCATTATTGTTGGAAATTGAAGAATCATCTATTGCTGAGATAATTCTTCTTGACACCTCCTTAGTGTTGGCACCTCCAAGCACAGCTTCATCCTACAAAGTGACCTTTCCTAAGAAAACATCCACTAGTGGGGAAAACAACCAAACAACACACACACCCAGACACCTTAGTGGGCCAAGCCTCATTCCACTCTATATGGAATGGTAAACACTCACTGGACCTATTTTATTACAATACATGCACAAAAGTACAATAGGGATTTAAACACCAATACATGGTCCGGAGTCCCAATGTTGCATTAGCTTGATCTCAGCCTTCACCCATTCCCTAAATCTGGTCACATGTGTCTCCTCCTATCCACATCTTCACTTGTCTATGTTACCATATGTTTCACAATCCATAACTCCCCCAAGGGGCTGTTAGGAATTGAACTGTGCTCTTTTGGATGAAGAAGTTGTGATGATCATCACTCAATCATGGCTCGATCAAGATAATAATAATAACAACAAAACAAAAACAACAAAAATAAATAATAGATAATATATATATATATATATGTTCATATGTATTTATATATTTTTATCATTGTATACATATGTTTAATAAAATTAATTTAGTCATCATGTGAAGAGTGCGCTATAGTGGTAGAGTCTTTACAAAAGATCCAAGAGGTAAAAGGTTTAAATCTCAGCTAACACATATATATCCATATTTTTTACAAGGTGCAATAAATAAATAATAAATAATATTTAATTTTTTTAAAAAAAATCAGGTTAAGTATTTAGTGGCAGTTTAAATCACTTATAAATGTCTAAAAAATAGCACAAAATGGTTCTACAATGCATTTGAAAAATCATAGCTAAATTTTTCCTAACACTGCATCTCGCAACTGTTTTGGAAAAGCGGCATCAAACCATTTAGTTGGGGTTTAAACAACTTTAAAATGTATTTTTGTGTATTTATCAGACTAATAATATGTATATGAAATTATTTGGTTCTATATTTCTTCTGGGATTTTTAAATCTTTATTAACCACTAGTTGGGTCATAGAAACCATCATTTGTACACATAACAGTATATAGAGTCTACATATTCATGATTTTTAAAATAAACCTTTGTATGAGGTTTGAAACTTACTATACAACTTCAAGTGTTCCTTTGAAGAAATTATTAACTTATAATACAGATGATAATAACCACTGTGATGAAGTATATTAAAAACCAGGGTAGTGCAGACATTCTTTAAAAAGTATCTCTCCTTGTGACATTAACTATCAATGTTGATGAAAATATTTCTTCCCACTTCAACCAACATGTGTCACAAGTCAACAATTAAAACATAATTTTTTAAGAATTTCCTTAGTGATGAGGTGAGGGAAAGGTAGGTTTAGTTGGAAACGAATTATTTGATATCGACCCACAATTGGTTTCATTACATGGTATTCAACCTGAGTTGGATACTTTTCTGAAAGTGTTCATTTACTTATTTTACATAAAATCATGGACATGTTCTTAATTTTGAATACCCCCTTTTCTACAACTTTTTCACATAAATCGACCCACTTTTTAAAAAATATATCTTAATCTACTGTCTTGTAATGTGAAATTATTAAAGTAAATTGTTTGATAACTCTTAAAACGCATATATGTGATTTTCTTACATTAAATTCAAAGTGTGGGAAACTTATTTTTTAAAGGACCTCTACTTTAAAATAATTGGTTTACAATTATAACTTATACCTTCTTTTACACTCATCTGAGATACGTTATATATGTTTTGGATATGAAAAATACTAAAATTGGTCTAACACTTATAATTTTTCTAATGCATGCTAGTTATCACCTATATGATAATTAGACCCAAGTTTACCTAGGTTATAGAAAACCTTATTTTTAATTATTTCCAAGCTTGTTATGAGTAAGTTTTAGTAATGTTAAATTCTATATCTTACTCCAAGAAGTATATTATTCACACTAGGGGATACTTAGTGCCTTGTTTAGCCAAGGAATAATGAACATTGAAATAAAACATATCTCATGATTTTTGTATAACAATTCATGTCTCCTTAGAGGTTTATAATGTATGGTACTCTTTGGTTAAAGATATGTTTGAATTTTTATGTAATTACATGATTCATTTATATAGTGTGACATATATTAACATTTTCTTTGTTTCACATTTTTTTGCTTTCACATGATTGTGTATCATTGCATCGGTATACCTTGCATATTGATTGGCACTTCTAGAATTGCATTATGGATAATAGACAAATATATTATAATATATATTTATATATATCTTCAGTATAGACTGGTATGTTTTGATAAATATATATATATATATATATCTTAAGTAGGTATACCTTATTGGAGGACAAGTTGAAGTCGTGAAAATGGTCAAAAAATCACAAACCATGTATTCCCTATTCATTATCGATGAATAGTTTGAAGGCGTAAAAGTGTCATAAATACTTTTCCACATATGGATGAAAATTATTTTATTGGGATGGGTAATGATTCTTTAATTCATTCTCGATATGGGTTACTAGGTTTCCCTAACTCATTCTCACATTCCATTTTCCAAGTCGAATGGGTGATTCACCCTAACTTGTAAAACCCATATTTACTCATGTGTATGTGTTCATATGTGTACATCTGTGTTACTATAATCTAGATTACAAGAAAATATATTACTGTTTCCTTAAATGGTACGTATTTGATTCAAATCACCCGGTTTGAAGCAGGTTTATTATTCATAGATCATTTTAGTATAGGGTATACTATATTATAGTCTTTTATTCGTTTTTATACCACTTGCATGTATCCATTCCATGTTTTCTTGATAATTTTCTATAAATTTATTTTATAATATTTTTTTAATTTAGTAAATTATTCCAATGATCAAACCAAAGGTTCTTTCATATATGTTGGCATCTTGGTGGTCTCTTACCGAGTATGTTATGCTCCCACCTAGCATGTGCATTCTGGTTGACATGAAAATTCATAGATTATTAAAAAAGTACCCACATGTAGAGTTTAATGTTTAGATGATCATTTTTATTAATTTCATGGTCATATATTTTTTAAACTAGGACATACAGACATCAATGGAACCCCACCTTTTTAATATGGTTATTGGGTCCTATCCCACCAGGTGCCACTAGTTACCTCATAGGCATGTGTTATCCCCTCCCTGAGGACCATTTACAATCTAGAATGGGTCTTAAAATTAATGTCTATCCCCAATTCCAACACATATTCTTTCATTTTTCTTTTTCTTCACTCGCACACACCCTAAGAACCATTCAATAAGGTCACCCATCATAACACTACTCCAAACCATGCATGCTTCACTACAATGTTCTTACCAGATAGAATCCCGAAAAGAATGGTACGCCCTATTGACATGATTATTAATATTTATTATTTTAGTTATCTATATTATAGGGGTGTGACACCCCCCCAATCAAAAATCCCTCATTATAGATCCCAAACCACTAACTGAGTTGGTTCCTCATAACTTCCATCTGGGTATTGGATCGGATAGCATTTGTCATGACCTGACCAACACTGACCATGAACCATGTCATCCAACCCCATGGGTCACCTGTAATTCCTTAGTTTCCTTCCTAACATACTGTAAGTTATTACCCATCGAGTTCACATATTAGAATACTGACATTACCCATATTAGGTTTCCCGTATTTTCCCTAATCCTTTCTTAGCATGATTAACCATGGAGTTATAATCAAGTAGGTTCCCAAAAATAAAGGTGCACCTTATTGTTATGGGTAATAAATTTATAATTTTCTACGCCTCACTTTTCTTGGGGATTTATACTCTCCACCCCTTTAATGAAAACACCAAATTCATGGACCCCAATCATTTAACCCTATGAATCCCTTTACACTTCCAACTATGTATTGACTCTAAAACCATTTTTCACAACCCAAACTCACCAGGCCATAAACCTAGTCATATGAAACCACGAGTCACCTATAATACCTTGATTAACTTCTAAAACACAATGGGTTGAGGTTTTTGGAAGCTAGGTTGGGGACCAATGACATAGACTATAATTTTTTACTTATGTATTAACTTTCATCTAACAACAAAAACTTTAATATAAATGTTGGATTGAGCCTACCTAATTATATGACTGCAGTTATGTGTTCCTTTCCTAGAGTAGTGTTAGGATGGGTTACCTCCTCGGAAGTTTCACAGGGTGTGTGTAAGTGAGGAAAAAACTTATATTATCAAAGATGGAAGCAATAGCTAATGAGATCAGGATTATAAAAATTTTCGTTCCATATGGAGATAACATCGTCTTCTTTAATGATTCTAGCCCCATGTAAGATCTTAATATCTCAAATGAATTAGTTTACGCACAAAAATAAAATAAATGTTTACCTCATTCATATTCTTGTCACTTACAAATAATGTGCATCACCAGCGACCATCACTCAAAGGATCTGAGGTTGAATCCCCTTAAATTTTCCACACATGCTTCATGACTCCACAAGAACATCGATCATCAATTTCTGGGAGCTAGTGCAGATGTATGTCGCATACTTCAACTTCCGGATGATCACGATGATATCATTTCTTTGATCTATGAAGTATATCTAAGATTGAATGATTGGAATGGGGATTTATCACTCTAGGATGTGGGAAGGAAGATATCGGGGCTCTTAAATCTAATTGGATGTATATTCCCTTTGAAAAGATCTATCTATTTATTATATAGTGGTGATTAAATACCCTAATATATTACCTTGATACCTATATATACCGCCCACTAAATAATTTATAAATGACATGATATGAACAACTAACTATGTAAAAATGTAATTTATATTTTTATCACTGAATTTTAATATATAATAAATATATTAAGTGATATAATTGAGTCATTGACTCAACTTTTAATTCCTACAAATATTAAACAAACCTTGATTATTAAAATAATATTTGTACGTATATAATTTTTTTATGTATTCACCTAATACCTTGTGAATAATTTTAATAAATAAATTCAACTCCAATTATTCTATACTCATATAGTAATGAATTTATTTATTAATTGGAAATCAATTGTTCTCATACATATCGCGGACCCCATGGCGGGGACCACTATGTCCTATATTTAGATTCATTTTAATAAGGATCATATTTGAATTTTCTATTGTGTGTGACCCTCTAGGCCCTTATCTCGACTGTATTTAATGTTATTAATAGAACATGATTGGAGTCTATAATATCACTAAAGAATATAAGGAGATAAGGAAAAGACTTAACAATGATAAACATTCCTATGAACACATGTTTTGTAATATACTCACTTTGTCTTATAATATCTCATAAATCAGGATACACACCTTGTGTCATCATCCATTATTTGTTTATTATTCATTGACCTAACTATATGGACATAAATTATGCTATCATGACCATGGATTTAGTAATGTTAATACCTTCCATGTATACTAGGCTTGAAATATAACTTCTCCTTAGAAGTGAAAAAATAAATCATTGTTATTAAATCAATGTCATACAACCATGCCAACGAGCCTGTACCCAAGTGGTAAAGGCTCCTTCTTGGTATCCAAAAGACCCAAGATCAATTATGGGAAGAGAATAAATTCTTTAGTACTATAGTAGGTCACTGTAGTAGTAATGTAGTAGTGGAAGAACTATAGCAGCGGTGGAAATGTATCTGAAGTGGTATTATAGAAGGAACAGTAGTGGTGGCGGCACTGTAGTAGCTTAGGTATTATAACATTTCTATTCACCAGAGGGCCCTTCGGGTAATAAAATAGGGCTTTCATGCCCCCAGGCCATCATCTATATAATGGGTCTCCCCCTACTCAGAAAAAAGTGGGTCTTTTCTTTTCATTAATAATAGAATGAGGCTTCAACACCAATATTTTAAAACATAAAATTTCATACAAACATTGATGCACCCAACACAATCTACCTCGCTAATATATCAATTTTATAGTTTTAATCATTCATAAATGTATGTAAAAAAATAGCATGAACTGATAATAATATCATATTAGGAGTTCATTACACACGTTGACCAATATTTACTTCCACTAACACCTGAGACACATGTTGTTTCTATTTTCAGATCAATCCTCTTGATCTCATCTACGTAAGATCACCAAGTGTGAACCTCAAAAGATAAAGTCTCTATGCTTATGAGACCCAGCACAAGAAGTTCAAACGTCATCTATTTACTATCATCATGTTATACCTAGACCATTGGACATAAGTTTAATATTACTATCTTGGTATATATAGGTTCTCATTATATCATGGGAACAACTATAACCTTTAAATATGACATTTAATATATGGACATCACTATAAATATAGTGGATATAGAAGTATCTACACTATAATGGTAATTTAAATACATGTATATATCTAATTTTATTTATTTAATTGTAATCAAAGTACATACATGAGTTGGGGATAGGACATCGTCTTACAACAGTCCCACTTGCTCTAGATCCAACAGTTAATAAGTCTCAAAATTCTTACTCTCACATGAGAATCATGATTATGATGGGATATGAATGTAATAAATGGTGTTTCCATGTTATCCTTTATGAATACTATGATATCTATGAATTCAACTATCTGATTAAAATACATCAAGATATGAAACTTATGAAGTATATTATTTTCCCTCTGGTATAACATGGGATCCTTGGAAATCACCACTATTATAGTATTATCACAATAAATTTTAATATGGTATGTACTACTAGTAACAACACCCAAATTTAAGAAACAAATTCATTTCATGACAACATAATTAATTATATCGATATCTAAGATATACGTGGAATGTTTATAGAATTAGTGACCATAGGTTTGTTCGAGCTTCTCTAGCTCACTGAAAAACCATTTAGACAAAAGAAGAGGCCCCATAAGAGGATCAGAGCAATAGGAGTAGCAACCACCAGATGTAGAGCTAACCATATTGGACGAATGAGAGGGTATGGCAGCCACCATAAGGACCAAGCATCGTGCAGCTTTGTACGGGGAAATGCTAGCCGATCGGCAATGTAAGGTGGTTAGCTAGGTGATCAATGATGCAGAAAGCTGGGGAGGGGCAGTTCAAGTGGTCTGGGCCTACGGGTCATGTATTGGGCATGGTATGCCTCTGGGACTTCAGGTCATGTATTATGAGTTTTTCGGGCCTTGTGCCCTAGTCCTACGGGTCATGTACGGGTTCCCCTTAAACACTTAAAAGGGGGATTATCCATAATAAAATAAAAAAGAAGGCCTTTGGGGAATTCAGAGTATCCCATCAACACTAGCTTATCATCACTTGTATACACTGGAAACATATCCTTTATAGATATCATGTATTTTAGGATATTTTTACAGCTATATAACAAATATCTCATGGATTATCATGATATATTTCCCCATCATGATTAAAAATAAAACACAACATCAAACCTTGTACATATCATGGAATATATTATAGACCCCACTAATGAGTCATTAAGGTTTTATTCCTTATTTCGATATCCTCCTATGTTTTTTGAGACATTTTCCTAGAGATATTGATATCATGTGACATTGGAAACAACTCTCTCTTTGGTTGTTACACATTGTACCTTTTCAATAATTTGTTAATATATGTACTTTGACTGAGACCATGTAGTGTTTGAGATTTATCTTGATATATCATGATCCCTGTAATGTAGGATGATTCACCTAAAAATTTCATAGTGAAGCATTCATTTAAACAAGTATTAACCAACTGTAAGACATACACTTCATTTACAATAATTAATTTGATATAAGAAAATGATACAATGAAAATTATTGAATTCCCACTAAACTTATTATAGAACCATGGATTACATTCATTATTTATGAAACCAAATTCTATTTTGGACTCCTCAAAATGAACATTCCATAATCATGATGTTTACTTCAACCCATAAATGGTTCTCTACATCTTCCATAATTATTTATCAATCATTCACTTAGTAAAGGTTTTGGGTTGAGTCATATAAACATCTTAAACCAACATACCTTTTAGAAAATTAGTTTTGACATATATTTTCCAAATTTCAATATCATGGAAAGATACAATTGAAAGTAATATTCTGATGGATTTCAGCATCACTAATGGTGAGAATTGTTTGTTGTAGAAAATGCCTGAATGTTTCCAAAAACCTTCCACTACTATTCATGAATTATATGTATTGAACTTACCATCTCTGTCCATATGTTTATTGAATACCATTTTCGCACACAGTGTTTTACATCAGCTGGAAGGTCTACCAAAATCCATATGTGAATTTAGTATATGGACTCCATCTCAAAATGCATAGAATCTTTCCATTTAGAATCATCATTTCCATCTACCACCTCATTCTAGTTAAGGGGTTCATCATTCCATAGGTGTAATGTGTCACTTAAATTAGTGATATGAAAACCATATCTTTCTAGTTCACTAACCTCTGGAGTAGACCTACACTGTACTTACCCCTAAGAAAATTCTTCATATCCCACTTTCTCTTATAGATATTGTTCCCATACCAACTTTTGTAAATCTTGAATATTAATTTCATATATGTAAATCCTTATAACATTATTTTATTGGAATGTGTTCCCTTTCTATAAATGTTTAATGTATTGGGACACTAATTTTTTTATATGAATGATTATATAGGTAATATACTTTATTCTCTTTAGTATAACATATAAAGATAATCTAAGTGCTTTAGGATGCTAGTTTTTTACTAGGTATAGTCTTGTAAAATTACTTACATCCCCATGAACATATGTGTGACATACTAGGTTTCCTTCTATAATAAAATTCATAAGGATCCCCATATGGTAGTTTTTACTCATTTTAGTTTATATGTTAATGCCTTTAATGTGTATCCCCAAAATTATAATGGAATATTGTTATGGGTCATCATTGATCTGACCATGTCTATTAATGTATGATTCCTATTTTCACTAACACCATTGCACTAAGGTGTATAAGGAGGAGTGTGTTGTGATAATATCCCACACTCCTTTTAGTGATCAATGAATGTTTGGTTAATATAATATCTGCCTCAATATGAGAGAATTTCCTTAATCCTATTACTGATGTGGTTTTATAATTTTTGTTTGTATTCCTTAAACATCCAAAATGAATTTTACATATACCTCATTGTGTAGATATATATGTAGTTACTATTTTCATTGAAATAAATAATGAATAAAAAACACCACCCCATGCCTCTATTGGAAACAGACCACATAAACCAGTATCAATGAATTATAGTAATTTAGTAGCTCCTTCACCTTTCCTAGAGAAGAGTTCGTTGGTCATTTTCCCTTGTTAAAAACCATGACATATATATACAGAGGTTTTAATTCAGTTGATTCTAAATATCCTCCTTGATGAAATTTTTTTTATATGATTCTCGTATACATGACTTGGCTTAAAGCACCACAAGAGGATATTATATGATTCATTTTCACTATATTTTTCATTGATTTACATTACATGGTTTTCATGTTCAAGTATATACAATCCATTGTTAAGATGTGCCACACTATAACATATTTTATCCTTATAAAAGAGACAAAAATTACTTCAAATCCTAAAATAAAATCCCTTGGTGTCCAAAATCAACACTACGATCATGTTTCTAGTAATTGAAAGTACATAATAACAATTATTTAATACAAGAACCAAAACATAGAAAAAAATCCAATGATAATATCCCACTTCCAAGGATACTACTATTGAAACATTTTCATAATGGAGATCCGCCTATCCTTTTTCAATATTCTGAAATCTACTTAGTTCTTTTATATAAATAATAAATTATAATCCACATACGGTATCTGACACAAAACTTAAAGATAAATATAGATTTCATTCAATGAAAAAAATACCTGAAGTATAAGAATCACTTCAATTATTTTTCCTAGAATTTCAATTCTTATTCATGTAGAAATTATTTCCACCAAAAAAGAAAACAACCACCTGATAATTTCCCCCCCCCCTATGTCTTCGGTTTTTTAGATAGATGGTCCATCGGTGTTTTCATCTTGGCTTTAGCCTAAGACCCCTTCTCCTTGATCTTCTTCCTCTTAATCTCCATATGGACTGAATAACCAATATTCTTTATATCTCGATTATATTGGTGAACTATATCTCATAGGTCTTGGAGTTAACTTTCCATGTTATTCATGTTGTAATTAATAATAATATTTTAGAATCTTAGTGGTAAAGAGGTAATATGAGGCCAGTCACTGGTTCATTGTTCAATTTCAACCCGAGGGATAAATGTTTCTCGAATTACACAATCATCTTGAGTACCAAAGGTCCTTCATGATTCCCTAATTAATGATTTCTCCTATACAATGAAACTAATATTTCCTAACTTTATTTTCCTTCTCTCTCCTGATATAAATCTTGGAGATGAGATAACATCATGTATGCGTCTTCATCCTTATGCTTTTTGTGTTGTCAATAGGACATCAATGAAAATATGATACTCTATATATCTAGGGAATCATCTATATGATTCTTATATTTTTCGTTATACACCTTGCTTTTCTCTTGAGGGGGATCAATGGGAAGTGAGGAATCCAACACATAAATCATCCTCTATTGGTGTAGTACTGGGCACAGGTGACCGTACCACTCCCAAAAGTTATGGCTGGATATGATATTTAAATTATCCATATTTTATCACAATGATAATTTACTGGTGGGGGTGAATCCGAGCTTATATATAACAAATATGATTACCTGTTAGTATTTTATCTTGATTGAAAATTATACATTATTGATTAACTAACTCTATAAATGTGTCTAACTATTTTATCAAACCCTAGTATCTCTCACTGATAGATTCAGAATTCCCAGTCACTTGACTATTCTTGTGATAAGGATCATTGAAACATATCTTTATAGTACATGTTATTACTTCACAAATACTCATAGAGTTTCAAGGTAGACAGAAAACTGGCTAACCACATTGACTCACAACTCCTTGAATAGTTGAGTGAATTGTATGTTTCATGGAATCTTAACATTGATCACCTCAATGGATTTCTTCTAAAGTGGAAGAAATTTTTTTATGAACACCTCTTTGATACCAAAATTAGTTATGTCAACCCATCACTTTCATATGAACTACCAAGTACTAAGAGGATCCCTCAATTGGGGTTTATGGGAACCTCTTACACCTAGTATTGTTCAAATTTGAGTGATGGAAGGTGTTACAACTTAATATTACTTTGAGTATTTTTATTATAACCCGATAAATGAATTTATTTTCAATGTTTTATATTTATACTAGGTTGTCATGCTCAAAACTGAACATGAAATAAATATAATACATTCATTTTGTCATTATTTATTTTTGGCTATGCATTATCTGTTTATTTTTTATGCATTCTCACATAGAATTACATAAAAAATATATATATAATTCATAAATTGAATAAACTATTTGATTGATCTTGAGAATTTTGTATTGGTTGATCAATTTGAACTTAAAAATTCAACTATGAACCTATGGGTATAATACCTATGTCAGGTCTACACTTGTATCATAACTTCCACCCTAGTCCAGTTCTTCCAAATCTTGTCTAGGATACCACCTCATCTTGGCAGGGTCCATGCCTTATAGAATTATCATAATAAAACAAAAATACTCACACACAGGAGAGGAGGTCTTATGAAACACGCAATAAATAAGGAATAATATTGATGGATGCAAAGACCCTTGTACATATGAATGAAAAGAGACTATGTGCATACAATAAAAAATATAAAATTATTACATTATAATAATTAATTAAATAATGATAAATCTAGAAAAATAATGATTGGTCAATGATCGAGACTGGTTGGAAGTTAAATTAAATTCCCAATAAAAATAAAATTCAATAAATTCATGTTTGAGTATAATTAAATAAAATATAGTTATTTAAATTCAATTAATTTATTTTTTTTGGTGCTGCAATTAATTTAATTTTAATTTAGAATTAAAATAATTTTCAAATTTAAATTTTTTAATTCAAAAAATTATATTAATGTTCAAATATTTAAAATTTCCCCATACCCTAGAAATCCCTTAAAAACGATTCTCAGTTTTTTCGATACATATGGGATTATGCGGGTTGGGAAGAACCCACAATACCCAATTTTTTGTCATGAATAACTCACATTTCCATGTTTTGAGGTGGGAAGAACCTACCCATACTAATTCCATGTCAGTTCGACTTATATTTTTTTGTAGGTAGGACGATTTTTAGAATGAAGTTCCATGGGGATCAGGCTAGCCAGAGCAAGGTCGTATATGGTGGATCTAACTACCTAAGGGGATGGCCCTGATATGGGTTATTAAATGTAATGGTTTCTTCAGTGGAGGCTGACAATGATAGTAGTTGTGTCCATAGTTATCGATGACAGCGACGAGGTCAACTGTGAGTACACGCACCTTATAGTAGTACAAAATCCAGCTACGTGGCGGGGTGAGGGCCACTAGAGAAGACGATGGGGAGTAGAGGTAGGTTTGACTAAATACTAATGGTGAATTAATGATGCCAGGTAGTGTTCAATCCGAAGATTAGAATGCACGAAATTGGTGGTGGTTTTCAGGGATGTGATTGCCGCTGGAGTATAGTCTAGATGAGATAAGGCTGTGGTTGTGTATTGGGGATTCCAACTGGTATAGAAGTTTCTTTGAATATAAGTTGTGGCTAGTGGAGGTAGTAGGTGGATGACCTTCTTCCGAAGGAATTTTTATTTTTGAAAATTTTAAAAATGTTTTTTATTTCTTCTGACAACATCCCTAAAAATGATAAACCTATTTTTATTATGACATATCATTAATTGTGTGGATGTAAAAAATAATAATGAAAAAGGCCTATTATTTTCCCAACAAGTCTCTTCATATGTAAAAACCTTTTATATTACCACCATTAGATTTTATTTATTAGAATTAATTTTTTCTATTAGATGAACCCTTTTTTAATTTATAAATATGATGGCCTAATGATGGAAATGTGAGTTTGATTTTGTGTGGCCATATAATTGTGTTTTTTCTTTCCTATTATATTTTGATTGATATATTTTACTTCTCCATATTCATCTCAAGAATTTGACATCGTTTTACGCTTTCTTTTCACTTCAACTTCAATTGAAAATTTTCACAACATATTATTATCATGACTGCTATGAGAAGTAAAAAGGTTAGTCATACCAGTAAGATAAAATTTCTATGGTGAATATTGCAATGCATGAATTTCTCCCTATTGACATTTTTTTGAATAATTACTTATCATGGATTCTGTATGCAGAGACGAACCTTGATACAAATGGTCTTGGAAATGAAATTAAATTTGGAAATCATGCTTCCACTCAAGACTATGCCTGAGCCCTGTTATTCCTCTGCTATCACCTCTACGAGGATATAATAATGATTACCTCATGGTGGAATATATTTTGGTGTTATTGAATAATCTCAAGGAGAGGTATGATCACCATATACTTGTAATACTACTAAGAGATATATTTGAGTAGTGTCATTTTTTATTCCAAAATTATAAATCAGAAAATGAATACAACTTTGCAATGTTTGATATAACATCACAACTAAAATTATGCGTAGATACAATAACTAATATTGATATATTAGAAAGAACATATTCTTATTTATATTCTATGAATTTCATTTTATAATAACAATATCATGATAAAGTTTTTTCTAAATATTATGAATTCATTTCTTGCATTCTTGTTTCAGAACAAAATTATGAGATCCGGATGAGAAATCATGAATCCCGAACTATTGGTGTGGCTCCATTCCCTTAAGAGAATGAGACTTCTTGTAATGAAATTAAAGGTAAGATTTGACACAATCTAGGCTGAGGAAAGTTATTTTCTTAAGGTGTTCATGCACCAAATGAGATGAGGAAAAGGAACCACCAGAAGTTCTCCAATAATGAATAACCACAAATGAATAAAGCAAAGAGCGATGAAAGTAATTTCTTTTAATGAGGAAAGAAGGGGCATTGGTCACATACCTATCATATGCCGAAGAATTTTGTTTATCATTATCAATAATCCATCAAAGGAAAGGAAAATAATGTTGAATCAAATTTTTCAAACCATGCTTTAAAATATGATTATGATATTACAAACATTGATATTTCTGGTTATTTTTCACACCCTGAAGGTGATGCTCATATAAATCAAGCATGAATTCTCATGAAGGAATTGATGTTTGATTTTTTATTCTTATGGTTGAAATAAACTATATTTTTTTTGTTTTTTAATATTTGTATATATTCCATGTTTCATTTTGGTTTTATTTTATTTTATTCATTATTTGAATCTTTATTTTATTTATTATAACTGGATTATATAAATCAGTTAGTTGAGAATAATTTCCATGATACTGATATTTTCATCATTGACAGTGCAACGACCCAAAAAACTTCTAAACATGATAAATATTTTATCACTATTAAAATGGATTGTGCTCATGTAAGTTTATTAACTGATGGTGCATAATTAATCGAATTCTCATGAAGTGAGAAAATATTTCTACCTGGTGGTAAAATAATCATGATATATAATTCATTTTTTCCCAACTCTCAATGAAATATGTAAAATTTTAATGATATTCAAAATAATGGACATCACATCGAGAAATGGATGAAGGAGGTGTTGAATACCTCTGTGTAATAAGCATTTCAAATGAGCACAAATTGATTCAAGATAAACTATTGAGACTTCCATCCAGATTTTACTTTTTCAATTTTTGTATTATTAAATCCAACATGGTAAACCCAAATTTTACCAACCATGAAACATTTATTTTATGGAATGATTGTTTGGGTCATCCTTGATCAATAATGAAGAGGAAATTAATTTAATGTACTCATGGTCATCCATTGGTTAATAAAAGGGTTCTTACACCCCATGATTTCTCATGTGTTTCTTGTTCCCAAGGAAAATTAGTCATAATACCATCACCATCAAAGATCAGTAACGAATCCCTGATGTTCATGGAATAAATTCATGGTGATATATGTGGAACAATTCCTCAAACATGTAGACAATTCAGATAATTCATGATCATGATTTATTTGTCAAAAAGATGGTCCCATGTTTGTTTATTGTCCACTCACAACCAGGTGTTTGTGAAATTACTTTCCCAAATAAAAAGGATAAGGGTGCAATTCCCTGATTATTCAATCATGTATATTAGGGTTGATAATGATGGTTAATATTCATCACATTCTTTTAATAATTATTGAATTTCATTGGGAATAATTTCTGAACATCATGTAGCTCATGTTCATACACAAAAAGGTACAGTTAAATCATTTATAAATTGATTACAACAGACCTCTAGGCCATTACTTACGAAAAATAAATTTTTCATTTTGGCATGGGGACATGAAATTTTTCATGCAATATAAGAGCTTCAAATAAGTCCATAAATATATCATTATTATTCCCCTTCTCAATTAGCTTGTGCCCATGAACCAAATATTTCACACTTAAGGATATTTGGTTGTGTTGTATATGGTTCTATAGCACCCCCACAATGAACAAAAAATGGGTCCCCAAAAGAGATTAGGGATATATTTTGGATTTATATATCCCTCAATCATTAAATATCTTGAGATTATTATAGGAGATGTATTCACAACAAGATTTTATGATTGTCATTTTGATGAAAATTTATTTCCATCACTCAAAGGGGTAAATCAATCGACTTCCAAAGATATATAATGAAATGGGACATTATTATTACATCTTTATCCTTGTACAAATACAAATGAACTTGAAGTTCAAAACATTATTGATTTTAAAATTTTATCAAATAGATTTCATATTTCATTCAATGATTCAAAACAAGTTACAAAATCATATATACCTGTTATGAATTCCCCAGTAAGAATAGATGTCCGGGAAGGACAATCTAATGGTATTACCAACAATGCTTCCAACTTGTGCCCGAAGTGTTGGAGACCACTTAGTTCAAAATATAAAAATACCTATAAATGAAAGGGTAAAAACCTATGTCAGTTGAAGATATTAAAGAATTTAAAGAGAATGTAAATGTACCAGAAGTACATGAATAAAATCAAGAGGAAATTTCAATAAATTTCCCCAAAACTGGATGATTTTGGAACTAAGTTGAGACAATTATGGATAATAAAATTTAATATAATGTAGACCTTGAAATTATGGATGAGTATCAATAACATAAAATGGTTAATGAATGTCATGAAAGGCTAGATTGAGATCAATAGAAATTTGTAATCCAATCTGAGCTAGACTCACTTGATAAACATGAGGTTTTTTGGTCGATCATTAAAATCCATGAATGGATTATGCCTCTAGGATACAAATAGGTATTTTTGAAAAAAAAATTAAAATAATAAATTCTAGAGATATATACAATGACTAGTTCTTCAAAGATTCTCACAAAAACCCCGTATTTATTATGATGAAACATACTCTCCTATAATTGATGAAATAACCTTTCAGTGCCTCATTAAGTTTATTGTACATGAGTAAATTGAATTACACCTGATGGATATATTGACTTCTTATCTTTATGGTGAAATTTATAATGATTTTTATCTGAAGATCCCTAAAGGATTCAAATTTCTGAAAAAAAAATCATTGATCTCGAGATAATGATTCAGTTAAGTTAAATAAATCATGATATGGACTAAAGTAGTTAGGGTGTATGTGGTATAAATTTTTGAATAAATATTTGATGAATAAAGGTTATAAAAATTATCCAATTTTACTATGTGTCTTTACTAAGATTACTGGATATGAATTTGTGATCATTGTAGTATATGTTGATGATTTAAATAAAATTGGGACTAATGATGAACATTCTAATGAAGTTGAATATTTGAAGAAAGAATTTGAAATGAAATACATCAGAAAGGAAATGTTCTTCCTTGTAATGCAAATTGAACATAAGAAGGAAGAAATTTTATTCATCAATAATGATATACTACTTAATTACTACAGTGATTTAACATGAATGAATCACATCCATTAAGTACACCAATTGTTGTACGATCTCTTGATCAGGATAATGATCCTTTTAAACCATGAGTGGATGATGAAGAACTAATTGGGCCTAATGTTCCATATCAAATATCTATAGTAGCACTGATGTATCTTTCAAATATTACAAGACCTGATATATCATTTTCTGTGAATTTATTGTCAACTTATAGTTATTCTCCTACTCATTATCATTGGAATGGTACCAAACACGCATTTAGATACCTTAAAGGGTCAAAAGGCAGGGGTTAATTAATTCCAAATCCTTAGAACAAATTTTTTTTAGTTATGATAATGATAGATACTTGTCTGATCCACACAAATAAAGATCAAAAAAACGAGATATGTGTTTGCATTTGTTGGAACTCTTCTTTCGCAGTGTTCTACAAAACAAACCATTAATGCGACTTCTTCTAACCATGCTGAGTTGATTATTATTCATTAAGAAAGTCGAGAATATGTTTTGTCGAGATTAGTGATTAATCATATTAGAAATTTTTGTGGATTATATATGAATAAAAATATTCCCACCATATTGTATGAATATAATAATACATTCATAGCACAGTTGAAAGGTGGGTTTATTAATGGTGACCGCACAAAGCATATCTCACCCAAATTATTTCTTACCCATGAACTTCAAAATAATGGTGATTTTGATGTCTAGAAAATAAGGTATATTTCCAATATCATAGATTTGTTTCACAAAGGTATTTCCAACATCAATACTTTAGAAATTGATTTATAAAATTATATTGTGAAGACTGAAAAGTATATCATGATTTTATGTGGGGGAGTTGGGAATGCTATACTCTTTTTACCATAAATATTTTTCCCACTGGGATTTTTAATAAGGTTTTTAATGAGGCAACATATCCTGGAATCATTTTAACTTGGATTCACTGGATTTTCCCCTAGGGTTTTTTAAGTGAATATTTATATTAGATTCCATGGGATTATGACATCCAAGGGAGAGTTTTATGAATGATCATTAATTGTGTGGAGATCATAAATCATAATGAATGGGGTCTATTAATTTACAAAACATTTCTCTTTATATGGAAAACCCTTTTGTGATCCCACCATTAGATTTGATTCATTTGAATTAATTTTGTCAATTGGATCAACCATTTTGGAATCTATAAATATGATGGAATGATAATGTAAATGTGAGTGTTATTTTGTGTGGCCACATAAATTTTTTATTTATTTCATTTTCTATTATGATTGACACGTTTATCTTCATCCTAAACATTCAACGTCGTTATATGCTTTGGATTCACTTCACCTTCAATTCAAAATTTTCATAATATTTTTTATATATTTTATCAGATTTTCTAGTTGATCCCATAATCCTCCCCTTATCCTCTCCACCCCATGTTTTTTAGAAAAAATCAAAATCCTACTTAATTTAGGATTCTTTTATCCATATCCTCCAATGAACCACAATTCTCCTTTTGAATTTATTTATAATTTTTTTGAAGATGAAAATAAACAAAATAGAGGAAATATTCCCACAAACCAAAAATATTTCGATAACTAGAATCCAGAATGAACATGTTTAGAAAATTGGAGGTCACTGGAATCTCCTATAATCAACTCATTAGGGTAAAAAATAATATATATAAAATATATGTTCATCAAACATGATACCTATGTTTTGTTTGGAATAAAATTTTAAGATAGTTTTAACTGGGCCATCCAAGATAGGATCGATGTGCGTTATTTAATTTCATGATCAAAATGAATACCTATAATTAAATTTAACGAAAATTTAATTTTCCTTGCCTCAAAAATCATTATATCCCTATGATACTAATTTTTGGTACCATAGTGTGCAGTGGAAGCTAGTAGGTAGGGATTTTAAATTTTTAATCATCGAAGTAGTGTAACATTCTCATATCTAGTGATATGATCCCTTGCAAATGTATGAAGTTCAGGCGTGAATTAATTTATGTACAGAAAAAAATTTAATTTCTTCTTTAATCAAATTAATGGTGAATATAAATAATTTTCATTGTTTGGGGCTGTCACATGGAGGATATAAGGTTTAATCCCCCTATATTTTCCGCACATGCTTCAGGAGTCTATGGGAATTCCAATCATCGAATTTCAGATGCTAGCGTAGATTTATGATGTATCCTTCAATGTCATGAAATTCCCTATGATCTCATTACATCAATAAATGAAGAATATCGAAGATTAAATTCCTGGAATAGGGATTTCCATCTATAGGATGTGGGAATGAAGATATAGGAGCTATCAAATTTGATTGGATGAATATTCCAATAGAAATGAGCACCCCTTTGCTTATATAGTGTGGATTAAACAATATGAAGGGTTCCCTAACCCCTGTATATATAACACCATGTAAATAAGCTTTAAATGACACGATATTAACAAATTATTATTTCATAAAGTCATATTTATTTTTATCACATACTTTTAATATTTAATAAATATATTATGGGATAATAGTGAGTCTTTAACTCGACTCGTAATTCTTGTGAATATTAAATAAACATTGAATATTAAAATAATATTATTTTTATAATATGTTTCCATGTATTTAATAAATAAATTATGAATACATTTAATAAATAAATTCAACTCCAATTGTTCTATACTAAAAATATATTTAATTTATTTATTCATAAAAATTCATTTATTCTTAGACATCATGGTGGTTCCCACCATCTCATATACTCATATTCATCTAAATAGGGAAAAATTTTAGATAAGCTATTATGTGTGACCATCTCTGCACTTATTTCAATAGTAGTCAATACTATTCCTATGCAATTCTAGAAACACATCCTAGCCCCTAAAGAGATAAGGAAAATAATAGAAATGATAACCATTTCTATGAAAAAATGTCGTGTAATATAATATCTTTATCGTATGATATCTTATAAAGTATGATTCACAAATTATGTCATCATATATTGTTTCTTTATTATTCTTTTACATAACTTGATGGACATGCCTTCTTCAACCATGGGCATGGATTTAGTGAAGGTACCACTATCCTAATCAACTAGGCATGAGATATTAATTCATTTTAGGAGAGAAAAAATTTATATTTATTACTCAATCAATATCATAGAAAAAATGATAAAACCAATGCAAGCTACCTCACTTAAACATCAAATTCATAGTTTCCATATTTCATCAAAGTAAGTAATAAAATAGTATATACTAATAATAATATCAAGTCAGGATACCATTAAACATGTCTGCAGATAGGAACTACCAACGACACCTAAAAAATGTGGTGTTCCAAATAGTGAGTTATTCTTCATGATCTTATCTACTAATGATCTCCAAATGAATAATTCATGAGAAGAAGTCTCAATACATATAAGCCACCATCACCTAATGGTCAAACTTTATATGTTTATTAGATTTATGATTTATCTAGACCATATGAAATAATTTTATTATTACTATCATGGGTTCTCTACGATCCCATTATATCCTAAGAACATATATAACCTATTGATACGACATGTAATCTAAGGAAATTACCATACATATAGTGGATTCAGAAGTATCTACACTATAATTTTAAGGTAAAAACATGTTTACATCAAACTATATATAAGTAGTGGAAATCAGAGTATATACATGAGTTGGGTACAAGCCACCCACTGGCAACAAAACTACATTGATAGAACATGTGTTGTCCTGTATGGACAGTCAATATTATGATAAGTGAATCATGTGTGTAATAGAATTTTGTGTGCTCAAAATCTAACCAAGGTATTACAAAAGACCCATGAGGTTAGATGGTTTGGTTCATGGCTCAAGGTGGTTGGGTTATGACACAAGTTGTTAGAGTGGTACCCATCAAGAAGCGTAGTGCTACTTCCTGGGTTGAAATATATGGTCCAAAACATGGGTATTATCCTCTAGGGGAGGATATTGTAATAATATATAAAATTAATTATTTAAAAAGATTAATATTACTACCCATGTCAACAAGGTGAAACGTTCTTTTTGGGATCCTACCTGATTAGAAATCCACTACAAATCATGCTTGGTTTAGAGTAGTGTCTGAATGGGTGACCTCCTAGGAAGTTTCATAGGGTTCGGAGAGTGAGTAAAAATCACACTGAACATGTGTTGGCCTATGGTGATATTCATTAGTCAGATGAGTGAATCTGGTGTGTAATATAATGTGGGGTGATGATAATGGAAAAAAGGTATTACAACATACCCATGGGGTTAGATGATCTGGTTTATATCCTGGGATAGATGGGTCATGGCATAACATGTATAGATTGAGAGCCAATTTTTATTAGGTTAAGAGGATATATAAACTGTTAGAACATATATAAGGACATTAGAGGCCTACTTTTTTATCTTTTTTTATTTAATATTATTATTTTTAATATCTATTTTATTACATTCATTTTATTTGGATTGTAATTATCTTCAATAATTTTAATTCCATTCATAAAATAGAAAAATTGCGTTCAATTTATGTTTATTATAGCCTCAAATATAGTATCCAGCAAATTATACTTGTATGTTTCCCTTGAATTTTTATATTAAAGTGGTCTAGGTAATGGTTGTGGGATCTGGGTCCTAGTTATTGCTATTTTGAGCTATAAGAATAATCTAATATAAATTTATTTATCTAAGGCTCTGATGGTATACATCATCACGTCAAAAATCAAACATATCTGTCCTTATAACTTTTAAAATATGATATTTTACACTTAATTTTTAATCACCTATGGCGAGTTATTATTTCATTTGGGGTTACATAAAATTTAATAAAATTTAAAAGACTCAAACAAGTTAAAATAACTAATTAACTATATTAATATGTGTGATTGAAGTTGAAGCCAAGAATCATTTTTTAGAATGTCTTATTCTTTTTAATGTTATTTTATTGAATAAATTTATACAAAAGAAATATATTTATTGATTTTTTTAAATCAATGTGAAAAATTGTGCCCGGTTCATTATTTTTCTGAATCATGTGCTTGTGTATTAATGACTATGCTTTCTGAAGTTAAATCTAAGAACACCCTTGGTATAATTTACTTCTCTCTAATTGATTAATATCCCCATTTCATGTGGTCTACTAATTCAAGTGGGTAAGTGAATTAAGTGATTAAAAACTATTTATAAGCATTATCATCCAAACTCGCATAATAGTTGTTAGTTGGAGTGGAACACTCAAGAGTGGGATGAATTTATTTTCCAATGAAAAATTTATAATTAAAAATACTTAAAACAGAAGTCCCCCATTTTATTAAAAAGTCCTATTGAAATAAAAATGTAAAAATATATAATTTTATCTTTCAAAAATGAACTCAATAGTTTTATTAGATCATAGTAAAAGTAATTTTTAAATCATATTATCTTTTTAAACCTATCTACTTGAATCAAAACCATATATAAAATATAAATCCATGTTAACTATCAATGAAATGATTTGTTATCATTTTGAAAATATATATATTTTTTCTTTAAAACAATGAATGAAAAAGAAATAAAAATGTAGAGTAATTTTATTAGGGGTTCAATATCAAGACAAGACCTAAACCCCTTTATTTGGAAATAAATCTCTACCAAGTAGTTTATTATAAAATAAATGGATCCAAAACTGGGATTTTTTTTACAAAAAAACACACAACGATGTCTAAGATTGACAAAGCCTCTTACACAGTTTTACGTGGGAGAAATGAATGAAAAAAATTGCTTGTAGGTAGTCCCAGCTACACAACATAGTCCATAATTATAAATGGGATAAAGGATGAAAATAAATTAAAGGGGGTGTTAAGAATTATATAATTAAGTATAAGAGATTTTATTTACATATAAACAATGTAAAACCAAACAAAACTCTAAAGTTAATCAAAAATTGAAAGAGAAAAGAATAGAAAGAAAGATTATTCAATGCAACTTAGTCTGGTCATATTTGGTTATTGAAAAGCCCTTTAATTTAAATTTAAAATGGGCAAATTAAGTTTTGATAGAAGTTATAGAAAAATATATTTTCATAGAAGTCTTGGATAATCCTTTATTCTCAGTAAGAACTAAACTAGCCAGTAATATAGTGTGAGAATTAACTCAGTTGGAAAACTATACAATTTTTTTTTCACCACATGT
Organism: Viscum album; assembly: GCA_963277665.1. Classification (NCBI taxonomy): domain Eukaryota; kingdom Viridiplantae; phylum Streptophyta; class Magnoliopsida; order Santalales; family Viscaceae; genus Viscum; species Viscum album. The sequence continues at coordinate 1,416,410,046 of OY728129.1, read as the reverse complement.
GTTAATGAGTGGTTTATCCAAATTTATATCCTTCCATAATGTTTATTTATCCATTTCAATAAAATAATATTTAAAAAAATCCTCATACTATGAGATGGATATGGTAACTCTAACTTTTTCTTTAAAAAATATTTGTAGTTTTTAATGAATTATCATTGTTAAATTAATGTTCCTCTAACTTTCATTGGATTCAATAATATTTATTTTGGAGTAATTAAGTTTTAATTAAATTCTGAAAAGTTATCATATTATAACCGGTGGTGATAAGAACCTAATGTTAAAATCTCTTGAATGTATATTTTGTAATTGGTATTATCTGTATCTTTTGGATATAGATTTTTGAACAAGTAGCGGCAATATGGATGGATTTATGAACTGGTGGTATATTCTCTTAGTGGTATAAGAACTCTTTGATAACACCACTTCATAGTAGCATCCCATGATTTTAGCAGTGCCTAGAAGAAGAAATTATTATCATTATAAATTCTTGGTAGTAGATCCACTTGACGATAGCACAACATGTTGGTAGTATCACATGGTGCTAGAAACCCTTGGAAGTATCAACACTTGGTGGTAGTGGTAGGTAGTCACTTTAGGTTCATGACTTAGCCAATTTTATCATATTTTCTAGAAAATAGTTAACTTCTATAAAGAATTAAACAAGTTAAAAACATAGTAGACATTATTTGAGATCATTAAAATAAGGTTGTTCCTCGATTATGCCAATAATATCCCTCTTTTTTATGATAAAAATTCTTGTAATTTATAACCATTAATTAAAATAAAAAAACATAACAATATAATATAATTTTTTCAATAATGGTAAAATTTAATATACAATACATATTAATGTTCATGCCTTATAGTCTTACTCCCCATTTTGGTATTATCAAAAATATTGAAATGATCATTTAAGGAGATAAATTACACAATTATAAGTAATATTGGATGGTTCGAGTTAATGATAAAAGGTAACATAGTACATCAAAAAAGGGAAATAAAAAATCCCTATCAAATCATAATCTGAGTATGAAGAATCATCATCTATACGGATAGAGGTTATAACCACTGGTTCCTTATCTTTTATAACAATATTAGGAGTAAATTGGAGGTAGTATGTGAAAGAGTATTGAACAATATATAAGAGTCAAACATCTTGAGATGCCTCACCACTTTTATAGGTGTAAGTCCAAACGTACTAATAGTAATAGAAGTATTTTGAATAGGTGTTGAAAGGGGTGAACAAATCAAGGATGTTTTGGGAATGGTTGGAAGTGCTATAATATATGTCCTTGAAGTGTATGTAAATTGATCCATTAGATCCACAAACTAGGTAACAACCCTAACACCAAGCCCTATGGATCTGAAAAAGTTGTCTTCTATTCCATAAAAATCTAGAGCATGGGTACTAAAGACTTAAACTGATTTACTTATTCCTTGGAGCCCTTATAGATATGAGGTATCCGTATATTATCAACAAATAACATAAAATGATAGTTAAGTTCATGTCTCATAAAAATCTTATTGGTATAATACTTGGGGGAATTATTCATTGTTACTCTATCACTTCTAACTTCATTTATGAATTCTATAACAAGTTTTCTAATATTCTCACCATTGGATTTTATCTAATGTAGTTCATCCTAATAATAGGTAGATAAATCAACCAATATAGTTTTAAGATCTTCACTTCTATAATATATGAAAATTTTTGTATCAATATAGATATGTGAAGAGGGAGGTGGAGCTCTAGAAGAAGAATATCTATAAGTAAAAAAATATTCTAGCCTCTCCGGAATAGATAGGTCACTATTGTGAAATTGGATCTAATTACATAAAAAGTTTAATGAATAAGATTATTCTATTCCATAGGCCTATTTTTTTACTATATATAAAGTTCCAATCCTAAGAATGAGTTTGGGATGGAATGAGCCACAACCAAATAAAACTACTGAAGTGTTGTCACATTACTTATTATCTTATCTTGGAAGGAAGAGGAACTGAGTATTCCACTGATATTAGATAATAAATATTCCTTAAAGGTATTAATGTTTGATATTTTTAGGTACCTAGAAGGATAATATGGAAGAGTATGTGGATGATGTAAATATCTCTCTTAACTAGGCTAAGATGCATCCACATAACCGGATTCCGCAACTAGGTCACTATAAGTAAATGGTACAAAAATATATTATTTATATATTTAATATACCAAGGATCCCTTAGGATACTTATAAGAAAATTAAATGGTAGGTCTACCATGCTAGGGTGGACTGAGTTTATCAGCATCATTATCTTCTTATTCGTCTAATTCAGAGTAAGTGATATGAAAAAACATAGATCCTAGGTATTTCTCTCCCTTTAGTTTTTATACCATCCTCACCATTATCCGAAGCATCTGGATCAACTCATCTTCCAAACTCCTGACTGATTGAAGCATGTTGGTAAATGCTCAACCAATCTTCACTAATAAACTCAATAGACTCAGAAATAGTATGGAATGGATTTTATTTCTCATCCACATCTCAACCATCAACATCATACTCATAGTAATCATATAGATCATTATCATCTTTTTGAATTTATAATATAGATATTTTAAACTCAACACCATTATAAATTTAATTATCTTTTATTTATTAATCTTCTAGAAAACATGCTTTGGATGTAAGAGATAGACATGATTCTGGTTGACTATAACATTAATTTAGACGTATAATAATGATAAGATCACTTATTTCTTTAACGGAATCTAGAATAGATTATTATAAAATATATGTATCATCCTTATCTTAAAATTTATCACTAAATTAATCCCCATATTCTTCATCAGAAGAATACTCTTCTAAATCATCTGTCCCCAATCTAGGACCAAGTAAATTTCTTGGTTTTCTAGAATTCTGTATAGGGTTAAATTTATAATACAATTTATCATTTTTGACAACCCGTATTTTTAGCTAAGGATTTGAATAAACGTTTCTCGTCATACAATTGACTTGAATAATAAAGAATCCACCACATTTTCTTACCTTTTAATATCCTTTAGGAATAATTCATATATCTTCTAGTATAGTAGAGATTATATTAGGGTAGAAAAAGGGATTAGATCTAGAAGTCGGTTTCTAAAAAACAATCATTTACACCATTAAATATCTAAATAATTATATTTGGTATCCTCTTTTAATAATAAATAAATAGAAAATGTATTGACACCTCATGATACTTATGTCTCCCTTCCTAGGACACACCATATGTTGGTTGAACATGAAAAGTAATTGATATTATCCATCCAATTCAACTATAGTAGGACTTATCATGATTGAATTCCCTATGATCTCATGAAATGAATACTTTATCAAATATTTCTCATGATTAACAAGAATATATCATTGATAATTCTCTTAAATTCTATTATAAGTAACTCTTAGACACACAACCCATTGTTTTAATGTAAAAAAATGCTCTTTTTCTGACCACAACTATGTTAATAACATCCATGTTATCTTTAAACTAAAACATAGTGAACATGTATATATTTTTAATTAACCTAGGGTAAATAGTTTTTCATTCCATGAAAACCGTTATTCTCATACTTAGTCTTGAAAAACATACTTGACAAGTGACTTGGTTGAAGGTAATCAAGAATCATCTTCTACCTTCTTGACAATAACAACTCGATACACAAGCTAAGGATTTTTCAGTTCAATAGACCGACTCAATTATCCCTTATATTTCTTTCTAGGACATGACTCATCAAGATATCCATTGGCACACATCACTCTTACAATTTTTTTTAATGTTTCTATGGTTGGAGGTTAAAGTTAAAGAGACATGGGTTGAGATAGAACTAGAGGTTTCAAAAGGGAACATGGAAGAATAAAAATATAATGAAAACTATTATTTAGGTATTTTTATCATTTAGGGATTAAAAAATTTAATAAAAACAAAAATAATAGTGATAATAAAAATCAGAGTGAACTAATTACTTTAATTTAATTGTTAGACATGGTAGTATTTAAGATGGTTAAAAAATAATGTTTGTCTTAATTGTATCATAGGCATTGTATCATACCAATAGTATCATTCCATGGTAAAATACAAATGGTTGCATACCATTTTGAATAATCTCTACCAAAAATAAAATAAATTCTAGAATAAAATATTAAGAAAAATTTATAATTTCATGTTCTTGTCTGATATATCTCATTTTATCAAAATTCAATGGATTTTTTAATTTATGATCTAGATAATTCTCATTATTAATGAAATCAATATTTATGTGGCCTTTTTGAAAATTCTCCCTCAAAAAGTGATTTTTTATTTCAATATGTTTTTTCCAAGAGCGATACACAATAATATTGGAAATATTTTTACCACTTGTGTTATAATAATTTATATAGATGTTTCAAAATTTATATCCATAGTCATGTAAAGTGTGTTTCATCCATCAAATTTGTGCACAACAACTACCTGCATCTATGTAATCAACTTCAACATTGGATAATGCAATAAATTTATGTTTCTTAGTACACCAGGAATCTAGAGTCTTGACCAAAAAGTGAAATGTTTGAGAGGGTCTTTTTTATCTAACTTACAACCATAAAACTATAAATATGAATAACTCTCAAAATCAAATGCATGTACCATTAAAAAAAATACTAAAATGGTTGTAATTTTGAGACATTTAAATATTTATTTTAAAACAGTCAAATGTGATTCCTATGTGTTTTCTTGAAATTGGGTACACATATACACACTAAACATAATCTCAGTTTTTCAAGAAATAAAGTAAATTAAACTTTTAATCACACCATTTCAAGTGGTTTGATCAACTATTTACCTAGTTTCGTAAAGATCAAAATTGCAAGTGGTATTAATTGATGTATAAATCTCTTTTGTATTATAATTACCAAAACATTTAAAAATATCCATAGTATAATTTATTTGGGTTAAAACAATTCCCTCTTTATTTTGAAAATTTTAAAACAAAGGAATAATTTCAACTCACTGTCAAACACATTTCAAATTCCATTTCCATCATTTTTTATAATGCAATTCATAAAGAGTTTTTTTTTGATCAAAAAATAATATCACCAACATATATTTTGAAAACTAATACATATTTGGAAATTATCTTAATAAATAATGTTGGGTCATCTATTCCTTTTAAAAATATTTATAAATCTAAAATTGGTTGATCTTATCATACTAAGCTCTAAGAGATTATTTCAAACCATATAAATATATATTTTTTTTATAAGAATAGTTTATAAATTAAGGGTTTTTAAATAAAGGGGGATGTCCAATAAAAACAACTTCAATAATATAACAATTTAAGAAACCAATCATAATATCTATTTGATTTAGTTTAAAATAAAAATGTTCTACATATGTAAGAAAGATTATAGAGGATTTATGTTTACTACTATTGAATAAGTTTCTTCATAGTAAATACCTTCTTCTTGAATATATCCTTGTATAAAAAAATTATTTATTTATAATTATAGTGACTGACTCATCTACATTGTTTATATACACCCAGGTAGTGCCAATTGTTAGGATGTCCTTAGGTATTTCCACGAGTTCACAAAAGTTATTCCCTTCAAATCAATTAAATTCTTCTTACAATTTCATTAACCACAATTCATGATTTATTTCTCTTTTCAGGTTCTTAGGTAGAAGATGTGACAAAAATCCTTGATGTTCAACCTGATTTCTAATAGAATCTCTAGACCAGGTTCCACTATCTATATCCCACCACATGGAATCAAGTTATGATATCTATAATTACCAATATTTCTTGTAATAAAAGTACTTGGTTCTTCATTCTCTTCATCAAGTTCTCGCTCAATCAGTTCCTTTTAACTAATTGATTATTTTATAGGTGGATTCAAAGAATTATCACTAGGTTCTGCATTGATATCTAAATTTTAAAGTTCATCCTCAAGGTTTAATAAAGAGTTCATAGGTTAATAAGGATTTGATTCATCAAATTTCACATGGACAACTTATTCCAAAAAAATTTCCCATTTTTTATACATGTATATGATTTACTGGATGTTGAATAACCAAGGAATATTCCTTAATCACTTTTGGATGAACATTTTTCTAGATTCTCTATTGTATTGAGTATAATGACCATGTATCCAAAACTCTAATGTAATTAAAATATGGTTTTCTCCCATTACATAACTAATACAGGATTTCCTTTACATGTGTCAAAATAAAAATTCAAATAATTATATTGAAATATGTATTCATAGCCTCTGTCAAAAATTAAATAAGTAAATCATAATCCTTAATCATTGTCCAATCCATTTATTTTAGAGTCATATTTCTTTTTTCTGCTACACCATTATGTTTTGGGGTAATATGTGTAGATAATTTGTGATTATATCCATTTTTTGATCATATATTTGAAGTATTTATTTTCAAATTCACATATCTAATCAAATATTAAGGTCATAATAGTAAGTCCACTATGGTTTTCTAGGAATATTTCATTCCTATTAGAATAAGAATAAGATTTAATTTCTTGAGCTAGAAAGAATACCCAAGGGAATATAGAAAATTATTCAACTAAAACATAATCATAGTTCTTTAAAATTTATCTGGAAACTCTAGATGGTCTAAAATATTCCATGTAAATTAACTCTAGTGTATGAGAGGTAGAAACTTTGTTATTTGATTTGATATAGATTTTATGTTATTTTCATTTTTGGCATGGGTTATAGACTTCACCATTATTGAATTTTATTTTTGGAAAATCCTTAACTAATCTTTTCCTAGTTAGATTCCTAAGTGAGTTTGGGTTTCAATATCTTAGTCTACAATGTCGAATCCAAGACATTTTAGAAAATGCACTTAAACAATAAATATTTTTAGAAAATAAAAATTTAAAATAAATAGATAAACATTTTCATTAATCAATATAATGGAAACTGAAGAATTATTGGTATAAAAAATTAATGAATTATTTTCAAATTTAACATGGTAAATCATCAGATAGCTATGAGATTCTATGAATATTATATTTTATCCCAAGTATAAATAAATATTTATAAATCAGAAGATTACTCATGTTAACAAATTGACCATGACCAATTATTTTTCATTTAGTACTATCCCCAAAAGTGACATGTACACCATATATTTTGAAAAATGTTATTTATGCTTGAGTAGTCCCTATTCTTGTGTCTGTAACATCCACTATCTAGAAATGCTAGTGATAAAATCCTTAGGAATCCAAATTTATTTAACTGGTTTTGAAAAAAAAATATTTTAATCTTCTAGAAATGAAAACATTATAAGGTCCAAAATACTAAGAACTATTTAAATTACTAGCAGAGCATGAGATAGTAACTAATTTGTTCTTATATATTCTCTTATATGATAGTTGGTGACCAATCCTAGTGTTATATTTAAGAGTGTTTAGTTTTATAATAATTTTAGAATGAGTTTCTCTACCATTTGTGAATCTTTCCAGATATTTCCTACAATTATCATTTTATATCTTACGTTCATTGTTTTATTTTAATAATTAATCTATTATTTTATTTCTACAACACAATAATATTTAAAATGAATAGTTAAGTTATTCTATTTCTTTATAATTTTTTATTTATATATATGTTCATTAAATTCATTCATCATAATATTAAAATATTCATAAAAAAACATTGTACCTATTTTATTTATCATTATCAAACTCAAAAATTTTGTAGATATGTCTAATAGATGCATGAATAATATTTAGTGCCTTATTGTGTTTTTGTTGAAACACAAGTTATCCCTTTCATTTTTTTCTTTACTAAATTTAGAGCAACTTGAATTTTTCTCAGAGGTTCTCCGGGTGGATTTCATTGCATTTTCATAATGTTTTCCATTTTCCAATTAATTTTTGAGATATTTTAACTTGGAATAATCTTCCTTGATATGCCCCTTCCTTTTTAACTCATATCATGTTATATCATTAGTGGAATCATCATTTTTCTAATATTTCCTCCATTTTATTATATTGTTATACGAACCTCTTTTAATTTTATATCTTGAATAAATACTTATTCTTTTAGATATTTCTGAATTGTCTATTTAGGAGGTTTATTTCTTCATCACTCTCTAAGGATGACTCATCATTGCTAAAACGATCATCCTTGGTCTTTTATTTTATCTTTGAGTCAGAATTCTTGATGTCTGTTGATTTTCTCTTAGGTCCATCTCTTTCCTTTTTGTTTACTTGAAATTCCTCCTTATAAATCATATGTTTTATTATATGATCTTTCATTGGAAACATACTTATGTTACAAGATTATATGATGTAATATGAGGTTTATATACACTAATAATTTATACATATGATAAGTTAACTCACTTTATATTTGTCTACAATTTTATTCTCAAGTGTATGCATTGGTTTCACAATTTCATCGAATCTGATATACATGTTAGAAATGGATTCATCTCGATCTATTTTAAAGGTATCATACTTAATGGTATAATTATTTAAACACATATTTTTGACATTTGAGTTTCCCTTGTGAGATATATCAATTGTTTCCCAAATTTTAAAAGTATTATAGAAATAATATATAATATTAAATTTATATAATTTTAATGCACTATATAATGTATTCATGGATTTATAGTTACAATTATATGTGGAATTAGTGGAATTTATCCAATATTCTTTAGCAGCTTTTGGTTTTTCATATCTGTCCTTGATAATAGTTCAAATATCAAAACCCTTTCTCTCAATATGGATTTTCATTTTGATCTTACATTGAGATTAATTAGTCCCACTAAAATCTACAGGTAACATAGTATTCATCCCTTCTTTTTTATTATTATTCATAAAGGCTAAAATTAAGAATGAATACAAATTTTTTGATCTTTTTATTAAACAATATCATAGTATAAAATATTTTGAAAATCCTTTATTACCAGATGTTGGTCATAGTGGAATAGTAAAGAGTTGGAGAATTGAGTTTCCAATTAAAAATTTCTATTTAAAAATATTTTGAACTTATATTCTTTGATTTAAAATGATTTCCAATTAAATAAAATTGTAGAATTATATAATTTGATCTATCAAAAAGGTTCTCATTAGTTTGATAAAAACTAATTTAATGTATTTTTAAAAAATATATATTTTTTAAACTAATATGAATGAATCAAATACTATATATATGACACAAATTACAGTTAACTGTCAAAGTATTGTGTTTCATTAGATTGAAAACAAATACTAGTTTTATTAAAAATATATAAGGAAAAAAACAATGAAAAACATAGTGGAATTAATAAATGGGTTTAGTCTCATGCTAAGACCTAATCCCCTCCACACGTAAATCACCCACTATAAATCAGTATATTATATAATAAATTGATTCACAGCCTGAATTAGGTTTTACAAAATAGTAAAAAAGTTTATATAATATTTATAGGAACTATCTATAGAAATATTCTAGTGAAATGAAATATAAAACTACACATAGATAGTTCACACTACACAGAATCCTCTACAGTACTAACTGGGAGTAAATATATAAAGGAATGTAAGAGACTATCTGGAACTCTCCAATTATGTATAGTAGTATGTGTTTATAGATATATAGATTAGAACAAAACATAGCTTTAAAGTTAAGGTAAAACAAAAAGAGAAAAGAATAGATAGTATGAATATTCAATGTAGCTCAGTCTGACCAGATTCAATAATTCAAAATTCATTGAATTTATATTTGAATGGATCAACAGATTTTTCATTGAAATTGAAAAACAATAGAGTGATTGGAAGTCTTGGATAATCCTTAATTCTCATTAGGCACTAAATTGGGTGATAGTATGGTGAGATAATTCATTCAGTCATCTAACTAAATAATGAGTTTAACCAACCTCACCAAATTTTACAATATTCATGGATAAGGGGTTCCTATTAATTTATAGCATTCCATAATTTCAAATTATCTTTTTCATGAATATAATAATTATCAAATCCTCATACTGAGAGAAAGATATTGAATGCCTGATTTTTTATTTAAATCATCAATGGGTTTTTTTATGAGTAACCATTATTAAATCCACATTCCTATAAAATATATTAAATTCATTAATATATCCATTGTAGGAATTAAATATACTTTATTTCTAAACAACTGCAGTAACAAATCATGTAGTATCAAGCAGTTTTTTGTAGAAACACTTGACAGTAGCTTTGGGAATTGGTGGTATTTGTATCTTCTATCGGTAGAATCTATAAGAGTTATAAGAACTTAACAATAACACCCCTTGGTGGTGGAACCCCATAGTGGAAGAATTTATTTTCTATAAAAACTATTATAAAACATGAAACTTATTAGAAACATAATTAAAATGATTTGGGATCATTAGAATAAGCAAGTTCTTAAAATAAGGCAACAATTTTCATGTAATAATTAGGATGATTTGTTGTATTTTAAATGATACTCATCGATTAAATTAACAATGGCCATGATAAAGGGAAGGGGTAAATAAGAATTGAAGCATTCATATACAACCCAATCATAAAATAGAATAAAATAAAACATCCATTAGAATAATTCCATTATTATTACATCACTTAGAAAAATTGGAGTGTTACACTCTAATTCTAGTCATGGGAGAGTGATAGGAGAAGAGTGAATAAAAAAATGTAAATGAATTTATAATATTTCCTAGAAAGACTCTAAAACACACAAAAAATTATAATACTGGAGAGAATCCATTATACCCTTGCAACAAAAGCATGTAATTGTATTTATAGGCAAAATTATAGCACCTTAATATCTTCAATTCCATAAAATTTCTCATTAAATGTTTATGGGACAAAGATGGGGTCCCAATTGAAATGAATGTGTGGCCTAATAATTAATTACCAAAATCAGAAGATAAAATTTCTTATCATCAAGTTCTATAGTATGAAACCCCCTATCACACCATAACTTTTTGGGCCTCACCTCAATTATTCATTTTCTTTTTTCTCTTATCCCATATTGAGTTTGTGATGAACATCACGTCATTAACTAGGCTTTCATGACATAAAATCCAGCCTTACATTATATTTTTCATCTTTTTTTCTTTGATAATAAACTATGATTCATGAACTCATTCCCTAACTTATCCCACATCATAAATCATCTTTTCACATCATGAATCGTGATCATCTCCTCAAATACATCTCAACTTTCCCTTTAATCAACCATTGCCTCCTTCCACAATATTAATTAAACATTAAATATCAAGGCCTGGATTATTAAATCTCAATAAAAAATTAATGAATTTAATATCTAAAAATGAATGTATGATATAGACTTATCACTTCTTACATTCACCTTATTTTTTTATTTCCTTATAATAATATTTTACCACCATAATATTCAATAAGATATATGGTTTAAAAAACATTTGAGAAAGGTAGGATGGCATACCTAACATTATGATTCCCATGTCTACCCTTTCTAGAACAAATAATATTTTATATTAGATTCCCCTTGACCATTATTTTTAGATAATGGGTAATAATTACATACTTTATATATAAATTAAAATTTTAATTACAACATTCATTCATGAAAATCTATATTTTTTGGATATTTTAAATAATTGCATATTGAAACATAATCTTATATGATACCACCAAAAAAATAATCAATCCTTCATCGTAAAGATTTAATATGTTGAATGAACCCTTTTTAATACTTATGATATCTTAGGGACATACATAAAATAAAGGGCGAGTTAAAATCCCAATAAGGTGAGGAATAATAGGGAAGTTACATGAGACATGAATTCATTGAGTAAATGGGTGAGAATAATCATCATAAGTATACTCATTAAGAAATAATTTCAAATAGACATTCCATATGTAATATAAATAAGAAATAAAAATAATTTCATTGTGGTTGAATCCCACAAATAAATTATTAACAAAGATATTATCATGTTTACACATAACATATGTGTACAAATCATTACTCCATAAATTGAGAACAAATTAAACACCATGTTCACACATAATACATATAATATCATGTGACATATCACATTATACAATGTATTAGAGGGGTATATAATTTCAAGCTCAACCATCACACCATGATATGCTCATAATCATTCATGCCACATGGAATGCAAAATTTAAATCAATCATAATCATGATATGAACCCACAAGAAAATAATGTTTTCAAAAGTTAAGTCATAAATAACATGAAGGCTGAAAAAATATAAACGAGAAACTTTATTTAATACATAAAATGGCAGTATTAGAAAATAAGATATCATACTTCTTTAAGAGAAGAATTATAAACATAATAAGTCTTAAAGAGAGTTTTTAGTGAAAATATATCTGATGAAAAATCATGAAGGTGACTTAGAATTCATCTCAATAGTGTAAGAACAAATATATCCTTTGTAGAATAAAATTAATGAAATGAAAAAATAATTTAAAGGGTTTTATAAGAATCCTTTTTTAGATAATGAGAAAGAGGTGATAAGGCCAAAAGTGAATATTTGGGTTTGAGATTTCCCTTACCTTAAGTCTAGTTAAATTTCATCACTTGTGTGCCTCCTAAATAATAAAATAATATTTATTAAAAATCAATCGCTAAGTTAATTAACTCATTTGAGTTTCTATTGATTTATTAGATTCATTGTAATTAAATTTTAATCTTATTTGTTAAAGTTGAAATGGTTTGATGTCATGTTTTCTTTATATTATTCCTTTTTTTATTGTATGATTTTCATTCAATGCCATTTATACCTTAGTAAAATTAATTCAAGAAGATAAAAATATAGAAAATTACATATATATATATATATATAATTTATTATTACCATATATAAAGGAATTTATAATTAAAGAGATGAAAATTATCATGAACCAATCCATTTTTCCATCCAAGATGGCACCCGACCCGGCCCATGACATTGATCGATGGGTATTCATGTTCCCCAAGGGATAGAAAATAGTGTATGGGAATCTGATAACACCTTTGGGAATTTTTTCCCCAGTCATCCTACCAATAATAAATACAAAACTGAAAAAATAAACCAAAGCACCAAGACCAACATAAACAACAACTAAACAAAAGTGGTATATGAAAATCCAAGTTACTTTTACATCTTTAACAACCATAACCAAAAAAATAAAAGGAAGTGGGGTATCAATTCTAAAAATCTATATATTATGTCGGGACTATCCTCCACCCTTCCTCCATATCAACACATAATAAAAAAGAGGGTAATGGAAGGTTCACCATCCTTTATCCCCACAAAAGGCCTTGCCTTTACCTATTTCAAAAAAAAAACAATATATACATATAATCACTAGTTATATGTAGGGTGTAAGATTACTTTCAAAATATGATACCACACAAATGTTCTATACAATGACATTAACATATAAATTATCATGAAATTTTTCAATTAAATAATTTAAATTGTTCAGATTGGAAACAATCATTATTTTAATAAGAAATGTGAATAATTAAATGAATCCTAAAAAAAGATGAAACACATTTATAGCCACTATGGGAAACCCCTATGTATCTTGGTCAATAAGGTCCTAGTATCATCATATTTTCAATGATATAACCATATAATCCTTTCTCATGCATGAGTCACTATAGAGGACAAAGCCAATGTTTTAGAGGTCCTAAAAACATCATCATGTTGTTTAGTTTGTGTTGTCACATAATCATACTAAGGAGAATGGGTAAAAAACTAGATGACATTACCAACATACTAGTCCAAATCCACCATCCAAGGTACCCAATGTCCTCAATTGGTTTATCCCATTGTCTATATTATACAAAACCCCTTCATGTATCATAAGTCCATTTATCAAAAAACAAACATAAAAGAACCATCCATTTACAATTGGGAAAGTCATTTCTATGTTGTAAAATCACATCAAAAACTACAAAAATAGAATTAGAATCAAAATAAACCATTTTAAAATCATGTTAAATAATATTAAAATCATCAAAAATGGAATAACATAAAACCACATACCATTCACATAAAATATCCCAAACCTTGTAAAAACTGTAATTTAAATCAAGAAAAGATCCTATAGAAGAAATAACACACCGAAAAATAAATATGAAACCCAAATAAATTATATTGAAACAATTTTAGGTCAATATAACCACTAGATAAGAGATTACACAAGAAGGAATTTAGGAGATATCAAGAAAAAGTAAGATGAGAAAGGAGGATGAAATTAACTAGAGAAATCTTGAAGAACCAAGATCAAATCCCTAAAACATTGATCCAATATGGAGTGAAGGAGGTGGGGAGGTGATATGAGCAATTTGTGTAAAATGTTTCATATGTATTTACAAGCATAATTTTTTTTACCATATATCAATCGTTTTGTGGGTCAAATTCTTTTTATTGGTGATTATGCTGAATATTAGGATTTTTCCATTCAAATTCACAAATTAGTAAAGGATAAAACAAAAATTCAAAACTACACATTGTTTACTAATGCATACATGCCTTGTAATATTATCACAACATGGATCAAGAAGACTGGATGCATGCCCAAGTTGCAGGACAAAGTATACACGTCTTGTACTTCCAATATACACGTTGTGTGGGCCTTATAGAAGTGGTTGGTGGCCAATGAATGATATTACATCCCATGTATGGTGGTGATACTCACTGTTTACTTTCACCTACTAGGATACACCGTGTTCCAAGTCAAAGACGTCATGTTATCTCACCTACCGGTGGAGAAAAGATGGCCAAAACGTGTTTACTACGGTACACGATGGGTACTTTCTGGTAGACGATGTTTACCACTAAAACCTATAAATATGTAGTAAACCCTCTAAGTCCAGGAGTCATTCAATTCATTCATTTAGAGATATTATAAGGGGTAGCACTTTAAAGAAGGTAAAGAAGAGAATAATGGATAGAAATAATAGGAGAGAAGAGAGGAGAGAATATGCATATGTGCTTCCTTCCCAACGACCTTCGCTATAGTGCTTTCAAGAGGGTAAATTCAGGTATTGCGAGTTATTTAGTTACTAGCTACTCCATGAGAAGCTAAATTCCCTATGTGTTGGGGATGTGGAAAATTATGTGTTGTAATTTGACAATTGTGATATTATAATCATGTTATTTATGTTTTTATCTCCTAATTCCATATTAACGCTTTTTAAATATCACTTGAAATCTTGTATCAGACCAAGAACAAGATTTTTAGGGATCCTTTAAGTAATTATGATTTAAAACAGCAATGACCATTGGGAATTTAAATCATCCCAAAAGGGATACAATTAATAAAATTAAGAAAAATCAATTTCCAGACCAAGGAATTGGTTTCTATTGATTTATATAGAACTCACCAGACCAAGGTGGTTTTGTTACATTCAAAACCCATTGATGTGAATTATCATGAATAACAAAACCTCATAAGAAAATTGATTTAATAAAACCCATCAAAATACAAAGCCTTGACACATTTCTCTTCAAATTTTAATATAAACCAAATTTTTATGTTTTTCTTTATCTTTTAAATAATTTGTAAAGAAATTTATATCCAATCACCTTTTTCTCAAAACACTAAAAAATCGACTCTAAATTCCAGTAAACTTCACTAAATCAATTAAAAACTATATAAACAAAAAATTACTCCTTCTCCCTGTAGATTGACCCCTTACTGGTACTATACATCTTAGGATAATATAATTTAGATTTTCAAAAATAACACTTTCGTAGGAATGATACCAAATTTTGGCACCGTTGTCGGGGAAACGAAAGATAATATTTTTTTTTGTTTTCATCATGTTTTTATCAATTTATTAAAAATAAAAAATAAAAACCCTAAAATTTCTATTCTTACTCTCATTTTTATTTTTATTGATTTTTGTATTCCTCTTTACGCTTGGTTTGTTGAGTGTTTTGTAGGTTCATATGTGTATGAGTGGCTGCATCACTCATTCCAAGAGCATTGAGTCATCAGATCATTTTCTAATTTACACAGAGATCAAATGAACAATTTTGAGGTGATGACACATAATTATGGATGAGTGCAACCAGAACACCCCCATGGCCAATAACAAAGAGGGAGACTCAGTTTCTCTATATGGAGCTGGGAAAAAAATTCTTCCTATTGACAACTGGAAGTTGCTGCTCGCTTCTGTGGAGGACCCAAACCGACCATCCAATGTCATGGAATTCATGCTGAGTAACCAGCAACAACAATCAGCTACTTTTGTTCTAGGCTTTGTCCCATAACAAAATTGACAATATAATCCACTAGGGAAGTTTCCAGACCTACAGTCAGGTCAGGGGAATTATTTTTCTCATGAGAAACAATTTTTTCCCCATCCCCCTTGAGAACAACTTCCCCCATGGCGAACACTTATGGATTACAGACTCCCCTCAATCTAAGGGGAAGACATGGGAATCGTTCGACCACCCGTACCGGTCCAACACTTCCAAATAAAACTGGTCATTATGCAGTTAAACCAAAACATAGTGTAATTTGGTTGTTTAACAAGTGAAGACTTGAATTATCATCTCTCCAACTTCCTAGGGATCTGTGACACCTTCTGTTACCAAGAAGTCTCAGAATTTGTCATTCTTATTCACATATTCCCCTTCTCATTAAGGGATAAGGCGAAACATAGGATCAAGGGACTGACTCAATGGTCTATCCTCACCTAGGAGGTGTTAGCCTTGGAATTATTGTCCAACTAATTCCCAATATCGAAGGTGGTATCATTGTAGAACGAAATCCCCAATTTCTAGTTGCATGACTCATAATCCGTAGACGAGTCTAGGGAGTGCTTCAAGGAGATGCTACGCAAATTTCCTCACCATATACTTCCACTCCGGATTCATGTAATAACCTTCTATGGTGGCCTCACCACGAACACTAAATATGTGGTGGATTCTTCTGCTGGAGGAACGATAATGCATAAATTTTTAGAGGAACACTTTGACCTCCGGGAGTACAAGTCATCCAACAACTTCCAGTGGAACTTTGAGTAGGGAATTAAAAAGTGATGTTTTCACAACATTTATGCCACCACTATGATCTCTTCCCAATTGGATAGGGTGTCCAAAAAGATAGATGTATTAAATGTGAAGAACACATCCCATGTTCAAGTAGAAGACCATACTGTATGCAGAAAATGTGGTGACAACCAAATCATTGGTGAATGCCCGAGGACAACTGTCGACCCTTAAACAAGTGAGGAGAGCTACATTTCTTAGACCCGAGGGACGAATATGCACCCTTGGTACCAGAACCCTGTATGGAGAGAACATATGAACATGGGTTACCAGCATCAATATCAAAATCCTCCTCCCCAGATTCCACCTAGCTATGGTCAACAACAGTACCAAAACCCATATTCAAGACAGCAATGGCAGGGGACTTACTAGTAGAAAGGTTTCAAAAACCCTATCATGTAGCCACCAAAACATCCACCACCTCCACCAACTGCATAATGACCTCATAAAGAACCCCCATCAATACTTGAAGAAATGATGAAAAAATTTATCACCACATCTAAAACACAATTTCAAAACCAATAATCTTCCATTTGAACCCTTGAAACTCAAATTGGGAAACTAGAAGCCCATATCTCCTCGATCCAACCTAGTACACTACTTGGTAAAACTGAGTAAAACCCACGATAAGAGGCCCATGAAGTCACTTTAAAAAGTGAAAAGGAGATACCTCAAACACCAACTGCAAAGCAATAAGCATAAACTCAGATGTTGATGCACACAGTGTTCATGAAGTATATTCTCTCAAAAAAATAACGATTGAGGATTTGGGGACCATTTCAATGTATAATAAATGCTTTGCAGTGGTACAATGCTCGCTTCCCCCAAAACTCCAAGATCTATGTAGTTTCACAAACCCAAGAACCATTGGATCCTTGGAGTTTAGAACACCTCTCTGTGACATAAGTGTCTACATTAACTTCATGCCCTTCAGAGACTTCTGGAAGCTTTGGCTCATTGATCTCAAACCCACCTATGTTACCCTTCAACTAGTAGATCAATCAATAAAATATTCTAAAGGGATGCTCAAGGAAGTTTTGGTGAAGGTAGGAAGGTTAATTACCCATTCCGACTTCATCATTCTTGACAAGAAGGAAGACCATGAGGTACATTTGATTCTGGGAAGGCCTTTCTTAGCCACTAGTAAGTTATTTATCGATGTCCACCAAGGAGAACTAATCTTCATAGTAGGCGATGAAAGTGTCTTATACAATGTCTTCAAGACTCTCAAGGAATAATCACTACTAAAACATGAGGATTGTTATGCAGTAACAGAAATGGTTGAGCACTTTATATACAAGGAAGATGTTCTAGTATGTTCTTTTCTTATTGATGACCCACTCTACCCAGATATCTAAGATTCACCCAAGGAGTTTCAATTTCTTGAAGGACAGAACTGTCATTAGTGGAAACACAATGTTGTTCCAAACATTTTGGAGTGAGGGTAGGTACAACCAATTGTTCCCTAGATCCTGAAGGCACCTCAACATGTGATAAATCTTCTCCCTTCATCTTTAAAATATTGATATTTGGGTGATCAAAAAACACTACCAGTTATACATAATTCATCTCTATCTTAATAGCAAGAAGACACACTTATGCTGGTTCTAATGAAAATAAATCAATCCATTGGATGGAAAGTTGTGGATCTAATGGGAATTAGTCCAACCATTTTCACCCATAAGTTTCTACAGGAAGAAGGATAACATCCCTCTTAGTAACCACAACGATGACTGAACCCCCCAATAGAGGAATTCGTGGAGAAGAAAGTGATCAAATTGTTAGATGGAGTAATCATATACCCCATTTTAGATAGCCCATAGGTGAGTCCTCTACATGTGGTACCCAAAAAGGGGGGCGGTATCATTGTGGTCTCCAATGATAAAATTGAAATCATACCTACACAGACTATCACGGGTTGGAGTGTCTGTGGAGACTACTGGAAGCTGAACGAAGTAGTGCGGAAAGATCACTCCCCACTCCTGTCATGGATTAGATGTTGGAACAACTGGTGGGGAACACATTTTACTGCTTCCTCGAAGATTATTCTGGATATAACCAAATGTCAATTTCCCCTGAAGATCACGAAAAGAGTACCTTAAAATTTCCTTATGGTACATTTTCTTTTCATAGTATGTCTTTACAGATGTGCAATGTTCCTTCCACCTTCCAACGATGTATTTTGGAAATATTCCATGTCATGGAAGAATAAATCTTAGAGGACTATATGGATGATTTTTTAATCTATGGAAAATCCTTCAACACTTGTTTGGGAAATCCAAAGTTGGTTTTGGGAAGGTGCATGCACACTAAACTTGTTTTAAACAGGGATAAATGTCATTTTATAGTGCATAGTGGTATCATCTTGGGCCATAGAATCACTATGAAAGGGATAGAAGTTGGTCCTGAGAAGATAGAAGTCATTTAAAATATTTTCATTCCAACTTCTATCAGATCCATCCATGTTTTCCTGGGCATGATGGTTTCTATAAACAGTTGGTCAGAGACTCTTCAAAGATTTTCCATCCACTCACCAATATCCTCTCCATGGATTCAATATTTGAGTTTAATGGGACATGTGCCACAACTTTTCTACATCTGATGCAATGACTGGTGGTAGTTATGTTAATGATTTCTCCAAATTGGGAGGTCCAATTTGAAGCCATGTGTGATGCTGGCAACTATATGGTGCATGCAATATAGAGGCAATGGATGGATCACATCTTAGGGCCAATTTACTTTTCCAACAGAACTATAGATGAAGCAGAGGTGAACTAAACTACCACAGAGAAAGAAATTCTTGTAGTGTTGTTGGAATTTGACGGGTTTCATTTTTATTGGGTGACGTCCAAAGTTATTGTATATACTGACTATTCAACCCTGATGTATTTTCTGAACAAGAAGGATGTGAATCCATGACTCGTTTATTAGGTACTTCTCTTCCGAGAGTTCAAATTGGATATCCATGACAAGAAGGGTAGTCAAAATGTTTTTGCTAACCACATCTCCCGCCTAGAACTGCCTCATTTGGAGAACGAGGATGAAAAATACATTAGGGATGACTTCCTAGATGAGAAACATTTCTCAATCGAAGGAACAACACAACCTTGTTCTGTAGATATTGAAAATTATTTGGTTATAGGAGCAATTCACCCCAATATCACATATCAGAAAAAGAAGTAATTTTTATCCAATTTCAAGAGGTTCTTCTTTGAAGACACTCTACAATTTAGATCAATTGGCGATGAGATGACTAGTCATTGCTTCCTAGAGAATTATTTTCAAGGAGTTATGGAGTTTTTTCACTCTTCAACAGTTAGTGGACATCATGGCCTATACCGTACGACAGTGAAGATAATGCAATTTGGATTTCTCTAGACTACCATGCACATGGATGCTCATTACATTTTTACCTAGTGTGATCGATGTTAGAGGAAAATTAAAATGTAATGACGAGATGAGATGACATAACACCCCATCCAATAGGTCAAAATATTTGAGGTATGGGGAATTGAATTCATAGGGACATTTCATGCATCATATGGTAACTCTTACATACTAATATGTTTGGACTATGTCTCAAAGTGGGTAGAAGCCACTGCTACAGACCATGACATGACCATGGTAGTTGTGGCCTTTTTGAAGAGTAACATATACAATAGATTTTTTGTTCCTGAAGTGTTGATCAGCGATAGGGGAACCCATTTTGACAATGCTGTAACAAAGAACATGTTACTTATGTATGGGTTGTAGCGTCACATGGGAACACATTATCATCCCCAATCTATTGGACAAGTGGAAATATCAAATTTTGAGCTGAAAATAGATCCTGGAGAAGATGGTGGGATCTTCAATGAAGGACTGGTCCAAAAAATTTGATGATTCCTTATGTGAATACCATACCGCCTTCAAGACACCTATTGGGATGTATTTGTTCTGCATTGTCTATGGGATGCCATAACACCTACTAGTGAAGCTAGAGAATAAAGCCTAATATGCTATCATGGCCCTGAATTTTGATTTAAAGGATTATGAATAGAATCTCTAGTTCCTGTAGATGGAGCTTGATGAGATCCGATGGGACGATTATAACATCCCTTCTTTTTATAACAAAAAATTTCAATACATTGCACAAAAATGGGGATCTTTAAGGTTTAGTGTATTGGAAAACAGGAACATAATACATGAAACAACATAAAGCATTCTTCTTAAACACTTGAAAGGATTCTCCTAAAGTTCATCCTAGGTTCATTACTGCATCTCATAACCTGGGGACATACATCAAAAGAAAGGGTGAGCAGAAGGCCCAATAAGGGAAAGAAGAGAAACATTTTACATGTGAACTTGAGATACTTCAATAAGGTCATGAAAAGAACTTTAAGGCATGAGAAAGAAATCATGAGATATATCATAATAAAAATAACATTTATCATCACTTGAATATGTGGATACAACATTTAATATTGACAATCATTTCATTTCACCAAGTTCCATCCCCAAGGTGTCATTAAAAATTACCAAGGTTATTCACCAAGGTATCAATCTAAAAAGTCATCTCTAGAGATTAAGTCTTTACCCAATGAATTGGAGCGCTATCTGGGCGCACCCTTGACATGTATTTATTATCATGTGATACACATATATCATCATCAATCATTTCATAAACAAACCGTATAGCATAAAATAAATTGGTTTCATTTCATAATCATAACATTTTAAAAACTGCTTTAATGGCATGATTGTTATGTCACTTTAAACCCACGGAAAGGGAAAGCGGGTTTCATGTATGTAAATCCCAGAATTTAAAATAGAAAATCTTGATAAATATATATATATGTGAATACCCATGTAGAAATAAGAGCTTTTAGTATTCACATAATAACATAAAATATTTTTGAGATGAAAATTCTGCAGCATAATGGCTATGTTATAAGGTTTTAGAAAACCTTGAAAAGAGAGGGGACATGGGTCAACCACACATAAATGATCCAGAAAACAGTACGGGGACAGAATATAAGATATTTAAGAACATGGTAACAAAATTTTAAAGATATACCATATGAAATGAAAAACATGGAAGTGAGACAAAAATAAGATTTCTCTTATGAAAATTCGACAGCCTAACGGCATCACTTAAACATCAATAAAAATGAATTGACGAGATAGAATAGGGTCTCTCATCATATGGTCACAAAATATCAGTATGATAGGTATAGATATCATACCCGATCATAATAAAAAGGAACTTTAAAGATTTGACATGAAAATAGAACTTGAAAATGAGAAGGGTGAAAGAATCCCTTAAAAATTCGGCAGCCTCACGGCGTCACTTAAACATTCATAAAACGAAATGATGAGAGTAAGAGGGGATATCTCATCATATGAAAATAAAAAGGTCATTAATTGGAATATAAAAGAACATCCTCCCACATAAGAACATGGAGCATAAAAGGAATGACATAAAAGAGATTACTTGAAAGGAAAGAGAGAGGTCGGATCCCTTACCTTAAACGTAACTCTTAAAACTCAATGGTTGGGACCATGAGAGGCTTGAGGGAACCTTGGGAGGACTCCTTGGGAGGTAAGGAGACCATAACTTCGTTGAGAATGATTTTGGGGTACAAAGGTTGAGAGAATGGCTTGGTATTTATAGGGAAAGTGAGGGGACAAGGCATTAATGGCCAAGGGACACCTCACAAGTGCTTTTCTCAAAACCATGTGTTCTCCCATGATATTTCCCAAGAAGTTAGGCCAAATGGGGTCCCTAATACAATAATTAATCACCTTAGGTCGGCCAACCCTTAAAATATCTCATGACATCACCATGACACAGCTATGATGTCATTAAACATACCGAAACCCTAAAACTGCTTTTTTTACTATTCACTGAAAATTCATATTTCTCAGAAAAAAACCCAAAATTTCACCTTAAACAAATATCGATGCTCTTTTTAAAAATATGAACTCCATTTTACAAAAATATTTTTCTAAATATTTTTAATTTAATTTTTAAATAAAAACACTATTCAACAAAAATTCATTTTTTCAAAAAAAACCCAAAAAATTACCATAACATAATATCGGTGCTCTGAGTTCAAAAATAAAGTCCATTTTATAAAAATATTTTTCTAAATATTTTCAATTTAATTTTTAATTAAAAAACACTATTCACTGCAAAAAACTAATACTTGACTAATAATTTATGAGACTGTTATTTACCCATTTTATTGAATCACATTACTTAATCTAGGTGTCTAAATTATATTAAAACATTATTTGATTAAAATTACTAATCCATTTGGTCACATTACTAATCCTAAGCGTAAAATCACTATTCATAATTTACTATTCATCAAAAATTAAGTTGATCTTATTAGACTCCAAATTCCTTAATGAACACTTTTGCAGAAGACCATTTTTTGAAAATCATTACACATCATTAATTATTTAGGGTTTACATAAATATTTTAAAATATCCATTTTTCAAAATTCATCAATAAAATACATCCTAAAATTATCCGGACATTTGAAATTTCACAAACATCACTAAAGGAAGAAATCTAAATTCATTCATCCCAAAGGATTACACAAAGAAGCTGGGGTCTCGTCACATATCCCCTTATAACGCCGGCATATGACCTAAGTGTAAGGTGTTCTATGGTGAGAGAATATAAGGGAGGCTCAGATAACATTGCCCTAGTAGTAATCTCTACTAACTTGAACATCTCCCGTAAGCATTTCCATTCAATCTTGACTTGCTGGTGTTTGGCTTGGTCTTGGTCCAAAGAGAAGCCCAAAGATGCCACCTCCTTCCCAAGCTCTGATAAGTGGGCTTCATAAGGTTCGAGTCTACTAGATGAAGCCGTCGACTCTTTCTGCATTAACCATTAACATCTCTATTAAATAGTTAAGATTAATTTAATATACAACTCAACAAGTTTGGGTCGTTACATTCTTCCCCCCTTAAGAAATTTGGTCCCCAAATTTTATACATGAGGCCTAGTCGAAAAGGTGAGGGTACTTTTGCTTCATTGTTTCCTCAAGCTCCCAAGTCGCTTCTTCATATTTATGATTCCTCCACAACACTTTCACAAGGTGGGTAGTCTTGTTTCCCAGAACCATGTCTTAGTCTAAGATCTCCACTCGCTGCTCTTTATAAGTGAGGTCATGTTCTAGTTGGACCACCTCTGGGTTCAGTACATGCGAAGGGTCGGGTATGTTCTTCCTCAAGAGAGATACATGGAAGACATTGTGAACTTGATCTAGGTTCGGTGGAAGTGCTAGACGATAGGCCAATGCTCCTATGCGATCAAGGATTTCATAGGGGCCAATGTACCTAGGGCTGAGCTTCCCTTTCTTCCCAAACTGCATGAATCTATTCCATGGAGAAATTCGAAGGAAGACTTTGTCACCAACACCAAACTCCAAGTCCATTCGACGATTGTCAGTGTATCTCTTCTACCGACTCTGAGCAGCCTTTATGTATTGTTGGATGGCATGAACCTGTTCTGTCATCTCTTGCACAAGATCATGCCCAATAAGCTTTCTCTCACCAGTTTAATCCCAACAAGTAGGAGTTCTACATCTCCTTCCATACAGAGCTTCATAAGGTTCCATATGAATAATCGAATAGAAGCTTTTGTTATAGGAGAACTCAACTAATGGGAGGTGTTGATTCCATCCACCTTTAAATTCCGTTGAGAATAATCTTAGCATGTCTTCGAGTGTATGAATAGTCCTTTCAAATTGGCCATCAGTTTGAGGATGATAGGACATACTAAAATTCAATTCAGTATTCAGAGCATGTTGAAGACTTCTCCAGAATTTTGATGTGAATCATGGATCACGATCAGACACGATGGATAGTGGTACCCCATGCAGACTCACCACTTCCTTTACGTATATCTTGGCAAGTTGATCCAAAGAGAAATCTACCTGAATAGAGATAAAATGGGCGGTCATGGTGAGACGGTCCACAAAAACCCATATCGCATTTTTTCCTTTGGATGTCTTCGGGAGACCAGTTACAAAGTCCATAGTGATTTTATCTCACTTCCATACTGGTATGGGTAGCTGTTGTAATACCCCCTTAGGAAGTTGTCGTTCTTCCTTTACATGTTGACACACCAGGCACCTTTTAGAGTAATCAGCAATCTCTCTCTTCATGTTATCCATCTAGTAATGATCATGAAGGTCTCTATACATTTTAGTGCTTCCTGGATGTATAGAGAAAGTAGAGCTATGAGCTTCATCCATCAGTTCTTTCTTTATCTCCGGAATATATGGAACACATTTTCTTGTACGAAATTTCAATACACCCTCTTGATCAATATTGAAATCATTGAAATTCCCATCTTTTACAGCCTCCAACTTCTCCTGCAGTAAAGGATCATCTTTTGGAGCCTTCTTGATCTTCTCTAGTAATGAAGGTTGAGAATTAATTTGGGATAGGGTTGATGATGTCCCTTTCCTTATAATTCCCATGTCCAGTTTTTCTATATCTTTAATCAAGGGATCTCCTAGGATCCTCATTGTTTCCAGAACAACATGGTCTTTCCTTCTTAACGCATCCGCGACTTTGTTTTCTCTTCCAGGGTGATAATGAATTGAACAATCATAGTCCTTAATAAGCTCCAACCATATCCTTTGTCTCATGATGAATTCTTTCTATGTGAAAATATACTTTAGACTTTGGTGGTCAGTGTATATATCACATTTCTCCCCATAAATATAGTGCCTCCATATATTTAGATCAAAAACAACTGTCGCTAGATCTAGATCATGCGTAGGATAATTCTGCTCATGAATCTTCAACTGTCATGATGCATAAGCAATTACCTTGTCATTTTGCATGAGGACACACCCAAGCCCTTTCAAAGATGCATCGCTAAAAATAAAGAATCCTTCTTCGATAGAGGGTAGTGTTAACACTGGTGTAGTAACCAATCTCTTCATCAGCTCTAGGAAACATTCCTTGCATTCCTTTTTCCAGATGAACTTAACCCATTTTCGAGTCAACTTGGTTAGTGGATTAGAAATCCGTGAAAATTTTTCCACAAACCTCCAATAATATCCCGCTAAACCAAGGAAACTACGAATCTCAATTACTATTGTGGGTTGAGGCCACTCCTCCACAACCACTGTCTTTGCAGGGTCAACCGAGATTCCTTCATTGTATACGATGTGCCCCAAGAAAGACACTTTTGGTAACCAAAACTCACACTTGCTGAACTTTCCAAAGAGCCTCTCCTTCCGCAGAGTTTTCAAAATAACCCTCATATGATCTTCATGATCCTCACGACTTTTTGAATATATCAAAATATTATCAACAAAAACTACCAAAAAGTTATCAAGGTAGTACTTAAAGACTCTATTCATCAAATCCATGAAAATAGCTGGAGCATTAGTCAAGCCGAAGGGCATAACAGTAAACTCATAATTCCCATATCTTGATCGGAAGGCAATCTTTGGAATATCTTCCTTCTTCACCCTCAGTTGATGATAACAAGATCGTGGGTCAATCTTAGAGAAGAATTGAGCCCCATGAATTTGGTCAAATAAATCATCAATTCTTGGAAGAGGGTATCTATTCTTCACTGTGATCCCATTCATTTCTCTATAATCAATGCATAGCCGCATTGATCCATGCTTCTTCTTCACAAAGAGAACTGGTGCTCCCCAAGGAGACACACTCGGGCGGATAAACCCCTTCTACAATAAGTCATGGAGTTGTTTCTTTAACTCTTCTAGCTCCACATTTGCTATTCTATACGGGTTCGTTGATATCGGTTGTGATCTAGGTACGAGTTCAATGGAGAAATCTACCTCTCTTTCTGGGGGAGGTCAGGTAACTCCTCAGGAAATGCATCCATGTATTCCTGAACAATTGGAACATTTTATATCTGTATGCTCCCTTTTCCTTCTTCATCATCACCTATTAACTCCATAAAGAAATCTATTGTAGGTGCTTCTAGATAAGGATCAAATAGAGATATCTCTCCTTGGAAGATAACTGTAGGTCGTTTATTCAAGAATACTGAGATTTCCTTACTTCTGCATTTGATCTTAGCGTTATACTTTGAGATCCAGTCCATCCCTAGTACAACGTCGAATTCTAAATTGGGAATGACTAATAGATTTGCGATAAGATTGTTCTCACTAAAGTAAACACTAGAGTCTCTAAACACTGTTGATGCATGGATAATCCCACTTGGAGTCTTGACTGACAACTCTACCTCAAGAAATTCGGGAATTGATTATATATTCTTTGCAAACTTGGAGGAAATAAAGGAATGCATAGAACCAGAATAAAACAATGTAGTTGCTAGTTTTGAGAGGACAACAAGATTACCTGCTACCACGTCATTAGGGGCTTCAACTTCAGTTGTTGTGATATAAAAAGCACGACCTTGCTCCCCTGGCCTTTTCTGATGTTGATGGTGATTCCCCTCCACTGCCCTTGGATTTGGACAGAGATTAGCATAGTTCCCAAGCTGTCCACACTTGAAGAAATGGTCTTCGGGTAAGGAGAGAACCATCTTTCCTCTGTCATTAGTGTTGGGGAGTTGAGGTTTCACCTCACTATGACAATTCTATGCAATATGGCCTCCTCTTCCACACTTATAGCACCTTCCACTTCTGATCAAGCAGTTCCTCGGATGCTTCTTCCCACATTTATTGCATGTGGTAAGTTGCATTTGCTTTCCACCTCTTCCCTGATCAAAAGTATTCCCTAAACTGGGCTCCAATGATCTCTTCTTTTCATTTGATTTATAAGACAATTGTGTCTCAACAAACTCTAGATTGACTTTCATTGCACTCCGCATGATCTCCTCATAGCTATCGTAGTCCCTGTTGGCTAAATTCATCCGCAGATGAGGTCTCAGTCCACCGAAAAATCTATCAACCTTCCCACTTGGATCCATGACAAAGCTAGAGGTATATCATGAAGGTCGGGTGAAGTTCATCTCATAGCTTCCAACAGATTCATTCTCCTTCTACTTCAGCTTGAGAAACTCTTTCTCCATTATCCTTCTCAGGGAACGAGGGAAATACTTATTAAAGAATATTCCCCAAAACTCTTACTACTCCATATATTCCATCTCTCCTCTAGGCTTCGTATTTTTGACCAGTGACCACCACTTATCAGCTTCTCCCTCTAGGCGATAAACAGCAAGGGTGACTTTTTCTTGTTCCGAACAAAGAAGTACAGAAAACATCTTTTCAATGGAGCTTATCCATTGTTCTGCAACCAAAGGGTCAGTAGATCCACAGAATGATGGTGGTTGTTGATGCATGAAGGAATCAACAGAATGTTGCTCCCTTCGTGGTGAGATTGGCCTCTCAGCTTGATTCAAGTTTTTACTCATAACTTGAGTCAGTTGGTTCATCATTCGTATAAATATTTCCATTCCAGCTTCCATCGGAGGGCCGTTAGCACATGGTGCATTGCGGTCACCATATGCATGGTTCCTCCTATTGTCTACCATTTTCTAAAAGAATAAAACTTTAGTGAGAAACTTATTTCATTTATGAATCTTTTAACTAAGACTTCATTCTTAGACAATTTCATTTCTCTATAATTCCTTCATAATGATTCATAAAAAGCCCGTGATTAACCAAACATATCCCCCGGGAGTGTCATAACCAAGAGTGTAGCAAGGCCCATTATTATGCACCGGTTCCCGTTCGAGTCTAGCTTAAAGCGGTGTTTTCGGGTTTTACCCCTATGTACATCTGTGCCAGAGCCACCTCTACCTGCTCGTATCGAGATAGGGATGTATTTGTTTGATAAACCACTAACTCAATACTTACCAAAATACCAGGAAGTTTTACTATATTTAAACATTTATATAGGTTACTTCCTAATGTTTTTATATCATAATTTCCACAAATAACCAAACCATACGTTGATACCAACTATAGAATAACGTCTTTTTATAACATAAACTTTCATTACATTACACAAAACTGAGGATCTTTAAGGTTTAGTGTCTTGGAAACCAGGAACATAATACATGAAACAACATAAAGCATTCTTCTTAAACACTTGAAATTATTCTCCTTCAGTTCATCCTAGGTTCATTACTGCATCTCATAACCTAGGGACATACATCAAAAGAAAGGGTGAGCAGAAAGCCCAGTATGGGAAACAAGAGAAACATTTTACATGTTAACTTGAGATACTTAAATAAGGTCATGAAAAGAAATTTAAGTCATGAGAAAGAAATAATGAGATATATCATAATAAAAATAACATTTTTCATAACTTAATTATGTGGCTAAAACATTTAATATTGAAAATCATTTCGTTTCACCAAGGTCCATCCCAAGGTTTCATTAAAAATTACCAAGGTTATTCACCAAGGTATCAGTCTAAAAAGTCATCTCTAGAGATTAAGTCTTTACCCAATGCAATGGAGCGCTATATGGGCGCAACCTTGACATGTATTTATTGTCATGTGATCCACATATATCATCGTCAATCATTTTATAAAAAACCCATATATCATAAAATAAACGGGTTTCATTTCATAATCATAACGTTTTAAAAACTGCTTTAATGGCATGATCATTATGTCACTTTAAACCCATGGAAAGGGAAAGCAGGTTTCATGTATGTAAATCCCAGAATTTAAAATAGAACATTTTGATATATTTGTGAATACACCTATATAAATAAGATCTTTGTGTATTCACTTAATAACATAAAATAACTTTTATAAAAAGAGAGAGGCATTTTGAGACGAAAATTCTGCAGCATAATGGCTATGTTACAAGGTTTTAAAAAACATTGAAAAGAGAGGGGACATGGGTAAACCACTCATAAATGATCCATAAAACAGTAGGAGGACAGAATATAAGGGATTTAATAACATGGTAATGAAATTTGAAATATATACCATATGAAATGAAAAACATGGAAGTGAGACAAAAATAAGATTTCTCTTCTGAAAATTCGGCAGCCTAACGGCGTCACTTAAACTTCAATAAAAATGAATTGACGAGATAAAATAGTGTATCTCATCATATGATCACAAAATATCCGTATGATAGGTATAGATATCATAAACCAACATAATAAAAAGGAACTTTAAAGATTTGACATGAAAATAGAACTTGAAAATGAGAAGGGTGAAAGAATCCCTTAAAAATTCGGCAGCCTAACGGCCTCACTTAAACATTCATAAAACTAAATGATGAGAGTAAGAGGGGATATCTCATCATATGAAGATGAAAATGGAGATAATAGGAATATAAAAGAACATCCTCCCACATAATAACATCGAGCATAAAAGGAATTACATAAAGGAGATTACTTGAAAGGAAAGAGAGAGGTCGGATCCCTTACCTTAAACGTAACTCTTAAAACTCAAAGGTTGGGATCTTCATAGGCTTGAGGGCACCTTGGGAGGACTCCTTGGGAGGTAAGAAGACCCGAACTTCATTGAGAATGATTTTGGAGTCCAAAGGATTAGAGTATGGATTGGTATTTATAGGGAAAGTGAGGGGACGAGGCATTAATGGCCAAGGGACACCTCACAAGTGCTTTTCTCAAAACCATGTGCTCTCCCATGATATTTCCAAGGAAGCTAGGACACATGGGCCCCTAATACAATAATTAATCACCTTAGGTCGGCCAACCCTTAAAATAATTCATTAAATCACCATGACACAGCTATGATGTCATTAAACATACTGAAACCCTAAAACTGCTTTTTTTACTATTCATTGAAAATTCATCTTTCTCAGAAAAAAACCCAAAATTTCACCTTAACCAAATATCTATGCTCTTATTACGAATATGAACTGAATTTTATAAAAATATTTTTCTAAATATTTTTAATTTAATTTTCAAATAAAAACACTATTCACCGAAAATTCATTATTTCAGAAAAAACCCCAAAAATTAACATAACATAATATCGGTGCTCTGAGTTAAAAAATAAAGTCCATTTTATAAAAATATTTTTCTAAATATTTTTATTTAATTTTTAATTTAAAAAAAACTATTCACCCCAAAAAACTAAAACTTGACTAATAATTTATGAAACTGTTATTTACCCATTTTATTGAATCACATTACTTAATCTAGGTGTCTAAATTATATTAAAACTTTCTTTGAGTGAAATTACTATTACATTTGGTCACATTACTAATCCTAAGCGTAAAATCACAATTCATAATTTACTATTCATCAAAAATTAAGTTGATCTTATCAGACTCCAAATTCCTTACTGAACACTTTTGCAGAAGACCATTTTTTGAAAATCATTACACATCATTAATTATTTAGGATTTACATAAATATTTTAAAATATCTCTTTTTGAAAATTCATCAATAAAATACATCCTAAAATTATCCGGACATTTGAAATGTCACAAACATCACTAAAGGAAGAAATCTCAATTCATTCATCCCAAAGGATTACACAAAGAATCTAGGGTCTCGTCACATATACCCTTATAACGTCTGCATATGACCTAAGTGTAAGGTGTGCTATGGTGATAGAAGATGAGGGAGGCTCAGATAACATTTCCCTAGTAGTAATCTCTACTAACTTGAACTTCTACCGTAGGTGTTTCCGTTCAAGCTTGACACGCTGGAGTTCGGCTTGGGCTTGGTCCAAAGCGAAGTCCAAAGATGCCACCTCCTTCACAAGCTCTGTTAAGTGGGCTTCATATGGTTCAAGTCTACTGGATGAAGCCATCGGCTCCTCTTTCTGCATTAACAATTATCATCTTTGTTAAATTGTTAAGAGTAAGTTAATATACAACTCAAAAAGTTTGGGTCATTACAACGAGTATGAGAATGCCAGGATATATAAAGAAAAGACATGGGAAATCCATGATCGGATGATTTCCCCCAAAACCATCCAACTCGATGATCAAGTACTTCTCTTTATCTTTCATTTGAGATTTTTTTCTAGGAAATTTGAAGTCCCGATCGTCAGGACCATTCTAAGTGGTCAAAGTTTTCCACCTCAGTGCGGTGGAAATTAATGGTGAAGACGGAAAGCCTTTCAAGGTGAATTGACAAGGCCTAAAGCATTACCATCACAAGGAGGACATGGTGGGTACAATATCCACCCTTCATTTTAGTTAACATGAGTTATGTAGTTCAATATAACGACATAAAACAATTGTTATTCTTGGGAGGTAACCTAGAGGTTACAAGTCATGTATCACCTATACACATGGAATGTACTGATCATTTTAGTTTATATTCATAATATTATAAATATATAGATTAACAAACTTAATAAATAGGGATGATGTTGGTGTCTATTGTAAGGTCAATGGAGTTTATCTGAGCCATCACTGATTTGAATCCCTCTATACGTACCTTCGAAATGAGGTTCATCCTTTTTATTCCTGTGTTTAATTTCATGTTGTTTGTGGAATTTTTCAGAATAATACATAAGTATATTCTAATTAAAGGAAAACCCCTAATGGGGATGGACCGGCTGGCTAGTATCAATACCACAGTTCCAGAAGACCTGGGTTCTAATCATGAAAACCAGTCTATTTCCATAATTTTTCATATTGATAAAAATTACACTGTGTGAATTTTGATATATGTCATGTGTGCCATGTTTTCAATGATAATTTAAATCGTTTTTGAAATATGAACTTTCGTGTGGGTGAAGTTGGCAGATTGGTAGAGTCACAGCCCTGGATCTAATAGACCAGGGTTCAAACTCCGTTAATCTCTTTGCTTCATTCCTTTTATTCATATTAAAAACAACATGTCGTGTATTTTCTTTATACCATATAGAATATTTTTACTTTCCTATAAATATTAAAAGTAACTGAAATTGTACAGTACTATAACCTTTTCTCTAGTTGTTGAGGGATTGCATTTGGATCGACCAAATGATGGATCGAATCATGCCCCATGCACCGAACTCAAGGTTGAAGTTCTCTTTTTCCAATTTTTGAACAGAGGGCATGTATTTCTCGTTACATTACGTGTATAAATTTATTTATAGAAAATAATAAATATATATTACTTTTTCTTTTAATAATTAATATTCATTATTATATAGTTTTCTATAATAATTATATTATATAATAATTTCTCATAAAAAACTATATATCTAGTGATACATGGTGTGTGGGCCCTATTACACCCCATGTACCACGACTATAAAGACTACGCCCTACCTGGCCTGAGACTATGTCGCACGCCCCCCCCCCCATTTTCATCTCCCGCACATCGTCCGCCCTCCTCGATCTGAATCTTCCATTTTAGAGTTTTCCTCCTCTGGATTTGTTCGACATTATGATCCTTGGTCCAGGTATGCTCCTCTACACTCCTTCTTTCATATTTTTCATCATGTTTAGGTCTATTTGCGGATCATCCAGCCATTCAGCTCTCACATTGGACAAGTATTGAGCATATAACACACACAGAGTAAATCCTATACATGGCCACACATGACTCCTTTTCACTATTTTTCCGATACATGGTGTGTAGCTTAGGTACACAATGTGTACGGTGCGTCCCAGAGTAATCTAGCTCATGCCATGTCCTCTGGGATACAACCTCTTCCTGTGTCACCATACACGGCTTGTCTTTTCAGGACATGCCATTTCCTTCATCCCTTTGGAGGACTATATGTGGGTGGTCTACATGCCTCGCTCACCATGTTTACACACACAGCGTGAACCCTATTCTACACAATGTTTCTATAGTCTGATCCCCCATCCTAATCAAGTCGTGGCTGGGTCTTTAAATGGACCCCACTCCATTTTGTACTACACGGTGTGTACGCCTTTTTATATATTGTGTACTGGGTTTTTCCTTACACATGATCACATGACATGTCTATCCATAGTATATGGTTTCTTCCGTATCTCCTATTACACCCCATGTATCCTAGATCTACACACATTTTTCAACTATATTTTTAGTTTTCTCACATTTTATTATTTTTTTCTTATTTTATTCTGATTTTTTTCTTTTCTTCCAGGTATGGCTGATAGAGATCCTATGAGTGGGAAGTATCCCACTTCTGTTGCTGAGACTGAGGAGTCTCCTTGTCATCCGATTCATCTTCAACATTTGGAGTGGACGGATTTGGATTTCATGGTTGCTAGCCCTACTTTTTGGCCACCATTTATCCTCTCTTGATTCTACCTCTATCTATTACATATACCTATCTAGCCATTTCTATGTCCCCTTTTAATGTTGGTCCTCTAGAGATGGCTTCTGATCCTTCTATAGTGGCTGAGAGTTCTAGTGCTTCCACTCCTTCCAACTCCCTTCCCTTCGAGATATCCTCCACACTAGTGGTGGACCTGACTAAGCCAGCATCTCCACCCGATACTGTCTAGCCCTCTGATCCCACTCTCGTATCCACTGCTCCACCTCCTACTATAGTGCGGGACCCTCTACTCTGAAGGTAGCCGATCCCCCAATGCCTGCGCCATCTGTTGCTCGTCATCCACCACATCCATTCCTTATTTTTCGTAGGGTCATCCTGCGGCTGAGTGATTGTAGAGATTCTCTAGCCGCACTATTCATTTGAGTGGTCGCTACCTGGACGTGATCATACCCCAACGTCAAATAATTTTTTAGGAGATTGAGGAGATCCTGGGCTATATGCATCTCTATGTGGCACTATAGGTTAGAACACATACATACTGAGATTTATTTTTGTATTTCAGGGCTATGTTCAAGTTTGACAGGCCCACATACCGCCCGACACACACAAATATAGATTTCATGGTTTGTTTTCAGTTAATAGGATATCCTTTTTCCCTTACTACGTTCTTGTTTGGCCGAGGGTGCGGCTTAACCCCCACCCTTCCACCCCACCACCCATTTCTACCCTTACTCACCCTGAGCGATCTGACCCTATTACCATGTGGTGGGAGGTTATTGGGCCTAACCACAGTTATACCCCCAAATCATAGAATAGCACGCTCATCATGGACCCACCTCTTTGTTTCCTTCACTAGTTATTTAACACCATTCTTTTTTCCTTGCCCTTAGAATATAGGTGTTGTGTCCTACTAGGACATTGAGATCCTAAATTATTTTGTCTGTCATGACTACCAAGACCACCCATGCCTTGCTTCCACCTACTTCCACTCCATGATTCATGGACGTCAGGGAAACCTGGATGGAGATTTCTATGCAACCCTCCTCGCACACCATTTGAGAGTTTTTGGAGCCATCTCTCTGTCATGAACCCTTAGTCTCACCTTAGTGTCTCTAATTCCTCATGATCATCCACATGATAATGGTTGAGAAAAGGGAAGATGGCTATAGGCTTTTGCAGGACACCCCTGCTCCTACAGGGGCGAGGGATGACCCAACTGCTCCCACTGGTGTTCCTGACCAGGACCCCCACATCCACCCGCAGATGTCCCCTCTCCACCCACCCCATTCTTCTATCCTTCCTTCTTTTTTCCACCACCATCCCCTCTACTTCTGAGCCTTCCACCTTCCCACCTCCCTCCTCGCCCTCGGTCGATCTCACCTTCACACTCTGCCTAGCTGAGCTGGAGCACCTCTAGGATGCTATGGTAGAGACTATTGGGCAGCTTGAGTAGTTGTTTGGGAATATTATACACCACCATGGACATTCTCTATTAATGACCACTCGGTCATAGCCCTTTTATCCTCATTCTACTACTCCTCAACCTCCATCCCCACTATTCCCACTTCCATCTCTAGCCAAGGATTCAGTTCTCCTCTCCACCACTGGACTAGCTGCTCCCACTCCTGCTTCAAGAAAGCGCATCATTACAGTGATTCCTACTCTAGGTCTTTCTCCTAAGGATCTAATTGTTACGACTACTATACAGAGCACAGATCCCCTACCACTGGCCTCTACTACTACTGTCGAGCCTTCACTACCTGATCATATTATAGCAGATGATGCCTCTTCTGAGGCGACACTGTGACTGGTTTTTCAGAAAATTTATTTCTGTTATATATATCTTTTTTTGTGTTATGATTGGGATATGATGTTGTATGTATCTAAATATTTTTTCCCTTCCATATACCATCACATGTACACTGGAGCGATGTGGGCATCTCTCTTTCGACTACTTTCCCATTTTTTCCATTCACAACAAGGGGATAATTTTTTAGTGTTTATTTTTTATTTTCTAATTTGGGATTACATTTTCCAATAATTCACCTCCTTTTCTACCCATTGGTTCCCCATATTCCCTCCTCTTCCTTGGAATTTCACTTGGGGTACCATGTGTTGTATTAAGTATGGGGGAGGGTCTCTAATTACACTAGACTTTACCTTAAACTAATTTAGTAGACATCAATAATAATTGACATATTTTAAATTGTGGATAATTTTTTATAAATTATTATTATAAATAATAAATGCATAAAATGTAATTTTAAAAAGTTACATGCTTATTTCAATTTTCAATGTATTTTAAAATGATTGATGATATATTTTGATTCTGGATTTTATGTTTTAGACATTTACATTTATTAGTCTGATAATTTGTATTCATGTCATGACCTGATTGACCCCTACATTTTATCCACTATTGAGAGGTATTCTAAACCTTTTTGAAATATTCATTTTTATTCCCTCTTTCTTGAGATATTCTTGGGATTCTATAACTATGATAACTTGCTAGTTTTTTTCTTAAAACGTGATGTTTTTTGAATCACATTAAAATGATTGAGACATTTGATTGTTTTTCATCTCCTTTGACCTTGAGACCTCCTACATCTGATTATTTTTAAACCCGTAGAAACCATGAACTACCTTGATAGGAAGACACATTACAAGCCTATTTTCACTTTCCAACCTCATTATTATATAACGTTTCATGATTATTTACTAGATCTTTATGGTGGTACTTTGGTTTTTCATGGTACATTTTGATGAGAAACCATGAACATAAGTGTGGGGGGATTTTTCCCTTGTTCATTTGGGAAAAGGGGTCCCAAATCCTACTACCCATTGTTTTCTTGGTTGTCCCTCAATATTTAAAAAAATGATGAAATATGAAAAAGAGGGACTAGATTATTTATTACATATTATTTATGGTTTATGGGACCATATTGGGAAGGGAATATCATGGTGAGGATACTTTTTTGAGTTCATGATCGGGGTGAATTTTTCATTAATATTTATCTTGAATATCATGTATTACTGTATAAGAATTCAGACTCCTTTTAAAGACTATGAGATTAATTTTTATCATTACCTACCAATCCTTGGCCTCAGAAACATTTGAACCTTATTGAATGACCTTGTGTTTTTTGTGATTTGATTTCTGAAGTGGATTATGAGAACACAAGAAATCCTAAGAATAGAGTGAATATACATAAAATTGAGCATAACTATGATTAAATAATCTTGAGTGATGAGTATGGTACTTTTGGTGATGTAAATAATCAAGTGGCATGCTTGTTTATGAACAGTTAAACAATATCAACGAAAGAGGATTCAAATTTTCAATTAACTTATATATGAGTCATGATTTGAATGTCACTGGAATTAAAATCTTTTTTGTGCCTTTTACACATCTTCTTCTATGGATATATTATTTATATTTATAATTAGTTAAATGATTCCAATTTTAAATTATGGATTCTATGGATATTATGTTTATATCTTTCTTGAGGACATGAAATTAACTAAGTGTGGGGGAATTTGATATACCCAATTTTTGTATACTGCTACATATATATTTAGGAGCATAAAAACGTTTTTTCTTAGAATTTCAATCGTTTTTTGGGGTAAATTATATTTATTGGTGATTATAATTATTATCTGGTGTTTTCCATTCAATGTAAAAAATCATGAATGGAAAGAAAAAAAATAAAAACTACACATCGTGTACTTTTGCATACACGTTGTGGACTATTTCCACAACACGGATCAAGAAGACTAGATGCACACCCAAGTTAATGGACAAAGCATACACATTTTGTGCTTCCAATATACACATTGTGTGGGCCTTCTAGAAGCATTTGGTTGCCGATGAATGATATTACACACCATATATGGTGGCGCTAAATGCTGTGTACTTTCACCTACCAATAGGTGCTATGTTCCATGTCAAATACGACTTATTAGCTCACCTACGGGCGGATAACAAATGGCCAAAACGTGTTTACCAGGGTACACGCCATCTACCTTCTGGTACATTCCATGTACTACTAAAACCTATAAATAGCTGGGAGGCCCTCTAGGTTTGGGATTCATTCAGATTCATTCATTCTAAGATATCCCAGGGGGCACTCTGGAGATGACCAAGAAGAGATGAAGCAGGAGAAATAAGCGGAGAGAATAGAAGAGAAAAGGTTCTTCTGTGCTTCCTTCCTGATGAACCTCACTCTGAAGCTTCCAAAATGATGAATTCAGCTATTGAAAGTTGTTTAGTTACTAGCTAATCCATAAGTATCCAGATTCCCTATGTGTTTGTGTTGTGGATAATTATGTGTAGAAATTAGTCAATTGTGATATTGTAATCATAGTATTTATTTTTATTTCTCATAATTCCTTATTAACTATTTCAAAATATCACTGTAAATCATGTATCGTATCAATAATAGGATTACTAGGGATCCTTTAAGTAATTATTATTTAAAAAATCCATGACCACTAGGTGTTTAAATCTTCTCAAAAGGGATGAAATTAATAAAATTAAGAGAAATCAATTTCCAGACCAAGGAATTGGTTTCTATTGATTTAAACCGAACTCACTAGAACAAGGGGGTTTTGTTACATTCTAAACTCATATATATGAATTATCATGAACAACACAGCCTTATAATCAAATTGATTTGATAACAACCTTTAAAATCCACAACCTGATGCATTTCGCTACAAATTTTTATCTAAACCAAATTTCTGTGTTTTTCCTTATCTTTTATGTAATTTGATAAGAAATTGAAATCCAATCATATTTTTCTCAAAAAACTAAATAATAGACTCTAAATTCTAGAAAACATCCCTTAATCAATCAAAAACTAGATAAAAAATAAAAACATTCTTTTTCCTTGGGGATTGGCCCCTTATTGGTACTATATTTGTTATGGTAATATAATTTGTATTGTAAAAAATAACACTTTGAACTGAAAAATTCAAGGATGTTTACCTATTTCCAATGAAGGTAAAATGGGAAACATTAGAGGTGTTAGAGTGTTTAAATGGAGGTGGGGCATAATTGGGAATTTATCTTTTTTTTAAGAATCTAGAATGTCTCAGAGTTTGGCCACATGATCTTCCAAACCATATTCCTATTGTGTGGAACCTATGTCCAATAGGAGGGGTGGAGAAACATGGTTTCATAGGATGTTCACATGTCTGTGCACTTTTCCATGAATCTTGGATAATGCCACCACCTGGGTCACACGGTTTCTACTGGGTCTGGAACACAAATTCCCTAAACATATGTCAATCATGCGCCACCTTCTATCCACCCATAAATTACCATTTCTCTTGGAAATAACTTCTTAACATGGAACCTTCACCTATCTATACCTAAAGACATGAATTCTAATCATGTACCAAAGGTTTCCCATGTAGGGGGAGATATAAATTCAATAGGCCCCCACCAGCAGTGTCACGAAACAATCAAAGAATATTAAATAGATAAGTAGTGTGCAGGTATATGAATGATAAGAAATGTTGAATAATAAATACCTGACTTCTTAGGTTACTACAAGACACCTAGAAGGCTCTACTTGCAACGACATTGGCCGATATAAGAGTTTGATTAGTAACGACACACACACACATACACACACACACACACACACACACAGATGTATATATATATATAACACACACATATATTTGTGTGTAATTAAGATTATATATATAGTTATGTATTGTATACATGTATATGAACTAAACATGTGAGTACATAAGTAGGAATATACAAGGATACTATGTTCTAGCTGGACCTATGGAATAATTCATGTCTTCATAACTAGTCTAACGAGATATAGGATTCAACCAAGGTTATAATCCTATAATATGAAAAATAATCTGAGATTTCATTATCAACAATTGATATAGGTGGGGTGAGATTTCATTCCAAATAACCAAAATAAGGGAATGTGAAGCACCATGACCATCATCTAGATATAATTATTATGTAGAGAGACGTCCTTCTCAACACCTGATGATGGGGGTATAAAACTTCATTCTCAAAATAATACCTTATCCATCATTCAACAACACATAATAATGAAACACTAATAATAAATAATAATAAGATTTGGGATTACCTCTAATTCATTTATAACCATTAATCCCAGTAAACCCAAAGGCATGACAGTTTATTCAATCTATAAATATATTCTTTCATCACATGACACGAAATAACAACCCATTAACATTCATTAGAACTACCCCATTTAATTAATTAATTAATTAAGGGGAATCTATTTCATGGTCAATATGAACACTTAGAAGGAGTTATGGTCTATTGAAAAATTATATAAATGATGGAAATTTTATTTCCCAGACAACTGAACACATTAGCAGTGTTTGGAAAATTTAGAAATTAAATAGGCAGATGGAAGTTAATTATTCACATAAAAAGGGCTGGAGATCAATGAGGTAGAAATATTATAACTAAATGGAAAGGGTCCAAGATAGTGTAATAAAATGATACAATATGTTTAGAAAATGAATAATGCATTTTAATGAAACAGACCAAAATGGTTGGCGTGCGATACAATGATAAAGTTACGAAAACATCAAATATTAAAAAAAATATACCACATACCATAGTTCCTTAGATGACTCCACATCTAATATCATCACTATATTTGAAGTAGAATGAAAAAAACCAAAGAAATGGACCAACACCTAGTAAATAGGGAGATTGATTTCACATCAAAATAGTGAATGATATTGGGGGAGTAATTATGAAATGAAAAAAATTTTATTAGAGGGATTAGATCTAGTTATAAAACGCGTCTAAAATAAATCAATTTTGAATCAATAAGAAGGAGAACATAGGATCCTGACATCAGATGATGAAGTAATCATGAAAGAAGGAAGGAGGATCCAGCAACTGTAAATGGGAGAGGAAAATATAGGGTGAGATTTTAAGTTCATTAAGGTTAAAATTGCCTTTTATCAAAAACAAATACCTTGGTAACATGGTTTGGATACACATTTGGCCAAACTGTGCACCAACCTTGTGCTATGTTCTATTAAAGGGGAAACCCTATACAGGCTAGGCACATAGTTTGGCTATCCATGAACAAGTAGTGCATGAAGTCACATTCAAGAAGTCTAAAATATTCACATGGGTGTGCACCTCGGCTAGAATGGTTTTAGATAACGATGAAGACACATTATCCCCTCTAAAATTCCCTAGACGGTTAGGAGAAACCATGTGTGTTGGGTAACACATTTTCTACTAACCGCGCGGCCTAGTTTGTTTCTACAAATTCCAGGGCACAGAGCTTTGAAAAATTCCCATAAATTCTTGAAAGATTATTTATACTATAGGAAGTATTTATCGAGATAAAATAAATGATTTGAATAAAAAATGATCCATTTCTTTGAGAAGATTTTGGTCATTATAACCTCCCCTCCTTAAAGAAATTCATCCATGATTTGGCCTCCTGAGGGTAAAGAGAGATCATTAGAAACTAGCTCCAGCTACTAGAATATTATATAATATTCCCACTTCAATGTCTCATTCTATAGTCGGTCATTATTCCATTGAACCCATAATAATGGAACTGACCTTCCTCGGAGGGTCTTAATGCTCTGATTTATAATACATACTGGATATTCCTCTAAGGATTTATCCAGGTCTAACTCTATTTCATCATGGTGTAAAACAAGAAATGGTTCTTGATAATATCATAAAATCCAAGATACAAGAAATACATTTGTATAGATCAATATCTCTAAGGAAGTATTATCTGGTAAACCACTGGTCCTATTCATTTCAAAACCTAAAAGGGTTCAGTTGATCAAGAATAAATCTTACCCTACCTTTGAATTCATTAACATCCCAAACTAGTTGAGGATAACAAGAAAACCAAATACTTGACCTTGAACCCAAGAGGCTATCAATGTCGATTGTCATAAGAATACAATCTAGACTAATATATACAAACACTCTTTATGATTTACTGTACCTTCTCTAATTTATCCTAGACAACTCACGATATAAAAAAATCACATCCCCTTCCTATAACCATCACATAGTTGAATAAAAATGCCTATCATATAAGGCTTCCTAAGGATACATCTGAATGGAATCCTAAAATTTTTTGTTGTAAGATAACTCAACAAGGGGTTTGTCTCTATCCCATGAACCCCCAAAGTCATGGACACATTCATGGATCATGTCCTCAAAAACCTAAATCATACAATTTGTTTTTCCATTGTTTTGAGGGTGATAGTTCATGTTTATAAACACCTATGTACCCAAGGCCATCTATAACCCCTACTAGTACTGAGATGCGAATATAGTTTCCCTGTAAAATAAGATAGATCATGGAAATTGTGAATGATGTAAAAAATATATGGTATATAGCCCCTCAATAATTTCTAATGAAAAGGTCTCTTGAATAGGAAATAAGTGAACGGAAATCATCATACAATGAACAACTACCTAAACTATATCATTCCCATGAGGTTATTTGGGTAAATATTTCATGAAGTTTTTTATGATGATTTTTCATCCATGTAAGACATTGTCGTGGTGACAGGTACTTATTTCCCAACATTACCACTTTCTAATGGTGAATGGATTTCACCATAATGGATGGTCATGTTGGATCTTTGATCAAAATAGGATGATGGGATGTTGGTTTTACATTACATGGAATTTTCCATGGAACCTGTTTCCTAGTTTGGGTCTCCCTCATATATTTGTGTCATGTTCTTGAACTTCATTCCTGGTGCCATATCTTTTTGGACACCGATTAATTACCCTACTTCAGTCTGGCCTGACATAGACATTTTAGTCATAGTATATGGTAACATCAGGCACATATAGGAATATATAGAATATATGGGTAATGGGAACCTATAATTTCCTCCTATTTGGAAGTGATACCTAGTGATATATCTTAGGAATAGAACCCAAGGCATCGCGTGTCGATCGTGAGGTATCTAGTGCCATAGCGGTATATCTTCAAAGGAATTCAGTTGAGACATAACATGTTGGGAATGAGGTAGCTGATGTTATAAAAACATAACTTCCATGGATTTCACCTCAAGAATACCATGTTTACCATTAGGTACTATCATGATATAGGAATTTATTTTAACATATTATAGATATGATATGAGACAGGTAAAAATGTAGTATGGAGGCATATCAAAGAGTTGATTCCTTAAGAGGGTTCACTTGAGAGGTTTTAATAGCAGATGGATCAGAATGCCCTATTGAGGTGGATCGGGGAAGTGTTTACTGTGAATATAAGATGTCACACCATAAAGGTAGATTTTAATACCCTTGACCGTGGATCGGGGAGGTGCTCCCAAAGAGGGGGAGCCATGGTTTACTATTGGATGGCATTGGAACTTTGAGAGGCATCAAACATACCCTATTTAGAATATAGGGATCAAAACCCATGTAGTTTGATGTCGTTGATCAAGGTCATGTAAAAGGACCGTTCAATGAAGTCTAACATCGTGTTGTAAAGACACTTTCATCTTGAAAGGAACGTTGTTGAGGGATGGTGTGTGGGATTACTCATGGAATCTTACCTTTGTAAGAGGATTGATATTGGTTAGAGTTGATGTGGGTATTACACATGGAATCTTCTTAGTTGGGTGGCATGATCTTACCGGGATGTGGTGACTTGGGGAAAATCATGTTGGATAAGGATGAAGTGGATGGAGTTGATGGAGTGGATGGAATATGGACCTCAAGGAGGATTCATAAGTACCCTAGTTTGTTGGGAATCAAATAACACGTAGTTTGAAAATTTTAATTGGGGATTACAGCTATGTAGGAGGCCCATATGATCATGTGCTAGGGGCTTACACATAGGAGTGTCTCATGCGCTTCTAGGAGTAGCAAGGATGTGGTTTGGGGATTACACATTGAAGCGGTCCATGTGACACTATGGAGATACAATGATGTGAATGGGGATTACACATGTATGATACCTTGGTTCTATAATGAAGAGATAATGATGTGAATGGGGATTACACATGGAAGTTTTCTAGGTGCTTCTATGGAGTGGAAATGATGTGAATGGGTCTTACACATAGAAGTTATCTAAGTGCTGCTATGGAGGGGAAATGATGTGAATGGGGATTATGCAAGGAATATTCCTATATTTTCCTCCTCATGTCTCCCCATGAGGGGTTCCCATGTGAATTTTATGAGTTAAGATCAAATTTTAACATAATGTGAAAGGACGATATGTATTGGGATTATACATTAAGATACCCATTCTATCTTCCACATGTCAAGTTGTGACAGAATATTGATTTGTTGCTAGGTTAAGGTATATATTGGGGCTTACACCTGATGGAATAGCCCAAGGATACTATTTGGAGGACATCTAATGATTATTACATGAGTTATCTTACACTTGATGCATAAGGAATCATGTTTTTTCATAGGATTCATCCTATTATTGAATGATATGGTATACTACACTTTATTGCAATTTTTTGAGGACTACATAATTTATTCTCATGATCAAAACATGTGGAATATTTTGATTGATGAATAAGGAATCATATTCATGAGTGATATGGTATTCTAATTTTTAACGTCATTTAGTGAGGACTAAAAAATATTTTCTCATGATTA
Organism: Viscum album; assembly: GCA_963277665.1. Taxonomy (NCBI): domain Eukaryota; kingdom Viridiplantae; phylum Streptophyta; class Magnoliopsida; order Santalales; family Viscaceae; genus Viscum; species Viscum album. Next base: position 1,416,365,246 of record OY728129.1, on the reverse strand, counting down.
TGGCATGATACATTATATTCTTTATTTATAATACATCTTAACCATGTGTGATATGGTAAAATAAAATTTAAATTCCTGTAGTGATGATTACTCGGTTGAAGACACCAATAAATGGCTTGTGTGAGACTTATTCAATGGGGGACCTTTCTACTTCAACCTGACATAGGAGTTAGGTGATGGGTGTTTGGGGAATTTCATGAGGATTAGTTTGACTCAAGGTACTTGGGGAACCCTAGGATAGAACCATAATTCATAACATGAGAAATGGACCAAGATGATTAGGTCGATTAAAGGTATTTTATGGGGTATAGAAGAGTATCATGAATAATTGTATTTTAGGTTAGGATGTTGGGTTCGTATAAGGGAGAATGTCAAAATGTCCTTGACCTGGCTAAAAACATTTATGTTAAAACACTTCATTTCTCATGGTGGTTAGTGATGATAGAAAAGGGACCAGGCTAGAGGCCTAGGACTATAGGCTGACACTGATATCGAGTGGGGGTGTAGGGGATTAATACCCCACAGTATACACCAATGGGTGTGGAGATAAAATATTATAGATGGGGTTTTGTGAAGGGTACTTGCAGAGCTTAGTGTCTTGCAAAGGATGGGGCTTCTTAGAGCTTAGGGTCGTATGAAGGATATCTTAGTTCCCAAGAAGAGTGGTTCCTGAATTCTAATCAAGTTCCTTATAGTTCCTTCCTCCTTAATGAAGGGAATATTCCTTCGTGACAGGCTTCTCCAATTCGGATGGAGTTTCTCAATAACACAAGAGAAGAGGTGTCATGATGCCTAGGGGCTTCACAGAAGAGGGACTCGTGAATAACATGATATTCATGAATTGAGAGAATGAGGGTGTAAAAAGATTCTATATCCTATATTAAATGAATGAATGAGGGGGTATTTATAGGTAAGGGATTGTGTAATGTAGGTATGTAGTTCACTAAAAAAATTTGTGATCTTTACGAATGGGAACAGCTCGATTGGACTCGCTAAGGACACTATCAATCATTTGTGTAGTCATGAGGCATCTTCTGACTGATGGAGGACACCTTAAATTCATTGTGGGGTAAAAAAAGGAGATCAATTATTTAAACCTCTATCAAGTGGCTTTAAGAACTAGCTCTGCAAATCGTATTCCAAATCATGACTCCAAACACACATAACATTAAAATTTGTAACTCCATTCAGTCTCTAAAACTAGTCAAATAGAATACTGTGAAATGGGATACACTATTGGTTAAGGATCCTTGTAGTTTGTAATATTCTTGGATTTATTTTTCTAGTTACAGTATATGTTCATAGAAATATCATCCCATTTCCACTCGGTAATGATTATGGTTTTAAAAGACCATCTATTCAATGTTTGTCCACCTTCACCTACTGATATAAAGAACATAAAGTAACAAAACCCTCTATATCACATTTCATTTAAGGACACTAATACTAGTGATGTAAGTATCAATACATCTTGGTGATTCTGGGATATACTTCCCCAACCGAAGCATGAAACTCCCTCATTAACTCCTCTCTAATGTATACTGGGACCCAAAAAACACCCATGAAATCTTAAGGTCTCATCCTCATAAATGGTCCAAAAAATTATGAATCATAATTTAAGATACATTACCTTGGGACTAATCCATTTGGAACATAATGTTTCCTCATTCTCACCCATTCTAGAAGGGTAGAGGCCACTAATAAATCTATTAGAGTAGTCTGACCATGATCCTCCAGAACCTCAACCTGCATCTCTAAATACAAGGTCATGAGCTGCCACTCACCACTGGCCAACTGAATTTCCTACATCTGATTATTCATAATCAGATCATCAGCTACAATATTTCTTTTTATAGGTTTATAAAAAAGCTTTATGTTAAATTATTGCAGGCACTCAACCCATTTTCACTTCCTAAGATTTAGATCACACTTAGTAAAGATGATATTGAATCTTATGTAGTCTTTGAATACCACAAAACCATCCTTATGTAAATTCTACTTCTTACATCACAACGCAAGTACCGCAGAAGCAATATTGTGGTCACATATTGGGTAATTCCACTCGTAATGTTGTAACTAATTAGACTTTTATTCTACAAATCGCTTGTCCTATATCAAAACTGCTCTTCGCTTGATACATATTTCCTCATAGTAAGTAGTAAATATTCTTCATGGATCTAGTAGAAATAGTATTAGTGCTGAATTAAATATTCACTCTAAATATAGAAAGGATTCTTCAAAATATTTTGACCCTAAAAATTTTACACCCTTTTTAGTCAAGCCCAAAAGAGGCACTGATAGGTAAGAGAAATCCTAGATGAAGCATATATAATACTAGGATATCCCCAAGAAACCCTATATATCCAAGCATTTTGTGGTATTATTCTAAGAAAATACATATCTCACCTTCTCTAGGTCTACTGATACTCTTATGTTTGAGATGACATGACTCAAGAAGTGGAATTTTTGATCCCAAAGTAGAATTTGGGGAGTTTAGCATATAACAGATTCTCTCTCTATGTGTGAAAAATGATATCAATATTTTTTTCATGGTTATGTCTATCCTGAGAATGTGGGAAAATATCATCTATAAATACCACAACAAATGAATCGATATAAGGATGTAAAACTCGATTAATTAGTGCCATGAAAACTGCTAGTGTGTTTGTGAGACAGAATGACTTTACTAGTTACTCATAAAGATCATAACTACTCCAAAACATGTAAAAGGTATTTTTGGGGATTTGAAACATACAGTATGATTGAAAAATCTCAAATAAATCTTTGAAAACACCTGATTACCAAGGAATTTATCATATTTATTTTCAATTTGAGGTAGTGAATACCATTTCTTAACCATAAGTTGGTTCAACTACCAATAATCCAAAAAACATACTAAGGGTACCATCTAACTTCTTGGCTAAAAGGACTGGTGAACCCTATGGAGAAGTTCTATGGAATATTAAACCTTTATCCTCCAGGTCTTCCAACAATTTCTTGATCTCTAGATGTTCAATAGGTTTCCTCCTATAAGGATGAATGGTCACTGGTAATGCTCCTAGCACTAGGTCAATTATAAATTCTACCTCGCTCACTAGAGACAGCCCAAAAATTTATTCAAGGAATACATCCTAGAAAAAATGCATCACAGGTGGGAAAAAATGTGGAATGACCCATAATCATCTAAGAAGAGGCTTACAAAATATTTTTTCACTCTTCATAGCCCCTGATGGTTAGGTCCAGTTTGAGATGCATGGATATCCAATTCTCTCTTATGGGTATGTGTACTACCCTCTAGTGATGTAAATGTCACCCTTTGATGATAATATTCAATATGGGATAGATTGGGAACTAACGAGCCTAATACATTAATTATATCAAACCATGTCATGTTGGGGATGAAAGTATTTCATACAAAGAGATATACACCTATCTTAAAGGGTCAATATCTACATTGTTAAAAACTCTTTGACTGGATACCAAATGAGGTATCGAGTGTCATGATATCATAAGAAAAACTCTATCTTGATTCATTTACTCTCTATAATTCCCTCTGAAATAAAATAGTTTGACATTCCTATGTAAAATAATGAAGAAACTAAGGTAGAGGCTACTAGAATAGTACATCTAAAAGTGGAAGGTATGGAACTCTTCTCCTTCGGCATAGGTTGCACCGCATGTTACTAGCCTATACCGCATCCCTAAGTCACAACCCGACAACCCCGAGAAATTCCATTGTACTGGAACTACATGTCCTGATTCTGATTAACTCCACATCAACCATTTCCATAGCATGAGCGGACAGTGGTATTCAGGATGCCTTACTGGCATGTTACTACTAGACTTGCTCCAGAACATGGGGTGGGTGTAGATTCTCACTCGCTAGGCACTGACGGGAAACTCAAGTAGAAGTGACGAATGTAGACCATCATAACAAATCATCTTCATTCTACTAAATATTTCATATATTGGGATTTTTATGTCCATTATAGCCATTATAATGACATATAAGGAAGCTTTCAATGCAAACATCCAAACTGCTACCCCTATGATAATCATTGAAATGACACATTATCCTGCTATAAGAGAAAATGACAGATCTTGGTGCTTAACCACCATGGTTTGCAACATCATATTACCTTAAAGATAAATTAGTAATGAGGTCTTGGTTATCTATATTAGAAATAGTCATCAAATGAAAACATTGACCTACGATTGGATGATGTATACCAGTATATCCTCAAATTTCCTAGCAGTCTTAAGATCATCCCTAGAAAACGTTGGCTAAAAATATTTCACCTTAGTAAAATATGTAGAATACTCCATGATAGAAACTTCTCCCTAATGTAGGATCATGAATTCTCTTAACTGGATAGCACTCAGAGTCTATGGAAAGAAGTCATCATAAAAGATCGTTTGTAATTCTGCCCAAGTCATATCTTGATGTCGGTATGTATAGCTAATTATATCCCACCATCGCTTGGATTAATTGTGTAGAATATAGGAAGAGAGTTTTAACCTCTACTTTGGAGTCTTCTACAGATGCTCAAAATTATAAATCATGGCCTCTAGTCATGAATCAACAACATGTAGTCTACCACCCCGTGAAAAGGTGGGAGGCTGTTGCTACTGGAACTCCGAAGTCAACTCTTCCATATTCAAGGAAGGTTGAAAAACACAATTCATAGATAGTATCATGAATTATAAACCCTCTCAAAACTAGGAATTGGTTCCCATATCAGTAATATCAGTACATTCCATTGTTTACACTTCATGTGGGATCAATGGAAGCTCAGAGCCCACCACCTCTGGTTCATGGTCCTAACCACCTTTTGGGCATGTAACTCGAGAGTTTCATGGTGGCATGATTCTATAATTCCAAATGAACACCTCATAAGAGAATTTAGTATTTGAAAATATTGTTGATATTCAACAATATAGGTACATATCCCTCCTATAAAATGATCACACCTCTCTTCATACTCCTAAAGTCAGGTTTAGGTGGTAGGGAAACTGTAACTCGCTATAGGAAAATAAGAGACAACCCAACAACCAACTACTATGGTCTGGTTTGGGTCTAGGTATCATATCAGACAATAGGGATTTGGGTATATGGAGTTTTAATGGAAAGGTATAATGGAAAAAACCCTTTAATTTTCAATTTTAACCCCCATTTAGTTGTAACTAATTTCATTTAAAACGTTTGAATTCATCTGAGTTCATACTCATATATATATATATATATATATCATGACCCATATCCATTAGGTCTGAAACCCACATCATGATATAATTAGATAATTAATGGTTTATTACTAATTTATTGGGGTGAAACCATTTAAATTTATGTAGTCACATTATTTAATAAAATTATATTTTCCCTACAAGAAATTTCATCACAATTCAATCTATAATAATCAAGGAACTAAATATATGAATTATGAAAATGAACATATAAAGTAGACATGGAAAGGGAAAATGAATGGAATATTAGATCTAATGTACTTATAATGATGCATGAGATGTAACTCATTTCCATACCCTGCCATGGAATGATTTCCATAAGAGCAATAATATCAATATTAATAAAATCACAAAACATTTCTGTCACCCAACATTAAAATTGTATCAACTGTAATGAGTGAAAAATCATAATAGTAATCACCCATTCTAGGTAATTTGGGTTTCCCCTGTACACGGGTTAGCTACTCCCCGACATAGTATCATTACCAAATTCTGTAATGTCATAGTCTCTTTTCTAATACACAAATAGTAATTAAAAAGGAAAAATAGGCTTTGATAACACATTGTAATATCCCGACTTAGATTCCATTCAACTGTGTCCCCAACTGGTGAGTCACATAACTTCAAGTGTAGCTCCCAATACTCTAGATGATACCAACTATTAGTGAAGGTCTAAGGTGGTATAATGGGGAGACTATGGACTCATAAAAATTTGATACAATGGATAACATAAATTAACAAATTGTTGTGGAATCATTATATAACCTAGTTAACAGTGAAACTAAATATAATAAATAATTGTTGAAGCATAAATAACAACGAAACTGTAATAATGTAAAAATATCATAGCATAAGTCATATATAATGATTTCATGGCATATGAATATATAAAAAAGGGAAATATGTGACAACCACATATACCATGATATACAAAAATAAAAAAAAAGTTTGGAAGATTATGCCATTGGAATAATGAGAAAATACTTGGTCATCTACTCCCATGCTCTATACTATAAGTAAAATGAATCAGGGATATATAATATGGAACTTGAAATATCCCAACCTATAGACATGAATTCGACTTGCGTACCAAAGGTGGCCCGATTTGGGTGTGGGATAAACTTAACAGGCCCCCATAAATATTATCTCAAAATAATACAAGTAGTGTACATAACTATGTAGTGTGCATGTATAAATGAAAAATAAGAAATGATGAATAATAAATACCAGCCATATTAAGTTCCAATAGGATATCTAGATGTCTCTTAATACTTCAACATAGGCTGAAATAAGATTTTGATTAGTAAACCCATATTATATATATATATATATATATATTTTGTATACATGAATACACACTAAGTATGTTAGGACATAAGATTTAATACACATGGATACTAGGTTCTAGTTGGACCCAAGGCATAATTTAGGCATCTCTAACTGGTATAATGAGTTATAACCTCTAGTAAAGGGTAAAATCTCATAATCTCATAATGAATACAAGATTTAATTCTCAACACTCGAGATAGGTGGGGTGGGATGTCCTACCTAACACCAGAAACAATAAACATTGAGAACCATTCCCATACACTACACTCAATGTAAGAGACCATGAAACATTATCATCAACAAATCACTTATCTATCATATAATATCCCATAAAAATGGAATACTCATAATAAAGAATAATAAGATGAGGGATCACCTCTAATGAATTTCAAACCATCAATCCCAATACAACCAAAGGTGTCACGTTTCATTTGGTCAACATATACAATCATGCATCACTTGGAATGTCTTGGACACCCATTAAAATTCATTATAAATAATTCTTTTGATTAATTAACCAAGGAGAATCTATTTTAGGGCCATTAAGAACAATTATAAGGTGTTTAGATCTGTTGAAAAATTATATAAAAGAGGGTAATTTCATTACCAAGACATCCAAACATATAGGTGGTGTTTGGAAAATTTAGAAATTAAATACAAAGATGAAAATTAATCTTACACAACCAAATGGGTGGTGATCAATGATCTATAAATCCTTTACCTATATGGTAAGGGTCCATGGGAGTGTAATAACATACTACAATATGTTTTAAAAAAAATAATTCATTTTAAGGAAACACATGAAAATAGATGGCGTGCAACACAACTACATAGCTATAAAAACATCAACTATTTTTGGGAAAACAACTAGAACACATAACATAAGGAAATATACAACTCATCATCCAATATCATCTTCATGTGTAAAGTAGAATAGAAAAAATCATATAAATGAACCAACACCCTGAAAATATGGTGAATGAACTCTCACCAAAATAGTGAAAGATATCATAAAACAAATGAAAAAAGGAATCATTTTGATTAGATATCATACCTATTTCTATCAAGTTAGTTGAATGGAATTTTATTTGGAGTAAATGTAAAGGAGCTCTCAAGATCCCCAACTTGGGAGGAGGAAGAACACATGGGAGAATGAAGGAGGCTCCAACAACTGGAAATGGGAGAGGAAAAGTGAGGGCTGATATTTTAATTTCATTATGGTTAAAATGGAATTTTACTAAAAAATCCTTAGGTCACATGGTTTCACCTTATAGTTGGCCAAACCATCTACCAATCATGCACCAATTTCAGTCTAAGGGAAAACTCCACTCGAGCTAGGTGCATGGTTTGGCAAACTGTGTGCAAGACATGTGTGAAACCACTGTCGAGAAGTAAGATATTTTCTCATAGGCACACACCTGGGTTCTCATGGTTCCAAAAACCTATGGGACCCCCTTATACCCTCTCAATTTCCCCACTCTATTAGGAGGAATTGTGCTGGTTGGGCAGCAGAGGTTCTATTAACCATGTGGCACATACATTTTCTCTAAATTTCAAGGTCCCAGGCTCCAAAGAAGCCTTAGACACTCAGGAAGCCTTCCATATACTGTTGTTAATGATTACTAAGATAAAAAAAGTATTTGAATATAAAAATAAACTATATATACATTTAAGAAATGCTAGGTCGTTACCACACTTGGGCAAGTCATAAAACACAAGTAAGTCAAAAAAAAATAAAAGATAAAATACCTCAAAAAACGCCATATATGTGACAATTTTTCCCACCATGAAAACATTATACCCTAAATAATTAAACTATAATATATTAGAGAATAAGTGAGGGTACTGTTCTTCCACCCATTACCTTCATTCAAAGATCTTGTGTTCATAATTTTCATCCCACTAAAGTACCAAAACTAACGTAATTGGCTTTACCCAAATAATTTTGAACTGGGAATCCACAATCCAAATCAGTTTATCGATAACAGATATATTGGGTTTCAACTCCAGAACTTCTAAATTCAACATATAAGATGGTTCTAGATTATACTTTATTAATTTAAAGACATGGAATGCATATTTAATTGACTTAAACTAAGAGGAAAATACAAATAGTAGATGGCCTTTTCAATCCTATCAGTAACATCAAATTTTTTGGCATACCTTAGAATATGATTCCAATGTTTCATAATTCTATGATAACCCAAATGAGGTGGTACCATTAGAAACACCAGGTCACCTATCATTGACTCAAAATATCGATGAGATGATCCATGTAGGACTTATAAAGGCTCATATCTATCGATAAATACTATCAGATCATATGAACATTAAAAATCATATCCTAAATGAGGATTCGTATAAGGAAGGGAGCCTCAACATCACATTTCCATGATAGATGACACTGACAAGGTCAACTGTAAATAATTTTAAATGGATCCATCCAGACTGATGATCACTTAATATTTTTCTATGTAAATTATACCAACTAATGAAAGATATCACATAAACCCCTGAAGTCTAACACACATGCACATATAAAGTTTTACAAAATATGATTCGCTCATTCTATCTAAACATCGGTTTGAGGATGGTATGTCATACTATGCATAAATTGTGACCCCATTTCCTTTTGAAGGCCTTCATATAGTCAAGAGGTAAAATTGGGGTCCTTGGCTGACATTGTATCAAATGTAACACCATGAAGCCTCATGATTTACTAAATATACAACTCGAACCATTCTTCATCTTTAGTTGAACCTTTTAACAAAATAAAATGGTATTATTTGGTCAAATGATCAATAACCACCAAAACTGTGATCCTTCTCAGGGGGTATGAGGAAACATAATGAATAATCCATGGTGACCTCATCCAACATCTAGGTAGAAATGGTGAGTGGATGTAGCATGCCATAGGGCTTAGAGATCTCATCTTTAATCTTCTAAAAAACATAACATCAGGATAAAAAATAAATTATACCACATCTCATACCTAGAAACCAGAATTGGTGAAAAACATCATAAAACATCTTGGTGGATCTAGGATAGACAGAAAACTTGGAATGGTTTCTATCCTTCATCACCACCTATCATAGAGACAAATAAATAATGAAGAAAACCTTAAATAAAATAATTTCTTTAGGAGAAAAAATTCACTCAATTGGAACCACCCCACCATTTAATACCTACATATATCACTAGAATAGCTCATATTTAGTCTATTATTCCATGTTTAGTTCGAAAAGGTTTGGTGTTAACTGTATTCTAGACAAGAACATTCCTACACTAATCTCCTTGGCTTCCAGATTCGTCTAGGTGAAAATTACCATCAACGTTCACTCTTCACTGGACTCCTTTAAATCATGGGTTAGTATTTTCCTACTTAAGACATTAGCGACCACATTCCCTTTTCCCAGGTTATAGATAATATCAATTTTAAAACATTAAAGGTACTCGATCCATTAGCACTACCTCAAATTCATATCTTTCTAGGAGAAAATATAGTCCATGTTTTTGTGATCATAGTAGACTGATAATTTATCCATGAAGATGTAGTAGGACCATGTTTTCAGTGCATTCATCACTACCACCAACTTGAGTTAATGGGTTGGATAATTTATTTCACATGGCCATTGTTGGAATGATATATATGCCACCACATATTAACCCTGCATCATCATGTAACCCAAACCAATACCTAAGGCTTCATAATAAGCTATGTACTCATTTCTATCATTGGGTAAAATCAAAATAGTGGTTGAGGTAAAATGATTCTTAATCTCCTAAAATAATTATTTTCATTCTAGACTCTAAATGTAAATCACCCCTTTTGGGCGAGATCTTTCATTCGTGAATAAATTAAAGAAAAATTATTGAAATACCACCAATAATATACCACTATCCCTATGAATCTGTATTTTTTAGACACATTCATTAGTTATTTACATGAAATCACAACCTGTATTTCTCCAAATCAATAGAACCCCCCTACTCTCGTATTGCATGTCCTGAAAATTTACCTCAGAGATCCAAAAACTACATTTTTAGAGTTTGTTAAAAATATGGTTACCCAAATGTGTTTCCAAGACAATCCTTAAATGAAAACAATGATCCTATAATATTCTAAATTAAACTAGGATTTAATCTACAAACATCACGAGAAAAGAGTCAAGGTATATATGGAACTCCCAGTTTATAAGGACCACGAAAACTTTATAATCATTTTCCCCCATGAATGGTATAACTAAATATTCAAAGTGTCCTTACCTTCTTTGGAAATCTATATTAGGAATGTCATCTTCTGTCACCCTAACCTGATGATATCTCGATTATAGGTCAGTCATGAAAAATAACATTTATGTAATTTATTGATCGAAGATTTATTCAATGTAGGGAAAGGTTTATTTATTCTTCCTAGTGACCTTGTTCGTTTTATAGTAATCAATGCAAAATTATGGTGATCCATCAGCCTTCATAGAAAGAAGAACTAGTGTGGCCCAACGTGAGATTCTTTTGTGAATGAACCCTATGTATTCAAAATATTATAGATTTATTTTTAATTCCCTCAACTCGATAGGGGCCATACAATGTGAGGGAAGATATATCAAATTTTTCCCATGAACAAAATCATTGGTTAATTCCTCATCCTGTTCCATAGGTAGACATACAAATCCCTATAGGAACACCTATAGGAACTCATCCAATATGGGTGGCAACCCATTCTCAAAACCTTTCCTATTATCATCTACCATAAAAACAATTCAAGAAATTGGGGCAACCTAACTCAATGAGTATAGTTATAGATCATCCTAAATGTAGATCACATTCACCGAGGAAAACCCTAGTGCTCCCTTTAGGGGTTGTAAACATCATACACAGATAATAGAAATTGATATGATACTTAAATTGTTTCATCCAATAAATTACTAATATCACATCAAATAGGTCTATTTCAAGGATAAGGATATTCCAATCCAAATCAGCCTTTAATTGGGTGATAACATAGAATGAACATCTAAAACCCTATTTATTCCTCTTACTAATAGAGATAATAAACTCCTTAGAATATGAAATAAGCTATATTAGGAGCTTTAGTGAATCCACTGTGCATGTTTAAATAAATGAATTATAAGATCTTGTATCAAATAATGAAACTTACAGGTATAATGAAACATTAACAGTACCTTGAACTATCAGAGGACCTGCATATGATTCCATTGGTGTTTGATCCATAGGATGAAGGTTCCTTGATTCTATCTGGTTATAGGGGGACTAATATATAGCAACTCTACCTTAATTTGAATCTTCCAGGAAGAATATCCAACCCTACCACCCTGACCACCAAACTGAGAACCTATGGATCTCAATTGATCTGACTGAGTTATCATTCCCCTAGCGGCTTAAGATTCTTCACCAAATTAATATTGGGTCACATTTATATAAAACCATTGAAGATGAAAAATGCATAAAAATTTATGGAAATTCCTATGTAGATCTGAATATATGGAATGTATATGTCCTTGGGTCCCACACTGATGGAAGAGGACATATACTCCATTGGTAGTGGCTAAGAAAGGTGTTATGGAGGAATATCTAAAGATACTACAACCACTCTTATCTTTATCCTCACACTTACTCTTATTTTACAAGAGACCAAACTTTTTATAATTCAATTTTGGAAGAAACCCTGACCAGATAAAAAAACTAAACTGATTGATCTCCACCATCAAATCTTTGTCAACCACCTCAGTATACATATTTATTTTAAATAAAGATACATGTGATTGAATGTCTGGTTGGAGGACCATTTAAATCCTTTGAGCATTCAACTATTTATTAGAAACTGCCATTGGAGTGAAACACGATAGATCTAAAAATATATTATCATATTATAACACTAACTGATATCCCTGATGAAGATTTATGAACTCTTGAATCTTAGTGAAGGCCCACATCTCAGGATAGTACTGGTTAATAAAAGCATCCTTGATGTCTTTCCATCCCATATTCTCATTTCATCTTTCCTGAACCACTAACAGCCACTTCTAGAGACTGTGACATTTTAGTATAAATGTGTCAAATTTCCTTTTAATATTCCTAGGAGTCCCAAGGAACCCAAAAGCCCTATCAATATTCTCTACCCATACTTCCAATTCCTGAGAGTCTATGCTACCCTAGATGTAAGGGTTCTTATTATTGAGAAACTCGAAATCCCTATCCTTTTACAAATATGGCTCGATTTCCTTAATGTGAGTAGGTCCAATTACCTCATCCTTAATCTAGAGCTCGGATATCCAAGACAACAACCTCCAATAATATATGATCAATTGTGGAGGAATAAATCTTTTTTGCCTCTTCCCATGGATACACAGGAGGTCTCCATGGAGGCATGATACTACACATGAAAATGAACACACATAAAAACTACCAATACATAATCCCCCATAAAATATAAAATATAATAATTTAAACACTCTCAAGAATCAGAATTAAAACTACGATAATCAAAATAAAAAAATTTGACAATTGTAAATTGACGTGGTGTCTATGTCGAGTCATTATCATGTGCATTAAAACATAATAATGATTCAAACTAGAATCCTAGTATTCCATGATGAACCAAGGTATGTCACGAGGTGTGCTGTTTAGACACCCCACTTGTGAATAGATCCTTAAGCCCCAACAATCCTAGCTCATTTCTAACCAGAATTTCCAATTAAAATGAAGAAAAATAAGGGTTAAACCTACTCTAATTCTAATTTTTCATGAACCAATATGGGTTTCCATCCAATATGATACTTGACCTAGCCTATGACATGACATGAAGGGAATTCCCAATCCTCATGGGCTGGAAATAGAAGCCTAGGAATCTAAGAACACCTTTGTGGATATCTTTTCCAGGATATCTTACTAATAATCATAATGTAATGGAATAAAATAGATTAATGAACTAATACCAACATAGACCACAACTAAAAAATAGTTAAATGAAAATAAAAGTAACATTTATATCTTTAAGAGAAATCCAAAAATATAAAAATAGAAGGGGATACAAAACTAGAAAAAAATTCCATGTGACATGGGGACCATCCTCCACCCTACCACAACCTCAACACATAAAAACAGAAGCTATTGATGAGAGAACCTACTATCATATCTTATAAATGTATGTTAGACAAGAAAATATCTACATATACCCATTGGGGTTTATATACGGTGTGATATTACTTACCCGGTATGATACCACATAGAGGTTTCATGCAATGAAATTAATATATAAATTAACATTAAAGTTATCAAAAAAATAATTTAAACATTTGGGATTGCAAACAATATTAATTTTTATATTAAAATTGAACAATATACCGAAAAATAAAAATATATGGAAACAAGTTTTTAATTAATACGGTAAATCTCTAAGAATCTTGGTCAATATAGTCCTAGGATCCTCATACTCTCAATGATTGAACCATATAATCCTTTCACCAATATGAGCCTCTAGATAGGATGGATCGAAAGTTTTATTAGTCCCTAAAACATCATAATTTTGTTTAGATAGTGTTGTAGCATATTCCTATAAGGGAGCAATGGTTGGAACCATTCCAACTTGAACAACATACATGTCCTTAGAGACACTCATTGGTAACATGGGTTCCCAAGTGCTTTATATTATTTTCCATATCATGAAACCCCTTTAGATATCAAAAGTCCATTTATCACAACCCACACATTAAAGAACCAACCCTTTACAAAGGGGAAAGTCACTTCTATGCATTAAACTCAAACTAAAACCTTTCAAAATACAATTATAACTTACACATGAAATTTTTAAATACATTTGGAAACATGAAAAATCATATAAAAATCATCAAATAATATCCCAGTACAAAACCACAAACCATTAACATGAAATCTCCCAAACCCGATCAAAAACCACAATATGAATAAATAGAAGATTCTATGGAAGAAAGGACACAAAAAACATCAAGATCCAACCCAAATAAATGATATTGAGCCCATTTTAGTTCAACATCACTTCCAATGAAGATAGGACATAGAAATGAAGATATGAGAGATCAAGGGAAGGGGAGAGTAGAAGGGACGAGGGACTTACATAGAGAAATATTGAAGAACCAATATCAAATAAACAAAGAAATTGAGCTAAGAGGGAGTGAAAGAATATGTTAGGAGAACGTAGTGATTGAGTAGGTAAAATGGGGTAAATGTTATGGGTTATAGGGTTAAAATTATTGAAGGGAATCATTATAATTTTAATTTTTAAAGAATCTATAAGTCTACATAGTTTGGATACATAGTTGGCCAAACCATGTTCCAATCATGCAGAACCTCTATCTAAGAGGAGTTGGAAGCTACATGTTTTCTTAGAAGGGGTGCATGGTCTTGCACCAATTTTTGATTCCACGATAGTGACACTTTATATACCACTTGTTTTTTACTAGGGTTGGCTATTTCCCCTAACTATGTGCCACATTATATCCACCATAAAATCTCCACTTCTCTTGAAACCCACCCAGAAAAGACATATAACATAATTAAGAATGAAAATAAATAATAAAATACCAAAACATAACACCACAAGTGTGAAAAAACATATCCTCGTTTGTGATTAATCAATAATGAAATAGATATTATCTAAAAGGAAGGAGTGAGATGTAGAATATATAACTATATTATAAGAAAAATCTTATAGTAAATTAAGACCATTAATAACATTTTAATATACTAATTAAATGAATTTTTAATATTTACTATAGTTTTGAGTGGTAGAATGGAACAATTGAAGGAGAAAAATGAGATGAAAGAAAATGAGGTGGTTACCATGTTTATGATGTCACTCCCTCACTAAGACATTAACACTCTGAAGGACTAGAGTTTTATGACTCTAGAATATTCATAATGGTATTATAGAGTCTATTATAGGTAAATTGGGAACATATTGTTCTTTTATAATTTTATGTAATGTGAATTTCCATGGTAAGGGAGAGGGGTGTTTATATTTGAGGGGAGGGGTATTTTTGGGATAATATTTTTAATAAATTATTTTTTCAAAGGTAAAACTATTAATATTTATATTTTTTACAATATAAACCATATTAGTTTAAAAATATATGTTTTTGGGAATTTTAAACACTTTATAAACTTAATTTATTATTTTACCCCAAAGGATAGAATAAAAATTAAACATTGTTTTTAAATAAAATAATTCACGTTTTTAGAGTTTGGAAATTAGTATTTGGTTTGGAATTTGTCTCTATTTTTTTAAAATGATTAATTTATATTATTATATATTTTTTGGTTAATACACAAAATTTATAATTTATTAAGACATTATTACATTATGGTTTGTTTAATTAAATCATATTATTGAAGTAAAAACTATATTTTTACTACTCACTTTAAATTGAATCTTGCTATAAAATTACCAAAAATTCACCCTTAGAATATTTTTTGTGATGATTCAAAAAAATAATAATTTTATCTAAATAATTTTCTATCATGGGTAATTTTAATTATTAACACAAAAAATATCTATTTTTTCAAAAAAAATTTAAAATCCAATTTATCAAAATACACATATAGTTTCTTTTAGTTTGTAATTTCAATAATTATTTTTTTGAAATCAAAAATTTATATATAATTAATTTATTTATCATAAATAATATTTAAACATCATTATACATTTTTATTGATTAACTTAAAATTCTAATAATTATATTATAATTCATAAAGGTCAGGTTATTATTCCAATTATCATATTGGTTTTATACATCCTATAAATACCACTTATTTTATTTACTTATCAGTCACTTAAGATCCCATCAAGATACTATATTATTAGTTTTTATTATTTATATTTAATAACTAATTTTTTATTTCTTTTTTATAATATAATTCATGATTTTGATAATTCTCAGAGATCAAAATGATCTAATTTTTTTTATTTTAGTAATTTTATATTTTATGTTTATTTAACATAGTTAAATTATTAATTTTATTGGGTATATTTATTCTATAATGTTCACAATTAATTTTATATAAGTATTATAGGTATTTAATATTTTGTTCATGTGTTTTATACTATATCCTATATCAAAATATGAAACTTATATATATTGAGAAGGAAAATATCACATAGGAAACATTTGGTCATTGCATTTATATAATGTTCTGTAGTGAGATAAAATATAGATCATTTAATTGTGTTATCCATGCAATTTAATTATTTTATACTTTTAATCTTCAATTAATATTATATAAGTAAAAATGTGTTTAATCATATAATAAAAATAATTAATGGATAAAGAGTTATATAATATATATCTTTATCCTGAAAATAAAAAATAATTTAACTTTTTAAATTTTTACCCACATAATTTATGAAATAAAATTATTTAAAACTTTTATGTAAAAAATATGGGATGTTTCATTCTATACCCTTAAACAAATTATATCCTTAAAATTTACTTATTAAAAAACACCTATTAATGTCTACTATCTGGTTTATAACCATAATAGTTACTATCAAGTAATTTCTAATTATTGATAGGACATAAAATTATTCGAGTTGAAATTTTATCCCTAATTTTTCATAATATCGATACATAGGCTAACTCTATAGAACTAATGATTATATACATATGGCATTGAAAAAACATGTGTTGATTTCCTAACTCCCAAAAATAACTAAACTCTGATTTTATACCAAATGAAACTCCCCCAGACCCAAACTCCAAGAGCTGGTGAAATACTTACACAATTTCATATATAAATTTAAACTTTAATTACAAAAACATTTACCAAAATCCTAATTTTATTATATTTAGGATCTATACACAGATTACAACATCATCCTATATAATACCATAAAAAATAAATTAATCAATATTTAATCATAGAAAACATATATTATTACTAATCATAAATTAATAATTGTGGTCACCTAGGAACATATATCAAATAAAGGATGAGCTAAAAACCCAGAAAGGTGAGGAATAATAGGGAAGGTACATGAAACACAAATCAATATAATACATGGGTGATCATAATCATAATCATCATATCATAAGAAAAGGATCATCATCATAATCATGAGAGAATAATTTTAAAGAGACATAGAATAAGTAATATATGTAATAATGAGAAATCATAACATCTTGGTCAAATACCACACATAAATTGTGAACCAATCATGCATCATGTTCACAAATAACGTAATTTTATAAGTCAACAGTTCCTAAATTTTAAACAAATATAACATCATGTTAAATTACAATACACATAATCTCATGAGATATATCACATTACCTAATGGATTATATGGATATATAATTTTGAGACAACCCAACACATCATATCCAATTCATTAGAGGGATATATGATTATCATCCCACTCACCACATCATAATATGCATATAATCATATATGAAACATGGAGTTGAAAATGTACATCAATAATACTATTGATATGAATCTATGAAAAAATAATGGGAAATATATTTATTTCATAAATCATATGTAAAAAAAATACACTTTATGTTTTCTATAAAATGAGGGAAACAATAATTTTTTAATGAAATCAAACTACTACCAAATAATGTATCATATTTCATTAGAGAGAATAAGAACAAACATAAGAAAAATTGAACATAATATTTCAAATAAATATCTTTGACAAAAAAACTAAAGGTGTATTAGCATTCATCTAAATAGATTAATTAAATTTATATCACTAGAATAAAAAATGAAAAAAATGATAAAAGAATTTATAATTGATTTGTGAGAACCATTTTGGAAATAAATAGAAAAAGGTGATAAACCAAAAGGGAAATAGTTGTTTATTGAATACCCTTAAATTAGGTTATGATATATTTCATCATGTTCATGCAACCTATATAATAAAATTATGTCTACTAAATCATAAATATATAATTCAATTAATTTCATTTGTTTAACATTGTATCAATTACAATAATTTTACTTTATTTTTTAATCATAGTGGTTAATGGTGAAATGGTTTAATGTTATCTGTTCATAAAATTGTTTCGTCTTATTAGGTTTTTTGTGATTTTGATAAAATTAAATTTATAAATTAGTAAAATAAATAAAAATAGCTTAAAATATAAAAAAGTTTATAATGAAATATTATATATAATTTATGATATCCATCCATGAAGGAGTTGATAACTAAAGAGTTTACAATGTCCTCATGGATAGATAATTAACAATTAATGATACATTTTCAAAAGATGAGTGATATGTAAAATATATAGCTATATTGTAAATATTTTTTGTATATTAATACCTTTAATAACTGTTAATATACTATTTAAATGAATTTGTAAGAGTATGTTTAATGTTGAGTGGGGTAATTGAAAAATTGAGGGAGAAAAGAGGTATGATAGAAAAGAAGGTGGTTACACTATTTAGGAAGTATCTCCTTTGTTAATATCTTAACACATAGAATTATTGTAGTTATATAACTCAAAAATATCCTTAAGGGTACTAATTGGTGTAATAGAGGGTTATTGGGAAAATATTGTTACTTGAAAATTTGATGGGAAGTGATTTTATAAGGGAAGTGTGTGGGGTTATTTATAATTCACGGGAGGGGTATTTTGGAGATAAAATATTGAATATATTATTATAATAAAGTTAAAACATTAAATTAATTTATTTTTTAAATTATGAATAATATTAAATTAAAAATACATTTTTCTAGGACTTTAGAAACCTTTATACACTAAAGATATTAATTTATACAAAAGGAAAGAAGAAAAATGAAAAAATAAATTTTTTGTAAACGAAATAGTAATGAAGTATATGAACACAATGATCACATGAATCAACCACCAAAACTCAACTTTTAATCCTCATATATTTTCAAATATAGATAAATAAGAGAGAGAATGTTGAAAATTAGGATTTGAAAATGAATTGATTCATGGTTATGAAAATCCAAGAGTTGTATTGATCATCATTTGTATTGATTGTCATTCATCTTTCAACACTTCCCATTTAATAATAATATAATATGATTATGTCACCATAAAATTTTTATTTAGTAAAACAAAATGGTAAAACATTAATCAAGTAAATAGTACATAATTCATACTTCACATCAATCAAGAATATCTCCAAGTCGGTTCACCCAAATATCACTCACATGCTTTTCAAAAATTGACATTGGTGATTCTTTCATTAAAAAAAATAATTATCATTGAATGAATCCTTAAAACATATACATATATTTTTTTAATCTCATGAGCATGTTATAACTTTGGACAGATATACTCATTATGATATACTTTGATGTACCCATCTTTTTTTTTTGTGTGAAGCTTATTGAGTTGCCTTTGTTTAATATAGTGGGTCTATTGATAGTAGATGCCAACCAACATGATTCCATAATATTATGAATCATAGAGTGAAAACACACACACTCAAATATTTCATCATGAATTTCTAGAAAATCATAATTATGTTATGATGTATTAGTAATTATATGATTCATTAATCTCTATGAAATAATTGTATTACCATGTCTAAAAATATAGCTCGTATGTTATTGAGCTTTGCAAGTGTAATAAAGATACCCAACATCTATATACCCTACTAATTATATTTCTATTCTTCTAGATTAATATAATCTCATGTCATATTTTCTAGGCAGATAATGAAAAAAATGGTTTACTACATTCGGATGCCTTTATGTTGTAACAGAGCTAAATTTTGCTAATCGTAGAGTAGTAGTTCTTTTTTATTAAAAAAGAAATAAAGAAAGGAATCAAGACCCCTCAAGGGGGCGGAAATGGTGAAGCCCGATCACATCCCCCAACACAAAGGAGGCACATTCTGCAGGGAGAGAGAGGGGAGAGTTATAGAGGATGAGAGGATTATCACTTCTACCCAAGCGGGCAAGGGAATCTGCTGCAAAATTAGCCTCCCTCCAGCTGTGAGACAGACGAACTCCAAGTGGGATTCCCATTCTGCACCTTCTGATAAAGTATGTGAGTTCCCACGGAACCCCACACCACCCTTTCATAATCTTCACGAGGGTATCTGAGTCCGTTTCTATTTCGGACACGACCATCTTCTGCCTTCTGCATACCAACAGACCCGAGACCAGGGCCTGCACTTCCGCACACAAGGAGTTGCCAGGCCCATAATATGCACTGAAGGCGACGAGAACAGATCCAGAGGAATCCCGCAGCACGCCTCCCCCCCCTCATGATCCCTCCCATGCATGACCCATCAACGTTAAGTTTAAGTCCCTCAACCGACGGATGCCATTTAACCCACTGACCACTCTTATTTTTTCGAAAACAAGGGCGATGAAGAAGGTTGTTAATCGCAGTAGTCGTCGCTCCGCCTCTTATCTGAGAAGCAATCTCAAAAATGAGAGACTTGAGGATAACCTGTAGAAACAGCAGCGTCCGACTCTCGCCTCTCCGTACCTGGTTACGTGCCTCTCAAAGAACCCAACACAGGGCCACAAGGATGATTGTTCTAACCAGCCGTTCCTGTTGAGAAGCCCCCACACCAGAAAACCAGCACTCCACATAATCCTGTAGCGAGAATTCTCCAACGCCTCTACATGGGTTACACGTGAACAGGGACCAAAGATGCAGTGCCCATTGACTCTGAAAGAACAGATGTTTCGCCGTTTCGCACATGTGATTGGTGCAACAGAAGCACCTCGAGGCCAAAGTAACACCCCGGAGTTGAACGCTGTCCTCTATAGGTAGCGCTCTGCTTTTGATCCTCCAGAGATGAAATTCATTCTAATAGGAATATCTTTGCACCAGAGCACTGGAGCCCAAGAATTGGAGCTGCTACATTCCTGGATGATACTCCTGAAACCTTGTGAGGAGAACCTCCCTGAGCTAGATTCCGAGAAGCAGCATTTGTCGGGTTCATCCCTCATGACAATGTTCTCGAACACAGACATTTGGTTGTCGTTCAAAGAGGTATTTATCAAGTCAAAATCCTCGCATGCAGTACTGATGTTAATATCTGGGGAAGGACAGCCGGGGTAGTGCAAGGGTTCCCCCGACCAGTTCGTATCCCAAAAATTGATATTTCCAGCACAAATGACCCACCTTTCATGACCCGACAAAGTGTCGATGAGGGAGAACATACTTCTTTCTAGCCTCGTGGAGCTGTAAAAACCCCTTGCTTCAAGCCCCGGGTAACGTTCTTTAAAGAATTTCTCCCACAACGATTCCCCGACGATAATATCCCAAGCGAGACGTGCTTTCAAACTTTAGAGTGTACCCTGTATATCACGTAAGCCAACACCTCCTACATCCACTGATCTGGAAAGACGTCTCCAAGAAGCCTAGTGAAACCTTCCCTCCTCCTTGGCGTCCCACAGGAAGGAGTTGAGGATGATTTCCATCCTATCCACCGTACCCTTAGGAGGATGGATCACCGAAAACACGTGCATGGGAATGGATGTGAGTACACTGTTAATCAACGTAATCCGTCCGCCAAAGGAGAGGAGCTTATTTTTCCAATTGTATATTCTGCCGAGTATACGATCAAGAATCGTAGAGAAATGAGTCTTCTTAACGTGGCCACAGGAGATCAGAACCCCAAGATGTAAAATGGGAAATGGTCGTCTATAACAACCCAGAGTTTTCTGGAAATCACTTAAGCTTGAAGCTAGACATTTATCAGAAGTGAAGAAGTGACTTTTAGCGAGGTTGACACACTGCCCACTCCATTTGCCGTAAGAGGAAAGGGAGTCCATGAGAGACTTCAACGATCTCTTCCTACCATTGATAAAAATCAGAATATCATTCGCAAACATAATATGAGAAATGACAACACCATTCCTCCCTCGGAAGGGAATCATGAGACCATTGTCCATCCTGTGCTTCAAGTTTCTTGAGAGTGAATCTTGGGCGATAACTAAAAAAAGCGGGGACAAGGGGTACCCTTGACGAACACCATGAACAGTCTTGAAGAAACCAAATGTCTTTCCCATTAATGCAATGGAAAGCCACAGGGAAGAGTAACATCTAAAGCAAATATCACAAAAAACCTCACTGAAGCCAAAGCTCCGCATGACCCGTATGATGAAGTCCATTCCAGCATGTCATACACCTTGTTCATATCAACTTGGAAGATGACATTATGACCAACCGATTTCCTGTTGATGTCCTGAACCAATTCATTAGCAATGCCCACCGCACCCTGAATGTTCCTGCCCTTGATGAAGCCATGCTGTTCCATTGAGACTAGACGCGGGAGAACCTTATCCAGCCTACTAACAATAACAGAGAAAAGAATTTTATAAGAGACTTTGCAAAGACAGATAGGCCTATACTGGCTAATGAGAGTAGGATCCTTAATTTTTGGAATAAGAACCAGTCTGGATGCAGAAATGCCCCTAGTGAGCGAACCACCCTTGAAAAGGACCTGGATCGAATCCACAACAAGCTGACCAACAATATCCCAGGTGAAACTGAAAAAGCTGGCTGGGAAACCATCAGGACTAGGTGCGCTGTCCTGGGGCATTTTCCTGACAACCATCTGGATCTCCTCAGCCGAAGGAATGGAGGAGAGAGTAGAGTTATCCTCCTGGCTAACTGTTGAGGTAATAAGGCTGAAAAATTCCTCCGAAGTGCGAAACCCCCTCTCGAAGGAAGCCGCAGACTCCCCTGCCAAGATCTTCTCAAAGTGATCCATAGTAATCATCCCCGTAGAGTTCACATCTGAAGTGTAGTCTCTGTTTTCCATTCTCAGGTTGATCTTTGAACTTCTCATCTCTTTAATGCAAGCATGGAAGAAAGCACTGTTTCGATCCCCTTCCTTAAGCCATCGGATCCGAGACCTTTGTTTGAACTCCCTCTCCAAAGAAATAAGCCTCTCGCCCAAGAGATTATTTTTTATCACACAAAACAATGAACGGATTCTCATCCCAACAGTTTTGGAGAGAATGTTCCAATCTGTCGACTTCGATCCTGAGATTATAAATACCTTGGGCAACATCAGGTCTCGAGCTCACCCATCTTTGCTAGTCCAATCTAAGACATCTGAGGAAATTCACCAGGCCACCCCATGATCTAATATCATCACCTTTGGCCCAAGATGTCTTGATAATATCTAAAAAACCATCGTCCCCATGCCATGCAGACGAGTAGGCGAAGAAGGCCCTCACAACCTCCTCCTTCTTTATGTTGATTAAAATAAGACTGTGGTCAGAGAGCACCCGTTGAAGATGAGAAACTGACGTCTTTGGAAATAAGTCCATCCCATGAAGGTTGGATAAACAACGGTCCAGCCGGCACCAAATGCGCTCTTCTCCCTTACGTTGGTTGCACCAGGTGAACTTGTGCCCAGAGAAACCCAAGTCCAAGAGCCCTGTACTCCTCATGAAGTCATTGAAATCCATTATGCCACTAAAGTTAAAACCAACGCCCCCCTTTTTCTCAGAAATGTCCGCAATGATGTTGAAGTCACCGCCAACGAACCAGGGAAGAGAGCCCGTCTGTAGGTTCCCTAGGAGATGCCAAAGCTCCCTCCTCTTGGAAACCTCAGTTGCCGCATAGACAAAGGAAAACATCAATACATGATTTGAGGTGGGGATCTTGGTGTTGATGCATTGAGATGAGAAACTCAAGATATCAACATAAACATTACATTTCCAGCCAATCCTGATATGAGGGTTCTCCGCACCACCCTGGAAGAAGTTGGGGAAGCCCATTTTCTTGAAAAGAGAAAGACCGTTGCTGGAAACCTGCTTGGGTTCCAAAATAACAATAACTTGAACCAGATAAGACCTCGCCTCAGCAGCCAGCAAGGTACGCTTTGCTAGAGCCCCCAATCCTCGAGCATTCCAGATAAGAATAGGGATCATCGTAGCAGGCCCTTCTGGGCACAGGCAGGTGAGGACAAGGAAGAGGGGGCCGGCTCAAAGCGCCCAAAGACTTTGGATCCGGAACATGTGATAAGGCCAGAAACCACTGATCCGGGGGACTCTGGTTTGGGAGTAAGGACCACCTTCCTGAACGAGAAGACCTCGTCTTCCACCGGAGCATTCCCTTTAACAATAGAATCACCAAAAGTAAACAATCCAACCTCTCTCTGTATAGAGGGGGAGAAAGGACGACGATGCGGAGAGCTGCGGGATCACCAGATCTTTCGTCGTCCCAGAAGGGGGGAAAACCTCCTTAGCTAACCCCTCCACGTCCAGAATGAGACTACTCGCAAGAGTCTTCCGGATGATCTCTGGAGAGAGGAGGGAGGAGACCCGGAACGATGAGGACGGAGGAGAGAGAGGCCTGGGCGGGCTCCACAGATGATCCAGAACAAAGCCGCGCTCAAAACCTGTCCTTCAATCTTGTCGGGGAAGGATCTCGGCCCCAGTACAGGGTGACCAGGAGATCAGATCCAGAGGCTCCGAAAGGGACGACAACCTTTCTGACACCAGAGACCGCACCCCCATGCAAACCTCATCTGGTGTCCCATCACAGAAAGGAGAATTCAAATTTGAAAATGAAGCGGGCCGAACCGGGGACCCCTCGGGTCTACAGACGGGTGAACCCTGACCCGGTCTCGCTGGAGGTGGTTGACGGGATGAGATCGCACCACCCTTCACCCTCCTATAGTCCGCAACCCAGTGCCCATGAAGTCCGCAATGCACATAGAACTTTAAAGAATGATGAAACCTGACCCTTTGTCTCCATGATAAACCGTCGCTGGCCTGTAAGATAACCGAGGAGGGCGGACACTTAGCTAGGGCGAGTTCCACACAGATGCGGGGGGATCCCATGGATAGGAGGGATAGGGTAGCCATGTCCATGCAGAGAAAGGATCCCAAAGAGTTTCCCAGAGACTGAAGGATGTCAGGATTCTGGAAAGGTAGCGGGAGTTCTGGGAAGGAAACCCAAACCGCATCCGAGGAGGACTCTCGGAAAAAATGACAATCCTAGAACCAGCGAGAAACAGAGAAATGCCAGGCGCCACAATTTCTACTCGCACTGGACCATGCCCTCACAAAGTCAGGTCTGCAACCATAGTGAATGCTGAAGGCCGCACTGGAAAGCTCGGAGACCGCTGGAGGGCACGAGAGGCCCCAGGAGTTCACCACATCCTGAAAAAACTTCAGAGAGGGTTTTTTGCGACCGAAGCGAGCCACCAAAGAGAGGTCAAGGAGGGAGGTCGCTTCCTGAAGTTCCTGAGTAGAAAGTTCGACCACCGGGCAACCCTCCACCAGTCGGATGGGCCGTGACTCCACCTGGACAGGAGCCAGGCGAGGACGGATCTCCGGGGCCGAAGAAGGAGCAGAAGCAACCACCGACGGGGGAGAGCCGCACAACACCGACTTGTAGGAAGCCTTTTCAGAAGGTTGAACAGGAGCAGAAGCTAGGGCCGGCCAAGGAAGGGCGTCGGTGAGGGGACGGGAGCGTAAGCGGGAAAATCCATCTTCACATCTTGGTGGATCTTTATGAAAAAATTGTGCTAATAGATTTACTAAAAAAGTAATATATGGTATTTTGAAGTTAATTAGACATAATATTTTTCCTAAAACGCTCAGATATGTTACATTATAAACAATCAGACTCTCATTATTTTAATAAGTATGTAAATAGTCCTTTAAAGGTTCAAGTGATTTAACAACCATCGGAGAAGTCAAAATATATTATTTATCTATATAAAATTATCTAATAATTGTTTAAAATTTATTTATTTTGATGTTCAAGAATTATTCATTCATGTGATCAACATTAAAACCAATATAATATTTTTTATTATATATATCTTTTATCTCAAATACATTTGTAAGATTTTTATTTCCATTGTGTCATAGGTATGTTTAATTTTGATCTCGGTGCAAATATGTTATGGTTTTAGAGGCTATATAAAGTAGGGGTTAAAAATAGAGTTTTATAAAAAAAAATAGTCCAATCACATATTTTAGGTTCATTGTTAGTAATAATTGTGTAGTAACCATTTAATATGGATCAATGAGTTTCAATAGATATTTTTATAGTTTGGGTATGGATTTTACAATTGTATGAGTCACCCTAAAAACAATATTAGAGGATGGTTTTGGTTCAAATAATGTCGCATTTCATGAGCATTGTTTTTCTATCTTCATGACTATTCCTAAGAAATCATTAGATTTGGTTTTTCAAGGTATAGTTCCAACCATATAGTTATCAAAAAGTTTTTATAACTGTGTGGCGTATCAATGTTTCCAGATCCAAAGTTCTTATAACTGAAAATTACCCTGCTGCTCATGGTATTTTTTAACCCTAATCTCCTTCCAGTCCGTAATTATCTTGAAAATTCCAATCTATGATGCTTTATAGGACTATCCTATTGATTTCTTGGTGATCCTTACTCATTTTGAGTGGATCTTTTTAAGGTATGTTCTAGTTTTATCTCATTTATCCTTTTTCCATTGAACTACCCTTTATTTCTATTCCCATTGATCTATTAGAACCCATTTAGTAAATTATTGTAAGATATAAGGATGTGGGTTGATAATTGATGATTTAATTTCTAGATCATCTATTTTTAGGATAATATATCTTTGTTTCCCATCACCAGTTTTGAAGGAAATAAGATTTTCATCATTAAAGATGGTGGTGTCTCTATCCTATCGGTTATCCTACTATATGTCTAATTTAATTATAATTCCCGTTGTTTTTTATTTATGAAATTGATGATTGAAAATCCATGAGATCTGAATTGATATTCAAGGGATATGTGAATTTTTTTTAAAAGGGGTAGTTTTGATGGAAATCATTTTGATACGCATGATGTGTTTTAAAATTTCCTCAAAGATGACTATATAAATACAATGGTTTTCAATCATTGGAGTGGTGTTGTATCATTATATATTTTTTTTTAAAAATATGAATTGGATTTCTAAACATAATTATGATGTAATATAACATTCGGAAAAAAATTTGGTATGGGATAAAACTATAAATATTCGATACTGAGTGAATTTAGCTATCACTAGGTGAGGTGGCTGAGCTTATAATTTCTAGAGGATCAAATCTCTTAGACATTAGAGTTCACTTATGATACCTATTGTTTTTTTCTAGGTCATTTACACCTTTGGGTTGTGATTATTCCATTGGTTCTTTGAGGATACATTACATTCTTTTTTATTAATATTACCATTTTTTCAAAAGAAATGGATATTGATGCTTTAAACGGTTCTATTTCATCTTCTTATGCCTCATAAATTAATGTTATGTCATATTGCTCTGTGTTTTTAAATATGTCATGTTTTTAAGAGAAAACCAAAGGAAGAGTTTATATGGAAAATGATTCCTTATGGGATTATTTTAGAAAAATGTTTTAAATAATAACTAATGGATTAATGTGGATAGAAATTTTATTGATTCTTGGTGGGGTTCAAATGAGATTTAGTTCCCACATCCTTATCTTTCTTTTCGGTGTTTATAGCTACGGTTTTCAAGGATATAGGTAAAGGAAAGAATTCCATATAAAGGAAAAATATCATTGATCGCATTAACTTCCACTAGGATGGTATATATGTGACATATAGTCACAACGAGATAGACCCATCAGTTAATTCAAATTCTATTTTTATGGTCTTTCAGTTTGTTCAATTAGACCTTTTTATCCAAATGTTGGATGTTACCTTTTATGGTTGGTTCATTTTTACATATTATGTATCATGGACATTTTTTATGACAACTTTTTTGTTTCTCTATTATCATTTTTCTATTGAGGGTGAAATCATTCCCATGTTACTTCATATGATACCATGTTTCTTTTCGCTATCCCATGGGGATCAAGAATACATTTTTTGCCTTATGGTGAGCCAATTCAGGTGAAATTATTGGTTAACCTGGGATGATCTATTACAATTTGGTATCATATGGTTCGGTTATTTATATCACCCTCTTAGGTTTGAGGGTTAATGGTTTACTGGATATAAGATGGTCTAAACTTGATAGGTAGTGTGGGATTGTTCCTGACCAGCTCCCTTTCTTCATCTCTCATTTTCGTGAAACCCTAAGGTTCAAAATGACCTTTCTTGATGATCTTTGTTATCATTTGGAATGCACAAGGCTTGGGGGACCAAGTCTAACACGATTTTGTGGCCTCGGAAGCATGGAGGTGAAACTCTCTATCATGGTCATTCTCAAACCTAAGTCGGATCTGAGCAAGGGATCTTATTTGGCCAGGAAAATGGGATACGTTGAAGCTCTCCATGGAGGCCCTGATAATTCGTAGATTTGGATTTGTTGGAAGAAGAACATCACAGTGGAGGTAGTGAGACTCATGCCACAATGAATCAATATGAAAATCTCCTTCGGATGGGGTGAGGTCCTTTTCTCATTCATTTATGCAATCACAATTTCGTATGGGATGATAGAATCATGGCGACATCTAGAATCTCTCCATATAGGTACCACCCTATGGTTCGTGGGTGGTGATTTCAATGCAATTTCAGAGTTATCAGAGAAAAAAAGGAGGATCCTGCTTCAGCCAAGGAATCATGAAAGAGTTTCAGAGCTTCATGACGACGACATGGCTCTGGGACTTGGGTTTCTCAGGTTCTAGGTTCACGTGGTGCAACAATTGTAAGGGAACGACCCACATCTTGAGTCATCTGAATAGATGTATGGTGAATTTTTAGGGGTTCGATATTTTCTCAAAGACGTATGTAACCCATCTCACGCATTCTCTCTTGGACCATGCACCACTTCACATGGAGATAAGGAGTAGGCTAGTGGTCGGCCATGCCTTTTTTTATACGAAAACGTGGCATCGGGATGGATCCTTCTGGCAGTTACTGAAAGAATCCTGATAGCATGAGGATGGTGGAAGGTCGTGGGGAGGTTTGGTGAATCGCCTCAAATGGATTAAATATGAAATTAAAAGAAGGCTCGTGAACATATATGACGAGAATGGTGGGTAATCCACATACAAGATGAGGTAGATAGGGTGAAGGATTCTATCCAAAACACTAGGGATGATAAAACCTTTGTGATCCTTTGTGATAGGTGGGATGCACTGTCTGAAAAACGTCTCATAATTGAGAGAATGTATAAGCAATGCTCACTGGTCAAATGTCTTAGAGAAGGATACCATAATACATAGTTCTTCCACACATGCATGAAGGAATAGAGGATCTCGAATATCTATTGGAGCCTTGGAAATGGGATCATCATGTCAGATTTGGACATGACTGGAAAAATAGCCTTGGATAACTTCGAAGGCCTCCTATCAGGGGAGACCTCATCTAACATTGTGCAGGATGAAACGAATGGGGATTCTTTCTTGGTTCGGATTCCATGACTTTTGAGAGAGGCAGACAACATCTTCCTTACCAATTTACCATCAGAGAGTAAAGTGAAAGAGGCAGTCACAAGTATGCCACATGACATTACACCCTGATCGGGAAACTTTATGGTCTCCTTTAATGTGGTTGTAGGATTTTGTTGGTCCATAGGTTGAGGCAGTGTGGGATTTATTTGGTGGCGGAGGGGGTCTTAATAGATTAATTTGTTCCTCGAGAGTTATTCTCATTCTGAAGATCATGAACTTGACCCTCATTAATCAATATCGACCGATTTTCCTGTGCAACATTTCATTCATGATTCTTGCCATGGTTATATCATGGATTCTAAGTGGAATCATTCCGAAGCTAGTGTCCAAGGAGTGTATGGCTTCATCCAGGGTTAAAGTATCCAAGTGGAAGTTGGCATTGTTAGTGAGCTTGTGAATGACCTCCACTGGCAGTCAGTGGTTTACAATACAATTTTCCAAGTTGACATGAACAATGCCTACAACAATGTTGAATGGAGCTTCATTATTCCAGTTATGAGATGGTTCGTGTTCTAGGAGGAGTTAAATAACCTTTGTTTTAAGTTTTATTCCTCCCCCTAGCTATCGATATCCCTAATGGGGAAGTGCTTCGTCTATTTCAAAATGGTCTGGGGGATTCATCAAGGGGATTCACTATCCCCTACCCTTTTTATATTGGAAAAAGATGCACTGTCATGGAACCTGAATTTCAGTTTGGAAGAGGGAAGAATGAATCCTTTTGTGGTAAGCGGGGTATGGAGAGTATTTCACATCTCTCATTTGCGGATAAAGTATTGATTTTCATGAATTTATGGTGTAGGCCTCTTATCCACCTCATGGAGATCCTTGATAAATATGGTCGACTAAGCGGTCAAGGTATCAACTCCTCAATGTGTCATGTGTTCATCTCAAAAAAATGCTCTTCTAGAAGATGTAGAGGTATACAAGATATCCTTGGTTATCAGCAGAGGAAGTTTCCAATACTATATCTTGGTGTCCCAATTTCATGTGGCCTCATCAAGAATCAACACTTCAATGATATTATGGACCGGTTGTTGGGATGGATTTTCAGCTGGAAGAATAGGCTTCTTTCATTTGGATGACATGTCACGCTGATTAATATTGTACTCACATCTATTCCAATGCATATTTTCCCTATCATTAATCCTATGGAAATTGTGGTTGATAAAATGGAAATAATGTTGAACGCCTTTCATTGGGATGTGACATTGGCTGGGCGAAGTCACTAGGCTTTTAGACAGTGCTATGCAAAGCCAGTCGCCGAAGGGGGGTTGGTCTTCGGGATATTAATGAAATTTTCACAGGAATGCAAGGTCAGTTGGATTTCTAGGTTATTACTGGGGATTCTATATAGTTATGGTTCTTCAAGGTCCTATACGACCCTTAATGGGGAGTGAGTGGGAAATGTGTTATTCCTGGTTTGGTGCACTGCATGGCTTTACACATCGAGGTGTTGTGTGATTGCACACGGTGGGTGATTGGAAGGGCAGACATCAATTTCTGGGAAGCCGACTCGGCTGGTGAAAGGCTGGTGTTCCCAGGATTTCCTACTGTGGATATTTCTTTTAGTGTGGTAATTACATAGTATGACTTCATTCATGGAGCACGGAATCCTCAACAGATTCTAATCTTTGAAAATATAGTCATGAGTGATGAACTATATATCTTCAATTTCACAAGATTGGGTATAGGGAGGTTCAACATAAGGGACTACAGGGGAATCTTCCATGATTATGAAGCTTCATATGTGTGGACAACAATGGTTTGGGGAATAGAGATTCCTAGAAAAATTAAATTCCCAGTCTGGTGGATTATAAATAAGGCTATTCCAACAGAAGAGAACATTAAAAAAAGGGATCCTCCATGGCATCCCACTACTTCTGTTGTGTGAGCCCAAGGGAGGATTCACCATTGCATTATTTCTTCTAGAGCCACTAGGATTCTTAATTATGTTCCTTGTTCATCCCCCACCCAAATTTGGGTAGTGACTCAAATTCCATGCAGGGCTTTCTTTTTGCTCGGTTCCATGGGACCAAGAACAGGACCTTGGAGTGCTCCGCTTAGAAGATCATTTTTGTGGTAATATGTTGGACCATTTTAGAGGCCCTTAACCGTGTTCAGATGGGATCCACTCGCTCTATTTTATTCATATATATTAGGTTAATAACTCTTATCTACAAGCTATCCTCGTTGGTGAAATGAGGGTAGGCTCCAGTGTCTATTCGCAACATTACCAATCAGCCCCATAATCTGAAGCGGGGGAGTGGACATTCAATTCAATGGAACCCTCCTAAAAGGGTTTTGAAACTAAACTTGGACGGCTCATTTATGGTAGGGTTCATGAGGGACAGTGGGGTGATACCAGACTCCTGGGGTTCTGTTCATCTTTCTTTCATCACTTTTTACGGTTCGGGCATTTCATTGTGAATGGAAGTGTGGGCCCTTCTATTTGAGATAATGGTTTGAAAAAGACAGGGTTTTCGAGTGGCTGAGATCGAATCCGACTCTAAAGTCCTTATGAGGACTTTGTAGGGACGCCATGAGATCCCTTGGGTGATGACTTATCATATTCTCTGATTCCAAGGAGAGACCAAACAGGGGTTCATGGTCCATCACAGTTGGAGGGAAGCCAATTTCACTGAGGACACATTGGCTAGGTTGGGTAGACAGGATAAGGAGCTTCTAATTTATGATATTTTAGACTCTCTTCTATTTGAGTGCAAGAGTTTAGTCCAAGGGGATACCTTGGGTCTCCGTCACTTTCTCCCTACTTAAAGGGTTGGTGCGGTGTTCTTCTCTTATCATATCAATAAAAAATAAGTTTTAGTTATTTAAAACTTCTAAATAATCTAAGGTTTATTTCAACACATACATTCTTGAAGGGTTGGGAAGGAAGTGTTGATGATATACTATACAAGAAATGTTTCTTAAAGTTCTCACATGGACCACATTCATTAAATCCTTCAATAAGAAATTCTATCTTGATACATTTAGAGTAGAGAAGGCATAAGAAATTGTTTCATTGGACCTAGGATATTTTTATGTTATGGAGTATGATACGTAATTTGTTGAGTTAGTTCACATATCTACAGATCTTATTTCGAATGACTATCTCAAGGTGCATATGTTTCATATAGTTTTTAGGATTCATATTTATTATATGATAATTCTTATGTGCCTACCCGCATTAAAAGTGGTTTTAGAAAAGGTATTTATGAATGGGGACGAAATATCGTGGAAGAGTATCATTGATTTCATGAGGTATCTATAGTTAATTTTCTCTCATGAAGAGAATGTGGGGTGAAAAATTTCAACGTAGTGGTATGAGAGTGAAAAATATGTTAGGTCAGAGTGGGGTGGTTTGTTTCTAGCATGGGATAAAGGGACACCTAAAACATAATTGCAAGACGTCACCCAAGGTATGTCATGGATGGGAAAAATTTGTTCATATTTAGTAATTTTTTGATATAGAATCCCATGGAATTAGGGTTGGATATACCTTTACTAAAGGATCTTATATTAGATATGATGTATCAAAAGGGTGGGATGTCAACCTCATGACAAGGGTAATGATAAGGTTATAAAGAATGGGATGTAAGATACTGAATATATCAATCCAGTGGAGTATATTCTAGAGGAATAAAAGTCAATATTTGAATCAATAAGAGATATGATGTTTATTACACGGTCTATGCTTATGTCCTTATTTGATATTGGAGAAACTCATCCCTTTTCCACATCCAAGATTATCATTGTGTTGGGATTGAGATCAAATATTATACATTTCATGATGACACTTTCAAATCCATTAGTAAAGAATTTAGAGTAGGTTTTTTAACATCTCTATATTTTAAAAGAACACTGTGTTCGATATTATATACAACACACAACATCAAGCATAAGTGAACCATGAAATTTTATTTTTTAAATGTGATAGTTATAACCTAGTCGTTAAATTTGGTGGGAATGAATAGGATTAAAAAATTATAATATATATATATAATGTTTGTAATAAATAAAAATTTATTGAATAATTCTTAAAAAAGAAGCACTCAATTTTACGTAATGTTGTTTTTATTCTTCAAAATTATTTTTTCTTCAAAAATGTGTTTCATTGAATTTTCTGAGTGAATATTATAATTAACTTATAGAAATTTCAGAAATATTATTTGATAAAAAGCATTTCATTTTTGAAATCTTCATATCAAAATTATCTTAGGGTGACATTTTGAGACTTTACATTCAAATTGATTTTTCAGTGAATAGTGAAAAATACTAATTTTGGTGAAAATGTATTTTTTCATTTTAAAGTATCATTAGAATTAAAATTTTATCATAAATTAACTCAATAATTATTTAATTATATTTAATATAATTAAATATATATGAATTTTAATTATACTTTACTTTTGTATATTTTCATTTTTGGACTTAAAAAACATTTTTCTAAAAACAATTTTTCATTGCGTTTTACGTATTAATATTAAAATTGATAAATGTTACTGATAGAAATTGAATATTGAAAAATGGATCCCATAGTTAGAATCTGGATGTCTGAATTTTTTAAATATGATATGTATATTTAGTCATTATTAATAGTTACTATAGTCAATATTTGTCACCTTGGTATGGGTGAATCGGGTAATTAAGTTAAAAATATTATGATAAGGAAAAAAATGACCCTAAAAATTATATGAAATATATTGCATGATTTTTTTCTAAATTAAAAATAAATTATTTTAATTTTTAGAATTTATTAGTCATTTCATTTTTAAAATGACTTATATATTATTTTAAGTAAATATAAAGTAAAAAATGTTACTCTCTTTCATTTAATATCTGTAAATTTTTTTTAGGGATAAAAAAACATTTCTTTAGATATAAATAGTAATTTGGAATATAAATTATTTATTTTTATCATGTAAATTTATTTGTAATTTTTAGTGATTAGATAATTACCTTAATTTCTTACGCAATGCTGAATCAGTTCTTGTACAAGCATTAGAAAAAATAAGTAAATAAATTTTATAAAAAACACTAAAAGTAATATTTATTTGGTGATTTACAGTATCCCAAATAATTTTCTAGATATATATAACATATCAGGGATGTGATAATGGGTAATATTTTAATTGTATATCTATAATATTACTTTCAATGTCAAATTACATGAACAGTTTCAAAAATGACATTAATGAAATTTTATAATAAATAATGTATTATTAAATGAATTAAAATTATAAAAAATAACATCATTGGATAATTTAATGTTTTATAGTCTCAAATATCAACAATGGTTCGTTTTTTGGGCAATTTTCTTTTTACAATAACATTGTTGACCCATAAAGTGTAAAAAGCATTGATATCACAGTAATTATCAAAATGGTTAAGAAGGATTAAAATAAAAAGATAAGGATGACAACATCACATAAACTTTTCAAATTTTATTTTATTATAATATTTCAACTCTTACATATCCTATATTTTAATTATATCAATTCGTCTTTATTTTTTAATGAAATGTAATTTATATTAATTTAATAATTTAACTAATTTCAGAAGTTCCCCTCCTCTCATTATAAAATAGAACCTCAAATCCTCTATTTATCACAAAATTTGATCATTTTAGTTCATAAAATACC
Organism: Viscum album; assembly: GCA_963277665.1. Lineage (NCBI taxonomy): Eukaryota > Viridiplantae > Streptophyta > Magnoliopsida > Santalales > Viscaceae > Viscum > Viscum album. The sequence goes on along the minus strand of OY728129.1, from coordinate 1,416,329,682 downwards.
TATAAAAATCCTTCTTAACTTCCCTAATAATTTCCAATATGTCCAATACTGATCCTAATATCAGCCTATGAAGGCATTAGGTACAAACCTAAAGAGGTTGTTCGAAGAAGAGGTATATTTCATAACCGAGTGTTTTCCATTTATATATTCTTCTAACTCAATAAAATATTCTACAAAAATGATAAAATAATAACATAAATATCTTAAATATAATTATATGTAATTATTTTAAAGTAATAACCTACATCCATGTCTTATTCTATCAAAAACGAAACAAACCAATTAATCATTTGTATGTTGGACTGCTGCCTCACAAACTAATTTAATTTGTTTTCAATCACCACCTATCTTGAATGGGTATATTGATATATTAAATTAATATATATTATATTATGTATATATTATTAATTTTTTAAAGATAATATATCATTTTTTCATACTATTTTATCCATATAAATTTGATGACACCCTTCAAGTGTATGTGTGGATTACCCCTCCCCGAAGCGATGTGATTCATTTTTCATGACCACATCACATGGATTAAATAGTATATTTAAAAATATATATGGTATTTATGATATAAGAATTATTATATATAGTTAAAATATTACATACCTTCTTTCAATCATGTTTGTTGGAAAATAGAAACGTTACACATGCATACGTACGAACTACCGTCTCCAAGATTGTAACGTGGTTAATTTTTCATAACCATAATTCATCGATGGTTTCAAATTATAATTTATGAATAAAAATTATAATATTGTCATGATTATTATTCTGGATATTATGTAACAATGATCACTTTGACCACGATCAACATACCAAATCCATTTGGAAATTATGATCCGAACATCCTCAAAACACCCAATGTGGACATAATCAATTATGTAAATAAATATGTAAATAAAATAAATGAAATAAATATTTTAATGAAAATTAATTAAAATTTTAAAAGTTTATTAATAAATAAAATATTTTTATATTTTTATTATATATGATATAAAGGATACACATGGATTTTCTAGACACGATGTAAGAGACTTTGTCTTAATTTTCCTTAATCGAAGAATGTTTTCATGTTATACTTCTAATTTCTACAATATTGGGTATATTTTTTACATTTATCACGTTATATCATGAATAATTCACAATTTATGTTATTTTAAGTTTCAATTCCAATTATATTGTCATAGTGTATTTTAATTGAAATTTACTTCGTGGTAAAAGGTTTCTAAACTCAATTTCCCTTCATTGGGTTATACTTTTACAACATTGAATTTGTTTTACCATGATTATATGTGAATTAATATCTAATTTTCTTATTCTATATTTACACTTTTTTATGTGGATTTACATATTTACACACAATCACTTGATGGATTGTGGAATGCCCCGACCCTATAACCTCAGAGCCGATGCTTTACGTTATTATATTGGAATAATTGCAAGGATTCAAATCCCAAAGACTAGTCATTTTAGTAGTATTGAATAACTAGATACAAAATTAGTTCCCCTATTACATTCAAAAAACATAAAACATTAAAAAATAACATAATTTTCATCCTTGACCTCATTTAAAAAATTCATCTTCATAACACATGGCAAATAGAACAAATAAAAGGGTGATCTCAAATACTTGGTAGGGGTAAAGTACAATGTAAGAAATAATTAATAAATGAGAATAATAAATATGGATATGTATTTTGGTTCAGGGGATAGAATGGACTCAATTCAAGTGAAATTTACTCACAGTCCTAGAAGGAATAAGGGTAAAAAGGCATGCGTGACTCTGGGAAATGTATTGTGGTTCTGGGGAAAACAAAATATATGTAAGGACTAATAATAATTTCCAAAACTAATGAAGTCCTGGTTGTCTATAAAGGGAATAAAAAAGGAAGGAAAAGCTATACAGAATGGTGAAAGTGAAGAATTTAGCAGGAATACCAGAGACAAGGAAGAAGGGAATGGGTAGTGCTTGAAAATTATCTTCCACACCATGAAATAAATGCTTGAAAAATATATCTGTCCAAATTTCTCATAAGATGAGATCAAAATAATTTTGGAATGTAGGTTTCAAGTTGATTCCAATGAGGACCAAGAATTTTTGATCCACAAACAAGACCAAATACTGGCCCAAGGATTCCATCATAGCATAATTTACATAAGGGAATTTATTCAGACAATGGAAAGGATGATCACTCACCATAAAGAGCTCATTATAGTGGATCTAGAAACACAGGTTATAACTCTGCATTGGGAACTTTAGATAAGAGATGAGTTAAGTAACCTTAGACTGGTGTTTAATTATTTTGTGAGCTCTTTCAGAACGTAGAGGTATCTTGCTAGTAAACAATTGTTTCCCATTTTCCCTTAAAATTGTTTAATAAAAAAAATTATAATTTTGAGTAGGAGGTAATAAATAAATTGAGAAGGAAGTTAATAAACAATATGTAAAGGTAATTAAATGAAAACACATGCTATTTAAACAATAAAATATGAATAAAATGCTTCCATAGACATTGTCATAGTGAAAATATCATGGATAATAAATATTAAATCAAAATGAAAGCAATTATTAATTATTGGTTTCCATGTTACCTAGGTACATGGTACCTTTACCATAAATACCTTTCAAAAGATAGTTTATCACACTATTGTCATGACCTTTCATAACACAGTTTAAATCCAGGGGTAGAAAGCCATCTGTTTTCTTGGAAAGAAACTAGAAGGGTTTCCTGAAAAAAAATTTCACCTCATAATACTACCTATTCATAAAAGGGCTTACTTTAAATAGTCCCCAACCCATGTCGTACAAGTCCAAATCATTCATTATATATTAAATAATCGATATAAATAAATATTTTAATTCAAAGTGCCTCATAGCACATTAAAACATTTGAGTAAAATGAAGGCAATTATATTTATAATATTATATATAATAGGTGTTTTATACATAAACCACACTTAAGAAATAATTGGTGAATAAGACTTATAGCTCACAGAAGTAAAAGTGAGACAAGAAAATCCTTACCACTTTATAATCACTTATTTTAAAGGTCTCAAATTTATAAAAGAAAATATTTTGTCAAAAAAAACTTGTAAAAATGGAAGGTAATCTTCACAAAATTAGGTATTAATTTTGGTGGGAAATTCTATTCATGATGTATAAGGTTGAAAAAACAATCATTTAACTTTTTTAGAAATTTATAAAGTACCTTATTTTGGAAAAAACAGGAATATTTATTTTAAAGAAGTTTGTAATAATTAAAAAGTGGGTAAAAATAAATTTAAACAATAATTTTATAATATTAGAAAAAGTTAAAAACATTTTTTTATAAAACACTAACATAATAGGAAAATATTCCCTATTCGAGACTTAAACAAAAAATGTCCCAAATAACAGTAAGATTGTGAAATAAACTGTATAACTTTATAATCAGCAGAATTGAATGCCCTATGAAAGAAAGGTAATTTTATGGACAAGAAAATACCATAACATTTGGAATAATAATCATAAAATACATTCATAGTAATAATATACACCACATAAAATAAACAAGTAGTGTATAAGGCAGGTGTCCCACAGAAATAAAAATGAGACAAAAATCCCTCACCACATACTTACTATTTAGTTGTATGTGATTTAACCACCTGTATAATGGTTTAGATCATCTTATTAATTTATATCGTAACCTTATTCATATTTATGATATCATATATGATATTTTTATATTATTTTTTCACTCGTTGTTTAATAATGTATCATCAGTTACATTATTTCGAGTGTTAATTGCATAGATTCTTGAGTATGTTTTTACTTGTTATTTGTTATTCCTATAAATTAAATCATTATTTAATCACATAAATAATTTAAATGATGAAGAAAAATTCATATATATTAATTATATATTTATATTTATAATAATCTATAAATTTTGGGTATAGGAAATGAAATTCAACGTTCATGGAGACGGTAGGTTGTACATACGCATGAACGCTACTTTCATTTCCATAGGATATTAAATGAATGAAAAGTAAATTATATATTTGTAAATTAAAATATAATATTCATGTCACATATAAAACATATGTTTATTAAAACCATCCTTTATATGTTCCATGTATAGTGTGAACAAATCACATCGTTTTGAGGAGGCGGTAATCCACACTTCCATAAATGATGTTATACTATTTACATGAAATGGAGAGATTGAAGGTATATGTTATATAGAAATTAAATAAGTATTAACAAAAAATAAATATCATATATATTATATAAAAACATATTTTCCATCATAATGAACATCCATGATAGGTGTTAAATGAAAAGATAACAACATTGTTTCACGAGGCACAAGTTTGCCGTACATGAACAGTATGTTCATTTCCCACATGATGGAAGTTTGTGTAGGATTAGGTTTAATGATTAATATAAAAAATTATAAGTATATTAAATATAATTTTATATTATATAGACATGGAATAATGATAAATTATTGGGTTTAAGGAATAAATAAAACAAAAACATTTTATTATGAATGTTACCTCTTTTTAAGGCATCTTCTTTTGATTTTCACATCACTTCTTCAATGATTGGATTTATACCAAATGTAAGGATCCTAGTATGAATGTAATAAAGTTTTTAGGAGAAATTAGTTGGGTTTTATCAAACTATAAGGCTCAATTTGGTGTGGGGAAGTGACAGTGAAGGTTCCCTTTTATACTTAAGGTGAGGGGCACTTTTGGAAACATCAAAAATATTAAATTAAGATAAATTAAAATTCAATTAGAAATGATTCTAAAGTTATTTATTTATAATATAATATGATTTTAGGTATAAATAAACTCAAAAAACAATTTTTATTAATGTTTAGGTCACATTATTACCCTTATCTATTGGCTTTAACCCTTAGTTAAACCATTTAACTCTTACCTTGACAACTTGGATTGTTACTCATTAAGGGTTAATATAGTTGCTATAAAATTATAAAATAACCAAAAATGAGTCATGTATGAAATTTTAAACTTTATATAAATAATTTTTATAGTTTTTATATTTTTATTAGTATTATATTTTTAAATAAAATGTTATTTATTTTAAAATATCATTAATGTCCATTTTGATACTATTCATTTCTTGATTTTTTTAAAAATAACTATACAAAAGAAAACATAAGAAAACATTAATACATGTCTAATATTTCTATTTCATATATAAATTTTTTGGATGATATTTATTATATAAAATTATATTTATTTTAATATTTTTGATAAAATTTATTTGATATGTCAATTAGTTAAACAATTACACATGATCATTGCGCGAGACATTAATTTAATTATTTATTACCAAAAATTTAAAAATAAATAATAATAAAGAATATAAATATATTATATTTCCAATTAATATTTATAGTTGAATATATCATCTTAATAACTGTATATAAAAAAAGTAATACTTTTTAAAAATCAGTGTGACATATTGGACTTACTTTAAAATAAAATACAAAATAATGCATAAAGTAATCCAAGAGTCCATAAAATCATACCAGGTATGATTTTGTTAGGACATAACTCATCCAATAATATTATGACAAGTGTTAGGGTATTTTTATAATACTTATAATATTATTTTTACCTTTAATTACGCGATTTACCCATAATTGTGATAATTTCAAAAAAGTTACTATTCATATTTCATAAAAATAAAATGAACCTATTGACATAATTTTGACCCATGAATTATAAATATTGAATTAATTTTTTTCAATTAAACCCCCATAATTTATAGCAATTAATTTAAAATTAGTACCGTTGACAGAATGAGAAAATGAGGGTTTAAAGTGAAAATGTTTAAAAGATTATAATGTTTTTCTATCCTTATTTAGTGTGAAAATGATTTTGATGACCTAAATTAGATTCAATAATAAAAAATTGATCTAATTATTCTTTGAATCTAATTAAAAATATAATTTAATAGTATAAATTATTTATATGAAAAATCTATTTCTAATTAAAATGAAATATTTTATCCGTATTCCTCATAACAAGAATATTCTAGAAAAATAAAAAATAGACCAAAGTAAAATTTTAAATTACCCTTTAAAGGAATAAATTTATTTTTTCAAATTAAATATATAAAATTTTCAAATTTTGGATTTAAAGTAGGTTCTCTATTAAAATGATGTAATATTGCCTTTAGAAGAATATAGGTTTTTATAGATAAAATTGGGGGTTTTATTATCATATGTCAATTAAATCTACTTGATGAATTTGAAAAATATTTTATTGAATATATATCTCTTCAATAACATAAACTAATTCTAAATAATTTAACTTATTAGGATAAAAAGAGTGTGTGAGCATAAAAAGAGATCTTTATAAAAACTATTCTTATATTTTTAGTTGGTTCCTATATTAATTTCTAATTAATTTGTAACCAATTAATTCAACCTTATATATTCATAATTTAGTTAATATTATTCATATGCTCCAACATAACAACTAAGTTATATATTATTATATTAAATAATAGTATTTTAATAATATAATATTATTTAGTAAAACCAGACCTTGCATGTAATGAAATGTAACTCATTGTTGTGTATAACATAATATAACATGGTGTTGTGTATAAATCAAGGTACAAAAAAATTATATTTATTCAAAAAATGAAAATATTGTAAGTCTTGGGGTGTTATATTCTCCCAACATTACTTAAATTTGTGACATCCCGGACCCGGCTGCCTCTTAACCCGAGCCCCGAGCCCAGTTGGCCACATGACCCCTGGCTCGTCTCCACATTTGCTAGGGGCTACTGACTAGCAGTGGGGGTGTAATGGTAAGTTAGTGGGGAGACTGTACCCCCATTCCAGAGTACACATCAGAAATAGAAAAGTAATATATATAGAGGAAACACAACCAATGGATAATAAGAGAAATATGGAAACATACAAACCGAACAACGGAAGTACGGAAAACCCTGATAAGTATACAAAATCCACACAGGTAGTGTCTAATACAAAATAGATGCATGGAATGCTGATACAATGGTAAAGATGGAAAGAATTCTATATAGTAATAAAAAAAGAACAAAAATAGTCCACGGGCATCTCTAGCTAAGATCGATCATCTTCTCTGGATCTCCAGCTAGAAAGTATATAAGTCAATAACTTGAAGTCAGGAATTTTCTCCTACAAGTACCTGCAGTAGTGAAGTCTACACGGGTGCCAAGAATGCCGCCTGGGTAGGGTGTGAGACATGTCTCAGTAGGCAACCACCAATGATGTATACGTGTAATCCAAAAAGGTGTTCACATGCAACAATTAGTAATATACTACAAGTAAGTAAAACAATGTAAATAAAAAACCCTCTCGCTCATGTTTTGGAAGGACACCTAGCGGGTCTACCTGCTTCAGCTCAAGGATGGAAATCTGAACAAACACTAGAGGTATATAGGTTATCACTGTCATGAGGTAAACGTGCCTCTTGTCCACAAGTATTGTAGCTGGCGTGGGGAAGAAATTCCTCCCTCCTGTAAGGTTATATAGGCAAGAGGTATAAATGCCTCTCATTCTCAATCACTGTAGTTGGCATGGGGGTAGAAATGCCTCCCACCCGTAAGGTTATATAGGCACGAGGTATAAATGTCTCTCGTCCTCAATCAATGTAGTTGGTGTGGGGTAGAAATGCATCCCACCCATAAAGGTTATATAGGAATGAGGTATAAATGCCTCTTATCCTTAATCAATGAGATTTATCTGGCACGGGGTAAGAATGCCTCCTGCCCACACACGGTTTGTCACAAGCATGTCAACACAGCAAAGCATAACCATTCACATCACAATATATAAGGCAAAACATCTTATATCACATCACATTAACAATTCATTGCATTTCCCAATCACATAATAAGGAAAACAATCATCTCAAGGCAATGTACATTTCAATTCATTCAAGGGTTTCAGGATATCTCATTCTAGCCAACCTCTAACCAAGCCATCCTATTTTCCTAACATGGAAAATGGTTTTCAAGACATATCGTTAAGGTTCAAGGGTGAAAAAGGGACAATTCCCAAGGCATATCACCTTTGGTTGACCACTCTCGGTCCACACCTAATCTAAACACCCAAACAAGGCAAGATTCATCAATATCATACCACATGGGTCATTTAGACCTAAAGCAGTCAATACAAATAAGGTGTTTAGAAAGGAGACAAAACACGGCATGAGTATAGTTACTAAAAATGGAGAAAACCCAAAAGGAGAACACATGACCACCTACCTTAGAGCAGTAGGAGTAGGCTCACTCGATATCAACCTCAGATTCACGGTAGGTTGGAACAGATCTGAGTTCCAGTCCAATGCCATAAAAATAGGGCTTATGAGCCTGCATCAAAATAACAGGATGGAAGGAATGATTTTCCGAGGAGAATGGGGTGCGTGAGGTAAGCCTTACCTTGACCCTTCCAATGCTTCTATTGGATCAAGGAACGGGCACTGGGGAAGAAACCACAAGAGATTGAGTGAGAAGAGGGTTTGGGAGCTCAAAAAGGGCTCCTCTTGTGTTTTGTCCATAGGGAGGAGAAATAAAGAATAGGTTTAGGCTTAAATATAATTTAGGTAAAAAGGGTAATTTTTACCGAGAACTGGTTTCACGGTTTACCAAACCGTGTGCAAACCATGAGCACTTTCCTTCCTCCAGAAAAAGGGTCACATGGGTTAGGCGCATGGTTTACCCAAACCGTGTGCAAACCGTATTCACCTCCTTACTTCCAGACCAAAGGCCGGATGGTTTACCCAAACCGTGTGCAAGCCATGCGCCCCCTATCTGCAAGTCCATTTCTAAATCTCCTGGGCTCCGAACAGACCCCAGACACTCCCCAGACCCTCATTAGAACATTACAGACATTCAACATGATTAAAGGAACGATTCGAAAGAAAAACTGACGACCATACCTTTTCCAAAGAGTCGGGTCATTGCAACCTCCCCTCCTTAAAGCAACTCGTCCCTGAGTTGGCCTCCCAAGGGTACTAAGGTGTCATCAACGAAAGGATATGCCCATTGAGAACGTATATCAGCCTCTCGCTCCGAGGTCTAGTCATGTACCTGGATGTGCTGCCATAACACCCGTACAGGAGGAACAGACCTTCCACGGAGTGTCTTCACACTCTGGTCAATAATTCTCATCAGATAATCCTTGAAGGAAGAATCCACATCCATTTCAACATCATCAGGATGAAAAAAATGAGTCGGATATTAAAATTACCGGCGTAGCTGAGATACATGAAAAAAATCGTGCATTTCCTTGTATCTCTACGGAAGTAAAATATGGTAAGCTACTGGCCTGATCCTCTTCTTCACCCCAAAGGGTCCAATGAACCTCAGGGAGAGCTTTCACTGCTTCTGTATACGTCTCTACCCCAACTTGGGGGAGACCATCATCAATACACGGTCCCCAGCCACAAACTCAAGAGGTAGCCGGTGCTTGTTAGCATAGGACTACTGCCTAGACTGTGCTATCTTCATACGCTTATTAATAAGTTGTATTTGCTCTGTAGTTTCCTGCACAAGACGTTGTTCTAGAACAGCTGCCTCCCCTACTTCAAGCCAACACAAAGGCGAGCGACAAGGCCTACCATATACGGCTTCATATGTATCCATCTCAATGGTAGTCTAGAAGCTACTGTTATAACTTAACTTGACAAGAGGAATGGGTTTCTTCCATGAACCTCCAAAATCGAGAACACATGCATGTAACATATCCTCTATTACCTGTATAGTCCGCTTAGTCTGTCTATCAGTCTGCAGGTGATAGGCCATGCTCAAAAGTACCTTCATACCCAAGGCCTTCTGTAAACCCTACTAGAACCGAGATGTAAAACAAGGATCTCTGTCTGAGTCAATCGATCAAGGGGCTCCATGAAGGTTCACTATCTCCTTGACATATATCCTTCCCAAGTCGTCAACCGTGAAAGTCTCCCGCATAGGTAAGAAATGTGCGACCTTCGTCAGACGGTCTACGATAACCCATACTACATCACTCCCATGAGGTGACCTAGGTAAACCGGTTACAATGTTCTTAGAAACATCATCTCATTTACACTCCGGAATGGACAATGGTTGCTATAACCCTGCCGGATTTTGATGTTCCTTCTTCACCTGTAGATAGATGCAACAATGCATAATGAAATCGGTTATCTCCTGCTTCATGCTAAGCCACCAGTACTGTCATCGCAAATCACGATACATTTTGGTGATGCCTGGGTGAACTGCCCATTTTGAGGCATGGAAATCCCTATGCATATCTTCTCTGATGTCTGTTGGGACCCATACACACCCATGAAACAATAAAGTATCACCTTAATCCACGGTCCAATTTGTAGATTCGTTATCAGCGACACTTTCTCATATAAAAAGGACTTCTGGATCTGAAAACTATCTAGCCCGGACCCATTCCAAAAGAGTAGATGTCACTACTAAGGCTAGGAGAAAATTCTGATCCCGAACATTTTTAACCTCAACATGAATCTCTGAAAATAGGGCCATCAGCTTCCCCTCCTCATTAGATTCCCGAACCACTTGCGACTGAGTTTTCCAACTTTGCGCATCGACTACTAAATTTCCTTTCCCATGAGTGTAGGCCAGTTCGAAATCAAAGTATTGCAGGTACTCGACCCACCTGCGTTGCCTGAGATTTAGATCCCACTAAGTGAAGATATATTTGAGGCTTTTTTGGTTAGTGAAAACCACAAAATGCTCTCCCAACAAATAGTGTCTCCAACAGCGTAAGGCATGTACAACAGCTACGATCTCGAGGTCGTGTGTCAGATAATTCCATTCATGAGACTTAACTGATGAGATCTATACTCAACGACTCGCTCGTCCTACATCAATATAGCTCCAAGACCAATACCTAATGCATCACAAAAGACCGTATACTCTTTTCCTAGCTCCGGCAAGATCAGAATCGGTGCTGAAGTTAGTCTGCCCTTCAGTTCGTGAAAAGCTACTTCACAAGGTTATTTCCAATCGAATCTCACCCCCTTTATGGTCAAAGATGTCAGTGGTGCATCTATGTGAGAAATGTCCTGAATGATCCACCTATAGAATTCGGCAAGCCCCAAGAAAATCCTAATATCAAAGACATTCTTTGGATGCTCCCATGAAATTATAGCACTCACCTTCATTGGGTCAACTGAAACTCCAGAATCAGAAATTATGTGACCTAGGAAGTGAATATTATTTATCCAAAAGTGGCATGTACTGAGCTTAGCATAAATCTGATGCTCTCATAGTGTATTCAGCACGATCTCAAGATGGGTTGCATGGTCGTGTCTCAAGCGTGAATAGACTAAGATATCATCCACAAATACAACCACAAAAAAATCAAGGTTATGGTGAAAAATTCCTATTCATAAGAGCCATAAGCACTATAGTTGAATTTGTAAGCCCAAACGGCATGACTAGGTACTCATAGAGACCATACCTTCTTCTGAACGCCATGCGAGGTATGTCTGAAGTCCTAGCACGAACCTAGTGATAGAACGACCTCAAATCTATCATTGAAAACATCTTCGCTCCTTGGAGCTGATCGAAGAGGTCGTCAATTTGGGGTAAAGGACACCGATTCTTAACAGTCAGATGATTTAACTTACGATAATCCATGCATAGATGATGGGTACCATCTGATTTGTTGGAAAAAAGAACCAGTGATCCCCAAGGAGAAGTACGAGGATGTATAAAGCCTTTTACTTCCAGGTCCTCCAGCTGACTCTTGAGCTCCAGAAGTTCCTTTTGTGCCATTCTATAAGCAGAAATGGTCACTTGTGCTACTCCTGGTATGAGATAAATAGTGAACTCCACCTCTCGCATTGGAGGTAGACCAGAGAAATCATCAAGAAAGACGTCATCGAAATTCTCCACCACCGGAGGATAAATCGAGGGTTGTAACCCTTGGTCATTGAGGTAATGACTGGAAACATGTGCCATGACACCACCTAAACTCTGGCATTCTGGTCTTTCTCGTGTCGCACTAAGATCCCATTCTCCCTTGTGCATATGCATATTGCCCTCTCGTAACGTAAACGCCAACCTCTGACGATAGTAGTCAATCTGGGATCTATAGGGAACTAACCAGTCCATCCCGATTATTACATCAAAACCAGTCATATCCAGAACATACAGGTTCCACATGAAAAGGCAACCACCCAACTCAAGGGGACAATTATGACAACAACGAACACCCTATGAACGAATACCTAATGGGGTATCTAACATGATCATACCAGTATATGACTCTACATCGAGGCCCAAACATCCAATAATCATCTCCGATGTAAAAGAGTGAGAAGCGCCTGTATCAAACAAAGATGATACTAATAGAGAGGTAACTAGAATCGTACCTCATGCAATATATGGTTCGGTGTACTGATCCTGTGGTGCACGCTCGACTGCATCCAACTGGCTGGTACCATGGCCCTAAGTCACAGTCTGGCTACCCAAAGTAGACCCGCCCTATTGGTGCTGAGATTCATTCACCTAACTACCTCTGCCTCGACCGCCGCCACAGCCTGATTGGCCAATGGTATTCCAGCTGCCTGACTGACGTGATCCTGCAGATCCAGCACTAGATTGTGGAGTAGGTACATATCCCTTCTCATTGGTCCCTGGGGGAAATGTCCTGTAGAATTAGTGGAGATGACCCATCCTACCACAACCTCTACACTCCATTGGGTTTCGCGTACACTGCCTCTTTATATGACCTGGAACCAAACATTGGTGACAGATAGGAGTACCACCTGAGAAAATTGTTTGACCACCACTAACACCCCGAGTGTCCTCAAAACGCCGCTTCTTCCAAGAAGAGGATCCACTGGAACCCTTAAGTGTTGAACCACCCTGGTTCGTACTATCCGCATCTCTAAAATTTCTCTTTGTGATCAACGCCTGATTGATAATTTCAGAAACGGTCGTCAACCTGAACACGTAAACCTATGACTGGATGGCGTAACACAACCCATCCTCAAATCTCCTGGTGGTCGTGAGATCATCAGCAGCTAGTGTAGGAACAAAATGTTGCAACTCCGTGAAATGGGACGAATTTTCCATGACTATCATGGTCCCTTGCTGCAGATTCATAAACTCCCTAGCTCCATCATCCCTCAAAGTTTGGGGAAATAAATAATCATAGAAGACGGTCTGGAAATCAGTCCATATCATATCTCTCTGCTATCCCGTCTAGGTGATGACATCCCACCACCTCCTGGATAAACCACATATCATATAAGCTGTGAGCTTGACCCTCCGCTCTGGAGGCGTCTCGAGGTGCTTGAATATGGTCAGAATAGCTTCCAACCAGGACTCTGCACCAAGTGGTCTTCCATCTCCTATAAACATAGGGGGATGGTGCGACTGAAACTCATGGGTCAACTCTTCCATACTTGGGGCAGGTCGCACTCTACCTTGCATACTATGCATCATACGCAAGATGTTCTCTCGGAATTGGGAATCGGCGCCCATCTCAGAATTATCAAGAGGATCCATATGTGGTTTGACAAGAATATCAAATAGCGGCTCAGGGCCCGCCACCTCAGGAACGTGATTGTCACCGCCTTCATCACGCACGACTCGAGGACGTCTCAGAGTCATAGTGGTACAATGCAAAAGGAACATCTCAAAAGAAGAAACCAACAAGTTAAAGGTTGAACTTTAGAAGATAGGACAGGTATTAAGCCTTCCTACCCCAAAGATCACCTATCCATACCCATAGGAATCCTTAGAAAAACCGACAACTTCTCAAATTAACTTATTTCAGTGATATGGAATTTCCCAGCCCATAAGGGCCCATAATGCTCATGAACTGAAAGATGACTCACACATGGATATCATTTCTCATTTACTACTACTAATCAAGCATTTGAATTTCCTTTAAAGAAAAATATTGGTTTAGTTCGAACGAAATTTTCTGATCCATAAGGGCACATACACCTCATGAACCAAAGAGTGACTCCCACTAAAATCACATCGTTCCCCAATTCACAACAGGCATGAAAGGTTTTCACAATTTCACACACATCAACAAGGCATAGAAATAAACATTAGGAAATGCTCGCTGAAAATTTAAACATGGCATGGCCAGATGCATTGCCTAATCATGTTGTACCTATCGTGATGAATGATCTAATGCATAAGCCACATTTCATCGGGTCGAACCATGAAATCCAGATTCCAAATTTTCAAATCTCAATATAATCGCAAAACATGTGAAGCACCCAATAGTGAGACGATATCAATAGTAAATAGCAGAATCAATAACAACATAAAGTAGGCAACTTGGTCATTCCCCCGTACATGGGTTCACAACTCCCAAGCATGACTTATAACTAAGTCCCTAAGTGTTCCCATTCTCAAAGTCTATCGTCGCCAAATAATAAAGAAAGAAATAAATAAAGAAACCTATGATACATCTTTGTGACGTCCTGGACCCGGCTGCCCATCAACCCAAGCCCCAAGACCAGTTGGACACATGACCCCTAGCTCGTCTCCCCATGGGCCAGGGGCTGCCGTCTAGCAGCAGGGGTGTAATGGTAAGTCAGTGGGGAGACTGTGCCCACATATCATAGTACACAGTGGAAATAGAAATGTAATATAGATAGCGGAAACACAACCAATGGATAATAAGAGAAATAGGGAAACATACAAATCGAACAACAGAATTAAGGAAAACCCTAATAAGTATACAAAAGCCACATAGGAAGTGTCTGATAAAAAATGGATGCGTGGCATGCTTATAAAATGGGAATGATAGCAATCATGCTATATAGTAATACAAAAAGAACAAAAATAGTCCACGAGCATCTCATTCCATGATCGATCCTATGCTCTGGATCTCCGGATAGAATGTATATAAGTCAACAACATGAAGTTGGTCCTTTTCCACTACTAGTACCTACAATAGTGAAGTCTACACGGGCGCCAAGGAGGCTGCCCGGGTAGGGTGTGAGACAAGTCTTAGTGGGCCACCACCAACGATGTCTACGTGTAATCCAAAATGGTGTTTGCATGCAACAATGAGTAATATACTACAAGTAAGTAAAACAATGTAAAGAAACAACCATCCCTCTCAGGTTCCGGAAGGAAACCTGGTGGGTCTACCTGCTTTAGCAAATGGCTGGAAATCTGAACAAACACCAGAGGAATATAGGTTATCACTGGCATGAGGTAAACATGCCTCTCATCCACAAGTACTGTAGCTAGTGTGGGGTAGAAATGCCTCTAACCCGTAAGGTTATATAGGCATGATGTATAAATTCCTCTCATCCTCAATCACTGTAGTTGGCGTCGGGTAGAAATGCCTCCCACCAATAAGGCTATATAGGCACGAGGTATAAATGCCTCTCGTCGTCAATCACTTTAGTTGGTGTGGGGTAGAAATGTCTCCCACCCATAAAGGTTATATAGGCATGAGGTATAAATGCCTCTCATCCTTAATCACAGAGATTTATCTGGAACTGGGTAAGAATGCCTCCTTCTCACACACGGGTTGTCACAATGATTTAAACAAAGAAAAGCATAACCATTCACATCACAATATATAAGGAAAAGCAACTTATATCACATCACATTAACAATGCATGGCATTTCCCAATCCCATCATAAGGAAAACAATCATCTCAAGGAAATGTAAATTTCAATTCATTCAAGGGGTTCAGGATATCTCATTCTATCCCACCTCTAACCAAGCCATCCCATTTTACTAACATGGAAAATGTCTTTCAAGACATATCGTTATGGTTCAAAGGTGAAAAAGGGCCAATTACCGAGGAATATCACATATGGTTGACCACTCCTTGTCCACACCTAATCTAAATACCCAAACAAGGTTATATTCATCAATATCATACCACACGGGTCAATTAGACATGAAGAAGTCAATACAAATAAGGGGATTATAAAGGATACAAAATAGGGCATGAGGATAGTTACTCAAAATGGAGAAAACCCAAAAGGATAACACATGACCACCTACATTAGTGTTGTAGGAGTAGGATAACTCGATATCGACCACAGATTTGAAGTAGGTTGGAAGAGATCTGAGATCCAGTCCGATGCCCTAAAAATAGGGCATATGAGCCTACATCAAAATAACAGGAAGAAAGGCACGACTTGCCGAGGAGAAAGGGGTGCGTGAGGTAAGCATTACCTTGGCCCTTCCAATTCTTCTGTTGGATCAAGGAACGGGCACCGGGGGAAGAAACCATAAGATATTGAGTGAGAAGAGGGTTTGGGAGCCCAAAGAGGGCTCCTCCTGTGTTCTGCCCGTGGGAAGGCGAAAGAAAGAATAGGTTTGGGCTTAAATATAATTTAGGGAAAAATGGTAATTTTACCCAGAACTGGTCGCACGGTTTAGGCGCACGGTTTACCAAACCGTGTACAAACTATGTGATCTTCCTTGCCTCCAGAAAAAGGGTCGCATAGGTTAGGCACACGGTTTACCCAAACAGTTCACAAACCATGCACACCTCCCTGCTTCAAGACCAAAGGTCATACGATTTACCCAAACCGTGCGCATGCCATGCACAGGCCATGCACCCCTGTCTGTAAGTCCATTTCTCATAATCCTGGGCTTTGAACAAACCCCGGATATTCCTCGAACCCTCCTTAGAACATTACACACATTCAACACGATTAAAGGAACGATTTGAAAGAAACACTGATGACCATACCTTTTCCAAAGAGTCGGGTCGTTACAAAATTGTGTCTTCAAAATTTAAACATGATCTCGGTAGCCTAGGGTTTGATATTTTAAAATAAATGATTTTTTAAAAACCCACATTATAAATCAGGTTAATACCACATCTTATTAATAAGTGGGAAAAAGAAATGCGATGTTAGCCCAAAAATAGGCTTTCAAACATGGGAAAATTAGTGAAAACTTGGATATGGAAGAGAAATATGACTATTATTTTCTGAAAGAGAATGATATAGAACATAGTATTCAGAAAGTCTACTATCAGAAGACCATAAATCGGTTATGGGTTAAAGAGGTCATTGATTTCTCTATAAGAAAATTAAATGAACAATGTTTTTATTCTAAAATAATTTTCCTTGAGTTAAGTATTTCATTTACTTCTAAGACTAAGAACACAAGGAAATAAATATACATTATAAGTAGAGTTTCATCCTTTAATCAAAATCTATTAAAAACACATAACTTTATCTAAATGATGAGTATTTAAGATGATTTTTTTTCATTCATGTTGACTTTGAACTAATTTCTATATATTAAAGAATCTACAAAATTATTACTATTGATTCTTCATGTCTTTATACATTAAACAAAACTAAAAGGGTTAAGATAAAATAATATAATTCCCAATAAAGAATGAGCCTTTATATGATGAAAAACAAATTTAGTCTATAAAATTCAACATTAATACCCAAATTTCAATATATAACATTTGTAAAATAATATCCTCCTGAAAAAATATTCTAAACTAATATAGAAAACCAAAAGTCAAATGTAATTGATTATATAGTATTTCAAATAGCATTAAACATTCTTAATGTCTTATAAAAAATATTTATTTTCCTAAATAACATTATATCCAAGATATTATTATCATTTCTATAAATTACTTGAATCACCATAAGTCAATAATAAAATCATTTATTATTAAAAAAATAATTCTACTTTTACATCCCTAATAAAATTCCATACTATTATGATTACCTTGATCATATATAGGGTTACCAAAATAGTGAGTGTCCTCTTAAATAACATTAACCACTTAATCACAAAATCATTTTCCAATACCATGGTAATTTATTTGATAATAATGTGTCCCAAAAATCAAAATATCCTTTATCCATTAGATAGTTTAACCAAACAAAATTCATGATAACTAGGTCTTTCTGTATGACAGTGGTAAGTGTTCCACCCTTGCCGACCTCCGATTGTAGGTTCAAACCTCGCAACCTTGCGAGACATGATAGGTTTCCAACCAATGTTCATGTTGCCCTTTTTTCTAAAAACATATTAATATTATCCAAAATTTTATAATAATCCTCAAAAAATAACATAAATATATTAAATATTAAATAAAATTTTTAACCATAAGTTTTATCTCATATGTTTCATTTTGTATTCCTAACAATATAAATACTCATAATTTCCTTAAATTTAATGATTATATAAACCCTATGGGTTATCCATAACTTTAAACCAATTTATATAAAATGAAAATTCATTATTCCTTAAATAAAATTTCCACACATAATAAACCAATGTTCGGTGTTCCTTAATGTATTTTTCCTAAATCTAATTCCCAAAGATGTTACTAAACTTCCTCAGATACCAAATGTATTTACCCAACCCCAACATCCTAGAGCTGGTACATTACTTTATTATATTATCATGATTATAAGGAATCAAATTCCAAAGGACTAATCAATTTAGTTGTCTTCAAGAACTAGATACATAAATATTTCCAATAATACATTAGTAAATCATAAATCATAACAAAAGAAAATAATTTCCATAGATAAACTCATTCAGAAAAATCCATCTTCATAACCAGGGGAAAAAAATTAAAGGGTTACTCAAATTATCATTAAGGGTAAATTAAAATGTAATAAATAGTGAATCTATGAGAATAATTAATATTACAAGGTAAATATATGAACACACATTCCAAGTAATCAAAAAACTATGAAGGAAGTGCATAAACAATATCGCAAGGTAAAGAACTGAAAACACATGTCATTTAATAAATAAACATAGAATTAAGTGCATCTATAGAATTATTCATAGTAAAAATTTCTTGGATAATAAGTACTGAATCAAAATGAAGGAAATTATTAATTATTGGATGTTATGTTTCCAAGGTATATTGTACCTTTACTATCAATAATTTTCACAAGACGGTTTAACACACTACTGTCAAAACCTTCCATAGGACAATTTAAATATTTGGGTATAAATCCATCTATTATAATTGGAATAAAATTTTAATAGATTTATTCTAATTGACTTTGTCTGATAAGACTACCGATCGATCAAGGGGATTACTTTAAATAGTCCCCAAACCATGTCGTACTAGTCCAAATCAATCTTCTTATATTGAATAATCTATTATAAATTTTTTTTAAATGAAAGTATTCCATAACACTTTGAAACATTTTAATACCATAAATAAAATGAGATTTATGATATGATATATAATATGGTAGTATACGTACACAACACACAATAAATAAGTGGTGAATAAGGATTATATCTCACAGAAGTAAAAGTGTGATGAGAAAATCCATACCAATTTGTACTCATTTATTTTAATGGTCAGGAATTTATAAAATAAAATATTTTTAATGAAAATAACTTTAAATACTTATAAATTAATCTTCAAAACATTAGGGATTCATGATGGTAGGAAATTCCATTCCTTCTATATAAGTTAGAAAAGACATTCAATTTTTCTTTCGTAAAAAAAGTCATAAAGTATCTTGTTTTGAAAAACTTATAGGAAGAATCATTTTAATTAATTATGTAAAAATTAAAAAGGGGTAAAATGAAATTAAAAAATAATTATATAATAGTAAAGAAAATTATTTTTTTATTTAACTCTAACAAAGAATAGAGATGTTCCCTATTGGAGACTTAAACAAAAACAGCCCCAAATAACGATGAGATTGTGAAATAAACCTTATCACTTTAAAATCAGTAGAATTATATGACCCATGAGAGAAAGGAAGGTATATGGATATGGAAATACCACAATATTCGGAAAAATTCTCATAAAAGACATTAATGGACATAATATACACCACAAAAAATATACAAGTAGTGTATAAGGCACGTGCCTCACATAAATTAAAGTGAGACAACAATCCTTTACCTCGCACTTCCTTTTTTGTTGTATTTTCTTTAATATTATGTATAATGGTTTAATAATGTTATTAATTTATACTAGAACCTTATTATTATTTATGATGTCATATATGATCTTCATATATTATTTTATCACCTATTTGTTAATAATATTTCATCATTTTCACTATTTCAGGTGTTAATTGCCTAGATTCTCCAGTATGATATAACTTTTTACTTGTTGTCACTATTACCGTTTCATCTTTCATTGTCCTGGAAAATGGAATGGTATTTACCATGATGATTTTATTGATGGTTACTTTATGGCTCTGCCTAATCGTACATATTGGGTCTTCCATTTGTTTCATATCCCCTAGAAACTCCCAATGGTTCCCTTATCTATAACTAGGTACATACCCACTTTCCAAAGGTCAGAAGTCATCTAATTTTTCAGGACCAATGAATCTTAGGGGCTTGTATTGGTCGAGAGAATTATATTTCAGGCTCATCACACCATTTTGGGGGGAATTTATGTCTGCTCTAGGACTTTCTTATAAATTTAAGATATATTTGAGAATCTCTTCCCAATCCCAATACAGAACTAGTTACCCTAACGAATTATTGTAGATTAATTTTATTCTATATGAATAAGTATGGGATTTCTTAGGTCAGTCCATCTATATGTATCCAATGTTCTTCATCATCCTTTTGTGATAGGTGACTTCTTATATGCTGGAGCCATATGTGCAAGTGTTTTGGAATGTTCTCCCATGTATGGAGATGATTAACATTTCGAGGATCGTATTGAGCGATTATGAGGAATCCTACATATCTTGGTTATTGATGGAATCAAAGCTCGCGTATTTCCTTCATGTCCTTAGGATTTACCCCAAGGTATATACCCTCATATGTGTGGTATGTTCATACTATGACACCCAAAGGAGCTTACATATGGTATTTCCTCAATTGATGGACATTCCTGATGTCTGGTGAGGTGTTCCTTGCAACCCCCTAATCCCACGTGAGATATGGTCGGTGTGAGAAACAAGGGATAATAGATGAACAACCTTGTGGCAAATAGATATGAGGCTTGGGTTTTGGAACAGTCCTTAGGGTTCTCGATATAGTTCTCGGGGCTTGAGAAGGCATCCTACGTATCCTAGATATTTCATGAATCAGAGTGGTAGTAGTTCATTTTATATTGGGGATTACACAGTGAGGCCACCCTATATTATTGTATAAGTTTATAGTGCAGATGATATGATCAGTGATTCTCCCTAAGCCCACATGATCCATGCTCATTGTGAGAAATAAGGGATAAAAAATTATCATTTTCATTTCCTTGAATAAGGGATTTGGATTTTTTTGATTTCCCTAGATGATTGATATGGGACTTGGACCTCAGTGAGAGGTGGCCTATGTATCATGAATATGGTGGGAATCAGAGTCTTCAAAGATCCCTTTATGTCTAGGATTACACATTGATGTTTACCTTATACCATTGTGAAGGTTTATAATGTATATGTCATGATCATTATGATTACATAAGCGCATATGAGCTATGATCATTTTGAGAAACAAGGTATTTCAATAAATCGATGTCTATGCTTTGAATAAGGGCATTGGATATTGAGATTTCCCTGGATGATTAATGTGGGACTCAGACCTTGAGGAGAGGTGGCCAACGTATCTTGAGTATAGCAGGAACCAGAGTCATCATAGTTCACTTTATGTTAGGGAATACAGACAAAGGTTTCCCTTATATTCAAGGCTTACATGCAGAGTACGAGACATTTCATCAAGTCCTAGGAGGCCCTTTTGATATGGCCTTCTCATATGGAAGGTTTACGAGACCTGGTTGGCATGCCCTGGGATCTATCACATGATCCATGTGGTATCTTCCATGAGGTTCCGTGTGTCCTAGATTACACATGTATAGGGCGTCGCAACAGTCATCGCATGTCCTGGATGACTCCTCTATGAGACATCGCGGGACCTAGGCATCATGTTTGGAGGTCTTCGTGAGTCCTTGGGAGACACATACAGATGTCTTTATATGAGTCAAGAAACATGTATGGGTGTTGTCTAATGTCTTTTGATGACACATGTGGGTTCCATTAGATGAGTCAGGTGGAGTGTCCGAGAGATTTCATGAGCCCTAGGTGATAGACATAGAGGATCTGTGAGGCGAGAGTGGTGTCCAAGGGAGAGTTTTGTGACTCATTCTGGCAGGTTTGTATTGTTCTGCGAGTCCTAGGTGATGTGATTAAGGATGGATGTGAGGTCTGGGAGATGTGTCCCATTGTTTCAGTGTGTCTTTGGATGACACTCACGAAGTGAATATGAGGGTTCATGATCATATCCTTTTCTTAAGCAATATGCCTTTGATCATGGCTCTAGCCTTTATGTTGCAGTTACCTTGTTTTTGTTTGGTGTCAGTTGTTTTGGGTTTTGCATGATCTATGAGTGATCATGTGAATTCCTTATGCCTAATTCATGAGTATTTTGGCTTTCCATCGGTGTATTACCTGACGAAAAGCTGGCTAGTTGCATGATCACTCCGATAAATCTGCAGGAGTCATGAGCATCTTTTGAAATTCAAACCATCTAACACTCTAAAACTTCTAAATTTTTCATTGAGGTCGGGGTGGGGAATTTATTGGCCTCCCCAACTTGCATATTCACTAGTTTTTGTAGTGTATCTGTCGCAGATCTAACTGAGAGTCAACAAAGTGCACTCGCACCACATTGTTTGGGGATTGCTCCTACTGCGTCACCTAATTTTCAGTGGTCATGTGTATCTTCCATCAACGTTTTTCTTATCAGATTGTTTCCAATTGATGAAGGTTCACACGATCATGTGGGCCTATCAAAGAAATCTTCATATTGTCCTATAGATTCTCTCGCGGTCCTTCACAAGATCAAGGTGCCTATTGGGGGACACTCCTGAGACTTGTCTTGGGGTCTTGTGGGACAGTGCTACGGGTGCACTGGGTGTCATGCATGTCTCTCAGCGACTGCAAGAGCTCTCGCCTCCTCCCTTTATCTCATTTTTTTTATTTTACAAAGGTTTGGGGGGTCATGAAAGATTACTTGGATGCCATAAGAAAATTTAATCCTTCTAAATGATGATATGGTGCATGATCCTCATGAATATTAGGGATATTTACATTTGAATATCCCCTTTCTTATTTTCTAAGTATTTTGGGTGGTTTTTCACGCCCTTTCCAATAATAGACCACATGGTCTATGGTGCTCATTCGGCTATTCGGGGGGATTCACAAGATCAATATGGGATCTTGTGATGAGTTTCTTGCTTCATCTTGGTCAGTCGCCTAGTTTTCCTATGGACCATTGGGTGATCAATGTTTGATCATGAAACAACATGCATACGGTTTCAAGGATAGTTTCTCTACATGACATTGATGCACTGCATGTACATTGATGGGTCTCACACGACACCATTCGGATTTTATCAAGGACAATCACTTTTATGGCATTTGCAGTAGTAAAAATTCCACACGTTATTAAAAACATTTGCAATATGGGATATGTGATGCTACCGACTTTTCATGAGGGGATACGCGGTCCCTCAACTCTCTGCATATGGGGATACGCAGTGCCACAACATATCACAATAAAGGTTATGCACTATCTAGGACACATCGTATGAAATAAAGAATGTAGTCTCAGGTGCACGTGAGCTGCTTCACGTAGCCCTTATGTAGGGTCGTGCATGTTCATTCTCGTAGCCCCTGTTTGGTGTCACGATGCCCTGCTTCTGATAAGTCATTTGGGGTTTTTGATGCTATGTTCTGCTGGAAGAATAAGATCGCTCCTGTTTGGAGTGGCATGCGCTTCAATCTGGTGATACACCATATGTATTTATAGGCAAATCACCGCACTCACTTTTCATGTCTATGAATGGTTTCACGTTTCTGTAATCATGATCAGCCATCCATCATGCGTATTTACTTGTCCTTTGATATAGAGATATGTTGCATCAAGATAAATCTTCAAAACACTGCAATTCTCAGCATTCTTCATGTGTGGTTGTGTAACCTTATAGTGAGTCCACATCATTGTGTGAACTGATCTGGGGGTTTCAGTTGGAAATACATACCCTAATAAATATGAGTTTGTTTGTTTTTTAATGCAATTCGTGTATTCCCCATGCACCATGTCCTCCCATGTTCCTTTTTTCCATATGGATCTTCAATTATTCATGCATCTATTTCATTCCAATGAAATCATTTACTTTTCTTTGTTTTTTGTTCCTTTCATTAAATGTAATGTGTGTTTTGACTTTTCATTTATTTTGGCAAGAGCCTATAAATGGGTGTATATGTAATCTGTGGAAATAATTGTGTGAAATTCTATGCTTGAAAACTCCTTTTTGTTTGTTTTGTGTCATTTTTATTCCCCTCTAAATTTCATAGCTTGAATAGCCAACAAATTGGTATCAGAGGCGGTACCAAAGTATCCTCAATTTTTTGAAGATGACCACCACAATCTAGCCACAAGTAAAAAAGCTATCTAAAGAAAACTTTGAAAGGTAGTGTATCCAACTGAAGGCGTTGTTCGGGTATCAAGAATTATGGAAGATTGTCACCGATGGATATATTTTACCCTCTACGGAGGAAAAAGCCAACATCACGAATGAAGAAAAGATAGCGCTCAAAAATCAAAGGAAGAAAGACAACAAAGTATTGTTCCTCCTCTATCAAGGGTAGGATGAATCAACCTTTGAAAAGATTGTTGAAGCAACATCATCCAAGAAAGATTGGGATAACCATGCCACCATATTCAATGGTGTTGATCGAGTGATGTGGTTTTATCTTCATAAATTAAGAGTAAATTTCAAATCGGCGCACATGAAGGATGGTGGGAGTATCTCTGAATACTGCTCACACATAATTGTCATTGTTAACCATTGGAAAAGAAGTGGTAAAAAATGGACATTCAAATTATTGAAAAATAACTTCGATCTATGAAAATCAAATTTGACCATGTGGTTGTAGAAATCGAAGAATCAAAGGATTAGGTAACCCTCTCTATTGAACAACTGATTGGGTCATTTCAAGTGCTTGAGTAACTGATGCAAAAATATACAGTTCCTGCGTTGGAGCATGTCGAGAGTTGAAGCCAACTCTGAAAGAACAAACGAATGACCAAACACAACGAGACAGTCATCGTGAAAGACGAAGAGGGTGTAGATATCACCCAAGATATCCATAAAAGAAACAGAATTTTACTAGCTCCTGTGGAAGAGGAAATGGTGGAGGCCAATTCACGCATGTTCATGGAAACACAAAGAATGTTCACTACCACAACTATAAGATATTTGGAAATTATGCATCTAATTTCTGGAGAAAAGTGGATCATGACAACCTATAAAACTATGTTGAATCATCTAATCATGGGTAAGAAGTCGCCACACTCCTCCTCACAGAAGAAAACGCATGTGAACGACCCGATGTATGGTATCTGGACACGGGTGCAAGCAACCACATGAGTGGTAACAAACAGTTGTTCGAGGAACTCACCGAAGAGGTTCATGGGGACATGAGTTTTGGTGACTCATCAAAGATACCCTTGATTGGAAAAGGAAAAATAAAAATCTATCTGAATAATGTTGAGTCGAATTACATTTATAATGTGTATTACGTACCAAGAATGAAAAATAATATCATCAGTCTCGGCCAACTCCTGATGAAGGGGTACATCATACACTCTATAAGATATGTAGACTTGGTGCTCAAGTCCAAATAGTGAATAATCATATGTTTCTACTACATATCAACTCAAATGTTGAGGTGTGTCTCTTTGGAATCATGAAGAATGATTCATGGGGATGGAATTTGTGCCTTGGACATCTCTATTTCTGCATTCTTAAACCTTTATCTTCATCATTCTTGGTGCATGTCTTGTCGGCGATTGAAGTTCAAAAATGTGTGTGAGGCATGTACATTCGGTAAGAAACATAGGAACTCCTTCCAATGTGGAGTGTCTATAAGATAAAATGAACCACTTCAGTTGGTTCACGCCGATATTTTCAGACCACTTGAAACACCCTCACATGGAGGTAATAGGTACATCATTACCCTCATTGAATATTTCAGTACAAGACTTTGGTTGTATTGCATCAAAGAAAAATCTTATTCTTTCACTGTCTTTTAAACTTTCAAATCTTGTGTTAAAACTGAAAGTGACCACAGAATCAAAGCACTCAGATCTGAAATAGGTGGAGAATACACCTCAAATGCATTTCAATATTTCTGCAGGGAACATGGCATCAAAAAACAATACATTATAGCCTACATGCTACAGCAGAATGGAATCATAGAAAGAAAGAACCTCACCATCCTCGACATGCTGAGGACCATGTTGAAGGAGAAAGGGATTCCAAAGAGCTTATGGGTAGAGGCGGTGGCATGTACTACCTACTTCTTGAATCGGTGTCCAATGAAGAGCGTCAGAAATATGATGCCATAAGAGGCATGTAGTATCTAAAAAGTGAGTGTGGACCACATAAGAATCTTTGGGTGTGTCTCATATGCTCAAGTCCCAGAAGTAAGAAGAAGGAAACTTGATGATCATGGTGAAAAGTGAATCTTCATCTGCTATTGTGAAGAGTCTAAATCCTACAATCTCTACAATCCATTAACCAATAAATTAGTGGTGAGTAGAGATATAGTCTTTACCGAGGAAGAAGTGTGGAAATTGAATAATGAAGAATAAAATAAAGTTGTTACAGTCAAGATAGATGATCATGAAGAAAGGCATGATCATTATAAGAAAAAACCTGCAACATCTTCCTTAGGCGCATCATCTATTGGAAGAAGTCCAGGAGTACACTGTATCACTCTTGAAATCACTCCAGAAAATAAAAATTTGGCCATACCTTCCTTGAATATGGCTCCTATAAAGATGAATCATTTGAGTGGCATTTATGTGAAGACTAAAGAGGAAATTATTTTTTGATTGTATGAAGATCATGAGCCTCTGACGTTTCTTGAGTCCATGAGGGATGAATGCTAGAGAATGGTTATGGAATAAAAAGTACATGAAATAGAGATAAATGACACAATGGAGCAGACTACACTCCAAAAAATCTAGAAGAGCATTAGCATCAAATGGGTGTACAAGATGAAGAGAAATGCTAATGGTGAGATTGATCGATATAAGGAAAGGATGGTAGAAAAGGGGACAAACAAAATTAAAATGTGTACTATGAATATTTCTTGACTCCTATTTCTAACCTTCATACTATAATAATGATTATATCTCTTCCTGTCCATCACAATTGGATGATCTACCAACTGGATGTGAAGTCTATGTTCCGAAATGGAATTAGGGAAGAAGTGGTCTATGTTGACCAACATGAAGGCTTTGTTATACAAGGGGAGGAAGAAATAGTGTATCATCTGAATAAACCACTCAATGGGTTAAATCAAGCTCTGTGTTCTTGGAATGCACACATTGATAAGTATCTTTGAGAGAAAGGCTTCATCCAATGTCCATATGAGGATACAGTCTATATAAAGAAGAACGATCATAGAGATATATTGATTTCATGCTTTTATGTTGATGATTTTCTATTTACAGGGAACAATTTACCGATGTTCTTGGATTTCAAGGAGGCCATGTTCGAGGAGTTTGAGATCACCAATGGAGGTCTCATGTCCTTATTTCTAGGCATTGAGGTAAAAAAACAGCATGGAGACATGTATATATCTCAGAAGATGTATTCCAGGGAGTTGCATAAAAACTTTAAGATGGCCAATTGCAATGTTGTAAACACACCTGTAGCAACGAGCTTAAAACTAACAAAATACGGAGAAGGAAAAAGGGTTGATTCGATTATGTACAAGAGTCGGATTTGAAGCCTAAGGTATCTCACAATCACAAGGCTAGATATTTTCTATAGTGTTGGGATTTTATGTAGGTGCATGGAAGCACCGAAAGAGTCACACAGGCTAGAATTAAAAAGAATCCTCAGGTAAATTAAAGGAATAGGGGATTTTGGTCTTTTTAATCCATAAAATGAAGAGGAAAAGCCATATGGATACTCATACAGGGATTGGGAAGGTGACCAAGATGAAAGGAAAAACACCACTCGTTATGTATTTTTTTTATATTGACTGATTTCACCTAGAATTCAAGGAAGCACAGTTTGGTCTCCCTATCCAAATGTGAAGTAGAGTACGTGGTGGCATCATATACTATTTGTGAGGGAATTTGGTTTAAAAATTTACTATTGGAGATGAAGAATTGACATGATGGATCCACAGTGATATATGTGGATAACAAGTCATCTATTGAACAAGCCAAATATCTGGTACAACATAGGAAAAAAATAGATTGATACTCAATTCCATTTTTTGACAGATCGTGTGAAACAGAAAATGATAAAATAGGAATATTTTCATACAATCGAACAGGTGGCAGTTATTTTCATAAAGGCACTACTGACAGATGCATTAAAATAACTAAGAATGATGCTCATAATGAAGCTTTTTTCATTTGAATGGGAGTATTGGAAATACAAAAAAAATAAAGGGGAGTATGTTGGTTTTCTAATACAAGTTCTGTATTCCCCATACACCATGTCTTCCCATGCACCTATTTCCCATGTGGCTCTTCTTTTCTCCATAAATCTATTACATACCATTTCAAGAATTTATTTTTATTTATTTTTTGTTCCTTTCATTAAATTTAATGTGTTTTGTGACTTTTCATTTCTTTTGGAAAGAGCCCATAAATGGGTGCATATGTAATCCATGTAAATATGTGTGTGAAAATTTAATAATGAAATCTCCTTGTACTTTTTTTGTTCAATTTTTATTCCCCTCTAAATTTCTTAGCTTGTATATCCAGAATCTTCCCTTATGCATTGTGGAGTTTCATCACAAACAAAATATTCATGAAACTCATATTTTCACAGTAACTTCTGCTACCATACACAATAGTGACCTTGCATATCACCATTAAAACATGCTCTGTTTTGGGTGGCGACCACACATATTCTCTAATGGTTGGATTGCAATATCTTCCTTATGTGGATATTATCCCTGATGACCACCTGCATAGTCGACTAGGCAGGTGTGAATCTCCTCTGCTACATGAACGGTGTTTTTTTATGCCTCTGTTTATCATTTAGAACTTCCCAAACATGAAGAGTTTACATGGAAGGCAATGGTTCCCTATTATGTGCATACATGTGTTGTGAAAATGGTGTTAAAGATGTTAACAAACCCTTAAAGATTGGTAATGAAGTAGGGGATTGTACAATGTGGGTAGATCTTCCTATGATAGTGTTTATACACAGTACATGTGTGGTTGCAAGATTTTTCGCGTGGGATATCTAATGCGATGATATGAGAGCGTTGTTTGATTTCTCTTCACAAGATGATATACCCATTTCCTTCTTCCCTCTACATGATATCAGACGCAGGGCATCTATATGTGTTTTATATGGAAGTCTTGGCATGAGGAGTTCTACTACGAACATGGTTTTACATTGGGACCAGATATCTAAACTGGTTTCTATCAGAAGGTGTTCCATAAATTGACTCCATATAAAATACATCCTTGTCTGTCATGGAGTCTTCAAGGAGTTACAACATGAGTAGTATCACACAGTCGAGGTCCTGCTAGAATACAATATCCACTATAGACACAATAGAAGTGTTCTATAGGATCCGCTGGTGTGCAACATCATCCCCAAGTGAATCAGGTGGGATGAAACACCAACATTGCAAGGTTCAATAAGAATATGTGTGGTGTTTCCTTTCCCTTATGTGATATCCCTTGACATGCACCCTTCCATGGAAAAGTGTGAACCATGTGATTATGAGTGTCAACAACCCCCCCCCCCTTTATTATTAGATTTATTTGACATGAAAAGAATTTGGTTCTAGGGAAAATGTAGATCACTTAGCTACATGTCTGAATGAATATGGATTCCTCCTTAAATATCCTGTCAGTGAATATATCTATTAAAATTTATATTCATTGTACAAATTTATTTCATTTATGATGTGCATGATAATCCATTGCTCTGATATTGTGATAATTGCAAATGCTAACATTCCTTTTTATATCATCTTGCAAGATTGAATGTCTAATTTTTATAAGGATATTTGGGGAAGAATATATGTCCCTGGGAGAGAGTTTTCTGATATTGATTTCTAAGGCCATATATTAGGCCTCTTGTTCTATTGCGAGCTGAACTGTTTTCGTGCTTTAGTTTCAGGTCTTTTAGCTCCAACATAACATTTCTCTAGTTTAAGGACTTTTAGCTTGGATCTTTGGTGTACTGTAGTTTAGGGTTCTCTATCTCATAACTTTGGGATTCCATGTAGTTTAATGTCTTACCTCCAGTACATTTACGAAACAAAGGGTTGGCAGGACATGGATGACTCAAAACACTTATGGGGTGCTTAGTCCCTCCTTGGTGACGTTGGGGATCAAAAGGATTGGAGTTCCTTTCTTACAAGGAGTGTATGCCTTTATTTGGAGGTTTAGATCCCTTATTCATTGATATCATTTCCAAGAAAATATAATATCCACTATTTTCAAATAGATATAGGGGATTTTAGGGGGTGAATATGGTAGATTGTGAAATACTAGAGAAGTTAGGTCTGCCTTGATAGTTGGAATGTGTGCGATGTAAATCATAACCCGAAAGTTTTATTCCATTTATATGGGATGGTTCAGATATTCCAGGTATGTCCCTCTTCTTTTTGAAATGTCAGTTTCTGTCACATTGTTTTGAAGGCTCACAAGGATTGAATCTCATTTATGGCTAGAAGAAGATGCATTTAGTTGGTGGGTTAAATCCCTTATGCCACAATAGCATAGCCAAGAAAAGACGTTATTCAATTCTCTACAAGGGATTTATAAGATTTGTGAGGACTCGAACATATAGGTTATGAAGTGGGGTATGGATAGAAGATTATCTAGGGAAGGTTCTAACACCCTAGGAAACATTTTCTCAAATTGAACAGCTCTAGACCTTTTCCATGTGGTTTCAAATCATGAGGTGTGATCCATCAAAAGTTTCATGAATGAAGGGTCGCATTCCGTCCTTGAGAAAGTGTACAAAACCTGGGGATGCAACGTCAAGGATATTGAATCCTCTTGGATAGTTTTGTGCGTGGACTATAATTCATGACCCATGGTGTTCGAGTCAGAAGAATGATATGGGACAGTCATACAAGGAGTGGTTGAGACATATTGAGATTTTGAGTGCTACCATGATGATGCTAATGCTTAAGAGAATCAGAATTTCTTTTTTCAGAGCGACACATTTGGTTGAAGTCCATAGGAATATATGCAGGGTCCACATACTTGTATACATAGTCAAGCAAAGGGACCTTGAAACTAGATATACCTTCCAAGGGAAATGGAATGTTATAGTGATTCAAGAAACCCTGATTCATGAAGTGTGGTTATTGTAAATACCAAGGAGGTTTTGAGTACCCTAAAAGTTGTTTCATCGCCTAAAAAACAGATTCTTGTGGTGTGGATATGAGGAAAATCATTGTTCTAATTTTTTCTTGGACTAGGGACCTAATGATCATAGATTTTATTTTACTAGGGCTATAGGGTAGACCCTATGATATTTATGTATTATTCATTTATGACATTAATGTTTCATAAAATCTATATATGAAGTGTTTAGAGGGCGAGTACTTAACTTTTTCTTATGTTACCTCTGTGGATTTTAAACCTGATAAGTTAGGTGTCTATTTTTCTAGCAGTTTAAGGTATTGCGACTAAGACTATTATGTTCTAGATTTTAATTTCGTTCAACTATGACCAAGGTATGAGTAGTTATGGTTATGATGCACATGGACCTATTATGGGAAATGTTAAATAATAGGCTCACTAGGATACCCAGGGCCAAGAGTACTCTGACATCATTAAAAGTAGGAGGTGTGGATGTTGTAAATCACATCTCTAGTTCCTTAGATCATGATAAATGATATGGTATATTCATACTGGGAGTAGTTCAAACATATAGATATGTTGAGTGTTGTCACGTTGAAGTTTTTAGGGATCACTGGGATTGGAATGACCTTTTTCAGAGTAATGCATTTGGTTGAAAACCATAGGTGAATATGAAAGATCCACAGAAAAGTTTTAATAGTCATGAAAATTTTCCTTGAAGCAGGATATCCTTTCCTAGGGGCATCAAATATTATTGTGATCCAAGACATTCCAAGATGAAGTGTGTCATATGTGTTGGGGTACTTTAAAATATTTTGGAAGCGCTTTGTTCTCCGGTTGGAGAGGGTAAGGATCTTATGGTCCTTCGATAATGAGGGGTAATGGATGATGAAACTCATATATTATCATCATATAGTGGGGATGTAATTCTATAAAGTTTAATTTCATACAGAAAGGATGTACTTACATGGAGTTTAGTGTCATGTAGTAAAGACGTGAGAAATTACATGAAAGGTGGTAATGTTGTGGTTGGGCCCAAGGATGCGGACTTGGGCATCACTATGTATCTCATATAGATGAGAATCAGGCCACATGTAGTTCTTTAAGCCCATTTAGTTTAAGGTCTTGTAGTGAGGATGAAATCCGTGCTGTTTAACGTCCTACCATGAGGATGATGTGACACCTTTTAATGTCATTTTGCAAAGACATATGCAAAAATTTTAGGGTCATATGATTCAGACTATAATTTTAAGCTCCTCTCATGGACATGGGAAACGTGGTGCCATGCAGTGACCCTGCGGGAATGAAGGTAAAAGAGGTCTTAGCCACACCACACATCTTTCTAATAGAACTCAATCTAGTGGGGCCAAAGGAGGTTATATTCCTGGATGGTCCCAAAGATGAAATGTATAGGAATCACTATATATCTCATGAGGATGATAATCAACACACACGTAGTTTTGAGAGTTCTATATAGTTTACCATTGTAACACCCCGAGATTTTATGAAAAATATTCAATAAATTTCATTGATGTCTTGTGTTGTAAGCTTTAACAAGATTACCTTGCACTATACACAACACCGTATGAGCTTGTAGTATACTCAACACTATTCTTGGATCATGTTACACACAATTTTGATAGTAGTTATTCTATGAAACATTGAGTTTACATATATATATATATATTCAATGTATAAATGAAATATGGTTGGGTTCTGTTATACGAAACAATGCCGGAGTCTGGCACAACACGTAACCCTGACTTGGCTTGCATTACACGCAATCATGACCTTCCTCGATAGTGTGTGTTGTACGCAATACCATGTTTCACTAAACAACGATATATGGTTATAATATTATTATGGACTAGACGTTATGAATATTATCAACTAAATTTTGAATTTTATAAAATTATTATTCATCTTACACATTTTCTAGAACATGGTATGAGAACAAAATCAATTTTTCGAGTAAAATAAGTATTTTTCAAAAAATGTAGTTTGGCAGCCTTTTGGTGGCGCACCCACAATAAATCTTGTTTTCGAAATTTCTATAAGTTAAATTTGACAAAATAAAATTCTTCTTTGGAATCAGGATATAAAAATTTACTTTGGATAAATTTTTCATATTATTCTGATAACTTTCATATTTTAATGAATAGTAAAAACACACTATATTTTAATTAAAAACAACTTTTTTCATCATAATAATTTATATGGTTAGATTAACTTTTTAATTGGGTTTAAAGTGTAATTAGAATATATTTTTACCATTTAATCCAATGTTGGTCATTGGAATTAATCTCACTTTGAAATTGGATATAAACAGGTATCAATCTTTTGATAGTTATTGTTTCCTAAAAAACACACTATTTGTTTTGATAATGGGAATTAATTTTAAAATTAATAAATGAAACTTATATTTTTTGAATTTCGAAAAATAAACATCAATTTTGAATTCAGAATATCAAATAATTCTTAGGCTGAATTTTTGGTATTTTTCTGAAAAACTGCAATTTTTAATGAATAGTTAAACCACTTAGTGGTAGTTAAAAAACTGACATTATCATTTAAATGAAAATTTACCACTTCTGTTAATTGAATTTTAAAAATCCGAGAGACTCCGTTAATATCAAGGACTAAAATGTGGTTCAATGAGAAGAAAATAATTTTTGGTGAATAGTAACTTTTTACTTTTATTTACCACGGTTAAAAGTAAATAGGATAATTAAGGGTAAAAATGATATTATTATTACCCTAACACATGTCCTAATTCTATTAGATTAGTGTAATTCGACCAAAAAACATCCTTAGGAATAAAATATGACCATTTAGGCCCACTTGTATTATATTAGGACATTTAATATTAATTTATTTAAAGAAGGGTTAAAATAGTTAAAATCAAATACAAATAACTAAATCATTTTTAATATAGGGTTATACAAAAGATAAATTCGACTATAAATATTCATTAGAAATCTAAAAATATTTCCTACATAATGGTAGTTTATTTATAATTTTTAGACATTAAATAAGTTAATTTATTTATGACACAATGATGATACAATAATTATCTTATTAATGAAATATTGACATAATTGATGTTATAAATACACAAATAAATGTAATTTGAGACTTTTTATGAATTTAACTAATTTTATTTGGTTAATATGACATGTTAGTAATTAGTTAATTAACTTTTTTAGAACTAATCATTCTATTATGATTTTAACAAAAATCAATTACCAAATAGTGTCAAAATTGAAATAAAATAGTTTTTAAAACAAATATTATATTATTAATAGTTATTTTATTCCTAAAAATATAAGGTTAGGCCAAATGACTTAAATAATGTTATATATATTAATAATAAACAACTTGTGGTTCGTTTGTCTTGTTATAGTATGTTTATTAACCTTATAGTGTAGGAAAACAAGAAGACACGGTAAAAGTAAAATTATTTAACTTAAGGTTACATCTAAATGATAAGGTTAAAATAGAAACCTAAACTTGTCTAAATTCTATTGGATGAGAGGATCTCGACCCATCCCCACCTTAGCTTCTAAATAACACAATTTGGAACTATTAAATACCGAATATGACTTTATAATAAAATAATATTTTTTGTTATTCCAAAGGTTCCCCTCTCCTCCCTTATAAAAGGGCACCTCCTCCCTCTCTTCTGCACATCATTTTGAGCATTGAAGCTCGTCCAAACTCTGACCATTTCACTTACTTACTTTCCTAGAAACATCTTAGAGGTCCTGGTCTTCTTCAAAGACCAATTTTAGTTCCCTAATAGGAGATCTCAAAGAGGCGCTTCAAAGAAGAGGTAATGTCCGTTACTGATTCTTTCAACTTTATTTATTCTTATACTTCTTCTTATTTAGTTGTTTCATTATGAAGTAATAAAATAAGTATCACTAATATACTAATATGTTATTATAAGTATGAAACAACCCTATTTCACAATCTATCCATCCTACAGAAAACGAATTCACCGCGCTTGCGTACCTACGGAATACTGTCTCCACACCGTGGTGTAATCTATTTTCCACCACCACCTTACATGGATGGGTATAATGGTGTAAATAATGAATATATATGATTATTTTAAAGTGATTTTGATTATGAAATATTATACATACACTCAAATACAATTCCATGATCATGGAAATGATATCATCGCTCGTGCGTACGTACGGACTACCGTCTCCACGAATTCGATGAGATTAATTTTCCATGATTAACCATTCAAGAATGATTATAAAGTATATATAGTGAATAATAATGAAATATATGACATAATAATGCTACTTAATTTATTTATATATATGTATGTCATCTATTTAATTTCATTCAATTCAATAAGGAAACGAAAACAGCGTTCATGCGTACGTACTGCCTGCCGTCTCCATGAACGGTGTATTTCATTCCTTTTATTGATCTATAATATATATGTATATGATGAATATATATTATATATAAATCATGTTTTAAATTCTGTAATTATGTAAATCAGGATATAAGTAATAATATCAAGAATGACAAGTCGAAACACATATGATAAATAAAATGATTTTACCCAAAATGCTGCTTTTACATGGAATTTACAAAAAACGGGTAATAGAAAGTCATAAGTGAAACATATATGATATCATAAAAATTAATATGATTATTTAATTATTCAATGACATTATTTAAATCATTATATAGGAGGTTCGGATCCATACAAAGCATATCCGACCTAAGGTAAGGGATAATTTTGCGAATCTCATTTTTATCCGAGATTGCTTATACATAAGTATATACTGGGGTTATTGTTATCATCCATGTACATGTTTTCTAAAAGTGTTTTTTATGTATGTTTAATTTCCTTTTTACCCATTTTGACTTTTACTACATGGTATTTAAGTAATCTTTCTTTTGTTTACGTTACAAGGTACCTTTTGAATTTTCTGAAAAAAGTACGAGGAGAATGTATTTTAACGTATACGGCATGAAAGGATTTTTACGGTTGTATAAAACCTCATTTTCATGGATCTTCCTCCAAAATATTTCATGACTATATTCAACAAAATCATTTTCTTTTAAAATTGCATGCCATTTTGTAGAAAGAGAATGATTTTGAAAAAGAAAGGATATTTTCCTCAAGAATTCATTTCAAGTGTTTTATCAAAACCATTTTCCATCTAAGATGAAATTATTTTCATATGTGTATGTTTAAGTATAATATCTCTATTATTTACATGGTTTCACTTTTCTTATGATGAAATGATATCCATTTTTTAATATGGATTATGTTATTATGGGATGATGTTTATGAACCCCATTTTATTCTTTGGGTTATGATGAATGTTTTAAGTTTATTTTGTGGCACAAGTAAGGATTATTTAATTAAGATATGGTGGGTACCTATATCTCCCTCCAATGCATTGGGAAAAGATTTATATCTCATGATATAGACATGGCTGGAATGGTAAGTTAATCCGGTTCAATGTTATAGGACTAAAACGAGGAGTGAACTCGATTCAGAAAGGGACTTTGTCCACTAAGATGATCATGGAAATAATGCCATGGATACTATGGAAATAATATCCTGTGCTTAATGGTTTTCCACAATTACATGTTTAATTACCATGCTATTTTATCATGATTAATGTTTCTTTATGATCTATGCCTTACGTACTGCCATGAGTTTTGTCATTGCTCAAGATTCGGATGCATAAATATTACGTTCATGTTTTGAAGTTCCTATGTATATGATTTGTTTTATTTTATTCATGATTACCCTTACTGAGCATTTGATCTCACTATTTATATGTTTTCTTTTCCACACGATTTAAATAAAGTTTTTAGGTAAGAAAACAAAAAGGGGAGGATCTTATGGGAGATATTGAAGATCTTTCACCACGATTAGGAGATTATATTCTGAGTTTCCAAAGACACTAAACTATTATGATCCTTGTGTGTCTGTTTTTGTTATGTATTAAGTATTCCGCTAAAGTAATGTAATGTACATGTACGTCAAGCTTCAGGTCTCCACAACTATCATGTGGAAATGACTCCTTGTATACCTATATGCATTTCTTGTGAGGGTAAACCCCTACCACAATTCCTAATCCCACATGAGCTCTGCTTGGTGTGAGAAACAAGGAGCAACATGGGTTTCCTCACATTTCATAGACATAAGGGGGTTTGCATAGGGAATTATGTATCATGTAGTGGAATGAAAAATATATATTTTCAAGGTATCTCTACATATCTCACTGGAAATGAGAATCAAGCCATACATAGTTCTGGAAGGACAGTGCAATTTAATGTCATGAAGAAAGGATAATTGATTACCTGACATGAATGAGAAAAGGATTTTTAGACCCTTGCAGTTTTGTGTCCTGAGATAAGGACATATTTTCATACTATTTAATGTTATACGATAATGACATAAGTGAATTGATGTGATGGAGGTGGATATCATATATATGTACAGTTTTATGTCATGTGGTGGGGACATCGGCTATGCTGTTTAATGTCTTTGGGCAAGGATGAACTCCGCATAGTTTAACATTATGTGGTTAGGGTGAATTAAGGGGATTACACTGATGTGGATACCATGTTTTTGATAGCTATGCAATGTATTTCTTAAGAAATATTCCATTGGTTGGGCGTGTGACGCGCTCCCCATTTATGGTGGTATAAGGACCCAGCCTTATTATATTACATGATCTAGAATTTATTCAAGAAATAACTTCCTTTAATAGTGAGGATATTTTAAAATTTAGGTATTTAGAGAAATCAGAAATAATACATTCATAACATTACACATTAATATAGACTGTATACTGTAAAAACATTATTCATTTATTCCAAAAAAAACTTTTCAAATATAACATAATTTTCTTTGACAATTATTCATTCATTTATCTTCGATTTCTTATTTGTCTTACACAACCTTATAACTTGTGGAAATCATTCAAAAACATAGGATGAGCACCAAAAGACCAGTAACAGATATGAAAAAAGAAAGAACATATTAGTCCATGAATACTTATAACATATGAAATCTTTTTCAAAAGATGAACTTGTCACCCATATATACTTACTTTATCAAACATGATTTTTTCTAAATATCCCCATAAAATAAAAGAACATAAATAGAGCCATAAATTAAACTTGGGGCATTACTAACATAATCTTGTAACCCTCTTGTCTACCTTATAATTTGTAACTCTGACGGCTTCCTTACAATTAGTGTAACCATCGCAGTTACACATGGATTAACCATATGAACGACCTCCAACATACACATACCCAATGAATATGAGGGAGATATAGGTCCCACCCTTCATCATAAAAAATTCCCAAGAACCATAACATAATAAAACAATATTAATAATACCATAAAAACATTTATTTTAAATTTTTTCAAAACATAATTATAAAAGAGTATTTTAAAAGGAAAATCACTTATAAATATCATATAATTGAAGTGATACATAATAGAGTAGATAGAATATGTATATAGACAAAAAATAAACACAATTCAATATATTATATACAAAACACAACACACAAACAATTTTAATTCCACCTAAATAATGATGTAGAAATTTAACCCAAATAATTGAAAATAGGTTAAGAATTCCCTTACCTCTGGTTTTTCTTAAATCAAACTTGATTAAAAATCCTGTATAATAGTTAAAATAATGTTATTAATATCTTACAGAAACATATTAATTTTTATAATATCTTATATGATCATTTAATTACATCATATCACCCTTTAATTGTTAGTATTTTGTTCCTTTCACGAGTGCAAAAAAAACGTCATTTACGTCGGTTATTTTTTATTTTTGACATCCGTTCTTATCCGAAGTTAATACAGAAGACGTTATAAATATTTTTTATTACATCGGTTATTTAAAATCCGATGTAAAAAACATAACATCACAGTGTTTATCACGTCGGTTATTTAATAACCCACATGATAATCCATTTCTCATGCTTTTACCACGTTAGTTATTAAATAACCGATGTGAAAAACTGGGGGGAGGTTTTATCATGTCAGTTACTTATTAACTGATGTGATAAACCAGTGCAGGGGTCATTATTAGGTCAGTTATTAAATAACCAACTTGATAAACACTGACAAAATGGTTTATCACGTATGTTATTTAATAACCGACATGATAAACTAGTGCGGGGGTGTTTATCAGGTCGGTTATTAAATAACCGACTTGAAAAAACAATTTTTTTTAAAATTAAAAGCAGTACTCTACTCTCCCCATAAACAAAAATAAACCAAACCAAGAATTCATACCAGAAAAATAGAAGTAGACCAAAACAAGAACCAATAAAAAATCAATCATTTACATTGATAAAAATAAAAACTTACACCACTGGACAACCCCCCCCCCCTCCCCCACCCCCCTGGACATCCCCTCTCACCCCCCTGGACAACCCCCACCACACCCATGGACACCCCCACACCCCTGGACTGCCCCCCTGACCCCTTGGACAGCCCCAAACAACCCTGGACATCCCCACCACCCCTAGACATCCCCCCACACCCCTGGACAACCCCCACCCTCATCTATACCCCCACCCCCTAGACACCACTCCCACACCCCTGGATATCCCTCCCACACCCCTAAAACAGGACCAAAAATTTACCAAAAAGAGACCAGAACCCCCTACCCACCGGACTGCCCCAAAGACACCCATGGACACCCGCACACCCCTGGACATCACCACCACCCCTGGACATCCCACCACCCTCATGTATACCCCCACCCCCTGGACAGCACTCCCACACCCCTGGACAGCCCTCCAACACCCCTAAAATAGACCAAAAAGTTACAAAAAATAGACCAGAACCCCCTCACCCCACTGGATAGCCCCCACAACACCCCCACACCCCTGGAGTGCCCCCACCCCATGGATAGCCCCCAAAACCCCTGGACAACACCCCCCACCCTCTTAGACACCCCACACCCCTGGACACCACCCAGACCCCTAGACTACCCCTACCCCTTGACATCCCCTGGATAGCTAGTGTTTGGAGAGGAGGCGCCGCCATACCTCAGGGGGTATGCCGCTGGAAGTTACTCATCACTCCGACATGTGATGCTTTAGATCTCAAAATTTTTCACATGTGTGAGTGATGAGTACCTTCCAGTGGCGTTCAGCCCCCCGAGGGATGGCATCGCCTCCTCTCCCACCCCCTGGACTGCCCCCCCCCCCCTTCCCCATAGACACCGTGGACCCCCCCACCCCACCCCACTAGATAGCCCTCCCACACCCTTGGAAACCCCCCTCACCCCACAAGACACCCCCGAACCCCTGGACACCCCCTGTACAGCCCCCCACTCCCATGGAAAACCCTTCCACTCTCCTGGAAATGCTCCCACCCCTAGACTCCCCCCCCCCACTCTCATGGACACCCAGGATACCCCGCACCCCACCTGACAGCCCTCCCACACCCCTGGATAACCCCACCCCATTAAACACCCACACACCCTTGGAACCCCCCCCCCCCAGACCAGAATACATAACAGAAAACCATCATAAGTAGACCAAAACAAGAAGTATAAAAAATTATACATTCACATATATAACATTAAAAACTTACAATATCAACTAAAAAAACTAAATCCAACCTAAACGACTGCATAATACACAATTACAATGAAATTATTCAAAATTACATTTTACACTATAAACAACTAAAAATCAATCTATCCTGTAAAATAATTTGACCATTCCACTTGTAAGTGTTTGACGTCTTCATCACTATTGGGTTGAGGGTCATAAAATAGATACAAATTAAAAGGATATTAGTTAAAATGTATAATTAATAAATCAAATGAAATATTATGGAAAATTTTAAAAGGAAATCTCACCAGGTCAAAGTTCACAACTGTCCCAGTTGATATTATTTCATACATAAATCTTAACATATAATATCCGCATTCGAGGGCGCCTTGTTGTTCATGAAAATTCAGTTTGAATGAGGGTAGATTCAATATATTATTTATATGAAATAAATCAAATAGTACAAATTATAAATAGATATTTACCTTTACATTTACATATTTGATATTCGCACTCCTTTTCATTGTGTTTTTTCGATAGTAGACCCATCCCCTGTTAGAAAATAATACAAATGGGATAAATTTAAAATTCATTATAATATAGAAAAATATTGAGAAATTGAAACATACTTTTCCATCATTTTCTTAAAACTTTACCGCACATCCCCATGGACATAGAATATCCAATAAAGTGTCTTCTCCCTTGGTAAAAACCCCCTAATATCCAATGATCACTGATAAAAAAAATTTAAGGTTAGTGGTTTTTTATGTTAAAAGATAATGAAATCGTTGAAAAAGATGTGTTTCATACCTCTCACAAAAAGGCATCATCCAACATTGTGTGACTATATTCTGTTCAACTCTTTCAGTAATATAAACCATTCTTTGTTCCTCATCCTCTGCACATGCTTCAGGGGAAATAAAATGCGTTTCCATGAACCCATATAAATTTGTTCACTCATTATTCTCACAAATTTTATAAAGACACCTAATACAAAACAAACATAAGTATAAATTTTTAATAAATATAACAATGGGAAAACGTGTTAAGTCTTACATGGAAGAAATATGTACCACATTGATGCCCAACTTATCTCCAGTAACAAGCTCCATGATATCAGCTTTCATAATCCACATAGTTATTGAACATCCACAAACATGAGCTTACATTGGAAATTCATAATGTTCTTCTAACAAATTTTAATATCTTGATAATCTGTCAAAACCACTAGAATCTATATCTGATGTCATAGCCATTTATCTTTGTTGTTGTCTATAAAGTATTTATTTACCTTTGAAATATTCCTGTAAAAATAAATAGAGAAATATATTAGTTTTCAAATGATAAAACAACATTATTAAAAAAATAAAATAGAAGATATAACATACATACCTCTATGGTAAGGAGTTGAAGAAGTCTGGATGACCAAATTAGAAAATGGCCGACACTATGTCCAACTATCGTCACCTCATCTGTAGATAATGGTACTTGAGCTAATCTATCTATAATATCCTATATAGTGACCCTATGATTCTCTACCTCTAATTGTTGATGATGAAATGTATCTCCTATACAATATACCAACCCATATGCAACTATATGATGTTGAGGATCATCAACATAAAAATTGCAATAATTAGGAAGCTACGGTGGTGGAGTAGGATAAAAAATGGGGTCCACGGGCTGAGGTGGGGAGTGGGAGCTACTGTCGGAGGTATAGGATAAATAATGGGGTCTGTAAGGGGAGGTGGAGGAGTGGGAGCTACAGTCTGAAATTGTCTTTGCATGTCTGTAAACATAGACTGTACCGACGCTCTAATATTTTCCTCTATCATCGCATTAATATTATGAACTTCAGCCTCCAAAGATTCTATTTTTTTATAAACACCCTCAATGTAAGTATTTGAGGAATGTGTCACCACTTTTCTTATGGATACATGTTCCGAATATCCTCATACATGACTAGGATGTTCGGTCTTTCCAAATGTTGCAGATAAAATATCTTTCCTCCCAGTAGTTGTAAATACCCCCTGTGAGCTCTGCTCCTCAAGAGAATCCTGTATTAATTAATTGAACATTTCTTTAATGATTGAAATTATATAAAGAAAATATTTAACTTAAATAAATAAAATAGATATATTATAATCCTCTCTGCTATGATTCTCGAATCTTCCAAAAGACATTCCCCTTTTTTGCCCATCCGAGCTCTCTACCATTTTTCATGTCTAGATGGAGGGGATGGAGGGGCCACCTCTCTAGAGCTGGAAGACTCAGCTCTTAGTTTTTGTAATTTTTCAACCATCATTTGTTCTCCCAATAATGTATACCCTCATCGAGATAAACTATGACGGTATACATTTTTAGATTTGATCTCCTGATGATATTTCCTTATTTTTTGTAATTTAAGAATATGAAATCATTATCAAAACAGTAATAAGATCATTTATATAAGAAATCTTATAAAAGTTTACATTTACCTTACCAAAAATGATTCTTTTCTTCTACATTAAAAAAACTGTCTACATGTTTCTTCATCTATGAAATGATATATATGACATGGATTGTCATGACTCTTATGGCCAAAAATGAAATCAGATGTGAGGGTTGATTTGAAATCCCTCCATCTCATGGCAGCCATCAATAAGAATTTCTTCCTGACTTCTCAAGTGTTAGTAATATTAATTGTAATCTG
This sequence comes from Viscum album, assembly GCA_963277665.1. Classification (NCBI taxonomy): domain Eukaryota; kingdom Viridiplantae; phylum Streptophyta; class Magnoliopsida; order Santalales; family Viscaceae; genus Viscum; species Viscum album. The sequence goes on along the minus strand of OY728129.1, from coordinate 1,416,286,065 downwards.
ATAAAGAAGAGGATAAACATATCATAAATACTAGAAAGATTTAAAGAGTAGTAAAATAATAGCAAAAAATATTACCAAAATATTCTCCCACAACTAAGAGATTATTGATTTTCCCACACTTCTCCTGTCATCATACAAAATGATTACTTTGCTCTTACCCTGTGTGGATAAAAAAATCCAAAAATATTTTGCATTTGGACCTCTAGGAATATCATCCACATCAAACTCAATGAGTATCCTATGATCCTACGTATGGGAAAGTGATAATTTTGGTAAACGTGTGCTCCCACATTTACCAACTCTTGAACTATTTGTAGTAATGGGAGCACATGAGGAAGATTGGGTAACATCAAGAGGAGCATGTGAATGTTCCTCCCCAGAGGTATGACCAATATGCTCATCTCCAGAATCAAGTGGTTGATCAACTCATTGATATGTCATTATCCTTCAAAAAAAAACATTAGTTCAAAAATATACAAATTAAAATATTTTAATACTACTGTAATCATAAAATATAAAATTGTACTAAGTTACGTAATAGTAAACATGGTTAATATTGTAAGCATGTTAAACAATGGTAATGATGGTAAAGATAGTGAAGATGGTAAACATGGTAAACCTGGTAAACATGGTAAACATGGTAATGTAATTGTCACTGAAAAAATAATAGATATATAATTTATGTAATGGTAAACATGATAATGTAAACTAAACAAAATTAAGACATGGTAAACCTGGTAAACATGGTAAACATGGTAAACTAATTGTCACTGAACAAAAAAAATAGATATATAATTAATGTAATGGTAAACATGATAAAGTAAACTAAACAAAAATAAAAAAACATATACTTATTTTGTTTTAATACATTTTTTAATAAATAAAAAACATACGATATCTACCATTTTATGAAAATAATAAATATAAAAAAGAAATAAAAAATTTTACCTGTAATTTTAGGAACATACAAATGGATTGTTTTCCCAAATTCCTTCATTGTGATAGTTCCTTATGGAACAAACCATGTCTTCAACATGCTCATCATTATGTTCTTTTAATCTTTTTATGGAAGTAGGGATATCACATAAATCAGCGTCTTCATCAAGATCATCCCCACCAACATATTGTTTTTTCCCTTGTAAATCAATAGCCCACTACATATCTGATTGATCTACTGCATAGAAATTTTTTTTTCATGTGTTTTCATTATAAAATAATTAGCTGTGTCTTCCAATCTATTCAGATTAACTACTGTCATTCTAAATTCACTGTGTCTGACACTTTTGATACCGATAAACCATTTACAATTAAAAACAGGAACATTAATTTTAATTCGATCCACCTCCCATATGTCTTCAATCACTCCATAATATGCACTTGATGCAAAAATTGGGCTTTTTTCCTTATCACTCTAAAAATGCATTGCTTCTGCAAACACCAATGCACCACTATTATGAACTGCACTTCTGTTGTCCTGAGCTTTTTCATGAAATTTATAGCCATTAATTTCATAATCGGACCATGTTATCACATTTAAACATGGACTACCCATTATCCATTTTAATGTCTCTGATACATCTGATCTACCATGCAAAGTCTTTTTAATCCATGAAAAAAAATTGTGCTCATTCAAAATCCTCATTTTTTTCTTCTTTGGATGACATTGTTTCAACTCATTAATATGCAATGTGATATACAGTTGAGCATCAGCTATGTTATTCAAGATGTATGATTCTAACTTCTTCATCTGTTCATCTGAAAAAGATTTGACTTTCAATCCATGAATCCCCTTTCCCTCATTACTAACTCGTTCATGGTGAGATGGAGGAAAACCTATATGTTGTGCCGCATCCATGTAGCTCGTAAAAAACTCTTCAACCTCCTCAGAAATATAATTTTCAAAAATGGAGGCTTCAGGTCAATATGGATTCTTAATATACCCCTTCAATATTTTTTTATGTCTTTTAAAAGGATACATCCAATGAAGATATACAGGTCCCTAAAGCTTTATTTCTCGAACCAGATGAATCATTAAATTCTCCATTATGTCAAAAAAAGTTGGAGGAAAATACATTTCTAATTGACAAAGTATAAAAATAGAATCCTTTTACAAAATGTTCAAATCATTCACATCAATCACCTTATTACAAATTGAATTGAAAAAATTACACAACTTCAATATATTCTTTCTGACACGGATGAGCAATATTCCACGCAATGCAACTGGAAGAAGTTGTTGCATCATGACGTGAAAATCATGAGATTCCATACCAATCAGCTTTAAGTCCTTCAATGAGACAAATTTTTTTACAATTGAAGAATAACCTTGAGGCACTTTGATATCATGAAGACACTGACAAAAGATAATTTTCTCCTTCTTTGATAATTTATGACAAGCGGGGGAAGAAATGTTCATCTTTCATTAGAAGTGTGAGCTAACTGCAAACGAATACACGTTGATAGTAAGTCTAATCTTGCATTCAACCCATCTTTTGTCTTTCCTTTAATATGTTACAATGTTCCAATCAAACTATCACAGATATTATTCTCCACGTGCTTGACATCAATATTATGTTTAACTTCATGATATATCTAATTTGGCATCTCAAAAATTATTGACCTTTTCTTCCAAATATGTCTATCATTACAAAATTTCTGTGTCTTTCCCAATGTCACATCAAGGTTTTTCACCCTCTGAAAATAAAGATCAGTGGATAAAGTATTTGGAGAAATATAAAAATTTTATGAGCCACTGAATTCCTTTTTTATTCTTCTATAAGAGTGATCTATTTGAAAAAACATTAGATGACCCATCTACACTATTTTCAGCCCATGATGTAATTGACAATATAACGTTTGTTTTTCACAAATTGGACATGCTTTATGCCATTTAACACTGTATCCAGACAAATTTCCATATGATGGGAAGTCATTTATAGTGAACAAAAGCACTGAATGCAGTTGAAAATATTCCATTTTATAATAATCGTACACCCTAATACCATCCTCCCATAAAAGTTTCAAATCATCAATCAACTGTGACAAGAAAACGTCAATATCATTGTCGGGTTTCTTCGGACCAGAGACCATTATACTCAACATGACATATTTGTGCTTCTTACAAACACCAGGAGAGGGGTTGTAAATTTCCAATAAAACATGTCATGAACTATGTGTGCTACTGAGGGCCCTGTATGGATTCATTCCATCTATGCACAACCCTAGTCTAAGATTTCGAATTTCATTTCAAATGTAGGATACTTCTCATCAATTTTCTTCCACTGTGGACAATAAAATGGATGACATATTTTTCCATCACATAACCACTCATCAGAATGCCATCTTAACCTTTTTTCATCATGTGAATTATCAAATAAACATTTGAAATGATGGATTATAGAATGATACCAAAATACCTTTGAAGGGATATTTGTAATCTCTACATCAGCCTGTAATTTTTATTTCACCTTATACTGTGATCTCCCACATTTTGGAAACTCTGACAGAAATTCATATTCCTTCATATATATCATACAGTCATTCAGACAGGAATGTATTTTCATGTATCCCAATCCCATCGGGCATAATATTTTCTTGGCCTTATAATTTGAATCTAGAAAATCATTATCTTTTGAAAGAATGCCTTTCATCAATTGTAGCAGCTCTGTAAATCTTCTGTCACTCCATCCATGTTTCTCCTTCATGGTAATCAATCTTAACACTGCCAACAAAACCGTAAAATCTTTACAACCAGGATATGATCGGTTTTCAGCGTTACCATATAGACGCACAACTGTCGGTTCTATCTCAATTTGTGCTGCTGCAATATCGCAAATCTTTTCTTCAATTCCCTCAGAGTAACCATCTTGAAAATCATCATCATTAGTGGCATTCCATCTAGTTTCACCATGCCAAATACAAGGGCTGTAACTCAGATTAAAACCATGAAAAACCAGATGATCTTTTATCTCTCAACTTTTCATCATCTTCATATTCAAACATTTCAGGAATGGACAGAAAACAAATTTCACTACTTGGAACATTTCGTTTAGAATATTCCAAAAAGGTATCAACATCTTCCTCATATTCATTTCTCATTCGATGTTACGTAATCCAAATTTGACTCATTATTACCTATAACAAATATCAAAATTATACATCTTTTTATGATAACACAAATATATATTTATATGAAAGAAAATCATAATTTCAATGTAAAACAATTTTGAAATATAAAACAAATCAATGCATATTTAAAATAAATATGATAGAATATGATTTTAAAAAGAGAATATAGTTAGATATAATAGTTTTAAATTCCATTGAATAAAAGAAAACAATGAGGCCTCCAATGGTTGATAGAAAAATAGAGAAAATGGAGTAAACATGAGAATCAAAAAAAATTTAAAATAAAAACACTGATGGAGAAAATCACAATGTAAATCCAATCATAATGGAATAATGGGGTTAGGATAACTACGAATATTTGAAAACCACGAGATGGTCTCCCTCATAACCCATAATGTTCTCATAGTCAATGACTGGTCAAAATATATATAACCAAATAAAATCATATTTGAAACACTAATATCCCTGACACCATACAGTCATCATGTCATAATGTCACAAAACACGATGCAATAGTCAATCCAAATTTACACTTATCCACCACCCCCTTAGACACCCCCTAGACACCACCACACCCTTGGACAACCCCGCCCCCACCCCTGGACACCACGCCCACCCCCTGGACAACACCACCCCCTTGGACATCCCCCCACCCCCTGGACACAACCCCCCACCCCCTTGGACTCCCCTTGGATACCACCACACACTTGGACAACCCCCCACCCCTCAGGACACCACCGCCACCCCCTAGACAGCCCCCCTAGACACCCCACCCCTCCTGGACACCCCCACCCCTCCTGGACACCACCACCCACCTCCTACCCCCTTGGACACCCCCTGGACACCCCAACCCTCTGGACAACCCACCCGGACAACCCCCAAACCCTCTGGACAGGCCTCCAACCCCTTGGACAGCCCCCACCCCTTAGACACCCCCACCCTCTTGGACCCCACGTCCCACACACACCCCTGGACTGCCCCCCACCCCACCTCCATGGACAACTTGGACACCCCAAACCCTCTGGACAGCCCCCCAAACCCTCTGGACACCACCCCCACCCCCTTGGACACCCCCTGGACACCACCACCCCCTTGGAAAGCCCCGACCCCTCTGGACGACCCCCATCCCCTGGACAACCCCCACCCTTCTAGACAGCACCCCCACCCCATTAGACACCCCCACCCCTCCTATAAACCACCCCCATCCCTACCATCTTGGACACCCCTGGACACCCCCATCCCTCTGGACATCCCCCACCCCCGGAAAACCCCCCAAACCCTCTAGACATGCCCCACCCCCTTGGACAGCCCCACCCCCTTCGACACCCCCACCCCCATGGACACCCCCCCCCCCCACACACACACACCCCTGGACTCCCCCCCGCCCACCTCCATGGACACTCTAGACAGCCCCCAACCCTCTGAACAACCCCCTACCCCCTGGACAGTCCCCAACCCTCTAGACAGCCCCCTAGAACCATGGGATTTTAACCTCAAGCTACTAGTTTTGGCATATCTTGGGATTTTAACCTCAAGCTACTAGTTTTGGTATCATTCCATTATTCAAAATGAGAACAATGAACTGTATCCCCTACTAGTCTAAATGATCTATTGTTTAATGAATCAGGTTATAATAGCACATGAAGACTTATAATAGTCCATGAGAATAAGCGATGTAAAAAGATTATAGAACAAAAAAAAGTGATACCCAAAATAGAAACAACCACATATCCAAAACAAACATTCCACCATGAAAAATCATATATATTTATAAAATAAGTCACACTCATACATGGAATGGGTGTATCACAGTGGTTTAGATATAAATTTCAGTAATATAGGTGAATGAGATCATTAGTTGTCAATGACAACAAATATTACCATAATTGTTGGGCATCTGCGAAACAAAAACAAATGAAATAGAAGTTGGTGAGGCTTACTTGAATATTGCGAGTCAATATAATAGATATGGTGATAATAAATAAGATGATAATGGAAAAACAAGTTAAGAGGGTTTCAAATCAAAGAATATCACCTAGTTTAAACAAAAAAACAAAAAACATAAATATAGACTATCCGAAAAAAACAACGAACGAAATAAAGTCGTGGGAGACTTACCTGAGTGTTGTGAGTGTATATGATAGATTCGAGGAGAGTAAAGATGATAAACGATGATGTAAATTTTTTTTAATGAAATGAGATCAAAGTGATGATTATAGGTTTTCCGTGAGAGAGAGACGAGTTAGAGGGTATATCGATTGAAAAATCATAAATTGAAATCCACAGGGCGTGATAAATTTTTTAAATGTTTTATAATGTCGGTTATTTAATAACTGATGTTATAAAGTATTTTTTATTACATTTTTTACACCGGTTATAAAATAACCAATGTTAAAAATGTATCAGATACCACATTTTTTACGTCGGTTATTTTATAACCGACTTAAAAAAAGCCGCGTGATGGTTTTTTACATCGGTTATAGAATAAATGACCTAAAAAACACATCATAAACCACTGTTTTTTTACAGCTGTTATTGTATACCCGATGTAAAAACTGCCATGTGTTGGTTTTTTACGTCAGTTATAATATAACCGATGTAAAAAAATTTTTCGAGTTGGGTTTTTATGTTGGTTATCAAATAACCGATGTCAAAAAGGCCACAGATGCTGCCTTTTTACGTCGATTATTTTATAATTGTCGTAAAAAATTTGTTAGCTACCTCATTTTTTACGTCGGTTATCCAATAACAGATGTAAAAGATTCACTCTCAGTTTTTTTAAGTCGATTATAAAATAACCGATGTAAAAAACCACATATCATAGATTTTCACATCGGCTGTATATAACCGACGACAAAAATGCTGATGTTAAAAACGTTTTCTGCACCAGTGTTTCATTGTTTTGGGTGTGTTCTTTACATTATTTCCATGATCGGTTCATGATGGATATTCTTGTCGATTGAAAGTGAACCTCCATAATTTTAGTGGAGTGGTATTTAAAATTTTCCAGAACAATTAATTATACCTCTTATAATAAGAATTCTGACATGGGGACGATTCATAAGTTAAAGAACTATTGATATTAGTCTAAGTCATTTTGGCGATTCATCGATCATAAATAACTCGTTTTGTTTTATAAATTAATATCATTTGTACAAAATGACTCCATAAACGTATATAAGTTATAATACATATATTATAATCTGGTCCAACAATAAAAATGTGTTCATGACCAGTCTTGAAGTAAGTAAAAGAAATTGAAAACACATCGTCCATGATGTCGGTAAATTGACTAATCACGAACGGTGTTTTAATTTCATGAATAAGTGGAAGAGGATAAGGAATATAATGTTGAAACTTCCATAAACATGATGAAATAAATAATATGTAAGATAATGGATCATTCATGACACTTGGATAAGTTGAGGTGAGGAATGAAAAAGAAAATAAAGGAATCCTAAAATAAAATAAATGTTGAGAAAACCCTCATTAAAATTTGGCAGCCTAAGGGCTTTTCTTAAAATTTAATAAAATATTTTGAAAAGATAAAAGGGGTATATAATAATTATTACATAATATGGTAAGTAAGGGGGATATGGAATTTCGTACCCCAACATTAGCCATAGAAAAATAAAAAGAATAACATAAGATGAAAGCTTAAAAAAGGCAAGGGTGGCGTATTCCCTTACCTTGTAGATTAACTTCTAAAACATGAAGGTTGGGACATTGGGGGTTGAGGATACCTTGGGAGGACTAAAAGGGAGGTAAGAAGACCAGATATTAATTGAGGTGGAATTTTGAATGAATGTAATGAAGTAGTGGGTTGGTATTTATAGCAAAATTGAGGGTAGGCTTTATTAATTTTCAATGGACACCTCATTAGTGTTATTAGAAAAACCTTGGGCTTTCCCATGTTATTTTCTCATGGTTTTGGCCAATTAGGGTACCTCATAAAAATTTTTAATATACACAGGTATACTATAATTATTACATAATTATTACTTCATTAATGATTTCATTACAAAATTAGAAACTCAAACTGTATTTTTACTATTCACCAAAAATTCAACTATTTCTGAAAAATCCCAAAAATTCACCCTAACAATTTTCTGACGTGTAGAATTAAAATATGAACTACATTTTTTTTAATATAATTTTATTATTATTTTCAATTTAATTATTAAATAAAACCATAATTTATTAAAAAATAATAGTTTTAAATCTATAACTCTTTTTTAACACCTTGAAAATTTAATCAGCATCTCATTATCTTATATCCTTAAGAAAATAAAATAATATTATTATTTACTATTCACAGGGGTAATATTACTATTCATAGGAGTATGTTACAATTCATAAAAAACCATGTTTGTTCTTTCAGACTCGAAATAAATTACTGATCACAATTGTAGATGACCGTTTCGTGAAATTCAAAACATAGAAGTGGGAAAATTATATTTAATGTCTAGTTAAAAATATCTACATAAAACAAGTTTCATGCATTTTGATTTATTTTTTGAAAATCTTGGGGTGTTATATTAGCCCCACCTTCTGAAAATTATGTCCTCACAATTTTATTTACATATTAATCATGTGAGGGTACTTTTTCTCATAGCATTTTTAGACACCCGTGTTGCTTCTTCAACCCTGTGGTTTCTACCAAAAACCTTTACCTCATGGATTACCCTATCCCGCAATACACGTTCCCTTAGATCAAGAATCTGCACAGGTTTCTCTTCATAATAAAGTTTCTATTCCAGCTTAACTACTTCTGGGCTCAAGACGTGATATGAAACTATCACATACTTTCTCAACATCAAAACATGAATGTCGTTGTGTACCTGAGATAATTTTAGAGTCAAAGATAATTGGTAGGCGACTGGTCCAACATTCTCTATGATTCCAAAAGGATTGATGAACCATGAACTTGGATTTCATTTTTTTTTACCAAAATGCATCACAGTTTTCCAATGAGATATTTTAATGAAAACATAGTCACCTACCTCGAAGGATAAGTCTTTCCATCTATTATTTTCATGTCTTTTCTGTGTGCTCTGAGTTGTCATCATGTGCTGCAAGATCATCATAACTTTCTCAGCCAATTTCTCTATTAATTCTGGTCCCATTAACTTCCTTTACCTGAATTCATACAAAAAATCTGGAGTTCCACAACACTTCCCATATAATACGTCAAAAGGTCCCATTTGCATACTAGACTGAAAACTGTTATTATAAGAAAACTCAACTAAAGAAAGATGTTGATCCCAACTTCCCTAGTAGTCCACTGAACAAGCTCGAAGCATGTCCTCCAAAGTCTGAATCTTTCATTCTGACTATCCATATGATTGTGGATGGAAAGGTATACCGAACTTTAATTCAATGCTCAATAACTTCTGAAGGACATTTCAAAAATTATAAGTGAACCTCAAATCCTGATCAGATATAATGTAAATAGGAACTCTATGTAACCTAACAATCTCTTTGAGGTACAGTCGAGAAAGCTGTCCCAAATACATTGTATCTCGAATGAAAAAAAATGTGATGATTTTTTCAGCTGATCAACAATAACCGAAATCACATTGTTACCTCATGAAGTCTTTGGTATTCCCACCACAAAGTCAATCGATACATTCTCTCATTTCTACTCTGGCACTGGAAAATGCTGATGCATCCCCTTCGGTAATTGATGCTCTGCTTTAACCTATTGAAATTTCCAAAATTTCAAGGTAAAATTAGCATTATCCCTTTTCATTCCAACTGTAGAGAACTAAAGCTTGATGTACATGGAAATTACATTAATTTTGAGGAATCCATAATACATAACAAAAACAGACACACAAGGACCGTAATAGTTTAGTGTCTTTGGAAACTCGGAATATAATATTCTAATCGTGGTGAAATATCGTCAATATCTCCCATAAAGATCTTCCCCCTTTTGTATTCTTACCTAAAACCATTCCTTAAATCCTGGGGAAAAGAAAACATAAAAAGGGAGATCTCAAATGCTCAGTTAAGTTAAACATAGAGAACATAAAACAATCCATAAAAATTTTAATGAAAAAACTTGAACAGAAAATATAAACATCAAAATCTTGAGCAAAGATATAAATCGTGGAAGTATGTAAGGAATATATTATAAAGGAACATCAATCATGATAAAATAGCATGGTAATAAAACTTTTAATTATGGAAAAACATTAAGCACAAGATATGATTTCCATAGTAGCCAAGCCATTGCTACCAAGACCATCTTATTGGACAAAGTCCCTTACTGAACCAGATTTACTTGACGTTCTATCCATGTATTACTGAACCGGGTTTACTTTCCATTCCATCCATTTCTATCTCATGAGATATAAATCTTTACCTAATTTATTATAGGTAGATATAGGTCCCACCCATCTCATAATGAAATCATTATTACCTGTTCCACAACATAAACATAAATAATTCATCATAACCCAAAGAATAAAATGGGTTTCATAAACATCATCCCATCATAACATAATTAATATTAAACAAATGGATACCATTTCAGCATAAGAAAAATGAAACCATGTAAATCATATAGACATTATACTTTAAACATAATCATACTAAATAATTTTATCTTAGATGGAAAATAGTTTTGATGAAACACTTGAAATTAATTTTTGAGGAAAATATCCTTTCTTTTTCAAAATCATTTTATTTTCACAAAATTCCATGAAATTTTAAAAGAAACTGATTTTTTGAAAATAATCATGAAATCTTGTAGAGTAAGATTCTTGAAAAAAATGTGTTATAAAACTATAAAAATCTGTTCATGCCGTATAAGTTAAAAAATAATTCTCCTCGTACTTTTATTGGAAAAGTCAAAAAGTTTCTTGTATGGTAAACAAAAGAAATATTCCTTTCAAAACATGTGGTAAAAGTAAAAATGGGTAAAAAGGACTTTAAACATACATAAAAACACTTTTAGAAAACATGGTAATGGATGATAATAATAACCCCAGTAAATACTTACAAATAAAGAATCTCAGATAAGAACGAGATTGGAAAGGTTATCCCTTACCTTATGTCTGATATGATTCATATGTATCCAAGCCTCCTATATAATGATTTATATAATGTCATTGTATTATTATAGAATCATATGCATTGTTATGATATCATATATGGTTCACTTATGACTTTATATTACCCGTTCTTTTTTAAATTCTTGTTAAAGCTATGTTTTGGGTAAAATCGTTTCATTTATCGCCTGTGTTTTGACTTGTAATTATTCATATGATTACTTAGATTATTATTACTTACATACAGAATTTAAAACATGATTTATATATAATATATATTCAGAATATACATACATATATATTATAGATCGATAAATGGAAATAAATACACCGTTCATGGAGACGGTAGGCCGTACGTACGCATGAACGTTGTTTTCGTTTCCTTATTAAATTGAATGGAAGTAAGTAAATAACATATACATAAGTCCAGTATCCTTAATATGTAATATATTTCATGAATATTTAATATATATTCTTTATAATCATTCTTGAATGGTTAACATGGAGAATGATTATCATCGCGTCGTGGAGATGGTAATCCGTACGTACGCACGAGCGATGATATCGTTCACATAATTATTGAATGGAATTAGAGTGGATGATATAATATCTGAGATTTAGTATCATGTTATAATAAAAACATATATAGTTATTATTTTAACCATTATACCCATCCCTGTAACGTGGTAGTGGAAAAACAGATTACACCACAGCGTGGAGACGATATTCCGTACGTACGCACACGCGGTGATTTAATTTTCCGTAGGATGGATAAAAGGTGAAATGGGGGTTTTCCATATTTATAATAACATATCAGTATATTAGTGATACTGATGTTATTACTTTATAATGATACAAATAAATAAGAATAATTTGAAGAAGAAATAAACTTGAAATAATCGATAGAAGAGATTACCTCTTCTTCGACACACCTCTTTTAAGCTTCCTCATAAGGAACTAGAGTTGGTCTTTTGAGGAGACTAGAACCACTATAATGTTTATAGGAAAGTTTATAAGGGAAATCGTCAGGGTGTTTCCGACCTTTAAGGCTCAAAATTGTTTAAAGAGAAGAGGTAAGAGGTGCCCTTTTATAAGGCAGGAGAGGGGAACCTTAGAAAAAACTTAAAATATTATTTTATAATAAATTCAAATTTGGTTTATAGTAGATCCAAATTGATTTATTTAGAAGATAAAGTGGTTATGGGTCTATCTATTCTCAACCAATAGGTTTTAGGAAAGTTTAGGTTAATATTTCTACATTATCATTTAGATTTAACTCTAAGTTAAATAATTTAACGTTTACCGTGTCTTCTTGTTTTCTTACACTATATGGTTAATAAACGTACTATAACAAGCCAAAAGAACCCAAGTGGTTCATTCATAATATATATAACCTTATATAAGTCATTTGGCCGAATCTAAGATTTTTAGGAAAAGAATAAAAATTAATAATATAATATTTGTTTTAAAAAGAATTTTATGTCAATTTTGAAACTATTTGGTAATTGATTTTTGTGAAAATCATAACAGAATTATTAGTTCGAAAAAAGTTAATTAAATCAATAATAAACCGTCATATTAACCTAAAAATTATTGTAATTTTTAAAAAGTCTCAAATTACATTTATTTGTGTAATTATAACATCAATTATGTTAATATTTCATTAATAAGGTAATTACTGCATCATCATTGTGTCATACATAAATTAAATTATATAATGTCTAAAAATTATAAATAAAATACCAATATGTAGGAAATATTTTTTTATTTCTAATTATTATTTATAGTCGAATTCATCTTATGTATAACCCTATGTTAAAAATGTTTTAATTATTAAACATTGATTTTAACTCTTTTAACTCTTCTTTGATTTAAATAATGATAAATGTCCTAATCTAATACTAGTGCACCTAAATGATAATATTATATTTTCATGGTTGTTTTTGGTCAAATTATAATTATCGAATAGAATAAGGATGTGTGTTACAGTAATAATAATATCATTTTTACCCTTAACTACCCTATTTACTTTTAACCGTGGTAAATAAAAACAAAAAGTTACCATTCAAAAAAAATTATTTTTATCTTCTTGAACCACATTTTAATCCTTTATATTAACTATGTCTCTCGGATTTTCGAAATTTCTCCCACAAAAGCGGAAAAATTAAGTTTTATGGAAATTTTCAAATTCTCCAGAAGGTGGGTAAAAGACGGTGAAATGTTCAATAAAAATTTTATATATCTAAAATTATTATAAAATGACTCCAATGAATTACATTGAACATATATAGGTATTATGTTTCAATTTTTACCTAATATAAATTTAAATAAAATAAATAATTATTTAAATAAAAAGTCGTTTGTTAAATAGTAACTCAATGTTTTCACTATTAATCAAAAATTGAATGTTTTTAGAAAAATACCAAAAATTCACCCTAGGCTAATTTTGATATTCTGAATCCAAAAATGAAGTCCATTATGAATGATAAAATTTATAAAATTTTAAAAATTGGGTATTACTATTCATAACGGGTATTTCATAATAATATTATAATAATATCTTGTTTATTGAAACTCAATATTACGTACTACACACACTATCGAGGATGGTCTTAATTGAGTGTAATGAAAGCCAAGTCAGGGCTAAGAGTAGTGAAAGCTCTATTTGGTGTTGCATATAACATAATCAAAACTTATTTCATTTATACATTAAACAAAATCTATACTTAATGTTGCGTAGAATAATTTCCACAAAACGAACATGAAATTGTGTGTAACACGAGCCAAGAATAGTGTTGCGTATACTGCAAGCTAATACGGTGTTGCGTATAGCACAAGCTAATTTTTGTGTAGCGTACAACACAAGTCATGAATGATATTCGAAATAATATTTCTCATAAAATCTTGGGGTGTTACACCAACCCACCAATAATACTCATGAAGGTCTCTATACATCTTAGTACTGCCATGATGAACTGAAAATGGAGAACTATGAGATTCACACAACAATTCTTTCTTCAAAAGGGAGTCACAAGGAACACAAAAAATTTTACCAAATCTTAAAAAAAATATTTATCAAGGGTAAATTATGTGAACCTACCCATTTTAACCCACTCTACCTTTTTCTATAGCTTACGGTCATCCTTCTACACTTGCATAATTTTGTTTGATAACGATGACTGCACTGATACCTAGAAAAATATAGAGGTATTTCCTGTACCAATAACTTCTAATCCCGAATTCATCAAATCATTAATCAAGTGATCATGTTCCAAATGTAACATGGTTAATGATGCATGATTTTTTCGACTCAAGCCATCCTTCCCATTGTTTTCTTTTACTGTATGGTAATTGATCATGAAATCATAATCCTTTATTAGTTCAAGCCATCTTCACTACCTCATATTTAATTCCTTCTGAGTGAATATATACTTTACACATTTATGGTCAGTATATATTTGACATTTGGATCCATAAAAATGATTCCTCCAAATTTCCAAAGCTAAAACCAAGCATTTATGGGATAATTTAACTCATGAGGTTTTAATTGACTTGAAGCATAAGAAATTACCTAATAATTTTACATCCAAACACTACCAAGTCCCTTCAACGAAGGATCATAACAGATGAAAAACTCACCATTTCGAGAAGGTAAGGCCAAAACTGAAGAATACACCCATCTCTTCTTCAGTTCCTAAAAACAGACATCACATTCTTATGTCCAAATAAATTTAACCCCTTTTCGCGTTAACTTAGTTAGTGAGCTAGATAACCAGGAAATTGTTTTAACAACCCGTCAGTAATAACCTACTAATCCAATAAAACTACGAATCTATGTAACATTTTTGGGTATTGGATATTCATAAACCACTTTTTTTGGAAGGATCAACTGTTATCCCATCATTACTTACAATGTTTCAAGGAAAAGAAACATGTTGCAACCAAAAATCAAACTTTCTAAATTTTCCATATAGTTTGTTTTCCTTTATGGCCTGAAAACATGCCGTAGATGTTTTTCATGATCCCCTTTAAAAGTTAACCTAATCATAATAACAATAAGTTCATAATTCCCATATCTAGTATGAAAATCTATTTTCAAAATGTCATCCTCCTTTAGCTTCAGCTAATGGCTTCCAGATCTCAAGTCAATCATCGAAATGTAATGATCATTCTATAGATGTAAAAATAAGTCATCAATATGAGGCAAATGATACATGCTTTTAATATTGATGTTATTCAAGGCTCTATAATAAATGTAAAGTCTCATGGAACCATATTTCTTTTTAACTAACAAAACATGAGCACCCCATGGTGAAGTTCTAGGATGAATGATGCCTTTATCAAGAAAATCTTGTAAATTATTTTTAAATTAAATAAGTTCCCATTGAGAAATTCTATATGGGGGTTTTGAAATTTGATTAGCATCAGGAACTAATTCAATTGTGAATTCAACTTCTTGATCAGGTTTGAAACAAGGTAATTCATCAGAAAAAATTTCAAGGTATTCATTTACCACTAGCACATCATTAAACTTAACAGTTCCCATTTTTTCAACAATATGAGAAAGATAAATTTTATTTACATCTTTCAACAGTTTCTCAGCTTCCTGATATTTTATTAATAGTATGGGTTGATTCTTATACACAAACTGAAAATATTTCTGAAAAACAAATTCTATAGATCTAATTTTAATCTTAGCATGATAAACAGAAAACCAATCAATTTCCAAAATGACATCAAACTCTAATAAGGGTAAAACAACAGGGTTTTTAGGAAATTTCTTTCCACAGACCACAATAGAAATATTATCATAATTCTTCTTTTCTATAATATTTCACCTAGTGTTTTAATAATACATTCCAATCTCATTTTTTGAGGTGATATTTCCAATTTAAAAGAAAATTCATCAGAAATAAAAAGAATGTGTAGACCCCGTATCGAACAAAACATTAGAAAAATTTGTGTAAACAAACAAAGTACCAGATAAAACTTCATTTGATGGCCAGAAATCTACTGAAGTAGTCCCAAATAATCTCAATACACATTTCTTCTTATAGTATGTCATCTTTAAATCATTCAGATATCTCTTTGGTAAGGAATTTACATAATGACTTATCTCTCCAAATTTAAAACACTTAAATTTTTTTATCTTAATTATTTTTAGGATTATTTTCATTACAATATCAGGACATATTTCCAAACTTACCACATCTAAAACACTTCCCATGTTTGGTAAGTCATTCCCATTGTTCTTCTTTCCACACTTTTCATGAACTAGAAGCTAGATTTTCTTACCATCAGATTTCTTTAGTGGATTATTACCCATAACTTTCCATTTGGAGCTCTTTTTCACCTTGCTTTTAAAATGAAGATGATCATCAGAAAAATCCATATCTACCCTCTCATCACATCATACAAGTTCCTTGTAACTTTTTAATTCACATGATGCCAATGCCATTTGATACTTTGGCTTCAATCCAAAGAAAAAGTGGTTGATTTTTCTATTAATATCCAGAATATGATTTGAAACATACCTTTCCAGTCGGGTGAAGGCCTCTTCCTACACAACTACTAAATATTCCTCCTTTTTCTTCAACTCAAGGAATTTCTTCTCCAATCTAAGTCTCCCACCTCAGGAAAATATATTTTAAGGAAAATAATTTTAAATTCATCCCATTCTAAGGCATAAATATCCTCTCTATCCATGATATTATTTACCATAGACTACCACTGATCAGATTCACCTTCAAAATGATAAATGAAAAGACATACCTTTTTATTATATTAACATCCCATAACATAGAATATATCTTCAAGGGATTTAATCCATCCTTCAGCCACTATTGGGTTAGAGGATCCATTAAAATCATGAGGGTGTTGTCTCATAAAATGTTCCACTACTATCATGTTCCATTATGTTACCTCTGTTTATTCTCTTGTAAAGATGCCACCACAATTTATTTCCTATGTTAGCTGAGCCATTACTGTCACAAAAATCTCGGTTCGAATCCCTACAATTCCAGGTTTTATATTTGGAAGGATATCGTTATGTAAGTGCCTCTCCTCTTCATATTTCATATTTCTTATGTGGACAACCATTCTGAACAAACTTATCTTAGTTTAAGTAACACATTAATCTTTAAATGTTATACCATTTCAAATTAATCATAGATTAAAAATAATTTATGATATTCTATTAAAAACACCCTATCCCCTAACGTTATCTAAACTATCCTCTGATACTATCTATAAGTAACCGGCCTTATTATATTACATGACCTTAAATTTAGTCAAGAAAAAACTTCTGTTCGCATTGAGGATCTTTTCAAGTTTATATATTTATAGAATTGGGACATAATACTTTCATAACATTACACATTAATATAGAGAGGATATCATAAAAAATATTATTCATTTCTTCAAAAAAATAAAACTTTTCAAATATGACATGATTTTCTTTGACAATTGTTCAATAATTAATCTTGGATTCTTATTTATCTTATCAATCTTTATAACCTATGGAAATAATTCCAAAATGTTGCATGAGCACAAAAATATCATTAAGGGATATGAAAAGAAGGAAAGAACATTTTAGTCCATGAATACTTGTAACATATAAAATATTTTTCAAAAGACATACTTTTGAACCATATTGTGAATCATGATATTTCAAAAAGATCCCCAAAAAACATAAGAACATAAATAGAACCATAAAGGTATCTTTGGGTATTACTTAGATAATCTAGTAACCCTCTCTGCTACCATATAATTATTAACCCTCATAGCTACCTTACAATTTGGGTAACCATCGCAGTTATACATGGAGTAAAAATATGGTCGTACTCCCACACTTAATTATAATAAATTCCCAATAAAAATTACATAATCATACTACATTAATAATATCATAAAATAATGCTTTGGAATTTTGTAAAACAGAATTTTAAAAGAGGATTTTTAAAGAAAGTCCCTTATAAATATCTTATAATTGAAGCACGACTTAATAGAGTGGATGGATTTTGTATATACATTTTAAATACACATAATTAAAAATATTATACACAAAACCCATCAAAAAATAATTTTACTACCACATAAATAATGAAGTAGAAGGTTAACACAAAGAATGGAAATCGGGTTAAGAATTCCCTTACCTCAGTTTTGTCTAACATAAAAGTTGTTTAATCCTGCTGTTTAATGGTTAAAATAATCTTATTAATATATTAATGAAACATATTAATCTTTATAATATCTTATATGATCATTTAATTACATCATTTCATGCTTTAATTGTTAATATTTTGTTCCTTGCATTGTTTTGGGTGTGTTCTTTACATGATTTCCATGATTGGTTCATGATGGATATTCTTGTCGATTGGATATGAAAATAAATATTTGGAATGGAGTGGTATGTAAATGTTTCCAAAAACATAAATTATAACTTTTATCATTTAAATTATTACATGATTATGATTTATAAGTTAAAGCATTTTTGATATTTGTTTAGGTCATTATGGCGATTCTTCGATCGTAAAGAATTCATTTTGTTTTATAAATTAATATCATGTATAAAAAATGATTCCCTAAACTTATATAAGTTATAAAATATAAATTATAATATTTTTCAACCACAGAAATTATTTCATGACCAGTCTTGATGGATGTAAAAGAAATTAAAATCACATCATCCACGATGTCGGTAAATCGACACATCACGAATGGTGTTTAAATATCTTCAATAAGTGGACGAGAAGAAGGAATATAATGTTTATTATTCCATAAACATGATTAAATTAAAAATATTTAAGATACTGGATCATTCATGTCTCTTGGATAAGTGGAGGTGAGGAAAGAAGAAGAAAATAAAGGAATCTTGAAATAAAAAAAGATTAGAAATTCCTTAGGAAAATTTGGCAGCAAAACAACATCGCTTAAAATTTCATAAAATATTTTGGTGAGAGAAAATGGGTCTCTAATCATTATTAAATAACATGGGAAGTAAGGTGGGTATTTAATGTCTTACCCTAACATAAGACAAAGAAAAATAAAAATAATAACATAAAATGAATGCTTGAAAAAGAGAAGGGTGGTGGATTCCATTACCTTGTAGAGTAACTCCAAAAACATGATGGTTGGGACCTTGGGGACCTGAGGACCCCTTGGGAGGACTTTTAGGGAGGTAATAATACAAGAGCTTCATCTATGATGAATTTTTAATGAATTTAATGAAGTAATGGGTTGGTATTTATAGAAAATGTGAGGGAATATTTTATTAATTTCCAAGGCACACCTCAATAGTGGTATTAGAAAAACCATGGGCTTGCCCATGGAATTTGAACATGTTATTTGCAACTTGAAAGGCCTCATAACATTTATTACTATACAAAAGTATACTAGAATTAATACATCATTATTACATCATTAATGAAGTCAATAAACACACTAAAACTCAAATTGTATTTTTACTATTCCCCGAAAATTCAACTATTTCAAAAAAATCCAAAAAATTCACCCTAACCGTTTTTCAACATATAGAATTAAAAAATGAACTCCATTTTTTGAAAATAATTTTCAAAATATTATTAATTTAATTTTTAAATTAAATCATAATTACTTGAAAAAAACAGTTTTAAATCTATAACACTTTTTTTAACACCTTGAAAAATTAATTGACAACTCATTATCTTATATCCATAAGAAAATAAAATAATAATATGATTTAATATTCATAAGGGTCATATTACTATTCAGATGGGTATGGTACTATTTACCAAAAAACAATTTGGTTCATTCAGACTCGAAATAACATACTGATTACAACTATAGATGGACATTCATTAAAATTCAAAACATAGATGTAGAAAACTATGTTTAAAGGATAGTTAAAAATATCTACAAAAAGCAATTTTTTATGCATTTCAATTTATTTTTAGAAAACCTTGGGTTGTTATAGGTGGCCAACAAATAGGCTACATTATGATAGACCTTGTGTATGACATAATGTCCTTACCACTTGGGTTCCAACTTCATGGGATTCTTCCATACGATTATTAGTGTTCTGAGGACTAACATTATTTCCCCCTAAAGGAACTAATTAAGGAAAAACTTTTTATTGGTTGCTCATGCTATCTAGTTCTGGTGGACCTTGAGGTTGTTTAGTGGGAGCAACCTCTTCTTGTTCATCCGTTCTAACTCATCCGATAATTTTTGGGATTGTTAATCATCTGAGAGCTACCCACAATTGGATATTTGGAGTGAGAGTAGTTTTAGTTCTATGGATAATACTTATTTAGTCCCATACACTATCAAGTATGGAATTTCTTTTGTAGAAATATGTGTGGTGGTACAGTAGGCCCACAAAGAATGGATAAGTATTTATGGACAAGAATTTTTTTCCTTGTTCACCATTTTCTAGTGTATGTTTGATATAGTCTTTTTGAAGGAATCTATCTACCCATTTCCACCACATGATAGTGAGATGAGTGATTGGACTTGATGTTGTACTCCTGGTACATATTTTTCAACCCTGTGGAATAGAAGTTGGTTTCATTATCTATTAGTATTGTGTGAGGGACCCCAAACCTGTTAATGATACAGGACATCACAAAGTTTGTGATGATCTTCGTCCTGACTTCCTTGATAGGTATCACCTTATCCCATTTGTAAAAGAAGTAGGTAGTAGTTAGGATGTATTTGAACTACTTGGCTGTGGCTGAGGGATATGGCCCTACAACATCCATCCACCAAATGGAAAATCGCAATGAATATCTCACTGTATATAGTAACTCATGGATTTTATTCATGAATTTGACATGCATGAAATTTTATGGTGAATTCCACATATTGCATTATCACTATTTTCTAGTAATATCACATCATCAGGATTTTTTGGGAGTGCCTGGTCCCAGATTGATGAGCACTGCAAGAGACTTCCTGGACTTCCTCCATGCTTATGAGAACTTCTGCTTCTTCTATGAATATGAGGCTAACTCTATCAAATCCACATTTATAAGGTATTTTATAGTAATTTAGGTCATCCAAGAGAATTAAATTCTCTACTTGGAAATGAATATGTTCCATTCCGACACAATCCATTGGAAGAATACATTCTTTAAGGTAACCCATTATAGGCTCCCTCTATCCTGGGGTGGTCATTGGTTCATCATAACCTGCCGAAATTTTTACTTGATTGATTTCTTACATATCACATACTATGATTGATGACACCATTCTTTTATTGGTGATATGGAAGGTAGCTTTCTCCTGATCAGGGTCAACCAGAATGACGACTGCATTAACTAATGTGTCGATGTGATCATTCTATAATTGGGGGAAATAATTCAGTGTAGGATTAAAGGGTAATTATTCCATTAGTCCCATGACATTACCATTAAGGTGGGACAATTATTTATTATTAATGTAATATTCACCATTGATATGTTTTTTACTAGTTTTGAGTCCCCTTTTATGTTCAGGTAGGCGATGTACAGCTGTATGGTGAGTTCCAGTCCTTCTATAAGGGCTTGGTACTTAGATCCATTATTTGTGCAGCCTTAAGATAGTGAGAATGAGTAAGGTAGAATGACTTTTTATAGAGAGAAAAATATAATCCCCTGAACAACCTGATTGAGATTTGGGTTCACCATCCTTTTTATAATGGGACTATGAGAGGTACCATCAAAGTACATCTCCCTTGTGGGGGGAGTGTCATGGATGTAGAAGGCCTATTTATCTCGGGGTTTGGTGTATTTCATGAAGCAGGGTGTACTGCCAAGAAGTCAGTCATAGCCTATCCTTTCAAATAAATATGGGATATAAACTGGATGTTATATTATTGCAGAATGGACACCCATCGAGCCGATCACCCTATCAACATAGGGTATCCAAGAATATAATTGGCCGACCAATATGGGAGACCAGATGGATTTTATGGTGTTGCAATTAATGCATCAGCAATGGCACTATAACGATGACTGCAAGGCAGTTCTTTTAAAAATCATAATATCTTTCCTCAATAACTATCATGGTTTGGTTGAGGTTTTAGAGGTTGTTCTTTCTACTGACATCATTCTTCTACAAGAGGAGGTCACCCAATGAATGGTCCAAAATGACCACAAATAAGATGATAGGCCTCCCTTCCACTAGGGGAATTAGGACCGGTGGGTGTATCAAGTAATGTTTGAAACATTAAAAGTATTTCTAAAATTCATCACTCCATTGATATGTTACTCCCATATTAATTATCCTCATGAAGGGAAGAGATTTTTGGACTAGCTTGGTTGTGAATCACCAAATTTTGGCGAGGTTCCCTTGGAGTCCAATTAATTCTTTCATATTTCTAGGGGTGAAATTAAAAATATAACACTGTTCTTATATTGGTCTACCTCAATGCCATAGTGTCATACCAAAAATCTGATTAATTTTCATGATGTTACCCAAAAATCACTCTTCAATGGATGCATCTTCAAACTATGATATTGCTGCTGGTCAATAATTACTCAGAGTTTGGTAAAGTGATCACATCGCAGTTAGGATTTGAGGACCAGGTTATCAACATATCATTTGTCTATCCTTCCGAATAATTTATTAAATATGGGATGCATGGGAAAATGATATGTGGTTATATAATTATATAATTCAAAAGGCATCATCTGGTACAATAATATCCCTTGTGGCACTCTGAAGGTAGTGGTTTCTTTATTCTCGAGGGCCATTTTGATCTTATTATACCCCTTGTACCTATCCATGAAGGAAAGGGCTTGGAAACCAGTAGTTTCACCTATCATGAGTTATATGATAGTCAGGGGGAAATCATCCTTCGGGAAATGCTGATTATGTTCTCTAAAGTCAATGTAGATCATAATTTTCATATTCTTCTTCTAGATAGGGATGATGTTGGAAAGCTATCTCAAATATTGAACTTCTCATAAAAAGTTTTCATTGATCAATTTTTTAACCTTTCCATCTACATTTGTATCATGAGAGGGTTGCATCCTCCCAGCTACCTGCTTGATGCCTTGAATCTCATCATATAGCCCGAGATGGTGTGTAGCCACATCTAGATTCAATCAGTGCATTTCTGTATAATTCCAGGTATACCCATACCGATGATGCGTTAGAAGTGAAATATACATCTCGTTCTCTTTGGGGGGGATGGATAAACTAATAATAGTAGGTCATGGATCATCTTCTATCCCCATGTTTATTTTCTTGAGCTCACCTATAGTGGTGAAAATACCTTCGCTGAATGTTGGAGGGGTGTTCTTAAGATCTTCCTAATCCATTTCCATTTCAGAGTCTATGGAGACATCCTTGGGTGAGGATGGAATCCTGGGAGCCTCTCCATACCTATCAGGGAGAGGGATTTCATAAGAATAAATATCCTCTTTCCTTTCCATGAGAGTTGTTGTGGTGAGATTATGATGTCGATTTTCGCAGAGGACAGTAGAGGCTTGGACCTCTATAACCGAGTCTTCTATTCCAACCATATTTATGGGGAGCACATAATAATCATCGAGAATGATCCATGGATTCATAGGGGATGTCCCTAATCCATTGGGATCTACAACCTGTACATCATCGTCCTCTATTGGATATTCACCTCCCTTCTTGTAGAATTGTGCTTCAACATTTGTGGCCCTACGGGTCATGAAGGGAGCATTGTCCCATGTAGCATTCGGACCTTCCCATTGTTTGGGTACTTCATACATTGATGAAATGTTGATGGTAATTCTGAATGGCTATAAATCCAATGCATCCCAAGTAGAACATTACATGTGGTGTCTTACTGGATAACCATGAACTCAGTATTAAATGTGACCTCCCCAAAATTGGGTCTCAAGCTTGAACTTCCCTAGGGGACTTTACTCATGCTTATCATACCCCTGGATGGATATATTTTTAGAGGATATGAACCCTTAAATATACGCCAAATATCAGAGTTTTTGGGCTGGGAAGAGAATAATCCCAGATCCATTATGAAATAGTGCCCTTTTAACATTGACATTATTGAGTCTTCCTGAGATGTATAAGGGTCATACATGCCCATAGACGGACTCTTCTTGGTCATGATCAGTGAATGAGATGGAGACATGACATCCTATGGACATAGTTTCCACTCGATTGGCATTAACAGCAAAAAAATACATATCAAATCCCTATAGGCTCCATAAGGCTTCAACAAGTGTGTCCCTAATTTCTTTTGAAAGAAAAAGAAGATCAATGATTGAGAGCTTGGCTGGGACCACAACTTTCTATTTCAGAACATCGTAATTCTGAACTAGAGGTCTCTTCTTCCCGATATGGGGATGATCACGGGCATTTGTCTTGTGGTCTAGAGAATGCAGATCAGGAGATGAATCAGCTAAGGTAGATATATGGATAGTTTTCATGGAGGTTGAGGGACTATCCGCTCCCTGGGGAATAGGTATTACTGTTCTTCCCTGTTTCATGTGTTGATCATATAGAACCCCTTCTAAATGGTCATGAAAGAAAATTTGATGTAGGTGAATGCTAGTGGGATCTGAGGAACCTACCTATAACTTATAGGATTACTAGTGTTCTTTACCATGAGTCTCAGCAACATAAATGTCATATGTGGGGACGTGGCTGGAATATAGTGCTCGACCAAGTTCGCAGTGTCCCCTGTATCCTTTCCTACGGTGCATGCGACCCCCATTTCCCAGTTATATTCATGGAAACCATATTTTTGGGGAATAATTTCCATTGAAAAAGTGGTTCCTCAATTGTATTATGTTTAAGGAACCAAATATTATCTCTTCATATGAATAAGATTTCATTTGTTTAGGTTGTTCTTGTTCTGCAGATGTTGTAGGGAAGAAGTCCGCAAGGACCAGGGATTTCTTCAATGAAGAATTTTATTCTTCCTACTCTATTTATTCCTACTTCTGGTGGTCACACCCTCCCTTGAGAGGCACATGGTACATCTCCCTTTTGTTTTTTGGATCCTTTTCGAGCATTCAAAACTATTTATTAATGGATCCATGAGATCAATCAATTGATTTATGAGTCATTCTGTTGTTGAAATTATGTGCTCGCCTAGTCGAAACTTTCTGCCAAACTTCTTATTCGTAAGAATATATTATGGTTATGGAAGCCACCTGTTTTGTAGAATTGTCTAATGTCACATTTTTAGAGCTGACCATGCCTTGAATGATGTATTTGAAGAAAAAATAGTTTTGGATATTATGACCCATCCTTCTATAGAAAGGGCTGAAATCAGGACAGTCACTGAAGTTGAATTCCTTAGGCTTCCTAGGTTGTGGGAGTGTGAGCATGTTATTATCCATGGATGCTAGTAAATATACTTGGACATTCTCATTTAACAATAATTATACTTTGTTAATAAATTCCCCAAATCCTAGGAATCCTTGGTTTCTCTATGCTTGTAGATGGAGTATATTATGTGGTTGACACCACTCTGAATGATGTTCTAGGTGATTTAGAGCTTTATTGGGTGGTTGGATGGGCACTGATGCATGCTTGAGAGCAATAACTATATCTTCTACTCTACCTCGTCTCTTTCCATGGGCAACATGCATGATACAATACATAGAGCAGGTTTGATGAATATCTTATTCAAGGCTATTTTCTATTTTAGAAAACTCTCGAAACCCACCTGAATATTTCATTATGTTTTGGGGCATCTGCAATTCATCCCTGAGATTCTCAGCGTAGACTTCAATCAGTTTCTCCCATGAGAGAGGGATGTTGAGTGAGTAGGTCAAACCCTTACATATTCCTATGATGGAATACACCCTCTAGTTCATGTGTTGCTTATAGTTAGTCAGGTCGATGATCAGGGTCTTGCTCAGTGTTGAACTGTACTAATAAAGGAACTGATGATGAAGATATTACCATCCTGCAATAGATCACATTGGAAGACAACTATTCCAAACAAAGGCTGGCCCTATCAAGGTCTTTATGAAGAACCTTAGCTTTTTGAACTCCTTCTTATCTTGGGGGCCTATCATCATCCCACATCAAGACACAAAGTATGTGATATTTTGATCATGGATTCCTGCACCATTGAATGTGGAAATGGTTGGATTTCCAAAGTTGGGTGGAGGTGGAGTATCATCTACCCATTTGGGATATGGTTTCATCTCAGGTCGAACAAGTGCACATTGCCCTTCCATGAATTCCATTCAATTAGCCCTAGATTTGATGGAAGAAAGTAGCTTTAGGGGTACTGCTACCTGAGGTGACTCATGTCTCTAGGGAGAGGGTGGGGGCTGGTGAGGTGGTCCAACATTCATTTCCCTCTCATCCTCATTTCATCCCATGACTAAAGGGTTACCTTGACAAAGGAGGGACTTCCACCATAATGGAGGGAATTCCCAATAAATTTTTTCTTACTCATTTATGTGGATTGATTTTATAGATCTAAAACACATACGATATTTTGATACCAATCTTTCTAGAGGATCATCAATGGGGGAAGAATATTCACCTCTGGTTGGAGACAATACCAAGCAGGAATATTTACCCAGATTAGCTCCTCATTGAGTTTTTGGTGTGTTTTCATCTCACTCTCATATTGTGAAAAATCCTCTTCTACAGATGGTAAATGATTTTAATTTTCATATTTCTTTTTACATTTTCCTGTATTCCATTGAGGAGGTGTCAACTCGTTATTTAGCAGTGCCAAATTTTAAAGATTTCATTGATTTCGGGTGCTCACAACCTATTTGGTGCATCCAAATCACCCTCCTCCTAGAGCATGTCTTCCATGTCATGACCCACTGTGTTTGTGTCGTGATCATCATCTACTACATTGAAAGTAATGATATTCATAGAGGCGCATCGAGCAACGATGGTTGTACCATTGCTTTCCATGAAATAGGATGATTCTGGATTTCTTCCATCAAGGTCATTATTCAAACCCTTGGCCTAATTGGGATTTTTTTGGGTTGCTACCCCAGTGGGGTTTGATTTTCTTCGTTGTACATTTCTCTCCTCATGGATTACAGATAGTGACCATGAGGGAGTCTATAGTTGTGATACCTGAGTGATCCCCAACCAGCATAGGTTTATCTTTCGTTGATAAAAACTGGTGGGACACCAACCGCTGATGTCTCCCCCCTATCCAAGAGAATAAAAATTCCCATGGTGGTGATACTAATGATAAAAATTCCCCCAGCCCTGTGGGGTGGGGGTTATTTGGTGCTACCATTTGATATGAAGATATAACTTCCCCTGTCCTGTTGGGATAAGAATAATATGAAATCACAATTGACGTATCTAGGGTGCTTTAAGGGGACAATGGATCCGGATATGCCGATCGATATATATATTCCCCCCAGCCCAATGGTATAGGTTTCACCTACGACTGCTAAAGGTATATCCTAAGTCCTCTTAAGAACTGAATAACGGATGGGTGGGGGCAATGATAGATATTTTCATGGCCTAGGGGGCCTAATCCACTCCTAGATGGCTGCTATGTTGGATGTAACCATGGTTTCCATAATGTGATACAATTATGCTTGCATAGAATTAGTGTGCGCAGGCAGCCCATGGTGAGGGTTGTTCCTTACATGAAGTTGTTCTGGTGATCATAACTTTGATCTACGTGTTCGCAACATCCTCCATTGTCTTGTGGGTCATAGTCTGAGGTCATGTTGTCTATCCTCCCTCCCTGTCTGCGGTTTCTGGGCACCATTGGAGTGGGGGTATTCTATTACATTGACCAACTAGCCTGAGCATTACCCGGTCCCCTAATATCGCCAGAGGATATAACATTGAATGATTTTATATCTGAAGGGATTTTCTATTATAGGTGAGTGAAAATTTTTAATTTCCATACTATCTCCATCCTCGAAAGCATATTCCTGACATGTCATCATAGATCAACAACCAAAGTGTGGAAATGAATTGGAGGGAAGCGTGTTGTAGACTTATTCTCTGATTTTCTGGTTTTGGATCCTATAACATGAAGTTAATAGCTAGGATGAGTTGGAAATAGAGTATATTGATTTTATGAAGGTGACACTCATATCCTAGATAAGGGAT
This sequence comes from Viscum album, assembly GCA_963277665.1. Classification (NCBI taxonomy): domain Eukaryota; kingdom Viridiplantae; phylum Streptophyta; class Magnoliopsida; order Santalales; family Viscaceae; genus Viscum; species Viscum album. The sequence goes on along the minus strand of OY728129.1, from coordinate 1,416,257,851 downwards.
ATTTCGTTCCTTTAGTCGTTGATGAGTATCCCACACATTATGGTGTAGATAAGGAATACACTTCTTTTCTAGCATGTTTGGGATCTCATAAATAGAATTTTAGAGGGGATAAAACATGATGGGGAGGTTTTTTCAAGCTAACTATCTCTATATATCAATGGAAGTCTCTTCCTCATCAGACTTACATGCCTTCACCTGGTCATACCATAGAATATGGCTCTGATGGTCACCTGCTGATGGGAATGTAGTTTTGATGGAAGTTGATGTGGAACCATATACAGTTGAACCTAGTTTTTCGAGATCCTCTCTGTACGAATGGTTTCAAGGTTTGGTTCACCTCTATATATAGAGGTGTCTAAGAAAAGAGTGTATTTCCTTTCCCATGACAGATATCATCGTGGGGAGGATGACCATGGTGGATGTCAGGAGTAGAGTTCCTATGATCCATCTCCAGAATACAACAAGGAAGAATATCGTGGTAATGAACATCTTCTACTTATGATTCTATAGATGAGCTGATGGACCCTTGTGTTGTTGATAGAGTGTCTCGATAAACCTAAATGACATTAGCATCACACATCCTAGAGATATGAGTAATGTTATGCATCATGGTTAGAGTATTCTAAACTTCCATTTTTGATTATGTATGGATATGAGCTTGTTGTGTGATGGTTTCCAAAATCATTACATAACCGTTGGGTACTATGGTAGTATAAGCCCCTCTGCTGAGGAGTTGTTGGAATATGCCAATAATCTATCTCATTTGTGATGGGGATATGGGCATGTCCTGAGGTATGTGACACTCTCACTTGGTGAGCCTTAGTTGGAACACAAATGTGGGTCTAGTATGAATATGCATTCCTTGTCAGAATATGCCAAAGGACCTCTGTAATGAGAGAAGGAATATGAGCTTTCCCATGTATTACCTTCAAATAATGTTGGAGATGTCATTCATCGGTGGATGTCGGGATATGATCCTTGCTTCCATGACCTATTAGAGTATGTCATTTAGGTTCACTGATAAGAATATATGATTTTCCTAGAGCCTCTTCCACTCTCACATGGTTATCTTCGACCAAAATAGGGATATATGCTTATTCTAGGCCTTTGGGATATACCGCATAATGTTTTTGACAAGCATGTGCCCCTATCCCGAGATATGTGCTGCTCTCACCTGGTGGGTGCAGTTAGAACGAGAGTATAAACCAGATCCGATGTGTTGCCTTTCATTAGAATATACTGATAATCCTCTCATGATGAAGCCAGAATATGTGCTTAGTCCGGTGCAACTACATGATCATGATTCTCATAAGGTTGAGTCATCCTGGATATAGTGGTAGGAGTATGCACCGATCCCTTATTCTACAATAGTGCAAGAATATAATGGCGGTGTTTTCCATCTGTTGCTAAAATATATTGGCATTTTGGAAAAGTGTCTGCATGGATATAATCCTACCTATTTTCTATCTCCATAATCTATTAGAAGATAAATTCAGTTAAATAGGGGATATATTCCCACTTATATCCTCTATGTGCCATCAGGATATGATGATGAGCTTCGTGCATGGGGGTAGGAGTATGAGCCTCCCTTGTTCTTGTTATGAGAATATTCTTGTAGACTTTTTCTGAGAAAGCAGGGATGTGAGCATTCTTGATGTTCCCTACTAGAATATACTGGCAAGATTCTTGGATAGGAGTGGGGATATGATCCCTCTCATAGGAGGCTGAATGGATATGCCTACAAACCTTTCTAGAATTAACAAAGATGTGGGTATGCTTAATGGTTTCGCCTAGAGTATGTCATCGGGCCTCGTCGACAGGAGAAGGAATATAATCCCTCTCCTAAATTTCAAATTTCTTCCTCATTTAATGAGCCTTCCTCATATCCTTTTCAAGGTAATCCAAGGTGGTTGTGTTTCGATTGGTACCCTTAGTAGGCAACTAATGGGTACCAGCAGAATGATGCTAGCGGTGAGAGTTAACAGGTGACTTCCGTAGACACACCTAAACTGGAAGGGATCCAAACATGGATTCTTGATCCACTTTTATTAGGTTTGGAAGGTGGAAGTTTTTTCACTCTAGGGATAAGCTCCATGAGTGGTTGTTCATAGAGATAGTGGCTATTGGTTTTCATCGGGTGATAGAGACTCTCTAGCTACCATGCCTAAATAATGTCATAGGTAGCATCCATAGTCATGATTGTTCCATACTGGTGGTACTCCTATATTATTGTATTTGATACCTTCTGCTGGAGTCGTCTAGAATTTGAGATAGTTTTATGACCTGTAGGGTTCGTGGTAGTTGATGAGGTACCGAAATGACTGCTGGAAGATGAATACATTTTCTCGGTCGGGAGGATGCAATCATGCAGAAAATAAGGAACAAGGTTTCTAATCAAAGTTATATCATTGGCATAAGAATTATCAATAAGGTATACTTGGTTTACACAATTGTCATGTATTCCCATTCTGGCCAATCTGCTCATGTGGACTTGTCAACACGAGGATGGAATTATAAGAACCATAGTTTATGCTAGTCTTACTTTTTAGTTTTTATATAAAATTTGCATAACAGTGTTTCCTGAGTGATTCGTATTGAGCCTATAAGTACTATTTTCATATAGTGAGAAAGAAACATTTCTAGGTGGATTTTTACCCAATCGTTCATTATTAGAGTGATTCAAGTTGGGTTCACCATTTTTGTTTCATCGGGTTTTGGACAGGAAAATGAAATGGGATTTTCCTTAACTATTTAATTGAGGGGCACATTATGTCCCCGCTCAATCACACATATTGGGTATCCCATATGTTCTGTCTCCCATAGAAACTCCCAATGGGTCCCTTATACATAGCATAGGTATGAACTTGCTTTCCAAATGCTAGTGGTTGTCCGATTTTTTAGGCCCATCGACTCTTAGGGACTCACATTGGTTGATAGGATGGGAGGTCAGGCTCATCATACCCTTTTGGGTGGGAGTTGTTTCCTACTTTGGTACTTTGTTATAGATTTTAGATATGTTCATTAATCTCTTTCTAATCCCAATACGAGACTAGTTTCCCTAATGAATGAGTGTACATTAATTCTCTTTTATATGAAAATGACTCTAATTTCATAAGTTAGTCCATATGTATGTATCTGAGGTTCATCACCATCTTTTGAAGATGGGTGACTTCATATATTCTGGATCCATATGACTAAGTGTTTTGGAATGTACTCACATGTATGGAGATGATTAGCATTCTAGGGATGGGATTGAGCCATTATGAGGCGTCCTACGTATCTTGGTTATTGCAGGAATCAAAACACATGTAGTTTATTTGAATCCTTGGGACTGGCCCCAAGGTATATACCCTCATATGTAAGGCATGTTCACACAATGCCACCCATCAAGGATTACATATGGGATTTACCCGGTCGATGGATATTCACGATGTTCGATGAGGTGTTCCTTGTATCTCCCTAAGCCCATGTGAGATATTATTGGAGTGAGAAACAAGGGATACCAGATGAATAGACTTATGGTATTTAGATATTGGGATCTTGTATTCAAACGGTCCTTGGAGTTCTTAGTAAATAGATGAGGCATTTAGAAAGAATCCTATGTATCCTAGATATAGCATGAATCAATGATTTCATAGTTCGGTTTATGTTGGGGGATTACACACTGAGGTCTCCCTAAACTATTTTAGAAGTTTATAGCTTAGATTATATGATCATTTCTTCCTCTTAAGGCCACATGATCCATTCTTGTTGTGAGAATGAAGAGATAACAAATTATCACCTTGAATAAGGGATTGGGATGTTGGGATTTCCCAGGATGATTGATATGGGATTCAAACCTTAGTGAGTGGTGCACTACGTATCTCAAATATGGAGGGAATCAGATTCTTCATTGTTCACTTTATGTCGGGGTTTACACACTAAGGGTTCTCTTGTACCATTGTGGGGGTTTAAAATGCAGATGTCACAATCACTACGATTCCCTAATCCCATGTGAGCTATGCTCATTTTATGAAACAGGGGATGAAAAACAATCCATATAATTTCATTGAATAATGGCATTGGATATTGGGATTTCCCTTGATGATTAATGTGGGACTCAGACCTCAAGGAGATGTGGCCTATACATCTTGAGTATGGTAAGAATTAGAGTCATCGTAGTTCCCATTATGTTGGGGCTTACACACTAAGGTTTCCATTATATTTGGGGCTTAAAAGTTGAGGACTAGCAATGTCGACAAGTCCTTGGATTCCCATTTGATATGGCCTTCTTGTATGGAAGGTGTCTTGAGACTCGGTTGGCATGCCCTGGGATCCATCACAGAATCCAGGTGGTATCTTCCAGGTGTTGTCGTGTGTCCTAGATGACACATGTATAGGGTGTCACAAAGTCATCACATGTCCCAAATGAAACCACTTGGAGACATCATGGGAACTGACCGTCATATCTAGAGGGCATCGTGAGTCCTCGAGCGACACACACAGACACCATCATATGAGTCAGGTGATGTGTCTGGGTGTTTACACATGTCTTTGAATGACACAAATGGGCATCGTTAAATGATTCAGGTGGAGTGTATGAGGGACGTCACAAGTCCTAGTTGATAGAAATAAAGGATCTACGAGACCATATTGGTGTCTGTAGGAGATCCCTATGACTCATTATGGCATGTCTAGAATGTTCTGTGAGTCCCATGTGATGTGCTGAAGGAAGGGTGTGAGTTATGGACGATGCGTCTTAGTGTTGTCACGTGTCTTCAAATGGCACACTTGAATCATATAGGAGGGTCTGTGATCATATCTTTCTCTTAAGCCTTTTACCTTTGATAATGTTTCTCACCTTAATGTTGTGAGTACCATGTCTTTGTTTGGTGTCAGTTGTTCTATGTTTCATGCAATCAAGTGGGGAAGCGGAATATGTTTCGTATAACCCATCGGATTCCCATTGTGGGATCTATGAGTGATCACAGAAATTCCTTATACCTAATGTATGACTATTACAAATATCCAATGATGTATTACCTAAGTAAAATCCATCTAGTTGCGTTATTTCTCGGAGAAGTATGTAGGATTTGAGAGCATCTTTCGAAGTTTGAACCACGATACATCGAACCGTCAAACACTCCAAAACCTCGAACATTTTCTTTGAGGTCAGAATAAGAAATTTATAGGTCTGCCCACCTTTTGTATTCACTGATTTGTGTGGATTATCTAGCATAGATATATGCTAGATTCGGTAGAGTCTGCTGGTGCCACGCGGTTTGTGGATCGCTCCAAGTGTATCACCAGATTTTCAGTAATCACGGGTCACTTCCATAAATGCATTTCTTATCATATTTTTTTCTGATTGATTAAGGTTACCATAGTCAAGAAGGTGTGTCAAAAGAATATTCATTATATCCTATGGATGTGCCCATGGGATTACTCAAGATCCAAGTTCCTTTTGGGTGACACTCATTAGATTTTTCTTGGGGCCTCGTGGTACAATGCTACGGGTTCGCTGGGCATGTCGTGTGTCTTTCAGGGACTGTGAGTGCTCTCGACCCCTCCCTTTCAATCTCATTTGGTTTGTTTGATCATGGTTGGGAGTCAAGTGGTTTTTCATGTACGTTGTTGAGGATATTTCCTCTATTTTTTGGTTATGTGTCATGTGACCTGTATGGGGGTGCGTGGGAATTTTATAGAAAAGTCCTCAAGCCAAAGGGCTACTACGAGATGAGTTGGGAATTTCACTGAGGGATCATGGTGCTTTATGGGTCCTGAAGGGCATGCCACATGTCTTTCAGTGACCACATACCCCTCTCACCTCCCCTTTTATTATCTCCTTTGTTTTATTTAACAAAGGTCATGGGTCATGTGGGATTTCATGATCAAGGTATAGGTTTTATGCCTGATTTTTGGGTGATGTATCACTTGACCAATATGGGGCATTTGGAGATCATGTTTCCATGTAGAGGAAAAGTCTATCTGTCAATCTTTATAGTGCCATAGAGTGTTCTGGACACACCTGTCAGCTTCCACACAATGAGGAAGACATGATAATGGGACTTCATGAGGTGAGGTAGTGATGATTCTAGGGACTCGTGGTCTCTCATCTAGTGTGTTTCATGTGTCACATCAATTTAAAGAGCTTTATCCTCTTCAATTTATCTACTTTGTTTTATTATAGAATGTTTTGGGGGGTCATTCAAGATTACTTGGATGCCATTAGGGAATTTTATCATTCCCAATAGTGATATGGAATGGGATCCTCATGACAATTGGAGATATTTTCCTTTGAATATCCCCCATTTTTATTTTCTAAGGGTTTTAGGTGCTTTGTCAGGCACTTTCCAATGATAGATCATGTGGTCTGGGGCACTGAATCGGCTGTTTAGGGGGCTTCACTAGATCAATATGGTATCTAGAGATGGTGTGTTCACCATGTCATGGTTAGTCACTCGGTTGTCCTATGGAACATCTTATGATAAATGATGGATCATGCGAAGACATGAAAAAGTAGTCAAGGATAGTTTCTCTACTTGACTTTGATGTGCCACGTGTACATTGATGGGTCTCACGATGATATCTAGACTTCATCAAGGTTAGTCTCTTTTCTCGCCTTTGATACATCCCATGTTCATTGATGGAATATTTATCAACTTATCATGATGATATAAATCAAAAAATAGATATTCTTATGCACACATGAATATTCCATGTGTGTGGTGTAGACTTCCATTTTCTTAGTACGGTGTATCAAGCCCTGAATATTATTCATGTTCAGATTTTAGGGTACATCAAATAAATTATTTAATACATTGATCATATCCATGCACTGAGTTTCTTTCTACCATTCTTCTCATAACTGGGTATGCATTCATTTAATATTATTCTAGGAAGAGATGGTACCGTGATATGTGATCTCCTCCATGTTCTCCTGATGATGTAGGCATGTTATTATCCTTATATTTTCAATAGTACGAATTCCACTATGTATGAAAACCGTTTTAAATATAGGATACATGATTCAATTTCCTTCGCATGAGGGGATATGTGGTGCCTTACCACTCCACATATGGGGATACACGGTTCCACAACATGTCATAAGATAGTTTATGAGCTTCCTTGGCCGCATCGTACTAAGGAAATCATGCAGTCTCAGCTACACATAAGTTTCCTTGCATAACCCTTATGTGGGGTCGCACATGTTCATTCGTGTAGCCCTTATTTGGGATAATGATGCCTTTTTTCATAACCCATATGGGGTTTGTGATGCTATGTTTTTCAAGAAGAATGAGAGCTCTCCTGGAGGATTGTAACTTTGATCTATGTGTTTGGAACATCCTCTTATTGTCTTGGGGGGCCTAGTCAGAGGTCCTATTGGCTATCCTCCCTCCCTGTCTCTAGTGTATTGGCACCATTGGAGTTGGGGTATTCTATTGTAGTGACCAACTAGCTTGAGAATTACCCAATCCATGGATCTTTCTAGAGGATATAACATTGCAAGATGTCATATCTGAAGGGATTTTCTATTCTAGGGGAGTGACAAAGTGTAATTCTCCATACTGTCCCCATCCTCAAATGTGGATGCATGAAATGTCTTAAAAGATCAACTACCTAAGTGTCTCACTGTAATGGAGGAATGCAGGTTGTAGACTTATGCTATAATTTTAAAGTTTTGGATCCTAGGCCATGAAGATAGTAGCTCGATTGAGCTGGAAATAGAGTATCTTGATTTTATGAAGGTGACACTCATCTCCTGGATAAGGGAGATGTCGGTCCTTTAGTCGCGGATGAGTATCCCACAAATTATGGTGTGGATAAAGAATACACTCCTTTTCTAGCACATTTGGGATCTCATATATGTAAGTTTAGAGGGGACATATAATTATGGGGAGGTTGTTTCCAACTAACTCATTCTATATTTCAATGTCAGCCTCTTCCTCATCATACTTACATGCCTCCACCCGCTCATACCATAGAATATGATTCTGATGGTTTCCTACTGACAGGAATTGAGTGTTTCTAGATATTGATGGGGAACCATATATAGTTGAACCTGGTTTTTCATGCACCTCTCGGTATGAATTTGTAGAGTTTTGGTTCACCTCTATATACGAAGGTGTCTTGAAAAATAGAGGATTTCCTTGCCCAGGGGAGATATCGTCATTGGGAGGTTGACCATAGTGGATGTTAGGAGTAGAGTTCATGTGATCCATCTCCACACTACCATGAGGCAGAATATCGCGGCAATGAACACCTCTTACTTCTGATTCTATATAAGATTTGATGGACCCTTGTGGTGTTGAGAGCCTGTCTCTAACAACCTGAAGGACACCAACATCACACATACTAGAGATATGAGTCATGTTATACATTGTGTTCAGAGTATTCTGACCAGAATTTTTTGATTGTGTAGGGATATGAGCTTCTGGTTTGACAGTTTCAAGAATCTTTAAATAACTGTCATGTACTGTGGGAGTATAAGCCCCACTACCAAGGAGATGTTGGATTATGCCAATAAGCTGTATCATTTTTTGAAAGGGATATGGGCCCCTCATGAGGCATGTGACACTCTCACTTGGTAAGCCTCAGTTGGAACATGAATGTGATCCTAGAATAAATATTCATTCCTTATCATAATATGTGAACAGACCTACAGAATAAGAGAAGGAATATGAACCTTCCCTTATATTGCCTTAGAATATTGTTGGAGCAGTCATTCTTTGGTGTAAGAATGGATATGCACCTATCTTCCATGAACTATTGGAGTGTGCCGTGAAGGTTCACTGATAGAAATATATTCATTTCCTAAAGCCTCTTCCACACTCCCTTGGTTATTTTTGTCAAAAATGTGGATATATGCCTGATCCTAGGACTATGGGATATACCGCCAATTTTTTTTGGTAGGCATGTGCCCATATCCCAAGGCTTGTGCTGCTCTCACCTGGTGGGGCCAATTATAATGGGAGTATGAACATAATAAGTTGTGTTTCATTTCATTAGAATATGCCGATAATCCTTCGAGGAAGGAGAAAGTACGTGTGCTTACTCCGGTACAACCACTTGATCATGATGATCAGAATGTTGAGTCATCATGGCTATAGGGTTAATAGTATGCACCTATACCTTCATCAACAATAGTGACATAATAAAATGGTGGATTATTTCATCTGTTGCTAAAATATATTGGCATTTTGGGAATGTGTGTGTGAGGATATAAGCATGATCATTTTCTGTATTCATAATCTTTTGATAGATATATTCAGTTAAATAGGGGATATGTTTCCACTTTTATCCTCTTTGTGACATCGAGATATGACGATGAACTTCCTACATAGGGGTAGGAGAATGAGCCACCCCCATGCTTGTTGTGGAAATATTTCTATAGACCAGTTCTGAGCGAGCATGGATATGAGCCGTCTTTCTAGTCTGTACTAGAATATGATGGCATGATTCTTAGATAGGAGTGTGGATATGATCCCTCTCCTAGGAGGTTGTGGGTATATGCCTAAAAACCTTTCTTGAATTTAGAAATATGTGGGAATAATTACTGGTTTCTTCCAGATTATGTCGTCGGGCCTCGTCGGTATGATAAGGAATATAACCCATCTCCTGAATTTACAATTTCTTCCTTATTTAAGGAGTCTTACTCATATCCTCTTCTTGGGAATCCAAGGAGGTTGTGTGTTGGTTGTTACCCTCAGTAGGAAACTAATGGGTACCAATGGAATGATACTAGCGACAAAAGATAGTAGGTGACATCCATAGTGACACTTGAACTGGAAGGGATCCAGACATGGCTTCATGATATACTTTCATTAGGTTTGGAAGGTGGAATTTTTTTTATCATTGTGGATAAGCTCTCTAAGTGGTTGGTCATAGAGATGGTGGCTATTGGTTTGGATTCGAACTTCATCGGGCGATGAAGACTCACCATTTACCATGCCTAATGAATCTCATAGGTATCTTCCATAGTCACGGTTGTAGCATACTGGTGGTACTCTTGGATCATTTTATTTGATAACCGCTTCTGGAGTCGTCTGACATGCGAGATCATTTTATGACCCACAAGGGTTGCTTAAGTGGATGAGGTACCGAAATGAGTACTGGAAGATGAAGACATTTTCTCAGGTTGGAAGGCTTCAATCACACAGAAATTAAGAAACAAGGTTTCTGGTCAATGTTATATCATAGTCATAAATAATCTCAATCAAGTATACATGGTTAGTATAATTTTCATGTATTCCCATTCCTTCCATTTTGTTCGTGTGGACTTTTCAACATGAGGATGGAATTATACGAACCCTATTTTATGTAGTCTTACTTCTTTCTTTTTATATAAAATTAGCAAAACAAAGTATCCTGAGAGATCTATGGTGAGACTATCAGTTCTATTTTCATATAGGGTTCATGAAACATGGATCAATGGATTATAACCCAATCATTAATTATTAGATAGATTCAAGTTGGGTTCACCATTTTTGTTTCATCGGGTGTTGGATAGGAAAATGGAATGGGATTTCCCTTGATGATTTGATTGAGGGGCACATTATGGCCCAACTCAATCACACATATTGGGTCTTCCATTTGTTTTTTCTCCACTAGAAACTCCCAATGGTTCCCTTATATATAAATAGGTATGAAATTACATTCTAATGGCCGGTTTTTGTTTGGGTTTTCAGGACCATCAACTCTTAGGGACTCACATTGGATGAGATGATGAGAGGTCGGGCTTATCCCACCCTTTTGGGGGGAGTTGTTTCCTACTTTGGGACATTCTTATCGATTTTTGATATTTTTGTTAATCTCTTCTTAATCCTAATATGTGACTGATTTCCCTAACAAATTAATGTAGGTTGATTCTCTATTATATGAAAAAGACAGTGATTTCTTAGGTTAGTATATCTGTATGTAACTGAGGATCATCAATATCTTTTAGAGATGGGTGAATTCTTATATATTTGAGTCATATGACCATGTTTTTGGAATGTACTCTAATGTATAGAGGCTATTAGAATTATGAGGATGGTATTGAGCCATTATGATGAATCCAATGTATCTTGGTTATTACAGGAATAAAAAAATGTAGTTATTTTCATCCTTGGGACTGACCCAATGTTATATACCTTCATATGTAAGGTATGTTCATACTATGCCACCCATAAGGGATTACATATGGGATTTCCCTGGTCGATGGATATTCACGATGTCTGATGAGGTATTCCTTTCACCCTCCTAATCCCATGTGAGATATGATTGGTCTGACAAGAAAGGGATAAGAGATGAATAGCATTATGGAATTTTGATATGGTGATTGTGTATTGGAACAATCCTTAGGGTTCTAAGTATAGAGATTGGGCTTTGAGAAGACATCTTGCGTATCTTATGTGTAGAAGGAATCAATGTATTCATTGTTCAGATTACGTTGGGGATTACACACTGAGGTCTCCCTATATTATTTTAAAAGTTCATATCCCAGATGATATGATCATTGCTCTACCTAAGACCACATGATCCACTCTCATTGTGAGAAGTAAGGGATAAAAAATTATCAATGTCATTTCCTTGAATAAGGGATTTGATTATTGGGATTTCCCTGGATGATTTATATGGGACTACAGCCCCAGTGAGAGGTGGGCTACGTATCCCGAATATGGTGGGAGTAAAATTCTACATAGTTCCCTTTATATTAGGGCTTACACACTATGGGTTCCCTTGTACCATTGTGGAGTTTTATAATACAGATTCCACAATCATTGTGATTCCCTAATCCCACGTGAGCTATTCTCATTTTGAGAAACAAGGAATAAAAATAAATCAACTTCATTGCATTGAATAAGGGAATTGGATATTGTGATTTCCCTAGATGATTAATGTGGGACTCAAACCTTGAGGAGAGGTGGCCTACATATCCTGATTATGGTAAGAATCAGAGTCATAGTAGTTCCATTTTTGTTAGGGATTATACCCAGATGTTTCCCATGTATTGGGGGCATAAAATCTAAGGACTAGCAATTTCATCAAGTCTTGGGATTCCCATTTTCTTTGGCCTTAATGTATGGAAGGTGTCACAAGACTTGGTTGGCATGCCCAGGGATCCATCACATGATCCAGGTGGTATCTTCCAAGTGGTGTCATGTGTCCTGGATGACACATGTATAGGGTGTCGCAAATTCAACGCATGTCCCGAATGAAACCTTTTGGAGACATCATGGGAATTGAACGACATGTCTGGATGACATCGTGATTCCCTGAGAAACACAAAAAATGCCATCATATGTGTCAGGCGATGTGTCTGGGTGTTGTCACATGTCTTTGGATGACACATGTGGGCACCATTATATGAGTCAGGTGGAGTGTCTAAGGGATGTTACAAGTCCTAGGTGATGGACATAAAAGATCTATGAGAACATATTGGTGTCTTTGGGAGAGCCCTATGACTCAATCTGGCATGTATGGAATGTTCCACGGGCCCCATGTGATGTTCTCAAGGAAGGTTGTGAGGTCTAGGCGATGCATCTCAGTGTTGTCACCTGTCTTCCGACGACACACATGAATCGTATTGGAGTTTCCGTGAGAATATATTTCTCTTAAGACTATAACCTTTGATAACTGTTCTCACCTTTATGTTGCGGGGACCTTGGATTTGTTTGGTGTCAGTTGTTCTGGGTTTCATGTGATCTGGTGGGCATGTAGATTATGTTTTTTATAACCCACCAGATTCCATTTGTGTTATCTATGAGTGATCACACAAATTCCTTATAACTAAAGTAGGACTACTCCAGATATCCTTCAGTGTATTACCTAATGAAAAGCTATCTGGTTGCATGATTTATGTGAGAATTCTGTAGGAGTTCAGAGCAGCTTTCGAACTCCGAACCTTGATACATCGAACTATCAAACACTCCAAAACATCAAAAAATTTCTTTAAGTTATGGGTATAGAATTTATAGGCCTACCCATCCCATGTATTCACCGTTTTGTGTGGCATATCTATCATATATCTAGGCAGGAGTCCGCAGAGTGTGCTTGCGCCATGCAGTTTGTGGATTATTCCAAGCGTGTCGCCTGATTTTCTACAGCCACGATTCTATTCCATCAATGATTTTCTTATCATACTTTTTATGATTGATTAAGGTCACCATGATCATGAGGCCATGTAAAAGGACTCTTCATTTTGTCCTATGGATGTGCCCACAAACCTTTTCATGATCCATATTCCAATTGGGTGACACTTGTGAGATTTTCCTTGGGGTCTAGCGGGACAATGTTACATGTACGCAGGGCATGTAAGATGTCTTTCAGTGACCACGGGTGCTCTCGTCCCCTCACTTTCAATATCCTTTTTCTTGTGAGACAAGTTGGGATTCATGTTGTTTCTCACTTATGTTTTTGATGCTATTTCATCTATTTTTTGGTGATGCGTCACCTGACCAGTATGGGGATACGTAGGAATTTTATGGAAAAGTCCTCAAGAGAAATGGATTATTTGAGTTATTGGGGGTATGTCACTAAGGTATCATGGTGCTTCATGTCCCAAGGCTCCTTGAATATGGATTATCATGAGTAAACCCTCATTGCACATGATTTAGCATGGGTTAACACTCATTGAAAATGAATTAGAACGAGTACACCCTCATTGTAGATGAATCATCATGAGAAAAAACACATTGCACATTAATTAGCATGAGTAAACCCTCATTTCACATGGAATATCATGATTCTAAACTTTACCCAATTCATTGGAGCACTATCAGTGCACACCCTTTGTGAACATTTCATTTCATGCATAAGTCTGCCACATGGATCATATAACATGGAATCATTAAACATCATCATTTATTCCTTGATAAAGGAATGTAAAATATATAAATGAAATTATATAATCAATAATTAAATATTCATAAATTTTAATACCATACATAGTGGAATGGGAATTATATTCACTACATAATGATTTTGGCATGTAAAATTATGGTGCAATTTCGGCAGCCTAACGGCGTGACATAAAATTCATAAAAATTGTTGAAGAGAGAGAAATGGGTATATCATCATATATACACGAAATTTAAAGTTAGGGGGTAATATAGATACATGTCCTCACAAATGGAATTTTGAAATAGAAGGTGTAACATAATAAAGAAACATGAAAAAAGAGGAGAAATGGAATAACTCTTATGAAATTTTGGCATGGTAATAGGTGTACATGAGATGGATAAATGAGAGAGAAAAAAGTCTATCTTCATTCAAAAATAAGGAGGGTAGTATGGGAGAGTTTTGAAATCATACCCCAACATTCGTAATGGGAAATAAAAAGGTATAACAACATAAAGAAACTTGGGCAAAAATGAGAAAGGTAGGAATCCCTTACTCAAGTGTGTGACTTCAAGAGCTTGAGAAGGGGCTTCATGAGACCTGGGGGGCCTTAAGATGCTTCTAGAGAGAGGAGGGAAGAGTAGGGATATGATCCAATGATTTTTAGTTAAAAGAATTGGGAACTTGGTTGGGTTTATATATGAAATGAGAGGGGAATTCTTTAATATTTCACAAATTAAGTTTTTGAATCTATATAATTAATCATTCAAAACAACAAATATTTCCATGGTTTTTACCAATGGGATTTTCCAAAGGGGAGTGTAAAACATTATATTATAAGACTAGAGGCCGAAATTATTAAAATATTAGGATTTCTTATGTGGAAGTGAGTCACACACTCAACTAAATCACATTAAAATGTTAAAATATTTTATACATCTTGGAGGGTCTACTAAGGAATTGTAAAATTAATCAAACAAATCAAAAATCAAATTATTTTAATGGTAAAAAATATATTGTCTGAATAACCTTTCCATATTATTTTATTAAATCACTATTTGGTCAATATGATGTCATAAAAAACATTATATATTTATTCTATATTTAATTTTTACCCAACAACTGGATTGTCTCAAAAAATAATGGAAAATTTACAGTTGGATAATTTTGACACTCTAATTCCCAAAATAATATTTATTTTATCTAAGTAATTTTCAAAATATGTTATTTTTTACTTTTAAAATATTAACATTTATTTATTAAAAATTGATGAGTTTTCACAAAAACAGTTTCCAAACCTTAAATAAATGTTATATTTGAACTCATAAAAATTATATGATCTTATATATTTAACAAAAAATATATAACAATAATATTTTATTAAAAAATTATTTATTCTGAAAACTTATTAATTCATAAAAAAATAAATTATTTAATTAAAACCCCAATTTCAATTTTATCGTATGAAAATATAATTCTTTCCAAACTGAATACTTAATCACTTATAGAGTAAAACCACAATAAGTAATAAATATAATCATCACATATAACTAAAATGAGTTTTCTTATAATACCATTATAATAACAATATTAATAAAACCTTGGTTTAATAAAATAATTTATATATTTCTGAAAAGTACCATTTTACCTAAAAATCTATTTATCTAATTCATTTTATTTTTAAGGAATACTATTCTCATAAAGTAATTGATGGAATATTAATTTTATTTATGAAGGGTATTACAAAATATTTAACTAATACCTTGTTACATAACCCCTAATAACACCCACATAAGACCTAAGGGTAAGGTGTGTGATGATGATAGAGTCTTGGGGCGACTCAGATAACATTGCATTGGTGGTAATGGATATTAACATGAGATTCTCTTGTAGGTGATTCCGTTCAATATTAACGTGTTGAAGATCGACTTAGGCTTGGTCAAGAGTGAAGCCCAATGATTCTCCCTCCTCTCTGAGCTCCAAAAAATAAGCTTCATATGGCCTGAGTCTACTGGATGAGGTTATCCACTCCTTTGATTGGGTCAGAAGAATTATTTTTAAAAACCATAAATTTATATCTATCGTGTGATCACTATTCAATGGATATATTATCAACAGTAATGATACATAACGGTCATTTAAACCCAATAATAAAAAAAAATAGTGCATGTATTTTCTTTATCCATAAGATATTTAATTAAATTAAATAAAGGGAATTTTATTCATGAATGTTTGGATCGTTACAACATTCCCTGCTTCATAAATTTCACCCTAAAAATTTCCTTTTATGACAATACAATAGATGCAGGTAACTCTTCCTAATCACTTCCTTCAATTCCCATATTACTTATTAAAACATTTGGTTTCCCCACAATACATTGATTAAGGGCATTGTCTTATTTCTTAAAATGTTTTCCCTACGATCTAAGATCTTCGCAGACTTCTATTCATAGGAGAGGTAATTATCCAATGGTACCACCTCTAGATTTAGTAAATGTGATGTTTCAGGTATGTACTTCATCAATAGTGGTACATGGAATAAATCATTCACTTGAGACAGGTTCAGTGGGAGTTTTAGTTGATAGGCTGATGCTCCAATGTGATCAAAGATCTAAAAGGGGCCAATGTACCTTGGAATAAGATTTCAATTCTTCCCAAATATCATAACTATCTTCCATGATGATATTTGATGAAATAACATGTCTCCAACATAAAAATCATGGTATCATCGATGATTTCCATCATAGCTATTTGGTATACTCTAAGAAGCTTTAATGTGCAGCTGGATGGTCTTAACATTCTCTACCATTTCTTTGACCATTTCTGGACCTAGAAGTTTTTTCTCCCCAACATCACCCCAACATGTTGGTGTTCTGAACCTCTTCCCATAAAAGACATCGTAAGGATCCATTTGGATGATGGATTGGAAACTATTGTTGTAAGAGAACTCAACCAGAGGAAGATATTCATCCCATCCTCCTTTAAAGTAGATTGAGTATGCTCTCAACATGTCATGAAGTGTTTTTATAGTCCACTAAGATTGGACATCAGTTTGAGGATGATAAGCTATACTGACATTCAGCTCATTATTTAGAGAATGTTGGAGACTCTTCTATAATATTGAGGTGAATCTTTGATCTTGATCGGATAAAGTCAATAGGGGTACTCCATACAACCCTACCAATTATATGATCTATCTATGTGAATGTTGATCCAATGATAAATCCTATTGAATTTCAATTAATGGTGTAGTCTTTTTAAGATGATCCACAATAACCCAGAGATCATATTTTCCTTTGGATGTCTTCAAAAGTCCAATGACAAAGTCCATAGTGATTTTCTCTCATTTCTATGTTGGTATGGGTAATAGTGGAATCATCCCCGTAGACTTATGCTTTTCAGCATTCAATTTCTGACATAAAAGACACCATGATGTATATTCAACGATCTACTTATTCATATTATCCCACTGATAATGCACCTAGAGAACTCGATACATCTTTTTGTTTCTTGGGTGAATAGAGAAATTTGAACTATTTGCATCATCCAAAAGTTACTTATTCAATTATGGATTTTATGGAACACATTTTCTTGACCCAAATCTCACAATTCCTTAGTCATTAACTTTGAATTCAGAGGATTTACCTTTTTTGGATAGTTTCCACTTTCTTTTGAATTCCCATATCATCCTTTTGAGTATCCTTTAACCTTTTCAAAATAGACAGTTGGGTAATAATTTGTGAAAGTATTAACAATCATTTTTTAAGATTCCCATGTCCATCATAATAAAATTTAAAAAGATTGTATCCTTTTAAATTCTCATCAATGATAGAATACCAGGGTCCTTTCTATATAGAGAATCTTCCACCTTGTTCACATTCCAAGTGTGGTAATGGTTTGGAAAGTTGTAATCCTTGATGAGATCTAACCATCATCGTTAGCGCATATTCAACTATTTATGTGTGAATATATACTTTATACATTTTTTGATCTTTATATATTTTACACTTCTCCCCAAAGAGATAACGTTTCCATGTTTTTAACATAAATATCATTACTGCCAACTCCATATCATGTGTGGGATAGTTTTTCTGAAGAATTTTCAACTGCCTTGAGGCATAGGCAATGAATTTATCTTTTTCACTTAAATTCTACCGAATGTACACTTATAAAATTATCAATAAGAACATTCCTAAAATCTCAACACATGATAAAACACTTATATAAGTCTTTCCATAATGATTTAATATAATTTCTAATGGGGATTCAATATTCATAGAAACATAAAAGATATACTAATAGGACATGAATTTAAATACATTATGACATACACTACTTTGAAGTAGTGGTTACATGTAATACATTCATCATTATTTATATTATCATAGGACTTATCGTGCCCCCTTGATCATGGAGATTGCTGATGCTCATCATTTTTCTCAGCCCTTGCAATAGAGTATTGTATTGGGTAATGACCTACTTCTCTACATTTGTAGAATATAATTGTGTAATATGCCTTAGATGAATCTTTGTTTCCATACATAACATTATCCATTCTTTCATGAAAATTAAATACTTTTTTCCCATTCTTTCCACACTTAAAACATATCTTACTACCATTGTGACATTTCCCTTGGTGCCTCTTTCCACACCTGTTGCTTGAAGGAAATTGGGTCTTATTCCCCTTATCAACATTTCCAGATTGAATTTCATGAGATTTCATGTTCCTCTTCCTTGATTTACTTGGACATTAAACAATGTTCCAAGTGTTAATCATGATTGTGGATAGCTGGTTTGGTATAATCATAATATTTCCTACTTGAGCTCCCATTTGATTGTGAATCTCACTGGGAGATTCACCACATTTACCTTCACATCATTTTTTATCTATATTCCTCATATTACTGGCCTTTGGAAAGAATAAAATGAAAATTAGGGATTAGTATCTTAAAAATTTTAACACATAATGGGGAATCCAATGACATTAAAGTGATATGTTATATATTCCATTTATCTTATTAACTTATAAATTTCTAGGCTTCAATCTATGTTATCCATGATTTATTTCATAACGTATATTCTTATTGGTTTTTTATTACTACCTTAATAATGTTCTATACTAAGCTTATGAATTTACCCAAGCATATCCCTTGTGAGTGTCGAACCAAGAGTGAAGCAAGGCCCGTTGTCATGCACCAGTTTCTATTCGAGTTTAACTCAAAGAGGTTTTTCTAGGTTTTTCCCTATATAAATCTGTTCCATAGCCCCCTCTACATGTTCGTATCTAGACATAGATGTATTTTCTTGATAAACCAGTTACTCTATACTCACCAAATTTTATGGATTATTTTTTTATATGTAGTATTATCCTTGAGGAATTTATTAAGGTTTTCTAATCATAATACCAAATGTAACTAAACGTACCTATGACAATAACTATTACAATCCGGCTCTTTCTTACTCACATAAAGATGATTTATTATATAAACATTCACTTAAGACAATTCTGAGGATCGATATATATAGTGTCTTGGGAAATTTAAAACATTACATAATAACTTAAAATATAAAATAAAACATCTTTATTGAAAACATGGTTTACCTGACTAACTAATTCCTTCTTACATAACACTTTATGGGACAACCTGGGGGAATACATAAGAAAGGGGTGATATATAAATCCCAGTAAGGGAGTAAACAAAGCATAATAAGAAGAATAAAATACATGTTAGGAAATATTCATATCAATGGAGCATAAGAGAAACAAGGAATTAAAGGAATGATATTGTATGATTATCATAACATGGAAATGTTGGAAGAATATAAAACATGATATTAGCATGATCCAAGGCTCATTTCACATAGATTAGTATGAGTAAACCCTCATTGCACTTGAATTAGCATGAGTAAACCCTCATTGCATATGAATTATCATGAGAAAAAACTCATTTCACATGAATTAGCATGAGTAAACCCTCATTTCACATGGCTTGTAATGATACTAAATATTACCCAATGCATTTGAGTTCTATCAGGGCGCATCGATTGTAAACATTTCATTTCATGCATAAGTGCGCCCCATGGATCACATAACATGGAATCCTTCAACATCATCATTTATTTAAAGAATAAAGAATTTGGAATAGATAAATGAAATTCTATAATAAATAAGTATATGTGTTTAAAGGTTAATACCCTTGATATATAAATGGGCATGGTATTAACTACACTATGATTTTTGCACAGAAAATTGTGGTGCAATTTCTGCACCCTAACAGCGTGACATAAAATTCATAAAAATGGTTGATGAGAGATAAATGGGTACCTCATAATATTTACATGAAATGTACTGTAAGGGGGTATTATTGATACATGTCCCAACCAATGGAATTTTTTTATAGAAGGCGTAACATAATAAATAATCGTGAAGAAAGAGGAGAAACTAAACAACTCTTATGAAAATTTGGAATGGTAAAGAGTGTACATGGGAGGAATTAATGGGAGATAAAGAGGTCACTAATAATTCAAATCTAAAGAGGGAAGTATGAGAGAGGTGTGAAATCATACTCCAACATTTTAAATTGTAAATAAAAGTGTATAACAACATATGGAAACTTGGAAAAAATGACAATGGAATGAATCCCTTACTTGAGTGTGTGACTTGATGAGCTTGAAGAGGGGTTTCTTGAGAGCTTGGGGAACCATGGGAGGTTTCTAGATAGAGGAGGAAATAGTAGGGATGTGATATAAGTGTTTTTAGTGAATAGGAGTGGGATATTGGGTGGGTTTATAAAGGAAATGAGAGGGGAATTCTTTAATATTTCACAAACTTAGGTTTTTGGAATCTATATTATTAAATATTCAAAACCAAAAACCTTACCATGGTTTTATGCCATGGTGTTTTCCAAAGGGGAGTGAAAAAAAAATTTATAAGTCCAAAAGCCGATATTATTAAAATATTAGGCTTGCTTATGTAGAGGTGAGTCACACTCTCATGGAAATCATTTTAAAATGTTAAAATATTATATAGGTCTTGGAGGGTCCACTCAGGCATTATAAAATTAATCAAACAATTCTAAAATAAAAATATTTTAAAGGTAAAAGATATATTTGCCGAATATCCCTTTTATAGTATTTTATTACATCACTATTGGGTCATTATGATGTCATAAAACACATTATGTATTTATATGGTATTTAATTTTTACCAAAAAATTCAATTGTCTCATAAAATTATGAAAAATTTACCATTGTATAATGTCAAAGTCCTAATTAAAAAAATAACACTCATTTTATATAAATAATTTAATAAATAAATGAATTTTAAATTTTAAAATAAAAACCTTTATTTATTGAAAATTGATGGGATTTGACCACAAACAGTTTCCAAACCATAATAAATGTTGCCTTTGACATCATAAAAATTATATGATCATTTATATTTAATAGAAATTATTTAATATTATTATTTTATTAAAATATTATTTATTCCAAAAATTAATTAATTCATCAAAATAAATTCTTTAATTAAAAAAAACAATTTCAGTTTTATTGTATGAAAATATATTTCTTATCACATGAATACTTAATCATTTATAGAGTAAAAAACAATAGGGAATAAATATAATCATCACTTATAATTAAAGGTATTTTTTTTATAAAAATATTATAATAACAATAATTATAAAACCTCAGTTTAATATATTAATTTTTATATATCTAAAATGTACCATTTTACGAGAAAAATAAAATTTTCTAATTCATTTTATTTTTAAGAAAATATATTCCCATAAATGAATTGATGGAATAAGAATTTTATTTATAAAAGGGATTACAAAATAATTAAATAATACCTTTTACATAACCCTATATAACACCCTTATAAGACCTAAGGGTGAGGTGTTTGATGGTGGCAGACTTTAGAGGCAGCTCAGATAACATCACTCGGGTTGTAATCTCTATTAACATGAACTTCTCTTGTAGGTGATTTCGTTCAGGCTTAACATGTTGAAGCTCAGCTTGGGCTCTGTCAAGAGAGAAGACCAGTGATGATACCTCCTTTCCAAACTCTGAAAGATGATATTCATATGGCTTGAGTCTACCAGATGAGGACATCCCCTCCATTTTCTATGTTGAAAGAATTATTTTTAGAAACCATAAATTCATATTAGTCATGTGATCACTACTCAATAGCTATATTATCAATAGTAATGATACATAACAGTACATTAAACAAAATAATGATAATAATAATAATAAGTGAACCTATTTTCTATATCCACAGTATATTTAATTAAATAAATGAAATGAAATTTTATTCATGAATGTTCAGGTCATTATAGGGGTAGTTTTGGAAACTCCAAAAATATTAAATTAATATAATTTAATTTTCAATTAAAATGCCCCTAAAGTGATTTATTTTGAATATAATATGACAATGGGATAAAATAATCTTAACTAATAATTTTTATAAATTTTTATATCACATTATTACCGTTATCGTTTGGCTTTAACTCTGAGTAAAACCTTTTAACTCCTACCGTGACAACTTGGATTTTTACTCTCTAATTGTTAATATATTTAATATAATATGAAATATTAACCCTAAATGAGTCATGTATGAAATACTAAATCTTATGAAAATAATTTTCCTAAATTTTATATTTTTATGAAGTTTTTATTATTTAATAAATTCATATTTATTTTAAAATATCATTAATTTCAATTTTTACACTACTCATTTATTGACCTTTTAAAAATATAAATACATAATAAAACACTGAAAAAACCATTAATATATCCCTAATATGTCTAGTTAATCTATAAAATTCGTCTATGGAATTAATTTTATTAAATAGTATTTATTTTAATTTTGTTAATATCATTTATTTGATATGTCCATTAGTTAAACAATTACTACTGCATCATTACACAAGACATTAATTTAACTATTTATTCCCTAAAAATTTAATATAAATTATCATGATGAAGATAATAATTTTATATTTATAATTAATATTTATAGTCTAATATATATTCATAACTACCATATATTAAAAATGTAATAATTTTTAAAAACATGAGTGTGACATATTGGACTTCCCTTAGAGTAGATTACTAAAAAATTCTTAAATTCATCCACGTTACTCCAAGAGGTAATAAAATTGGCCCAAGGATAATTATGGTCTATAGTAACTCATAAAATAATATTAGGATAAGTGTTGTGGTAGTTTTATAAAACTTATAATATTATTTTTAACTTTAATTACCTTATTTACCTTTAACCGTTGTAATTAAAAAAACTAAAGTTACAATTCATATTGATTTTTTTTTCCTATTTACAGAATCTTAAAACAATTATTCAAAATATTGATTCTATTTTTTAAAATTCATAACATAGAAGTTTCAGTATTTAATATATAATTAACCTCGTTGACAGAATGAGAAAACTGGTTTTTAAAGTGAAAATATTCAAAAGATTGAAATAATTTAATATCATTATTCAAGATCAAATTGATTCTGATTAATTAAATTATATTAAATTATAAAAAAATTATCTAATTATAAT
The DNA here is from genome assembly GCA_963277665.1 of Viscum album. Classification (NCBI taxonomy): domain Eukaryota; kingdom Viridiplantae; phylum Streptophyta; class Magnoliopsida; order Santalales; family Viscaceae; genus Viscum; species Viscum album. The sequence goes on along the minus strand of OY728129.1, from coordinate 1,416,234,483 downwards.
TTAAAACCAATTAAAAATATAATTTAAAAATTATAAATTATTTATACACAAAAATGTTCTCAATTAAAATGAAATATTTTATCAATATTCATCAAAACATGAAACTTATAATAAAAATAAGAAAAAATAAACCAAGATATTTTTTTATTTTACAATTTAAAATAATAAGTTTTTTTTTCAAATAATATATATAAAATTTTCAAAAATTGGAATTAAAATGGGTTCTCAATTAATAGGTGGTTAAACCACCTTTAGTAAAATATAGTTTTATACCTAAAATTGAGTTTTTTATTATCTTATGACTATTAAATATATTGTATGAATGTAAAAAAAATAATTTAATATATATTTCATTAATTACATTCACCAGTTGTAGTTAATTTTATTTATTAGGATAAAACGACATTGTGAGCCTAATAATAGTTCTTTATAAAAACATTTCATATATATTCAGTTGATTCCTATATACATTTCTAATTAAATTTTAACCAATTAATTCAACCATGTATTTTCATAAGTTTGTTATTGTTATTCAAAACTACCATATTAATAGCTAGGGTATATCTTATTATATTGAATTATAATATTTTAAAAATATATTGGTGTTCGGTAAAACTCAACCTTGCGTGTAATACAAGACAACTCATTATTGTGGGTAATGTAAGATTAAACTACTGTGGAGTATAAATAAATATAGCAGCAGAATTAAATTTACTCAGTAAATGAAAATATTTTGAAATCATGGGGTGTTACAGATTAATTATCACTTTAAAAGTTATGATCTTTACAAGGGTTTACATTTTCTCAATATCATTTTCTTGTGACATGTTTTATGTCAATAACCATGGTTTACTTGAATTTTGTACTGAATTCCCTATGAAAATACTTTGATATATTACTTCATGTAATTATTTGGATTTACATATTTATATCATATTATTTATTTCAATTACTTTTTATTTACAATTTACTAAAGTGGTAAAATCTTTATGTTACAATCCTCTTTATTTTTTAGATTGTTTATATTTGAGGGTACATTAGAGGAAATCATATTATCTTATTTTCCTGACCCAAATATATTTTATTTTCTTCTTATTATGAATTTATTTTACATGTTTAGTTTCCATTTAATCCATTTTTGAATAAAGAAACATCAAGAATGTTATTTTTAAGTGATATCAATCTTGTATCTTATTTTAGAACAAGAATATTTCCCTTCCATATCCAGGTATTCTAAAAAGTTTTCAATATTGTTATTTTATAAAAATAAATTATTTCATAAATTTACTTCACAAGATATTCTAACTAATTAATTTTTTTTAAAAAGGAAATTTCTTAACATTTTCTAAATGGATCACTTTTGAATCTCTTTAGAAAATTTTGAAAATAATTTATATTTCTAAGTCTTAGAATATGAAAAGATTTTCCTAACACCTTTTAAATTATTGTTTTTAAAGAATTCCTTATAATTTTACAAGGATATATTCAATGGAAATTATTTTCACAATATTTTGGGAATATTTAGTTTTTAAAAGTTTTTTTAAAGTGAAAAGGTTATTTTACTCAAGAATGTTTTTGATGATATTTTTATAATATTTATATTCATTAATGATAAAAAACCTTGTTGTAACATATGTTCCACTGGGGATATGATAAAATGAATCTATCCTTATTCATTCTAATGATTTATTATGATTTTTTCAAATAGATTTTCATGGAGCCATTTCTTCTCCATTGGTAAATCATGTTATGAATGAACAATGGTTTTTTAGGCTAAGAAATGTACTCTTTCATTTGTTATGTTTATGTTATGGTTCTTGGAATTTTTTTATGATAATGAGTTAACCTTATATTTCTCATGATGGAGGGTGATGCTGAAATAGATATCAAATTAATTAGGCAAAGGGATGGAGTTAACCGATTATTGGTTTCTATTAATAAATTATTAGAATTTACAGGGTTGGTTAATTATTTTTTAAGATTGTTTGGAAGAGTGATATGAAAATGATCTTCCAAGTTAACAAAAAATTTTATTTATTTTTTCATTATGTTATAATTTATCATTTTCTTAAGGATTTTCTTCACATGTCTTATTATTATTAACCTATATAACTCTTGTCTAATGTTAAATCCCATGTCACATGTTTAATGATCTATGTTTTAGTAGGTATGAACTATCTTATGTTATGATCATTAAATTTGATTATTTTATCATACCCTTATTCTCATCTTATACTAACTAATTAAATTCAATTATTAGTGATTAATTTTACCCTTAATTAGTGTCTTATATAACCATTCTTATGTTTCCTTTCCCCTGGGTTATGAAGACGTATTTTAAATGAATTGTATGTAAAAAATGTTTCATGAGAGAATAATTTTATGGTAGATGTTGATGACTTAATTTAGAATATGAAAACCCGGGTATAATTAGGAAACATTATCACTTAAATACATGGGAATTATTATAAAAACGTTTTCCATAACTCTCTAAAACTCTAAAACTAAATGTACCTTTTCTATATAAGAGATATGATGTTTCCTTTTGATACTATATAAGTTGGATTGTTTAAATCAGGTCATATTAATTGTCATCAAAGCTACAAATGAAAATTTCATGTTTTCATAATCATATTTGGGAGTGTGGGTACATGAAAATTATATTTGGTATTAGTGTAGGGATTTGTTAACATTGGAGATTGGGATGTTTTCCTTTGAGTTTAACATAAGATTTATAGATACCATCATGGTTTTGTAAGTTTATGTTTAATCATATGTTCAAAGTTATATACAACCATTTTTTGATTTTAGGTAATATTATTTTAAGGTATTTAATGATATTTGGGTGTTGTGTTATTTGGTTAAGGTATATGTTATTCTTTGGTTTAACATGTAATTTAACATTAACATTATTTCAAATGAATTATATTTCATTCTTGGGGATGTTTGTGGAAAGTTATATGATAACATTTTAGGTTAAAACATTCTTTAATATTGAATTTATTGAGGTTATTCGGGATATATGTTTATTTATTTATAGAATGATCTATATTGAACATTTGGATTTATTGTGGAATTTTTTGTATAAAATGATATATTTCTTAATATAAATTTCTATTCAATTTGGTTATTATATTAACTTTTAATGGAAATTTTGTTTTTGGTTAATTCCATAACACAACATTAATAAATTGTTCCTCTTTTTAGATTATATGATTTAATAGAATTTCATTTTGGTTCATGTGGCATGAAAAAACCATCTTGAATACCCATTATTTTGAGAAAAAGATGAAATGGTGGTGTAAATTGATTAAATGATGGAATTATACATGTCATGTAAGTAAATTTACTTATGTTATTAGTCCAGATGGTAAAAAATTCCCAAACTCATGGAAAATGATCTTGAAACAAAAACTTTATCGTATTTCTTTCATTTCTAATGAATCGATGGTATTTTTTACACCACATTAGTTTTCATTTTTTTAGTCATTGAATTTCTCAGGATCATTTAATTTCTTATGATCAATGTTCTTTTATACTATCAACCATTATTTAAAAATTTTGTTTTTCCTCCATGCATTTATTTTCACTTCCCACTATTGTTCCCCTATTTAGAAACTCAGTTATGTGTTATTCCGGATAATATTCTTACTTCCGTAACCCTTTTTCATGTGGAAGTTGTGTTAATGATTTTTATGATGTGAGATTACAAAAAAGGAATTTTAAAATTTCATATCCTTGACAAAAAATATCAACATAAAATTTTTAGGATTCATTTTATTAAATGGGGGAAAATGAAACACCATGGTATTTTAAAACATCACTATGTTCCACAAAGTATACAACATGTAACAATGAGCATAAACAAATCATGAAATATTATAATTTAAATAATATTGTTATAAAATTGTTTCTAAATTATAGGGTTTTAATAGGATTAATCAAATTATGAAATATATAAAAAAATTCTCAACTTAAAAAAAATTATTGATTAATTATTAAAAAATAAGCACACAATTTTTTTTATAAAGTCATTTTTATTCTTCAAAAATATGTTTTCATTGATTTTTGAGAATGAATATTATAATTAATTTCATAAAATTTTGGAATTTATATTTTATAAAGAATGATATAATTTTTAAAATATTATATCAAAATTATATTAGGGTGAAATTTAGGGATTTTTATATAATGATTGATTTTTTAGTGAATAATGAAAAATACTGATTTTGGTAAAATTTCATTTTCTTTTCTTATAAAAGTATCATTATGATTCTAATTTGATATTAATGTAATATAGTCCATGTGTAATAATATATATTTTAATTAATTTCATAGTAATCATATTTATACAATTTTTTCATATATTTTCATTTTTGTGATTAAGAACACATTTTTTAAAAAATTGTTCTCATTTGAATTTATGAATTTTTATTAAAATTGACTTCTAGTACTTATATAAACTGAATATTGAATTTTTTCCCTTATTTTTAATAAGTGGATAAAATTTTTCCCTTTTCTATTTAGTTATTATGAATTGTAACCATAGAAAATATTTGTCACCTCAGTAAAGGTAAATCTGGTAATTAATGTTAAAAATATCATGATATAGAATACAATGAACATAAAACGCCGATTTTATATATTTTATTAGTGGGTTTTTACCATCCTCATCCAAGATTATAATTTATGGGAATTTTATAGCATTTTTATTTCAAAAATTACTGATATATTATTTTATGTGAATAAAAGGTCAATAATATCTCTATCTTATTTTTAATATCAATAATTGTTTTTTACAGAGATCAAAACAACTTATTTTTGTTATAAATAGTTATTTTAAATATAAATAATTTATTTTTATCATGGTAATTTATTTTTAATTTTTAGTGATGAAATAAATACCCTAAATGCTTATACAATGCCAACTAAGTACTTGTGCGTGGAGCAGAAAAATTAGGTAAATAATTTTAAAAAACAATAAAAACAATATTGATTCAGTGATTTATAGTTTCCCATTACTTTTTTAGATGTATAAAAAAATATTATTGATGTTTTAATGGATTATATTCTAATTATAATGTTGTCATATTGTTTTCAATGTAAAATTAGAATAATAGTTTCAAAAATTGATATTAATGATACATTATAATAAATAATTTTATATTAAAATAATTAAAATTCATAAAATATTATCTTTAGAATATTGAAATATATGTTGTTTAAAATATAAACAATTTTCCATTTTTTGGTCGTTTTTTATCTATAGTAACTTTCTTTACCACTAATGTAGAGACTTTGTTTTCACATTATAATACTTTGAAATGTTTCTTTGTATATTTCCAAAGTTGGGTACTAAAATGGAATTCAATTCCGAAAACCAGGGTGGCCAAAATAATTTTATAAAAATATTAAGTATATTTTATACTATGAAAGCGATGAAAATGATATAAATTTTAAATGATAGCTTAGATCAGAAATCTGAGGCCACTGTTGAGATCAGAATGTAGCATTTATCCAAAGCGGGGAATAAATTTTTTCAGCATGGAACATCAGTGGAAAAACCCATCCAGGGGAAAATAGTAAGTAAAATATTTAAACTTAATTTTTTTAGCCCAGTTGCTGAATTAAATAACTTTATAACAGAGAATTGGATAAGAAATTTGAGACCCTTATTGAGTTCAGAATGAGGAATTTTTCTTAGGCACCACATAAAATGAGTTGGCATGAGGGTTTAGAATTTCTGTACTGAGGATGATGTCTATAAAGAGAGAGTTAGGAGTTTTTGATTTGGATTTGCTACTAATCTCTCTCTCTCTCTCTCTCGAAAAGACTCAGCTCTATACATCTCTCTCTATCATTCTCCATTGTTCTTCACCGGATTGAGGAGAAATCTCCACTAAAACCTCAAAAGATTGATGTGGGAGTGTCCTGGACATGGCACCTACAATGAACGACAATTTGAGGTAGGATTTATCTCATTTTGAGTTTTGATTCAGTTTCTATTTTGAATATCTATTTCATTTCCTTATTCTTCATTGTATACTTTCAAAATCATTGATGGATGCATGAAAATGAACATCGATTGGTGTTTGAATGTTGTTCATCATCCGTTCTTCATGGTTTTACACCATAAACTATTGGGCATGTTAATCCACTAACATATCAACGATCAGAGTCCAACGTCGTGAAACCACCTTTGCAAGGGCCCCCAATCCACTGATGAAATCATTATCAGACAACCAAATTGAGCTCTATGTTATGCTGAAAGGACCATCGGAGTGTCTTTGGCACGAAGGCTTCTGGTGGTGGCACCGCATCCCAGTGATGGTGCAATGTGGAAAGCCACGTGGCATGGCCAATCAACCTGGTAGAGTCGTACGACACGACCCAATGCGGTGATTGATACTGCCAATCACATAGCTGAAGACTGGATCGTTAGCAATACCATTATCGGTCGCGGGTCAGGCTACATCAGTGAGATGATCGGGCCACTACGGACTGGGGGACCATGGACTGAGCCCAGCTCTAATGGGCTGGGTCGGACTAGTGGGCTAGGTCCCACCCGGCGGGTCAGACCCAGGTCGGCCGATAGTTCACTATGAGGGTCGACTGCCACGACAATTGCCACTACACGGGTGTGGTCAACCCTGGGATGAACTAACCGCAGTGGTTGAATGCCGCAATTTGTGGACCAACCATGAGATGGTCCACCCACCCCATGACCCTCTTCCGTGATTTCAAATTCCCATATCTTTTGAACATGTTTTCTATTTAATGTGTCTTTTATGGTATCATAACACTATCTTCGAGAAGAAAATTTCGAGATTAATTTGAGAACATGAAGTTTGGGGTCAGATAGAGGGCCCCACATTTACTTGTTCGGGTGTCTTGCTGTGAAAAGTGACATTATCACTGGTTGTGCATTTTGGACTAACAAATACCCTATCCTATATTTTTTTTCCTGTAGAACATAATGGTGACCTTAGATACGGATTCTGGGTTGCGAAGAAAGGTGTTCCAAACTCGATTCTCATTTATCGATATTTTATGATGGTAGTGATGTTCTTAGGATCTCCAGAGAAGTACTAGATTACCCTCTAGTTGGTATGGGTAGTGGTGTTCACCGATGAATCCTTCGGGCTTACCCTCCAGCAGGGCTGGGCGGTGGTGTTAGCCATTTTCTCTTCTAGGGTTACCCTCTAGTGGGGCTGGGAAATGGAATTTGTTGTTTACACATTCGGGACATACCCTCGAGTAGGTCTAGGAAATTGGGTTTTTCGTTTCTCTTCTAGTCTTACCCTCTAGTGGGGCCAGGTAGTGGCATTCATCATTTTCTATTTCGGGGTTACAATCCAGTGTATCACATTTCGGAGGGGTCGGGTAGTGGTGTTCACAGACAAAGCGTGATGAGACATGTTTTGGTGTAACCATGGACTCAGACGTAATAGGGGAACATTCCAAACTGAGATGTGTCCTTGTGACGTGACCTAAAACCATGTAGGCAAGACCGACCCACCCGATGTGGATAATATCAAGGTGGGGTGTTTTATTCCCTTTCACATGTAGTTCAGGGCAGACGTGAGGAATTCCGGGTATAGATGTTGGTTACTTCAGGAACTGTTGGAGACTATTTCCTTGGGCATAGCTGTGATATGGAGATACCCTTACTTTCTCATTGGGCTTCTCTAACATAGAATATATATATATATATACTGTTGCAGTGCACACTCTTCGGGTTCTTGTTAATCTCCCATGGGAGAGCCAAAGACGTGCGAGTTATGCCACGTGCTTTCCCTATTTAGCTTATCATGGTTGGAGTAATCTTCTCTCATACAGTAGGTAGAAATATACTAGAGGATAAGTTCATCTTTTCACCTTGTCTTTCTCTTTGTGTTTGGATGTGCTTACTTCACTTCCTTATTGGGTTGAGCTGCACTCATTTACTGCACATTGTTCCACCTAATTTTTCCTTTACTTTTGTGAATCTTACTACTCTCCCTCTTTTTTAGGGCGTCCTATTGAGTATGTTTATAATCACCCCTATATTATATTTTCCCACACATATCATGATTTATGCCGACGATGGACGTGTCTGATTCGATACATCTGGGTGCTTGGGGTCAAAGGTTCCTGGACCGCTTGCGGTGGTCACATTTTGGATTCCCAGTGCAGGGATTCCTTGTTAGATATAATTTCTGTTTTTTTATGGTTGGGAAACTATTCTGGTTGGGCATGTATTTTTACCCTTTTCCTTTTTGTTTACATTACTGTATCCATACTATTTTAGTGGCCCATTCATGCTTGGGTTTTTTTTGCAGGCTACATCTTTTACTTATTTCCCTTTGCACTTTTGCATTGAGTTAGTTGTGTGTGTGTACACAAACTTAAGAAAAGGCCTATCAAAGTTTTTTATGCCTTTGGTGCCAGTCACCACCCCCTATCTTATGAAGGTAGGTTTGGGGTAGTTTCAACTTGATCCCTGACATGGGTCAGGTCTAGAAAGGCAATATCAGAACAAGTTCATTCATTGGAACATCATTCATATGGTTACCCATAAGATGATTGGTTGGGTATAGGTAAATAGTGTCAACGTTTATTAAGAGTGGATCTTAGTCCAGGGAGTCTATTGATTGTTTGGTGGCTGACATAAACATTCACTAGGACCCTGATTACCCTCTTTTCAACATAGCATGCTGAGACATTTTTTTGAAGGAACTTTTGTAAATGCTTCATATAAGATTGATTCTTTAACATTCTTTATTGATTATGATCCCTTCTTTTCTTAATATATATATATATATACACTAATCTAACCACAATACTCCTGGATAATTTTCCGGATTTCTCTGTGACGGAATCCAGGAAGGTTACCCTCTTTGATTTGTGATGAAAACCTCGTGAGTGATGAGACCTCAGTACAAGGCCCATTAGGAGATCCCCTTCCTTTGGGTGGGATATTAGTGGCACCTCCACCTATGGAAAAGTAGTTAGTACCAGTATCACAGGTTTTGGATGATCACATGATGAGTGTGTTTTGGGAGTTCCAATGCCAGAGGCCGCCGAGGTTTTATGGTGAGCCAAACCTTTAGGAAAAAATGGATTGGTTAGAGTCAGTGGTCCACCATTTCAGGCTGGTGTAGACAGAAGTAGAATAGTTGGTGGCTTTTTCAGCTTGCCTTTTTCTCAGGCTGGATGAGCGCTGGTGGGGTTTAGTTACCTAGATGCACGATGAGATGACTCTCTCATGGGATGAGTTTTAGAAACTGTTTTCATGAGTCGTACTTCCCATCGTACTGGAAAATTTTCAAGATTCCAGAGTTTCTAGAGTTGAAGTAGAGATCCATGATAGTGGTTTCATACATGGAAATGTTTACTAACCTTACATGGTGCTCCATGGATATGATCTGTGACAATTACTTCCATGTGTAAAAGTCTGGGAAGGGTCTTCATCAAGATATTTGGGCTAGTATAGTTCCCATGTGCATCTATAAATATACAAGGGTGTTGGATCAGGAGCTTGTGGTGGAGAGTTTCTGATCATTGGGATTCCATTCAGTTGGGACTAACAGTGGTCACTTCAGAGAGGATATGTCCATGGATATTAGCAGACATCAGATGGCAGGGCCGTGATGCAGGAGACCATTCTAGGACCAGGTTCGGCCACATGTCCGGAAAACAATATGTAATCATGGAGAAATGAGACAGCCCAGAGAGGGCCGATGCTATGCCTTTGATGGGTGAGGTCACATATCACGAGACTACCTGACCAAACGAGCTAAGAATCATGGTCAAGAATCATGTGGACCAACACGAAGAGGCAGTGTCATGACCAGGGAGGTCCCCAGGTAGGTTGTGGTGGAAAAGGAGAAGGAGAAGGAGGAAAAAGTGGTGGGGGCAATGCAATGATATACTCCTACCACCACCACTCGGTGGACTATATCAGACTAACGGATCTGGAAGCTGGGACCACAGACTGCTAAAGGCTATAGATTTCTGTGATCCTCCAACACACAAGATGATTCAAGGTATACTCTGTGTTTATTCTACTCTTGATGCAGAATTAGTAGATATAGGAGCCAACCAATCATTCATATTATTACTCCTGGTACGGGAGTTGGAGCTCCTAGTAGAGGATCCATCACAATAGATTTATCTCAGGGTTTCAACGAGAATCTCTTATTTGGTATATTTTATTTTACAGTAGTGAGAGATTTTTTTTGGAAAAGATATGTTCACGTGTGACCTACTGGTCATCATGATGGAAACTTATAACATCATATTGGGTATGGATTGGCTTTACATTGTTCAATCCTAGATTGACTATCACTGCAGGATAGTTAGATTTCTTTATACTAATGGAATGGGGTTCACCTTTCTTGGGGAAGTAGGCCTTGTATCAGGGCATGCGAGTGCTATGAGCATGTGACTATATACTTTTACCCATCAATTATCAGCCACGACCCTTGTTGTAGTAGACTCCTAAGACACCTAGGTGCCTTTAGTTTTGAAGGATTACATCGATGTCTTCCCCAAAAATTTCCTAGGACTACCTATGAGGTGATAGTTAACGTTTTCATTGATTTGTAACCACGGATTACCTGATATATTCCGTGACATATCAAATTGAACCCACCCATATCCAAGAGATAAATTTATAGTTGGAGAACCTTCCTGATAAAGGTTTTATCATATCGAGTGTGTCCCCCTAAACAGCTCTAGTTTTGTATGGTAATAATATATATGGTAGTTTGTAGCTTTTTGTTGATTATCGTCGCTTGAATCAGATCATGATAAAGAACAAGTACACCTTTTCGAGGATTGAATACCTCTTTGACCAAGTGATAAGTTCATGTTTATCTCCAAGATCGATCTTAGATCTAGCTACCACTTACTATGGGTTTTTAAGGCTGATATTACAATTTTTTTCTTTCATTGTTGTTATGAGAATTATGACTTCCTAGTGATTCCATTTTTTGTGACAAACACCACTTCCATTTTCATTCTTTTGATGAACTAGGTCTTCCTTCTATACTGGGACCAGTTTCTTTTCCTTCATTGATTATATACACTTTTACTCAGTTCCATAGGATGAGAATACAGAGAACTTGTGTATGGTCCTTGATTAACTCTAAGAGCACCAACATTATAGAAATATATCAAAGTCTCAATTTTGGATTCATGAGGTTCACATTTAGGGTAATTTCATTTCTGAAGAGTGTTTAACCATATATATATCACAAATATTGAGGTAGTTCTTACATGAGAGCCTCCCAAGATTGCATCACAGGTGCAGTGTTTTCTTGGTTTGGCTAGGTAGTATCAGAGATTTTTGGAAGACTTCTCTAGGATCACAACCCCTTTGACCACTCTGACATGGAAGAGACAATTGTTTACTTGGTCTGAGTAGTGTCTGAATGAATTTGAGGAGTTGGGGAAGATGTTGAAAAGTACTATAGTTCTGAGACTACCAGAGGATGGAGTTGAGATCATAGTGTATTGTGATTCCTGAGGAGATGGGCTTAGTTGTGTCTTGATACAATGACGAGAAGTCATCGAATACGGGTCAAGGTAGTTTAGAGACAATGAGAAGAACTATGAGACTCTTGAATTAGATATTAAAGCAGTAGTCTTCACCCTAATTATGTTGAAACACTACCTCCAAGGAGATCTCTTTGTGGTTTACTCAGACCACCAGAGCCGCAGGTATATCTTTACCCTAAGAGATCTAAATTTAAGGAAGTGATGTTGGATGGAGTTCTTGTAGGACTAAAACATCGAGATAATATATATTATGAGGAAGGGAAATATTAAAGACCTTAGAAGGAAGTCTCAGGCTTTCTTATGGAAGGATGCTTTAGACAAGTTAGATTCCCTACTGCTGACCCAGGTGGAGTAGGAGGCTACCACTTTTCTATAGTCGATGGTGATGACCCCTTCACTCATTGAGCATGTGAAAGAATCCCAACTAGGGGATATCGACTATGAAGTTCTACATCACCAAATATCAATAGGTGATACACTGATGGGTATTCTGAAGGAGGCAATCACGAGATATTGTTCCAACGTTGAACGGTGATTCTAGTCACTATGTGGGAGGAGGTGATGAAGAAGACCCATACTCATCCCTATGTTGTACATTCTAATGTGGGGAAGATGTAAAGGGATCTTAAACAGTAGTTTTGGTGGAATGGTATGAGATGAATTGATATTGATTTCATATCACTATGTCTTACTCGTCAACAGGTGAAGGATGAGCATTATGTTTCGATGGGTTTATTGCACCCTCTTGACATCCCAGAGTGGAAGTGGGATAGAATATCCATGGACCTCATCATGATGATATCAGACACATCGAAGGGCCATGACTCCATCTGGGTGATACTGGAAATACTCCCCATGTTGGAGCACTTCCATTCTACCAGGGATCATAGTTCGATAGAATGTATGGGGAACATGTACATATGGGAGCTTTTTTGACTTCACGGGGTACCCTTGATGATTGTCTCTGATCATGGCATGCAGTTTACATCGTAGTTGTGGAGAGGCGTGCATGAGGCATTTGATAACCAATTGTGGATGAGTAAAAAATTTCACCCCCAGACCAATGGGAAGACCAAGGTCACTACAAAGGTGTTGGAGGATATGGTGAGGTCTTGTGTGCTAGATTTCGGCTAGAGTTGGGAGGATCCCCTGCCGTTGGAAGAGTTTTCATACAACAACTGTTACAACTTTAAAATCCACATGAAACCTTTTGATGCCCTACATAGTAGACCCTGCAGGTCTCCTTTGTGCTAGATGGAGATTGGTTAATCATCCCTTATGGGACCATAGTTGGAACATGCCACAACAAAGAAGGTACATGTTATCCGTGAATGGATAAAGATGTCATAGAGTAGGCAAAAATAATATGTAAGCTTCCATCGTAGGCCCTTGAAGTTTGAGCAGGGATACCATGTCTTCTTGAGAGTCTCCCCACAACATGGAATGTAGAGGTTCGATTGGGGAGGAATGATATCCGAGTGGTTTATATGTGCATGATTCTATGAATGTCATCGATCGGGGAGATTTGGACATTAAATATGGATCTGCCTTCGTAGAGCATCCTGTGGAAATCTAGGATCATCATGAGAAAAACTTACATGGATGGGCCACCCCCTTTGTTTGTGTACTTTGGTTGCCTGAAAGCATGAAAGAGAGTTCTTAGGAATAGGTTATCCAGATGAAGGATTATTATCTCATTGTGTTTTTTTAGTTTTTTCTTTTTGGGGTTGAAAATCTTGAAGGAGGTAATGATTTAGAGACTTCATTTTTTCTTTGTAATACTTTGAAATATTTCTATATATATTACAGATTTGGGCATTGGGATAATGTGTAATTCTCAGGCCCAGTGTGCCTGAATTTAATTTTATAAAAATATTAAGTTTATTTCATACTATTCACATTATAGAAATGGGATATCACTTAAATGATATCTTGAATCAGAAATCTGAGGCCACGATTGAGTCTGAAATGTGGAGTTTACCCTATGTGGGGCATAAATTTCATCGGAATGGGACGTTTGACGAAAAATCCATCGAAGGGAAAATTTTAATTAAATTATTTAAAAATAATTTTTTACCCCTGAGGATAAATGAAATAAATATCTAATGGGGACTCAGGATAGAAAACCGAGACCGCAATTGAGTTCTGAATGAGGTGTTTTTCTTAGGCCTGACATAAAAAGAGATGGTGTGACAGTTTCAGATTTCAACATTGAGTGGGACGTCTAAAAAGAGAGATATAACTATTTAATATTTGGGTTTTTACCTAATCTCTCTCTCTTTATACAAGACTAATATCTCTCTCTCTCTATCTTCTTCGTCGTTCTTTTCCAGATCGAGGAAGAATCTCAACCGAAACCTCGACGGATCGATGTTGGAGTGCTGTGATCGTGTATCCTACAATGAACGACCTTTTTAAAGTATTATTTATCTCATTTTTGTGTATCTATTTAGTTTATATTTTTAATATCTATTTCCTTTCCTTGTTCTTCATTGTATACTTGAAACATTGTCGATGGTCGCACGAATACGACCATAGATTTGTGTTTAAACATCGTTCTTCATACATTCTTCATGGGTATTCCATTATAATGTTTTTGGTGTTTTAAGACACAGAGAGATAAACTATTAAAGGAAAAAATAGTGAATCTATCACCCCAAGGGTCCCCAATCCACGGATGGAATCGCAATCAGGTGATCGGATTGAGCCTGGTGGTGCCCTGAATAGACCACTAGGGTGATGCTGGTGAGGCAGCCAGCGAAAGAGGTACCATGGCCCGACTATGACACAATGTAGCATATAGCATTTCTTGGCCGATTAGATAGGTGGGGTTGTGTAGGGTCATGTGACACGACCCCATGAGGCAACTGACACTGCCAATCATGCAATTGGTGACTGGCTCATGGGTCGGACCTCTATTGGGAGCGAGCCGGGTTGTGTCGGTGAGTGAGTCGGGCTACCACGGGCTGACCCAAACATAATGAACCGTGCTAGATCCAACCCAGTGGGTCCGAACCAGGTCGTCCGATGGTAAACTATATGTGGTTGACCACTGCGGCAGCTACCGCAGAGTTGGTGTAGTCGACCAGTCGACTAGGGGATAGTCGACTGTCGGCTGGACCGACCTTGAGTCAGCCCCCCACCTCATGACCTTCTTCTATGGTTTCAAATGATCATATATTTTGAATGGGATTTCCGTTTGATGAACCATATATGACAGCATGACCCCTTATTTGAGATAGACATTTTGAGATAAATTTGATAATTTGATGTTTGGGGTTAGAAGGTCATCTCCACTTAGAACCTGCTTGGGTATCATGTGATGAAAGGAACCCTTTTCACCGGTTATCCATTTTGGTAAAATAAATATTTTATCCTACATGTTTTTCTGTGTTTAAAATGACGGTGACATCTGATGTGACTTCCAGGATACAAATCAAGGTGCTCCATACTCAACGCTCACCAATTGGTGGTTAATAAATGTTAGGATGGTAGTGATGTTTTCAGGATCACTAGAGTAGTGATGGATTACCCTCCAATGGGGATGGGAAGTGGTTTTTACAGATGAATCTTTTGGGCTTACCCTCCACTGGGGCTGGATGGTGGCTTTCTCCATTTTCTCTTCTGTGATTACCCTCTAGTGGGGCTAGGTAGTGTATTTTTCCATTTACACTTCAGCGAATTTCCCTCCAATAGGGATGGGTAGTGGAAGTAACCATTTTCTTTTCTGGGCTTACCCTACAATAGATTGGGTAGTGGAATTCTCTATTTTCCTTTTTGGTCTTACACTCTAGTGCAGACAGGCAGTTTAATTTTTTGTTTTATCTTCTGGGATTACCCTCCAGCAGGGCCCGAAAGTGCTTTCCATCATTTTCTCTTTTGGGATTACCATCTAGCAAGGTCAGGTACTGGTGTTTTACATTTTATCTTTTGGGATTACCCTCTAGTGGGGCAGAGCAGTGACATTAACCATTTAATATTCTGGGACATACACTTCAGTGAGGCTGGGTAGTGGTGTTCACCATTTTCTCTTTTGAGCATACCCTCTAGCATATCATCCTTCAGAGGGGCTGGGAATTTGTGTTCGATGAATAATCATAACCAGACATGTTGGGGAATAACCTTGGACTCGTAAGTAAGAGGGGTGATTTCCCCACCAAGACACGTCCTTGAGATGAGACCTAAAACTGTGTGGGTGAGACAAACATGCCCAGAGCGAACAGTATCAAGGTGTGGGGTTTGATCCCCCTTTAATTTCAGTTTAGGGAAGACATTATGAATGATGGGTATCGATGGTGGTTACTTATGGGACTATTGGTGACTATTTTCATAGGATTATCTATGATATTGAGATCCCATTACTCTCTCATTAGGTTTTTTGATAGATTATATATATATAAATATATTATATTATAGTTCTCAATCTTTGGGTTCTTGTTACTCTCCCTCCAGGAGACGTGAAGACTCTTTGGGTATGTCATTTTCCATCCATGTCTAAATTATTGTGGTTGGACGTGTCTACTCTCCTAATATAGGTAGCAATGAATCGACAAGAATTTCAACTTCTCACTGTGTATAACTCCTTCTATTTGTATGATCTTAATTCAGTTCCTTATTGAGTAGAGCTATACTCATTTATTGTACTTTGTTTCATATACTATTTTCCTTTCCTATTGTATCTCTTACTACTCTCCCTCCTTTTCGAGGCATCCTAATGAGTATTTTTATTATCAAACCGTCATAGGATTTTCCCACACGTATCATGATTTATTCAGATGATATACAAGTTTGATTTAGGATATTAGGGAACTCAGGGTCATAGGTGACAGGACCACGTGCAGTGGTCTCAGTTGGCATTCCAATAGTTGGGATTCCTCAATAGAATTTCATTCAGTTTTCTATGAGGATGGGACACTATTCTGGTTGGGTTTGTATTTTACCCTTTTCTATTTTTTTTTACTTTACTATATCCATACCATTTTAGTGGTCCATGCATGCTTCAGTTTTCTTTTCAACAGGTTGCATCTTTTACCCTTTTCACATCTGTACTTTTCCATTGAGTTGGTTGTGTGTGTGTATAGGTACGTAGGAAAATTCCTCCCAATGTTTTTTGTGCCTTATATACTAGTCTCTACCCCTAACATATGGATGTAATGTTGGTAGTATCTGAGGCTTGACCCCTTTCTTGGTTCAGGTTGTGGCACCTAAAAAGTTAAAAACATTGATATCATGGTAATTTTCAAAAGGATTAATATGGTGTAAAAACCAAAAGATACGAGTGAAAAAAACATCAAAACTTCTAAAAATATTATTGGATGATAATATTTATACTCTTAATTATCATATATTTAAATTTTATCAATTTGGAACTATTTTTTTATGAAAATTAATAAATATTAATTTATAAATTTATAAATTTTTAATAGTTCCCATTCCCTCATTATAAAAGTGATCCTCTTCTACTCTATTTATCACACATTATTAGAACTTAATTTTTGAAAATACCTACCAAAATATCTTATTACCATCCACACCCACATCATAGAGTCCCCATATTTATCATAAAACCAACCTATGAAGGATTTTGGTAAAAATCAATATAGGTTGACCAAAGAAGATATATACTTCTAATATGAGTGTTTTCATTTCATTTATTCTTCTATCTCCTTAAAATATTCTTCAAACATGATTAAATAATAAAATAATTATATTAAATATAATTATAATTTATTATGTTAATGTAATAATGTATATTTGTCTCCACTTCCATCAAATGGGAAACAATACCGTCATTTGTGTGTATGAAACAATACATCCTCAAAAACTGATGTAATTTGTTTTACCTCAAGAACTCTCGTGGATAGTTATATTGATTTAATAAATGTATATATATCATATTAATGACTTAATAATAATTCTATAAATATACTATGTCATATTGTGTGTTATAATTCCATCAATTGTAAAATGATAATCCCATTCATGCGTACGTGTGGATTATAACCTCCACGAAGCGATGTGATTACTTTTTCGTGACCATATCACATGGATTCTATTTATAAGGGTATTTTTACATTATTATATTTATGATATAATAATAATTGTATAAATGTAAAATAATAATCACATTCTTTCCATCATCTTCATTGAAAAATGTAAATGTTACTCATGCGTATAGACAACATACTATGTCCATGATTGTAACCTAATTTATTTTTCATATAAATCATTCATGGTTTGATTTAAAAGAATAATTGATGAATAAAAATGATAATTATGACATTTTTTTGTTATTAATGTGACGTGACAGTGAAACATTTACCATGACCCCCATTCTAAATCCATTTTGAAATCATGAACCAAACATCCTCAAAACACCCAACATGGACATAGTTGGTTATATAATTAAATATTTCATTAAAATAAATGAAATAAGTTGTTTATGTACAAGTAATTAATCCTATAAAATTCTATTAAGATTTAAAATAATTGATATAAAGTTATTATATAGTATATAAAGGATATTAATGGATATTATGGACTCTAGGTATTGGATTTCGTCCCAATTTTCTTTCATTGAGGCATGTTTTAATTTTATTAATGTAATTTATTACATATAGTATATATGATTTAAATTTCTAATATAATATGAGGAATAATTCATAATTAAGGATATTTTATGTTTAAATTAAAATTATTTCATCTAATGGGATTTTAATTGAAATTTACCAAGGTTTAAGAGGTTTCTTATCTCAATTTCTATTAATTGGGTTATAATTCTACTTAATTTAATTTTTATGTCATGATTATGTGTTAATTGATCTATAACTTGTTATATTATTTATTTACACTTTTTTATATGGATTTATTGATATTCACATAATAAACTCGTGGATTAATTATCACTTCAAAATTTATGATCTTTTCAATGGGTTCCTTTGTCTCAATCTCATTTTATGGTGCCATATTTCATGTCATGCATCATGATTTCTTTTAATGGTTTACCTAAAAAACAATGAATGATTATTTTTACATATTACTTCTTATAATTAATTCAATGAATTTTTATTTAAAAGTTACTAAATTGGTAAAGTCTTTATGTTACAATTTCTATTCTTTTCAAGATTGTCTATGTTTCAGGTTAATTTTCAGGAAATCATAAGTAATTATTTTCTTGAACTAAATAAATGTTCTTTTCAAATAGTCATTAACTTGGTTTACATGATCATCTTCCATTTTATCACTTATTGAAATAATAAACATCAAGAAATTTGTTTATAAGGTATATCAATCTTCTATCTTCTTTTTTATTGGGAATCTTTCCCTTCCATATCTATGTTTTCTAACATGTTTTGAAGAAATTTTTTTTCTAAAAAGAAATTATTTACTAAGTTTAATTTACATAAAAAATTATCTTCATTTAATAGATTTTTAAAATTAAATTTCTTATGGTTTTTCTGTATGGTTAACTTTTGGATATCTTTATAAAATTTTGAAAAGAATATTTATTTTTTATGTTTACAACATGAATGGACTTTACCAACATAATTTCCATTATTTTATTTGATGATTCCTAAGAATGTTATAGAGATAATTTCATAAAAATTATATTAACTATTTTTTAGGGAATTTTATGTTTTTAAATGTTATTTTCAAATTGGAAAGGGTATTTTCCTCAATAATGTTTTTAATGATCTTTTTATGGTATTTTTATTCATCAATAAAAAATATCCTTGATTTTACTTATGCTCCATTAGGTATATTATATACATATATCATACTTATTCATTCACTAGATGGATTATAATTGTTTTAAAGAGATCATAATGGGACTCATTTCTTTTCCATAGGTATATTTTGATATTAAAGAAAAATGTTTATTTTTATTTTAAAAAATTCTTGTTTTCATCTGTTATGTTTATGTTATAGTTATTGGACTTTTTTATGATGATAAGTGAGACAGATTTTGGTTATGTTTATGGTTTATATTGATATATCCCTCCAATTCATTGGGTAAATGGATGAAGTTAATTGGTTATAGGTTTCGATTAATATATTATTAGAATTTATGGTGTAGGGTATTCCATTTTGAAGAGTGATTTTAATTGTGATATGGAAATTATGTTTCATGTTAACAAATTGTTTAATAGGTGATTTATTATTTTTTGATGGATCATTTTATTAAGGATTATTTTATATGGCTTGTGATTTTTAACTTGTATAAACCTTGTATTATGTTAAATTCATTAAAACATGTTTAATGATCAATTTTTTGATGGATATGAATTATCTTATGTTATACTCTTTCACTTTTATTATGTCATAATTCACTTAATCTCATTTTATGTTCACTGATGAAATTAATTTATTAATTCTTTTCTTTACCCTAACTGGGAATTTTATCTCACCCTTCTTATGCTTAATTTTCCCTAATTAATGAACAATGATGTTAAATATGTTCTGTATAAAAAGGTTTCATTTGTGGTGAATTTTATAGGAGATGATGAAAAATTAATATGGAAGATGAAAAGTTAGGTATAAGTGGGAAAAATACTCACTTAAAGACATGGGTATTGTTATGTAAGAGTTTTTCCTAACTCATTAAATCTCTAAACTTTGATTATATAAGTGATTAAATATTTCTTGTTGACCTTGTATGTTTGTTATGATTAAAATTAAATCACATTTTTTGGTGTCAAAGCTATAATTGTAAAGATCGCGTTTTTAGCACTAGATTCAGGAGTTCATCTCCAAGGATATAATTATTTTTGGTTTCCTTATTTTCATTTTATAACCATTAATCAACAAACAGTATAGGATTTTCTATTTATTTTTCGTGATATCTTTGATCTTATCATTGGAATGGATATGATGACTATCTATAAAACCCCGATCAAATTTTATCATCATCCAGTTTAGTTTCTTTATTCTAATAGATTCAATAATTTATTTATTCATGAGTGTGATATTATATTAGGGTGGGATCAGGTCATGTTTCCCATATTTTTAATATGATCTCATTATAGTTATTGAAGATATATCTTAATTATAATGATCCATGTTTTAGTGACCCTCTTTTTGTGGTGGAATGTTAGTGTCCTAAATTTTTTCCATGTGATTCCACCAGGTTTTCACCTCAAAGGGACTTCAAGATTACTATTGGTTTACTTATAGGGATAATGCACATCTATTTACCTTTATATCATAGGGATCCCACTAAATTAAAGGCATTGATGGTTAGTATTTAGGATCTTAAGGCTAATGGATTTATTCATCCAATCATGTCACCATAGGCATCACTAGTACTCTTAGTAAAAAAGGTAAACGAAGGTATCTAACTTTGTGGTGATTACTGAAAACTCAACTTGGCGACACTTAAGAAAAAATATCATTTTATTATGATTAATAATCATTTTTACTAGATTTAGGGATATCAAGACTTTTCATAGATGGATCTAAGATTAGGATAACAACAGCTCAGGTTCGAGGAGGAAGATATTCCTAAAACTCCATTCGAGAGAATGTAATGGATGTATGAGTATTCGATCATTACATTTTTTCTTACCAATTAAATTTTGGTTTTATAGCATTGATGAATGTAATCTTTAATTAGTTCTTGAATTATTTCATGGATGACATTGTGGTTGATTTCATTGTGTATTCCGTATCAAGATGGGATCATGTTGAGCATCTAAATATCATCCAAATGATCATGAAAGAAAATCTTCTATATGGAAATATATCTAGAAGTCAATCTTGGGATCAAGAGGTGAAATATTTGGGCCATGTTATTTTTGATAAGGGTGTATTGGTGGTCATTGAAAAGAATATGGTGGTGATCTCTTGGTAGTATACAAAAATATAATCTAAGATCTAATGTTTCTTAGTATTAGTAGGTTATTAAAGGTTATGTGGTTAGAAATTATCAATGCTTGAATAACTTATGATATAGTTATTCCATAAGGGTTTGAAATTTAACTAATGTAATCAATTTCAGAGATATTTTGAGGAGTTAAAAGTGAGAATGTCTTGAGCTCCACTATTGAGTCTTCCTAAGTTAGGTGTTTGTTATGATGTCTACTGAAATTCCCCACATATTGTATTAGGTTGTGTTATGATGTAGGGAAATACATGTAGTAGATTATGGATCTAATAATTTACTTCCTAATGAAAAGACTATTCAGTTCATGATCATGATTTGGTGGTAGTGATTCATGATCTTAGGACATGGTACCACTACCTCTTCAGAGTGCGGTTTGAAGCATATTTATATTATAAGAGTCTAAAGTATATCTTCACTAATAGGGATATGAAAACATGTTAAAAATGATGGGTAAATTACCTTTATATATTTTATTTTGATACTTAATATACCCTTGGAAAATGAAACTGGGTGAAAGATTCTTTGAGAATAATGTTTCCAACTTAGGCAGTGAATGAATCCGTGGAAGGGTGGGGATTGATGGGATTGTTTTCTGAGATACACATGGATGAGGAGAGTGATGACTGATATTTATTCCTAGCCTGTGCTTGGATTTAATCACTTATGGTTGACCAAATTAAACTTAGACATGTGGAGGATGCAGAGTGTCGACACATTAGTAGGAATTGTTAGGGTGGGGATACCTATTGTGAGTCAGCTCATTCTCTTGATTGAGTATTGTGATTATGAGCTAGTACAACTGTTCTAATGACTTTAATATAGGAATTTTTGGATTATATACATGGATACAATTATTCTATGCACCCTAGAGCCACTATTATGAATCATGACCTGATATGTAATTACTGGTGGTCAGGAATGAGGAAATCGATTATAGATTTTGTGTGCTGGTGCCCAATAAGTCAGATGATTAGAGATTAAAATTCAAGGCATTCTAGTTTTATATAAAATTTACCCATTTTGGTATGGAGATAGGTTGAGATACCCATGGAATGTTTTATTGTTATACCTCAAAATCCTTGTGGTAAGGATGTGATATGGGTGATTATTGAACGATACATGAAATTAGTGTATTTCATACCTATCATGGAGTTGATGAAGCTAGAGGATCATGAGAACAATAATATATGGGATATTATTATACTTCATGGGGTCCATCAGATATAATTTCAGATGCAGTCTCTCACCTAACATCCTAGTTTTGTTTTCTATTGTAGGCAGTAAGGGGTTCTCAGTTGATGTTGATCATGCCATATAACCCACAAACAGATAACCAGTTTGAGCAATCCATATAGATAATAAAAGACATTCTTGGATCATGTTTTCTTGAATTTAGTACATCTTTGGATAAATATATAACCTTAGTTTATTTTTATTATAACAATAGTTATTAGGATTTGATCTAGATGTATCCATTTTAGGATTTGTATCTGACACCTTCCAAATCTCCACTATATTGGGTAGAGATTATGGAAAGGTCTTTGGTTGGAATGAGTATCATTAAATAGGTGATAGGTATTGTGAATTTGATCATAAAAATATTAGTGAAGGCTAGGAGTCACCAAAATTCATATTTCAATCAGTATCTTCATTCACCAGACTTTTAGGTAGGTGGTCATGTTTTTCTCTATGTTTCACCTCAATTGGGACATAGACATTTAGGGAGGTGGGGTAAGATATCACTATGTAATGTCAGCCCTTTTTAGATTATAGAGTTACTTTGGAAGGATTATTATTGATTAGACTCAACTACTTTTTACTTTATCCACCATATGTTCTATGCTTCCCTACAGAAGAAGTACCAATTTGGTCTATTCCATTTGATTGAGTGATAGGATGTTAAAATTGATCCCAACACCTAATTGGATAAAAGTCTTATCAAGATAATGGACTAACAAGATCTAGTTTTTTGTGTAAAGATGATCCCATTGGTTCTGGTGATATGGTAGTGTGGTAGGGACATGTTTGAGATATGGGAGTGTGAGGCCGTGATGATGTAGAATTAGCCTTATCAATTTTTGAGTTTGTGATCCTAAACCATTCTAGGGACAAGAACATTAGGTAGAGTCATGATTCCCTATAATTCATAGGAATGTTTTATTATGATAATTTTATTCCCTATTTTTTGTTTTGTGAGGCTTTTGGGAGTTGAGGGTTATAAGTTTAGAGGTTGAGAGAAAACATGTCAGGAACGCAGTTTATGAACACAATTAAGAGTAACCATGCTGTAATCATATGATATGTCTCTATGATTTCTAGTATATATTTTAACATTTTATACCTGTTTTTTATTATGGTTTAATTTTCCAAGAAAATCATGTAATGGGATTGGTTTAGTCCACAATTTTTCTCATGGCATGAGCACAATTTTTCTAATTGTGAGGTTATTCCTAGAAAACCATGAAATTAGGTTTTTCAAGGGATAGTGGAAACCAAAATAATTTTCTAATTGTGCATCTTAACCATGTGACCTGATATTTTCTTTTTAAAAAGAAAAAATTACCCTAAATCCTTTTTTAAATATTAATTCATCTAATCTATCATTAGCTAGAACTAGCCTCGTTATGATGATTTAGACTATCCCCTTGATTCCTTAGTGATCCATGATTCTTTTTTTGTGAATATTTTGAGAGTATATTCAGTTTTTCTCTCATTTTCATATATTTTCCCCAGATATACCCTTTATTTAACTTCCCCTTGATCTATTATAACAAATTTGGGATGTCATTATTGGATCTAAGGTTGTGGTGGATAAATGATTATTTTCTTTATAGATCTATGTTGTGAGAACTGAATATCGTTATTTTACATAACTAATTTTGAAGCTAGTGAGGTTTTCATCATTCCAGAGAAAATTGTCTCTATCTTCTGGCCTTTCCATTGGCATGAATTATGTTCTTTTAATTCCCTTTTGTTTCTATTTATGAAATTCATTCCTTAGTGATCCTTGATTGTATTTTCTGAATCTTTTTAGGGTATTTTCTGTTTTTCTATCAGTTTATATTCTTTTCTCTAGATATACCCTTGATTTATATTCCCCTTAATCTGTCATAACCCATTTGGGATATCATTATAGGATCTATGATTGTGGATGTATAATTGATGATTTTATTTGTCGATCTATATTTGGTAGGAACACATTTCTTTATTTCCTATCACTGGTTTTGAATCCATTGAGGTTTTCATCATTCTTATGGAATATTTCTCTATTTTATGGCATATCCCTTGGCAGTCATTATGATATTATGATTCCCTTTATTATTTATGAAATTGATTATTTTAAATCCACGAGAGGTGATGTGATCTATGAATGTTATGGGAATATTATCTATAAGGTGGTGGGGGTGATGGAAATTGGTTTGATACACATGAAATGTTTTGATAAATTTCCTTAAAGTTGTATAGAAAATGGGTTTTCAAGAAAGGGAACAGTTTGGTACCACTATAGAAATTTTTTATGAAATTTTAACTAGGGTTTATAAATATAATGATTATTTAATTTCACATTGGGAAATCTTTGGGCTGTGGGGGAAAACAATATATTTATAAGCCTAGGGGTAGTTATCTATCAATTTGGGAGGTGTAAAAGGGTATAATTTCTAGGAAACTAAGGTTCCCAGATTTTAGAGTTCACTTATGTCAACTAGTCTTTGCTTGTATGAGTTGTGTACACCCCTTTGTTGTGATAGTTCTTTTGGGGCTCTGAGGATACATTATGTTGTTGTTTATTTATATGAACAGTTGCACAATTGAAATTAAAATGTATTCTTAATACCTTTCTATTAAATTTCCTAATAAATTTCTATTAAATCTCTTTATGCCCCATGGATAAACTTTATATCATATTTCATTGCTTATTAAAATAGGGCACATTTTTTAAAAGAAAACCAAATTATGTGTTTATATGGAAAACGATTTCTTTTCAAAATATTTTTGAAATATCTTTAAAATAAGAACAAATGTATTCACATGAATATAAATTGTATATATTATTAGAGGTTTCCAATATAGATTTAGGTCTCTGGGCATAATGTTCCCATTTTGCTCTTTTAGTCGTTCTTTTACCAGATACATTTAATGAGATGAGTTTCATGTAAATGATGGCTCTCCTTGATCATGTTTTCTTCTACTAGGTTGGGATGGGCATGACATATAGTAATGTGCAGAGGGGACCCTTGATTTATTTGGGTTACATTTTGATTGTATATCAGTTTTTTTATTTAGACCCTGTTATCTAGTTATTGGATGTTACATTTGATGGTTTTTTTGACATATGATGTATCATGATTATCTAATATGATACTATATTTAATCTCTCTTATCATATGTCTGTTAAGGATTAAATGATTCCTATGTATCCTTTTATGAGTTTATGGTTCTTTTTGGAAACTCCCATCAATCAGGAATGTACTTCGGGCCTTGTAGTGGGAAAATTCTGGTGACATCATTAGTCAACTGGGGATGGTCTATTACAAATAAATTTTATTGTGGAGAAATTTATTCTAGAGACCCAATTATATTAATTTTAAAAATATATAAATCAATAATTAAAAAACCTGAACATGATTGATTAATAAACAATAATTTTAAAATAGGTTGATTTTTATATCCATACTTTTCCAAATACATTCTTAAACAATTATACCACATTTGAAAAAATTGTTTAAGACTGGATAAAGATATCTAAAACTCAGTGGAACACAAATTTTCTAAATTTTATTTTAAAGACTCATTTATTTTAAATAATCATGGGATATATATATATCACATTCCAAAGATCCATAAAAATATATTTTTACTGCATCCATCAACCAAATGATAATTCATTTTATTGTAGTTTAACTAATCAAAAATCTAAAAGTAACAACATTTATGACCAGATAATGTATTACATTATAATATATCACGTCTCTTTGTGAGAAATATTATGCAACAAGGTGTTATTTATATCTCATAATTACATTCAACTCATTACTATTTATTAAAGACATCCATTAATACCAACCAGGTTTAATTGTATTAGGGGATGAAGTTAGAGGTCCGAAAATCATGAATTTGGAAAAAAAATTAATCTAGGATGTGTCACTTCCTACCATTGTAACCAATAACCATGATATAATGATTTATACACATTTTGAGTAACCAAATCATTGTTATTAATTATTGATGATGAAACTATATATGAAAAATATATCAACATTAATAGAATCTCATTTCCATATTGTTTCCCATGTGAATTAGTTTTCATTATTTTCTGTTACTCTCCCCACTTATGGGGTGATTCCAATGTAAATATTCAAAAGTTTTTGTGATTATATATTATTTGGTTTCTCTATAGGGATATCAAAATTATGCATTGTACTTTAATTTCTTAGACAAACATATTTTTCACTAATAACCCATTCAGACTTTTAGAGTTTATTAGAGTCATTAACTATAGTCCTATTTTCATGTTTTTTCAAAATATTCAACATTATAAGAGTATTTTAATCATGAATATTTGATCAATTGATCCTATTAGTACCAATAAAAACGTCAAGAAACTTATTATCTTTATTTTTAAAATTTATAATCGTTTTAACTTCTTGTTCATAATGATTTCAAAATTGATCAAGATATTTTAATGTTGATGTGTGACAACTAATTTCTTATTTATTAATATTATTATTATTTTCTTTTACATGAATAGGTAAAATACTATCATCAAAGAAAAATATAAAAAACTTCTTCTGAAAATATATCCTATTAATAGTTCAAGTTACCTAATTATGGAATGGGATTAAAAACCAACATAGACACCAAGACACAATTGGGGTCCCATATATGTTATTTGTGGTGGATAAATAGTTACATATAAAACACATCCAAATATCCAAAAATGATAAATAATTGGTTAGATATTAAAAAAATGTTTTAGAGGAAAAAAATGATGATATGTGATTGGTATAACTCTATTAAAATATGTTTTATGCATAATGAAATGTCCCTAGGAAAAAGTAGTAATTTATGACCACATAATAATTTCTCATTATATGAGTTGTAATATTTTAATAAAGGATTATAAAACACCACTTTTTTATTGTTATGTAAATTAGGATGTTCAACATGAATTCTTATAGAAATACAGTAATCATAAAAATGTATTTGAAGAAAATTCCATTGAATTATCTAAATGAACAATTTGAATTCGGTGATTCAGAAAACACACTTTTGACTTTATTATTTGGGAAAGAATGTAATCCAAGGATTTTTTATATTATAAAATAAATACACATTGAAAATCATGGTGATGGATCAATTAATTCCATTAATTATCTAAAAATTCCAAAAAACAAATAGATTGGGCCACAAATGTCACCATGTATCATTTGGGAAAATTTGGGAAGCTCTGAAGATAATTTAGAAAGATATGGTTTTGTAATTAAGTTCCTTTGAGTATAAGGTGTAAAAAAGTAATCATTTGGTAAATAAATTTTTTTATTCTTTAATGAATGGCCATGGGTATTATTTATAATATGAAACATTATAGTTGAAATTGGATGACTAAGTCTATCGTTCCAGATTAGATATATTTTATTATCTTAATGCTTATGGTGTAAAAAGTTTGATTCAAACATCTTTATAATTTTAAAATAAAAAATCGATGGAAGTGTAGAAAATTTCTCCAATTAATCCTTTAAACCTAAATTTTTAGATGAAATAATCATATATTCACCGTTTATTTCATCTTCTGATTCAACATGATATCTATTATAGTGAATATACTTAAAACTTATTAGATTTATTCGACATATTTTAGAATACAACACATCATCAATATTTATCTTTTTTATATTAGTAAACATCAGTTTTTCTCCTCTAGATTCATCTATTATACTTAAAAAACATAATGTGGTGTTAATATAAATTTAAAATAAATCAAACTATAGGAAATATTTCTTATGAAAAATAATTGAATTATTAATAAAACTACATACCAAACACATATCATTTTATTTTTTATCATTTATTTCATGTAATATAAAAAACTAAGATATAATAAATAAGAATAAAAAAAATATTTTATAAGATAAAGGATAAAATATGCATAGTTACCCCATTCCCAATGATATCATTATCTCCCTCACCATCTTTAAAAAAATCATAGATATCAAAATCAACACCCATATAATTTTTAATGTTTGGATACAAATATTGTTAAAATTCACTCTAGGATATAATATATTTACTTCATCATTTTTTTTATTTTTTCCACGATACCTTATAAAGGTCTACAAGATGTTTTGGATTACAATGAATATGATATCGTTGACCATTCATTAAAAAATGATAGAAAATATTATTTCTATGATGATTTATATCTTTAATATATTTCCTCCTTACCCATTTTTCTTCCCATTATTATGAAGTAAAAATTTAATAGGATCACATGTAAGGACATTTTTCTTTCTATGGATCCATACTATAGCATTTAATCATCCTTAATTTTGGGAAAATGAATTATTGAATTCTATAAATAGCACTTAATAAGTTGTATGATATTGGTGATTATTCATAATCAACTCATTATTTTGTTTAGCCATAAGTA
Organism: Viscum album; assembly: GCA_963277665.1. NCBI lineage: Eukaryota > Viridiplantae > Streptophyta > Magnoliopsida > Santalales > Viscaceae > Viscum > Viscum album. The sequence continues at coordinate 1,416,205,408 of OY728129.1, read as the reverse complement.
AATAAGAAATGGGAGAAATCATATCACAATCAACAATTTTTACAATATATTTACAATTCATATCTGATTTTAAAAATAGTTTAATTGAATTAATTTATGTATATATAATTATACAATCCTATGTTAATCGAATCATACTCATATTTCGGAAGATTCACCCTCTTTTAGTGTTCATACCATTATTTTAAATTATTCCAAATGACTAATCGGTGTTTAATAATGAGATACTCCATTTTTAATTCATGGTAAAGATGATATTGAAGGATCATCATTCCATTAGCATTATACTACAAGGATGCATTATTTTATTCCTCAATTGTATCTACAATATTCATTGTAATCAAATAAATATCCTCATCATGTACCCATGATAGAAAATTTCTTCCAGATATTTCTAGGGTGAAAAACACTTGATTTGTGAGATTTTACATTATTAAAGACAAAATGATAGGATGGGTATTAGAAAATAAAAAAAATAATCCTTATTATATTTAAATTTTGGTGGATTCTCGTGTTAATAACATATTTTAACTAAAATAGTAATAATATAAATACACACAATGATAACATGAATCAACAAAAAAAACTCAAATCTTATACCTCAATGAAGTTCATATATGTATTAACATGAGAGATATTGTGAAATATGAGAAGTTAAATATAAAGAGTTACATTTTTATAAAAAATGAATATTTTCATTAATTATTATTCATATCTCAACATTTTGAACAAAATAATTTACATTCTCAGAAATTAGAAATTTATTATAAGGTTTAGAATTTATTAGTAAGGTTTTTAAAAGGGAAATTTTCCTTATTATATATTTTTTGTTAATCCAATCATTATAGACAATATTTTTTCATTATTATATAATTAATTATTAAATTAAAAAATATCCTTTACATAAAAACAAAATATCTACTATTCAGCTAAAAAAAGTAATTTTATGAAAATTACCAAAAATTCACCCCTAGAAAATTATAATATGATGATTATAGAAATTAGATTAATTTTATTGAAATAATTTTCTAACATGGGTAATTTTATAATTTAACATAAACAATATTAATTTTTTAAAAAATAAATTATAATACTCTTTATAAAAATTCACTTATACTTTCTTCGAGTTTCAAATTTGAATACCTATTATGTGGAATTATAATATTAATATTTTATTAATTTATTTCTGGAAAGTATTATTTACATTTAATTGTATAGTTTTATTGGTAAAGTTAATATTTTAATGGTAATATTTATATTATTAATAGTTAAGTTACTATTACAATATCTATATTGGTTTTATACTTTCTATAAATACCTTATATTTTCATTATTCATCATTCACTTAAATTCCTCTCAACATTATATAAACTTTATTTTATGAATTTTGATTGAATTACTATTTTTTCATTTTTACAATCTTTTTTGTGGATGATATAGTTTTAAGAGATCAAAATGATATACATTTTCTTATTTAGGTAATTTAATTTTATGATTTTAATTTTCCCATTGTAAATTTATTAATTTTATTTAGTATATTTTCTTATATTTTCTCAATTAATTAAATAATACATTATCAGTTTTTATTATATAGTCCATGAATTGTTTTTATATCGTATCAATAAATATAAAACACACACACATACACACATTTTGATGAAAAATATCAAATAGGAAAGTCTGGGTTGTTACAATATTATAATGTTCTATAATGATGTGAAATAAATATCATCTCATTATCTTTTCTATAAAATTTATTTATGGTGTAATTTTATACATAAATTAATATTTTTTGGGTAAAAATATATTTAATCATGCATGAAAAATAATTTATGGGTAATAAGTTATATAATTTTCTTATTTATATCCTCAAAAATAAAAAAAACTATTTTTATTTATTAATTTTTACAAATATAATTTAAGAAATAATATTATGAAAAATTTATGTTTAAAATTTGGGATGTTATAGTATCCCTTTATAGCCTAATCATGGATATTGTTGTATTATATTTTCTATTGAGAGCATATACAACTTTATTTTCTTTTCTAGGTTAGTAATGGGTAGGGTTGTCATTATCATTTCTTAGCACTGAAAAAATTTATTTTCACATCATTAGATACTTCCATGTGGATGTATACTTTACACTTTTATGATGAATATATATATATATATATATATCATATTTCTACTATAGATATAATGCCTCCAAATCTCCAAGGTAAAGATTATTGCTGCTAACTATATATTGTGAGTCATGTAATCTTTATGATTTATAATCAACTTTCTCGAGGAATTATATTTTAATTTATAATTTTTTGTGAGTGTGCAACCAAATCCTTTCTTTAAATCATTACTATATATCACCAAACCTTCCCCATATGAAGGTATTGTGAGTAAATGTTCTATGAATACCCTTTTATTTAACTATTTGAGTCTCTATTCACATTCTATAATAAAAAAATACTCTTTTATGGGATACATTGGTTAATGGGATTGGAAATCATTATAAATTACTCATACACCATCCATAGTACCTAGATTGTCTAAGGAAGATACGAATATTTTATTACTAATGTTATTCTGGACCATTGATCCATTGCCTTGGTGTTTGAAGGATTAATAAATATCCCTTCTCTTGTGATAAAATTCTTCAATAATATGACTTCATCTAGAATTAAGATTTTCTATTCATTTCATACAACATATCATCTCATAAATTATTTATTATAATGAACATGTTCTCGTAATTATCTACCATACTTTTGGAATATATAAAAATATATTCTATAAATACTACCATATATTTTTCAAAATTAATCTATAACAATCCATTCATCAAGTCCATAAATGTTACTACTGCATTTGTAAGTCTGGATGACATCATTATGAACCCATAATGTCCATATGTTGTATAAAAATAATTCCTATGAATATCCCCCTTTTTCAACTTCAATTGGCAACATCTTCGTCAAATATATACCTTAGATAAATATTATGGCCCAAATAGTTTATAAAAAAAGACATAAATCTATGATATAGGATATTTATTCATTTTCATGATCTTGTTAATATCATGATAATCAATATAGAGATTTGGAAATATGTTTTTTATAAAATTCAACTCTCGATAAAGTGGAATAGTGTATAACACATCAAGGAATAGATCAGTGAAATCCACCACAATTTTAAGGTTATCAAGGATAATCCTTTCTTTTATATTAATCAATATATCAAGATATTATTAATCATAAGGAAATAATATCCACATTTGAGAATGTGTTTTTTATGGAGATCCATAATTACTCTTGTGATTGAATAAAATTATAAGAAGGTTTGGGATATAGAAATTGATTCCCCTCTATAGGAAATTTATATATCTGTACAAAATTATAACCAGTCCATTCCCAATATAACATTGAATTCTATCATAGGGAAACATAATATTCAGGAAATGTATTACCATAAATGTTAATTGTTTATGATTTATGTATCAAATATGAATTGATTTCACCACTTGGAGTTTTCAGTGATTTATCAACCTCCTTGTCTCGAGGTGGTGTTTGAATATTTCTATATAACACAAATAATACTAATGAGTGTGAAGAACTATCATAAAATAATATATTTTTTATTATTAAATTAATAACAAGTTTACATTTCACTACTTAATTTTCATGACCTGCCACAGTGGGAGTAAAAACATAAGATCTTCATTATTCCTTTCACTTTACAGGTTTTAGTCATTAGTTATCCTCTATAAACCCTGGCTTGGTGCATCTATTTTCATAGTGTCCATGTTCCAATTAGTTCATACACTATATCATTGGGGTAGAATTGAGTAGTGATCTATTTTTTTCTACCATATTAATTTCCTTATTGTTGTCACTTCAATGTTGTTGAGTTATATACCTTTATTTTCAATATTTTAATCATTTCCTAATTCCATTGAGGATGTTTATAGGGTTATTCTTCCTAATATTCTGATATGTAAACTCTTTAATATTCTTCCCTTTATGAGTATTATCTACTGAACCATAACAGTTAAACTATATTCAACTATTCTTATATCTAGCACCATGGAATCAATAAGATTACATTATCTCTATATCCTCCTTAAGGAGATATAAAACTATTTCCTTATAGCTATCAATGTCTTGAATCGCTAAAAATTTTCAAATACATCATTTTGACCACTAAATAATCAGTTATCCTTGATTTCAAGGTCAATTAAAAACAAAATGTCTTTCCTTTAAAGACTTGTAATGTTTTACCCATATAAAGTAATTGATTCATCACCACATTTCAAGAGTCCAAAAAAATTTCTCTCTTTTTAAATATGTACATTTTTGGGAAAATAATTTTTGAAAAATATTTTAGCATATTATTCATATTCTATTAAGTTAAGGTCTTAATTGGAATAGGTATTCTTGATCAAATTACATCATTGATAAGACTCCCCCTATAATAAATAAATATCAAATAATACTTTCACTTACACAAAGTATATGATCATAAAACATATTTTCTCCATGGAGTTTATTTGGTACTACATGATTAAGGGATCAAAAGATGCAACAAATGGTGGTGGTTTTTGTTATATAAATGAATCAAAAAAATTTGATCCTTATTTATAGGATATGGGTTCTCTAAAATTTCATGTATTATATATAACGTTTTTTAATTGAAAAACTAAAATTATGATATTTTGGACTCCTTCTCTCATCATATCAGACATCTCATTTATGAAATTATTTTATTTCCCATTGATTTTTTTTTTAAATTATTCTTCTTATTTTGAGCCATTTAGTAATTTTTTTATTGATGATAATACTTGAATGATTAATTATATATGAGTCACCTTAATAAATTAGAATGAATAACTCTTAAATAAATAGTAAATTTTAACTTATGACTTCCTCAGTTTGAATCCTGGTTATTTAGAATTCATTTCCTATTAGGTTCTCTAACATAATCCGCCAAAATGAATATATTATTCTTTGATAACAACTTTAATTAACTATATGTCATAAAAATAATATTACATCCATTTGAACTTAAATATAAAAAATAAATCACATTGATCTAGAGGAATGATGCCTTTAGAAAATTAGAAACATAATATAACACTTTTAAATAAATTACATAATATTTTGTTTCCATATCCATAATGTGATCCTAAAGCTTACTTCCTGGGATATCCTTGGGATATAAATACAGGAATGGGAGATCCATAAATCATATTACCGGTGTAATATATGATAAAAATGTTGTGAGATATCATAACAGTCAATAATCATAACATGGAATCAATTAGAGGAAGGATTGTAAAAATCATATAAAAACCTGGAACAATAGAAAAGATTTTACTATATTATCATAATCATTGGAAACATAATAATATGGGAAAAACATAATATACTTCACTATAAAAATAGGTTAAGTATAACCACCTATACATTATAACATAATGGAAAAAGTTAATTGCATCATGATTATACATAACATTATAGAAATAACTAACTATAACATACCCACACATAATAATCTCATGAAATATAAAGAATTACCAAATAAATTAGGGATATATGTAAATATTATCTCAAAAATTGTCATAATATTCCTGATAAATGTTTACCACATTGAAATTAAAATACATGAAGCACACTCAAGAAATAAATCAATACAAAAAATGGGTTACATGATGATGTAAGAAGGCTTAGTCAATTTCTAAATCATGTCTATACCTAAAATAGTAGGATAATATATCATATTAGATGCTAAAATGTTATAATTAAAATCTAATACAATTTTATAGTCCATGAAAAAAATAATGGTGGAGGAGCTACAAAAGAATATTTTTGAAAAGGGGAAGAAATTTTAAATGATTGCGTAATAATCCACGTAGGGTGTGACTTAATGAAAAAATAAAGAAAAAAACATAAAGGCATAAATATCCTTAGAAAACAGAAGAAGGAAAATATACTATAAGGGTAATAAATGAAGAATAATAGAATTAAATAAAGATTAATGGAGAGACAAATGGTGATAAATAAAAAATCATTAAGAAGGAGAATGAGTGAGAGTGAATCCTTACGTTAACTCCTCGATTACTTTTGATACTCATCTAAACTTCTAAATAGTGAATTTATGTTATAAATTTCTTGTTTCACAAACTTAATCATATTTATTCTATCTCTTATAATCGTTATTATCATATTTAATTCATTTATTAATTTAACATTTGCAAATCAATCTCTTTAATGTTGTTCGGTTAATAGTTTTAGTACCACACAAAGATAGTGAAAATTGTATAAGGCCATTAACTAATGGTTTTATAAGCTCCAAAATTATCATGGAAAACTATTCAATTTTAATTTAATTATTACTATGCCTATTTTATAACTCCAAAATCATAATCATGATATTATATTTGTATAACTTTTATACGCAATCATTAATTCATTTTTCTGAATACTCGTGAAATGCATAAGTGAAAAACAATACCCCATTTTTCACGTAGGTGGCATAACACCACAAGGGGTGAATAATTTTTTAAAAAGTATTAAACGAAGGAATGACTGATAAATGTTTATCTCTAACAAAAAAATTAATATAATATTGATGCTTTTTGTACGGTTTATTTTAATGATAACTTATAATATTGAATTAGTAATATGATAATTTAAATTATAATGTATGGATTTTGAAACCCTTACCTTACCCTTAGATTCAACTCCTTGAGACTGAATATAAAACCATTAAATGATGGATTTTTTTTCAGACCAGTGCCTTAAGGATACTTATAGTGTATTGTAGATATGGGTTTGGGTATATTTTTAGAAAATAAGAGTTTTAAAAAGTGATGAGAAAGGTGGGGTGGAGGGGTTTTTTATTTCCAAGGGGGAGGGTTATATTTTAAAAAATCATAGATTATATTTTTATTTATGCTTAACCCTATAAATATTGTTGATACTTATAGGTTTTATTAGTATTTGATTAAAAAAATTAGTTTCTTTGATATTTTAACACTCCCAAAACTAAAATTCTTCTAAGAAACATTTAATTCAAAGTAAATAATTAAAAATAGCTTTTTATTAGAATATAATATATCAATGGTTTTGAAAATTGAATCATATATTTCATAAGTACGTTTTTTATTTTTTAAATATATAATTTCACTAAATAAATATATTTTAAGTCTTTACAAATGTTTTGTAAATTCCACTATCATATTTTTATGATGTTTATTTTATAGAACTTATGATATCCATAAAATGAGTATTTTTTACTCCTTATTAAAAAGTCATATTTTCTATAAGAAATACGAAAAACACATTTTACACTAATGTTGATCTATTGATTCAAAAAATAAAGTCAATTTTATCAAATTTAATTTTTAAACATTTTAAATTTTATGTTTAATTAATATTTTATATTATATTAAAAAACATTATCTTGAATAAATAAAATATTTATTTATATGAGTGATCACAATATGTTTTATTATTATTTATTAATTATTAACTAAATATTAATTATAAAATATATTTTCCAAAATAATTTTCAAAATTTGGAAATTTTGTTATTTAAATCTTAACAAAAAAATTATTATTTATAAATAAGTTAAAAATCCTTATTAAATTATAATCTTATTTATGTATTAAGATATATAATATTAGAATTAATTTAATAGAATTATAATATTTACTTTTAATTATTATAATCATTTTAAAATATATATTTTTATATATTTTATACTCTCATCAGCCAAAATACTATTTCAATATTCAGGTTTTAATTGACAATGGTCAATTATTATTCTAACAATCATATAATTAATATAATTCCTATAAATACCTCTAATTTTATTCATTCACTTATTATTATCAAATTTATTTAAATTAAAATTTTTAAAATCCAATCTTGTTTTAATGGATTTTTTTCCTATTTTAATTTTTTTATATCACTGATAATTCTAGGAGATCATGGTACACAGAATTTTCAAATTCTAGTTATGTAATTTATATGTGTTTATTTCCCCATTGTAATATTTTTAATTTTATTGAGTATTTTAAAGATTCATGTGTAATTTTTATATTGAGGTTATAAAATGATTTTTTTGTGTCATTTATGTGATTTTTATTATATATTATACAAAAATATGAAACATATATATTTAGAAAATCTAATTTATTGTATTTGAAAATTTTAAATATGTATATTAAAACCTTAATGTTCCCCATGCGCCAACTATTTTTCTCTTAGTTTGGAATTTTTACTCAGTCGTTTCCTTAATAAACTAATCCTTCCATAATTTAACCATGTTTTTTTCAACAAGATAAGTTCTTTCACCACAGTTGGTAGCATAGTAGGGTGATATTAATTAACCATGATAACCAGGATTTATAAAAAAATATTTTTTAGCTATAATTTATAAAGTGATTATAATTTTTTTATTTCCCCCTACCCAAGACATTCTACTTATTTAGCCAAAAATCTAAACCATAACAATGATCCCTGAACCATGACATTCCAATTCTCGAAATACCAGGAAATTTATATCCTAAAAAATCAACCAATCCCAATAATCCTTTTTACATCTAAAATAGTTCTTTATGATATCAAGGAATCTAAAATCTAAAACACACAATTTCAAAAGTCCTTGACTATGTTATTTTGAGAACCCATTCTCTAATAAAAAAACTAAAAACCAAAAAAGTGTTCATGTTGTATTACTAGATTTAATTTTTATTTAAAAATTATAAAAATTATCATTTAAAATCTAGGGTTTATGGTTTTTCAATCAATAGTTACTTTGGTATCACTCAATTACCCTACAATGGGACCAGTTGAGTTACACCTCCAAATAACCTAAATTAACCTTCCCTCTTTTTTTATTGATTTCACCCATCCAAAAGCTTCAACCAATACCCATAAAAAAACATAAATCTCAATTATTTACATAAAATACCTTTACATTATGATAAATATCCTTTAGAGGCACCTTTTAGATTCAATCATAATTCCCCCCCATCCACCAACAGTATTATATTAATCACTGATTTAGACATTATTCCCTTACCCAAAAACCTCAAATCCATTTTTCCTCCAAATTATGGAAAAATAGGATGATGTTAAAAACAACATGTAAATGGATATCCCAAACCATTTATAAAATAATCCTGGCTAATAAATCCTCAATAGGCATATCCACCTACCATCAATAACCTACCAAATTACAAAAAACAAAACCAGCCTACATCACTACCATAATCTATAAAATATCACTCATTAAAATTTAATCCATCCCTTAAATTATCAAGACCTATATATCAATGAATAATTTTGTGCCTAACCGGTAGTAATATGTAATATAATAGTTTTTTTGATACATTAATGTTAGCTCTCATTGGAGTATAGAATTATTTCAGGAAGGCACTAAAAATATTCATTTGGAGTACATTCTTCAGGTCAATAGATAAATACCTTGAGATATAAAATTAAAATTCGTTTATAATTTTTAGTATGACAACTACATAATTATATTTATATTGGGATGTTAGTTTTATGAAATTATACATCAATATATTTGTTAGGTCATCGATGTATATTTGGAGGTATTTTTTTATCTAGATTCTTACAAAACTCTCTATCAGATCATCAAGATTTTGTGACATATTTTAAATATTGATCTAGAAAGAAATAAAATTGGTAAAATAATGATCCTCCCATGTATAAAATATTGAATCTTAGTGACCATGTTTTATATATGATTTACTAAAACATTACTATATTTTGGTTTTATAAAGAATAATTTCAAGGGGATATCCATCAATTAGACACGATAATATTATAATCCATCATATAGATAATCCTATCATTTTTTTAATATATTTATAAATTACATATATATATATTTGGATCATAATAATATGGGAACTATAATGGTGTTTATTCAATTACTTTTCTAGTAAATAATATATATGCTTCATAAAATTCATTTCCATTCATTTCCTTAGGATACTCCTTGAGTATACATATGAGAACCCTTTTTAAAATGGTAATGTTACAAAAAAAAGGTTGAATAAGTTTATTCTAAAGTAAAATTATGATTAATAAATGATATTCCCATCAAACCAATGGTAATTATTCTACCACATCTATTATTTTTGTAGATCCATCCCCAACAATGTAGAAAACATATTTCGACTTAGAATATATTATGAAATTATCAGATTGACTTATAGATTGTATTGATTCTATATGTATAGAATTTATTATTCCATTAATTGAAATTGTAATTCCACGATAACTAAAAAATTATTTCATATAATTGACACATATTGGTGGTTTAAATTATGTAACATTTTTTGTTGAAATTATTATACCCCAATGAGCTCCATAGTCCTATACCAGGAATCACATAACTCAAACTTCCCTTACCATAACTGTCCAATCAATATAAATTTTGTAAGAGGAAAAAGATACTCCTTCAGTAAAGATAAAAAACATTTTTTAGGGATCATATTCCTAAAACCCTTCCTTAATCTTTTAGGTCTTTGTGGTGTCGAGAGGGATTTTGAAGGTGTTCCAAATGCAAGAGGTGAGTTCTAGCCATTCATAGGGTAACTAATATATTTTGTTTTGAATCATTCACTAAGGATTTATCATAATTAGGTGGTTTTGGAATTAGGTTCACAAATATTTTCCTTGGATTCAGTCATGCGGTGTATGGTTCCACACAGATAGGTAAAAATATTATCATTCTACTTTGGTTGTAATTTGGTATGGGGTTCGCGTTATATAACACGAGATGTTTGAAAAGGATCTTTGTAGGCATAATGCCATGCATGGGCCTTTGGGGGATCACCTATGTAATATGGGGATCTAGATATCACCACAGTTTGTTGGTGGGTGTTGTGAGGAAAAAACAAAATGCTTAGCACTAATCCATTATGGTAGGTCGTGGTGGGTATTTTGTTGTTGAAATAACTAAGACCCCGCCATGGAAAATGTAGTGGAAGTGGTGAAAAATATTTTTATATTGCAGAAAAATCATTGGTTCAATCCTTGATTTATAGATTTATCTTTGACTAGCCTCATCAAGGGTGTTTTGAGGACCCCTAAATCATGGTTAATGATTGTAAATACCCCTACATAAAAATTGATATCCTAGATTACTTGGTTCATTTTCCCTTCTTCTCTCAAGACATAGTCTACCCATTTAACTCTCATTTCCTTCCATCCACAACTCTTCAGAGTTTGAACACCTTGGTTTATATTGATCGAAAACTCATGATTCTAGGTACTCTCTATTAATCTCTTTTCATAATCACTCTTTCTATTTTAAAACCATAGGGGGTTTTTGGGTGGTTGTCCTCTCTTTTGAGTAGGAAATTGATATATCCTTGATGGTACATTGACATTCTTAGGTTCTTGTGGGTTTCTATTTGATCTTAGTAAAATTGTATCCCGTTATTCTACCATAGTTAGTGCTGGTTCTCTTTTAAGATCCAACCAATGTAGGGGATCCTCATTATCCCTTTATTTTATGTGAATCTATGAAAATTTAATTCTTTTTATTCGTTTGGATAGATTAGATGGGTTTAAATAGTCATATAAATGAATGTATTTAACTAAACATTAAGTGGAATGGAGTTTCCTCATGTGTTTACCTATTTTATGATATTATTTAAGAGTTTCACTATATTATCTATTATTTCTAAATATTTATATTGCGTGATTTTTGTATGTTGCAGTTAATGTGATGTGTGAACCTTGATTAATTTATTGATTGATCTCATGATACATAAGAGGATAAGTACATTTACACTACCAATTAAATTATGGAATTTTGTGAGATTAACGATTAATTTAATGAAGTAATTAAATTAAATCCATTTTTATACCTTAATTTTATAATGGTTGTGGAATCTATATTTTTTATAAGGTTTATCTCACTTATGAAATTATCATTGTTTATTTTTTTGTAGATATTTTAGGAACAAATCTTGTTTTGATGATGATTTAGTTAAAATAAAATTTATTTAAGGCATCAATGCTATGATTGGTTGGTATGGGATGTGATTAGTTCTGATCTGTGGTGGTTGAATTATGATTTTTGTGTGTGATTTTTATGTTTTGCAGATAGATTGGAATGATATATGATGATTTTTTGTGTGATGTTCTTGGGATGTTATGAGATGTGTTGGTGTGGTTTCTAGGTAGCAATGGAATTAAGTATTAATGAGGAAATTGAAATGTCATGGGTTGGAATTTTAATAAGTTTAGGGGATGGGATTAACGTGTGATAATTATCTTAATAAATGGAATGATTATGGAATTTTTAGAATTTAATGGAGAGTAATGATTATATTTTATTGTCATAAATATTAAATGAATTGGATAACTAAATTGATGTTGGTTTATCACTAATAAATTTTGAAATTACATTACTTGATAAAATAAGATGAAATGTGTCATATATGTGTCTTAAATGTATAGTGGGTTGGAATAGTAGTTATTGCGATTGATTATAAATTTCATGAGATGCTTTGGTTATGTTTTGGGATATTCTAGTAGATAAATATTTCAATCCATAGGTTGGGAGTTTTGTTTTATCAATCTATCTTGTATTTTCATGTTATTTATATATGTACCCAATCATTAGTTTGATAACCTTACCAATACCAAAAATTCTTTCGTTTTCAGGTGTTTTCTCCAAAATCTATGTTGGATGTGGAATAGATTGTTGGATACTCAATCTTCCCCTCTCTTCCTTCAGTAGTGGAGATAATGATGGATGGTATTGAAGATCCCAAATGATGATGACAACTAGTGTTATATATGCCTAGGCATGATGATGGCTAGTTTTGGAGATGCCTATTGATGATGATGGATATTGTTGGAGATGCCTAGTGATTACGATGGATAGTGTTGGAGATTTCTACTGAAGATAATGGATGGTGTTGGATATGGCTAGTGATTATGAGGATCTGATATGAGAGGGGGTTCTTGTGTGGTATGAAGTGGGAATGGGGTTAATGTTAGTCATGGTCAAGATTCCCTACTACCATGGTTACGTGATGAGGTGTTGATATGAGAATATTGATTGATTCCATCATATGATGTTGGTACATTTAGGAGGATAGGGTAGGTGGAATTCATCTCAATCCATGTCATAGATGTATGGATACGTGATGAAATGGAATAAAAGAAATAAGAGAACATGATATTTAACATTGGGGAATGATGGTGGAAAATAAGTGTAGAAGGGTGTGTGGGATTCATTTTCTTATATTCTTTCAATGTTATGTTATTATACTCAGATATCTTATTTAGTGAGAGTATTATGGGGGGTATGGGATTTGATAATTGACAGGTTTATGTTCTTGTTGGTTCTTTTGTTTCTTCACTAGTGAAATATAGTATCTTTTTATGAATACATGAGATACCTTGGGTATAATCCTCTTGATCATACATATTATACTCACCCCATGTATATATAAACAATTTTTTAGTTTTCTAGGTCGACTTAGGGACCGAGTTGGATTCTACTAGTCTAGGTGTTGGAGCTCTTTTTGAGTTTTTATTGTAGTATTATCTTTTTGAACTTTTATTAGAGGCATTTATTTGTATTTGATTCAAATTGTTCATGTATTTTTGGAATATTTCCAATCATTTTTTTATTGATATTTTTGGTGGTTGATATCTAATCTGTCGATCCTACTTTTCTATAGAGGGTGATGCTTCCAATATGTGTGACTTTATTTATACTCTTAGTGTTATTCACCATCCCAGGGATTACTATAAGTCAGACTCAATGATCATTATCCATATTATATCATTGTTGGACCAGGAGAGGTGCCAGAGTGGTATTAGAGGTCTTAGTTGAAAGATAGGATAATGATGGTGGTTACACACTTGTGAGGAATACATGGGTTAGTTGGTAAACAACATAAATAAATATGGTTGTGTGATATAGACTTTGAATACCTTATAGGAAATGATATTTTATTTCCCCTTTGATCTAATGTAAGGAATCTGTTCTTGTTAAAAGGCAAAGTGACATGGTTCCCCTTAAAAGGTAGAGACACAAGCGAGGTACATGAATCATGATTGTTTGTGTTTTTGATTAAATTGAGAGAATTAGGAAATATAAAATAAATTTTATTAAAAAAATAATGAAATTACATACTACCAGGCTTAAGGATTTACTTTCATTTTTAGTAATTGTTCGCATCCAGCTCAAGAAGTATAGGTTCTATAGTTTGAACAGAATGATCATCATCAGATCAATGAAAAAAGGATGATGAGGATTTTAATTGGGACATGCTTGATTTTCAGTGGTAGATTATAGTTAATTATGATGGGATCATATCCAAACTAGATATGGAGTGTTGGATGGAGGTGCTCGAGATCACTCTTGGTATGATTAAAGACCAAGCTGAATTTAGTGTTCCACTGACAATTATCCAAATATGTGGAGTGGTTTGTTAGTGGTGGATGATGTATCTCAATGATCATTTATATGTAGATGTTTTAGGGGATGACTTTTTGAGGGATTTTCTTATAGAGTTCATATCATCAATGATGAAGGTATAAAAAAGGTTGGACATGCTCCCCCCTCAATATGGGATCCTGAGCTTACAAGATATCAAGATTAAGTTTAATGACCTTTTTCATTTTTTTTCTTGACATTTTTCTATATGAGAAGTCTAGAACAAGATCTCTAGAGGAGGTGATGTGCCCTACGATTAGATATGAATACAACACATTTATTCTTCTTATTTACATAGATGTGAAGAAGAAAGAAGAGATGATCAAGTGGATTCACTCTCAAGGTAGTGAACCCAAATAGGGAGGCCAAAATGGAATATCAAGGAGAAGAGTTTTTTGAAATATATTGCTAATATCTGGGAATTTGAGATTTTGACTTATAGGGAGTTGACTCCAATATTCATTTTCACGCCATTTTGGGACATACAGTTCTGATGTTCATACTGGAAGATTTCATTTCTCATGCTATTTTTTTGAGGTTTGTTTTTCATAATCAGGCTTAGTGTATACCCTCTTAGGGTGGTAATTTTGGTATGAATGTTGAGGCACCTTTTTATTGATAATAACAATTTCCTCAAGGGTAGTAAAAATAGAAGGGATAAATACCTTTTGTTCAACAATTGGGTTATAAACATATGTTCATCCAAGGGGGGATCAATTTTTTGGGGGATATACACTAATATCTCTCATATTCAAGGACCTATACTATATGATATTCATAAATAATTTATGTACTGAGATAGATGAGCTGGTCTGGGGAAGATGCATTACATAGAGGTTCTAGCACTAAAGGGACCCAAGACACATTGATGTATGATTGGTTTATTATCTACCCTAGTTTCTTCCATTATTGATTCCAAAGAATCACACTCCGTAGTGGGTTTATATTTTATCTACACATTTGGAATGGATTTGGAGAGTTTTTTTAGTTTCACTAGTGTTAACTATTCTAGTAAGAGGTTAGGCAGTTTTTTATGTGTGTCGAGAATATCAATTGATGATGGGGAAACACTGATTGGTGGAGGACTTTTTCTTATTATAGATACTACCATACATTGTTTTTCTTGAGTTAGATTGATTATATTTAGTTCATGTAGTTTTTGTTTGATTTTATATGAGACGCTCATTCTCTATCATGGAAGGTCAGTAAGTGATGTTCACTGGTGAGTAGGGGTATCAAATAGGTGGTATGCAAGTAAAACCACTTTTCTATTATTTGATAGAGCTCTCAGTGGAATCCTAAGTGGTGGTAGTTACTAAGGTCATTGATCAGTTTATATATTTCTTCATAGATGACATTGTTGAACTTCCCCCTCTGTATGACATTAATTTTGGGATGTAGTTTCAACTTTATACATCTCTGGTTTTGATGTCTCATTATCAGATAACACTCATGGATTTATCGGATTTTAGTCTCCAAGTTGAGGATATGATATAAATGGGTTTCATATGACCCATTTTATCCCCTCAGGGTAATACAATGTTTCTCACTAAGAAAGTGGATGGTATTTTGACGTTTTTAACATACTTACAGAGGTTGAATCATGTGATGTTCAAAAACTGTTACCATATTCAGAGAATAGACTATATGTTCAATCACCTAAATAAATCTAGCTAGTTTTTAAGATTGACCTACAATATAGAAATAGTTGGATGATGTTATCTTGAATACTTCCTTATGATTTAGATATAGGAATATCTAGTTTGTTGAATTCCATTTGGTGTTACAAATGCACTAGTTGTGTTCATGGGACTCATGAACTATGATTCCATGAGTTTCTAAACAAGTTTTTGGTAATTTTTATCGATGAAAACTTTACGTAATATTGATTAGGAGGGGATAATTTTAATTATCTTACATTTATCATGTAGGTTTTTTGATACCAATAACTACATCGAAAGTTATCTAAGTGAAAAAAAATTGATGCGAGAAGTTCATTTCCTTGTGTACATGGTGTCATTATAGGGTGTTACAATGGACATTTCAAAGGCGGATGTAATTATTTCTTGACTAGTACCTAATAATATGGTATTGGACCACATATTTATTGGTCTTGTGGGATATTAATGAAGGTTTTTGTATGATATCTCTAAAAAATTATCCCTGTTTACCATTTTGACAAAGAAAAAAATAGGCTTTAATATGTACTAATTATTTTTAAGAGAATTTGGACTTCTTGAAAGATAAGTTGATCGGTGCTTCAGTATTTTGTTTTCCAGAGGAAGGGGTGATGTTTGAGGTTTTAATCGATTATTCCCATTTGGGTTTAGTAGGTTTCTTGATGTAGTAATGGCTATCCATCTCTAGTGGTTATATGTAGTTTCATCACCATGAGAATAACTATTCTTTTCATGACCTAGAGTTGGAAGCAGTTGTTTTTTCCTTAATGATGTGGTTATATTACCTCATCAATGGGAAATTTTTTCCCTTTAGATATCATCTAAGCATGATGGGTGTATTATATCAATGATATATGAATATACAATTGTTCATGTGGATAGAGTTTTTCTATAACTATGTTTTTATGATCACTTATACCAGGTGGAAATGAAATGTTGTGGCTGCTATGCTAAGAAGAAACTCGTGATGGGATGTCATTTTAGAGTCTAGTGATTCTTTGAAGAGGATGAAAGAGATTGAGGTAATGTATAAAAATATAGAGGAGGTAAACAATATATGATATCCTTATCATATTACTATGGAATACTCCTTAATGTGGTTGGTGGATGAGTCTCAGTGGGGAGACTCATAGGTGGAGGTGATGCAATACCGTGTTGTATATAGTGATGTTCCAAATTGGTGGTTAGAGGATGGTCAGAATTAGATGATGTTTGGGGGTATTTTTGTTACATTGGTTATTATTGAGGGATATCTATATGAGTTACATAGATCCCACTTTTTGGTGAATCTATGTGTGTCTAATGTATATCATGGCATGTGGAGGCAACATTACTGGTTAGAGATGAATTGATTAGTGGTGGAGTTTATGTCTTGGTGACTAGTTTTTCAATATTTGAAAGTCAATATCATTGTCCCTAGTGGGGTTTTACTACCCTTGGATGTTCTCAAGTGGAAGTGGCAGGACGTATTGATGGATTTTGGCACCATATTACATTGGGCCTAGGGAGAATATTATGTTATTTGGGTGATCCTAGACTGACTAATGAAGTTCAACAATTTTATGATGATCAAGGGGTCGTTTTTTGTGGATTATCTTACAAGTAAGTATGTGTATATAGCTTTGAGGCTTCACTGGGTGTTGATGAACATCATTTATTATCAGAATACAAATTTAATCTAATGAGTTTGGAGATAATTTCAATATACTTTCAGCACCTACTTTTTCCAAAACACTACTTTTCACCCCCTGATAGATGGACACACAGAATGAAAAATACATGAACTATAGGATATGTTATGTGATTTCATCATGAATTTTATGTGTAATTGGTAAATCACTTACGCTAGGTTGAGTTTTCTTATAAAAAAATATATTACCTATCTATTGGTATGAAACCATTTTATTTATCGAACGGATAACCATTTCATTCCCGATTTTGTAGGACCATGGTTAGGGAATCAGTTGTCCAAGGTCCTAATGTGGTACTGAGCATGATAAATAATGCCAAGATAGTTTGAGAGTGGATGAAGGGGGTGTAGGAACATCATAAGTCCTATGTTGATCATTGGCAGAGGCCCTTATTGTTTTAGGTTAGATACCATGTGTTCTTAATGGGTTCCCCTCATCGAGGGGTAGTAGAGGTCTGGTTGGGGGAAACCTTTCTCTCTGGTTAATTAGATTTTTTGAGGAGTTTGAGTTCATTGATGAGGTGGAATATCAGTTAGCGCTCCCTCCATGGATGGAAATGATCCATGAAATATTCCACATGTCTGAACTCTGTCAGTATCTTTATTATTAACCCCATTTAACTAACCAGGGAGAGTTGGATATCAATGTTGTCATGATGTTCATAGAGAAACAAGTTGGAATCCAAGACCATTGAGGAAAGGTGCTATGTGGGAAAGTTATTCCACTGGGTTTTCTGTTATATAGGGATGGAGTCTTGGAGGATAATACTTGGGAATGTGAGATAAATATTTAGGCTAATAATCCTGAGTTTTTTGGTTTTATTACATTTTTTCTTCGGTGACGTAAAACTTTGTTTTTTCCATATTATGAAAAAACATTCCCCCTCTAGCTAGTAGTTCTTGGTTTGTGGTTGTATTTGTGTTGTAACAGGATCCCTAAGTCATATCTCATGGGATATTTTTTCAGACCCTTCCCTTAATCCTCTTACTAATTGCAATTTGTTTTTATTCTCAAGGATGAAATTTTTTTATTGGTATCTAACTTGGGGCTTAGATTCCTAAAACCCTCCCATTATTTCTTTTCAATACTGGAAGTGTTGTTATGAAATTCATAAATGTTTTGGGGGCTTGGGGAGAGGCCCGTACATTAAGTGGGTCCCCATTCTATGGTGGTGGGTGTGATGCTTGACATTTTATATCTTTCTTGAATGTTTGATCATGGTTTGGGATATTTGGACCTTGGTTTATCAAAGGTTGGACATAGAGTTTCCATTTCGTTCTTAGTACACTAAAAACAGTGAAAAAATGTTTCATCATATTATTGGGATCATGTTAATTGGGGATTCACCCTATGTGACATGTAAAATTTTGAAAGTCCCAATTTTGGTTGTAATGCCCCGACCCCAGCTACCCAGAGTCGGTGCATTATTACATACCATTGGCATGATCACAAGAAAGATCAAATCTCGAAAGACCGATTGGTTTAGTAGCCTTGGAAACACTAGATATATTCATAGGTTTTACATTACATCATAAAATGAAAAACTACTACAACAACATAAAGTCTCCATAATCCACACTCATATCCCCACATAATATCCCTGCAGGTCATTCATAATTTACTTCTTCACTTCCTGGGAAAAATAAAACATATAAAAGGGGTGAGCTCAAATGCCCAGTAAGGATAACAATATAGCGGAAAGAATAAACATTTAAGGCAATGTATAACTAAAACAAAAGCCTTTTAAATATGAACTTTCAACATGGTATGGCATAAATAAAATGAAATAATGCCATTTAATTATTCACATGGATATTCTACTAATCGAATAATCACATGCAAAAATCAATAACCACTTTCATAATGTTGGAATGCATAATGCCAGACTATCATAACCACATAGCCAAGGCCTCGTGCCAAGACTACAAATAAGATTTCGTCAAGGCCTTGTGCCAAGACACTAGTTTGTCTCATGAGACCTACCGATGCAATTTTTTTTAGAAGATACTTATGTTTAAAATTGATAAAATATACTCCAGTGTTTTTCTGAAAGCAATATGCAAGCTTCTGAAAACAAAATAACTAATTCTGAGACTTCTCGATTAATTACAGGCCATGATGGGTCCACTCCCAATCCCTTCCTGTCTACCAAACTCAAGAGTCAGGTTTTCTGGAAACATTTTTATGCTTGCGTTAAATACGTATACATTTACACTGGATTTTCATATATTTGAGGGAAATATCTCTCTTTTGAAATCATTTAAAAATCACATAAATATAAAAGAAACCTTTTCTTTGAAAATATTCTAACAAGCTTGTAAGGAAATCTTCGGCGATTTTATAACGGTGGAAAATAACTGCACCCGCCGTATAAGTTAAAAAAAACATTCTTACCTTAATTCTGTCGAAAAGGTTAAAAAGGACCTTGTTTTGAAAACGACGGAAAGATTCCTTTATAAACCTCTTATAAAAAGTCAAACAAGGGTATAAATGACTTAAACCCATATTCTTGTAAATAGTAAAAATGTTTTGAAATACATTTTTAAGAAACATGGATGTGGATGATAAAGAGATCCCAGTAGATTATTACGTATAAACAACCTCGGATAATGAAGAGATTGTGAAATAACCCTTACCTTGTACTTTTCCTTGGTTGGGGTAGGTTAACCTCCTGTATAATAGTGAAATAATTGTTACTAAATTATAAAAGAATCATATACATTAATATGATATCATATATGATCTTTTAATATCGATTTGATAATAATATCTTAGTATTATCGCTATTTCGGGTGTGAACTTACTTGTTTGCTTTTGTATGTTTTGTTACGTAAGACATGTTTGTAAAGGATAAGTTGTATATTATTCAAATCCAGAATGGTATCAAGTCCTTAAACATTATTTTTAAATCATCAAATGATAATTATACTTGAATGGATACGATGGAAAATGAATCTCATCGCGTTCGTGGAGACGGTAGTCCGTACGTACGCACGAACGCTACTTCCATTTAATTTTTATTTTAAAAGAATCGAATACAAATGATACATAGGTATATTACTATTCCAGTATAATATAATATTTTGTATATGTTACTTAAGTTCATTAACACCATCCTTTATACGTTCCATGTGTGGTATGAACGAGTCATATCATTTTAAGGGGGCGGTAGTCCGCACTTCCTCAAATGAAATTATCGTATGTATATACAACATGAAACGAATAATGGTATGAAATAAAATGGAATTACAGAAGCTTATATATAAAATATATATCATTAACATCATATTTAATTAAAGTTCCATCATAATGGCCACCATGAGAGGTGGTAAGATGTATTTGAACAATCATCGTTTCGTGAGGCGTTAGTTTGCCATCCACAGAAACATTATGTTCATCATCCATTAGATGGAGTTGTGCGTATGTGTAGTTTGAATCCTTCTTATAACAACATCCTAGTATATTGAGGATACTGGTGTTGTTACAAAAGAAAGGAAATAAAAAGAGTTTGGGGGTTGAAGAAGCAAAATAAATGAAAATAATTTAAGAGAAATCGTTACCTTTAATTTAGGTAACTCACTTTGGTTAGAACCAAAGGACTTGTTGAAATGCTTTCTGCCTAAGGGGAAGCTTCAAGGAGGAGTAGAGGGAGGTGGGGAGCTTAGTTGGGCAGAGTTTGGACGAGCCAAGTGGCTTGAGAGGTGTGAGGAATGAGTAGAAGTGGTCTCCTTTTATAAGGGGGAGGAGGGGCTCTTTAGGAAAGAGTGAAAGTATTACTTTATAATATAATTATATTCGGTTTATAATGGTCCAAAAATCATTGAGGTCGAAGATAAGATGACTCATATTCTAAATAACATCAACCAATAAGAATTGGACAGGTTTTAGATAATATTTTAATCATTATAATCTTATTTATTTAAATGATTTATTAATGAGGTAAGCATTGCAGCATTATTGTGTCATTAATAATTTAAATTATTTGATGTCTAAAAATTATAAATAAAATATCATTATGTAGGAAATCTTTTTAGATTTCTAATGAATATTTATAATCGAAAATTCAACATGTATAACTCTATGTAAAAATTGTTCTTCTAAAAGATGTAAGCTTATGCCATTTTTATTTTTATTTTAACGTTATTAATATAATGTGTCCCTACCACATACAAGTGGATCCAAGGGGTCCCCAAATTGACCCAAGGATGACCATGGTCGGTTATGTGTCCACCAATAAGGTTAGGACACGTTTTAGGGTAATTTTGTATTATTATAATATTATTTTATAACCCTTATTTACCGGATTTACCCTTTAACCATGGTAAATAAAATATTTACCACAGTAACTATTCAAAATGTCTAAAAATAAAAGTTACCTATTTACACAATTTGAACATACTGATTCCAAATATGGAATCCATTTTCCTAAATTCAAAACACAGAAGTGGCAGAAATTAATTTAAAATTAATTCCCGCTGTCAAAACAAAAAGCGTGTTTTTAAGAGGTAATAACTATCAAAAGATTGACACTTGTTTATGTTCGGTTTAATTGTAAAATTATGTCCAATGACCAACATTATATTAAATGGTAAAAATATATTCTAAATATACTTTAAAACCACTCAAATTCACAATTTATCACTATTAATTATTTTGATTAAAAAAGTTGTTTTTAATTAAAATTTAGTAATCTTCACTATTCATCAAAATATAAAAGTTATCCGAAAAGTACCAAAATTTCACCCTAGGCTAATTTTGATATTCCGAATATAAAAATGAAGTCCATTTTGAAATATAAAATATATATGATTTCAAAAAGTAGGTATTACTATTCACAACGGCTAGTTTAATTAGTTGTGGTGTGTGTTAGAACTCGAGGTTGCGTACAACACACGCTATCACATTATTCGAAGGGAAACGTACCGTAGAAGCTTGGGGTGTTACATTCTCCCCTCCTTCAAATAATTGCGTCCTCGCAATTTCTAGGGTATTACTGCATAAAAAGACTTGGGTGGTTTTTCATCATAAGTTCCTCGGGTTCCCACGTTGCCTCTTCCATCTTATGATTTCTCCACAAAACTTTTACCAGACGCGTCGTCCGGTTTCTCAGTACTTGTTCTCTCGTATCAAGAATCTTGACGGGCTCTTCGCAATAAGACAGATCGGGTTCCAGTTCTAATTCCTCATAGGTGAGTACATGCGTTGGGTCAGGCATGTATTTTCTCAACAGAGATACGTGGAACACATCGTGAACTTTGGAGAGACTTGGCGGCATTGCCAATCGGTAAGCTACAGCCCCAATTCGTTCTAGAATTTCGAAAGGTCCGATGTACCTGGGACTCAATTTACCTTTCTTACCAAAACGTATGACTCCCTTCCATGGAGATACCTTTAGGAAAACATGATCACCGACCTGAAATTCCAAATCCTTCCTTCGATTATCGGCATAGCTCTTCTGCCTACTTTGAGCTGCTTTGATGTGATTTTGGATTACTTTCACCTTTTCCACCGTTTCCTCCACCAGTTCTGGGCCTACAAGTTTTCTTTCACCAACGTCATCCCAACAGGTTGGTGTACGACATCTCTTTCCATATAACGCTTCATATGGTGCCATCTGAATACTCGAATGGAAGCTATTGTTATAGGAAAATTCTACCAGAGGTAAATATTGATCCCACATACCCTGAAAGTCAAGTGAGCAAGATCTCAACATGTCTTCTAAGGTTTGAATAGTCCGTTCTGATTGTCCGTCTGTCTGAGGGTGGTAAGCAGTGCTCAAATGAAGTTCAGTATCCAGGGATTTCTGAAGACTTTTCCAAAATCTTGAAGTAAAACGGGGGTCACGATCAGAAACAATCGATAGGGGTACTCCATGAAGTCTCACAACTTCATTAATATATAGTCTTGCTAGACGTTCCAGGGGTAGATCTTCTCTTATAGCAAGAAAATGTGCTGACTTGGTAAGACGATCAACAATCACCCATATTGCATCATTCCTTCTAGGAGTCTTTGGTAGCCCCATGACAAAGTCCATCGTAACATTGTCCCATTTCCACTCTGGTATGGGAAGAGGTTGCATGACTCCTCCAGGCTGTTGCCTTCCAGCTTTCACTTGTTGACAAACCATACATCTTGACACAAAATCAGCAATCTCCCTCTTCATGTTGTCCCACCAAAAATGTTCCTTCAAATCTCTATACATTTTGGTGCTCCCAGGGTGTATAGAGAAATTGGCACTATGAGCATCATCCAGCAATTCCCTTTTTAGATCAGGTATATTGGGAACACAAAGTCTCTTCCCGAATTTCAAAATTCTATCTTCATACACAAAGTCTCTCAATCTCCCATCATTCACAGCTTTAATCTTCTTCTGAAATTCTTCATCATCGTTCTGAGAACTCTTAATCCTTTCTAGTAAAGATGGTTTGGCAACCATTTGAAAAAGCATTGATGTTTCACCTTCCCTGGTTATTCCCATGTCCATCTTCACTAGATCCATGAAAATTGGATCCCTTTCAATTCTCATCATGTTCAGAACTCCATGGTCTTTTCTGCTCAAAGCATCTGCTACTTTGTTTTCTTTCCCCGGGTGGTAGTGTATCGTGCAATCATAATCCTTGAGTAATTCAAGCCATCTCCTTTGCCTCATGTTGAGTTCTTTTTGTGAGAAAATATACTTCAAACTCTTGTGATCAGTATAAATCTCACATTTTTCACCATAGAGGTAGTGCCTCCATATCTTCAAAGCAAAGATCACTGCTGCTAACTCGAGATCATGAGTAGGATAGTTTTGTTCATGAATTTTCAACTGTCGTGATGCATAGGCAATAACTCTATCATTTTGCATAAGGACACAGCCAAGTCCTTTCTTCGATGCATCACTATAAATAACGAACCCATCATTCCCCGATGGTAAAGTCAATATAGGAGCATTGACTAATCTTCTCTTCAGTTCTTCGAAACATTCTTCACACTCTTTTGTCCAAACAAATTTAACCCCTTTACGTGTGAGCTTCGTTAATGGGTTAGCCAATCGGGCAAAATTCTGGACGAAACGTCGATAATAACCTGCCAAACCAATAAAACTGCGTACCTCAGTTATACTCGTAGGTGCTGGCCATTCTTGGATTGCATTGGTCTTAGAAGGATCAACAGAGATTCCATCTTTAGAGACAATATGGCCAAAAAAAGAAATCTCCTGAAGCCAGAATTCGCACTTGCTAAACTTCCCATATAATTCATTCCTCCTCAGAGTCTTCAAGATAATGCGCAAGTGATTTTCATGATCTTCGTAGGTTTTGGAGTATACCAAGATATCATCAATAAATACCACCACAAATTCATCGAGATACTCCTTGAAAACTCTATTCATCAGATCCATGAACACAGAGGGTGCATTAGTCAATCCAAACGGCATTACAGTAAACTCGTAATGCCCGTACCTGGTTCGAAATGCTGTCTTCGGAATGTCTTCCTTCTTCACACACAACTGATGGTATCCAGATCGAAGGTCAATCTTTGAAAAGTATTGAGCTCCATGCAGTTGGTCAAATAAATCATCAATACGAGGTAGGGGATACTTGTTCTTTATTGTTATAGCATTGATCTCCCTGTAGTCGATACATAACCTCATAGATCCATCTTTCTTTTTAACAAAAAGAACAGGGGCTCCCCATGGAGAAACACTAGGGCGAATAAATCCCTTATTACTCAATTCCTCTAGTTGTTTCTTTAGTTCGACTAAATCTACAGTGGCCATTCTATAAGGGGTCTTCGATATAGGCCTTGATCCAGGAATCAAATCAATAGAAAACTCAACTTCTCGTTCTGGAGGATGTCCAGGTAAATCTTCCGGAAATACATCTACAAATTCTTTCACAACAGGTACATCCTCTATTTGAACATTCCTTTCCTCACCGACAGTTATTTCATTCTCTTCCTCCCCAATGATTGAATTAAGTTGAGCTGTTGGGGGTGGATCTAAATAAGAATTAGGTGGTGACGATTCTGCTCTAAAAATAAGGTGCTCCTTATCATTATCATCAAGAATCGTAACCTCTTTCTTCTTACAATAAATCTTCGCATCATAGTTCGAAAGCCAGTCCATACCGAGGATTATATCAAACTCAATCATAGGTATGACGATGAAATCAGCAGATAAAGAAAATTTATGTGCTCTAATGGGGACTGATTCACAAAACTTTGTTGCAACGATACTTCCCTTAGGAGTTTTAACAGACAACTCCCTTATTAAATCAAATTGGAAATATCTAATTTTCTTAGCAAACTGGGAAGATATGAAACAATGTGATGATCCAGAATCAAATAATGCATTTGCTAAACTTGAGGAAACCATTAAATTACCTGCCACCACGTCTTTCGGAGCTTCTACCTCAGCAGTAGTGATAGCATAAGCCTGGCCTTGATCCCTTGGCCTTTTCTGAGGTAAGTTCTCCTGACGCTTAGGGCATGCATTTGCATAATGCCCCATCTCCCTGCAATTGTAGCACTGAACGTTGGTAGCTTCCTTCTTCCCCTTGCAATCATGAGCTTGGTGGCCTTTTTCACCACACTTGTAACAGACTCCCATTCCCTTCAAGCAAGTACCAGGATGTTTCTTCCCGCATTTACCACAAGATGGATATTCAACCTTTCCCTTCTTCCCCTTATTTCCATTCCCAGATTGATCAGCAGGTCTCTTCTTCTCTTGCTTTGCTTTAAAGTCATAAGACTTAGAGAATTCCTTTTCGGTCTTGATAGCACATGAGACAATGTCTTCGTACGATGAAAAGGATTGTGAGACTAATGCTCGATGGAGAAATGGTTTTAACCCATCAAAGAAACGATCAATCTTACTTCTTGGGTTGTGAATATAATCTCCAGCATACCTCGCTAACCTTGTAAAGTTAGCCTCATACTTTGTGACATTATCATCCTCCTTTTGTCTCAGACTCAGAAATTGCCTTTCCATATCTGCTCGATGGTCGCGAGGAAAGTATTTTTGTAAAAACAGATCTTTGAACTCCCTCCATTCCATGTTTGATACTTCATCATCTTCCTTCATGTTTTGAATCAATGACCACCATTGATCAGCATCTCCAGTGAGGCGGTAAACTTCCATGGTAACTTTTTCCCTTTCACTACTTCCCAAAGCCTGAAATATTTTCTCTAGGGAAAATATCCATTGCTCACCTACTAAGGGATTTGTACTCCCATTGAACGTTGGTGGTTGTTGTCTCATGAATCGATCTAACATTGATCCTCCACGCTGCGGATCAGGGTGCTCCATACGAGTAAGGTTATTATTCATAACCTGAGTAAGTTGTCCCAGTACGGTGATTAGCTGATCAGCACCAGTTGCATCACTAGCCCCACTATAATTATCTTGAGCAGGAGGGCAATCCCTACATGGAGTGCGTGAATTGATACGGTTTCCATTTCTTCCACTAGGCGCCATTTCTAAACAATGGCATAAACTAGATCAGTTTATGAATCAAAATACATAATCCCATACTTATAAAACACTAACCATAAATTGAACTATTTATGGATATAATCCATAATCATAAAAATGTTTTCTTTGAGGAAGTATATACTCATAAACCCTTCATAATGATTTGTAAAGAAAGTGAGAGTTATCCTAAGAATATCCCCCGGGAGTGTCGTAACCAAGAGTGCAGCAAGGCCCGTTGTCGTGCACCAGTTCCCGTTCGAGTCTAGCTCAAAGCGGTGTTTTCGGGTTTTACCCCTAGGTACATCTGTGCCAGAGCCGCCTCTACCTGCTCGTATCCAGACAGGGATGTATTGCTCGGAAAACTCACAAAGTCTCTACAATACCAAAATTCTAGGAATTTCTTCTATACTAATCCTCAAAGTTCATCTTAGGTCTATGTGCTCTAATCAGAGTTTATCTAAATCTAGCTTCCAAGGTTTGTACTAAACTTCCTCTGATACCAACTGTAATGCCCCGACCCCAGCTACCCAGAGTCGGTGCATTATTACATACCATTGGCATGATCACAAGAAAGATCAAATCTCGAAAGACCGATTGGTTTAGTAGCCTTGGAAACACTAGATATATTCATAGGTTTTACATTACATCATAAAATGAAAAACTACTACAACAACATAAAGTCTCCATAATCCACACTCATATCCCCACATAATATCCCTGCAGGTCATTCATAATTTACTTCTTCACTTCCTGGGAAAAATAAAACATATAAAAGGGGTGAGCTCAAATGCCCAGTAAGGATAACAATATAGCGGAAAGAATAAACATTTAAGGCAATGTATAACTAAAACAAAAGCCTTTTAAATATGAACTTTCAACATGGTATGGCATAAATAAAATGAAATAATGCCATTTAATTATTCACATGGATATTCTACTAATCGAATAATCACATGCAAAAATCAATAACCACTTTCATAATGTTGGAATGCATAATTCCAGACTATCATAACCACATAGCCAAGGCCTCGTGCCAAGACTACAAATAAGATTTTGTCAAGGCTTTGTGCCAAGACACTAGTTTGTCTCATGAGACCTACCGATGCAATTTTTTTTAGAAGATACTTGTTTAAAATTGATAAAATATACTCCAGTGTTTTTCTGAAAGCAATATGCAAGCTTCTGAAAACAAAATAACTAATTCTGAGACTTCTTGATTAATTACATGCCATGATGGGTCCACTCCCAATCCCTTCCTGTCTACCAAACTCAAGAGTCAGGTTTTCTGGAAACATTTTTAAGCTTGCGTTAAATACGTATACATTTACACTGGATTTTCATATATTTGAGGGAAATATCTCTCTTTTGAAATCATTTAAAAATCACATAAATATAAAAGAAACCTTTTCTTTGAAAATATTCTAACAAGCTTGTAAGGAAAGCTTCGACGATTTTATAACGGTGGAAAATAACTGCACCCGCCGTATAAGTTAAAAAAAACATTCTTACCTTAATTCTGTCGAAAAGGTTAAAAGGGACCTTGTTTTGAAAACGACGGAAAGATTCCTTTATAAACCTCGTATAAAAAGTAAAACAAGGGTATAAATGACTTAAACCCATATTCTTGTAAATAGTAAAATTTTTTTGAAATACATTTTTAAGAAACATGGATGTGGATGATAAAGAGATCCCAGTAGATTATTACGTATAAACAACCTAGGATAATGAAGAGATTGTGAAATAACCCTTACCTTGTACTTTTCCTTGGTTGGGGTAGGTTAACCTCCTGTATAATAGTGAAATAATTGTTACTAAATTATAAAAGAATCATATACATTAATATGATATCATATATGATCTTTTAATATTGATTTGATAATAATATCTTAGTATTATCGCTGTTTTGGGTGTGAACTTACTTGTTTGCTTTTGTATGTTTTGTTACGTAAGACATGTTTGTAAAGGATAAGTTGTATATTATTCAAATCCAGAATGGTATCAAGTCCTTAAACATTATTTTTAAATCATCAAATGATAATTATACTTGAATGGATATGATGGAAAATGAATCTCATCGCGTTCGTGGAGACGGTAGTCCGTACGTACGCACGAAGGCTACTTCCATTTAATTTTTATTTTAAAAGAATCGAATACAAATGATACATAGGTATATTACTATTCCAGTATAATATAATATTTTATATATGTTACTTAAGTTCATTAACACCATCCTTTATACGTTCCATATGTGGTATGAACGAGTCATATCATTTTAAGGGGGCGGTAGTCCGCACTTCCTCAAATGAAATTATCGTATGTATATACAACATGAAACGAATAATGGTATGAAATAAAATGGAATTACAGAAGCTTATATATAAAATATATATCATTAACATCATATTTAATTACAGTGCCATCATAATGGCCACCATGAGAGGCGGTAAGATGTATTTGAACAATCATCGTTTCGTGAGGCGTTAGTTTGCCATCCACAGAAACATTATGTTCATCATCCATTAGATGGAGTTGTGCGTATGTGTAGTTTGAATCCTTCTTATAACAACATCCTAGTATATTGAGGATACTGGTGTTGTTACAAAATAAAGGAAATAAAAAGAGTTTGGGGGTTGAAGAAGCAAAATAAATGAAAATAATTTAAGAGAAATCGTTACCTTTAATTTAGGTAACTCACTTTGGTTGGAACCAAAGGACTTGTTGAAATGCTTTCTGCCTAAGGGGAAGCTTCAAGGAGGAGGAGAGGGATGTGGGGAGATTAGTTGGGCAGAGTTTGGACGAGCCAAGTGGCTTGAGAGGTGTGAGGAATGAGTAGAAGTGGTCTCCTTTTATAAGGGGGAGGAGGGGCTCTTTAGGAAAGAGTGAAAGTATTACTTTATAATATAATTATATTCGGTTTATAATGGTCCAAAAATCATTGAGGTCGAAGATAAGATGACTCATATTCTAAATAACATCAACCAATAAGAATTGGACAGGTTTTAGATAATATTTTAATCATTATAATCTTATTTATTTAAATGATTTATTAATGAGGTAAACATTGCATCATTATTGTGTCATTAATAATTTAAATTATTTGATGTCTAAAAATTATAAATAAAATATCATTATGTAGGAAATCTTTTTAGCGTTCTAATGAATATTTATAATCAAAAATTCAACATGTATAACCCTATGTAAAAATTGTTCTTCTAAAAGATGTAAGCTTATGCCATTTTTAATTTTATTTTAACTTTATTAATATAATGTGTCCCTACCACATACAAGTGGATCCAAGGGGTCCCCAAATTGACCCAAGGATGCCCATGGTCGGGTATGTGTCCACCAATAAAATTAGGACACGTTTTAGGGTAATTTTGTATTATTATAATATTATTTTTTAACCCTTATTTACCGGATTTACCCTTTAACCATGGTAAATAAAATATTTACCACAGTAACTATTCAAAATGTCTAAAAATAAAAGTTACCTATTTACACAATTTGAACATACTGATTCCAAATATGGAATCCATTTTCCTAAATTCAAAACACAGAAGTGGCAGAAATTAATTTAAAATTAATTCCCGCTGTCAAAACAAAAAGCGTGTTTTTAAGAGGTAATAACTATCAAAAGATTGACACTTGTTTATGTTCGGTTTAATTGTAAAATTATGTCCAATGACCAACATTATATTAAATGGTAAAAATATATTCTAAATATACTTTAAAACCACTCAAATTCACAATTTATCACTATTAATTATTTTGATTAAAAAAGTTGTTTTTAATTAAAATTTAGTAATTTTCACTATTCATCAAAATATAAAAGTTATCCGAAAAGTACCAAAATTTCACCCTAGGCTAATTTTGATATTCCGAATCTAAAAATGAAGTCCATTTTGAAATATAAAATATATATGATTTCAAAAAGTAGGTATTACTATTCACAACGGCTAGTTTAATTAGTTGTGGTGTGTGTTAGAACTCGAGGTTGCGTACAACACACGCTATCGCATTATTCGAAGGGAAACGTACCGTAGAAGCTTGGGGTGTTACATTGGTGTGGTTCAAAGTATGAAAATGAAGGGGGTCTCATGTGCAACATGAGGATCCGGATGTCATTATGCCATGGTAGTGAGCATGGAGAGGAGAAAACAACCAATCACATGGTGTTACACCATAGTTCCTAGTCATGAAGGGTTTATGGTTGTTGAAATACATTATACCACTAAATGTACAAGGTCTTAGTGGTGATCAAAATAGATTATCAAACAAATATAAATTAGGGGTTCAAAGATTGAATTCTAGATATATTCTTTGGTCTTCCCCGCCTTAGGCATTGAGATAATACCTACATCGCGGTGAAGGATTAAAAATCACCCTCTATAAATTGAATAATCTTGAATTGATTTTTTTGTTTTCCTTATTCTTTTGAGACCTAATCAAACCCTTTACCTCTCATTAGATTCTAGTCACACCTCCCTAGACTTTGAATAGCTGGTTTGTCTGGATCGAGGGCTTGCGAGTCAAGGTACTATACCTTCTTTTCCTTTCTTTGAACCTCTTAATTTATTTCATCAATAAGGTTTTTGGAAAAAATAATCTTTTGAGTTTGAAATCAATAAAGGACTGATGTTACTTTGTCATGATTAGGTTTTAGTGGGTTTCCCTTCAATATTGGTTAATTTTAATCCCTTGATTCTTCTTTTGTGAGCGGTGGTTCTCTTTGAAAGTCCAATCAAGGCCAGAGATCCTCATTCTCTCATTCTTTTATGTGCTTCTACATAAATATCATGCCTTTTTTCCTTTTGTGGATAATATGGGTTGAAATAATAATATTAATCAGTGTATTTAACATAAATTAATGTGGAATTAATTTCTCTCTTATGTTTACCTATTTTTTTATATTTCTTAATATTTCATCCTTATTAACTTTTATTACTGAAAATCACATTTATTGTGATCCTTGTCTATGTTTTATATGATGTGATGTGGGAACTATATAGTTCTTGTTTCTTGATATCATTATATATAAAATGTTAATAACTTATATATATGTCTCATAAATTGGATTCCCATAAAATTATGGAATTGTGGGACAATACCCATGATTATAATGAATTAATTTGATGAAATACCTTTTTTAAATTGAAATTGATTTTACTTTTAGAGGATGGAATTAATATTATAAGGGATAGTGTGATTTTTCCATGGGATATTATGGGGATATATAGTGGGAAATAGTGTGATGTACATAGTGATAGGTTTTGAATGTGGATTGTGATGAGTAGTGAGGCTATGGTTCGTTGGTATGGGATGTGATGAGGGGTGAAGTTTGGTGGTTTAATTGTGAATATAACAATGATATGGTTTGGTTTTGATAATGGCTTGGCATAAGATGTGATTATTTTTTGTGCAAGGAGGATGGGATGTTATGCGGTGTGTTGAAGTAATTTTCCCGATAGTGATGGAAGGAAGTGTTAATGATGAAATTGAAAGTTTATAGATTGGAATATAAATAAGTGTGGTGGTGAAATTAATGTGTGGTACTTTTATTAATAAATAAAAAGACTAAATAATTTTTATAATTGAATAGTAAGTTATTTTTAGATTGGTTAGTCTTAAATATTAAATTAATTTGATTAGTAAATATAAGTTGGTATAATAACAGTTAATCTAAAAATTAGTTCACTTGAGAAAGGAAGATAAAATATTTCTCAGGTGTGGCTTGAATATGTGGTTTTTGTATTAAATTTTTTCGTGGTTGATGGAATAGGTCAATATATGTTGTTGTGGTTGTGTGGGATGCACTAGGGGAGTTAGATGTGCACCCATAGGTTGAGTATTGTGTGTTATCTATATATTTTTTATTTTTATGTTATTTATATATTATGCCAACCTAGGTTGGATAAACATAATGATTCCCAATTTTTGTACGTTTTGGGTGTTTTCCCTAACATCTAGGTTTATGGTTAAACAGATGGTGGGATACCCTCTCTTCCCCACTCTTCCTTCGATAATAGTGATGATAAAATTATATGTTGTAGATGCCTAGTTATAATGATGGATGGTTTTGGAGATGCCCAGTGATGATGAATTTTGGTGTTGGATATACCTATTTATGATGATGGATAGCGTTGTAGATGCCTAGTGATAATGATAATTAGTGTTGGAGATGTATAATGATGGTGCTATCAAATATTGTAGATTCCTAGTTATAATGATAGATTGTATTGTAAATTCCTAGAAATGATGATGGATGGTGTTAGAGATGCATGGGGATGAAGATGGATTCTTTTGTAGATTCTTAGTCATGATTATGGATGTTGTTGTAGATTCTTATTACTGTCGAGTATGTGATATGTGGTGGGGGTCAAGTGTGGTCTAAGTTGGATACATGGTTGATGTCCTTCATGTTCATGAAACACTACTTTCTGTGTTACATGATGAGGGGATGATATGTGGATATTTATTGATTCTATCACAGGATGTTGGACCATATGGGAGTCTATTATAAGTATGGACATGTCCTAACCCACATCATAGATAGATTAATATATGATGGAAGGACATGGAATCAATGGACGAATGAGAAGTATGATGTTGAGGCACGAGAGTGAAAAATAAATAGGGAAGTGGTTGTGAGGAACCTTTTCATTTTTTATTTTGATGTTATGTTATTATACTTGGATTTTTTATTTTGTGATAGTTCCAAGATGATATTGGGATTATATAGTTAACTTATTTAGGTTCATGTTGGTTCTATTGTATTTTTACTAGTGAATTAGTATATTCTTTTCACTTTTTCTTGATGGACCTTGAGTATGATCCAACTGAATATACATGTTATTCTCACCCTACTAGTTTATAACCTATTTTTAAGGTTTCTAGGAGGATTAATAGGACCAAAATAATTGCTAATAGCTTGATAATTGAGCTTATATTTATTTGATGTCATAGGATTTTATTTTGGTATTTTCATGTAGACATTTATTTTTATTAATTTAACATTGTTCTATAATTATGGGATAGTATTCTACAATTTTTATTTTATATGATGGAGATTTTGGTAGTTGATATCCTATTTTTCGATCCTACTTTTCTATTGATGTTAACGCTGAAGGACCCCGGGACACCCTGAGAGGGGAGAGGTGAATCAGGGTGACAACTTTTTCTTTTAATGTGATGGATCTTGTTTCCACATTGGTAGGAACTTGTTGAAATTGTACGATGAATATGATCAGAAAGAAAAAATTCACATTCACATAGAAGACACATCACTATTTACTTGGTTCAACACTAAGGGCTACATCCATGGAGCATATGCCGACAAGTATTCAGTCGTACCAAATTCCACTAATCTTCACTAAGTTTGGATTACAAAGTTCTGGTCACAATCACTTTTTCCCAGGCTCACTGACTTTACAAAGGTTCAGGGATAGCTCACTGCTCCCCTCGGGTCACTCCCGTTGACTCCCCTGGCTCACTGCCCTTAGTGAAGTCACACTCAGTTTATAGACGTGAAAGCCTCTTCATAATTGTATAAGAATGCATCCTCTGTTGTATGTAGATGCTCTATTGAAGTCCAACTCTCACCTGAAGATTAATATCACTTTGCGCTGAGGGTACCAGATGATCCTCCAGCTTTCATGCTGCTTCAAAAGGACGGATGTACTTTAACAACCCTGGTGCGCTTCTTTAAGCTCCGGCGCACAAGTTTCAGGAATGGCGTGCAAGTCACTTCAGTGGTACAAACATGGTGCGCAAGTGACTCCAAACAACTTGTGCGGCACTACCTCTTTGAACTCCAATCATGCGCGACTCAGCACCTCTAAATCCCAAACCACTTTGGACGCGCAGCCAACAGCCGGCGCGCAGCCTCTACTTGCGCGACCCAACAGCCACTTGCACGACACAACCTCTTGAACGACAAGAGCTCAAAAAATCTATAATTCATGAACTTCGTTACAAATGAGGAGAGGTGGTCCTCTATTTATAGGCATATTGGACCCCCTGTGCGGGGGCGCGTAAGTCTTCCCTTGGCACGCAGGTTCCGGCATGCAGCTCATCCTCCCTAGCCTCTGTCGCGCTACTCACTTGCGCGACCACACAAATACTTGCACGACCTTCTTTCCTTTGCCATATTTTGAAGTTATAATATTTAAAAACTATAGATGCGCAAGTTTCCAATCTTCTTAGGCAACAACACGCAAGTCTCTTCATGGCATGCAGGTCACTTGCGCGACAAGCCCAAAACATGGCGGGCCTTATCCCTTTGACATTTTACCATGTTCTGATCTTGAAAAACATATGGCGTGAATGTTTCTTCTCCTTCAAGTACACGGGGAGCAAGTCTCTTTTCCAAAAACACTTTTCTCCATTTGTCAATTTTCAGGCCCAAAAATTTTGCAAACACTGGGAAACGGCGCCACCTTCAATACTATTGTCTGCTTGAACTGTATAATCTCTTTGCTGGTACACATTCTGAACATCCACTGAGGATTGACAACAAACAAAAACCATACTCCAAATCATGCATAGAAGACCATGGTTCCATAAATATCTCCCTTTGGGTTTTTTGGCAATCAGAAAATAAATTCAATAGATCTCCATCCATGTGCAAACCAAAAATGCAAGAATCAACTCAACCGACACTCTAAGTCTACGTGAGAAATGCTCGGTGTATAAAAAAAAGACAAGAAGCTTGAATTGGGTTCCAGTGTTTTGGAATTATCAATGATGCCCAAGAATCATTACATGACTGATGAATTCCTTCTTATCCTTCTCATCCTATCACTGACACTGAATTCACATTTTGTCATAGGAGTATTACAAGTCTGAACATGCCTGAATTTATTCCTCTCTCCCCCATTGACAATAAACCCAAATCCTAGTAATTTGTTCAACGTTCAGTTCAAACCATACTCCCCCTGGATAGTATCTCACCAAAAAACCTACATCACATCCATAAATAGATAAAAATAGTTATCATAATCGGGGAGAGAGGTATTGTGTAACCTCCTTATGCACTGGGAGGTGGCTGAACACCGAGGTTCAACCGATGCTTCTCAAACACAATCGATGACAGTGGCTTGGTCCGAATATCAACCACTTTCTCATTAGTTCCCACATGATACATTCTAATCACCCCTTGTTCAACTTTTTTCTTTGATAAAGTGATACCTGATTCAATATGTTTCGTATGGGAATGCTGAACAGGATTGTTCGTAAGATCAATTGCGCTCTTGTTATCACAGTAAATCACCATTGGTTTCTTTACCTCATCACCAATATTGGTTAATTGTTTCTTCATCCATAGTAGTTGAGTGCATACCTTTGTGGCATAGATATACTCAGCTTCAGTAGTACTAAGAGAAGTACTTTCTTGTTTCTTGCTCAACCAGCCAACACATTTCTGCCCAATATAGAAGGATCCACCACTAGTGGACTTTCTGTCTACTACATCACCAGCCTAGTCAGCATCATAAAATGATGATAATTCACTGTCCCTGCCTACAACAAAAAATAACCCCAAGTTATGTGTACATTGAATGTACCTCATGATTATTTTTACTGCCGCCATATGTTCCTCCTTTAGATTAATCTGAAAGCGGGCCGCAAGGCATGTGGAAAAGACAATATCTGCTCATGTCACTGTCAGGTACAGTAGGCTCCCAATGATCCTCTTATACATTATGGGATCAACAGAGGCCCCATCCTCATGCTTTCCATGTTTACTTCTAATTGCAATCAGTGTTGACATTAGTTTAGAGTCTTGCATATTATACTTCTTCAGCAGTTCTCTTGCATAATTTTCCTGTGAAATGAAAGTGTATTCCTTCTTTTGAATCACTTGCAGCCCCAATAAATATGTGAGCTCCCCAATCATAGACATTTCAAATTCTGATTTCATGTGGATGGCAAATTCTTCCATAGATTTCTTCATGCTGCCTCCAAATATGATATCATCAACGTAGACTAGAACCATGATTTGATCTTTTGGAGAATTCTTCAGATTTAGATTGTGATCTTCTCATCCTCTGTTGAAATCTAGCTTCTTGAAATATGAATCCAGCCGTGAGTACCACTCCCATGGTGCCTTCTTCAAACCATATAGAGCTTTCTTCAGTTTTGAGACCTTCGTTTCATCAGTACCCAAAACAAATCCCACTGGTTGTTCAATGTATACTTCTTCTTCGAGTACAAAATTCAATAATGTTGTCTTGACATCCATTTGAAACACTTTATATCCTCTTTCGAGTGCCATGTCAAGGAAAATCCTGATTGAATCTAGTCTAGAAACAGGAGAAAAGGATTCTTCAACATCAATGTCTTTAATATGGGAGTATCCTTTACATACCAGTCGTGCCTTGTTTCTAATGACACTTCCATGCTCATCGAACTTATTTTTGAAGATCCATTTGGTACCAATAACATTGTGACCTTTGGGTCTCTGGACAAGTTCCCATGTCTGATTCTTGTCAATCTGATCTATTTCATCATTCATGGCCTTCACCAACGATTCATCATTTGAAGCTTCTTCGAATGAGGATGGATCTACAACTGATAGAAATGCATATTGTGTGTTATTCCCCATCCTTATTGTTTGAGTGGGTGCACTCTTGTCCCCAATTATATTGGATGGATCAATCTCAGCTCTTCTATTTATCCAGTGAGGTTCAGTTGCATTCTCTTCAACCACATTTTCATCATCAGATTCTTCTTCTGAGTCAGCATCATGATGTGACTGTTGAGTGTTTTGTACAACTTCTTCTATTTCTTCATTTGTATTTTCTTAACTTTCACTTTCTTCCGGACTTTCTATCACATCAGCACATGACATCATTGAAGCATTTGTGGTTTTCTCTTCAATTATCTTAACATCACTGCTTTACACAATCCTTCCTAAACTCTTGTTGAAACACTTGTAGGCCTTTCTGTCCATTGAGTAACTGAGTAAAATTCCTTCATCTGCATTGTCACCATACTTTCCTTGATTCCGTTCTTTGTTCCTGATGAATCATTTACTTCCAATGACACAAAAGTATTTAAAAGAGGGCTTCCGTCCATGCCATAATTCATATGGTGTCTTCGTCTCACACATATAATGTCATGTTCGATTATGAATGTACATTGTAGCTTGAATAGCCTCATTCTAGTAATGTCATGGAATACGACTCTCAATCAGCATAGATAGTGCCATGTTGTTCACCTGTCGATTCCTATGTTCAACAAATCCATTTTGTGGTGGAGTTCCCATAGCAGCTACCTCATACTGTATCCCATACTTCTCCACATAATTTTCAAATTCAATGGACGTGTATTCTCCTCCATTTTCAGATCTTAACACTATGATTGTTCGTCCATTATCATTTTCGGCGATTCGCCGATATGTTTCCATGCAGTCAAGGACTTGTCATTTCCTATGAATGGCCATCACACATGCCATTCTACTGTAATAATCTATGAAACGGACAAAGTACCTTTCTCCATGAGTTCCGACAATATTTATCAGCCCACATACATATTTATGAATCAGATCAAGAAGGCGAGATTACCTTTTCTACTTTGGCCAATATGAACTGCAGACCAGCTTCCCACGAATGCAAGAATCGTATGATTTTTCAGGTTCACGCTTCAGGTTGGGAATGTCCGTGACAATTCTCAATTTTGATTTTTTCTCCATGTCTTGTTGATTGATGTATCCTAGTCTCTGATGCCACAAATTTTTTTCTTCCTCAACAATCATGTAACAGACATTTTCTTCACTATCAACCTGATACAAGTTGCATTCTATTCTGCATCCCTTCATAAGTTAATTGCATTTCTTTCCCTTGATAGTGAATCTTTTCTGATTAAATGTAACTATAAGTCCTGAGTCACTGAGTTGTCTCACGCTGATGAGACTATGACGTAGGCCATCTATGCAAAGGACTTTATTCTTCTTTAGTTCTCAATTAGCTAATTCGGTACTTACACTCCCTTTGCTTTTCATAGCTCCATCATTACCAAATCGTACTATACCATAAACCTTCCTTTTGATATCTGTTAGCAGGCTGGAATTACCTGTCATATGAGAGGAACAACTGCTATCCAGAATCCAGGTACTGTTGTTCTTTGTAGCTTTGAGGGCCACTTCTACAAGGTTGGATTTCTCAATCTTCTTCCTTTCCTTCCATGATACATTGGATAGAGTTTATAGTACTGATGGCCTTTAAATTATCTCTTCCGCATACCTAGGTTATTTATAGTCGAAATCTTCTTTGAGAGTAGAAAACATGTTTGAAAGAGCAACACTATCTTGCTGATGAGACTTGACTAGTCTTGAACATCGGTATGAGGTTTCCATGTCCCTTCTCTGCCTGCAATTAGCAGCATTATGACCAATGTTAGAACAATGATAACAATATCCATAGAAATTTTTTCTTCTTTAAGAATTAAGATATGAATTTTTTCTTCTTTTTTGAACTTATATATCTTCTCCATTCATATAGATTCTTTCCACTTCGCAATAAGACATGGTGTGGCCCAGATAGCCACAGAACTGACACATCATGAGAGGAAATGTCTTCTCACTTTCATTTCTCCTCATACCTTCTTCCTTGGGAGAATAGTTATACTATTAGCCATTTCTGAATGATTGAGGATAATTTTCAGTTCTCCTTTTAGTTTGGAGTGAGGGTTCCTTTTCCAGTACTTTAGGCAATGTTTCAACATGTTCAAATTTCATCTTATATTTCTTTTGGATATTTTCACTTCCAGCAGTTGATGTCTAAACCTCACAGCCAATTCCACTCTTTCCCATGAAAGCGGGTATTTGATCACTCATGATTTTTCCAACCCCATCTGAACCACACTTGGCTCTTTCTAGTAATTATGCATCTGAGAATATGCCAAACTATATTTTCTTCCTCTATTCATTTGGAATTTATTCAGTCTCAAGTTTACTCTTTAGAGTAACAACTTCCTCCTCAAGACCCTCACTACTCTTGGATTTTTCATCTAGTCTTGAGGTGAGGTCATTGATGACCTTTGCATGCTCTTCAATTCTCAGCTTCAAGTCCACTACATCATCATTGCTTTCAATTAATTTATACTGTACCTTCATAAATTATTCCAGTTGTTCAATTTCAGCTTCACGTTGATCAACATATTCAGTTGATTATTCTACAATTGATTTCCACTTATTTCAACTCTTACATTTAATCTTAAGATTACTAACTTCATTCTTAGTTTGCATCTAGGGATCTACACAAGTTCTCAGTTGTTTTCTCCACTAGTATCTTCTGACTTTTCAACAGTGGCCATCTTGGAAGCATGGTTCATAGTTTTTAATTCTAGTTCTTCTTCATCACAGAATTCATTATCATCTTCTTCCTCTTCACAGACAAAACTATTCCTTTGCATTTTATTTCTTGATTTGAAGTCTCCCTTTTTGAAGAACCTTCTCTGAGGCTTCTCGAAGCTTTCATCTTCACTATCTTCAGCATTGATCTTTCTTAAGCACTGAGAGGCAATGTTCCCTACCTTTCCACAACAAAAACATGCGAGAGGTAACTTCCCATTGAATTTTCATTTTCCCTTCTGGAACTTCTTTCCAATGAGAGAAAGAATTTATTTTTCTTCGTCATCTTCACCGATACTATCTTTTTAGATTTTCAGTTTATCCATGGCCTTTAATTCTATTTCCTTGCTCACACGAGTCGTAGAATCTTCCGATTTGACTCTCATTTCATATGCTACTAAGCTGCTCAGTAGACCATCCATAGAAAGTTTCGAAAGATCTTTTTCCTCAAGGGCTGACACCTTTTCATTGTATAGAGGTGGAAGTTTTCTTAATATTTTCTTTACAATATCAATGTCTTTTATTTCTTCTCCTAGACCCCAAATTTCTCCAACCACTTCAGTAATTTTATTGAAGAATGAGTCTGCATTCTCATCTGGATGCATCTTCAGATCATCAAACCGATTGTACAACACTTGCGGTTTTTCCTCCTTCACTTTGCTATCTCCTTCATAAATATTCTCAAGTTTATCCCACATGGATTTTGTTGAGGTGAAATTCATCACCTTTAGGTAGATCTGATCAGAAAGGGCTGTAGTGAGTGCTTTTTGTGCTTTAGCATCTGCATCATGATTTTTCTTGTCTGTTTCAGTCATAGTCAGGCCTGTTGGATTAGTGACTTGTATTCCTTGCAAAGTAGAAAACAGAACTTCCATTCCAAGAGATATTAGGTGAGATCTCATTCTGTTCTTCCATATCTAGAAATTACTTCCATCGATGTGAGGGACTCCCCTGACATTGATTTCATTCTCTATGATGATAAAGGAAAGATTCAACACCAGCAACCTTTACCCTCTGATACCAATTGAAGGACCCCGGGACACCCTGAGAGGGGAGGGGCGAATCAGGGTGACAAATTTCTCTTTTAATGTGATGGATCTT
This sequence comes from Viscum album, assembly GCA_963277665.1. Taxonomy (NCBI): domain Eukaryota; kingdom Viridiplantae; phylum Streptophyta; class Magnoliopsida; order Santalales; family Viscaceae; genus Viscum; species Viscum album. Next base: position 1,416,163,634 of record OY728129.1, on the reverse strand, counting down.
GTTCCCAAGTCGGTAGAAACTTGTTGAACCTGTATGATGAATATGATCAGAAAGAAAACATTCACATGCACAGAGAATACACAACACTTTTTACATGGTTCACCACTAAGGGAAACGTCCAAGGAGCATACGCCGACAAGTTGTCGGTCATACAAAATTTCAATAATATTCACTAGCTATGTATTACAATTTTTTGGGCACAATAACTCTTTCTCAGGCTCATTGCCTTTACAAAGGTTCAGGGATAGCTCACTTCTTCCCTCGGGTCACTCCCGTTGACTCCCCCTAGCTCACTGCCCTTGGTGAAGTCACACTCAGTTTATAGACGTGAAGGTTTCTTCATAATTGCATAAGAATGCATCCTCTGTTGTATGTAGATGCTCTGTTGACGTCCAACTCTCACCTGAAGATGAATCTCACTTTGCGCTGAGGGTACCAGATGATCCTCTAGCTTTCGTGCAGCTTCAAAAGGACGGATGTACTTTAACAACCCTGGCACGCTTCTTCAATCTCCAGCGCACAATTTTCAGGAATGGAACGCAAGTCACTTGCATGGTACAAACTCGGTGCGCAGGTGACTCCAAACAACTTGTGCGATACAGCCTTTTTGAACTCCAAACTTGCGTGACTCATCGCCCTTAAATCTCAAACCACTTTGGATGCGCAGCCAATAGTCGGCGTGCAGCCTCTACTTGCACGACCCAACAGACACTTCCGCGACTCAACCACTTGCGCGAAGAGATCTTGAACGATATCTAAGTCTTGAACTTCATTAAAAATTAGGAGGGGTGGTCCTCTATTTATAGGAAAACTGGACCCCCTACGCGATGGCGTGCAAGTCTTCCCTTACCGCGCAGGTTCCGGCGCGCAACTCATCCTCCCTAGCCTCTGTCGCGCTACTCGCTTGCGCGACCACACAAATACTTGCACGACCTTCTTTACATTTCCATATTTTGAATTTATAATCCTGAAAAACTATAGACACACAAGATTCCAATCCTCCTAGGTAACGACGCGCAAGTCTCTTCACGGCGCACAGGTCACTTGCGCGACAAGCCCAATACTTGCGCAACCCTTATCCCTTTTCCATTTTCCCATGTTCTGATCTTGAAAAACATATGGCGTGAATGTTTCTTCTCCTTCAAGTACACGGGGAACAATTCTATTTTCCAAAAACACTTTTCTCCATTTGCCGATTTTCAGGCCCAAAAATTTGGCAAAAACTGGGAAACAGTGCCACCTTCAATACTGTTGTCTGCTTGAACTGTATGATCTCTTTACTGGTACACATTCTGAACTTCCACTGAGGATTGACAAAAAACACAAACCATACTCCAAATCATGCATAGAAGACCATGGTTCCAAAAATTCCTCCCATATGTATGGATTTCATTATACCCTTGGTTCTTGTCACCAACTCGGGACATATTTGTTGTGGGACTTGGGGGTTATTATCTCTTTTCCTTCATCGTCGTCCCTAGATGGATACCTTTTAAGGGAGGTGGTTGTTGAAGAAGAATCCTATAAAATTTATTTTAGGTTATTTATAAATAATTTTATATATAAACAGCATAAAAAAATTATAATGGGTTGCATTAAATTTATTTTATAGTAAAGAATATTAGCTCATTGAAGATTTCATTACCCTTTAATTCCTTATAAATCCCACTGAAAATTAATATTAGACCCTTATAAAAATGATTATGTTACATAAAAGGGAGAATAAGTTTAATTTATAATAAAATGATGATCATGACAGGATAGTCCCTCTAAAAACATGGAACATATGCTACCACATCTGTTAATGTCAAAGATCCACCCCAACCATGTAGAAAAAATTTAAACATTGAAAATATTATAAAATTACTATAGTACCTTATAGAGTGTCCGGATACTATATGTATTGAATTTATGATCCATTTACTAAAACATTTAATTCCCCTATAAGTAATATTTTTTAGTAGAAATTGATACCTATTGATTATCTATATTTTTGTAGTGTTTTGTGAGGAATTATTTATCCCCCAACCATCTACAAAATCCCATACAATGGATATCATGACTCAAACTTCCCATCCTAAAACTGACCAGACTATGGAAATGGTGTAAGAGAAACAAGATTCCCTTTTAGTAGAGTTAAATAAAATATCCAAGTTATGTTAGATTCCCTCATACACCAATAATAATAATTAAATCATTGTAGAGGCCTATTAAATAAAGATAAATAATATATAAGGCTAAAATTTTGAAAAATGTATAAGGTTGAAAAGATTGAATCATTTCATTTTTTCTTTAAAAAATTAAATTCAATGATAATTTTTTAGTGTCATTTTTTGTAAAACTAAAATTAAATAAAATATATAGTTTTAGTAATTAAAAAAGAAACACTATATGTTTTATAAAAACCATAAACACAACTGAATTTCTCTATCAATATTTTCCTCTATTCACCACCCTATATTGTAACATGTCTTCCTTCTATATGATATTAGAGTGATTCTTCCATCCATGTGACAAAATCACCAACCACGTATTTTTTATGTATATCCTTCCCTATAATCTAATAATTTATAGACCCCCTACCGTATCTCTATGAAATTTAACCTCTGGAATATACACTCTACAAGATGTCCCCTCTTCCCTATAGCTCGTCGGGTCCCAGACTCCCTCCTCTTGTCTGACTTCAGCCACTAATTTTATATATAGCATTAAGGTGTTCCTATAGAGTTATCCCAATTTAAAATTTTTATCAATCGATCTTCCCTAATAACTCATTCATCGAACTCCATAGACTACTCACCCATCGATGATTACTTCTCATAGCCCCCTCCATCGATCTACCAAAATAGTATCCCCATATTCCACTATACTGTGACCTATACCACCATAATCCCCCACCCCCACTATAAGACCTTATAATTTCATCATTAGTATTATTAATTTTTTTAAATTTGTTTTTATTCTTTTATGAGTAATATTTTGATTTTTATAAAAATTTTGTTCATTTTAGGATTCCTATTTAAACTATTTAATTTTTTATTCATTTTTTATTATTTTACTATTTTATATTAAAATATATTTTAAAATAATATTCATTTAAAACCAAATTAAATATTTTCTATTTGATTTTTAAATGTAGGAATTTAGATGTTTGTTTTAAAATAATATTCTGTAACTATAAGGGTTTATTTTAAGCCTATAAATAAAATTTTACCAATAAAATATTAACTTACATTGAGAACTGGTGGGTTTTTCATACCATATATAAAGTATTGGTTGGATAAATTTATAATGGAGTAAAGAAAATCTAAACATGTGTCCCAAAAAATAGAATAATGCTTATATAATTTGAGTTATTTTTTTATTTATTCATTTCATGCTTTAAGGGGAGATGATAGTATAGTATTTTGAATAAATGAAATTTGTGTGGACATAATTTTGTCATGGTGTTTCAAATACTCCTTCAAGAACACCTAGTAGATGCTTTTATATCTATTAAATTTGTTTTTATTAAAAAAGATGGTGTAGATGATGGATATAATGATGATGGATATAACTATGATAATGATGGTGATAATCTAATTTGATTTTTTATTCTATATATATCTACACATATATAATTTTATTTTATGGGATATATTCTATCTTTCATGACTATTAAATATTATTATAAAATCACTCTTATTTTACACATTTAATACTTTTGGTTTTTACAGGAGCTATTGGTTATATCATGGTAATGGGTTGAAAATATTTGATATTGATTTTGGTATATAATAAATATTATTTATTTGGGTGTAATGTTTTCCTATTAATAGAAGTACAATTGAATTTTGTTTTCATATTTTGATTTTAGAGTATGCATTTGCGGATAGTGAATTAAAGTCGCATTCGTTAGCATAGATATTGTAGATTATAAAAAATTAGGTATAATATGGGCTGTTTGGATAAATATATTTATTTTTGGATTGTTGTTTTTAATGTGTAGATTTAATTATTTTACCATCAATGCTTAGTTATTTTAAATAAAATATCTATAATATTTTTTTTAATTAATATGTACTTATACTACACATTTTTTTATACTGAAATATGACATATTGGTTTTATATTTTAAAATTATTATATAATGTTTTATAGTTGAAAAGAATAGATGTTTTGTAGAATAATTTTATTTTAATTTATGGATCACACTTTCTTAATTACTAATGAAATACCTGAATATTTTCAAAAAAAAGTATTGGAAAAATTATTATAGAATCTCTACTCTTTATTACACATTAATTCATGATTTATTACATAAAAAGTACAAAAAATAAAACCTGAAAGATAGATAAGTATTGTGTCTTTCGGAATTAGGTAAATAGCATAATATCTTGAAAATAGGAAAAAAATTATTTAAAACATCCCTAACATGCTTCTAAAATTCCATGGATTTTAAAACATCACGGGATAGCCTCAGGTCATACATATGAAAGTGGTTAGCCATATATATTAGTAAGAGAATAAACATGGACTAACATGAATGGAATAATATATGTTATAAAATTGGAATATCAATGGGGTAATATATGGAGTAGGAAAAATAAACTAGACCAATGAGACATGATATAGAATGATAATCATAAAGGTATCATGGGAAATGTGGAAAAAACATGAGACACTACATCATAAACATGGTTAAACGATAACAACAAAGATATCATGATAGAAAAATCCCTATAAAGAAATCATGTTCACTCTCTTTCCCAACATGATGTCTCCTGAGACTAAAATTACTCAATGCATTTGAGCTCTAAATAATTCTTGGCGCACTCGTCACTTTCATTTCATTAACATGCTTATGTGTTCCACATTGATCAAACAACATGGATTAATTAATCATTTACTTTATACCAATGTAATGGATTTTTGGAATACTTAAAATAATTCAAAATTAAAATAGGTATAAGTGTATAAATTTGAACACCCATGATAGGAAATGGGTATACTATTCACTACACAATTGTTTTGGCATGGAAAATCATGGTACAATTTCAGTAGTATAACCACATCATATAAACTTTTATAAATTGGGTTAATGAGATAAAAAGGGGTATCTCATCATTTGTACATGAAATGGGTAGTAATAAGGATATATAAAGACATATCCCACCATTAGGAATTTGAAATAGAAGGCGCGTGATAATAACGAAACATGAATAAAGAAGAGAATATGAGGATCCCATACTTGAGTGTGTGACTTCGAATGCTTGGGAGGTAATTCATGAGAACGTAGGGGAAACTTATGACGACTCCAGGGAGAAGATGTAAAATTAAGGTTGTTTTCCATGGATTTTGAGTAAATATAAATGGGATCTTGGAGGGGTTAATATAGGAATTGAGTAGATAATTCTTTATCATTTCTCAAATATTGGTTTTGGACACTATATAATAAAATAACCCAAACCACAAATATTAACATTATTTTTCACATGGTTTTCAAAAAATGGTAGTTGTTTTTATTATTATATAAGTTAAATGGCCTAAATTAATAGAATAATACCCTTTCTTAGGTTTAAGTGATTCATACTATTAAATTAATGGTCTTAAAACCTGAAAATATATTAATTATTTTAGAGGATTCATAATGGTTATTTAAAATTAATAAAATAAATTGAAAATCACATCATTTTAAATTTAAAACATATATTTGGTCATGGATTTATTTAATAGTATTTTATACATCAGTTTTGGGCCATTATGATTTCATAATAGACACCAAATATTTTGATGGTATTTATTTTTTACACTAAAATTCAACTTTCTCAAAAAATTATGAAAAATTATCCATTGTATAATTTCTAGGTTATGATTGGAAAAACAATATTATTTTTAACTAAATAAGTTTTTAAATATTTTAATTTTCAATTTTAAAATAAAATCAACAATTGTTAAGAAATGATGGGTTTTTGAAAATAAAAATTTTAAAACCCTTATAAAAGACTAAATTTCACTTCATAAAAACATTATGATCATTTATATTTAGTAAAAATTATTTAATAATATTTTATTAAAATTTTATTTATTTTCAAAATCAATTAATTCATCAAAATAAATTCATTAATCGAATTTGAATATTACCTAAAATATAATTTTCGTTTTATTGTATAAAATTGAGAATCATTTATAATGTAACAATAATAGGAATAAAAAATATTCATTATTATATAAAAAAATAATGTACATATTCATATTTATAGGGTCTCGATACATATCCATTTAATATAATTGAAAACGCCCTATTATTAATATGCGTAATGGTGAGACATTCATAAGGTGGTTCAACATGCATGGTTTGGATCATGATCTTGATGAGATTGAAGTTATCCCATAAAATATTTATATCATGCTTAAGTTATTGTATCTTTTCATGGGCTTGGTCAAGGAAAAATCCTATAGATTCTATCTCCCTCAAAAGCCCCAATAAACTGGCTTCATAGGGTACGATCTTATTAGTTGAGGACATAACTTCATTTTTCTATTTCAAATTGGATTTTTTTTAAAACCATATAATTATAATAATCATATGATAACTATTAAATTACTATATTATCAACGGTAAATATTATTAAAAGTATTCTAATACGTATAAAATTAAACTAAAAAAGTGCATGTGTTTTCTATAACCATAATATATAATAAGTCATTTAACTAAATAGAAAAGGCATATTTTATTTAAAAGAGTTATGGTCATTACAATATTCCCCCTTAAGAAATTTTACCTTTGAAATTTTCATTCCCCACAATATAATAGATGCGGGTAACACTATTTCATCTCCTCCTCTAGTTCCCACATTACTTCATCAATATTTTGGTTTCTCCACGACACTTTGACCAGGTGCATTGTATTATTTTATAGAAAATTTTCTCTATGATCTATGATCTTCACCAGCTACTCTACATATGAGAGATCATTCTCCAACAGTACCACCTCTAGATTGAGTACATGTAAGGGGTCTGGTATGCAGTTTCTCAAAAGTTTTATGTGGAATATATCGTGTACTTGAGATAGGTTAGGTCGGAGTGGAAGTGAGTAGGCCACCATTCTAATGTGATCAAGGATATCCAAGGGGTTGATGTATCTTGGACTAAGAATTCATTTCTTCCCAAATATCATCACTTTATTCCTTAGAAATATGTGAAGGAATAACGTTTCTCCTACATCAAACTGTAGGTCTCGTCAATAATTTTCATCATAGCTCTTATATCAACATTTAGAAACCTTGTTGTGATACTGAATCGTCTAAACATTTTACACCATTTTATCGACCATTTCTAGACCTAGCAGTTTTCATTCCCCAGCATCATCCAAACATGAAATTTTTATACACCTCTTCCCATAAAGGGATTTATATGGATACATTGTGATTCTTGAGTGGAAACTATTACTGTATGAGAACATGAAAATAGGATGATGTTAGTCTCATCCTCCTTTGAAGTCAATTGTGCATTCCCTCAAAATTTCATCATGTTTCTGGATATTCCTCTCAAATTGGACATCAGTTTGAGGATGATAGGTCATACTGATGCTCAACTTAGGGATTAGATAATTTATTTTAATTTATCAAAATTTGGAGGTGAATCTCAAATGTCAGTAAGATACAATCCATAGTGGTACTCCATACTGCTTCACCTCTTATCTGATGTATATCCATGCAAGTTGATATAGTGATAAATCCTCTTTAATTGTAATAAAGTGTTTATTACTTGTAAGATGATCCACTACAACCCATATAGCATTTTTTCTCTATATTTATTCAGAAATATAGTGGAAAAGACCATGCTGATTTTTTTCCATGTAGGTATAGGAAATGGTATCATCAACACATTATATTTTTTTCTTTTCACCTTCAGTTGTAGACATAAAATAAATATATGTGTGTATTTCATGACATCCTTCTTCGTATTATCTGATAAATAGTGTTCTCAGAGATCTAGATGCATCTTTGTTCCCCCTAGGTGGATGGAGAACAATGCGCTATGTGTATCATCCAACAACACCTTATATAAATTAGAATTTTATGGAACACATAGTCTTTCCCCAAATCTCACAAATCCTTATTCATTAACATTGAACTCTGAGGATTTCTCTTTTCTTATAGCTTCCAATTCCTTCTGAATTCCCACAACATCTCTTTGAGAATCCTTTAGCCTCTATATAATATATGGTTGAAAAACCATTTAAAAAAGGATTGATGATATTCTTTCATTTATGATTCCCCTTTCTATCCTTTACAAATCCATGAATATCCGATCTCAGTAAATTATATTCGATGATAAAATTGTTTGGATCCATTCTACTTAGAAAATATTCAACCTTATTCATTTTCTTAGGATAGTAGTGAATTGAGAAATAATAGTCCTTGTATAGATCTAAACACCATCATTGGCACATATTCATCTATTTCTAGGTGAATATATACTCGAGGATTTTTTCATCCCTATATATTTCAATCTTCTCCCCGAAGAGACTATCCCACCATATTTTCAATGAAAAGATCACTAAACCCAACCCCAGATCAGGTGTTTGGTTGTTCAATTCATGAACATTCAAATACCTTGAACTAACTTGAAGCATAGGCTATTAATTTCTCATTATGAATTGACACAAAAACCAATCCTTTGTTCAAATAATCACTAAATACTAATAATCATTATACACTAGTGGTTAGTGTGGGAATAAGGGTAGTGATAAGCCTCCTTTTTAATTTCAAGAAGTTATCTTCACATTCATCATTCCAAGAAAACATGACTCTATTACAAGTTAGCTTGGTTCGGGTGTTTAAAAATTGTGATAAATTTCCCACAAATCAATGATAATACCCAGGTAATACAATGAAACTATAGATACATTCCATAGAATTTGGACTTGGTAATCCTTCAATTGATTACATCATTGAAGGGTCCACAAATATCCCATTTTTTATTATATTCCATAATAATGAGACTTAATTTATCCAAAATCCAATTTTTTGTACTTTATATATATCATTCTCTTTCATAAGGTCTCTTGTATAGTTCACAAATTCTCCTCATGCTCCTCCTTGGTTTTGGATTATATTAGAATATCATTTATAAAGACAACAAAATAAAATTTCAAGGTAATCTATAAAGACTATATTCAACAAGTATATGATGATTATTGCACATTAGTATGATTGAATGGTATTACTACGAACTCATAGTGCCCTTAAATTATATTAGAACAAGTCTTGGGGGTATCCTCCTTCTTCACCCTAACTTGATAATATCGAGACCAGAGATCCACCTTGGAGAAGTATTGTGATCGCGTAGCTAATAGAAATATTCCACAATACTAGGATGTGGATAAATTTTCTTTATCATGATCTTGTTTATCTCAGGAAAATTAAGTAAAAGTCATATTGATCCATAATAATTCATGATAAAGGGGTCTGGTGCACCCCATGGTGAGGTAATTGGGAGTATGAACTGTTTTTGTAGATTCTTCTATAGTTATATAATCATCTCCTCAAGCTCCACAATATCAATTCTATATGGATTCTTGGTGAATGGTAACTTCCTAGGTATAATATCAGTTGAAAAACCAACCTCTTAGCTAGGAGGAAGTCCAAGAAATTCTTAAGGAACACATCAATATATTCCCTCACAATGGGCATGTCTTCAATGATGATTATTTCCTTAGACTAAATCATTTGAGATAGATATGATTTCTCGTATGGAAATAATATCCATTCTTGAGTTGTTGGCTCTAAAAAAGATTCATTCTCTTCCATGCACTTATACAGAATTGGGGGTCAATTTGAAATATGGAGAGTTATTTCCTTCTCATGGAAATTTATGTTGGTTATATATAGTGAAATCAAATCCATAAACAAAATTGAAACAAATTACACCAAACAGAGTATGAAAAGGATTTTTGGCCTAGTTAATCCCACAAATTATGACATGTTACGAGTTATAAACATGTGATGCAATAATTTACCCATTTTACATTTTCACCGATATCACTATATCCCTAATTTGTTTTTGTTTTTGAATAGCTATAGTAAACTTTTGTGATATTAAGGAATGTATATAACCATAATCAAAAAGTAAATTTGATATTATTATATTAATGGCTAGCATACATATCACTAGATAATTGTTGGGATCCACCTTAGCGTTTTTGATGAAAAAGTACCACCCTTTCTTCCTTGGATGTTATCAGTTGTCTCTTAAAACCCTTGGATAATTGCATTGATTTGAAAAGTGCCTTAGTTCCTTGCAGTTGAATGTAATGAAAAATGAACTCAGGCTTGACCAGATATTACCTTTTGTCTATTTCATTAGTGTGTTTCTTAGATCAGGAATAATTAGCCATATGTACTTTCTTCTCACTCCAAAATAATTTTTTACTCCCTTAGGCAATTTATGGAGTGCTTCTTTTTTCACTTTTGAAAAGTGGGATGTTACAATATCTTCTCACTGTTATATTTCTCCATTGGACTACTAGAATTAAACTACACTTTTTTATCATCTTATCCGCATGATTCCCTTGAGATTCTCTCATTCATCTTTCAACTTTGAGCGCACAACAAAAAAAATTCCTTATAACTATAAAAGTCTCAGATCATTAGATATTTTCATAGACTAGGTTTTATCCCACCAATGAAGTGGTCAAACATTCATTTAGGAGTAATAATAAATTATAAGGTGTATGATTCAAGACTTGTGATGTATTCCATGTACACCCTAATAGATTCTTCATCTTTTTTCTTAAGGGAAAGGAAATCCCTCTCCATTTTAGGACAGATTGGCTGAGGAAAATATTTATCAAAATATCATTTTCTGAAATTCCTTCAACCCCATTACATCGATCGCTTCCCCCAAATTCATATTCTTAGTCAACGCCCACCATTGATTAGATTATGCCTCCATATGATAAACTACCAGTAGAACCTTCTCTTATTTATAACATTGATGGATGAAAAATATCTTCTCAATGTATTTGATTAGTCATTTTGTGATTAAGGTATCATAAGATCCATTCAAAGTCATAGGTCCTTGTAATATAAATAACTAAATTAAAACTTGTTTTTTCTTAAGGGGATTTGGGCACTCCTCTGGATCCAGGTTTCTATTCAGAACCTAATTCAGATGAGATAGTATTGTCACAATGTTTTTCACTTCTAATCCCATCAGGTTGGGAATCTTGTTGGGGCGGTCATCACATTTCTCATCGCATTGATTGTTTCCCGATTCATTTTATTTATGAGCTTTGGATATATAAATAGAATATTAGGGATGAGTATTTTTAAAATATTAAACACTTAAATGGGAATTTAATTAAATTAAGGGTATAAATTATAGATTAACTTTTTTTCTAAACTTATAATTTTTAGGCTTTAATCTATGATTTCTATGATCTATTTCTTATCATATATTGTCACCGGAATTTTTTGTCTCTTAATAATGGTTCATGTAACATCCTGCCTTTTAATAAATGTTTTATTTATTAAATATTAGCAATAATAATTAAAAAATCCTAATTAATATTAAATTATCAATTATGAATGGAAATAAATAAAAGAAGAAATTAAAGTGTCACACTTAAATGAATTGATTTTCATAAAATATTAAATTATTAGTGTTATATATAATTTGTTTTAAAAAATAAATTTTAATAATTTTAATTTAAAAAAATGAATGATTTAAAATTTTATAATTTTAAATATTGTATAAGTTAATTTTATTAAATTAAAAGTAATTATTATAATAATAATAAAAATTAAGGGTAAACCATATTTTTTGAGAAAATTATATTTTATAAATATACGAAAATATATTATGGTTTTGTTTTATAATATTGTTTTTGAAATTCTAAATATATATAATTATATTATTATAGAAAAACAATTTCATATATTTAAGTTAAAAGAAGGAAAAAATAGATGATAATATATAATAATAAGTTATAATAATATAATAATAAACTATTATGGAAACATGACAACCAAAATAATATAAAATAATAATATATTATAGTAATATTGTTAACTTGAAAAAAAGAGAAATGTGAGAGAAGAAACAAAATGAGGGAAAATCGAGAAAAAAAGTGGAAAAAATGAGAGATAATAAAAAAATGATTAAAAAAATATTAAAAACACTAAAATGAATTAAAAAGAAACGCATGTTTGGTTAAAAAAAGTGATACATTTTTGCTTAAAAAATATAAAAAAATAAAAAAAACTAAATGATAATAAAATTTTATAATGTAATGTTAAAGAAAAAGTTGGATCCCTACTTTTTTGAATTATTTCCGCCTAGATATATGAATAATAATATATGTATATAATTTATAAATAAAATGTGTGTGTTTTGTGTAAGAGTAAAAAAATATTTGAACAGTCAATCCTCTAAGAAAATGTTCACCAAGCCTTAATTAGGCATCATTCCCAGAACATACAATGACATACTGTGTGCAATAGAATTAGTATTATTTATGTATTTTTATTTTGGTGTTTAGGAATGGATACCATTTAGGTTTTGAGTATGGTAGTTTTTGATACAAAAAAAAATATGGTTTTCTTTTTCTTTCTTTAAACCGTGTGAGAGATTTTATTTATCTAAATTATGTTTTAATATTCTGTTATAAGGGATTTCATTCAATTAAAAAATAATGGTCTTGTAAGGGATGTTTTTTATTTACAAATATATATATATATATATATATATATCTGTGTGTGTGTGTGTTTGTGTGTGTATCTATATATACATATATTTCAAATTCTATAATAAAAGGATGTTAACTATTTTTATCATGTTTATTTTAAAGGAATCAATTTCTCTATTTTGTTTTCAAATTTTTATATCATTTATATCCCTTCTAATAAATCCAATTTTCTATATAATTATTTTAAAAGAACTCTACACACACACACATGTGTATATATTATTGAGAATTAATTATTTTATGATGTTTGAAAAAATGTCTCAAAACAATCAAAAAACATTATTTTGTTATTGTAATATTTAAATTGCATCTTTTACAAATAAAATGTGAAAAGTCGTTTTTTATGTATAGACAATCATTTTATGTGAAAAATTCATTTGGTAGGATGTTAAAAATTATAAAAACTATCATTTTAATCATGAATTGTTTTTATATGTCTATGAATGTCATTCATAGCATTAGATATGGCCATTATATAATATATTATTTACGTTACATGATTTTTTATTCAAGTGGTCAATTAATTTAATAAGAATTTATATTTATGTCTTTCAAATAATAGAAAATCATTAAAATATAGGATTTATCCTAGTTATTTTTTGGAACTTTTTTAAGAAAATAAGATTATTCCATATAAAGAAAAATGTAATATTATTTTATTTTAAGAAAATAATTAATTTATGGGTTTTGAAATGTTTTTGGGATATAACTAAAAAAGGAATGAATATTAAAATGTTTTCTTAAAATTGGAACAAGAGTATCAAATGATATGTTATAGAATAGGGAGTAAAACAATTACCCTAATGGGATGTTATCAAACATGTGGTATGGATAAGTGTCTTTTTGGGTTTTCTTATGTTCTTCTAAATATCATGATTAATCTATAAAAATTATTAATTTAAAAATGAGTAAATTCAATTTAGTATTTCTAATGAATTATTATTTTGATATTAAATAGTTTTCAAATTAATATAAACTACATATGGATATTTATAAAATTGTTTAATTATTCGAAAACCCTTTTCTATGTATTTATTTTTATGAAATGATTTGTCTGAAAAATATTTTATAGATTTCAAATAATGGTATTCTTAAATGATTTTAAAACCCCTTACTTGAAAAATTAAATGGTAACCCCATGTTTAAAATTCATCTTTTATAGGTATAGTTTAACTTTACAAAGGTGTAAGATTAAATTACAGATTTAGCAAACATGAATCCATTTAGAAATTTAATTTAATTTTATTTTTATGTGGATTTTTTAATTTGTAATTTATTTGTATAATACTACATAATGTAGACCACAAAATTTATGGAGTGTAAAATTATTTGTTAATTTCTCTTTTGTCTTTTATAAAAAAATACACAAAATTTTTATATTATGAAGTTGGAATCATAATTGGTATCAGAGTAAAGGTCTATAAATCATCTGAGATTACTTGTTGTCTAAGAGGTAGAGTATAAAATTTTAGCGGTTCTAGTTTCTCTAATTTTAAAGATGAAAATTCCTAATTTTCTAGAGTATGATGAATAAATTATGAGGCAAAAATTTTGCAATGGGGGGAAGAATGTAGCATCTCGAGTTTTTAGAAAAGAATCAGTTATTTAATATTATCAATAATAATTATACAAATTGTAATTAATATTAAATTATCAATTAAGAATGGAAATAAATAAAAGAATAAACTAAAGTGATCCCCTTAAATGAATTCATTTTTTATAAATTATTAAATTAATTTTGTTTATATAACTTCTATTTCAATAAAAAAATTACATGAATTTGAATTTAAATAAAATAAGTATTTATATTATTAAATGAATAAATATTTGATAAATTAGTTTAATGTAATTAACGACGGTGACAATAATAATAATAATAATAATAATAATAATAATAATAATAATAATAATAATAATTAACGGTAAAACACATTTTTTATGATAATATATTTTAAAAATATATAAAATTATATTATGATTTGGTTTTATAATGTTTTTTGGAATTATATATATATATAATTATTTTATTATCAAAAATCTAATTTTATATATTTATGGTAAAAAAGGGGAAATAGTTGACAATATATAATAAGAAGTTATAAAAAATATACTAATAAACTATGATAGAAACATGAAAACCAAAAAAAGAAAAAATAATAATATATGATATTAAGAATTTGGACTTCACAAAAAAAAGGAGAGATAAATGTGAGAGAAGAAACAAAAAGATAGAAAATCAAGAGATTAAAAGGGATATATAGAAACAAGATATAAAAAAATAATAAAAAAATAATAATTAAAAAACTACTAAAATGAATTTAAAAATGACACATGTTTGGCTAAAAAAATGTTATGTATTTTCGGTTAAAAAATTTAAACTAATAATAAAAAAATAAAATTAAATGATTATTAATTTTTATAATGCAACATGAAAGAAAAATTGGGATTCACACTTTTAGGAATTTATCAGACCTGGATATAGTAATAATAATATATTTATATAATATATAAATAATATTTTTGTGTATTTTGTAAGAGTAAATAAAAACATATGAATAGTTAAACCTATAAGAGCTTGCTCGGTAAGCCTTAATTGTGCAGTGTTTATAGAACAGACAATGATATAATGGGTATAGTAGAATCGGTGTAATTTATTGACCTTTCTTTGGGTGTTTAGGAAAGAATACAAGTTAGTTTTTGGAGTGTGATAGTTCTCGAGGTAGTAACAAAATATGGCATTCCTTTTTTTCTTCAAACCAAGAAATTGATTTTATTTATCAAAATTGTTTTGAATATTCTTTTTTAAGTGATATGATCCAATTTATAATCTATGGTTTTGAAATTGATATTTTTTATTTAAAAATTTATATATATGTATCAATAGATATATATATATATTATGATTCTATAATTAAAGGATGATAACTATTTTTATCAAGATGATATTTTAGGAATCAAAGTATCAACATTGTCTTCAAATTTTTACTTAATTTATATCCCTTCTAACAAATCCAATCATATATTTATTTATTTTAAAATAACTATATATGGGTGTGTGTGTGTGTGTGTGTGTGTATACATGTGTGTGTGTGTATTACTTTGAATTAATTACTCTATGATTTTACATACATTTTCTCAAAACAATAACAAAAAATTGTTTTGTTATTGTTATATATAAATTGTATCTTTTACAAATAAAATAAGAAAAAAATTATTTTTCCTATATACTATCATTTTATGTGAACCATTCATTTTGAAATAAGTTATCAATGATAAAAACTATCATTTTATGCATGAATTGTTTTTATATTTCCATCAATGTTATTCATAACATTAGATATGACCATAATATAAGATATTATTGATACTATATGAGTTTTTATTCAAGTATTAATTTAATTTATTCAATATTTATATTTATTTGTTATAAGTAAGAGAATATTTTTATAGGAATGGATTTAACCTCGTTAAATTTGATATAAATTATATAGTAAAATAGGATTATTCCCTGAAATGAAATATATAATATTATGTTCTTATAATAAAATAATATATGTACAGTTTTTGAATTTTTTTTGGGTTTTAAGTGAGAAAAGAAGGACTGTTAAAATGTTTTCTTAAAATTGACACTAGAGTATCAAATGATATGTTATGGTATGAGGAGTAAACCAACGACCCTAATGGGATGTTGTACTATATGTGATACAACTAAGTGGATTTATTGTTTTTCATATGGCATGTTGAGTATCTTGATTTATCTATAAAATTTTTATTTTAAAAATGGAGAAATCAAAATTAGTATATATAAAGAATTACTATTTTTAAATTATATGGTTTTTAAATTAATATAAACTATATAAGGATATTTATAATTTTATCCATTATTTGAAAACCCTTATCTATGTATTGATTTTTTATCAAATTATTTGTTTGGATAATATTTTATAGTTTTCAAATCAGTGTATTTCTAAATCATTTTAAAACCCCTTAATACAAAAATTAAATACTTACTCAATGTTTAAAATTTATTTTTCAGTTTTTAGGAATAATTTTATGAAGATGTATGCTTCGCTTACAAATTTAGTTCACAAGAAAAAATTTAGTTGTTTTATTTATTTTGGTTAAAATTTGTTAATCTGTAATGTTTTTGTCTAATCCTCCAAAACCTAGACTAGAAAAGGTCCTGTAGTGTAAAATTATCTTTTTATTTATCATTTTTATTTTATGAAAAAAACACACATCAATTTTATATATTGAACCCCGAAGCTCTAGTTCAAGGTGTTATAGTTTGTAATGAGCTTGTGATTTTACCAAATAATACCCCTGGGAGTGTCAGACCTGGTTTTCAATAAGTACTGTTGTCATGTAAAATTTTACACGAAGTCATCTCGACGCTCCTTGTTGGGAGTTGTAACCCCTAGGCACATCTGTTCTAGAATCACATCCTCTTATAATATACAAATATGGATGTATTTTCATGATAAACCACTTACTCTATATTTACCAAAATTTAGGGATAATTTATTATACTTAGTATCATCCCTTTGTATTTTTATATCATTTTATAATCCTAATAAAAAAAGTTACTGAACATTATATTTTCAGCCAACTATAACTACTCAACTATTTATTGCACATTAATTCATGATTTATAACATAAAAGTACACATAATGCAACCCAAAATATTTGGAAGTCTATAATTTTTTGGAATTAGGTATTTAGAATAACATCATGAACAAGGAATAAATAAAAATAATTGAAATATTTCTTAACATGCTTCAAAACTTTCATGGATTTTAAAACAACCCAAGATAACTTGGGGACATACATAAGTAAGGGATGAGCTATAAAGCCCAGTAAGGCAATAAACATGGCATAAAATGAAGGTAATAATACATTTTACACAATATGAATATCAATTGGGCATAAATGGAGTAGGAATAATAAACATGAACAATGAGACAATATATTGCGTGATAATCTTAAAGGCAACATGGTTAATGTGGAAACAACATAAAACACTCCATCATAAACATATTCTAAGGAAAAATAGCAATAAATCATGATGGAAAAGTATGATAAAGGAATTAATTTCACTCCCTATCCCAAGAGGATGTCTCATGATACAAAACATTACCCAATTCATTGGAGCACCATATAATTCTACGTGTATCCATCACATTCATTCCATTCTCATGCTTTATTGAGCCACATAGATCACAAAACAGTGATTCATTCATCATCATATTTTATTAACATATATTGGAGTGTGGAATATATAAATTTATAATTCATGTAAAATAACTTTATGTGTGTAATATTTAACAACATTTAAAGGAAATGAGTGTGTTATTCACTACAAAATTGTTTTGGGATAGAAAAAATGCTGTGAAATTTCGGCAGTATAATGACGTCACATAAAAATTTATAAAATGGTTTGATGGGATATAATGGGGAATCATCATTTGGAAATGAAATGGGAATTAATATATACATATAAATATATATCCCAACATTATGAATTAGAGGTATAAGGCATAAAATATTAAATAAACATGAAAAAATAAGAGAATGTGGGGATCCCTTACTTCAGTGTGTAACTCCAAATGCTTGGGAGGAACTTATTGAGAGATTGGGGTCACCTTGTGGGGACAATAGAGATTTTATGTTTGAGTAAGGACATTATCATAGTGTTATTAGTAAAGAAAAATGGTATCTTGGGAGGTTTTATATAGGAAATGAGTGGGAAATTATTTATCATTTCTCAAACAAAGGTTTTAGACTCTATATAACAAAATAACCAAAACAAAAAAATCTTCCCATGTTTTCCTTTTGTTTTAGGAAAAATGGGGGAGGTTTCAATTATTCTCTATGTTTATGAAATGAAATTAATAAAATATTACCCTTCATAATGTGCAAGTGAGTCACAGTCATAAAGAAATGATTGTGAAACATTAAAATATATAAATGGTTTTGGATTATTAATAATGGATAAATAAAATTAATAAAATAATATTAAAATCCATAAATATTAAATTTAAAACATATACTTGGTCTTTTATTCCTATAATAGAAATTATTACATCACTTTTGGTTCACTATTATGTCATAATACACCCCATTTATTTACATGGTATATAATCATTAACTGAAAATTCGACTCTCAGAAAATTATGAAAATTTCACTGTTGGAACATTTCAGAATTATGATAACCAAAAAATGTTAATGATATCTAAATAATTTATGAATATTATAATTTTAAATTTTAAAATAAAATATACATTTATTTTGAAATGTTAGGTTTTTAACAATAACAATTTTTGAAACCTTATAAAAAAATTACACTTAACTTCATTAAAATTATATAATCATTTATATTTAATAAAAAACATTTAATAATAATTTTTTTAAATAATATTTATTTCAAAAATACATTTATTCATAAAAATAAATTCCTTTATTGAATTTTAATTTTAACCAAAATGATATTTATGTTTTATTTTATCAAAATAAAAATCATTTATAAAGTAACATTAATAGGATGAAAATTTATTCATTATTCAAAAAAATAATGTACATAGTAATATTCTAGTGTTTTTATACACATATCGTTAATATAAAATCAAAATACCTAAGATTATGAAGCATTACAAATAGACTATCATGGGGTGGTTTGGTGTATATGGTTTGTGTCGAGATATCAATGAGCTTGAACTTCCCCCATACACAGTTTCACTCACGCTTAAGTTGTTGGATCTCATCTTGGGATTGGTCAAGAGAAAACCTAGAGATTATATCTCCCTTTGAAGCTATGGTAAATGGGATTCATATGGTATTATCCTAATGGTTGAGGTTATCACTTCCTTGGTCGGTGTCTACTGCATTTTTTAAAACCTTATATTTATACTAATAATGTCATCACTTTTCAAATGTTATACTATCAGTGGTAATGATGCTTAATGGTATAATAAACAAGATATCATCTGACCAAAGAAGTTCATGTGTTTTTCATAATAAATTATAAGTCATTTAAATAAATCAAAAAGGGGAATTTAAGTTATAATATTTCGGGTCGTTACAATTATTTTTAGAATAATATTAAAAATATAATAAAAAATATATTATAGTTTCATTATTTAAGGATATATTGATATGATATATCTATTAAATGACATTTTTTTTAAAATACTAATGCACTTTTCTAATGAAAATTAGGTATGATAACCATTTAATTGTTTTATCCTCATTAAAGAAAAATGAGTTCATATATATATTCTGAATAATTTGATTCAATCATAAAATAAACTATTATTGGTAGCTTAATATCATGAATTATATTATTATTAAATTATATTATTTTAAAATTAAAATATATATTTTCTAAATTAACTTTTTTTAAGTTTAAATGGATAGGTAATACATTTAATGTGGTTTTGATGATTTTTTAGTAACCTATACATGATTATAAAAATGTTTTATTTTGCAGTGATGGGTAAAAAACTGACCAACCCCTGATCGAGTCACACCAAAGTAGTGGTCAATATAGATGTAAGAACCTTGAAAGAGTAATATAGAGATTAAAATGCAAATGAAGGTTTGTTATAGGTTATATGTAGAGCCTTGGTGAGGGGAGACATCGTGGGAATAATGGTCGATGTCTGTGAAGACACCACAAGATAATAAATTTTTTTTCCCGATATATTTAACAATACGTTGTATTAATAAAATATAAATGTTAGATAATAGAAATATTGGACACTGTTATGTAAGGATGTTTCTGGGAGTAGTAAAAACAATTTTTCCGAGGTCATTTCTGTCCTTAATCCTAGGGTTTCATGTGATACTCACACTGCAAATCCACGCCACACTACTCCCAAAATAACCATGAAATACCAAGGTGATTTTGGGAATCTTGATGAAAGATCTTCATCACCTCTATAATATCTAATAAATCACATAGTATAATGAATGGAGAAATAACATGTATACACAATGCTGAAACACTAAATAAATACATAAACTATATCTAAAATGAACCACGCTATGAAGTGAAGGATCCAATTTTTCATATGGTTCATAAGGAGTTTTCATAAACATAAAAAAATTATTTTTTTTGAGTAATTACTACATTGGGGATAGTTTTTAATTAAACGTTCCTTTATAAGATTTTTGAGTTCAGATCTCTCTCTATGTATGTCTTTTGGTGTCGTGCCATCTATCTACTTGAAACCAATTGGATTTTTATGAACCCACTACTTATATACGGTATAAAGCTATAAGATTCAATATTCAATAGAGAATTAAATAGTTAATAAAAAATATTTGATTCTTGGTTAAAGAATAAGTTTAAATCATGGACGGAGATGGCATATCCAACTTGGGAAACGTTACTTTTTAACAAAGGATGATGAATGTCACATGACATTAATTCACAGGTTTCACAAAAAACCTAAATATATTTTGATAATAATAGTATTTTGTTTCAAAATGTAAAGGAAACTATTTCATTGTGACTTTAACATCAATAATAGAGATAAAAATTTGGATATCTTCTCTCTTTATAGTATCTATTTAGAGGAGAACATGGAATTATTGCATGTGGAAGATACAAAAAATCTATTGGGGTTGGAGATAGATATTAAGTGGTAAATATATTAGTATATTTTATATATAGTGGATATATGATGATATATAGGGGTTTATTTATCAATATATAAATAAAGTAGGTCAGATGCTACACTAGGGAATTCAACATTCTTATGATCAAGTCCTAATGTCTGCATGTACAAATAGATCTACTACATCAAGGTTTTTCTACTTTGTTTTATACTTTATTTTCTCCCTCTCATGGAACCCTAAGAGGGGATATATTTTGGTGTGTATTTTTAATTAATGGGGTATATTTTATAAAGTAATTTTATTTTTAATGAAAATTCATGAAGGGGTTTTCCATTCATTTTTCAAACAGCTACATCCTTTCATTAAGCTTGACCTATATATTTGAATTGAAGATGTAGTTTTGTAATGAATTAAATATTTTTTATTTTTATCTATGGTCATTTTGTGAGTTTTATACTATGTTTGAATATGTTATGGGGATGCCCAATATATAAGCTATCTAAAGAACCTAACCATGAGAAAAAGGCATCGTAGCAATTCAAGAGTGATTATTTGGACCATGGTATTTTCTTAGACCTTATTCCGATAACTTCATGAGAATATAATATTTACATTATTCTTAATTACTTCATAAACTTTTATATTCAATTTCCCAATCCATCTTCATATTTTATTAGTTCCTTTATGATTGTAATAGTTCACCATTTCATTTTACGTTAGTTTTTCTTAACAGTTTGAGTTAGAGTTTTCCCTTGTTATGTTTCCTTATCTCTTGGGTTTTTAACCCATTACTCATATATACTATATGAAAAATTATTAATTTAGTTATCCTATGTCATGTTATACATTTATAAACTTTATAACACATAAGAATTAAGGATGCACTACAGGTGGCTAAATTTTTTTGCACTGTTTATGGGGACTTGATGCTTAATATGATATTATAATTTGATAGATCAAGATAATTCATTCCTCATAACTTCATATTTTTTATTTTTGTTTTGTTTTTTCTTTTATTATTTTTATAAATATGGGTTTTTTTGTGTGGTAATGGATGGTACATAATAAATCCGGATTGAACCCATAATATTTTCTATATAAGCTACTAATATTCCATATCAAATCAATTATCTCTAGGGGAAGATCCAAAATAAAAGAAAATTTGTCCCAGAACCATACTCAAATGATGATGAAACACCCATATTCATTCTGATTCTTATTTTCAAATATTCATATAGCGAATATGAAAGAATATAAAATTAATCTTATGAATAAAAATTATTACCAAAAGAGGAAACTATATTCTATGAATAACTTGAGATGAAATCCAATGGTTATGTCAATTTTGAGGCAAAATCCATTGTGAATTCTAATGATGAAGTTGGATCTAAAATAGAACATAGGTAAGATACTCTAATGATTACTAAACTAGAGGAAGAAGTAGAAGTGTAATACTTAATAGAAGAAATAATGGAAAAAGGGGAATGAAAACTATGGAAAAATAAAAAAAATTAAATAATTTTATGATGATCAGTAAAAGGAATTTAGGAAATATGTGTTTTACTATGTTTGGATAACCTGGTAGTTATTTATTCATTATTTAATAATATTTGTTTTTCTCTACAACATAATGTATATCTAGTTTTAATGAATATGAGTGGAAGTATTACACTATGTGGGAATAAATTTAATACTTTATTAAACCCATAATAGGTAAATTCTTTCCACACTCATATTATATGAAAAAATAGGTAATTTCTAATTCAAAAACATTAAAAAATAAGTGTGGGAAAAAAATCTTATTTTTTATGCATTCTTGAGATTTAGTTTTTATGAATTTTTTTAGACGTATGTTCAACCCCTTTAAATATTTTTTATCTTAATTGTAATGACCCTTAAACATTCACATGGTTGTTATGATTTTGTAAATCCTAGATGATGAATGAAGGAACAACAAGATGAGAAGGAGGATGAAATACAAAAAGGAATAGATTAATTTAATAGGGGAATATTTCTTTGAATTCAATTTTTTTTGCTTTTAATGTGTATTTTTTATATTGTTATTTAGTTTAAAGAAATTTCAATTCCACACTTTTACTTTTTTATTTATTCTTGATCTATGATGAATTTTTTTCTTGCAAATCAAATCGTTCCGTGTTTTATATGTCAATTTTGAAGATATTTAATGATTAATGTGGGGATGAATGAGTAAATATAATCTAGAGGATATTAATTTCATGAATGGTGTCTTTACGAGATTAGTTGATTTTTATAGATTAAGTTTCTATAATGTTTTCTAGTTTTTATTTTCTAAAGATTATGTTGATTAATTTTGTATTATTATTCATGCAATGAGTGATTGTATAAAATTTTATGTTTCCTTTTTCTAAGAAGGTTATAAGATATTTTATCATATTCTTTATTATAACCTAATTATTGAGAGAGTATTGGTACATGTTAATTACTATATATTGTATTAATATATTATCGATTCAATGAAAGTATAAGGTCATGCAAATATCATAATGTAATTTGATTATTTGACCCATTCATGTATTTGAGACATATATTTGAATTGAATATTTATTTTAAGACAAAAAAATCCATGAGTGATCTTGATTGAGAAGATATATTATAATTCTATTTTGTTATTCATACACTAATCTTTGTATTTTTTTCATGATTTGAAATGGAATTAGTGTAGGGTAGTAGGTTTTATAAGATGTGAAGGGGGTATTTTTTTTGGAAAAGTGAGGAGGTGATTTATTATCATTGAGTGTGGGGGGGGAGGGGGAGTTTTATGAATATCTTAATATTATGATTTAATTTCTACCCTATGAAATTAAATAAAAGGTAAAAAATTGTTGCTTAAAAAAAATTATTGAATAACAACATTGAAGAAAAAAATATTGTTGAATGATTGTGTGTCATTAATTATGAATGTTATCCTGATTTATGATCCTAGACATGAGGAATAGGATTGTTTGGTTATATCATTACTATATGAGTTTTTATTGAGTCTATTATTATTTATCATGCATAATATTTTATTTTTTATCCACCTTTTTATCCTTATGATTTTTCACATCCATTACCTACCAACCCTCATCTATAAAATCATTTCATCCTTTTATGTAAGGCCTCATTATTAATATTGTTGTCTTTATTGGTTTTATATTTGTTGTTATTATCAATCATGTGGTTATTATTCATGTACTTAATATAACGACACATGCTTGACATACAAGAATATTATATCATTATAGATGTATATGTAGCACATTTCAATAGTAGATGCTTAAGGATAGTAATTGTTAGTGTCTTTTGAAAATTTGAACCCATTCTTATATTTTTATGAAATTTATTCAAATTATACCTTAATGAAATTCCCATTTAGTAGTCTGACTTAAAAACTTTTTCATAATTGGGGGAAAAGAGACATAACAAATAGTTGATCTCGAATGATCAATAAGGGTAAATAAAAGAAAATACGTAAGAATATCTTAAACATAAGGGTATGAGAACATTAACATAACATTTTAAGATCATACCCTATATATAAAAGATAAAAAAACATGACACATGGAAAAATGATTAATAGTTCAGGAGACCTAAATCATAAGATAATTAAGAATATGAACCATGTGATAATACCAAGGAATAAGATATAGAATTTTTGATTTACACATAAATATGTACCATTATTATCTATAAGTCAAGATCAATTCCAAAAACATATTTAGGAACTTCATGGGGACTACACCTACAGGACGGGACACACCACCAACCCTAGTAGTAGTCATTTCCTTATAAGGGATCAGGTTTCCCAATCACCCAACAAGTGATCAGGTCACGCCTATTTCCAATTTTGGATTAGGACGAACCTGTTTCCCATTTTAGATCAAGTCCATCGACTTTCTTTCCATCATTATCTCATGAGATATAAATCATTACCTAATACATTGGAGGGATATATTGGTCCCACCCATCTCATAATTAAACCATACAAACATGTACAACAACATCATAAGCACTCATATCATAACCCATGAAATAAAATGGGTATGATAAACCTGTAATCATATCATAACATGTAGAAAAGTGACATGTTTCATAATCATTTAATCAAATAATAACCCATGAAAAGAAGTAGGTTTCATAATCATATATCCCATGAATGATAAATATGATTTGTAAACATTATTAGATAAATACATAATCCATTTAAAGGAATAATATTAATATATCATTTGGATCACTTATTTTAAAATTCTTGAGTAACAAATAAAAATTTCATCTTACATGGGAATTATCTTTAGAAAATATTTCATGAAGAAGTAATCCTATCCTCTTTAAAAGATTATATTTAATACATAAAACCTTTTGACAATAATTTTCATGAAAATAAACTAAAAAATTATAATGGAATATTTGAAAACCTTTTGAAAACCTTTTTCATTTAAAACATATAATGTCATCTTGAAAACGTTTTGAAAACTATTTTTCTTGAAAACTTATAAAAAAATGCCTGAAAACTTTTTAAAAACCATTTCTTTATAAACTTATAAAGGATTCTAGAAAATGTTTTGAAAACCTTTTTGTTTGAAAATAATTTTAAAACATGTAAAATAAGCTTTTAAATCATTGAAATCCTTTTCTTTTAAAACAACATTTTTAAACATATGAATTAATATATAAAAATAATTTAAAAACAACTTTTAAACATTAATGATTTTTTGAAAACAATTTCTCTTGAAAATACATTTAATAATAATAAATTTACAGAATATTTGGAAAAAAAGTATAAATAAGTATTCTCTTAAACATGTAAAGGAAGATTCAAATGAATTATGGTCATTACGGTGGATAAATCAATACATGTTTAACATTCCTTTTTGTGCCATAAAATTTTTCAAAAAGTTCCTCAGCCAGAAAATGAAAAGCTGATTAATTATTAAAAACCCTGTTTAAAAGATAAATCATGGGTAAAAATGTCTTTTAAATATCATATGGTAATTGTAGAAAAATTTTAATATATTTTTAGAATTCACGTTTTGAAGGAACAAAATTATTTGACCGAGGAAGGGAAATAACGTCTGATTTTTCTAAAAACATTATCTAATTTATTTTAATAACAAAGAGTGGAAATTGTAATAATAAATGAATATATAATGGATAAATATAGGATAAGAAAATTAATGGGTGTTATTTAGACATGGATCAAAATATTTAATCAATGTAAGCATAATCATAAACAATCCTCACAAACGATGAGGTTGTAGAAAAAACTGGTACCACTTTGTTCACAATGAATCATAATCCCAATGGAAAAATAAAATAAAATTAAGATCAAAATATCATGAAAAGAATTAGATTCATGATACAAAATGTAAATGGGAATTATATACACCCCATATAAAAATATAGATTCATAACATGGCATATATCTCAAAGAAGGAAAATTGAGACCAAATTACTTTACCGATTAGGTATCATTTTAACCATAAATCCCATGAAAAAACAATAATAAAATGGATATTTAAAAAAACTTAAATTTAATAATATTAATCATATAATACATTCATGGGAACTATATACCCCACGGAAAAAAATTGTTATTGAATATGGCATGTATCTTAGGGAAATAATAAGTTAGATGAAATTCCATTACCTTATGTATTGACATTGTTCCTACACGTTAAAACCTCATGTATATTAAATATAAGTTTATTATACATCTAAAACAAAAAATATTATTATATATAATACCATATATTATTTTTTATGACATTATATTACTTGTTTATTAAAAACTACATGTTAATGTTATGTTTCAGGTAATATTGGCTTTGTTTTTGTTTTTGTTTGGGGTTTTTATTCTTAATAATCTTACATAGATCATGTTTTCATATTTTAATGAATGAAAAAATGATAAAAATTTCATATATATTCATTATATATATATTTATAATCACTTATAAAATATAGATATATGAAATGTAATACAATGTTTATAGAGATGGTAGGTCGTACGTATGAATTAACGTTGTTTCCATTTTATTATCATATTGAAGGAGATAAATTAAATGAAATATTTTTATATTAATATGTAATATGATTAATTTATAATTATTTTTCATATATACCATATAATATCACTAAACCACTACTTAATACATTCAATATAAAGTGTAAATGATCACATCACCTTGGAAAGGTGACAGTCCACAGGTCAACAAACAAAGTTATCATATTTACACAAAATGGAAAGTAAGAAGGTATGATTTATATAATAATTAATGAAATATAAATAAATAATAAATATCATATATATCACATAAAAATAGAGTGTCCATTACCATTCCCAACCATGAGAGGTGGTAAATGAAAAATGAACAACATCATTTTGTCTGGTGGTAATTCGTCATACAGAAGATATATGAGTTCATTACCCATTATATTGAATTGACTTTAAGTGTATGTGTAAAACTAATAATAAAAAATCTAAGTATATTTATTATAATTATGTTATTATATAATATTTTAATAAGAATATTTTATGTGGTTGTGAGTGAATAAAAATTAAATGAACTTGGGGAAGGATGTTACCTCTTCTTTGGGTAACTTCTCTTGGTTTTCACAAAAGGGATTCCATGGTTTTATTTTTTTTAAAATGTATTATTATAGGATTAAGGTAGTAATTTTTTGAGCTTATTTGATAATATTTTGGGTGAAAAATGGATTGAAATGTGTAAATAAATGGTATTGGTGAGTTCCTTTTTATAGTGGAATATGCGTGAATTTTTGTTAATTTTTTAAAAGGGAATTCCAACAATGTTTTTACTATACCAAGTGACTCAAATAATGGTAAATATCCAAAAACGGGGATTATAGGGTCGAAATATGGACATTAAAGTGATTTTGGAAAATTTTATAGGTTATTGTGACCCTTAATTTAAGGTTTACGCACTTATTAATCGAATTTTCCTCTTAGTCACTATAATTTTTTATAATCACATTTACTAATATTTTTGGGAAAAAATAATTTTATTTTTTTTTAAATTATATATTATGATAATTCAAAATATGGAATACATTTTTCCAAATTCTAATCACATAAGTGTTAGAAATTAATTTTAATTTATTCCAGTAGATGGGTGATAAAACACTATTTTTTCAAATATTTTATTAATAATAAATGACATAATTTCCTCAAATTGTGTTAAATATTATTATTTACAAAATATTTGGGATTTGATCATTCATTTGAAAATTTGTTGAAAATTCCAGTTTAAAACTTTATAGTGCACTGTAGTATTTCAAAGATAAATATTTTTATATTTATTATTTAAACTTTATATTTTTTATTAGTGATCCTAACATAATTGTCTATAACTTTTATTCAGGACACTATAGCTAAAGAGTGCATTTGGTTGTTGAAAATGGGCCATGAAGTCAACGTTGGGTTGTACTCGCCAGAATGGACATAGGTTCGGTATTTGGGCCATAACATCTTCATCCATACATGGATTATGCTCAACATTTGAGAGGTGATTGGGGATTAATTTTCGCACAAATCATCCTTCTGAAAGGAGATCTGGTCCAAGTGTTGTGGAGGTAAAGTGGGCGGTGCTAGTTGTATTAAAATATTTGGAATAGATTTCTCATTCACACTTGAATCCTCTTTAAACCTATCCTCACCTCCACTATATAAATTAGTGTTTTTATAATTTGGAGGGGTTGAGATGTGCATTAGGAGATTGGAGGCAGAGGAGAATTGGTTTCACCCAAATTCTCCAACCATTGTAAGAGGGGTATCTCTTTAAGTAAGGATCCCCTCATCGAAGCCTCCTTCTCTTCTTCATGTTGTAATATTTTCATTTGTGTTTTAAACTTCTTTGTTCATTTATTTCTTCTCTTTTCTTCTGTTTTGTTTGAATTTATTCTTCTCCTAATCTTTCTCTTTGGGCTGTAATTTTTGTGTAGAATCATTATTAGGTTATACACATTATAAACCGTTGCAAATGCAATTCGCTTCTACGATGATTACGCCACTAATTAAAGAGTAGTCTTTTAGTAATCGATCTATCTCTTACCTTCTACATTCATTTATTTTGAATAAATTATATAATGCAA
The DNA here is from genome assembly GCA_963277665.1 of Viscum album. Classification (NCBI taxonomy): domain Eukaryota; kingdom Viridiplantae; phylum Streptophyta; class Magnoliopsida; order Santalales; family Viscaceae; genus Viscum; species Viscum album. The sequence continues at coordinate 1,416,134,141 of OY728129.1, read as the reverse complement.
TTAAAATAATTTGATCAATTATTTGAGATTTTAATTTAATTGAAACTAAGCGAGCAATTGAACAATTAACACAAAAACACGCGAGGACAAGATTTTGTGTAAATACTGAGAGTGAGAACTAAATCGGCTATACAAAACCTTAAGGGATCAATTTGTAATGTTAAAATATTATACCTAAACTAAATTAATTATAATTTATAGAGGGGAAATGTGCCTTAATTTACCACTAACCATAAGCTAATCATAGAATATCAATCAAAGCAGGGTGTTACGATTGAATGTTCAGAAGTTAGCCTAGGGTTAAATTCACTTCATCTTCGTGGACATGTTAATTATTATAGGGTTTGGGATTTAAAACATTAAGGTATCATACTTAAGTTAATGTTAATTTAAATGATAATTATTAATAATATAGTGAAGAGGTATAGTTAGATTGATTTTAACTTTTTAAATATTTTCTAAAAAAACACATTCTTGTTGTTTCTTTTTAATCGAAATTCATTTCAAAATTAAAAACAAAAAAATGAAATCTTCTTCCAGAAAACTTATTCAAGATTTATAAACTATAAAAAAACCCATCCTTTCAAGTAGTGTTTTAATTGTATTCTATTTTATTTTTAATACCTTTAAGAAGTTGTTTTAATTTACTTCATCCTTTGAGAAACAACCTTGGTCAGCCACTCTGCAGCACCTAAGTACACCAAAATCACACTAATAATTTGAGGGCGCCCACGACAGCGCTGTTTCAAATTATCGCCATTTCCGGGTAGGCAAGTAATTATTTAAACCAATTAGAGGTATTTATTTTATTTTACAATATATTCACTTCCTCTCTTCTTTCTTCCTTCTTTATCCAATCATGTTTTTTCTTCTTCTCTTATTTTCATCTACTTATTTTTGGACTATCAACTCAAACATATTATTTTTATTTTACTATGGTCTAATTTCATTCTTTTCATTTTTATTTGATTTATGACATGAACTAATCCCAAAGATCTCTTAGATCTTGACCCTGAGATTGAAAGTAGCCTTAGGGCTCGAATCAGACATTCTCAGTCTATAGGATGTTTAAAAATTCAACCAGTTGAAGAATTACTCCAATATCAGAACATTTAAATTGGATGAAATTAAAATTCCACCATAAAATAAGAACCAATGGCTAACAATAATGGAAATGAATTTAATATAACCATTCGGGAATTTTATTCACCTGATATTAACTATAACCCAAATTGTATTGTATAACCAAATCTTGAATCAGACTTTGAACTAAAATCTGGGTTAATTCACTTACTTCCAATGATTCATGGCCTCTCTGGTGAGGATCCCAAAAAACACCTTAATGAATTTACTGTGGTTTGGTCAAATTTAAAACCAAGAAATGTTTCTGAAGATCAAATCAAACTAAGAGCATTCCCATCCTCACTTGATGGAGCTGCAAAAGACTGGATGTATTATTTACAACCCGAATATGTAACTTGTTGGAATGATTTGAAACGTCTTTTTTTGCAGAGATTTTTTTCTATCATCAAGGACCACTTCTATTCGTAAGGAGATCTCGAGGATCTTGAAAGCAAAAGGGGAGTAAATGTATGAGTATTAGGAGTGATTCATGAAGTTGTGTGCAATCTTCCCACATCACCAAATCATTTATCAACTCCTTATCTAATAATTTTATGAAGGACTCACACCTATGGAGAGAAGCATGGTAGATGCTGCAACTAGAGGAGCATTGGTGGACAAGACACCAGTATTTGCACGTGTCTTGATCAACAAAATTTCCCAAAACTCCCAAAAATTTGGCCATCGAGGTACACCATGTGTCAGGGGAGTACATCATGTAATTCCATCTTCTCTTGAAAGTCATTTGATTGATACCAAGTTAGAAGAATTTATAACTATGGTGAGATAGATTTCTTTGGAACAAAAGACATCCCAACCCCCTCCTTCAAGGCCATGTGGTTTTTGCACTGAGACAAGCCACCCAACTGACTGTTTCCCACAACTCCAAGAAACATAATATTGTGTAGAAGTGTTCCCTGGGAAACCATATCAGCAAAAAGAACAACAACTATATCCCCAAAAGAATTTTGATCCAACATACAACGAAGGGTGGAAGGATCAATCGAACATGAGGTATGGATCTAGACAACAACAAAGGTCATCTTTTTAAAAAAACTTCCAAAAGCCTCCACTTTACCAGTAGGGTTTCCAAAAACCCCAAAGGATATTTTAATATCAAGCATCAACAAGCCAACAACAAGGAAATCCACCACCCAAGGTAGATTCTAAAACTAATGACCTTTTGAAGAAAATTGTTCTTAATCAACAGAAAGATCTGCAAATTCAAGGTTCGGATCTGAGGGAGTTGAAGACTCAAATGATCCAGATTGCCACTGCCCTCCATGAACTTGTAAGTAAGAATTCTAGAAATCTACCTTCCCAACCCACTCAAAATCCAAAGGGTAATGTTAGTGACATCACATTGAGAAGTGGGAAGAAAATGAATGATACATTTGTACCTACCATTCCACCATGATTCACCTCAACTCCAGAAAAGCCTCATTCCATACCAACTAAGGAGCAATCCAAGGAGAACGATAAAGGTTAGAAAAATATTGATGATGTTCCTCATAAAACCCTTCCTTTTCAAAATAGGGTTTTTCAAACCAATAAGATGGCTGAAGGAGCAATGAAAAAGGAGGTATTGTACACATTCAATCATGTGGAGATCAACATTCCTCTACTTGAATCCATTAAGAAAATTACAAGGTATGCAAAATTCTTAAAAGAACATTGTACCAATCGAAGAGGGCTCAAGGGAAATGATAGGATCAATCTTGGAAGCAATGTGTCAGCACTCATTACACCAACTCTAGTAATGCAGAAAAAGTGCAAGGATCCAAGGACATTCACCATCCCATGAACCATATACGAGTTTCAATTTTCTAATGAACTTTGTGATTTGGGAGCTTCCATAAATTTTTTTCCTCACTCTATATTCCCTTCTTTACAGGTTGGTGAGTTGAAGCCGACGAGAGTAGTGGAGCAATTGGCGAATAGAGCTACGACATTTCCAGTGGGATTCCTTGAGGATGTACCTGTCCAGGTAAGAGACATGATCTTTCCACCAGACTTCTATGTGATCAAAATGAAGGATGATCAGGTAAGTTCTCATTCCCCCATTATCATAGGTAGTTCCTTTCTCAAAACATTAAAAACTATCATAAATGTCAATGAGGGTACACTTTCCATGGAATTTGGGGATGAAGTTGCGATATTTAATGTTATGGATTCCATGAAGTACCCCTCATAGGATCATTCTACATTTTTTATCTCCCATTTTGTACCACCAAGTAAAAAGACCATGGAATTGGATTGTCCTATGCTTAGGGAGATTATGAGTATTGTTTTTAGTTTGACGCCTAAGAGTACTTCCACACCCGCTTCTAAGAAACAAGACTCTCTAAGATTCGATTTTGAAATAGAATCATATTCTGATTTTGATCATGTGAACTCTAATTATGACATGGCTGTTGAGTATGCTGATGGATTTCATGCTTTATTCACTGATTTTGATGATGTATATTCTGATACTAATTCTCTTTGTGCACATATTTCAGTTCCTTCTATGACCCCATCCATACGCTACCCCCTACACTAGAACTCAAGCCATTGCCACCAAATCTCAAATACTCATACTTGTTAAGTGGTGATAAATTACCTGTTATCATTGCTAACAATATCACTTTTGAACATGAATAAAAACTTTTGAATCTTTTGAGGGAGAACATCAAGGCAATCGGGTGGACCTTGGCTGACATATCAGGTATTAGCCCCTCCTATTGCATGCATAGGATTATTTTGGAGGATGAGGCTAAACCAGTGAGGAAACCACAATGGAGACTCAATCCAACCCTTCTGGAGGTTGTTAAAAAACAGGGTGAAAAATTGCTCGAGGCAGGTATAATCTATCCAATTTTAGATTCTCAGTGGGCAAGTCCTATTTAGGTTGTGCCTAAGAAAAGTGGTGTTACTGTTGTTAAAAATGAGAACAATGAGTTAGTTCCAATGAGGGTACAAAACAGTTGTCATGTGTGTATTTATTATAAGAAACTAAATCATTCCACTCACAAAGACCATTTCCCCCTCCCATTTATTGATTAGATGCTTGAGAGACTAGCTGGGAAGACACAATATTGTTTCTTGGATGGATTTTCTGGATATTTTTAGGTTCTTATAGCTCTGGAGGATCCGGAGAATAGTACATTCACCTATCCCTTTGGCACATTTCCCCACCGGAGGATGCCATTTGAACCTTGTAATGCCTCAGGTACCTTCTAGAGATGCATGGTGAGTATTGTTTCTTATATTATTGAGACCTTCATGGAGGTATTTATAGATGATCTCACAGTGTATGGATCCTCATTTGATGAATGTCTAAATAGTTTGGGAAAGGTATTGAATCGTTGTATTGAGAATTATCTGGTCCTGAACATTGAAATGTGTCATTTCATGGTATAGCATGGCATTGTCTCAGGTCATGTAGTGTCAAAACATGGGATAGAGGTTGATAGATCTAAGATAGACATTATTTCATCCTTACCCTATCCCTCATGTGTGCGTGATGTTTGATCTTTCCTAGGGCATGCAGGATTTTATCGGCGCTTAATCAAAGATTTTAGTAAGATTGCTCTTCCTATGTGACGATTACTTCAAAAGGATTCTGATTTGGTGTTTGATGATTCTTGAAGGACTTCCTTTGATGAGATAAAGAAGTTTTTGGCCACTCCCCCTATCATACAACCCCCAAGGTGGGAGATTCCTTTTGAGCTTATGTGTGACACTTACAACTTCACGGTTGGAGCTGTCTTATCTCAGAGGGTGGAGGGATGTTCAAATGTGATCGCCTAGGCATCGAGGACACTGGATTCATCCCAATCAAACTACACAACCATGGAAAAAGAGTTTCTTAATGTCATATTTTCTTTAGATAAATACCGTTCAGATTTATTGGGCTATAAAGTAGATGTTTTTTCTGACCATGCAACTCTGAGGTTCCTCTTGAAGAAGTCAGATGCAAAGCCCAGGCCGATCCGATGGATGCTCCTTCTTCAAGAATTTGATATTGAAATAAAGGAAAAAAATGGGTTAGAAAACTTGATGGCAGACCACATGATTAGGATTACTCACACACTAGAGGATGACACCTTGGATCAGGTACCACTTCGGGACACTTTCCCCGATGAGAATATTTATTCCATCTCAGGTACACATCCTTGGTTTGCAGATTTAGTTAATTGCCTTGATTCCTCTAAAATACCTACATATTTAAAGAAACAACAAGTCCAAAAATTAAAAAGTGAGTCTCGGTATTATGTTTGGGATGATCAATACCTCTAGTGCATGTGTAGTGATCAAGTTATTAAGAGGTGTGTTCCTAATCATGAGCTGGAGTCTGTTTTAAATTTTTGTCATACACTTGCTTGTGGTGGACACTTTGGACACCAACGGATAGCTAGGAATGTTTTGGACTCTGGATTATATTTTCCTAGCTTATTCCATGATGCCCATTTGTTTTTTAAGTCATGCTCTCGTTTCCAACACACTGAGAACATTTCTAGGAGACATGAGATACCCCAACAACCCATACTATTCTGTGAGATTGTTTATGTATAGGGCATCAATTTTATGGGTCCTTTTCCTAGTTCCTTTGGTTTTTTTTACATTTTGGTTGTTGTTGATTATGTGAGTAAATGGGTGGAGGCTAAGGCCACTAGGACTGATGATTCTCATGTTTTTGTGCACTTTGTCAAAATGAAAAAAAATTAGGTTTGGAGTACCGAAGTCCATCATTAGTGATCAAGCGACACACGTCTGCAATCCGAATTTGGCTTCCATCCTTCAGAAGTATAGGGTGACACACAAAACATCAACACCATACCACCCCCAAACAAATGGCCAGGATGAGGTTTCAAATTGTGAGTTGAAACTGATTTTAGAGAAAACTGTGCATCCAAATAGGAAGGATTGGAGAAAGATATTGCATGATGCATTGTGGGATTATAAGATAGCATACAAGACACCTATTGGTATGTCCCCATTTTAGATTGTTTTTGGGAAAGCATGTCATCTCCTCGTGCAAGTAGAGCATCGGGCTTATTGTGTTATAAAGAAACGAAACATGGATTTTTCCAAAGCTGGAATCCAAAGGAAGCTCCAAATTCAAGAGCTTGAGAAGATTCGACTTTATTCATATGATAACTCAAGGCTCTATAAGGAAAAATCCAAAGCAGCTCATGATAGAATGATCCAACAAAAGGAGTTTCATGTTGGATAGAAAGTCCTTCTCTACAGTTCACGACTGAAGCCGATGCATGGTAAGTTGCATTCCATATGGCATGGTCCTTATGTTGTATCTAATGTTTTTCCTTATGGTGCAGTGGAGATAGCACAAGAGGACAGTGGAAGGAGATTTACATTCATGGGCAACCTTTGAAGAAATACATTGAGGGACTTACTACTAATGCAGTGGATTTTATCACAATACATGACTCCATCATCACTTGATCACATCAAGCTGTTCCTAACCCTTTCACTTTTATATTATTTGACTGATTTAAAAAATTTTCATTTCATGTGCATGTATCATCTCATGGGTTTACATTGATGACAATTCAATATTTTAAGTGTGGGGGAGGGAACCTTTTAGTTTAGTAATTTCAATTATTTTCCTGTTTAAAAAAACAAAACAAAAAAATTGTGTGTTTTTCAAATTTTGTGTGTTTATTTTTCAATTTTCATTGTGTTTTTGAAATTTCTTAGCTGAAATAATTCTCATCACAATTTTGATATGAATATCAATGAGTGAAACAATTTATCCCATGAAACTGGGCTTAAATGAATGCTGAAAATGGATTTTTTTCAAGTTCAAATATTTAGTAATTTCATGAAAAGTACATTGAATTTTGAATCTCATGCCACAACTCAATCTCATTATATTTGAAACAACATTCCTGTGAGGCTTCTAAACCATTATTTTCATATTCTTTATATTTACCTCACTTATTGAGAGAACCAAACCATGCTTGATTTAACCATAATTTGATTTATTTCTGTCAAAAAATGAGGGTTTGAGGTACTTATGTTTAAATTATTGAGGCATTTGTTTTGTATTAAAGCTCCTATTTCAAAGAATCCTTTTTTATAATGGACTAACATGAACATTTAATCCTTTTAGCCCTTAGAATCCATGCACATCCTGTTAGGTTAGCCACAATACAAGCCAATTTTTCCTATCCAACCAACTCTTGAAGTGAAATTGCATAATCTAGTTGAGTTTAAGTGTGGGGGAAACTATCTTGTGTTGTGCTACCACATTCCGTGATACTTTGGAAGGAAAATTAAATTCTGAAGAGATGTTTTTTCTTCTGAAGAAAATCATTATATTTAAAGCTGTGACTTTTCTAGAGCATTCATGACAAGTGAAGTTGTGCCTTATTTGGAGCTTCTAATTAAGGTGGAAAGCTATGCCTATATGGAGCTTTTAAAAAAATCATGTTTGAGAAGATTGAAATTTTTGATGCTGAAGTGATGAATGGTGTAAAATTTCCATGAATTTTCATGATGATGGATCTGAATTGATATAATGGCGATTGAGGAGAAGACCATATTTAAGTGAAAATTAGATTAATGCAATTTTGCTTCAAAAAGAGTTAACCCCTCCTCCTTCAGCCATAGAATATTTCACACCTTAATCCTACCAACCAAAAGCAAAAAAAACCCTGAATGTCCTCATGATCAACATATGTCTTTGACTCACATCAGGTGGCGATGTAGGAATTTATCAAGCCTATGGTGACCCTTGTATGAGTTTGGATGATAAATACATTTCAATTTTTTTTTTTCATATTTGTGTGATAAGAGAAAATTCAAGCGAGGTAAGTGTTTTGTGCATGGGATAATAAATGATGTGGAAATATATTGAATAATATAAATGGGGAACTTGAAATAATTATTTCTTATGAGGACTGATATCTTTTTTTTCTTCATTTATAATTGTTTGATCTCAAGGATATGTGTTTTAAAATTTGTTTTGATTTGATATTGATGTTTAATTGATATGAGGTTTCTCCCAGGAGTGAAAAAGAGTATGTGTGGGGGAGTTGAAAAAACACTAGTTCGTTTAATATTTTATTGATAATAAATGACATAATTTCCTCACATTGTGTTAAATATGTTTATTTAGAAAATATTTGGGATTTGATCATTCATCCTAAAATTTGGTGAAAATTAATGTTTTACTTTTTATAGTGCACTGTAGTATTTCGAAGATAAATATTTTAATATTTATTATTTAAATTTTAAATTTTTTAGCATTTTTCCAAATGTAATTTTCTACATCATTTATTCAGGACACTATAGCTAAAGAGTGCATTTGGTTGATGAAAATGGGTCATGAAGTCAAAGTTGGGCTAGACTCGCCATAATGGACATAGGTTATATATTTTTCCAATAACATCTTTATATGTGCTTAGATTAGACCCCAATTTTGAGAGGATCTCGGGGACACATTTTCTCACAAATAATCCTTCTGTAAGGAGAGCTGGTTCACGCGTTTTTGATGTCAAATGGGCAATGCAAGTTGTATTAAAATATTTGGCCGAGATTTCCCATTTTCACTTGAAACCTCTTTAAACCTACCCTCCCCTCCACTCAATAAATTAGTGTTTTTCTAATTTGGAGGGGTTTGGACGTGAATTAGAAGATTGTAGGTATAGGAGAATTTGTTTCCCCAAAATTCTCCAACCATTTTAAGAGGGTTAGCTCTTGAAGCAAGGATCCCCTAATCGAAGCCTCCTTCTCTTCTTCATGTTGTAATATTTTCTTTTGTATTTTAAACTTCTTTGTTCTTTTATTTCTTCTATTTTATTATATTTTGTTTAAATTTATTATTCTATTAATATTCCCCTTTGGGCTGGAATTTTTGAGTAGAATCCTTATTGGGTTATACCCATTCTAAACTGTTGCAAATGCAATTCGCTTCTACGATGATTACGCCACCCATGAAAGAGTAGTCTTTTATTAATCTATCTATCTCTTACCTTATACATTAATTTATATTGAATCAATGATATACTGTAATTCACTTAATATGATCAATTAATTGAGTTTTAAATTTAATTAAAACTAATCAATGAATTGAACAATTAACACAAAAATACGCGAGGACGAGATTTTGTGTAAATTGTGAGAGTTTGAACTTAATCGGTTATACAAAACCATAAGGGATCAATTTGTAGTGTTCTAATATAATAAATAAACTCGGTCAATTCTAATTTCTAGAGGGAAAATATACCTTAATTTACCACTGACAATAAGCTAATCTTAGAACATCAATCAAATCAGGGTGTTGAGATTGCATGTTCCAAAGTTATCCTAGGGTTAAATTCACTTCATCTTCGTGGTAAAGTTAATTCTCGTAGGGTTCGGGATTTAACAAATTAAGGGATCATAATTAAGTGAATTTTAATTTAAATGATAATGATTAATAATAGAGTGAATAGGTAGACTTAGATCAATTATGCCTTTTTAAATATTTTCTAAAAAAAACATCTTCTTGTTGTGTCTATTTAATCAAACTTCATTTTAAAATTAAAAACAAAAAAAATTAAATCTTCTTCCAAAAAATATCTTCAAGATTTATAAACTATAAACAAACCCCATACATTCAAGTAGTGTTTTAATTATATTCTATTTTATTTTAAGAATACATTTAAGAAGTTGTTTTAATTTACTTCCTCCTTTAAGAAACGACCTTGGTCAGCCACTCTACTGCAATAAGTACCCAAAAATCAAAATAATCATTTGAGGGTGCCCACGACAGCGCTCTTTCAATGGGACACTAAATCAGGTTTTCAAAGTAAAGATGTTCATAATTTTTGTATTATTTTATATCCAATTTAAAATTTAAATTGATCATAATGACCAAAATTGTATTAATAGATGTATAATTGATCTAAATGAACTTTAATACCAATAATAACATAATTTAACCTTACAAATAAATTTGAGGTAAAATGAGTTTTGAATTAAATTTCATTATTTTTCAGTATTCATTAAAAATGAACCTTCTATGAATAATATAAAACTTCATCCTAACCTATTATTTATGTTTCAGTTTCAAAAATTAAATTAAAATTTTCATATTAAATTTATAAAAGTTCAAAAATTTAGATTTAAATGGGGGTTTCCATTAAAAGTTGATAAAATTACCTTTTAAAGAAATTCATGTTTTTGTACATAAAATTGGATTTATTTTTTTCTTATACAAATAAAATATATTGGATGAATGTAAAAAAATACTTGATCGATTATATAACATATTTAATTAATTAATATTATTATCTAATTATAATTAACTTAATTGGTTTCATTAAAGCACCTTTGGGAGTATGAAAATATTCCCATTATGTTGAATCACTTTATATTTCTATTTTTTAATTTATTATTAACGAATGAACTCATATTATATTTTTAAAGATAATATATTTTTATAAGTTAGTTAATAATATTTATAAACTCTAATTTAACATCTAGGTTATATATGATTATACTAAATAATAATGTTATATTAATATATTTTTGTTTGGTAAAACTCAGTCTTTCATGTAACACAAGCTATCAATAGTACTTGGTAGTTTTGTGTATTACAAGACAAACATAGTGTTTCATGTACCAAAGTTTAATCTATGTGTTTCATGTAGTGAAATATTTAATTTTTTTTCTTATAATGAATGATAATGTTAGTTTTTTCATATAAAAAAGTATATATTCCATTTTCTGTGAAATGAAAAATATTAAAAAGATTATATTAATTTTAAAAATATATTTCACAAAATCGAAATGGGTTACATTCTACCCCCATTAAAATTAATTTTTTCATCAAAATTCATCTGTGTTATCAAAGGTTTAATACTTGAAAGTTTTATCCATTGAATCTCACATCATAAAAACAAATACTCTTACTTCCTCTAAAAAGGGAATGTTGGAAACATAACGGTTAACCAAAGTAACACATAACTAGGTTTCCAAATTTGATAAAATAGTTGGGAAGTGAAAACATGGATATGGAAGAGAAATATAACTATCATGTTATGATTGAGAGTGATAGTGAACAAATTTTGGAGAATGTTAATGATAAAAAATGCATAAATATGCGATGATATAAGGGTCCATTTTATTCATCGGAAATGAATGTACTAGGAATTTTTTTCATTTCATAATCCTTTATCCTAGAGATCAAGAATTATTTTAGTATTTAATAATATAAGGAAACATAACTACCTGGTTATATTCATTTTAATATGCACAATATCACCCTATGGTTGTGCCCTTACTTACTTCCACTCCATTTCATAATCATAGAAATGAAGATGAATTTTTCATTCCTGAAGTACTGACAGATCATGGGGTAGAGTGACAATTTATTCCATCTATCAATAGTTTGAATCATATAAAATAATATTAAAACATGTTATTAAAAATGCATAAATCCTCAAATGGAGAGATAATACATTAATGTCACAAACTTCATATGAAGTTTAATATACAATTTACATAAATGGTTAACCTTATAAACCTTTAAAAAGTTAAAAAAACAAAACAATTGAAATAATGTTACTAAATCATCTTAGAATTGATTCCCCTTATATCAAATGGAATCACATGGTTGTCACATTACAAACTTGTGAATACACTTGTCATGTATTCTCTTGAAACATGGTAATAATATGAATTACCACAAATCCTTATTGAAAACCCTCATGTTTCTTTATTTCAAATATTATTGGATATATTCCTTAAATAAAACAATGATATAAAATCCATCCATAATAGAAAAAATACTTTTTTAACAAATCCTTTATCAGTTTTGAGGTAATAAGTTCTATATAATTTTATTTATACAATTCAATCATCTATTTATCCAAGATAAATGCAATTGTAGCATCATCTTGAAGGCATTAAGGGTCACCTTCCCTTAATTAAAAATAACACCTTTCCACTAAATAAATTTTATAAGTCTTCATCACCCATCAACATATCATATTTACTTATTAATGAAAAAATTATACGCTAAATACTTAATATTTCATGATTCATATAAAATAATATTTTAATTCCAAAACATATGCACTTCAATCATACACCATACTTATTAAACCATTACTTGGGATTTATCATCATATTTTTTAATACACAGTGTCTAAGAATATGAAATATTAGTCTTATATTAAGGTTCCTCAAATTCAATCTAATCATTATTCTTATGTTTAATGTAATAAATACTATTAGAACATCCCACAACATCACATATTGATTTTTGGTCTCTTTATCTTCATAAGTATAACCAATACTCATACCACCTTCCGAATTATCTTCATGGGTTCTCCAATTAGGATATTAGTTTGTATAATTCTTATACATTCAACATATAAACATTCAATTTTAACCGAGTTCTATTTAATTCCAGCTATTGACTAACACCAAAAACATAGTTTATGAAACACTTATCATAGAATAAAACCACATAATCAGAAAAAAAAACTTTATTATAGGATATCTAAATCATGAAACAAAATTATTTAACCTATAAAAACATATGGTTGTACTAGGTTATTCATATTAATCTTCTATTTAAATCATTCAAAATGATTCATAAAGTGTTTCTGAATTCTCAAAGTATATCCCTCTAGAGTATCAAATCAGGTGTGCAGTAAGGTTCATTATCATGAACCAGTTCCAGATCAAGTCTAGCACAATGCAGTTTTTTTGGGGTTGTTACCACTATGTACATATGTTCAAATCCGAATCCATATATATTATCTAGAAAATAACATATTTCTAGGAAACAATCACTCTATCCATTACCAAAATTTCAATATATTTTCCTAAACATTAACTCATACATAGACTCATCCTGAGACACATCCCTAGACCATACCTAGAAATAACATAGGGATTACACTAATGTTTTGTTATCCTAATTTACAAATATTGACTAAAACATTTGTTACACCCATATATTTTATGAGATATATTATTTTTAATTTCTTTGAGGTCTTATATTATACACTACACCAATATTAGCTTGTACTATATGTAACACCGTATTAGCTTGTTGTATAGGCAACAATATTCTTGGCTTGTGATGCACACAATTTCAAGTTCTTTCAAATAAAATTAATTTTACACAACACCATGTATAGATTTTGATCAATTTATAACTGAACTATATTTTGAGTATGTTATACGCAACACTAAATAAATATTTCCCTACACGCAACCCTGACATGGATTGCATTACACGCAATCACGACCTTTCTCGATTGCTTGTGTTGTACGCAATACCGAGTTTCACTAAACAACGTTATTTTTTTTAAAATATTATAAAAACTAGCCGTTATGAATAGTAATACCCACTCTTTAAAATTTTATAAATTTTATCTTTCAAAGTGGACTTAATCTTTGGATTTGGAATATTGAAATTATCCTAGGGTGAATTTTTGGTATTTTTATGAAAACATTCAATTTTTGATGAATAGTGAAAACACAGGTTACTATTTAAAAACTGACTTATTATTTAAATAATTATTTATTTTATTTAACATTATTTTCTGTCAAAATTGATACATAATACCTATATAAGTTCAACTTAATTCTGTTTAATTCATTTTATAATAATTTTAGATATATAAAAAATTTTATTGAACTTTTCTCCGTCTTTTACCCACCTCCTAGGAGAATTTTAAAAATTTACACTAAACATAATTTTACCGCTTCTGTGAGTAGAATTTCTAAAATCTGAGATACACGGTTAATATCAAGGAGTAAAATTTGGTTCAATAAGATAAAAATAATTTTTGTTGAATAGTAACTTTTTACTTTTATTTACCATGGTTAAAAGTTAATAGCGTAATTAAGGGTAAAAATGATATTATTATTACCCTAACACATGTCCTAATTCTATTGTATAAGTTTAATTCGACCAAAACAACCTTAGAAATAAAATATTATCATTTACGTCCACCTGAATAAGATTAGGACATTTATTATTATTTTATTTAAAGAACAGTTAAAAAAGTTAAAATCAATGTTTAATAACTAAAACATTTTTAATATTGGGTTATACATAAGATAAATACAACTATAAATTTTCATTAGAAAGATAAAAATATTTCTTACATAATGGTATTTTATTTATAATTTTTAGACATTAATTAACTCAATTTATTTATGACACAATGATTATGCAGTAATTACCTTATTAATGAAATATTAACATAATTGATGTTATAAATACCCAACTAAATGTAATTTGAGACTTTTTATAAATTCCACTAATTTTTTAGGTTAATATGACATGTTATTAATTATTCAATTACCTTTATTCAAACTAATCATTATTTTATGATTTTCACAAAAATCAATTACCAAATAGTGTCAAAATTGACATAAAATAGTGTTCAAAACAAATATTAGATTATTAAATGTAATTCTATTCATAAAAATCCATGGTTAGGAACAATGACATATATACGGTTATATATATTAATAATGAACCACTTGGGGTTTGTTTTTCTTGTTATAGTATGTTTATTAACCATATAGTGTAAGAAAACAAGAAGACACAGTAAAAGTTAAATTACATAACTAAGAGTTAAATCTAAATGATAAGGTTACAATAGTAACCTAAAATTTCTTAAATCCTATTAGTTGAGAGTATTTAGACCCATACCCACTGTAGCTTCGAAATAAGTCACTTTGGAGCCATTATAAACCGAATAAGACTTTATTATAAAATAATATTTTATGGTTTTCCTAAAGTTCCCCTCTCCTCCCTTATAATAGGAAACCTCTTCCCTCTTCTCTTCATAAAATATTGAGCCTTAAAGATCAGCCAAACCCTGCCCATTTGCCATCTCAACTTCCATAGAAACATTATAGAGGTTATAGTCTCCACAAAATACCATCTCGTGTGCCTTAAGAGGAAGCTTAAAAGAGGTGCGACGAAGAAGAGGTAATCTCTTCTACCGATTCTTCCAAGTTTTATTTCTTCGTCTGAGTCTTCTTCTTCATTTGTTTCATTATAAAGTAAAAAAATAAGTATCACTAATATACAGATATGTTATTATAAATATTAAACAACCCCATTTCCCCTTCTATCAATCCTTCGGAAAACGAAATCACCGCGCGTGCGTACATACGGAATACCGTCTCCACGCCGTGGTGTAATAAGTTTTTCCTCCACCACCTTACTTGGATGGGTATAATGGTGTAAAGAATAACTATATATGGTTATTATAACATCATAATTATTCTGAGATATTATATCATCCACTCCAATTCAATTCAATAATTATGGGAACGATATCATCGCTCGTCCATACGTACAGATTACCGTTTCCACGACTCGATGAGATTCATTCTCCATGTTAACCATTAAAGAATGATTATAGAGTATATATAATGAATAATAATGAAATATATGACATTATAAATCTACTTAATTTTTTGTATATATATATATTTCATCTACTTACTTCCATTCAAGTAAATAATTAAAGGAAAACAACGTTCATGCATACGTACGACCTATCATCTCCATGAACGATGTATTTCATTTTATTTATATATCTATTATATATATATATATACTGAATATATAGAATATATTAATCATGATTTACTTTCTGGAAGTAATTAAATCATGATATAAGTAATAATAATATCAAGAAAAACAATTCCAAACACATACGATAAATAAAACGATTTTACCCAAAACGCGGCTTTAGCATGGAATTTACAAAATAACGGGTAACATAAAGTCATAAGTGATCCATATATGATATCATAACAATGAATATGATTCTATAATAAGTCAATGTCATATTTAAATCATTATATAGGAGGTTCGGATACCTATGAAGCATATCGGACCTAAGGTAAGGGATAACCTTTCCAATCTCGTTCTTATCCGATATTGTTTATTCGTAAGTATTTACTAGGGTTATTGTTATCGTCCATGTACATGTTTTGTAAAAGTTTTTTATGTATGTTTAAATTTATTTTTACCCATTTTTGAATTTAACCACATGTTATGAAAGGAATATTTCTTTTTTTTTACTATATGAGGAACTTTTTGACTTTTCCGACAAAAGAACGGTGATAATGTTTTTTTAACTTATACGGCATGAACATATTTTTATGGTTTCATAAAGACTTATTTTCATGAAGCTTCCTCCACAATATTTCATGAATATTTTCAAAAAAATCCATTTCCTTTAATATTTCATGGAATTTTTGGAAATGAAAATTATTTTTAATAAGGATATTTTCCTCAAGAATTTATTTCAAGTGTATTATCAAAACCATTTTCCATCTAAGATGACATTATTTCAAATGTGTATGTTTCAAGTATAATTTCACTATTATTTACATTGTTTAACTTTTCTTATGATTAAATGATATCCATTTGTTTTATATGGATTATGTTATGATGGAATTATGTTTATGAAACCCATTTTTTTCTTTGGGTTATGATGAATGATTTATGTTTATTTTGTGGCACAAGTAAGAATGATTTAATTATGAGATGGGTGGGAACTATATATTTATCCAATTCACAGGGTAATGATTTATGTCTCATAATATAGACAAGGCTGGAATGGTAAGTTAATTTAGTTCAGTGATACAGGATGGGAACGAGGGGTGAACTCGACTCAGAAATGGAATTTGTCCACTAAGATGGTCTTGTCAGCAATGCCTTGGCTACTATGGAAGTCATATCATGTGCATAATGGTTTACCACAATTAATTGTTTTATTCCCATGATTTTCTATCATTATTTATGATACATTATGATATATGCCTTAGGTACTGCCATGTTTTATGTCATTACTCATGATTTTGATGTTTAAATATTATGTTCATGTTTTGAAGCCCAATTGTATATGGTTTGTTTTATTTTCTCCATGATTACCCTTACTGAGCATTTGATACCACCCTTTATATGTTTTATTTTCCCCAGGATTTAAAGAAATTTTTTGGGTAAGAAAACAAAAGGGGAAGATCTTTATGGTAGATGTTGAAGATCTTTCAATATGATTAGAATATTATGTTCCGAGTTTCCAAAGACACTAAACTATTATGGTCATTTGGTGTTTGTTTTTGTTATGTATTAGATATACCAAAAAAGTAATGTAATGTCTATGTACGTCAAGCTTTTGGTCTCTACATTTGGTATCGGAGGAAAGTATTAGTTAACCTTTGGAAACTAGGATGTGAAAACTTTAGTGAGATCCCTACAGATATTTCTAAGGTATGTCTAGGGATGTCCCTAATGTTAAGTATAAGTATAGTTTATAGTCCTAGAATTATGGAAACGATATTAGAATTCAACCTAATATGTTATTTGTTGAAGCTACCCCCCCTTGATTATGATTTTTTCCTCTAAAAATATTCTTTTTGGGTTTTAAAAATGGCTGGAAACAGGAAGATTCACGATAATGGAGGATATGATGGACAATGGAATTATATTCCTCATGAGAAACAAAATGAAATTGGATCTGGAAGTCCACATATCGTTATTATGACTAATCAGAAATCTTATAATATGATCAATAATCTCATCTTTGGTAATTTTCCCGACTCAGCTAATAAGATAAAGATAGATTTTCATGATGATCATAGAGGAAAGAATGTTCAATTTCAATCATGTAAATCATGTGGGAAGATGCATCAGGGAGAATGTTTGAAAGGAATTGGAAGATGCTTTGTGTGTTGAAAAGAAGGGCACAAATCCAGTAATTATAAAGGAAAAGGTTCAATTAACACCATGGACAAGGATAATGGTATTGCTAAGACATCAACAACTGTTAAATGTTTTAAATGTGGAATGTACGGGTATTATGAAAGCCAATTACCAAAGGGAAAATCTCATTAAGAGAATCATCATGGTCATATGGGTAGTATTTATGTGGATGATGACGAAGAGACTACAATTGATATATGAGATGAAAGAAATGATGAAGATCAGTCAGGGGTTTAAGAAGGTAGTGGAATGATTGTATGTTTATCAAGAATAATGTATGGTACTATGGAATATAGAAAATCAAAGGATTTATACACTGTTTCCTTTCCTTGAGTTTTTGAAAGTATATGATGAATGGTACTGGTAACCATGAAAGGTTATTCAAATATTTTTGGAAGGTAGATGATATGTGCATAATGAAAAGATAAGGAGATAATGAGATGTTTGATAGTATTAATGTGCTCATGACTGGTATAAGGAAAAAGTGATATCATGGTTTGTGTATATAGAAATTTTGGGATTTTGGTATGTGGAAAGAGTTAAATTTTGACCACATTCATGTTTTCACTATGGTTCAATGGTAATTCATGTTTCAAAATAATACATGACTATGGTATTTACGTGTTTGTAATGTGACCAACAAGATATATCTTATGATATATGGTGGATAAATGATGGTATTCATGCGCTTGTTATGTGACCTTTCAAGTAATCATTTTCATTACACTATGAGATTGGACAGATGTATTTTGGATAAGCCTAAATATTGGAATGGATTATGTTGTACATCAGATAGTATTATTTAATGATATAACTTATTTTTCAATATTATTTCTGGAATTTTTTAATAGTATAGTTTTTGAAAAAGGATAAATCATAGGATGGGTGACAACCCATCACGTCGAACAAGGATGCAAGAATCGAACCCACAACTGAAGTGTGACAGGCCTTTATCACCTACCATTGGCCTATAGGAAGTCTCTGGTTAGTAGAAACTAGTTTTATTATATTAAGCGGTATGATATATGATGTATAAGTCCATTTTAGGTACCGTATACGATTAATCTCACTATAGATGGACATATGTATATTTAATAACTTTATCTTTCCTTTTGTTTGAGATAGATGGAATGACCTATCATTATATCACATGATCTGCTAACACTTCACGGAAGACAAATTCAACTTCATTTCTTTAAGAGATGAAGTGGAAATTGTTCAAGGCACAAACAATAGTAAGATTGTACCAAAATCAAGTAATAATTTATTTTAATTCAACAATTCTTCAACTTTAGGGAAATGATCTTGAAAACAAAGAATGGTGTCCTAGTGTCCTTATATCTGATGTATCAGATGGTACCTTAAATCATCACAAATTTATGGATTTTTGATTATTGTATTTTTCATACCCATATCATCTACCACTCTCAATCAGAACATGATGGTTAGATTTTTCTTCCATATCCATATTTCCACCTATGTTCTCCTATGTGGAAACCTAATGATGAGTTAATCTGGGTAACCGTTACATTTCATACTTTACTTTTTAAAATTATGTTTTAGTATTCCTTTTACGATGTGGGTTTTTACGAACTAAACTTTCAAGTATTAAATGATTTATAACCCCAACGAATTTCAAGGGAAAAATTCATTTTAAGGGGGGGTAGAATATAACACCCCGATATTTTATGAAATATATTATTTTTAATTTATTTAATGTCTTCTATTGTACACTACAACAAGATTAAATTGTACTATACACAACACCTTGTTGGCTTGTAGTATACGCAATACTATTCTTGGCTTGTGATGCACACAATTTCAAGTTCTTTCAAATAAAATTAATTTTACACAACACCAAGTATTGATTTTGATCAATGTATAACTGAACTATATTTTGAGTATGTTATACATAACACCAAAGGAATCTTTCCCTACATGAAACCTTGACTTGGCATGCATTACACGCAATCACGACCTTCCTCGATAGCATGTGTTGTACGCAATACCGAGTTTCACTAAACAGCGATATATTATTAAAATATTATATAAACTAGACGTTATGAATAGTAATACCCACTTTTTAAAATTTTATAAATTTTATAATTCAAAATGGACTTCATTTTTGGATTTGGAATATCAAAATTAGCCTAGGGTGAATTTTTGGTATTTTTCTGAAAATTTTCAATTTTTGATGAATTGTGAAAAAACCGGTTACTATTTAAAAACCGACTTATTATTTAAATAATTATTTATTTTATTTAGATTTATTTTTTGAAAAAATTGATACATAATACCTATGTATGTTCAACGTAATTCATTGGAGTCATTTTATAATAATTTTAGATATATAAAAAAATTTATTCAACTTTTCAGCGTCTTTTACCCACCTCCTAGGAGAATTTAAAATTTTACACAAAACATAATTCTACCGCTTCTATGGGTGGAATTTCAAAAATCTGAGAGACATGGTTAATATCAAGGAGTAAAATGTGGTTCAATAAGATAAAAATATTTTTTCGTGAATAGTAACTTTTTACATTTATTTACCACACTTAAAAGTGAATAGGTCAATTAAGGGTAAAAATGATATTATTATTACTCTAACACATGTCCTAATTCTATTGGATAAATTTAATTTGACCAAAAAAACCTTAGAAATAAAATATTATCATTTAGGCCACTTGGATAAGATTTGGACATTTATTGTTATTTTATTTAAAGAAGGGTTAAAATAGTTAAAATCAATGTTTAATAACTAAACAATTTTTAATATAGGGTTATACATAAGATAAATTCGACTATAAATATTAATTAGAAAGATAAACATATTTCATACATAATTTTATTTTATTTATAATTTCTAGGTATTAATTAATTTAATTTATTTATGACACAATGATTATGCAGTAATTACCTTATTAATGAAATATTAACATAATTGATGTTATAAATACCCAAATAAATGTAATTTGAGACTTTTTATAAATTACACTAATTATTTAGGTTAATATGACATTTTATTATTGATTCAATTCTTCTTTTTCGAACTAATCATGATTTTATGATTTTCAAAAAAATCAATTACCAAATAGTGTCAAAATTGACCTAAAAGAGTGTTTAAAACAAATATTATATTATTAATTGTTATTCTATTCTTAAAATTCTAACGTTCAGCCAAATGACAAAAATAAGGTTATATATATTAATAATGAACCACTTGGGGTTCGTTTGTTTTGTTATAGTATATTTATTAACCATATAGTGTAAGAAAACAAGAAGACACAATAAAAGTTAAATTATTTAACGTAGAGTTAAATCTAAATGATAACATTACAACAGTAACCTAAAATTTCCTAAATCCTACTGGTTGAAAGGATTTAGACTTATCCCCACTTTATCTTGGAAATAAGTCACTTTGGAGCCATTATAAACCAAATATGACTTTATTATAAAATAATATTTTATGTTTTTCCTAAAGTGCCCCTCTCCTTCCTTTTAAAAGGGAACCTCCTCCCTCTTCTCTTAACAAACTTTTGAGCCTTCATGCTCGGCCAACCCCTACCCATTTACCTTCTCAACTTCCCTAGAAACATTTTACAGGTTATACTCTCTATAAAATACCAACTCTAGTTCCTTAAGAGGAATATTAAAAGAGGTGCGACGAAGAAGAGGTAATCTCTTCTACCGATTCTTTAATGTTTTCTTTCATCATCAACTTCTTATTCTTCAGTTGTTTCATTATAAAGTAACAACATTAGTATCACTAATATACTGATATGTTATTATAAATATGAAACAACCCCATTTCACCTTCTATCAATCCTACGGAAAATGAAATCACCGCGTGTGCGTACGTATGGAATACTGTCTCCATGTCGTGGTGTAATTAGTTTTTCCTCCACCACCATACTTGGAAGGGTATAATGGTGTAAAGAATAACTATATATGGTTATTATAACATCATACTGATTCTGAGATATTATATCATCCACTCAATCCAATTCAATAATTATGGTAATGACATCATCGCTTGTGCGTATGTACAGATTACTGTCTCCACGACGCGATGAGATTCATTCTCCATTTTAACCATTAAAGAATGATTATAAAGTATATATAATGAATAATAATGAAATATATGACATTATAAATCTGATGGATTTATGTATATATATATATATATATATATCATCTACTTACTTCCATTCAAGTCAATAAGGAAAGGAAATTAGCGTTCAAGCGTACGTACGGCCTACCGTCTCCATGAACGGTGTATTTCATTTCATTTATCTATCTATTATATATATATATATACTGAATTTATATGATATATAAATCATGATTTACCTTCTGGAAGTATTTAAATCATGATATAATTAATATTAATATAATGAAAAACAATTCCAAACATGTACGAAAAATAAAACGATTTTACCCAAAATGATGGTTTAATAAGGAATTTACAAAATAACAGGTAATATAAAGTCATAAGTGAATAATATATGATATCATTACAATGAATATGATTCTTTAATAAGTCAATGAAATTATTTAAATCATTATACCAAAGGATCAGATACGTACGAAGCATACCGGACCTAAGGTAATGGATAACCTTTCCAATCTTGTTCTTTTCCGAAATTGTTTATTCGTAAGTATTTACTGGGGTTATTGTTATCATCCATGTCCATGTTTTCTTAAAGTTTTTCTATGTATTTTTAAAGTCATTTTTAACAATTTTTTACTTTTACCACATTTTATGAATGGAATATTTCTTTTGTTTACCATACAAGGAACTTTTTGACTTTTCCGATAAAAGTACGAGGAGAATGTTTTTTAACTTATACGGCATGAACGGATTTTTATGGTTTCATGATGCATTATTTTCATGAAGATTCCTCCGCAATATTTCATGAATATTTTCAAAAAAATCCTTTTATTTTATAATTTCATGGCATTTTGTGAAGAGAAAATGATTTTGAATAAGAAAGGATATTTTCCTCAAGAATTTCTTTCAAGTGTTTTATCAAAATCATTTTCCATCTAAGATGACATTATTTCATATGTGTATGTTTCAATTATAATGTCTCTATGATTTACATGGTTTATCTTCTTTTATGATGAAATTGTATCTATTTGTTTTATATTGATTATGTTATGATGTAATGATGTTTATGAAACCCATTTTATTCTTTGGGTTGTGATGAATGATTTATGTTATTTTGTGGCACAAGTAGGAATGATTTCATTATGATATGGGTGAGACCTATATATCCCTCAAATTTATTGGGTAAATATTTATATCTCATGAGATAGAAATGGATGGAATGGTAATTTTATGTGGTTCAGTGATACAGGATTGGAACGAGGAGTAAACTCGATTCAGAAAGGGACTTTGTCCACTAAGATGGTCTTGGCAGCAATCCCTTGGATACTATTTAAATCATATCATGTGCATAATGGTTTTCCACAACTACATTATTTATTCCCATGATATATTATCATGATTGATGATCCATTATGATCTATGCCTTACGTACAGCCATGTTTTATGTCATTTCTCAATATTTTGATGTTTAAATATTATGTTCTTGTTTTGAAGTTCAAATGTATATGGTTTGTTTTATTTTCTCCATGATTACCCTTACTGAGCATCTGATCTCACCCTTTATATATTTTCTTTTCCCCATGATTTAAAGAAATGTTTAAGGTAAGAAAACAATAGGGGAATATCTTTATGGGAGATGTTGAAGATCTTTCAACATGATTAGAAGATTATGTTCCGAGTTTCAAAGACAGTAAAATATTACGGTCCTTTGGTGTATGTTTTTGTTATGTATTAGATATTTCGAAAAAGTAATGTAAGGTCTATGTATGTCAAGCTTTGGGTCTCTACAACATTCCTTTGATACCAACTATAACAACCCATGATTAACATACATGTATACTATATCAATTTAGATTAATATTTATCAACAAAAAAATTATTTGACCACAAAACATAATAGTTTAGTGTCTTAAGAAACATGGAACACATTATTCTAGTTTGTTGAAAGTTCTTCTATATCTCTATTAAGATATTTACATTAATTACTCATAATTTAAAACTTTATTCATAACATAGGGGAATGAAAAATAAGAAAGGGGTGATATTTAATTCTTATTAAGGGTAAATAATGGAAACCCATAACGATATCATGAACATAAGGGTAAGAGAACTAGATAATAAAAATTGAATATCAAACCCTATATATAAAAGTTCATAAACATGAAACATTCCATATAGATTGGAATTCCATGAGACATGAATCATAAGATAATCAAGAACATGAACCATGTGAGCATATTAAGGAATAATTCATAAAATTTGTTATAGAAATTTAATCATGTAACATAATTCTCTATAAGTCAAGTATTTTTTCTAAAACATATCTATACACTTCATGGGGAATACACCTTCTTGGAGGGACACACCACCATCCCTTATCATAGGCCTTTCTGTATAAGGGATTGGGTTTCCCCATCATCCCATTGTGTATTGGGTTTCCCCATCTTCCCGGAGTGGATAAGGTTTCCCCTTATTCTAATAGTGGATCAGGAAACACCTATTTATCATATTGGATTAGGACACACATATTTCCCATTTTGTAATAGGACACACCTATTTCCCATTTTGTATCAATCCCATCGACTTGTTTCCTATCATTATCTCATGAAATATAAATATTTACCCACTACATTTGAGAGATATATAGGTCTCACCCATCTCATAATGAAATCATACAGACATGTTCCAAATTATCATAAAAGATCATATCATAACCCATTCAATGAAATAGATTTCATAAAAATGTAATCAATCATAACCTATGGAAAATTTATATGTTTAATAATCATTTCATTAAATCATAACCTGTGAAAAGAATCATCTTTCATAAGCATATAACCCATGAAGAAGAAAAGAGTTTCTTAAACATCTGGAAATAAGTAAATAAAACATTTAGATAAATAATATGAATGAAACCTTTGGATCTGTTCCTGATAAAAGCATGAGTAACACCAACGAATGTCATATTATATGGGAAAGATATTTTAAAATCATTTCATTATGAAATTATCATTTATTCATTAAGAAATTATTTATGAAACATAAAACCTTTTCAAAACCATTTTCATTAAAATAAACATGAAAAATTATAATATAAGCTTTGAAATTTTTTTGAAACCTTTATCATAGAAAACTAATAAATGAACCTTGAAAACATTTTGAAAACCATTTACCTCGAAAATATATAAATGAGTCTTGAAAACAGGTTGAAAACCATGTCATTGAAAACTTATAAACGAATCTAGAAAATGTATTAAAATGTATTTCATTGAAAATAAATTCAAAATTTATAAAATAATCTTTTAAATCATTCAAATCCATTTAATTGAAAATAACATTTTTAAAACATATTAAGGAATCATTGTTAATTATTTAAAAACAATTTTTGAATATAAATTTTCTTAAAACATATTTCTTTGAAAATCCCTTTATGAAAAACTAATATATAGAATATTTGGAATTTTTTCCTTAAAATGTAATATTTGAAACATCCAATGGAATATTTAAAGGAAGTATAATCATGAAGGAGGATAATTCCACACATGTTGAACATTCCTTTCCCACCATAAAAATGTTTAGCAAAGTGGCTAAATTGGAAAATGACAAGAAGATTATTTTCTAAAAATAAATTTTTTTAAAATGTAATATATCGCTAATTTTTTTAAAGATAATATTATAATATTAGATAATTTTTTAAATAGTTTTTTATAACAATTTTTTGAAGGAACACATATTTTTTATTGAAGAAGAAAGTCAGATTTTCGTAATAACATTATCTTAATTATATTAAGTACCAAAGAATGGTAAATTGATATAAATACATGAATATATCATGTATTGATATAGGATAATATATTTCATGAGTGTTTTTGAGATATGTATCCTTATATTTCATCATTTAAAGCAGAATTATAAATAATCCTAAAAAACTGATTAGATTATAACAATAAATGGTTACCACTTTGGTATCATTGAATCATAAACCCCGTGAAGGAATAATATTAAATGATGATTAAAATGTAATTAAAATAATAATATTCCTGATATAATATTTCAATTGGGAGTATATACACCCCATATAAAAATATAATTTTATAACATGACATGTATCTAAAAAAAGGAAAATTGAGACAAAATTACTTTACTAATTTGATAACTTTTAAAGCATAAACCCTATAAAATAATGGTCATAAAATGGATAATAAAATAACCATATATTTATTTATATTCATCATATAATACATTAATATGGATTATATACACAACATAAAATAAATTAGTTGTGAATATGGTATATATCTCATGAAAATAAAAATTCAGATGAAATTCTCTTACCTTAAGCCTTTAATTTATTACAACATGTTCAAACATAATGTATTATAAATATAAGTTTATTATAAAAATAAAAAATAACCATTTTATTATATATAATAACATATATTATTTGGTTATGAGGTTATATTACCCATTTATTAACAACTCCATGTTATTGTTACATTTCAGGTAATATGTGCTTCGTTTTTCAAATAAGATTTATCTTGTTATTCCCAATACCCTTATATAATAATTTACTTATTCAAAAATTGTAAATCATGATATAAATATATTATATATTAGTTATATATTTATTTTTAAAAATTTATAATATATTGAAATATGAAATGGAATACACCATTCTTAGAGATGGTAGGCCGCACGTATGCATGAACGTTGTTTCCACTTTATTGTCATATTGAACGAAAAAATATAAATAAATTATATGTGTATATATAATATCATTATATAATAATTATTTTTCATATATATCATAAAGTTTCAATAAAATCATCCTTAATACATTCCATTAATAGTGTGAATGAATCACATCGCTTTGAAGAGGCTTTAGTCCACACATCCACAAACAAAGTTATAATATTTACAAAAAGTGGAAATTATGAAGGTTGGTTTTATGTAATAATTAAAGAATAATTAAAAAATAAAAAATATCATAAATATAATATATATAATATAGAAATATATTTTCCACCATTTTTCCTAACCATGAGATGTGGTAACAAAAAAAATAACAACATCATTTTTTGAGGCGATAGATCATCGTACACAAGAATGATAAGTTTGTTAGCCATTAGACGAGAGTTTGTTTAATTATAAGAAAAAAAATTGATTAAGAACATATAATTATTTTTAGTCTAATTATTGTATAATATAATCACTTAATATACAGATTTTAGGTGGTGGGTAAAGAAAATAAAACAAAGGATCTTGAAGAAGTATGTCACCTATTCTTTGGGTAACTCTTATGGGTTTACACCAAAGGGTTTCCTTGGTTAGATTTATTCCTAAATATAGGATTCTAGGATGAAGTGACGGATGTTGGTAGATTATGTTAGCAGAACCTTTTTTGATAAAAATGGCTTGGGATGTGTGAATAAATAGGAGGGTTGAGAGACTTTTTATAGTTGAGGAGGATTGATATTCTTGTAAAATTTTGAAAATTGAATTCAACCCATGTTTTTCCTATAAAATCTGGATTTAATAATAGTAAAAATCAAATAGCAGGGAGTATTGGGTATTAATATTGATATAAAAGGTCTTTTGGAAATGACTCTAGGATATTTTGTCCCTAATGTTTATGTTTTAGTCCCTTATTATGCTAATTTTCATCTTAATTGCTATAATAAATTTTAATCACTTTTACTAATAATTGTTGTCAAAAAATAAGTTTAACTTATTAGAAATTATAAAATATTCTGATTCTAAATATTCAATCCATTTTTAAAAATTAAAATCCTTAAAGTGGAAGAAACAAATTTAAATTTAATCCCGTAGATGGGGCGACAAACCATGTTTTTAAAGTAAAAATATTCAAAAGTTTGGTAAGTTTTATATCCAATATCAAAAAGAAATTGATCATAATAAAAGAAATTGGAATAATTGATTTATAATTGATATAGCATACCATTAAAAGCAATGAAAACATAATTTAACCTTATAAATAAAGAAGATGAAGAATCATTTTTGAATGAAAATTCAGAATTTTTTACTATTCATTTAAAAATAAAACATCACAGAAAAATACCAAAAATTCACTATAACCAAATTATTAGGTTTCATATTAAAAAATATTGTTTATTTTTTCATATATAATTTCAAATGTTTGTAAATTTATATTTCAAATAGGTTTTCTATTAAATGGTTGTAAAATTACAATTTTAAAAAATACATCTTTTCATTCAAAAAATTGCATTCATTATTAAGTTAAACCTGTAAAATATATTGGGTAATTCTAAAAAAATATTTTATTTAATATATAACTTATATATTACATTACTATCATTCAATAATTGTATATAATTTAATATATTAAGACAAAATTCCTTTGGGACAATAAAACTATTTCATTTATATTCAATTAGTTTATATTTTCATTTAAAATTAAGTGGTAAAAAGTAATTTCATATTTTGTTTAAAGACCATATAATATCCTAATTTAGTTAATACTATTTATAACTGCTAATTTAATGGATAATTTATATCTGATTATAATGAATAATAATGTTTTATTAATATATTATTGTATGGTAAAACTCAATCGTGTGTGAAAGACAAGCTATCAAAGGGACTCAGTATTGTGAGTAATATAAGAAAAAAATAATTTTGTTCATACCACAAGATAATAGAAGTGTTTCATATAGCACACGGTTGATGTAGGGTTTTGGATAATGAAATCCAAATTAAGTTCATTCAGATAACAAAAATTATATTCCATGTTGTAGGAAATTCACATTTTAAAAAAGGTTACGTTAATTCGAAAAAATTCCCAAAATTCTTTGGTGTTACCCTTATGTATTGA
Source organism: Viscum album (assembly GCA_963277665.1). Classification (NCBI taxonomy): domain Eukaryota; kingdom Viridiplantae; phylum Streptophyta; class Magnoliopsida; order Santalales; family Viscaceae; genus Viscum; species Viscum album. Next base: position 1,416,105,305 of record OY728129.1, on the reverse strand, counting down.
GAATTACATTAATCATGAGTTCCTTGAGTGATGATAAATATTTTCAAAGAGAGTTTGATCACAATTATAATAGATAATAATAATAAGTATAAATATTTGAATGGGATTCAATATATGTGTGTTCATTTCATGTGGAAGAATAAAATACCTGATTAATTGGGTTTTTATAAAAATAGGGAAATAAAAATATATTCCATATTTAAATATTTTTATTTTATTCCCTATTCATAATTTTATTATTTTGCGGATTTTGATATTTAAACCATGGTATGATGGGGTTGATTTATGATTATTTTAAGATTTAATGCTTGAGTACAAGTAAAATTTTATGTGGGAGAGATTTTACGACTCCATTTATTAAATTATATATCCTATTAAATTATTTTATTTTATTATTTAAAAAATTATTTTTTCTAATTAATTGTTTAATAATTTTTAAATAGAAGGGTAATTATTTTTAAAAGGTTTTTATGATATTTGAGTAACATAATCAAAATTATAAAATTGAAAAAAAGTAATATATTGTTTGTAGTGAATAGGAAAACATTGGTCAACCCTTTTGACACTCTATTCCCTCAAAGAGTATAAAAAATGACCAATAGAAATAATTTAGAAAAAATATGAGAAAATGCATGAAGAAAACAATGATTTGCAAAGGAAAGGACTTTGGTTCGACCTAGTCAGTCCAAGAGGCCATTGGCGTGTAACTCACTTGTGTGCCCCTATTTGTCCCATAGCATACTTATGCGCCCAATTTCATTTCTCCCAAGGTCACTTATTTGCCTATAAATTGACCCTTGGGGCATTCATTTGTACGAAGGAATTTCCCTAAAGCCTAATTGTTTCTCTGGTCGCCCTAGTGCTTAACCCAAGTCTTCTGAATATTTTGATGTAGTTCATTAACAACTAAAGTGAAGGAATCTAAGGAGGATCATAGGACTTAAGTCCTTTTTGTGTTTGAAATCTATAACACATGCGTGTGTAAAGTTCCCAACCTCCCAATATCAGAAACACTCATTCACCACCTATTCCATTCATATGAACATGAGCTCCCCACTTCTGGAATCACCTCTGAATACTCCAGAAGGCTGGTGCCTGGCCTCGCTCAAAAATTACCATACAGGTTTTTCGTCAGTTAAGTGAATATCAGGTCTCCCAAGCCTACTTTTGTGTCTATACTTGCACGTCCTTATCTACTTCGGCACCCCTATTTGATTCACTTACTCTCTTCTATCTAAAATCCATCAATCCCTCTTCAGAGCCATTTAGGGAAAGGATTATTCTTCATTGGCTCCCTTGTTTGAAATGGATTCTGTTGAGACCTCCACCAAAACTTCCTAACATATCAAACCTTTGGTAAAGCCACATCAATATGCCTCCTATTTGGGTTTGTATAACCATATTCATAGGTTTCCCACATTTTTTTCACAATAGGGTTAGGATTCATGAAGTGTCTGTGGTTTTTGATATCTACACTCACATAGAAATTTCTCCCATTAGTAGTGTTAGGAAGTTCTCAGTTTTTGAGAATTATGGTTTAGGTATCAAATTCTCCCTTCTCAAGGACCTGAAACCTAAAACTTCTTATAGGGAAGGTAAAGTTCATACTTTCTTTTACATTCAAGTGAATAAAAAGTATCCCTATCCTACTAGGATCAATTATAGGGTTTCCATCCTTGTGTAAGCCCTTGAACTGTCATCCCTTCTTCCTTTCATTGGACCCTTGTCTAATGTAAAGTTAACAGTTGGAGGGATCATCGCCTCGCCCTCATCCACCCAGGCCACAGTAAGTGGGCCCTCTTCCACCAACGGAGGAGGAAAAGTGTACATGTCATTGTTGAATCCTTCACAACCTATTATTTCTCACCTTGAGCATTACTCATGTGGGCTTAGAGATTCGTGATGATTAAAACATGTACACAACCATTCATGGTTAATGAAATATGAGAACTCTAATTCCCACCATAATTGGGATATGTAGGAGGCCTTCTCAGGGCCCAAGCTCACTGGATATTATTTTTAGGAATTGAACTCTAGTTCATTTAATTTGGGAATCATCCTTAGGAATAAAAACCAAATTAACCCCCCAAATCATCAAGGCATCTTTTTTTGGATGTAAGCGCAAAATCAATTCATTCAAAGAACTATACTCTACTATGAGATTCATTGAACTACATGGACTTTGATTCCCATCCAAATGGTATACGTAGGATGCCTCCTTGAGTTTCAATCCCAACACTTCAAATCAACCCTGTTCGACTTGGTCCATATTCCCAACAGGGTATAATCATACTTAGAAACCCATATTAATTCCACGTTCCTTGGGCTGCAATGGTATAAGTCCCACATTAAACATTAACTAAGCACCTTATGATAATATTTACTTACAAAATTACATTAAACTGTATGGTCGGGACCTTATCACATAAACGTAAAAAGGTATGATGTCTCCCATCAAGCAGCACTTAACTGTGATTGTTCTGATTCCTTTCACAAGGATACGTTGGTATCACATTTTATGTGTATTATCCCAATATCAAAACAAATTTTCATCTCTCTAAAGGACAATAAATTCTAGATTTCCCCACTAAGTACCTTAAAAACTAGTATCATCACAATAATAATTAAAATAATCTATAAATTGTATGGAGAGGATACCAATTATGGAGAACCTAGAATACATACGAATATCTCCATTAACAAAGAACCTTGAATACATATTGATGAATCTAAATTTTACACATTTTAATAAGTAATTTAAAATTCAAAGTAAAACTTATGTTATAATTGTTGAATTAATAAGGATTCATGAAAATATCTTAAATTTATAAAGAGAGTCCCGGAGTAGATAATAATTCCCCCCAAAAGGCTGTGATGAGTTTGAACTCCCATCCTCTTGACCAATACGTGCTCCTAAGTATTGTAAAGTTAAAACTTAAAGAATTCCTTCCTTTTGAAATTAGGTACCTTTTGGATAAATAATTGTTTCAATTTTCAGTTCCATGAATAAATTCCATGGAACCCACCTGGAAGTAGTGATTCTCAAAACTAGAACACAGGTTTCAGGGAACTATGAAACAAAAATAGTGAACCCGAACTGAATCCTTAACCATGTTAATAATGTTACCCACCTATCAAGCCCTATAAATTGATAACGAAATGCTAGACAAAGAAATCAATCATGCAGGTATCCATTTAAAAGATGTTGTTTTAATGGATTTTATTTTTGTTTTCATGTTTTCTCTCAGAACTCCCTTCAGTCCAAAATGGATTTCTTAAAGATGACATCTATGAACTTACTAACCACTGTTCGGGCTGGATCCTCATCCATGGGAATGACGTTATCACCCACCCTGTGTCTTCAACACTGGGTCTCTATTGTGTTGGTAAAGAAGTATAGCCATCATGGTACAATACCAACTTTTGAGGCTACCCGACAGAACCTACGTAACAAAAACACTCCTCAATCATCCGAAAAACGATGGATGATGATCAAGAAGGATATGGTTCCAACCACCGTCTTCAACTATTTTTTGTCTTTATCCCCAGAACTTAACAACCAAACCCTCCCATACAATAGGGAGTTGGATAAATAGGTCACTTAGAGATTCAATTCCAAGATATAGGTATCCTTCTTAAGGATTCCCACAAAAAAATCATCACCATAATAATTACGCGGGAGTGAACCCCCAACACGATGGGGTGTTTCCTCTGGACGTTCGAAGTAGATATCGTAGACCTGAGCACAGAATAGGATACACTGGGGATAATGTCTGGTCAATAGGGAGAAGGTTCTTACAACTTCCCCCTACGGAGAAGTCCATCATCCAAACTTGATGGAAAACAACGAACTGGAACATACAACCATCTGTCCTAATTGTTCTATCCAGTAGACTCATGTGAAAAAATCCCACCAATCCCATTAAATAAATCTAGTGGAGAACCGTGAATAGACACATACACCTACTTACAAGTTATCAGCTAGTCAATAGGCTTGTCTGAATACATTTAGAGAAACCTACTATTCTAATGGGGTGGAAACTGGTAAACATGAACATACGCCTTCTTACAATCACCAATTTTGCCAGCAGTCTCATCTTCTAGTATTGAATTAAGTCTATCAACCATACTTGAAATGAAATATCCAGTAGACACAAACACTTTCCAGTGTTCATCAAGCCTTCCAAAAGTCTCATTTGGCGGCACCCAGAGAAGTCAATCGGAAAGCTTTGATGATAAATCTGTGGAAGACCCTACTCTCTACATTGATACATGAGTACAGTCAATACCCATTGATAGTAAAATGAGTAAAAGAGAAGGAAAATACACCTACTCCAGATATGGATTGGATGTATGTTCCCATTCTGGCCACTAAATTCCCCAAACACGATTTTTCATTGGTGAAAGGGAAGACAAAAATTCCTACCCATATTCTGAAAGCATGCTAGGATTTTATAACAACTACTTTAGTAGTACTCGGAGAATAGAAACATAAATCTTTCTCCACACCTGGGATTATACATCAACATTCCATCCCATAGTGGATACACACCGTTGTTCCATCCCATTAGGGTCATGGGGCATACTCCCCCATATCATACTAACAACAGGATTAGGTTCAAACACCCTTTCCAATTGGAGGCAATTGGTCCATTTCAGTAACCACTCCAAGGTAGGAAAATACACCTACCCATGATAAAAACTTCTCCCAGTAATTGGTCCCAACTATGTGTAAGAGGAAATCCAAGAAAAAGTCTCACCAAACATGGTGGGAAAATCCAGAGTCAATCTGCAATTCGGATCCTCTTAATGATAGAGTTCTTGAATCACTTAGACATGTATCTGTTGCAGCTCAAGATCCTACCCTCTCATTGACAAATTATGGGGGAAATATCAGTAATTATGAATTTCACGATTGAAAAAATCACCATGAAGGCTTGTTCAGGAAAATTCTATCAATATAGAGATCCTATCTCCGAATGAGAGCCACAAAAACCCTCAATGTGTCTAAAATACCATGGAGGAAAATGATATATACCTTGTTGTAATCCACCATGGTGGTCCTTTCCATGATTTCATTCGCTGCAAAAGTCCTCTCCATAGTAGTATTACACATTTTCTAGATAGTTCTATATTTAGAAATGCAGAGATGAGAAATCCCTCATATCTCGAGGTACTTACAAACACAAGGCCAATCATGTATGATGCCTTGTTATTAACATGTTAAACACATTCTTAACAAGAAGACAACTTAGGGAAATAGTCATTATTTGAACCTCTATTGGTTCATTTATCTTCTAGTACAAATCAGCCACTTTGTTTAGAAAAAGTGGAGAAACCTAGAGTGAAAGATGATGAAGAAATGATAAACATGAGAAAAAAATTGGCTAAAGGAGAAATACCGGCCATGTTCTGCCATTTGGAAAATTCTCAGTATAACGTTCCAGAATTGAAGGTAGAATATTTCATTAATGATATACACCTAATCTTAAGGAAGACTCTTCGTTATTTTAAAACCATAGTATTACCATATGGTTAGTATAAAAATCATGTAAAGGAAACAGAAGGGTTGAAACATCCAATTGACTTGGAATATCCCTTAGTTTCCCACAATCAAAAGGATGAAAAGAAGTATATAACCATTCAACGTGCATGACTTAATGGAATAAAGAGGCTACACAAATTAATATCGGATACCCCATATGGTGTTTGTATCAGAGGATGGGGTGCACATGGAGCACTGCATTTCACAGCACTCCAGAATCAGCAAAGCCCGCCAAAAGTGGTATCATTCAATATTATTTCCCACGGTTGGATACAATCAATAGATTTTTTTTTCATCAAAAGTACACTCAAGAACATGACTCAAATAGATCTCATCAGAGTTTGGCCCAATGATAAAAAGTTGTTGAGTTACTTTTACATCAAGCATCTGAGAATCTTGATAAGGCCTCCTGCTTAGAGGATGTCAACCATCAGATAAAAAAATGTCCTAAATAGAACAACGATCATTAAAAATTGGTGATTTGAGTGGTTATCGGATAATGCATCCAGATAATTTCCAAAAAAAATTCACAAAATCATAAGAGCAGTTGCACGAATATCGGCCATAGAAATTCAAGAACCACCCTAGCCTACAGGGATGGGGGATCATTTAATTAAACCATCAAATTAATTAAACAAATTTCAATGGTTTGAATAAGAAGAACATGAACAACCCTAGCCTATAGGGCTGGGGGTTCACATCTTCAATCCCCTCCTCAATGAAAGTCAGTTTTCTTATGATTAGGGAAGAATACACAAAGAGAGCTCACAAATGATCTATCCAAGGATTCCCTTCGGCTTACTGTCAGTCAAACAGCTCCTGAGAATCCATCATATAGGAGAGCAGAGTCTTATGGATGATACAGAGGGATATGATCTTACAAAGATACTAACAGAATTCCATAAATGCATTATGCATTAGTAAATTTCATTAATACCATTAATGAAGATCCTACACAAAAATTAGTCTAGTTTAGGGGAATTCGAAAATGAAGTTCTTATCCATAATACGGTACACACTAAAAAAATGAAGAAGGTGTACATACCCAAAATTAAAGGCATACCTAAAATCTATGTATTCCTTCAAATAACTAACTCCCACCCCTATGAAAGGCATCTAACAAGGGGAAAGGTAAAATCCATATTGTATCTCAAATTTCCATTGGATAAGGTCAATCTATTTTTCTTGAAGAGAGAGTTTCACTGTAATAAGAGGATATTAAGGAGTTGAATAGACTCAATACAGAGTTACTTCGAAGTAGAATTTCTACTAGACATACTTCCCAGGAAGATCCTCAACTTGAACATCCGGTAGGATCTCCATAGCAAAGAGGATTTGTGGTAACTATATATATGGATAATTAATTTCCTCCATTGGGTACCCAACCAGGGAGGGATCAGACACATCCTTATAGGCATGTTCCAGTGGGTTATCCAAGACAAATACCAACACCACGACTAGTGGTTTTTCTATTCATTTCAGCAGTTCAAGATCCAGTCATTGTACCTTTACAGGTACTAGATTATTCCGATATTCCCCAAGTGCTTATGAACAAAATTGAGATATTTAAAACTCGATTGAAATCCATGGAGGAATGATGTGCAACAGGTCAGCCAAAAAAGATAGCTTACCCTGAGTGGGTGGACCTAATTCCTCCCCCAACAAATTTTTTGAATACCACATTTCCAATATTTAATGGTTTGGGATATCTGAAACAATAATTAAATCATTTCTTTTCACATTTTGATCCCATTATGGGAACTCCTCAACAATAAGAAGCAGTAAAGCTTAGTTGTTTTGTGCAGTCATTACAAGGACCATCTTTTGTATGGTATACAAGTTTGAAATCTTAATGAATTAATGGATGGGAAGATCTTTTTCAGAAATTCCTTCTTCAATTTAGCTCAACATTAATGAAGACAATAGTTTTTTATCTTACAAATTGAAAACAATGGGATAATGAAATAGTTTCATATTTCATTACTCGATGGAAATGATTAACATATTCCTTATGTCTGGAACTCCCTCAAGAAGAGTTCCTGCCAATTTGTGTGGCCAATCGGTGTGATGAGTTACGCACACAATTGATCCTTGTGAAATAAACAGATGGTTTTTGAGACATTTATTCAATTTCTCAATAGATAGAAGATTATATTATAGAAACTATGGCTAAAATTCGTGTAACTCCATCAACTCTAGGAAGGAGAATAGGGAAGGTATAGGTTGTTATAGTTACACTCAAGAAAGCACTTGTACCTTCTTCCACTTTAAAACCTCCACTGTATCAAAGGATCCACCTCCTAAGCATCAGTAGAAATGAATTCCATGTAAAGATAACCAAAAATATCAGTGGAAAAAAACATTTTGAGGAATTAATGAACAATTTTTATACATTTGGGAAAGAACATGTTACCTATTACTTAATCTTATCTCTAGAAAAAAATTTGGTTCAGTTGGCAAGGATAAAGAAACCAAACAAAGAAGGATATGAAGATCTTCGGAATTATTGTTCATTTCACTAGATGTTGGGGCATCCCATTCAATAGTATTTTGTTTTTAAGGACTTCCTGTAAAAAATGGTAGACTCTCAACAATTGAAACTGAAAAGTTCATCAACTCAAGTAGCATGTGTTACTTCTACTAATTCAGAGGAAGAAAGTGAATGGCATGAAGTCAAAAGTAAAAATGTGCAAAAATATGATGATTAGATGATTCAGAAAATGATCAAACAAAATCATACCATTCTAAAAACATAGTTGAAGCAAACAAATGTGTCTTCCACCACTCCTGAAACAGCAAATCCACCTTTATCAAGATTTCATTCCTTAATGAAGCAATGTGATCAGAAGGATAAAGAGTATTCAAAAGAAGACGATCTTGTGTCAACACCAAAGTTTTATTCTGAATCTAGAAGATTTCATGCAATCTATTTCAAATAACGGGCACCTCCCCACCAAATGGCATAACAATAACTAACCCGTCAAAAATAATCCTCATCATATGTAGAATTGATTTTTGGTTCTGTCTACATTATCCACTTAACGGATCCTGATTCCAATGATGAATCTGATTATAATGAGCTGGAGTTCCTTGTACCTAACTAGGGAACTATAGGAAGAGGCAAAGGTTGAGGATATAAGAGAAGATGTGGGTATTATAGAAGCCACTATTTTTACTCTACCGCTGCTCGAACTGTATAAGTGGTAGAAACTTGTGGGGGTGCCCTTCAGCAGGCTCAACAAGAATAAGGATATTATTCCACACATGACATGTTCGGTCCTGGAATGATTTTTTTGGAGGACCAATTAGAAGTTACACCATCTTCCCCTCAAAAAGTAAATAGACCTACTTAGTCTAATCTACCAAATCCTGGAGTATTTACAGATTCGTCTCTAACACATGGTACATCTACATCAGAAGCATCAACCCCAAATGCACCTACAAAACCACATCTCTATGATGGAAAACATAGACCGTTGGACCAAATGTTTGATGTCCTGAACTAATTGGATCAAGTACCATCCATGTTTTCAATTTTTGACTCCTTAAATCTATAAAAAGATCTTCGAGAAGCACTTATTGAGGATTTGTTAAGTCCTCAAGAGTTTGAAGATGAATTTTGTACTGCTGAAGTTTACCGTATAGAGAAATATCTTTCAATGTGTCTTGTTGTTATATCCTTTGAGGGTGAAGATGAATATGATTTTGTACATGGAAATATTAGACCCTTGTATCTATCTATAAAGGTCACTCACATAGACATCTGATGATCCTTCATTGATAATGGATCCAGAGTCAACCTCATTCCCATTCGCACACTTCCATGATTGAGCCTTAATGAATCTGACTTATATTTTTCTACTTTAATGTTTCAAGGATTTGGCAAGAATTAGAAATAAACTCTGAGTGAGATTAAACTTAGAACATACTTTTGCGATCTTGTATCTAATTCATATTTCATTGTTGTTCATCCGGACACAGCCATCAATATACATCTTAGAAGGCCTTGGATACATCAACATGTGGCCATACCTTCGTCATACTATTAATGTATAAAGTACTATTTCAATGGTAAAATTGGGACATTGTATGGTGACAAGGATCCATTCAAAATGTGTGAATCTCAAAATAGTGAGGCAGAGTCCTGTCATACCAAGGGATAAAGGTCCATGAAAAAGGAGATAACTAGAATTAATGCTCTGAATTGACTAGAAAAGATCCCAGAAAACCAATTCATACATTTGAGTACAGATTACTTGTTACCTATCAATCAAATTGAAAGGGTACAGCCAAATCCAAGCACTCGTCCAATATCTTTTATACTGTCAATTGTGGAAACTGAGCCTGATAGCATGGGAGAAATTGTTCATTCGCTAAGTATATATGAAATCTTAAATGGAGATTTTTTCATTTAATCTATGGAACTACAGAAGGCCTATAATTCATAAATAATAATAAAATAAGTAGTTCCAATACTGGAGGAAGAAAAATATGTTGATTCCCAATCCATCATCTCCACTTTATTACCCCTGAAAGACCCTTTATTATTAGTAGTGTTAGAAATGGTGGCCTTTTTTCAAAATAATCAAATATTTACTCCTCCCCTAACTATGGAAGTTTTTCTTCCTCATCTACTATGCAAGTAGAAACAAAAGAAGCAACATGTAATGAATAAGAATAGTAAGATCTCAAGGATGCTCCTCCCACATTTGAGGAAGGAGCCTCTATCACTATGGATGAGATTAGAGAAATACATCTTGCTATAGAAGAATATCCACACCCCACTATAATAGTGTGGCCATGAATTAAGAAGACAAAGAGGTGTATACATCAATTATAAATCAACATCAAGATATATGTTCTTGGAATTATACAAACATTCCAGGAATTAATCCAAATGTAGCAACCCATAATTTTAGTTTTCCATAAGAAAATCTCAGATCAAACAAGCAGCATGAAGAACACACCCAACTCATGCCTCTAAAATTGTAGGTGATGTTGATAAACATATAAATTATAACTTTTTAAAAAATGTTAAATATCCAAAATGACTAGGAAAAACTGTCCCAGTGAAAAATAAGAATGGAAAAATCAAAGTTTGCATTGATTTCAGAGATCTTAACCATCATTGTTCTAAAGATGACTTTTAAGTTCCAATCACATAGCTTTTAATTGATGAATCAACAGGATATGAAGATATTTCCTTCATGGATGGCTATTTTGGGAATAATAAAATCTATATGGCCCCATAGGATGAAGAATCTACAGCCTTAGAATCCCCTCAAGGTTTGTTTTTCTCTCGGGTAATACACTTTGGCTTAAAGAATGCAGATGCAATATATCAACGTTCCATGCACCATATCTTCAAACCCTTCTTAGGGAAATTTTTTGAATGTTATGTGGATGATTTGGTGATTAAATATAGACAACATTCCAATAACTTGGCTGATCTAGAGACTATATTCAATAAACTTTGGCAACATAGTTTGAAGATAAACTCCTTGAAATGTGCTGTCAGGGTAGCCTCAAGAATGTTCATTGGGTTTATTATATGAGATCATTGTATCATTGTTGATCCTAAGAAAATAAAATCAATCATTTTCATGTCACCTCCTCAGAATCTGAAAGAATTAGGAGGACTCAATCAACAATTGGCCTATATTTGATGCTTTATCACCAATTTGGCGGGCATGTGTTTTCCATTCACTAGATTAATGAAGATTACATTAACCTATCAATGGATCAAACACTGCCAAGAAGTATTTGATACTCTCAAAAAATATATTTTGAGTCCACTGTTATTAATTCCACCTGTTAATGAAAGACCAATTATACTTTATGTGACAGCTTTAGAGAAATTAGTGGGTACCTTCCTTTCCCAAAATAATTATGCTGGTAATGAAAAAAACATTTACGATCTCCGTCAAACTATGCTTGATGCAGAAACTTGGTATTCAAGTATTGAAAAGTGTTTCATAGAATTAATCTTTACAATTCAGAAATTAAGGTACTATGTGCAACATCATGAGGTCCAATTGGTATCTTGTAATAACTCGCTCAAATTTATCTTTAGTTATCATATTCTTACAGGTTGTATGGCATGGCGGGCAGTTATTTTGCAACAGTTTTATATCCAGTTTGTGCCTCAAAAGGCAATATAAGGCCAAGATCTGGATGAATTCCTTGCTGAACATCCATCTAAGGAATAAATATCATTGAATACAGAACTTCTTGATGAATAGGTATTCTCTATTCAAGATAATCCCCTATCACAGGAGATGTACTTTGATGGGGACTCCAAAAGTCCAACCGAAAAGACAATGTAAAACCATAAAATCAAAAAAATTGGGTTTGGAATTGTACTTATCTCCCCATAAAAGAAAATATTTCCTTATTCCTTCTAGTTATCAAAAGGCTGTACCAAAAATGAAGCATAATATCAAGCTGTCAACACCCGCTTGGAATTGGAACTATAGGTAAAAGTGAATCCCTTGAAAGTGAAAGGTGATTCACAATTGGTAATCAAATAAATCATTGGGGAATATTATATCAGAAAATAAGATTTAATCCCCTTGGGTGTTTACATCAAAGTGTTAATGGCTGAATTTCCCTTGCAGTCGATATTGTCATATGTCCAGTGATTAGAAAATTCTAAAGCTCGTGCACTAGCTAATGAAGCTACAAACTTGGAAGATCCAAACCAGGATGAGATAGTCATCAGCATAGCCCATCATCATATGGTATCACCTTTTGTTTAAACCAAAATGGTGGAAATTAATAAAATTAAACCTATTTCTGAGCCATATGGTCAAACCGGAGGACGGATAATACCCATAATAGAATACCTTCAAAATGTATTACTTCCACCAGATAGGGCTGAAAAACAACAAATCTGACGACGAGCAGCCAATTTTACACTTTATGATAGTCCAGATCACTAGAGAATATTCTACAATCTAGGCTTTAATGGAATCCTCTTTAGAATTATTGATGGAGACGAAACTGTAGTATACATGATAGGAGTATATTTAAGATCTTATAGTTTTCACCAATATGGGCATAGGCTTTCTGATCATATCTGAAGGCTTGGATACTTTTGGCCTTAAACGATATAGGATTTCACAGATTTCACTAAGAAATGTCATCATTTCCAAGTGCAAGACAACTTTATTCATCAACACCCAGAGTTGTTACATAAAAATAAATAATCCTTGTCATTTTCCATATGGGGAATGGATGTAGTAGGACCTTATCCTCTAGCTACGACTAATAAGTTCAAGTATATCCTTAATTCTACTGACTTCTTCTCAAAATGGGCTGAGGCAATTACTCTCAAAGAAGTCAGATAAAAAAGAATTGTTTGTTTTGTCAAAACTAACATCCTCACCTAATTTGGTGTCCCTCATACTATATTGATAGATAATGGAATGAATTTTTGTTCTGTTGAGGTAAAGAAGTTATATGAGGAGCAGAATATCAATTCCAACTATTCATCTCATTATCATTCCGCAACCAATAGACAATAGAGGCTTTCAATAAGACCCTATCAAATATACACCATAAGATGGTAGATAAAGTTAATAAATATTGTCATGATAAACTTTTTCATGCTTTAGGGGATTATTGGGCTACCACTCGTACTTCCACCAAGGAAAATCCTTATTCATTGGTTTACAAAACAGAAGCAAGTTTCCAATTGAAATGAAATTACCTTCACTTTGAGTTGCAATCTATGATCAACTGTCTACAGATGAGAGGTATCCAAAATAGTTTGATGAACCGTGATGATTAGAAGTGAAAATAATGTATACTCTACATTATTTAGAATTATATCAAAACAAAATAGTGTGAGCCTTTAACAAGAGAGTTCGCCTTCATTCATTTCTTAAAAGTGAATTAGTATTGGTCCTCAGGACTCCAATGATACTAGGAAAGAAACCTCCAATGCTTTAGTCAAAGTGGGATGGACCTTATTACATACATAAGGTCTACTCAAATGAAGTATATGACTTAATCTAAATGGATGGAGAGATTATAACAACTCCAAACAATGAGATATTATTGAAGAAATACTTTGTGTAATTGTTTCCCTCATCCATGCTGCAAGACTAAAAACTGAATAGGCCCCATTGTCCTCACTGTAATACTGAAAACTGCACAACCCTCTCATCCTAAATACAAGACTTAAAACTAAATACTATAAAGTCCTAGTTTCAAGGTATTAAACTACATTGGAAACATATGCATCCATTTTTGATGACATTAAAATGATTAGCATCTTTGTCCTTGTTGCATGACGTTAAACTGCATGACACCATTTTTCCACGTTACACGACATTAAACTATACAATTAACATCTTCTCTACTTCAATTTAGGAGCTTCTATATGCAAGAATCCTTGATTTCATTTATACTCCTTAGTGTCACATTAGTCTTTTTCTTCCATATGTCTGAATCAGATCTACATAGGGACCTTATTTAAAGAACTATGTGTGACTTGATTCTCATCTATTTGAGATACGTAGAGATTCCAGGATCTCCAATATTGGGACCAGTTACAACCACACAATATTTATCTCCCTTTTAATTCTTTTTTATATGAACTTGATCTATATTGAGATTGCTTTTAAGTTAAATGATTTTATTTTCATACCATATTGGGTATTAAATTTAATCATTCATCTAGAATGTGTTAATTCCCACCATCTGCCATATCAAACTCGATTGGTGTGGGAAATGAATGTTTAATAAACTATTTACGACTTTATTATCATCTATATGAGGCATGTAGAGATACATAGATCTCAAATCTTGGGCCCATCCACCATAACCCCCCCCCCCTTATGCCTTATATAATAATCAAACATGCATATAGAATGTTTAAATAACTATATATGTCTTGATTCTTTCCCTTAGTAAGACATATAGTGAAACTAGGGTTTTATTCCTTAATACAGATATGATATGTCTTTTTTTCACATCATTTTATCTTAATCCTTACTGCATGACATTAAGCTACATGGAAATATTATAACCCTATTATTTACTTGTGTCACCATTGTGTTATAGAATAAATCCTTAATACTCCATGATTCTCACACCGAGCACAGCTCACGTGGGATTAAGAATTGGGTAAAAGGATTTTATATATAAATAAAGTGTCTTAATTTATTATCGGGTAATAAATCTCTTCACTGCATGATTTAAATTTGAACATCACAATATTAATTCAAAGGAAAAAAAGAAAGTCTCCATTTTACATATGAGTTAGATCTATATAAAGGACTTAAAACTCATAGCCCATATTGATTCAAATATTTCTCATGTGCATTGGGAATAAACCCATTCCATATTTCACACTCTTAATCGTGAATATTTTTAGATCGTCATAATCATGCTTATGGTTTCTAGGGATAGAGTTTCAAATACCAGAGAGTTGTTTTTCCTTACTATGCAGCACGTGACTTTAGGTGGCCTTGCATAAATTTCTTACATAATGGGATTGTTAGTCAAAATATGTGACTATTTTGCTATGCAGCATATGCCCTAGTCTCCCCTACATATTACAGCCCCTATAACTAGTTTTTCAAATGATGGTAATTTGGTTCTTGGTTATAGTGTCTTTGTACCGTTTAAAATTTGATGACAACATACAAGAATTTTTATTTTTAAATGTCATTCAGTTATATTTGTCCCATTATATTTCTCTCAATCATAAAGTCTTCAAGGCCATGGTTTACACATTTCCCTCTATATGTGTTCAAGGTAATATGAAATAACATTATAATCACATGGCCACATATCATATACTATATCCATTTCTAGTCCTATTTGTATGACTTAAAACTATAGACACCATACCCCTTATGTTTGTGTCAGAATTTCGTAGATGTCCTGTTCCTCCAATTCATTGGAATTCATGGTTTTACATAACCTCTCCATATATAGGTACCTTTCTCCATCAACCAAACTCAGTGCTTCAGAAAATCTGAATCTCCATAAACTTTCTTCAGCTTTTAGCAATAGAATGTCAAACTTTTTAGAGCTCTTTTTTCTGACTATGTAGCATGTACCCTTAAGTGGCCTCACATAATTTTCATACATAATATACCTATCGGTCAAAATATTCCACTATTTGTATATCCAGCATATGCCCCAGCTGGACCTGTAAAAAACAACCCCATAACAGGTTTGTCAAATAATGGTAACTTCATTTTTGGAAAAGACTTCCTCTAATTCCTTTATCCATTTTTCTATATCATTCTTCATATTTAGAAATTCGCAGATCATAGTTTACAATTTTCCCTTCAATATTAAAATATGGTAGTATGTTCTGAAAACAATTTTCAGGAAATTGGGAGAGTCTCATACCTTTTGTTAGTGTTGAAGACAATAAATTAATTCCACCCAATGTCCTCACCACATAACATAAAACTGCATTGTAAAATTTCCTCACAGCATGACTTAAAACTGCACAGTATAATGTCCTCATGATATGAATTAAAATTTCATTGTAAAATATCCTCACTGAATGACTAAAAACTGTACAGAACAATGTCCTCACAACATGGCTTTAAACTACACAATATAATGCCCTCACTGCATGACTTAAAAGTGCCCAGTATAATGTCCTCACTTCATTAGTTAAAACTGTACAATTTTATATCATAAATTCTCTTCTCTGAAAGTTTTTGACGATTTCTCATACACCAAATTTCTATGGAAATTGATTTCCTATTCATGATATATATCATCATAAAATATCCCTTTCATCCTTAAAATTCATTTCCTTGGAAAAAAACCACCCACTGTGGTCTTGAGTCAACCAAATATTATTTCCCCTTATCTATCAATAGTAAAATTTCAAACATCTGAGAGCTCTTTGTCTTGACAATACAACACATTTCATTAGGTGGCCTTCCATATTTTTCCTATATAATAGTTCTGTCTATCAAAACATGCCACTATTTGGTTATGCAACATATGACCTAGTTGGACTTGCATAACAAAACTCCCGTAACGAGTTTTTCAAATAATGGTAACATCATTCTTAAAGGATACTACCCTTATGTTGATACATATTTTAAATTTGGTGACCATAAAAAATTATGGCTCAAGATTCCCCTTGGAAATATTTAAAGAATATTAATGAAATTCTTAGCTTTTGAGTCTTTTTTGGGATCTAATATAATATTTATGGTAAAAGTTATTTGACTTTATACATTATCCCTTTATAGTCCAACATGCATGAATCTAAACTTCTAACAATAAGAGATATGGTATTCACTAGATTGAGAATCCACAAAGTTCACTCTAAACAAAAGTTGAGTACTAGCTCACTAAACGTACATTTTTTTATTTAGGTAATATTGTGCAATAATAATTCAAAGGATACAAAGTTTGTGGGGTTTTTTATATACCCCTAGAAAAAATCAAACTATGCTAACTAGGTCCAATGGATTATGTTAAACAAAATCAGACACTTAGAATGAAAACACAGATGATTGAAGACAAAATGACTTTCATTAATGAAAAACTTTTCAAAGAGTAGAATCCACAAGTTGAAGTCTATCTCTTATCAAAAATCACAAACAATTTCCTACATATCTCTATATTTAATTAACATCCTCTCGAGCCCCATAAGCTACCCTTTGAAGCTCATATATTTGACCATCTCCGCTCTCTTCAGCATGATGATGTGCTTCTCTAGCATCTGCAATGGAATTTTCACCATCATTTTGGACTTCTCCTATTGAGCTATGGAGTTGGTCAAGATCCCTTGTAATGACATCTCATTCCTATTGAAGATGTAGCTGCTGAATAGTCTTTTCTTTGGTCTTCTACTTCATTTCCTTCAACTTCGTAGTATGATTAGCCTCAACTTGGGATAGTACTGATTTTAATTCTTCAGTGTGGATCAGCAGTTTATATTTTATCATGTATTTTTTATGATTTTTCTCTTACTCCCTCATTCGAATAATCTCTTTCACCATAGTATGAATTTCACAGTATTTAAAACTGCAAAATCAAAGTGTGATTAATAGAGATGAGATTCATGAAATTCTTAATGGATGTTAATCAAGGGGAATCATAGATATTATCATCAATATATTCTTCCATGCTTTGGGAAGTACAAAACAAAGAGCCTTTTGAGGTTATGGGTCTGATTCATAATCACTATCATAAAGAGAGATGTATTATGGGATTAACGCACTTAAAGAAGTGCCATGTTCTAATTTTTCCAGAACAATGGATTCTTTACCTTCTAGTAATGTTTGGGCTGATGCAAAGGCATCACCTCCGAACCTAGCCATTGAAGTTGATAGCCCTATATGGTAAATAAAAAATTATCTTTGTGGTTATATTCAAGGGATAGAAAAAGTGAGTACAATCACAATATCAGTATCTATTACCTAATGGTAGGTGAGAATCTTGAGAAGAAACCTCCCCAATATTATCTGTTTCAACTTTTTTGTTTGATGTTTCTAGGTGGGGAGTGCAATCTTTAATTGTCTTAGGATATTCAGAATAAATCTCAGGAAGATTTTCTATTTCAATATTCACTTAATCAAATGTCTCTAAAATGAAGGGATTGACATTAATATCAATACTTCCTTCAAGTATCATTGTGGAAACAATTACATTATATGGAACTACATATTTCAACCAACCATGGTTAGAAATTTAATCATATGAAGATTAACATGATGAATAATAAAAACTCACGTCCAATTGATCTTATAAAAGGAACTTGAAAATCTTCTAAAGCATTTGTTAAATTAACATGTTCTAATACTTCTTCAAAATACATTCCAAGGTTCACAATTTCATCCAATGATATCTTAGACCCCCACTTAGTCTCACCCATGGGAGTACTTGGAGTGTTTTGTTCGCAACCTTCCTCCACCAAATTTTGACCATGAATAGCTTCCTCAACAATAGTTTTGGGGTCAGCATCAATCATTGCTGGATGTTCTGGTGCATGTGATGAAATTAAATTTCCACAGGATGGAAGTCAATTGTTGATACATTTGATGTCCTAGAGAGAATTGTTGATTTACCAGAAGCCTCTTGTCCCCTAATAGCAGGAACAAGAGTAGCAATGGGGATAAATGTTGGTTCCTTTGGCGTTAATGCCTCTTTAAGAACCACCAGATTATAAAACAATTAGAGAATGTTCTATAGAACCCTCTATGGTTCCTTGAATCTTATTTGTATTTTCTTTCAAATAATAAACAGAAGAAGCCACTGTAATTTTAATAACTTTAAAAAAAAAATTCATGAATAAGCCTAAAATTCATGGTTATCAAGATGGATTACCACTACTGAGAAAGCATTTAACTATGTATTTCATTCATCGATGATTTAATTTCTTCGCCATCTTATGAGGACTTGCATCATCATCTCCAAAGTTAGATATTGGAGATGGCAATACTCTTTCCAACTCATCCTCCATGGCCAGTTGGCCTGGAGATATTTCTCCCAATTTATAGGGTGATACGGTAGCTACCAGAATAGTACCTCCAAGGATATACCATGGTGAGGGAACCTCAGTTGATTTTCCTTTAACCAACTATAAGTTAAAAGTGATTTTTTCCTAAGTAACAATAGTTTGATTAAATTGAAATTTCAATGAAAAATAGAATGTGATAAAAAGGAATCTTACATATTTAGGATTCACAGAATCATGCCATTCTTCAACTAATGAAGGATAAATCCCTTCATTGGCACCACAATCTAACATTTTATTCACTCGCTTCATGGTGGTAATTGATTCATCAGTTGCATGTGTGAGCATTTCTAGATCTCAAATATATGTTCTCACTTCATTGGGATTTTCCTTAAATAAGATTCCAGAAGTGTCCCATAGGTCCCCTACTCCTGGAATATATATCCCTTCACACAGATCCATCCAAATGTTTTCCATATAAATGTATTAAATTTTCCATATTTGAGTAGATTATGGTCTTAAATATTCATATTACACACCATAGGGTTGTGAACAGGATCCTATATCCTTGTATTTAAGTTTATTCCCAACTCCCACAGTCATGGATGGGGGATGAGAATCTGGAACATATCGCTTTTCAGAATGATAACGACTAGATCACCTTGTTAAAACCACAATAGAGATAGATGTAGTGGATATCTTAACTCTGGTAGGTGGATTATATATGGAACGAGGTATCATTGGTGAATTTGGAGCCTCGTCACCTCCACCCTCTGAATCTAATGATTCAGCCTTAGATGAAGAAGAGTTATCTTCCAAATGATCAGTTTACCTCCTCTTACCTTTCTATACCCCCACTTTAGGGACAACATTGTTTAATACCACATTAGGGTAAGTTGAGACCCATTTTTCAGCATACCAGATAGTCAATCTGGTTAATGGATTTGCGAAATGTAAATTAAATACTACTCCAGTCTTTCCACAGAGGTCAGCAACCATAGTTATCAGGAAACCATTGGATTTGCTCTAATATAACATACTTGGTGGGTGATACAGTATTTTGTTGTAGACATTTGAATTGACATGCTAATCTATAAGTAGCATAAGCCTCACATAATATTTCTCCATCAATCCTTGTGGCCAATACACCATAACTACAAGCTAGCATGTATGCCCTCAACTCTAAATTGGGCATCCCATCATCAACGAATCACCCCGTAGGCAGATTACCATAAGAAAAAAATGGAATTCCATAAATATACATAACATACCCATGATGTCGTAAGTATTCAGAGACAAGGGTGAGATTCCAGAGATATCTTGAACAGACGGTTGGAAAGAACTTCAAAAGAACTGTACCCCCACATTATATAGCATATGTTGTAAAGTGAGTAGTGATTTATCCCCATATCACTTTTAATGGTCCCACTATTCTAAAATGTGACTTCCCTCTGTAAATATGTTATAATCACATATGAATTTTTTCCAGAACAAGAGTGTCCAACCCTACCATCCTTCTCTCAGCCAGCTTGGTCGTGATAGAAAACATTACTGGCCTTACACCTCCTTTGTAATCTCAGACTGGTAACAAGTATACACTAATCCACAAGGATAGGAAACATTCTGAACACGTTTTCACAAGAATTTAGGGATTGACTTCATATCCCCGCTTATCAAAATCCCATTTCTCTATTTTTTCCAAAAGTGTTTGGGGTGCCTCTTTTCTCCGCCATTGGACAGCAGGTTAGACTAATTAATGTGGTCCCCTTTTCCTTATTCTTTACAAATAATGTTTCCATCCATTCCTATGGATAAATATCCCTTATTTTATGGGACATCATGGTGTTCTAATTCTTGAGTTTGTTAAATTGTTTCAATAACTCACAAACCAAAACTGGTGAATTATCTGTGTCATTCCATGTTACATTGGGAGGAAAAAATTCATCTTACATATCTCCAAGGATCGGAGCTCTAGAAATATTGTAGACATATTACAAGGTAATGACTACTTCTCTAGGTGTTATTTTAAAGGAGTTCATTTATGGACTCCATCATCTTAGTAACATGGGGAATAAATCCTCATTTCTATATATATAGTTTTTCCCAACCCAGACAACCTCGTAAATCCCAACACCTTTTAAGTCATCTGTAAATTCTACACACGTCTTCCGCACCTAGTATGCTCACATCCATGCAGGTTTTACACCTCCTCCTGGGCAGAAATACAAACTTTTCTTCCTGCCTTTGGATTGATCCATATGAGAATTTAAAATGATGGACTAATAACAATGTGGTTGCATCTTGAATGTGTGAGAATTCAAATATAGAGCACACGGGTTGTAATGCATGATATGAGCTCTCTATATTATCCAAGAATTAAGAAATGAGCCCCCAACAGAAACATTGGTAGATGGGAAGTTGGGATAATCTTGAAACCAAGAGATCGGGACATAGTTATTCATGTCTGGGATATTAACTTCTTACAGATGACCATAGTTATATAGAAGAAAATAAGTGATTTGAAGCAAGATGAAGTGATATATCTTCAGATAGTTTTCTAATTATGGATGTGTAGTGTCACAAAAATCATAGTATTCATGATAAAAAACGTTCATCATTTCATCAATATTCTTGATGTCTAGTTCATCATCAATTTCGATTCTTTTGGGAGCATTTGAACCTACATATAGATAAAAAGGGTCATCTTTTAAGTAAATCCATTCCTGATGTTTGACAGTAGAATTAATAAAATTAGAAAAGTAATTAAGGTGTGAAAGTATAACACTTTGTGCACAAATGTAAGATGGTGCACAAGTGTGGAACTCCAGTTATAGGACTCAACTAAAAACATTCAGAAGAAGCACAGTAAAAATAGAAGCGTTTGAGAGAATAAGGGTTTTCTCGCCAAGAGACAAAATTCTGGAAGTAAGATATTTTTTGCGGAAGTGGAGCCTCTATATATAAGTGATGCAAGTCACTCTGCGCACCAGAATACTATGTGCTACCATCTTGCCTGACCAGTTACCTTGCGTGCTTATTACTTGCATGCCCCAGTGCCCTCTTCTTTCTCCTCCATTACTTTACCACAGTATAGGATCTTCTTTTCATTCCAGATCCAATTATGAGGGGTGATTTTTTTAACACATTGTTCTATAAAAGATTTTAAAAATGAAAATGGGAAATACTTTGAAAAAAATAGAGAAAATCATGAAGAAAATGAAGATTTGCAAAGGCATGAACTTTGGATCACCCTAGTCAGGCCAAGAGTCCATCAGTGCGTAACCTACTTGCACGCCCATATATGTCATGAATCCTACTCATGAACCCCCATTTTTCAGACAACATACTTACGCGCCCATTTTAATTTCTCTCAAGGAGACTTATTTGCTTATAAGTAGACCCTTGGGCCTTCATTTGTATGGAAAGATTTTCCTGAAGCCTAATTGCTACTCTGTTATCCCTAGTTCTTTGTCCAAGTCATCTGAAGCTTTAAAGTTAGTAATTTAACACCTAATGTAGAGGAATTAAATGATGATCATAGGAAATAAGTCTTTTTTCTGTTTGAAATCCATAACACTTGTACGCTTAAAGTGCCCAACCACCTAAAATCAAAAACACTTGTGTGCCACTTATTCATTTCACAGGAACTTGAGCGCCCCACTTCTGGAATCACTTGTGAATACTTATTGAATGTCTTGATCCAAGTCTTGCCCAAATATTACAATATAGGTTGTTTGTCGCTTAAGTGAATATCAGGTCTCCAAATCTTACTTGTGCTCCATACTTGTGAAACTTTATAAACATGGGCTCCCCACATTAATTCACTTACTCTCTTCAATCTAAAAGCCATCAATCCCTCTTCAAATCCATTCATGGAAAGGATTCTTCTTTATTAGTGCCCTTTTTAAAGGGATTATATTGATACCTCCACCAAAACCTCATAAATTATCAAACTTTTACCAATGTTACATCAGTGTGTCTCCTATTTGGGTTTGTATATCCACAGTCAGAGGTTTACCACATTTTTTTAACAGTGGGGTTAGGATTCATAGAGTTTCCATGGGTTTGTATATCCATAGTCACATGGAACTTTCTCTAATGAACATTGTTCGTAAGTTCTTGGTTTTGAGAATTAGGGTTTAGGTCTCGACTTATCCCTTCTCGAGGACCCAAAACCTCAAATTTATGGTTGGGAAGGTAAAGATCACACTTTCTTTTCCATTCAAGAAAATAAAAATTCTCCCTCCCTTACAAGGATCGATTTTAGGGAAGGCATCCTGGTGTAATCCCCTAAAACATCACCACTTCGTCCTTTCATTAGACCCTTTTCGAATTTAAAGTGAAAAGAGGGAGGGATTTTCGCCTCACCCACATCCACCATGGCTATTATAGGTGTGCCCTCTTCCACCAATGGAGGAGGAAATGTGTGTGTGTCTTTGTTGAATACTTTATATCCTCTTTTTTCCCACACCGAGCATGACCCACGTGGGATTAGATATTCGTGATGATTAAAACATGTGAAAAAATACTCACAGTTAATGAACTATGAGAACTATGATTCCCACCATAATTGGGATACATAGGACGGATTTTAATAGCCCGAGGTCACGGGATATTCTATTCATGAATCTAACACAAATTCATTTAATCCAGGAATCCTCCTTAGGAATAAGCCCCAAATTAAACCCCGCAAATTTTCGAGGCATATTTTTAGGAAGTAATCCCGAACTCATTTCTCTCAAAAAACTATACTCTCTTAAAAGATTCATTGAACTACGTGGGCTTTGATTACCATCCAAATGGGATACATAGGAAGCCTCTTTGAGGTTCAAACCCAACACTTCAAATCAACACCATTCTCCTCAGGCCATATCACCAACAGGGTCTAATCTTACTTGGAAGCCCAAATTCTTTCCATGTTCCTGGGGCTACAAGGGTATATGTCCCACATTAGACTTTGACTAAGCACCTTCCACTTATATGTCCTTACCAAATGATATTAAACTATATGGTCGGGTCCTTATCGCATGACCATAAAAAGGTTTGATGTGTCCCATCAAGAAGCACCAAACTACGAGGGTTCTAATTACTTTCACAAGGATACGTAGGTATCCCATTTTATTGGTACGATCCCAATATTGAAACAAAATTTCATCTCCCTGGAGGACAATAAATTCCAGAGTAACACACTGAGTGGCTTAAAAACCAGCATTATCAGAACGATGATTAAAGGAATCATTAAATAGTTGATGAGATGATACCTCTGATAGAGATCCTCAAATACATATGGATATCTCCATTAATGAAGAATATTGAATACATACTGATGATTATAAATTTTACACATGTTAATATGTGATTGAAAATTCCAAGGTAAACATATGTTATACTTGGTGAATTAATAAGGATTCATGAAAATATATTACATTTATAAATGGAGTCCCATAATAGACAATAATCCCCCCCCCAAAGGGTGTGATGAGTCAGACCACCTATCCGCTTAACCAATGCACATTTCTAAGTTTCATAAAGTTCAAACGTAATGAACACCTTCTTTTTGAAAGCATGTCCCTTTTGGATAAAAACAGTTGGAAGTTTTTGGTTCCATGAAAAAATCCAATGGAATATGTCTGGAAGAAGTGATTCATAAAACTAGAACACATGTTTCAAGGAACTACAAAACTAACCCCCAGACTAGAACTAATGAAATATTCATCCACTAGATTATATGTCCAAGATTGATATTGGTTTTTGGGAAGAGGCAATTCCCGACATGGTTTTCTGTTGGGAAAAAGGTAGATCCATGGTTTGAGGAGAAACCATGGGAAGTGTGGTTATAGTTTAGGGTTCCACTGTGGGTGGATAATGAGTGGTTATTTAATTCTGTATATGATTAAAAAATGGTATTCTAATTTGAAGATAATTAAGGGATAATAGAAACATCAGGCACTATTTATGTAAGGGTCATGTGTGGGAATAATCAAACTTGTGTAGTCATGTTCATCTCGTTTCTTGAGACTAGGGTTTCATTTGATACCCATGAAATTAATCCCTGTAATTATATGCCTATAAATTCCTTTAAATAGCATGAATATTGGTGTAATATTGAATAAGGATAGTCATCACTTCTATTAATCCTAAGTTCAACCACATCACTGTGAAGAGAACAACAATATGCATACACAACATTGTAACAGTAAGAAAAAGAAGGTGTTACGTTCGAAGAGTGTTGTGAAAAAAAAACTAAAGGATCAAAGTTTTCATAATATTTTGATAGATTTTTCATAAGGGTTAGAAGATTATTTTTTATGATAAAATGTTACAGGGGGATCTCATAAGATTATGTTCCTTTGGGAGATTTTTTAGTTTGGATCTTGCACCGTGTCTTATAGTTCGAAGTGCGCTACATGTATTCATGAAACCTATTGAATTAGAATAAATTTATCATGTTTTGTGGTATGAATATATTATTTATGATTTAAAATATATATGTTGATGGTTATGAATAAGTAAAGTAATATTAGGGGAATAATAAGTTCGTATTATGGAAGTAGATGGTCTTCCATGAATAGTAATATTCTGAATTTTTACAGAGTATAAAGAAGGTGATGCATAATGTAAGCTTGGATTTAATAATGTCCCTAAAATGAATAAAATAAGAGTAATATTTTTATCTCTATGCAGTAATTCTTTTCATTGTGACATTGATATCCATGAATTATATGCATATTCGGCCACCTTCTCTCTATATAGTATCTTTTCAAGGGAGATAGTGGAATTGTAGCATATGGAAGATAACAGATATCTATAATGAATTATACATGGATATTATGTGGTAAAGATAAATTAATATATACTATATATAATTGATATATGATGAGATATGAAGGTGGAGTTCTCTGTTTATAAATATAGTAGTTCGACTACTACATTGGGGAATTAAACATTTAGAGAATCAAGTCCAGAAGTCTGAATCGTTTACTATAGATACTACAACAAGTGTTTTGATAACTTTTTTACTTTTATATTCTCAACCTTACATCTAGCATGAATTTTTATCATTTGTATCATGGTTTTTTAATGAAGGCGGTTGATTTTATGAAGTAGTATTATAGTTTATAACAATTAATGATGGGTTTTTGAATTAATATTGTTTCTATTTACCACTCCTTCATTTCATTTAGATTTTCCATTTTATTTTGATTGAGGGAGTGAATTTATAATAAATTGACCATTTCTTAGCTTTCTCAATCATGAGTGGGTGAGTTTTATACTATGTTTATATATTATTTTAGTATAACAATTCGTGGAGTGATCTGAAGTACTAACCATGAGAAAAGGGGGCTTCATGCTTGGAGAGAGATGACCATAACCATGGGGTTCTCCTAGACCTAATTCAAATAACATTATGAGTATATGATATTATTTATACATTATTTATTCATGAACATGAATTTTAAATTTTTTTAGTGCATATTTAGTAAATTTAATTCATCTAGGAGAGTAGTAGGGATCTTTTTAATTTTATGTTTGATCATATTAACTATTTATTTAGAGTTTTCCCTTACTAAGTTTTCTAATATTTATGGGTTGGACCTTGGTACACATTTATCCTATACTATAAATTATTTTTTAATTTTTTATTATAATAAATTTCTAAGATTGATGTCCCATAAGAATTAACGATGCCCCATGGGTGGTAAATTATTACTATTATCTAGTGAATCATCATTTATTCCAAAAAAATAAAGCATTCAAGTATAAAAACTCATTGAATATTTATGGATAAATATTGAAAAATATTATAATAATTATTTAATTTTAAAGAATTTATAGCCTCAAATGCAGCATACAGTTTCAGTTCAATATAGTTCAAAAACAATTCCACGACACAGACAAGAGATTTCATGAAATTAAGTATTATACAAACATATTACTATTTATAACCTGGTTGATTGCATCAAGTATCCTATCAAAATATTTATATACAATTAATCAATGAATCTTCAAAAATTGTATTTTATCTATTAAATCATATAGTTTATATATGCCAACTTATAAGATTCACTTTGATAGATAAATAAACATGAACTAGAAAATGTTCATAGTAGCTTATTTTTTGTTGAATTTTCATCTTCTATTTCATGAATAATTTATTGAACCAAATTATCTGAATATACAGTCGAAATTGGTATTACATATCCAAATAAAAATATTAAAATTACTATTTTTTTACAATTTTAGAAATTGAAATGTACATTTATATATTAAAAAATGATGCTTAATAGATATAAATTTTAAATAGTTTTATAAATAAAAATTTTTGTAAAAATTGTATATTATAAGTACACTTATAGTGACCCAAACATTTTACACAAATTATGACATGATTTAATATATAAATATACATTAAATGAAAACTAAGGATAAAAAATCCATGTTTATTTGGAAGAGTAGGCCAAAAATAGAAAACATGAAAACTAAAAAAAATTACTTATTTTATTCTCCATAATAATCTCCTAAATTTATTTGTGCTCCTTAAACAATATACAATAACCCGTGTAATACATAAAAATTTGGGTGAGCTAAAAATTCCAGAAATGGATAAAACATGGAAATGAAGCATATTATATGAGTAAGAATGCATAACATGATAACATAAAAGTCATGGGCTATGAATAATCATATAGAGGAATAATATAATGAAAATTGAATCCAAATATCTATTCATCATGCTTATTTGGTGAAAATAAATAACATTACATAAACATGAGTCAAGGGGAACAACCATGAAAATGTTACATAGTGGACAAAGTCCCATAATGGATTTAGTTTACTCCATTATCCCAAACATATCACCCCATGAGACTAATGAATTACCAAATAAATTGGATAAATATATGTTCTCACCCATAATAACATCTATAAGAATATTTTGACACATAAATAGATCAAACATAATGTATAAACATAAGGATTACCCATAGAGATAAATGGGTCTCATACTCATGTCATAAAGCATGACCAAAAGGCCTATCATAATGGATTCCATGAAAAAATGGATTGAATCACTATTGTAAATTCATAAAGGAAAAAATAAGGATAGATAATGATTAATTATTTCAAACATAATTGATGATGTGAAAAATATTGGTTAGGTAACTTTGGAAATGTACCATTTAAGCAGGGTTTTAAGGAAAATAGTAAAGTGGATTTAAAGATGATAAGTCAATAATGATTCCTATAAAACCATATGTGAAATAAAACAATTTTATTTATAAAAATCGAGGTTTTTACAAAACATGTATGTTTTAAAACATTTAATTAATTTGTACATTAAAATAGATAATGAAAAAAGAGATGTTTCCTTTAATAATCATTTTGAAAAGAAAGGAGAAGGGAACTTTTAAAACATGTATATACCCATAAAATAAAGGTTCAATTAAAATGGTCTATATATGTGGAACATATATAAATAAATATAAGAGATATATATAATAAAAATTAATAGCTAATGTTTGGTAAAGATAAAAGAAAGTATCATACAATTAAAATATAGAGGCTTAGAAAGATCCTTTACCATATATACCAGAATCATTTGGAACTTGACATTAAAGTCATATATAATAAATGTTAATTCATTAATTACATAATTTAAAACCTATTAAACGTATATTTTATTTATTATAATTTTATTTTGTTCATTTATGGACATTTATATGAGTTATAAAGTACAATTTCATTATTCTGATAGCATTCTTTTAATGGTTCCAATGTAGGATCACTTAGGGTAATTTATTGATGTTATTTTAAAATGGGATTACAACTATAGAAGTGAAATTAAATGTTATGTATAAACTTCCATAAATTTATAGAGTCCCAAATACCTATATTTGTTTCTATATAGGGATGGTTCATTGAGTAAAAACTTTAACATTTCCTAGTTAGTTCATTTAGGCAATTTTACTGATTACCACGAACTGATTTCATTTTATTGAAGATTATGTATATATTTTAGTTTCATAAAATTAAATAATACATAATATAACTATTAAAATACAATTTAACCATAATAAAAATTTTATTACTATACTTGAAGGATCTAATGGAAAACATGAACACATTATCCATAGAGACGGGTTATCTGACATAATTTCGACAACAGTTTTGATTATTTGAATAAGAGGATAAAAGAACTAGATGGATGGTATATATTCCACAAGAAATATAAAATTATAGTATATATGTGATACTAGGGTTATTATTCTGTTTTTTATAAGGTAGGTGAGGTTAATTTAGGATAAAAAATAATTTAAAGATATATCTTTTCAGAAGTTACCTCTTGAATATTGCCTCCTTGAAGAACCCATTGTGGAACTTTTAATGTGTATTTTGGTGATCCCTGTAGCAGTAAGTTGTGGGGGAGGCTATATAAGATAAACAAGTAGAATTTTGTTATGATCTAAGGCATATAGGTTGTGAGGTGAAGGGGTGATAAGTGGTGTTATTTATAAGGGGATGAGAGTGGAGTTTTTGAATATAATATTCACTAGTTTTTTTGTTTAGGATTACGAATATCAGTAGTATTGATTATCATGACTATATATATTAAATTGTGCATGTTAATATGATATAGTGGGTTATTAAATTATCCATGACTCAAAAATTCATTTGTTGGGCTTGTAATGTTAAACAACATAAATTGTTGTATTTCACTATTCACAAAAAAAATGAATTGTTTTAGAAAAATACCAAAAAATCACCAAAAACATTTATCAATGTACACATTTCAAAAATGGAATCAAATTTAGATAAATAATTTTTAAATTATGATAAGTTTAAATTTTAATGGAAATACTCATTTATTTGAAAAATACCGATTTTAATATTATAATCAATTTTATTATCCTTTTAAAAATTAAATATGTTATCATAAATTTATTTTATAATTATTATAAAAAATATTAATAATTTATAAATCAATTTTATGTATTTTTAAAATAATTATTTTTATTTTAAATGTTTTATTCATTCATTCATGTTTTATGAAAATACAAACACTTAATTTATCATTTTTTAATCATTTATTTACTTGTATCATGGTCTAGATATCTGATATTTTAATTTTATAAGATACCTAAATATTATTTAAAACTCCCATATTTTATTTTATTATTCAATCTTTCATATTACTATTCCTAATGTTCTCATTAATTTTCGAACCGTCATGTTGCTATTCAAATAGTCATATTACTATTCTAACAGTCAGATTTTTAATGATCATATGGGCTCCCTACTTACTATAAATACCTATTATTCCCTTAATTATTTGTTATCTTATATTTTATCCCATTTTTATATGCACTTTATGATTAAAAATTAATATTGTATTATTAACGTAATGTTTTATTACTACAGCTTTGTTCATGAGTGTGGTTGTTCTAGTGGATCGAGAAGATCCAAAATTTCCTATATTACTTATCAAATTTTATATTTTTATATCCCATTGTATTATTTTGAATTATTATTATTCTAGTTCCCATCTAATGTTTCATATTTCATTTATGAGAATTTTTTTTATTTCTCTATGTGAAGTATGTTCTTTATACAACATAACATGATTATATTAAGGGAAATTAAATTGATAAAATTTGGGGTCATTAAATTCTTATCCCTTAAAAAATTTCACCCTTGAAGTTTCATTTTGAATACTATATGGAATAAAGGTGTGGGAAATCCACCTTCATATCTTCCTTGGGTTCCCATATCACTTCCTCATACTTTTGGTTTCGCCAGAATACTTTAACTATGTGATTTTTCATGATGTATAGAATGTTATCTCTATGGTCCATGATCATCAATAACTGCTCCTCATAAGAGATATAATTTTCAATCTATTCCACCATTGAATTAATAACATGTGAGGGATTTGGTATGTACATCCTCTATAGGGATACGTGTAGTGCATTATGTACTTGGGACATGGTTGGTGGAATTACTAGTCGATAGGCCTCAACTCCCATGTGATCAAGAGTCTCAAAAGGGTATATATACTTGTGACTTATATTTCCCTTCATTAAAAATAACATGAATCTATTCCATGTAGATATGTAGAGGAATACCTTATCTCCAACCTCATGCTTTGGGTCCTATCGATGATTCTCAACATAACTCCTCTATTGACTCTGAGGATACCTAATTTACTATTGGATGATATTGACCTTTTATATCATTTCCTAGTCCCTTTAGGTCATAGCAGCTTGTTTTCACCAACATCATCCTAGCATTTCGGTGTTAAACATATTTTCTCAATAATGGATTTATATGGATCCATTTGGATTCTAAAGTGAAAGCTATTATTTTATGAGAACTAAAATTGTGGAAAATTTTGATCTCATCCCCCTTTAATGTCTATCGAGAAAGATCTCAACATGTATTATAGGGTCTCAATAGTATAATCAGACTAGCCATCATTTTGGTGGGTGATAAGAGTTACTAATGTTAAACTATGTGTTAAAATAATATTAAAGACTCTTCCAACACATGGAGGTGAATCTCGAATCTTGATATGATACAATTGTTGATGGTACTCCATGTAGCCTCACCACATATATAATGTAAAACCATTAAATTCAATATAGTGAGATGTACTATTGATTTGAAATGAACTGTGCAGTCTTTTTAAGATGATCTAGAATAACTTATATAGAATTATTTCTTATAGTTGCATTCAGAAGACCAGTGGAAAATTTAATAGTGATGTCTTCCCATTTTCATGTTGGTATGGGTAATGGCTTCATCGTACACTTATATTTTTTCCCTTCATACTTAAATTAATAACACACCAGGCACATTGATCTATATTTTGTTATATCCTTCTTTATATTGTCCCACCAATAGCTCTTTCGGATATGAGGATACATCTCTATGCTCCCTGAGTGGATTGAAAATGTTGACCTATGTGAATTATTAAAAAATTCCTTCTTTATCATGATATTTTATAGTACACATTATTGGGACCCTAAATATACAAATCCTTATTCATCATCTATAAAATATGATGATTTCCCATCCCTTATAGATTCAACCTTCTTATGTATTTCTTTTTCAAATATTTGAGAATCCATTATTTTCTTTAAAATGGATGGTTGAGAAATAATTTCAGAAATAAAATACGAGGTTCCTTTATTTATGATTCCCATGTCCATCAATTTCATGTCTATGAATATTGGATCCTTATAAATTATCGTCTTTGATAAAGATTCAGGATCCTTTCTACTTATAGAATCTTCTAGTTTATTTACTTTTTTGGGATGGTTGTGGATTAAGAAGTCATAATCCATGATTAGATCTAAAAATCCTTTCTGAAACATATTAATCTCCTTATGTGTGAATATATATTTGTGGATATTATGATCTATATATTTCTTATACTTATCCTCATAGAGATAATTCCATGAGGTTCTCAATATGAATATTACATCATCCAACTCTAGATCATGCCTATTATAGTTCTATTCATGATCTTTCAGCTACATTGAGTCATAGTATATCACTTTATCATTTTTCATCAATATACACCCTAAGATATTTTTTTGAAGGATCATCATATACCAAGAAGTGTTCCCCACTTTTGGGTAGTGTAGGTACTGTTGAAGTGATAAGCCTTATTTTATACTACTTAAAGCTATATTTGCATTCAATGTCCTAGAATAAATTTACTCCCTTATTATTCATTTTGGTTAATGGGATTGAAAATCATGACAAGTTTCACACAAATCATCAAAAATACCCAGATAGTCCCAGGAAACTATGGATCTCCCTCAAATTTACTAGCCTAGGACACTCCTCAATTGGCCCTTTCTTACAAGGGTCCATGAATATCCCTTTAATGGTGATAACAAACTCAAAGAACAATTCCTCTTCCATCATGGAATCACATTTAATTTGCATATCATGTAGTTTATCCTTTTACAATGTCTTTATCATAGTATTACAATTATAATCTAGTTGTTCCTTATCTTTATAGTATATCATAATATCATCTATAAAGAAAACTGAAATTTTTTCAAGTTAATATCTAAAGACTCTATCCATTAAGTGCATGAAAATATTTGGACCATTAGTGAGTGTGAAGGGAACAACTATGAACTCATAGTTTCCATTCCTTATTCAAAAGGAAGAATTGGGAATAACTTCCTTCTTCACCATTAATTTGTGGTGTCCAAACTAAAGGTCCACCTTAGAGAAATAATGGGCCCCACATAATTGATCTAAAAATTCATCTATCCATGGAATGAAAAACTATTTATTTATTGTAATTTAAAGTTCATGATAATAAATGTAGAGTCATGTTGACACATCCTTATTCTTGACAAAGAGGACTTCTGCACCCCAAAATGAAACAAAGAGGAGTAAAAAACCCTCATCTTGATTCTCTTGTAACTTCTTAATTTTATTTTAACACAATGGTAGTTATTCTATAGGGAACCTTTGGGTATGGGTATGGATCTAAGAATAAGTCTGATTGAGAACTCAACCTCTCGGTCTAGAGGAAGATTAGAAAATTATTCTGGGGATACATCAGTATAATATCTCAAAATAGGCTTGTTTTCGAGCATGAATATCTCCTTTGAATCAATGAATTGAGATAGATATGATTTCTCATAAGGTAATAATATACACACTTGAGATGAATTTTCCAAATTAGATTCATCCTCTAACATACACTTTTATAGAATTGTAGGATGAATCGAGGGTGAAGAGTGACCTCCCTTTCTCAATAGTTTATGTTGAATTTACATAAGGATAAATAATCCATTTTAAATATATAACACACTCCACTAAAGGTTGTAAAATGAGATTTTATTGGAGGTTCAGTCCACAAACATTTACTAGGGTGGACTTATATACATGAGATACAAAATTTTACCCATTTTCTATTCTCATGGATAAAATAACATCTATGTTTTGAGATGGTATTTGAATAGTTATAATGAATGTGAAAAATATGAAAAATGTCTGGAACCCTAATTAAATAGTATGTTTAATATTATTAAATGAATAACTACCATAACTATCACCACATCATTTTTTGGATCCTTCTCAAAAATAGTGATAACATAAACCCTTCCTTAAAGCATTGGTGTTTTTTTTCATTGACTGTCACCGACAACCCTTGGCTTAAGGAATTGGATTGAGTAATTCCCATGTTACTTTAAGTTGAAATTTTGTGGCATAGATTGAGGTTTGTTATGAAACATATTTTATTCCGTCATATTAGTGGTATTCTTCCTCTCCTTTCAGAACTGATTATCCCAATTCCCCTATTGTCACATTTTAAGTATCTGCTTGTTCCCTTGAGACAGTTTTCCTGATAGTTCTTACAAGTTTTTTGACACATGGTAATCTAGTTTTTATTTAGTCCATGGGATGTATCTATTGATCCTCCCATATTAAACTCTATTTTATGATTTTTATATCTTGTACCCCAAGAAAACTAAGAGTTAAAAATTTCCATATCAACCTTAATGGAATAATATAAAAACAATTTATAGTTTTTAAATTACTAAATCACTAATGGTTTTCATATATTGAGCCTTAATCCATAAAAGAAATGTTCCACCTTACTTTTGGTGTTAGTGAAAAATACATAGGTATACCAATAATGTCTTAATAATTTTACCTCATACACCCTGAAATACTCATCTTTATTTTTATTCAGTTTGAGGAACTCCCTCTCTATTTTAAATCAAAGTGTTTTAGGAAAATATTATCTTGAATTCTTCATATTCCATGGAATCAATTTCGTCTTGGGAAATCCATTACTACAAAAAATACTTTTAATATCACTTACCTTTATCAATACTAGAAAAAATCTTTGGAAAATGTGTCCTTTATCAGCACTAAAACAAGTGCTCATAAAGGGTACATTTTATCAGTATTTTTTATTAACGATAAAAGATACCCTTTATAAGTGCTTCTTTATCACTGTTAAAGGGTACCCTTTTCCAACACTTTTCATTAGTACTGATAGATGGTACCCTTTATAACCCCTTTATTTTTAGCAATGATAATTGGTACCCTTTATCAACACTTTATTTTTAGCCTAAATAAAGAGATTATTTATCAGAACTTTTTTAGCACTGATAAAGGTCCCAAATAAAATGAAAAAATTGAATAATGGAATAAATAAAAATGTTATTATTTAAGAAATATTAATTTTTCTTATTTAAATAATTATTGATAAAAATTAATAAATTTAGCTTACTATATAAAATTATAAATACTAATAAAACATATATATATTAAATTTATAGATATATGTAAAATAAAATAACTAAATAAATAAAATTTAAAAATAAGAAAATTAAGAAAAATATTAAATATTTTATTATTTGAAAAATTATTGAAAATAAAAATAAATTGTATATATTAAATATAGATATATATGGAGACGTATATAAATATATGATTTATACAATTAAAAATATTTATTCATTACATCAAATAATTCATATAATTGTGAAGAATGGTTTTTAATTAAAATTTAATATGCATTAAAAATACTAACCAATTTCATCAAGTAATGGAAATAATTGAATGTCGTTTGATTTTTCAATTTAACATATATATCAAACGTGTGTTATATTAATTTCACATAAAAATTTAATTAATGTATTTTTTATATACAACACAAACATACAAATGTTTACCTAATTAATGAAATCGTATATAGACACACATACACTATATATGTAATTGGGAAATTTTATTTATTTTGAATTTTATTACAGTTGCGTATTAATTCATGTTTAATATTTATTTTTTATTTTTTGGGGAATTTAATCATCCTCTATTATATATATACTATGTTTTAATATTTTCAATATGTATTTAATACACATGCACATTTTTTAAATAATATATATTTAATTAATAAACCTTATCA
This sequence comes from Viscum album, assembly GCA_963277665.1. NCBI lineage: Eukaryota > Viridiplantae > Streptophyta > Magnoliopsida > Santalales > Viscaceae > Viscum > Viscum album. The sequence goes on along the minus strand of OY728129.1, from coordinate 1,416,069,359 downwards.
TCTTTTCTTATATTGTTAAAGTATACCCATTTTTAATTATTCAATTTCACACATTTTTTATGTGTTTGAAAGTAAGATTAAATATTCAATAATAATGTAAAAAATGTATTTGTAAGTAAATATTTACAAATAAATATATTTATAATTTTATATATACTATATTTATAAATTTATAAATTTATAATTATAAATAAATAATTTTATATATTTAAATAATTATAAATTTGTAACTAATTAATTCAATTAAAGAATATATTTTCTATATTTAAAATTATATATATTATATATATATATAATTATATACATATATATAATCATATAGATATATAAATATATAAATATTATTTTTTTAAAAAGAATTTCTATAATTATAAATATATAATTACATATTTAAATAATTATAAAATTATAATAGATATATTTAAATGATAAATAAATTCTATATATTTATAATTATATATATTTGTCAAATATATATATAATTATATGAATATATTTACAAAAAAAATCATTTATAATTATAATTATAAATCATTTATCATCGCTTCAAAAATAAATGCTGATAAAAGACATGTTTATTAGAGCTTTTTTTAGGGTGGGAGCTTACTGAGGGTCGTGGCGGCCACTACCCTAGTAGTTTTCCCCAAGATATGAAATCCTACCTCCCTTACGCAGATTAGACTGGTGAACATGTGAAATGTTCAATACAAAAATCTCGCTAGCATCATCAACTCAAGGATTGCTACTCACCTACCTAGATTGGTCTCTATAGAACAACATGGTTTTGTGAAGGGGTGCTTCATCCAAGGGGTTATAGCCTTGGCCCAGGAGCTGGCCAGGGATATTGATACTAAAACTCAAAGATTTAACATGGCTATTAATCTGGACATGACCAAAGCATATGATCCTGTTGAGTAGAGCTTTATCGACATGGTGTTAACTGTTATGGGGTTCTAATCTTGGACTAATGGATTTATTTTCAATGCCTCAGCTCTTCTTGGTTGGAAGCCTCTTTTATGGGGAAGAATCATGGTTTCTTCATGGCTACATGAGGATTAAGGAAAGGGGACCCCCTCTCACTATGCATCTTCATTCTCTACCAAGATATCCTGAGCTGGCTCATCAATAGAAGTGCGCTCTATGGTGATATTCTATAATACCATAAGGAGATGTGTCATATCTCCTCTCTCATCTCTTGTTTGCATATGAAACCATCATTTTCTGGAATTCCAACATTCATTCAGTGCACAAAATCATCAATGTTTTGGAATAATGTTGTCACTGGAGCAGTCAAGTCATCTTTAAGGGGAAGAGAAACCTGTACATATCCAGAAGATGTAATTCCAGGCATGTCTCTTCCCTGTGCAACACATTTGATATTCAAAGAGTTAAATTTACGATGTACTACTAGGGTGTTCCTATCTTCTCTGTAAGGCTTCACATTCGGGATTCTGACCACATTGTCTGTAAGATCTCATAACATGTTCACAAATGGAAAAATCGCTACCTATCCTTTGGAGGTCATGCTGCTTTTGATAATAGTGTGTTCATGGCTACCCATGTCCATGCTCTTTCATCTTTTTTTCTACCAAAAATATCCATTTCTAATATTGACAAGATCATGTCCAGTTTCATCTAGGATTATCTCATGGTGGGAAAATGACATTGGTTCTCCTCAGCTATTATGGAAAGACCTATGTAGGAGTGTAACGCCCCGACCCTAGTCACCCAAAGTCGGTGCATAATTACATAACATATGAATGATCACATGAAAGATAAAATCTCGAAAGACCGATTGGTTTAGTAGCCTTGGAAACACTAGATATATTCATAAGTCTTACATTACATCATAAAATGAAAAACTACTACAACAACATAATTTCTCCATAGTCCACACTATTATCCCCTCATAATATCCCTGCAGCTCATTGATAACTTATTTCTTCACATCCTGGTAAAAATAAAACATAGAAAAGGGGTGAGCTCAAATTCCCAGTAAGGATAACAATATAGAGGAAACTTTCAAAATTAAGCATAAACATTTAAGGAAATGTATAACCAAAACAAAATCCTTTTAAACTTGAACTTCAACATATTATGGAAAAAGTAAAACAAAATAATTCCATTTACTTATTCACATGGATATTCTACTAATCGAATAATCACATTCAATATCAATAACCACTTTCATAAGGATGGAATGCATAATGCTGAACTTTAATTTCTTTTTCAAGGCCTCAACCCAAGACCTAGGGGCTAACTGTAACCGGAACCCAACCCAGAGTGCCTCTAATAACCGGACACCAACCCATAGTGCCTCTAATAACCGGACACCAACCCGGAGTTCCTTTAATAACCGGAGACCAAATCGGAGTTCCTCTAATAACCGGAGACAAAACCGGAGGGCTTACTTTTACCGGTCCCCAACCCAGAACATACTTGTCTGACACATTAATCTGAATGAAATGTTGAAATATAACATAAACATTCGGATTAAAAATAACTTATGAAATGTCAGTAATTTAAAAAAAAACCATGAGTGACATAAGAATAGCTTATCCACAGTCAAAAATATCACAAAACCATCAATAAAATATGGATGTTTTGTATCATAATAAATCAACTTCAAATATGCTTAAAAGCCATCAAAGGATATTGACATAGATGAAATCAAAACTATTTTAGAGAAATACCTCTTTTTTTAAATCAATTTAAAAGTAAAATAAATATAAAATAATACATTCAATTTTAAATTATTCTTATAATCTTGTAAGGGAAGCTTTGACGATTTTATAATGGCGGAAAATATATGCACCCGCCGTATAAGTTAAAAAAACATTCTTACCTTAATTTTGTCGAAAAGGTTAAAAAGCACATTGTTTGGAAAACGATAGAAATATTCCTTTATAGACATCTTATAAAAATTCAAACAAGGGTATAAATGATTTTAACCCATATTCTTGTAAATAGTAAAAAAAATTTGAAATACATTTTTAAGAAACATGGATGTGGATGATAAAGAGATCCCAGTAGATTATTACGTATAAACAACCTAGGATAATGAAGAGATTGTGAAATAACCCTTACCAATTTGGTAACTTATGAAACATACAACCCATGAAAGAGGTATCATACAATGAATATGTAAATACACATAAATTAGAGTGTATTACACAAAGAATATAATTATGGGCAGTACATACACCACACAAAAGGTGATGGTGGCAATATGGCATGAATCTCACGGGAATAATGAGTGAGATGAAAACCCCTTACCTTGTAATTTTCCTTGGTTTGGGTAGGTTAACCTCCTGTATAATGGTTAAATAATTGTTATTAAATTATAAAAGAATCATATACATTAATATGATATCATATATGATCTTTTAATATTGATTTGATAATAATATCTTAGTATTATCGTTGTTTCGGGTGTTAACTTACTTGTTTTATTTTATATTTTTTGTTACCTAAGCCATGTTTGTAATGGATAGGTTGTATATTATTCATATCTAGAATGATAAAAAGTCCTTAAACATCATTTTTAAATCATCAAATGATAATTATACTTGAATGGATACGATGTAGAATGAATCTCATCACGTTCGTGGAGACGGTAGTCTGTACGTACGCACGAACAACAATATCATTCTTTTGAAATAATATATAAATGGTTGTTATATCATATATACAGAATCATTAACATGTTATATTTATTATTTACATGAGTTACATATCATTATGATACCCATCCAAATAATAATATATTGAATAACAATTACACCACGACGTGGAGACGGTAAGCCGTATGTACGCACGTATGGTGACATGTTATTCAAAGGGTGGATAGAATAATGAATATGGTTGTACCATATTTATAATAACATCACAGTATATATATGATAATGGAGTTATTATTTTAGAATGGTAATAACAATTTAAGAAGAAGTGGAAGAAGGAAGGAACTTGGAAAAGGGTGGTGAAATCATTACCTCTTCTTCGGGTTCTTCCTTTTGATTTCATAAAAAGGGCTCCATAGGTTGGCTTTCTGATCAAACTAAGGCCTCTAGGTTGTAGTGAGGGAAGTTGGGAGAGTATTTGGGCAGATTTTGGCCGAACCAAAAGGTTTTGAAGGTGTGAAGAAATGAGAATGAGGAGTGCCCTTTTATAAGAGGGGTGAGGGGCACCTTTGGAAAAGTTAGAAATATTAGTTTATAATAAATTCATATTCGGTTTCTAATGACTCCAAAGTTTATTATTTAAATTTTAAGGTGGGGATGGGTCGAACACAACTCAACCAATAGAATTTAGACAGGTTTTGGTACTTATATTAACCTTATCTTTAAGTATTAACTCTAAGTTAAATAGTTTCACTTTTACAATGTCTCTTTGTATTTTTATATAATATGGTTAATAAACTTACTATATACATCCAAGAGACCCCCAAGTGGTCCATTAATGATGAACCTGTCATGATATAAGTATCTCAGCCGAACCTTAGATTTTTAGGAATTTAATATCAATTAATAATATAATATTTCTTTTAAGAACTATTTTATGTCAATTTTGACACTATTCAATAGTTGATTTTTTGTGAAACTCATAACAGATTTATTAATTCGAAAAAAGTCCATTAAATCAATCCTAATATATCATATTATCCTATAAAATTAGTTTAATTCATTAAAAGTTTCATATTATATTTATTTGGGTATTTATAATATCAATTATTTTAATTTTTCACTATTATAGTAATTAATTAATCATCATTGTGTCATAAATAAATTAAATTATTTAATGTTTAAAAATTATAAATAAAATATAATTATGTAGTAAAGCTTTGTATATTTCTAATGAATATTTATAATCTAAAATCCAACATATATAACACTATGAAAAAATTGTTTTTCTAAAAGATATATGCTTGTGTCATTTTTGTATTCATTTTAACTTAATTGAAATAAAGTGTCCCTATCACCTACAAGTGGCACCATGGGGTCCCAAAATCGACCCAAAGATGCCTATAGTCGAACATGTATCAAAAAATAAGGCTAGGACATGTTTTAGGGTAATTTAGTATTATTATAATATTATTTTTTAACCCTTATTTACTGGATTTACCCTTAACCATGGTAAATAAAATATTTACCGCAGTAATTATTCAAAATGTCTAAAAATAAAAGATACCAAATTACACAATTTGAAAATCCAGATTCCAAATATGGAACCCATTTTTCTAAAATCAAAACACAGAAGTGGCAGAAAATAATTTAAAATTAATTCCCGCTGTCAAAACAAAAAGCGTGTTTTTAAGAGATAATAACTATCAAAAGATTGACACTTGTTTATGTTCGGTTTAATTGTAAAATTATGTCCACTGACCAAAATTATATTAAATGGTAAAAATATATTCTAAATATACTTTAAAACCACTCAAATTCATAATTTATCACTATTAATTATTTTGATTAAAAAAGTTGTTTTTAATTAAAATTTAGTAATTTTCACTATTCATCAAAATATGAAAGTTATCCGAAAAGTACCAAAATTTCACCTTAGGCTAAATTCGATACTCCAAATCCAAAAATGAATCCATTTTGAGAGATAAAATTTCTATAATTTTAAAAGGTAGGTATTACTATTCATAACGGCTAGTTTGATTGGTTGTTGTGTGTTAGAACTCGAAGTTGCGTACAACACACGCTACTGTATTATTCAAAGGAAAGCATACCATGGAAGCTTGGGATGTTTCATTTTAAATTTTTTTATGTCCCCATTTAGTCAAAAAGTTTAAAATATTGTATTTAAAAAGGTTTCACTATTAAAAGTTGATAAAAGTGCAATACTGAAAATGAATTTGTTCTTGTATTATGTCTAAGAAACTCATAATATGGATTCTAAAATTATAAGGATTATATAAAGTTTAAAATTTAGTTAATACTATTCATAACCTCTTTTGAATGGGTTTTCTTTTGGTAAGTCATGGTTTGATTGAACTTGTTGTTGCGTGTAGTGCAAGTTATTGAATTATTTTGAAGAAATAACACACTATGAAATCTTGGGGTGTTACATTCTCCCCTCCTTCAATAAATTGCATCCTCGCAATTTGAAATTGTTCTTCGAAAATAAAAGGATGAAAATAGAAAATATATTTGTGGGAAAACCCACATCGAAATTGGGTTACTAAAATTTAGTCTTAATATGAGGAAAAGAGAAATGAAAGGGTCACCACCAAATTATGATCTCGATTAGGAGAACATTGGTGGCAATTAGAGACATATAATTGGAGGAAAAACGTAAATATTTATAGGTAGTGATTGAGGTCATCAATCACAAACAAGTATAAAATTTAGGTCCTTAAACTCATCAATCTATGATGATTTGAAATACCATCGGTTCAAAAAAACATAGGGTATTGGGATAACACATTTTTGACATTTCAAAATATCTTAGTTGAAATACCACATCAAAAAATGAATTAATGAGGCCTCTATTTAAAATAAAGAGTGGAAAGTATGAAGATTACCGAAAATAACACATACTAGGGTTCCATGTAGGAAAATATGGATATGGAAGAGAAATCTAACCATCAATTATCTGATGGAGAGTGGTAGAGAACATGGCTATGAAAAGGCCAACAATCCCAAAGCCATAAATTAGTGATGATTTAAGGTACCATCTAGGACAACATTTTTGTTCTAAGTTCCTTTTATTAATGTTGAGGAATTTATTTATGAGATTGACTATGATCATAAGGAGACATACTTACTTTATAATTAGAGTTTTATCCATTAATAAATTTCTACCACAAACTCATCTTTAACTCTAAAAGATAATAGAACGTAAAAAAATTCTATTTATACTATTCATACAGGGTTCCAAAATAAATGACTTTATAATTCATCTACCAGATCTTTTAAAAAAACTACATTATTTAATCCATGACATCTCATGGTCCAGTGGTTGGTGATACACCCTTGTCACCCTTCGGTTGTGGGTTCAAGTCTCGCAACCTTGCCAGACGCGACGGGTTGTCGCCCGACCTACGGGTTGTCCTTTAATGGAAATCCTAAATAATCCAAACTAGAACTATCCAAAATACTTCTATCCAAACTCATAGTCCAACATTTATAAGGAAGGTAAACATAATGTAGTTCCTTTTTACCCCGTAATAGCATATGAATACCTTCATCATGTATTCTTTTAATACACTGAAACATCCGGAATTACCATATTCCTTATTGATTACATTCATGATCCCTTATTCCATATCGAATGCTGGATATACTTCATCAATCCAAAAATCCTTTAAACCCCAACAATGATGGAATATACAAATCATTAATCAGTTCCAAGGTAGTCAAGAATATGCAATATAATTTATCCAAAACAATCATGTATTATTCCAAAATCACTACCTCAGTATTAGAACTATATTATGGTTTATCATTCTCTCAACCATATATTTTCCAAAAAATTTATCCTGCTATTGAGTCACTTTTCATTGTTCCACACAATCTCAAGTCCTTAATGAAATATTACTGCAGTACAATCCTTATATACTCCATAATTATTATAACAAGTACATTGTTGATACAACACTCAATTGACATAATCAACATAAGAACTCTAATCATTCCTCTTCATCTGTGGAAGTATCATAACTTGATTATTATCCAATAGCATCATTTGCGGCATAGTCTTATGACTAGGACATAGGTTCATGTAGTGTCCAAACTCATTGAAAATGAAGCATTGTACATTTGAAACCATTTTCTTACCCTTGCAGTCACGTACATTGTGCCCTTTTCCTCCACACTTATAACAAACTCCCATTCCTTTCAGCCAAGTTCCAGGGTGTTTCTTTCCACAATTATCACATATGGGAAAATTCTTCTTTTCCCTCTTCCCTTTATCCATCTTTCTCTCTTCCATCCTTTCCTTCTCTTTCTTCCCTTCAAAGCCATAGGACTCAGTAAACTCTTTACTTATCTTATCAACACATGATATTATTTCATCATATGATGATAATACATGAGAGACTATTTCTCTTGTACATTCCAGCTTAAGACCATAAAATATAAGATCCTTCTTTCTCTTTGTATCATGGGCATTGCTAGAGTTCTCATTCCTTCTACTGGGCGCCATTTCTAAACAATGGCATACATTAGATTAGTTTATGAATAACAATACCTAATCCCAAACTTGTAAAACACATAACATAAATTAAATAGTTTATGGATATAATCTATAATCATAAAAATGTCTCCTTTGAGAAAGTATATACTCATAAACCCTTCATAATAATTTGTAAAGAAAATGAGAGTTATCCTAAGCATATCCCCCGGTAGTGTCGTAACCAAGAGTGCAGCAAGGCCCGTTGTCGTGCACCAGTTCCCGTTCGAGTCTAGATCAAGGCGGTGTTTTCGGGTTTTACCCCTAGGTACATTTGTTCCAGAGCCGCCTCTACCTGCTCGTATCCAGACAGGGATGTATTGCTCGGAAAACTCAAAAAATTTCTACAATACCAAAATTCTAGGAAGTTCTTCTATACTAATCATCAAAGTTCATCTTAGGTATACTTGCTCTAATCAGAGTTTTTCTAAATCTAGCTTCCAAGGTTTGTACTAAACTTCCTCTGATACCAACTGTAACGCCCCGACCCTAGTCAACCAGAGTCGGTGCATTATTACATAACATTGGCATGATCATAAGAAAGATCAAATCTCGAAAGACCGATTGGTTTAGTAGCCTTGGAAACACTAGATATATTCATAAGTCTTACATTACATCATAAAATGAAAAACTACTACAACAACATAATGTCTTTATAGTCCACACTATTATCCCCTCATAATATCCCTGTAGGTCATTCATAACTTACTTTTTCACATCCTGGGAAAAATAAAACATAGAAAAATGGTGAGCTCAAATGCCCAGTAAAGATAACAATATAGCAGAAACTTTCAAAATTAAGAATAAACATTTATGGATATTTATAACCAAAACAAAAACATTTTAAACTTGAACTTCAACATATTATGGAAAAAGTAAAACGAAATAATTCCATTTACTTATTCACATGGATATTCTACTAATCGAATAACCACCTTAAATATAAATAACCACTTTCATAATGATGGAATGCATAATGCTGAACTTTAATTTCTTTGTCAAGGCCTCGTCCCAAGACCTAGGGGCTAACTGTAACTGAAACCCAACCCGGAGTGCCTCTAATAACCGGACACCAACCCGGAGTGCCTCTAATAACCGGACACCAACCTGGAGTTCCTCTAATAACTGGAGACCAAACCGGAGTTCCTCTAATAACCGGAGACCAAACCGGAGGGCTTACTTTTACCGGTCCCCAACCTAGAACATACTTGTCTAACACATTAATCTGAATGAAAGTTTGAAATATAACATAAACATTCAGATTAAAAATAACTTCTGAAATATCAATAATTTAAAAAAACCATGAGTGACATAATAATATCTTATCCATAGTAAAAAATATCACAAAACCATCAATAAAATATGGATGTTTTGTATCATAATAAATCAACTTCAAATAAGCTTAAAATCCCTCAAAGGATGTTGACATAGATGAAATCAAAACTATTTTAGAGAAATATCTCTTTTTTTAAGTCATTTTAAAAGTAACATAGTTATAAAATAATACATTCAATTTGAAATTATTCTTATAAGCTTGTAAGGGAAGCTTTGACAATTTTATAATGGCGGAAAATAGCCGCACCAGCCGTATAAGTTAAAAAAACATTATTACCTTAATTTTGTCGAAAAGGTTAAAAAGCACCTTGTTTGGAAAACGACGGAAAGATTCCTTTATAAAACTCTTATAAAAAGTCAAACAAGGGTATAAATGATTTTAACCCATATTCTTGTAAATAGTAAAAATGTTTTGAAATACATTTTTAAGAAACATGGATGTGGATGATAAAGAGATCCCAGTAGATTATTACGTATAAACAACCTCGGATAATGAAGAGATTGTGAAATAACCTTTACCAATTTGGTAAATTATGAAACATACAACCCATGAAAGAGGTATCTTACAATGAATATGTAAATACACATAAATTAGAGTGTATTACACAAAGAATATAATTATGGGCAGTACATACACCACACAAAAGGTGATGGTGGCAATATGGAATGAATCTCAGTTGAATAAGGAGTGAGATGAAAACCCCTTACCTTGTAACTTTCCTTGGTTGGGGTCAGTTACACTCCTGTATAATGATTAAATAATTGTTATTAAATTATACAAGAATCATATACATTAATATGATATCATATATGATCTTTTAATATTGATTTGATAATAATATCTTAGTATTATCGTTGTTTCGGGTGTTAACTTACTTGTGTTCTTTTATATGTTTTGTTAGGTAAGCCATGTTTGTAATGGATAGGTTGTATATTATTCATATCCAGAATGATATCAAGTCCTTAAAAATCATTTTTAAATCATCAAATGATAATTATACTTGAATGGATACGATGGAGAATGAATCTCATCGCGTTCGTGGAGACGGTAGTCCGTACGTACGCACGAGCGACAATATCATTCTTTTAAAATAATATATAAATGGTTGTTATATCATATATACAAAATCATTAACATGTTATATTTATTATTTACCTGAGTTACATATCATTATTATACCCATCCAAATAATAATATATTGAATAACAATTACACCACGACGTGGAGACGGTAAGCCGTACGTACGCACGTATGGTGACATGTTATTCAAAGGGTGGATAGAATACTGAATATGGTTGCACCATATTTATAATAACGTCACAGTATATATATTATACTGGAGTTATTATTCTAGAATGGTAATAACAAAGGAAGAAGAAGCGAAAGAAGAAAGGAACTTGGAAAAGTGTGGTGAAATCATTACCTCTTCTTCGGGTTCTTCCTTTTGATTTGATCAAACGGGCTCCTTAGGTTGGATTTATGATCAAAATAAGGCCTCTAGGTTGTATTTAGGGAAGTTGGGAGAGTATTTGGGCAGATTTTGTCCGAACCAAAAGGTTTTGAAGGTGTGAAGAAATGAGAAGGAGTGCCCTTTTATAAGAGGGGTGAGGGGCACCTTTGGAAAATCTAGAAATATTAGTTTATAATAAATTCATATTCGGTTTCTAATGACTCCTAAGTTTATTATTTAAATTTTAAGGTGGGGATGGGTCGAAAAAAACTCAACCAATAGAATTTAGACAGGTTTGGGTACTTATATTAACCTTATCTTTAAGTATTATCTCTAAGTTAAATAGTTTCACTTTTACAATGTCTATTTGTATTTTTATATAATATGGTTAATAAACATACTATATACATCCAAGCGACCTCCAAGTGGTCCATTAATGATGAACCTATCATGATATAGGTATCTTGGCCGATCCTTAGATTTTTAGAAATTTAATATCAATTAATAATATAATATTTGTTTTAAGAACTCTTTTATGTCAATTTTGACACTATTCAATAGTTGATTTTTTGTGAAACTCATAACAGATTGATTACTTCGAAAAAAGTACATTAAATAAATACTAATATATCATATTATCCTAGAAAATTATTTTAATTCATTAAAAGTTTCATATTATATTTATTTGGGTATTTATAATATCAATTATTTTAATTTTTCACTATTATAGTAATTAATTCATCATCATTGTGTCATAAATAAATTAAATTATTTAATGCTTAAAAATTATAAATAAAATATCATTATGTAGGAAATATTTTTATCTTTCTAAGTAATATTTATAATATAAAATCCAACATATATAACCCTACTAAAAAATTGTTTTCTTAAAAGATATATGCTTGTGTCATTTTTGTATCCATTTTAACTTAATTAAAATAAAGTGTCCCTATCACCTACAAGTGGCCCCATGGGTTCCCAAAATCGACCCAAAGATGCCTATGGTCGAACATGTATCAACCGATAAGGCTAGAATACGTTTTAGGGTAATTTATTATTATTATAATATTATTTTTTAACCCTTATTTACCGGATTTACCCTTAACCATGGTAAATAAAATATTTACCGTAGTAATTATTAAAAATGTCTAAAAATAAAAGTTACCTTTTTACACAATTTGAACATCCTGATTCCAAATATGGAATCTATTTTTCTAAATTCAAAACACAGAAGTGGCAGAAATTAATTTAAAATTAATTCCCGCTGTCAAAACAAAAAGCGTGTTTTTAAGAGATACTAACTATCAAAAGATTGACACTTATTTATGTTCGGTTTAATTGTAAAATTATGTCCAATGACCAAAATTTTATTAAATGGTAAAAATATATTCTAAATATACTTTAAAACCACTCAAATTCATAATTTATCACTATTAATTATTTTGATTAAAAAAGTTGTTTTTAATTAAAATTTAGTAATTTTCACTATTCATCAAAATATGAAAGTTATCTGAAAAGTACCAAAATTTCACCTTAGGCTAAATTCGATACTCCAAATCCAAAAATGAAGTCCATTTTGAGAGATAAAATTTCTATAATTTTAAAAGGTAGGTATTACTATTCATAACGGCTAGTTTGATTGGTTGTGGTGTGTTAGAACTCGAAGTTGCGTACAACACACACTACTGTATTATTCAAAGGAAAGCGTACCGTGGAAGCATGGGATGTTTCATTTTAAATTTTTTTATGTCCCCAGTTATTCAAAAAGATAAAAATATTGTATTTAAAAAGGTTTCACTATTAAAAGTTGATAAAAGTGCAATACTGTAAATGAATCTGTTCTTGCATTATGTCTAAGAAACTCATAATATATATTCTAAAATTATAAGGATTATACAAAGTTTAAAATTTAGTTAATACTATTCATAACCTCTTTTGAATGGATTTTTTTTGGTAAGTCATGGTGTGATTGAACTCGGTGTTGCGTGTAGTGCAGGTTATTGAATTATTTTGATGAAATAACACACTTTGAAATCTTGGGGTGTTACAAGGAGGGTGGAATCAATGTTAAGAGCTTGGATGACATCCTTCGGTGTATTAATGTTAAATTGGAATGGGAAGATCTAGAGACTCGTATGCTCTATGGGAAGACAGTGGTGGGTAGATGTAAAGGGATATTGTATAGAGATTCACGACATGGGTCCCCCTTTTGGGCCATGATTCTCCCTCTCATTCATGATCTCCAACCCATTTCCCGTTGGATCGTTGGGGAGGGAAACATATCCTTCTAGCACAAGAATTATACTTTCTCCATCATCATCATCATAGGGTTTATTGTCACTAATATCTACTTCAAGGAGGATTCTCTTCGCCCTCCCATCATCATGGCTATTCCGGACAAAGAGAAAAAGCATATATTCGATCTCAGTGATCTCAACGATGAGTCTGATAGGGACGTTTTCAACCCATCCAGTTTGGGTTCCTTCGCCTCTAGGAATTTTCAGATGATTTAAACTTCTTATAATTTTCCTAACATTTGGAAAGACACAATGTGGATCAGAAAAATTCCTACCAAACACAACTTTCTCTCCTGGGGAATAAGGAACAATGCAATACCCTCAGACTATAATTTCAAAATGTGTGGTATTAGCATTGCTTATAGGTGTTGTTGCTGTAAAGATCACATGGAGGAGAATGAGAATCATATTTTATTTTAAGGATGATGGGTGAGTGAGTTATGGAGTGATTTTGGTGAGTTTACCGGTGTTTCTGATAATAGCATGGTTGGAATTCCCTTCTTGGAGAGGTGGATTCAAGGATTGTGTGATATTGGCCCGGAGAAGGTGGATTGGGCGGTCGTGCTTCAAACTGGCTGCTGGTGTCTCTAGAAGGCAAGGAATAAGTTGTGGTTTTAGAGGATCCATATGTCAGGTAGGTCCATCATTTCTTGAACATGGATCCTACTGATGGACATGGTTAGGTTGTGTTGCAACTAGAGGGATGCTCTATCTCTTCGTCAGCTCCTCCCTTCTAATCCTACTGCTCACCCAGTCTCCAACGGTCTGAGACCTTTGTGGGTACATTGGATTCCGCCCCCCATAGGATTGAAACTCAATACCGATGGTTCGTGAAGATCGGGGATTATTATGGGAGGTGGTGTTGTCCAAGACTCAGGAGGTGAGATCATTCTGGCTTTCACTCCTCGCCTTGGCAGTGGTTCATCTCTCCAGACAGAGGCCAAGGCGTTGTTCACTGGCTTATTTCTCTACCACCAGGCCAATATTGCACTCTTTGAGGTGGAAATTAACTCCTTGATATTTCATAATGCCTTGGCTGGTAAGGGCCCTACCCCATAGTCAATCTCATATACCACTATAAAATGAAGAGGTATGCAAAATAGAAACATCAAAGTCGTGTGTACTTGGCGTGAAGGCAACAATGTTGCGGACCATCTTGCATCCTTAACTGGCACTAGTCACGACATCTCCTATTTCTAGAATGTGGATTTTTTAATTCCATAGGGGGATGATCTTGTTAGAGGGGATTCCCTCAGACTGCACTACTTCTGGCCCCCCATAGGATCCAGCTTGGGCTAGTTTGGCCCATGTTCCTTCTTGTTCTTCACTTCACTTTTTAATAAATAAATAAATGATGATGATGATAAAGAAACATGTTATTAGTGAATTTTAATAATTCCCCAATAAAAGAAATATTTTTTAGCACTTTTTTTGAAGTGATGATAAATTTTTCCCGATCTATTTAATTAACTCTAACTAGTCACAATATCTGAATCTTTTCATAGAAGCCACCTATTTCTGGAGCTCCACATCATTGAATCCAATTATGAATGAAGGCTTGATTCTAAGATCGAAAAATTACAGGGGTTTAATCCAAATCTCTATCAATTCAAGGGTTGAATGAATCCAGGGCTTGAATGATTTGGATGTTTAGTGATATCTCAAATTTCTACTGGACAATTCAATGTTTCAATACATGCTATGTAATTTTATCCTACTCATAACTTGTTGATTGTTTTTTAGTGACGTCCATGGGTATTTTTTAGTTACGTTTTGATATTCATTGTCCATCACTGATTTTCCTTATATAATGAATTTATGGTTGGTTTTTTCTATGATTTTGGGGTTTTATTGACCTTTTAGGGTCTTATCTTTCTACCTTGTAGTGTATTAAAAATTCCACACATAGATTTTATCCTTATAGAGTATTAAGGTTAAATGTTTTGACATTATTCCATGTAAATAACACACACCAAGTGTTTGTTAAAATATCACGAAATTTTTTATTTAATAAATCAAAATATATTTCATGAAATTATTTCTTGAAGTTGATGTACGATTTGTTTTTGGTTTTTTATATATTAAATCTCCAGTGGTTTTACATTGAGATTTTTATTTTCTGTTAAGGGCCGTAAATTTTATTTATTTTTTTATTTATACTCTATATGAACATCCATATGTATGTATATTATTTTTAAAATATATTTATATATATGTAAATATATATATATACACAAACACATTATTTTAGGTATATATATAAGTACGTAATCATATGAAATATATATAGGATTCATTCACTAAAGCATTATAATTTTTTTAAAGGTTTGAAAAAAGAATTCAACGAGAGTTTATTAATGTTTATGTTTATAAATTATGGCTTTGAGTCATGTTTGTAAATTTTTAAAGTTACATTGATTCCCACTTTTTTATTCTGAATAATATTGTAAGAAGGAAGTTTTTCATTGAAAATTAGTTGTAGTATCAAGTTTTGTGGCCTTGTTGGTACAATGAAATGATTTTTATAAAAAGTTATCACAATCTATGGAATCTATATGAGTAAGTTTTGTTGAGGTAATGTTCTTTCTTTTAAATATTGATATCATATTGATAGGTATTCAAAGGATTTTTGAATATACATGTTTGGGTAATGTTGATTGTTGATTGATAAATTTTTGGAAAGGTGATCATATCTCCCATAAGTATCATAATTGGGATCATATGAATCTTAGTGACGAATGAGCGATAGTTACAATGTAATCACAATTAGATTTTATGGGTCCCCACTTATATCAAAGTCTATATGGGAGTCCAACTCGATAGTTTATTTATGGGTCTCTAGTAGGTAATAAACCTAGAAACTCGTCATCATGATTATAGGTGGTTCCAACCCATTTATATTCAGAGTCAGGTCACGGGATGTTTTTGAATTTTCTATGATTACATATTCTTCATTTACTATTGTTTGCATGTTCATTATTTTTACTTGATTAATATTTAATATTGATCCATTATATTGTGACTGATTGTTCATATTTTTTTTTGGTTTTATTTATTTATTTATTTTTCTGAAAAATGTTCATGTTTATTATTATATATTATTCTTCATGAGTATGGTTATAAATATGATTATTCAAGAACCCTTTTATATTTAATCAGTCTATAAGTATCTATATTCAATTAAATATCTGTTATTAAGGTGAAAATGTTTATTAAGCAACGTTTTGTTGATTAATGATATTTTATATACCATTAATATTAAATGTAATAATTCCTTAGGTTTTTACATCACTTTTACCACAAAATAGAATGGTGTTTATAGAATTCTATATATATTGGAATTATTATTAGAAAATATTTTTATGTATTCATCATTTTAAGTCTACATGTATTGGTTCCACCCCTAGTAATATTTTATTACCAACCATGTAGACGAAATAAATCTTTATTTATTAAAATGTTTTATCAATACATTTTTATATCTTTTAGTTGATGAAATGACAGTTTATTATTGTTATTTTATCATATTTGGGTTTCTTATTACTCTTTAATTTCCTATATTATATTTTCATTTGTTTGGGGGATTTAATAAAGACTTGATGGATCATTTTAATAGAGGTGGTACTAGTCTTAGTTAGAGGATTTAAAATATTAAAAGTGTAATTTATCCAATAAATATAGAATTCATAGATGCTCCAAGGATTCATATTTCATACCATTTCCCTATTGAGACCCCATGAATCATTGAAAAGAACATGTATTTTCCCAAAATCCCACCTTAAATAGGCCACAAGTTAATAACTAATTCCAATGGTGTAATTCTCTAAAATAAGATGCATTACCCATTTTAGAGAATATAATGGAGGAAAACTTTCATCCTCATCATATTCCTCTCCAAAATAGTTATTATTACAATTTGTTGCTTGAGACTCACCCCCATCGATTTTATGCTTCTTAAACAACTCTGGGTAGTAGTCATCCCCTAGATGAAAACTAATTCGAGTATATCATGAAACATAGGGGTATGTATACAAGAGATGGAGTATTATTCTCAAACAAAACAATTTAATAATAATTGTTCTATAGATGAATCTGAGGTGGGTGAAATTTGTATATAAAACTAACATTTGGATGAATTTAGTGGATAATACCTACATATTAGAGTAATTATTTTCTTAAATTCAAGTACCCATATTATTCAAATAATACTAAAACTATTTGAAACAATCAAATGTTGGGTTTCCTTTATTATAATTATCTATAACTTTGACCTTTCATATTGAATATCATATGTGTATTTAATTATTTTGTTCAAAATGAATATTTTATGAACCCAATAGGATGGATATGAATCAAAATTATATGAATTCTAATCATTTGAAACAAGTGTATGAATATGGTGTAAAATATTTCATCATGTTTTCAATAGAGCATTCTTACCACCCTTATCAAATCCTCTTTACATATTTATGTTATTATTATTGATGAAAATTTATCTCAGAAGAGTTGGAAAAACATTTGATTTGTCAAATAATAGATCATAACTATAAATATTGGACTAAATATTGGGAAAAAATTAAAGATCACATGGATTAGGATGATACTTTAGTTTATGCATCATTTATATGAATACTAATGTAAATGATGATGGAGATCACATGGAAGAAATGAAAATGTAAATTGAAGATGACCTTCATGACTGAAAATTATCTCTTTATTATCAAAACACATTTAAGGGAAATATGAGAACCCACATATATTAACCTAATAAACCACTAAAAAAACTATAAAATTATTAAGGTATAGTTTAACCTGATTGGATTCATTCTCCCTAAAAACTTTCCAGGGAATAGATGTGACTTGTGTGTCTGGATCATCCTTTAAAAGGTCTTCAAAATGATACACCAAATAGTCCAAAGTTTTCATGTATTCCTATTTGTCGATATTCCCCACATTGTAGCCTCTAATAAATATCTTATGCCTGGACAAGGGAGACAAAAAAAATGGTATTATCTAGAATCTTCTTGTCTTTCATTCATTTGGTTGATCTTGTCTCTATTAGAAGGGGAAATAGGAATAATCCTTCTGACCCTTTCTGTTGCCTCTCTGACCCATCCTCCTTTGATTATGGAAATATTCACCTTAAATATCATCTTTACTATCTCCCAAGATTTTACTAGATTGATCAACACCAGATACATTTCTGAGGTCTCCCAGCTCCCCATTTGGATAATCAACTACGACTACTTCAACCTCCTAGTATAGCCTATCATTCAAACCCTCAAATAGGTTAACAAGATTTATTATAGAATAATCCCTTCAGAGGATTTTCCAAAGTAGTTTGAGAAGCCAAATAACCACACAAAGATACTATTGTATAAAGACTGTAATAAATACACAACATTGTAAGTTGTATTGACGTTATATAATATGAATGATGGAAGCATATGGTGTGATAAAAACTTTACAAAAATACTTGGTCTTCGGAATGATATGATACAAGAATAAAATGAACTACCATGTCAAACATATGAATATAACAGAATGTAATGTTCAATGGGAATAATATTTAAAATAAATTGATGATTTTAAAAATGAATGCATATTTTTTCACAAGGACCATGAATCACTCATAAAATTCCTAATGTAAGGAGGACACCGATACGAGAAAAATAAATGAAGTCCTTATAAAGTTGTATGTTTCTTTCCTATCATTCCTTGATTTAGAAGACTATATATATTTCAGGAAACCATAATATAATTGACATGGCATGAGGATACAATAATTAAATATGGTAACCTACATCAACCACCAGATTCACCTCAGTGGAAGAAAATTGATTATGAGTATCCTAAATTTAGAAACCATCCAAGAAAATTTCATCTTGAGTTATCTACAGATGGAACAAATACTTTTGGTGTGCATAGTAGCACTCATAGTACATGAAACATCATATTGGTAAATTATAACTTTCCATAATGGTTTCTCATGAATCACTAATAAATTATGTTGTCTCCCCTCATATCTACATCCAAGATAATCTATAATGATATTTATGTCTATTTGGATACATCGATCTAATGTCAAATTGTTTTGTGGGATAAATGTATTACAATGTATGATTCTTATTACAACTAATTTATTTAAATAGTAAACTATTTTATAATAATTAAATAAACATTTTTTTAATTTTTATATTTTTTGTTTTTTATTAAACATAATATATTTCATTTCTACTATAGTCATATAGAAATTCATGCCGTCTATGAGTCTACAAGTTATGGATAAATTAGTATATACTTGTAATAAGACAAACTCTATTTCTAATAAATTATTTTTCAAATAAAAAATAAACAATTTAATTTTCATAATTACTTATTTGGTGTTTTTTTATTTATGGTCTAATCTTATAACCATAAATTTCTTGTGGGTTATTCCTCATAAATTAATGTATGTAAATTTTAATCCATAAAAATTTATGATCATTTATAGATTCTAATTTTTTCTATAATTTTGAATAAACTATATATTGATATTTTAAATATATAAACATGTGTTACATGATCAATCCAATAAAATATGATCATACTGATTTTATGGTGCAGGGAAATGACCATTGATTAATACGTGGCATGTGGGAATAAATTATTCATTAATTTAAAATGTGGTTTGGTTCGAATGAGATGAAATTCTATTTTTACATTTAAAAGTGTTTTAAAGTTAAAACCATGAGTCCCATGCTCAAATATATAAAATGTTCTTAGAATTTTGTGAATGTATAAAACAATGGTCATTAATTAATATTTTAAGTGTACAAAAAATCAGGTATCAATATAATATATGGTTGAATTAGAATGATTCAAAGTGTTGATTTAAAATTTATTGTATTTTTAAAGTTAAAAATGTGTGTTGCGAGAAAAAAGAATGTAAATTAACTTAGAATAACATGATATTGTGATAATATTTTAATAATTTAATATGTTAAGTGTAGTAGGGAATTGCAAATCAATCTTATATATAGTTTTCCTACAATGACTCTATATGTGGTTTTTTAAATTTATACAGGTTTTTAAATTTAAAATTATAGTTACATATTAAAACTATGGAAACATGATGAGACATTCATGAAAGTATAATGAAATTATAATTTATTGATATATGATGTGTAGGAATGAACGACACATCTATATATTATTTAATAATATTATAATGCCTCAATATACAATTTAGTACATTTAAAAGTGTTTTTAATGTTAAAAACATGTATCACATGATCAAACAAAATAATAAAGATTGGGATAGTATAAATGTTTTGGAAGATGATATTTGATTAATATTTGACATGTTAGAATAAATTTCACATCACCCCCAACAAGTTATTTAGTTAGTATTAATCAATGTTCGGTTTTCAAATTTCAATTTTTTTTAAAGGTAAGAACATATATCATGTGCTCAATCTGAGAAAATAATCTTGGATTGGAATGAAAGTGTATAAAATATTCTTTGGATAACATTTGATTTATAAGGGTAAACATAATTTAAAACCTCCGTGACATGTGGTCAGAATGACATAATGTGTGGTTTTTACAATTAAAAGTATTTGTAAAGTGAAAAATGTGAGTTATATGCTCTAACTAGCAAAATGGAATTGGGATTATTTGAAAGTGTAGGAAAATTGTTATTGATTAATTTATTATGTGTAATAATAAATTTAATTTCAATAAATATGTGGTTTTATCAGAATGACTTGAATAATATTATTCCTTCTGATTCATTTTTTTGTATTTTTTTGGAAAAAACCACTTTTTTGGTTGAGTTGTAACAAAAAAAAACTAGCAGCAACAAAAACAAAATATTCAAAACATGTAAAACTTACATCAATAGTATAAAAATATCACTACTATAGATTGTGAAAAATAAAGTGTTGAATTTTATAAGTGTTGAACAGAAAGCGCTAATACAAGTGGAATATTTTTCATCACTGGCTAAAAGTGTACCCTTTGTCAGCATATTTTTTAGTGCGGATAATGGTTCCAATTTATCAGCTCTTTTCTAGAAATGATTAAATATTTGTAAATGTTTTAATAAAATATATTATCATTGTATATATAATTTTCATATTTATATTCAAAAATTAATTATTAAATATATATATTAATTTAATAATTCTTATAATTAATTTAATAATATATAATAATATATATATTAATAATTTAAACAATTATATAAATATAAATGAATATATATTTTTAATAGGTGATATTTGAATTTTACATTTATGTCTTTGTCTATATATGGGATTTACATATATGCATGTGTATGTGTTTGTATCATAAATGTTTATATGTGTATGCATGGAATGTCCAATTAATATTTTTAATATTATTTCGCATTTAATGTATTTTTTATTTTTGATATATTATTTTTGGAATTTTATTTCAGTTTTTAAAATTTATACATATTTATTTTCTTATTATTATTTATAATATTTTTTTTATTTAGTTGGATTAATATTTATTAAATTTTAATTAATTATGTTGTAAAATTTACAAAATGTTTGAAATTTTTATAATTAAGTTATTTAAATATATTTTTAATATATTTTTAATTTCTGTACGTGTTTACAATTCATGTACTTAATCTTTTTAATATATTTTTTAAAATTATTTTTTCTATTAAATTTTATATATTCTTTTTTAATATTCTCCTTTCAATTTTTTTATTCATTTTTAATATTTATTTATTTTTATATTTGTTGGAATTTAATCATATTCTAATATTTATATTTAAATATATTTATTTTATGTATAATATTTTCACTATGTTTCTAATTTATATGAATAATATTTATTTGTTATTGTTTGTTATGTTTAACATTTGAAATATGTTTTAAATTTATATAATTAATTTAACTAATTTTTTTAATATTTTTTAATATAAATAATTGTTATTTTTTAATTAATTTAATATAATTTATTAATTTTCAATATTATTTTATATAATTTTATTTTTTTAGTTTTTTTATTTATTAATTTTTAATATTTTACGAATTTATACATTTTTTAAAATATATAAATATTTTTTTATTAAGTTTTAATATTTCTAATATATTTGTAATTAATATTATTAATATTTATTTATTTTTTTCTTTTATTTAGTAATAATTTAATTAAATTTGAAATTTATATAATTGATCCAGATATATACATTTTAATTCTAATATTTTCATAGTCAATATAATATTTATTTTTAATAATTTTGTTATTTATATAATTAATAATATCTATTTATTCATTTTTATGTCTTTAATTAATGCCGTTAGTTTCATAAATTCACTTTTTAAAATTTTATTATAACTTATTCTATTTTATTTATTCATTTTTAAAATTATTTCATTTATTATTATTTATTCAGTTTTAATATTTATTAATTTTTAATATTTTTGGGATTTATTAAATTTTTAATATTAATTTATACATAATTATTTTCTAAGTTTTAGTGTTATGAATATGTTTTAAATTTATATGATTAATATTTTGCAATTATATTTATTAAGATGTAATATTTTTAAAATGTTATGAATTTAAAGAATAAAAATATGTAAATGAATTTTTAGTATTTTCAACATTTTTGTACATGTTTACAACTAATGTAGTTAATCTTGAAAACTATATATATTTATTTAAAATATTTTTAAACTCATAACATTTTTTTAATTTATATGATTAATATTCATTAAATTTTGTTTATTAAGTTTAAATATCTTTAAAATGATTGAAATATCTCTAATTAATCCATTTAAATGAATTTTTTATATATTCACTAATAATGTAAAATAATTTATTACCATTTTAATAATTTGTATATATTTAATATTTTTGTATTTTCATTATTAAATTTGATAAAAATAATCTTTATCAGCACTAGAATTATAGTACTTATAAAGATTGGTTTTATCAACACTGATAAAGTGATGTTTTATCGGCGCTAATTTTTTAGCACTGATAAAACTCATTTTTATCAACACTTTTTTGAGGAATTTATAAAACCATCCTTGATCTTATATATTAAACCCTAATAGAACTTTCTTCAATCCATTCAAGCTCTCGTGGATATCGACCTCTATCGCCAATCCCCCTAGAACATTCTTGAAAATCAACCCTCATAAAGCCTAAAGTATGTGATTATTTATACTCCTCTTTAATCAATCATACATCACTCAATATGAATGTTCATCACCTTTTCACCATTCAAGATCCTCTTTAGTCGATCATCAAAATTACCATGCATCCTTTGTCATCGAAATGGATTTAATTTTTTAGCTGGGTAGTAGCATGAAGGAGAACATCATGGTACGATCCAAACCCGATGATAATTTCTTTCCACTACCCTAACAAATTGTTTAGTAGTGGTAATATAGGGACAAAGGAAATGAAATGTAGAGATTTAAACTAATTTACCTTGGTTGCGAAGGATATGTTGTATGGATGAAATCCTTCAAGGAGAAACCAAGAGAAATTGGTTTGTCCCTAACTAAATATTTAAAATCACCCAAAATTTTGGTGATTTGGAATTAAACAAATGAAACATTGCTACTTTTTTCAAATTTCCTATATTGCCGATGTTCATATTTTATTTTATTTAACTTCTTCCCTTATCTTATTCCCAATTTATTTTAAAAATTTTATTTATGTAATTTAACCAAGATTTTAGATGGGTGGGTCTTTCTTTTCATTGCATTCTCTCTATTACCCCCACGTGCACTCATTTCAATGACCATTGGATTTATTTATGTTGACATTTTGATCTTTTTTTCTAGTTGACTTCATTAGTTCACCCCATTAATACAGACCAACACTTTTATTTGTAATTATTTAGAAGGGCAATTCATCTGATTTCTCATTCATAATTCCCTAGTGCTATAAATTTTCTCCATAATTGTTTCTTCTCCCTACCAAATTTATTAGGGATTTCATCCACTTTTATTTAAAAATCATCTCCAATTACAAAATGGGTATTTATTTTCAGTGTGATCATGGTGTTTTCCCCACAATCATTCATTCCAAACACCATTGGATTTCTTTATGTCACCAATATTTGGATATTTTTATAGTTGAATTTATAAATTCATTCCATTAAGACAGTCCAAGATTTTTTTTTAAATCTTGTCCTAGTTATGGTGACTCCCTAAAATCTCTTTATTATTCCACTTTTATTTCCTTTCACTACATTCATTCATGTGAATTATTTAAATTTCAAGAGTTTCTCCAACTGATGGGTTCTCAAGACCATGTGATTAGGCCCTACCAATGTTTTTATTATCTGAAAAAAGATCAACTTTGGATCCTAAAAATCATACTGCTAAACACCCCTTATCCCACCGTTTACCATATGAAGAAAGTAATAAACATCATGCTCTCCCCCTTGTTGAACTCCCACCCAGAAAAATTATAGAAACTTTCCTTGATCTATTTTTTTCAGTAGATGAAAATTTAATTATATTATTTGTAAAATAATATATATCACACATTCCATTCCTTCAATGATTTACACTACAAAAAAACAATCTCAATATGCATCATTTGACTCTTATTATCTGAGAACAATGTATTTAAGTATCTTAAATGATCCTTCATGAATAACCATTTTTGTGTTCAAAGATCATACTTTTCAACTATTTATTTTTTATGTTAAATAATAATTTTACTGAATCAAATAAGATGGATATTAATTGAAAATGGATTAATTTCAATCATATGATAATAGAGAACGTGGATGGATTGAAAGAGCTTATGATTCTTTCAAAAGATCATGAATATTTCCCTTCTCAAATCATTTTTTGGTTTTTACACTATTGTTATTCCTGACTTAATATTCCATATCTGTTGGAAGAACACTTGATCTATCACAAAATAGATCGAATGTCATGACCCAACCAATTGGGGTCCTCATGAATGGTGTTTGTTTGAGTCATCACTTCCCCAATCTTAGCTCAAATAGGTAAAGGGCTGGAAACCATCATCCAATAGGCACAACAATCACATGGGAGGCGTTAGTTTAAGGTACTTGTATGCATGTTCACACACAAAAACACATCTCCAAGACCATATAAGGTTGAAATATAAAACAACTTATATAGATGCATTCATACATCTAAATCAAAAAATTATAGTATGAAAATAATACTGGAAATCATAAAGGGCCAAATACATGCCTTCTAAAAAACTGTAAAGAATTCCAACTTTCTAAAAAGAGGGGACAACAGTCAAATGTGGCTCTTGGTACCAACCATGGATAGTCTAAACCAATATATACTCTGTATTTTGTTGGTCCACTGAGAACTCTATCGAATGACAAGTAATCAGTATAAGAAACGAAACGTGTGAGAAGATCCCATGTATGGGTGAATATAACAATTCTCAATAAGAAACCTAAAAATCAATAATCATCAAGCATCAAGAGATGTTTTGAACTCACTATAGGGGAATTTCAATCATAAATAGGCGAAATACAATAACAAACATCTATATTTTCTCATGGTAGAATCTAATTTGCTATGTATTCTCACAACCACATTTCTTGCCTATGATTCTTCTTGAGAGTTCATAACCTCACTCACCTAGGAGAACTCACTTCACGATTATGATAATACTAATAGCACCCATATGAGATGTCATGCTCATTGGTACTTTCTATAAGGAAACAATCACAAGAATTACAATGATATAAATACACAGAGAGTGGATCACACCCAAGGACCCATGGGATTCTATAAACCCTAACTAGATTATCATGCTATGTATGGGACCAATGCACTTGTGTGTGTGGCCCACTGATTCCTCAAATTCCTCATATGGAAAAAGAAAATAGAGGGTACCACCTAGGGGATTGGGGGAAACTATT
The DNA here is from genome assembly GCA_963277665.1 of Viscum album. Taxonomy (NCBI): domain Eukaryota; kingdom Viridiplantae; phylum Streptophyta; class Magnoliopsida; order Santalales; family Viscaceae; genus Viscum; species Viscum album. Next base: position 1,416,043,197 of record OY728129.1, on the reverse strand, counting down.
ACTATATCTTGTAAAAATACCTTAGAGTATATCAAAATCTTATTTCCATGACATAATTCCAAAATATACCCTCATAATGATGAATCTAAGAAACATACCCTAAGAAACTAGTACATGCCGAGGAGAACAAGGACCTCATACATCTTTAGGAAAATTAAATGGTTTTTACTAGTAGTACACTATGTGCCTTGTTAGTCCTGAGTCATCAAGTATTCTACAGACCATGCCTACATACTTCAGGGTGAGACTCTGTACACATGATCGTGTCTGGGTACCCCAAGTCATGCTCTTGTACTAGGCTATGTCCAAGTACAGGGTTCATCCCTTATGCATTGGTAGGGTATAAGAACACGACATATCATGTGTACTCTGGTCATTCCTGTGTACCCATGGGAACGCGGTGAATCACTAGGTCGAGTCACATGACATTGGACACATGTGACATGAAATGTGATACTTTCTTCTCCATGGAAACCCTCTCACCATAGCTAGAGACCCACAAGACTTGTATCATAATATTACATGCCTGGTAACTTTTTATTTTCCATAATCTCACGGTTCCTCAAGTGGTCTCCTAATTCCTCCATCACCACTGCCAATCATGCCCAAAAGCTCCGATCATGGGGTTAGTCAGCTTTTTTGTCACTAGTGGCCAGATTCCAGCTTTCAATTCACTACGAATCACCACCTATATCCATGCCATCATTATCATCCCAAAACCCTTTCCTGAAAATCTCGGATCTAATCAAGAATCATCATTATCACTATCATATCTTGATCTCATCGCTAAGAATTAACCTAATATATAGTATCAATCTTTTTCTACAAAGAACGGGTGTACCATGGTCAATTATTGGGTATTCTTCAAACCCCTGGTCAAATGAAACACCAGTTATAAACACACGAAAAATTGGAGAATAAATTAAGAAAACACAAACATTACGAAATAACCTTCATAAATGATAATACTGGAATAGATTCAAGAACATTTTCATTATGAATTAATAGATATAATTAATTGACAGTAGAAATCACCAAATCCCAAAGGATAAACCGATACATGCAAAATAATCGACTCATAGATCAATTTTTCAATTTATTTTATTTACATTCACCGAGGGATAATAAAACCAGGTTAAATTCACATAATTAAAATTCCCTTCCATATTTTTAAAAAAATATGAAATGGAAAATGATCACATGTTGTAGTCATTGGGGATATCCTTAAACTCTATTGGTATAGGTGATCCATGTTGTATCTATTTGATCCCCCAATCCATTCTCATCCAGTGACATCTCTCCAACGAATCCTCTTTAGATCTCCAAGGTTTGGTGTCTAACCCTAAAATTTACCAATAACGATGTATTCATAGGGGAGGAGTTAGGTCGTTACATCATTGTAATAAAATATGTTAATTAATTAATTAATTTACAATTTGTTCTCTTGAAATATTTTTCATAAATTCCAAATGCTCATAAATGATATGTCATTCCTAGGTAAAATCCAATGTTCCAAACTCAATGGTGGTCTAAAGTTTCTATTCCAAAACTCTATTTAAGAGTTACTCCACTTTTTAAGGGAAAATATGAATAAATGATACTAATATTTTTAATACTTTTTTAATGTAAATTATTTGATAATAGGGCCTTAGAATCTCACGTCGTCTTGACAACTAGCTCAAAAAATAATACTAAATATATTCAATGTTTTTACATGGAAAAATCCAAACATTAAATTCTCACCACATTAGGTATTTCTATCCTTTAAATCAAAAAAGACTAGTCAAAAAGTGATGCTACTAAGATCGCATATGGGTCTCCAACTCCCCATTTCTCTCCTAAATATTCTCATGCCACGAGATATACACTAAAATAATTTCATGTTCATGAAGCATATTCTCCTGCTGATCCCCAATCTACACTAGGTACTCTACAACAGTATCTCCATCCTTGATGTCCAAATTTTCCCATTGGATAACACATGATGAGTTATCCACGTACCACCTCAGATATGAAATTCGAAAGATATCATGTACTTAGTGTAACTCTGGTGATAGAGCCAAGCAATACACTATCTCTTCGACTCTGTACAACATCTAAAAAGGTCCAATGAACCTCGTAGAGGGATTTCCTCCCCGAACAAATCTATATAATCCACGTCCAGTAAAGACCTTTAAAAAAATGTGATCTCCCTCATCGAACACTAAATACATTCTTCTTTATTCCCCCTAATACTTCTGAAAGCTATGTGATTTCTTCATACAATCATGGATGACCTGCACCTTATCTTTCCAAGTTCTCACTAACTCTGGGACCATGTGTGCAAACTCTCTTGGATTAGTCTGGCATAGGGTCATCCATAAAAATCCTAAAATTCATTCATAACAATGGTGAACTGTTAGTTGTTGTTTTATGAATACTCCACCAATGTTATATAATCCTACCCTCTAAGGAAAAATTTCAACATACAAGCCTAAAAAATTTCCTTTAAGACATGAATGGTCCACCTTGTTTGGTTGTTAGCTTAAGGATGAATTTTTTTTTATCAAGAATGATTTCCTCTAAAAGGATTATGTTAATCATCTACATAATTATGATATGATGTGATCATCATTTTTTAAAGGATTTTTGAAGGAACTCCATAAATCTGGACTATCTCCCGCATATAAAGATGTTTGAATCTCTCTACCAAACCCTGCTCTCCTATAGTTAGGAATCAGAATGAATTGGAGATTTAGTCTATGATCACCTAGATGGAATCATGTCATATTGAAATTCATGGTAACCCTTTCATGAAGTCCATAGATACACCATCTCACTTACACTCTAGAACCTCAAGGGGTTGAGATAAACCCGTAATAACATGGTTTACAATAATCACCTGCTGACAAGTGAGTCATCGAGAGACAAATTCTACTACATCATTCTTCATAGCCATCCATCGTAAATGATGTTGGAGGTCCTAATACATTTTTTCCACATTGATATATACTTACAAAGTGGATTTATGAAACTAACTCATCACCTCCTTCTATCATTTAACTGGTAACCCCATCCACCATCTGTTAAGGATGACATGCTCCCCACCATAAGAAAATCCAATATGAGTATGCCCAGTGGATATTTTAGTATGCGTGGTATCACAATTAGTATCTCCATTCTAAGAGTCACTAATATGTTGTAGATTAATTAGGGTAAAAACCATTTATTTAAAATATAAAGTACAATCTTTTTCCTCTAAGGACTACTATAACCAAACTAACTAATCTTTTTCCTCAACCAACAACTGAGAACAAGATCTCGTACTGAGATAATTTTCAACTATGTTCCCCTTACTAAGAGTATTGAATATCTCTAAGTCATAATGTTGGAGGAACTCTATCCATCACATCTTTATCAAGTAAATATTCATATGAGAGAAGATATACTTGAGACTTTTTTTTAGAATAGACAATAAATTGCTCACACATAAGGTAGTATCATTACATAGTCAGTGAGAAGTTTGCTGCTACACGATAAAAATCATGCATTGCATAGTTCTTCTCATGAGGTATCAACTACCTAGAGCCATAGGAAACCACCACCTCCCTCTGTATCATGACACAACCAATTCTAGTTCTTGAAGAATCTCTGAAAACTACATACTCGACACCCTCATCGGTAAATATCAATATGGGTGTGCTCGTTAACCTCTAACGAAACTCCTAAAAAAATTTCTCCCACATTTATATCCACATTAATGGTTGATATTTCTGAGACAAAGCATTAAATGGAATCAATATCTAGGGTAAATTGAGCATCAATATCATGTAGTATCCTACCAACCCAAGGAATCTCTGAACATTCATCACACTCTTGGGTGGATCCTAAGATAACATTGGATTAAACTTCTCTAGGGCCATTGATACTCCCTCTATTAAGATGAATTGCCCCATAATGTGGGCCTCCTAAATCTACAACTGACACTTTGAAAGCATCCAATAATGTTGGTTCTCTTGGATTATGTCTTAAAGCATCCGCAACTATCATGTATGCTCCTTCTTAGATGTCGAGTACACTAGGATATCATCGATAAAAAATACATAAAAATGGTCTAAGAAAGTTTGAATGATCTAGTTCATGAATCCCATGAACACAGTTGGGGTTTTCATCCTGATGAAATACATCACCATGTATTGATAGTGACCATAGAAACATCTAAATGTCATTGTTGGTATATCCTCAATGTAGAATGATAGATGGTGATAGTCTTATCTGAGGTCAATCTTTGAGCTCCATCGATCCCCTCTCAAATGATTAAAGATGTCATTGATCATCAATTGTTGATACTTATTATTCATGGTCATTTGGTTCAGGTGATGATAACCCACTCATAACCTCAATCTCCAATCCTCCATTTTGGTGAACAAAACTGGGGCTTTCTAGGGGGAAACAATGGTCCAACAAATCCCTTCATTTATAAGTCTTGAAATACCCCCTCAACTCACAAAGCTCTGTGGGAGCCATATGATATGATACTGTAAATATTGGGTCCATCAATGGGTGTAATAAAATATATAAATCTCTCACTCATTGGGGAGGTAATCCAAAAATATCCTTAGGAAAGATGTCCTCATACTTATCCATCATAGAAAGAAACTGATAGCTCATAACATACACTCCTCTAATAGTCATGCTATGTATCTATTGGGAAATATTATACACCCTCCTATGCATTAGTTCATCCTTATCCTCTTGATTCTCTTTCTTTCCTACATAGTAAAACCACATCCCATCAATGTGGACACATAACATCCTCTGTATGACAAACCTGGTTTTTATTTCAAACTTAAACTTGATTTATTACGTTAAACCATCACTTGATACAACATAGAAGATCGAGTGGTCTAGTGTCTTTGGGGATTAGGAACATTACATAAAAACATAAAACATGGAAAAAAACATCTTTATTGAAAACTTTCTTTACATGACCACTATATTCTCTTGTACATAGAATTGCATGGGATAACCTGAGGACATGCATAAGAAAAGGGTGAGCTATAAAGCCCAGTAAGGTAATAATCATGGAATAACAAAAGGAATACAATATATGTTAGATGATAGGCATATCAATATATCACAAGAGAAGAATAAACATAAAGTCATTATAAAGCATGATAATCATAACACGGAAATGTGGCAACAACCCTTAAAATAGAATTAGCATGAGCCAAGGCTCAATGAACAGGGAACAAGAGTAAATATTCATTGCACGTGAAGAATGAGTAAAACCTCATTGCACTTAAATTAGAATGAGTAAACACTAATTTCACATGACATATCATGACACTATACTTTACCCAATGCATTGGAGCGCTATAAGGGTATACCCTTCTTAAACATTTCATTTCATGTATAAGTGTGTCATAAGGTTCATATAACATGGATTCATAAAACAAAATAATTTATTCCACATTAAAGGAATGTGGAATTAATACACGGAACCTTATAATAAATAATTAAATGTGCATAAGGTTGAATAACCTTGATAGAGAAATGGGTATGGTATTCACTACACAATGGCATTGGCATAGAAAATCAATGCAATTTCAGAAATGTAACGGCGCGACGTAAGAATTCATAAAAATGGTTGATGAGAGAGAAAGGGGTGTATCATCATATTTATATGAAATGGAAAGTAATGGGAGGTCATATAGATACATGTCCCAACAATCGTAATGGAATTTAGAGTCATGATAAAAAATTATTTCTTGAGTGTGAAAGTGGACTGAGAAATTCCTTTCGTAATTTCGGCATAGTATCAGGTGTACATGGGAGGCTGTTAATGAGAGATAAAGGAGTCTCCAATCATTCAAACATAAATCAAAATGTATGGGGGAGGTGAAAAATCATACCCCAACATTTATAATTGATATTAAAATGGCATAACAATTTAAAGAATATAGGACAAAAATGAGAATGTAAGAAAAACCGTTACTTGGAAGTGTGCTTCCAAATGCTTGAGAGAGGATTGAGAGAGAATTCTTGGGAAATCCTCTCAAATAGCGATGAAGTGTGCAGACTTTTTAAGATGATCCACAACAACCCAGATAGCATTGTTTCCTTTGGATTTCTTCAGAAGTCTGGTGAAAAAATCCATGGTGATGTTCTCCCATTTCTATTCTTGTATGGGTAATGGTTGCATCATCCCCTTAGACTTCTTCCTCTCTCCCTTCACTTGCTGACTCACCAGACACTTTGATGTCTACTCAGTGATCTCTCTCTTTATATTATTCCACCAATAATTCTCTCAGAGATCTCGATACATCTTTTTGTTTTCTTGGTGAATTGAGAAATTTGAACTATGTGCATCATACAAAAGTTCCTTCTTCATCTTCGGACATGATAGAACACATAGTCTTTTCCCAAATCTCACAATTCTATCATCATTAACATTAAACTCCAAGGATTTAACTTTTTCTGATAGCTTCCACTTTTTCATGAATTCCCACATCATCATTTTGATCATCCTTAAACCTTTCCAAAAGTGATGGTTGAGAAATCATTTGTGAAATGATTGATGATGTTCCCTTATTTATGATTCCCATGTCCATACTCATCAAATCTAAGAAGATTGTGTCCTTTTCAATTCTCATTAATGATAGAATTGCTGGGTCCTTTCTACTTAGAGCATCCACCACCTTGTTCACTTTCCCAGGGTTGTAATGGATTGAGTAGTCATAGTCTTTGATCAGCTGTAACCATATTTGGTGGCACATATTCAACACCTTTTGTGTGAATATATACTTCAGTCTTTTGTGGTCCATATATATTTCACACTTCTCCCCATAGATATAATGCCACCAAATTTTCAATGTGAAGATCACTGCAGCCAGCTCAAGGTCATGTGTTGGATAGATCTATTCATGAACTTTCAATTTCCTTGAAGCATAAGAAGTGAATTTTTCATTTTTCATCAACACACATCACATGCCCTTCTTCGAAGCATCACTGAATACCACAAAATGTTCTCCACTTGTGGGTAAAGTGAGCACAGGCGCAGTGATAAGCCTCCTTTTCAACTCCTTGAAGCTTTATTCCCATTCATCACTCTAATAAAACTTTAGTCCCTTCCGAGTTAGCTTGGTAAGAGGGTTGGACAATCGTGAGAAATTTCTCACAAATCGTCGATAATATCCAGCTAACCCCAAGAAGCTACGGATATCTATTACCGATGTTGGCCTTGGCCATACCTCAATTGCATCTATTTTGGAGGGATCAAAAGATATCACATTGCTTGTGATGATATGTCCCAAGAATGATACCTCCTTAAACCAGAACTCACACTTGTTGTACTTGGTATACAGCTTCTCCTTCTGCAAGGTCTCTAGTATAGTTCTTAGAAGCTCCTCATGATCATCCTTGGTTTTGGAGTATATCAAAATATCATCTATAAAGTCTACCACAAATTTGTCGAGGTAATATCTAAAGGCTATATTCTTCAAGTCCATGATGATTCTTGGAGCATTAGTGAGTCCAAAAGGAATAACTATGAATTCATAGTGCCTGTATTGTGTACAAAAAGCAATCTTGGGGATATCTTCCTTCTTTACCCTTACTTGATAATATCCCGACCACAAATCCACCTTGGAGACGTATTGTGCTCGACGCATCTGATCAAACAAGTCATCAATTAATGGGAGAGGATACTTGTTCTTTATCATGATTTTTTTGAGCTCACTATAATTGATGAAAAGGCACATTGATCCATCCTTTTTCTTGATGAAGAAGACTGGTGCACCCCATGCTGAAGCACTTGGGCGTTTAAACCCTTTATCCAGATTCCCTTGTAGTTGTTTCTCCAGCTCTTCAATCTTCACAAAAGCCATTCTCTATGATGTTTTGGATATTGGAAACGCCCCCAATATATTTGCAATTTTGAATTAAACATCTCTTCTAGGAGGGAGACCAGACAATTCCTTGGGAAACACTTCAGTGAATTCCCTCACAATAGGCATGTCTTCAAGAATGGTTGCTTTCTTGGAATCAATCATCTAAGCCAAATATGCATGCTCATAGGGTAGTAATATCCATGCTTGAGATGATGGATCTAAAGAAGATTCATCTTCCTCCTTTCACTTTTAAATAATCGGAGGTCGATTCTCTACATAGAGAGTGATTTCCCTCTCACGACAATTTGTGTTGGCTCTATATAAGGAAAGTCAATCCATGCCAATAATTGCTTAAATTTCCACTAGAGGGAGTATGAAAAGGTTCATCGGGGTTTTTAATCCACATATTATGACAGGGGAGGAGTTATATTCATGGGATTCAATAATCGCCCCATTTTTCGTACTCACCGACATCTTCACTTCCTTGATTTGTGGTTGTGATGTTATTTTTCTACTAAACTTTCAAGATATAAAAAAATGCATAATACATAAATCAAAAATTAGTTTCTATGTTACTGAATGAATAACTAGCATACCTATCACCACGTTGTTGTTGGGGTTCACTTCGGTAGTAGTGATGGAAGAAGCTCTCCCTTTCTGCCTTGGAGGTTGTTGGTTGCCTCTGAAAACCCATGGCATAGGGCACTAATTTTCAAGATGCCATGGTTCTTTGTAGTTATAGAAATGAACCACGCGTTGAGGTTATAATGGAGTTTTACTCTCCCCTATCATATCCACGGGTTTTTCTTACCAACAGTTAATAGCCAGGTTCCCTTCTATTCCACACCTAAAGCATTTTCTTGTACCTTTCAGGAAATTTTCAGGGTTCTTTTTTTCCGCACCTTTGGCAAGTGGGGTGCTGGATCTTCATAGCACCATTGTATTTATCCATAAGACCACCAGAATTTAATTCAATCTTATGATTCATATCCCCATGATACCCCTGAGATTCTACATTCTCCATTTTGACCTTGAGGGCACATCAGACAATTTCCTCATAGCTATCGAAGTCATGGATTGACAGTGCTATCCATAGGCTAGGTTTCTGCCAACCAAAGAAGTGGTCAACCTTGCATTCGGGGGTAACGTCAAAGCTGGAAGCATATCGTGTAAGTGTTGTGAAGTTTTCCTCCTATACTCCAACAGATTAGTCATCTTTTTTCTTGAGGGCAAGGAAGTCCCTTTCTATTTTAAGCCGGAGGGTGCATGGAAAATATTTATCGAAAACATCTTCTGAAAATACTTCAATTCCAACGCCTCAATATCCTCCTGGGGACTAGTATTTCTGATCAACGTCCACCATTGATCTGCATCATCCTCCATACGATAAACATCCAAGAGAATATTCACTTTTTTAGAACATTGGAGTATGGAGAAGATCTTTTCAATGTAGTTGATCCATTGTTCTACGATTGACAGATCAGATGATCAATTAAAAGTATGAGGCCTTTGTCTCATGAATATCTCGATAGTGACTTGTTCATTCTAAGGCAGTTTGAACATTCTTCTTGAACCATGTTTCTATTCAAATATTAAGTTATCTGAGATAGAATCATTACAAAGTTCATGATTCCCACTCCCATTGGATTGGGAATCTCATTAGTACAGTCATCACATTGATCATCACATCGGTTGTTAGCCCAAGTCCTCCTATTACCATCCATTTGCTGGAATAAAAGGAAAGTTAGGGGTAACACATAAAGGGTAATACAAGGGAAAAACTGATGCCTTATAAATAGCTCTTATTTCCTTAACATATGAATCTATTGGCTTCAGTCAATGTTATCCATGATCTACTTTCTAAAAATATATTCTTATTGAAATTTTTTTCCCCTTAATAATGGTTCATACTAAGATTTTGAATTTACTAAAACATATCCCATGGGATTTTTGTATGAAATATTTCAGCAAGGCCCATTGTCATGCACTAGTTCCCATTCAAGTCTATCTCAAAGTGGTGTTTTCAGGTTTTACCCCTAGGATGCATTTGTTCCAGAGCCACCTCTACCTACTCATATCCAGACATGGATGTATTTTCCTGATAAACTACTTACTCAATAATCACCAAAACATAATAATGTTTTTATTATACTTAGTCTTGTCTCTAAGTCTTTACTAGGGTTTTCTAATCCTAATCCCAAAAATAACTAAACCTCCCTTTGATACAAACTATGACAACCCTACTTTTTATTTCAAACTTAATCATGATTTATTACATAAAACCTTCACTTGATACAACATGGAAGATCGATAGGTATAGTGAATTTGGGGATTAGTAACATTACATAATAACTTAAAACATGAAATATAACATCTTTATTGAAAACTTGTTTTTATATCACCACTATATTCCCTCGTACTTAGTATTGCATGGGATAACCTGAGGACATGCATAAGAAAAGGGTGAACTATAAAGCCCAATAAAGTAATAATCATTGAATAAAATGAGTAATACAATACATTTTTTACAATAGTCATATCAATAGATCACAATATATTCATAAACATAAAGTCATGATAAATCATGATAATCATAACATGGAAATGTGGCAAAAACACTTCACATTAAATTAGCATGAGCCATGGCTCATTGCACATGGAGCATGAGTAAATCCCTATTGCACATAAAGCATGAGTAAAACCTTTTGCACTTGAATTATCATGAGTCAACTCCCATTTCACATGAAGTATCATGATACTATACTTTACCCAATGCATTAGAGCACTATAAGGGGGCACCCTTCTTTAACATTTCATTCCATGCATAAGTGTGCCACATGGATCATATAACATGGATTCATAAAACATAATCATTTATTCCACAATAAAGTAATGTGTAATTCATACATGGAACTTTATAATCAATAATTAAATGTGCATAAAGGTGAATACCCTTGATAGTGAAATGGGAACGGTATTCACTACACAATGACATTGACTGAGAAAGTCGATGCAATTTCACCAGCGTAACGACGTGACGTAAGAATTCCTAAAAATGGTTGATGAGAGAGAAAAGGGTGTCTCACCATATTTACATGAAATTGACAGTAAGGGGGGTCAGATAGATACATGTCCCAAAAATATTAATGGCATTTAGAGTCATGATACAAAAGAATTTCATGATTGTAGAAGAAGAGAGGGAAATTCCTTTCGGAAATTTGGCATAGTAACAGGTGTACATGGGAGGATTTTAATGAGAGAGAAAGTGGTATCCCATTATTCAAACATAAATAGGGCTGTATGAGGGAGGTTATAAAACATACCCAAACATTTATAATTGAAATTAAAAGGGTATAACAATTTAAAGAATATTGGACAAAAATGAGAAAGGATGAAAAACCCTTACTTGGATGTGTGCTTACAAAGGCTTGAGAGTGGCTTCTTGGGAGCTTGGGGCACCATGGGAGGATTCTAGGGAGAGTTGGGAAGAGTTTGGAAGAACTAAAAATGCTTTGAGTTAGGAGAATGTGGGAGCTTGAGTGGGTTTATATATGAAAGGTGAGAGGATTCTTTATTATTTAGGGTTGGGACACGTCACATTAAACTAATTCAAACCAAAAATCATACCATGGGTTTTTCCCATGGTTTTTTCCAAAAGGGACTGTAAAAGAATCTTTTTTAAGGCCAAAGTCCTAACTTCTTAAAATAATGGGGTTGCTTATGTGGAGGTGAGTCACACTCCCAAGGAAAACAATTTAAAAAGACAAGATATTTAATAAGCTTTAAAGGGTCCATTAATACTTTGTAAAATAAGGCAAAAATCCCCAAATATCAATTTTTTAATGTTAAAACATATATTGGCCGAACATAAGGTGTATAGTATTTTATTAATTCACTATTGGGTCATTATGAGGTCATAAAACACATTATATATTTAAACAGCATTTAATTGTTACCCAAAACATTGACTGTCTCAGAAAATTATGAAAAATTCATCGTTTGATAATTTTTACATTAGGATTCCAAAAATATTATTAATTTTATCTAAATAATTTTATAAATTTCTTAATTTTCACTTTTAAAATAAAAACCAATATTTATCGAAAACTCATTGGTTTTGACAAAAATGGCATTCAAACCATTATAAAAATTACAATTGCCTTCATAAAATTATATTGTCATTTATATTTAATAAAAATCAATTTAATAATAATTATTATTATATTATATTAAAATATTATTTAATAGAAAAATCAATTAATTCATCAAAATAGATTTCTTAGTTGAATATTAACTAAAACACTATTTGAGCTTTAAAAGCAATTTACAAGGTAAATAAAATAACAAGAAAATATATTCATTATTATATAAAAAAATAATGTACATAACCATAGTGCTATGTTCTTGTTACATAACACCTTATAACACCCTCATAAGTCTTAAGAGTAAGGTTTGCAATGGTGAAAGACTCTTGGGGTGGCTCGGATAACATTTCTCGGGTGGTAATCTCTATCAACTTCCACTTCTCTCATAGGCGGTCCCACTCGAGCTTCACCTATTGAAGCTAGGCTTGGGCTTGGTCAAGAGAGAATCCCAATGATGCCACCTCTTTTCCAAGTTACGACAAATGGGCTTCGTATGGTGCATGTCTACTGGATGAGGCCATCGCTTCCTTTGTCTGAGTAAATTGGATTCGTTAAAGCCCTATATTTATACTAATCTTGTGATCACAGTTCAACTACTATATTAGAAATGGTCATAATTCATAACATAAAACAAAATAAGTTGAAATTTTATATAACCATTTTACATAAAAAGACATTTAATTAGATCAATTGGGATTTCCATTAATGATTGTTTGGGTCGTTACACTCTGCCTGAAATAGTCAATCTATACCTGAACTCTATATATCCTATCCATGAAAAAGATAATTTCATAAGGACTCTTTGATTCCACAAATATATTCCATGAGAAAATTTATCCTCCAATAAGTAGATCTCACTTTCAAAAAAAGTATGTGATCATTGATTCATATCTGGTAGGAGTCACCAAGCGTAATGCTTAAGAAAAGGGCTCAATCTGAACCTCCTTGTCTTGAACAAGGGATGTATCAAGAAAAGAGTGGTTCACTCGGGTGTATATCAAAAATGAAAATAAGGTATAAAATAAAAATATCATACCTATAATCATCCCCAGAGCCTCTATATCGAATGTCTCTATGGAATACATTTGTCCTAGACCCTATGCACCTTCTCCCTAAGCCTATAGGGGAACACTTAGGGGTAGTGGTGGAAACATGTCAAATTGTTTGCCTCCTACACCTACTCTCCATGATCCTATAACATGTATTCCACCCCACAGACCACCCTACTTCCACCACTACCTCCTCCTAGGCAGCCCATCCACTGTCTCTTATCTAGTTTTACGACAGGTTGGATAAATTCAAGAAAGATGTTCCCACCATTCACAAGAGTATCTCTACCTCTCCCTAGGTTGAATATTCACTCTAAGATCCCTAAATAGAAAAATATATGTCCCAAGATATCCTCCTGAAATGACTCACACATCTATATCCCTATGTCTTCCATTGAATACCTGTTTTTATGTCTCATATCATGTGTTCCCACTACTAGAAACCTCTTTCGGTGTTTTCTTGGACAGAAAACATTCGGTCACCAAGGAACACTCTACTACCCCATCATGGGTACGAATTCATAGACATATCACACGATCCCAAATGTCTTGGTGTAGATATCACTATAAGGATCATACCTAAAATATCATATCATGAACCATATCTATTAAGTATCTTGAGAGGTTGGTAAACCTTGGGAAATAATCATCCATAATAATTCTACCCTGATGTAGCTGTAAAAGCTCTTGAATGCACATTGCTCACATTGTAGCTGGAGAGTACTCTCTAAAGATGTTCTAAAACTATCTCCATAAATGATTTGCCTCATCATATTAGTGAACCATAAGGCTCCACCAATGGAATGTGGAACTATGAATAAGGCTCGCTACTAGGACCACCATCTAGTGTGCAAGCATCTTAAGGGGGAGAATGAATCGTGTAACTACATTACACCAATCCTCAGCTTCATGGAGGATTGGATCACATGGTTACCCAAGGGGTTATTGATACTAAAATCGAGAAGCATGATGGTCTTGTGCACCTCATCTTCTAGCACTACTGGGACTATACACTACTCGACGAGTGGGGGTATGGATGTAAAAACACCTCAAGGAACTAACTCCAGATCAAGTCCCTATATCAATGAATCCTCGGTAAAGGGATGATCATTTCTATCCTAATGCTAAATATTGGTTGTCAATTGTCATGGAGGAATCCTAAAATAGAAATTTTAGATCATGCTAATTGAGTATATGTATAGAGAGGCTCAAAAATAACATTGAAAATAACACAATCCCATATGATTCATTTACCAATGATTTCCCAGTAACTGATGTCTACATGTTCTGAGTCAAAATTCAGGTAGTTAGAGTCTTTTTATCTGGACACATCAGCTACTCCATCAACACTAGAGTCATTTTCCTAAAATTTTATCTCGAAAAACACAACACTATAGAAATAAAACCTAAACCAGTATCACAAATAGAAAAACAAAATAAAAAAATTGGTCCTTATATAGAACCTCACTCTAATACCACTCTATCATGATCCATCCAATTAGGTCCCACCTAGCCAGCGGTAAGTTTATTCCTCACAAATCCAAGACCACCTCCAATAGGTGAAAGGCTAGAGACTAGTGCTGAATCGACATAACACTCACATGGGAGGCCTTAAACTATGTTACATTGATGCAAACACACATTTACAAGACAATACAATTACATGATGTAATAAAACTGATACCAATGTAAGAATAAATCTAAATTAGACAGTTAGATTATGACAATAATACTGGAAATCATAATCAGCCAAATATGAGCCCACCAAAAATAGTAAAGAAGCCCAATATCCTAAAGGGGGGAATACAATCAAATGTGACTCATGGTATGAACCATAGTCTATCTATACCAATAAGAGATTTTTATACTACTATTCCACAAATATCACCATAGAATAACAAGTTGTTTACTTAAGACATGACATGTGTAGACAGAACTCATGAGGGTGAGTATATAAATACCCACTAGGAGAACCTAAAATTATAAGGAATAAATCATCAAGAGTGGTATTTAGATCACCACATGGGTATGTCAATCAAAAATAGGATACATATTGAAATACACATCCATATATATGCATGGAAGGAACTAAGTCTCAAGATAAGGCCATTACTGCATTGCCGATAAAGGATTTTTCTCAAGAGTTTGTAATGAAACTCACCCAAGAGAACTCAATCCATGTGTTTGATAGTACTCACAATTTCCATATGTGATTTAGTTCTTTTTGGGTATCTCTATAAGGAAGTACACATTGTATGTTTGAATAGATCGATACACTGATAGTGGAGCACACTCAATGACCTTCAGGACAAAAAAACCCCTAACTAGATTAACCCACTAAATAATGGATATGTTCCAGTGTATGTTGGTTTCACCAATTTCTCATACCCCACCTAGATAGAAGATTATATGGAGTCAAACCCAAGTCCATGGGGGGTGGGATCTAAGGAATTTATTTGAGAAAAATCCCATAGAGAGGATCCAAATAATTTTTCAACGACATAATGAAAAACCATACCCTCAAAATGATGGATTGAGGGAACATAACCTAAGGAAACTAGTCCAATATGAGGATAAAAAGGTCCTTAATCATCTTTATTAAATGCACATTCCATGGTCTAGTAGTACATGACGTGTCATTCTAGTCCAGAGTTTACTTGTGTTCTCTAGCCCCTTCTCGTGTACATAAGGTCATGTTTGTAAGATCCTGACCATCCAAGGAGGTACGTCCATATTTAAATTTTTGAGTTAAATAACTTTATAATGGTTAGTGAAATGTTTCCCAAGATTATGATGGGACTCGAGGGTGTACCAAGGGTTTGAAACACAAAATAATGAAGTGTATGGTGCACGATAGGTGAACATGCAATACTAACTGTGATCCTTAATTATGAATCATGTAATGGATGGGTTCACTATTAAAGTATAATGCAAGGGGTTATTGGAAACCCTGGGGTTTTGGGATGATTCAAATTCATGGCCTCTGTTCAATATGGAAAATCCTTTGGGCTTCCCAAGAGACAATGCGACCCTAGCCCCTCTTGGATAGAGGGTGCCACACATTTTGGACAACCATGAGGCCAAACCCTATACCTAATTAAAATAAGTAATTCCCCATTTCACACCTCATTATTTAATGTTTTTTCCCAATTTTCATCACATATCCACTTCCATCCGATTGGGTGATGAACTCAGAGATTCCCCCACTTCCAAGGATCGTTCTCCCTTTATTTTGAGGCATTCGAAGTGTTGTTGGGTGAAAATAGAGGCTTTGAGTGTTTCTATCACTCCTCCAATCGCTAATTTCTAATGAGGCCTTGTGTAATTGTTTTTATCCTCAATAATCCTCTAAAACCTTATTTTCCATTATATTCAATGTTTTGGATTTGATTGTTGTTTGAGTTCTAATCTAGGGATAAGGTTAAGTGATTTGTCATCTATGAACGTGAGGTAGGTGTTATACAAGTTATATCCCACAATATTGATGATTAATTTATGTGTATGTGGTCGTTTTTTTGAGATATTGTTCTTAAAATCTAAACCCTACATAATAAATTATTAAAATGGTTGTTTTAATTATGTGGTGAACCCCTCACAATCACCATTGGATTCATTAAGTTTGATTAGACTGGGCCTATGATCACCCATGGGGTGGGACATTTCCATGAATACGTGAATTATGTTTTTAAATGATAAATTTAAGGGATTATGATATTAAACCAATTATAATTATGGTTATAATGTCGTAATGTTCCTTAAGGGTGAATTGGGATAATTATGGTAAATGTGAATATGTTGAATGTAATGAACTGTTGAATTGTGGTAAATGAAATGGTACTCATATGTTTTCTTCATTTGATAAAAAGTTTAAAGATTATGAGCCTTTAAAATTGTGAACTAATTATTGTTGGGATGTTGTACTAATGATCCTCTTCCTTGGATGGGCTAAATTGATGCTCCAGGAACCCCTATGCGTGGTTTTTTTGGGAGAAAGGTCCAACTCTCTCTAATTTAAGGGTATGAAGAAGGAGTTCCATATCAGGGTTGGTATATTTAGACATTAAATTATTAATCCTGATTCGATACATGTACTAATGATTCTTATTTTCTATAATGAAACAATTTGAAAAATGGTTCAAAATACTGACATGGACTCAAGTAGGTTTAATGAATATGGGTAAAAACATGTCAGTAAAAATGAATGATATTATTTTAAATACTATTAAATGTTGGAGTGTGGTTTGTTTTGTTATCATAATTATATAATTTACTCTTTTATACACTTTATTATACTAGATATTATTGTAGACAATGTTGGTGGTGATCTACTGGGTTGTACTCTCACCCTTATCAGGTATTCAGTAGGTACCCAAGTAGAATTCATGATTGCAATCCATGATAAGAGATAGGGACCAATGATATGTGGTTGATTATGGGTTTTGGCTGAATCATGGATGAGGGAACCAGACATAATGTTAGAACTTTTTTTGGGTATTTTTAATCATGTATTATTTTCGGTTTTCTTATGAAATTTGACAATTGTGAGGTGGAATATTTTACTATATTGGTTTGTGGGTATTTTCTCTATATTGGAATGTGTTATGTGATGTTTGTGGTATTTATTTCTATTACATATCTAGGTTTATTTGATTTCCACTATTGTTTTAATCTATTAAAGAGGGTATAGTCTTCCCAAATGACCCATTATAACATCACTTCTAGTTGTTAGCCTCTGGTGTAAGGGGAGGTGTGGTTGATGTCATGTGGAAAACTAGATCAAAGCACCAAATACAATGTCACCTAGGTTGGGACATTAAAAAGTGGTATCATATGGTTTATTTTTATATTTCATTATAATTTGTGAATGGGAAATAATATATTATGATGTGTTTGGCCTTGGAAATGTGCTCATTTTTAAGAGTATCTAAATCACATGTGAGATAAAACTGATGTACTTAGGCTGGTATTATTTTTATTATAGATTATTGTTACCACTTGATGTTATTTCACCTTTAATGATTCAATTATTGTGTGATGTTATTATTTTTTAAAAAATCAATGGATGTCGTGGAATGAGGTTTGGGTACACATGAATTACTTTATGAACATAAGGATATATGTGATATATGTCATTTTTGTTGCACACAAATGACTGGTTGGGATTTTAAAGAATTTAGGTCTAATGAAAATGGATCAAGTATTTGAGTTTAAAAGGTGATAAAATGGGAATGGATAAATAATATTTCCTAATAAAGGAATGTAAATAGATTTAATTATGAAGTTTTGAAATTGGAATGATGAAAATGGTTCGTAAATAAGATATATTTAATTTTTTGAAGGTGAAATGGTTAAAAGGGTATCTAATTAAAGGTTTTTGATTATGTAAGTTTGATTTATAGCATGTTGACCAAAACCTAGTATATGGGTAGTTTAGGGTGGAAATGGTGTTGTGTTTGTACCCATTGGTTGTAACATCCCAGGTAAATAAAGAATAATACATTTTCATATTTATTAACATTTACGAATTAAAAATTATTTTTACTTAAAAGGGGTTGCTATGTTCGATAGCGTACCCGATACGCAATAAAGAGTTTCTTTGAAATCTTACGTTGCACACTAGTAATAAAATAATATTATTTTAAATGGTAGTTAACACGTATCCGTTGTATTGGCAGGAATGAATAGAAATAACTAAAATATGATTATATATGTCAAATGTTTTTTACATTTATCCAATAATGGATAAAGGCTTAAAATAAGAAAAGATTTCAATTTTAGGCATAGATACTCTAATATTCACTAAAGGTCCACTTATCACCTTTTGATGGAGAACCTTCATTAAATATAGTTTTAGTCACTCTTATACATTATATTAGTCCAAATAAAATTCATCTTTAGAATCGGGACATCAAAATTTACTTTCTGTAAATTTTTGGTATTTTTCCGATAAAGTTCATTTTTTTAATGAATAGTGAAAAATGTTGTATTTTAATTCAAAACCTCATTTTAATCAAATTTATTTATATTATTAGATTATCATTTTAATTGGTTTTAAAGTTAAATTAGAATTTATTTTTACCATTTAATCCAATAGTGGTCGTTGGAATTTATTTCACATTGAAATTGGACTTAAACTAGTGTTAATCTTTTGACACTTATTATTTCATAAAAACACGATATTTACTCTGAAAGCGGGAATTAATTATTAAATTAATTAATTCAACTTATATGTTTTGAATTTTGTAAAATATAATTCATTTTTGAATTCAGAATATCAAATATAGATTAGGGTCAAGTTTTGGTATTTTTCTAAAAAACATCAATTTTTGATGAATAGTGAAACAACTAAGTGGTACATAAAAACTGATTTTTCGTTTAAATGAAATTTTACCACCTCTGTGTTTTGAATTTAAAAAATCCGACATACATGGTTTTCATTAATAAGTAAAATGTGGTTCAATTGGATTAAAATATTTTTTTGGTGAATAGTAACTTTTAAGTTTATTAATCCCGATTAGAGGTAATTAGTGCAATTTAAGGAAAAAATGATATTATAATTAAATGAAAACACCTAGACACATGTCCTACACTTAATGGATGTGTCATGGAAGACCAAGACAATCCATGGGTCAACTTGGGGACCCCATGGAGCCACTTTGGTAGGAAAATGACATTAATATCTTTTTATTTAATGTTAAAATAAAAATGTCACAAACATGAGTTGTTTTACAAAAACAATTTTTAAATGAGGTTATACAAGTCATATTTTTTACTATAAATATTCATTAGAAAGATAAAAATATTTCCTACATCATGATATATTTTTTATAATTTCTAGACATTAAGTAAATTAAATTATTTATGACACCATGATGATGCAGCGATGAACTCATTATTTAACGATTTAAATAAAATGAAATAATAATGTAAAATCTAAGACCTACACATGTAAAAAACCAATTGGATGGGTTGATTTCGAACTATTATTACCTTAGCCTAAAAATATATAATTTTGGGACCTTTTAAATCCGAAAATATTTTTATAATAAAGTATCCTTTCATACCTTTCCAAGAGTGCCCCTCCTCTCCTCTTATAAAAGGCCCCCACCTCTACCACCTTACCCATACTTCCAAATCCTTTTTCTCGGCCAAACCCTACCCATTTTGTCTCTCCACATCCCTCTCTAACTTCTAGAAGCCTCACTTTGTGCAGAAGCCTTCCAAAGGAAGCCTTTTATCTCAAATCAAAAAGAGTTAGATGATTTAAAGGAGATTAAAGAATGATCAAGTAAAGTCGGATACGAGGTATGGGACTTAGTCTCAATATCCTTTCATTCAGGCATATTTTGTTTTATACACAACCTTCTTTTTACGGTGTATAAACCCTTTTACTATTACGTTTATCCAAAAGGAATCTTTTTTATACGAATCATTTTACTAAACGACAAAAGGGAATGTTTTTGTCGTACGTATGCGGCGACAAAGACTTCTCCACCACTGTGACCATTATTTGATTTTTGAATTCCTTTACAAGCCATACATTTTTTAAATGAAAAATAGATACCATGTTTTACTTTTCTTTTATTTTGGTATTGAAAATGGTTTTGATAACGTTTTTATTATATCAATGTGTTATTGATATCTTGTGATTGAAATGTGGAAATGTTATGTTTCCTTTATGCATGTTTTATGTGATACAATTATGTTATGGTTCTTGGGAATTTTAATGAAGACAGGAGGTTCCGGGATAATCTAAGGTCGGGTGAGCCCGATATAGCTCTCCAATGCATTGGGTAACGTGAAGGAGTTAAATGTTAAGGTTTCTCCGAAGAGATTTAGGGAATATACTGTGATGGGTATTTCAAACGTAACCAAGAGGGTTACTCCCTACATAAGAATTTTATGAATGCCTCAAGTTACCTTTATGTCTTATGATTTATATGATTTATTCATGATTTGATGAGGTGTGTTAAAGTGCTTATGTTTTATGATTAGAGTATGATTTTATTGATTCTTGTGTTTACATGTACTCATGTTTCCTTTCCATATTTTTATATCCCTTACTGAGATTTTTATGCTCATCCCAATTTTTTGAAATGTTTTTAACAGGTCAAGGGAAGGGTAAATGATATGATGATAGTGTCAAGGAAGTGTCAAGAAAGAATCCATGTTTTATTTTAAATATGTTTCCATTGATGGTAAAAATGAATACTATCTTTTATGTAACCACTTTGTTTAATTGTGGAATGTAATGAAAATTTTATGATCTAATTCTCTAAAACTCTAAACCAGAAAAGATCCTCAATGTGTAATCTTGTAATAACTCAATATTATGTAATGTTTAATGTTGGGGCCTTATAGTTGGTATCAGAGGTCAGTTTAGATAACTTTAGGAGTTAGAATTCTATTAAATTATTATCCAAAAATATTTTTTTATGGTCAAATTGAAATGATATATCATTTGAAGATTACCATGTTGCTTCATCTAAGACATGTTTGTTCAGAATGGTTTTTCGCAGAGGAAATAGGGAAACAGTGCTTGGAAGGAATACAAAAGGAAATAACCTTCCGAATCAGCATCCTGAGATGGTCAGAATTGGAACTGAACAGTTTGTTGCAGTAATGGCGCAGTTGACTCAAGCGATAAATGGTGGTGGTATCCATGCATGAGATCAGCCAGATCAACTGTAGAGGAACATGTCAGTGGTGGAAAATTTCATGAGGCAACATCCCCCATCATTCAGAGGATCATATGACCCTGTTCTAGATGAAGGGTGGATTAAATCACAAGAGAAGATTTTCGATGTCATGGGAGTTTCAGACAATCAAAAGGTTAGTCTTGCTATTTACTGTTTGGAGGGTGAGGCAGATCAGTGGTGGTCGATGGTTAAAAATATCAGGGACGCTGATGAGATTGATGACCTCGACTGGGATGAATTCAAAGGTATGTTTCTTGAGAAGTATTTTCCTAAGACTGTTCGACTTAGGATGGAAAAACAATTCCTGGAATTGAGGCAAGAGGAAGACTCAGTGGCTTCCTATCAAGAAAGGTTCACTCGATTGGCAAGGTATGCTCCAAATTTTATCCGAGACCTTGATAGTAAAATCAATCGTTTTTACTCAGGATTAAAGCCAAAATATCGAAGGGAATTAGATTCTTGTGAGTTCAAAAGTTATTTAAAGCTTGTTTGATGTGCTAAGAAGGTGGAGATGGAGTTTGCCGATGATCAAGTGTTCTATAACAACCAACAGAAGAAGAGACTGAGGTGGCAAGAGAAAGGGAAGAATTATTCAAAAAAATTCTGATGGTAAGAAAACTAGGTTTCCAGTTTGTGATAAATGTGGTAAAAGGAATACTGGGGAATGTCTTTTGAATTCTGGAAAGTTCTACTGATGTGGTAAGATGGGACATAAGGCTCGTTATTGCACTGAAAAAGATCAAGGTGATGGTAAGACCAAATTTGATGTATATTTAGTGAAATGTTTTAAGTGCAATGAGATGTGTCACTATGAAAATGAGTGTCTAACAAAGAGCTAGAGTGATGGGAAGAAGTTAGACTACAAGCAGAAAGGGGTGGTGAAATCCTTTGCAACTACTTCAGCAGATGTCGAGGCATCAAATGAAGTTGTATCAGGTATTTTATGTGTTTTTTCAGATTATGACAGTGTGTTGTTTGATTCGGGGTCTACACATTCTTTCATCTCTGAAACCTTTTCTAGTAAAATGGGAATACCATCTCAAGAAATGATTCCTGAACTTGTGGTAAAAACACCTGGGGGAAATGTTGAGGCAAAAAGAATTGATAATAATCTTCCTATCCTTATCTGTGGAAAGAACCTACTTGCGAACCTTATTGTTTTACCTATAGTAGAGTTCGATGTTATCATGTGTATGTATTGGCTCTCTATTTACCATGATAAGATTGAATGTAGAGATAAAGAAGTTTTTTTCAGAAAGACGTTCAGTTTGTGTACTAGAATGAACCTTCATGTCGATAACTTATCAAGAGGCCGAGAAACTTGTAAAATATGGAAATGAATGTTACCTTGCACACATCGTTGAAAATAAAGGAACTGTTCAGATTAATGATGTGCCAATGGTAAATGAGTATCCTAATGTTTTTCCTGATGAGTTTCCTGGAATAATACCAGATCGGGAAGTTGAATTTACTGTTGACTTAGTTCCTGATGCTAAGACAATTTCAAAACCCCCTTATTGAATGGATCAAATTGAACTTTTAGAGTTGAAGGAGCAATTTTCAATATTTATTAGAGAAAGGTTTCATTCGACCTAGCACATCACCATGGGGTGCTCCTGTTTTATTTTTTAAAAAGAAAGATGGTTCAATGAGACTTTGCATTGATTATAGATCCATGAATAACATCACTGTTAAGAAAAAATATCCTTTTCCTCATATCGATGATTTGTTTGATCAGCTCCAGGGAGCTCAGTATTTTTCAAAGATTGAACTAAGATCGGGGTACCATCAGGTGAAGGTAAAGGAAGCAGATGTTCCGAAGACTGCATTTCGTACAAGATATGGCCATTATAAATTTGTAGTAATGCGTTTTGGGCTAACCAATGCCCCTGCTGTATTCACGGACTTAATGAAAATAATTTTCCATGAGTTCTTGGATAAGTATGTGGTGGTTTTCATTGATGAAATTTTAGTGTTTTCTAAAAGTATAGAGGAGAATCAAAGACATTTAAGGGTTATTTTTCAAACCCTAAAAGAAAAGAAATTGTATGGGAAATTCAGCAAGTGTGAGTTTTGGTTGCAAAAAATTTCTTTCCTTGGTCACATTGTTTCTAAAGATGGGATAACTGTTGATCCTGAAAAAACAAAGGTTGTTTAATAATGGACAAGACCCACAAATGTAACTGATATTCTTATTTTCCTTGGTTTTTCAGGCTATTACCGAAGGTTTGTTAGAAATTTTTCACGGATATCTAGTCCAATGACTAAGCTAAATTGGATGGGTGTTATGTTTATCTGGACAAAAGAATGTGATGATTGTTTTCAGGAACTGAAAAGAATATTGGTGAGTGCTCCAGTTTTGGCACTACCTTCCAGGAATGGTGAGTTTGTTATCTACAGTGATGCTTCATTGAAAGGACTTGGTTGTGTCCTAATGCAGAATGATTAGGTAATTGCTTATACTTCACAACAGTTGAAAACTCATGAAGTAAATTATCCTACACATGATTTGGAATTATCTTCTGTTGTTTTCTCTTTAAAAATTTGGAGGCATCATTTGTATGGAGTAAAGTGTGAAATATATACCGATCAAAAAAGTTTAAAGTATATATTCACTCAGAAATAATTGAACATGATACAGAGGAGATGGCTAGAATTATTCAAGGATTATGATTGTTCAATTCATTACCATCTGGGAAAAGCAAATAAAGTGGCTGATGCTTTGAGTAGAAAAAGTAATTCTTCATTAAAAATGTTGCGTTTGGATCGTGATCCTTTGGTTAAGGATTTGATGAAATTTGGCATAGAAGTTTTTGGTGTAGGATGTTCTTCTGTTTTGTTTCAGGTATCAGTGAAATATTCTCTATCAGACAGAATCACGAAATCATAGATGCAAGACAGTGAGTTGCAAAAAAAGGTTGATCTAGTTTAGATGTTTTATCCTAGCAGTACTAAGATTTACAGAGATCTGTGGGAGTAATAATGGTGGGACAGAATGAAAAAAGATATTGCTGATTTTACTATGAAGTGTTTGACTTTTCAGCAGGTTAAAGCAGAGTGGAAGTTACCGAAAGGGATGCTTCAGCCTTTACCAGTGCCAGAGTGTAAATGGGAAAATATATCTATGGTCATTGTTGGAGGATTTCCGAAGATGCCTCGAGTTAATAATGCAATTTGGGTTATTGTTGATCGTTTGACTAAATCTGCTCATTTACTTTCTATACGAGATAATTTTTCCCTAGATCAACTTTCCTGTTTGTATCTTAAAGAGATATTCAGGATGCATGGAGTTCCTCATTACATTGTATCTGAACGTGATCCCAAGTTTACTTCTACCTTTTGGAAAGGCCTTTAGAAGTCGTTGGGTACTGAATTAAATTTTAGTACAGCTTTTCATCCCCAATCAGATGGGCAGTCAGAACGAACAATTCATACTTTGGAGGATATGATACGTGCTTGTTCGATGGATTATCAGGGATGTTGGGACCAACATCTTTCTTGGGTTGAGTTTTCTTATAATAACAGTTTTCATTCTAGTATATAGATGGCACCATTTGAGGCATTATATGGGAAGTGGTGTCAAACTCCAGCTTTCTGGGATGAAGTGGGTGAAAGGAAGCTGATGGGACCAGAATTGGTAGAAGAGTTGGCAGAAAACGTTTTGCTGATACAGAAACACATGAGAACAGCTTTGAGTATGCAGAAGAGTTTTGTGGACAACAGGAGGAAGGATCTCTCTTTTGAGGTAGGTGATCATGTTTTTCTCAAAGTCTCACCATGGAAAAGGGTGATGCGATTTGGTAAGAAAGGAAAGCTGAGTCCAAGGTTCATTGGACCATATGAAATTCTGGAGAGAGTTGGATCAGTTTCTTACCTAGTGGATTTACCTCCGATATTATCTCAGGTACACATTGTTTTTCATGTTTCAATGTTAAGGAAGTACATGCCAGGTCCATCTCATGTTTTGAGTTCATAGGTAGATCAGCTGGAAGAGAACCTATCTTTTGAAGAACAACCAGTCCAAATTCCTAACCGAAGAGAGCAAGTGTTGTGAAATAAGGTAATTCACCAGGTAAAGGTTTTGTGTAAAAACCATATGGTTGAAGAGGCAACGTGGGTAGTCGAAAATTCTATGAGGGATAAATACCCCCACTTATTTTGATAACTGAATAAAATTGCGAGGACGCAATTCCCAAATGGGGGGAAGGATGTAACATCCCAGGTAAATAAAGAATAATACATTTTCATATTTATTAACATTTACAAATTAAAAATTAATTTTACTTTAACGGGGTTTCTATGTTCGATAGCATACCCGATATGCAACAATAAGTTTCTTTGAAATCTTACGTTTTACACTAGTAATAAAATAATATTATTTTAAATGGTAGTTAACACGTAGCCGTTGTATTGGCGAGAAAGAATTGAAATAACTAAAATATTATTATATATGTTAAATTTTTTTTATATTTATCCAATAATGGATAAAGTCTTAAAATAAGAAAAGAATTAAATTTTAGGCATAGATACTCTAATATTCACTAAAGGTCCACTTATCAACTTTTGATGGTGAACCTTCATTAAATATATTTTTGGTCACTCTTATACATTCTATTGGACCAAATAAAATTCTTCTTTATAATCGGGACATCAAAATTTACATTGTGTAAATTTTTGGTATTTTTCCGATAAAGTTCATTTTTTAATGAATAGTGAAAATGTTTTATTTTAATTCAAAACATCTTTTTAATCAAATTTATTTATATGATTTTATTGTCATTTGAATTGGTTTTAAAGTGAAATTAGAATATATTTTTACCATTTAATTCAATAGTGGTCGTTGGAATTAATTTCACTTTGAAATCAGACTTAAACTAGTGTCGATCTTTTGATACTTATTGTTTCATAAAAAGACGCTATTTGCTCTGACAGCGGGAATTAATTTTTAAAATAATTAATGCAACTTATATGTTTGAATTTTTTAAAATGGTCATAATTTTTGAATTTCTAATATCAAATATAGGTTATGGTGAAGATTTGGTATTTATTCTGAAAAACATCAATTTTTGATGAATAGTGAAACCACTAAGTGGTACTTAAAAAACTGATTTTCTGTTTAAATGAAATTTTACCACCTTTGTGTTTTGAATTTGAAAAATCCGACATACATGGTTGTACTTAAGAAGTAAAATGTGGTTCAATGGGATTAAAATAATTTTTTGGTGAATAGTAACTTTTAAGTTTATTAATCGCGATTAGAGGTAATTAGTGTAATTTGAGGCAAAAATGATATTATAATAAAATAAAAACACCTAGACACATGTACTACCCTTATTTTATGTTTCATGGCCGACCAAGACAATCCATGGGTCGACATGGGGACCCCATGGAGCCACTTTGGTAGGAAAATGACATTAATATCTCTTTATTTAATGTTAAAATAAAAATGTCACAAACATGAGTTGTTTTACTAAAACAATTTTTTAATGGGGTTATACAAGTCATATTTTTTACTATAAATATTCATTAAAAATATAAAACTATTTCCTACATCATGATATATTTTTTATAATTTTGAGACATTAAATAAATTAAATTATTTATGACACTAAGATGATGCAGCGATGACCTCATTATTTAACGATTTAAATAAGTTGAAAAGATAATGTAAAATCTAATACCTAAACATGTAAGAAACCTATTGGATTGGTGGATTTTAAACTATTGTCACCTTATCCTCGAAATATATAATTTTGGGACCTTTTAAATCCGAAAATAATTTTATAATAATGTATCCTTTTATACCTTTCCAAGAGTGCCCCTCCTCTCCTCTTATAAAAGGCCCCCACCTCTACCACCTTACCCACACTTCCAAAGCCTTTTTCTCAGCCAACCCCTTCCCATTTTGTCTCTCCACATCCCTCTCTAACTCTTAGAATCCTCACTTTTGGGCAGAAGTCTTCCCAAGGAAGCCTTTGAGCTCAAATCAAAAAGAGTTACCCGATTTAATGGAGATTAAAGAACGATCAAGTCAAGTCAGATACGAGGTATGGGACTTCGTCTCAATCTCCTTTCATTAAGGAATATTTTGTTTTATACACAACCTTATTTTTAAGGTTTATAAACCCCTTTTACTTTTTCATTTATCCAAAAGGAATCTTTTTTATACGAACCATTTTACTAAACGACAAAAGGGAATGTTTTTGTCGTATGTATGCGGCGACAATGACTTCTCTTCCGTCGTGACCATTATTTGAGTTTCGGCTTCCTCTACAAGCCATAATTTTTTTTAAAATAATTATAAATACCATGTTTTACTTTTCTTTTATTTTGGTATTGAAAATTGTTTTCATAACGTTTTTATTATATCAATGTGTTATTGATATCTTGTGATTGAAATGTGGAAATGTTATGTTTCCTTTATGCATGTTTTATGTGATAGGATTATGTTATGGTTCTTGGGAATTGTTATGAATATGGGGGGTTCCGTGATATACTAAGGGTGGGTGATCCTGATATAGCTCTCTAATGCATTGGGTAATGCGAAGGAGTTAAACGTTATGGTTTCTCCGAAGAGATTTAGGGAATATACTGTGATGGGTATTCAAAACGTAACCAAGAGGGTTACTACCTATGTAAGAATGTTTTGAATTCCTCAAGTTAACTTTATGTCTTATGATTTCTATAATTTATTCATGATTTGATGAGTTATGTTAAAGTGATTATGTTTTATGAGTAGAGTATGATTTCATTGATTCTTGTGTATACATGTACTCATGTTTCCTTTCCATATTTTTATATCCCTTGCTAAGCTTTATATGCTCATCCCAATTTTTTAAAATGTTTTTCACAGGTCAAGGAAAGGGTACATGATATGATGATAGTGTCAAGAAAGTGTCAATAAAGAATTCATGATTTATTTTAAATCTTTTTCCATTGATGGGAAAAATGAATACTATATTTTATGTAACTGCTTTGTCTAAATGTGGAATGTAATGAAAGTTTTATGATCTAATTATCTTAAACACTAAACCTAAAAATATCCTCAATGTTTAATCTTGTAATAACTCATAATTAAGTTAGGTTTATGGCTGGGTCCTTATATTGGGATTGTGTACACAGGTTAATTTTTTTTAACCACATGAAATCCCTCTTTTTCATAATTAGAGAACCCTATGTTATGCGTTTTTAGACATGAGTTTATAATGGTAGAGATACTCCACCATGACGACATTCACCAGTTGGAAGACATAAGGACATCACTGAAAATGATCCTCCAATAGTGGGTCACAAACCCAAATTGGTTATAGATAATAGAGGGGATGAGAATTTATATGATAAATTTTCTCATTTTATGTAGTTCAGGGAGGAAGATGTTGGCTGGGATGTACCAAGTATGTTTGACTTGATTAGATAGTTCCAAATAGAACTCCCTCCAATTTTTGTTGAAGAGTGTGGACCTTATGTATTTTAGTTTTGTATTGAATCCATCCAGACGATTATGGATCACTTAGAGACCCCTCTAGAGAAAATTATTATGTTATCAACTTATTTTTTATGAGGACTAGAGAAACACTGGTGGGATATATGGGTTTGGGATGATCTTATAAAGTGCATTTAAAATAAGGAATTATAAGATAAGTTTCAATATCACCTTTTCACTAAGACATTGAGGTAGAATAAATCTAGTGATATTATTTGATTAACTCAATGAATTATGACTGTGACGTATTATGTTGTTCTCTTCACATATTTTCAGTGTTTTCCTCCAATATTCATAGGAGATGAGGCATCTACAGATATGCAATTTCAAGATGGAATTTCATGTGAGATAAAGTCCCAAATAAATATCTTTTATTTGAAGAGGTTTGTTGTGGTAGTGGATCAGGATCTCATATCTGAAGGGAACCTGAAAAAATCTTCTAGTGGTGGAAACCCATTTTATTCATGAAATATGGTGGAACATATTTCGATATAATGGATAATTGTTAGGAAAATTTCTACCAGAGTCATGGAAGACAATGTAGCTAGGGAAGGGGAACTATATCTTAGGGAGATAGTGTAGTTGTATGCCATCAATGTGGTGCACCATTCCATATGCAAGTATAGGTTACTTTACCAATAGTGGAATTTCAAGTATATAGTAGGATGGGTCATATACTGAGGTTTTGTAGAAACCCACAATAGGTAGTCAATGGAGGAGGATGTAGAAAAATACAGATCACCAACATGTGGTCTATTACCCTGTATAAATTAAGGAATTGGAGTTCCACTAACTATACAGTTGGTGGCGGGGGATATGGTACTACAAAAAATGAGTATCTTTATCATTAGATAATTGAAATGGAAGTAACTCAGATAGGAGACTAGGTTATAGGGTTTACACATCTTCATGCATTTCAAACTGCACATGGCAGTGGCAAGGTTGACCATCGATTATTTGAGGTATGATTCTTATAGATTCTATGATCTCTAGTGATTTATTTTAAAAAATGTCACAAAATTACTTTAAATATAATCATTTTGAAAATATTTTGGGTATAGTGGTGGAATATATGTGTGGGGTTATATCGATTGACATGATGTTAAGAGTAAGATAAAAAAGTATCTGATGACTTAAGGAGTGTTCCCTTGAGGTTAGAGTGCACTATCTCCTTTGGGAGTTGTACATGCTTGAGGTGTTAGGTTATGGCCAAATATTGAGGATTGATTGATTAGTTACATACCATTATCTCATTGATTGTTACTTTTAGAGAGTGAGCTTCAAATCTTCTTAAGGTGACACCTATGTCTATCGTGTGGAGTGGAATATTTTTTGGAGGTCATACCGGGCTAGTTTTTCAACAATTTAGACAGATCATGACCTAGGATGATAGTCCTTTTATATATGATGAGTGATTAGATAATAATACCATTCCACCTATGGGGGTTTTATGGTGTGTTTATGAATGTCCTCTTAGGTCTGAAAACATAGAGTTATATGGATTTAATGATTTATTTGATTCCTGGAGTAGAGAGAATTAATATTCCTCCATATAGGATGGAACCAACAGAGCTTCAAGAAGCTAAAACTCAATCGATGTAATTTGATAATAACGGGTTTATTCATCTGAGTATGTCACCATGGGGATCTCCACTCTTGTTCGCTGATAAGGGATATGTAATGTTAAATTTTTGTGTCAATTATTGGAAATTGAAATGGATAATAGTTAAGAACAAGTATCCTCTAACTTTCATTCATGTCCTTTTGACTAATTGAAGATTGATTTTTTGTTTTTTAAAATTTATTTTAGGTCAATGCATCATGAGATGAGGGTGAGACATTATGGTATACCAAAAACTACTTTTAGGATTAGGAATGGTCTATATGAGTGCATCATAATGTTTTTTTGGGTCATGAATTCCCCTATAGTATTTACTTCCTTGATGAACCAAATCTTTCACACATTCCTAGATTCGTTTATGTTGGTTTCTGTAGATGAAATCTGGGTGTACTACTAGAATCATGATGATCAAGGAACATATATTTACATAGTCTATAGTATTCTAAGAGAGAATTAGCTATATTCCAAGATATCTAAGATTCATTTCATGATCAAAAATGTATATTTATTGGGTCACATCATCTCGGGGGAAGGTGTGTTAATGGACCCATATAAAGTCATAGATATTGTATCTTGGGAGAAGACAAATATTTCTTTTGATATCTGAATCTTCTTCATTTTAAAAGGTTATTATTAAAATATCGTAATATATTTTTCTCACTTGGAAGTTCCACATTCTCGCTTGAATAATAAGGTAATAAGGTTTGAGTTGTCTAAATCATGTGATAAATTGTTTTAGGATCTAAAGAAATTCTTGACCACTACTCTGATATTGATCTTTCCCAATCTAGGTAAGAAGTATAATTTGTTTTTTGATGCATCTGGGGTTGGACTTGAGGTAGTGTTTATCTAGGAGAATCATGTCATGTCATATGGATCATGATAGTTGAGGCCACATAGAAGAAACTATCCAACACATGATCTCAAATTAGTCGCAGTGGTTTATGACTTGAAATACTGCTGGCATTACATTTTTCATGATATGTTTTTTATACCGTCCATTAAATCCTTAAGTATATATTCTCCTGGCATGATTTGATCCTTTGGAAGTATATATGGGTTGAGTACATGTAGTCTTTCAAATTTGATTTATTTATATGTTGGGGAAGGAAATAATGATGTAGATTCAATAGACATAAGGTGTAGACTCAAGAATTTCTTGAGTCTATTTATAATTAGAGGATGATGGATTTGTTTTCTAAGACATATATAGGTGTTCAGGAGGTCCATGAGTGGATGACACTCATGTCATAATCAGTTCATCCCTCTCTTTTGAATCAGGTAAATTGGAGGCAATAAGAGGATTTAGAATTTCTATATTTGAGTGATAGTTTTGATGGTGGGAGACACCTTCCAATTGGGATATTGATGGGGATAATATTATACACATTCAGAGTCTTATTGGTTTGCCTACTTGTGTGTAGGAAGAGCTGATGCATGATTTTCATGCTACAAAGTGGATGGTTCATCCATGATTGACCAAAATGTATTGTGATCTTCATAGACAATATTTCTGTCTAGGAATTAAAATAGAGATTAAAGGTTTCATAACATGATTCTACACCTATTGGCATGTGGTGGTTGAGCATCAATGACTTGGTGATTTTTTACAATCATTTCCCACTCTATAATGGAAGTGGGTTGATTTTATCATGTATTTTTGGGTTTGTCTCATGATGATGCCTTTGAAGAATTATGTAATATGGGTGAATGTGGATTAGTTGACCAAGGTAGTATACTTCAGGAAGATATGAGAGACTTTCATGATTGAACACATGGGTGACATGTATGTTTCGGAGATAGTACATTTTCACAAGGCACCATAGACTATAGTTTCATATTGTGATCTACATTTTACTTTGTACTTATGGAAATGGTTTCCTAAGTATATTTGTAATGAGGTGTTTATGGGAACAAATTTCCACCCATAGAAATATGAAAAATAAAAATTTACTATTCTGGTTCTAGAGGATATGTTCAGGTCGTGTATTCTGAAAATTGGTTGATCTTAGGAGAAGCTATTAGGGCTAATTGAATTTTCATATAACAACAGTTATCAGTTGACCATTCAGATGACATCTTATGAGGATATCTATTGTATTCCATATATATTACAATTTTGTTGGATGGAAGTAGAGGAATTAGGTTGTTGGGATCGAGTCTTGTGCAAGAGACATCATATCATGTTTAGTTGGTTCAAAATAATATGTTTACAACATAATGTAGACAAAAGTATTATACAAATTGATGTTGTTGAGCTCTTGAGTTTACAGTGGGTGACTCTGTATTCCTTCAAGTGTCACTAATATTGGGAAACTATTAGATTTTGAAAAAGTCAAGATATCACCCATGTATATGGGGTCATTCGAGATTATAAATAGTATAGGACTAGTGGAATATATATTGGATCCTCTATAGTTGTATAGTACTATGAATGATGATTTTAGGGCCCATTGGGACTTGGTATACATTGTTAGAAATTGCAGAAGCTACATAATTCTGAGAATCCTCGTCAAAAATACATATAGGGAAGGGAACATTCCTGTAGATTATATTTCCCACAAAATTTATATGAGAGTAAGCATTATTTTATATTCTTACTTATTATCCCTCCATAATGATTGTAAATTTTTTGTAACTAGTGATGCCCCCGGTCTTCATCAGTTCCATCCTCCATAATTTGGAGTTGACCTATTTTATTACTCTCATTTTCTATAAAAAGTCATTTTTTAGTCAGTCTCCATGAATCTTCTCATGTGATCAATAATGATGATGTGGAGTTTGATATTGATGAGTCCTTTGAGGAGTATCTGGTATGTATTGTGGATCATAGTCAGAAAGTTTTGTGGGATATTATTATGTCATTGGTCTGAGTGTTGTGGATGTATAGTAACATTCAGGTAGAAACATGGGCGAGGGAGGTATATATATGGGCCCTATGGCCCAAAATTTTATCTTGGAGACATAGAAATTCTTGGGAGTGAAGCTTGAGGATGATATGTTATAACGTGGGGTGGTTGTAAGATACCTACCTTTCGAGGAGGTATTTCCTTATTTAAATTTTTTAGTTAAATCCCTCTATAACGGTTAATGAAATGTTTCATGATATTATGTGGGGAATAAATGGTGTAACAAGAGTCAAGGACATGAAAAAGGAAGAAAAGAGGCTACACTATGTAGAGATCATGGTTAGAACACTTTTTTTACTAAGAATGGTCCTTAACCGTGCAACCAATAGGGGATTGGCGCATGGTTAAAATACCAAGAAAGCGGAGCTCATAAATAATATGATTTTTGGAATATCCAAAAAAGGACCTTCACACTATTTGAAAAACTGTACAGTCTTCCCATGAGTCCATGTGGCCCAAGCCCATCTTTGATAGATGGTGAAGCATGGTTGGTTCAACGTTTGGCCAACTATGTGAACAAACCATGAGCCTCATCAAAAGAGGTAATTTCTCATTTCCCCCACAATCTTTAAGTTTGATTACCAATTTTATCCCAGTATCCACTCCTTGTATCTTAAGTGGTGAACTAAGTGCTTCCCCTTCTTCCAAGGATCATTCTCCCTTTATTTTGAGTCATTTGAAGCACCATTGGGTGAAAATTAAACCCTTGGGTGAGTCTATCACTCTGCATTCCTCAACATTCTAGAATGGGCCTTGTGTAATTATTCTTCTCCTTATGAAACCTCTAAAAGCTTATTATTTAGTATATTATATGTTTGGGCATTGAAGTTTTTTTGAGTCTGAATTACGGGATAAGGTAAAGTGAGTGATCATATACAATCTTGTGGTAGGTGGTATATAAGTTATATCATAGTAGTAATAATTAGTTTATGTAAATGTGGTTGTTCCATTGCACCGTTGTGTTGTGCATATATACCCTTGATAAGAAATGACAAAAAATGGGTGTGTTAATGATGTGTGGAACCCCTCATGATCTCTGTTGGATTTTATTAGGTTGATTAGAATGGGCCTATGGTCACCCATGCAGTGTTCCATTTCCTTGAATAATTTAATTAAGTTGTTAAATGATAAATTGGATGGTTTATAAGATTAAACTAATTGTAATTATAGTAATCACATTTTATTAATCATTAAGGGTAAATTGATCTAACTATGGGAAATGTGAATATATTGAGTGTAAGAAAATGTGGAATTTTGATAAATGAAATGGGGAACATTTGTTATATTCGTTCGAGAAAACGGATAATGATGATGACACACTATAATTTTTAACTAATGGTTGATTGGATGTTGGAATGATTGCCCTCTCCCTTTGGTAGGCCAGACATAGGCTCTAGGATCCCCTAGGAATTGTAGTTTTTAGAGAATGTACCGATGTTCCTAACTCCAAGGGTATGGACATAACATTCCATATCATGGTTGGGATGGATGTTTATGGAGTTATGAATCCCGGTTGGATACTTGGACTAATGATTCTTTTTTTCTAACATTTGACCCTTTGACACAAGGTTCAGATGACCAAGACGGGCCAAATAAGGTATAAAGAATATGTGTTGATAATAATTCATGGTTTTAGGTCAGGAAAATAGAAAGGGACCTACACTAGATGGTTGATTTTGGGTTCAAGATAGAGAATGGATGAGGTAACCATATATGATAACATGAGCAATTTTGGGGTTTTATCAACATTTCTTATTTTTGGTTTTCTTATAGAAATTGACACTAATGACCTAGCATATTTTTATGTATTAGTTTGTGAGTTCTTCTATAGTTTAGGAATGCGGTATGTCATGTTTATGGTATTTATTTCTCTTTCTTATCGATTTTTATTTTGATTTATGTTTTTGTTTTACTTTAATAAAGAGTGTATAGTATCCCCATAAGAGCTTTTAGAAAATCACTACTGGTAAAAACCTCTGATGTACAAGGAGGTGTGTGTGATGTCATGTGGTGAACTAGATCTGGAACTAGATATAGTGGCACATGAGGAAGGAGGTTACAATCCCTAGGTTTACCTGGTTGTGTCCCTATACCCTAGGCCATTCTTATGTACTTGGTTATGTCCAAGTACACAGCTCAAGACTTGTCCAGTTCTGAGTAGACGGCATAGCATGTGTACTCTTATCATTCCCATGAGCCTGAGGGAAAACAACGAATCACGAGGTCATGTTACTTGATGTTTGAGATATCTCATAAAATAATGGATACTTTTTTCTCAATTGAAGCTATAGCACTACATCTAGGTCCATACATGGTGCGTATCTCCAGATTATAGGGAATGTTACTCAAGATTTTATGGAATCCTATGGTTCCTCACGTAGTCTACCAATTTCATCAATTTCAGTTCCAATCACACAAAAGAATCTCATATATAGGGGTTTTCTAGCGTTACCATCACTAGTGGTTGTATTCCATCTTCTGATTCACCAGGAATCACCAACCATATCCATTCCTCCTCATACAACCAAAACATTCACCCGAACATCTATAATCTAGTATCGATTCAATTTTTTCACTTCTATATCCCAATCCCATCATCAAGATCAATCCCGATCCACATTATCATTACATTACACTTCATAATGGGTGAGAAACAATTTATTACCAAGTATTTGCTGAAAAAATATTCAAATTTAACACTTGTGAGGAATGAACGAAGAATGAGGGAAAAAATGCATAAAACAAAAACATGAGAAATGGACCTCGACCAATGTTCATATTGGACTTGATTCATTACGAATAGAAAAAATAATAAAGAGATATAATTAATCAACAATGGAAATCCCCATATCCCAAAGGATAAACCCATACTAGTAGAATGATCAACCCAATAATCAATCTATTTGTTGATTTTTTCATTATGTGATAATAATATAGGGATAAATCCACATTAATAAAAAGTTATTCCTCAATTTTAGATCAATAAATGATGATGCATGATCTTTCATCCTACTCATTATCCAGATCCTCGAACACCATTGGTATAGAAAATCCATGTAGTATCAATCTGATCCCCCAATCTGTTGTCATCCACAAATATCACTTCAATGACTACTCTATAGATCTCTACGATTATGTGGATAATCATGATATTTACCCGTAATGGGTTATTTATATAGGAGTAATTAGGTGGTTGAATCATTAAAATAAAATAAATAAATATATTTATCTATTTATTATTTGTGCCTGTGATAATATTTTCACTAACACCAGATGCCGAAAAAGATTATGTGGTGCCTAGGGTAATGTCTGTATTCCAAACTCAATAGTAGTCTCAAATTTTAAATTTGTGACTCCATTTAATAGTTATTTCAATTTCTCTTGAAAACTACATGTACATGATATTAATATATTTATTATTTTTAAAATACCAATTCCGAACACACCATTCCAATCTCATGTCATCTCAGTTCCTGACTCCAAAAATATAATTAGATATATTCAATGTTTTTAAATGGGAAAAATAAAAATTATATCGTTGTTATAAATTTTGGACTACGCGTAGGGAAAAATGATTGTAGCTAATTACTAGGATAACATTACCTTTTATTGATCATCTGATATGATTATAAGTGTTAATAATGATGAAGATTATTTCAAGGATATGATAATAGGTTTGAATGATAAAGAATATCATATTGACGAAATGAAAATGGAAATTTGAGATTAACTTTTTTATTTCCAAAAATTGTTTTAAAATTTAAATAGTGGTACAAATACAAATTTATATGATGGTTATATGACATATAAAACATTTTATGTCATATTGAATCTATATAATATATAGTTTGGAAATAAATGGATTGATACAAGATTTACTGAACTAATTTCTCTATTTAATGATATATTCCCAGAACATAATGTGCATCTTTGTTGAACATGCGACACTAAAAAAATTTTATGTTAAATGGGTATAATATTTGAAAGGACACATTTCTATCCAAACGATTGCATACTATTTTTTATGGATCGTGAATCACATAAAAAGTTCCCAATGTGTGGTCCATATTAATACAAGGAAGATGTATCGAGTCTTATGAAATTTGTATGGTAATTTAAAACCATTTCATGGTTTAGTAAACAATATTGAAGTGATAAGTCTATAAGGAAATTGATGTGGCATATAGAAACAAAACATAATGATGGGAAAAATTATCCCATGATAGACTTTCCTTATTGGAAGAAAATTGATCATGAGTATCCTAAATTTGGAAACAAGTTGAGAAACCATCATCTTGTGTTATATATAGATGAATTGAATCCCTATGGTGTTCAAAGAAACAATCATAGTACATGGAAGAATCTTGTGGTAAATTATAACTTTTCACCATGTTTATGCATGAAATGAAAATACATTTTGTTATATCTGATTATATCAGGACCAAAACAACAGTGTAATGACATTGATTTTTATTTCACTCTATTGATTTTATATTTGAAACTATTATGGAAATTAGATGTTTTGTTATATAATGATTATAGAAATAATGATTTCACAGTAATATCCCTGTTGTACAAGCTGATAAATGACTTTCCTACTTTTGTAAAATTTTCAGGATATACCATTAAAGTAACTCAAGGGTGTACCACTTGTGAACAAGGTACATAGACAATTAGGTTGAAACATTCCATGAATAAAATATTTCTAGGAAATTTCAAACTTCTACCCCATTAATATAAATACTGATCATGCATAATATCATTCGAAGGGAGTTCAAAAGAAAGTATGACATTGTCTCCACTATTAGATGATCAAATATTTGAGAATGTAAAAGATATGGAAATTGCTTTTGGTAAACCATTAATAAAAAGCCATATAAAATGATAGTAAAATGAGATCCATTTTTTTAATTAACATACTACAATTTTTTATACATCAAACATTCTCTTGATGTTATTCATGTTAAAAAATGTATGTGATAGTGCCACTAGTACATTACTAAATGACCCCATAAAAGAGGATTTAATTAATCCTGTGTTGTATATTATAGACATGGGTATATGGGAAGAGTTGGTGTCAATGAAGAGTGAAGTATAGACTTTTATTCCTCTATTTTATTAGAGAATTTCCAAGAAATAGAGATATAAATTTTGAAGCTTTGTGAATGATGTAATGGTTTCAAAGGGAAATTCATAAAATATCAATAATATCATTTCAATGACTTCTTTAAATACAAAGGGTCTAAAATCACATGACCACCATGTTTTTAAGAAATATCAAATGCTTGAATATTTACATTTTATTTTACCAAAGAATTTTCATCATACACTAACTAAGCTATGTTTATTTTTCAAATCTATATATATTAAATTTATAGACCCATTGAATCTACAAACTATGGAAAACGAAATTGGTTTCATATTATGTTGATTAGAGATGTCATTCCGACCATAATCTTTGATATGATGGTAACTTGTTGGTTCACTTGGTTAGAGAGATTAAACTATGTGGCCATGTACATTATTGATGGATGTACCACATTCAATGTTATATAATGATTTTGAAATGGCATGTCAAAAATCAAATCCATTCAAATGGTTTTCTTGAGTGATATGTTGTTGATGAAGCCATTGATTTCTATACAAACTACATTTCCAATTTGAAATCCATTGGTCTATCAAAATATTTTTACAACATATAGCATATGGGCGAAGGAATTTATAGAATAAATATTGTCATAAGTACTTATATATTTTACGAGTAGATCCAACTTTACATTTGACATAATGTTTTAAAGGAATCACTATATGTTAAAACACACAAAGTAATCATTAGGCATTTGAATCCATCAAAGTCTAAATGATAAATATCAAATACTCATAATCAATAGTTTATAGGATGCTTATGAGACCATATATATATATAGTCAATAGATAATCTTGATTCAATTTCAGAATGACTTCAATGGATATCTAGAGGACCAAGTGGGCATGTATTATCTTATAATGGTTATGTAATTAACGATTATACATATTATACATATGAACAGGATGAACAGAGTACCATGTAAAATATTAGAGTTACACTTGTGTAAAAAGTGATGAACGCATCTAGTACCGAGGAAATAAATCCAGTTTATGTGAATATGTCATAATTTTGTGTCATAGAAAAAAATTGAAGTTGGATTATACAACATTCCAAGGGAAAAAATTCAATGCATTTGGGTTGATAACAGTAGCACGATTAAAATAGATGATTTTTGATATGTGAAACTTGATTTTAGTAAGGAAGGGTATAAATACAAACTATTTATAATGGAATCATTGGCATTACAATTATTTTATGTTCTATATCTTTAAAACTGAAAGAGGATAATTGTTCTTTTATTGACCAAAATCATTGAAGGGTCAGATGTCAATTCAATTGAAGATGTCCCTCTCATTGGTACATCACAATCATTTTTTTTGTGGTCTCTATGATGATGGGGTCCTATATATCAGAGGAGACCATAATGAGGGGATTTGGATACTCGATAGAGGGTCCAAATACCTTCAACCATTAAAAACATTCAATAATCACATTATATTTTTTTTGTAACATACATGGAGATACCTAATATTATCATCTATTCACTACCAAATTTGTGTAACCTAAATTAAATTTTTAACCACTTATATAGATTATGAATATATCATATTCCGATGCTCTCAATCCTAAGGAATAATAGATTTCTCATCATGATGATGCTCTCAATGTAGATGAACAACAAGATTCTACACATTCCGATACTACCAATCCATAGGAAAATCATATTGATGATTTAGAATCATAGAAAACGGTATAGGGTGAAAAAACTATGTCCCATAAAAAATAATACCGTTGTAGTGTGATAGTGTTAAAAAATTCTGTTGAGAGACAAAGGATAAAATTTGATGTTGAATGGAAGGAATGAATCCATCATCGTAACCCCAACATGGTAATGTTCATTATTTACATTAGGCTCACTAATCGAATGCACAGGTTGGTTGATGTATATTTTTGGCACAATTTAGTGTTAGAGCTTAAGTCACTAATTTTGGAAGATATTATGGTAACATTATGATGTAATTTCTTTATTTTAATAAAAAATAAAGTAACAAAATATTGATTTAATATTCAATATCCATTACTTAGTGTATTTATTGCAAATGAATTCTCAATGAAATTTTTATTAATGGATGATGGAAATAATCATAATGGATTTTGGAAAATTCTTATGAAATATCTTCATAAAGATGATAAAGGTAAAATAAACCTACATCCACCCCAAATTTATACAGACCCGATAAACCAAAAAACATATAATTTTTTCATTGGTATTTATTAGAAGACAATATTTTAGGTACATTTTGATTGGAAATACCTTACTTGAAAATACTTATATTAATAACTTTTATTAATAATTATTAATTTTTGAAACAATAATTAGTTTGGAAGATAAGAAATGTGCAGTAAACCAATGAACCATTACCATAAAGAAATAATTGGGTATACTTCACTTGGAAATAGATGGAATTTATTTCAAATATACACTAATTGTTTTATGTGACAAGAGACAACAATATAATTATGTTTCCTTGTTTACATGAAGATTGATGAATCAAAATCCACATCCACATCCATATATCATTATGTTCTATAAACGAAGGCTCGTGTAAATAAACTAGGGATAATAATATATGAAAACACACATCGTATGGGAATCAGGTTGAAGTATGACATAATAGAAATTATTTTTCCTTAAATTGGTATTGAATAAAAATGATTACTTATTTTCTTATATTTTTTATTTTACATAGATACAAGATTCATCATTAGTTGTACCTAATGAACGACTACTATCAGTTCCCTTAAAATGTACATAGCAATATGACTACATTAGATATCCATGTTTTGGGTTTCACTATGAACATAATTTGAGATAATAAATGAACATGGGGATAAAATAAGAAAATGAAAGAGATGCATGAATGATTATTTTCTCCAGGAGGAAAACATAATTGGTAGTTTGAGTTATTAGAAAATTTTATGGGGATGAATTAAGGAGAATAAAAAACATAAAAAACCACTATTTGAAGATTGCCCCCCCCCCACTAGATTTGAGGTGATCTATTCTACTAAATGGACTATCCTAGAAGAGGTAATGAATTATGTCATATTTATTTATTTGAAATGTGAATCAGATATACACTGATACCTATCATGTATTTATATTATACGTGGTTAAAATAATTATGATTTATATCTATGAGAAGCCACCCATCACCTTGTTTCAAGGGGTACCATTTATAAAAAACAAGGAGATATTGTACACAAAAAATAACTTATAGTAGGTCATGTGAGAGTGGATATTCACGTAGCTCACAAGACGAGTTCCGAGATACCCGCTCCACTTGATGATATGCATGTTCATATGGTTGATATATCAATTGAAAATTTAATATAATGGTATTTTAATCTTCTAAAAATACATGTTGACCAATAGGTATTCCTTTTTAATTTATTTTTTATGAAGAACCTTTAACAATAATGAAAATAGAATAAACTGATGAATATTATCAGAGAAGAATAAAGGGAAGGGGTGAAACTGATGGTTGAATCAAAACGATATAAACAATCAAACAACCAATTATAAATATATAGAGAATGTTACTTTACCCCACCTATTCAACATCTATATTTTCTAACATTAAAAGGACATGCAGATACAATTTTAAAATGTTGTGATAATAACATAATTTATTTTGAAGATAAAATGCATGGAGAGGATATTATAGACTATCTTGGTCTTAAGAATGTTAATGATATCCTCAAACATTAATGGCTAGGAGTATCATTTATAAATGTATACATGAGGTGTTTTTTCATAATTTGTTTTTGGAATATACGATCTACTATATTAATAATGACTAAATACTATTCATATTTTTTTCTAGGTGTATATATCAATACTATTTGAAGGGAAAACCCTATGAATACAAATTTATACTCATTATCCGTCACATAACATCTAAAAGGATATCCTTATTGGGACCAAAGTAATTTTAAGTAATAGTGGACAAAGTAGATTATATTTTTGAAATTAAACATACAGATGAAAAGACCTCCTTAGTATCCATAGTTTTGGAGTTGGTGTCATAATACCAACTGCTTTTAGATTAAATGCATGTATATTCAATGAATTGAATATTAAACAAACTTCTTATTATATATTATTCATTTTTATTTATTACTCTAATGTAATAATTTTCTAGAGTATATGTCACATTGATAAGGTCATAGTAGTTCACCTCTATGATGAGAACCTTGGATGTGCTATGATGATATTTTTAAATAATGTTCTATAGTTGGATAACAAACTATGATGGGACACATAATACATAGACTGTCATGTGAGATTACTCATAATAAGATGAGGATTCATCTCATAATGTTCACACTTGGTAATCTCCAATAAGGGATATTATGAGGATAAATTGCTTGTATGAATTCCACATGTTTTAGTGTCATTAGATATTCCAATATGTGAGCATGTATGATGGTCCTTATATTATAAAATTATTATTTATGAATGTTAAATAGTATGTACTTATATGTATTTCATAAACCATGAAAATAACAGTTCATTGTGAATTTGGATAGGTAGGTTTCATCATGAGTGACATGTCATTAATGGAGTAGTCGATGAAGAAATTTTCACTTACATCTCTATAGAATCTAATATCTCTACCTTTTTATTGGAATGTAATTATCAACATAAATTCCCTGACCACGATTTTGTGATGTGTTTATTTCATTTAGTAAAAAATATGGATCAAGTATATAGGTTGGTGACATGGATGTGTAGCCATATTGATGCAATATTATGAAAATGGGATTATATTAGATAGTGATTTTTTATGTGGTTTTCATCATTGTGGCATTAAGTATTTTCTCTCGGTGTCTCAACCCATTACTAGAAAAAAATCATGAACTTTATGAAAACTAACCTAATTCCAACAATAAAGAATCCTAGACTGTCAAAGAGTAAGAGTTCCATTGATATTGATTAAATTTTATTTAAAATTAAATATTGGAAAAAAAATATTATTCTCAAGACCAAATAATTGTTTTATTTAGGATTTATTGACCTCTAATATTGACAATGTAATACATAATTATTATCTTTTTAATAATTAATTAATTTGAGTTCATAAATCGAAATGAAATATTTATTCTCTAGATTGTGAATAAATTATTTATATAATTTATTGAATATATTCCTAAATATTGTTTCACTAGATTGTGAATAAAATAATTATTTATGAATAAAAATATTTATTTCGTTGTTAAATAAATGATAGAGGAGTTCGAAAGGACCAAGATCAAGACAGCTAACAAATATTAATAAACATGATCGTTGCATAATATTTGTTATTACACAAGTTGGAAGGAACTTGAGAGT
Organism: Viscum album; assembly: GCA_963277665.1. Classification (NCBI taxonomy): domain Eukaryota; kingdom Viridiplantae; phylum Streptophyta; class Magnoliopsida; order Santalales; family Viscaceae; genus Viscum; species Viscum album. The sequence continues at coordinate 1,415,998,936 of OY728129.1, read as the reverse complement.
AATAATAATGATATTATAATTATATGTTTGGGATTTTATTAAAGGGTGTAAAAGTTTTTTAATGGTCAGCATGTAATTAAATAATATTTTAACATAAACTCTAACACTATGAATAGACCGTTATGTCTATTGTATGTTACATCTAAAAATTGACAATATAGAATTGTTGGACACAAAAACATCTCTCTAGACTCTTCCTTTTCTCTCCAACTCAAAAATGAGAATCACAAGAGAGATTTACTTAATATCGAAGAATGAGAAATCAAGAACAAACAATTCAAAATATTCAATTCATCGTGCTAGCACCCATTGATCGGGTGGTGATGCTCGAAGATCTTTGAAGCTTGTGTGGATCACTGGTAGAGTGATTATATAATTTAATCCTCAAAATATAATGAAAGAAATCTTAAATGGTCTTTTTTGATGATCAATAATCATCAATGAAGAGATTTGATCAACCCAGGTTTTTATTTCTTCAAATATTAAATATTTTAATTATAAATTTGACATGAAATATCCTCACTCATGGTTTTGGGAAATAATTATTAAAATATATTTCTATATATCACCCACCAATGTACACATACACTATTCTTGGAACCAATAAGTGGTATCAGAGAAGTCACATTTAAATATATAATTATTTATTTGATTTTTGATCCATACGTAATCATGGTTTAATTTTCATTTTTTATTATTCATTCTTTAAACCAATTTTATTTTCCATGATTCTACATATTTAGAATATTCAATCAGTATTTTATTTCATAAAGGTCTATGATTTGATGAATAATGAATAGATATTCCCTAAGGAAGTTCCAAATCTTTGACTAGTAAAATTGGGTTACATGATGTGTAGCTGGAGTACACACTATGTACCCCATACATATTGAACTTATATATTCCATGTAGTTAATTACATGAATTGAAGTTATTGAACACTACATGTTGAATAGGAAAACTGTCACATGATAGGAAGATACATGGAATGTAGCTAGCATGTAAATGTTGTGTATTTCAGAAAAGTTAACATGCTGAAGCCCTAAGCGGGTGACTTGGATACATGACAATCGATGAACATGACATGTAGCTGGATGGTACACTCAATGTAGTCTCCCATTATAGGAAAAAATTAAAATTTTATTAAATTGAAAATTATATCATTAAAACATATTTTATTTATGGGAACATAAATGTGTTTTTAAAAATTTAATAATGGTTTTCAAAATATAAAATTCTCAATTAAATTATTATAATTAATATATCATTATTGATTCTGTCGTTTATTTTCCATGAAATTCTCAAATAATTGGTATCTCTAATTAAGATCAGAGGATTATTAATATGGAAGGGAATTAATTGATTAATTAATTAATTAATTAACGAATACACATTCATCTAAATAATAAATAAATAATAAAAAAAAATTCTATCTGGTTACTTTTGCATATTGGTTTCATGTATGACTAATGATGAACTTGATGAATACATATGTATGTGTTGGAATTTATTTAATTTAATTCATTTCATGGGTTTGAAATTATTTCATATTAAATTAAATTATGTTATGTGATTCATACATTACTCCATTATTATATAGGACCTACATGTCCAAGGATATTTTTTGTAATCCCCTTTAAACAATATTTGGGTTCCCCTAACCTACACATGAGTAATAAATACTTGTAATTAATGGAGCATAACAAATTTCATGGATGCAGTTCATGAACTAATCATGATGATTTCAACTTGATGATACATAGATATACAGAAAGAATATTGTAACTCAGTATATGGCTAGAAAAAGGAGTCATTACCCCATGCTGTGGGTTAATATAATGTCCTCTCCTTAAATAAAAAATTAGATAAGGTCTTGATTGGGTCATTTACTTTATTTATTTATTCTTTTCTATGTATTATTTACTTTATGTATGCAATATTTCAGTCACATAAATGAATGAATTTATATTCAAAGAAAAAAAATTAAATAAATGAATTATGTATAAATGTTTTATACAACAAGTTTAATTAATTTAAGAACACCCAGTTAATATTAAAAATCCATGTAAAGGATAAAACTAGATAAAAATTATGCACAAATTAAATAAAATATCTCAAACTAATATTAATTCACGTTAAGACATCCATTACTTGATTGGAAATAAAACCATAGAACTAAGTGTAGTTTGTAACCAAAGTATAGACACTTACTTTTATCAAGGAGTTCTCATGAGAGTTATGGGTTGACTTAACTGAACATGTATTGAGTTTAATGTGAAAATCATGTTCAATAAAAATTTGGAAGAAAGTGTTGAGGAAATCCAAGTCAAGATTTCAAGATAAGGAAATCTTTTCAGCAGATTAAATAGATGCTAGCATGTTGTTGGAAAGAACACGTACCTAAATTACATTCATATGACTTTCATGGATAATGTTTTGGCCATTAATAAAATTGTCAGGAATCCATTACACTAAAATTTCATATACAGTAGATATTATGATTTAAATGGTGAGGGATATTGGGAGTTAATAAAATATTGAGAGTTTAAATAAAATTTATTTGTATATTTATCGTTTCTAAAATAATTAGTTATTATGAAAATTAATAATATTCTAATACATTAACTATATAATATAATGGTAATATCATCATCCAAAATATCCCTATGATCAATATTGGTAAAATAGAACATCTTAACTAAATGTAACCTCTATGAGTGGTTTAGATGTCTTTGTGTTGTGCTACATTGTGAAAAAAATCATACATTCTAAAATCATCAATGCATTATCTTCCTACTAAAGAGGCATCTGATGAAGAGTTTCTTGTCTATGAAAAACATTTATGTGATTAATTCACCATTAAATATTTGAATCTTTCATAGAAATATAGTGAAATAATGAAGTCACATTAAAAAAGGACGTCTATATCATGCTTGAGAACCTCCGTATTCTATACTATGAGAGATCTAGATAAAAATGGTTTGAGATTTAAATGTGATTTTTCAATGAAATATGGGAGTGGTTGACTCCTCTTGGCCTCATATAGTCATTTTCATTGAATAAATTAAGTACCTAGAGGTTCTAAGGATTAAGATCCTAAAAAAACAGGCACTGATCTCATTCTGGAATCACTCCCTCCAAAATTCTCCAGCTTTGTTATAAATTTTTTATGGACAAAATTGAGAAGGCTTTGCGATAAATTTATACTCTCCTTCACTAGGTAGATAATGATATGAAGTTTGAAAAGCCTTCCAGCCTTATAAAGAACAAAAATAAAGGGGATGTGAAGTGATTTTAGATCAAATATTCTTCATGCCCTTCCAAGAAGAGGAAGATCAAAGGGGACAATAAGGGAACTTGATGTTTTTTGTTTCACATTTGGGAAGAAGGGCCAGTGGAAGAAAACCTCCACAGGACCAAAGAAGCAAGGGTAAGCTTCATGTGTTTTTTAGTGAGTACAATTTATCTATTTCAAAAAATTTGTTTTTATATACTACTTGTGGTGCTCACATACATATTCAAATATAGGAACAAAGTAGATTAAAAAAGATTGACTAGGGGAGGTATATCTATGAGCATTTAATGGAGATAAACATACTATTATAGGAATCAGGGACTACCACCTCATCTTTCCAACAGGATTGATCTTGGTTTTAAAGGGTGTTTACTATGCACCTTAAGTTACCAAAAAACATTATTTTTATATCCATACTAGATACAGATGGGTTTATTTTTAAATGTTGGGATAAATGTACCTTCTATTTTAAAGATATAATTTTTTATTATAAGATACATTTGAATAATGTTCTTTATGTGATGTATTATATTAATGATGTAATCAAAATTGATAATGATGTTATTTCACCTGAATCATACCACACATAACATTGGAATCACCGTTTGGGTCATGTAAATGAAAAATGATTGAATAAAATACATCCAGATAGATATTTAGATTCTTTTGGACTAAAACCAATTAATGTATGTAAATCATGTTTATAATAAAAAAATTAATAAATCCCCATTTAATGGGAAAGGTGAAATGGCTAAATATATTATTGAATTAGTTCATATCATTCTTTGTGGATCATTTCTTTTTGAAGAAAGGGGTGGGTAATCATAATTAAAAACTTTTCATGATGATTTTAATAGATATGAATATTTGTATATAACAAGGAATAAGTCATATTTTTTTGAGAAATTCAAGGAATAAAAAAATAAATTTGAAAATTTTCTTGGTTAGTATACCAAGAAACTCCACTCATACTATGGTGGAGAATATCTTAATCAAGACTTCATGGATTATATACAAGAGTTTGAGATATTATCTCAACTCACTCCTCTTTATATTCCAATGTGGAATGGTGTAAGTGAAAGGAGGAACCATAAGTTGTTTGAAATGGTGACATAAATGATGCATTATACAGGTCTTCAATTATCATTTTGGGAATACCCATTTCAAATAGAAAAATCTGTACCAAATCAAGTTCCTAATAAAGAAACATATTGTATACCAAACCAATTTTCAAATGGAAAGAAAGTTGTTCCTTATTAATTACATGTGTGGGGTTTCAAACCATTTTTTAAGGCCACTTCATGCAACAAACGTTTACCCTGAGATACAAAGTATATCATTATAGGATATTCAAAAGAATCCAAGGGATGAAACATGTTCAATCCAATAAAAGAAAAGGTTATAGTTTACAAATAAACCACATTTATTAAGGAGGATAGTATCTCTAAAATAGATAGTGGGGGTGATATGGACTATGATGAAGTCGATGATCAAGATACACAAGAGTTGGCATAGGAAAAAATACTACAATTTCCATTGCATGAAAAAATATTTCGAGAGACATAATTACTGCATAGGAGTAATAAAGATGTTAGAGAACTAGAACAATATTTTTTACTAGTTACCTAGGATATAGTCTCTTTATTAATTGATAATTATGATCTTAAAACCCGTAAGTAAGTAGTAAGTAGCACAAATGTTTCCAACTGTGCAGAAGAAATGAATTCTAAAATAGATTCCATGTACCAAAACCTTGTTTGGATTTTGGTAGACCGTTATATATATGAAGATTCCATTGGTTTGAAATGGGTATTCAAGAAGAAAATATAGATGGAAAGAAAATATAGTTCTAATAATGTGTGACTGGTTGAAAAATGGTTTAAAATTTTCAAGCCATTGACTATAGAAAACTATTTTCACGAGTTGAAATGATGAAATCCATCAAAATAATACTTTCCATTATGGATTTACATGAATATGAGATTTGGAAAATGGATTTTAAAATAGAATTCATTAACAGTGGCCTTTAAGAAGATTTATAAGTGACCCAACCTGAAGGGTTTGTGATTTCAAAGGATTCCTATAAGGTATGAAAGTCAAAAAGATCTATTTATGGATTAAAACAAGCATCCAGGTCATGAAACATTTATTTTTATGAGGCCATAATGAAATCTGGTGTCATTAAGAATGATTGAGAGTTAGGTGTTTGTAAAACGTTTAGTGAGAGTGTATTTATATTTTTCCCACATTATTATGTAATTTATTTACCCTTAATATAATGATACAGATTTTATAAGGGATTTCGTCTAAATTTACATTCCATTGAGACTTCATTGTTGTTATGCCCCAATTCACTTTTATGTGGTGTATATACTATCCTTTGGAAAATTATATCATGAATACCTTTATTCGCATGATATTATAAAGTTCTGATTAAATATTATTCCTCAATTATGTGTATTCAATCATCTCTCCTTTTATTAAAAACACTTTAACTAAAATATCATTTTAAATGTTTTAAATATTTATTCTTCTAAACATTTCTCATTAATGTCCTTTTTTTCAAAATGGATTTTAGGATTTATTTATATAGACATGAATGTTTTAAAAATAAAATTCTTTTTAAAAGCTTCAAAGTTGTATGGGACACATTGATTCAAAAATCTCATTATTAAATGTTTTAAATGGTTTCGAAAATGGTGTGATTAAAAATTGTTTATTTTAATGTCTTAATTTGATATACTGCGATTGGAATGTGGAAATGTTATCTTTCCTTTATTCTTGTGTTATGTTTTATGATTATGGTATGGATATTAGATATTGTTTACATATATGGGTGGTTTCGCGAAAAACCTAGGGTGGGTGAGCCCGAGATAGTTCTCCAATACATTGGGTAACGTGACAAAGGTAAAATTTAATGTTTATTCTAAGAGATTTTGGGAATATGCAGTGATGGGTATTCCAAAGATAACTCCCTACATAGATATGAATTCTACAATGTAAGTATGTTATGTATTCAATAAGTTACCTTTATGATTTATGATTTCTGTGTGTAATTCATAAATATTATGATTTCCTAAGATATGTTTTGATTGAAAAGTATGGTTTCATTGTTTTGTATCTATTTAAGGGATAATATTTTTATACATTATTTTATAATACTTAATGATATTTTTATGGTCATAATAAGTTTTTGAAATGTTTTCCACCGGACTTAACTATGAATAAGGGTCAAGGATGGGATCAAGGAAAAGTCAAAGTGTCTAAAACATATAACTAGACATGTTTCTTTTTTAGAGGTTTTGTTTTATGAAAAAATGTGTATTGATTAGTATTGTTTACATGTAATATTAAAGATGATATGTAATAGTTATAGACTGATTCTCTAAAACTCTAAACCAGAAAAGACCCTCAATGTGAATTATTCATTTAATTAAAGATTATGTAATGTTTTAGGGATGGGTCCTTATAGTTGGTATCAGAGGTAAGTTTTGACAAATTTAGGTATTAAGAGTTTTTGTCAAACACATGGTTAGTCCATATGTCTATTATTTTAGATAAATCCTTGTTTTATAAATTTTTTAGATCAAGGAAAGTCGATTAAAAATGTAAGTAGGGGGATCTCAAATGACATTATTATCTCTTCCTGATTACATGCATGGAATAATTATTGAAAAGTCATGTTCAGATTATTGTGAAACTTTTTCTAGCATACAACTCAATTTCAAGCGATTGTTTGAGATATCAAACACCTCTACTATACCTTGATAGCATCGTGGATCATGGGTTGTATTTATTAAAATCCTATTTTTTTAAATATTCTAATATTTTCATGATAGTTAAATATTATCAAGGAATTTTCAAATATTTTACCTTATCACAAGATTTTGTAGAAAATAATGATTTTGAAAAAGGAGCTGAAGAAGGAGACCCTTGCAAAACCTATTTATATTTTCTTTTACAATATAGCCTCTAAGCAGATACTTATTTTATTTTAAAAGTACCATTGATTGAATGTTTTAACTCAAAATTAGTCTGACTTTTTTTATAAGAATCATGTTTTATCAGTTGTTTTGAAATTATATGTCTTACATGATTATATTCCGAAACAATTTTTCTACGAACACCCATTTGACCTAACTTGTACAAGGTGTATTTGGATGAAGGAGGAAAATTATTTTGAAGGATCTCTAAATCATTTGGGTAATTCATGGACTTTATACCTACATAAAAAAGATGATGATGAAACCATATGGACACCATTATCAAGGTATGATGTTCTTTATATTGGTAATAGTTTTTTTACCATATAGAGGTGAAAAAATGATAACATATAAGATGTTGAGGTCTTAATGTATTGGTATGAAAATTAAATGTATAATAAATAATTTTAGGTTAAAACATGTTAGGGTTATTTTTGAGTTTTATAAAAAGGACAACCAGTATGATTGGTGACAACCCATCGCGTTCAGAAAGGCCATAGGAATCGAACCCTTAACCGAAGGGCGATAAGGGTGTATTGCCTACTAGTGTCCTACATGATGTCCCTGGTTATTATGACTTACTATTTTAAGTTAAAAGATTTTATGGATCAGGAATAAGTTGTTTTTTAACTTATTTTTTATCAAATGGATATCCTTAAAATAGGAAAATGATTTGGTGATTAAGTGATAAAGGTTCTTTTAGAAGATGTTTGCTCTTTGGGAAACACTATATGCTTAAGGGAAATAAGATACTAGGTGATATCATTGGTGGAGTAATGGTTGAAATTTTATTTTTCATGAATCTATTTTATTATTGTAGACATATGAATATTTGGTTCATTTATGGAAATGATTAACCTATCATGGAGAATATGTGATTAGGTTAATTATTTTCAGTAAGGCACTTTAAGAGTAACTGATATTATTTGTAGATTAATGTTAACATTTATCTTGGAAGACTATGTGACTAAATGCTTTTTAGATTTGGGTTTCAATCTTAGTTTGGATTACATTAAATAATTTTATGGACAATTGTTTATTGAATGTTCTATTTTGATCTTTGGGTATTGTTTGGAAAATTTTTGAGATTAAGAGTAGTTTTTCTTTTTGTAAAAGATTATCCTTTTGGGGACTATGTGATCTTGTACTAACCATTTTGGTTTTGGTTAATGTCCAAAGACATGGTGAAAATATAATTCATCTTTTTTGGATTATGTGATTATCTAGAAGTTTATTATAGCACATTCAATGTGAACAAGTCTTTTTTGAATACTCATAATTTGGAGAAAAGATGAGTTTGTGGTAGAAATCTAGTAAAGGATGAAAGTTTACCGGAAAAGTAAGTATGTTTCCCTAAGTTATTATTCAATATCTTAAATAAATTCCTCAAATTTATAAAAAGTAACTTAAAAAAAATTCTATTTACTTTTCTTACTAGGGAATAAAAAACCATTTATCCATCAAAAGTTTGTGATTTTCTGGTGGTTAAATTTCTCCTAGTCATGTTTTCTATCACTCTCCATCAAAACTTGATTGTTTATGTTCTCCTCTATATCCATGTTTTCATGGAATCCTAGTATCTATAGTCTCGGGTGACCTTTCTTCTTTTACTGATTCATTTTAAAGTGATAGTTTTATTTTCTCTTTTTCTATGAGATACTTTTAATGAATATTCCATGCCCAATTTTAAAATAGTGAGGTTGTAATTCCCAAAAGGGAGGAAGGATGTAACATCCTAGGTAAATAAAGCATATAACATTTTCATATTTATTAAATTTTTTGAATTAAATATTATTTCTTACTTTAAAGGGGATTCTATGTTCGATAGTGTTCCCGATACACAACAACGGGTTTCTTTAAATTCTTATATTTCCCATAATGCAGAGTCATACTGAAAAATAATAATATAGTATTATTTTAAATGGTAGTTAATGCCTATCTGTGGTATTCACAAAAATGGAAATAACTAACTAAAATATTAATATACATGTTTGTTAAATGTTTTTACATTTATCCAATAAATTTTAGAGGCTTAAAATAAGAAAGAATATGATTTTAAGCATAAATACTCTAATATTCATTAAAAGGTTGATTTACCAACTTTTCATGGAGAACCCTATTTGAATCCTATTTTGGTCACTCTTATATGTTAAATTTTAAACAAATAATATTCCTATTTAGAATCGGGACATCAAAATTTACTTTGGATAAAATTTTGGTAATTTTCTAATAAGGATAATTTTTTATGAATAGAGAAAATTACTGTATTTTAATTAAAAAATACCTTTTAATCTAATTTATTTATATGGAAATATTATCTTTATAAATGATTTTAAAGTGTAATTAGATTAAATTTATTACCATTTAATCCAATTTTGGTCATTGTAAGTATTTTCACTTTGAATTTGGACATAATTAAGTCTCAATCTTTTAATAGTTATTATTTCATAAAAACACGCATTTTGTTTTGACAACGGGAATTAATTTTAAATTATTTTATGCCACTTATGTTTTTCGAATTTGGAAAAATGGATTCCATATTTGGAATCAGGAGGTCCAAATTATGTAAATAGGTAAATTTTATTTTTATACATTATGAATATTTACTTTAGTAAAAATTTTATTTAACATGGTTAAAGGGTAAATTTGGTAAATAAGGATAACAAAATATATTTATAATAAAATTAAATTACCCTAAAATGTGTCCTAATACTATTTTATGACACATTTATGACCATGACCATTCTTGTGTCTATTTTGGGACTCCATGGAGCCTCTAAATAGTGATTATGATACTTTATATTAATTAATTTAAAGTGAAGACAAAAATGACTTAAACATATATCTTTTAGGAAATAAATTCTTACATGGGGTTATATTATTTATCTCTTAAACTAAAAATATTCATTATAAAGACAAAACTATTTCATATGTCATGATATTTTTTCCATAATTTTTAGACATCAAATATATAAATTTATTTATGACAAAATAATGATTCAGGGTTTACCTCATTAATGAATGATTTAAATAAATAATATTATAAATATTAAAAAAATATGCAAAAACTGTCCAATTATTATTGGATTATTTTATTTTTAACATGAGTCATATTATCGTCAACTATAATATGTTTTGGACCTTTAGAAACAAAAAATAATAGTATAATAAAATAATATTTTTAAATATTCCAAAAGAGCCCCTCCTCTCTTTTATAAAAATCCATCACTTATAACTCATTACTCACAATTAAAAATCATCTTGGATCATCCAAACTCTACCCAATTAACATCCCTACATCCCTCCCCTCCTCTTAAAAGCCTTCCCCAAGGCATAAGGCAATTCAATTAAACCTTTTGGTTCAAACCAAAGGGAGATACCAGATTTAAAGGTAACATCTTCTCTTAAGTTCTTTTGTTTTATTTTACTTATCCAACCCCCTAAACTCTTTTTATTCCATTATTTTATAAAAAAATAGTATAATAAATATTATAGTTTTTTTGTATAAGAATTATTCAAACTACCCTTATACACACCTCCATCTAATGGGTAAATAACATATTGTTTCTGGGTACGGAAAAATACTACCTCGCGAAACGATGATTGATCAATCTTCTCTCACCACCTATTATGGTGGCCATTAAGAAGGAAATGTATTTATATGTGATATATATTATATTTATATTGTCTCTATGCTTCTTTATTTTTTATTTATATAATACCTATATGGATTTCATAGTGGGTAAATACGACAATTTCATTTGAGGAAGTGCGGACTACCGCCCACTAATTGTGATATGACATGTTCATTCCATATATAGAACGTATAAAGGTTGAGGTTAATGAAATTATGTAACATATATATCATATGATATTATACTAGATTTATAATATACCTATGTATCATTGATATTTCATTCTTTTTAATATGAAATAGAAATTAAAGTAAGGTTCATGCTTACCTACAACTTACCGTCTCCATGAACAGAGCATTTCATTTCTTATCTCCAAATGTTAGGTAATATTATAAATACATACATATACTGGGTATATATTATATATATGATATATATATATAATTAATCTCATTCTATATATAATGGAATTTTTTCCACATTAACAACTTCTAATTATAGGATGTTCATTTTGGACTCAAGTACCAAATATCGGCAAAAACGACCATTATTAAGTTAAATGATTGCATGATGTTTATAACATTGTAATAATTTATATAAAAGGAAAAAAACTTTAAAAACGTTATTAAGAAATTATAAATTATCTTTAGATTATTATTCTGGATATTAATGAACGGGTCAAGTTGGACACAAGGTAAGGGGTTTCTTATCTCACATTTAATTCTATGAGATTTCCATTGTTCTTCACTTATTTATTGCATGTGGTGTATTTTGTACTTCCATTTGATATTTATTATCATTATTATATTTATATTCTGGGTATTTTGTGATTAAATTGGTGGTTATTAACTTTTACTCATATGACTCGATTGATTACAATGTGGTAAGGGGTTTCATCTCACTTTTTATTCTCGAGAGATTCATGCTATATTTTCCACTATTTCCTTTTGTGTGGTGTATGTACTGCCCATGATTGTATTAATGGGGTTATATAATTTTATATATGGGCATTTAAATTTTCATTTTATGATCCTTTTTTCATGTGGTGTATGTCTCGTAAGTTACCAAATCTGTAAGGGAACTTTTTAACCCAATTTACATTCCCTGGGTTAATATTCTAATTATTACTTATGTCATGCTATAATTATGTGTGGAAAAGATGTTTATTTATTTATGTTGTCATTTCCACTCCCATTTGTTTGGATATACATTTTATACACATAATCACTCCATTAATAACATTTCAAGTCATCGATATGAACTTGAAAAGAGTAATTTTAACTCAATTTCCATTCATTGAGTTAAACATCAAAGTCATTGGTTTTGTCTTAAAAAGAACATTAGTGAATGCCCTCTGATTGATTTACATTAAATATCCAATCATATTGAGTGTATTTATCTTTTTCACACAATATTATGTAATTTATTTATCCTTAATCTAAGGTAACATTTTTTATAAAGGATTTCATCTCAATTTACATTCCATTGATAATTCATTGTTGTTATGCACCAATTCACTCTTATATAGTGTATTTACTATACTTTGGCATATTATATTAGGAATACATTTATTCTCATGATATTATAATGTTCTGATTAAATTTTATTCCTCAATTATTTGTATTCAAGTGTCTCTCATTTTGTTAAGAACTCATTAACTAAAATATCATTTCAAATGTTTTAAATATTTATTATTATAAATATTTCTTGTTAACATCCATGTTTTCAAAATTAATTTAAGGATTTATTTATATGGTCATGAATGTTTTAAAATTAATATTCCTTTTAAAACCATCAAAGTGGTATGGGACACTTTGATTCAAAAATCTATTTATTAAATGTTTTAGTGGTTTTGAAAATGGTTTGATAAAGCATTGTTTATTTTGATATCACGATTTGATATATTGTGATTAGAATGTGGAAATATTATCTTTACTTTATGCTTGATGAAGTGCCCAGATCAGTGTGAATCACTGAGAGGGGGAGGGGGTGAATCAGTGATCCCTTAAAACTTTTTACTAATTGATTCTTAATCAATTAAACCTCTATGGCTTGTTAAGGCCTCGATCCACTCTTCTTGTATCTCTCAACCTTTCCCGAATAATGCAGTAATGAAAAGGCACAGGACACAAGGATTTACAAGGTTCAGCACCAAAGGCCTACATCCTTGCCATGCTCTCCCAGCATGGATTCTTCCATTATAACTTGTTAGAATTACAATGGTCGATACAGATTCCCACTGTATCTCTCCTGAGTCCCACAGGAGGGTCTTTATACTGCTTCACACAGTGTTACCAGAGTCCCACTGGCCTGCTCCAGAATCCCACTGAAGACTTCTTCTCCCTGAGTCCCACAGGGTCTTCTCTTGGCTCCTCGAGTCACACGAGTAGCTCTTCTTCTCTTTAAGCTTCTTCATGTATCCTCAGCAGTCTGGGATAAAGACTGTTGGCCTTGCTCTGTACCTCTGATCACTTGAGTTGATCAGGTCTTCTCGTCTAGCTCGGGCTTTATCACCTTCTTCTAAGGATGACCCGTCTTCTCTCTTCAACTACTGAATGCTCAGACAACTGATGTCTTTATCTTCGGTCTGGTCCAGTCTCAGTTGCACACCACTGATTTAGCACTGTTCACGTGTGCACGTGCATGCATGCATGCATGCACTCTCCTTTTCTTCCTCTTGGTGCAGTAGACCCACAAAGGGTGTAATCAATTATAGCACACACCTTCTCCACAATCTTCACACACTATATTCAAATTGTTCACACACTAAAAGTGTGTTATACTTTAGTGTTGGTCAACTTCTTCCTTCTTTAATGTGTGTTCACTCCACTTAGAGCATACACATAGGTTCGGCCTTTTAGATCTTTTGCACACACAAATGCCAAAGGCCTACTTCCCTTCTTGTACTCTTCCACTTTGCACACACACTTTGTTTTTCACTTTTAATCTTCAAGTGTGCACAACCTCCAAGGGCTACGGCCTCTTCTTGTTCTTTTTGCACACAAAGGCACAAAGGCCTCGGCCTTCCTTCTTCACCTCTCACACACACAAAGTGTGGTCTTCGATTTGGCACATACACAAGGGCATGCCTCGGCCTCCTCTTGCACACACCCGAATACCAACACAAGGGCTACGGCCTCTTTGTTTTCTTTTGCATGCAACCAACCCGTAGGTATTCTTCCTTCACTTGGCACACAAGCACAAGGCTTGGCCTTCTCAATGTTCACACAAGAGGGACTGCCTCGGGTCCTCTTACTCCATTTGCACACACACTGGATATGGCCTCGGGACTTCACTTCTTCTTCAAGGCGCGCAAGTGCAAGGGCACAAGGGCCTGAGCAGGGTGTGGCAACACCTTCCTACCGCGCAGGGGGCGCGGTGACTTCCTCCTGCCGTGTAGGTTCGCGGGCAGAGAGGGTTATGGCCTTGAGCGCGCAAGTGTGCGGCTCGGCTCCTTCTTGTCGCGCAAGGGATGCACGCAGGGTCTCCTCCAACTTCTTTTGCGCAAATATGCGCAAAAGGTACTTCACGAAGCCAAGGGTGGCTTCGGGCTGCTTCGTCGCACAAGTAGGTTGCGCGGAGCTCCAAACTTCACGAGGCACAAAAGGCTCTCACGGGACTTCAAATATACAAAGGATCAGCAAGCATAAACAGCGCCTGTGGTCTTCTTTTTATAGGCGAGGCAGAGGCTTTACATCCGCGGAGTTACATCTTTGAATCCCCGAATTTATCGGGTTTTCAAGATTTTGAAAATCTTGAACTTTTTCTCTTGTTTCACGCGGGTTCCCTCTTCTTCGGTTTCCTCCACGTGCATGCGACTCATAACGCATGCACGGCCTTCGGTTTAGGCTAATACATGCAAACCATAAACCCTTCAAAGCCTCGGCAGATTCTCTTGCCTCGGCCTTCTTCGAATTCTTCCAAACATAGAATGCACTCCCATTTTTATACATGGTTGTGTTCAGTAGGGCCGGAAGAACTCATTGGAGCCTTCGGATCAAACTATGGTGGCCGGGAGCTCGGAAACGGGTGGTCGGATGGCCTCTGGTTCAGCGGCGTCGCGGGAGTTGCCTCGGCCGAGCTCGAGGTTGAGGATGGTGCGGCAGCCGTCGGATCAGGTGATCGAAAGACATCGGACAGCTGGATCAGATCGCGGCGCATCGGGATTAGATGAGCGGCTCGGATCGGCCGCGAGATCAGATGAGCGGCTGGGATTCGCTCCCGGTGGAATTTGCGCGTCCCACATCGAAACGCCGCGGGATTTTTCCGCGGTTTATCAACATGCCGCTCCCTCAACCCCACAATTGAACTTTCTCTTCCACAGTGCCGCCCCGCACCGTGTTCTCCCTGCGGGCGCGCTCTGCGCCCACTCATGCCTCCTGCGGGCGCGCCACTGGCGCCCACTATGCTCCTCGGGCGCGCGGGTTTCACCACCGCGTGTCCTCGGGGGCTTATACACGGACCCCTCTGCCTCTGCCGCCCGGGCTGGCCACATGGGATCCCCCCTTGGGCGTGGCGCCTTAGGCCCACATGTGCCTTGGGGGTTGAACCCTTAAGGCTGGCCTTGGCTGGCCAATTTTTTGCAAAGGCATGAGAGTACTTTGTATAAAAAATCAAAGTAACCACATACATAATGTGAAATGCCAAGAGCCACTCCAAGCCTTCTTCCTTTCTTTTTCTTCTTAAGAATTCCATCATTTCTCCTCTCATATGATCTCAACTTAGGAGGTGGAATTCAAAAGGTTCATCTTCATCAACCGAACTCCTGAATCACTTATAATCTTCAATGTTCTTCATTGAACTAATCAGAGATCAATTGGATCTTCTTCTGATTCACATGCACTAAGTGATAGTGCATGGACTTCTTTCAATCCACTTCATCCACTCAGTGGTTGTGGATGGATCATCTTCATCTCTTCATGCATTGTCAGTACAATTCATGGTCTTCAAACAATGTTGTGACATTGTATCATCAGGATACATGTTCTTGGAACTTTAAGGTCAGCTCATCAATCGTCTGATGTTCTTAGAGAATGTTTCAACCATCATCTCCTATGTCACTTAGTGAATCTCCTAAGTGACATGCATCTTAGTACTATGGCCATTCTCTCTTCATCACCAACACCATCACAACCTTGGTCATTCACATCTTAACATTCCTTGACTTCCATTCATTCCAAGACAACTTCATGCCTCATTGACAACAAATGCAACACAATGCACTTCAATCTCCCCCTTTGTATTTGTTGTCAATACACTCCTTCAGCACATATGAATGGGTCAATATGTGTGCCAATATTTCTCCCCCTTATTGGCAATCAAATGCAAAGGTGTGGTGTGGTTCTCTTCCAGAAATATCTTCCTCCCATTGAAAAGTATCTTCTTGAAAAACACTAGGAGAGGGATGATGACACATGTTCTCTTTAGCAAAGAACCTTTAGTAAATCAGCTCTAAGTCTACTTGGGCTAACCCAGTGTAGAAAACAAGAGTGATGTAACCAAGGAATTCAAAGCTGTCCATAATTCACTGTACATGTGAGATCATGCTTCAGGGGTTTGAAATTTTTCAGATATACCAATGAATTGCTAAATCCTGCACATACTTCACAAAACTCATTAGAAAGTTCAGTGCAAAGATAAAGCTCCCCCTTTCATCCATTTGTCTTCAATCCATACTTCCCCTTAATTGACAAGATAAACTCAATTAAGAAACAAGGGATGAAAGTATGATTGGAATACCTTCACTTTTCTCAAGATGGTATTAATCTAAGAATACCATCTTCTCCAGATTGGCTCCCCCTCAAGGGGTGCACTCCATTCTGTCCAAACCATCCTCCAGATGAGAATGATCATCATCTTCAATTCCCTGGAATGTTAGCACATGTATATACCAAGAGTATAAGGGAATAAGATGGAACCTCCTTGGTTCATCAATGTGAACAACAAGGTTGAGAAGATTCTCTCAACCGAGATGTCCCATTTTCACCAGTCCTCACACTTGCACATTTGATCTTCATTGATGATTGTGCTGGTGTGGTTCCCAAAACATCTTCATGTGAAACCTTCTTCTTCCCTTTTGCTTGATCAATTGCCAGAGCTTCATCTTCAACTCTTTGTAGTTCTCTGGCAAGTTGCAACTGATGTGGCCATATGACAAGTAAATCATTTGGAAGAGTGGCCTCAGTTTTGGAAGTTCCACATGGTTCTTTGGATGCTGCTAAGCTACCTCTCTTAGGCAACTTATTTTCAACCAATCCCTTCTGCTTCTTCTGGATTGATTGTCTGTTTAAGTCCAGTCTTCTTCTATTTAATTTCATGGCTTCTTTACAAAGGTCCATGATGTGTCCTTTCTTTCCACAGTAGAAGCATGTTTTCTTGGTGGTCCTTCTGGATGCATCAACCTTATTGGATTTAGACTCCAAGGACTTCTCTTCCTTTCTCAAACACTTCTTGGGAGCATTTTCTACTTTCTTCTTCTTGCTTCCCAAGGATTCCTTTTTAGCCAGGTTCAGTGATCTTATCTTCTTTTCATCTTTGGATACAGTTGGAGATTGACATGTATCATTTTGACCATTTTTGCAAACATCCCAGATGTTGTCAAGCAATCCAAATCTGTTAGCAGCAAACAGATGTCTCTGGACCTGTGGATGCTGCTTCTTTTCTTCTGGCTTGCTCCCCCTAGGCATGGGCTTCCTCTGTGGTTTTGCATTCAGTGGATTGTACCAACAATCCTTTGCACAATGCCCATACTTATTACAACACCAACATTGACCCACAAATCTTGACCTCTTCAGTCCTTCTGATTGTAGGGTACTTTTCTTGACCTGTTGTGCTGTTTCAGGAGAGATCTGCTTCTTTACTGTCTTCATCCATATTTGTTTGGAATTATTCTTCCATCCTGCACTTTTTGTGGAAACACAATTAGAAGCATCAGTACAAGATGGTATGGATGGTACCTTCTTTCTAGAAGATGTTGCACTTTTATTAGAGGATGTCTTTCTATTAGAATCATCCTACTCAAAGCTCACTTGAGTAGCAACATTTCTTCTTTCAGCTGACTGGGAGGCTTCAGCTTTGGGTGATTGCAGATTTTTCAATATCACCTCTAGTTCTAAGCATTTCATATTGAGGGAGTTCTTCTCATCCTCAACAGTTCTTAGCTTTCCTTCCCATTTCTCTTCCAGCTGTTTTATCTGGTCTTCATGCACCTGCTTCATTTCAAGCAATGTGTTGTCATGCTCCTTCACCCTTTTGACTTTGTCTTCTAGTTGAGCATCTCTGACAACCATTGACACTTTGTGCCTCTTTTCCAGTGCATGGACAACATCTTTGACTATTATCATAAAGAATTCTTTCTCAGAAAGGCTTCTTTGAAATTCTTCAGCAGTGTCTTCATATCTTTCATTGCAAAGAGATACTGTTTCATCTTTGGCATTTACCAGCTTTCTGACAGTGTTGGTAATGCCAACCCTTTTAGCCAGCTGATCTTCCATAGCATTAGCTTCTTCTTCTAACTGTGATTTTTCTTCTTGAATATCATGGATGCCTGTAGCTATACACTTTGCCACTTCCATGGGGACAGTCTTCTGAAGATATTCGATTGCACTTTGAAGATCATTCATTATTCCAACTTCATCACAGCTAGGACAGGCTTTCTTCATCTTCTTATCCTGTTTCTTCTTTCTATTTTTCTGAGTCTTGGCAGATATCTCCATTTGAGGCTGGTCACTCATTTCCTCAAATCTGCACTTCATAAAGACTCCCTTGGATCTTTTAGAGGCAACCTCGCTCTGATACCAATTGAAGTGCCCAGATCAGTGTGAATCACTGAGAGGGGGAGGGGGTGAATCAGTGATCCCTTAAAACTTTTTACTAATTGATTCTTAATCAATTAAACCTCTATGGCTTGTTAAGGCCTCGATCCACTCTTCTTGTATCTCTCAACCTTTCCCGAATAATGCAGTAATGAAAAGGCACAGGACACAAGGATTTACAAGGTTCGGCACCAAAGGCCTACATCCTTGCCATGCTCTCCCAGCATGGATTCTTCCATTATAACTTGTTAGAATTACAATGGTCGATACAGAGTCCCACTGTATCTCTCCTGAGTCCCACAGGAGGGTCTTTATACTGCTTCACACAGTGTTACCAGAGTCCCACTGGCCTGCTCCATAATCCCACTGAAGACTTCTTCTCCCTGAGTCCCACAGGGTCTTCTCTTGGCTCCTCGAGTCACACGAGTAGCTCTTCTTCTCTTTAAGCTTCTTCAAGTGTCCTCAGCAGTCTGGGATAAAGACTGCTGGCCTTGCTCTGTACCTCTGATCACTTGAGTTGATCAGGTCTTCTCGTCTAGCTCGGGCTTTATCACCTTCTTCTAAGGATGACCCGTCTTCTCTCTTCAACTACTGAATGCTCAGACAACTGATGTCTTTATCTTCGGTCTGGTCTAGTCTCAGTTTCACACCACTGATTTAGCATTGTTCACGTGTGCACGTGCATGCATGCATGCATGCACTCTCCTTTTCTTCCTCTTGGTGCAGTAGACCCACAAAGGGTGTAATCAATTATAGCACACACCTTCTCCACAATCTTCACACACTATATTCAAATTGTTCACACACTAAAAGTGTGTTATACTTTAGTGTGGGTCAACTTCTTCCTTCTTTAATGTGTGTTCACTCCACTTAGAGCATACACATAGGTTCGGCCTTTTAGATCTTTTGCACACACAAATGCCAATGGCCTACTTCCCTTCTTGTACTCTTCCACTTTGCACACACAGTTTGTTTTTCACTTTTAATCTTCAAGTGTGCACAACCTCCAAGGGCTACGGCCTCTTCTTGTTCTTTTTGCACACAAAGGCACAAAGGCCTCGGCCTTCCTTCTTCACCTCTCACACACACAAAGTGTGGTCTTCGATTTGGCACATACACAAGGGCATGCCTCGGCCTCCTCTTGCACACACCCGAATACCAACACAAGGGCTACGGCCTCTTTGTTTTCTTTTGCATGCAACCAACCCGTAGGTATTCTTCCTTCAATTGGCACACAAGCACAAGGCTTGGCCTTCTCAATGTTCACACAAGAGGGACTGCCTCGGGTCCTCTTACTCCATTTGGACACACACTGGATATGGCCTCGGGACTTCACTTCTTCTTCAAGGCGCGCAAGTGCAAGGGCACAAGGGCCTGAGCAGGGTGTGGCAACACCTTCCTACCGCGCAGGGGGCGCGGTGACTTCCTCCTGCCATGTAGGTTCGTGGGCAGAGAGGGTTATGGCCTTGAGCGCGCAAGTGTGCGGCTCGGCTCCTTCCTGTCGCGCAAGGGATGCGCGCAGGGTCTCCTCCAACTTCTTTTGCGCAAATATGCGCAAAAGGTACTTCACGAAGCCAAGGGTGGCTTCGGGCTGCTTCGTCGCGCAAGTAGGTTGCGCGGAGCTCCAAACTTCACGAGGCACAAAAGGCTCTCACGGGACTTCAAATATACAAAGGATCATCAAGCATAAACAGCGCCTGTGGTCTTCTTTTTATAGGCGAGGCAGAGGCTTTACATCCGCGGAGTTACATCTTTGAATCCCCGAATTTATCGGGTTTTCAAGATTTTGCAAATCTTGAACTTTTTCTCTTGTTTCACGCGGGTTCCCTCTTCTTCGGTTTCCTCCACGTGCATGCGACTCATAACGCATGCACGGCCTTCGGTTTAGGCTAATCCATGCAAAACATAAACCCTTCAAAGCCTCGGCAGATTCTCTTGCCTCGGCCTTCTTCGAATTCTTCCAAACATAGCATGCACTCCCATTTTTATACATGGTTGTGTTCAGTAGGGCCGGACGAACTCATTGGAGCCTTCAGATCAAACTATGGTGGCCGGGAGCTCGAAAACGGGTGGTCGGATGGCCTCTGGTTCAGCGACGTCGCGGGAGTTGCCTCGGCCGAGCTCGAGGTTGAGGATGGTGCGGCAGCCGTCGGATCAGGTGATCGAAAGACATCAGACGGCTGGATCAGATCGCGGCGCCGCGGGATTAGATGAGCGGCTCGGATCGGCCGCGAGATCAGATGAGCGGCTGGGATTCGCTCCCGGTGGAATTTGCGCGTCCCACATCAAAATGCCGCGGGATTTTTCCGCGGTTTATCAACATGCCGCTCCCTCAACCCCACAATTGAACTTCCTCCTCCACGGTGCCGCCCCGCACCGTGTTCTCCCTGCGGGCGCGCTCTGCGCCCACTCATGCCTCCTGCGGGCGCGCCACTGGCGCCCACTATGCTCCTCGGGCGCGCGGGTTTCACCACCGCGTGTCCTCGGGGGCTTATACACGGCCCCCTCTGCCTCTGCCGCCCAGGCTGGCCACATGGGATCCCCCCTTGGGCGTGGCGCCTTAGGCCCACATGTGCCTTGGGGGTTGAACCCTTAAGGCTGGCCTTGGCTGGCCAATTTTTTGCAAAGGCATGAGAGTACTTTGTATAAAAAAACAAAGTAACCACATACATAATGTGAAATGCCAAGAGCCACTCCAAGCCTTCTTCCTTTCTTTTTCTTCTTAAGAATTCCATCATTTCTCCTCTCATATGATCTCAACTTAGGAGGTGGAATTCAAAAGGTTCATCTTCATCAACTGAACTCCTGAATCACTTATAATCTTCAATGTTCTTCATTGATCTAATCAGAGATCAATTGGATCTTCTTCTGATTCACATGCACTAAGTGATAGTGCATGGACTTCTTTCAATCCACTTCATCCACTCAGTGGTTGTGGATGGATCATCTTCATCTCTTCATGCATTGTCAGTACAATGCATGGTCTTCAAACAATGTTGTGACATTGTATCATCAGGATACAAGTTCTTGGAACTTTAAGGTCAGCTCATCAATCGTCTGATGTTCTTAGAGAATGTTTCAACCATCATCTCCTATGTCACTTAGTGAATCTCCTAAGTGACATGCATCTTAGTACTATGGCCATTCTCTCTTCATCACCAACACCATCACAACCTTTGTCATTCACATCTTAACATTCCTTGACTTCCATTCATTCCAAGACAACTTCATGCCTCATTGACAACAAATGCAACACAATGCACATCACTTGTGTTATGGGTTATGATTATGTTATGGTTATTGGTCATTTCTTACGTATATGGGTGGTTCTGTGACAAACCTAGAGCAGATGAGCCTGAGATAGCTCTCTAATGCATTGGGTAACGTGACGGAGGTAAACATTAATGTTTCTCCTATGAGATGTAGGGAATATACTGTGATGGTTATTCCCAACGTAACTCCCTAAGTAGCTTTGATAGCTACTATGTAAGTATGTTATGTAAGCCATAAGTTACCATTATGATTTATGATTTATGTGTGTTATTCATAAATATTACGATTTCATAAGGTGTGTTATGATTGAAAAAGTATGATTTCATTGTTATGTATTTATTGATGGGATAATGTTTTCATTCCTTATTTTATAACCCTTAATGGTATTTTTATGCTCATCACATGTTTTTGAAATGTTTTACATAGGACTTAAAGATGTATAACGGTCAAGGATGGGATCAACGAAAAGTTATGTTTTCTAAAACATGGAACAATACATGTTTCTTTTTTAAAAATTTTATTTTATGAAAAAAATGGGTGCTGAGTAGTACTGTCTACATCTAATATTCAACTTGATATGTAATAGGTATGGCCTAATTATCCAAAACTCTAAACCTGAAAAGATCATCAATATGAATTATTCATTTAATTAAATATTATGTAAAGTTTTAAGGTTGTGTCATTATATATATAATCATGAATATCTTGTGAGTTCTAGTTGATTGAATTTCGTAAGTAGTTATCTGTATCCCATGTTGGAGTTTTTGGAGTTGGTGTCCTAGGACAAAATGTTTTTTCTTTGATTACATTTATATTAAATATATAGAATATTAGTAAAAATTATATTACATATTGATCATTTTTCTTCATGAATCTAATGTAATAATTCCACAGATTATATGTTGAATTGATAAGGTCATAGTAGTTACCACTATGATGCGAACTTTTATGTTCTAGGATGATATTCTTAAATAATGTTCTATGGTTGGATGATATACTATTAATGGAAACATAGTACATATAATTTCATGTGAGTGTTCTATTAAGTAGATGATGATTCTTCTCATTATGTTCTCACTTGGTAATCCTTAGGATTGGAGATTATGAGAACAAATCCACAAGTATAAATTCTGCATGTTTTGGAGTCATCAGATATTTCTATATGTGAGTGTGTGTGATGGTCCTTAGAATTTAAGATTATTATTAATTCATGTTAAAACATGCGTAAATATATTTATTTTTTAAACCATGATGATAAAAATCCATGTAGAAGATGGGATGCATTGGGTGCGTCACATATGATATATCAGTAATGGATAAGTCGAGGATGATGTTACCCAATCAGGATCCATGTATCACTGAGAGGGAGAGGTGGTGAATCAGTTATATCTTTTTCTTTTATATTTACTTTTATTTTTGAAACAAAATTATTTTCCTGTTAAAGAGTTCTTTACCTGATGAATGCAAACAACCACATGAATACAATATTTATAGGGTTCATTCCTCAACAAGAGTAGCTACATCCTTGGAATGGTACAAAAATAATCCAGTACAACACAATCCACTAGAAGACAATCCTTTATATGGAGTACAATGAGTACGATATACCCTTACACTTGTGTAGCACTGGGAAAAAATCCTCAAGAATGTGTGCACCCTCTTTGAACAAATAGAGAGAAACAATTATTCAGTGCTTCTTAATCAGCTTTAACAGTTTGATCATTCAAAACAATTCTTCTCTTTCCTACACTAAAGAAAGTAATAAATACCTAGAAAAAAGCATACTAGTTATGCTAATATCAAATCATCCGTTCACCCTATTAGGTGTCTTTCATGAAACCTTTTTGCTGCATGACCAAGATTTGGATTTGTTCATGAAAAACCTCATTCATGCAACTTCAATATTGCATGCAAATCCTTCTTCTTACATGAAACACTCTTTCTTTCCCACACCTCCCTTTACTTAAAATTGTTCTGTGCTTTAGTTATTATGATTTATTTATGTGTTGAGAAAAATAAATGAGATGATTTCACCTCTTAATTATAGGACCCACTCACCCCCATGCACAAAAACCCGGAAACATCATGCAAAACCCTGACATGTCACACAAAACTCCATTTGATGTCACATTGGGTGCATAAGTCTCTTTTTCCCCAACCTTATCTTTCATGCAATTTTTGAATCTTTCTCTCACATCACGAATTTTTAATTTTTCAATGTTCTAACCTTCAATCACGCCTTATGAGAAACATACCAAACCTTCTTCAATCTCGCGTGAAACATCCTTTCAAAAAACACATTTCTCTATCTCCTAATTTTCAGGCCCAAAAATTTGGCAAACACTGGAAAACAGTGCCACCATAAAACATTATTTTGTTCCACCTCCATATCTTCCATTCCTTTATCATGATTCTCTTCACTACATTCCATTACCATTATTCTACTTTCATCATGAACTCTACTATCGTGATATGTATCCTTTGATCAAACAGTTATAGCATTGTCAGATTGTCAACAAAAAGTATTGAACCTTCCCTCTCTTCCATTAGTATCTTTACTTCCAATAAAATATGAATATGAATAGAATCACCTTTACTCACCCTTTCCTTCATAAGTCTTGCTTCAAAAGTTCTCCAAACTTATGATATTTTTCAAATAAAAAATAACAAGAATCATCTGATTTTAAAGTCCTTTACAAAGTGAATTGATTTATCTTCTTTGACAATAAAAAAAACACTCTGCAAAAGAAACCCCATCTTACTTCCTTCTCCATCCAACTTGGTCCCAATAGAGGAAGGATTTTTCCCTAATATATTTATGAAAGCTTATATCTTAGACCTTTTATTGGAATTGAATTTTCACCCTAAATTCCATGGTCACTGTGTATTGATGTGTTTATTTAAGATATTCAATGAAATTCATATTGATATTATAGGTTTGTGACACAGATTTGAAACCTTCTTGTTGAGATATTGATATAAAGGGATTATATTACATAGTGAGAATTTTTATGTGGTCATATTCATGGTGAGATTAAGTTCTTTCTCATGGGTGTCTTGACTGATTACTAGACACAATCTTGGAATTTATGAAGGATTTCCTAATTCCAATAAAAAATAATCATAGAGGGGTACACACTAAGTGTTTCCTTTAATCTCAATTAAATTCTATTCAAAATTAATTATTAGAATAATTATTATTGTCAAGACTAAAGAATATTTTTATTTAAATTTTATTTATCTCCAATATTAACAAGGTCATAATTATTTTTTACTAATGAATATTTTATTTTATTATGTTAATATATATAAAATATTTATTTTCCATATTATGAATGAAATTATTATTTTATTTATTTAAAATTCTAATAGAAAAATTCACTAGATTGTAAATAAAATATTAATTTATTAATAAAAACTTTACTTCGATATTCAATAAATTCTAGAGGAGTACGAATAGACAAAGACCAAGTCAGGTTACAAATATTAATTAATAAGACTGTTTTATAATATTTGTTTTTGTTCAAGTAGGTGCACACCAAAAAGTAATAATGATGATGTCATTATTAAGTAGAATGGGTTTTATTAAATGTTTTAAATGTTATTTAATAGTTGTAATTCAATTATACAATATTTTAATCTAAACCATAACTCTATAAATTGATAGTTATGTCTATTTATATTGCATCAAAAAATTTGGGAATAGAGAATTATTGTGAAAAATGTATTCTTTCTTGACTCCAGCTTCTCTCCCCTCTCAAGAATGAAAAGTGATAGAGATATTTCTTCAAGAATAAACAAGGTTATATTAAGAATGAATAACAAAAGAAATTTTATTCATAGTGATAGTACCCAATGATCGAGTGGTGTTTCTTAGAGATCATTAAAGCACATATAGATCATCTCTAGAGGGATTATATTATTCTAGCCTCACAGTGCAACGAAGGAAATTCAAAAGGTTCTTTTAATATAATCAACGAATAAGGATCCTAATAATAGATATTTTTTTAGATATTAAATAAATTAATAATAAATATGACATGTAAGATCTCGCTCACAGTTTCAGACAATGATTATTAAAAAATATATTATTATATCGCCCACCACTACATGCTTTTTCCGCACCGAATACCAACACGTGGTGTATTGGTAACACTCCACAGTTTAATAATATTAGATATATTTTCATTACTTTCATTTATTATCCTTTTTTAAGCATCATTGGTTACTCATTGCAATCAATTTGGATACACTAAAGATTTATTTTATAGATTCAATGCATGGATACCCGACAAACAGACCCCACAAGATGACATTTATAAATTTTTAATACACTAAATGAAACCTTTTAAAAATAATCATCAATTTATAAATTTTATATTATGTTTCAATGATCTTTTTAATGATATGGTGATGTTTAAATATCATCAAAATCATGTCATGAGGACAATCCATGATCAAAAAAGCATATCGACTTCAACAACTGGATACGTATTAGAGTATATATATTATGATTTCACTATAAAAACATATATAAATATACTTTTTTATATTTTTAACAATGTTTCCGCATTTCCTGAAATAAACTAATCACAAAGATTATGGTTATTATGTTTACAAATTTACAAAATATAGCATACTACATCAAAAAATTAGAATCTCCTAAAAGGTATTTTCAATGGTAATTACAATATCATTTAAAACATTTATTTACCCTTTTTTATGTATACTTTTGAAGTACTACTAGGATTGTTGATAGTACCAATTTTGAAAAGTGGAAATAGATTTTTTTTGAAACAAATGAGGAGAATACATTGTGCCAAAATTTATACAGACATCAGGAAGAGATGAATTCCTACAACTTATTCAGTTAATTTTTTAATTATTTTATCTAGTTATTTAGTTAATTACCATATCATTTTTATCTGATATTTATTTTTTTAATTTTAATAGAATCATGAAGAAATGACTTCTTCTATAATATTTTTTCCATTTTGTTCTCTATTAAGAGAACAAAATTATCAGTGAAAAATAAATTATAGTCGAAGTCTTCAACAAGAATGATGCACTCATTTATTATGATCATGCACTCAATAAGGATGATAAAATCTTGTGAATGCACTTATCTTTTTTATTTTACAATGCATTCAAAATTATGGGTTATGAAATAACAACATTGTTAGATAAACATTAATTTTTAATGAATTTAAAGATAAAAATACATGGTTTGATTTGTAGTATTAAATTTCACCGCAAACGATAAATTGTATGGCCAGTATGACATGAAGTTTATGTTTTTAGTTTTAAATTATCATTTTAGTTCAAAATAAATGTTATCCATCCAAATAATAATTTTAATAAAATGGGTTGGGGAAGGATAACACCAAGAAAAACCAAAGTCAGGGGGCCTAAAATAATGCAGGATGAGAGAATATCCTCTTATCAAATTAACTCCCTCTGGCCATAGGATGATGGGGTTGAGGATACTAGTGTGGATGGAGTTATGATCTTCCAAAGAAGAAAGGTAATCAGTAACCCGATTTCCTTCACTCCATGTATGGGAAACCTGTATGTTAAAGAGGAGAGCTCTACATTGCCATACAATTTAGGAAATAGACCATGGGGTGGAGCCTTTATCATGCATGGAGTCATGAAGAATCATAGAGTCTATCTCCACCTAAGAAATAACAAAATTCGACTGAATACAAAGAGAGATCCCGGTGAGAATGGCTTTGGCCTTGGCCATGATTGAATTTCCATTGCCATAGGATGAAGAGAATTCAAGGACCACATTCCCCCCAACCCATGAACCCCCCTTCCTCTCATGATGCCACACAAACAAGACCCATCGGTGTTCAACTTGTAACCAATATCAGGAGGCTTCCAACACACCCATCTGCCCCGAGAACTTATATGAGGGGGATGAGTCAAGGGAATGTTGGCCTGCAGAAATCACAAGGATAGCGCATCCTTCCAACCTTAGAGAAGCTGAACCAAATCCAATAAGAGAAACCAAGTCCTCGCAATTATTGATCTCATCGATGAAGGATCCCCTTATAAGCTCGTCTGGTTTCTACCTTGCCACAAGCACCAACAACATGCACTAAGAATCACCAACCTGTCTAGCCTTTCGATGACAGAGTCCTGCGCACCATGAAACTGCCTCTCCAAAAAGGGTGCATCCCTCTGATCCAATGAAGAGAAAGCATTACAACCACCAATTAAATTCCACACCTAAATATCCAATTTCCCTTTGAAGAATAGGTGACTGGTACTCTCCTCTAGCCTGGAAATACAAAAATGACATCACGAGTCAATACTAATGCCCATCTTCTTAACGTTATCATCTGTTTACATAACTGAATTCTTGATGCGCCACATGAGGAATTTGATTTTAGTAGGTATCCTCTTGCACCACACAACATCATTCCAGTTATCATGATGGTCCTTAACGAGAGACAGATTGCAGAAATCCCTCATAGTGAATGAACCCGAGGAAGATGGTGTGAAGACACACCAATCTGGATCACTGTTATACTCAATGGACTCAAAAAGATCCTGATTATCCTTATTCAAAATAGCCTTAGTAATCCCACGATATCTCCAAGCCTCCTACCAGGTAATTGTTGGAGCAGGACAGCCAGGGAAGCCAATCACTGACCCCCCACCAACAGCGAAACCTGTAGGATATGTTTCCTTCTCCAGCAATCTAGTGGGAGTTCAGCTGGAGGACATGGATTATAGGGAAGAGTTTCTCACATAATGGGGTAGCTTTTCCATAAGATTACTCCTCATTACCCCCACGATGTGTGACCTAGACTTACCACAAAAAGTTTTCTCCTCAATAACTTTCCATGCATGCTTGGCGATCATGTTGTGGAGAGTACTCTGGAGGATCCGAACATCAATCCTGCCCTTCTATACTAGTTTTTCCATCCTTCCCCATGATGCCAAGTGACGTTTCACATCCAATAGGGCATCCCAAATAAAAATGATCTTGAAATTTTCAATGGTATTGATGAAACCTTGTGGGACATTGGTTGAGACCAAATCATGAATGGGAATAGCAGACAAGACGCTATTCATAAGGGCAATATGAACCCCAAATGATAAATAATAATTCTTCTAGTTAAGGATTTGACTAGTAATCCTATTAACCACAGAGTTTAAATCATTTACCTGCACCTTTCATGATGAAATAGGCATGCCTAGATACTCCATGGGGAAGGACTCCTGCTCTATGTCCAGGTGACTACAAAGGGAGACGACACGGCTGGGAGTACACTTGGAATTCATGAAAATATAACTTTTAGAATTACTGATCTCCTAGAAACTCTAAAAGAAATAATAATTGAGGATTATCTTAAGACCATGAACTGAGAACCTTCCACCACCAATAAAGATGATAGTATCATCAGCGAACATGACTTTTGAAATCAAAGGGAGGTTTTACATCCTTCTGTAACTGAGGACCGCTCTGGTGGCATGCTCAAAACCATGGTGTGACCACTATAAATCTAAGTTTATATTTATATTTAAAATTGAAATTTTATTTCAAAATATACGTCACATAATCAATACTAGGAATATGAATTTATACTATTTTAATAATTTATGATAATGATCCATAAGCCATTTATTATGTCTATAAATAATCTGCACCATAATTTGGTACATGGTGTTCCCTGTATGACTCATATTGTCTGTAATTACTTTAAAATTTATATTTCAGATAAAAATGTGTCTCACCCACCAAAAACCAAGTAAACTCACTCATTTAGTCTTAAAACATTATTAAACTGATTTATAAGTCATTTTTTATGTTTAAAAATAAATCTCACATCAAACTGACACATAATATAAACAATATGACTCAAAGTGTGTTTTTTCATTTTAAATTTACTTTTTAGTAAAAATTACACATGAAAAACTCAAAACTAAGAAAATGTATTCATATTGTTTTCATACTTTAGGATAATGATCCTTAATTCACGTTTGTCATGAATGAATCGACCACACATCAATCTGACACATGGTGTGACCAGTATGAGTCCAAATGTGTGTCTTTATATAAAATTGACATTTTAGTTTGAAACACACAACACATTCTCAAAACAAAGAAAAATATTTTGGATTGTTTTGACACTTTATTAAAATGGTCCACAAGTCGTGTGTGACATGTAGGAATCAACCTCACATCAATCTGATACATTATGTTCCCGGTATGATTGAAAGTGTTTGTTATCAGTTTAAAATCGAAATTTTTGTTCAAAATGAGCGTCTCTCACAAAAAATCAAGAAAAATCACACAGATTGTCCTTATACATTAATAAAATGATTCTGAATCCATTTTTGACATGTATAAATTAGTCACTCATCAAACTGAAACATGATGTGACTGTTATGACTCAAAGTACATGTTTTTTTATTAAAATTGAAATTTTATTAAAAATAACATGTTACATACTCTAAAATAAGAAACCACATTAATTTACTTTTTATAATTTAATAAAATGATCCATAAGTCATTTGTGATGAGTAAGAATCAACTGTACATTAATCTGACGCACCATGGGACCTATATGACTCCAAGTGTATCTTTTTATTTAAAATTGTCATTATAGTTCAAAACACATGTCACATTCTCAAAATCAAGAAAAAACATTTGTATTTGTTCGATTATTTTGGAAAATATTTGATAAATCATTTTGACCTATAAGAATCAATCACACCTCAATTTGATTCATGGTGTACCCAGTATAAGTCAAAGTTTTTTTTATAAGTTCAAAATTGAATTTTGTTTTTTAAAACATGTGCCACTAACTAAAAACCAAGAAAACACACTACTTTTCTCCCGATAGATTAGTATAATGATTTATAAGTCATTTTGAGGCATAGGAATCTGTCTCATGTCAAACAAATACTTGATGTGATAGATATGAATCAAGGTGAGTGTTTTCCATTTAAATTGACATTTTGTTAAAAACAGTTGCATACTATATGCATAAATAACTTTATGATACTTTTGGAATACAATCCTTATGTAATCTTTCATGTGTAGGAATTAATTTATGGTTAATCTCACACACAGTATGACCAGTGTAACTCTATGTGTGTGTTTTTATTTAAAATTGGAATTTTAGTTCAAAACACATTTCACATACTCAAAACTGATTAAATGAATTTGTATTGTTTGGATACATTAGGAAAATTATTATGATGTCATTTTTTATGTGTAGAAATCAACTACACATTAATGTGATGCACAGTGTGACTAACGTAACTCCATGTAAATCTTTTTATATAAAATTTATATTTTAGTTCAAAACACATGTCACATACTAAAAACCAAGAAAATACATTTTTATAGTTTTGAAAATTTAGGAAAATGATCCATAAGTCATTTTTGAAATATAAGAATGACTTTCACCTTAATATAATACATGGAGTTATCGGTATGACTAAAAGTGTCTGTTATAAGTTTAAAATTGACATTTTAGTTCAACCTGTGTGACACTCACCGAAGAATGATCAAACATGATTGGATTTTCTTGATACTTTATAACAAGGATTCATAATCCATTCTGACATGTGGGAATTTTTATCATGTCAAACCAACTCATGATATGACTAGTATGACACAAAGTTCATATTTTCAGTTTAAATTTACATTTTAGAAAAAAAAGGAAACGACATACTAAAAAGAAATAAAACACAATCCTATTAATTTTATACTATAGAAATATTATCCTTAAGTAATTTGTGATTTTTAGGACTCAACCATTCATTAATTACATGCATTGTGTGACTGGTATGACTCAAATCATGTCCTTTTATTTAAAATTAAAAATTTAGTTCAAAACGCACATCATATACTCAAAACCGAGGGCACAAATTTTTTTTTTGATACTATAGGAAAACAATCTATATGATATTTTTGGCCAATAAGATTAATTCACACCTCAATATAATACACAGTGTTCCGGATATGACTCAAATTGTATATTATCAATTTAAAATAGAAATTTTAGTTCAAACCTTATATCAATAACTAAAAAACATAAAAACATACAAATATTATCTTGATAGTTTAGGGAAACAATTTATAAGTAATTTCTGACAAGTAGGAATCAGTTTCACATCAGACCAACACATGATGTGACCAGTATGACTCAAAGTGCATGTTTTTAGTTTAAGTGGACATTTTTTAGGAAAAAAACATTTAACATACTCAAAATTGTGCAAACTCATTCAGATTATTTCAAAAAATTAGGGAAACAATATTTAAGTCATTTTTGACATGTAATAATCAAACACATGTCAATCAGACATACAATGTGACTAATGTTACTCCAAGTGTGTCTTTTTTATTAGAATTGAAATTTTAGTTCAAAACACATATCACATACTCAAAACTGGGTAAAGTCATTTAGATTATTTTGATACTTTATTAAAATGATACATAATTTATTTATGATGTGTAGGAATCAAATTCATGTCAATATGATGCATGGTGTGACCAGTATGACTTCATGTGTATCTTTTTATTTAAAATTAATATTCTAGTTCAAAACACTCAACGCATAATCCTAGATGAGAAAACGTATTTAGATTGTTTTGATAGATTAGGAAAATGATCCATAAGTCATTTTTGAAATATAAGAATTAATCGCACCTCATTCTATAACAATATGTGCCCAGTATGACTCAATGTCTAAGTTATCTATTTAAAATTGATATTTTAGTTCGAAACATGTGGTATTGATTGAAAAAAGAGTAAACATACTTGGATTATCTTAATAATTTAGGAAAATGATTTATAATCCATTTGTGATGAGTAATAATCAATCTCAAATAAAACTGATAAACTACATGATCTGTATCACTTAAAGTTCAAGTTTTCATTTGAAATTGACATTTTAGAAAAAAGACACATGGAATACTGAAATCCAAGAAAATAAATTTTGCTTTTTGATACTTTAGGAGAACAATTCATGAGCCAATTAGATGAAACATGTGATCTATATGACTCAATGTGTGTCTTTTTATTTAAAATTGACATTTTATTTCCAAAAACATTGTGCATGCTAAAAACTAAGAAAACACATTCAGATTGTTTTGATAATTTAGGAAAATGATCCATAAGTCATTTGTGACTAGTATGAATCAACCACACCTCAATCCAATGTACGGTGTTCCTAGTATGACTCAAAGTGTATATTATCAGTTTAGAATTAGAATTTTAGTTCAAAACATGTTTTAATAACTGAAAAATGAGTAAACAAACTTGGATTTTATTGATACATTAGAAAAAAAATTTATTAGTAAATTTTGTATTTTAAGAATCAGTCTCACGTCAAACCTATCCACGATGTGACCAATATGAATCAAAATAATTTTTTAAGTTTAAATTGACATTTTATTAATTTATTGTTTCATATTTATTTTTAATTTATATATCAATATTATTATCAACATAAGAATTATTAATTTTTATATAGGTGTAATTGTGTGCTCAAGATAGAGGGGTTTGTTCGACAACAGGTAGCATGATTGGGCTCTGGGGGGTAAGGAAAAAGAAATATTGATGTTTTTTAATGTTTGTGATAAATTTTACATACCAATGTGATTATAAAATGTAATATGTATTAAATATATAAAATATCATGTTTTCCTGATATTAGTTATTAAAATTAAATTTCAATTAAATTATCTATTTGTTTCTACAATGTGTTGTAATTTTAGAAACACAATGCAACAGAATGGCCTTTATCAGTGCTAGTTTGGCATTTAAAAAGTGTTACTTTATTAGTTATATTTTTATCATTGATAATATTCATTGCCTTTTAATAGATATTTTTTAGCATTGATAAACAACTTTTTCACTTTGTTAAGGGTTAGATCTATAGTAGAGTAGATACGAATTAAAAAAACCCAAAAACCAAACCTGTAACCACCAACGGGTTCTAGCCGATGAGAAACACCAGTGTAGTAATAGAAAAGCTTTAGTATTTACTATATTATATCATAG
Source organism: Viscum album (assembly GCA_963277665.1). Classification (NCBI taxonomy): domain Eukaryota; kingdom Viridiplantae; phylum Streptophyta; class Magnoliopsida; order Santalales; family Viscaceae; genus Viscum; species Viscum album. The sequence goes on along the minus strand of OY728129.1, from coordinate 1,415,964,905 downwards.
ATATTGAACTATATTTATAACTTTTATTTATCTGTTTTATTCATGGAATGATCCCTTTATATATTAAGGATTATTGAAGGGGGGTTGAAATTACAATGTTCTATAAGTTTATGTCATATCTACCTTAATTCATATAAATCACTTATCTCTATATGTTTCATTTCATTCCTTTATTTTATAGAAACTAATTCTCCTTCTAACATTTCTCATAGATCCTCAGTGGCTACTTCTTCTAATAATTCAGATGGGTTCAGGAAATCCCACTTAGAATTCACCTTCTTCCCACTGAGTCTTCTTTCCAATCCCTTGGGCTTACCCTCAGTGCCCATACCAAAATCTCTAGTAGATAAAGAATTTATAGCTAATGTATTTCTTTCCAAAACATAAATGGAGAAACGAAATTGATAAAACTCTTAGATATATGGTCTATATGGTAGAATGATAATCTTATGAAGCATAGGATTATTATAAATAATCATATTTCTGATTGCTTTCACCAATACCATTAAGGCTTGTCTCTTCTTCATGATCCTTATCCTCTGTGATCAAATTATCCTCACTAGTTCTAGAATTAATCTTGGCAGTTTCCTGAGCCTGACTGGCCACCCCTAAAGTCACCATAGGTTCCATGAAATTCAATGAATTATTGTAAAGAGGATTAGAAAAAAGTCATTGTGACAACTGGGTCCCGAGGACAACACATACACCCCGCCTTAACATGTTCGTCGGGTCCTGGCCTACCAAGTACCACCAGTTGCCCCACAGACACGTGGGGCCCACCCCAGGGTCCACCCACGTGCCCAAACGGGTCATCACACTAATGATTGTCCCACATGCCAACACATGTCCTTTCTAGTGTGCATTGTCCTCACTCACACACACCCTGGGAAACATCCCATAAGGTCACCCATCCTAACAACTACTCCAGGCCAAGCATGTTTAACTGTTGAATTCTAATCAGGTAGGATCCCGAAAAGGAAGTTTCACCTTGTTGACATGATTCATATCATTTAGTCATTTAACCCTTTATCATTTGGGGATGTTACAATCACCCCCCTTTAGAGTACAATGTTCTCATTGTGGGCCCTACATCTCAACCCAGGCAGTGCACCGCACTTAAGGCTGGGTACCACCTCTGATACCAACTGTAGAGACCTGAATCTTGACATACATTGACATTAAATTACTTTTGCGGAATACTTAGTACATAACAAAAACAGACACTCAAGGATCGTAATAGTTTAGTGTCTTCGGAAACTCCGAATAAAATCTTCTAATCATGGTGAAATATCTTCAACATCTCCCAATAAAGATCATACCCTTTTTTTCATACCTAAATCCTTTCTTTATATCCTGGGGAAAAGAAAATATAAAATGGGTGAGCTCAAATTCCCATTAAGGGTAACCATAGAGAACATAAAACAATCCATAAACATTTGAATGAAAAAACTTGAACATAAAATCTAAACATCAAAATCTTGAGCAAAGACATGAATCTTTGAAGTACGTAAGGCATATATCATAAGGTAACGTCAATCATGATAAAATAGCATGGGAATAAAAAATGTAATTGTGGAAACCATTAAGCACGTGTTATGATTTCCATAGTATCCAAGGCATTGCTGCCAAGACCATCTTACTGGACAAAGTCCCTTTCTGAATCGAGTTCACTCCTCGTTTCAGTCCTATAACACTGAACTAGATTAACTTACCATTCCAGCCATGTCTATCTCATGAGATATAAATCTTTACCCAATTCATTGAAGGGAGATATAGTTCCCACCCATCTCAAAAAGAAATCATTCTTACTTGAGACACAAAATAAACATACATCATTCAAAATAACCCAACAAATAAAATGGGTTTCATAAACATCATCCCATCATCACATAATCCATATAAAAGAAATGGATATCATTTCATAATAAGAAAAGTGAATCCATGTAAATCATAAAGACTTTATACTTGAAATATACACATATGAAATAATGTCATCTTAGATGGAAAATGGTTTTGATAAAACACTTGAAATGAATTCTTGAGGAAAATATCCTTTCTTATTCAAAATTATTTTCTTTTCACAAAATACCATGAAATTTTAAAAGAAAAGGAATTTCATGAAAATAATCATGAAATCTTGTAGAGTAAGCTTCTGGAAAATAAGGCGTTATGAAATCGAAAACATCTGTTCGTGCCGTATAAGTTAAAAAAACATTTTTCTCATACTTTTTCCGGAAAAGTCAAAAAGTACCTCATAAAAAAAATATTCCATACATACCATGTAATAAAAGTCAGAAATGGGTAAAAAGGAAATTAAACATACATGAAACCATTTTTAGGAAGCATGGTCATGGATTAGAACAGTAACCCCAATAAATACTTACGAATAAACAATCTCGGATAAGAACGAGATTGGAAAAGTTATCCCTTACCTTAGGTCTAATATGCTTCATAAGTTTCTGAACCTCCTGTATAATGATTTAAATAAAGTCATTGACTTATTACAGAATCATATTAATTGTTATGATATCATATATGGTTCACTTATGACTTTATATTACCCGTTCGTTTGTAAGTTCCATGTTAAAGCAGTGTTTTGGGTTTAATCGTTTTATTTATCGTATGTGTTTGGACTTGTTGTTCCTAATATTATTACTTATATCCTGATTTACGTAATTCCAGAATGTAATAAATTATTTATATATAATATATATTCATCATATACATATATATATTATATATCGATAAAAGGAATGAAGCACATCGTTCATGGAGACGGTAGGCCATACGTACGCATGAACGTTGTTTTCGTTTCCTTATTGAATTGAATGAAACTAAATAGATGACATAAATATATATATACATAAATCCAGTAGCATTATTATGTCATATATTTCATTATTATTCATTATATATACTTTATAATCATTCTTGAATGGTTAATCATGGAAAATGAATCTCATCACGTTCGTGGAGATGGTAGTCCGTACGTACGCACGAGCGATGATATCATTCCCATGATCGTGGAATTGTATTAACGTATATTTATAATATTACAGAATCAATATCACTTTACAATAATCATTTATATTCGTTACTTTCACCATTATACCCATCCATGTAAGGTGGTGGTGGAAAATAGATTACACGACTGCGTAGAGATGATATTCCGTACGTACGCACGCGCGGTGATTTCGTTTTCCATAGGATGGATAGATGGTGAAATATGGTTTTTTCATACTTATTTTAAAATATAATTATATTATTGATACTGATGTTATTACTTCATAATGAAACAACTAAAGAAGAAGAAGTGGAATAAGAAATAAAGTTGAAAGAATCGGTAACAGACATTACCTCTTCTTTGAAGCGCCTCTTTGAGACCTCCTTATAGGGAACTAAAATTGGTCTTTGAAGAAGACCAGGACCTCTAGGATGTTTCTAGGGAAGTTTAGAATATAATTTGGCAGGGTTTGGCCGATCATGAAGGCTCGAAGTGGTCTCAGGAATAGAGGGATGAGGTGCCCTTTTATAAGGGAGGAGAGGGGAACCTTTGGAAAACAAAAAATATTATTTTATTATAAAGTCATATTTGGTTTTTAATAGCTCAAAATTGATTTATTTCGAAGATAATGTGGGGATGGGTCTAAATCCTCTCATAAAATAGCATTTAGACAAGTTTAGGTTTCTATTGTAACCTTATCATTTAGATTTAACCTTACGTTAAATAATTTTACTTTTACCGTGTCTTCTTGTTTTCTTACACTATAAGGTTAATAAACATACTATAACAAGCAAAAATAACCCCATGTTATTTATTATTAATATATATAACCTTATCTAAGTCATTTGGCCGAAACTGAGATTTTTAGGAATAAAATAACAATTAATAATATAATATTTGTTTTAAAAACTATTTTATGACAATTTTGAATGTATTTGGTAATTGATTTTTTTGAAAATTATAACAGAATGATTAGTTAGATAAAAGTTCATTAAATCAATACTATCATGTCATGTTAACCTATAAAATTAGTGAAATTAATAAAAAGTCTCAAATTACATTTATTTGGGTATTTATAACATCAATTATGTCAACATTTCATTAATAAGATAATTACTGCATCATATTTGTGTCATCAATAAATTAAATTATTTAATGTCTAAAAATTATTGTTAGGACTAATAGGGGCCTATATACCCTGAGAGGGGGTGGGGGGTGAATCAGGGTATGGATATTCTTTTTCAAAGTTCTTCCTACCCCACTGGATCTTGACCTCTTTATTACAAGGGTCACTTTGTTTGATCTTGTGTGTAAACTGTGATCACTTATTTACTTCTTTATCTAATGATGATGCTTTTAATGCAATGCAGGGAAGCAAACAGATAGACACAGAGATTTTTACTTGGTTCACCCTCACTGGGCTACGTCCAAGGAGCATACGCCGACAAGTTTCCGGTCATACCAAATTCCACTATTCTTCACTAGATGTGGATACAAAGTTCGGGCTAGATCACTTCTATGCCCAGGCTCACTGCCTTTACAAGTTTAGGGTCAGATCACTGCTTTCCCAAGGGTCACTCCCTGTCTATCTCTCTTTGCCTCACTACCGGTGGAGAGGATCACCTTCTTCCTTTTCCTAAGCTCACTGCTCTTGGAAGGAATCCACTGACATTTTATAGACCTGTAGGTTTCTTCATTTTCATGAAAGAATGCATCTTCTCTTGTATGTAGATGATCTATTGAAGTACAACTTTCACCCATAGATGAATATCTCTTTGCACCGAAAGTATCGGGCAACGTACCAGCTTCCACGCAGTCCGAGAAGCACCACTGGAACAAAACCTTACTTGGCGCGCAAGTCAATCTCGGCGCGCAAGTATCGGCACGCAAGTCACAACGGGAGCGCAAGTCCTCCTCAGGCACTTGCGTGACTCAAGCTTCCTCAAATCCAAAATTGCGCGACTCTCTTCCTTTTACACTCAAACCAATATTGGCGCGCAACTGCCAACCGGCGCGCAACTTCTAACTAACACCGGCGCAAAACTTCAACTACTGGCGCGCAAATTCACCTGCGCGACCACCACACCTGCATGACGGGAGCTCTGATTTCTCAAAGTGTTGAACTATGTTGAAAATGATGAGGGGTGGTCCAGTATTTATAAGCAATCTGACCACCCTACGCAATGGTGCGCAAGTCACCTGCGCGACCCAGTTTCGGCGCGCAAGTCTTCTGTCCTTTTGGACACTTGCACGACCAACTCCCAAACTTGCGCGAACCTACTTCCTTTGCCATATTTTGATCTTCTGATCTTGAAAAAAATATGGCGCACAAGTTTCCTATTCTCCAATTCCTCGGCACGCAAGTCCTTTTTCCAAAAACACTTTTCTTCATTTGCCGATTTTCAGGCCCTAAAATTTGGCAAACACTGGAAAACGGCGCCACCTTGTATCTGTTCTTTTGAACCGCCTCCAGATCATCCATTCCTTTTATCAACGTTCTTGAATCAAACATGGATCGTTGAACTCAGCTCTTGAACTAGACATTCCACCATGAAATCCTCTTTGTCAACAAATTTGTATGTCATTGTTTTGCTTTTTCAACAATCACTACTCAGATGTCCACTTTGTCAACAAACACAATACCCTCAAAAAAGCGTCAATGATACCTTGAGGGATTTTCTCCCAACAATTATAAATAAAATACCATTATGTTGGAAATCTTTTTAGATTTATAATGAATATTTATAGTCGAATTTATCTTATGTATCACCCTATATTAAAAATTATTTACTTGTTAAGCTTTGATTTTAACTATTTTAACCCTTCTTTAAATAAATTAATATTAAATGTCCTAATCTAATCCAAGTGTGCCTAAATGGTCATATTTTATTCTAAGGTTGTTTTTGGTCAAATTACACTTATCCAATATAATTAGGACATGTGTTAGGGTAATAATAATATCATTTTTACCCTTAATTATCCTATTTACTTTTAACTGTGGTAAATAAAAGTAAAAAGTTACTATTCAACCGAAAAATATTTTCATCTCATTGAACCACATTTTAGTCCTTGATATTAACCATGTCTCTCGGATTTTCGAAAATCCACTCACAGAAGTGGTAAAATTACGTTTTATGAAAAATTCAGTTTTTTAACTACCACTTAGTGGTTTCACTATTCATCAAAAAATGAAAGTTTCCCGAAAAATACCAAAAATTAGGACTAAACTATATTTTATATTATGAATTAAAAAATTATGTCTATTTTACCAAATTCAAAACATATCAGTTGCATTAATTAATTTAAAAATTAATTCTCGCAGTCAAAACAAATAGCGTATTTTTAAGAGATAATAACTATCAAAAGATTGACACTTTTTATGTCTGTTTTAAATGTGAAATTACATCCAATAACCAAAATTGTATTAAATGTTAAAAATATATTCTAAATATACTTTAAAACCACTAAAATTAATAATTTATCACTATTAATTATTTTGATTAAAAAAGTTGTTTTTAATTAAAATTTAGTACTTTTCACTATTCATCAGAATATGAAAGTTATCCGAAAAGTACCAAAATTTCACCCTAAGGTAATTTTGATATTCATAATCCAAAAATGAAGTCCATTTTAAAAGATAAAATTTATAAAATTTCAAAAAGTGGGTATTACTATCCATAACGGCTAGTTCATAATCATATTATAATAATATCTCGTTTAGTGAAGCTCGGTATTGCGTACTACACACGCTATCAAGGAAGGTCTTTATTGCGTGTAATGCAAGCCAAGTCAGGGATGTTTGTAGTGAAATATCTGTTTGGTGTTGCGTATAACATAATCAAAACTTATTTCATTTAAACATTAAACAACATCTATAAATAATGTTGCGTAGAATAGTTTCTACAAAACGAACTTGAAATTGTGTGTAACGCGACCCAAGAATAGTGTTGTGTATACTGCAAGCAAATACGATGTTGTGTATATCACAAGCTAATTTTGGTGTAGCGTACAACACAAGACATTAAAAAGAATATTTTTCATAAAATCTCAGGGTGTTATAGACATCCCTACTAAGGCCAAGAGCTAACAGAAGCCATGATGATACTCAAAGACTGTGACGCCCTCCAACAATTCCATGAAAAAAAACATGAATCTTACACAAATAACAATAATATTCATGAGATTAATAGAAAATAGAATTATAAAAATTGAAATCATTATCAATAGAGAACCCAATAAACAATGTAATTTTACAAGACAAGCTGAATTCCACACACATTTAACCATTAATATGATATATCCCTTAATGAATCTTCTGATTATTGCAAAAAAATGTTCCAATAATGTCTTCATTGTGGGGTCCCCTCCCAATTAGGTAGTTTATTTGCAGAGGATGAATCGCAGGAGACTTATGTCAGTAGGCTAGATTATTTTGGTGATATCCAAACTAGTTGACACCTACCATTAAAGCAACATTTGTTGAAGAAACTGGTGGTGGAATGTTTTTTCTAGGGTTGAAGAACCACCCAAAGCCAACCCTTTAACAGCATTGATAAGTCCATATATATAAAATCTAATAAATGAGGATCTGAAACAAAGGTAGTAGAGGTAGTCGAATTTACAATGAATCCCTGGGTGATAAAATACACCCTTTCCAGAGAAGATGAAACTAATAACAATGACAGAAATTTCTTTTAGATATTCTAGCCACTATTCCGGTGAGCCACATTATCACCAAATCATTAGTCGATCTAGATCATTGAAACTATTTTGGCCAAAAACTGGAAAATTAGAGTCCGTTTTCTCCGATCCAAGAGGCATTTCCTGCTACTTCAACCATTGATGATTCATCAGTATAGTTTGATTCTCAAAATTATCACAAAATTAGTCGAATAAAATACAAGTAACATGACTTAGATAATTGCTTTTAATTATTCCATATAGAAAACCAAAATGGGGGATCTTTTATATATTAATTATTTGTGGAATCTAATAGTGGATACCACTAATCTCATTGTAGTGCAAGATGAGGAATCATCAACAAGTGGTAAATCTTTTGATAATACATCAGCCAGTACCCCTCTAGTTAAAGAAAAGTGGGTCATTCCCAACATAGAATTTATTTCCCAAATAAAAAAGTGGATCAAAAAGAGTATATTCAAAAAAATCAAACAAACACGATTCTTCTGTTCTTTAGAGAAAATTAAAAAAGATGTATTGAAGGATAACCATACAAAAAATAATCTAATATGTCAACTCATCAAAATAAAGTACAAAGATGAGACCAACATATCAGAACACATGAGTGAGTTCTAAGGTACTTTTGATTAGTTTAATTCCACAAAAATGATGATTGTTGATGATTTGAAGGAAATTTTTATGTTGTGATCTTCACCAAAGATATGGGAGACAATAGTTGTGTCATTTAGAAATTCAACTCTAGATGGAAGTCTCATTATGAAGATGGTAAAATACATAATAGTGAATAAATAATCCAAAATTAAATATGAGGGATATACACCTCAATAAAAGGCTATTGTCACTAAAATATAGGGGAATTAGAAATGATAAGGGACAAGTAGAGGAAGATAACCCTTGGACCAAAGTATTCAAAGAAGTAAGTTATCAAAATCTTGATCGAGATATAAATTGAAGTGCCACTACTGTGGAAAGCCTGAAAATTCCACATGAGAGTGTAGAAGGTTGAAGTCAGAGTAGAGTAATTAGGATGGTAAGACCCAAAATAATGATGTTGCAGTTTTCCTCAAAGATAAAATTATTGTTTAGGAAGATAACCAGGTAAGTATAGTTAGATAAGACTCCACATGGGTGATCAATTTCAGTGCCTCCTACCATGTCACTTCTAGAATATATTTCTTCTCATCTTATACATCAACGATTTTTGTACATGTGATGATGTAAAATGATTGTGCATCAAAAATCAATTGAATTTGTAATTTTTTTATGGAGAAAAATATTGGACAGAGTTAATTATTGATGGATTTGAGGCATATTCCTAATATTCCCATCAATCTGACATCCATTATAATACTTGATGATGATGTATTTTTCAGTTCCATTCGTGATGGGAAATGGAATCCTATAAACGTAACTTAGGTAATTTCTAAAAGAAATAAATATACATCTCTCTATCGCATAGTTGATAGATCATATAGAGGAGAAGTAAATATAACTATAAAATATGTTCCTATAGAAGTTTGGAACAAATGGATTGGTCACATGAGTGAGAGAGGAATCAAAATCCTCAATTGGAAGGATATATTACTAAGACTAAAAGGTACATATTTGGATTCTCCTATTGATTGAATCATTGGAAAACAACACAGAGTATCATTTCATGGTTATATATCATCCAAAAAGTAAATGTTTTTATATTTTATTCAAATTGTTATTTTCATGATACGAACAAAATCAATAGAAGAATCTATTTATTTTCAAACCATAATAAAATAACATTCAAAAAAATTGTGGTCCTTTTCTTTGAAAACTAAAGATAATGGTCATGATGTTTTCAAGAAGTTTCATGTGAAGGTGGAATGAGAAGCATACATATGGTTAAATTTTGTGTGAGTAGATAATGGAGGAGAGTATTGTGGTCTATTTGAGGAGTACTATAAGAATTTTAGCATCAAGATGGAATAACTAGTATCGATGACACCTCAACATTATGGTGTTGCTAAGAGGATGAATAGTACAATTTGAGGGAGTGTCGGGTGTATTATCTCAAATGAAAATATTCTAAACACCTTTTTATGGAAGGTAATGAGGGTTGTAGTAGATCTTATCTACAATTATCCATCAGTTCTACTAAACTACGAAATTATTGAGAGTTTCTAGACAAGAAAATATGTTTTATAAAAAAACATGAGAGTATTTAGATATTCAAAACTTGTTCATATCATAAATTATTAGCAGGTGATGTAGGATAGAAATGGAAAGAACTGTATATTTTTTTGGATACATTCATGGGGAGTTTGGATACTGAATTTGGGATCTTATTAGAAAATGCATGGGAAGAATCATAGATCTGTAGTTTCATGAGGATCAGAAGATTACAGATTTTGAGAATTGAGAATATGTAGATAAGTTCCAGTCTGATGAAATTCCAGTCAATCTGGAACTAGTATCCTCACAATCAGTAACAACTAGTGTAAGATAGATATGTGACACTAATGATACAATACTACCAATTAATACGTCTCTGTAACACTCTGAGATTTTGTGAATTTTATTAATTGAATTAAGTTAACCTTTTTGATATTTTTTATGAAACACTAATGATAGTTTATTTTATATTAAAGATCTATGTTTGGATTGTGTTATATGAAACACTAATATACTATTTCAATACATGCAATATAAAATTTGTCCTGATCCACACAAAACATCGAGGATCTCTTATGGTATATGTAATAATAAATTTCTTTGATGACTTGGATAACACACAAAACAGAGGTTTACCAAACAGTTATATATTATTAAAATACGATTATTTAATATAATAAGATAAAACCATGATGTTAAATTAGAGGTTATGAGTAGTATTAACTAATTTATGAAAATATATGGTGAATTAATAGGTTCCCAATTAATTATAAATGAATATGAAAACAAACTGAATATAAAAGGAAATAATTTTTTTGTTACAAAGTTGTACTACCCAAATAAATTAAATTTTAATTTATGTATTACAATGCACTATGTCAAACATTCCTTTAACATGGAAAAAACTTGGAATATGTTACATGCGACACTGAATTGCTGTATATTACATGAAACACATACTTTTCATACATTACATGCAACCCTGACTTGGTATTCATTATACACAACACCAAATTCATTTATGTTACACACAACACCAACTTAGTATACGATGCACACAACATTGAGTTTCTACGAATCATGTTTCATTATATAATTATTTAAATGAGATAATTATAACCTAATCATTACAATTAATTATATTAATAATAATAACTAGTTTTCAAATATTGTTTATATTTTTTTATATAAATAAAACATAGTGATATTGAAAGATAAATTTTTTTGTAAATTCCTTTTATGTTTAAAAATATCATTTTCTTGAATAATACAATTTTAATAATAAAATCTATTTTAGAAACATTTTGAAATTGAATTTGAAAATATAAAATTAATTTTTGAATTCAGAATTTCAGAATTATTCTAGCAGGAATTTTTTGCATTTTTCTAAGAAACATCATTTTTTGATGAATAGTGAAAAATATTACTTTTTAGTTTAAAACATATTTTTTGTTTAATTAATTAATTATTTAAATATTTTATTATATTTTTTTTAATTTAAAATTATATATATAATAAAACTATTAATACAATTTAATTCATTAGAATCAATTTCGCATTGAAATTAAATATAAAATCTTTGCAAACTTTTGAACATTTTTCTACTTTAAAATCCGATATTTCATCCCGTCTGTTTGGATTAACATTAATCTGAATTTTGACGCTTATATGATTTTAATTATGAAAAACAAACATACACCATTGTATTCAGTATAATATTTATAGTATAATAATTCTAAGTGATTTTTTGACCAAAATGATTAGTAAAAGTGATTAAAATTAATCACAGCGATTAAGACCAAATTAATCCTAATTAGGTACCAAACCCTAATGTTATGGGCCTAAATGAACTAGAAACTTGTCCAACACCTATTTTAAATCCATATTTTGGCGTCAAACCATTCATTATTTATTTAGGTTGGTTTGGTATGACTTTTGTTAGGTAAGGACATGTGCACACCTAACTTGTTTTCAAAAATTACAAGCAAGTCATTTTCTTACACTATTATAGGCTACCAACTCTCCCTCTTCTTGAAAACTCACAAACCTATTTAGTTAGGCCAATAAATACCAAATAAAATTCACAAAAATCCTCCCATACTTATATAATCCATCCATTAGGAATAATACAATCCCCAGAAGCCTTTTGGCACAAACTAGAAAGAGTTACCTGACTACGAGGAAGCATCTTCTTTCAAGTAATTTCTTTCATTTTACTTCTTCACCACCTCTAACTCCATTTATTATATAATTAAGTAAAAAAAAATAGTATCCCAAATATAATAAGATGTTTTTATGTAAATGTTTCAACCTAGACTTACACACACAACCATCTAATGGGTAATGAACATGTTGTATCTATGTATGGAGAACTACTGCATAATGAAATGATGATTGTTCATTTTTTCCTTACAATATACAATGGTGTCCATTATGAAGGAAAATATATTTATATATGTCATATGAAAAATTTATTATAAATTTTAGCTTATTTATTCATGTTTCCAACAAATATCTTTTTACTATCCATTTTTTGTTAATACAATAATATTGTTTGATAAAGTGTGGACTACCACCCCCTTAAAGCGATATGATTCGTTCATACATCACATGGATTGTATTAAGAATGGTTTTAGTGAATATAGATGATACATATGATATAATAAATCTAATTTAATAATGATATATATGTAGCGACCCAACACTAGATAGCCTAGAGTCAATTTCTACAACCAAAAACAAAGATATTATTACAATGAATCATGCCTCGAAGGACAGATATGTTTCGTAGTCTTGGTAAACCAGTTACATAAATGATTATGGCATTATGAATGGATTAAATAATTACAATTTTTTTTCTTATAAACAAATAAAAATCATTAGGATAACTCTAATCCATCTAGCATATTCCTACATTTCTTTCATAGTATGCATCTTGGATTCCAGTGGATAGAAACCTAATAAAGGTGAGATCAAATGCTCAGTAAGGGAAAAATATAGAAAATGTAATAATGAATCAATTATAATAGTCCTTATGGAAAGGTAACTAACTGAACACATATTCCATGTAATAAATAAACTAAATGAAAGTACATGAACAATATGGAAATGTAATAACTTGAAACAAATGAAATTCAAATAGCTAGGTAAGGAAAAATAAATATCGAAAGGTATGAAACTAAAACATGTGACATTAATCAATGAATTGAAATGAAATGTATCTATAGATATGTTGATTCAAAATATCATGGATGAATACTAACTAAAACTACTATGAGGGAAATTCTTTTCATTATAGAATTCATGTCTCAGGCACATGAAATCCTATTACCGTCAAGACATTTCACAATATTGTTTAAAACTAAGGGTCTAAACCCATTTTCACAATTATTTATCTCTTGAGAACCTGTAGATGCATCGAGGAGCTATATAAAGTCATGTCTCCACCTGTTATTTCCAGTAAAAATCATTCATCATATTGAATAATCAAAATAACTAATATGCCTTATCAAATAACTATATTGGATGAGAAATATGGATCTATAAATAATTCACCAATTAATAAAATAACTATCAATGTAGGCACTATATGTACGATGGTATATGGTTTGGGGGGTAGTAATATCCATGAAACATGAAATGGATAATAAGGGGAAATTCAATTTTCAATGATCATAGGAAGTTGAATACCCCAAGGTGACTGAAAAATAAATCAAATAAGTTAATGTGAATATTAGACTTGGCCAAATCAATATTAAGCCATCCATAGGAAGAATAAAGATGATATCAATACAAAAAAACCAAGTGGAGTAAAATAGAGGTTTTTTGTTATTGATGAAATAAGATAATAACTTTTAAAAATATTTTTGAGTAAAATATCATTTTCTTTTGAAAATTATTTTCAAATTAATAAGTAGGATTCCAAGAAAAAAATATAGATAAATCTATACATGTCGTACGAGGTAAAAATAATATTCCTTGTGTACAAAAATAAATTAGAAAATGCCTCATTTGGAAAGTGACAATAAGATTAATTCTAATATATTGGTTAAATAAAAAAGGGTAGAAGTGTCTTTAAGAAATATTTTTCGAATAATTATTGAAAACATTTTAATAAAATATGGTTTTTAGAATAAAACAAGTTCTCCGACTAATGAGAGAAGTGATGTTGGGTTTTTTAACAACATTTAAAAAACAATTTGACTACGAATGAAAAAATGGTACTAATACTTGAAAATTTTCTTGAATAACCATATATGAATTAAAGTTATTATTGAACAATGTTTATATAATTTCCTCTAATGGAAATTACATTAAAATATCATCAGAATTAGTCTTAAGGAAAATAATATTTGACCATTCCAAAGTGTCCCATACAACATTGAAGAATTTTTAAATAATAATACTGATGAAAGACTAATATTAAATAAATGTATTAAATACCATTAGTTTAAATGAATTAATGATATAATATATAAAAATTTAAAGTAGGTACACCACATAAAAGGACTACGTGGTGAATATGACATTTATCTCATGAATGTGACAAGTGTGATGGAAGTCCCATACCAATGTATTAACAAGTTAATTTGAAAACCCAGAGGTATTAAATAAAACATTCAAATACCATGAATATAATCAGGATAAAGATATTATATGTCATTGTGGTATTAAGTACACCATATATAAGAAATTAGGTGCACAACAATTATGTATGCCTCATGTAATGAAAATGAGTCAAGAATCCCTTACCTTGTGTTTGCTATCGGGTGAACGTCCTTTAACATCCTGTATAATAAACATAAGTTAATTTTCAAATTTCTTTAAGATCTTTTTCATGTTTATAATTAATTTTTTTTCACTTATTACAATGTTTTTAACCACTAGATAAACAATTATGTTTACATCCGGTGTTTTTTATGAAATTTGGTTTATATGTCAAAACAACTATTTTTGGTCAACTATGGTAAACAGGGGTCATTGTATAACATTTATATAATGATAAACATGACATAATTATCATATTTTTATATAAATTATACTTTTAAATTCAATCATTAAATATGGTTATGAAAATGAGAATATGTTATATGATATCCCAACCCAGGAGCCACTGAACGGTGCCCTGAGTCAGTTAGACACATGCCCTCAAGCGCACCTCCACGTAAGCCATAGGGTCCGGAAAAGCAATGAGGGTCTGGTAAGTCAGTCTTGGGGAGACTATACCATTTGTTATCAAAACTAGATACTAGTGGAAGAAAATAAAAATTACCAAGTACAAAAGCATATAAATAACCAGATCAATACCATGACATATGATAGCCAAAACCAAAAAATACAATACTCAATTGAAAGATAATACATTCTTTGACAATGAAAGTGGAAAGTTTCTACATTGAAACTCAATGTAAAGACACAACGACTCCAAAATGGGTCCCGAACTACATTTGGTTCCCTCTCCCATTCTCCAATCCCAAACAACAACATATCCCAAGGGCATGCCCTTATCATGTCCTAAAACAACAAAGTCTGCCCAGGAGCCAATCAGGCGGCTCGAATAGGGTGTGAGTACAGCGTAGTAGGCTGCCACCAAAAGTGTCTAAAACAAGGCTAGTCAAAAGATAGTGTGTGCATATTTATGAAGTTATAAATTAAAGTAATAATTTAAATAGTTATCACAATGTCATTTAATCATTAATCATCATATTAGGCCAATTCAATTAATGTTTCATATTTGAATAATCATTCATTATTATCATTCATTTGGTGTAGGTCATCATAAATAGAACACCAAATATCATTTGAAACATCAGTCATTATTATCATTCATTAGTTTTAGGTCATCATGCCTAGAACACCAAATCTTGTCAGGTGTAGGACTTCATTCTTAGAACATCTTTTCTCAATCGGTGTAGGTTTTAATGACTAACCCACCATAATCTCAATCTTGGATAACCATTGGGGAGGAACCCCATGTCTCAGTCCCAACTTCTAATAGATCTTGCATTCCATGCCTACCACCAAAAAATCTCATCCATTTAATCATTATTTATGTCATAATAATTCACCACATTATTCATTTACTAATCTAATGATTAGTTAAACATTTTAAATGAAAATAGTTAATTCAACAATTAACTAAGAATATAGCCAATTAATTAATTCATCCACTAATTAATAAATCAACACAATTATCTTTCCATAATTAATTCTTCGCAATTAATTATCCAAATAAAACCCCAACACGTCATAATTAATTATCATAGATCACATCAAGGCACATAATTGATTCATAAAATTAATTATCTTACATAACCAAACATAGTTCCATAATTAATTTCCCCCAATTCATTATATTATCACAATCAACTAAATATCTCAATTACAGTATCTCAAAATACTGTATCCCAACACATATTAAATCTCTAAAATATACCATTGATTTCTTCCTTGATTCAATTAACAATTAATCACCAAGGATCACTCAACTCAATTTCACATTACTAATTAATCCAATTTAGGAAATCAATCATCAATGGAAATATAAAAAAACATAAACTAAAAATCACATATCATAAATAATCACTATGGGAGTTAAATTTAGACCACCTACCTCTATTTTTTTATGGATGTTAGCCCAACGGATATCCCCCAAATCTGTGCGGCACAACGTCGTCAATCAAGCTATAAATCAAAATCCCTAAAACAAAAATTAAGATCAAAGGCATCAAGATCTTGCAAATATGGATCTAGATATACAATACTAGATCTAAATCTTAACTCATAGGTTTAGATTCAGGAAAAAGGTGGAGATCTTCTATGAAAAGACCTAGAAAATATAATAGAATGGAATAAATAAGAATTGAGAAAAAATCCACTTACCAGGAGGAGAGAAGATATTCAATACAGGCTTTCATTCTTAAATAATGGTGTTTAGATCACCTTGGAATATCTTCGGGGTGATTTGGAAACACCTATAGTTTTTCATGCCTAAGCCAAGGTAAAAAAATATAGAATTCCTATGGATTTTTGTGGTTTTAAAATTTCTTTTTGGAATTAAAATACCACTTCAATGGTCTCATGGGTAGAGGCACTTGGTTAGGGAAAACTGTGCGCCAAACGTGTAGACCCCTCTATCCAGGTTTTCATGCTTGACTTGGTTTTTTCACACATTTTTTCAAACCGTGGGAAAACCGTGAACATCACACTACCGTTTAGTTTTCCATAAGGGTTCACCCAAACACACCCCAAGCCAATACTCCAAGATAAAGGTACTTAAAGGATTCATAAAGTACTTGAAAACATGCCTGATATGACTCTAGAAAAGTCTTAGATCTTACAATCTCCCCACTTTATAATAGCTCATCCTCTAGCTATACTCCCAAAATTTTCTATGATTCTGAGCAAAAAATATTGGGCCATTGAGCCCTCATTTATACTTTCTATTCCCAATTTTCCTCTTGAACATTTTCATATTCCCATAACACGTGAACTAATGACACTGTATTTCCTAGTAACACTTTCTCACTATGACCCAACACACGTATCAGATGCTCCTCAATGGATGCATCTGTCTCATGGTCAACCTATTCAACATCAATCATGTGATATGGGATGGTGTGATACCGTCGTAGTTATGAAACATGGAAAAAATCATGTAAAGTGCAGTATTTTTGTGGAAGTTCCAATTGGTATTCCACTGGCCTGATTCTCTCTAGCACCTTAAATGATCCCACAAACCATGGTGCTAACATTCCCTACCTTCGTATCTTATGGTGACTTAATCTAGGAGACACCCAACGGAATACAAGATCATACTATTTAAACTATAGGGTTCATCTCTGTCTATAATCATATGAAATATGCCTACTATGAGCCATAGCGATACCCTTTCAAATCAACTACACCTACTCCGATGTCTCCCAAACGAGACTCGGTCCTAACAGCTCTCTCTCACCCACCTCTAACGAACATAGCGGTGATCTAAAAGGTCTACCATAAAGTACTTTGTATGGTTCCATCTATATAGTTTCCTAATAACTATTTTTATAGGAAAACGCCACTAAATCCAAGTGATTTTCCTAAGAACCACCAAAGTCAAGCACACGTGCTCTCAAAATATCCTCTTACACCTCTATGGTATGCTTTGACTGCCCATCTGTATGTGGGTGGAAGGCCATACTTAATAGAACCTATGTTCCAAGAGCCTTAAGTAATCCCTACCTGAAGTTTGAAGTAAATCTCTAATTGCGGTCTGAATCTATAGACTGTGTCACCCCATGCAAACAAACTATCTCTCTCACATATAGTTCTCCTAAATTCTCTATTGTAAAGGCTTATTTGATAGGGAAAAAGTGTTCTACCTTAATTAGTAGGTCCACAATGACCTAAATAAAATCATTCTTCATAAAATTATTTGGAAGTCCTACCAAAAAATCTATATTCACATCATCCCACTTCCATTTCAGAATAGGTAAGAGCTACAATAGGCCTCCAGGTCATGGATGCTCTCCTTTCACCTACTGATAGGTGAAACATCATGTTACAAAACCTACTATCTCTTTTTTCATGTCTATCGACCAAAAATTTTGTCAAAGGTCATGGTAAATGTTTCTCACCCAATGATGTACTTCCCACCTTAAAGCATAAAATTATTGCATGAGTCCCTTTCATATACTTGTAGGCACAACAACCTAATTTTTCACATAGATGATCACATCATCATATATTTTCCAGACCGAAGGTGTCTCTCCACCTTCAAGTATTTACCTCAAGGCTAAACACTCTAGATCATTGAAGTCCCTATCCCTGATGTATATCAAGAGATTATACTCCACTTCTTCAGAAACCAGAGTCATCCTATCCAGACTCTATTGAACTACTACATGTATTTCCACCTATAGAGTCATAATCTTCCACTCTGCACTCGACTCAAGTACCACCTTATATTGAGGTTTCTTGCTTAAGGAATTAGCCACACTATTACCTCGTTTGGATGTATATTCCAGTTAAAAATTAAAGGACTACATATACTCTATCAATATTCACTGTCGAAGATTCATGTTGCGCTGTGAAAAGATATACTACAAGATTTTGTGATCTATAAAAATTGTAAACTTTTCACTCAAAAGAGAGTGTCACCTACACTTAAGAGCATAAATTATTTCTTCCAAATTGACTTCATACATAGGGTTATTCCATTCATGTGGGATAAACTTCCATGACCCATAAAAAATGACTCTATCCCCTTTCATCAACACAGCTCCAAGCCCGATCCAAAAAGAGTCACAGAACACTGTGTAATCTTCACCCAGATTAGGTAAAATCAAAATTGGTGTCGATGTCAAGAAATTATTCTACTCAAGGAAAGCATTATCACATGATTAAATCCAATCAAACTTTATCACATTATTTTTCAAACCAGTAAGTAGTGCTGCCATTTGGGAAAAGTCATGGAAAAACTTCATGTAATAACCATCTAATCCTGAAAATATTCAAATGTCAAAAACGTTCCAGGGATTCTCCCAAGAAACTAATACCTTCCCTTTTTCTGGGTCTAATACCACACCTTCTTCCCATATGATGTGTTATAAAAGGGTTCCATGTAAATCCAAAACACAAATTTTGATATCTTGGTGTATAACCGATACTCTCTGTGTACCTAGATGATGTCAATATTTTGACCATGATCATCATGAGTCTGAGAGTACACTAAGATGTTTTCCACAAACACCAAAACAAATGGATCTAATTATGGGGGAAATATCATGTTCAACAAGGCCATAAACAATACTAGATCATTAGATAACCCAATAGGAATTAAGACAAAATCATAAAGGTCATACCTTCTTCTGAAATAATTTCTTCGTATATCAGTGGTTCGAACTCTCACTTGATGATACCATGACCTCCGATAGATCATTGAGAACACACTATCCCCATTAAGTTGTTCAAACAGATCATCAATATGTGGAAGAGGATATCATCCCTTCACAATCATTTTGTTCAACTTTCAGTAATCGACACCCAAGCGTAAACTCTAATTATCCTTCTTTTTAAACAAAATATGTGATCCCTAAGGTGAATCACTTGGATGGATAAACCCTTTATCCTATGACTCCTACAGCTCTGTTTTGAGCTCTTGAAGCTCAGTCAGTGCCATTCTATAAGGTGTAATAGATACCAGCTCATCCCCTATCATGAGATCAATAGTGAATTCCACATCTCGATCAAGTGGAAACCCAAAAAAATCTTTAGGAAAGACATCCTAATACAATTATACTACTGGTGGAAGGAAAACATGCCTACCACAGTCATCATACAACAAAATATTAGAATCTTGGGCTGTGAGCTCTCCCATTTGATGATTAATTGGTCCATCCCTACCTATATGGATATCCCATTTTACACGAATGTCATATTGGACACCCTCAAGAGATACAGAGGTCACTCTTTTTTGGTAACAATATTCGTCAGCTCAGTATGCGACTAGCTAGTCCATACCCATAATCAGGTTGAAGCCCGATATATCAAGGACACAGATATCCCAAAAGAAACGATACTCACCGATCCCTAGAGAACATACCTTGCATAAACAGATATCCCCAGTCTGTATTCCCAAAGGTGTATCAATATTCATCATCCCTCTTAAAAACTGAACCCCCAGGCTCAAACCATTAACATTTTTTCATATATAAAGAAATGAGAGGCACAAGAATCAGACAAGTCCATAGAAAAAGTAGAATCAACTAGAATAGTACCTCTCACTGTTGGTAGACCAGCCTTTCTCACCACAAGTATAGGTTTCACTTCATGTAACTATCCTTCCCCTCTTCTTTGTGGTGTCTTTTGAATACCCTGAGTAGCACTAATTTTATGATATGGGCACTCATACCCTGAGTCACCATTTCCACTACCTCTACAACCTCTTCTAGTAGAACTCCAACAACTAAAACTATATGGTGTAGAAGACCCCCTTCCCACACTCTGATTCTGAGAAACTACTCCCCCAAAACTAGTTTTCTACTGCTTCCTACAGAACATCGGCACATGCCCCATATTTCCATAACAAACTGGAACTCCACTAGTTGCCGAGGAAAATGTGTACGATAGTGTCCATGCCTACAACACTAGTGGAAAAGCACATGAGAAATATTTGGTGTAATTATTCCTCCTGACTGTCCACCTTTCTTTCCACTATCCTGACTTATATTCCCCTGACGATGCTTCCTACTCATAGAAGGCACACTCCTTGATCATCCATCTACCTATCCAATACTGGAATCCTCCTTCAGATTCCACTTTAAAATGAGATCTATATTAATATCTTATGAAAAAAAATCAGCCTAATTATATTCAAAAGGGACTTAATTTCACCCTTTAGTCCATCCTGGTATCATTTTTCCAATGAATCGTCATCTTCCACCAAATCTAGAAAAAACTCTATCAATCTGTGAACCTTTCAACATACTCCATTATTAAAATTCTTCCTTATGTCAGATGCACAAACTCCGAAGCCTAATTTTGCCTCAGCATTTCTGGATATAAGTGTTCCAAGAACTTATCCAAAAAATCCTTCCACAACATCTCATCAGTCTGTCCTGATCGTACCTGAATGTCCCACCAACGCTTCATGGACCTCGTATCATAAACTCAGCCAACATGACCATCCTCTCAGCCAGAGTCTCCAAATGGTCAAGTATCATCTCAACAGATTCTAACCAGAATTCAGCTCCCTTAGGTCCACACTCTCTAGTAAAATTAGAAGGGTGCTGCAGTTGAAACTCCCTTGTCAACATATACATGTGTTTATGAACACTCCTTGGATCTCTCTCCATGAATTTCATGAAATGAAAACAATTATCTCATAATTGCTCCCCTTCTTCCTCATCTTGCACCAATGGTGCCTAAAGATCCATGTTTGGAAGTTCATTCTAGGCCATACCCCTTAGTCTCTCTCTCAACAAGCATCATGGAGGCATACTCCTACAAAGCAAACTAGACTTCTCAAGTCTCATGAAGAAACCTTATAACAATTATGTAAGAGGAGAAACTAACACAATAAGTTTCAATATGTCTTTTTACCCCTTTTTTCGCAGCATACAGTCAACACTAAGGCCTTAACACTACCCTTAACCATCCTACTCCTATGTATTAGTTAACAAGGTTATATTCAATCTCAATAATTAATTCATCCATTAATTAATCACACGATCTCAAATTAATTAATTCAATAACTAGTTAATTAATCATTACCATTTCAACAATAAAGTTTTTCCTTAGACACCTATTTATTCTCATTTTTCATCATTATTTCAATCTTATGAAAAGGAAAAGTAGTTAAAGTTCAAAAACATACACATAACATGTTTTACCATGAGATCTTAGAATGATGCATGTTACATAAACCCTAAGTGCCTAGAATGATGCATGTAGAATGAACTATCATTCCTCTTTAGTCCATAAATCAAAATACAACAATTTTCAAAAAAAAATATCACACCTCACCACAAGTGCATCACCCAAGGTAAAATAATATCCAACTGTAACAACAAACATAAATCACAAAAATCCCACCCTGAGTACTCATATTATACCATGTAAATGGGTTTTCAACTCCCATGCACAAGCTCATTACCATGCCTTGACTCTCCCTAGTCTTCGGTCTACCTTTCTCAAAATAGTAAGACAAAAGAAGAAGAAATAAAAGAAAACTCATCTAATACCACATTGTGATGTCCAAACTTGGGAGCCACTAAATATTTCCCTTAGCCGGTTGGCCACATTCCCTCATGCACACATCTGTATATGCTAGAGGGTGTCGACTACTAGTGAGGGTCTGGTAAGTCGGTCATGGAGAGACAATACCCTCTATTATCAGAATAAAACACCAGTGGAATCAAATAAAAATAACCATGTACAGAAGCGTATAAATAACCAGAATAATACCATGACATATGATAGTCAAAACCAGAAAATACAATATTCAACTGAAAGGTAAAACATGTTATGACAATGAAAGGGCCAGGTATCTAAAATTCAACTCAATGTAAAGATACAATAACTCTAAAACATGTCCTTAATTTCATCTGGTTCCCTCTCCCATCCTCCAATCCCAAACAAAAACCTATTGAGGGAATTTCCCTTATCCCGTCCTACAACAACAATGTCGATTCAGGTTCCAATTAGGCGGTATAAAGAGGATGTGACTACCACTCAGTATTCCACCACAAATGATGCCTAAAAATATTCCAGTTAAAAGATAGTGCATGAATATTTATGAATCAATAAATACAATGAATAATTTAAACACTTATCACATTATCATTTAATCTTTAATCATCATATTAGGAAAATTCATTTCATGTTTCCTTTTTGAATCATCATTCATTATTATCATTCATTTGGTGTAAGTCACCATGCCTAGCACCCTAAATCTCAGTTGAAACATCATTCATTATTATCATTAATTGGGTGTATGTTGTCTTACCTAGCACCCAAAATCTTGTTGAGTGTAGATTGTCATGCTTAGAACTTATTGTCTCAATCAATGTTGGTCATAATGCCTAACACCCCATAAGATAAATCATGGACAAATGTTGGGGAGGAATTCCATGTCCAAGTCCCAACATCAAATCATTCTAGGATATCATGCCTAGCAAAAAAAGAAATCATCCATTTAATCATTATTTAAGTAGTAAGAATTTTCCACATTATTCATTAACTAATATAATGATTATTTAAACATTTCAAAGGACATTAGTTAATTCAAAAATTAACTAAGCATGCAATCTACTAATTAATTCATCAATTAATTAATCGATCAACACAATTATATTTGCATGACAACATAGTACACTTAATGATTAAATTTTGTTTGTCGCTCTTGGGAGATCTGCTCTTGGGGGTGCCCTAGGGTTTCATTTGGCAGGCTCCCTGGTAGCGAGGATTGCAGATTCTCATAGCTAAGGGCATTGGAGGTGATGGACATGTATAAGGCGCATGTTCGGGATGCTTCTATAGCTTTTTCTATTCTGAGTGGTGGGGTATTCTTCGGCATGGCTTGGGTGTTCGGGCGGATCTCGAAGAGGCTTGACATACTACGGCAGCGTGCAATTTGGCATCACCAGTTTTTGAAGTCTTCTAATCTCAGTGGCTTTTTTGGCAATGGTTCTTCTTTCCAATGTATCTTGTCATGAGAAAGGAGGCGGGGTTCACCTAGGGTTCTTACTTGGCCTTGTTTACATCTCGTGCAGTAGATCCAGTAACCGTATCGTTCCAATGAAGAATTGCTTTCATGTTAGGATGCACTGAGGGTGATGATGCAGGCAAGCACAGGTGACGGATGCGTGCGACAATCTGGTCTAGTTCCTAGACTAGATCTGGTCTAAATTCTTGGTGACCCTTGTTTGTGTGTGGTTGTTGGTCAGTATTAACAGCGTGCCTCCCACATCTGGCGACGCATCGGTGCCTGTGATGGCGGTTTGCGACGGCAGTGGTTCTAGGGTTTTCTATGGACTTATGGGCATGTGTTGGTGTTTTACCTATGGAACATTGGGATTTTGTAATGGTCCATGGACTGGGTTTTGTAGTGGATTTATCCCTCTGGCATTAATATTGTGTAATGGGTTTTTCTTTTCCCATTAAAAAGGGTTTCTTGTCTTTTTATTTTTTAATAAAGGGTCTTGACCCCAATATTTTTTCAGGTAAAAAACACAATTCTATTACCATAATTAATTCTTCATAAAAAATTATCCAAAAAAAAACCCAAGAAGTCAAAATTAATTCTCACAGTTAATTTCTTTAGATAACATCATGGTAGATAATTAATTCCCATAATTAAATATCTTACAATGTCAAACATAGTTCCATAATTAATTCCCCCCAATTAATTATTTTATTACAATAAAATAAATATATAAAATAAAATATCTCAAAATAAAATATATCAACACAAATTGAATCTCCAAAATATCCTATTGGCAAGACACCCCCTTTGTTTGTTCCACGATTCAATTGACGATTAATCACCAAGTAAAACTCAATGCAACTTCACATTCATAATTAATCCAATTTAAGAAATCAATCACCAAGAGAAATATAAAAAACATAAACTACCATTTACATATCACAAATCATGACTATGAGAGTTCGAGTTAGACCACCTAACTCAATTTCTTGATAGAAGATATCCCAATGAAAATCCCCAATATCCAAGAGGCACAACGTTGTCAATAAAGCTCAGAATCTAAATCCCTAAAACCAAAATTAAGATCAAAGACATCAAGATCCTACAAATATAGATATAGATATAAAATACTAGATATAGATCATAACTCATAGGTTTAGATCAAATAAAATAGTGTATATATTCAATGAAATTACCTATAAAAGATAAGAGAAAGAGTAAAAGTAGTATCAGGATGAAATCCACTTACTGGGAGGAGAGCGAATCTTCAATCAAGCCTTTCAATCTCAAATAATGGTGTTCAGATCACCTTTTAATATCATTAAGAAGCTTTTTAAACACCTATAATTCATAAATCCTGAGTCGGGGTCTAAAATATAGAAGTCCAAGGTGTTTAAATGGTTTTAAAAAGGATTTTTGGAATTAAATTCCCACACTTACGGTTTCCTGGAAAGAGGAACATGGTCAGGGAAAACCGTGTGTGAACTGTTAAGACCCCTCTATCCAGGTTTGAATGGTTGGAACAGTTTTGATTCATGTTTTTTCAATCCTTGTTCCAACCATGCGGACCTCTCTGTTAATTTTTTCATGCTTGGCATGGTTTTGTCGCATGGGTTTTGAAACCATGCACAAACCATGCACAACCCACAATCCTTTTGTTGTCCTTAAAATTTCACCCAACCGCACCCCATACCACTACTCCAGGTTAAAGGTACTTAAAATCTTTAAATATTTCCTAAAAACATGCCTTATATGACTCTAGAAAAGGCTGGGATATTACATGTTACAATCATGGAGATGGTAGGTTGTACGCACGCTTTAGTAACATTCCCATTTTCAAATACTCATTATGGATGGATGTTAAGTAAATAAAATAATTCCATAATGATAAATATATAGTAAATATCATATTATTTAATCATAAATACTTATATATAGAATTATGTGATGTAAATTAAATCACATCATGTCTAGAAGGTGGTAGTTCACACGTCCACGAATGACATTATCTCTTTTAAAGAGTGTGAAGGGGTAATAACAAAAATGATATATATATCTATATTTATTTATTTATAGAAAGGTAATTATGTCATGAATATAATATATATCTTATTTGCGTATCATATTTTTAAATATAACCATCATTTATACATTCCATGTATCATGTGAACGAATCACATCACTTTGAGGGGGCGGTAGTCTACACTTCCTCAAAATGATGAATCATATTAATGGGAAAGGAAAGCTCTAAATTTATGTTTTATAAATGGTTTAAAAAAGTATAAAGAAACCATAAATATCATATATAACATATATAAACAAATTTTACATCATAATGGACACCATGAGAGGCGGTAATTGAAGAATGAACAATTATTGTTTCGTAAGGCAGTAGTTCACCGTAGACAGAAACATTATGTTTGTTACCCATTAGATGGTGGTGTCTATAGGTATATGTTAAACTCTCAGCATAAAAACAATCTAGTATATTTATGATACTATTTTTTGTTATATAAGAACAAAAAAGGGAGATTTTAGGGGTTGGATAATGGAAATGAAAATTGATAGATTGAGAAAAGACATTACCTTTTATCATGTACCTTCTTTTGGTTTGAACCAAAAGGATTTTCTCTAAGGTTTTATTCCCAAATGGATTATTCTTGGTCTAGGAGAGTAATTATGTAACACTATTTGTTCTGGGATTGCCCTAACATAAGAGTTTTGAGAGGGTGGAGTAATGGGTAGAGGTGGTGGCCGTTTATAGTATCGGAAAAGGACTCACTTTGTATTCTTGAAAAGAAGATAGCTGTGCACATGTTATTACCTAATTAAAGTCATAAAAATAATAAAAACTATTTAATTTAAGGTAAATGGAAGAAATATATCCATCCAATTAGTTTTTGAAAAGTATCTTGGTCATTTGGACCCTTAAACGAATGGTTTTAGTCAATTTTAAGCATAATTACACCTTAATCACAGTAATTAATTTTAATCGCATTCAGTAATAATTTTCTATCCAAAAAATAAGTCGATATTATTAGAACAAAAATATTATCTTAATTATTATTTTTTCTATCATATATAAATAGTTCAAATCACAGAAGCGTCAAAATTTAGATTAATGTTAATCTCATGGATGGTCGGATTAACTGGTTTTAGTAGAAAAATGTCCAAAAGATTATTTTGTTTTTATATTTAATATAAAAGATATATTGATTATAATGAAATAAATTATATTAATATATTTATAATATATTTAATGTGACGTTAAAATAAATTTATTATATAATATAAAATTAATAATTATTCAAATGAAAAGGTAGTTTTTAAATAAAACGTGGTATTTTTCACGATTCACTAAAAAATGATGTTTCTTGGAAAAATCCCAAGAATTCATATTAAGATAAAATTTAAATTATGAACTCAAAAATGATGTTTCTTTTATCAAATTAAATTCATAAATGTTTCAACATAAATATTTAAAATAGGTTCGTCATTAAAAGATGGTAAAAATACATTAATAAAAATATTGATTTTTAGTGAAATGTCGGGTTTTCTCTTATATTATGTTTTAAAAATATATTTGATAGATATAAAAAATAATTTATTGAATATGTAACGTATTTATATCATTAAAATCACTCAATAATTGTAATTAATTTAATCTATTAGGGTGAAACAGTTTTGTGAACGTTAAAATAGTTCTCTATAATTTTTTTATATTCAATTAGTATTTATATTAATTTATAATAATTTTCATAGCTATGAATTAATATTATATAATTATAAAACTTGTTTTTTTGGAATTTATTTAATAATATTGATAATAGATATTTTATATCTTATTATGATAATGTTTTAATTACATATTGTTTCTCAGTAAGACTCGGTATTACGTATAGCACATGCCATCAAAGAAGGCCACTTTTACATGTAATAAAAGTTATAGAGAAAGTTCATTATTTTTTATAATGTAATATTACTCGTTATTGAGTGAATTTTAATATTAGTCGGTGTTTCATGCATTGAAATATAAAGAATCACTTTTAAATAGTAATTATATTATAAAGTATCAAGATATTATATTACCTTACACGCTTGGTGACGCGTGTCATAGACATTTTTAAATAAAAGGATATCACTTATGTTTTTAGTGGAGTCACAATATATATATATATATATATATTCATTTTAATTTCATACAATCAACATGACAATTAAACAGAAATAACTTTTAGGCTTACGTATGGCATATCGTCCTCATGAACGTTGTATTTTGTTTCATGCCTATATATTATATTGATTATTATAATACATATATTTTGTATGTACATGATATTTATATCATGTTTTAAATTATTTAAATTATGATATAAATTATAAATACCAAATATATAACAAATTAAGACACATGAAAATAATAAATAGAATATTACCCGAAGTGAAACCTTAACATATAATTGTTAACAAGTTGTTAATATAATGTCATAATAAAACAATATATGGTATTAGATATAATAATATTTTACATTAAAATATGTATAATAAATTTATATTTATTATATAGGTTGTTTGAACACGTACGATGATATTCAAGACACAAGGTAAGGGGATTTCATCTCACTTTTTATTCTCGTTAAATACATGCTATGATTCCACTCTTTCCTTTTATGTGGTGTAAGTACTTCCCATTATTGTATTTTATGTATATTATAACTTAATATATTTTTTTAAAAATATGATTTTATTAACTTTTATTCATGGGTTTTAATTTTCAAAAGTTTCCAAATCAGTAAAAATGTTTTGTCTCAATTTTCCTTCTTTGAGACACATGTTTTGTTATGCACCTAAAATCTTTTTTGAGGTGTATATAAATACAATTTACATGTTATTTATTGAATCTCAATATTTTAATTATATTTTAAGCCTCGTTTAATTTTATTTTCTTACATGGAGAGTATGATCCCATGTTACCAAGTTATAAGAGTTTATTGAGACAGTCTCATTGCAATTCAAGATTGTTAACATTAATGCCTCCATTGATGAATTATTATATTCCATATCTCATGAAACTTTTTAATTTTATTGACCTATTGTTATTAATGATATATTCTTTTTGTTGGAAATTTTTTTACTATTTGGTACTTAATATAGTTGGCAAAATTTTCTTAAGAATGCCGAACTTTACTCTCTCTTTGGTCAGAAATCTATGCTCCTTCAAAACCATGTTTTCTAAAATCCGTTTCCAAGAATATTGTAGTAATATACTATTATCATTAAAATAAAGTTTTACCATTTTTTCATTTAACATTGTTTTAAATGGAATATTCTTGTCACTTTCTGAACGAGGTAATTTTATATTACCTTTTTACCGTTTAAAAGGAATATTCATTTTACCTCATACGTCTTGTACATATTTATCCATAATCAATCCATTGAAGAATTCATTTCATGTTTCATGGTTATTATTTAAGGAATTATTTTTAAATATATTTTCAAGGAAAATGGACTTCAAAACTTTTTAAAACTTCCTTTATATGTTTTCATGTAAAATGGGTTTAAATGTTTTTTGATCTTCTTTAATAAGTTTTCAAGGAAAATGGATTTCAAAACATTTTGAATCTTTATTTATATGTTTAAAAATTATTTTCAAGGAAAATAGTTTTCAAAAAGCTATATGTTTTATTTATAATTTTTCAAATTATTTTTAACGAAATAGTTTTCAAAAAGATTTCAAGGACTTTTTATAATTTTTCAAAGTATGTTATAATAAATGATTCTCAAAACATTTTCAGTCTTTATTTATAAGTTTTCAAAGTGTTTTCTGAGAATTTTTTTTTAAAATGTTTGAAAGATTATTTTATAAGTTTTATATGGAAAATTTTTTCAAATGATTTCAATCCTTATTTATAAATTTTAACTGTATTTTTTATGAAAATGATTATCAAATGTTTTTTGTGTCAAAACAATTTTTCAAGGAAGAAAGGATATTTTCCTCAAGAAATATTTTTGAGAGATATTTCAAAATTATTTTCTGTATATGATGAAATCCGTTGATGTTACTCATACTGTTTTCGTAAATTATCTAAATATTCCATTCATATCCTTCCAATGAATGGGTTATGCTTAATTTCATGGTCTTTATGAAACCTGTTTCTCTTTTACAGACTTTATGTTTATGAAATCTGTTTTTGTTTCACGAGATTTATATTTATGAAATCCATTTCTCTTTCATGGGTTAAATGTTTTTGAAATCCATTTCTCTTTATCATGTTATGATTTTGATGAAATTCTTATGAAACCTATATCTTTTTCTATAGTCAATGATATGATTACATGTTTATAATACCCATTTATTTTCATGTGTTACGATATGATTATTTATGATCTTGGGGAACTTTTTTGTATGATTTCACTATCAGATGGGTGAGACCTATATTTCCCTCAAATCCATTGGGTAATGATTTATATCTCATGAGATAGAATAATTTGGTATTTAGAGTAACCCTTGACTACTAAGATGGCCATGGGAGTGAACCATGATTACCAAGATGGTATAAGGAGTGAAATCATGCTATTAAGATGGACATTGGAGTGCATCATGACTACCAAGATAGTATGGGGAGTGAAACCATACTACCAGGATGGTCTTGGATGAAATTTCATGGCTACTATAGAAATAATTTTATATGATTATGTGTCTTCCATAATCCAATGCTTTATTCCTATGTTACTATTTCATGTATAATGTTCTTTATTTCCTTACAATTCATGTCTTAGGTACATCCATGGTTTATTCCATTATTAATGTATATTATCATTGATATGAAGGGTATGATATTATATTTTCATGATCATGTTCTCATACCCTTATTATCATAATTAGGATTACATGTCTCCCTTTCTTACCCTTAATGATCTTTTGAGCTCACTCATTTCTTATGTTTCCCTTCCCTAGGTTATGAAGAAAGGATTTTTGTAGGATAACTAAAGGTGGAGATCTTAATGGAAGATGTTTATGATCTTTCTCAAGGATAAAAGATTTTTTTTCCAAGCTTCCAATGACACATAACTATTATGATCCTCAAGCATGTATTTTTGTAATGTATAGAATATTCATCTAAAATTATGTAACATATTTTTATGTTATGTTTGGGTCTCTATAGTTGGAATCAAAGGAATGGTTT
The DNA here is from genome assembly GCA_963277665.1 of Viscum album. Lineage (NCBI taxonomy): Eukaryota > Viridiplantae > Streptophyta > Magnoliopsida > Santalales > Viscaceae > Viscum > Viscum album. The sequence continues at coordinate 1,415,933,680 of OY728129.1, read as the reverse complement.
TGTCATCCTTTAAAAACTAGGATGATAAAACTTTAGTGAGATCCCTAGGAATATTTCTATGTATATTTTTGGTTTTAATCTACTTATAACTTTTTATCAGTATTTAAATGTTTATGTTGACTGTTCCCGATGGAATAGTGGAGTGATTTAATGATAAGTTGATATTTTGAATAAGATAAGGCAACCCTTAATATGTTATTTATGTTAAGATAATAATATTATGAATAAGTAAATTTGATAGTACCGACTATAGAGGAACTAAGTAAGGACATGTTAATATGTGGGTTATGTTACCATTGATGAAGTTTACTGGATTATTGGATTGATGGAATATATCCAGTATACATTAGAATAAAAAATAAATCATGTTTTCCAAAATTATTTATGGTAATTAAGGTTGTTACCATGTTTCAAGGGAATATATGATAAGGGTATTAACATGTTTGGAATGGAAAAAACAAGAAGTACTTCATAATATATGGGGTATCAATGTTAAGTTGATTTCACAACTTTATTTATCAATCATTGGATTTCAATCATTCAGACGTGTTATAAGGTTAACCATTCATGAAAAAATTAAGTTAATTTTTGGAGGATGTATTTATGTATTAAATTTGTATTAAAAAAATTGGAAAAAAATAATATTTAGTGATTAAACTTATTACAATTATTTCTATCATATATATTTTGTAAATTATATTAGTGTGGTTTTTGAAAAGAACACCAAGTCATGACCCATACCTCTGGGCACATGTCATGACTACCCCATGCCTGCCTTCCATAGGCCAGGGGTTGGAGACTATCATAGGAAAGGAGTGTCCCTAAAACATGTAGGAATTTCCATTCAAACTGTACAAACACACAACCAAAGAACACAAAAAGATGTAACCACGAAGTAAAACTGTAGTAGTAAAAGTGTATACTGAAAGTAAAGGGGTCGGAATAAAAGCCCAACTAAAAGATACAATACAACCGAAAATAGAAAAAACATCTTCATATTTTACTCCAAGGATCCTATCTGAAGGGTAGGTACATATTTTATCCATAGCTCTCCATGTCAACCATCACTATCGTCCACCGTTAGATCCTAGCTCCTCGAGTCTCAGTCAAGTCTGCATGTCATCAGCACAAGAAACAACAAGGTACCGGTGAAGCCCATGCAGGGGTGAGTATAACAATACTCAGTAGGGACCCTAAGACCCTCGACGGTCTCTCAGAATTCCGCAGAGGAATAACTTATTAATGATATCAACCACAATTCCCAAAGCAATAGACACATCTCAAAATAGGTATAATGTAGTACAATAGTAAAAATGACTAGTCGTAAGGCTATATCATCTTACACTGTCAAGAGGAACTACTGTTGACACACACAGGATCGATAGGTACTAAACCTTGTAAGACCCACATAGTATTGATAGGTAATAACCCTTGATAGACCCACATAGGATCGATTGGTGCTGAATCACACAAAATCGCTGGATGATGATTCACAAAGAATCACTCAGTCCTGATTCACTCAGGATCGATCGGTGATGATTCACACAGAATCCTTTGGTGCAGATTCACATAGAACTGTTGGGTATAGATTCACATAGAATCACTTGGTGCTAATTCCCATATAATTGCTGGGTGCTGATTCCCACAAAATTACTCAGTGCTGATTCACACAGAATCGCAAGGTGTTGATTCCCATAGAATCTCTCGATGCTGATTCACAAAGAATCAATGGGTGCTGATTCACAAAGAATCGTTGAGTTCTGATTCACACAAAATCTTTGGGTGCTGATTCACAATGAATTTTTTGGTTTTTATTCACACAGAATCGTTGGGTGCTGATTCACCCCGAATCACTCGGTAAGGATTCACAAAGAATCGTGGGATGATGATTCACACAAAATCGCTAGGTGCTGATTCATAAAAAATTGATGGGTTCTAATTCACACAAAAGCGTTGGGTTTTGATTCACACTGAATCACTTGGGGTGGATTCACACAGAATCTATCTTCAATCATCATGTCTCAGCAAACCGTAGGATTCCTTCTCATAGTACGCTTGTTTCTGGGAGAAACTGCTCTTCAATTCATTGGTCATATTTCAACCAGAAAATATTCCCACATAGAAGTTACCCAATGTTCTATCATGTCATAATGGTTCCAACACAACAGACAATGCATCAACTGGGAGCCTGGTCTGTATGTTATTAGCATTTAAGTGCTAAGGGCCCGGTTGGAATTGGGGTTAATCCAATCCGACAGTACTCTAATTTTTTCTAAAACACTCGTGGAGTATCTCAAAATTTCTGTCTCTCTTGAAGGATACCAACACCATAGACGTTTTGTCAAATGAAAGTCTGGTTCACCATATATGGCCTTTTATGTGTATTTGGGCCTGATAGGTGTTCGGGTCCAGTTCGACCCGACGAACTGACCCGACCCGATTGGGTCTGCCCGATCTGGTTTGGGTCTGACTCGGCCCAACCTGTCGACTGGGCATGGATTTCTAGGAAATGTGGCCCAGTTCCATGGGGCGACTAGCAAGACGGGTGGCCGCCAGCTCCCGAACAGCCCAAGAATAGTCGTTCGCCTCTTTAATTAGGGGAGCCATGTGGTGCCGCCATGTGGCCCGCGAGACTCGTGAGGCGCGGGTCTTCCTTCTTCCGCGGGGCATGGGTCCTCCTCCTACCATGACTATGATGTCATGGACCCTTTACCATGGCATGCGATGGTGCACCGCCTTGCCAACAAGGTCGGTCGGGTGTCGGGTGCCACTTCGGGTCTACCATGTCACCAAGTGGTGCTGCACTCTTCCGCGGACTATGAGAGTCGGACGCCACTTATGCCGCTGGCACCAGCTGCCGGTGCTACGCTGAAGGATTATTCTGCGGGCCACCACATGAGATCTGGTGGTCCATTTTTCTTTTTTCGCATGCCTTCGGGCCTCCAAGGATTCCTTCGTCACTGTGTGGCTCTCAGTTTCCAGTTTTCATCATGTGGGAAGTTCTTCACCGAAGAACGATACTAAACAGAAGCGTTGGACGGTTAGGGCCTTGTTCTTTTAGACCACACCTTCTGCATTAGCATCATAACAAAGGGGTAATAAATAATAAGACCAAAGATATATAGTTTAAACAACGTTCAAAACCCCCACAACAACCACCTAAAAATTCAAGAATGAGGAAAACAATCGAGGGAATTTCATGAATTAATAAACAACCCCTTCCTCAGATTTCGTTGGAGATGATGCGGTGGTAGATGGAGAATATGCAGTTTGATGAAGTCACCGATGTTTGAAAGTCCCGGTTCGATACCTACAACAAAATATAAGCTTCCATTCCTCGGTGGAAGATGTCACGTCACTTTGGCAGAGGTTCCTTGCTTGGTGAAGTCGTGTCAAAACTCCAACTTGGTCCTCACTTAAATAGATGGAGGATGAGAGATTAATGCAACAAAGCAGAAATAGGGTTCATTAATTAGTTAATTAATTCACCACCCATCTCCCTCAATGAAGGGGTTACAAAAATAGTGGGTCAAACCATTAAATGGATTGAAAAGTCGTCAGTCATGCCACCACCACTCAACAGTTACAGAAAATAAATAAAAAAACATTGTCAATTTAATTTATTATTATTTTTTAAGTCCAAAAATTATCTTTTACTCCTGATCAACTACAGTCAAAGTGAATCTCCCCTTATGAAAATCTTGGGTCTGCAGATTCAATGATGCTCTCCGATTTTAATTCTAAGCACCAGTTCAAAATTTTTAAAATGCTGCCTGCACGTTTACTGAACGTACCATAAAAAAAGTTCAAAAATTATTAATAGTCACCCTCTCCCCACGCCGGTCGAGCGTATAATCCTCATAATGGAAACACTCCCTCACAATCTCAACGGTACTCTAAGATTTTCAATCTGAGTAACCAATGAGATGTTAATTATTTTACTATAAAATAATTCTCACATAATTATTTTATTTACGGCCAAAAACTAACTTCCACTGGTGGCCCATGCCGAACATAGTTAATATCTTTCTAAAGAAATAATACCCTCATGAGTTCATCATTTGTCTCAAATTTTAAATCAGAGTCACCGTTTGTGAGTTATAATTATTTGAAAAATAAAATAATTATTTTCAAATATTTTATTTAATGTTATGCCATTTTCGGGTTTTCTCACCAGAGGCATGCGCTAACTAAACATAAGTGGCATATAGGGTAAACCTTCTATCCTGAACGTAACAGTGCAGTCAGAGTTTTTTATTCAGGCACCTATTTAAGAAATATTCCACATTTTTAGGAAAACCACTCAGGCGTTATATTTAAAAGTTAACATTTTTTGGAAGATCATTTCGGGAACTTTGGACCTTGGAATCACGTGTCATTAGATTTCACTGTCTCGAAATAATTTCATATAAATAAAAAATATATACAAAAATTTCAGGACATCACATTCTCCACGCCTTATGGCTTTACGTCCCCAAAAGGAAAAAAAAAGTATATCATACAAATAAGGGTAATGAGCATGAATCTAAGCCTCTCGCTCTCATGTACTCTCCTATAGGTTCTCATGTTGCCACTAAAATTACACTAGAGGGATTGACCATCAATGAAAGACTCACTCCCGTCGATCCTCTATCTCTACTAGGAACTCCATAAAAGTTTCCTCATCGTCAACGTCCAACTATACCTAGTAAATAACATGTGATGGGTCTTGCATGCATCTCCTCAGCTGTGACACATGGAAAATTTTATACACCTGGTGGATCTATGGGGGAAGAGCTAGGTGGTACTCCACTTCACCAAATCTACTGAGAATCTGGAACGGTCTGATGAACCTCATAGATAGCTTGACACGCCAGATAAATGTCTACAATCATCATTGGGGTGAGACCTGTATGAAGATATGGTCTCCCTCCTCAAACTCTATGGTCTCCATCTCTTTTCTGTATAATACTTATACCTACTTTTTGTAGCCTTCATCCTCTCCAGGATGATCTGCACTTGTCAGTGGTAGCTCGTACCAACTATGGACCCATAAGTGATAACTTCCCTTGTTTTTTCTAGCATAGAGGTTACCTACAAGGTCACCTGTACAGATCCCCAAATAGATCCAAGCTGGTGGTGGAGTGATAATTGTTATTTTATTTGAAATACACCAGTGGAAGGTGGTCCTTCCAATGTTGACCAAAATCCAGGACACAAGCACGGAGAATGTTTTCCAAGGGTTGTATGGTCTTCTTCATCTGACCATAATTCTTGCGCTAAAAAGATGTTCTCAAGTGTGATGGAACATGGTGCTCAGAATTCATATTCTAACAAGTTAGGCATCGTGACACGAACAATGCCACTGATTTCTTCATCCCTGGCCACAAGTACTGACACCCGAGGTCCTGGTACATCTTCGACACACCCGGATGTACCGCCAAAGGGGATGCGTGAAAGTCCCTCATCACCACCTATCGCATCATTACCGGTACCATGATACATCCTCTAAATAGGAAGAAATTCTTCCCACCTTCAAAAAATACTTCAGGAGACTGCCCTGAGGATATCAGAGAACATCGGGCCTCACAGTCAATGTTCCCAAGTTGTGTCTCCCAAACATGCTGAAGGATCTCCCTACAGAGAGGTAAGTCTGTAAACATCTTTTGAAAGGATGTTTTGTCATTATTCCAGCACTTTTGTGAACTGAAAACTCAAAAAAAAATGCTTCCACGAGGGTAAGGTTGGCTGACTCAAGAGTGATCAGATTCACCCTCTTATGCATGAGTTTAACCCATGATTCCTTGGTTTCCTTTTTCGCCAACCAAGGAAAACCCCATTCCAACGCTGTAGATATACAACAAACTTTTTCTCTAAAATAGTCAATCTAAGAATGAACTGTGGATGACCAGTCCAAAACCACACTAACGTTGTAAGGCCTCGACACTGCCACTAAAAGGTTCCTATAAAAAATCTTGCATCAAGGGTCAGATCACACCGTTTGCATAAGTGTGATTATCGAGTCTCCTTTCATAGTTATATCTAAATGTAAGGGTCAAGTCAACTGTATAACCGGAAACACTAGGTCTTGAACAAGATTTGTGATAATAATGAATGATTAGAACCTATGTCTAATAATTCTAGTAGATTTTAGTAGACACAAACCATTCCTCGAATCATTCATAAAGCCCTTTAGTCACACTCCTTGACTGCATGCAGCTACTTCCTTCACATATCCTCCTGCTCTCTGGGCTTGGTGGGGACCACATTGGAAGGGGGTTGTGAAATGTCGAATACATACCACCTCATGATACTCTCCTATCTCCTCTTCAACATTTACTACCCCACAGATTCATCTTTCCCTATCACTTCTTCTTCCCGATACATTTTTCACACCCAAGTCTCTGAAACTAGTGTCATTCCCCTACTTTCCCACTACTAACATTCACTGGTTGTTTCTACTCATCCAAATAACATTAAACCACAATGTTTCTCTATAGCACCCTAACATAAGTAGGAATGCACAGAGAAATAGTGTCAGCCTGGATGTCCCTAAACACGTCTTTCATGGAGATTATAGCTATGAAGCATTGTTGGTGTCGTATTCATCGAGTACTTGGAATGGCCAGTACACCTCGATGAATATTAGCTACTGGCATGTCATCCTACCGAAGCTATAGAATCTCTTGGAAACACATAAAATGTAACTCCCCGACCCAAATTACCCAGAGTCCGTGCATTATTTCATAAAAATGGCATGATCACAAAGTATCAAATCCCAAAAGATAGACCTGTTTAGTAGCCTTGGAAGTACTAGATACATTCATATGTTTTACATTACATTATAAAATGAAAAACAACAACAACATTGTCTCCAATGACCACATTCATATCCCTTAGACTATCCCTTAGACTATCCCTGTAGGTCATTAATAATATATGTCTTCGTATCCTGGGAAAAGTAAAACATAGAAAGGGGTGAGCTCAGATGCTCAGTAAGGATAACAATATAGCGGAAACTTTCCTAAATAAGCATAAACATTTAAGAAAATGTATAAGACTAAAACATAAGCCTTTTAAACATAATCCTCTACATAATATGGCCAATATAAATCAAATAATTAAATTTAATTATTCACATGGATATTTAACTAGTCAATCACATGCGATATCAATATCCAACTTCATAATGATGGAATGAATAATTCCAAACATCATAACCACATAGTCAAGGCCTTGTGCCATGAATAAAAAATTCTTTTCTCAAGGACTTGTTCTAAGACACTAGTTTGTCTAATTATACCTACCGATGCATCGAGGAGCTATAGTGTGTTGCACCTTTCACTTACTATGCCCAATGTGTTCCTCATATGAAAAGCTTTAAACATAACATAAACATTAATTTTAAAACTACCATGAGAAATGTCAATACTTTATCCATAAACCATGAATGGTATAAATATAACACATACACAGTATAACATATCACAAAACCTGGAATATAATATGAAATATTTTAATCATAATAAATTAACTTCAAACAAGTTTAAAATCCATCAAAAGTTGTCGACATAGAAGATAATGATTTGAAAAAAACTCTTTGAGAGAAATATAACTTTTTATGAAAACATTTAAATGTCATAAAATTTTTAAAGGAAGACATTTAAAGGAATTTTTGAATAAAAGTGTCCCATACCACTTTAACAGTTTTGAATGGAATTAACATTTTAAAAACATTCATGTCCATATAAATAAATCCTTAAAACCCATTTTGAAAACATGGACATTAATGAGAATGATTTAGATTAATAAATATTTAAACCATTTAAAATGATGATCTAGTTAAAGAGTCCCGTCCATAAAACCTTAAAATATTCCTTTACAAAATAGTTTTATGAAACATGGATGTGAATGATAAATAGGTTCCAGTAGATACTCAGGTAAAACAACCTCGGATAATGCAGAGATTGTAGAATTAACCCTTACCTTGTACTTATCTTTGGTTGAGGGTATGTTAACCTCTTGTATAATAGTTAAATCATTGTTATGAAATTATACAAGAACCATATACATAAATATAATATAATATATGATCTTCTAATATTTCTTTGTTAATAATATTTTATTAGTATCATCGTTTCGGGTGATAACTGATTCATTTTCCTTTATATGCTTGGTTACGTAAGCCATGATTGTTATGGATAAGAAGTATTTGATTCATATAATAAATTATATTATGTTCATAAACATTATTTTTAATTATAAAATGAAAATTATTCATGAATGATTACGATGGGGAATGAATCTCATCGAGTTCATGGAGACAGTAATTCGTACCTATGCACGAGCGACAATATCATTATATTGATGGTTAAATATTATGTAGTTGGATGGTATATCATATATACAGAATCATTAAAATTTTATATTTATTACTTACATCTATTATACTCATTATTATACCCATCCAAATAATGAAGTGCTTGAATAACAAACTACACCACGACATGGAGACAGTAAGTTGTACGTACGCATATATGGTGACTTAGCCATTCATATGATGGATAGAATAATGAATATGGTTGTCAAATTTTTATAATAACATCAAAACATATAGAAGGTGCTGGATTTATTATTTTAGAATGTAAAAAAAAGAAACAGCAAGTGGAAGAAGCAAATAACTTGAAAGAGGTGATGAAATATTAACCTCTTCTTCAACTTCTTCCTTTTGATTTGATCAAAAGAGATGTTTAGGATGGCTTTATTGTAACACCCCGAGATTTTATGAGAATTATTCTTTTTTATTTCTCTGATGTCTTTTTTTGTACACTTCACAAAGATTATCTTGCACTATATACAGCACCGTATTAGCATGTAGTATACGCAACACTATTCTTGGATTGTGAGGAAGACAATTTCAAGTTCTTTTGAATAAAATTTATTTTACACAACAGAAAGTATAGATTTTGATCAATGTATAATTGAACTATATTTTGAGTATGTTATACGCAACACCAATGGAAGCTTTACCTACATGCAAACTTTACTTTCCTTACATTACACACAAAAGTGACCTTCCACGATATCTTGTGTTGTACGCAATTCCGAGATTCACTAAACAACGATATGTTATTGAAATATTATATAAAATAGCCATTATGAATAGTAATACCCACTTTTTGAAATTTTATAAATTTTATCTCTCAAAATGGACTTTAGTTTTGGATTCGGAATATCTAAATTATCTTAGGGTGAATTATTGGTATTTTTCTGAAAACTTTCAATTTTTGATGAATAGTGAAAACCACGAGTTATTGGTTAAAACCGACTTTTTATTTAAATAAAAATTTATTTTAGGTCCAAATAGAAACATAATACCTATATAAGTTCAATGAAAGTATTTGGAGTCATTTTATAATAATTTCATATATATAAAATTTTTATTGAAATTTTTACCGTCTTTTACCCACCTCTTAAGAAAATTTTCATATTTACATAAAACTTAATTTTACCACTTATGAGAGTTGAATTTAAAAAATCCAAGAGACATTGTTAATATAAAGGTGTAATATGTGCTTTAATAAGATAAAAATTGTAATGCCCCGACCCCAGCTACCCAGAGTCGGTGCATTATTACATACCATTGGCATGATCACAAGAAAGATCAAATCTCGAAAGACCGATTGGTTTAGTAGCCTTGGAAACACTAGATATATTCATAGGTTTTACATTACATCATAAAATGAAAAACTACTACAACAACATAAAGTCTCCATAATCCACACTCATATCCCCACATAATATCCCTGCAGGTCATTCATAATTTACTTCTTCACTTCCTGGGAAAAATAAAACATATAAAAGGGGTGAGCTCAAATGCCCAGTAAGGATAACAATATAGCGGAAAGAATAAACATTTAAGGCAATGTATAACTAAAACAAAAGCCTTTTAAATATGAACTTTCAACATGGTATGGCATAAATAAAATGAAATAATGCCATTTAATTATTCACATGGATATTCTACTAATCGAATAATCACATGCAAAAATCAATAACCACTTTCATAATGTTGGAATGCATAATGCCAGACTATCATAACCACATAGCCAAGGCCTCGTGCCAAGACTACAAATAAGATTTTGTCAAGGCCTTGTGCCAAGACACTAGTTTGTCTCATGAGACCTACTGATGCATCGATGAGCTATAGCGGGCTCCACCCGTCACTTATTAAGTCCAATGCATTCCCATATGAAAAGGTTTAAACATAACATAAACATTCGTATTAAAACTAGCATACGAAATGTCAATAATTTCACCATAAACTATGAATGGTATAAAAATAGCACATCCACAGTCAAACATATCACAAAACCTTCAATACAATATAGAAGTTTTGTATCATAATAAATCAACTTCAAATAATCTTAAAATCCATCAAAGGATGTTGACATAGATGAAATCAAAATTATTTTTAAAGAAGTATCTCCTTTTATTTTGAAATCATTTAAGATACATATAAAATAAAACATTTTCTTTGAAAATATTCTTATAAGCTTGTATGGAAAGCTTCGACGATTTTATAACGGCGGAAAATAACCGCACCCGCCGTATAAGTTAAAAAAACATTCTTACCTCAATTCTGTCGAAAAGGTTAAAAAGGACCTTGTTTTGAAAACGACGGAAAGATTCCTTTATAAACCTCTTATAAAAAGTCAAACAAGGGTATAAATGACTTAAACCCATATTCTTGTAAATAGTAAAAATGTTTTGAAATACATTTTTAAGAAACATGGATGTGGATGATAAAGAGATCCCAGTAGATTATTACGTATAAACAACCTCGAATAATGAAGAGATTGTGAAATAACCCTTACCTTGTACTTTTCCTTGGTTGGGGTAGGTTAACCTCCTGTATAATAGTGAAATAATTGTTACTAAATTATACAAGAATCATATACATTAATATGATATCATATATGATCTTTTAATATTGATTTGATAATAATATCTTAGTATTATCGCTGTTTCGGGTGTGAACTTACTTGTTTGCTTTTGTATGTTTTGTTACGTAAGACATGTTTGTAAAGGATAAGTTGTATATTATTCAAATCCAGAATGGTATCAAGTCCTTAAACATCATTTTTAAATCATCAAATGATAATTATACTTGAATGGATACGATGGAAAATGAATCTCATCGCGTTCGTGGAGACGGTAGTCCGTACGTACGCACGAACGCTACTTCCATTTAATTTTTATTTTAAAAGAATCGAATACAAATGATACATAGGTATATTACTATTCCAGTATAATATAATATTTTATATATGTTACTTAAGTTCATTAACACCATCCTTTATACGTTCCATGTGTGGTATGAACGAGTCATATCATTTTAAGGGGGCGGTAGTCCGCACTTCCTCAAATGAAATTATCGTATGTATATACAACATGAAACGAATAATGGTATGAAATAAAATGGAATTACAGAAGCTTATATATAAAATATATATCATTAACATCATATTTAATTACAGTGCCATCATAATGGCCACCATGAGAGGCGGTAAGATGTATTTGAACAATCATCGTTTCGTGAGGCGTTAGTTTGCCATCCACAGAAACATTATGTTCATCATCCATTAGATGGAGTTGTGTGTATGGGTAGTTTGAATCCTTCTTATAACAACATCCTAGTATATTGAGGATACTGGTGTTGTTACAAAAGAAAGGAAATAAAAAGATTTTGGGGGTTGAAGAAGCAAAATAAATGAAAATAATTTAAGAGAAATCGTTACCTTTAATTTAGGTAACTCACTTTGGTTGGAACCAAAGGACTTGTTGAAATGCTTTCTGCCTAAGGGGAAGCTTCAAGGAGGAGGAGAGGGATGTGGGGAGCTTAGTTGGGCAGAGTTTGGACGAGCCAAGTGGCTTGAGAGGTGTGAGTAATGAGTAGAAGTGGTCTCCTTTTATAAGGGGGAGGAGGGGCTCTTTAGGAAAGAGTGAAAGTATTACTTTATAATATAATTATATTCGGTTTATAATGGTCCAAAAATCATTGAGGTCGAAGATAAGATGACTCATATTCTAAATAACATCAACCAATAAGAATTGGACAGGTATTAGATAATATTTTAATCATTATAATCTTATTTATTTAAATGATTTATTAATGAGGTAAACATTGCATCATTATTGTGTCATTAATAATTTAAATTATTTGATGTCTAAAAATTATAAATAAAATATCATTATGTAGGAAATCGTTTTAGATTTCTAATGAATATTTATAATCGAAAATTCAACATGTATAACCCTATGTAAAAATTGTTCTTCTAAAAGATGTAAGCTTATGCCATTTTTATTTTTATTTTAACTTTATTAATATAATGTGTCCCTACCAAATACAAGTGGATCCAAGGGGTCCCCAAATTGACCCAAGGATGCCCATGGTCGGGTATGTGTCCACCAATAAGGTTAGGACACGTTTTAGGGTAATTTTTTATTATTATAATATTATTTTTTTAACCCTTATTTACCGGATTTACCCTTTAACCATGGTAAATAAAATATTTACCACAGTAACTATTCAAAATGTCTAAAAATAAAAGTTACCTATTTACACAATTTGAACATCCTGATTCCAAATATGGAATCCATTTTCCTAAATTCAAAACACAGAAGTGGCAGAAATTAATTTAAAATTAATTCCCGCTGTCAAAACAAAAAGCGTGTTTTTAAGAGGTAATAACTATCAAAAGATTGACACTTGTTTATGTTCGGTTTAATTGTAAAATTATGTCCAATGACCAACATTATATTAAATGGTAAAAATATATTCTAAATATACTTTAAAACCACTCAAATTCACAATTTATCACTATTAATTATTTTGATTAAAAAAGTTGTTTTTAATTAAAAATTAGTAATTTTCACTATTCATCAAAATATGAAAGTTATCCGAAAAGTACCAAAATTTCACCTTAGGCTAAATTCGATATTCCAAATCCAAAAATGAAGTCCATTTTCAAATATAAAATATATATAATTTCAAAAAGTAGGTGTTACTATTCATAACGGCTAGTTTGATTAGTTATGGTGTGTTAGAACTCGGTGTTGCGTACAACACACGCTATCACATTATTCAAAGAGAAGCGTACCGTAGAAGCTTGGGGTGTTACATTCTCCCCTCCTTCAAATAATTGCGTCCTCGCAATTTCTAGGGTATTACTGCATAAAAAGACTTGGGTGGTTCTTCATCATAAGTTCCTCGGGTTCCCACGTTGCCTCTTCCATCTTATGATTTCTCCACAAAACTTTTACCAGACGCGTCGTCCGGTTTCTCAGCACTTGTTCTCTCGTATCGAGAATCTTGACGGGCTCTTCGCAATAAGACAGATCGGGTTCCAGTTCTAATTCCTCATAGGTGAGTACATGCGTCGGATCAGGCATGTATTTCCTCAATAGAGATACGTGGAACACATCGTGAACTTTGGAGAGACTTGGCGGCATTGCCAATCGGTAAGCTACAGCCCCAATTCGTTCTAGAATTTCGAAAGGTCCGATGTACCTGGGACTCAATTTACCTTTCTTACCAAAACGTATGACTCCCTTCCATGGAGATACCTTTAGGAAAACATGATCACCGACTTGAAATTCCAAATCCTTCCTTCGATTATCGGCATAGCTCTTCTGCCTACTTTGAGCTGCTTTGATGTGATTTTGGATTACTTTCACCTTTTCCACCGTTTCCTCCACCAGTTCTGGGCCTACAAGTTTTCTTTCACCAACGTCATCCCAACAGGTTGGTGTACGACATCTCTTTCCGTATAACGCTTCATATGGTGCCATCTGAATACTCGAATGGAAGCTATTGTTATAGGAAAATTCCACCAGAGGTAAATATCGATCCCACATACCCTGAAAGTCAAGTGAGAAAGATCTCAACATGTCTTCTAAGGTTTGAATAGTCCGTTCTGATTGTCCGTCTGTCTGAGGGTGGTAAGCAGTGCTCAAATGAAGTTCAGTATCCAGGGATTTCTGAAGACTTTTCCAGAATCTTGAAGTAAAACGGGGATCACGATCAGAAACAATCGATAGGGGTACTCCATGAAGTCTCACAACTTCATTAATGTATAGTCTTGCTAGACGTTCCAGGGGTAGATCTTCTCTTATAGAAAGAAAATGTGCTGACTTGGTAAGACGATCAACAATCACCCATATTTCATCATTCCTTCTAGGAGTCTTTGGTAGCCCCATGACAAAGTCCATCGTAACATTGTCCCATTTCCACTCTGGTATGGGAAGAGGTTGCATGACTCCTCCAGGCTGTTGCCTTCCAGCTTTCACTTGTTGACAAACCATACATCTTGACACAAAATCAGCAATCTCCCTCTTCATGTTGTCCCACCAAAAATGTTCCTTCAAATCTCTATACATTTTGGTGCTCCCAGGGTGTATAGAGAAATTGGAACTATGAGCATCATCCAGCAATTCCCTTTTTAGATCAGGTATATTGGGAACACAAAGTCTCTTCCCGACTTTCAAAATTCCTTCTTCATACACAAAGTCTCTCAATCTCCCATCATTCACAGCTTTAATCTTCTTCTGAAATTCTTCATCATCGTTCTGAGAACTCTTAATCCTTTCTAGTAAAGATGGTTTGGCAACCATTTGAAAAAGCATTGATGTTTCACCTTCCCTGGTTATTCCCATGTCCATCTTCACTAGATCCATGAAAATTGGATCCCTTTCAATTCTCATCATGTTCAGAACTCCATGGTCTTTTCTGCTCAAAGCATCTGCTACTTTGTTTGCTTTCCCCGGGTGGTAGTGTATCATGCAATCATAATCCTTGAGTAATTCAAGCCATCTCCTTTGCCTCATGTTGAGTTCTTTTTGTGAGAAAATATACTTCAAACTCTTGTGATCAGTATAAATCTCACATTTTTCACCATAGAGGTAGTGCCTCCATATCTTCAAAGCAAAGATCACTGCTGCTAACTCGAGATCATGAGTAGGATAGTTTTTTTCATGAATTTTCAACTGTCGTGATGCATAGGCAATAACTCTATCATTTTGCATAAGGACACAGCCAAGTCCTTTCTTCGATGCATCACTATAAATAACGAACCCATCATTCCCCGATAGTAAAGTCAATATAGGAGCATTGACTAATCTTCTCTTCAGTTCTTCGAAACATTCTTCACACTCTTTTGTCCAAACAAATTTAACCCCTTTACGTGTGAGCTTCGTTAATGGGTTATCCAATCGGGCAAAATTCTGGACGAAACGTCGATAATAACCTGCCAAACCAATAAAACTGCTTACCTCAGTTATACTCGTAGGTGCTGGCCATTCTTGGATTGCCTTGGTCTTAGAAGGATCAACAGAGATTCCATCTTTTGAGACAATATGGCCAAGAAAAGAAATCTCCTGAAGCCAGAATTCACACTTGCTAAACTTCCCATATAATTCATGCCTCCTCAGAGTCTTCAAGATAATGCGCAAGTGATTTTCGTGATCTTCGTAGGTTTTGGAGTATACCAAGATATCATCAATAAATACCATCACAAATTCATCGAGATACTCCTTGAAAACTCTATTCATCAGATCCATGAACACAGAGGGTGCATTAGTCAATCCAAACGGCATTACAGTAAACTCGTAATGCCCGTACCTGGTTCGAAATGCTGTCTTCGGAATGTCTTCCTTCTTCACACACAACTGATGGTATCCAGATCGAAGGTCAATGTTTGAAAAGTATTGAGCTCCATGCAGTTGGTCAAATAAATCATCAATACGAGGTAGGGGATATTTGTTCTTTATCGTTATAGCATTGATCTCCCTGTAGTCGATACATAACCTCATAGATCCATCTTTCTTTTTAACAAAAAGAACAGGGGCTCCCCATGGAGAAACACTAGGGCGAATAAATCCCTTATTACTCAATTCCTCTAGTTGATTCTTTAGTTCGACTAACTCTACAGTGGCCATTCTATAAGGGGTCTTCGATATAGGCCTTGATCCAGGAATCAAATCAATAGAAAACTCAACTTCTCGTTCTGGAGGATGTCCAGGTAAATCTTCCGGAAATACATCTACAAATTCTTTCACAACAGGTACATCCTCTATTTGAACATTCCTTTCCTCACCGACAGTTATTTCATTCTCTTCCTCCCCAATGATTGAATTAAGTTGAGCTGTTGGGGGTGGATCTAAATAAGAATTAGGTGGTGACGATTCTGCTCTAAAAATAAGGTGCTCCTTATCATTATCATCAAGAATCGTAACCTCTTTCTTCTTACAATAAATCTTCGCATCATAGTCCGAAAGCCAGTCCATACCGAGGATTATATCAAACTCAATCATAGGTATGACGATGAAATCAGCAGATAAAGAAAATTTATGTGCTCTAATGGGGACTGATTCACAAAACATTGTTGCAACGATACTTCCCTTAGGAGTTTTAACAGACAACTCCCTTATTAAATCAAATTGGAAATATCTAATTTTCTTAGCAAACTGGGAAGATATGAAACAATGCGATGATCCAGAATCAAATAATGCATTTGCTAAACTTGAGGAAACCATTAAATTACCTGCCACCACGTCTTTCGGAGCTTCTACCTCAGCAGTAGTGATAGCATAAGCCTGGCCTTGATCCCTTGGCCTTTTCTGAGGTAAGTTCTCCTGACGCTTAGGGCATGCATTTGCATAATGCCCCATCTCCCTGCAATTGTAGCACTGAACGTTGGTAGCTTCCTTCTTCCCCTTGCAATCATGAGCTTGGTGGCCTTTTTCACCACACTTGTAACAGACTCCCATTCCCTTCAAGCAAGTACCAGGATGTTTCTTCCCGCATTTACCACAAGATAGATATTCAACCTTTCCCTTCTTCCCCTTATTTTCATTCCCAGATTGATCAGCAGGTCTCTTCTTCTCTTGCTTTGCTTTAAAGTCATAAGACTTAGAGAATTCCTTTTCGGTCTTGATAGCACATGAGACAATGTCTTCGTACGATGAAAAGGATTGTGAGACTAACGCTCGACGGAGAAATGGTTTTAACCCATCAAAGAAACGATCAATCTTACTTCTTGGGTTACGAATATAATCACCAGCGTACCTCGCTAACCTTGTAAAGTTAGCCTCATACTTTGTGACATTCTCATCCTCCTTTTGTCTCAGACTCAGAAATTGCCTTTCCATATCTGCTCGATGGTCGCGAGGGAAGTATTTTTCTAAAAACAGATCTTTGAACTCCCTCTACTCCATATTTGATATTTCATCATCTTCCTTCATATTTTGAATCAATGACCACCATTGATCAGCATCTCCAGTGAGGCGGTAAACTGCCATGATAACTTTTTCCCTTTCACTGCTCCCCAAAGCCTGAAATATTTTCTCTAGGGAATTTATCCATTGCTCATCTACTAAGGGATTTGTACTCCCATTGAACGTTGGTGGTTGTTGCCTCATGAATCGATCTAACATTGATCCTCCACACTGCGGATCAGGGTGCTCCATACGGGTAAGGTTATTATTCATAACCTGAGTAAGTTGTCCCAGTATGGTGATTAGCTGATTAGCACCAGTTGCATCACTAGCCCCACTATAATTATCTTGAGCAGGAGGGCAATCCCTACATGGAGTGCGTGCATTGATACGGTTTCCATTTCTTCCACTAGGCGCCATTTCTAAACAATGGCAAAAACTATATCAGTTTATGAATCAAAATACATAATCCCATACTTATAAAACACTTAACATAAATTGAACTATTTATGGATATAATCCATAATCATAAATATGTTTTCTTTGAGGAAGTATATACTCATAAACCCTTCATAATGATTTGTAAAGAAAGTGAGAGTTATCCTAAGCATATCCCCCGGGAGTGTCGTAACCAAGAGTGCAGCAAGGCCCGTTGTCGTGCACCGGTTCCCGTTCGAGTCTAGCTCAAAGCGGTGTTTTCGGGTTTTACCCCTAGGTACATCTGTGCCAGAGCCGCCTCTACCTGCTCGTATCCAGACAGGGATGTATTGCTCGGAAAACTCACAAAGTCTCTACAATACCAAAATTCTAGGAAGTTCTTCTATACTAATCCTCAAAGTTCATCTTAGGTCTATGTGCTCTAATCAGAGTTTATCTAAATCTAGCTTCCAAGGTTTGTACTAAACTTCCTCTGATACCAACTGTAATGCCCCGACCCCAGCTACCCAGAGTCGGTGCATTATTACATACCATTGGCATGATCACAAGAAAGATCAAATCTCGAAAGACCGATTGGTTTAGTAGCCTTGGAAACACTAGATATATTCATAGGTTTTACATTACATCATAAAATGAAAAACTACTACAACAACATAAAGTCTCCATAATCCACACTCATATCCCCACATAATATCCCTGCAGGTCATTCATAATTTACTTCTTCACTTCCTGGGAAAAATAAAACATATAAAAGGGGTGAGCTCAAATGCCCAGTAAGGATAACAATATAGCGGAAAGAATAAACATTTAAGGCAATGTATAACTAAAACAAAAGCCTTTTAAATATGAACTTTCAACATGGTATGGCATAAATAAAATGAAATAATGCCATTTAATTATTCACATGGATATTCTACTAATCGAATAATCACATGAAAAAATCAATAACCACTTTCATAATGTTGGAATGCATAATGCCAGACTATCATAACCACATAGCCAAGGCCTCGTGCCAAGACTACAAATAAGATTTTGTCAAGGCCTTGGGCCAAGACACTAGTTTGTCTCATGAGACCTACCGATGCATCGAGGAGCTATAGCGGGCTCCACCCGTCACTTATTAAGTCCAATGCATTCCCATATGAAAAGGTTTAAACATAACATAAACATTCGTATTAAAACTAGCATACGAAATGTCAATAATTTCACCATAAACAATGAATGGTATAAAAATAGCACATCCACAGTCAAACATATCACAAAACCTTCAATACAATATAGAAGTTTTGTATCATAATAAATCAACTTCAAATAATCTTAAAATCCATCAAAGGATGTTGACATAGATGAAATCAAAATTATTTTTAAAGAAGTATCTCCTTTTATTTTGAAATCATTTAAGATCCATATAAAATAAAACATTTTCTTTGAAAATATTCTTATAATCTTGTATGGAAAGCTTCGACGATTTTATAACGGCGGAAAATAACCGCACCCACCGTATAAGTTAAAAAAACATTCTTACCTCAATTCTGTCGAAAAGGTTAAAAAGGACCTTGTTTTGAAAACGACGGAAAGATTCCTTTATAAACCTCTTATAAAAAGTCAAACAAGGGTATAAATGACTTAAACCCATATTCTTGTAAATAGTAAAAATGTTTTGAAATACATTTTTAAGAAACATGGATGTGGATGATAAAGAGATCCCAGTAGATTATTACGTATAAACAACCTCGGATAATGAAGAGATTGTGAAATAACCCTTACCTTGTACTTTTCCTTGGTTGGGGTAGGTTAACCTCCTGTATAATAGTGAAATAATTGTTACTAAATTATACAAGAATCATATACATTAATATGATATCATATATGATCTTTTAATATTGATTTGATAATAATATCTTAGTATTATCGCTGTTTCGGGTGTGAACTTACTTGTTTGCTTTTGTATGTTTTGTTACGTAAGACATGTTTGTAAAGGATAAGTTGTATATTATTCAAATCCAGAATGGTATCAAGTCCTTAAACATCATTTTTAAATCATCAAATGATAATTATACTTGAATGGATACGATGGAAAATGAATCTCATCGCGTTCGTGGAGACGGTAGTCCGTACGTACGCACGAACGCTACTTCCATTTAATTTTTATTTTAAAAGAATCGAATACAAATGATACATAGGTATATTACTATTCCAGTATAATATAATATTTTATATATGTTACTTAAGTTCATTAACACCATCCTTTATACGTTCCATGTGTGGTATGAACGAGTCATATCATTTTAAGGGGGCGGTAGTCCGCACTTCCTCAAATGAAATTATCGTATGTATATACAACATGAAACGAATAATGGTATGAAATAAAATGGAATTACAGAAGCTTATATATAAAATATATATCATTAACATCATATTTAATTACAGTGCCATCATAATGGCCACCATGAGAGGCGGTAAGATGTATTTGAACAATCATCGTTTCGTGAGGCGTTAGTTTGCCATCCACAGAAACATTATGTTCATCATCCATTAGATGGAGTTGTGTGTATGTGTAGTTTGAATCCTTCTTATAACAACATCCTAGTATATTGAGGATACTGGTGTTGTTACAAAAGAAAGGAAATAAAAAGAGTTTGGGGGTTGAAGAAGCAAAATAAATGAAAATAATTTAAGAGAAATCGTTACCTTTAATTTAGGTAACTCACTTTGGTTGGAACCAAAGGACTTGTTGAAATGCTTTCTGCCTAAGAGGAAGCTTCAAGGATGAGGAGAGGGATGTGGGGAGCTTATTTGGGCAGAGTTTGGACGAGCCAAGTGGCTTGAGAGGTGTGAGGAATGAGTAGAAGTGGTCTCCTTTTATAAGGGGGAGGAGGGGCTCTTTAGGAAAGAGTGAAAGTATTACTTTATAATATAATTATATTCGGTTTATAATGGTCCAAAAATCATTGAGGTCGAAGATAAGATGACTCATATTCTAAATAACATCAACCAATAAGAATTGGACAGGTTTTAGATAATATTTTAATCATTATAATCTTATTTATTTAAATGATTTATTAATGAGGTAAACATTGCATCATTATTGTGTCATTAATAATTTAAATTATTTGATGTCTAAAAATTATAAATAAAATATCATTATGTAGGAAATCTTTTTATCTTTCTAATGAATATTTATAATCGAAAATTCAACATGTATAACCCTATGTAAAAATTGTTCTTCTAAAAGATGTAAGCTTATGCCATTTTTATTTTTATTTTAACTTTATTAATATAATGTGTCCCTACCACATACAAGTGGATCGAAGGGGTCCCCAAATTGACCCAAGGATGCCCATGGTCGGGTATGTGTCCACCAATAAGGTTAGGACACGTTTTAGGGTAATTTTTTATTATTATAATATTATTTTTTTAACCCTTATTTACCGGATTTACCCTTTAACCATGGTAAATAAAATATTTACCACAGTAACTATTCAAAATGTCTAAAAATAAAAGTTACCTATTTACACAATTTGAACATCCTGATTCCAAATATGGAATCCATTTTCCTAAATTCAAAACACAGAAGTGGTAGAAATTAATTTAAAATTAATTCCCGCTGTCAAAACAAAAAGCGTGTTTTTAAGAGGTAATAACTATCAAAAGATTGACACTTGTTTATGTTCGGTTTAATTGTAAAATTATGTCCAATGACCAACATTATATTAAATGGTAAAAATATATTCTAAATATACTTTAAAACCACTCAAATTCACAATTTATCACTATTAATTATTTTGATTAAAAAAGTTGTTTTTAATTAAAAATTAGTAATTTTCACTATTCATCAAAATATGAAAGTTATCCGAAAAGTACCAAAATTTCACCTTAGGCTAAATTCGATATTCCGAATCCAAAAATGAAGTCCATTTTCAAATATAAAATATATATAATTTCAAAAGGTAGGTGTTACTATTCATAACGGCTAGTTTGATTAGTTATGGTGTGTTAGAACTCGGTGTTGCGTACAACACACGCTATCACATTATTCAAAGAGAAGCGTACCGTAGAAGCTTGGGGTGTTACAAAAATAATTTTTTGTGAATTGTAACTTTAAACTTTTATTTACCACGGTTAAAAATAAATATGGCAATTAAGGGTAAAAATGATATTATTATTACCATGAAATATGTGCTAATTTTATTGGATAATATTAATTTGACCAAAAACAACCATAGTAATAATATATTACCCTTTAGGTCCACTTGGATTATATTAGTACATTTATTATTATTTTATTTAAAGAAGAGTTAAAATAGTTAAAATCAAAGTTTAATAACTAAAACATTTTTAATATAGGTTTATACATAAGATAAATTAGACAATAAATATTCATTATAAATAAAAATAAATTTCCTACGCAATTTTATTTTATTTATATTTTCTAGACATTATATAATTTAATTTAGTTATGACAAAATGATGATGCAGTAATTACCTTATTAATGAAATATTAACATAATTGATATTATAAATACCCAAATAAATGTAATTTTAGAATTTTTATGAATTAAACTTATTTTATAGGTTAATATAACATATTAAATTTGGTTAGAGGAATTGGTTTTGAATAATAAAGCTGTTATGAATTTAGAAAAAACAAGATACCAAATAGTGTAAAAATGGACCAAAAAGTGTTTTTAAAACAAATATTATATTATTAATTGATATAATGGTCCTAAAAATCTAAATTTCGGAAAAAACACTTATATAATAATATATATGACATTACTGAACCAATTAGGGTTCTATTGTCAGTTTATAGTATGTTTATTTACCATATAGTGTAAGAATACAAGAAGACATGGTAAAAGTTAAATTATTTAACTTAGAGTTAAATCTAAATGGTAAGGTTAAAATGGTAACCTAATATTTCCTAAAACCTATTGATTGATGGTATTTCAACCCATAAACACCCTATTATAGAAATAAGACACTTTGGAACCATTATAAACTGAATATGAATTTATTATAAAATAATATTTTAAGTTTTTCCTAAGGTTCCCCTCACCCCTCTTATAAAAGGGAACTCCCCCTTCTCTCTAATTCACACCTAAAAAGCCATTTTTTTCAGACAAAACCTGCCTTAATAACCTATAAAATATCCTCACTTCATCCTAGAGTCCTTCCTTTAGTTATAAATCCATCCTAAGGATCCCTTTTGATCAAATCAAAAGGAAGAACCCGAAGAAAAGGTAAATATCTCACCACCAATTTCAAGTTCCTTTCTTCTTCCACTTCCTCCTTATTTGTTATTTCCATTCTCAAATAATTAATCCAGTATATTATATATACTTTGATGTTATTATAAAAATTTTACAAACATATTAGTTATTTTATCCATCCTATGAATGAAAAATTCACCACACGTGCGTACGTACGACTTACCGTCTCCACGTCGTGGTGTAGTTTGTTATTCAAATATTTCATCATTTGGATGGGTATAATAATGCGTATAAATGATATAAATAATAAATATAACATTAATATGATTCTGTATATATAATATAATATCCAATTATATATGATTTTAGTATCAAAAGAATGATATTGTCGCTCGGGCGTACATACAGACTACTGTCTCCACGAACGCAATGAGATTCATTTTCCATGATTAACCATTAAAGTATAGTTATAAAGTATATATAATAAATAATCATGAAATATATTACATAATAATTATACTAGATTTATTTACATATCTATTACATTTACTTAATTTCATTCAATTCAATAAGGAAACGAAAACAGTGTTCATGCCTACGTACAGTCTACCGTCTCCATGAATGGTGTATTTCATTCCATTTATGGATCTATAATATATATTTATATGATGAATATATATTATATATAAATTATGTTTTATATTCTGTAATTATGTAAATTAGGATATAAGTAATAATATCAAGAACAACAAGTCGAAACACGTATGATAAATAGAACGATTTTACCCAAAACACCGTTTTAACATGGAATTGACAAATGAACGGGTAATATAAAGTCTTAAGTGAATAATATATGATATCAGAAATATTATTATGGTTCTATTACAAGTTAATAATATTTTTAAACCCACTATACAGGAGTCTCAGACACATACATAAGAAATGGGACATAAGGTGAGGGATAATTATGCAATATCATTTTTATCCGAGATTTCTTATACATAAGTATTTACTAGGGTTATATTTTTCATCCATGTCCATAAAAATATTTTTAATAAAGTGTTTAATATTCTACCATGTATTTTTAAATTCATTTTTACCCCTCTTTTACTTTTACATTGTGTTTTGGAAGGAATCCTTTTTTGTTTACCATATGAGGAACTTTTTGACTTTTTCTGCAAAAGTATGAGGCGAATGTTTTTTTATCTTATACTGCATGAACAGACTTTTACGGTTTCATAACTCCTAATTTTCATGAAGCTTACTATACAATATTTCATTATTATTTTAAACAAAATACTTTTTTAAAAAATTTCATGGCATTTTCTGAAAAGAAAATGATTTTGAAGAATAAAGGATATTTTCCCCAACAATTCATTTCAAGTGTTTTTTCAAAACTATTTTCCATCTATGATGACATTATTTAGTATGATTATGTTTCAACTATAATGTCTCTATTATTTACATGGTTTTATTCTTCTTATGATGAAATGATATCCATTTTTTATGTGGATTATGTTATGATGAGAAGATGTTTATGAAACCCATTTTATTCTTTGGGTTATGACGAATTATTTATGTTTATTTTGTGGAACAAGTAAGAATGATTTCATTATGAGATGGGTGGGACCTATATCTCCCTATAATGAATTGTGTAAAGATTCATATCTCATGGGATTGTCATGGATGGAACTACAAGTGAATCTGGTTCAGTAATACAGGGTTGGAACAACAAGTAAACCGGGTTCAGGGATGGAAATTGTCCACTATGATGGTCTTGGAAACAATACCTTGGATACTATGGAAATCATAACATGTGATTAATGGTTTTCCAAAATTACATGATTTATTCCCATGCCATTTTATCATGATTAATGTTCCTTTATGATCTATGCCTTATGTACTGCCAGGATTTACGCCATTGCTCAAGATTTTGATCGTTTATGTTTATGTTTTTACGTTCAAATGATTATGGATTGTTTTTATGTTCTCCATGTTTACCCTTATTGAGAATTTGAGCTCACCCTTTTTATGTTTTCTTTTCCCTAAGATATAAATAAATGATTTAGGTACGAAAACAAAAGGGGAAGATATTTAAGGGAGATGTTGATGATCTTTAACCACGATTCGAAGATTATGTTCTGAGTTTCCAAAGACACTAAACTAATACGGTCTTTGGGAATCTGTTTTTGTTATGTATAATGTTTTCCACAAATTTAATGTAATGTCTATGTCAAGTTTGGGTCTCTATAGTTGGTATCAGAGTGAAGGATTAGTTTACCATTGGAAGCTAGGATGTGAAAAATTTAGTGAAATCCCTAGAGATATTTCTAAGGTATGTCATAGGGATGTCTCTAAGGTTAAGTAAGTATAGGATATAGTACTAGAATTATAGTAACGATCCATGAATTAAACCCAAGATGTTATATATTGAAGGTACTCCACCTTTATTATTTTGTTTTCCTAGCTTGACTTTTTCCTCTCACACTATTTTTTTTGGGTTTTAGATGATGGATGGAAGCCAAAGGAACCGTGTTGATCAATGTAATAGACAACACAATGATTGTCCTCCTTAACCAACCAATGTTATGGGAGATGGAGTGAAAAATATTATTTCTATACTTACACATGTAATGAATCATTCTGTACTTCCAAATTATCAAATAAGAGAAAAAATATTCTATTGAGTCCTTCATGAGGCAACGTCCTCCTTCTTTCAGTTGGTCATCCAATCCACTTGTTTCTGAAAAATGGATCAGTACCATTGAAGAGATATTTTCCATATTTATCTCTTCATAAAATGAAAAAGGAATTCTATATATTTACCATTTAGAAGGTGAAGCAGTCCAATGGTGGACAATAATTAATAATATGAGTCCCCAAGATGAAATTCAATCCATGGAATGAGATGAGTTCAGGAACTTATTTTTCAATAAGTAATTCCCTCGTATTCTTCGAACATAGATGGAAAAGGAGATCATTGAGATAAAGAAAAAGGATGATGAATTTGTTGGTATATACGAAGTGAATTTTACAAGGCATGTAAGGTATGCATCTGGCTTTATCATCCAAACTGAAAGTAAATTTGATCAACTCTTCTGTGGATTAAAACCATGTCTTCAAAGGGAATTATTTATAAGAGACTTCAGTATCCTGAAGAAATTTTTTGTTGTACTATCAAGGTAGAATTGGAAGTTGGTGTTACATATCCATCTCATGGTTTTGAAAGAAAAATGAAAGATGGAGTTCAAGGAAAAATCTCAGAACAATGGTGAAAAGAAGGTGAATGTTTCTTTATGCACAAAGTGTGGAAAGAAGAATGGTGGAGATTGTCTAAAAGGCACTAGAAAATTTTTCAAGTGTGGAAAAGAAGGTCATCAATCGACTGAGTGCTGAAGTAATTGGAAAAATGTTTCTAATGACCTGAATAGAGAAAAGACTACAGAGAACACTACACCAACACTTAAATGATTAAAGTGCAAGTAAATGGGGAATTATTCTAATCAATTCCCTAATCTGAGGGTTAAGGATGATTGACATGAGAAACCTCTTAAGAAAAAGGACAAAGGGAAGTCACATGTGATCATTATTTGTGATTTTGAGTATGACAATGATATTGTGGAATGAGTAAGTGTTTATGTAATGGGATTTCAAAATAGTATCATGGAATCTCATTTATAGTATTGTGCAATTATGGAGTATCTATGTATTGGTTTTCAATAATTGTATGGTACCGGTAACTATAAAAAGTGATTGAAATATTTTTGGAAAGTAGATGATATGAGAATAATGAAGGGCTAAGGAGAAAATGAAATGTTTGATAGTATTAATGAGCTCCTGGCAGATATAAGGACAAAGTTATATCATGGTTTGAGTATATAGAAATTTTGGGACTTTGGTATGTGAAAAGCGTTAACTTTTTACAGCATTCAAATTTTCACTAATGTTCAATGGGTATTCATTTTTCAAGATAATTCATGATTAAGGTATTCACATATTTGGAATGTGACCAAAAAGATATATCTTATGATATATGGGAGATAAATGATGGTATTGACATACTTGGTATGTGACCTTTCTAGTAATCATTTTCTTTATACTATGAGCTTGGACCGAATTATTTTGGATAAGCCTAAAGATTAGAATGAATTAAGTTAGACATAAGACAGTATTGTTTAAGCCTAGAACTTTTTTGATATTATTGCAGGCATGTTATAATAATGTAGATTTAGAAAAAGGGACAACCTGCAGGACGAGCGACAACCTGTCGCGTCAGACAAAGTTGCGGGAATCGAACCCACAACCGAAGTGCGACAGGCCTTTATCACCTACCACTATCTTACAAGAAGTCCTTGTTTAGTAGAACCTAGTTCTATTTTATTAATAGGTATGATAGATGAAGTATAAGTCCATTTTTTGAACCATATACGATTAATCTCACCATAAGATGGACATATGTATATAACGTTTTCTAACCTTATGTTTGAAACAGAAGGAATGACCTATAATTCTATCGCATGATCTGCGAACACATCACAGAAAAAAAATTCAACATCATTTTTATAAGAGATGAAGTAGAAATTCTTCAATTCACAAACAACAGTGATATTGTACCAAAATCCAGTCGGTATTTATATTAATTCAAAAATTCTTCAACATTAGTGAAATGATCTAAAAACAATGTTGTCCTAGTTCCCTCATATCTGATGAATCAAATGGCACCTTAGATCCTCACAAATATATGGCTTTGTGATTTTTGGCTTTTTCTTATCCATGTTCTCTACCACTCTTCATCCAAACATCATGGTAATATTTCTCTTCCATTTCCATATTTTCACCTATATTCGCGTATGTGAAAACCCAGTGCTGAGTTACTTTGGGTATCTGTTATGTTTCTAACGTTCCTTTTTAAAATGATGATTTTTAATTTCTTTTTACAATGTGGGTTTCTATGAAAGAAACTTTCAAGTAGAAAACAATTTATAACCCTGATGAATTTCAAGGGTGAAATTCATTTTAAGGGGGGTAGAATGTAACACCCCGAGATTTTATGAGAATTATTGTTTTTAATTTATTTGATGTCTTTTTTTGTATGCTTCACCAGGATTATTTTGTGCTATATACAACACCGTATTATCTTGTAGTATAAGAAACTCTATTCTTGGCTTGTGATGCACACAATTTCAAGTTATTTCGAATAAAATTTATTTTAAACAACACCAAATATAGATTTTGATCAATGTATAATTGAACTATATTTTGAGTATGTTATACGAAACACCAAAGGAATATTTCCCTACACCAAACCTAACTTCCCTTACATTACACAGATGAGCGACCTTCAACGATAGCTCGTGTTGTACGCAATACCGAGTTTCACTAAACAACGATATATTATTGAAATATTATATAAACTAGCCATAATGAATAGTAATACCCACTTTTTGAAATTTTATAAATTTTATCTCTCAAAATGGACTTTATTTTGGGATTCAGAATATCTAAATTGTCTTAGGTTGAATTTTTGGTATTTTTCTGAAAACTTTCAATTTTTGATGAATAGTGAAAACACCGAGTTATTTGTTAAAACAGACTTTTTATTTAAATAAAAATTTATTTTATTTCAATTTATTTTATGTCCAAATAGATACATAATACCTCTATAAGTTCAATGTAATTATTTGGAGTCATTTTATAATAATTTCAGATATATAAAATTTTTATTGAAATGATTACCGTCTTTTACCCACCTCCAAAGAGAATTTTCAAATTTACATAAAACATAATTTTACCTCTTCTTTGAGTTGAATTTCAAAAATCCAAGAGACACGGTTTATAAATCCAACCTAAGGATCCCTTTTGATCAAATCAAAAGGAATAACCTGAAGAAGAGGTAAATATCTCACCACCTATTTCAAGTTCATTTCTTCTTCCACATCCTCCTTCTTTGTTGTTTCCATATAAAATAATAAATATAGTATATTATATATACTGTGATGTTATTATAAAAATTTTACAACCATACTAGTTATTTTATCCATCCTATGAATGAAAAAGTCACCACACGTGCGTACGTACGGCTTACCGTCTCCACGTCGTGGTGTAGTTTGTTATTCAAACATTTCTTCATTTGGATGGGTATAATAATGAGTATAAATGATATAAATAATAAATATTACATTATGATGATTATTTATAAATGATATAACATCAAATTATATATGATTTTAATATCAAAAAAATGATATTTTTGCTCGTGCCTACGTACGGACTACCGTCTCCACAAACGTGATGAGATTCATTTTCCATGATTAACCATTCAAGTATGGTTATAAAGTATATATATTAAATAATCAAGAAAGATATTACATAATAATGATATTGGATTTATATACATATATGTTTCATTAACTTAATTTCAATCAATTCAATAAGGAAACGAAAATAGCATTCATGCATACGTACGTCCTACCGTCTCCATGAACGGTGTATTTCATTCCATTTATCGATCTATCATATATATTTATATGATGAATATATATTATTTATAAATAATTTTTTACATTCTAGAATTATGTAAATCATTATATAGGTAATAATATCAAGAACAACAAGTCAAAACACGTACGATAAATGGAACGATTTTACCCAAAACGTTGCTTTAAAATGGAATTGACAAATGAACCGGTAATATAAAGTCGTATGTGAATCATATATGATATCATAAATATTATTATGGTTATATTA
This sequence comes from Viscum album, assembly GCA_963277665.1. Classification (NCBI taxonomy): domain Eukaryota; kingdom Viridiplantae; phylum Streptophyta; class Magnoliopsida; order Santalales; family Viscaceae; genus Viscum; species Viscum album. The sequence continues at coordinate 1,415,904,026 of OY728129.1, read as the reverse complement.
AATGTTAATAATATGTTTAAACCCACTATACAGGAGTCTCAGACACATATGGAATAAATGGGACATAAGGTGAGGGATAATTTTGCAATATCATTTTTATCCGAGATGGCTTATACGTTAGTATTTACGGGGGTTATTTTTTTCATCCATGTCCATAAATATGTTTTTCATAAAGTGATTAATATTCTTCCATGTATTTTTAGAGTCATGTTTACCCCTATTTTACTTTTACATTGTGTTATGGATGGAATATTTCTTTTGTTTACCATACACGGAACTTTTTGACTTTTCCAGAAAAAATATAAGGAGAATGTTTTTTTAACTTATACTGCATGAACAGATTTTTAAGGATTCATAACTCCTGATTTTAACGAATCTTACTATACAATATTTCATGATTATTTTCAATAAAATCTTTTTCTTTTAAAATTTCATGGAATTTTATTAAATTAAAATGATTTTTAAGAAGAAATGATATTTTCCTCAAGAATTCATTTCAACTGTTTTTTCAAAATTATTTTCCATCTAAGATGACATTATTTTGTATGTTTATGTTTCAAGTATAATGTATCTATTATTTACATGGTTTTATTCTTATTATGATGAAATGATATCCATTTTTTTATATGGATTATTTTATGATGGGATGATGTTTATGAAACCCATTTTATTCTTTGTGTTATGATGAATGATATATGATTATTTTGTGGCACAAGTATGAATGATTTAATTATGAGATGGGTGGGACCAATATCTCCCTAAAATTCATTTCTTAAAGATTTATATCTCATCAGATAGAAATGGCTGGAATGTAAAGTGAATCTGGTTCAATAATACAGGGCTAGAACGGCATGTAAACCCGGTTCAGTAATGGACCTTGTACACTATGATGGTCTTGGAAACAATGTCTTGGATACTATGGAAATCATAACATGTGCTTAATGGTTTTCCAAAATTACACATTTTATTCCCATGAAATTTTGTCATGATTAATGTTCCTTTATGATCTATTCCTTATGTACTGCCAAGATTTATGTCATTGCTCAATATTTTGATGTTTTATGTTCATGTTTTTGCGCTCAAATGTTTATGGATTGTTTTTATGTCCTCCATGTTTACCCTTATTCATCATTTGAGCTCACCCTCTTTATGTTTTCATTTCCCCATGATATAAATAAAGGTTTTAAGTAAGAAAACAAAAGGGGAAGATATTTATGGGACATATTGAAGATATTTCACCATGATTAGATGATTATGTTCCGAGTTTACAAAGAAACTAAACTGATACGGTCATTGGGAGTATGTTTCTGTTACGTATTAAGTATTCTGAAAAATTAATGAAATGTCAATGTCAAGTTTGGGTCTCTATATTTATGACCAAATTAATGCCTTTAGGATGAAGGGAAAAAAGTTGAGAGGATATTTGGGCAGGTTTTGGTTGAGTCAAATGGATTTGGATGTGTGAAATTAAGAGAAAGGGAAGTACACTTTTATAAAAGTGGTTAGCGTCCCTTTAGGAAAAGCTTCAAATATTATTTTTTAATAAAATCATTTTCAGTTTATAATGGCTCCAAAATAATTTATTTCAAGGATAAGGTGGGGATGGGTTGAAAACCTCTCAACCAATACGTTTTAGACAGGTTTAGGTCACCATATTAACCTTATCTTTTAGATTTAACTCCTAGTTAAATAGTTTGATATTTACCATGTCTCTTTGCATTTTTATATTATATGGTTAATATACTTACTATTACAAGACAAGTGAACCTAAGCGGTTCATTATTAATATATATAACCTTATCTATGTCCTTTGGCCAAACTATATATATTTGGGAATATTATATCAATTAAAAATATAGTATTTGTTTTAAAAATTCAATTATGTCAATTTTGACACTATTTAGTATTTTGTTTTTATGAAAATCATAATAGCATGATTACTTTAATCAACCATAACATGTAATATTGACCTATAAAATTAGTTGAATTCCTCAAAGGTCTCAAATTACATTTATTTGGTTATTTATAATCTCAATTATTTTAATCTTTCATTAATAAGGTAATTACTGCATCATCATTGTGTCATAAATAAATTAAATTATTTAATGTCTAAATTTTAATAATAAAATAACAATAGGTAGAAAATATTTTTTGATTTCAAATTAATATTTATATTCGAATTTATCTTATGTATAACAATATATTAAAAACGGTTTAGTTATTAATTTTAGAATTTAACTCTTTTAACTCTTCTGTAAATAAAATAATAATAAATGTCCTAATCTAATCCTAGTGGACCAAAGGGGATCATATTTTATTCCCAAGGTTTTTTTGGTCATATTAAACGTATCCAATATAATTAGTACATGCATTAGGGTAATAATAATATCATTTTTACCTTTAATTACACTATTTACTTTTAATCGTGGTAAATAAAAGTTCAACGTTACTATTCACTAAAAATTATTTCCATCTTATTGAACCACAATTCACTTAAAGATATCAACTGTGTCTTTTGTATTTTAGAAATTAAATTTAAAAAAGCGATAAAATTATGTTTTATGAAAATTTTCAAAAGCTCTTAGAAGGTGGGTAAAAGACGGTAAAAAGTTCCATAAAATTTTTATATATCTAAAATTATTATAAAATGACTCCAATGAATTAAATTGAACTTATATAGGTATTATGTATCTATTTTGACCTAAAATAAATTTAAATAAAATAAATAATTTTTTAAATAAAAAGTTAGTTTTAAACAATAACGTAGTGTTTTTTACTATTCATAAAAAAATTGAACGTTTTTAGAAAAATACCAAAAAATTTACCCTAAGATAAATTTGATATTCCGAATCCCAAAATGAAGTCCATTTTGAAAATTAAAATTTAAACAATTTCAAAAGGTGGTTATTACTATTCATAATGGCTAGTTTCATTGGTCGTGGTGTGTTAAAACTCTAAGTTGCGTACAATGCAAGCTACTTCATTATTCAACGGGAAACATACCATTGAAGCTTGGTGTGTTACATTCTCCCCTCCTAAAAATAATTTCATCCTCGAAATTTATAGAATATTATTGTATAAAAAGATTCATGCAGTTCTTCATCATAAGTTTCTCGGGTTCCCACATTGCCTCTTCCATCTTATGGTTTCTCTAAAGAAGTTTTACCAGATGAGTTGTCCGTTTTCTCAGCACATGTTCTCAAGTATCAAGAATTTTCACAGGATCTTCTCAATAAGACAGATCAGTTTCCATTTCAATTTTCTCATAGGTGAGTACATACGTTGGGTTATTCTTGTATTTTCTTAATAGTGATACGTGGAACACATAATGAACATTGGGGAGACTAGGAGGCATTGCCAAACGATAATCCACAACTCCAATTTGTTCTAGAATTTTGAATGGTCCTATGTACCTGGGACTCAATTTTCCCTTCTTACCGAATCGTATAACTCCCTTCCATAGAGATACCTTCAAAAAAAAACATGATCTCATGCCTGAAATTCCAAATCCTTCCTTCAGTTATCGAGATAGATCTTTTTCCTACATTGAGCTACTTTGATGTGGGTTTGGATAACCTTCACCTTTTTCATCGTTTCATCATCAAGTTTTAGGCCTATGAATGGTAAGATAAAATGATTTTTGAAACTATTTAACAATTGTTAAGGATAACATATTAAATTTTTAAAAAATACAATGGTAATATTAAATGATTCAGTGTGGTTTAATGTACCTATTATATCATTTTTTGTAATTTTTTTTAAATGTCTGAAAAAAAATTATTTGCATTTATTCACTATATGAATATGGTTTATCTATTAAGAATGATAAATATCTTGTTTTTATTTATTATTTCTAATTTTTATTACCAACAAAATGGATAATTCATATACTATTAATTTCATTGAGAACATTTTCAAGTCATTTTATAAATTTCATTACAATATATATTTTAATTTTACTTTATTGAAGTGTGTTCTTAAAAAATGGAGATTTTATCTATCAAATTACATATTTTGAACCTACTAATTTCAAGAAATATCTTTCTAAACATTGTGAGGTTTTAAAAAATTTTAAATCATACAAAAGGATATGTAGAAGATTTTGAGTATGTTATAAGTGAAAGTTTCTCCCTAATGTTTTGGGATAATAAGTTATAATTTTTGGCAAATATCTTTTAAATAACAGATATAGGACTCAAAAACCAAATGCAAATTTGTCACATATATGACTTATTTTGAAGTTAAATATCATTTATTTTCCTTTAATTCTTTTTTTTGGATGGTTTCCAAAGGTTTTATGGAAAATAGATGAGTTTTCATGAATTGGGCCAAACCGTGAGCCCAATTCCAGATTTAAAAATAAATTTTGTTTCCTTTATAACTTTTTCATTTTATAATATTTTTCCCTCATTACAATTCCTAAATGGTCTCCTCTGACCTAGTAACGCCAAAATATAAATTTGGAGCCTTTATAAATCCATAATCATGGTGGATATGGGTTTTTATTTAAGATATTGGGCTTGCCCGAAGGCCCATTTCCTACATTAAAAATAATTTTTAAGTTTTTTATATATCCTTCACTATCTGCATTTTTTCTGTGCGTCTACCTCCCTCTCGACCCTAAGAAACCCAACCGCGCTCTCATTGCCTTTCCCCCCTCCTTGGAGCTCTTTAAAATCATGAATTATGGCTGATCTTCAAAGGGTGTCTCAAATCAGCCAGAATTGAAGAGGTAACTTCATCCCTTCTTAACTCTCTCAATTATTACTCTTTTCCCTCCAATCCAGTTCCTAAATTACCTCCTAAATATTTTTCAAACAATCCCTGAATTTTTTCTGTTTTCAATTTCAGAAACTATTGTTTTTGGAATGATTAATTCACGATACTTCAAGTAGGTGAGTCTATTTCTTTCCTCTTTCAAATTGCTTAGGGTTTCTTCCATAATTCTTGAATTATAAAAATTCCAGAAGTTAGGGTTCGTAACTAGGTTCTAAATTACTGTATTTGGGGTGAAATATTGAGGTTTTAGGTTTCTTTTAACTTCCTTGAGATGTGTCGGTCATGCGGTTGATGTTTCGCCCCAATATTTGAGGGTTTCGACACATTCGGTAGGTGATTCCATGGATAACCATTTAATGATGAGTCAGTTTGCATGATTATATAATTTTACATGTTCCTTATCTGCTTTGCATTATGAGAAAATCATTTTTGGTATCAATAGTAATGAATTTGTTTTTAAAGTTACATTTTTGCTTGAAGTGTGAATTTTTCAAATGTATTTCATGTGTTATCTCTTGTGGTAGTTTTGTAAAATGTGGAAGTGATTTATTAGTTGTTGAAAGGGGATGCCAATTATGGTTGGGTAATGATATAGTTCCATGTGGGTCTAAAAAGGGGGTGTATTTGAATGGATTTATTTGTATAACCTTGTTATACTCCTTGAATGTGTTTTATGGATTTGTGTGTTCTCATGTGTATCTTTTGTGATATTATTCAAGGTGATTATATAACATTTGAAAGTGGATTATTACATGTTGATTGGGCTACCAATTATGTTTTGGTAGGGTCTTGGTGTGCTTTTGACTTAAAAAGAGGTTTTTGAAATGGATTTTATGTGCAATGTTTAGGTATACACTTTATAATTGTTTTATAAAAGTTTTTAATGGTTTATTGGGTTGTGTCGTAGGTGAAACTATATCAGTAAACTGTTTTGGTTGGAGTATATTTTTAAAATGTCCATTTCATTTGTGAAAAGGCTGTTATGTGATATGTATCATCTTGGAAATGTTTTATTAAATTGTTTGAAGGAGATATTGAGGAGTGAAAGTGATGTGAAAGTGATGTGGAGTGTTTTGTGTGAGTGTGATGTGAAATATTGAATTTTTTATTATGAAAGAAGTGATATTTTCCATGTGTGTGGGCTGTTATATGAGTTTAAATATCTTATAATTGTTTTATAAATTGTTTAATGGTTTTTTGGAAGTGTTGAAGAAATGTGAAATGTGTTGTGGGCTATTTTGGTGTGAATCGGATTTCAAAATCATTTTGAATGAAAAATGGATTTTTGTGACTTGTGTGGTATACATATGGGCTGTTTGGTGAATTTCTGATGTGGAAATGATATTTTCATGTTCAATGTATATTTCTTGACTTGTTTAACTTGTTTGAGCACAAGGGGAAAACCTGGGTATCTAGGTGGGTGGACGTGTACTAGTATGCTGGTGAATCCGTGGGGTTTGGCCTCAGTTTCACTTAGAAATATTGACGCTTACAACTCTAAATAAACTATGATGATGATGATTGGGGACCACTAGGTTATGGGTATGTTCCCTACTAGTGGCTCGTACACGATAACGGATATTTGTGATGGTTACTCTCACCGAGATACGAGGTACCTGGGACCCACGGCTAGCTACTGCCTAGGGGTTGTTTCCTATTTCTTGTGCTCATTATTTACTTTTTACTTACCATAGGCATACGGTATAGTTGGCTGGAAAATTCACTAGTGTTGACATTATTTTTAAAAGTGTTTATTCTTAATGATAGCCCACTTGAAAACTGTTTTTATTCAAAGTTGCATTTTTAGAAATTATAACTAGCCTTTCATGTTTTTAAAAACATGCATGATTTTCTTCTTTAAATGTTTATCACATGGAATCTCTTAGTGGTGGTATCCCACTGGGCATTGGATCACACCCTACTTACACCCTTGGGTGTAATTAAACTTGGTTATTTTTGTAGTCGCAAGTCGGGTACAGTTTTTTGTTCCAGTGGTTCGGGTTTCTAGCAGGTCCTTGGTGGTGAAGTCTTGTGGAGGTGGCTTGAGGGCAGTGCCCCTTGCCATGAGGGTTCTTGGGCTGTCCTTATTTGGTTTTTTTACCTTTGTTATAGACCTTTTGAGTTGTTTTAAGCTATGTAATTCAGTTATGAATTTTTGTAAAAGATTGCTTGGTTTGAAAAATCCAGATTTGTTTCATTGGATTCTTTTGTTGTTTTATGTTTATAAACTCGGGTAAATCGTTCCCAATTTTTATTTTATGATACCCGGGCACTTGTTCCAGTCCATGGTGATTGGGAACGCCCTTTGGGTCTTTCCATGGACTGGGTCGGGTGCCGCTTTTGAAGGCGACCAGATTCGGTTCGTGACAAATTGGTATCAGAGGAGGTTCCGGTTAACTCTTCGGGTCATGTTATTTGGGGAAGATTCATGATAGTCTGGAGTTAGGATTGTTGGAAAATGGAATTCTAGTTATGGATAGTGTTCCTGATCACCACACCTCATAATGGGATTCATGTTTCCAAGAGAAGTCGGGATTTATCTATGTCCTTCGGTTTTCTTGGTTCGATGATGATTAAGGGAAATGAAAAGAGAGTTGGGTTAATGGTCCTAGTGATCTCACAGGGCCTGGGAAGCCATGTGGAGCCAAGGATATTCCCGAGAAAACTCTCTGTGATAGTGAAGTGATTGGAATATGGCCGCCAACCATATTTCCAAGTCACCCACTGAAACTAGTTTCCTCTCGCACTGTTTTGTGCTTAGGTTTTGAAATCTTGGCACTTTGGTTTTAAGAAGTGTAATGTTTTTTGTGATATGATTTTAAAATAAAGAGGTAATGGTTTGATTTATTAAATTGTGGAAGTGAATTTTTAGAATTGTTTTGAAATAGAAAATGGTGTTCTTACACCTCTTTTGAAAGAAGGAACTATATTGAAGTTGGTTTTGAAAAGTGTTTCCCATAGAGTTTTCTAAACAATCAGAGTACGTTTTAATGGGATGAGATGTTTTGAAATTGATGTGATTATCTTGAAAGTGAGTTAATTTCTAAATGGTTGTGACTTTCTGAAATTTTTTGTAAGATGTGAGTTGGGATTTTGATCTCATGGTTAGCGGTTATGAGAAAAAAGGATGTGTTGGTTGACCGTTTTGGTTTTGAAAAGTGGAAAGAATTTTTTTTTACCTTTGGTATTTCCATTAGCGACCACATGCATGGGGTTATATGGGATGATGGATGGTTCACGGCACGAATGGATGAGTTCCAAGACGGATATGAGGAGGGTGTCTGGTGTGGCACAAAAACCTGCATGTGTGAGGCGAATGGGGTACCATTGGTGGATACGCTTACTGCTAAACTGTTTGTTCTCAAAGAATTTCTTTTAAAGAAAAAAATGATGTCTTGATGAATATTTTTGTATGGTTTTTATTATGGGTTTTTGAAAATGTTGATGTTGTGGTATTTTTTGATTCTAAGAACCCCTTCTGTTTGATCTGTCTTTTGGGTTTCTATTTGGTCGGTAAGCTGTGTTGTAGGGGTAGTTAGTGGTCTCTTTTGAAAACTTTTTTGGGATGCCTTTACGGTGGTTACCTTCATGTGTTTGGAGCTGGTTTATGGCTTGTTTTGACCAATGGACCAGATTGGTTGGGTCCTTGGTTTCACTCATTGGATAAGGTATTCCCCTATTAAAGCTTAATTCATAACTGAAGCGCAACCAAGATTGTTTCTCCATTGTAAAATCCTCCACTTCATCAATATAAGGAATCTATTTCTTGAGCTTTTTAGATCGAGTATACACCCTTTCCTTTATTGGTTTTGTGTATCCTCTTGTAATGGGAGATTGATTATGGATGGTTGAAAGTGACATTAGCCTCCTATGTTTCCTAATTTTTCCAAGGTGGAAGTGTTCTGGGGTTGTTAGCATGGATGAGTATTTGGATAGTGTCTAAGAGGAACTCTCGATCCTTCATAGTCTCTTCGAAGAAAAAGTTCATGTTAAACTACTAGTGTGGGAAATCTGGTCATGAGAGGATATTATGGACACTTTCTAGAATTGTGTGTTGTTTGGGTATGTTGTACAAGTTCCCTCTCTATTCATTGTTTATATCAGTCACAATGGTCATGTTCGGTGATTCCTTGTGATGTCATGTGCTCGATTGACTGTAAAGGTGAAAGTTGGGCAATCATCTGAGAGTCTCTATTATGTTGGTAGAATGTCTCCCTTGAAAAAAAACATAAAAAATATTCCATTTTAGAGGAAGGTGAGTATAAGTGTTCTTTACTTCTATTTTTTCTCACCCGAACAAACAAGGTGTGATGTTTGTACATTTTCTAATCCCTTGTTTCAGTGAAATATCAAGTAAGGGTAAAGTGAGTTTGGAATGTGTTATGTCTTGGAAAAACTTATCGGGGATTGCGGTGTAGTTGTTGTTTGCAACTAAAGAAGAATTCTCATTCAGGTGGTTTCCAAAGCCTAACTGTGAGGCCTAAGATGCTTCAATATTTTGAGCTCCACCCATAGGTCCCGGAGAGAAGCTGGCGCGTAGTCAGGGGAAACCCCAGTGTAATTTAAACCCTTGTGCAAAGTCTTATCTTCAATATAAAAGATAAGGAGAGTTTAAACCTATGGTGTCATCATATTTCTTCTACTGTTCAAGTTCGGTGGAAATAGGTGGAAGGCCTTGTACCCATGTCATCACCCAATGTTATTCCCTGCCCCTTTGGTTTCCATTGAGTCTTTAGAGAAACGAATGAAGTTTGGCTAGACAGGTTGACCACACGGTTTGCACTTGGTTAGTAGTGACCATGCCCCCCAAAAAAACCATGTAGATAGAAGAATCACCACTGTTAGTTCATGGTTTCCCAAACCGTGCAGACTAACCATGTGGTCACCCCAACACTTTATATTTTCGGGTCTTTCTGTACCGGCCCATGCTGGTCGATTAAGATTGTTGGTTCTTATGGTGGGGAGCCTATTTTCTTCCCCGTACCAATAACTTAGACTTATCCATGGTCAAGGATTGGTGGTAGGTAGTCACATTCGGATCTATCAAGCTACCTAAATCTTCCTTGGGTAACCATTGAGATTGGAGAGTGCCCAATGGTTTAGTTATAGCAAGGTATGTGTGACCTTGTTTGATGTTGTTGTTCGTTTGAGTGAATTGCTTGAGTCTTGTTCAGAAAGTGCTTGAGGAGTTTTCCTTTGGGATAAAGCCTGAATGTGATTGATTGTTTCAGGAAAGTGGTTTATGATTTTTTTGTGATGTATTCCTTCCTTAATTGATCAAAGGAGGTGTTTTGGCATTTGGGGGCGAAACCTGGAAAGGGTGTACATCTTGGTTTATCAGTTCAGTTTGGCATTCGTATCTGGCCTTTCTGTAGATTTCCAGGGACGGAAAATTTTCATGGTGGAGATAATTGTCACATACATGACTTATTGTGAAGTTAAATTTCATTTATTTTCCTTTCATTCTTTTTTTTGGATGGTTTCCAAAGGTTTTATGGAGAAATAGATGAGTTTTCATGAATTGGGCCAAACCGTGAGCTCAATTCCAGATTTAAAAATAAATTTTGTTTCCTTTATAACTTTTTCATTTTTTAATATTTTTCCCTCATTCCAATTTCAAAATGGTCTCCTCTGACCTCTTAATACCAAAATGTAAATTTTGTTCCTTTACAAATCCATAATCATGGTGGATATGGGTTTTTATTTAAGAAATTGGGCCTACCCAAAGGCCCATTTCCTGCATTAAAAACAATATTTAATTGTTTTATATCTCTTTCCCTATTTGCGTTTTTTCGGTTATTCTACCTCCCTATAGACCCTAAGAAACCCATTAGTGCTCCCATTGCCTTTTCCCCCTCCTTGGAGCTCTTTGAAATCGAGAATTAAGGCTGATCTTCATAGGGTGTCTCAAATCGGCTAGAATTGAAGAGATAACTTCATCCCTTCTTAACTCTCTCAATTCTTACTCTTTTCCTTCCACTCTAGTTCCTAAATTACCTCCTAAATATTGTTCGAACAATCTATGAATTTTGGCTGTTTTCAATTTCAGAAACTATTGTTTTTGGAGTGATTAATTCAGGATACTTCAAGTAGGTGAGTCTATTACTTTCCTCTTTCAAATTGCTTAGGGTTTCTTCCCTAATTCTTGAATTATAACAATTCTAGAAGTTAGGGTTCGTTCCTAAGTTCTAAATTAATGTATTATGGGTGAAATATTGAGGTTTTAGATTTCTTTTAACTTCCTTGAGGTGCGGAGGTCGTGCGGTTGGTGTTTCGCCCCAATATTTGAGGGTTTCGACACATTCGGAAGGTGATTCCATGGATAACAATTTAATGATGAGTTATTTTGCTTGATTAAATACTTTTACATGTTCCTTATGTTCTGTTCATTATGAGAAAACCATTTTTGATAGCAATTGTGAAGCATTTGTTTTTAAAGTTACATTTTTGCTTGAAGTGTGTATTTTTCAAATGTATTTCATGTGTTATCTCTTGTGGTAGTTTTGTAAAATGTGGAAGTGATTTATTAGTTGTTGAAAGGGGCTGCCAATTATGGTGGGTAATGATATAGTTCCATGTGGGCCTAAAAAGGGGGTGTATTTGAATGGTTTTATTTGTATAACCTTCTTATACTCCTTGAATGTGTTTTATGGATTTGTGTGTTCTCATTTGTATCATTTGTGATATTATTCAAGGTGATTATATAACACTAGAAAGTGGATTATTACATGTTGATTGGGCTGAAAATTATGTTTTGGTAGCGTCTTGGCATGCTTCTGGCTTAAAAAGAGGTTTTTGAAATGGATTTTATGTGCAAAGTTTGGGTATAATCTTTATAATTGTTTAATGAAAGTTTTGAATGGTTTATTGGGTTGCGTAATAGGTGAAACTATATCAAAAAACTATTTTGGTAGGATTATATTTTTAAAAGGTCCATTTCATTTGTGAAAAGGCTGTTATGTGATATGTATCATCTTTGAAATATTTTATTAAATTGTTTGAAGGAGATATTGAGGAGTGAAAGTGATGTGAAAGTGATGTGGAGTGTTTTGTGTGAATGTGATGTGAAAAATTGAATTTTTGATTATGAAAGAAGTGGTATTTTCCATGTGTGTGGGATTTTATATGAGTTTATATATCTTATAATTGTTTTATAAAATTTTTTAATGGTTTTTTGGAAGTGTTGAAGAAATGTGAAATGTGCTGTGGGAAATTTTGGTGTGAATCGGATTTCAAAATCATTTTGAATGAAAAATGGATTTTTGTGACTTGTGTGGTATACATATGGGCTGTTTGGTGAATTTGGGATGTGGAAATGATATTTTCATGTTCAATGTATATTTCTTGACTTGTTGAACTTGTTTGAGCACAAGGGGAAAACCTGGGTATCTAGGTTGGTGGACGTGTACTAGTATGCTAGTGAATCCGTGGGGTTTGGCCTCAGTTTCACTTAGCAAGATTGACTCTTAAAACTCTAACTAAACTATGATGATGATGATTGGGGACCTCTAGGTTATGGGAATGTTCCCTAATAGTGGCTCGTGCATGAGAATGGATATTTTTGATGGTTACTCTCACCGAGATACGAGGTACCTGGGATCCCCAGCTAGCTAGTGCCTTGGGGTTATTTCCTATTTCTTGTGCTCATTATTTCCTTTGTACTTACCGTCGGCATACGGTATAGTTGGCTGAAAAATTCACTAGTGTTGAAATTATTTTTAAAAGTGTATATTCTTAATGATAGCCCACTTGAAAACTGTTTTTATTCAATGTTGCATCTTTTAGAAATTGTAACTAGCTTTTCATGTTTTTGAAAACATGCATGCTTTTCGTCTTTAAATGTTTATCACATGGAATCTCTTAGTGGTGGTATCCTACTAGTCATTGGATCACACCCTACTCACACCCTTGGGTGTAAGTAGACTTGGTTATTTTTTTTCCATAGGTTGGGTATAATTTTTTGTTCTAGTGGTTCGGGTTTCTAGTAGGTCCTTGGTGGTGAAGTCTTGTGGAGGTGGCTTGAGGGCGGTGCCCCTTTCCATGAGGGTTCTTGGGATGTCCTTATTTGGTTTTTTTACCTTTGGTATAGACCTTTTGAGATGTTTTAAGCTATTTAATTCAGTTCTGAATTTTTGTAAAAGATTTTTTGGTTTGAAAAATCCAGATTTGTTTAATTGGATTATTTTGTTGTTTTATGTTTATAAACTCGGGTAAATCGTTCCCAATTTTTATTTTACGATACCCGGGCACTTATGACAGCCCTTGGGGATCGGGAATGCCCTTCGGGTCTTTCCATGGACCGGGTAGGGTGCCGCTTTTGGAGGCGACCAGATTCGGTTCGTGACAAAATTTAACTGATTTTTCTAATTAAATTTATTTTAAGATTTATTCACCACCTTGGTGATTGTGAGTTTCCAATAGAATTAGTTTAATATTTTATATATGTTATTATTTTATATTAGTATTCATTATAAGAGAAATCATTTTATCCGATGGAATAATTTTCATCCAAGAATTATTTAAGAAGTTAAAAGGATAAGAAATTATGCTTCTGATTCATATTGATCACTGAGTTTAGAGGAGGGGGATTTCTACCAAACTCAGTTGAAGAATATTTAGAGATAAGATATTGATATTTTAATCCTTGTTAAATGATGTGTTTTCAGGGATATGAAATGGTGTATTACATTATTGATCAATGAACTATGAGAATAAGATTTTATTCTTCTCATCTCTATGATGAAAGAGGATTCATATTAATACATGTTGTACTAGATCAAGGATAGATCCTCTTGACCCATTGGTTTAAAATTGAATAATTTCTCAGATAAAAATTTGGATATCATTTGATAATATTGGTTGGGGTTTTATTTATTTTTATCCTAAACCTATTTATTTTGTTAAGACATATTTAATTTAATTATTTGATTTATCTTTTTGTGTTCTATTAATTTGTATCTTTCAAATCATAATATTTTGGTACATTTTTATTACTATGATTGTTTAAAACATACATCTTCCAAAATTCACCATTTTAGTAGGGAATAATTTTTTTATGTTTTTAAAACATTAATCGACCGAATCTTGAAGTTTCCATACCATGAAAACATTATCCTTGAAAAATGTTAAGTATTAGAATTATTTATAGTTTTATCATTATTTATGTCATAGAATTATATGACACTATAATTCAATACTTATTTGAAGTCTGTCTAAGTAGAGGAATTTTTTTCAATTGTTGCAACCTAAGGTGGACAGGAATCTATTTTTTTTATCCATATATGAAAGGAATGAAACATAAGGAATATTTCAATTTTTTTATGAAATGAGCACTATCAAAACCATAATACTTTTACATTTAATCTTTTATGTACTGGTTAATTTTCCTTTCATAAAGGAGTGAGGTATATTTATATGGTAGTGGATAATTTCACAAGATTCAAATGGGAATGCGTTCTTCCACATAAGAGTGATACATTATAAAAGTTCTCAACCATTTTTAATTTGGTTCAAAATAAGAATGGGTTTGTGATTTTTTTCATTAGGATTTACCTAGGCAGAGCATTCTAAAATCATGAAATTTATAATTTTTTGACGGTAATGTTTCTTTAATAAATTTATTTATTCTAATGAATTCATATAAAATTGGATTATGTAAGAAGAAGACTATATTTTTTCAATATATATTAAGGAAAAATCTAAATGAGTATAATATACCAAAATAATTTTGGCTAGACAGTATAAACACACATTCTATAACATTAACAGAATTCACCATGTCATATTTTTAAGAATTTACATTTATAGAAGGGAAGAAAGCTTATGTTTGTTAACTTTAATGTGTTCAGTTAGAGAGTGTTTAGTATTAACATTAAATAAATATTTGAAAAGTTTTATTCAAAATTATTTTAAGGTGTGTTTTATAGGATATTCAACCCACAATAAATCATATAGATTATAAAACAAGAGGAAAATGGATATGAAAGAATTTATGGATATCAATGTTTAGTATATAAATATATTGGATAAGAATAAAATTTTGGAATAGATTTATGTGGACTTTTGAAAACCTAATCTATTTAAATCTATCATTTTAGAAGATTAATTGGGATAGATGCTGAATTAGTTCAGGGGGGACCATAATACGTTTCAACCTTAGGTATAGATGAAACATCAGGAGAAAACTATTGGGAATTTTATTTTTTATATGGATTAACAGATGGAAACAATAAATTTGGTAATTAACATATGTAATCCTAGAAATTTTTAAGGCTTTAAATGACCTCACTTGAGTGCTAGAAATTCATGAGGAATTAAATAATTTTTCAAGTAATATGGTATGAAAACATGTAAGCCCTATTCAAGATCAACAATTCATTAGAACAAAATAGATTTTTTAAGCCCATGTTAGATGAATATGGATATATGATTAAGAATAAGAAAAGATTAGGTCGTCAATACTATAGATAGGAAAAAGGAATCAACTATGGTGGGATGTTTATACAAGTTTCTAGATTAGAAAAAAATATAATCCTAATTGAATATAACGATAACATGGGATTTATGATTTATTATATAGATATAAATAGTGAATTTCTAAAATTGACTTATTTTTTAGAATGTATTTAAAAGAAAAATTACAGGTTTATATAATGAGTATAAGTCTCATTATCCATTTAATATTGTGAAGTATTTTTATGTTTTAAAGTAATCCCCTTTGGAATTGTATGAATTTTTTTTACTATTTATATAGTATAATAACATTAAAACGAAAATCAGAAACTACATTGTCTTTTAACATTCATTCAAATGATATTAAAATTTTAAATATATATATATATATATGTGGTATAATATTTGGATAATCTAGTCATTCCCTGTGTAATTAATAGTTTAAATCAATGGGTAATGATTATGTGATAAGTCCCCAAGGTGAAATCAAACTCCTTCTATGTTTTCATATATTTTAGATGGTTTGTGGTATATTTATAAATCAATGTATGTACTCTAAGGAACTAATGAAGTGATTGGTCTAGACTCATTCAAAAGTATTAGAACTCTAATGGGAATTATTTATAAGTTAGATAAAGAAAAATAGTAAAGTAAATTGATATAAAGAAATATCAATGAATTATTAGAAGCCAAATATATTTGAAAGTAAGTAACCTAGAATTAATGCGCATTTTTCTCATATATGAAAGATTTCATGCTAACCCAAAGGAATCACAAATGATTTAGGTTGAAGTCATCATTATGTTTGTCAAAGTAACGTTGAATCTGGGACTATTGTAGTCGTAAATATCTTTTGATTAATTATGCTACTAAAAATAAAATTTCATACAATGTAAATTGATAAAAAGGGTGCACGTGTCATGGATCACATCCTTGGGAACTGTTTACTTACATGGATTTCAAATAAACAACATTCAATTACATCTTTAACCAAGAAGTTAATTTTGTTATTCAATACATTCATTATGATCAATCTTTATGGTTAAGAAATATGATGTATGAAATTAGAATTTCCTATGACAATAATCTTATCATGTGTGAAAGTTTTTCAATAATATTTATTTAAAATAAACCTTTACAGTATTCAAGGACACAAAATATTAAAGTAAAACGCCACTTTATTAGGGATCAAGTACATAATGGTGACATGAGCCTATAGTTTTTCTAACTAAAAAATAATATGAAGACATCATTATAATGACCTTGTATGAAATCCAATTTTATTTCATGCAAGTAAACATTGGAATGATGTATACATGATGGAAATTTGATTTACTGCTAAAAACTGAATCTTTCATGTTTTTTTAGTTTTCTATATTTTACTGGCATCATTGAGATAATTTTCTATGTGTTGTAACATCATAAGGAAAAAATAAAGAAACTTTGTATGTGTTAAATCTGAATATAGTAAAAATGATATATGACATATGTTTTAGATAACTATATGGTGGAAAATAATAGATGGTGGATGTGTTTTATTAAAAGAAATAGTAAAAAACAATTAAGGATATATGTTTTAGAATGTGTCGAGGCAACATGGTTTATATCAATTACTATGTCAACTATGCTGCACATGATAGATTGAACACTATATTTGAAAAAGAACATACTCAACATGAGATTATTATATTTTTTTAATAATTTATGAGACAAGTTCACGTAGGGAATCAGCTCACAAACACTGCATTAAGAACGAACACATAGTATAATAGATCAAAAACACTCTATAGAGCCATGATGTGTAACACAATAGCTTAATTGTGCTATATTTAATTCTATCAAATAAAAATTTTCCTTATTATTGATGTCTAGGTATCTTCTTATATCAATGCATGAACATCATATTAAATTTGAGCATCAGAAAAATGATTTGACCATTTAATAAAAAAGAATTTGTCTTGTTTTTCTATATCTAAATTATTATAAATATTTTTTATAGGTCAATATTCAGTCTAGTGTGTTATTAAAACAATATCTATTATTTCTCTAAAAAATATCACTATTCAGATTATAGATTAATTTTTAAGGATCATTATAGACTAACATTATGATTTATGTTATCCATTATAAATAATCACATTTTTTGGAAATTTAACTATGAAATGAGAAGGTTATATTAATCAGATACCTCATTGAATCATCATTGAGGGTTTATAATTGTATAATGAAGGGTAAAGGAAACAAAAATGACTGATATCACTTTATCTATAAAGAAATAAAATGAATAAACTATTATTTTAAAATAGTATGATGATAATTGAAAAAAACATAATGTTTTGTAAGATATTGGAGAATAAATGGTTCATTGATTTATAGTTAATTATAATAAAGATTTTATGTATTCACAATTGGACCAAGATATTCATATGCATTTACATTGAGATAGTTTTTTATAGATAAGTACGTAAATTATAAAAAATATTAAATTCAATATAAAAGTGTTGGTTACATCATGACATTTAGCGTGAATATTATAGATATCAAGCTCACTTCAATTTAAATAACATGCATTATTAATATTGAATATATTTATGGAAATAGTGTAATTTAAAAGGTTATCATTCATTAGAAATGAATAATTATTGAACACATTGATAAATTTTGGATAAAATATTTATATTTAAAATATTGAGGATATTTAATATTATCTATTTTCATTAGTTTATAGAAAAAATTATTCAATTAACTGTTTTACCTAAAATGGATGGTCATGAAAATAAAAGGATGTGGGATGTATACCCATTGAACATATTTTATTTTTAATAATCATTTTAATTTGATTCATTTGATATTAAGTATGATCAAAAAGATTTCCATAGATAAAGTTAGAGGAAATAGGGTACTAATTTATTGTATAATTATCTATAGGTTATTACATATATTGTAATTTTAATGGGACAATAAGTGAGGGGAAATTCCAAGGGAGAATCATCCCATTAGAAAAGTTAAATTAGAGATGGTTTCTGTTTCATGGGATCCCTTTTCACTAGAATATAATGATGATCTCCCAATAATTTTAATATATTTTAACCCAAGGGATCAGCCCACTAAACTTGAAGAAGAAATCATGATTGGGTTCCTCTGTAAGAGAAAAGAGGTCTATTATTTGTTCATCACCTACACCATAAGGATAATAATATAATAAAAAAATAAAAAATAACTATAATTTCTTCATGTATTTATATCAAGGGCCTATTTTTATTAAAAAATATGAGAAATAAAATCCACTTTTAAGGAATAACTGAAATAATTTGAAATTGAGATAGTTTCCACCTTTATAATATTGAAATGTTTTATTTTATACATTGAGAATATATTATTAAATATACTGAATATTATTTAATTTAATATGGAATATCTTTTAAATAAATTTCCCCAAATAAATATATCTAGTTTTCAAACTTTTAATTTGAAAAATTATAATTATCAACAATATCATGAAAGTACCCATATTATTCCATTTAATAAGGAATATATTTGGATAAAACTGTTCAAGGATATTAAGACAACAGAGGATGTTTCTAAAGCTGAGGCATAAGCTTCATAAAAGAAGGAAGGAACTTCTTATAAGGTTGGAAAGAAGATAACTAAAATACTACTATATCAAACCAATACCCTAATGCACACTAATATGGTGGAAGTTTGGGAAGCTACAACCTGATTCCCTCATTCAATAGGCCAAGGGATTGTGACAAACACTGAGAAGGGTTGGTATATAAAAACAAAGTAGGATGCCCCAAAAACTGATGGGCAGAAATATAGAGATATGATAGATGTAGTAAACCAACCCAAAGAAAGAGGGAATTGAAAAATACAATATATATATATGTGTGTGTGTGTGTGATCATAATGAAACTTGGTGGAGAGAGAAAGGGGATCTCTATCTCATATCCTAGCCCAAGATGATGAGTCTACCTGAAACTCCAAAGGGCCACCATCGATATCTAACATCTCATGAATCTATCTAAAGAAGTCACGAGGAGGAACCACACCTCTCCACTACTCCATATCCCAAGGGGATAAAATATCCTATATAAATTGATCTTTTTACCTTGTATTTTATAAAAATTCTACCTAGTGGATAGAGGAATCACACCCTGATGTGATAAGGGGATGAACTTAGTAGCTTGGTAGTGGAACTACACCCTAGTGTGATAGGGTTATTCCACACAATTTCTTCGTAGAGTACCCTCACCATAGTTTTTTATGGGGATTCTAATAAAATAATGGAGTAAATACTCCCTAGTATAATCAGGGTGCCCTCTATATGAATATATAATGGACCCACGCAATGGTGTATAAGGGGGGTTCCACTCAATGGGAATATGACATGTGCCCTAGTACCATAGGGGAATTTCAATCAACTAGCGTAAGAAGTATTGGGAACTACACCACGGTATGACATGAGGGTTGGGAACCCCAACCACTCACACCTAAGATCCTTCCTGATCACTACAATCATCAAGAATCCCTTAAAGAATCACCATGCACCAAAAATTAAATATCATATCTTGAAATCCACTACAAAGGCTACCATCATGTTCTAAATGAAAAATTATCAGGATAAGTTACTCATGGGCCATAATATGAGTCCATATAAAGGGTTCACTAAAGGTTCAAATTTCTCATAGGGGTACATGGCATATATGGGTTTCTTTTGGCTTGTGGTCTGGATTCGCTACCTAACTATGTTCTCCTCAGGATAGATATTAGAGGCCATGTCACTGTACATGTCATATAAGGGGCCCCAGAAGGATTGTCTCATCCACATGGGGCATTCCTATGTGCTCTTGGCCATGCCCGTGTTCGTCAGTCCATGCCCATGTACCAGTCTATGCCTTAGTATAGGCATGTTCCTGTGTACTCCTAGAGTACTTGACGTTCCCTCCTGCATGAGGTCCTAGACATGTGTAGAAGACACATTGATTAGATTCTCTATGAGTGTTACACAACTTTCGGGCACAAACACATGGTTTGTGATCATTATCTTCCCCAAAACCATAGTCGCCATAGCTGGGTGGGGCTATATGGAATGTGTTCTTAGAAATAATGTTGTGTAGTCGAGTTCTCCAAATAAAATCATGATATCCATGAGGTTCTCCCAATCCTACATCTCTTCCATAATTTATGCCATTTGACTACTCAAAATTGGTGGGATTTACCGATCTCTGTCGATTCCCATCCTTTAATGGACTGAAATTAGAATTTGGAAATTTCCTTGAAGCCTACAATGCCATGCATCACACCACCTGTAACCTACCACATGATCCCATAACCCATTTAGATACTATATTTATATATTATCACCTTTATCTAAAATATTTCCTTGATTTGAATGAAAACTATCTATTTTTGTGTCTTCCAAGATAACATACTGAATCTGGGGGGGTTCGATTGCGCTCAAACATGCCCGATGATGTCAAACCATAACCTTATAGGAAAAAGGTGAAGAAAGTGATGAACATAGAAGAGAAATATAGAATAATAATGTAATACTTCATTATAAAAGTGTTCTTACACAATAATTAAATATCCTTGATGTTCAGGGGACATATCATGTAAACAAAACTAATTAAGTAAATCAATTATCCGGATAGGCTCATACAAGGAGTGTAAAAATATTGATCAAAGATAAAAAAGATTAATAATATATGATACAAGTTTTAATCAGTGGTGTAAATAAAAATTGAATATCCATAAATCAATTATGGATCAATATTTCGTAAATAGAACATTCAGCAATGATAGAGAAGTCTTGTTGCATTCACTACATCTTGACCCCCCCCCCCCCGATCTGATCGTCATTCATCATCTAATGTCGATCTGCCAATGAAAATTCTTATCCTCCTAATATCAAATATATCATTATTTTTATGTATAAACACTATAAAATATTCATAAAAATATATTTATATAGGTAGTGTTAGGTTAGTTTTATTAAATTAATAAATTATTTATATAAATTAGTCCTCTTAACATACCATCCAATAGATGCCATAGCTGAACGTCCAACACTTCCCAAACATAGATTGTACCTAGGTTAAACCCCTTGTTCTAGATGGAAATATGGTCTTGGATTTATAATAAAAGGATCTACACAATATATATTCCATTATTTATTAAAAGCTACACATTCATTATATTAATATGTTTAATATTTTTATAATATCATTTACAGGCTCATTGGGTCTCGAAGTTTCTTGTTGTCTCAGCACCTATATCCAAAAATATTTTCTAGTATATTTTAAATTCATTAAAGGAAAAAATAGGGTCAATAAATTAATCCAACCTTCAAGGATTTTCATCCCTAAAAAACATAATAAACACAAAAAGGTGGGGATACTGGGCCATCATCTAGATTTCTCGCTCATATAAGATCACATAAATGGTCTCATGCTACCGGAACACATGAACCATGGGAATGGTATGACCTTGTAGTATCCTCTCATTTCAATCCTCAATCTCCACTGGGTACCCTATAAAGGGGTATCCATCCTCGATGTCCATATCACCCCAATCAATTATGTGTAAAAGATAATGAATATATCTCCTCAGCTGTGACAGATGGTTGATGTCATGCACCCACTTCAACTATGGTGGTAAGGCCAGGTAGTAAGAAAACCCACTAACATCCAATAGGATTATGAATTACCTAATAAACCTCATGAGTATCTTTCCTCCAAGAAAACCACCACAATACTCTTTTTCGGAAGACTCTCAAGAAAACATGGTCTTCCATCATGAAGTCCAAGGGACAATGATATCGATCTGTATAAGTTTTTTGTTATCTCTAGTTTTTCTTCATAAACTCATGAATCACACGGAGATTATCCAACATCCCCTATATTATCACTATCCCATCAAGATATTCCTCTCCAATCTCATTCCAACATAAGGGTGACCTACATGGTCTCACGTACATGGAATTGAAAGGTTCCATGCTAATTGAAAAGTGGTAGATATTATTATAAGAAAACTATTCAAATGTAAAGTGATCCTCACATCTCTGAATGATTTCCAAAACACAAGATCATATCATATCATCTAATAATTGGATGGTGTGCTCATTCTTCCTATTAATAGGGGTGGAATTCCATACTCATCCTTAACTAGGTTCTAAATTCCTCGTCTAGGCCTCGCCACAACCATGGTGTGAAACATATATCATGCTCAGAGATTATCTTAGAGGGTTCCCCATAGAGTCAGATGATATCCCACATGTACAACTATTCTAGACTCTCCACCAAACTTTACTCCTTGATGGAATGAATGTGCACCAACTTCATGAGCCAGTAAATAATCACCCATATATATAAGTGGCCTCTCAGTGTTTGTGGAATCCCAATAAAAATTTCTTGGATATGAAATTCCATTTACACTCTAAGATCTTCATAGGTTAGGTAAAATATGTCGAAACCTGGTCCTTAACCTTCAACTTCTGACATGTGAGACCCCAAGATATGAACTTGGATATTATTTACCACATTCCAAACCACCAAAACAATATCTTAATGTCTCTATGCACATTTTACACTTTGTATTGAACATCCATAAGGGAAGTGTAGAACTCCCTCATCACCTCCTCTCGCATCATGACCAGAACCGGTGTCTTCCTCTATAAAAATATAAGATGTTCCCCTCCTTTATAAATTCCATATGGTGAATCCCCCAAATATATGAAATCAAAAATAACCTCATAGTTGATGTATCCCAACCAATCCACCCCAAAATTCTAGAGAAGTATAGGTGTCATCACATTCAGCTGAGGATAGGCTACACCCCTCCCCTCCACCGGTTTCATCTACAATGAAGCCATCTACTCAAAATCTTGCTTTAATAAATAAGAACAGGACTTATTGAAATGGAAATATTCCACCCTATTTTCCTTCCCATAAGTATTGACTATCTAAAATTCATCAACCTATAAGAACTCCAACTAAGACCTCTATCTTAGGTTTAGATATCTCTATATGAAAACATATAACAAACCTTCCCATTATTTAATATTAATACTATATTTATCACAAAACATTACACATAATACAACCTAGAAGATCAATAATTCTAGTTTCATTGGAAATTGGGGGCATATCATAACATCATGAAAATGGGATATAACAACATTATTGAATACTTTCTTATCATGCTTATTAAATTCCTTGGCTTTTAAAATTACATAGGATAACCTGAGAACATATATAAAAAAGTGGTGATATATAAATTCTAGTAAAATAATTAGCATTGTATAAGGTGATAAATTTTATAAAATAAGCATATCAATGGAGAATAAGTGGAATGATAATCATAAACATGTATAATAAGGAATGATATAGCATGATAATCCTAACATGGGAAATGTGGAGACAACTTAAAACCCCACTTCATTAACATAGGTCACGGATAACTACTAATACATCATGCTGAAAGAAGTATCATAAAGGAATCAGGTTCACTCCCTATCCCTACATGATGTCTCATTATAAAAAATATTACTCAGTGCATTGTAGTTCTATATAAATTTAGGTGCACCTGTCACTTTCATTCCATCCCAGTGCTTAAGTGTGGCACATAGATAATAAAAAATGGATTCATTCAACATCATAATTTATTACATGATCAAGTAGTTATGAATAAAAACATAGAATTTCCATTTCAAAGAAGTATAATTGTATAAAGGTGAACAACATTGATATTAAATAGGTATGGTATTCACTACCCAATTGTTTTTGCATTAAAAAATCACAGTGAAATTTAAGCAGCATAACAACGTCACATAAAAATTCATAAAATGGGTTGATGATAGTGAAAGCAGTATATAATAATTTTTTACATAAAATGTATAGTAATAGGGAAATGTAAATACATATCCCAACATTAGTAATTATAAATATAATGCATAATATAATAAAGAAACTTGAATAATAAAGGGAAGGTGAGGATCCATGACCTGAGTGTTTGAATCCAAATACTTGGTGGGAGATTCTTGAGAGATTGGGTTGAATTAGGAGGACTCTAGAGAGTGAAGGGAAGAGTAATTATGTTCTCAAACTATTTTATGTAAAGAAAAATGGGAGCTAATGTGGTTTTATCTAGGAAATAAGTGGGGTTTTTTTAATATTTATTAAACAACGGTTTTTGGACTCTACATAATAAAATAACCAAAACCACAATCCTTCACATGGTTTTTCCCATGGATTATTCCAAATGGTATTGGTTGAAATTATTTTATAAAGATAAGGGTCATCATTAATAAAATAATTCTCTTTCTTATGTGGAGGTGAGTCATAATCTCTAATAAATGATTTCAAAACCATAAAATATAATAATGGTTTAGTGGATTCATAATACATTTATAAAATTACTTAAAGAAACTTACAACAAAATTATTTTAAAAATAAAACACTTCTTTGGCCATGGATACACTTTATAGTATTTATTTTATCACTTTTGGGTCATTATGATGTCATAATACACACCATAAATTTATACTATATTTAATTTTTTACCAGAAAATTCAACTCTCGTAAAATTATAAAACATTCACCATTGGATAATTTTAATGTTATGATTCCATAATATTATATTCATTTTATATAAATATTTTCTATTTTTTTGTTTTCAATTTTAATATAATAATTAACGTTTATTTAAAAATATTGAGTTTTTTTACAATAATAATTTTTTAACCCTTATAAAAATTACATTTGACTTCATCAAAATTATATGACAGTTTATAATTATTAAATGTTATTTAATAATTTCATGTTATTAAAATATTATTTATTTCATAAATCAATTATTTCATCAATAGAAATTCTTTATTTGAATTTGAATATTACCCAAAAATACTATTTGTGTCTTATTGGATCAAAATAAAAATCATTTATAAAGTAACTATATTAGGATTTAAATATATTAATTATTATATAAAAAATAATGTAAATAATCATATTTCTAGGTTCATGATACATATCCACTTAATAACCCATTAACTCCCTAAGAGTAAGGTGCACGATGGTGAGACTTTTATTGGGTGGTTCGGCATACATGGTTTGAGTTGTGATCTCAATGTGGTTAAACATCACCCATAAATAGTTTAACTCATGATTATGTGGTTGTATGTCAACTAGGGATTAGTCCAAGGAAAATCCCAATGATGTTATCTCCCTTGAAAGCTCAGATTAATGGGCATAATAGAGTAAAATCCTACTAGTTGAGGCCCTCAATTCCTTTTTTTGTATCAATTGGAATTTTTAAAACCCTATGTTTATGTTAATCATATGATTACTATTGAACATATATATTATCAATGTTTATGATGCTTACTAGTATTTTAAATCTTATAGTACATAATAATACCAAGGGAGTTCATGTTTTTTCTATAACCATATTACCTAATAAGACATTTATTTAATTCAAAATATGAATTTAATTTATAACATTTTGGGTTGTTACAATATTCCCCAATTAAGATTTCTCCCTTGAAATTTTCTTTTCACACATTCAAATTGATAAGGGTAACTCTCTTTCATCACCTCCTTCATTTCCCATGTTACTTCTTCATAACACTTTGACTAAATGTATTTCCATATTTCATAGAAACTTTTCTGTATTCCCTAAGATCTTCACTGACTACTCTTTATATGACAGATCATTATCAAATGGTATGACCTATGGATTGAGTAAATGTGTGGGGTCTAGTATTTAATTTCTCAATAGGGATACATAGAATAAATCATGTAATTGAGATAGGTTTGGAGGTATTTCTTGTCAATAGGTCACTACTCCGATGCGATCAAGGATCACAAGGAGCTGTTGTTTTTCGCAAAAATATTTCCCTTCTTCCCAAATCGTGTGACTTAATACCATGGAGATATGTGGAGTAATACCATGTATCCAACATCAAACTATAGGTATTGTCAAATATTTTCATTATTGATCTTATATTGACTTTGAGAAGCCATGATTTTATTCTAAATGACCTATCCCTTTCCGCCATTTCCTCATACATTTCAGGACCATGCAGTTTTAATTCCCCAACTTCATCCTAGCATACAGGTGTTCTTCACCTCTTCCCAAAAAGGGATTCATAAAGAGAAATTTGGATGCATGAGCAGAAAGTTTTGTTGTATGAGAACTCGATAAGAGGAAGATATTGGTCCCATCATCAATTTAAGTCTATTGAGAATTATCTCGACTTTTCATCTAGTGTCTAGATAGTCCTATTTGATTGGACATCAATTTAAGGATGATATGATATACTAACATTTAGCTCAGTTTTTATATCATGTTGCATATTTTTACAAAACATGGAGGTAAATATTAAATATCGACTGGATACAATCTATTGTGGTACTCCATTCAGTCTCACCAATTCCCTGATGTATCCCTGAGCAAGTTGATCCCATGAAAAACCCTCTCAAATAAAAATGAAGCTTGCAGGCTTTGTAAGATGATGCACTATAACCCATATAAAATTATTCCCTCTTTTGTATTCAAAAAACCGGTGAAAAATTCCATAGTGATTTTCTTCCATTTCCATGTAGGTATGGGTAATGATTGCAGCATCTCCTTTTATTTTTGGATTTATAATTTTACATTTTGACATAAGAAAATTCTAAATGTATATTCCATGATATACTTCTTCATATTGTCCCACCAATAGTGTTCTCATAGATCTCGATATATCTTTTTTCTTCTTAGGTGGATGGAGAATTATGAGCTATGTGCATCATCCAACCGATCCTTCATTAACTCAGGATTTAATGTTACACATAGTTTTGACCCAAATCTTCCAACCCCTTGTCCATTAAAATTGAACTCCAAATATTTCCCCTTTATTATTTTATCCACTTTCTTAGGAATTCCCACATCATCTCTTTGATCATTCTTCATCCTCACCTGAAGGGATGGTTCAGAAATCATTTGTGAAAGGAGTGATGATGTTCCTTCCTTTAGGATTCCCATGTTTGTCCTTTCCAAATCTAAGAAGATTATATTTCTCTCAATTCTCATAAATGATAGAATTTATGGATCATTTTTACTTAAAGCATCTATCACTTCATTTGCTTTCCATGGAAGGTAGTGAATTGAGTATTCATATTCCTTGACCAGCTCTAACCATCTTTATTGGAACATATTCAACTATTTCTATTTGAATATATAAATAATGATTTTTTTATCCATATATAGTTCATACTTCCCCCCAAATAGAAAAATAAACCCTATTTTCAAAGTGAATATCACTACATCCAACTGCATATCATGCACTGTTTAGTTATATTCATGAACCTTAAACTTCCTTAATTCACTGTCTATTAATTTTTCATTCTATATTAATATGAATCCCAAGAACTTAAAAGCATCATTTCATACCACAAAAAGTTATCCACTTGTGGGAGGTGTAAGTATAGAGGTCGTGATAGGCCTCTTTTTTATCTCTTTGAATATATCTTCAAATTCACCATTCCATGAAGACCTGGCTCCCTTTGGAGTTTTCTTGGTTTGAGAATTTGAAAATTGTGAGAAATTTCTCAAAAATCAACAATAGTACCAAGATAAACCAAGTAAACTTCATATATCTGTCATAGATGTTGTAATCATCCATCCTTTAATTTCTTTAATCTTTTTAGGGTCCATAGATATCCCATTTCTTATGATGATATGCCCCAAAAATGAGGCTTCCTTAAACCAAAACTCAATTTTTTTTACATAAAATAATGATTTTTTTTATAGGGTCTTTAGCATAGTACTCAGATACTTCTCATTCTCCTCCTTGGGATTGGAGTATATTAGAATATCATCTATAAAGACTACTGAAATTTTGTCGAGGTAGTCTCTAAAGATTCTTTCCATCAATTCTATGAAGATTGAAGGAGCATTAGTGGGCCCGAAAGGCATCACTATGAACTCCCAGTACTTTTACCATGTATGAAAAGTAGTATCAGGGATATCCACCTTTTTCAACCTTACTTGATAATATCTCGATGAAAAATCCACCTTGGATAAGTATTGTGCTCCACGTAACTGATCGAAAAAGTCATCAATCAGTGGTAGAATATACTTGTTCTTTATCTTGGTAATGTTGAGATCATTATAATTAATTAAAAGGAACATTTACCCATTCTTATTCTTGATTAAGAGGACTAGTGAACCCCATGGTGAAGCACCCAGGCATATGAACCCTTTATCTAGATTCTCAGATAGTTGTTTCTTCATCTCCTCAAGTTCTACAAAAACCATTCTATACAGAATATTGGATAATGATAACGCCCTAGGTATAAGATTGATTGAGAATTAGACCTCTCTACTATGTGGAATACCATGGAATTATTTGGGAAACACATAATTATATTCCCTCACAACAGGCATGTATTTGAGGATGATTTTTTACTTAGACGTAATCATTTAAGATAGAGACACATTCTCATTGGGAAGTAATATCCATTATTGATATTTTTGTGCTAAAGAGGAATCATCCTCCTCCTTTCACTTATTCAAAATCAGGGGTCGATTCACAATACATTTATTTATTTCCTTCTCATGGTAATTTATGTTTCTCTATACAAGGAAAACCAATCCATGCCTATAATTACATAATATTCTATAAAAGGGAGTATGAAAATTTTCTCTGGGAAGTTCATCTCAAAAATTGTGATAGGGAAGAGTTTATATAATTGGGATGTAATAATTTACCCATTTTTTCTCACCAAAAACTCTACTTCAATGCTTTGTGGAGTTGTTTGAATAGTTCTAATAAAATGGAGTGATATAAATTAATGTATAGAACCGCAATAAAAAATTACATTCATCATCCTTGAATGAATAACTATATTACCTATCACCACGTCATTTTTTGGATCAACATTTGTGGTTGTGATAGAAAAATATCACCCTTAGTACCTTGGAGGTTATTTTTTGTCTTAGAAAACCCCCATCTTGGTGCATTGATTTAAAAATTATTATAGTTCCTTGAATTTATAACAATGAATAATTCACTAAGGGTTAATTGGAGTATTCTTATCTTCAAATGCATTAGTGGGTTTCTCCTGTCAGCAATCACTAGCTAAGATTCCTTACTTCTGGACCCTATAGAATTTCCCCATCCCCCATAATAAATTTCTAGAGTGCTTCTTTCCATGCCTTTAACAAGTTGGATGTTGAAATTTCATGGCATAAATAGATTTCTTCATTAGAATGATAGAATTAAACTCCACTTTCCTCTACATATCCCCATGATACCATTTGTACTATTTGATCTCCATTTGTAGTATTAAGGCACATTATGCAATTTATTCATAGCTATCAAAATCATGGACCTCTAGGGCTTTTTGAGGACTATGTTTTATCCCACCAAATATGTGGTCAACCCTCCATTCAAGGGTAACGACAAAGCCAAAAACATTTCATGTAATTCGTGTGAATTTTTTCTCATACACCCTGATAGATTCGTTATATTTTTCTTCAGGGTAAGAAAATTCCTTTCCATTTTAATATGGAGAGTGAGAGGAAAATAATTATCATAAAACATTTTCCGAAATTCCTTCCACCCCATCTCTTCAGTATCTTCCTCATGCTTCATATTCTTGATCAATGTCCATCATGGATAAGTTTCTCCCTCCATATGATAAATATTCATTAGAACCTTGTATTTTTTAAAATATTGAAGGATGAAGAACCAATTTTAGCATAAAGAGTATCATCACATAGTATATGATTCATGGTCCCATCATTTTGGGCATCTCATTGAGGCAGTCATCACATTCCCATCGTATTGGTTGTTTAACTGATTCTACCTATATCCAATAATTGGATATCATAAAGGGAAAATTAGGGTTGTTTTTTTATACTATCAAACACATAAATGGTGATTTAATAACATTAAAGTTATAAATTTAAAATTAAATTTATTTCCTTAACTTATGAATTTTTATGCTTTAATCTATGTTATCCATGATCTATTTCCGAACATATATTCTTATGGGAATTTTTTCTTCCTTTAATAATGGTTTATAACGAGATTATGAATTACCAAAGAATATTACCTGGGAGTGTCAAAATAGGTGTGGAGTAAGGCCCATTTTTTAGTACTAGGTTATATCGAGTTAGACCCAACCCACATTATTAGAGTTGTTACCACTCCGTACATATAGGCAAAAAACACATCCGCTTTTAGTATCCAAATATAGATACATTATCTCGATAAACCACTTAATATATAATTAAAAAAAATATCAATGTTTTATAATACATAGATGTATCCCTAAGGATTTATATATATTTTTCTAATCTTAATCGAAAAAATAAATAAACTTTTATTTTGATAGAAACTATAACAACCCTGCTTTTTATTTCCCATTAATACTTGATTTATTATATTAAAGTATACAAACCAGATGATCGTCAAATATTTTGTGTTGGAGAATTATTTACATAGAATAACATATTGAATATGGCATACAATAAAATTATAGAATACTTCCATAACATGCTTCTAAAATTCGATGGCTTTTAAAACTGTACGGGATAATCTAGAGACATAATTAAGAAATGGGTGAGCTATAAATCCCAATAAGGGAATAAACATGGAAAAAAGTTATTCATGTTTTATAATAGAAATATAAATGGGGAATAAATGTTTTGATAATAATAAACATGATTAATAAGTCATGATATAGAATTATAATCATAACATGGGAAATGTGGAAACAACATAAAACATTGCCTCATAAACATGGGTCATGGATAACTGCCAAGACATCATGATGGAAAAAGTACCATAAAGGAATCTGGTTCACTATATATCCCAACATGATGTCTCATGATACTAAACATTACCCAATTCATTCAAGCACTATATAATTTTGGGATCAACCATCACTTTCATTTCATTTTCATGTTGAAGCATTCCATGTAGATCATAAAACATGAATTCATTTATCATAATATTTTATTCCATGATAAATTAGTGTAGAATAAATACATATATGTCCCATGTAAAATAATTATAAGTGTATAAAGGTGAAAATCCTTAATATGAAATGGTAATGGTCTTCCCTGCACAATTTTTTTGGCATGGACAAATGATTGTGAAATTCTGGCAGCATAACAACGTCACATAAAAATTTATAAAATGGTTTGCTGAGATATAAAGGGGTATATAATATTTTTTAAGTAAAACTTTTTGTAATAGGGACATTAAAAGATATATCCCAACATTAGGAATTGGAAAAATAATGTATATGAAAATAAAGAAACTTGAATAAATAAGAGAAGGTGAGGATTTTTTACATGAGTGTGTAAATCCAAATGATTTGGAGGAGATTCCTAAGAGATTGGGGGTGACATGAGAAGACTATAGAGAGTGGTGAGAAGAGTATTTAAATGATCCAAATATTTTTTGTAAATAGAAATGGGATCTTCGGTGGGTTTATATAAGAAATGAGTGGAGAATGCTTTAATATTTCTCAAGCTTTTGTTTTAGAATCGATATAATAATATAAACAAAACAAAAAAAACACCCGTGGTTTTTCCTGTTGATTTATGAAAAATATGAGTGGTTTTCATTATTTTATAAGTACAAGGTCTGATATTAATAAATATTTCCCTTTATTTTGTGGAGGGGAGTCATACTCTTAAAAAATTATTTTAAAACCTTAAAATGTATTAATGGTTTTGGATTATTTGTAATGGATTGATAAAATTACTCAAATAAAACTAAAATAATATTTAAAGGGAATACATACATTCTATATTGAATGCACATTATTGAATTTATTAAAAAACTTCTAGGTCATTATGATATCGTAATACAAACCATATTTTTATAAGGTGTTTAATGTTTTACTCAAAAAGTATACTCTCTCAAAAAAAATTAAAACATTAACTATTTGATAATTTGGACATTCTGATTCCAAAAAAAATATTAATTTTATCTAAATAATTCTATAAATAGGTTTATTTTCAATTTTACAATAAGAATCGATGTTTGTTGAGAAATGGTGGGTTTTTTTGACAATAGAAGTTTTCAAACCCTTATAAAAATTACATTTGACTTCAAAAAAACTAAATGACCATTAATATTTAATTATAACTTTTTATTAAAGTATTATTTATTTTAAAACCATTAATTCATCAAAAAAATTCTTTAATTGAATATCAATATTACTGGAAAAACTATTTCGGTTTTATTTTATCTATATAAAAATAATTTATAAGGTAAAAATAATAAGATGGAAATATATTCACTATTCTATAAAAACTAATTTACTTAATCGTATTTATAGGTTCATGATACATATCCCATTAATGCACCCACAAATTCCATAAGAGTAAGGTGTGCACCGGTGAGATTTTTATGGGGTGGTTTGGTGTACATGGTTTGGTTCATGATCTTGATGACCTTGAACTTATCTCATAACAGTTCTATCAAGCTAAAGTTGTCTAATCTCAGCTTGGGATTTTTCAATGGATAAGTCCAATGATGATATCTCCCTTAATAGTTTTTCTAAATGAGATTCATATGGTATGATCCTATAGGTTGAGGCCATCACATACTTTTTCTATATCAATTGTATTTAATAAAACCCTATATTTATATTAATCATAGGATTACTATTCAATATATATATTATCAAGAGTTATGATAAATAAATGTTTTTTAAATAAAATATTATATGATAAAAACAAGGAAGTTAGTGTGTTTTCTATAACCATAATACGCCATTAGATATTTAATTAAATAAAAGGGGTATTTTGTTTATAATAATTCAGGTTGTTTAAGATATAATTGATACTTCTATGGACTGAGTAAACAATATTGATCTCTCATTGAAGATAGTACCTCCACATCATCACAGTGAAGACTTACACAACCAACTCCACATAATGATTCATATAGAAATTCTAGTTTCATTCTCAACTACATTGACTGATATGGGAACACTACATTTCATTACATCATCATTCAATTGATCCCTACTTCAGATGAATCACAATACACTTTATACTCCATGCCCTCCTCTGTTAGTCTCAACATAGGAGCACTGTTCATCTGTATCCTCAACTACTTGAAGGCTCTATAAAAATATTTATTCTAGGTAAAAAAACTACCCTTTATATCAAAGGGGTTTCAATCCTAGATTATTCTTCCATGAACCTCATGTATTACCCCTAAAAGATAAAAAAACTCCCCACCTCTAATACACACTTGGGTGGATTCCAAGAAAGCACTAAATCAATCATCACTATGAGAAAAACTAATCCATTTTCAGAAATGAAATGCCCCCAAAACGAAACCTTGTGGATCTATAAATAGAAATTAGAGAAATTAACATAACATTGGTGCTTCAATATTATTTTTAGTACCATCCTCAAATGCTCTGCATACTCTTCTTTTAATGTAGAGTAAACGAGTACCTCATTATTGAAGCTACCACAAATCAATCCAAGTATGGATACAAGATATGGTTCACCAAATCCATAAAAATAGTTAGGGAATTGTTCTAACAAAAATGAATTTCCATGAACTCATAGTCTCCTTAGTGACACCAGAATTTCACCTTTGAAATATCATCCACATGAACCCTCAACTATTGGTAGTCAGAACTAATTTCATTCTTCTAGAACTAACTCGAGCCTCGAAACCGATCGAAGTGGTTTTAAATCAACAATAATGGTTACTTTTGTTAATCATGGATTAGTTAAGGTGACGATAATGAACCAAATTATTCATTATCCCATCTACCTTTTTATGAACAAAATCAGTGCTTCCTAGGGGGACACACTGGGTCTGATAAAACTCTTCTCTCGAAGGTCCTCCGAACTGCACCCTCAAATCCTGAATCTCAATATGGGTCATCCAATATTCTATAGAAGACATCATTATGGTCTTCAAGTGAAATTAAAAGTAAAATTCCATCAATTTCCCCTGAGGTAGTCTCAAAATATCTTCTGGAAAGACTTCTATAAAGTCATACACCACTAAAAAAATCTACATTTCTTAATATCCCTATACTCCTAGGGATAATAATTAAAAAGTATGAGTGGTAGATTATATCCACCTACTCATAAGGTCCACAATATCTGCTATGAGATCTCTATTTCAAAAAAATGATAATATCATCCCACCATTCTGAAGGAATCTGGCCTGCCAATGATTTCAGTCTATATGAGCCTGAATCAAGGACAACATGTCTATATGAAAGTTGAAATCATAAGGATTCGTCAATAAAACCAAGAGGTCCTATGTGAAACTCCATCCACTAAGAAAAATAGCATGTTGTCGATAAATAAACGATATCGAATAATCATACCATGTTAGAACCTCTATAAAAAGTTTCTATGCTAAGGTCTCAATAGGGATATTTATCTCTCACACAAGGGATACATAAATGAAGGAGTGACTTATACCAATTTCTATATGTACTCGAGAAAGTGTAGAATAAACATAGATCATACCTTATATCATCTCATGAGCTTCTAGGTCATAAACGCCCATTTCCTATAGTTATCCACAACCCTATCTACCAGCTCCCTAAACCAAGAGTGGGATGATTAATAGTGGTGGTGGAATTAGGTCATAGTGTTTCACTCAACTAGAAACTACTCTTCTAAGATCCTCTCCTACTACTCTACCATCTTCACCAAAATGGGGGATACCCAGACTACACCTCGAACAAACCTGATCATAGCTTTTCCTCGGTCATGGAAATTAATCCACTACCCACCTATCCTCCTATACACATTGGCTAGAGAAATAACATTCCATGTGACCATGAACAACACATCCATAGTATCTTCTCTATTTTTTTGACCTAGTACTCTATGACATTCCAATATTACATGTTTGCATCTGCGAAACTGGCCCTGAGGAGGTCTCCTACACTAAGATCCTATCAACTGGTGCCAGCTAGCTACTTTAGATGACTCGACCCCATAATACCTACTACCTAAAATCCCATATATATGAATTTTTCAACCATCAACGTCCAATATGTCCCTTCATCATAGGTTTGAATGAAAAGGGGAACTAGACTAGCACATATGTCTCTACAGATACTCTTCTTGAACTTCTATTCCTAGAATTAACCATCGTGAACCATGTTTAGTGATTGTAGTGTATGGTTAGTGAACCTCATAGCACACTAATCCACTATCATACTACACTACAGCTCCAGAATATCCTAAATCTAAACTGAGTATAGGCATAATTGGAAATATTCCCCATATAATTGTGGTTAGAAGATAGTCCATGAGAGTGTTCTCTCACCATGAATTTACATGACTATACTCTACCAAATATCAATTTCTCCATGGAAGAGAATGACTTCTAGTAAAACCATCAGATTAGTTAGCGTTCATATGAGATTGAATACTCAAATCACCAACCCAAGTCAATCCTATGCTGCATAGGGATCTGGCCCACCGTGGAACCTTAATGGCATCTGGTGATGGAACTTGTGGAGCACACTAAGCCAGTGTGAATCCTCATAAAACCCTGCAAGTACTATATTCTACTCAACAGTTTGGGTTTCTTCTACCTACTCACATAGAGGAAACACATCATGAGATATCCCCTTAACTATGTCCTCATCACTCATCAGATCATCTTCACAGTCATGAATTGGTAACAAAGTTGACTGTATTTATAGAGGCATTGTGAAAGTGATCAAGACATACCATGGTAAGATGATCGTAAATATACGGAGAGATGATACTAGAAGGGAAGTCAATAGACTCAATCCAATATGATGCATATTCCAGTGTTCCATGCAACCAATATCATAGGATGTTGAGTAAACAAGTAGATTGTTAGAGTTCTAATGTATGGATATGTCTACCGTCATAAAAAGACTAGGTTACCTATCCTAAAACCCAAACATGAGACAATTTTCCATCATTTCCCTAAGTACCCAACTATTATTCACAATGGTTCCATCTCTACATAGGACTGAGGGTAAACCACCTATAATACCACTCTATAAGGACCCAACCCACTGTGGACTGCAAGACTAATAGAATATCGGGCCACCATAACCCAAAGACCACCTAAAATAATATAGTGGATGAAGACAAGCACCAAGAAGGCATAATAAAAATTGAAGGATTTTAACTAGTGTACTTGTACACACACACCTAACTGTCTCCATGAAATAGTGTAGGGGGATAATAAAAAGGGTTGTATCATCTAGAATAAAACCATGCCTGCAGTAATCACTAGGAAATACATCTGAGTACGAAAGAATAAAATTAATTTATAAATGGGAAAATACACTTCCAACCAGAAATGAATTCCCTACCTAAGAATAACCAGAATAACAAAAACTAAGAGATCCTGACTCTTGATATCTAATCCCGACCACTATACGTGGTCTATGCATCTGATTATCCCAATATTCCACTAAAATCATCACTGATCTCTCTGTTTCATTTATAATACATGAAATGTGTGGGAAAATCCCATACAGGGTTGAGTATATACATTGCTAGTATGACACCCCCAAAATTGGCGAGGAGAAATATAAAGATATGATACAGGTTTTCATCTAAACCCAAAGAAATATGGAAACAAAACTCAACAGCATATATAAATATATTTATTTATTTATATATGTCATAATGAAACCAAGATGAGAGAGAAAAGGGGTATCTATCTCATAGCCTAGGATGATGACTCGGCCTACAGCTCCAAAGGCCCATCATTGATGCCCAACATCTTGCATGTCTTATTGAAGAATCCCAGAGGGGGACTTACACCTCACCATTACTACAAAACCCTAGGGGATGAAATATCCCATAAAAACAGGGCCCACTCTCTAGTACATTAAGGGGGTGTCTCTTAGAAGAAAGAGGAACCATACCCTAGTGTGACCAAAGTATTCCAGTCAATAGCTCAGTAGAGGACCCTTTTCCTAGTATTTTAAGGGGATTCCACTCAAGGATTTAATGACCTTCACACTATTATATTAGGGTGGTCCAATTAGTACATTTCAATAGGGGACCCACACACTTGAACTTTTGGTAGTTTCTACTTAGTGGTTAGAGGACCCATACCTAATACCCTATGGGGTTCTGCTCAATTAGAATAAGGAGTATGGGGGACCTACACCATGGTATGACAAGGGGGTCACCAACCATGGACTCTATCACAGATGATCCTTCATAATTTCGTTCACCATCAAGCATTTCTTAAAGGAGCATCATGATCATAAAATTTCACATTGTATCTCAGAATACACTATGAAAGAAACCATCACATTATATATGGAAAATTGATCTATATAGGCTACTTGGGGGCCAAAATCTTATTCTAGATGAAGTAGATACATAATATGGACGTTTTTAATAGGTTTACATGGTGTATATGGGTTCCACACGATATGTGGACCTACTTCACTACCCAACCGTGTTCTCCTTTAGACATAGCTCAGAGTCCATTACACAATTAAAAAAATGTATGGGGTCCCACAGAGGGAATCTCTTCCACCCAGGTCCTTATAGTGTTCTCTTAGTATTTAATGTTTTTTTCTTCGGACCATGGATGTGTACCTGACAATATACATATCCATGCTCAGATACTAAACCATTCCCATATACTCTCGGAGAACACGTTGTGTCCTACCTCACATGTTCTTGGTCATTTTTAGTTGTCACATGGGTTATCCATATGGGGAGGTTCACATAATATGAAGGCTCAGCCACACGATGTGGATTCTAAACATCCCACAAAACTTTAGTAGACATGTATGGGTGGAACTACATAGTGTGTGTTCTTATAATACATGTTTTGTTTTCAAATTTTCTACATAAATTCAAATTCACCACTTGATTCTCTATATCTAGACTCTCTACCATGATTTCGTCCATTTGACCACCTGATGTTAGTGGGATTCCCCTCTGGCCACCATTTCTCATCCTTCGATGGTTGAAATTGGATTATAATTATTTTCTCAAAGCCCAAAACATCATGCTTCATGCCTCTTGTCAACCTTCATAGGATCTCATCACCCCTTAGGATTATGGATCTATAGTGTACAACCCACTTACTGTATATTTTCTAAATCTATTTTCAAACCATTAATCTTTGTGTCATTCATCCAATCGCAACTAATCTGACAGTTTGATCATGTTCATACCCAAACAGCAATGTCAAACCATAAACCCATATGTTGAAATTGATGAACACAATGAATGAGAAGGGGAAATGAATAGTAATAAAGTAATACATCATTATCCAAGAATTATTGTCCAATGATTGCATAACAGGTATGTTAAGATGATTGATCATGGAATAAAAAATTGATTAAATAATTAGATTTTCTTGAGGTGATCATGTGAATGGTGTAAAATCAAAGATCAAAGATAAAGAAGATTAATAATCTCTGCTCGAAATTTTAATCAAGGGAATAAAGTGTAATTTATGATACCTACCTCAAATATAAATCAATCATTGGTGAAGAGCAAGTTCAACAATGATGGATACGACCTATTGTGTTCACTACCTCTTGATCCACCTTGATCTGATCGTCGTTCTTTATACGATGTTGATCCTCCTATGAATAATGCTCTCCTCCTCCTCTCAGATATAACAAGGTTTATATAGATAACCATTGGAAAATTATTTTATTGACTTATTTATAGAGGTAGTATTAGTTTAGTTTTATTAAATCAATCGATTAATTAAATTAATTAATTCACATAACACACCTGTCAATGAATTCCTCATCCAAATGTATGGTGAATATCAGCCTCAAGTCACTTCTATAATAAAACCAATGTCACAATTTCAAACGTGGTCTCATATTTCTAATCCAAGGCTCTACTCACAAGATATTCAATTATTTTTGAAAATCTCAAACACCTGATATAAATATATTTAGTATTTTTAAAATATCATTTACAGACTCACCTATCCTCATAATGTCACATTATCTCATCAACTAGAACTGAAACTATTTATTAATATATTTAATAGTATTACAAGGAAAAAATGGGTCACAACAACTAACAAAAACATAATAAATATATACACATCACTAAGGAATGTAAAACTTATGGTGTTTTATTAAATAAAATTTCTAATAAAGAGAAATCAAATCTTACCATAGAGAATAAAGAGAAGTATACAAAGAAATCTAATCAATTAGAGGTGTTCTACATTATGAAGATAGATATAAAAAGTATATAGCTACTAGTTTAAAATAAAAATCATAGAGTCAAAATTATTGATAATGTTGATGAGGTGGAGGATGATCCTATAAATACCAAGTCTTCTTTTGTTTTAAACTATATAACTCACCCAATAAACACTAACATCCTCAATTGAATTTTATAAATAAATAATAAGTGATTTACCATTATCCACTACAAAATTACTAATTCTACGTAACATGGAGAGATTATACCTTTGGTGGAAGAGAAAATTAAAAATTATTTGTAAGATTCTCAAGTGAAATCCATTAATGATACTAAAAATTTTATTGATGTCACTAAGAAGCTAGTTGATTATACAATGCATCAAATGGAGGATAAAGATAAATTTATTGATGTTAATGAATAATCTAGTGATAAAGATAATTCTGAAAAAGTAAAATAGCCATTCGTTATAGAATATGAAACTCCAATAATTGAGAAAGTATATGAACCAATTGATCAATAAATATTAGTAAATAAGGTAGAAAATGTTTCTAATAAAATGAATGAAAAGTATTGATTTTCTCTTCCTTCTTTTGAATATTTTTATATTATCTATTATAACATTTTTTCATAATATTATCAATCTGAACTGATTTTATCTCAGGATCATATCTATTTAATTCTATCTTTTAATTTTATAAGTTTAAAGGGGTGAATTTTGATTTAGGGAAAAAATCATGGAGTTTTATTTATAAAGAGGGATATCAATGACATAAAATTTTAGATTTATTTTTCATAAATATTTATTTGTTACTAACTAGGTTAAATTAATTCAATTTTTCAATTATTTCTTAATTATATTGGGTTTTCCTTATAAAAAGTGAATAGATACTTGGATCCAAGATCAAATAATACATTTTTTATGAAAGATTCAATCTATATTGAAATATATTTTATTTAATGCATCTATTTTTTGTTTTCAACCCAGATAAGAAAATAATTATATATATAATGATTCATGCATTGAAATGAGAGATAGTTTTATAATCAATGGATTATACATCTAGGATCTACATATCATCATCAAATACATCTCCCTATATTATGATTCCCTTTTTTAGGTAATCATACTATGAATTTTATCTTTTAATTTTATCTTTATTATGATTAAATTCAAATGAATAAATAATTATCTTCTTGGAATTACTTATATATAGAATTAAAACATATATTTATAAACCAAAAATATTTATATTAAAAATAAATCATAAAAGAAGATGAAAAATTATTATCAAAAGACATTGTCAAGATAATAAAACAATGAAAATTATTGAAATACTTTATTATCCTATTTCTCTTTGTGTTTCTTCATAATTGGGTGTTTCTCATTTCATACAAGATAATGTTAATTCTCTATTGATTATCCAGATAGAAAATCACCACCATGAAAATTCTCTACTGAGATCATTTTTCAGATAATGTTATTAAATTAATGACATATTGACTTCATCAATGTGGACAACCATGAAACAATAACATTGTACATCCAATAAATGTAATTAGTGAGAAACTGAGATCATTATACCATGAATTAACATTAATAATTTTAATTGAATAAATATATATCATGTAAGAACACATAAAAAATTTCTGTTTAACACTCTATTATGTTTTATCTCTAAATATTGTTTTAATTACAATGTAGTTCTAAAATTATATAGGGGTTGAGATATAAATTTAACACATAAACATAAAAAAAAAATAAAAAAAAAATAGGCTTTTATATTTGATAATAATTTTGGGACTATGTTTTTGGAAAACCAAAGGTTATAACAGTTACATGTAATTCACTTATAAAAGGAGGAAAAGAAGAACTAGATCTGTTTTGTTATTGTGATTAGAATCATATTGTTTATACAACATTTTTATAAAACAATAATGTTAAAACACTTTACTAGTGTTAATGTGTTGAAGGAATACTTGATTTTCATATTTTTATCATTATATTTATAATTTTTTCTATTTTAATTTATGATTTAAAATTATAAATGGATTATGATTTTTCAAATAAAATATCTATTACTATTACCTAGTTTAGGTTCTAAAAATGTGTCTAAGACTCTGAAGGAGTGTTTTCTCAAGAACGAAGACACAACCTAACCCAAATGGCCATTCCCGAGCTGATGGATTGAGCATGCACATCTTTCGGGTTTTTTACTCCTTGATTTGGTATGAAACTGACATTTTTTAGAATGGTAATGATGAAAGGCTTTATTGGATGGGAAATTTAAAGCCCTCAAATATTAAGAGAGATAGTGGTGCTCAATAAGGGAAAAAGTTCATGCAATCCTAATGTTATCATGAAACGTCTTGTGAGATAAAGACGACATTAAACATTGTGTTTATGCGGCCTTCCACTGGTGGTAAATGAATGAGAGGTTTCCAACCACTTTGTTTGACATTATCAAAGTTGTCTTCCAGAATCTTCCCTTGTCTTCTATAAATAGATCACCACCACCACCACCACCCACCATTTTGGGGATAGACCCCTAGAATTTAATGTGCCAAATATTTCATGTACAACCCACTATTTTGTGACATCACAAAATTATATACCTCCATGGATCACCAAATGTAGAGAACATGCATTACTAACCTCAGATGGGCCACAATGTTTCTTCGATATTGTTTGATATGTCCTCGTATAACTTCCTATAAAGGCTTAGAGGTTCTTCATAATATGATTTTTACTTATGCAACTCTATGATTAGTGTGACCCCAAAAAGGTGTGTTCCCCTATCTGAACAATATCTCTGGCCTTTCCTAATTCTAGATCGTATTTATCATGAAAATGTACTTTTTTGTTAACCATTAGTTTTGTCCCCAATAACCTTCAGGTACCTGACTCAGCACCTCCTTCTTCCAAACACTGATTCATGCAAGCTGATTTCTCAGTTACCATGATTAGGTCCTACCATGAATCAATCACCTTTACAACACGTATCATCAACCCTTGTGTCTAGACCCTTCATTGTAATAATGGACTAGGTAGTTGTATCACCTCTTTCTATAAGAATAGGAACTCTAATTTTGGGAACCTTTATATTCCGCATCACTGTGGTAGTGGTTGTGCCTCATGCCATCTAAAGTAACATGCTCAGAAGACACATGATCACTAGAGGTGGCATCATTAAGGGAAACTTCCCACCTCTCCCTGTGGGGGGGGGGGGGTTTCTAGTTCTTGATCCTTCTACCTTACTTGGAAATGGTCTCCCTAGGTGTATGCACCACCACATCCAAGATGCAAGATGTTAAAATGCATATCCTAATATCATAATCACACATTGTTAAACTATACAACAACACCCTCAGCACATGTTATTAAATTGTAGCCATACCATGTGCAATGAACAAAGGATTACTCATGTATGGGTGGAATGGGGTGATACCTCACATCCTACCATATATAATGAACATGGGATGACCTTTATATTTCTTGCATGGGATGACACTCCCCACTCCATTATGAAATGATCTACCTAAACAAGGCATCCCATAGGTGTAACCCCCTAAAATATCTCTTATTTTCACTCCTTCCATGACACATGTATCCTTACCACATGATGTTAAACGACATTGGTTTGTCCTATTATAATATATTAAACTATTATCAATAACTACATGGGTTTTGATCGCTCTCTCCTAACATGGTATGTAGGATTCCTCCCCAAGGTCCAATACCAACACAGCTGGGATACCTCCATGAATTTTAATCCTAAAACGACCATTAAATATACATGTCACCCCCCTAAAGTAAAAAACTCAAAATTGTGATTGTATTCCCCATGGGAACACATTAAAATTCCAAAAACATATCCCCACAATATTTAAA
This sequence comes from Viscum album, assembly GCA_963277665.1. NCBI lineage: Eukaryota > Viridiplantae > Streptophyta > Magnoliopsida > Santalales > Viscaceae > Viscum > Viscum album. The sequence continues at coordinate 1,415,860,708 of OY728129.1, read as the reverse complement.
CTGATAAACCACATTTCCCTTCAAGATTTTAAACATGTGACCACCCTATCCCCACATGATATTAAACGTATGACCAACCTATCCCAATAAGACATTAAACCTATGAATAACCTATCCCCACTTGATGTTAAGCTTGTGACCATCCTATCCCCAAAAGATGTTAAACCTTTGAACGACCTTTCTCTATGAAACACTAAACTTGTTCCCCCACTAAATGATTTAGAACCTATAATTTATGAAATAAACATGGGATGATAGAGGTAAAAGTCCTAATAATTATTATTCTCCTTGTGAAAATTACCTCATAAAATACATGAGATTACATGTATTATATGAATTAGATGCATCATAAACGAGATTCCCTCTAATTTGAAAGGGGGTGACTTTATAGTTTCCTAATACACCCAATGTCCGCATATGTCTAGGTGTGTACAATATCACCATCAACACTGACCCCAGGTAGCCCTATCATGATAGAAGTAGCATAATTAACATGCATTGACCTCAATATCGCCAAGACAATGGTCTTCATGAAAATGACTCAAATCTATGAGGGATCCCAAGACTAGGTAATGAGATCTAAATAGCAATCCATGGGAAGAGAAACCAACATCCCATTGTCCCATTTTAATCAAGGATACGACATCACTAATCATGGTTCTAGAATTCACCCACCTTTGGAAAGTGGTTATACTAGGAAAATAACTAACCAACCTATAAAAGTTGTGACTAAATACATGGAATAAAAATACTTTAGGAGAGGAAGGAAGGGAAAAAAGAACATCACCACACTTTGGGTGTGTGACCCCCACAAGAGCATCATGAAATAAATGGTGAACTTGAGATGAAGTAATTATCCTTCAACTATGAGTATATCGATAACATTGGACACCACTAGATTTATATTTCATTGTATCCACACTTTTAGATTTAGGCCTCACCACACAGCATGGTGTGCCTGAAATGAAACTTTTTTACTGTAACTAGGGGAAAATGAAGGATGTTGGGAATCTCTAGTAAGAGACATCGTCGACATGAATCCTTCCCCCACCTTAGATGGAATGGTTAATGTTGAGAAAATTGGGAATCACTTTTATTAAATCTATACTAATAGGAGAATTCATGTTACATATAGGACTAAATATGTTGAAGATGCTTGAGGACCCACTACAAATATTCATGAGTGTGGGAGAACTAGTGGTGATGTAATCCCATAAAATTACACACCTACCACAGAATCGACAACTTCTATAGCTACCAGGTGCCTCTCCTTATCTCCCCCTTCAAGATCATTTAGTGAAGGGTCATAAATTCTTTGGTTCAATAATATGAACAATAAGGGTTCATCCCAACCAGGGATATGTCTTGGAATAAACTAGAAGAATAATAACCCAATTAATTCCTCCATTCCTTGGAGAAATAAAGGGTGAATAACTACCTCCAATTTCCATGGAAAATCATTTTAAGAGCCTCTATTCAAAGTGGTTTGATAACTTCCTCCACAAAGATTATGAGGTAGGGGATGTGTGGGTCACCCAAAGGCTTCCACCACCTAAGAGCTATCCAAGAGGGACCCCACTCAACCACAATGAAAATTCTGATTAGATCAAAATGCTGATGATCTGGTTAAACCCATCTTTACTCTTCTATCCCCGTTTTAGAATGTCTAGCACTCGTATCAGGGGAAGGATGAAAACACTACTCAACAGGAGGCCTCTCCATCTACTCAAGTGGACCCTTACATTTATTACACACCTCATCCCATCATCAGAACTACCACGCCAGGGCCCATCTTTTCCAAATTGGGATCATGACCGAAACCAACCATTAGAAAATTTGGGTTTACTATCCCCATAGTGGATGACATATACCACCATAATGGTTTATACTATGATAAACAATCCAATTCAATAGGTCCTACCAACAACTCCACCAATCTACATCGATGTCCTCCCTATGTTAGAAACTTTCCCTTATATAGATATCCTTCCCAAGGTAGGAGGATGGGTGATCACCATGGGGGTTATACCCATGACACCGGTTGTAATTCAAATGGAAGGAATCCCTATTACACTCATGGAATCGTGTTCAGAGAAAATTCATAGTGTTTGAAGTAGGAACATGGAAAGATACATCTCACCATCAATATCATAAAGTTGGATGTAATGAATGGATCAATTGAAGAGACTCTACCCCCATTACGAGGACTGGGGGTAGAATCCCATCGATTGAGGTTAACCATCTAGGAGTCCAAGGTCTATAAGGTTCCCATATCCCTATATAGTTACATACACCTCAAGGATATTTTAACCTCTTTAGAGGGTATCATAGTGAAAATATCTTACCATCATCGCCCTCTATTCAATCTCCCACAACCTTGGAAGTGAAAGATATTTTAGGATACAGATTGTTGTCCTAGGAAAATGGTGAACAATTCACTAATCCACAAGTGTATTGTGTCCATCTCGGTTATTAGGAGGCTATATATAGACCATCCTATATAGATATAGTCAGGAAACTAGGCTTGAATCTATAAGACACTCCGATTTTCCAGAGATGGTTAGCCCACATTGTACATCCTCTACCAAAAAATCAGCAGCAGAGTTAGTCCTCATAAGTTCCACCCCCCAGTTTCCCATCCAACACTTGTTGAAGATTGGGGCTATTAGAAAATGGACTAACCATTGCATTATATTAAAGAGGAATATTTTTTGGGAAATCTTGTCCATCGACCAACTACTGGTTGTTTTAGAGAAACCAATAACCTTATGCATTAATCTCATAGAATTCCTCACCGACAGTAATACTTATACCTCATCCAAAATATCTGGGTGATGATCAACCAAATATGAGATCACCAACTAGTCTACCTAGGGATCTATGAGAATCTTGAGGCTATCCATTAGAAATTCCAGAGGGTTGGCACTACCAAACTACCAATATATCAACACCCTGATTCCTACTGATACCGTAAGAATTTTTATCTCACTAGTGTATGGAGCCTCACTATAATCCAAAAAAACAAGCATGACCCATCTTCCCAAAATAAAATTTACAGCTGATCATAATGAATATCTTATTATAAAAGTGGGTTCCCTATACCCAACTTTATCATCACTTTTCAGTTACAGTACCATGTATATAGATATTTATGTATGACGTACACTTACCATTATAGTGTAGATATTTATGTGTCTTCTATTGAAATGGTGATGTCCATAAATTAATTTTCACATAAAAATGTTTGAAAATTACTAGGATATAATGAGAACGTTTAGATACTATAACGTTAATGATAAACATATGCCTTATGGTATAAATACATTATACTAACTGGGAATAGTATATGTTTGTCTAGTAAGTGCAGCTAGATCATAAGCATTGAGACTTCTTCTCAAAATGTTCACACTTTGTGATATTGAGAACATGAGATCATGAGGACAAATCCGCCAATAGGAACACCCCAAGTTTCAGGTGTCATTGGAAATTCCTATCTACAAACATGTAAAATTAGTCTCCTGAATTGAGATCATTATCAATGTGTGACATTTGATCACAAACTTTGATACAAGAGAAAAAAAATGAAAATAAAATCATGGTGAGGTAGGTTATGTTGGGTATGTCATTTGTGTTATGACATTGGTTTAATGATCAAGATATAATTTTTCATGTTATAGTTGAGAAAGAAATATCTCGGGACTAGTTGATCATAATGGAATTACCTCGATAAATCTTTTTCCAATGTAGTCGAAGATAAGTTCATTGAGTTAGATCAAAATATAATAATGAAAGAAATGATGAAGACACAAGTGTGTGTCGTGTTTAATCAGATATAAAAATAAAAATAGATTATATAACATCGTGTGTGTTTGTAGGATGGTTGTCTTTGCTTGGACTATTCTTTATCTTTTTATGGGCCTTGATGGGTTTATACACTCTGATCATGGTCATTGAATACTATTCACTACTATTAATATAATTTCCTTGAGGGTCACACATAATAGAACGTTCATGATTATACCCTGTTCAAGTGAATTAAAATATTGGACATGATGGGACCCACCATGGGGTCCCATGGTGGTGGTGCCACTAGGGAGGGGTGATGACGATGGATGTTTGATGGTGGACTTGAGTGACTACACGTAATAAGGAAGATGAGGCTAAGTTTTTTGTTGGGTCTGAGAGTGGTGGAATCTATGGGTTTATCCAGTGCAATGGTGAAGTGGATTAAGAAAGACATCAAAATGGTGGGATCCAAATTAGGTGGTGGTGGTGACTCAACCATAAGGGTAGTAACAGGTAGGCTGGATACTGGTGCAAGGGTAACTGGAAAGATTTTTCCATATTAACTGGTCAAATGGGAGCCAATTAGTGGGTGTCACACTGATGGTTGGCAGTACGATGGTAGTCTGAGGAAGGTTCCACTCATGGTGAGCTGGAGTCGACTCGCTGGAGGCGGAGGAGGGAGACACGATGGAAAAAACGGGTGGTCTAGCCGAACACCTATTTATTAATATTTAAATCCATAGTCTCCACCCACATTCTTTAAACTAAAAAATATATTTATTTAAATTTTTAAAACAACACCCCACTACCCCATTTTTCATAATCCATCCATTATGTTTTTTAAAACTTTTACTGTAGGAAGCCTGGTTTATAGTTTGTAAAATTTTGAAAAAATACAAAATACTATAAATTAGGATGAAATATTATATATATATATATATTAACAAAATTTCGTAATAAAATCAATTCAAAAAAACACCATCAGATGAAATAGTTCCAAAAAAATTACTACTAGAACAATCATTGTCGTCTAAAATTTGCACTGGAGACCATATAAAAATAAGAATGTGTATCAGTTGGGACCGAATTAAAACCATTAAACATAAAATTTACTCTAACATAATTTTATCATGCTTTCTGGTTCTAAGAACTGGCTGTACTTATGTATATATGGTTATTTTATTTAATTATTTATTATTTTCCTATAATGATTGTAATAAGTAGTTTATTTTATAGTGATCATCACATTTTATTCTTATTTTAAATATGTATTAGGTATTGTGTGTGCATTGATATTTTTTTATTTATAGTGTCATTCCAAAGACCCACTCACACATGCGTGAGTGTATTTTTTTATGTTGAAGGAGAATTAATATGTAGACCATGTCAAGAAGAGCTGGTAATCCAGATGAAAAATGGACACACTAGATGAAGACGAGCTACATAATGAGTAAAGACACAACTCAAGTATGATTCCCCAAGGTAATGGTGGATCCATTGCATTTAAATGTATCAAGAAATAGTAGATTCTAAAGGCCAATACAATATATTTATTTCCTTTTTTCATTTTTTATTATTTTATGCATTTTAATGACATAAGGAAACACAGAAAATAATAAATTGTAGAATGTATAATGATGTGATGAATTTTTTTTAATTAATGTTTAGTTTTGAGTGAAATAATAAAAAAGTTATAGATTAATATAAAAGAATTAAATTTATCAGTAAAAATATAAAAAACCTCCCTGAAATGTTCAGTCCCAAATGCCTTCATTCATTTGGATTTGTCCAAAACTAGGTTTACAGGGTGCTCGTCAGCCAATGTTGAGTATACCTCATACTATCGGTGAGTTTTTATGAGAATTATGGGTTCACATAACAAAATTTTTCTGAAAATAAGTATCCAACTCGAGCCTTTTGAAACATTATAGAAGATAATTGATTAAATCATTTTTATGATTTTAGCAGCTGTGACTTCAATCAATATATCAATGAACCATGAGTAAATGTAGTTGGCCAGTCAAACACCTGTATTTAAGACTCTGAGTAGTGAAGTATCCATAGATTGTAGTATATGAGGAGAGGTTTCAAGGATCCTTTCGACTATAATACTCAAGTGATATATTATTAAAATTCTATTAGAGAGGGTTTCTAGAGTTTGATAACATAGCGGGAGCCAGTAAATGATTTAATTAATTGGTAATTATTAATATATAATCAAGATAAATGTATTAATACTATAGAATTAATTTTTTTAGAAATATCCTATTAATAAAATAAGTCATACAAGGATATTTATTAGAAAATTAAATGTCCTCTCTAGAAAGAGTTTCCAAGGGTAGTACAGGATCTTGGAAAAAGTACTATGATATTGGAAATTCAAGGTGTTGATTTCCCAAATACCTGTTAAGACACCTCAGGAAGCGATGGTGTTAAAACTTTATACTAGAGACTGATGTATTATTCATATAAAAATTATTTCATAATTCTATCATCCACGTCTGATGTGAGTTGCAGATACATCATCTTGAACTATATGATTTCAAAAATTGCCTCATCCTCGAGAAGATTTCAATGAGAAAGAGAATCAGTATATGAATTGGTGATAATAACACTGGTTATGTGTAAATATGAAATGTGGATCATGATATTTTAGGACATCCCTTTCTTATATATTTTTCACCTAATTACTCTAGTTTTATTTAATATTAAAAAATGATCATTATATAGAAAATTCTTAGTTACCTTTTTGGTAATGTTCACGATGAAATAAGAACCTTAATGGAAATTTAATCTTTATATCATATAGAAAAAAAGTTCAAAGACAAGGTGAACATAGAAATTTCAAGGGAAATTTCAAAGGTACATTTACAATATCCTTCAAAGAAAATAGGTGCTAAATGGGAGGTTATCTGCTTTGAATGTCATGAAATAAATCTATGAAAATTTTAATGTAATGAATAGAAATAAAGAAGTATGTAATCTTTTCTTCCTCTTGTATTTTCATCAAATATAAGTAATTTTTTTATTATATTTCTTGGGTATTAAATAAAATATGTCTTTCAAATAATTTTACTAAAATATAGAAACCATTTTTAGAAATTATATATGAAGTAAAATATGTTCTCCAAGCAGTTGAGACAGGGTGGTTCCGAAGTCAGTGGTAATGAGTACAAAACCTCTATATTTCCATGTTTATAGACTCTAATTAGACTTTTGTTAATTATCACCAAAACAATTTCTTCATCTGTCCTTTGGACATAAGGATTCGTTATTCCTATTCATATATGAATTTTATTTGTGGTTTTTAATACTCAAAAAATAGTCCAGTAATACTTGAATAATAGGAAATACTTGATGAATATTAAATAAAAACTTATAAACCGATTTTTTTATAGATAATTATTTTTCAAGTAAAACTAAAAGTAGACTCCAAGGATTTTCCAGTATTGTATTTATACTAAATGAATATAAACATATTATGGTTTATCGATATATATACTTATTTATTTTACAAAAAGAACCCTTTAAAAAACAATAGTATTTCACAAAGCCATCAGAATTAGTATAGATAGAGTGCGTAAATAATGCCAAGGTAAATATAATAATCATACTTAAAAATATTCCTTTAACTGTTTAAGGAATTTGAAAATGTATTATGATAAATGAATGGCTAGAACATTTGAGATTCATCAGGTTGGTGTGCTAAAGAATATCTTGAATAATCATTCATCAATAAATATATTGTAGTGTGGATTAATTACTAAATTCACATTACCTTATCCACATTAAATATATCATGAAAATAATGAGGATTTATGTTGAGTCATACATGTTATCATAGATAAAAATATATAATGTTAAAAAATTCCTAAACAAACATTTCCATAGACACATTAGATACATAATATATGTAAATGGAGTTTTAATGTTGAAACTTATATCCATTTTAGATACTTTCATTATTTATCAAGACATGCATCACAAAAATGATGTTATCCCATAAAAAATGACAAATATAATGACAAATGGATATAATTTGAGTTATTGTATGATAAAAACCAATTATTTCAGAAGAACATGTGTTATGATGCAATGTTTTTCTAAGGATATAAACAATCTTGCATCAAGAAAAACAAAATGTTCATCAAAATTAATTATCCAAAAAAATAATAGGATGTTACCGAAATACCTATCATAGAGAATTTGTAGTTATGTTCTAGACTTTATTTCTATAAAATAATGAAATTAACTACTTTAGATAGTGGGAGAAATATTATCTTTTGTTTAGTAAATTTTATAGATGCACAAATTGATGGAATTAGAATGATTTCCAAAAAATTCATCGAAGAGAATATTACAGATACACATACTATGTAGGAAGGTTAAAACCATAGTGATGGTATAATATTCACCAGGGATGGTGATACATTATTCATTGATAATAATGAATCCTAAAAGTAATAAGTATATGAAAATAAGCTAATATTGAAAATATGAATAAAAATTCAATAATGGATTCAATGTATCAAAGTATAATGGGATTTTTATTTTGAATACTATTGTTGGAATTCAAGTGAGATTATTAATGGGTTGTACAAGCATAGTACCAATAAGGCATGATTTGTAAAACTAATCCTTATGCATAAATCCATTATAATATTACTTGTAATATCTACTTTCTATGATTATTTTATTTGAGCATAAGATGTCAAGACCACTAATAGTGTATGGTTTCAATATGATGAAACCAGAAAGGGATGGTGACACCATAGAATACCAATAAGGGGTGAAAGTTACTCAAATATAGTTTAGGATTAAAGTAACCTAAAAGATTATTGAATATTCATTTGCAGTTAATTTTTTCAATGTGTCTACCATAGGATAGTGGGAGCACCACTATTTTCTATGTAACATATGTTTGGTAACATATGGAAAATAACCATTGATCTTACAACTATTTAAGACCAAAATGAAAGAATATCTCTACAAATTGACAAAAAGTTAAAACCTATGTTTTAGGGGATTCCAACTTCTAGGGAAGATCTAAAGGCTACTTAGACAAAGTCAATGAATATATAATGACAACGTATTGAAAAATATAAGTTTGAATAATTCGATATAGAATTGTAACTAATTTAATATTTAATAAATATCTCCAAGAATCCATGAATTAGGCATCAGGGGAAACTAATGTGGTGATGTGAATTCCATACACATATTTCATGGATCAATCACATATTCCAAGAAATGTACACAATATGAAATTTCCAAAATATATTTTCCAGTAGGAAAAATATCAGTTATGTTCAGGAGGACTCTAAGTAATGAAAACCGATCTATTCTATTGTACTTCAGAAAGTAAAAAAGATATGTACCTAAAATGTGGGGAGGAAAGGATAACAGTTTTTAAGGGACTCACATAAGTATTCATTGTATCAATGTGATCTAGTACTACTGTCAAAATAATCTAATGAGTGATACAAGGTAGTGGTACCCATATCTACAAATATTAAGTATAATGAAGATTATAAGGTAACAAAATAAGTAATGTAAAATAAAAAAATATTTTTTCCAATTCTTGGAATCTCACCTAGTAAGTAATGTTTTATCCTATTGATAATTCTATGACATTTACTAGATAAGAAGTCATGTATAAACAGTGGGGAAGAAAGATATATATATATATATATAGGGATATAATCTCTTGAGGAGTCTTACTCAAGTAAGCGAAGTTACACATAATAAAATAGCCATGCAATAGAGATGTGGCAGACCCAGTAACAAAATCCATGACTCAGCAAAATACTTTATCTTAATAATGTGAGATCTAATAAGGAATATTTTCATGTGGGATTTAGTGAACGTGGGAATGTTGTAAAAGTGGGTTCCTTAGAAACAACTTTATCAGTACATTTAGATTACCATACCAAGTATATAGTGAGTTATGCATGGTGTACACTTACTATTGTAGTGTAGATATTTCAATGTACACTATTAAAATGGTCACATCCATAGATTAATTATTGTATCAAAAGTTTATAGCAATTCTCATGTTATAATGAGAAGCTCGAGATATGAAGACATCAATCATAAACATATATCATATAGTCTAGATACATCATACTAAATGGGAAACGTTGATGTTCGACTATCTAGTGATGGGGGCTCATAAGCATTGAGACTTCTCATGAAGTTCTCAATTGGTGATCTCACATATGTGAGATCATGGGGAAAACCCACCAATAGAATCACCACATGTTTTAGGTGTCATTGGATGTTCCTATCTATGAACATGAGTATTGGTATACAAACATAAGAACATTATCAATGTGTGCCATTTAACCATGTACTTTTATGCAAGGAAAAAACCTTGAAATGAAGTGGTGGTGAGCCACCTTTTGTTGGGTGTGTCATTAGTGGTATAACATTTGTTGAATTATCAAGATATAATTTTTCACTTCTAATTTGAGGAAGTAAAAACTCGGTCCAATTTGATCAAGATGGTGGTACCTTCAAAGATCATTGGCCAAGGTAATTGAAGGTAAGTATGTCAAGTTAGATTAACAAATAATGAATCCAGAATGGTTGATCAAAGAATTATTCATTCTTCTTTATTATATATCTAATGTCAAAGAGATTATATTACATAGTGGATGTTTTTAGGATGGATTTCATTGCTTTTACTATTCCATATCTATTTAGGGGCCTTGATGGGTTACTAGAAACATCCCTTGGTCTATGAATATTATTCACAACAATCAAGATAAGGACCTAGAGGGTCAAAAATAATAGGGTATTCATGATTCTTCCCTATTCTAGTGAATTGGAATATTGGACATTGTGGGCCCCACCATAGGGTTTGAAACTTGAATATGTAATCGATCACTGGTAAATAAATAAATTCATTACTATTGGAGTATATAATAATTGGGATGAATTTATTTATTATATTTATTTACAAGTGTTTAAGTAAATATAAAATGTATATTATGAAAATGAATATTATTGTAATATTCAAGGTTTTTTTAATATTATCGCAATTTACAATTAGAGTTTAATAAATCAGTTTTATCACGTAACATATTAAATATATATTAAATTTTTGTGAAAAATTATAAACAATATTTATGAAATAATTAGTTTGTCATAATTATTATTTTTCAAGTGGATGTTAACTATATAGGGGTCAGGGAACCCTATCTATGTATTTTGAGAAATATACTATATAAGAATCAGAGGATTGATTATTCATTTTAGTGGAATGAGATAATCTATATCAACTTACTTTATATAGAGATAAAGTATCTCTATGAGTGTATGTTATAAGAACATATTCAATGGATTAATGAAATGATATTGAGGTCATCGTCATGATGCTGAAGGATTCATTAGAGCTCCATGATAGAACTATAATTGGACGAACGCTGATAAAAAGTATTCTTGAATCATGTTTTTATGATCTATAGGGGTTCAAATTCATATCTTTTGAGAAAATATAACCAAAGGAGAGCTCCATTCAAGTGTGTTTTATTTTGATTAAGGTATTTGTTGAGTTTAATTTTTGTGCCTATTAAATTCTAGTGAGATCCCCATACCTTTATCAGGGCTCAGATCACTAGAGATGAATATTTTCATTACTCTATTAAATAAATGTTTTAAAAACCCATCCCACATATTCCATTTCACACCCTGTTACCTTCAATTCTCTCCACATTAGACACCTTCTAAGGAAAAAATGAGATCACCAGGTCAGCTAGGAAACCAATGGAAAATATTTTTCTTCCAATCACTACATTCATAAAAGTAATCACTATCAATACTATGAATGATAAGAGAAAATATAATGAAAACATGAAATTTGATGGAGAAAACCAACCCCCGGGGGGGTAGTATTTGGAAGACCCTCAGATTCAAGTCTGCACTTTCTAGGACAAACATATGTTGGTCCATGGGATTCCCCCCAATGAGGTACGACCGTGAGTACATTGAATTCTTTATAAAGGAAATGGAGTTTTAAAGAAAACAAATCTAACATAGAATACACCAAAAACTAGGTTATATTCCAGTTTGGATACATTTCTATATGATATTTAAGGACATAAGTGGATCATTGTTGACCTCAACACTGAAGAATTCTTAGGGTGAGATAATATCATAGGGGGAATATCCCTCCTCTATTCTAGAAGATAGCACTCCTGGGAAAAGAACCTTGAGTCTATGTAGTTGTTTCTTCAAATCCAATTAGTTTAGAGGTTGTTGAATCTGTAAAACGGATGAAATATGACCCACCTACCCTACTTGAGTAGCACAAATACCCTCCTTGGTGCCACAATATCTATGCCTCATAGGAAAACAGACCATCCAAATAATTGGTTACCACCAACACTCACCAAGATGATGTTATAAATGCTCTCATTACCCTACTTAAAGATATAAAAATATAGCAAGATTTTATCTTTCTAGAGGGGAAGATATAACTAGTATGGGTAGACTAGACATGTCCCCTTCCATGATTCATTAATCCTAGATTCACCTAATTCGATTGTATGGGTTATCCACTATAGAAATTTTCAAAAATTTCCTCATGGTTCAGACCGATTCTAGAGACCCTAGAGTAGTATGAGGCTTCTAAAATATAGTGTTTCATCAATAACTTATAAGGACCAAATTGTTTTGGTTCAACTAGTTGGCCCCATGATTTATCACTGATTGGGAGGATCTCTATAGGAAATTAGTCTACCATTCACAAGAACAGTGTCACCAACCTCTCTAAATGAAAATAATGGGATAATGAGTGAGTTTTTTGGATTCATATCTCAATGGAATGGAATCACATAATCCCTTTATATAGAGCTTCTGTTTCGCACGAAATTCGTGGATGACCTCCTAGATGGGAGATTCAAACGTTCCGATCGTTTTCTAACGGGTTTGTTCGTAGAACCGGAAACATCCAATGATTCCACATCCACTTGGACCTACTTTCCAAAGGTAGGTGCATCACTAGATTGTGAACTGATGAGGCTTAGGAATTTTCATTGGTCGAGAGGATGGGAGGTCGGACTCATCACACCTTTTTGAGGGGAATTATTGTCTATTCTGGGACTCTCTTTATAGATTTAAGTTATGTTCATGAATCCTTATTACATTACCAAGTAAAAAATGAGCTTTCCTTCAGTTTAACAATCAATGATTAAATATGTAAGAAATTTATAGAATCTTTTATATGTTTTCGAGGTTCTTCATCAATAGAAAATAATCTATATTTATTTAGAGATTCTTGGTCAATGGTATCCTTCAAAATATTTATATAAAAGTCTCTTGTTCATTATGATGACCAAGCTAGTTTTAAAGCCACTCAGTGGGGCACTTGATGTTTATTGTCATTCAGAAGGACATGAATTATTTCAGAGTTGGGATTGAACCCATAGATGGGATACCTACGTATCCTTTGTTTTGGAAAAGGAATCAGAACCCACATAGTTCGAATAAGGGAGTATGATGTTTATGATTGATGGCTCAAAGAAGGATGTCATAATTACTTTTATCCTCTAAGCTCATGTGAGTCATGCTCGGTGTGAGAAACAAGAGGTATTGGTAATAAAATAGACAATTGGGCCATGAAAGATGTAATCATAAGAAATGGTTTGGGGATTATGTATGTATGACTGTCCAGATAAATGAAGGTTAGGATTTACTTTAGGGAGAAAATCCAGGAACAGGGTCCATAAAGGTATATGTGCTTCATGGATATTTGAATACTCTAACTTGAGACTTATTACTGAAAAGGAAACCCAAATTAGGAGAGGATTGATAATTGGGTTTTACTCCTGAGAATGAATCCCATATCGAACATAATTTAGGACTAGTTAAAGATAGTTTAAGGGACTTGGGGCTTACTCCTGAAAAGGAAGCCCAAATTAATGAGGATATGGGGCTTACTCCTAAAAATGATGACCAAAAAATTAAGGGACTTAGGGCTTACTCCTAAAGAGGATTCCCATGATTATGACTGGGACTTATTCCTGAAAAGGAGACCCAGGTTAGGGGACTTGGGGCTTACTCTTGAAAAGGAAGCCCAAAATTATGACTGGGACTTATTCCTGAAAAGGAGACCCAGGTTAAGGGATTAGGTTTGGGGCTTACTCCTGAAGAGGATGCCCAGATTTGGGAACTTTAAGAATTTGGGGCTTATTCCTGTGGAGGATGCCCATGATTATGACTTAGCACTGGGGATTATTCCTGAAAAAGAGACCCAGGTTAAGGATTCTCTCATCTTAAAGGATGAGGTTGAATGAATGAACTCTCAATCATTGGTGACATAAAGTTGTATAAATCACTATGTTTTGAGAGTTATTCCACAGAATTCCTTCCAAATAAGGAAGTCAAATCAAGAAATCATGCCATAAATGGATTTGAAGAGTATCTTGAAGACTGAATCTTGAATAAGAAAGGTGAAATGGCTTAAGAGGGGTAAAATGGGCAAGATGGGCACCCAAAAAAAGAAGGGGCGCGCAAGTCTTGGAAGGCGCGCAGGTACTACGGCGGCGCGCAAGTATTGGTCGCGCAGGTATGCCTGTGCGACACATGGTGTACTTGCGCGATGGTCAACTAGCATTGAAATACTTGAGAGACTCTTTATTAAACCCTTTAGAATCCACTTGAGGTTCTTCCAGAAAAGGGACGCGCATGTTCTATCGAAGGAGTAAGGCGGCGCACAAGTGTGGTCACTTCCCTTAAGGGCTGCCCAATCAGGCATGCAAGTGTTGATGAGTTTCAACACTTAGGCATTCCTCCTTCTCTTTAGATCTTCCGTTATAGGTATGAAATTACCTTAGAAGTGTTCCGGAAGCTTTGAGAAGATACTTGGGCGTCGGGAGCTTCAATCGGAGTTTCTGGAAAAAAATCCTCCAAAATGGGGGGCCCACAGGGTCTATTTATAGGCAGGAGAAGACCCTGGGTGGTTACCGGGCAGTTATTACTTAGGTCGTGCAAGTCACTTGCGCGACAGTGATAGAACTTGCGTGGTACAGTTTCTTTTGATCCTTTGTTCATGCCTTTGTAGATTTTTGATATTTTCTTCAAAGGTTGAATCACTTTGTGCTCATATATTCCCCTTTTTCTGATCTTTAGATTCTGTGATGAAAGGAGAGTCAACAAAAGTCCCCCCTCAGAGTTGGATCCGGAGAGAAAATAGAGGATTTGACTCTGAGGAAATCGAATACATCCAAAGGAAAAGGGTGCGCGCAAGTCTTTAGGGCATAGAGGGCGGCGCGTAAGTTTGGGTCGTGCAGGCTTTGAGAGCACTATATACGGCGCGCAGATAGGCCTCCTGGCCTATAAATACATGGCCTCACCTCCGTACAAAGCATCTGGATTCCTGGACTTCAAACTTCTCGAGCTCTTGTCGCGCAGGTTATCTTAGTCGTGCAAGTTGCTCTGTTTTACGATGTTTTCGTTGATGTCGCGCTATTGTAAAGGTATTTGTACTTGCGTGGTTTACACTTGCGTGTAAAAAACTAGCGCGGTCACACGAATACTTGCGCGCCATGTTTAGAATTGTGCGCCTTAATGCCTTAGCCATTTTTTTTCAAATTTCTTCACAAATTTTATGAAAAATAAACCCATATAAGAGTTAGTTTATTCATCTTTTGTGCAGATTCAGTGGTTCCCAAGGGAATTGGAACGGCTGATGAACTGGCTAGTAAGCGGATTGATGACATGATGAACATCATTGGCCATGATTACTATGATATCTGCAACAGCACTCTCCCATATTTTGTTATGTACTTGAAGAAATATCATCCTAATTTTACACAGAGCATCCATATGCCTCTGTGTGGTCATGGTCATCTGCAAGGAGTCAATGTTCCAAATGCAAACAATTATACACCTGAGATGCAGCTGCACTGCTACTCCTCTATTTCAGTTATGCTGTTCATTAAGAGCAACAACAATGGTGTGAACTTTCAAGTTCTCCTCCCATGCCATTTCCTTGCCGATATGAAAATGGCAAACCCATGGGCTGAAATGTTTTCCACTGCCAGTTGGTGGAGAGAAGATAAACATGGCATTAGAGCAATATCTGAAAAGAGTACTCTCTCCAAATGGATCCTTACTTACAATGCTCCATTCTCAAATCCTTGTATCCATCTTCCAAGTCTATTGGACAGAAACAGAGTAACTGTCTGATCAGCAGAATATTTTCTCAAACCGCACTCAAGAACATCCTTTTACAATTGTTCCAAAAAGAGCTAGTATCACTGCATCTCTTATTGTATCCAGTTGAATGAATGAATTCCAGGTGGTTGCTGATGAAGCTCGGGATGCCATAAATCAAATAAAGAGTTATGTTGAAAGCCTATTGTAATTCTTGAAAAATAGAAGAGACTCCAGTCTGTGGATGTTCTTCTAACTCTTGTGTATCAATGAAAAACACTTTCATATTCAATCATTTGTACCTGTATTCTTTCACTACCTGCTTTAAATTTACGTAAGACAGTGGGCTTAGTAAGCATAGTTTGATTTTTACTAGGATTATTACAAATAACCCTACAAACTTTAAACCTTTTAATTGCTCAATATTACCTAAATCATACAAAAATGTATATTTAGTGAGCTGGAACTTGACTTTTATTCATAGTTCCTTTGTCTTTTTTGGGCAGTTTAAAGTCATGCATACAGGACATAAAGGGGCTAATGTTTAAGGTCGAAATAGCTTTGACCGAAATGGATTAAAATTGATTCAATTCCTTGATAATTTATCTGAAAACATATTACCATACTCTAGTATGAGAGAAAATATGTAAACTATGGCTTAAGAATATTTGAATATGAGGAATGATATGAAAAAGAGCTAAAAGTCATCAGAAGAAGTAGTTTCCAAGAATGAAGTTACTATTATTTAACAAAACCCGTTAGGGGGTTGAATTATGAATGGACACCTAAGGGCATTGGCTGCATGGTCAAATAAATACCATTTTTTTGGCTGACAAGTCTGTTATGTGGACTGTTTATGCAAGGCCGCCTATGGGCATGTGCTGCATAGTCAGGCAAAAAGAAATCTGAGAAATTTACCTTCCTAGTGCTAAAAGCCAGTGAAAGTTTATGGAGATTCAAATTTTCTAATGTATAGAGTTTGCTGTATGGAAAGGGGTACTTGAATATGGAGAAGATATTTCCAGACAATATTATCGAAGAACTGGATGAATATCACTCCTACGAAGGTCTGACCCAGACGTAGGGAAGAAGAATAAACCATAGACTTGAATACTTTCAGATCATGAAAAAGGATATGGGACAAATATGTTAAGGATGGCTATTTTTTTTGGATCCCAACATACTATCGTTTAAGACAAATAAGGAAAAAAGAGGAATTATTCCCAAGAATGAAGTTAACATCATTTAACAAACCCGTTAGGGGGTTGAATTATGTAGGGCCACCTAAGGGCAGTGGCTGCATAGTTAAATAAAATAGTATCTTTTGGCTAACAAGTCTGTTATGTGGACTCTTTATGCAAGGCCACCTATGGGCACGTACTGCATAGTCAGGAAATATAATTCTCAGAAGTTTGACATTTTTGTGACTAAAAGTCATGAAAAGGGTTATGAAGATATGAAAATATTTAAGGTTTAGGATTATAACACATAAAGATGGGTATCATCCAATGTATATAGAGATACATAGGTCAATGATAACCATAATCATGTTGTGGCTGCGTCATGAATTGAAATTTTGGAATTCACTACGTATCTCATAAGAATGAGAATCAAGCCATACATAGTTCTTGAAATGCAGTTTAACGTCGTGCAGGACGAAAATATGAGAGATCATAGTTTAGGGTCATAGAGTTCGGACAATAATAATGAATACACAGTGTGTGTTTTCATGAGGACTTTTCAGCCAAGGGACTGAAAGTGAAATTTGGGGTTAGGCCCAAAAGACTTAGGGCTGGATTCGAGGGATACTCGAACGTTCCTACGTATCCCATAAGAATGGAAATCAAGCCCACGTAGTTCTAGAAATACCCTTTGTACAAATTTGGTTCGTACATGTGAAGGGTGAAAGGGGACTTTAGTGCAATGATGGTTTAACCTGAGATAAAAATTTTAGGTATTACCATGTATGCACGTAGTCTTTTGAAATGAAACATGATTGAAAAATCAATGCCAACAATAGTTCTCTCTAAAATGAGGAAATCAAAGAGTATTGTATTTTATTGTCATACCGGACAAAAGTGTTGCATAGTTTAATGTCATATAACAAGGAAGAAAGTGAATCATTGTAAAGATATTGATTCTATGGGCGGTTTCACGAATCAACATCAAATGAGATGGTGGTGAACTGATGTGAAGAGATTATTTTTGGGCTTGAACCCTGGGAGGTTGCCTACATACCCAGCCTGGAGGGCAAGGATCAAAGTCCGTGTAGTTCAATTAAAGAATGAATTAATGATCAAGTTGTTCTTGGTGACAACGATCTAGTAAAAATGTTGTTGGGACATAAACATGGTTAGCGGCCCAAAGAGAGTGTTATGGTTGAGGTTTGCTCTAAGCTCACGTGAGTCATACTCGGTGTGAGAAATAGGAGATAACAACAACCTTAACGATGCATAGTTTAATGTCATGTAGGACATATAAAGGGACTATGCAGTTTAAAGTCTTGCAGTTAGGACTATTGGTGATGCACAATTTAGTGTCATGTAGCAGGGACAAAATACAGTTTAATGTCATGTAGGACATATCAAGGGACTATGCAGTTTAAAGTCTTGCAGTTAGGACTATTGGTGATTCACAGTTTAGTGTCATGTAGCAGAGAGAAAATACAGTTTAATGTCATGTAGGACATATCAAGGACTTTCTGTACAGTTTAGCGTCATGTAGTTAGGACGACAGGGAGACTGTGTAGTTTAATGTCATGTAGTAAGGACAAAATAACACACCATTTACGTCATGTTGGACGCATTGGGGATTTTTTCTACAGTTTAGTGTCATGTTGGACAAAAGGGAGAATAGTTTAAGGTCATATAAATGGACCATGGATGGTGCAGTTTAATGTCTTGCTGGACGGTGGTGTTGTTTTAAGGCCATACCGGACCTTTGATGATTTTGTAGTTTAACGTCTTTCCGGACGTAAGGGACTTTCAAATTGTTTAGGGTCATATGCATGGACCATGGATGGTGCAGTTTAAGGTCATACTGGACCATTGCTGTATATTTTAACGTCATATAACAAGGACAAACTGGTGCTGCATAGTTTAGTGTCATGTTGCGGGGACATATTAGTGAATAGTTTAAGGTCATACTGGACCATTGCTGTACAGTTTAACGTCATATAACAAGGATGAACTGGTGCTTCACAGTTTAGTGTCATGTTGCGGGGACATATTGTGAATATTTTGTAGTTTATACAAAATATTTCTTCAAAAATCTGGAATTAGTTGGAGTAGTAATGAGTTCTCCATCCATAGAGATTAATGAATAAGCTCCATTGGAGTAGACCCTATGTATTCAATAAGGTCCTTCCCATTTTGGCTCAATCTTGGGAGGTTTCTTTCAGGGTATCATTGGAGTTCTGAGAACTAATACCAATTCTCCTTGATTGAATGAACGAAGATGAACTTTTTTGTTAAAATCACGTGCTATTCGATTCTGATAGATTTCCAAGTGGTGCAAAGTGCACAATCTTTTCTTATCTACCTGTTCCAATTCATTCAATCACTTTTGGGATTGCTCATTTGTTGATAACTGATCACAAATGGCTACTCTGAGTGAGGGCAATTTAACTTCAATTGGCAAGACTACTTCTGTTCCATATACCAACAAATATGGAGTTGACCGCGTTGCATTGCGGGTGGTAGTCCGATAAGCCCATAAAGCATGAAAGAGTTTTTCAGGACATGACCTCTTATCTTTATCCACCATCTTTTGCAGTATATTTGAAAGAGTCTTGTTAAAGGCTTCTATTTGGCCATTGGCCGCCGCATGATACCGAGATGAATGGTTGGATTTAATGTTGTATTCTTGATACAATTTCTTCACCTCAGAAGAACAGAAGTTGGTGCTATTGTCCGTCAATATGGTATGCGGGAAACCAAATCTAGTAATGATGTTAGACTTGATGAAGCTAACAATGCATTTAGAACTGACTTCTTTGAGAGGTACTACCTCTGCCCATTTGGAAAAGAAATCAGTAGCAGTAAGAATGTACTTAAACTGCTTGGCCGTAATTGAAGGGTAAGGTCCCACCACATCCATTCCCCATGTAACAAATGGCCATGAGTATTTAGCTTCATGAAGCAACTCTAGAGGTTGATGAATGATGTTGGCATGTACTTGACATGAATGACACTTCTTTGTGAAATCAACACAATCTTGTATCACTGAAGGGAAAAAGTATCCAAGCCTTCAAATTTGATCCGAAAATATATGTCCATACTGGTGAGCACCACAGACTCCTGCATGTACTTCTTTCATGATAGCCATTGTCTCTTCACAATCAATGCATCTAAAGAGAACTCCATCAAAACCATGTTTGTAGAGAACTTTCTCTAGGTGGTTTGGGCCATCATAAAGAGTAAAATTGACCACACATCACCAGATTTGTTCTTTCTCATCTTTATCAGGTGGAAGTGTTCCATTTTGAAGGTATTCCCTGATAGGTGACATCCATACTGTAGTATGACCATACAGTTCAGGAATGGGAATAATTTCATTAATTTCCTCTGTTCTGGCTTGAACAGAAGGTGAAATTGCGCGATGGTGGGCAATACTGATGGTTGTCTCGTCCCGATTTGGATCTGCTAGAGCTGTGGCTATATTAGCCAGTGCATCAGCTTGAGCATTTTGTGATCTTGGGACATAAGAAAATGTCGGTTCTGAAGGGAATTACGCCATTAACTCTCTGACGTAATCATACAAAGGGATTAACTCTTCTTTTCTGATGGCCTAATCCCCATTGACTTGTTTGATTACCAGGTCTGAATCACCTTTCACCTTTAAGTGATTCACTTGTACTTGATGTGCTAACTCCAAGCCTGTGATAAGATCTTGGTATTCGGATTCATTATTGGTCCCACCTTCCCACAATAAAAATGAATAAGGTAACGATGCCTTATCTAGAGAAATGAGTACAATTCCTAAACCAACTTTGTTGAATTTAGTATTTTCCATTTTCTTCCATGTTGGACTTCTGGAAGCTCCATCAAAATACATTTCCCATGTTTGAGGACACTCTTGAATGGAAAAAACTTCCTCATCAGGGAGTTCAATATCTGAAGACGTGTCTTCCACTGAAGGATGTTCAGCCATGAAATCAGCCAGAGCTTGGCCCTTTATTGCCTTTTGAGATACATACTGAATGTCGAACTGCTGCAAAATAACTGCCCACCTTGCTAGACGTCCTGTAAGCATTGGAAGACTAAGGATGAATTTGAGAAGATTATTGCGAGATACCAATTGGACCTCGTGATGTTGCAGGCAGTGTCTCAGTTTCTGAACTGCAAAGATTAATGCCAGGCAGCACTTCTCAATACATGAATACCGGGTTTCTGCATCAATCATAGTTCTACTGAGATAGTAGAGGCTATTTTCATTTCCAGCAACATTCTTTTGAGCAAGAAAGGCACCAAATGATCGCTCTAGAGCTGTCACATAGAGGATAAGTGGTCTAACTTCAACAGGTGCCATGAGTACTGGTGGACTCAAGAGGTATTTCTTGAGAACATAAAATGCTTCTTGACATTCTTCAGTCCACTGGTAAGTGACTCTTTTTTTCATTAATTTGGTAAAGGGTAAACTTTTCCCTACCAAATTGGAGATGAAACGCCGAATATAGGCTAAGTGTCCTTGAAGTCCTCTTAATTCTTTCAAATTCTGAGGAGGTGACATACCAAGGATTTACTTGGCCTTCTTAGGATCGACTTCAATACCACGATGGCGTACAACAAAGCCGAGAAATTTTCCTGAGGTTACCCCAAAAGCACATTTTAAGGGGTTCATCTTCAAATTATGTTGTCGAAGCTTGTTGAATGTGACTTTTAAATCAGCCAAGTGATTAGAACATTGTTTGGATTTAACCACCAAATCATCCACATAGCACTCAACAAACTTCCCTAAGAAAGGTTTGAAGATACGATTCATGGTGCATTGATATGTTGCACCTTCATTTTTTAAACCAAATGGCATTACCCGGTAACAAAACACACCTTGAGGGGCTCTGAAGGATGTATATTCCTCTTCTTCTGGGGCCATTCAGATCTGATTATATCCAAAATATCCATCCATGAAAGAAAGTACTTCATAGCCAGCCGTCGCATAAATTAAGAGTTCTGTAATCGGAACTGGGAAATCAACTTTAGGACAATACCAATTAAGATCTCTGAAATCTATGTAAACCCTAATTTGTCCGTTATTTTTCTTTATAGGGACAATATTAGCCAACCACATGGGATACTGAACTTCTCTAACGAAGTTATCTTTGATCAGCTTATCCACTTCAGCTTCAATTTTGGAAGCATAAGTTGGGTGTGTTCTTCTTGCGGCTTGCTTAAATCCTTGATGTTCTTTTGGTAAACCCAAATGATGAGTAGCAACATCAGGATCAATCCCAGGAATTTCTGTATAGTTCCAAGAAAAAATATCTTTATTTTGATTTAGAAAAGAAATATACATCTCTTGCTCTTCAAGGGTCATGGCCGCACTAATTAAAGTGGGGCGTGGATTTTCCTCTGTACCCAGATTTACTTCTTTGAGTTCATCCACAATGGTAGAGATACCCTCTTCAAATGCTGGAGGAGCATCTCTAATATCTTTTTATTCCTCTTCATCACGTGCTACTTATTCTGTTTCTACTTGCATAGTAGATGACAAAACGAAATTCTCATGATCATAAGAGATGTGAAAATTTTCACATTTTGAAGAAGAAGCTTCCATTTCTGACCCTATTGATAATAAAGGGTCTTCTTTGGGAAATAAAGAGGAGATGATGGATTGAGAATCGACATCATTATTCACCTCTGATGATGCTATAACTTCTTCTGGCCTGATTGGCGAAGTGTAAACTTGTTGGACTTCAGAAGATGAAATGAAAACGTCACCACTTATGCTTTCATCACTGTTTGGTAGGTTACCAATTTCTCCCATGTTGTCTGGCTCGATTACCGTAATTGACATTATGGATCTTTCCATATGAGTATTTTGATTTTGGCCTATTTTGTCAATTTGACTGATAGGTAACACATAATCTGTACTCACATGTGTAAATGGATTTATTGGAATCTTCTCCAAACCATATGGGGAATTAACTTTGGTAATTTACTTTATTGTAGATTTCCTTCTTCCCTTCACGTGATAAAATTCTGCCTCAATGTATTGAGACTCACATGTCTTGAACGGGGCCTTATCACCATACAATGTTCCAACTTGACCATTGAAACAGTATTTGAGACATTGATGGTATGATGAAGGGATAGCTGCATGCTGATGTAGCCAGGGTCTTCCAAGAAAGACATTGAAAGCTGGGTCTTGATCAACAATCATGAAATCCAAATTGGATACAAGATCTCCAAACTGAGTTCCGAGTGTAACTTCGCCCAGTGGTTCTTGTTCATTTTTATCATATCCTTCTAACATCATGGTAGAAGGAGATAAATCAGATTACGTGAGGCCCAATCGACGAAGTGTATGAATGGGCATGAGGTTGACTCCTGAACCTTTGTCAATGAAAGATCTTCGGATATCTACATCATTGACTTTTCCAGATAAGTATAGAGGTTTTATGTGCTCATGCACAACATCATCTTCATCTCTATCAGTAAAAGATATCACTGCATGGCATTCTGTAGGATTATTCTCTATGTGATAGACTTCAGCTGCAGCAATTTTAGCTTCAAACTCATGAGGACTAGACAAAGCTTCGATGAATGCTTCCCCAAGATCTTTTGACATATTCAAAGCATCCAAAATTGATAACTTGGCTGGTACTTGGGCCAAGTGTTTCAATATATCATACTTTTGATCTAGAGGTCTGCGTTTCCCAACAGGAATATGCGGTTTAGCAGGTACCTTGGAAGCAGATTCTTTGGAAGCTGATGCATCTTGTATTGGGATAGAAGTTGGCAGCATCCTTGGTTTTGGAAGATTAGACTGATTAGATCCATTTACTTGCTGAGATAAAGAAGATGGAACCTTTAATCAGTCTTCCAAAATAACTGTGCCAAAACTGAGTTGGCCATTAGTAGAAGAACTTGCATGTTCTTTTTGAGCTCGCTGAAGGGATCTACCACGAGTTTCTACTGCATACAAAGTGCTAGCAGGGGTATAATTGGAGTAGTGGCTTCGGAAAGATCCACGTCTTCCCCTGTATCCTGATCCTCTAGAACTTCCTCGGATTCCCTTATTTGATACAGGGAATTCAAGCTCATCAAGACTGGAATATGGATCTGTTAATTGAATCATATTAATAGAACCAAAGATTAACTCTTCGTCTGATAAAGACTCTGCCTGATTAGCCTGTTTAGGCTGTGCCGTTTGATGGGGCGGTGCCCGTGGCTTTGAAGTAGATGGCATAAAGTCTGCCAGAGTCAAAGACAATTTAAGCTTTGACACATACTCATCTTTTTCTGATTATTTTTTCTTCTTTGAATCAAGCCGTTTCTTTGAGGATTTTTCCTCTGACGAAGAGGGTTTTACCACAATATTCGTGGCAGAAGACACAATTAGTTTCTTTAATTGTGTTCACAAAATTGCATGAGTCTTGTTGATTGTCTTTCTGACCATCCAATCATCATACTTCTGTGCATTTCTGCTTTTGACTTCTTTCCATTCACCTTCCTCCTCTAGAACTGTAGCATTAACACATGCTACCTGAGTTGAAGAACCTTTCAACTTGACTTGTCCCAAGTCGACCATCTTTTGGAGGAGGTCTTTAAAGACAAAACACTCCTCGATGGGATGCCCTAACATTTGATGAATGGGACAATAATTGGGACGGTCTTCATCTCCTTCTTTGTTTGGTCTCTTGGGCACTGGTAATTGAACCAAATTATTTTCCAGAGCTGAAATGAAGTAACCAGGAACTTGCTCATTTCCGAATGAGTATGTTTTACTCTTCAAATCCTCAAATTGTTATCGTCGTTGATATTTTTGATCAATTGGACGAAACGGACTTTTTTGTTGGCGTTCAGAAGGTGGAGCCCTTCGAGAAGATGAAGGTTTTGAAGTAGAAATAGGTACAGGTGCTTGTTTAAGCATAACTGTAGAAATTTCTGCTTTACCCATTCTCCTTCCTGAAGCTGATGGAATTACATGAGATTTAACCTTAACCTGTATAAGGGAATCTCTAATCTGCTTAGTGATTGAAGTAAGGTCTCGAAACCCTCCTGTGTATTTCACAGGGATCAATGGCGTGTGTAATTCGTCACGCAAATTTTCCACAAAGATTGGCAACAGTTCCTCCTGAGGAAGTGCTAAACTCAGGGAATATGTTAATCCCTTCCAGCAAGCAATGAAATCAGAGACTCTTTCATTCTCCATTTTCTTGCAGTTTGTAAGATCAAAAACTGTTGTTTTTTGAAATGTTGAGTTGAACTGAAGAAGGAATTTTTGACGAAGATCCTCCCATCTGATGATTGACTGGGATTGCAAGCTTGTATACCAGACAAAAGCTGGTCCTTGCAAGGTTCGCACGAAGCATCTGAGTTTCACTACTTCTTGTTGTTCTAGAGTTCCCATCATAGGATCACAACAAGACACGTAATGTGTCAAATGTTGTTCAGGGTCACCTGATCCATTGAAAGTAGGAAAAATAGGGTTTCCAAAACTGGATGGAGGAGAAATTGAATCTACCCATTCAGGGAAAACTTTCTTTTCTGGTTGAACATGTGCCCATTTCCCTTCCATAGTTTCTAACCGAGCTGTTAATGACTCAATAGTAGTTATTAAATTTTGAGAAACATCAGGTTGAATTTGGTCTTGGGTAGGTGCAATGAATGGAGCTTGGACATACGTGGTGATTGGTGCTGCAACTGATGGTAGTACTGCCAACCGTTATTACGTTTGACCCGTAGGATTAGATCACTGAGGGTGTACTGATAAAGGAGGATATTCTTGATCCATCTCAGTAGTTACAAAAAATTCCTTTGGCTGTCGGACTCCAGCATTCTTAGGAGGAAGACTACTCTGAAGTAGTTCTGCATTCATCCTTCTTAATTCTTTCATTTCTTCCTCTTGTTGTGAAAACATTTGCTCTAACGAGAGCGATTGACCTTCTCCAAAGGAAGGATATGTAACCTAATTCTTTCCCTTCCCTTTGTTGGATACATTTTGGAGAGAGGGAAGTGGATTACCTAGGTTCTGAGTAATCCTTTGACTTCGTGTACGCACACCTTCTTCATTTGTATCAGTGCGTACATTTTCTTGAGCCGGACGCTCTTCATCTGAGTCCCCTGAGTGAACCTCCTCTAGTGGATTATAAACAATGTCATTGATGACATTGATTGATGCATAATGCATCGCATCCCTTCTATCAACATTTCTGTGATATTGTCTTCTCTCATGTCTTTGATGAGACATTGCCTTTTGTTGATTAAATCTTTTAGGAACTTCTTGACGAGCTATAACTTGTAGGGAATCTCCTGATAATTTGGCTCTTCGTTCCTCTTGTGGCTTCTTCCCCAATCTAGAAAAGACCGATATTCTCTGATGAGGGGATATATGATTTGAAAGAGTCCCCAGTCTTGTGAACTGGGGATGTTCCTGCTGTTTCCACTCAACTCCTCGAATCCCATTTGTTGAATCTGAGGGTTGGGTTAAAGAAGTCCCCAGTATGACAAGCTGGTGTGTCTCTTGACATGCTATGTCTGAGATCTTCTTAAAATCTATCTTGATCTTGCAAACCTTATTTCGGAAATTAGCTGGATGCATTAGCCTGTATCCACTTTTATCACCTTGTTTAACAGACCGTTGGATGATTTCTGAAACTTCTATCATTTGATGATGTGTTTTCTCCATACGAGAGGCTTGTGCAATATTCTCATTTGCTTGATGTAGGATAAATTCAACAACTTGTTCCCTATATGCTTGACTTTGAGAGGAACTAGTTGAAGCATGTTCTTGAGAAAGCTTTTGATTACAAACAAACCCTGTTAACGGTGGCCGGCCATGGGCAATAACATTGCATGAGACCATTTTTGGGCTGATTGGAAAGCACTATGAAATGTAGTGCTCCGTGAACACCCCATCCTCTGATATGAACACCAGATGGAGAATTGGAAATTAATTGATGCAATTTTCATAGTGCGCCATGGCATGAACGTTGAAGGGTTCTCTGCTGCATTTCAGCCTTCGATTACCGAGAGACTGATAGAGTTTCCAAATCAATCTGACGTTGTAGCCCTTCTATTATCTTAAGATGATGTTCATATTCATCATAAGATAATACCTTCTTCTTCAATTGAGAAAGATTTTTCCATATGTTGAAACGAATATCATGGATTCCATCATCCGTCAACATCTTTGGAATGTCGTACTAGGAGTCAGCCAAAGGCCAAAACATGACTGGTACCTCACCTTTCACCAATTTTTTTCTCATGTTCACCATTTCCTCTTTATCATTAAATGAAGATTCCTCTACCTGTTTTGACCAGAGTTGGTGTTTCCTTGTTTCTTCATTGGATTCAACAATATTGGTAGAGATATCATTGATCAAACTAAAAGATTCATGACTTAGGGGTGGTTCGGAGAATGACCCACACCCTGGGCTATCTTCGGATTAAGAAAGTATTTCACTTGTTAGTGATAAAGCATCAGACATGACTGGTTTCGCATTTGCAAGTGCCTCAAGATAAGAGGGATTTCTCGGCACTACATTGTCCACTGGAGTATTTTCTAGGTAATGTGAATCACTATTGCAAAGAGGACATTCGCAGCGAAGTTCATCATCATGGGGAGGACCACCATAATGGGTTACAACAAAAGATGAGATCTCTTGCTCCTTGGTCTTGTGACCACACAGAGGGTTCCTGTGGCTCTCATCTGAAGATGAAACTTCAAGATTGAACGAATTGTCACGAAGCAAGCCTTCATGAGAAAGTGTCTGTTGAAGACTTTTGGAATTAATGTTCCCGTTATTGGGAACTGGGGGAGTAGAATCTTGAATTCCAACAGATAAATGTCTGAGGGCTTCAAGAACTCCAGCATCGAGCAAGGACTTGTTACAGATTGGCCTTTGATCTCCTGACTGTGCTGGGTGGATCTTTTTCTTAGATGCCTTCTTACTCGCTTTGGAAACCACTTGTTGCCGAAATTGGTTGCTCTGAGCAGGTGTATGTGCCTGATCAGGAAAGATGGTCAGGTTAGGCTGACGATCTCCACTCAAATCAGCTGTATGTGCCTGACTTGATTGTCCGTATGATATGGGGGAATATGCCCCATAACCCTCTTGGACTGGAGCAGATGTGTGTGTCTGTTCCGGAGTGAACCGTTGATGTGTCACTCCAATGCTAGGGATAGATTTATGTGTCTTTCCCTGAGATGATGCTGAAGTTGTTATGATATCCTGGAAAGCATCCAGAATATGAGCAGGAATTTTCTTCTTCTATTTCACCATTGAGAAAATATGCTTGGTGACTTCAGCTGCCGGAACGGGGATATACGTCCATTCCGGGCTTGGAGTAGGTGTATGTGCCTGCTCCTGTCCTCCTTTTCCTATCAGTGAATCATGATAGTACTCAAGTGTGGGGGCAGAGAGTTGAGTCTGCCTCCTGTTAGTCGTCGGGGCTTTCCGACTGACTTCTCCGTGCACTACCAAGTGAGACTGTTGGTAGGCTTGATTAGTATTAGCAGGTTTATATGCCTGCTGATTACACTTCGCCAAACACGGTTGACGAGATCCATCATATGTAGTCAGGCGAGCCTGCTGACTAACTGATTATGTATAAGCAGTTGTATGTTCCTGCCTATAGTACTCTGCCAGAATTGCCTGGCGGGATTGGCGTGATGCTGCCAGACGAGTCTGCTGGACAGCGGAATTAAAATAGGCAGGTGTGTGTGCCTGCTCGTTGTTCGCCACCAAGTTAGGTTGGTGGACTTCTCCGGAGATGGAAGGGATGATAACCTGCCCATTGTTAACCGGATTCCGCCTCTGGCGTTTCGTCTTTCCTGCTCGGGTTCGAAGAACCTGAGCCAAACGCCTGGAGTCGGTACCCTCATCATGTTGAGGGCGCACTGCCGCACGAGTCTGGCGGCGATTGTTGATGGGATCCCTCGGGAAGGACTCCTGTCTTTTTGAATTAAGGCCCTGAGGGACCTGCTCATTCACTTCCTCAGAGTATGGGAGCGAATGGAAATTGTGTTCCGGGGATAACGACCCGAAACGGTTGGAGACGGTAGTCAGCACCGCCTGCCTCTTGATCACTGGTCGTCGTTGTCCGGACAACCTTTGTGAGTTTTTCACTTGGAGGGCCTGTCAGGAAGCCTCCAAAGTTGGGAAAGTACCATGTTGACGGTACTCCTTAACCAGTGCATTTGATACCCAGCATTGAAGACGCTGAGTAGGTGATGTCATCCTCAGAGAGGATAACGATCAAGTAGGAATAGCAGTATTGGTATTTGTAGCAGCAGTATTCACAAGTGTGAATTTGAGAGCAGCCATTATGGAAATACAGAAGATCTTGGAAAAGAGTGCCTGTTTGATATAATAGACGTAATCAAGATAAATTCATCCACTTTATCCTTTGGATGAGGACATATGTCAATTATTGTTTTTGTTATCCCTCTTACTGACTTTTAAATAGGGGCTTTAACAAATAGGTAAAACACCACTTTAACTTGGTTAAGGATTCACGTCGGGTTCACCATTTTTGTTTCCCTCAGAATTCGGGGATGACCTCCTGGATGGGATATTCAAACGTTCCGATCATTTTCTAATGGGTTTGTTCGTAGAACCGAAAACACCCAATGATTCCACATCCAGTTGGACCTACTTTACAAAGGTAGGCGCTCATTAGCTTGTGAACTGATGAGGCTTAGGAATTTGCATTGGTCGAGAGGATGGGAGGTCGGACTCATCACACCTTTTTGAGGGGAATTATTGTCTATTCCAGGACTCTCTTTATAGATTTAAGTTATGTTCGTGAATCATTATTACATTACCAAGTAAAAAATGAGTTTTCCTTCAGTTTAACAATCAATGATTAAATATGTAAGAAATTTAGAGAATCTTTTATATGTATTCAAGGTTCTTCATCAATAGAAAATCATCTATATTTATTTAGAGATTCTTGGTCAATGGTATCCTTCAAAATATTTATATAAAAGTCTATTGGTCATTATGATGACCAGGCTGGTTTTAAAGCCACTCAGTGGGGCACTTGATGTTTATTGTAGGAACATGGTCCATAAAGGTATATGTGCTTCATGGAGATTTGAATACTCTAACTTGGGACTTATTCCTGAAAAGGAAACCAAAATTAGGAGAGGATTGATAATTGGGTTTTACTCCTGAGAAGGAATCCCATATCAAACGTAATTTAGGGCTGGTTAAAGAGAGTTTAAGGGACTTGGGGCTTACTCATAAAGATGATGCCCATGATTATGATAGGGACTTATTCATGAAAAGGATACCCAGGATAGGGGACTTGGGGATTACTCCTGAAAAAGAAGCCCAAAATTATGACTGGGACTTATTCCTGAAAAGGAGACCTAGGTTAAGGGATTAGGTTTGGGGCTTACTCCTGAAGAAGATGCCCAGATTTGGGAACTTTAAGAATTTGGCGCTTATTCCTGAGGAGGATTCCCATGATTATGACTTAGGACTGGGCATTATTCCTGAAAAGGAGACCCAGGTTAAGGATTATCTCATCTTAAAGGATGAGGTTGAATGAATGAACTCTCAATATTTGGTGACATAAAGATGTATAAATCACTATGTTTTGAGAGATATTCCACAGAATTCCTTTCAAATAAGGAAGTCAAATCAAGAAATAATGCCATAAATGGCTTTGAAGAGTATCTTGAAGACTGAATCTTGAATAGGAAAGGTGAAATGGCTTAAGAGGGGTAAAATATGCATGATGGGCACCCAAAAAAGGAAGGGGCGTGCAAGTCTTGGAAGGCGCGCAGGT
The DNA here is from genome assembly GCA_963277665.1 of Viscum album. Classification (NCBI taxonomy): domain Eukaryota; kingdom Viridiplantae; phylum Streptophyta; class Magnoliopsida; order Santalales; family Viscaceae; genus Viscum; species Viscum album. The sequence goes on along the minus strand of OY728129.1, from coordinate 1,415,829,800 downwards.
ACTGCGGCGGCGCGCAAGTATTGGTCGCGCATGTATGCCTGCGCGACACATGGTGTACTTGCACGATGGTCAACTAGCATTGAAATACTTGAGCGACTCTTTATTAAACCCTTTATAATCCTCTTGAGGTTCTTCCAGAAAAGGGACACGCAAGTTCTATCGAAGGAGTGAGGAGGCACACAAGTGTGGTCACTTCCCTTAAGGGCTGGCCAATCAGGCGCGCAAGTGTTGATGAGTTTCAACACTTAGGCCTTCCCCCTTCTCTTTAGATCTTCCATTATAGGTAAGAAATTACCTTAGAAGTGTTCCAGAAGCTTTGAGAAGAGACTTGGGCGTCGGGAGCATCAATCCGAGTTTCTGGAAAAAAATCCTCCCGAATGGGGGGCCCACAGGGTCTATTTATAGGTAGGAGAAGACTCTGGGCGGTTACCGGGCGGTTATTACTTAGGTCGCGCAAGTCACTTGCGCGCCAAGTTGCGTCGTGCAAGTCCACTTGCATGAAAATGATAGAACTTGTGCGGTACAGTTGCTTTTGATCCTTTGTTCATGCCTTTTTTGATTTTTGATATTTTCTTCAAAGGTTGAATCACTTTGTGCTCATATATTCCCCTTTTTCCGATCTTTATATTCTGTGACGAAAGGAGCGTCAACAGCTTTACCAAGAGAATTTGTTAATTATGTGCATGTGAAATTTCAAAGATGATCTATTTCCTACCCTCATCTCCTTGAAATATGATGGTGAGTTTCATGATTCCATTAAAGGAGATAAATTTATGGAAGAATCATCACCATGAATGTCAAGAAATAAGAAAAAGATTCTAACCATTTATTAAAAAAAGATAAAAATTGAAAAAGGAAAGTAGACTGAGTAGATAAAAATTTCCATATCTAGTAGAAGCAAATATAAAGATCATAGTAAGAAAGATCATTCCTATCACTATACTCATCTCCTACTTCCCATTTTGATTGAGAATTAGCTGGATTGAAGATCATTAGAATTTCATCATTTTCCATTCATGGATTCTTAGAGGATTATCTGGTAGACATGGTCTTTGACATGATGGAGTAGTATTTCCTCAGCCTACTCTTCAAGGAGGGCAGAAATGAATCCCTCACTATCAACCATTTTTTTATTCCCTTTCATGATAATTTCATTGAATGAGGATTTACTATGATCCAAAGCCTTAAGGGGGTTATTTTCATTGCCCTTTCAGAATAATAAACATCCTCTCATTTATATAGATTCTCAAAAAGTTATAATTTTTCTTGATCTCCACCAAAAAATTAATATTTTTTGTACCAGTACTAAAATAACAATCCATTGGATCATGTCCTGACTCAATTACTCTTACAACTCCCATGTGAAAACATATAATGGCAGAAAAAGTTCTTTTATCTAGGTTGATCCCCCATAGACAGTAACCATTCCTGAACCCCTATCGGATAGGAATTTTTTGATAGATATTATTAGTCAACCACAACATCATCAAGAACAAACACAGAATAAAATTACTTACCTAACCTCACATGATGTTCATACACCCATGATCCCTTCTATAAATAAAAATAATAATATCTACTACTTTAACGGTACACATGTCTGATGGAACATTATTTGTTCCTTGGATAAAAAATATCAGGAAGCTTCCAAAATTTATAAGGTATGAGAAAGAAAACCCCACCAATCAGGAAAAATATTTCCCATACCATCGGGTCCTCAAGCATTCCATAAAATTGTGCTTCATATTCAAATATTGGCTTCAGGAATAGGTATATCACGGACTAGTCACACTGGGAAATTTCCCAACATAGGTAGCATGTGTCTCTGATGACCCTGATTAGGATGATGAAGACATTGATGAATGGAAATAGGATTATAGAAAAGAACATAAAATTACAATGATTGACTGGCTCATAAGATGGTTACTCTCTCCCAAGGAATTTTTCATTCCCAATTAAGTAGGTTAGACCCCCTTGTGATTTACAAGCCGAATGTGGCCTCCCCATTGGTATCATAACCATTAAAGTCTTAGAATAATTGGTATCGATTATTCTAGAGCAATTACAGTCCCACACCAGTGTCAAAACGATATTATACCATTGGTGACTTCAAACCACCTAAATTTGGAGAGAGAACTAAGATTCATCTAGTCCCAAAATATTCCACTGACGAAGAAGAGAAATATTTATCAATGAACATTTTTTGGTTGGTATACCACTATGTGACACTCAATGATAAGGAACACCACATTTACCCTAAAGACATCTCTAGTCTACACCATCAGAGGATAGGAAGGCACTGTGCTAATAGGAAATAAGTCCAAGACTTTGCTATATAAGAAATTTTTCATTTTGTTGAAACCTAATAACAAGCTTCATGTAGAGATTAACAAACACAACACTCTTAGGTATCTATGTTAGTGACACCTCTATAAATGGTTGTATTGGTTAATCAGGAAAATCAATCATAATAGCATCTTTTTTATCCATGACCTTCGAGATCCTGATCTCAGTTGTCAACATCTAGGACTATGTTGTTCAACCAACATAGAAAATGGCTTGCACCAGCAGAGAACTAGATTCTCATGTAATGGAACCTACTATTCTCTCTATCAAATCGAGTCCATTGGAAAAAAAAAATATGTTCCTCTATGAGAAATATGGTTTGATGAAGCACCTCAGTGGAATTCCAGTGATACTCTCGGTCCTTGATGCACATTATCTACCACAACAGATTTATAAGGACCTTATAATGGCCTCAAGGAGCCACTCCATCTTGAGACTAAGGTATCCGCCTCTGTGTCATGTCATGTTGAGGATGCTTAGTAGGTATAATGCAATCCACAATTTATTTATCCAAAGGGGATGAGGGTGCCACTGTTCAGGGGAACAAACTCCCATTTTATAACACATATTGGTTCAATGTCATCGTATTCTGCCACTACATAGTGTATAATGGCTATAGGATAAATCTTATCCTAACTCATGTACTCTACAAGATGTGGTCATAAAAATTGATTTGACTCCATCTAACCCAAAAATTCAGGGGTGTGATAAGGGTGATGAAAAGATTCATGGTAATATTCAGTTGAAGACCCAATCCAGTGGCATGGTATCAACAACCCTGCTTATTATGGTCTCTCAGTATATAGACTATAATATCTAATTGAGAAGGCCATTGCTCCATTTTCAAAAAATGGTTCCCTATTCATACTATTGATGCCTCAAATACTCCATTTGTGGTCGAGTAAGGGTACTCTAAGTTCATGATTCACCATTCAAATCTTGTGAAACCCTCTACTGGTCATGGTGTACTATAAAAGAGAGGTTAAATAGCTCTAGACTAATTGGATTGAGAAAATAAACACCCCAAATGATAAGATAGCTACATCATCAAATCAATGGTAAAATTTGAAATACATCTTCATTTTATAAATCCATCGATTGGATATAATGAACTCACATATAAGAATCCACTTCATCATATCCATGAAAAATGAGTGTTCATAGATTACCTCACAATCAAAAAATAGGTAGGATCAGACAGTCCAATAAATACAGACTCCCATGTAAGAATAAGGGATATAACCCATGGCTAATGATCTGAGGCACTGCCACATGTTCTAAATGGTAGGTTTGACATAGATAAAATAAAATTGACACAATTACTATGATATTAATGGTGGGTCTCATGGCCAGAAACCTCACAGTATTGACACATTAGATTTCATCACCATATTATCCACAGAATAGGAACACCTCATTAAGTATTCGACTTATGTTAGAATATATTTTAGAATGATTAGTGGATTTACATCTCTTGTAGATTGAACCCCTCCCTTAGAACCTTAAGTCTCATATGATTAAGATGATTTAGATGATGCCCCTATTGAATTTGAGGAGGGTGTGTCAAACAAAATCAATTAGTTAACCTAGGTAAATATCATCATAGAAGAATACCTGAGACAGACACAGATTGGTTTAGTCATGTCTCTAGAAGAAAATCACTAGTATATAGATTTCATTAAACAGTGAAACTAAGTATTCTCCTAGAGAAAAACGGAAATTCCAAGACTTGATCCCTCGATTTCCCTCAATCACCTCAACCTCCCAGCTGTCAACCATGGGTTCAAACAACCTCCCGAGAAGATACACCCTTACCATGGTTCCATGGTCAAGGTTGTGGGTAAAAAATTGATTAAGTCCAACTCCATAATTTAATTTTGTAAAATCATGTAGATGGAAAAATTTTCTCAATTTGGAAAGAGAATGGGTAAATAAGAGTCTGCATCAACTTCAATGAACTCAACCACCATTTTCTATAAGGTGATTTTCTCCTTTCCTTAACAGTGATTTTAATTGATAGGAAAACTGGTTTATATGCCCTATCCTTTATGGATAGATATTCTGTGTATAATAATATCTATATGGGCCCCAATGACAAAGAAGAAACAAATTTTAGAGCACTGTATAGGACCTTCTTCTACTGAGTGATGGCATTTTGTTTAACGAATGATGGATCTAGATACCATGATTCAATGTACCATATATTGAAACCATTCCTTAGGATGTTTGTGGAGTTCTAGATTAATTATTTAGGGGTTAATTCTTGCCAGTGACAGTACCATATCATGAATCTTAAGAACGTGTTCGTCTTCTTCCATTCTCACCACCTAAAAATGAACCCCATGAAGTGTGCATTTTGGGTCGCCTTTGGGAAGTTCTCCAGATTTCTTATCATCTATAGAGGAATAGAGATCGATCTAGAGAAGATAAGATCTATCAATAATATTCATACTACATACATCCTCAAGGAATTACAATCCCTTTAAGGCAACTTGGCCAATATCTACAGTTCAACTTCCAATATTGTAATCATTTGTAATCCCTTATCAAGAATTATAGAGAAAGGAACCATCTATCAGTGGTATATATACTTATAGAATATATTATAGGACATTAAGAAGTATCTAATTTATCCTATAGTCTTCAAGCCTATCATCCTAAGAACTTCATTGGTCCTTTATTTGACTATCCTAAAATGGTCCTTCAGCACCCTATTATATTAGAAGAATAATGAGGGAATAAAAAATTGATTTTATTATCTCACTCACATACACCTTGATACAAAGGCCACATATTCTTCCATCAATAAGAATTACATCACCATGGTCTTCATAGTTTAGAGGTTATGGAATTATTTTCCACACCATGAGAAAAATTTTGTATCCTTTATCGATCTGATAAAGTATATTCTCAACCTCCCTATGTTTGTAGGATAACTGGTGTATTTGGTTGTAATTTTATTTTAGTTTGACATATTCTTTTCCCTAATAATATCATCAACGGCTAAGAATTTTTATATTTCATAGTCACACATTCAATCAATTAGGAGTTTTCTCTAGAGATTAATTTACAAGACAAATTTTTCCTCTATATGGATTAGAATGTACCTTGTTGGTAGATTAATTCTAAGGGTGAATCCCTATTTTTCCGGACTCAATACATGGGTGGGTTATATATGATGGTTTTATTATGGGGAATTTGTGTTTTGAATAATCATGAACATCATATTACCATTTTCGGTCATACCAGAAACTACCAATGGTTCTCTCATCCATAACTGGGAATAGACTTACTTTACAAAGGCAGTCGGTCACCCAGGTTTTTAGGCCCAGTGACACTTGGGGACTCAAATTGGTCTGGAGGATGGGAGATATGACTCATATCACCCTTTTGGGGGGAATTATTTCCTACTCTGAGACTCTCTTATAGATTTTAAATACGTTCATGAATCTATTTCTAATCTCGATACAGGACCAGTTATCCGAACCAAATGGTCATGGGTTAATTGTCTTTCATATGAAAAATTTTGTGGTCTCTTTAGTGAATCCATCTATATGTAAAAAAAATTCTCTATCATTATCCTGTAATGGGTGGTTTCTTATTTTCTGAAACTGTATAACCAAGAGATTCATAATGTGCTTCCATGTAATTTTGCTGTTAACATACCTAGGAAGGGATTGAACCATTATAAAACATCCTATGTATCCTGGGTATTACAGGAATCAAAACCCAAGTAGTTTATCAAACCCATTTAGTTTAATGTCATGCATATATGACTTATATATGTTCTCCAAGACACTAGGTGTTCAATATTGAGTCCAGGAGGGACGTCCAATGTATCTCAATTATGAATAGAATCATAGTTACCATAGTTAACTTATATGGTTCTCAATATCTGAGATTTCCCTTGTAATTATTGATAATTATGATGCAGATGACAAGATAATTGGAGTTCTCTAATCCCACATGAGCTACGCTCGGTTTGATAAATAATGGATGAAAAATGATCATTTTTTCATTACTCATGTAATGAGACTTATGTGTTGGGACCAACCTGAGAAAAATATAGATCTTGGGCCTTAGAGAGATTTCCTACATATCCTTGTTAGAGAAGGAATAAGATTCTTCATAGTTACTTTTTTTCATAGTTTACTGATGGATGAGGTAAAGTGATCATCTCATGGGAATGATTGGGTCCCGATGGAAAAGTTTTCTGGTTCATAAAAGGACATACATCAAAAGGGGTGCTTAACTAACTCTCAGCCTTAGGAATTCATCTTACATATCCTAGTTATTGCAGGAATCATAGTTCACATAGTTCAATCATGCCATTGGGATTTTCCCCATGCTATATTCCCTTGTTTTGGGGCTAAGTTGTCATGCCATTCATTGGGGATTTACATTCATATGATTCCCTAGATAGAGGAGACATGTGATAAGAATGATATGATTTTTTCAAATCCCTAACCTTACATAATATATGCTCAGTGTGAGAAAAAAGGGATGAAAATGATCAATATCATAGCCTAAAATGTGAGGGACTGGCATATTGCGATATCCCAGTGATGCCCGAACCTTGAATAGGTGGCCTAAGTATCCTGAATTTTTATGTAATTAGAGTCATCGTAGTTCATTTAGTAGGGGATACACTCTATGGTTTCCCTAGATATTGAGACATGTCATGTTATGTTAGTGGTTAGGTCTTACATATTGAGGTTTCCCATATGACCTTCCTAACTACCTGACAAACATCGATTGTTTGATTTCCCTGATATGACAGAGAGTATCTTCATGTCATATCAAAAAGGAAACTAAATGATCAAGCTTGTATTTCTAAAGGACATCATGAAACCTAGGTGGCAAATCTGAAGGTTGACACATGATCAAATTTCACTTGTCTAGAGGAAATAGAAAGATTCAGGTGGTCTTTCTTAGAAGCCATCGTATGACCTAGATGGATTTTATAGAGGGTGTCACATGATCCAGTTTACTTTACCTGGTGTCATTCACAAGAGTTCAGTTGACACATATGTAGGGCGTCATGAGAGTCGATACAACATGTCTCAGAAGGTGTAAAGTTTATTGGTTAACATCCCTGGAGGGCATCGTGAGACATGACCAACATGTCTATAGGGTGTCGAGAGTCACATATGAATTTCCTAGAGGGTGTTATGAGGGCTTAGTTTACATGCATTGATCCATCTTTGAGGAAAAACTGAAATGAGATGCTATCTTTATATGAGTCAGACAATGTATATGAAGGACATTTCAAGGCTTCGATGATAGGCATAGGGGTATTCGCGAGACTACAATGGTGGGCCCAGGTTGAACCATGTGACTTGCTCTGTCATGTTTGAAAGACGTTTCCTGACCTAGGTGGCATACTAGAAGAGCATCACAATATCTAGGTGACATTTTCCTATGTTATCATGTGACTTGGATGAATCATTTAAATCACTTGAGAGTCAGTAAACGTTTTTTTTAAGTCTTTTAACTTTGGTCTTTGTTCTATCCCTTTTATTGTGAATTCCTTAGATTTATTTAGTATTAGTTTTTTTTTGAATCTTGCGTGACCCGAAATATGTGTGGTATGTTCTTTCTATATATTGGTATAAGCCCTTCATGTGATCTACAAATGATCCAAAAAAATTATGCATGGAGAATGATCACACCATCTATTCACTAGAATATTACCTGACAAGAAATTTTTTTATCACGCAATCATCCACTCCGAGAAATGCACTCTGGTGCTTGTGTGAAATTCCAAGAGTTATTTCTCTTCATCGCGATCGGTAGCCATTCATTTTTCATGTTGGAGTGGGGAATTTCTAGGCCTAACCTCCCTTGTTGTTCTCTGGTTTTCATGGCATATCTGGAACAGATCCATGATGGCTTTGATAAAGGGGTCTATCACCATCTGTCTTCATGATCCTTTATATGGATCTCTTTGAGGGCATCGCCTGATATTTAATGATTGTAATCCCCCTCATCAATGTATCTATTATTGGATTATTTATAATTGATGAGGACTTGTTTGATCATGAATTCTTGTTGAAGGGATTCTATATTTTCATATTGACATGTCTAGGGGCCTTCATGAGATGATCAATGCTTTTCTTAGGACATTTGGAAAGGTAATGGTGGATCGTCTAGGGGTCTCCATGAGATTAGGGTGACTTTTCCAAGATTTTCATGGTACCATTATGTGGACAAAATTTTCATGTATCAATAATTTTATAGCTGTAAGAGGATTTCTACTCCTCCCTCTTTATTCCGATTGTTTTATTTTACAAAGGTTGGGTGGTCATGTGAGATTGTATGAGTAATTCCAAATATAATTACTCTATTTTTTATTGATTTGTTGCGTGACCAATAGAGGTATTATGAATATATGCGATCATTTCATGGAAAAACATCCATTTTTCATTAGATATCCAAAAGGGAATCACATGGTGGTCTTTACATACCTGAGGATTTTTGTGCAATGAAGCTGACAAGCCAAATGGATTTTACAAGAGGAGTTGGGTATGTCTCCAGGGACTCATAGTGTCTTTCATATCACTAGTGGTGATCCACACACCTTTTTTTACAGTGAGATCATTTTATATCCTCCCTATTTTATTTCATTTTTTTATAAAGGTTTGGGAGTCATGTGAGATTGATCGAATGTTGTCATGGATAATTACCATTCCTATTGGATATGAGTCTATTGATGTTATATACTACTAGAGGCCTCCTCCCTTTGGATATTTTTCCCATATTTTAAAAGTATTTTCATGTTGGATTGGTAGGCGCTTGCTGCTGACAAACCATGTGGTCTAAGAGAGATTATCTAACAATTGTTTCATTGCCACTAGTTTTCCAAATCATGTCAATAAGAGAATATGTTTTTTTTGAAAGTGATTCCATGTGATATACTATAGGTTATGCACTATATTTTTAGTCATAACATGGCATTTTAATGTTCCTGTGATTGTGAGACTTTTGAAGGCTCATGAAATCCATATGTCTTGCCCACCTTCATCTTCATTTTCTTTTTATAGGGAAAATAATACTCAAATTCAAGTATTACAGCTTTGTTTTATTTTTCCAATTCCCATTTGGGAAATTAATAATAAATCCCCCCCCCCCTCACAAGGGACATCTATTGGGATAAGGGATTGGTTCTGAAGAATGTAAATGTCTCCCAGAGTCTTTGGTGTTATCACAAATTAGGGTCTTAGGTGATGTTGGGTCTACTATGAAACACTAGGTATTATGTGGGATTACCAATATATAGTGGGAAAATGGGATGATTTATCCATCATCTATCATTCCTACCAATATCTCTTTCCCTACCTCTATTGTGTTCCGCTACCACAAGATTGTTCTGTGAGTCCTTATCACGAGGCTTGTTCATGAGACCCAATTACGAGACCGTATTTTGCGAGAACATTCCCTGAGAGATTGCTTTTATTTAGGAACCTATGACGTCCAAACACAATCCATACTTTGGTAATTTACTGAACATCAGTGGTGTGGATTGCTATTTTCTTGTAAGCCTCACAGGACCCGCTCGGTCGATCATTGGATTGTCTAATTATCATATGATTCATGTGACCATGTACCATTCTTGCGATAATGAGTTTCTAAAGGGGTTATGCGATAGTATAGTTCCCTATTGGGGTTATGCGACCCATTATTCCTTCAGATGTCAGGCGATTCATGAACCCTTTATGCGGTTTCTGAATCCCTTGCTAAATCATACAATGGGTATGATACAACTGAGATTTTATGTCTTTTTTCTGAAACCTTTTTATATTCTATTTTCCTGACATATTTTACATACTAATTTATATATGGCTCCCAGTTCTCATTGATCAACCCCAATTGTGTCCAATCCAAGGGCCATGTTTTCTAGTAATTTCAACGCCGATCCTCGATATCATTTATGCACTAATAATGAGAGTCTAAAGATGTTCCTCTCATCTATGATTTGGGACTATCCTTTATCTCAATAGGTTCCTCTATATAGGCTTGCTCTAATGGATGATTCTCATATCCCTCGCCCAGACTCTAACATGTTGTTTCGCGGGGTGTCAAATTCTCTTGACTATGTCCAAATGACAATTTCTATTCAAGGTATACTGATCGCAGCTTAGTCTTACGAATATTCGTTTGTATTTAAAAAAATTACATTAGGTCCAGATGGTTGTGACCTTTCTCATCAACCCATTGCTCATATTTATTCAAGTATATTTTTTTCATCTTTGAGAAATCCTAGAATTGGATAGCTATCAAATTGAAATCTCCATCCTAATGGTAATTTCTCTGATGAATGGGCATGGCCCTTTTGGGTTAGGGAAATATGCATAGTGTTTGCTGGTCAACTATATAGAATTCATCTTTATGAATATGTATGGATTTCCAGGTTCATCATTTTCTTCCATACTGAACTTATTCAAGAGATGATAAGTCATTGGTGCCTTGACACAAACACACTCCATCTGTCACATGGTGATGTGGGTATAATACTATGGGATATCTACCAACTGGGTGGTATCCCCCCTCTTGGAGAAATGTATGATGAATTTATCCCTAGTGTGGATATGAGGGATGATCCTTTGAAGACCCCAGTTTTGTCAATGGAGATTCTTGTTATTATAAATGAGAAATCAAAGAAGTATATGACAATTTGTTCAATCATTTCATTCAAGGATTGGATTGATATTTTTCTTCACTAATACGGAGATAGACCAATTGTTATACGTCCTCATCGGTGACCTTATCAGATGTTCGTGATGGATTTGGATCATATATGGTTATCATGGAAGTAGGGGACTATACCTCATGGGGTTACTAAGTAAATCCCTAGATCTCTCTGAACCTTATGTTGGAAGGATTTATAGCCATGTTTTAGAATGGGTGGATTTTCTTAGATAGGGATGCATGCACATGGATCTGAGTTAGTATATTTCTGATGGAGTCATGAATTTTAGAAGAAAGGAATATCAATTTTTAATTACTAGTCATTACAAGCATTTACCATCTCTTAGGACATATTCAATAAGGTATAACCCCTTACAGGATTAACAATCCTCTCTAGTTTCTATTTTGGATTGATAGGGGAGAAATTTTATTGTTATGAATATTAAAACACCACTTAGATCCCCAATGCTTCATCCCACCCTAGACTATTGACTATATCTAGGGTTAGTTCTATGTCACTATTCCCTACCAGGGTTGAAAATGATTTTAGCTAATCCGACAGCTTTTATTTTACTTCTTTCCACGCAATGGAAGACTGATGATTGATAACAACAATGGTTCCCTTTAAGAAAGCTCATATATGATCCCTATTTGAGATGGGGTTCTCCCATCCAGAGTGGACGAGCTAGTTATCTATGAAACATATGTCCATTATCTTTTTACTCATCAATTTGGATATATTAATTGGGAAATCCTTCATATATTGGTTGATGTTCACAGGGAGTGACATCATATAGTCATTCTCCATTTTTTGATGATTTTGGAATGTGAAGATACTGATGTTGATATCATACTACCACATGTTAATCCTTCCTTTTTAGTTGCATTAGAAAATTCCTAGGCTTGGGTAACACCTAACCTTGGTGGTGTTCTAAATTATATTATTTTTCATGTGGAAATATCCTTTGCCTCCCCAACAGGTCGTTAGTGGTGATGATAGAGTTTATTGAAGATTTGGGTGACATGTCACGAAAGAGACCTTATTCAAGTTATTTAAGATGGTGAAAAATACTCTATTTAGGAAGTTATTCCTCCAACATAGGCTACAGATGATATGCCTATTGAGGGAAGGGTATATGGGGCTTCATATCCTATTTTTTCAAGGGTTCAACTAGTTTTTCATTCTCCCATTCTCCCTACTTCATCGGTTTTAGAGGTTCAACTAAAATTTAGGTTGACCTAGAAACATATTTATATCTTGATCACAGATACCCCCTATTAAGTACACAATGAACAAGGGGAACTCCTTCATTTGTTTTGTCATGACTTGGGGTAGGTAGTTTTGACCGAAATATTTTGTATGAAATTATTCAGCAAATCATCTTGACCTAATGAGATAAAGCCATTAGTAAATGGGATTTTCATGATATTATAGATGAGGATCCTCTTTCTATGAAAACGTGGGAGACTTCAAAGGAATTGGGGCATGGTCGTCAGTTGATATCCATATTTCATGATCATATGTCTACTTGGACTGCTCATATATTGAGATGTGAGGAAATCAGAAATTATTTGAGGTCTAATATTTTAACATTTTTATATTACTTGGAAAAAACCCTAAATAGGGTTGAGTCATTATTGTATTTGTTCGAGGCTCTTCATCCAAGGGTAGAGGTTAAAGAAGCAGGGCGACCGGTACTCTAGCATTCCATCGACGCTTCCTGTCGGTCTCTTGTAGAAATTTCCAATGCACTCTATCATTTTTTATCTAAGATAATCCTATATAAGGAATTATATTTTTGAGTATTTGAAGAGACTAAAAAAAATTGGAGATTTCTCCCTCGTTTTAACACTATGAATGGATAAATTTTTAAAAATTTCTATACTATTATCCAGTTTTCATTCATTCACAGTGTGTATAATAGTTTGTTCCTCCAATATTATGAAAATCACCAATGATACCAATAATTTTCATAACATTATGTAAACCTGAATGTATGAAATTTAATGTTGACATTCTAACAGATTCTTCTTGGAGAGGTGCTCATGAATTCCCACCAACAAGATATTATTTATCAATAATCGATTTCAGCTATCTTGAGATTGCCTGACTTGCATAAGTATTTATTGGGTAGGATATATATGTTCTAGAGGTGAATTTATCTATATTTCCCTAAAGTCGATATGCTTGACTAATGTAGAGTGATTTTGCTAAGGCCATATACTGGGCCTTATAGGATCTTTCAATCTAAAAAACATCCATGATTTAGATTATGGTTTTTCATTTCAATCCTTTGGAGTATTGTGGTTTAGGGAATTTGACCTTGTAACTTTGGTGTGCTATAGTATAGGGTCATTGTGATTATACCTTTTGTGTTCTATAGTTTATGGTATTTGAGCTTGAACCTTTTGTGTGCTTTAGTTTAGGTTCTTTTAGCTTTGACTTTGGGTGTGATATAGTTTAGGGTCTTTGATCTTGGACCTTTTGGTCTGTATGGGATGGGGAATACATGTCAGGTATGTCCTATAACATTTTGAGATGTTATGTTCTACCTCAGTGCCATTGGGGGATCACAAGCAATAGAAATCCATTTATATTATGCCAGGATATCGCCGGTTGATGGGTTTAAAGCACTTCTAGGTTGATAGAATGGCCAAACCGAGAGATCTAATCACTTTTACAAGGGTAATAGAAGGTTTATTGACGAAATATTGGTTGGGGTGAAATACTAGGGGTATTGGGCCTGTATGGATAGTTGGAATGTTGGTGATATAAATAATAACTCAAAAGCTTGAGTCTATGAAAATGGTATGGGTCATACATGTCGGGTATATCCCATAAAACATTCAGTTGTTTAGTTCTACCATGGTCTTGCTAGGCCTCACAAGGATTTGAAGATCCAATCATACAAGGAGGAGATTCATTTATTAGTTCATTAGTAATGATATGAGATAGTATTTTCATGTATTACCCATAACATCTTGAGATTTTAGGCTCCACCTCAGTGTGACATTGTGTTCATAGGGATTAGAAATCCCTCTCTGCAAAGCCAATATGTCTCTTCTTGGTGTGTCTAATAGCCTTCTATGTTAATAGAATGGCTTAACAGACATATCTATTTTCTTTTATAAGTGAAATGGATGGTTATTGATGACCCAATATTCTTTAAATCATGATGTGTTGTATACAGTTTGAGGTTCTTTAAAATATGGAAGAAGAACCAAGTACTCTGGTTGACCATGGTAAGGATCTTATGCTCCCTTTATAGGGGAAGAAAAATGGATGATGGTCTACACATTTTATCATCATGTAGTGGGTATGTCTCCATGCAATTTATTGTCATGTGGTAAGGACATTTTTCATGCAGTTTACTGTAACGTAATAAGGATTTGTTTATTTTGTAGTTTTAATGTCATGTGACCAAGTTGTTTGAATTAGAGTTTAGCATCATGTGGTAAGGACAAACTTTCATGCAGTTTATAATCAAGTGGTAAGGATGTTGGAACTTATTTTAATGGATGGAAATGTTGTGGTTAGGCATAAGGGTGAAAGTCTAGGCATCACTAAATATCTTATGGAAATGAGAATCAAACCATGCATAGTTCTGAAGAGTCTTGTGGTTTAATCTCATGTGGTGCAGATATGGATCCATTGATTTGAAATGATAGTATTTTAACTGTGCATGTGAATGAAACTATGTGTGTCACTACATATCCCATGGTGATGGGAATCGATCCACATTTAGTTATTAATGAAGTACCACATATAGGTATGACCCGTATGTGAAGAGGGGGGATATTTATATTGATTAGATGTGACTAGGCCTTGTATTAGAAATTCATATCTCTTTACATATCCGGTGAGGAAAAGAATAAAGTTAAACATATTTCATTAGTAGGAAATACTCTATAGGTGGGGCCTATATGTTGAGGTGGGAATTATTTCCATTAATCATTTTAGTTGGGCCCAGGAATAAAGACCCAAGTGTCACTACATATCATGTGATGACATAAATAAGTCACACATAGTTCTTAAGGGACTGTGTAGTTTAACATCATGTAGAAAGGATAAATATAGAGCAATGTGGAAGAGATGTGATGTTGTGGTTAATCCCGTGGATTAAAATTTGGGTGTCACTATATGACTCATGAAAATAAGAATCAGGACAAACATAGTACTTAATGAACCATTTTATATAAAGTCATGTGGAAATGATGTGGGCTCCCTGACATAAATATGGATAGAGTGGTTTGAGGTGTGGTATAAGGCCAACACCAACTACAGTGGTCTTCTCATGTGAGGTCCATGAAAATATGTAGATTCATGTCATGTAGGGGACATTAACTATGCAATTTAATGGCATGTAGTGAGGACTCATGATATGCCCTTTATGTTATTTCATTTGGGACTGATATGGACTTGTCGATAGATTTTATGACTTGTTTTGTGGTGAATCCCTTACCGAAACACTTAAGACCGAGTGATCTGTGCTTGGTTTGATAATCAAGGAATGGAAAGGGTTCCAATCACGGGGTAGAGGAATTTTAGAGATGGATAGAGTAATTTCTCATCATGTGGTTGATGGACTGAGATATAATATAATGGTTTACTTACGTATC
Source organism: Viscum album (assembly GCA_963277665.1). NCBI lineage: Eukaryota > Viridiplantae > Streptophyta > Magnoliopsida > Santalales > Viscaceae > Viscum > Viscum album. The sequence continues at coordinate 1,415,814,146 of OY728129.1, read as the reverse complement.
TCATTGGAAATGAGGATCAAGTCATACAATGTTCTAGGAAACATGTGCAGTTTTATGTCATGTGGTAAGAATATGGGTGACTTGACATGAATGGAGATGTATATTATGGATTCGTTCAATTTTACATCATGCAATAAGGATGTAGATCACTAGATGTTACGGAAAAAAGGATGTTTTGGATCCATGTAGTTTTACATCATGCAGTAAGTACATTTTCCTTATATTTTAATGTCATGTGGTATAAAACATTTCCTTCAATATAGTGTCATGTGGTAAGGACATATGATCACTCTATGTGAAAGGAAATTAATCATATGGATAAGCCCAAGAAAAGAATTTCAGGCATCACTATGCGTCCTGTGATAGTATAAAACTATCCATATGTAGTTCTTAATGAGTTATGAAAATTTAACATCATGAAGATAGGATGAACTTTTTACAATTTCTCATCATGTGGTTAGGATGAATGATGGGGATTAATCTGATGTGGATTCCCATATGATGGCAGCTATGAAAAGTATTTCTTCAGAAAGTTTCCATTGGTGGGTGGTGTTACATTCTCCCCATTCATGGTGGAAAATTTGTAGGCTTCATTGTGATAAACCTTATGTATGACAAAAGGCACTTCCCACTTGGGTTCTAGTTTTAGAGTATTCATTCCTAGTATAATTAGGGTTCTGAGAGCCAGCACCAGTTCCCCTTAGAGGAATGAAATAAGGAATGATTTTTTAATAGTGTCATGTAATATCATATTCTGATGAACCATTAGGTTTTATAGTGTGTGCAATTTTTTCTCATATAGTTGTTCCAATTAATCTCACTACTTTTGGGATTGTTCATCATCTAAGATCTATCTGAAAATGGATATTCAATGTGAAGTAAGATAGACTTACATTGATAACACTTCCTTAGTCCTATACACTAACGATTATGGTGTTTTCTGTGTGGACGTATGCATGGAGATACAATAATCCCATAATGGATGCAGGAGCTTTTCTGACCCAAAATTATTATCCTCATTCACCATCTTCTAGAGTATATTTTATAAGGACATATTTAAGGACTCTATATTCCCATTTCCCACTGAATGATATTGAAATGATTGATTGGAATCGATATTATACTCCTGGTAAAATATTTTAAATTCTAAACAATATAATTTGGTTCCATTTTTTTCGATGTTGTGTGAGGGACCCCAAACATGGTTATGATATGGGATGTTAGGAAGTTGATGATATTCTTCATCCCAACTTCATTAAGTGGTATTATTCCAATCCATTCGGAAAATAATTTGGTAGTAGTGAGGATATACTTGAACTGCTTACCTGTGGTAGGTGGATATGGCCACACAACATTCATTCCTAAAATAGAAAACATAGAAGAATATTTCATTATATATAGGAATTTATATGGTTGATGGATGAAGTTTTCATAGATCTTTAATTCATTACATTTTTTGGTGAATTCCATGAATTCATGTATCCTAGTTTTCCAGTAATATCCCAACATCCTAATTTGGTGGGAGAGCCTAGTTCTCGATTTATGGGCACTAGAGGAGCATATATAGACTTCTTCCATGATGGTGATAATTACTCCTCCCATTAATCATTTGAATATGATTCCATAAAATCCTCATTTTTAGATTGATTTTTCTTATTTAGACTATCCTATATTGTGAAACTTTATTCCTTCCAACAAATATGTTCCCTTCCAGTATGATATGTTGTAAGAATATTGTTTTAGAGATATCCAATTATGGGATCCATCCATACATAGGTGTTCATTGGCTCATCACACACTTGGGTGGTTCTAACATGATTAATTTATTCAATATCACATAAGAGGGTTTATGAGACCATTATTAAATGTGTGAAATAGAATATTCCTTCCTCCTGATCTAGGTCTGCCTGAATAGTGGATGCATTAGCCAGTATGTCGGAGAAATCATTATGTGATAAGGGAACATGATGAAATGTGGGTTAAAATGGTATTTCTACCCTAAATACCCTGATGTAGCTAGTGAGATAGGCTAGTTCTTAATTTTTAATGGAATATTAACCTTTGATATGATTTATCACCAATTATTTGTCCCTATTGATATTCGGGTAGTTTATGTGTAGTTGTAGGGCAAGTTCCAAACCAGTAATGAGCACTTTGTATTCTAACTCATTATTTGTGTAGCTTTCAGATAGTGAGAAAGAGTAGAAAAAATGATTTTTCTACAGAGAAAAATAAAATCCCTAGACCAACCTGATTGAGCATTGGGTTTTCCATCCTTGTGATGATAGTGCTACAGGTGGTGCCATAATAAACATATCTCATTTAAGGGGAGTTTCATGGGAAGATAAAACCTCATAATTGAGAATCTCAGTGTCCTCCTGTGTATTTTCTGGGGTAGGATGTGCTATGGGAAAATTAGCCAGGGATTTCCTTTTCACCAAATTCGGTGATATGAACGAAATGTCATATTACTGCAGAATGAACACCCATCGATCCAAGAACCTAGAAAACATAGGATGGATAAAGACGTTCTTGATCATATCAATACAATAGACTAGGTGGACTTCATAGTGATTAAAGTAATTCCTTATCTTTTTTACCACAAAGATGAGTGAATGGAATTTATTCTCGAATAATATTATCTTGTCTCAGAACCTAGAATCAAATGGTTTTGGTATTTTAGTCTATTATCACATCTTGCATCAATGTTATTATGTGAGGAGGGCCCCCATGGAGAACTCCATGGTAGAAACATATAAGATGAGTGGCCTCCTTTCAAACAGAGGCATCAAAACCAGTGGGTGAGGAATGTACTACTTAATACTTTTGAATTATTTTTAACATTCATCATCTCATTGATAGCTTATTACCTTCTTTATTAGCCTATTAAAAGGATATGGATATTATTCCTAGGCAGCTAATGGATCTCTGAATGTAGGTGAGGTTCCCTTTGAATCCCCTCAATTCATTGAGATTTATGGGGGGTGAGATTGATAAAATAACACTAGCCTTATCTGGATCGAAGGAAATACTACAGTGGCATACCATAAATCCATGAAACTTACCTGATGTTACCTCGAAAACATATTTTAGAAATTTATGTCTAAAATGTGTTGTCTCTATTTTCTGAATATTTTTTGAAGATTCATGAAGTGATCACACTGTAGTCGTGATTTAAAAACTAGTTCATTGACATAAAAATGTTCTCTACTTCTTATTAGTGAATTAAATATGTTATGCATGGATAACTATAATGTGGCACCATTGTTATTTAATCCAAAGGTAATGAACTAATAGAAGAATGTTCCTTGAGGTTCTCTGAAGGTAGTGGTTTTTCATCTTCAAGGGTCGCTGTGATTTGATTATACTTGGAGTATCCATCCAAGAAGGAAAGGGATTGGAATCCATTAGTCTCATATATCTAGAGTTATGTGATCTACAATGGGAAATCATCTTTCTGGAAATGCCAATTAAGGTATTTGAAATCAATATAGACCCTAATACACCCCTTCTTTTTCATAAAAAGGGGATTTTATCAAGACATCTTGGGTGTTTCATGTTTAAGAAAAAGTTGGATTTGATAAAATTTTCAAATTCTGCCTCTAAATTTGTGGAATGAGAGGGTTTCATTTTCTTATCTACTTATTTGAAGCCTTGATGATCATCAGGCCATCCGAGGTGGTGTGTAGCTACATCAAGATTCAGTTCGAGACTTTTTTATAGTCCAATAAAAACACATATTGGTGTTTCTTTAGAAATGTAATTTATATCTATTCTTATTCAAAGGTCATGATTACACTAATCAGAGTAGGCCATGGGTCTTCTTTATTCCAATATTTCCCTATCTAATCTCATTTATAGTGGTAGAAACTCCTTCCTCGAATGAGGGAGGGGTGTTCCAAAGATCATCATCATCTTACTATAATTATGAGTCTATGGAGTCATTTTTAGATGAAAATTAAAATATTAGGGATTCTCTTTCACTATCAGGGTGAGGGAGGCAATTAGAAGAAACCTTATCACACCTTTCAATATGAGTTGTAGAGAGATGTTAGATCTATTTTCATTTTACACTATCACTAAGGATGGGAGGGGATAAAACCTCTGGGATTAGATTTTATACCTCGACTAGATTTATAGGAAGAACATAGTCATTGTTGAGCATACTATATGGATTCATAGGGGTGGTCCCCAGGGCCTTGAGAGCTTCAGCCTCTATATCGTTATCTTCCATTGGTTTCTTACATACCTTCCTATAGAAGTATGCTGCAACATATGTGGGTACAAAAGTCTTGGAGGGGTGTTGTCACCATGTATTATGAAGTCTTTTCCATCAATGGGGTACATCATACACTGATGGAATGTCGATGGTACTACTAAGTGGTTATGGAGCAGGGGCCTTCCAAGAAAGAAATTAAATGTGGTATCTTGAGGGATAACTATAAACTCAGAATCATATGAGAGTTATCCAAATTTGGAATAGTGTATTATATTATTGATATTTCTTTCCCCATGCTTATCATACCCTTGAACGGTATTCTTTGTGGGATATAAGTCCCCTTCTCCATATACCAAACTTCGGAGGGTTTGAACTAGTGTGAGATTGATCCCAAATCCATTAAATTTAGAACCCTTAGGATATTGATATTATTGAGTATTTCTAAAACATATGGGGCACTAATATGTCCTTGATGGAACACTTTCTGATCCTGGTAAATAAACAAGAAGGAGGCATTTAATTTTGTGGACATGGTCTCCACTCAATAGACCCCAACTATGGTAAATTCTATCTCAAACTCATGTGGGCTCTGGAGGGATTCAAAAAGTTCCTCTATGAGTTCTATTGAAAGAATTAGAACATCAATGATTGATAGATTATCTGGGACTATTTCCATCTATTTCCTAATGTTGTCCTTTGGTATCAAAATGTCGGCACTTCCTGAAATGGGGCTTCTCTTGGGATTGTGGTTCATGATCCAAGCCATTTTATATGGATAGTCATGGGGTTTTTTCATAAGTAGAGGGGAAATCCTCTTACTATGGTGTAGGTCACACTGGCCTTTCCCGTTGTCTGTTTTGATTAGATTGAACCCCCTATAGGTGGTAATGAAATATAGTTGGATGCTGACGACTGCTGGAGGACTCTAGGGCACCCTCTTGCCACTTTTGGGTCCACTAGAGTGCTTGACTACAAGTTTCAATTACATATATTTCCTCCATTTCTATATGATCAGAATATTGAGTCTGACAACATCTGAATTTTCCCATGTATCCTCAGTTTCAGTGCATATGGTTGTCGGTTCCCTCGTTATGTTCCGGAAATTCTTATTCGAGGGAATACTCATCATAAAAAAAGGGGTCTTCCAAGTGTATCACATTTATAGAACAAAATATAATATCTTAATATGATGAAGATTCCATTTGGTTGGGTGGTCCCTGTGCTTCAGATGTTGTAGGGAAGAAATTTGAAAGAGTTTGGTCTTTTGTTGGAACAAAATATGATTCATCCTCATCTATTTATTCCTACTTATGGTGGTCACACCCACCTTCGGAAGGTACTTCTAATGCTTCCTTATTAAGTGGTGGAGTTACTGTGAGCCTTTGTAGATATTATATAAGGGTGGAATGTGATCAATCAACTATATCTCATATCATCTAGTTGTCGAACGTTTTCACATGCCTGGATGAAACTGTCGGCCAACCATCCTCTTCTTCTAACTAAAAACGGTTATTCATGACACATGCTCTATAGAGTTGTCTAATTCCAAATGTCTATAATCAACCATACCTTTAAGGATGAATTTCAAGATAAATAATTCCTTGATATTATGATCCAACCATTTCTGGTAAGGGAAATAGTTGGGACAGTCAGTGAGGTTGACCTAATCACGTTTCCTTGGTTGTGGAAGCCTAAGTAGGTTATTTTACATAGATTCCAAGAGATAACAGATGACTTGTTCATTTTAGTAGGAGTATACTTTTTTCATACATTCCTCAAATCCCGATCCACACTAATTTCTATGTGATTCTGGCTGAGGGATATTTTTTTGTTTTTGCCACTAAAAAAGAAGTGTTTGGTGGTTTAGAGAATGCCTTGGTGGTGGGATTGGAATTGCTACTCTCTTGAGGGTGATAATTACAGCTTCTACTCTATGTATCAGTTTTCCTTGTGTTGTGGACATGAGTTGAGTTTTGGATCGAGTTCACTGAATAGCTTCCCCAATATTTTTTTCTAGATAAAATACTCTCAAAAACCACCTAGATACTTCTTGTGGATTAATGGTGTCCAAAACACATCCCTGTGTTTTTTAGAACATAGATCCAAAAGTCTCTTACGAGATAGGTACATTGAGAAAATAGGTTAATCCATTCCATAACTATATGAAACTTGAAACCCTATCATTCTTTCATTTTTTTCAATTCTTCAGATTGACAATTTTTATTTTCCTAACTGCGCAGTTGAACTAAAATATGAATTGATGACAAAGGTCTCTTATCCTGTAACAGATCCTAATGGAGGGCTTGATTACCAATAAAGGTTGTCCCTATCAGATTCTTTACAAAACACATTATTTTTATTTCCTACTTTTGATCTTAAGGGACTATCATCGACAAAAATTGGGAAAAAAATTGTCTGAGATGTTATTTAGGGTCTCCTATACTAACAATGGTAGATAAGGTTGGATATTAAAAGTTGTGTAGAAATTGAGTATCATCGATCCATCCGTGATATGGATTCTTATTATGCTACACAGGTGTGTGTCTCCCTTTCATGGATTATAATCGAGTATCCAGGGACTCAATGATGTTAATTAACTAGAGGGTTGGATACTTTCGTAGCCATCTCCCATCCATAGAGAGTGGGCAGGGACTGATGAGATGGTCCTTCCATCATCTCCTGATGATTCTAAATTTTCCTTAGGACAAAATGATTACCCTATAAAAGGTGGGGATTTAACCTCAATAGAGGGAAGTCACAATTATTATTTACTTCCGCATATATGTAGATCGAAAGTCCAAATCCAGAGCCAATATGATGCCCAAATACCACTCTATTTGGTGGATTGACTATGGGATGGATAATATTCGTCTATCCATGAATATGATACCCCATGGGAATATTTACATGAGGTATCTCCTTATTGAGTTATTGGAGAGTTTTTTTACTCTCATATTGTGATAGTTATTCCTCTAGTGAAGGAATCTCAACTCCTTTGGTTGGTGATCAGGATGTAGTCTCACCTTTCCCCTTGGAATTATTTCATTGTGGAGGTAGAAACAAGCTATTTGGGGGATCCATATTTTGGAGTCTTCTTTGGATCCGGGTGTGTGCAGCCTCATTTGGTGCATCGAATTTTCCCTCCATTCAGGGTAGATTCTATATGTTTTGGCCCTCTGCTTTTGTGTCTTGGTCAATTTATACCATATTGATGGTGACAACATTTACAGAGGCACATTGGGAAATGGTGGTTGTTTTATTACTTTTATCTCAATATGATGATAATGAACTGCTTTCATTAGGTTCATTTATTTGATCCCTTATCTATATTGTTCCACATTGTCTTGTGACCCTAGTGAGGTCTGGTCACCTTTTCCATATGATCCTCCCATATCATCCTATGAACAATGACATTGAGGTAGTTTTTGATTTTGTTTTTCATATAGTCCCCAACTAGAATACATTTTTCTAGCAATGGGAGGGATAGGTGGGACACTGACTTTTTACATCATAACCTTGAGAACACTGATTCTCTCTATAATGATGATGATTTTTAAAATTCCCCCATCCCTATGTGGTGGGTTCATCTAGGAAAAAGTTGGCCCTTATTGGTCTTATTGTTGAGGAACTAATTATTCCAGTCAGGAACATGACGATTCATAGGACGAACATGAAGATATAAATTCACCCAACCTAGTAGGATGTGGGTTATCTGAAATCGCAACTGATTCTTCCAGGACCCTCCCAAGGGATGATGAACCTGGACATGGTTATTGAGATATAAATTCCCTTAGCCTTACATGATGGGGTTTGCTCGGATCTATCAGGGATATATCCTGAAACCTCTGGATAATTAATGATCTGAGGGGTGGAGGTGGTGGTAGATATTCTCATGGATCTGGTGGTTGGGTCCGTTTCTAGACTACTGCTTTGGAATTTTCTATTACGGATCATTTTATGCGGTGAAACTATTCTTTCATAGGAGTCGGGTGTGATGATAACCAATAAAGGGAACCATTATTTACAGGATATTGTCTGGATGATCACAATTTCTTTCTGCATGTATGAGATACATTCTCATTGCATTAAGAGGCCCAGGTTGATTTCATTTTCGATATCATATCCCTATGTTCATGATGTATTGGAATCATTAAAGCTTGGGAATTCTATTTTAGTGACCAACTTTCCCAGAATTATTTAGTCCCCTGATTTTTTTGGAGGCTATAACATTATAGGATGATGAATCTGAGTGGTTATGTTGTTTTAGGGGTGAGAAAATGTGTAACATTCCACACATTAACCATAATTGAATATGGATTCATCACTTGTCTTTGAAAATCATCTGGTAAAGCTTCACAATGCAGTGGCAGCAAGCAGGTTATAGATTTACACAGTGCTTTTCTGATTTGGGATCATAGGCCTTAGAGATAACAACCGGGTCTAGATGACAACAAATTAAATTGATTGGATTAATGTTAAACTCATTTCCTATATAATGGATATGTCTATCATTTAGTCACTAATAAGTAGACTATATATTTTGTCATATATAAGGCATTCACTTCTTTTATACTTCATTTGGGATCTCCTAGTCTAAAGTAGGGAGAGGCTAGAACATCATGAGGTGGTTGCTTTTACATAACTCTCTAAAAATATCAATTATGGACTCCTCATCATCATACATACACACCTCCATCTGTTCAGACCATAGAAGATGGCTCTAATGGTCACCTACTAACATGAGTGAAGTGATACTAGAAGTTGATAGGGAACCACATTCTATTATCCACATTGTTTTGAGAACCTCTATATTTGAAGGTGTTAGAGTTTTGAACACCTATCTATATGGATGTGTTTGAGAAAGGGGAGTATTTTTGTGTATTTGGGAGATATCATTTTGGGGTGGTTAACCATAGTGGATGTTAGGAGTAGAGACCCTTTGATCCATCTCCACACTACCATGAGGAAGACTAGTATGGTAATGGCAATCTTTTTCTTCCACTTTGATAAAAGAATTGATGAACCCTCGTGGTGTGGAGAAAGTTTCCTAAATTACCACAAGGACACTTGTATTGAGTAGATTATAAATATGGACCATGTTCTAAGTCATGGTCAGAATATACCAACCTACCTTTTGGGATTGTGTACGGATATGAGCATGTTATGTGGAGATTACCAAAACTTTATATAATTTTATGTTATTGTGGGAATATAAACCAAATGTTCAGAAGTTTCTAGAACATGATAACAAGCTGTCTCGTTATTAATAGGAATACGAGCATGTCCTGAGGCATGTTCCATTATTATATGTTGAGACTCAGTCAGGATAGAAGTATTAGCACAATCTTGAACCTTTGGGACATGTCACAGGTCTTTATTGGAAAAATTATGATCCTACCCCAATTCATGTTCCACTCTCACATGGTGAGCCCCTTGTGGAACAGGAATATTAGAATGATATGATTTTTTATTCCCCATTGAAATATTCTAATGAACCTATGAAATTTGATAAGGGATATGAGTCTCTTCTTATACTATTTTGGAAGGATGTTGGCATAGTACTTCATCAGTGAAAGTAGGAATATGCGCGTAGCTTCTGTGATCTACTAGAATATGCTAGGAATATTCACTATTAATAATATGAGCCTATCCTGAGACTTGTTCCATTATCACTTGGTCATCCCCAACAAGAACGGGTATATGTGCCCCATCCTAGGCCTTTGGAGCATTTCGCAGGACTTCTCTGACAAAAATATGAGCCTATCCTGAGGTTTCTATCCATATCCCATGGTGAGCCCAACCAGAATGGGGATTTGATCCCAATAGTGTCCTTTTGGAATATGCCTCTATAATTTTTTGAAAGGAATGTTCCCCTGTGCTAAGGCCTATGTCACTCTCACCTAGTGAGACCCAGTTGGAATGATAGTATGATCCTGGTCTGACATCTTGTCCTTTATTATAATGTGTTGATAATCCACTTAGATAGGAGAAATAATGTTTACTTTCCCTATACAACCACTTGTTCACAATGATCATAATGTTGAGTTGCCCTAGTTGTAGGGCTGTAATAATGCACCTATTCCTTTATCTGAAAAAGTGTAGGAATATGCCAGTTGTGTTATTCATTTATTGAAGAAATTTATTTTCATTTTAGCAATGTTTGTGTAGGGATATATGCCTTCACATTTTACATCTCCATTATTAACTAGAAGAAGTATTTGATTAAAGGTGTTTATGCACCCAATTTTTTCATCATTAGGACATCAGGATATGCTGATGGGATTCATGCATTGGGGTAGGGATATGAAACTCCCCCATGCCTTCTATAAGAATATTCCATAGACTTCTTCTGAGTCAGTAGGGATATGAGACTTCTTGTTCATTCTGGTCAGGATATTCCATCATGAATCATCAACAAGAGTGGGGATATGATCACTCTCCTAGTTATCCATCAGCTTCCTCCCCTAATGATCATTCCTTTCTTCCCATACATGGGTGTCAGAGGTAGTAGCATATTGGGTGGTACCCTCATAAGGAAATTGGTGGGAACCAATGGGATCGTGTTGGCAATGGCGGTTTAAAGGTTCCCTCCTTAGGGGAACTTAAACCAAAAAGTAGCCATATTTGGATTCCTAGTCAATCTTCATCAGATACTTCAGGTGGTAGTTCTTGTGTTCTGGGGATAATCTCCTGAGTTGGTTGGTAGTAGTAACAAGGTTTATTGTCTTAGTAGCATCTTTCCCTGGGAATTGTGGACTTTCTTGTTTCGATTATTGGAGAACCTCATGGGAAGCTTATATGGTTGGGATTCTACCATTTCAATGGCACTCCTAGACCATAATGTTTTCAACCTATCATTAGATTTGTGGACCAAGAGAAATTGATTTGTGTCCTATGGGGGTTATAGTAAAATATGATTTTCCAGAACGAACATTGGATGATGAATTTATTGTCTTGGGTTGGGATGTTGTTGATGAGAGAAATGTTCGCAATCATATATACAATAAGGAACAAGTTTACTAATAAGTAAAATATCATAGGCATTATGTGCTTAATCAGATATTCATGGTTAACATAATTTTCCTAGTTTCCAAATCCAAAAATTCTACTCATGTGGACTTTTCAATGTGATAATGGACTTATTGTAACTTCAGTTACAAAAAAAAATCGATAAGATCATATCGGTCTTACTAATTTTTTTAGGGTATGAAAAAAAGTATCCTGATGTATGATTATTTTTTCATTTGAGAGATTCACATCATATTTTCCATCCTCATTTGCATAGGGTGTGAATTAAAAATGGCTCGACGAATTATAACCCAATAATTTTTTATTATAGAGATTCATGTTGGGATTATAATTTTTTTTGGGGATTTGATGCATGGATGGGATCCACCTGGTGGTTTGATTATGGTAAATTTGTGTTCTGAACAATCCTGAACATCATATTACCATTTTTTATCTTACTAGAAACTCCCAATGTTTCCTTCATCCTTAATTGGTTATAGCCATTCATTTCAATGGTAGGAAGCCACCTAAGTTTTCATGCCTAGTGACTCTTGGTGACTCCCATTGGTCAAGAGGATGGGAGTTTGGGCTCATTTTACCCTTTTAGGGGGAATTATATCCTACTATGGGACTCTCATATATATTTAAGATATGTTTGCGAATCTATTTTTAATCCAGACACAGCACTAGTTATCCTAAAAAAATTATCATGGGTTAATTCTACTTCATATGTAAATGACTGGGGTATCTTTACTAAATTCATCTTTATGAATTAGAGGTTCTCCATCATTCTCCTATAATGGGTGTTGTTTATGTACAGAATCTTTATAACCAAGAGCCTCGGAATGTGCTTCCATACAGGGAGGTGGTTAATATTCAGAGGAGGGGATTGATCTTTTGTGAGGTATCCAATGTATCCTAGTTATTGCAGGAAACAAAACCCACACAGTCTTTTTGACCCTATTGTTTAATGTCATGAAGAGAGGACATATATAACTACTCTAGTACACCAGTTGATCTATATCAAGTCTTGAAGAGACGTCCTACATATCTTGATTATGGAGAGAATCAAGGTTTTTGTTGTTCATTTATGTGGGCCTCACACTCTGAGGATTCCCTTATCATTTTAGAGACTTATGATGCATATGACATGATTATTGAGGTTCCCGAAGCCCGTGTGATCTATTATCAGTGTGAAAAATAAGGAATGGAAAATAATTATTTTATAGTTTCTCATGGTATATGACTTGTGTACTAGGTCCAACCATAGAATATTTATTATAGAGATGATTCCTTAGAGAGACGTCTTACATATCTTGTTTATGGAAGGAATCAGATTCATCATACTTCTATATATTTCTCAATCTACTGATGGATGAGGTAGAGTGACAAGTCCATGAGAATGATTGGGTCTCGATGGTTGAGATTTAAGATTCATTAAAGGACTTAAACCTAAAGGGGAGTTTATTTGAGTTCCATCCATAGGAATGTATCCTACGTATCATGGTTATTGTAGAGACCATAATTCCTATAGTTCAATCACACCCTTGGGATTGTAGCCAAGGTAGATTCCCTTGTGTTGAGGAAAATATATGATACTACTCATTGGGTAATTACAGACATATGTTTCTCAGGCTAGCAGAGAAATGTGATGTGAATGATATGAATACCATAACTCCCCAATATCACATGATCTATGCTCTTTGTGAGAAACAACTGATGAAATATGATCAAAATCATTGCCCAGAGAGTGAGGGACTTACATATTGTTATATCCCAACATATCAAAAAAAGAAGAGGTGGACTATGTATCTATAATATGGAAGTAATTAGAGTCATTGTGATTCCATTGGTTTAGTATTACACTCTGAGGTTTCCCTACCTATTGGGACATATCAGGTTATGTCACTAGTCGAGGCTTACACATTAAGGATTACCTTGTGAACAACATGCCTACCTGAAATACGATGATTTCCCACTTTCCCTGATTTGTATGAGAGTATCTGTCTAGAATATTTTAAGACAAATAAATGATCATGTTGGACTTTCTATAGGACTTTGTGTAACCCATGTGGCATATCTGAATGTTATCACGTGATCAAATATGATTTGTCCATAGGACATCACGATATCTAGGTGGTTTATCCTGGAATCCATCATTTATCTTGGATGTTTTATCTAGAATGTTTCACACGATCTAGCTAACTTTCCAGTGTATCATTCACATGCATTGGGTTGACACAAATAGAGGGTGTCATGAGAGTCAATACGACATGTCTCATAGGGTGTCACATGCCTTAGTTAACATCCCTGGGGGGAATCTGAAGACCTATAATACATGTATGGAGGGAATCACGTGTCAAAAATGAATTTCTTAGAGGGTGTTCTGAGGGATTAGTTGACATGTGTAGATGTGTCTGTGAGACTTAGCTGACATGAGATATTGTGGTTAAATGAGTCACGAAATGTATCTGAAGGATGTCTTGAGGCTTGGGAAACATGCCCAGGGGGATTCACAGGACTAATGTGGTGGGCCCAAGGGGAACCATGTGACATTATATGACATTTCTGAAAGACTCCACGTGACATGGGAGGAATACTAAAGGATCTTCATGAGATCTGAGTTACATGTCTTTATATTGTTGTGTGTCTTGTACGGCTCACATGAAGTACATGAGGGTTAATGAACATGTTTCTATTTTATTATTCCACCTTTAGTCTTTGGTATATCCCTTGTATTGTGAATACCTTATATTTATTAATTATTAGTTTATTTTGAGTCTCACAAGACATGGTAGATGTTTGGTATGTTCTTCACATATCTTTCCAAAATTCATTCTCATGATCTATGAATGATCACAAAAGTTTTTTATGCATGGTGTATGACCACTCAAACTATTCACCATCATATTACATGATATAAGACTTATTGATTGTGAGATCATACACTCCGAGAAATCATCTCTAGTGTTTTTAATAAATTCCTACAATTAATTATCTTGGTCGCGATAGGTCGCCAAGCATTTTTCATGATGGGGTGGGGAATTTGTAGGTCTATCCACCTTTTTAGTTCATCGGTTTGAAAGGAATATCTGGCGTGGATCCATGATAATGTAGATTAAGGGTTCTGGTGCCACGTGTCTTCACAATCCTTTTTTGTGGATCACTCTAAGGGTGTCACATGATTTTTAGTGACCATGAGTCCCTCCAATCAACACCTCCATTATGGGATTATTTCTTATTAATGGGTAATCATTTTATTATGCCATCACGTCTAAGTAATTCTCAATTTTCATATTTACATGTCTGAGGTCCTCCAAGAGATGCTCTATTCCTTGCCTAGAACATTTTTCAAGGAATGGTTGGATCATCATCTAGGGGTCTCTGTGAGATCAGGGTATCTTGTCCAGGAGTCTCGCAGGACCATTATTTCAACAGTATCAGTATGTTTCAAGCGTTTTAATATCAAGAGAGGCTTCAACCTCCTCCCTATTTCTTTGCTTTTAATTATTCTACAATTTTTGGGGGTCATGTGAGGTTACTTGAGTAATGTTAATGATAATTACTCAACTTTTTATAAGGTATTGTGTGACCAATAGAGGTATTATGAGGATATATGAGAATTTCATTGAAAAATCCATCCATTTGAACTTGAGATCCAAAAGGGAAGTGTATGGTTCCCTAGACATACCTGAGGATTTATGTATGATGTTTCCAAAAATAAAAATTGATTTCGTGAGATGAGGAAGGTATGTCTCTAGGGACTCATAGTATCTCGTAGATTGTCGATGGTGCTTCACATACCTTTTTACAACTGCGATAGGCTTCTAAATCCCCCCTATTTTATTTTATTTGTTTTATTTTACAATGGTTTGGGAGTCATGAGATATTTCTCAAATTTTATCAAGGAAAATTACACTTTCCATTGATAATCAGTTTCAATATGTGGAAAACTTCTAAATACCTACCCCTTTTGGATATTTTCCATCTTATTGTCAAAATATTTTCATGTTGTATTTTTAGGTGCTTGGTGCTAAAAACGTGTGGTCTAGGTCAGCTTATCCAGCTATCATAGTTCGGCCACTAGTTGTTCAATGCACCTTATCACGTGAAGGAGGTCCTATTGAAAGGGGTTATGCGGGATCTGTTATATATTATGTGATGCGCGTGGAGTCGTTACGTGACCTTATACTGGTCATGATATCAAGAGTCCTTTGATGGATCACATTATCCATAGGACTCAGCCAAATTCTTCTTCCTTTTCCTTTTGTGCAGAAAATAATTCACATATTATAGTATTCCATCCTTTTTAAATTTTATAATACTCATTTGGAGAGAATCAAAAATCATTTAGTCTATCAGATAGAAGGATAAATAATCTGAAACCCAATAAGGTGGGACTCGGGATTCTCTTCATCACTCCAACATAGTTCATCTTGTCATACTCATTCTTATTTATAGAATACTATTAAACCAAGGAAACTGAGTATGAGGATCTTATCACTGATCTAGAGTTTACACTTGTGATCGATATCTCCCTATTTCAAGGTAAGGGGGAATCTGATCTGTTCAGAAAGAAGATTTAGGTTACTATGTCATCATGAAATTGGAACTAGTTACCCATCTAGAGAGGAATCATGACTTTATGACCCAATTTATCTTTTGGATGGAGATGAGACATGTTCTCTAATCACAGAATATCTAAGAAGATTCTTGAGAGGCCAATACAAATATCTTGAAAATACCCACCAATATGACATAGTTATTCTTGTGGCACATAAAAAACTTATTTTCCCAATATCTTATTATGAAGAACAGAGATATATAAATTAGTTGTAGACTAGTACTTCTAAAATACGACCCTCAAATACCCAAGAAAATAACTAAATTTATTGGAAGAATCAATTTTTGAGTATCTACAACATGAAACCCTCCCATCTAATTGAGTCAGATGTGAGAAAATTCTCTAGAAATTGGTGCAGTTTATCCTCTGAGATGGACCTAGCCTTGAGATGACCCTCTATAGGCACAGATTTGAAATAATTCCCCTATTTTGTATCCAATGGATGGCGATCCTTAATGTTATGCAACACGTCCACTCTAGTTCATGTTTGTACCATCATCTTGGATTGAATATTTCTCACCAGATTCATTGGCTTGTTTAATTTTGGGACATGATGGAATGAAACTATCAAATTCACCAAGAGATGTCACATATACCAGATCCAGGACATCTTTAGGAATTAATCACTAGATCTGGTAAATACCACCAAGTATTTCTATCCATTGTTCATATATGGACTTGATGTTGTGGGTCCCTACCCACCAGTGATGGCTCAACAGTGTTGGTTCATTCTTATCACCAAATACTTATTTTCAAATTGTTTGGAAGTCATCCCCCATAAAGAGTTCAAAACTCTATATTTGATAAAGTTTTTGAATCCCCATATCATTCATATGTTTGGGATTCCTCACACCATTCCTATAGATAAAACACCATCTTTCGATCCATTTAACTAAAGAAGTTATATGCCATGTACCAAATCTGATCAATCCATACTTACTTCTACCACATGAAGGTAAATGGTAAGATTGAATCATTCAAATGATCCCTCTATAACATACTACAAAATATGATCAGATATAATTAGAGGATTTGTACTAATAATATCTTCTATTATATATGGTCTTATTGAAAAATATCCAAATATTCAACCCATCCAGCATTGTACTCACTGATGTATGGGAAAAAAGAATTTCTACCTATATAAGTTCATCTCTCATCCCTCCAGACAGTTATACATGACCAGAATACACCAGATAGGAAAGTGAAGTTCCACTTATTTTAGTTGTA
Organism: Viscum album; assembly: GCA_963277665.1. Lineage (NCBI taxonomy): Eukaryota > Viridiplantae > Streptophyta > Magnoliopsida > Santalales > Viscaceae > Viscum > Viscum album. The sequence continues at coordinate 1,415,797,065 of OY728129.1, read as the reverse complement.
ATCCATTTGAATATAGGATCCATGTGTTGTATAACTTGGAAAGGCATCAAAACTGGGTTGTGCGAGTGATAAATAAATATGCCTTCCTCTATTCCTTCCATCAATGAGATACAATACTATCTCCCAGGATTCCCAGTATACTAAAACAAATTCATCAAAACTAAGACTCAAATGGTAAGGAATTTATATCTTTATAAGGTCTACTCCAATGGTTCATACTCATTGATTTCCATGTACATGCATCTAATAACACCTCCCACTGATGTTAGGTTCCTCATGAACTACTTTTCATTAATCCATTAGTTTGTTTTGTATGACTTTATACTATAAATCCTAATATTCTGGTCATATTATGTTAAACTATACAACACTATCCTCAATATATGATGTTAAACTGTATCCTTACCCTGTGTGATGAACATAGGATGCCTCATATGAAAAATATGAGCTGCGAAAATGTTTCGATTGATCAAATTTAAAATAATAAACCTAACTCCATAGTCATGAGATGTTAAACTATATGACAAACTCCTCAACACATGGAATTAAACTATATCCAGACAATATGTGATGAACATGGGATACCTCATATAAAAAATATGCAATAATAAAATTACCAAATTATATGACTTTAAAATGCATTCCAAAACTTCAGTCGCCTAAGATGTTATTTTATATCCTTAACCTCTGTAATAAAAATTGGATACCACATATGAAAAATATGAGATTATACAAGGTTCAAGTTGTATGGCCTTAAACTATATTAGTCAACATACACATAATATGCCCTAAAACAGTGATATTTTTTGGTTCCTCAATAGAAATAATTTCACACTAATACCATTGGTCTCCCACTATGCCTCCTCCTAAAACTACATGTGTCTTGATTCCCAACTCCATGAGATGCTTATTGACTCCTAGACCCATACTCTCTGGGCCCAACCACAAATTCACCCCCAAGGTGAGATCATATTTGTATAATTAGGAAATTTTGTTTATTTTCCCACCAATTTCAGTACTTGTGAATAGGAAATACACACCACCCTCACTATGGATCAACATCTCACCATGATGAAAAATAGTTTGACATCAACTTTGACTCATGATATTAAACAATAGTATACACTATGTTGGAGCATAGGATGCCTCTAACGAAAAACAAGAGAATCATTATGCATCAAGCATAAGATGACTCACGTAACAAGAATGAGATGACCCCAAACCATCTCAATGGGCCTCTTCATTAGGTTTAAGGCCTAATTATATTCTTTATCCCACCATTGGGTCTATAAGCACCATATATATCCCTAAATATCCCAAATGGTCTCTTTGAGCCTCCTCCCAATGTGTAAAATAAAACCATATTCCCTTGATCTATCAGCAAGATGAGAATCCCGTATGACCCCACTTTAATGGGAAAAATGGGAAACCTCAATGCATAAGCCTCAGTTATATATCCATAAATCCTAAGAACCCCCTAGGCTTGTCTGCACCAATCATATTCCCCTAGCCTATTAGTAGGCCAGAATGCCTTCATTTTTTGATATGAGGAATATATGATGGGAATCTCCGTACATAATCCTTATGCCCCTATCATTGAAAATGATGTTATACTATTATATTATCCCATACAATCAATATGGAATACCCTGTATGATATGAGAAAGATTCTTCAAACAATGATATAAGATGCATCACATGATACGAATGATATGACACACTCATCCCTAGGAAACATCCCTGTGTAAGACCCAATCACACCATTTTACCCTTGTAACACCCAAGAAACTCCCATGTGTAAGACCTTGAAAACACTATAATATCTACTCTATAATAGTGGGAGGCCCCTAATGTAATCCCACCTCAGTTAAAACTGCATTGATTTAAACTACATCAACCTTTAACCTTCACTATATGATGTTAAACTACGTTTTCAAAATCATTACCAGATGATGTTAAACATCATGGTTCACATCTCTATCGCATGACATGACACTGCATGATTACTTAAGCCCTCACTTGAGAAAGATCCCCTATTTTATTTGATTTTCATATACCACAACATGTTCTAAGACTATTAATGTATTGATTAGAAAATTCAATAAGATGTGTTGTGATTTCTAAACCTCATATTATGGGTGCATCCCGACCACCATTCTATTCTTGACCCTTTCCCCTTAGAAACATTCTCAGTCATCGCCTACTAATATGCTCATCCGGCATGTTCAAGAAAATGGTGGGATAGTAGTGAGAGTGTGTAACTCCCCCTTTATCATTTCTCAACATTTCCACTTCCACACTTCTTGCTATCCTTGATTTGGATGCTCATCACTATCCTAATTTTAATAGTCCCCCTAATGGTAATGGTTCCAAGCCACACTGGCTCACATACGATCCCATGAACATGCCTTGATGGATATTTGATTAAATTTTTTGTTTCCTATGTTTCAACCCTGGTCAATGGTCTATCCTATATTTTTTTCACCCCATCCTTCTCTAGTGTGATTTTGGAACCTATGTTTTGAACATGGTAAATAGTCATTACCTACCCATCAGTCACCCCTTTGCATGGTCCAAGTCTCAAAAGTCATGATTTTAGTTCCTTTCCACCTCAAATTATTCTAGTTCAGTTTAAACTCACATGGTATAATTCCCCTAAGCATTTTATCATGATGGATAAGCAATTCAGCATCATTGTAACTCTCCCAAGTCAAATTTTTTTTCCACTTATCATGATTTCCCCCTATGACTACGGTAATTCCTCACCACTCCTTGTTTCTCAAACCAGTCATTGATCACATGTTCTTAGGATTTATGGTGTAACATTCCCCAATCCCTCTGGAGATGCATAGTAATTCTCCAAATGGAATTTTACCCTACACGGTATAATCATGAATACCTTAAGTTGTGAAACATTCATTATGAGTGTTACATTTGGAAGTTGTCCTCCTTGGATATCTTTTCAAATTAGCTTAATACTCTTTCATTGCACACAAAAAGTTTTGTTGGAATCACCCCTTTCTTCCAATAATAATGGCCTAAAAATTTGTTCAAACTACCTTGGAGGTGATTAACATAACATTTTTCCCCCTTAACCATCTTCATTACATTGGGTTTTTTCTCTTTTACAAAACCCTCGGGACACAAACCCCTTCGGTTCAAGAATCACGACCTTAAACTATTTTCAAAACTACAGTCCAAGATTTATGTATCTAAACTAGTATAATTCCCCTTTTGGTCTAATATAGATGAACAACCACCTATAAAGTGTCAATTTATATTACACTTTATTCTATGGAGTCAACTTATCATCCTCACCTAAGAGGGTGGGACCCACTTCTAGGGCATGTATTTTACCATGTCATTTTCTAGAACTATGAGAGGCCTTATTCTTAGTGTCTGGGGATACATAGTCATTCTGAGACCCCCTATATTTCGCCCATTTTAAAATACCCCTATCTGTTAATACCATGTCCACTAGCATTCGGCCCCTTACCATATGTTTATGACATATTTTTTAGCGAATAATTGAAAAACTCGTCTCATTAACCCTCATATGGGCCATGAATCATTAACTTAAACTATTTTCAACCTGTTTGAGAGATGTATCATGTGTCAATGGGTCTCCTTTGACCTCTCATAATGTCAGGTTTCCAATCCTTATGTGTTGTACAAACTTCCCCAGAACACATTTTCACCCATTGTCTGAGCTCTATGACCTTAAACTGGTAACATCCATGGTCCCAGAATTATATCCACAAAAATGCATCAGAATGTCCCTATATGGACTCTAGATTTTTTTCCCTCATATTTGGTTCTTTGACAAACTAATCCCCCCTCCTTTTATCATATCTTCTCCTATGAGGACATCCCCCTTCTGGCACTGGTCTTTTACCTTACTTTGTTTTAGAACTATGGGTGTCTTGATTAAACATTCACAGGGATAAATATTGATGTCTATATCAACTATCCTAGAACCATGTACAAATATTCTGACCTCCCATGCCTCATTTGGTCTCCCCTTTCCTACGGTGGGCCTTTATTCCTTCACATGTACTGAGACATTATGATGATTAGGCAGAGGTGGTCCACATATTATGAACTAAAACAACATGAAAAATTTTGAGTTATCGAGTCTCTTTATCACTATTTTCAAGTCATGTTTTTAATGATTCCCACACCACATGAGATTTCCTGATTAGTCCTATCTCTATTACCTTAAACTATGATCCCTAGTCCAAACATCATGACTTCAAACTATATGTAGCCACATGTGCATATAAACCTAAATATATTCTCACATAGTATGACTGTCATAAACATAAAATTCACCAAAAAAGAGTCAAATATGAGTTTCATGTTAAAAAACATTAGGGAAAACAATTAAAAGTTCATACTTTCACCCGTTGAGTCTCCCTCATGACATGGGAAACATGAGGGTGTGAATGAAGTGGTACAAAGTTATCATGACTTGTCACTAATCCTGAGTTAGATCCTAGAAATTACACCCTAAATACCAACTGGTTTGAGAATATTTTTGGGACAATACATAAATCTCCTTAATTCTCCAGGTCATCCCTAAGGTATTTCCCCTTGTGTTCCCACCTTGTGCATCCTTCTACCTTGAAAGGGTGGGTCTTCACTCGCGTTGGTTCACATCTCCTAGTTACAAGATACTAAATTGTACTACACACATTCCAACTATATGTAAATAAAATATATGGAACCTTGTTCAAATATATGTGACCATAAAAAAATTAACCACATTTCCTTACCATATTATACTAAATTTCATGTTCAACATCCTTGAAGTAAGATATTAGACTGCAAGCCTTCCATGAACATTTTAGCCCATAACACTAAAAACTATTTTAGGGTATTTCTCAAGAGGATCATTTCCTTCTTCAGTGATAGTCACCTACAATATCAGTTGAGTTATCTGGCCATCAGTTAGAAACCAAGACAACACCCTCCTTGGAAGTTAATTTTAAATCTTACAGAGAATGATACACCAATCCTATATGTTCATAACCACAACAGTTTAGTCTCAGGAGTATAGAACTCTATCCAAATATCCCCTCAATTCATGTCCACACTTCATGTATTCCTTGATTTGGATACTTATCATATTTCACGTCTAATTAGTCTGAACAACTATAAAATTGCTTGGCTAGAATCACACACCTATTATCTTGGGAATATTTCTTGAATGAATTTTGATGAGAAATTGGTTGGTCATGTGTTTCAAACATGGTGAACAGTGAACCGTCATTTGTATGCCCCCAATCATGGACATGTAATAGTGGAATTTGAATTGATAACATGGTCACCATTCATCCTTTATCAACCTATAACCCTATCTTGTTCTAAATCATAAACTTATCGATTCAACTCCCCCCCATTCAGGTAGAATCTAACACCCCAAATGTTACTCTACTAATGCACCTATGCATTTTAGTAAATTAATTCAACTATGGAGATACCCACTCTCAAACAAAGACATTCCATGTCAAGACACTCTTAGTGTTAGGTGGACCATTCTGACTCATACCCTTTATTCCCCACCTAACACACACATGTAAATGAACTATTTTTTTACTTCCTCTTATATATCAGACTGATTATGACTCATAAGGGCATAGAGAATTATGGTTGATCATCTTTTCAGTATTAGTGAGTTACATCAAAAAACATAGGTACATAAACCCTTATCGAAAAAATGTTAGGTGATAGATATAAGGGTATTACATAGATTAAAACCTCTACTTTATTGAAGAATATGAAAATTATTTCCCATTAAGGCTCAACAATAGTGATCGGGTGCTCTAGCTCATCCGAACTTTTTTAGGTAGCATCCATGGCCTTTTTACACCTAGTGATCTACATTGATTCCTCCTTTTCTATAGGGAAGACCTATTTTTCCTAAATATACACTCTAACCTTCTCAAATATTCACCTAGCTACTAGAGAACCTACACCCGCTACCCCATCATCAGTTTCTGCTGATTGCGCCCTCATTCGGCCAATGATCACAACATTGGCATTGAAGAAAAATTCCTGATTTTGTATTTTGTCCACTAAATGAGAATTTTATTTTTAGCTACATGTATTTCCTTGGTACCATTATAATTATCCTTATACCATGTAGCATCTAGATCCCCCGATTCTATGTGAACCCACTCAGTGAGGTAGTCATGGGACAATGCATGAAGAGTGATAGAATCCACACTGTCAGTCCCTAAGTTCCACATCCAATGGATAAGGGACCCCATATGACTCACCAAGTCATCCTTCTAGTTGTAGGTAATGAAATTAAACATTTTCTATACACCCTACTCTAAAAAATTTGATTCTAGTTAGTGATATCATATCTAAAGTCTTTTATGTCTGTTGGTGGATCAATATAATAATCGAGAAAAGCTATGTGAAACTCAATAGTGGAACCCTCCTCGGGGAACCTCTCAGATGGGATGTAATATATTTCAAGAGGATGGCCATCTTAGTTTGACTCTTAACCTCTGGAATCTTCGCCATTATACTAAATCTATGTTTCCCCACATCCATATTCATATCAACTATATGTTTCTCTCTTATGTTTGGGGTCGAATCGCCTTGAATGATTTCCCCCCCAAGGGTTGGATTGGATTTTGAAGATAGCATACTAACACCCTCACCCACATAAAATACCTAAGTAATATCCACCTAAAATACTATATGAATAAATTTAAAATATTTGGATTAACCTATAGTATATAACAAGACAAACAGAACATACATAACAATGTAAACCATTCCCTACACTTCTGGGTTTTCCTCGGAACTCAGCCTCCTGGTTCCCTGCCAGCTCTAATTTCAAGGGGAGGGATTTTTAGGGGCCAAAAATTTCACTCATCCTCAAATATTTGAGTTTCCCATAATTTAAAGATACAACCCATCCCAAAGTATCATTCTATATCTGAGGGATTGAGTGTGTTTAGCTTTAGGGTTTTCTATGCAACTTCTTGATTAGGCTTGCAACTAAATTGGGTGTAAAAAGAGAATATGAAATAACATTTTTCAAATAAACTTTAGATCCCCCAAATATTGAGGTAGATAATGGTGAATAATTATATCCAAATTAATGAAACCCTGATCTTGGTGCAAAAACTATTTTCTTTAGAAAAGTGACATCAACTTTTTAGTTGATGTGACCTTCCATTGGAGGTAAAGGAAAAAAGGGGTGTGCAACCAATTTTTAAAACACTATTGGATATGTTTTCTGGGAGATACCCATTTCAACTATAATTAGATCATCACCTCCCTATTTGGAGTACATACCTCTGTAAGTTAATGTTTCGACTCTTGCTCGTTCAATCCACTCTTTCATAACATCATGAAACTCCAGTCCTCTATGGATCCCCAAAGGTATATAACTTCCACAAATGAACTCACATGGGATCTAATGTTTCTTTGAACATGATCAAGACATCCTCAGAAAACTTCATATAATGGATTTATAGTTTCATTCAATATGAGTTCCCTTCACGGAACTCCAATATTCACATAAACTTAGAACTTTCACACACAAATCTGACCAATATCTATGGAATTTCTTTTTAATATATCCCATGGATTATGAAACTCAACATGAATGTGAATATTTATGTTTTCACACAATAAACTCTAGGTCACTGACTGTTGGGTCCTAAAAATTCTAAAAATCCAAAGATGGAAATTCCATTCAATTTAGTAAAGGGTATAAAGGAAATTCAGAATAATATTGAATGAAATATTCCAAGGTATACAACTGCAAAGAAAAAATCCCCTTGGGAACCACTGCTTTGTGTGGTAGTCTGCTGATTCAGGAAGCACCCGCAAGATAAAATAGTTAATGAGATATATATGTTGTTGTTGGTGCCCACAAATGAAACCAAATTTGTTTGACGGATAAAGGAGGTCATTTCCTCCCTTGAAAATAAACATTACCATAAACTAAATAGTTCATATGATTAGAATATACCTTCAACTCCTACAAATGAAATGAAGTCATTTGCACGATCGAGGGAGTGATTTTAATCCCCGCAAATTACACCCCCCATTTTAAATGATTTCCTCACTAAATAAGAAGTTTGCGGTCTGGGGAAATCCTCTTTGGGCTCCTACAAAAGAAGGTTTGTGTTCCACCATGGATGACCTTCTAGGATGGTACCTAGTGTTAGATTCTGAGGCCCACAACGAAATCCTGTGGGTTAGGGATTATAAATATTTTTTGGCGGGATGACAAAACTTGTCGTCGCTAACAATCTGAGCCCTGTAAAGGTCTGAGGATCTCATGTAAATTATAAGTAGCACAAAATAAAAATGAAAATGTAACATTTTCTAATCTGAAGCCACGGTCGATTGCAACTAGTTGTTAGTGATATTCTCTTGAGGGATCCAATACATTAACCCTCTAGTTTTTTCACACATCCTTCAAAAATCCACAGGATCATTAATCATTGAATTTTAGGTCCTATCATAGAGATCTGATAGTGCTTTTGACGTCCCGATGATCACAACATCGAAATTACTTCGATGTTGGAGACAGATCTTGATTCGAGCTTCTTGGATAGAGAGATTCAATCTCTAGAGTGCAGGAGGAGAGAGTGGGTCTCAACATTCATTCCATGAAAGTGAATGAATAGTGATTAGCTACAAATTAGAGAGCCTCCTCCTCTTTTTATAGTGGTGTTGTTAAATACCTGGTAGGGTTCCCCGGCCCCCGCTTATTTCAACATCAACTAAATAAATAATTTAGATGAAATGAAACGCTACAATATTATTTATTATTTTATCACATACTTTTAATATATATAAAATATCTTACGTGATAAAATCCAAGACATTTAACTCGACTTGATTTCCCGCTTAATATTAACTGAACCTTGAATATTAAGATAATATTCATTCGATTAATGTTATCTTGTATTTACTAAACTTATAAATACATTAAATAAATTCAATCCCAAATATTCATAACTTGAATATTAATGAATTTATTTAATTATTTTGGTAATCAAATACTTTGGACCACATTCGGACCTCATGGTAGGGCCCACCATATCGATATACTTATTCAACTGAATTGGGTGGATTCTTGAATATGCTATTGTGTGTGACCCTCTAGGAACTTATCTGGACAGCAGTGAATAAAATCCACATACCATGAATAGAGTCTAGCAACCGATCATGGCCCCAAAATAGATAAGTATTGGAATAGCACTGACAACCAACCTACGAAGACTTATTGTGTACTATAATATCTTTGTCATTAAATATATCATAAAGAAAGACACACAATTGTGTCATGATTCTATTATTGTTTTATTATTTGTTGATCTATCCAGATGGATTTACCTTTGTACTTATTTGGCCAATGACTTTTGAAGGCAGCACCATCTTGATCAACCAGACCTGCGGTATACAACATCCTAAACATGGAAGGAACAAATCCATTCTTGACCATTTATACAATGTCATACCACCAACGACGCACGCAACACAAGATACCTTTCCATGATTTCAATACCATGGTTTTTTCATTGTGTCAAAGTACGCCATAAAATGATACACAATGGTAATGATATCAATTTAGGAGACCAATACAGATGCATTTATACTGGAAAGACCAATGACACCCAAAACATGTGGTGTTCTTATTGGTGGGTTTATCCTCATGACCTCTCTACTAGAGATCAATAAGTGAGAACTTCATGAGAAGAAGTCTCAAATTCTTATGATCCCGCAACACATGATAGTAAAACATATACTATGTCCAGTAAGTAAGATGTATCTAGACTATAGAACATATATTTAGGATTAATGTCATAGTATCTCAAGGTTCTCATTATAGCATGGGATCTTCCATAACATCTAAACACGATAATTAATCTTTTAAAATTACCGTTCTATAGTGGATGTAGAAATATCTACGCTATAATGGTTAGATGAAATCATGTATAACAAATTGTACACATGATATGTTAATCAAAAGTATCATATAGATGGGTCTAGGGTACCCACTATTTCAACACTCCCACTTGCACTAGAGAAAACAAGCTAACCAAACTTGTTAGGTACTCACATGATAAAGATCATACTTCTGCTGAGTAATGGATTTAACTTCTAGGCCTACCACGTTTTTACCGCATGGAATATCTACTATATGTGACCTCATTTCCTTGAGTAAAAATTTTAAGGATAAGGTATTCCTGATTATATCACTCTTTTCCATTGTCATAACTTGACAACTTTGCTAGTAAGAATATCATAATTTACATTATGATAATACTTTTCTCATTAGACTCGATTCCATGAATTTTAGAAAATCATTGCGATTGATAAATGCTTCTTAGCTACCTTATAAGTTGCAACATACTCGGTATTTGTAGATATGGCTACCAGTAGATTTTATGAAATTGACTCACTCATCACCTTAGCCAAACTGCAATACTAGATCAAATTGATCTAAGGATTAGTAGTTTGTGTCCCACAAAAACTAGTATACCTTATTCTCTGTATACCAGGTAAAAATCATTTGTACTTGAAGAAGTACAAGATCCTATTTTTGACTACTTCACTTGCAATGATACTGGATATAATTGATATTTTCCTATTATAAAGTATATCCTGGAAATATCAATTACTGTACAAATTATGGAAAATGTGATTTATCTGTCCCTGAAGCATATGGAACTAAATTCACAACTTTAATCACCTCCCATGTTCGAAACATGTTAACCTGGAGAGATTATTCCATGTGCCATTAGAAACAATTAGGAACTTGAAATGTTCGAACTTGTATTTTTCAATACAATGTCGCTTTATGTACGATTGACTAGGACCATGAAACCTATGGATCACCCTCTACAGATCATGTTCCCTAGAACTCAGGTTACTACTTTAATTCAATCACTTGATAATTACTCTTATCCATATATTATCTAATATTAATACCAATAAATGTTTTCCATATGTTTTTAAACATATTTCTCTTGGAAAACTCTATTGCTCCCCCTAACCTTCGTTAGACACAAGGAAAAGATTCATTTGAAATGAATGCTATAATATATTGTTTCTTAATTTAATCTAGAACTTGGTTTCAGTCACTTGAAACACTTATTGGCATCATATGATGTCATTATCCATTTTTGGTTGCATCGTATAGACACCTTACAAGAAATAAGATCTTAACATCCAATGACCAATATAAGGATCTTAGAGGTTAGCTATGACAATTAAAATTATAACGGATTCAGGCATACCGACTTGGAATAACCAATAGACCCTTATTGGTAACATGCTTATACCATCCATGTATCATATCATTTGAATACGCAGCACATTATTCAATTTATAAACCCCTTTTCAATTTGATACATGAAATCCTTTAATGAATTTTAAATGGTCTTTTCAATCTTATCTTATTTACATATACTTTTTACTTGTCATATTTATTATTCTTAATGAATAATTTATCACCATTTACAATTAATATAAAACCATCAACATGGTTTCATTCTTCCTACGTAGTATGTGTCACTAGAACAAGCCTATTCCACTTGTATTTGTGGAACCTGTTCCTATGCCAAAAATTTGTGCATCTTGATCATTAATTAAGTTCAATTCAATTTAGCTCCTACTATCTCTAATAGTGATGTGCTCCCTTTTATAGAAATATAGTATAATACTTGACTACATCTTTTCTATGTAAGGGATTTATGTTATATCCTAAGAAACTGTTAGGATAATTACTTAGATGGACCATGTGTTCAGTTTGATGCATGTTTTAATATCTTAACAAACTCTTTGTATCCTAACACATTATCTATGATATAATGTATTTTTACCATACTTTGACCCATATGATATCCATTGGTCATTTTAGTTGGAATATGGGTTTACGCCATTATTTTAAAAATCACATCTTGAAATATAATGGAAGTTTCAACAAGTTCCAACATTGATGCAACATACATCATAACTTTTACGTATTAAATGTGCGTTTATGAATTGATCCACGGTACATTTTGTTGATCAATGTAAACATGTAAGACTTTATCATCGATCCTCCTTATGAACATCAATACGGTGAGGTAGATACGGTAACATGCGTTCAGTAATTACTCCACACTACATGGAATAATTTCTCATTATGACAAAAAGGGCATGTGAGATAAGTGTTTTGGTTATACTCAACAACATGTTCAATCTGAATCAATCTCTGGAAAATTAGAAGATATGTGTTTCTCAGCGCTAACTTAGGAATCACCCTTTCTTAGCCACTTGGGGAAGACACTTTACTTATTTTAATATTATTATACTTAATTGGTTATGGTATTTAAATACACATATGTTATTGGAATATGGTATTTAATACCCATGAATTATGTCAGAAAAATTAATTTAAATTGATGAATATACCTGAATGAGTAGAGGGTACTTGCTTCTTGTATTTTCATTTATTGTGTTTTTAATCCTCCATAAATTTATTTCATTATGTGATGAAAATAACCTTCGGTTAAATAACCAACTTCTTTCTTTGAAGGACATGACAAAAGTGCCTTCGACGTAACATTCAATAGGCCTTTCCGCCTGGTCTTTGAATATATTCTCCATAATAACAAGAGGTTTTTCTACCATTAATATTCTTATTACATGGAAAATGTTACCTTAATGGTAATGAAGTTCTTACTCTATATACTGTTCATATGTATCCTTAAACAAAAAAAAAGTAATTTGGTGTAAAAGGTATAAGAATGGGATGGTATGAAATATTGTGAAATGTCGTTCACCTTACACAAAGTGAGTGAAATCATCACATTCATATCTTCCATAGATTTCTCCATGGAAACTTCTTGGAGATGAGAATTCATGTAAAATCATCCATTTCATGATGTAGTGACCATAACTAACATCAGATGTTGATGATAATAGTATGAAAGAACCATCATATGCTTAATTCCTGTGTTTCCTGTAATCAATTTACACCCTTCCTTGTTGAGATGTCTTAACAGGTTAGATCACAACCACCTTGAATTTCTGATATAGTAGTAATGTGCGCGAGCACCTATACTGCACTTTGGAAATTAGTTCTTGTTTGAAAATTGAAGTTTTTTGATATTTATCACTGTTTTATTGTGGTATTTTTTTCCATTCTCTACAAATAGACTTTAGAAGATTTGTAATTATTACGTAATGTGACATTACTGATTAATTTAATCATTAAATGTATCCCACTAATTTTTCAAATTCAAAGAACCTAATGTAATATATTTGGAATGCTCTTGAGTATTCTAGAAGAAAGGATCCTCAAACCACCCCCTTATGGTCTACAAGCTATGGAAACACCACAACTCGGAGGGTTCAAGGTAGGATTTTGGCTGGCTAACCGCATTAACTCACAGTTTCTTGATCTATTGAGTGAAGTCCCAGCTTTAAAAATCATTACTGATTTACTCAACTCTTGCCTCTAAAATTAAAACAAGTTAGCTATGGCTATTTCTTTGCTGCAATTTTAGTTAAGTCAAACCATCGCCCTAATAAGAACTCCCCGTTAGTAAGATGAACCCTCATATATTGCATGACGGCACCCCAAACATCCGGTTTTGTTCAAACTGGAATAAAGGATGGTTGTAATGACTTATTATTACTTTGAGGGTTTTGGGGTTTTCTCTCAATGAATGTAATAAATTTCTAATAATCTGGTTCATCTTTGTTGTCGCGCTCACAACTGAACATTAATAGAAATCCAAACACTGCTTCTTTATGCATTTTATTATCTATTATTTTATGTATTTTCCCGAAATTCTAAAATTCATAAAATAATAAATAAATTCATAAAGGTAAACTACTACCCAACAAGAATTGAGAATCTAAATGACCTAAGGGCATCATACCTGAGTCGAAACTTGAATCTTGATGCAGCTTGCCCCCATCTTAAATGTCCGCTTGGCTTTTGGAGTATCGCCTCATCTTTGTGGGGTCCAGATCATGTCTTAGAGTACCCATTCATCCTGGTGGGATCCATGTGTCGTGTTGCAATTTCTTGGACAACGAACAATGCCTCATCTTGGTGGGGTCCGCGTCGTTCTCTGTCTTTATGAAAAGTACAAAAATACACCCATGCAGGCGAGGGGGAATCAGGTATAAATGTGCATCATGTATATATTGGTCATTCATGCCCTTAAACATTTTAATCGAAAATGAATGATGATGCACAGACCATCTATTTAATTAACTACAATCATCACATTTAGTTAAAATAAATAAATAAATAAAAGGGAACATACACAGCTTGATTCTCAATACCAGAATGTGGGTATAATCATGCATGATAAAATCAAAATGAATTAAATAAGAAGAAGGGTTATTTAGTTAAATTAAATGAGTTAATAAATTCAAATAATTAAATTAATTATTAGTCTACTAATTAATTTAATTTAAATGCTGAAATTAAATCATTTAATTAATTTCATTTCATTACAAAATTAAAGCTGGTGGCGGTCGAGGTGGGTAGCTGTAGAGTAATGTTTTTTCTCGATTTTTGGAATTTTTTTTCCTAAATGGGTTAGGGTAGAAAATATTTTTAAAAATGGTTCCAAGATGCGTGAACCTCATTCACGCATCACTGGCCCCGGGAAGATGCGTGAATGGGGTTCACGCATCTTAACCGCGTTGAAAGATGCATGATCCCCGTTCACGAATACTTCACGAAGTTGATGAAGGATACGTTAACAGGTTTCACGCATCCTATATAAACTTATTTAAAAAAAAATTGATTTTTTTTTATTTTTATTTTTGGTTTTGTTTTATTTTATATATACATATATACAAACAAAACAAAAAATTCAGCATAATTTATCTTCTTTTTAATATCCAGTAGTACTTCCATTACCGTAGTCTAGATTCTGACAGAAACCCTCACCCACGCTCTCCTTTATAAGAGGGCTTGCCCAAGAAATCATTCTGCATTTCCGATGTGGGAATCAGTTTCTCTTTTTCCTGCACAGAACATTCTGCATTTCCGATGCAGGATTCTGTTTCAAGTACGTGACTTTGAAAGACTGTAAAATACAAACTATACGACCAATATAAATGAAACATAAAACATAGATTAAAAATATAAGAAATAGTTGAAAATGAAAATAATTTCCTAAAAAGGGTTGATGAATAACAATTTATAAGATTTTAAAACTACCAACTTTAAACATAAAAATGTTTCAAGTACGAGACATTAAAGGACTATAAAATAAAAACTATAAGACCAATATGAATGAAACATAAAACATGGATTAAACATACAAGAAATAGTTGACTATAAAAATAATTTCATAAAAATGTTGATGAATAATAATTTATATGCTTTCAAAACCACCAACTTGAAACTTAAAAATGTTTCAAGTACGTGTCTTTGAATGATTATAAAATACAAACTATAATACCAATATGAATGAAACTTAATATGTGGATTAAACATATAATAGATAGTTGAAAATAAAAATAATTTTTTAAAAAATGTTGATGAAAAATAATTTAGAATCTTTCAAAACCACCAACTTGAAACATAAAAACGTTTACATTCCTTTGAAAGCCTATAAAATACAAACTATAAAACCAATAAAATTAAAAATTAAAACATGGATTAAACATATAAGAAATAGTTTATAATTAATTAGTTAATTGGTAATATAATTATTAATTAGTTAATAATTAATATAATTATTAATTACTAATTACTAATATACAATAATTAAATAGTTAATTAGTAATATAATTATATAATAATTAATTAGGTAATTAGTAATATAATTATTAATTGATAATTACTTAGTTAATTAGTAATATAAATATTAATTATAATTATTAATTATTAATTATTAATTATATAATAATTAATTAGTTATTTAGTAATATAATAATTACTTTTCATCAAATTTTTTTATAAAATACTTTTTATTTTCAACTATTTCTTATATGTTTAATCTGTATGTCAAGTTTTATTCATATTGGTATTATAGTGTGTATTTTATAATCTTTCAAAGACACGTACTTGAAACATTTTTATTTTTCAAGTTGTTGGTTTTGAAAGCTTATAAATTATTATTCATCAACATTTTTTATGAAATTATTTTTATTTTCAACTATTTATTGTACGTTTAATCCATGTCTTAAGTTTCATTCATATTGGCCTTATAGTTTATTTTTTATAGTTTTTTAAAGTCACGTACTTGAAACTTTTTTAGGTTTCAAGTTGGTGGTTTTGAAAGCTTATAAATTGTTATTCATCAACCCTTTTTAAGAAATTCATTTCATTTTCAAATATTTCTTATATGTTTAATCCATGTTTTTTGTTTCATTTATATTGGTCGTATAGTTTGTATTTTATAGTATTTCAAAGTCACGTACTTGAAACAGAATCCCGCATTGGAAATGCATAATGTTCTGTGCAGGAAAAAGAGAACCTGAATCCTACATCAGAAATGCAGAATGATATCTTGGGCAAGCCCTCTTCTAAAAGAGAGCCTTGGGTGAGCGTTTATGTCAGAATCCAGACTGTTGTAATGGCAGTACTGCTGGATATTAAATAGCAGTTAAATTCTGCTGAATTTTTTGGTTTGTTTGTATATATATATATAACAAAAAAACAAAACAAAAATAATGTTTAAAAAAATTTAAAAATATTTCTGTAGGATGCTTGAACCCCATTCACTCATCCTTTATCAACTTCGTGAAGGATGCGTGAACGGGGTTCACGCATCATTCAGACCGGTTAGCATACGTGACCCTCGTTCACGGATCTTCCAGGGTCCAGTGATGCGTGAACAGGGCTCATGCATATTAGACCCATTTTTTAAAATATTTTATACCCTAACCCATTTAAGAAAAAAAAATTCAAAAACCCAGAAAAAAAATTATCCGCAGTTGCACCATAGAGGGAGGAGGCCAACCGCAAGGCGTGTCACATGGGATCTTTCTAGGATGGTGGCGGGAGATGAGGGCGGACGAGAAGAGGCCTCATGGCATGCCTGCTGCACCAGGGAGCTTCCGGAAATCTAGTCCAGTGGTTTCCCGGTTTCAGAACTGGTAGGGAGGCGGCCCAGGAGGAGAGCGACACCCGATGGCGGGGTAGTCCGCCGACATGTGGTGGGTCTCATGCGGCAACAGGGATAGTGGGACCTGGTGACGAGGTCTCTGGAGTAAGGTGGAGGCTCTGAGAAGTGGGACGATGGCCTGGTGCGGGGTGTGCCGGTGTCTGGGGGCTGGGCGGTAGGCTGGGTGAGGTGTCTATGGTGCCTGGGCTGCATGGCAGGCAGAGGAGTGCGGGGCGGTGTGGCATGGGGTTGTCGGAGTCTGGAGATGCTGGTGCCCAGTGCGCCGCCTGCTATAGGGAGCCCAGGTGCGGCGTGTGACACTATAGCAGGAGGCGGCCTCAATAGAAGGTGGACACCGGGTCTCCGGTCGGTGCTACACTTGGTCGATGCAGATAAGTTGGCTAGGTGGCATGAGCCGGTAGGGTGGTCACGACTAGGGGAAGCACCCGGCAGCGGTTGGTGTGCGGTGTCCCAAGATGGTGCATGGGAGGTAGGGGACAACCCCTCCTATTGCTTTTTTTCTTTCTTGAATTTCATGCGCCGAACCCATTTAGGTTATCCTTCTTTATTTATTTTTTAAATTCTCCACTTAATTTTAAAAGATCACTTTATATTTATTTTAAAAAAAAATAAAAAGGATGTCAAGTCTCTCTCCTTTTGTTTTTTATGTCAATGCTACTCCTATTTTCCACATATTATTTTCCAAGGTCTATTTAGCCTTTATCTAAAATAATAATAAAATTATTATAAAGAAATAATAATTTATTATTAATAATAATAACATTAATATTACAATAATAGAAATATTATTTTGAAAATATCCAAATTGTAAAATTTTTAATGTGAATATAATTTTAATTATATCTGATGAAGAGATCTAAACATGATTGGTTCTTCAAAATGAATTAAAATAAATGCACGTGACCAAAATTTAAATTTTGATCCAATCCGAAAATTTAAAAGGGCTATAACTTGGCTGTTCGAGATCGGATTGACGCGCTGTTTGAACCTCTAGAGCCGTTTTTGAACCCTCTAATTAATTTTATGCACACTAATTTTATTTGGCTCAGAAAATTTACGTTATCCCTTTAATACCACTGTTATTGATTCTGGGTCCCCTATTGGAAGCCAGTGGGCTGGGGATTTTAACCTTTTTGTCAGTGGGACAAAGGAACTTGTCGTCACCAAAAATCCGAGCCCAGGAAAGGTCTGAGGATCTCATGTAAATTAAAAGAGCACAAAATAAAAATGAAAACGTACTTGTTTCAAATCTGAAGCCATGGTCGACTACAACTAGTCTATGGTGATCATCTCTTGAAAGATCCAATGTAGGAACCCTCTTTTTTGTCCACATGCGCTACAAAAACCCAGAGAAGCATCAATCATTGAATTTTGGATCCTAACGCGGAGATCTGATAGTGCTTTCGATGTCCCAATGATCACTGCATCGAAATGCCTTCGATGTTGGAGAGAGATCTGGATTCGATCTTCTTAGATAGAGAGCTTCTCTCTCTAGAGAGTCGGAGGAGGGAGAGGCTCCCAACTTCCATTCCATGAAAGTGAATGAATAGTGAATAGCAACACATGAGAGAGAGCCTCCTCCTCTATTTATAGTGGTGTTGATAAATACCCGGTAGCATTCCCTGGCCCCCGTTTATTTCAACATCCACTAAATATATAACTTTTATGAAAAAATTAATTAACAATATTTATTATTTTATAAAATTCTTATAATATATATAAAATATAATACATGATAAAATCTGATCCATTCAACTCAACTCATTGTCCCTCTTAATATTAAAGGAACCATTAATATTAAAATAATATATGTTTGATTAATATTATCTTGTATTTACAGAACTTGTAAATACATTAAATAAATTCATTCCGAAATATTCATAACTTGAATATTAACGAATTTTTTTGGGTGATTGAATACTTTGGACAACATTCGGACCTCTTGGTGGGACCCACCATATCTATATACATATTATACTAAATATGGTGGATTCTTGAATACACTATTATGTGTGACCCTCTAGGCCCTTATTATGATAGTAGTGAATAAAATCTGCATACCATGAGTGGATTTTAGCAAACCATCATGGACCCCAAAGAGAGAAGGATTTTTAAAGCAACAACAACCAACCTATGAACACTAACTGTGTACTATAATCTCTTTGTCATTAAATATATCATAAAGTAGGACACACACTTGTGTCATCATTATTTTGATTCTTTATTATCTGTTTATATAACCTGATGGATTTACCTTTCTACTACTTCGGCCAAATACTTATGAAGGAACCTCCATCCAGATCAACCAGGTCTGAGATATAGAACTTCCTAAACATGGAAGTGAAAAGTAATTTCTTGACCATTCAACCAATTCCATACCACCAAC
This sequence comes from Viscum album, assembly GCA_963277665.1. Classification (NCBI taxonomy): domain Eukaryota; kingdom Viridiplantae; phylum Streptophyta; class Magnoliopsida; order Santalales; family Viscaceae; genus Viscum; species Viscum album. The sequence goes on along the minus strand of OY728129.1, from coordinate 1,415,777,547 downwards.
GACGCACCCAACAGAAGCTACCTTGCCAAAATTTTAATACCATGGTTTTTTCCTTGCATCAAAGTACGCCATAAAATTATACACACTGATAATGATATCAATTCAGGAGACCAATACTCAAGTTTGTAGATAGGAATGACCAATGACACCCAAAACATGTGGTGTTCCGATTGGAAGTTATGTCCTCACGATCTCACTACTAGAGATCACCAAGTGAGAACTTCATGAGAATAAGTATCAATGCTTATGATCCACAAGCACCTGATAGTCAAACATCTACTATGTCTAGTCAGTACGATGTATCTAGACTATATAACATATATTTGAGACTAATTTCATAGTTTCTCGAGGATCTCATTATAGCTTGGGATATGCTATAACCTCTCAATACGAAAATTAATCTTTGGAAAATACTATTATATAGGGGATTCATAAATATCTACACTATAATGGTAAGATGGAATCATGTATAAATAATTGTACACATGATATGGTAATCAAAAGTACTGCATAGTTGGGTCTAGGGAACCCACTATTTCAACACCTCTTCCCGCAATTATTCTATAAATAAACCCATATGGGGTCTGAAAGAGAGTAAGGAATAATATCCACACACCAAAGGATGTACTAAAGAGATCCAATGAAATAAACTATAAAACTGGAGCCCTTTGACAGTTCCCAATAGGTAAAACCCAACACATAACATTATGTAGGAAATAATAAATCATCTGGTGGTATAGAAACCCAAAATTACCTTGCAGAAACAACCCCATGTGGTGAAAACCAACAGACCCTTTTTTAATAGACATCCTGCATAGTAAAGAGTTATGTAGGTGGAATGCTCCCCACATAAAATATCCATGCTACACTGGTTTAACCTGGTCCCGTATATCACAATGCTACACTGGTGGAACCCAAGTCCACATATCACAATTCTACATAGACCGTATCTTCACCTGTGTAGCACCATGCTACGTGGGAGGAATATCAACCCATATAAGAACATGCTATGCAGAATGAGGCATCCAAGGGCATTCTACTCACTATCTCCCACCATTCTCATAGGTTGTTTCATCATTCCATGTATTGGTCCCTCTATGAACCAGTCTACTAGAATTATGAAAATTCCCCTTCCAAATCTAGTTGACATGTATGAGAAGATAATGAGACACATGAGTGTGTCCTTTTTAGTTTGCATACCCATCGTAAGAAGAGTCGCGTGGATGACCCCAGTGACTGGGTGGACCCTCAAAATGAAGTTGGGTTTACATTACCAAGGTAATGATTTTTCTGAACTTGGGGTATTCATGTGAACCTCCCCATTCCATGAATATAGTACAAGGATCACACTAGCCTTCCCATTTCACATGTAATGAGATACTTCTCCCCATAACCCATTTTAGGGCATCCCTCACGGAGTAAGCCTCTAGCCTTTCTTGCGGGAGGCAGAACTTTTTCTTCTCTTCGAAATCACTGGGGAAATATATGAATAGATAACCAAATGTGACTATCATGTGTATTAAAACATAATAGGATATTGGAACACTCGATACCCTCTATGTCTCCCTTTGGGCTCTAGTACCATCCATCAGTGAATAGGGTGATATTGTGTGATCATGAGATCTACTTATAGGCCAAATTCTTAAAGTTTACAAATTCTAGTGTTTTTTAACTAGAATTAAAATTTTAGAATCTTTTCAATTCATAGTTTCAGAGAGTTAGGAAAATATTCTTACAAGGTTACCCATACATTATATGTGGACAGTTATATTTGGTAACAACTTTTTCCACAAAAGGATTCCCTTTTAAAATAAAACATGATATCTTTTCATGAATCATCTTTAATACATTCATCAAGAAATATTCTTCTCCATCACCAATCTTAATAATTGTGAAAAAAAATTAAAACATGGGATGATCACAAAATATTAGTAAGGGACATAAAGAATGTAAATCATTAGTCCTGTGAAAACAAGAAAACCCATTATTTTTTAAAAAAACTTATTATAAATTATATAAAATAATGTAGGTGACTTGGGACATCATTACCATATCACTCTTACAATCACCCTTACAAATGGAATAACCATATGGTTGAGTTGCACCTTCGGAATACCCAATGACTTTGAGAGCTATAATGGGGCTCACTCTTCTTATAAGTTATATGGGTCTCACCAATCATTCATGAGAAATAATGGTACTCAACCCTTTGTAAAGGCTATATTAGGCTCACCAATGAGCTATAATGGGGATCAACCCTTCGTATAAGTAATATTGGGATCCCCCATTAAATTTCCAAGTACCAACACATATAATCTTACAATTTTCAACATGTCACTCATTAAATTTTGTTTTCATTTATAGGATAACCAATCCAATTAAAAAAACTCCATTTAAAACATATCTAAAATAAATATTTGAATTGAAGTGTCTCATACAACTTTGAAACTTTTAAAATAATATTCAAGAATTAAAACTTTTAAACATTTATTTCCACATAAATAAATCAATAAAATAATTTTGAAAACATGGACATAAATCAGAAATATTTATATGAATAAAAGATTAAAAAACTTAAAACAATGTTTTTGTTAAAGAGTCTCTAACCACTTTCAACATTTAAAATATAAGGCACATGAAAGTATTACATTTAAAAAAAACATTATATAACTTGCTTATAGTTAAAATATTGGCACATAAAGTCAAAGTGGAGGTATATAAAATTTATAAAAGAATAAAGGTGCATATCATTAAGAAATTTCTCAATGAAAGGAGATTGAGATGAAATCCCATACCATAAGTCTGACTCGCCACATACAATATTTATCTTCCTGAATAATAAAAATAGGTTAATTATTTACTTTTCTAGGAAACTTTATAGTGTTTATTATTCCTTTTTATGACTATTATCATGTCATAACAATCACATAATTATTTATGTTCACATTGGGCGTTTTTTCGATATTAGGTACTCAAGTCAAAAATTAACTTGGTAGGATACCAATAGTTCATGAGCTCATAACTCCATAATCTCTAGAGTATTATTAATCAAATAATAATAACTTTTATAAATCAATTATACTTTTAAATAAAACCATTTATTAATTTTATGAAAAATAATCAACATTATAATCATGGAGATGGTAGTATGTACGTATGCATGAGTAACATCTTTATTTTTCATTGATCATTATGGAAAGAAGGTAAGTGTGATTTCACCTTTCCAGAGTAAAAATAACATCATTAATATGATTTTAATATTTTAAATATACTTATATATATATATCTTAAAATGTATGTAATTAATAAAAATGAGTCGCATCGCTTCATGGAGGTGATAGTTCACAAGTACGCAGGGACGATGTTATCATTTTTATACACATGGAAATTAAGAATGTAATTGATATATTTGAATAATATAATGATTAATATATCATGAATATAGAATATAAAAATTAATTCCATATTTATAATCACTCTTGAGAGACTGTTATGGAAAACAAATTATATCGGTCCATGAAGGTGATAGTTCACACGTACGCACAAACGATTAATTCCATTTCCATTTTATGGAAGTGGGATGGATTTAGGTGATGATATTAACATAATAAAATATAAGTATAAATAGGATGATGAATTTTTTATTTAATCTTGGAATAATAATACTTTACGTAAGTTGGGGAAGAAATAAAATAGAGGTACTAAAAGAAAACGACACCTCTTCTACAGTTGATCAACATTGAAGAACACTATAACACCTATAAAAAGGGTTTTCTGCCAAAAATAAGGCTTAAATAGTGTGTGTAAGGATTATAGGAAGGGGTTTTGGGTAGATCATGGATGAAACAATGGGTTTTGGAAGTGTTAGTAAAATAGAGGAATGGGTTCCTTTATATAGGAGATGGGAAGGACCCCATGGAATTATTAAAAGTATTAAATTAATATAAATTGAATTTTAGTTAAAAATGGATAAAAACTCATCAATATAAAAGATATGATTTTTTTGGGTCTAAAAATAATCATCAAATTAAAATCAGACAAGTTTTTTATACTTTGTAATCCTTATAGTTTTGTTTTACCCCCTTTTTATCAATTACCGATTTACTAAGTAATTCACAGTTTGAGTGTTAAACAAATTACCAAATCATGCCAAATGACCTATAAATGAATCATTAATGAAATATTTATAGTTATATAATTTTGTTTTGTAATCATATATTTTTAGAAATTTAATTTATTTAATTAAATAGTATATATTTTAAGTTATGAAATATGTCAATTTTGATACAAATCATCACTTTACTTTTTAAAAAACATAACAACTTGATTCCTTATAAAAAAATCGATTAAATAAATCCAAAAATTTCATAATCATCCCGATACTTTGTGTATGACATTAAATATGTCAAATTATATTTTTTAATATTATTAATATCACTTATTTGATTCTTTCTTTAATGAATCTATTACTGCATCATCTTTGTGTCATAATTAAATTTAATTATTTAATTCATCAAAATTATAAATTAATTACCATGATGTAGGTACTACTTTTTTATTTCTATTTAATATTCAAAGTCCAATATATTCTTCACATAACCCCATATTTAAATTGTTATAGTAAGGAGATACATATTTATGACATATTTTCTATTACATTAAATTAAATGTTTTAAATGTTATAATCACACCCAAGTGGATTCTAAAGGTCACAATTTCTTCACAAGGATTTTTTAGATCAAACACAACTCATCGAAAAAGAATTAATACATGTTTTTGGGTAATTTTATAATATTATAATTTTAATTTTACCCTTGTTTTCCCCATTTATCCTTTTACCATAGAAAACAAAATAATGAATTTAATATTAACCAAAAAATATTTAGATCCTATTGGACAAAAATATTCATACTTATTAGAAATATTTATTTCTATTTTTTAAAATTCAATTCACATAAGTGGTAAAAAAAATTTAACACTAATCTCATTGATGGATTGAGAAAACGGGTTTTTAAGTAAAATATTCTAAAGTTTATTTAGTTTTTCTACTTAAATATAATTTGAAATCTCATCCAATGAACTATATTGTATTAAATAATAAAAGATTAATATAATTATACCTTAAAAGCATGAAAAAGTATAATCTAACAATATAAAAAAATTAGTGGTAAAAAGAAGTGTTGAATTAAAATGTAGTATTTTTCACTATTCAGTAAAGTATGATTTTTATCAGAAAAATTCCAAAAATTCATCCAAAGTAAATATTGAAGTCCCAATTCCAAATAAGATGATAATTATGTAAAATATAACATAAAAAATTGAAAAAAACTATATTTAAAAAGGGTTCTCTATCAAAAGGTGGTAAAAATGACATTATTTAAAAATACTTCTTTTATCTAAAATATTAAATTTATTCTTATACCATGAATAGAAAAAATATAAGATAAATTTTAAACATAAAAATTTATAAATTAGAAATATATTTCATTCGTAAAATCCAACAATATTGATTTTATTATTTTATAACTCACTTATTTTCATTTAAATGGTTTTAGAGAAAAACATTTCTTTCTATTTAAAGAGGGGTTTATTTTCATTTATAATGAATTGTTCACAAAATAATTAATTATATAAAAGTGCAGACCATATTTTAATATATCAATTAATACTATTCATTCCCACTATTTTAACAACTAGGTTATACGGTAACATTTAAATAGTAATTTTTAGTAGTTCACTTAAGTTCGATGTGGTGTATTATGCACTCTATCGAAAAAAGTGTATCTTTTTTTTAAAACCTCATGATGTTACATTCTCCCCCAATTTTGAAAATTACGCCCTCTCAATTTTAATCTAGGGTTGGTAACTAATCTATGACTTTTCAAAATACCTTTACTTGTAATCCCTCATTGGAAAAAGGATTAATAAAACTTATAATTAAAAAGAAACAAAGGGAAATATTATGGTCACATGAAATAACACATACTAGGATTTCTTGTTAAAAATCATGGATATGGAAGAAAAAAATACTTTGAACTTATGATGTGTAGTGATAGAAAAGATGATCCATATAAAGTTAACAATCACATAAAAATAAAATTTTCATTGGTTAAAAGGTCATAGATTCCTTAGTAAGAAAAGTTAACATATAAAAACATTTTTATAAGATCATTTTCATCGAGTTGAGGAATTATAATTTTAAGTCAACTAAGATCGTATGGAAGTTTACTTACTTGGAAAGTAGAGATTCATCATTTAGTAAATTTCTACCATAAACTCATCTTTTTCTCCAAACTATGAGTATTTAAGAAGAATTTTTCATGTCAGAAGCACTACAATCAACATATAGGGAATCACATAATCAACAAAATATTGACTATCTATTTCTCCTTTCATGAAAAATTTACCAAAAACAAAATCGTTTGGAAAATATAAGACAATTCTCCAATAACTAAACCTTAGGATAATGGAAAACTACTTTCAATATCCAAAATTCAACATTAATATCAAAAGATCAACATAGACCATCCAATAAATAACTATCCTTAAAATTCCTCAAAAATATTATTACTAATATTAAATACTAAGAAACAGAAATATTTAATCAAATAATCTTCCAATACATGTTCTAACATTTAACTCCAAGTAACATCAACCACTCTTAATGCCTCATACCAAAAATGTAGTTAACCTAATCTCATATCCTCTATGATAGGTTAATCATTTCCATAAATAACATAATTCTCCATAATTACATATTTTTTCATGACATGCGTCGCACCATGACAGACACCCGATTCACATCATAACTAATTTTAGTGGGAATGAAGTTTTCACGAGGCCTAGGCAGTGTGCCCTTTTATATTACGAAGGAGGTGACACAACTGAATGGTTTGGGTGGGAGACTTTAGGGGGGTTGATTATGTGTGATATTAGTCTAAGTAAGATATGATGTCATCAGATGGTCTCCAATGGGTTTATTAGTGGTTCCAAATTCACCCAATGGCCCTAGTATCTAGGATATACATGCCTTCATTCCAAAGGCAAGTCCTCATTGGAGGCCTATTTCTCTAATGAAACTTGGGGACTCTATTGGTTGAGAGAATGGGAGGTTGGGATCATCAAATGATTTTGGGGGAAATTATTACCTACTGCAGTACACTCTTATAGATTCAAATAATGTTCATATGTTCATGAATCCTTGGTTATTTCCCTAAGAGTGTGTATTTAGATGAACCCTACATTGCAAGAACAATCATGGTTGTGCATGAATTTGAAATTTTTGTGGAAATGCTACTGTAAGCCCTATGATGAGGCTCTCAGGAGTATATTTCCATCTAGGGAAGAAGAAATATGGTTTAATATTATGATCATACCCATGATATTGTATTCCTATATATCCTCATGAGAGGAATCAGAACACACACAGTTCAGTGTCACTTAACTAGGCACATAACCTTTTAGGGTCGTGTGATGGGGATACATCAATGAAGTTTAGCATCATGTGACATGGAATTCTAGAAGAAATGTGCCTAGTTAGGATCCAATGTGAGGCTTATTCTAAGGCATCCTGAGATGCCCAGAAAAAGTTTGGTCTCTTAGATGAATATGACCGTACTAGAGATGTGGCCTGGGGAATACAAGGGTGATATGGATGTAGGGTTTGGACCTCATGGAGGCTTCCTAAAAATCCATGTTAGTTGGGAATACAAGTTATCATAGTTAAAAAGATGGAACTTATGAACGATATATACCCATTCTGGAGGCAAGGTTGGGGCTTACACCATAGTGGAGGCCTTTCATGGAAGAGTCATGACATGAATTATACGTAAGGAGAAATCCCTAGTGATTCCAGGAAAAATTCTTATTGGTAATGAATTTAAAAAATACTATCACTTGAACTCAATCCTTTAGACAGACATCCAATGTATCATGGATAGAGTAGGAATTAGAGATTTCATAGTTGATTTGGAAACAGATGGTATGTTTTCCATAATAATCTTTAACCTCTATGACCATGTGACTCCTACACGGTGTGAGAAACAAGAGGGAGTGGTAGATATAAAAAACCACACACTTTCACTTATCCCTTGAAGAAAAAGGAGGATCCCATGGTGGAAGATGTCAAGGTGATAGTGGATGATGGCACGGAACAATAATCCCTTCAATGTGAAATGAAATTGAAGTTCATTAGGTCCGTCTTGAAATGCTAGGGGATTACTCCAAGAGGGATGCCTTGAAATGGATTCTAGTAAAGGGGAGGAATGTTTCTTCTCATCAAAAGGAAAATAAAGTGTGATTCCTTTAACTTATCACTATCCCTCATTAAATGGAACATCCAGTCATGTACCTTGATCCCAAGAATGGGGAGTTCCACATCAGTATCCCTTGGTTGGACTCTAGTTTACTATGGGAATTTTGACTTAATAAAATTCATGGGGTCTATAAAAATGTGGCTATTACCTTCATGACTCCACTTACCTAGGGTTTGTGGATTCAAAAGAGTGCACTGATGCGCCTGATGGTCTATTCATACAAGTCAGGTTCCTTATGAAGAGGCTTTGGCCTGATGCTGATAGACTAGTTTATGGAGAGGATTTAGTGTATGGGATGGAAATGGAAGGGAATGATTGGGACTGAAAGGTGGAAAACCTGATGGCACCCTACTCTATATACCACTTGTTCATGAATGGTTGGGTACCCTCTTCATAGAATTTTTTATGCGGGTATAAGGTCCATCCGTATACCGGGGTAGTATGCGGACCTAGACTCTATCCATGTATTGGGGTAGTATGAGGGCCTAGATGTCGTATTCATACCAGGGTGGTACACCAACCCAAATGTCATTCACCTATCGGGGTGGTATGCATCACTAGAGTCCCTCCATGCGGCAAAACACCACATAGGTTAGGTTTTCATCCTAATATATATATGTTATGCGGTATGCTAGTTTGAAGAACGAGCATTGGTTCTGTAGTTCATGGGAAGTTCATCCATGAAGGGAGTGTGGTTCACGGTTCCCCTTTTAGGTTCATGGTTTTCCTATATTGTTTCTTTTTATGGTTCATGTTGTGTTTATACCTATTGGAAACCATTCATGGTTCCACACTTCATTAGTCATTTTCCTTTGATGTCTTCCACCTATGAATTCCAAGCCTTCCCCAAAAAATTTGATCCTTCCCTCATCTCCTTTTGAGGTCTTTTTATAGAGTGTCGAGGAGGCTGTATCTATGGGTCAGACAACACCTTTTTCATATTCCCTTGGAGGGATCATCTGAATCAAGGATGACTCAGTCAACTGATATTTGTTGTGTTACGGTTCGCAACGATGGAAATCACCGCCCCAATTCCATGAACAATGCGGTTCTTGAGACCCCACCATCCCTGCCTCACCCATGAACTACCCAGTCTATGAGGATGGTGTGGGGAGAATTACTTCTCAATCATATTTTCTCCAACGACATGTTTTTTGGAGCTCTCTATTTTCATGTCATCCATGAACTGACTTGTTCATTCGAGAACACTTTTTAGGCCAGTGTTTCACAAGCTATCTGTGTACCCCTTTGTTTGTGGTTTGTGCCTTCTGTAGAACGTTCTTGGTAACCAGTACATAGACTAGTTTGGGTCTTTTTATAAATTGAATTTCTTCAATAAACTTCTCTAAATTTAACCCCCTGCATGAATATATTTACATTATCGAACTTGTGTGAGTATTTTATTTCCCTTTGTGAATTTTTCGAGACCCTATAAATGCCCCGAATCAGAATGGGGTCTGGTAAAAAGCAAGAGGAGGCTATTCTGATGTAGAAAATGGTCCCCAACATAACTAGTTTTTTTAGAAAGATGGATCTTTGGGGATACCATTCCAATATATAAGGGGACCGGGTCTTTTTTATTTTACCAAGTTGTCTAGAAAAACATTTTCCACAAAGCACTCTCACTTTCCTTACTTCCTCGTACTAGCTCCTTTATGAAATTAATCATCTATGAATAATGCCTTGCATTAAATGAACTGTGTATTATTTTTAGTTTCCTAGGATGAAAACTGAATTTTGAATCTGTGAACCGAACTATGGAATTTTAATATGTAAGTTTGAATTTCTTCATAGTAAGATTCTTCATGGCTTTCTTGTCCTATGGACTTGACTTCAATGCTGGTGAATTCAACCTTATATTTCCAAAACAGACTTTAAAAATTCCAACCAAGACATTTGAATACCCACATAGAGAGGTTCAATACCCGACTTTTCCATTTTGAAAGATGGTCGACTTGTTGGTCAATTCTTCACGGGCCAGTGTCTTACGGCACATTCTTCATATGGTCGGTTTATGAGGAATGTGTTTTGAAAACAATTCGCGAGTTTTAGTTTGCAGAGATCTGTGTTTGGTGGACTTATTTGGCCCCAAGAATTTTAATTTTTCCAATATTTTATGGGGTCATTTTTTTTTCAGTATGAAATTTACCTCCCTCTTATCTAATTAGAAGCGATCCGGAAGAGGTTAGGCATGGTGAAGATTGTCAAAAATAAATGCTACACTATCGTTGTTCCTCTAAAGTGTATTATTTGAGATCTCCTTTTTCAAGAGCTAATATCCTATCCACTATCCAATCTGTTTTTGCTTTATAATTTTGGGATACAAGGATTCTCGGTTTTTAGGGATAGATCATGGTGATTTTATCACACATTCTGAAACATCCCATCAGAAAAATAGGGAAAACATATCTACTGCCGGATAAATTTTTAATGCTTTGACTGAGGAGGGTGAGTTCATCCTAAGCAGCTCTATGTGGACTCAGACCGACCAACACACACATAGTACATCCATGGATTCCATTGACTAAGATTATCCATCTATCATTAACCCACCGCGAGGTAACCTTAACAGATGGTGGAGCTCTAAATGGGACCTACTACTGGGAGGGTGCTTTTCTAACGATTTTTCTTGGGTGTTCTGTGTTTTTCAGAACTACTTGTAAGCATCTACGAAGCTAAGAGTTTTCAATCTATATCAAGCAGTGTGGGTATCCCAATTCACCATCTTTTCGCCAGGTGAGATCCCGCCTGAGCTTCTTAGCTCTTGGTGTCTGGGAACCAACACCTTTCAGTTATCCCATAATGAAGTGGTGATCAATCTATATGACATCTACTAGATAGGGGAACCTCTTATCCTTAGATACATGTATGATAAATTCTTATCAGTGTATAATTCTTGGAGGAATGTTTAGAAAGTATCCCCATTAGCAGGAGAATTATTTGTTATGGCGAAGAGGATACTAGGTTATCCCCTTCATGCACACTCACTTATCCCATTTTAGTATTGGGTAGGGCTATTCTTATAGTTTAACAGCTCTAAGTCGAGAGTTCACCATAGTTGAACCCATCTGACCCCATAGCCACGCCCCATTCTGAGTTCTTACTACACTACCCTTCATGCAGGTCAATACACAAATTATGGTTATGAAATTCCTTAAGACGTGTCAACTGATCTCAGGAAGGCGGGTTTCTTTTCCATTTTCCTAATTGGATGGATCTTCCCCTATCATGATGTTTACACTAATAATAGTGCCTACACTTTGATTATGGAAGCCACATTGGCAGAGGGACTAACCATTAACTTGTTCATTCCTACTCTTTCCAAAATCTATGAATAGTTAAGGTAGATAAAAGAAGGGAAACCCCCACATCAACTTAGTGCATTCTTTCAATTTTCAAATGGTTGGATTGAAGAGAATTTTACCTACTACGAGTACCATTATACCTCCATAGTTCCTCATTCTGACTTCCACTCAAACATTCTTAACATTTCTACCATCTATGAAAAATCCTTGAGCATGGAAGGTGTGATTTAATTACTAGGTGATGTCTCCCACTTATCTTTTTAACATTATGTTGTGCCCCATGGGCCAGTGATAGATACTAGGATAGGTTCACCTGAAGAACACTCTTATATTATTCTACATCGAGATCAATTATTGACCGCATGCAAATACATGGTAAAAATTTGTGAACCTTACATTACTTATATGTTAACTAGGAAATTTGGATGCCTTTAGAAGATCACATCTCTCCACACCACCCTGGTGATGTAAGAATCTCACCCAGTAATTATTGACTAATTATGGTTGTCCATGATGAAATAGGATTCTAATATGGATGTCCTCATTCCTCCCATAGTAGCCTTAACATTCCTATCATTAGAGTATGCCCAGATGTGGGCGGCCGGCTATGCTGATGAGGTATTGGCAAGGGCAGTTTGGTTGGTTTAGAGACCATGGGCTATTTCAGATCATATCCCAATTGTTCTAGTTGCTCCATATGTTCCCCTTCTTTTGGTGAGAAGTAATTCTACCCATCGTCACATGTGTTTTAAGGGGATTCACCCGCACAACCCATTTCTATAGATATTGAATCATATCCCATATCTTCGGCTAATGTGGTACGTGGTCCTACAGAATCTGGTCTAAGCGGGACATCACCTGATGTTCTTAAAGTTTCCTCTATCCCCCCTACATTAATCCAGAATGCTGAACCATATTTTGGGATAGAAAGTATCCCTTTTTGGGTGACTCATCTATGGGCGCATTCGTCTATTGCAGGTTTTCTTCCTCATTGCATACCTATTACGGTGGAGGTGGACCAAGATTCTAATGCTCTTAGGAGGCATCGAGCTATGTGAAAGTGGGAAATGCATCAAATCCGTACTCCTGCCTCAAAATCTCCCCTAACAGGCTTTCCTAATGTGGAGGGTAACTTTCAATGACTATTTATCTATCGATGAACAAGTGTCTTTGATTATCGATGTCTGTGTCTCCTTATCCACCAAATTTTTGTAGCTCGATAGGATCTCACTGCTCATAAAGGAATCCTCACTTGTTTCAACACTTCTCGGCACCATGATCAGATATTTTGGGATATTAATAAGGAGTTGAATCATCTGGAAGATGAGGAAGACAGTTCTTGTGACCTGGTGATCACCCATATAGAGGAAATATGTAAGTGTGAACCTCGTATAGCGAGACAAAATGTGAAACTAGAATCATAAAATGATAATTATGAATCCATCCAATAGAAAGGGTGAGACCTCTAGAATATTATGAAGAAAGTACGCCTGATGGTGATGCTGAAGATTAGTATAGGGCTGCTTTAGAACAGGCCCCTGATGGACCTCATTGGGTCGTTATCAACTTGTTGGAAAGTGCATGTCATGAATCATTTTAATCCATTAGAATTACCTAAATTACATTTTATTTGAAACTAGGGGGAGGATCCTAAGTATGGATGTTCCCCCCATTCTCACTTATTTTGATAAAATAGAAAAAAATTTCTTTTTGGTGTTCCTCCTTTCCCCCTCTTGTGATATCATTCATTTATGATCAACTATGTTTTAAACAATAATGTCATCCAGATATCAATTTGAGTCATAATTTGGTACAACAGAATAATCAGGTTATACTATAATATTTTCCTAAACCAAGGGGATTAGTGAGAATAGTTTTATTCTTACCAGGGTCACATGGAGAACCCGACAAACTTTTTTCCTTTTTGGTTATCACCCATATTTGTTCCAAATCCTATTGTAGTGTGGGCCTAGTGAGTATAACATGATTTTTTATTAGGATTCCCTTTACGGGTTTTCAAGCAAAAAAGTTTTTCGTATATGGATTGTTTGGTTTCTCAAAAAAAAATCATAAACCAAATATACCATAGGTTTAGAGAGCTGACACTTGACTTTTATCCAAACTTACCTTTGCAGGTTTTCACCTTGGCGAGTGTAGTGCCTCTTTTGATGGGTCGTTTAATGTTTTTCCAACCAAAATATCATTACAGATTTTTATGTTGAACAACTTAAACCATTACTTATGGGGAAAGGGCCCTAATTTAGGACTCATTAACAGATAACATCTCAAATACTTTCAAACATGGTTGATGGAATTTTCTAGACCCTAAATTGTGATTTTTGAATATGGGACATGATATAGGGCATGGAATACATGGGTCATATAGAGATAGTAAAATCCTCTCTTAAGGATGGATTTTCCTTTGGTGGACAAGACATTTTTGTGTGGAAATATATATACATCCCCCTGTGCATAATGTGCATAGTCCAACAAAAGAATCCACGAGACACTAGCCTTCCATTTCCATTTCCCATGATGTTTTTGTAGATATTTTGATTTATTTTTCTTTTGAGGAACATAGTGGGTGGCCCGTTGGAGGAATGACATCTGAAAGTAATAAGAGAATTTGTATCGAATTTGGATGACAAACTTCTACCACATGATTTTGGAATGTGTAAAGGAGGGTTGAAGCCCAGTGTAGTTTAACATCATACAAACAGGATATTTGGGACTTGTTTTGAGAAATCATCTTACTCTGACTAGAGTAGGGTATGTGATTCACTTCCTCCACAATATTTTGGCCAAAAATTTCCTTCACCTTTAGGCATTGAAAGGGGGAGATATGTAAACTGTAATCTGAGAGGTTTCTGATTCCAAGGACTGAGGTGGTACAACAATGTTGTATGGATGTATAGAGGTAAGAAGAGATGCTACTGATGAATAATTTTCCTTTGGTTGATAGACCATTTTTTTGAAACATATGTATATTCACCAGCATAATTATATGTATAGTCAAGAAAAGGTTTCTGAAAGACACTGGCCTTCCATTTTTTATCGCCAATGAGGATTATGAAGATTTAGGTCTTTCTAGACACAGAGTATGCCTCACGAAAAGGGGTATTCCTAAACCTAGAAAATGGATCATTTCAGATCAAACATTATTTGGAATACTGGGAATTGGTGAAGGCATTTTTATCTCATCCATGAGGGTATTTTCCTTACACGGGATTGACCATTGCACGAGTGAGGATGTGACATTTATGTTTCAAAAATAGACCCAAAATGTGAGATAAGACATTGCTATGTATCCTACATGGGTAAGCATCAAGCTATAGATATCTCTTTTAAGGTTTATTTGTAAGCGGATCTGATTCAGGCATATGGATGGGCATTTTTATTTTGGATACAGATTCAACAATGGGGAATGACATATGTTGAACATTCTTGTGAAGATTTATTTATTGCGCAAGTCATGAGGGGAAATATCCTTTTATCATGACATGGCCTAAGGGTGAATATTAGTTATCGAGTATCATGTGGTTAGGATGTTGATATAAAAACTCCATGTAACTGGAGGTTAATTGATCGAGCATGTTCTAATATGTCCCAGACAGGGGTAGGGAGTAGAGCGTAAACCATGGCTTTGACGGATATAGGATCAGAAGGAATGACATGGGGCTTAGAAGACGTTAGGTGTACGAAAATATGAAGAGACTCTCCTATATATGAATTTTACTTTGGTTGGAAAATAAATTTTGTTGGCAACATATGCATAGAAATCAAGGCATGATATGAATAGTTAAAAAAGGGGTCTGCAGGACACTAGCCATACATTCTTGATGGCCATGAAGGGTTATGAGGATCCAAGATCACTTAAAGAATATAGTTTGACAAATGGAGAGGGCTGGTTTGGACACTTCATAAATAGTCATTCCATGATTATTTACAGAATTCCATGATTATTCATAGAATTAGGAGTCTCTCTATATAGATTCAACATATATGTGATGCGCGGAATGTTTACTCCCTTATCCGATAAACGCCCAATTTTTAAGATCCCGGTGTCCCTAGACTAGGTTAAATGCACGTGTTTTGGTCTCTGTGTAAGGATTGGGGGAATTTTATCTATATTTAGGGGACCATATAGTTTTGAATGTCATGGGGTTAAGACTTTGGGCCATGTAATTTAACATCATTAGTTGAGGACACCATCTGTACAATTTAATGTCATATGGAAAGGATGTTGATAGAATAATTTAACCATCATGTCGCATGGAAAACTTTTATATGGAATCAAGTGTAAATAAGATAAAATTACACCTAAATATTCTGGGTATTCCCCATAAATGAGTGGGGGAGGAATATGTAAACCATGATTGTGGGGGACCTCAAGTGTGGAGGATGACATGCATGGGGCATAAAATCCATTAGGCGTATGAATGGAGGAAAACCCTCTCATGGGTACGAATTTTCCTTTAGTTCAAAGACCATTTTTTTGGGTAACATATGTGTATCCATCAGGGATTAATGTGAATAGTTTAAAAAGGTGTCTATAGGACACAAGGCATCTATTTTTGATAGCCATGGATGATTACGGTGACTCAAAATTTTTCAGGTCATGGATTTTGATGGATGAAAAGATGATGTCTCGGTACATGAGGAATAACTAGTCCATGATTAAATCTAAGGTAGGATATCCTTTATATAGATCTAATTTGTGTGTAATAGGAAGCATAGTCTTTTGACCCTTTATATATGCAAGATCCTAGATTTGAAATCCCATGTATGTATTTTCATTTCACATGTAGGGTATTGGGGGATCCTTTTTTTCACAGCTGGACCTAGAAAAACCTGGTTGTCACTACATGTCTCATCATGTCAAGAATCAATCCATACGTAGCTCATGAGCTACCATAAAATTTAATTTCATATGGTTTGGACTTATTTGGTCACACAGTTTAAAGTCATGTGGTTTGGTCAAGAGTGAACCAACAAGAAGAGAATGAGGTGAGTGAAGTGTTGGGCTTGCACGTTGTGGATGTTTTCTACATATCCTAGTTAGTTGGGAATCAAATTCTACACAGTTATGAAGAATCCCTATTCTAGTATGACCTATATATATAGAGTTCAGTAGTTTATACCCTTCTTTAAGTATGATTGGATTATTATACACCTATGTGATTTTTCAATGCGGGGGGAAGTCTTTTCCATCATTAAGATGATCATGTATGTTATACTTGATGTGAGAAACAAGGAGAGACGAGGAGTTCCCTCATATTAAAAGGGAAACCAAGGATATAACAGAGGCATTCCACATCATGTGAGCTCTGTACAAAGACATATGGAAAATGTGTCTCTATGTATCCCATTGATGAATAGGAATCGAGTCATATGTAGTTCTGTAAAAGTCAATCCCTACATACGTTCTGGCTATACATAAGGAGGGGATCGCTTTTTTTATGTTAGGGGTGGTACTGGGATGAAGAATCTATGCATCACTATATATCCCATGAGGGTAGTAATCAATCCTACACATAGTTCTCGGGGTTTCCTTGTAGTTTTATGTCTTGTGGTAAGGACTTTGAGCCATGTAGTGAGTTTTTATGCCTACAAGGAATCATCTGCTAAAGCTCCCATGCCCTTGTGGGTAGCACTCAATGTGAGAAAAAGGGGTCAGAAAGGGATTACTCTGCCACACATTAGGATCATAAATAATGATAGGGTATTTTCCTTCACAACTTTTCTATAGTGAGGCCTATGTTTGAATGTTTGGAGCTTCATACATATCTTGCATGGGTAGTAATGAAACCATATTTGGCTCTTCTAAAGAAACACTTTGTATAGGTATGACCTTTGTGCATGGAATGAACAATTTTTTTGGGTGGTGGCTAGGGAATGGAAAAGAATCAAGGAATCTATACATATTCAGAAAGGGTAGGAATCAAGCCACACATAGTTATGGAGCTTCCTCCCAGTATAAGTTTAGCTCCTACAGTGGGAGGGGTCATTTTTTACCATTTTTAATGGGCCTATAGCATACCTGTATCCTTTTTTGATCCAATGGGGAACCTTTACCAACATTTATATGCTCACGTGAGCTATTCTCGGTGTGAGTAAAAGAAATAGTCAGGGTCACCTCTCGAGATGAATAGGTAGTTGAGAGTACAACAAAGGTATTTTGATACCATGTAGTGCCTAAACCAATATCTTGGATTGAGGAATCTCTACATATACTATCAAAATATGGGAATCAAGCCATTTTTAGTTCTTAGACAACATGTTCCTTGTACTCTTCCGACCCATGAACCAGAAAGGGGGATCTTTTTATGTTTGATGGAATCTAGACTGGGATGAAAGATCCTGTTGTCACTATATATCCTGTCAGCTGATAATAATGTAGTTTTAAGTTGTTCTGTTGTGTGTTATGGTAGGTGATCAATGCCAGGGATAATTTACCCTTGAGTGAGAACATTTTTGGGGCCATGAAGTTTAACAACACCTGGTAAAGATGAATATATCACTCTTTAGTATAACATCTTCCACATAATATGAGGATGTTTAGTAGTTTAACATCATGTAGCATGGAAGACTTCGTCATGTAGTTTATTGTCAGGAAATCAGGACATTTTTTGTACATTTTAACATCATTTGTAAAATTTGTTTTCTGTGTAGTTTAACATCATGTGGAAAGGACATTTATTGAACTATGAAGTTTAACATCGTGCAGCTAAGATGAGGGTGTTGATCAGTTTACCATCGTGCAGCATGGAAGAAGTTTTCATGATTACACCAAGTAATTATTTAGGATCCTTGCATTGGTGGGGGATGTGGTGAGTTGTCCATCCATTGAGATCAGGTCATATTATCCATTCGAGTAAACATTGTGTACATCATATAGTTCTTCCCTTTTTGGATCCAACTTTGTAGGCTTCTTCTGAAGTATCGTTGGGGCTCTAAGGACCAACACCATTTTTCCTTCAAGGAAAGATTAGAGGCAAACCATCTTATTGAAGGCTCATGAAATCTGATTTTGGTATAATTACTGTTGGTTCAGGGTGTCCAATATTTTCAAATCCAGCCCATCTAGATCATCAAATCATTTTGGGGATTACTCATATATAGATAATTTATCACAGACAGTGATGTGGAGTGATGGTAGATAAATTCCAATGGGTAGAACCTCCTCCATATTGTATACTAACATGTTTTGGGTTTCCTTCGTGGTGGTGTGGGTTGTGGTCCAGTAATTCCAAAGATCATGGAGTAGATTTTCCACCATGATTTCTTCTCCCTGTCCATCATCTTTTTGAGTATGTTATGTAGGGTCTTATTGAAATCCACTGTATTTCCATTGGTTCATGGTAGCGGGATGAATGGTTGGCTTTGGTTCCATACTCCTGGTAGTGTTTTTCCAATTCAATAGATTATAAATTGTTTACATTGTCTATTAATATTGTGTGATAGAAAACAATCTTTTGATGATATTAGTATTCACGAAACAAACAATGATTTTTTCCCTGACCCCTTTAAGAGGTGTAGCATTTTCCCATTTGGAAAAAAAGTCATTTTGTGTGAGAATTTATTTGAATTGTATGGTTTTGGCTGGTGGATATGATCCCAAGACGTCCATTCCCAATATGGAAAATGGTCATGAGTACTTAGATGTGTGATGAAACTCTGGGTGCTGATAGATGAAATTTGTAGGAATGGGAATTCTTTGTGAAATCGGCCCAATCCTACAACAAGGGGGAAAATAGTATCCAATACTTAAAATTTGATGACATAGTTTGGATGCTAACTATTTTCCCAAAAAGTTTTGACATTCACTTTATTCATGATGGTAGTGGTCTATTCTCCATCAACGTACTTGATAAGTACTCCATCAAGGAAATTTTTATAAATAACCTTTCCTCAGTTTTTGTTTTCATATAGTATTAAATTTACTGCTATTCTTCACAGTTGTTCCCTTCAATCCCGATCTGGTGGAAGTTATCTCTTTTGAAGATAGAACAAAATATGATTCATCCAACTAGTGCTAGGAACATATGGCTCATAGATGGTATTGGTCTCCTTAATTTCATCCATGTTGGCCTAAATGAATGTTAAGACCATCCATCAGTGGGTAATACTGCAGACTATTTCATTCTGATCCAGATCAAAAAGAGTCCTGGCTACATTTTCCAAGGCATCATCCTGCAGAGTTTGTAATTGGGTAATATAATTCAGTTTCAGTTTTGATATGAATTATCTTATTAGTTCTCGTACATGGTTCATCAAAGGGATAAAATCCTCTTTCTTGATAGCATAGTCACCATTGACTTTCTTGATGACCAGTTTTGAATCAACTTTATTCTTTTATTGTTTGGATTTCAATTGGATTTCTAGTTCTAGTTCTAAAATGAGGTAATGGTACTCTACTTAATTTTTTGTGAATCCTTCTCAGAGTAGGAAGGAAAAGGGTAGAACTTCATTTTCTAGGGATATGAGTTTGACTCTAAGACCCACTTTGTTAAATTTGGGGTCTTCCATTCTTCTTCTTATCAAACTTCGGGAGGCACTGTCATAGTGCATATCCTACATCTAGGAGTTATATTGAATAAAGAATCATTCCTCATTAGGTATCTCAACATCTGAGAGGCCACTTCTATTGAGGGAGGCTCAGCCAAGAAATTGGATAATGCATGACCATTGATATCTTTTTATGGTTTAAACTGTATATCGAACTGTTGTAGGAGGATTGATCGCCATCACATGAATTTTGTTTACATTAGATGGATGGGAATGTACTTGAGTAGGTTCCTACATTAGACCAAATGGTCTCCGTGGTTCTGAAACTAATGCCTTAGCTTCTAGACTACAAATACTGATGCAAGGCAGCTCTTCTCAATATTTGAATAACAAGTCTCAACATCAATCATGGTTTTTATGAGATAATAGAGACTATTCTTATTGCTAGAATCATTATTTGGTGTGAGGAAGGATCTTAGAGATCGCTCTAAGGTGGTAATGTATAGAATGAATGGAATTCCTTCAACAGGCAGCAATATCACTGGTGGAATCAAGAGATATTTCTTGAGATTGTCGAATGCTTCCTAAAAATCATCATTCCATTGATATTCTACCCATTTTTTCATCAACCAAGTGAATGGAAAACATTTCCCCACAAGGTTGGATATAAAACCATGAATTTAAGCCAGGTTTCCTTGGATTCCTCTCAACTCAGTGAGGTTGCGTGGTGGTGAAATTCAAAGGATGGCCTTTTTCTTCTTATGGTTGACATCGATACCTCATTGGCGCAGGATGAAGCCGAGGAATTTCTATGAAGTGATGTCAAAAGAACATTTCAGAGGGTCGATTTGAATACTGTATTATCATAGTTTTTTTAAAAGGGTTTCAACATCCACTAGATGGTCTGAGAGTTATCTTGATTTAACCACTAAATCATTAACATAGCATTCGATGAACTTTCCCAGGAAGGTTTTGGAAATGTGGTGCATGGAATGCTAATATGTGGTGTAATCATTTTGGAAATTGAAAGGAATAACCTTGTAGAAAAAAAACACCCTTGGTAGACTTTAAGGTGGTGGATTATTCATATTTATGGACCATTCAGATCTGGTTATATCCTCAATATCTGTCCACAAAAGAGAGAGCCTCATTTCTTTCAATTGCATTGATCAATAATTCTGTGATCGGGACTGGGAAATCAACTTTTGGGCTATGCCAGTTGAGGTCTATAAAATTGATGCATACCCTAATCTACTCATTCTTCTTCTTTATGTATACAATTTTTGATAACCAGGTAGGTTATTGAACCTCTTGAATTAAGTTAGCTCTAATGATCTTATCGACTTCAGCCTCTAATTTTGTAATATGTGATGGGTGCGTCCTTATAGCACCTTGCTTGTAACCATGGTGATATTTCGGAAAGCCCATTTGGTGAGTGGCCTCCTCTATATTGAGACCGAGTACTTCTATATAATTCCAGGAAAACCCATCTTGATTTTGCTTCAGGAAAGAGGAATAAATCTCTTTCTCTTCAGAAGGCATGGTCGTACTAACCAGAGTGGTTTGCGGGTCTTCTTTCATACCCAATTTTATTACCAAGAGTTCATCAAAAGTGGTGGAAACTCCTTCATCAAATGGTCCCAGGGAATCACTTATGTATTCTTCATCCTCCATCCCTATATCCTTATCATATTCCACTTTGTCTTCTGATGTGAAAACAATCCTTAAAATGATTGCTTCATAGTTGGGGGAGAGTTGAAATTTTTGTGTCTGGGAGGTGAAATTGTATCTTCCACCATATCTATTGGAAAAGGATTCTCTAGAGAGGATACTGTAAGGGATAAAAGAGTTTTCTCATATTTGTTTAGTGTTGAGACACTTACTCCCACCTTAGTGAGTTAATCAGGAATTTCCTGGGGTTTTGATGATACTTTGGTGGTATTTTCATCTGAAACTTCCACATTATCTTGAGATCCAATGATCCTTTAAACATTATTAGGCTTGTAATTCCTAACTAAAATCATGATTACTGCTGAATATGCATCCTAATTTGGACTTATAGTTGAAATATGATTGATGGGTAGTACGTATTCATCCCTGAGCTACATGAGGGTATCAGTATGAAACATTTTCAAACCATTTGGGGTAGTGACCCAATCAATTCCATCATCTAAGGGTTGTTTTCCCTTTGGTACATAGAACCTTGCATAACATAGTGTGACATGCATGACTCAAAAAGGGCCTTATCGACATGTAATTTCCCACTCTTCCCATTAATGCTATATTTGAGGCACTAACTATACAAGGAGGAGATTTATGCATGTTTATGAAGCCATGGCCTCCTTAGAAGGGTAATGAAGGATGTACTATTTCATACCACCATAAATTCTAGGTGAGTTACAAGGGCACTGAACTGGGTTTTGAGCTTGATGTTTCCTAACAAAATTTTCTCTCTTTTGTCATAGCCCAATAGGGTCATGGTGATAGGCTTCATATTATCCTCATTATAGCCTAACCGACAAAATGTCCTCAGTGGGAGGAGATTAAACTTGGATCCATTATCAATGAATAATTTTTGGATATCAATTCCATTTATTATTTGAGACACATATTAGGGTTTTATGAGTTCTTGATTGACGACGTCTTCATCTCAATCTCTGAATGAGATAACTACATGAAATTCTACAGGATTGATCTATGTTTGGTAGAATTTAGTGGTGGATACTTCGGCTTCAAAATCCTGGGGACTCAGCAAGGATTCTATGAAATATTCCCCAGGATTTGTTGATAGATTCATTACATTCATGATTGAGGGATGTGTTGGGACTGAAGCTAATTGTTTCATAATATAAAATTTCTGATCTAAAGTCTAGTGCTACCCAGCTTAGGGATGCTCTTTCATAGGTGCTTTAGAGTATTTAGAATTTAATGACGATGGGTCTTCCCTGGGGGTCAGAGGCAGAGGAATTTCCTTTATTTGTGGATTTGGCTGGGTAGATCTTCATTGTAACACCCTCAAATGATAAAGTGGTAAATGAAAAAAAATATTACTCATTTTAACAAGGCGCACCTTCTTTTTCGAGATGCTACCTGATTAGAACTCCACAATTAATTATGTGATGCCCCGAACCTAGTTACCTTGATTCAGTGAATTATTACGTAACATTGGCATGATTACAAGGAATCAAGTCCCAAAGGACTGATCAGTTTAGCAGTCTTGGAAAATAGATTAGATACATGAATCTCAACTTTAAAGCGTGAAAAGAAATACAACACTAATTTATTCCATTAGAAACATCCAAGCCTCCTAGATTAAGCCTGAAAGTCACTCATAATTAACTTCTTCACATCCTATGAAAAATAAAACCAATAAAGGGGGGAGCTTAGATGCCCAGTAAGGATAACAATATAGCATAAACATTCATAAATAAGCATAAACATTTAAGAAAATTTCTAAGACTAAAACAAAAGCATTTTAAGCATTAACTTTAGAATAATATAGTTTATATAAAATCCAAATAATTCATTTTACTTACTCACATGGATATTATACTAGTCGCATAATCACATGCAATATCAATAGACACTTTCATAATGATGGAATGCATAATGACAGACTTTCATAACCAAATAGTCAAGGCCTCGTGCCAAGACTACAAATAATATTTTTTTCAAGGCCTTGTGCCAGGAAACTATTTTGTCTCATGATACCTACCAATGCATCGAGGAGCTATAGTGGGCTCCACCCATCACTTGCAAAGTCCAATGCATTCCTCATATGAAAAGGTTTAAACATCACATAAAAATTTGTATTAAAACTAGCATTCAAAATGTCAATACTTTATCCATAAACCAAGAATGGTATATAAATAACACATCCATAGTCAAACATATCACAAAAAATTCAATACAATATAGAATAATTTTTTCATAATTAATCAACTTCAAACAAGTTGAAAATCTATCCAAGGATATTGACATAGATGAAATTAGTTTATTTGAAAGAAATGACACTTTCTATTTTGAAACCATTTAAAAGAAAATATTTATTTTGGGAACATTCTTATATGTTTCTAAGGGATTTTTCGAAGGTTTTATAATGGCGGGAATTATCCACACCCGCCGTATTAGTAAAAAAACATTCTTACATTAATTTTGTCAAAAAGGTCATAAGGTAACCGGTTTGGAAAACGATGGAAAGATTCATTTCAAACCATTTTATAAAGAGTCAAACAAGGGTTTAGATGACTTTAACCCATATTATAGTAAATAGTAAAAATGTTTTGGAATAAATTTTTAAGAAACATGGATGTGGAAGATAGAGAGGTCCCAGTAGATACGTAAAAACAATCACGGATAATAAAGAGATTGTGAAATTAACCCTTACCATATAATTTTCCTTAGTCGAGGGTAGGTTAAGATCCTATATAATGGTGAAATAATTGTCATAAAATTATACAATAACCATATACATTAATATGATATCATTTTTGATCTTATAATATTGCTTTGATAATGATATTTCAGTAGTATCATCGCTTCAGGTGTTAACTGATTCGTTTTACTTTAGTGTTTTTGATACATAAGTCGTGTTTGTCTTGGATAGGATGTGTTTGATTCATATCCATAATAGTATTATGTTATTAATCACTATTTTTAATAACCAAATGAAAATTATTCTTCAATCGTTATGATGGGGAATGAATCTTATCGCGTTCGTGGAGATGGTAATCCATACGTACGCATGAGCGATAATATCATTCTTCTGATATTAAAATAAAATATAATTGGATGATATTTCACTTATAAAGAATAATTATCATGTTATATTTTTTAATTAAATTAGTTATACTAATTATTATATCCATCCAAATGATGAAGTGTTTGACTAACAAACATCACCACGACATGGAGATGGTAAGCCGTACGTACGCACATATGGTGACTTTGTAATTTATAGGATGAATAGAATAATGAATATGGTTGTACCATATTTATAATAACATCACAATATATATAAGATAATTGAGTTATCATTTTAGAATGGAAACAACAAAGAAATAAGAATTTGAAGAAGAAAGAACTTGAAAGAGGGTGGTGAAATTATTACCTCTTCTTCGGGTTCTTTGTTTTGATTTGATCAAAAGGTATCATTAGGAGGGATTTATGACTAAATTAATTCCTCTATAATGAATTTAGGGATATTTGGAGGATAGTTGGGCATGGTTTTTATGATCCAAAGGCTTGAGAAGTGTGATAAATGGGTAGGAAGTGAGGGTTTTTTATAAGGGAGAGGAGGGGTCCTTTTGGAAAGTTTGAATCAATTATTTTATTATAACCTAATATTAGGTTTCAAAAGTTATAATATTCTTTAATAAAAAATTTAAGATGAATAATTGACCAAATAAAATAATCCAATAATAATTGGGTAGGTTTTTAATATTTTATTAATATCAATAATCTTATTTATTTAAATCATTTATTAATGAGGTAAATATCACATCATTATTGTGTCATAAATAATTTAATTTATTTGATGTCCAAAAATTATAAAACAAATACCATGATGTTGTAAATATTTTCACCTTTTCAAATAATAGTTATATTCTAAACGATAACTTACATAACCCCATGTAACAATTTATTTACTAAAAGATATTTTTTTATGTCATTTTTGTCTTTACTTTTAATTAATTAATATAAAATGTCATTATTACTCCCATGTGGCTTCATGGGGTCCCAAATACAACACAAGGATGCCCATGGTTGGCTATGTATCATCCAATATAATTAGGACACATGTTAGGGTAATTTAATATTATTATAATATTATATTTTACACTTATTTATTATATTTACACTTTAATCATTGTAAATAAAATATTTACTAAAGTAAATATTTAAAATTTCTAAAAATAAAAGTTACCTATTTACACAATTTTGAAATACTAATTCCAATTGTGGAATCCCTTTTTCCAACTTCAAAACACAGAAATGGCATAAATTAATTTAAAATTAATTCCCATTGTCACAACAAAAAGAAAGTTTTTAAGAAATAATAACTATCAAAAGATTGACACTTGTTTACGTATAGTTTAAATGTGAAGTTACATCTAATGACCAAAATTAGATTAAATGGTAAAAATATAATGTAATTATACTTTAAAACCACTCAAAATTATAATTTAACACTATAAATTATTTTTATTAAAAAATTTGTTTTCAATTAAAATTTAGTATTTTTCACTATTCATAAAAATATGAATGTTATCAAAAAAGTGCCAAAAATTTATCAAAACTAAATTTTTATGTCCTGATTCTAAATAATAAGATTATTTTTTCAAATTTAATATATAAAACTGTCAAATATTGGATTTAAAGAAACATTTCTCTAGTAAAAGGGGGTAAATTGTTTTTTTGAAAAATACTTCTTTTATCTGAAAAAATGAAATTGTTCTCATATTATTTCTAATAGACACATAATATGTAACAGCCTAAGATTTTATGAAAAATATTCTTTTTAATTTCACTAATGTCTTGTGTTGTACGCTACACCAAAAGAAGTTTGCATCCTTGACTTGCCTTTCTTTACACGCAATCACGACCTTCCTCGATAGCGTGTGTAGTACGCAATAACGAGTTTCACTCAAACAACAATATGCTATTAAAATATTATTAAAACTATCCATTATGAATAGTAATAACCACTTTTTGAAATTTTTTAAATTTTATTTTTCAAAATGGAATTCATTTTTGTATTCGGAGTATCGAATTTAGCATAAGGTGAAATTTTGGTACTTTTCGGATAACTTTCATATGATGATGAATAGTGAAAATTACTAAATTATAATTAAAAACAACTTTTTTAATCGAAATAATTAATAGTGATAAATTATTAATTTGAGTGGTTTTAAAGTATATTTAGACTATATTTTTACAATTTAATACAGTGTTAGTCATTGGATGTAATTTAACATTTACACCAGACATAAACAAGTGTTAATCTTTTGATAGTTATTATCTCTTAAAAACACGCTATTTGTTGTGATAGTGGAAATTAATTATAAAATTAATTAATGCAACTTATATGTTGGCAATTTTTTAAAATAGAAATCATTTTTGAATTCGGAATATCAATTATAGCTTAGGGTGAAATTTTGACATTTTTCTGAAAAACTTCAATTTTTGATGAATAGTGAAACTACTAAGTGGTAGTTAAAAAATTAATTTTTCTTCATAAATATTAATTTTACCACTTATGTGAATGGAATTTCAAAAATCCGAGAGAAACGGTTGATTTCAGTAAGTAAAATGTGGTTCAATGAGATGAAAATAATTTTTGGTGAATAGTAACTTTTTTCTTTTAATTACCACGGTTAAAAGTAAATAGTGTAATTAAGGGTACAAATGATATTAATATTACCCTAACACATGTCCTAATCCTATTGGACAAGTTTATCTCCACCAAAAACAACCTTAAGTGTAAAATATTATCATTTAGGCCCACTTGGATTAGATTAGGGCATTTATTATTATTTAATTCAAAGAATAGTTAAAAGAGTTAAAATCAAAGTTTATTTACTAGAACATTTTTAATATAGGGTTATATATAATATAAGTTCGACTATAAATATTCATTAGAAAGATAAAACTATTTCCTACATAATGGTATATTATTTGTAATTTTTATACTTTAAATAATTTAACTTATTTATGACACAACGATGATGCAGTAATTACCTTTTTAAGAAAATATTAACATAATTGATGTTATAAATGCCCAAATAAATGTAATTTGATACTTTTTATGACTTAAACTAATTTTCTAGGTTAATATGACATGTTATTGTTGATTTAAGTAACTTGGTTCGAACTTACCATTCTGTTAGAAATTTCATAAAAATCATGTACCAAATAGTGTCAAAATTGATATAAATTAGTTTTTAAAACAAATATTATATTATTAATTGTTATTTAATTCCTAAAAATCTAAGGTTCGGCAAAAGAACTTAGATAAGGATATATATATATTAATAATAAACAACTTTGGGTTATTTTAGCTTCATATAGTAATTTTATTAACCATATAGTGTAAGAAAACAAAAAGACACGGTAAAAGTTAAATTATTTAACTTAGAGTTAAATCTAATTGATAAGGTAAAAATAATAACCTAAACATGTCTAAATCCTATTGGATAAGAGTATTTCGACCCATACCCACTTTATATTTGAAATAAGACCATTTGGAACCATTATAAACCGAATTTGACCTTAATATAAAATAATATTTTGAGATTTTCCTAAGATGCCCCTCTCCTCCCTTATAAAAGGGAACCTCCTCCCTCTCTTCCTCACACAACTTTGAGCCTTCAAGCTCGGCCAACCCCTACCAAATTCTTCTCTCCACTTCCCTAGCAACATCCGAGAGGTTCTGTTCTTCCTAAATGACCAATTTTAGTTCCCTAAAAGAAGGTCTCAAAGAAGCACTTCAAAGAAGAGGTAATGTCTATTACCGATTCTTTCATCTTTATTTCTTCTTCCACTTCTTATTCTTTAGTTGTTTCATTATGAATTAATAACATAAGTATAACTCATATACTGATAAGTTATTATAAGTATTAAAAAACCCTATTTCACCATCTATCCATCCTACGGAAAAAGAAATCACCGTGCGTGCATACGTACGGAATACCGTCTCCACGCCGTGGTGTAATCTATTTTCCACCACCACCTTAATTGGATGGGTATAATGGTGTAATGAGTAACTATATAATATTATTATAAATTGATATTGATACTTAAATAGTATACATACACTTCAACACAATTCCACGACCATGGGAATGATATCATCGCTCGTGCGTACGTACGGACTACCGTCTCCACGACGCGATGAGATCCATTCTCAATGATTAACCATTCATGAATGATTATAAAGTATATATAATAAGTACTAATGAAATATATGACATAATAATGATACTGGATTTATGTATATTTATATTTATGTCATCTACTTAATTCCATTCAATTCAATAAGGAAACGAAAACAGCGTTCATGCGTAAGTATGGACTACCCTCTCCATGAACGGTGTATTTATTTCCATTTACTGATTTATTATATATATGTATATTCTGAATATATATATATAAATCATGTTTTATATTCTGGAATTAAGTAATAATGATCTAAGTAATCATATGAATAATTACAAGTCAAAACACGGACGACAAATGAAACAATTTTACCCAAAACGCTCTTTAACATGGAATTTACAAAAGAACGGGTAATATAAAGTCATAAGTGAACAATATATGATATAATAACAATAAATATGATTCTTTAATAAGTCAATGACATTATTTAAATCATTATACAGGAGGTTCGGACACTTACAAATCAAATCGGACCTAATGTAAGGGAAATATCACAATGTAATTTTTATCCGAGATTGTTTATACTTTGAAATTTACTGGGGTGTATTTTATCATCCACATCCATGTTTCCTCAATATGTAATATTATTTCCATTCACATAAAAAATTTTAAATCCTATATTACCCTTCGGTGTGTTTTTAGTAAAAGATATGAAAGGACTCTTTTGTCGTTTTTCATACGAGGTACTTTTTTGACTTTTCCGAAAAAAGTACAAGGAGAATGTTATTTTTAACTTATACGGCGTGAAAGGATTTTTACGTTTTTCATAACACCTCATTTTCAAGAAGCTTACTCTACAATATTTCATGATTATTTTCAACAAAACCCTTATCTTTTAAAATTACCTGGAGTTTTGTGAAAAGAAAATGATTTTAAAGAAGAAAAGATATTTTCCTCAAGAATTCATTTCAAGTGTTTTTCTAAAAACTATTTTCCATCTGAGATGAAATTATTTGATATGTATGTTTCAAGTAAAATGTCTCTATGATTTAAATGGAATCAATTTTCTTATGATGAAATGATATCAATTGTTTATGGATTATGATGACATGATGTTTAAGAATCCCATTTTATTACATGGGTTATGCAATGATGTATGTTTTAAGATTTTGTGGCACACATAAGAATGGTATCATTATGAGATGGGTGGGACCTATATCTCCCTCCAATGAATTGGGTAAAGATGTTATATCTCATGAGATAGACATGGCTGGAACGGTAGGTTATACAGGTTCAGTGAAACAGGACTGAAACGAGGGTGACTCGGTTCAGAAAGGGACTTTGTCCACTAAGATAGTCTTGGAAATGAGTCTTGACTAACAAGAAATTATTCTCTATGATTATGTGTGTATGCCACAAAGTTTCATGTTTTAAGTTATGATTATTGTGATTACATTTCACTGCCATAATTTATCCCATGTTATGAAATTATGATCTCTTTTGCAGGTTAAGATTTCCAAAAGTTATGTGGTTGAGTATATGATGTGATTGATATTTCTATTGTTTACCCTTACTGAGCATTTGAGCTCGCCCTTTTATGTTTTCTTTTCCCCAGGATATAAATAAAGGTTTTAGGTATAAAAAAAAGGAGGATCTTTATGGGATATGTTGAAGATCTTTCACCACGATTAGAAGATTATATTCCGAGTTTCCAAAGACACTAAACTATTACGGTCCTTGTGTGTGTGTTTTTGTTATGTACTAAGTATTCCGCAAAAGTAATGTAATGTTCATGTACGTCAATCTTCGGGTCTCAACAGTTGGTATCAGAGGAAAGGTTTAGTCAACCTTTGGAAACTAGGATGCGAAAACGTTAGTGAGATCCCTAGAGATATTTTTAAGGTATATCTAGGGATGTCCCTAAGGTTAAGTATACGTATAGGTTATAGTACTAGAATTACACTAACGATCATAGAATTAAACCTAAGATGTTAGATATTGAAGGTACTACCCATTTATTATGTTGTTTTACCTAGCATTATTTTTTCCTCTCACACTATTCTTTTTGGGTTTTAGACGATGGATGGAAAACGAAGGAACCGTGTTGATCAATGCAATGGACAATGCAATGATTGTCCTCCTGAACAAACAAATGTTATGGGAGATGGAGTGTAAAATCTTATTTCTATACTTACACAAGCTATGAATCATTCTGGACTTCCAAATGAGCAGATAAGAGAACAATATTCTATTGAGTCCTTCATGAGGAAACGTCCACCTTCTCTCCGTGGGTCTTCTGATCCACTTGTTGCTGAACAATGGATCAGTACCACTGAAAAGATATTTTCAGTTCTTCAATGTTCTGAACATGATAAAGTCATCTTAGCAGTATATCGTTTGGAAGGTGAAGCTGATCAATGGTGTAATCTTATCAAGAATACAAGGCAAAGAGATGAAATTGGGTCCATGGAATGGGACGAGTTAAAGAACTTATTTTTCAATAAGTACATCCCTCGTATTCTTCGAACAAAGATGGAGAAGGAGTTCCTTGAACTAAAGAAAAAGGATGATGAATCTGTTGGTATATACGAAGCGAATTTTACAAGACTTGCAAGGTATGCATCTGGCATTATCATCCAACCTGAAAGTAAAGTTGATCGATTTTTTAGTGGCTTAAAACCAAGTCTTCGAACGACATTAGCTATAAGAGACTTCAGTAGCTATTAAGAAATTGTTCGTTATGCTATCAAGGTAGAAATGGAAGTTGGTGTTACATATCCATCTCATGGTTTTGACAAGAAACGAAAGATGGAGTTCAAGGAGAAATCTCAAAATAATGGTGAAAAGAAGATGAATGTTTCCTTATGCTCAATGTGTGGAAAGAAGCATGGTTGAGATTGTCTTAAACGTACTAGAAAATGTTTTAAGTGTGTAAAAGAAGTTCATCGAGCAGCTGAGTGTCGAGGTAATGGAAAAAGGGTTTCTAATGATGATAATAAAGCAAACACTGCAGAGAACGCACCACCAACACTTCAATGCTTCAAGTGAAAGGAAATGGGGCATTATTCTAATAAATTCCCTAATCCAAGGGTTAGTGATGATCAACATGAGCAACCACTAAAGGCAAAGGACAAAGGGAATTCACATGCGATCACTATTGGTGATGTTGAATATGACAACGATGTGGTGGAATGATTATGTGTTTATGGGATTCCAAAATAATGTGGTATCATAAAGTATTGGAATATTTATGTGTTGGTATAATGTGGTATTCAAAGTGATTGAAATATTTTTTGGAAATAAGATGATATGCACATAATGAAGGGAAAACGAGAAAATGAAATGTTTAAAAGTATTCATGAGCTCATGATTGATATAAGGACTAAGTGATATCATGGTTTGAGTATATAGAATTTTGAAGATTTTGGTATGTGGAAGGTGTTAACTTTTAGCTGCATTCATGTTTTCACTAAGGTATTGAAGATAATACATGATTAAGGACTTTTAATGTTTGGAATGTGACCAACAAAACATATCTTATGATATATGGGGATCAACGATGGTATTAAATCTCTGGTAATCGTTTTCACTATGTTATGAGAGTGGACTGCAGTATTATGGATAAGCCTAAAGATTGGAATGGATTATGTTGGACATAAGTTAGTATTGTTTAAGGATAGAAGTTTTTTCGATATTATTGATGGGATGTTATAGTAATATAGTTTTAGAAAAAGGAAAACCTGCAGGACGGGCGACAGCCCATCGAGTTGGACAAGGTTGTGGAAATCAAACCCACAATCGAAGTGTGACTGGCCTTTATGGCCTACCACTGGCCTACAGGATGTCCCTTTTTAGTAGAAACTAGTTTTATTATATTAAGCAGTATGATATATGAAGTATAAGTCCATTTTAGGAACCATATATGATTAATCTCACTATAGATCGACTTATGTATATAATTTTTGCTAAAATTTTGTTTGAGACTGATGGAATGACCCGTCATTATATCACATGATCTGATAACACTTCACGAATAACAAATTCAACTTCATTTATTTAAGAGATGAAGTGGAAATTGTTCAAGGCACGAACAACAGTGAGATTATACCCAAATAAAGTAAGTATTTATTCTAATTCAAATTTTCAACTTTAGGGAAATGATCTTGAAAACCAAAAATGTTGTCCTAGTGCCCTTATATCTGATGAATCAGATGGTACCCTAGATCGTCACAAATTTATGGCTTTGTGATTGCTGGCTTTTCCATAGCCATGTTCTCTACCACTCTCAATCAGAACATGATGGTTAGATTTTTCATCCATATCCATATTTTCACCTATGTGGAAACCCAGTGATTAGTTTATTTGGGTAACCGTTAAGTTTCATACTTTCGTTTTTAAAGATTGGTTTTGGTATTCCTTTTTACAATGTGGGTTTCGATTAAAGAAACTTTCTAATAGTAAACCATTTATAACCCCAACGAATTTCGAGGGTGAAATTCATTTTAAGGGGGGTAGAATGTAACAGCCCAAGATTTTATGAAAAATATTGTTTTTAATTTCACTAATGTCTTGTGTTGTACGCTACACCAAAAGGAGCTTGCATCCTTGACTTTCCTTGCATTACACGCAATCACGAACTTCCTCGATAGCGTGTGTAGTACGCAATAACGGGTTTCACTAAAACAACAATATGCTATTAAAATATTATTAAAACTAGCCGTTATGAATAGTAATAACCACTTTTTGAAATTTTGTAAATTTTATTTTTCAAAATGGAATTCATTTTTGGATTCGTAGTATCGAATTTAGCCTAAGGTAAAATTTTGGTACTTTTCGGATAACTTTCATATTTTGATGAATAGTGAAAATTACTAAATTATAATTAAAAACAACTTTTTTAATCGAAATAATTAATAGTGATAAATTATTAGTTTGAGTGGTTTTAAAGTATATTTAGACTATATTTTTACAATTTAATACAATGTTGGTCATTGGATGTAATTTCACATTTACACCAGACATAAACAAGTGTTAATCTTTTGATAGTTATTATCTCTTAAAAACACGCTATTTGTTGTGACAGTGGAAATTAATTATAAAATTAATTAATGAAACTTATATGTTGGGAATTTTGTAAAATAGAAATCATTTTTGAATTCGGAATATCAATTATAGCTTAGGGTGAAATATTGGAATTTTTCTGAAAAACTTTAATTTTTGATGAATAGTGGAACTACTACGTGGTAGTTAAAAAATTAATTTTTCTTCATAAATATTAATTTTACCGCTTCTGTGAATGGAATTTCAAAAATCCGAGAGACACGGTTGATGTCAGTAAGTAAAATGTGGTTCAATGAGATGAATTTTTTTTGGTGAATAGTGACTTTTTACTTTTAATTACCACGGTTAAAAGTAAATAGGGTAATTAAGGGTAAAAATGATATTAATATTACCCTAAAACATGTAATAATCCTATTGGACAAGTGTATCTCGACCAAAAACAACCTTAAGTGTAAAATATTATCATTTAGGCCCACTTGGATTAGATTAGGGCATTTATTATTATTTAATTCAAAGAAGAGTTAAAAGAGTTAAAATCAATGTTTATTTACTAGAACATTTTTAATATAGGGTTATAACTAATATAATTTCTACTATAAATATTCATTAGAAAGATAAAAAGATTTCCTACATAATGGTATTTTATTTGTAATTTTTATACTTTAAATAATATAACTTATTTATGACACAACGATGATGCAGTAATTACCTTTTTAAGAAAATATTAACATAATTTATGTTATAAATGCCCAAATAAATGTAATTTGAGACTTTTTATGACTTAAACTAATTTTCTAGGTTAATATGACATTTTATTGTTGATTTAAGTAACTTGTTTCGAACTTATCATTCTGTTAGAAATTTCATAAAAATCAGGTACCCAATAGTGTCAAAATTGATATAAATTAGTTTTTAAAACAAATATTATATTATTAATTGTTATTTAATTCCTAAAATTCTAAGGATCGGAAAAATGACTTAGATAAGGATATATATATTAATAATAAACAACTTGGGGTTAGTTTGGCTTCATATAGTATGTTTATTAACCATATAGTGTAAGAAAACAAAAAGACACGGTAAAAGTTAAATTATTTAACTTAGAGTTAAATCTAATTGATAAGGTTAAAATAATAACCTAAACTTGTCTAAATCCTATTGGATAAGAGGATTTCGACCCATCCCCACTTTATCTTCAAAATAAGACCATTTGGAACCATTATAAACCGAATTTGACCTTAATATAAAATAATATTTTGAGATTTTCCTAAGATTCCCCTCTCCTCCCTTATAAAAGGGAACCTCCTCCCTCTCTTCCTCACACAACTTTGAGCCTTCAAGCTCGGCCAACCCCTGCCAAATTATCCTCTCCACTTCCCTAGAAACATCCTAGAGGTTCTTTTCTTCCTCAAAGACCAATTTTAGTTCCCTAAAAGAAGGTCTCAAAGAAGCACTTCAAAGAAGAGGTAATGTCTGTTACCGATTCTTTCATCTTTATTTCTTCTTCCACTTCTTCTTCTTTAGTTGTTTAATTATGAATTAATAACATAAGTATCACTCATATACTGATATGTTATTATAAGTATTAAACAACCCTATTTCACCATCTATCCATCCTACGGAAAAGAAATCACCGCGCGTGCATACGTACGGAATACCGTCTCCACGCCGTGGTGTAATCTATTTTCTGCCACCACCTTAATTGGATGGGTATAATGGTGTAATGAGTAACTATATATGATTATTATAAATTTATATTGATAGTGAAATAGTATACATACACTTCAACACAATTCCACGACCATGGTAACGATATCATCGCTCGTGCGTACGTACGGACTACCGTCTCCACGACGCGATGAGATTCATTCTCAATGATTAACCATTCATGAATTATTATAAAGTATATATAATAAGTACTAATGAAATATATGACATAATAATGATACTGGATTTATGTATATTTATATGTATGTCATCTACTTAATTCCATTCAATTCAATAAGGAAACGAAAACAGTGTTCATGCTTACGTACGGACTACCGTCTCCATGAACGGTGTATTCCATTCCATTTACTGATTTATTATATATATGTATATTCTGAATATATATATATATAAATCATGTTTTATATTCTGTAATTATGTAATAATTATCTAAGTAATCATATGAATAATTACAAGTCAAAACACGGACGACAAATGAAACAATTTTACCCAAAACGCTCTTTAACATTAAATTTACAAAAGATCGGGTAATATAAAGTCATAAATGAACCATATATGATATAATAACAATAAATATGATTCTTTAATAAGTCAATGACATTATTTAAATCATTATACAGGAGGTTCGGACACTTACGAATCAAATCGGACCTAAGGTAAGGGAAATATCACAATGTCATTTTTATCCGAGATTGTTTATACTTTGAAATTTTCTAGGGTGTATTTTATCATCCAAATCCATGTTTCCTCAATATGTAATATTATTTCCATTCACCTAAAATTTTTTAAATCCTATTTTACCCTTCGGTGAGTTTTTAGTAAAAGATATGAAAGGAATCTTTTGTCGTTTTTCATACGAGGTACTTTTTTGACTTTTCCGACAAAAGTACAAGGAGAATGTTATTTTTAACTTATACGGCGTGAAAGGATTTTTATGGTTTTCATAACACCTCATTTTCAAGAAGCTTCCTCTACAAGATTTCATGATTATTTTCAACAAAACCCTTATCTTTTAAAATTGCATGGAGTTTTGTGAAAAGAAAATGATTTTAAAGAAGAAAGGATATTTTCCTCAAGAATTCATTTCAAGTGTTTTTCTCAAAACTATTTTCCATCTAAGATGAAATTATTTGATATTTATGTTTCATGTAAAATGTCTCTATGATTTAAATGGTATCAATTTTCTTATGATGAAATGATATCAATTGTTTATGGATTATGATGACATGATGTTTAAGAATCCCATTTTATTACATGGGTTATGCAATGATGTATGTTTTAACCTTTTGTGGCACACATAAGAATGGTATCATTATGAGATGGGTGGGACCTATATCTCCCTCCAATGCATTGGGTAAAGATGTTATATCTCATGAGATAGACATGGCTGGAACGGTAGGTTATACCGGTTCAGTGAAACAGGACTGAAACGAGGGTGACTCGGTTCAGAAAGGGTCTTTTTCCACTAAGATAGTCTTGGCAATGAGTCTTGACTAACAAGAAATGATTCTCTATGATTATGTGTGTATGCCACAAAGTTTCATGTTTTAAGTTATGATTATTGTGATTACATTTCACTGCCATGATTTATCCCATGTTATGAAATTTTGATCTCTTTTGCAGGTTAAGATTTCCAAAAGTTATGTGCTTGAGTATACGATGTGATTGATATTTCTTTTGTTTACCCTTACTGAGCATTTGAGCTCACCCTTTTATGTTTTCTTTTCCCTAGGATATAAAGAACGGTTTTATGTATAAAAAAAGGAGGATCTTTATGGGAGATGTTGAAGATCTTTCACCACGATTAGAAGATTATATTCCGAGTTTCCAAAGACACTAAACTATTACGGTCCTTGGGTGTGTGTTTTTTTTATGTACTAAGTATTCCGCAAATGTAATGTAATGTTCATGTACTTCAAGCTTCGGGTCTCAACATAATATGGATTCTAAAATTTTATAGAGTATATAAAATTCAAAATTCAGTTTACACTATTCATAACCCCCTTTTGAACGGCTAGTTTGGTAAGTTGTGGTGTGCTCAAACTCGATGTTGCGTGTTGAGAAAGTTATTGAATTACTTTGAAGAGATAATGTGCTATGAATTCTTTGGGTGTTACAAAGCATGCCTGGGCTAGAGTAGTGATCCGAATGAGTGACATTATGGGAATTTTCCCATGTTGTGTGTGAGTGAGGACAAAGAACCCTAGAAATGACATGTGTTGGCCTGTGGGGACATTCATTAGTCAGATGACCCATTCGGGCATGTGGCTAGGCCCCGGGGTTGGGACCACATGTCTGTGGGACAACTGGTTGTAACTAGAAGGGCAGGACCTGATTTCCATGTTATAGTAGGGATTCTATGTTGTCACTAGGGCCTAGTTTTAACATGCTCACATGCCAAGGGAAATTAGTCATTTCTTCTTCATATGATGGATATTTTTGAAGAACTTGACCGAGGTGGTTTCACATGGGGGAAGGATAATTTTTCTACCCCGGTCGGATCTACTGGAGGGTCCCCCTATGGGTTTCTACAACACTGAAGGTTTGAATGTTGGTGCCACCATAAGCTTGAATTCTACCATGTCCACTTTCCCTTGATATCCCTGGATTCTATGGGAGTGATTGAGGTCGTCAATCCCAAACAAGTGTAAGATTGAGGGCCTCAAAGTTGTTAATCTATGATTATTTAAAATATCATCAGTTCAACAAAACACAAGGTATTAGGGTAATACATTTTTTCTTTTAAGATACCATAACTAACGTTTAATAATTATTTTCATCATATAATAAGAGAAGAAAAATATACTAGACAAGTAAAGTTCTATCCTTTAAATAATTTCTACCACAAACTCATCTTTCACTCTAAAAGATAATAGAACATAAAAATACTCTATTTATCCTAATCGTATAGGGTTAAAAAATGAATTTATAATTCATTTTTGAGATTATTAAAAATATGACATTTTACAAACTAGTACATCATGTAGGCCAATGGTAGGTGATGCACCC
Organism: Viscum album; assembly: GCA_963277665.1. Taxonomy (NCBI): domain Eukaryota; kingdom Viridiplantae; phylum Streptophyta; class Magnoliopsida; order Santalales; family Viscaceae; genus Viscum; species Viscum album. The sequence continues at coordinate 1,415,738,744 of OY728129.1, read as the reverse complement.
TTGTCTCCCTTCAGTTGCGGGTTCAAGTCTCGCTGCCTTGCCGAACGCGATGTGTTATCTCTCGACCTATGATTTATCCTTCTTATAACAATCCAAAAATAATCTTAAAAAATTATTTATCCTTAATAACAGTATCCAATGTCAAACATAATCCATTAGATCCTTTATACTTATCCAAAATACTTCTTTCCAAACTCACAGTCAAAAACTAATAAGGAAGGTATGCACAATGAAGATCCTGTTTACAACGTAAGAACATGTGTATACTTTCATCATGTATTTTTTTCAAAACATGGTAACAACATTATTTATTAAATTCATGCTCCCTTATTCCGTATAAAATACTTGATATATTCCTTGTATGAAATTTTTTTGAATACTCCAGAAATGATGGAATAAACAAACCGTTAATCATCTCCAAGGAAGTCAAGAATATCTAATATAATTTATCCAAATCAACTATATTTTATTCCAAAATCACTACCTCAATATCAAGACCATATTAAGGTTTACCTTTCCTCCAACCATATATTTTTCGAAAAGATTAACTTGTTGTTGTGCCACTTTTCATAGAACTATATAATCTCAAATCCTCAATGAAATAGTACTGTAGTACAATTACTTATTTATTTCCATAATTCATATAACCAGAACATTGTTTATACAATACTCAAATGAAATAATTCTTTATTAACCACAAAATAACACTAGTAATTCCTCTTCATCTGTGGTAGTATCATAACTTGATTATTATCTAATAGAATCATTTTTGGTATACTCTGATGACTGGGACATTGATTTGCGTAGTGTCCCGTCTCTTTGCAGATGAAGTATTGTACATTTGAAACCTTTTTCTTACCCTTTCAATCACGTACTTGGTGTCCTTTTTCTACACACTTATAACAAACTCTCATTCCCTTCAAGCATTTACCAAGGTGATTCTTTCCACAGTTATCACATATGGGAAAATCCTTCTTTCCCTTCTTCCGTTTATCCATCTTTCTCTCTTCCATCCTTTGCTTCTATTGCTTCCCTTAAAATCCATAGGACTCAGATAATTCTTTACTTATCTTATTAACACATGATACTATTTATTCATATGATGATAGTACATGGGATACTATTTCACTTTTAAATGTTGGATTAATACCATGAAAGATGTGATACTTCTTACTCATTATATCATATGTATTATGAGAGTTCTCATTCCTTCTACTGGGTTCCATTTCTGAACAATGGCATACATTAGGTCAGTTTATGAATCACAATTCATAATTCCAAACTTTTAAAATAAATAATATAAATTGAAAAGTTTATGAATATAACCCATAATCATAAAAAAAATTCCTTGAAGATTAATTTACTCTTAAATCCTTCATAATGGATTTTAATGAAAATGAGAATTATCCTAATCATATCCCCCGGGAGTGTCGTAACCAAGAATTCAGCAAGGCCCATTTTCGTGCACTAGTTCTCATTCGAGTCTGGCTCAAAGCGGTGTTTTCAAGTTTTACCCCTAGGTACATCTGTACCAGAGCTGCCTCAACCTGCTCGTATCCAGATAGGTATGTATTTCTTTGAAAACTCACAAAATCTCTACATTTCCAAAACCCTAGGAAGCTATTCTATACTAATCCTCAAAGTCTCTCTTAGGTTAATGTGCTCTAATCAAAGTTTATCTAAATATGGTTTCCAGGAATTGTAATAAACTTCCTATGATACCATATATAATGCCCCGACCCCAGTTACCCAGAGTTGGTGCATTATTACGTAACATTGGCATGATTACAAGGAATCATGTCCCGAAGGACCGACCAGTTTAGCAGTCTTGGAAAATAGATTACATACATTAAGTTCAAATTTACAACATGAAACGAAATACAACAATAATTTATTCCATTATAAACATTCAACCCTCCTAGATGAAGCCTATAAGTCACTCATAATAAACTTCTTCGCATCCTGGGAAAAATAAATCATAGAAATGGGTGAGCTTAGATGCTCAGTAAGGATAACAATATAGATGAAACTTTCTTAAATAAGAATATATATTTAAGGAAATTTATAAGCCTAAAACACAAGCCTTTTAAACTTGAACTTCAGCATAATATGGCAAAGATAAAATCAAAATAATTCCATTTACATACTCACATAGGTATTCTACTAGTCGAATAATCACATGCAATATCAATAGCCACTTTCATAATTATGGAATGAATAATTCCAGAGTTTCATAACCACACAGTCAAGGCCTTTTGTCATGACTACAAATAAGATTTTTTCAAGGCCTTGTGCCAAGACACTAATATGTCTAATGAGACCTACCGATGCATCGAAGATCTATAGCGGGCTCCACCAGTCACTTACTAAATCAAATGCATTCCTTATATGAAAATGTTTACACATAACATAAAATTTCATATTAAAACTAGCATACGAAATGTAAATAATTTATCCATAAACCAATAATGGTATAACAATAACACATCCACAGTCAAACATATCACAACACGTTAAATACAATATGGAAGAATTGATTCATAATGAATCGACTTCAAACAAGTTGAAAATATATCCAAGGATGTTGACATAGATGAAATGAAAATATTTGAAATAAATGCCTCTTTCAATTTTGAAAAAAATTAAAAGAAAACATTTATTTTGGAAAAAAATTTATAAGCTTGTAAAGGAAGCTTTGAAGGTGCTATAATGGCAGAAATTATCCACACCCACCGTATAAGATAAAAAACATTCATACATTAATTTTGTCGAAAAGGTCAGAGGGTACCTTGTTTGGAAAACAACGGAAATATTCCATTCAAAACATTTTATAAAGAATAAAAAAAATGTAAATGAATTTAACCCATAGTATAGTAAATATTAAAAAAAATTGGAATACATTTTTATGAAACATGGATGTGGATGATAGAGAGGTCCCAGTAGATACTTATGTGAAAACAATCTCGGATAATAAAGAAATTGTGAAATTAACCCTTACCTTGAACTTTTCCTTGGTCAAGGGTAAGTTAACTTCCTATATAATTGTTAAATAATTGTTATTAAATTATATAATAACCATATACATTAATATGATATCATATGTGATCTTCTAATATTGCTTAGATAATGATATTTCAGTAGTATCATCATTTCAGGTGTTAACTGGTTCATTTTCCTTTATATATTTTGATATATAAGTAATGTTTGTTATGGATAGGATGTATTTTATTCATATCTAGAATGATATTATGTTCTTAATCATTATTTTTAATAACCAAATTAAAATTATTCTTGAATGGTTACGATGGTGAATTAATCTTATCGCGTTCGTGGAGACGGTATTCCGTACGTACGCACAAGCAAAAATATCATTCTTTTGATATTAAAATAATATATAATTGGATGGTATATTACATATAAAGAATAATTATCATTTTATATTTATTATTTAAATTAATTATACTCATTATTATACCCATCCAAATGATGAAGTGTTTGAATAACAAACATCACCAGGACGTGGAGACAGTATGTCGTACGTACGCATGTATGGTGACTTTGTCATTTATAGGATGGATAGAATAATGAATATGGTTGTACCATATTTATAATAACATCACCTTATCTAGAAGATACTTGAATTATCATTTTATAATAGAAACAACAATGAAATAGGAAGTGGAAGAAGAAAGAACATGTAAGATGGTGGTGAAATTATTACCTCTTCTTCAGGTTCTTCCTTTTGATTTGACCAAAAGGGATCCTTACGTTGGCTTAATGACTAAATTAATGCCTATAAAATAAATTTAGGGATGTTGGGACGATATATGGGTAGGATTTGTATGACCCAAAGGCCTGATAAGTGTGAGAAATGGGTAGGAAGTGAAGGATTTTTATAAGGGATAGGAGGGACCATTTAGGAAAGTTTGAAACAATTATTTTATTATAACCTCATATTCAGTTTCAAAAGGTCAAATATTAATTAATAAAAAATTTAAGATGACTGATGGTACAAATAAAATAATCCAATAAGAATTGGACAGGTTTTGGATATTTTTTTTAATATTTATAATCTTATTTATTTAAATCATTTACTAATGAGGTAAATATAGCATCATTATTGTGTCAAAAATAATTTAATTTATTTGATGTCCAAAAATTATAGAAAAAATACCATGATTTAGGAAATAGTTTTATATTTACAAATCATATTTATAGTCGAAATGATAACTTATATAACCCCATGTAAAAATTTATTTACGAAAATATATTTGTTTATCTCATTTTTGTCTTTACTTTAAATTAGTTAATATAAAATGTCATTTTTACTTCCATGTGGCTCCATGGGGTCCCAAATTTAACCATATGATGCCCATTTCTGGATATGTATCATCAAATAGGATTAGTAAACATGTTAGGGTAATTTATTATTATTATAATATTATATTTTACCCTTATTTATAATATTTACCCTTTAGTCATGGTAAATAAAATATTTAATGAAGTAAATATTTAAAATGTCTAAAAATAAAAGTTACCTATTTAAACAATTTGTACCAAATGATTCCAAATATGGTATCCATTTTTTCAAATTCAAAACATAGAAGTGGCAGATATTAATTTAAAATTAATTCTCAATGTCATAACAGAAAGCGTGTTTTTAAGAAATAATAACTATCAAAAGATTGACACTTGTTTATGTACAGTTTAAATTTGAAGTTACATATAATGACCAACATTAGATTATATGTTAAAGATAAAATCTAATTATACTTTAAAACCACTCAAAATTATAATTTAACACTATAAATTATTTTGATTAAAAAAGTTATTTTTAATTAAAATTTAGTATTTTTCAATATTAAAAAAATATGAATGTTATCAGAAAAGTGCCAAAAATTTATCATAACTAAATTTTTATGTCCTTGTTCTAAAAAATAGGTTTATTTTTTTCTCAAATTTTATATATAAAAGTGTAAAATATTTTATTTAAAAAAAGGGTTCTCCATTAAAAGGTGGTAAAATTGTTTTTTTTTAAATACTTCTTTTATCTGAAAAAAATGAATTTGTTCACATATTTTTTCTATGAAACACATAATATGGATTCTAAAATTTTATATAGTATATAAAATTAAAAATTCAGTTTACACTATTCATAACCGATTTTTGAACGGCTAGTTTGGTAAGTTGTGGTGTTCTCAAACTCGATGTTGCGTGTTGCGCAAGTTATTAAATTACTTTGAAGAGATAATTTACTAGGAAATTTAGGGGTGTTACAAAGCATGATTGGGATAGAGTAGTGATTAGGATGATTGAAATTATGGGAATTTTCCCATGTTTTGTGTGACTGATGAAAAATAAACCTAGAATTTACATGTGTTGGCCTCTAGGAACATTCATTAGTCAGATGAACCGTTCGGGCATGTGGGTGGGTACCAGGGTTAAGACCACATGTCTGCGGAAAAACTGGTGGTACCTAGCGAGGCAGGACCTGACTTCCATGTTATGGAAGGGTGTCTATGCTGTCATCAGGGTCTAGTTTTCACATGATCACATGACAAGGGAAATTAGTCATTTGTTCTTCATATGATGGATATTTTTGAAGAACCGGACCGAGGTGGTTTCACCTGGGGGAAGGATAATTTTTTTGCCCCTATCGGATCTACTAGAGGGTCCTTCTGTGGGTTTCTACAACACTGAATGTTTGAATGTGGGTGCCACCATAAGCTTGAATTCTACCCTGTCCACTTTCCCTTAATATCCCTGGATTCTATGGATTCTTCCTCCGGTTCCCCAATTGGGTTCATAGAATTATATTTGATAATTGTACTCATCATTGGAGAGAGGATCTATTAATTATATGAAATTAACACATCCAAATATCATCACCTCTTCTTATTATGACTTTACCTCATCATTTACATTTAGTTTTACCACATAGCAGGCCAGTTCCCATTGTGCTGTTTGGTGGGGTGGAGCTTGTTGTGTCGTTTGGCGGGGTGGTTCCCATTGTTCCATTTGGTGGGGAGGTTCCCATTGAATCATTTGGTGGGGCAGTTCCCTATGTTCCATTTTTTAGGTTGTTGCATGTTGCTTCATATTTTTTGGAATAATATCTAATAGCATCAAAGCCATCTTTGGATTCAGTGCTAGTTCATCTTCCTAGACTTTCTTTCCACCCTTCTGATTAGACTACTTTTTTGGTGGTTGTCCTTTGGAGGATTTTGGAGTCGAGGATGACATATGTGTTTAATTATGAGTTTTTGGAGTCACATTTGGTCACATAAACTATTATGGAAGTATTCCATGAGCATGTTTGACCATTTTCTGAGTCACACAAATATCAAAATTCTTTTCCTTTTTGTTAATAACCTTTTGATAATCCCCTTTTTCTTTCGGAATAGTGGTAGAGACATATGCCACATGCACTGGAGGTTGTCCAATATTGAACTATCTAGAATCTATCATCTTTTTTATAATTTTTTTGAACACAAAACACTCCTGGGTATTGTGTCCCAATATCTGATGGAATGGATATTAATCTAGACAATCATCAAGACCTACTTCATCAGCCAGCTTTTCCTCTGGAAGCTGAAGAAAGTTGAAATTCATTACGGTGATGAAGTAACCACACAGTTGGTCATCCCATAATGAGTATACTTTGTTTCTTCATTCTTAGAATTGATTTAATTAGGTCCCCCTCTACTCTTCTTGATGGGGAGGAGTGGATCCTATCATCCAAAGGTCCCTACACAATTTTGTGGGGTCTTAGAGCTGGAGCTCGTGTTGGGGGTGGCTGAAGCATGACATAAGTATCTTATTCTCTCCCAGTTCATTTTATTGGGGATGATAGGGCTTCATGAGACATTAGATTAGTCCATTTAAACGAATCATATATCCTTTATGTGATGGGGGATTTTTATCTGAACTCACTTGTGTACTTCACAGTAATGAGTGGTGTTTAAATCTCATCTTAGAGATTATCAATTCACATGGAAAGAATCTCATATTAGTATAGTGGATGGTTTAAGGAGAAAATCATACCATTATATCTGGTGATGAAGCCCGATAATATCTCATTCTCTCATTGTTTAGAGTTTATAAAATCACTGACTATTGTTTTTAGAAACTTCGAGATGCGTTAGAACAGTAACTGGAACTAGAGATCCTCCCATCCTATTATTGAGTTAGCTTTCAAACTGGTGTACCAGACAAAGGCTCAACCATGTAGGGTTTTTTCAAGGAATATAATCATCACAACCTCTTATTGTTAATGGGTTCCCATTATGGGATCCCAATTAGAAGTGTAGTACATTAGATGCTGCTCTGGGTCCCCTAATCCATTGAACACAGGAAATACCGGATTCCTAAAATTTAGTAGAGGTGGGACGTTGCTCGCCCATTCGGGGTAAGGCCTCCATTATGGATGTATTTGACTATTTCTTCCTTTCATTTCATCCATTCAAGTTGTTAATAACTGGATGGTATTTATGTTCCCTTAAAGCATGTCCTGTTCGACCTAAGCATGAGATGGTGTAGTAGGGGGAAAGATTTGATGTGCCGGTGAAACTAGAACAAGAGGAGAATACCTAGTTGGTGGAATCCTTTGTGGATTCACCTAAATCTGTTCTAGTTTCTTCCCTAATAGATGGAAATATTAATATCCTACTGGTATTGGGTTCTGGTAGACTGATTGAACTGGTGCTTCCCTGAATGATATTTCCAACCTTACTTCATTTGTTGGGATGAGACCATGAGGACGAGATACATCTGATGGAAATGTGTGTTGATTATCCACCTAAGGAACATACCCAGTAGGATGGATCACTCTTAATATATCAGTGTTGAGTCACCTCAGCTCTTTCATTTCTTCTTCTTATCGAGCAAATATATCCACATGTTTATGGAATCATCTTCACGTGGAGGAGGAGGTGGGGTCTGGACCTTGCTCTTATTATTTTTCTTATTGAGGATTTTTGTGGGAGGTAATGGCAGATTAACAGATGGGTCACCCATGGTTAATGAAAATATTTGGTTTCTGGTGTGCACACCTCTAATATCGATGTAGATCATCTCCATGAGGGAACCCTATTCTCTTATTTCCTAATTATTTTAATCATTTCCAATCAGGTCTTTGGGGGATGATTTCCATGATGTTCACCGATGAATACCACATTTGGGGTGGTGTACCAGGTACTGAATGGTAGTATGGATCTTAATTCATTCAGTGGATCTTATCTGGACATTCTATGATACTCTTTGGGTTTCTTGGAAAATAGTGACTTGAAGAGAAATTGGATATAACCATGCAGCACACCTCCATTTCGGGGGATGTGAGTCATTTGACAAGATCAAACGGGTGACCCATCAATCCATTTTTCTCCACAAACTGAAGAACATAGACATCCAATGGGTACGAATTTGAGGATAAAATTCCCCCAACCCTACGGACTCGGGTTGCTCACATTTTTCTATTGACAAGACTTAGCCCAGATTTTCAATTCTTAAGGGGGCATTTTGAGTTAAAAATGCCCCTAGCCCTACAGGCTGGGGCTAGTCCCATGATACGGTGGATGCTACTAATATTTCCACCTTCTTGATCTCACATAGTCCCATGAATGTGTGATCTAGTTATGGTGTCGGTTCTTCATGTGAATTGTTTTCTTTTGAGGACATGATCGTTGCTTGTTGATTATCGTCCCTTAAATGGGAATGCTACTAGATTTTCTTAGTGTCCTTGTTCAATAGCTTCTCAAAGTTTTTCTCTCATTGTTCATGATGCTTCTAAGACTTATTCAATTCTGGTTCTTATCTAGCATTTTACATTTACTGATTAGGGACATCATTTGACTGTTGTTTGGGGAAGATGACATTGTTGGACGTCATTTCCATTGGATTCTATAGGATGGGATGTGGGGTGATGTGTAGAGATCCTTGTTCTCCCCATCCTCAAATATGAACACCAGATGTGGAACCACTGATAAGACACCACAACTTGTGCAGCACATGGAGGTAAGCCAGCCTAATGTATTTATTTCTCCTTTTTAATTGTGGTTGCTGTGTAGAAAAAAGTGCTTCTAGGTATATTTTTTGGTGAAGCTCTCCCAGAATATTAACATTATCTGCATACCCATCATAGGGAAGATTTTTATTTTAACTGGAAGATAGTCATCCAGATATTGAGGTGAATTTTATACATATATTCTTCTGACAACTCTCTTGGTATGTTGAACTAAGAAGTGTCTAGGGGCCAATACATCATTGGTATTTCATCCCTAGTTAGTTTTCTTCTCAAAAGAAAAAAATATGTTTTTTTTCTAGGGAATATTATGCTTGATCATCCCAATTTGACTGCTCTTTGATGATTTCATTCTGAGTAGTGGGGTTGGAGGGAGTCTTGTTGACATTTGAATGATATGAGGGTGGCTCGGAAGATGAGTGTGGCCCTAGGTTTTCCTCTAGTTGATAATGTATATCACTAATCAAGGAGATAGTATCCTATTTGTAGTACTCCATTTTTTCAGGTGCCTCAGCATATGTGTGTTTTCTCATATTTCATTCGATGAGGGGGGGATCTTCTCGCTTGTGTAAATTTGGACTTTGGGGAGGACCTTCGTAGTTAGTGTCATGATGGATAGGACTTCCATCATAGCTTAGTGTCCGATCATAGAGAAGAATTCTGCAGTGTATACATTAGGGAGAACCTTTTGGGCGGACCACATCAACGGGAGGACATTCTTGCTTCTTTGGTTCCATTGAGGGGACCGCCATCACAATGAATTCTATAATGGAAAAAAACCATAAAAACTCTAGATGTAGGGAGAGTATTAGTTGTGTACACTCTAGGTAGGGCCTTTAGGATATACTTTAATGAGGAGAGGGCCTTATCATTTTTTGATGTCACTATGGGGAGAGCCTTCATAGTGACTGTCATCATGGTGAGGACTACCATCACAGCTTGACATCCGACTATAGGGAGAAACATATCTATAACGTTTACATTGAAGATAATTATAAGGGTGGACTATATCAAGGGGAGATCCTTCTTGTTGTATGATCTTCTGTTCAAGGGGAGGGATACCCTGACACACATTAGTAGATACAATCTCATGATTGATCATTTCTAGCACATAGAGTAAGCCCTTTTGGGTGCTCTTGGGAGGACCTTCAGAGCTGCTAGTAGAAACATTACAGGGAGAACCTTCACAAATACTATTTATGATTCCATAATTTGGTAATGGATAGATATGATCTTGATAATTTTTTGATATATGTTTGATGGCGTCAAGAACACTAGCTTATAGCAGAGCCGAATCATGAGTATGCTCTTTATTTTCCAGTTTCCTTGGGTGCGTTTCATTTTTATGCACTCTCTTTCAAGAAACTGGGGTTCCTACTATTGGTATTGGACTTTATTTATGGGTCCCTATTCATTTGTATTCCATGATTTCAGCAGGATATGTCGATGAACATCTTGAATTAAGGTAGGAACATATGTCTTCCCTGGAGCAGCCACCACATTTGACTGGTTTTTCCTAGTTGGAAGGAGTATTTTTTTCCAGATATTATTTTCCTTGTATCAATGAATATAGATGTCAACCCTCTAGGAATATAGCATGGATTATGGTCTTCTCTAGAGTGATTATTTGATTTGGTTGAAAGATCACCCCACCTAGGGAGATCGGGTCATGCACCCGACTCCTATCATTTTCCACTGATGAAATGATGTCTTGACATGTCTGGAGGATATAGTCCATGATCGAGGTCTTATCATCCATCATGTCCATGATTTTATGAGATACATCTTTGGATGGAATAGGTATAAATGGCGATTCTGATTTTGGAGGAGGATTATGTGCATGCTTTGATCCTCCATGAGTTTTTAGTGGGTACTATTGTTTCTCCTGTGTCGAGGCAGAGGAATGAGTCTGCCACCATCTATCTTCTCAAGTTGCCAAAATATTTGAAAGGTTGGATTTATATTTGTGAACAGGAATTTTCCTCTAACTATTTTCTACTGAATTTTTCTCACGGTCTTGATTTGAATCCGTAGGAATTTATCTCTTCTCATGTTTTCTTGCCACCATATTTGGCTGGTGAACTTCATATGCACTGGCAGTGTTGTATAACTGCCCATAATTTCCCTCCCTATTTAGAAAAAAGTATTTTTTGCATCATAATGTATTTTTGGATACTTATAGATGGGTTTCTTATTTGGATGATGGGATTCTTTCACATTGGCAGATATTTGCATCTTCTTATAATTTATCACTCTATCTACATGGAGAGATAGACGAGAACTAGAAAGAATGTGTGTTTACTCGTATTGTTCCACCCTATTTATATAGTGGGAATCATAGAAGATATTTTGGATACAAATCTGCTCATATATTTCCACTATATTTTCATGTTGGGCTTAAGAAGGAGGGTAATAATTGTATGCATGCCCATTATATATTATTGTTTCTATGTGACAAACCTTCTCCTCAAGAACCAGGGTGATAACCTGTTCCTGATTATGAATTTTCCACCATCGATGGGCCTCTTGAGGGGCCCATTTCACTTAGACATTAGCAAGTTCCCACATCATTGAATTCTCTTTAGAGTGACCATATTGTGTTGTATGCTACTGGTGGAGACATCCTCCAGGTGGAGCCCTTGAGCGGGATTCATGTGCATCTGGGATGAATTCATTAGCATCAACTTCATTTTACTACCTAATATAAGGGATGTTCTTCTTATTGTGCTCTGAGGACAAACTCCCATAGAAGTTGGAGATGGCTAGCAGGGTCTTCATGTACTGGATCTTCTGTCATGGATGAAAAGGTGGTTGGTGAGCTTTTACAGATTGGAGGGCCAACATTATATCCTCCACTGTAGGAAGAGTCTCATTTTGATGGTACTCATTGATCAGGGCATTAGAAACCTAACATTCAAGGTTCTGGGTAGTCGAGGGGATCCTATTATTTGTTGGGGATCTAGTTGCTCATGTGGTCATTGACATGCATGTCTGAGCAATTTCTTGAAATGCCATTTTTATCTAAGAGAGCTCTACTAAATTCCTGTAATATATATATGGAATATATAGACAAAAAAACCCTGTCAAATTATAATCTGATGATTATATTTTAAATTGATGATCTTTCTTGTCCCTCTAACTTTTGAGCATGAAAGGGGCTTGAGGTTGGCTAATATTTCAACTTGGTGAATGATTCACATCGGGTTCACTAGTATTGTTTCGTCCCGACTTGTGTCGTACCTCGACAGACACCCTATTCATGTCATGACCCATTTGGTGGGAAAGATGTTTACACTGGGCTAGGTTAGTGTTTCCTTTTTATATTATGAAGTATGTTCTATAATTGAATAGTCCAGATGGGTTTTTGTAGCGGGGTTGAGTATGTGAGAAATCAGTTTGTGTTGGGAACGATGTCCTCAGATGATCTCCAATGAGTTTATTTGTGGAGCCAGAAACATCCAATGGCCCTAGTATCCATGATTCATGGACCTTCCATCCAATGGCATGTGCTTGTTGGATGAAGATTTGGCCAACGAAACTTGAGGACTCCATTGGCCGAGAGGATGGGAGGTCGATATCAGCACACCATTTTAGGGGGAATTATTTCTTACTTTGGGACTCTATTATAGGTTTAATCAATGTTCATATGTTCATTAATCCTTGGTTCTTTCCCTAAGTGTGTGTCCACAGATTACCCTTGAGTTACAAGATCAATCATTGATGCATACAGATTTGAAATTGTTGAGTCAATGAAAGTGTAATACCTATGATGAGGAACTCTAGAGTTTATCATCATCCAGGGGGGATATAAGTTACATTGAAGTCAGGATTGAACTCATGAGATGGGCGTCCTACGTATCCTCATGAGTGGAATCGTAACCAACGTAGTTCGGTACCACATAACTTGGAACATCAACATCTAAGGTCATTGTTGACGCTCCTTTCGTCACAGAGTCTAACCACTGAAAAAAGGAAATACCATGAGCTCAAATTGATTCAACCTTTGAAAAAATATCAAAAATTGACAAAGGGAGGAATAAGAAGAACATTCATCAATGGTCGCACAAGTTCTACAATGGTCACGCAAGTACACTTGCACGTCCTAAGTGATAACCACCTGGGGTCTTCTCCAGCCTATAAATATACCATGTGGGTCACCCATTTCGAGGGGATTTTTTCCAGAATTCAGATTTAGAGCTCTGAACGCCCAAGTCTCTTCTTCAGGTATTCTGAACACTTCTAAGTTAATTCTTTACCTAGAATGGAATGTCTAAACAAGAGGAGTAAGGTCTAAGTGTTAGAATTCATTAACACTTGCACACCTAAGTTGTTTTACCCTTAAGGGGAATGAAGATACTTGTGCGCCGTCCTACTTCCTCACCAAAACTTGTGGGCATCTCTTCTGGAAGTACCTCAGGATAATTATAAAGGCATTGGTCAAGGATACCTGATGAGGAAGTATTCTCTATTCAAGAAAGTCCTCAGGCATGGGAAATGTATTTTGATGGTGCTTCCAGAAGTCCAACAGGGAGGAAAATGGAAAATCCAAAATTCAACAAAGTTGGCTTTGGAATTTTGCTCATTTCTATAGAAAAGGCAGTGTTACCTTATTCCTTATTATTGTGGGAAGGTGGTACCATTAATGAAGTAGAATACCAAGCTCTCATCACAGGCTTCAAATTAGCGCTTCAAGCACAAGTGAATCACTTAAATGTGAAAGGTGATTCAGACCTAGTAATCAAACAAGTCAATGGGGAATATGCCATCAAAAAAGAAGAACTAATCCCTTTTTATGATTACATCACAGAGTTAATGGTGGAATTACCTTTGGAACCAACATTTTCTTACGTCCCAAGATCACAAAATGCTCAAGATGATGCACTGGATAATATAGCCACAGCTTTGGAATATCCAAATAGGGATGAGACAACCATCAGTATTGCCCACCGTCATGTAATTTCACCTTATTTTCGAATCAGAATAGAGGAAATTAATGAAATTAGTCCCATTCCTATTCCTTAAGGTCATACTACAGGATAGATGTCACCTATTAGGGAATACCTTCAAAATGGAACACTTCCACCTGATAGAGCCGATAAAGAACAAATTCGGCGATGTGTGGTCAATTTTACTCTTTATGATAGCCCAGATCCCCTAGATAAATTCTCTACAAATGTGGTTTTGATGGAGTTCTCTTCAGATGCATTGATGGTGAAGAGACAATGAATGTCATGGAAGAAGTACTTGCAGAAGTATGTGGTGCCACCAGTCTAAACATAGACTGTCTAATCAGATTCGAAGGCTTGGATACTTTTGGCCTTCAATGATACAAGATTGTGTTGATTTCACAAATAAGTGTCATTCCTGAAATGTACATTCCAACTTCATTCAACAACCTCCAGAGTTACTTCATACAACTAAACACTCATGGCCATTTTCCACATGGGGAATAGATGTGGTGGGACCTTACCCTTCAGCTACAGCCAAGCAGTTTAAGTACATTATTACTGCTACTGACTTCTTTTCCAAATGGGCAGATGCAAAACCTCTCAAGGAAGTCAGTTCTAAATGCGTTGTTAGCTTCATCAAGTCTAACATCATTACCAGATTTTGTGTCCCTCATACAATATTGACGAACAATGGAACCAAATTCTATTCATCCTAGGTGAAGAAGTTGTATCAAGAAGACAACATCAAATCCAACCATTCATCTCGGTATCATACAGCGGCCAACGGCCAGATTGATGCCTTCAACAAGACTCTTTCAAATATAATGCCAAAAGATGGTGGATAAAGATAAGAGGTCATGGCCTGATAATCTCTTTCATGCTTTATGGGCTTATCAGACTACCACCCGCACTGCAACGCGGTCAACTCCATATTCATTGGTATATGGAACAGAAGCAGTCTTGCCAATTAAAGTTCAACTACCCTCGCTCAGAGTTTTCATTTGTGGTCAATCATCTACAGATGAACAATCTCAAAAGTGATTGAATGAATTGGAACGGTTAGATGAGAAAATATTGTGCACTTTACACCACTTGGAAGTCTATCAGAATTGAATAGCACGAACTTTTAACAAAAAAGTTCGTCTTCATTCATTCACTCAGGGGGAATTGGTATTAGTTCTCAGAACTCCAATGATACCAGGAAAGAAACCTTCCAAGCTTGAGCCAAAATGGGAATGACCTTACTCAATACATAGGGTCTACTCCAATGGAGCTTATTCTTTAATCTCAATGGATAGAGAACTCAACACTACTCCAACCAATGCCATATTTTTGTCGAAGTATTTTGTATAAACACAAAATATATCATCAATGGTCTGGTATGACCTTAAAATGCACCACCGTCCAGAAAGACGTTAAACAACAGCATCAACGGTCTATCCATATGACCCTAAACTATTTTCAAGTCCCTTCCATCTAGAAAGACGTTAAACTGCATCATCCACGGTCTATGCATATGACTTTAAACTATTTTCACTTTCATCCAACATGATGTTAAACTATGAAAAAGTCCCTAATTTGTCCTCACTGCATGGCACTAAACTGCACGGTACCCCTTCCGTCCAGAATGACGTTAAACTACACCATCCATGGTCCATGCATATGTCTTTTAACTATTCATGTTTTCATCCAACATGACGTTAAACAGTGAAAAGTCCCTAATACGCCCAACATGATGTTAAAATATGTCCCCCTTCATCGTCCTGGCTATATGACGTTAAGCTATATAGAAGTCCCTTTTGTCCAACATGACATTAAACTGTATTGTCCCCATCGTCCTAACTACATGATGCTAAACTATACCTAAAATCCTTTAATGCGTCCTACATGACGTTAAACTGTACTTTGTCCCTGCTACATGACATTAAACTGTGCAGCACCAATAGTCCTAACTGCATGACCATAAAAATGCATAGTCCCTTGATATGTCCTACATGACATTAAATTGTGCATCGTTAAGGTTGTTGTTACCACTTGTTTCTCACACCGAGTATGACTCATGTTAGATTAGAGAAATCCTCAACCATAACAATCTCTCTAGGCTACTAACCATGTGTAAGTCCCAACAACATCATTTTCTTGGTCGTTGTCCCCAAGAACAACATGATTATTAATTCATTTTTTAATTGAACTACGCAGACTTTGATCCTTGCCTTTCAGGCTGGGTACATAGGCAACCTCCCAAGGTTTAAGCCCAAAACCAATCTCTTCACATCGGTTCACCTCCATCCCAAACGATGTTGATTCGTGAAACCGCCCGTTAGAATCAATATCTTTACATCGGTTCACTTTCTTCCTTGTTATACAACGTTAAACTATAAAACACTTTTGTCCAATATGACAATAAACTACAATATTCTTTGATACCCTCACCTGAGAGGGAACCATTATTAACATTGATTTTACAATCATGTTTCATTTCAAAGACTACGTGCATACATGGAAATGCCTGAACCTTTTATCATGGGTTAAACCATCATTGCACTAATGTCCCTTTTCACCCTTCACATGTACGAACCAAATTTGTACAGAGGGTATTTCTAGAACTATGTGGGCTTGATTCCCATCCTTCTAGGATACGTAGGAACGTTAGATTGTACCTTGAATCCAGCCCCAAGTCTTTTGGGCCTAACCCAAAATTCCACTTCCAGTCCCTTGGCTGAAATGTCCTCATGAAAACACACACTGTGTATTTCTTACAACGGTCCATGATCTATAACCCTAAAATAAGATCTATAATACTTTTTCCCCAGACGACGTTAAACTGTAGTTCGAGAACTATGTATGGCTTGATTCCCATCCTTATAAAATATATAGTGAAGTCCAACATTTCCAGTCAGAGCCCAGCCACAACATGATTGTGGTTATCATTGATCTCTGTATCTTTGTATACATTTAAAAATACACATCTTTATGTGTCATAATCCTAACCTTTAATATTTTCAAATCTTCATAACCCTTTTCTTGACCTTTAGTCACAAGAATTTCAAATTTATGAGAGCTATTTTACCTGAATATGCAGTATTTGCCCTTAGGCGGCCTCGCATAAACAGTCTCCATAACAGATTTGTTATTTAAAAGATACTATTATTTGACTATGCGGCCAATGCCCTTAGGTGGCCCTGCATAATTCAACCCCCTAACGGGTTTGTTAAATAATGCTAACTTCATTCTTGGAAAGAAAGAATCTTTTGTCCTTATTGGTCTTAAATGACAGTATGTAGGGGTATGCAAAAATAGCCATCCTTAACATATTTGTCCCATATCCTTTTTCATGATCTGAAAGTATTCAAGTATATGGTTTATATTCTCTATCCATACGTTTGGGTCAGACCTTCGTAGAAGTTATATCCATCCAGTTCTTCGATAATCTTGTTCGTAAAAATCTTCTCCATATTCAAGTACCTCTTTCCATATAGCAAACTCTATACTTTGGAAAATTTGAATCTCCATTAAATTTCACAGGAGTTTAGCAGTAGAAAGGTAAATTTCTGAGAGTTCTTTTGCCTGACTATGTAGTACGTGCCCTTAGGTGGCCTTGCATAAACAGTCCACATAACAGACTTGTCAGCCAAAAGATACTATTATTTGACAATGCAGCCAATACCCTTAGGTGGCCCTGCATATTTCAACCCCCTAACAGGTTTGTTAAATAATGGTAACTTCATTCTTGGGAACTACTTCTTCAAATTCCTTTTAGCTCTTTTTCATATCATTACTTAGATTCAAATATTCATAAGTCATAGTTTACACCCCCCCCTCATACTTGAGTATGGTAATATGTTTTCAGATAAATTGTAATGGAATTGAGTCAATTTTAATCCATTTTAGTCAAAGCTATTTCGACCTTAAACATTATCCTCCCTATGTCCGACATGCATGACTTTAAACTACCCACAAAAGACAAGGGAACTCGGAATAAAATTCAAGTTCCACCTCACTAAACATACATTTTGTATGATTTAGGTAATATTGAGCAATTAATAGTTTCAAAGTTTGTAGGGTTATTTATATTAATCGATGTAAAAATCAAACTATGCTTACTAGGCCCATTGGTTTAGGTAAAATTTAATGCAGGTAGTGAAAGAATACAAGCATAAATGATTAAAGATAAAAGTAATCTTCATTGATGCATAAGAATTAGAGGGACATCCACATATTGGAGCCACTTCTCTTTTTTAGGAGATTACAAAAGACTGTCAACATAAGTCTTCACTTGATGTACAACATCCCAATCTTCATCACCAGCTACTTGAAGCTCGTTCACTCGACTAGCTTCACTCTTCTCATCTTGATGAAGTGCCTTCTTGGCATACGAAATGGCTTTAATACCATTCGTTTGAACTCCCTCCAATGAATTATTGAGTTGATCAAGTTCCCCAGTAACAGAATCTAACTGTTGCTGGAGCTGCACCTGCTGGACAACTTTTTCATTGATTTTATGCTTTATCTCCTTCATCTTGGCAGCATAATCAGCCTCAACTCGGGATACCGTAGCCTCAAATTCTCCGATATTAACTGACAGTTTCACCCTGGTCAGATCTTCATGACACTTTTACTCCTGATCCCTCCTAAAGATGACATGTTTCACCGCGGTATGGATCTTTTGATATCCAAAACCGCCAAGTCCTAGCATGAAAAACTAGGATGACAATCGAGGGATATTCGATGATAGCTCTTCTAAAGGCACCTCAGATATGATTTCCCATATGTTGTTCCATGCCTTGATTCATGAAAAGCTGAATTCTTTAAGCACCTCTGGGTCTGATTCAACATCATCATCACAGGGGGGCTTGTAATCTGGGATTAATGCACTTAAGGAAGTGCCCTGTTTTTCTCTTTCCCCCCTGACCTGTGCTTCTTCCCTTTCAATTCCCATTGGGGAAGAAGCTGAGGCCTCACCTATAGATCAAGACACTTAAGTTGATGGCCCTGCATGACTAATTGAAAGCTTTGGTTAGCTTCAAAGGATAAAAAAGAATTGATTGTCTTGAAAATTAAGTACAATCACAAATATTGTTATCCCTTACCCGACGGTGGATTAGCAACCTGAGAAGACTCATCCCCATATTTCCCAGTCTCAATAGGATCTTCATGATGGGTCTCAAGATGGTTTACTAGGTTTAGCACTACTTGAGCAAATGTTTCTGCAATGGTAGGGTTGACATCAATGTCCACACCCTCTTCAGGCATTGGCAGTTCAGCAGCTTCTATGGATGGAACTGCATATTATTTTCAGTCATGATTAGAAGTGTAAATTATAAGAAAATTTCATGGGTGAAAGATAACACTCACACCCAAGGTCTTCTAAATCACATGAAAACTTAGAAGGATCATAAATTTCTTCGAAATACATGCCATGATTCATCAATTCATCCAATAATATTTCAGAATCCTAGTAAGTCTCACCAGTGGGAGCGTTTGATGTGTGTTTTGAACGAATTACATCCTGCATCCCCTGACCCTGGAAAACATCTTCGGATAAAATCACGGCATCAGTTGCAACAGCCACTATAAGATCTAATGTATGAGTTGAACCTGAAGTATCACAGAGTGGAAGTCATTTGGTGTTTCATTCAACATTTTTATGAAGCATTGTTGACTTACCAAAAACAGGTTCTTCTCTTCTTGCAACAACAGCAGGATGGATACTGGGAATAGATGCTAGCTCTTCTCCAGGAGCAGCCAAGTCATCTTGAATCTGTGATTGTTCCATAGCACCCTCTGTGGTCTTTGAAGGAGGATCAGTCCTTTCCCTCAGAGGGGAAATTTTGGAAGCCCCTTCAATCCCAAGGATTGTGAGAAATATTTTTCATGGTTTAAATTTCATGATTTTCCAAAGGACATACCACTACTAATAAAGAATTTAGTGGTGGACTTCCTCCTCCATCGCCATTGTCCTTTTGGTTTTTTGGGAGTGCTGGCAGTCTCCCTTATTGGCACTTGAATTGGTGAGGGGAAATCTATGTTCAACTCCTCATCCATGGCCTGTTGCCCTGGAGATATCTCGCCTGGTTCATGAAGAGATTCAGCAGCAGCCCCGATGGTAGTACAACCATGAGTATACTGTGGCGATGGAACCTCAATAGTTTTGTAAAGCTGCAAGATGAAGAAAACAATTTCCTTGAAAAATAAAGCTTCTACTGAAATCAAGTTGCAAAGCCACTAAGGAAAGAAGACTTACATCATCAGGAGCCACAAACTCATGCCACACCTCATCAGTGGCATCGTGATCCATCATTTCCTTCACCCGCTTGGTGATAGGGATAGAATCATTGGTGGCATATATGTATTCCTTAAACTCTTTGACATAGGCTCTTACTTCATCAGCGTTATCCTTGAAATGTGTATTTTCAGGAGCCTGAAGAGTCCCTATTTCAGGAAGACGTAACCCTTCACATAGCTCCATCCAGATTGTTTTAGTATTGCAGTATACATCCCACCATGTCTGGATGGCCTCTGGTCATAGATATGCAGGTGTACTAGAAGGTTGTGAAGAGGGTCCAACAACCTTGGATTTTAATTTCTTCCTAGCTCCTGCAACTATAAAAAGAGAATGTAAACTTGTTACTCTATAAAGTTACTGGCAATTAAATTGCCTCAATAAATTAACTCATCAGTAGTTGATGGAGTGGTTCTCTTGATTCTGACAGTGGGATTATATATGGCACGAGGCCGTTTTGACACATGTTGTATCTCCTGAGAATCTGATGAATCAGCCTTGGTTGAAGAACTCGGTGAACCAGCTTTAGGAGTGGAAGAATCACCTACCACCTGAATTGTTTCTTTCACAATGGTTATCTTCTTCTTCCCAACCCAGTAAACAGGTTTATTCAATATGGCCTCAGGATATGACGCTATCCAGTTTTTATCATACCATACGGTAAAATTTCTTACCTCTTCAGTATTTGGTATGTCAAAGACTTCCCCAATCCTTTCCATAGCCATTAGAAACCATAATTTCCGAGCAACTATTGGATGATGCTTTGATCTGACGTGCACTGGAGGAGATACAACAGTTGTTTATAGACACTTGAATTGGCGTGAAAATCGATATGGAGCATAGGCCTCACATATAATTTCCCTATCAATTCTAGTGGCCAATACACCATCTTGCAGGCCAGCATCTAAGACCTCTATTCCAAGCTGGTTGATCCATCATCAACAAATCGCCATGTTGGAGGATTTACATTGGGAAAGAAGTGTAATTCCTTATGCATACCTAGCCTTGGCCTAATATCATAATCATTGAGGTACAAAGGAAAAATTCCAGAGAAGGCTTGAATAAATGGCCTGAAATAAATTCTGAGAATCTGTATTCCGTTTTGAACAGTATATGTCCGGATGTGAGTGGTGATCCATCCTCATAAAACTTGGAATGGTCCCACTAATGTCAAAGGATACTTACCCATATAGACATGGAGTAAGCTCCAGTGAATCTTTTCCAAAACTGGGGTAGCCAACCACAAAATCTTCCTCTCAGCCAACTTGGCTGCGATAACGAAGGTCCCTGGCCTGACGCCTCCCTTCGAATCTCTAACTGGAAAAAGATAGACACTGATCCATAAGGGTAAAAAGCCTACCAGACGGCTCTTCTCCGGGATTTTATGATTCACTTCATACCCCCATTTCTCAAACTCTCTTGCTTCTAGAGTTGTCCAGAATGTGCCAGTAATTCCTCTCTTATCTTCTCTAGGGCAGCTAGTAGGATGAGTATAGGTGGGCCCCTTTTCCCTCTTCTTCTTGAGAAACACATTCATCCATTCCTCTGGATGAATATACCTCTTAGAATAAGTCTTTTATGTCTTTAAGATTTCGAGCTTATTATAAATCTTCAATAACTCTCGACCCAAATTTGGAGTCTTCTCTGGATCATTCATGGTTACCTTTGGAGGGACGAATTCGTCACACATATCACCCAGGATTGGAACCCCTGAGATCTTGTAGACATCCCACAAACTAATGCCTAATTCTTCATGGGTCAGATGGAATGGATTTGTTTCTGATCTCTAGCGGCTATGCAATTCTGGTGCAAAATTATCATTCCTATGAACATATATCTGGCCAGCCCAGATGGCTTCATAAATTTTAGCTCCCTTCAGATCCTCGATAATCTCTTCACAAGTTTGTCGCACCCAATAAGCCCACATCCAAGTTGGCTTCACCCCTCCTCCAGAATGGAATTACCATTTCTCCTTCCAGCCTTTGGATTGATCCATCTTGAGAGTTTCGAAAGACTGAAGGATAATAATGTGGTTGCAACTTAGGCTTGTGAAGTTTAAGATCTGGATCCCACGAGCTATGATGCATTATATAAGCTTTCTTTACTGTTCCAGCATTTGAAAATGTTCCTGTGATTGAGACATTCGCTGAATAAAAGTTGGTATACGACTGAAACCAGGAAGGTGGGAGATAGTTCTTTGCCTCCGGAATATTGACATCTTGCAAGTGACCATGACCATACAAAGGAAGATATATGTTGTGTGGGAAATCACAATGATATTTCTTCATATGCTTAGCCAAGTCTGGAAGAGTGCTTTCACAGATGGAATAGTAATCATGGCCAACGATGTCCATCATCTCCTCAATTCTTTTGCTCGCCTGTTCATCATCAATTCTGATTCTCTTTGGATCCATTTGATCTGCACAAAAGTTGAATAATTAACTCTTAAATTATGTTAATTTTTCATAAAATTTTTGAAGTATTTGAAGAAGATGGCTATGTCATTATGGTGCACAAGTCCCATAGTTGGCGCACAAGTCTCCTTAGGTCATGCAATTATTAGGCACTCAGTTTTTTCCTCGCTAGTCTAAATATCTTAAGAGCAGCACGACACCAGAAACCGAAGCACGAAACAGCAGAATCACTTGCACGGACGAGCAAAAGCCGAGAGGCAAGCTGCGCGCCAAGAGAAAGAAATCTGCAAAAGCCAAGTTCTTTGCACGGAATGGAGTTCTCTATTTATATACGTGGCTGGAACCCTGTGCGTTGTACCTAGCGCGACTAAAGGCCGTACCCTTGCAAGCCAGACCCTGCGCGCCCGAAGCTCATTTGCGCACCCAACCTTGTGCGCCCCAATTTCCTTTTGATTATCGATTTCCTCAGAGTCAAATCCTCATTTCATTTGGATCCAACTCTGAGGGGGGGACTTTTGTTGAAGCTCCTTTCGTCACAGAGTCTAACCACTGAAAAAAGGAAATACCACGAGCCCAAAGTGATTCAACCTTTGGAAAAATATCAAAAATTGATAAAGTAATGAATAAGAAGAACATTCTACAAGGGTCGCGCAAGTTCTACAATGGTTGCGTAAGTAAACTTGCATGCCACAATGTTCGTGAAAGTACACATGCGCACCGCAATGGTCGTGCAAGTACACTTGCACGCCCTAAGTGATAACCACCTGGGGTCTTCTCCAGCCTATAAATAGACCATGTGGGCCCCCCATTTTGAGAGGATTTTTTTTCGAGAATTCAGATTTAGAGCTCTGAACACTCAAGTCTCTTATTCAAGTCTTCTGAACACTTCTATGTTAATTCTTTACCTAGAATGGAAGGTCTAAACAAGAGGAGTAAGGTCTAAGTGTTAGAATTCACTAACACTTGCATGCATAAGGTGTTTTACCCTTAAGGGATATGAACATACATGCGTGCCGTCCTAATTCCTCACCAAAACATGGGCGCCTATCTTCTGGAAGTGCCTCAGGATAATTATAAAGGCATTGATTAAGGATCGTCCAAGTATTACCCTGCTGGTTTACAAACGCGCAAGTAACCATGTGTCGTGTAGGTATACCTGTGTGACCAGGACTTGCGCGCTCACTCAGTACCTACGCGCCTGCTAGGACTTGCACACCCCTGCCTTTTTGGGTGCCCTTATTTCCCATTTCACCCATCTTATGCCATTCCACCTCCCCTATTCAAATATTCAGTCTTCAAGACACTCTTAAAAGACATTTATGGCATGATTTCTTGATTTGACTTCCTTATCTAAAAGGAATTCTATGGAATATATCTCAAAACCTAGTGATTTACACATCTTTATGTCACTAAAGATTGAGATTTCATTCATTCAACCTCATCATTTAAGATGAGAGAACTCATTAACCTGGACCACCTTTTCAGGAATAATCCTCATTCATAATTCTTAACCTAGGCCTCAATTTTAGGAATAATACCCAGTCATAATTCTCAAATATGGTCATCCTCATTAGGAGTAAGCCCCAAGTCCCTTAAATTTTCAAGTCCCTTAACCTGGGCCTCCTTCTTAGGAGTAAACCCCAGTCTTAATTTTTCTTAACCAGTTCTAATTTACTTTTGATTTGGGTATTCTTTCTCAGGAGTAAAACCCATTCATAAGTCCACTCCTAACTTGGGAATCTTCCTTAAGAGTTATCCCCAAGATTAGAGTATCCAAATCTCCATAAAGTACATATACCTTTATAGATCTTGTTCATGGATTTCTTCCCTGAAGTAAATCCTAATCCTCATCTATTTTGGGCAGTTATAAAGACATAATACCCACATCATTTCATCTTTCATGGAATAATTGTCCGGTTTCACCAATACCTCTTGTTTCTCACACCGAGCATGACTCACGTGATCTTAGAGTGTAAAAGTAATAATGAATTCTTTATTTGAGCCATCAATCATGCATAAGCATCATACTCACTTATTTGAACTATGTGGGTTCTGATTCCTTTTCCAAAACAAAGGATACGTAGGTAGCCCATCAATGTGTACGATCCCAATTCTGAAATAATCCATGTCCTCTTGAATGATAGTAAAATTAAAGTGCCACACTGAGTGGCTTTAAAACCAATATGGTCATCATAATGACCAAGAGACTTTTATGTATTTTTAGGATACCATCAACAAAGAATATTTAACCAATACAGATGATTCTTCATCGACGAAGAACCTCGAATACATATAAAATATTCTCTGAATTTCTTACATATAAATCCATGATTGTCAGACTAAATGAAATATCATTTTTTACTTGGTAATGTAATAAGCATTCACGAACATAACTTAAATCTATAAAGAGAGTCCCAGAGTAGAAAATAATTCCCCTCAAAAAGGTGTGATGAGTCTGACCTCCCATCCTCTCGACCAATGAAAATTCCTAAGCCTCAACAGTTCACAACTAATGAGCGCCTACCTTTGGAAAGTAGGTCGAAATGGATATGGAATCATTGGATGTTTCCGGTTCTACAAACAAACCCATTAGAAACCGATTGGAATGTTTGAACCTTCAGTCAATGAGGTCATCCCCGAATTCCGAGGGAAAAAATAATTTAACGAGGACCCATCCATGCAGTTAGCATCGCACGACAATGAAATATATGAGAAAGGTTCCTAGTAAAGATCCAATGGAAGGAATACACTGAGGTAGCCTAGGATACATAGTAAAGGTTCGATCTCCTGAATGAATACGACCCTACCGGGGATGCGACCTAGGGAATACTAGGAATATTTAGATGTTGGGCTTGGACTTCAAGGAGGATTCCAACATATCCCATTTATCTTGGAATCAATGTTCTCATATTTAAAGAGATGGTACTTATGCATGATAGCTTCCCCTTTATGGAGACATGGTTGGGGATTACACAGTAGAGGAGGCCCATCATAGAAGATTCATGTCGGGGTTTACTCTTAAGGAGGATTCCTCAATGAGTCGGGGGGAATTCTTATAGGGAATGAATTTTAAGGAGAATATCTCTTGAACTCTATCCTTTAGACGAGCATCCTATATATCCTAGCTAGAGATGGAATTAGAGATTTTGTAGATCATTTGTAAATGGATGGTGTGAATTTCATAATCATTGTTAACCTATATGGCCATGTGAGTCATTACCCATGTGAGAAACAAGAGGAAGTGGTAGATATGTCAAACCACACACATTCCCTTTTCACTTGATGGAAAAGGAGGACCCATGGTAGAAGTTATTGGGGGTGATAATGGATGAGGAGGCAGAGAAGTGAACCCTTCAATGTGAAATGAAAGTGAATGTCATTAAGTATATTCTGAAAGACTAAGGTCTTACTCTATAAGGGATTCCAGGAAATAGAAATAAGGAAATTATAGGAAAGTTTCTTCTCATAAAAAGGAAAATGAAGTGTAATTACGTAAACTTATAGTTGTCCCTCATTGAATATAAAATCTAGTGATCACCCTTGATCCTTAGAACAGGGAGTTTTACGTTAGTATACCAAGTTTGGACTCCAGGTAACCATGGTAATATAGATATAAAATATTATTAGGGTTTGTAACGATGGTGGGATTAAAATCATGAATCCACATACCATGAGAATGTAGACTCCTAAGGGTCACTGATGCAGCCGATGTTTTGTTCATATGGGTCTGGTGTCTTAGAAAGAGGATTTGGCCTGACACCGATGGACTGGTTTGCGGAGAGGATTCAGAAGATGGGATTCAAAATAGAAGGGAATGATTTTCACCCAAAGATGGAAAACCTAATGCAGCTCTACTTAGCATACCACTTGTTCTGGTGGGTCAGGGTACCCACCGCATAGAATCTATCTATGCGGGTGAATGGGTCATCTGCATACCAGGGTAATACGCGAAACTGGACACCATCTACATATTACTGTGGTATGTAGACCCAGATGTCATCCACATACCTGGGAGGTATGTAGACCTTGATTTCATCTGTGTAACGAGGCTTTACACAGTACTAGAGTCCCTCCATGCGGCATAATTCCACGTAAGGTAGGGTTTTTTCCACAGAGAAAGGTGTTATGTGGTACGTCGATTTGAAGAATGGGAATTGTTCCTATAGTTCATGGGATGTTCATCTGCGAAGGGAGTATGGTTTGCGATTAACCTTTTAGGTTCTCGGTTTACCCATATTATTATGCTTTCTTCTTTTTATGGTTGACAGAGTGTTAATACTTGTTAGAGATCATTCGTGGTTCTGAACTTTGTTGGTTTTTTCCTTCGAAGTCGTCCACCTATGAATTCTAAGATTTCACTAAAAAATATGATCCTTCCCTCTTCTACCCTTGAGGTCCTTTTATAGAGTGTTGAGGAGGTAGTATATATGTGTCACATGAAACCTTTTTCGAAAGACCACGGAGGGATCATCTGACGCACAAATGAATAGGAAACCAATATTAACGGTATTGCGCTGGTGGTGCCAGAAGTCACCGGCTCAATTCTATGAAAGACATGGTTCATGGTATAAAACCGTTCCTCCTTAGTTAATGAACTCATAAATCTACAAGGATGGTGCATGCATACTTACTTCTCCATAATTTTTTGTCCAATGACTCAGTTCACGACACTCTCTATTTGCATTTTATCTAAGTACTTATTGATTTTCTGGCCAATGCTTCATTGGTCAGTGTTTCATAGTCCATATACATACCAATTGGTTAATGGTATGTTACATCCATGGAACTTTCCTAATAACAAGTATGCAGACTAGTTTGGTTCCTTTACCAAATTGTATTTCTTCTATATTCTCTTGAAAATTTCAGCCCCACATGAATTTATTTCCTTTATCAAACTTACGGGAGTAGTTTCATTCCCTTTACGGATTTTTCGGGACCCTAAAGTCCACAAATGAAATTATAGATTATTCCAATATATAATTCAACCACTACTCCTCAATTAAAATTTCATAGTATTTTATTTACCTTAAAAATATAAAGTTCCGAAAATAGTGAACGTCTTCCAAAATAACATTTATCACTTAACCACCAAATCATTTTCCAATACCATGGATATCGATTCGATAAACCATAAGTTCCCAAAATCAACTTATTATTTTTTAATCAACTCATTTATCTAAAAATATAAAGTCATACTAACCAGGGAGTTCATGTATCCCAATGGTAGGCAATAAAGCCTTGTCACACATCGATTTTGGGTTTAATTCCTACAGCCTTATCTGATGTAACAAGTTGTCACCCTTCCTAGAGTTTGTCCCATTTCTAAAACTATATAATTAATATAACATTCTAAAAATGAGATAAAATCCTAAAATATAACCATAAAATATTTTAACCTCAATGGTTGGCTCATACCTTTCATTTTTCATCCCAAAAAGTAATAACCCATAATTTCCTCAAAGGTGAATGTCTCTAATAAAAATGTTAGTAACCTTAATGTTCCATAACATAATGCCTCAAAAGGGAATGCAATACATTAATCATATAATAAACCTTAATATTATAAAACAATGATGATATCTCTAACTCTTAAAAAATAATCCTACTCTCCAATGTTGTTTAAACCATCATCTAATACCAACTATAAGCCCCAATGTTAAACGTTACATAATCTTGAGTTAAGACAATATTTTTACTTTATTTCACATTTTGGATATTTTTTTTTACAGTTTTAGAGAACTAGGAAGAACCCTTAAAAGGTAGACCCATACATTATATGTAGACAATTATACTTGGTATCCACTTTTTTCACCAAAGAAAACCATTTTAAAATAAAACATGATTTCTTTTCATGAAACATCTTCAATAATTTCATCAAGGCTTATTATTTATCCTCATCAATCATAAGACCTATGAAAAATATTTTAAAACATGGGATGATCACAAAGGATCGGTAATGGACATAAAGAAAGTAGACCATTAGTCCTATGAAAACATTAAAACCCATTAAAAACATTTTCTTAAAAAACTATTATCAAGCATAGAAAATCATGTAGGTGCCTTGGGACATCATTACTATGTCACTCTTATAACCACCCTTAAAAATTGAATAGCCATAATTTCAACCTCCACCTTAGAAATACCCAATGAATTAGAGAGAAATAATGGGTCTCACCTTTCATATAAGCTATATCAGGCTCACCCATATTTCAAGATATATAATGGGGATCAACCCTTGGTATAAGATATATCAGGGTCACCCATCTTTCAAGAGATATAATGGGGCTCAACCCTTGGTATAAGATATATTAGTCTCCCCTGTGATCTATAATAGGGATGAATCCTTCTTATATTATAAATCGGGCCAATCCATTAAATTTCCAAGTACCAAAACTTATAATATTTCAATTATCACCATGTCACTCATAAAATCTCATTTTCATTCATAAGATAACCAATCCATTAAAAATATTTGAAACATTTATAAAAGAGATTTTTTGAATCAAAATGACCAATACCATCCATATAAATAAATCCATAACATCATTTTGAAAACATGGAAATGAATAAGAAATAATTAGAAGAATAAATATTTAAAAACACTTAGAAATGTTTTAGTTAAAGAGTCTCCTTCCACTTTGAACATTTAAATTATAATCCACATGAAATTTGAAAATTTTAAGAAACATTAAATAACAGGATTATAAATAAAATATTAATATTTAAAGTCAAAGGGGTTGTATATACACTTTATAAAATAATAAAGATTCATTTCATCAAGAAATGTCTCAGTGAAAGGAGATTGGGATGAATTCTCTTACCTTAAATCTGACTTGTCATATATAATATTTATCATCATAAATATAAACATAGTTTAAATATTTAATTTATTAAGAACATTTTTAGAGTTTGTTATTATATTTATATGACTTTTATCATGTCATAACAATTACTTAATTTTTTATGTTCTCATCGGGTGTTTTGTTGATATTCAGTACTCGAGTAAAAAATGAACTTGGTAGGATATTAATAGTCTATGAGGTTATAAGTCTATCATCTAAAGAATAATATTAATGACATAATAATAACTTTTATACATCAATTATACTTTTAAATCAACCCATTTATTTATGGTATGAAAAATGAACAACGTTATAATCATGGAGAGGGTAGGTTGTACGTACTCATGAGTAATGTCTTAATTTTTCATTAATCCTTATGGAAAGATGGTAAGTATTATTTTATATTTCAAGAATTATAATAAATAATTATTATAATATTAATCTTTTAATTATACTGTTATATCATACAATTTATGTAATGAATAAAAACGAGTAACATCGCTTCGTGGAGGTGATAGTTCACATGTACGCATGAATGATGTTTTCATTATTATACGCATGTAAAGTAAGAAAATATCTGACATATTTTTATCATATAATGATTAATATGTAATGAATATAAAAAATTAAATTAATTCTATATTTATAATCAATCATTTGAGACAGTTAGGGAAGAAAATTATATCGATTTGTGGAGGTGATAGTTCACATGCACACATGAACGAGTAATTCATTTCACATTTAATGGAAGTGGGTCTAGATTTATGTAATGATATTAATATTATAAAATATTATTATATTGAGGATACTAGATATATTCTTTAATCTTGGAAGAAGAATATTTTAAGTAAATTTAAGAAGAAATAAAATAAAAATACTTAATAAAAATTATACATCTTCTTCGGTTGATCACCTTTGATGAACACTTTAAGAACTCTAAGGAGGGTGTTATTCCTAAATGAAGACTTAAATAATTTGTTATGGGAATATAGGAAGGTTTTTGGGTAGATATTTTCCAAACCAAAGTGTTTTTTATGTGTAAGTAATATAGAGTAATTAGTGCATTTTTATAGTGGAGGGGAGGGGTACCCTTCGAATTATCAAAATTATTTAATTAATATAAATTAAATTTCGAATTTGAATGGGTAAAAACTCATTTTTGTAAACTATATGATGAATTTGGGTCAAATAATAATCATAAAATTAAAATTATAAAAGTTTTGAATAATTTCTAATCCTTATCTTTTTGTTTTAACCCCTTTTAACTCTAACCAATTTATTAAGTAACTTACACTTTGGGTGTTAAAATAATTACCAAATCATTCCATACGACCTATGAATGAGTAATTAATGACATTTTTAGAGTTATCTCAAATTTATGTCCGAATATTAGATTTTTTTTTAAAATTTTATTTCCTCTAATTTAATATTTAATATTTTATGTTATGGAATATGTCAATTTTAACACTATTCATTAATTGACATTAAAAAAATCATAAAATATTGATTCCTATAAAGAAAATGAATTAACGCAATACCAAAATGTCATATTAATTAATATAATTCAAAAATTTAATCAAATATATCAAATTATATTTTTAATATTATTAATATCATTTTTCTGATTCATTATTTAATAAATATATTACAGCATCATCATTGTGTCATAATTAAATTTAATTATCTAATACCAAATTATTATAAATAAATTACCATGATGTAGGTAATAGTTTTTATCTTTCTATGTGACATTCATAGTCAAATATATCACTTACCTAACCCCGTATAAAAAAAATTTTAGTAAGAAGAGACATATTTTCCTTTACATTAAACTAAATTTTATAAATATCATAATCACATCCAAGTGGCCTCCTAATGTCACCATTTTGTACCAAGTATTTTTTATGTTAAAATAAATCATCCAATAATATCAGTAAAAGTGTTAGGTAAATTTTATAATTTTATAATATCAATTTTCCCCTTATTTACCTCATTTATCCTTTTACCGTGGTAAATAAAATACTAAAGTTACTATTTAGAAAAAAATTATTTTAAACCTATTGAAATTTTTTTTGATAATAATTACAACCATGTAAGTACTTTTTTTCAAAATTCAATTCATAGAAGTGGTAAAATTAGGTTTAACACAAATCCTATTAATGGATCGAGAAAACAGGATTTTAAGTAAAACGTTCAAAAGATAAAATAGTTATTCTATTTAATTTTAATTTGAAATTTCATCCAATGAACTACATTAGATTAAATCATAAAATATTCCTCTAATTATACCTTAAATCCAAGAAAAATTATTATATATCAAAATAAATAAATTTGAAGAAAATACAGTTTTGGATTAAAATGTAGTATTTTCACTATTCATGAAAATATGAATTCAATCAGAAAAATAACAAAAATTCAAAAAAATTAAATTTTTATATCCCTATTCTAAATAAGATATTTATTTTTTCAAATAGAACATATAAAATTAACAAAAACTATATTTAAAAAGGGTTATCTATCATAAGGCAGTAAAAATCCCTTTTTTAAATACATCTTTTATCTGAAAAATTGAATTTGTTCTTATATCATGTAAAGAAAACATATAAGATGAATTTTAAAAATTAAATTTAATATAATAAATATATATTTCATTAATAAAATCTATAATTACTGATTTTATTATTTTATATACTCACTAATTTTTATTTAAATAGTTTTTCATAAAATACATATCCTTTTATTTAAAGAGGTTTATTTTAATTTATAATTAATTATTCCCAAAAGAATTAATTATATACATGTGTAAACAGTATTTTCATTAATCAATTAATGTTATTAAATCCATAAATTTTAATATCTAGGTTATAAGGTAACGTTTAAATAGTAATATTTAGTTGTTCCCTTATGTTTGATGTGGCGTATTGTGTACGCTATCGAACACAATGTATCTTTTCTTAAAAAATTCAGGATGTTAAACTGCTGCTACCTCTTGTTTCTCACATTAAGCATGAATCATGTAGCCTTAGATATTAGTAGTTATCCTAACATCCAGACAATCCCAAGCCTCTGTCAGGCTTTCTCTATAGACGTAATCCCCAAATGCAAACCTCCAATAGGACTCCAACATGGTATAAATCCTGAAACCATACTTCTAACTTCATGTGGAAATATTCATAATGAATCATAACCATGGGCCTCCTTCTGAGTATACTCCCCTATCATGTCCCTCAAAATTGTCCTCCTATGTAGTATAATCCCCAAAACCATATCTTCATCTTTAAAGGTCTATATTCCCAATAAAGCAGCACTAAACAGACATCCCCTGAGTATAAGCCCCAATAATGATGATCAATTCGGCTTCTTCTAGTCATAATTCCCAATGAAAAGAACTATGTGGGATTTAATTACCAACTACGTATAATACGTTGGAAGCCTCCCTGAGGTCAAAATCTATCACTTAATTCCACCCTAATGTTCTCTGGGATACATCCCTAGTAGGGTCCTATCCACCTAGGAGACCACATCACTTCTAGTAACATCAAGCCACCTCAGTGTCACACACTACCTTTGACCAGGCACATATGGCCTATAGGTCCTTACCGCGTGATGTTAAAAAACATGGTTGGCTCCTTATCACATGGGCTTAAAAGGTGATGTGTCCCATTAAGTGGTACATAACTATGTGGGTTATTATTCCAATCGTGAGGATATATAGGGATCCCATATTATGGGTTTGATCCTGATATACAAAAAACTGTTCTCCCCCTAGATAATGTTAAAGCCCAAAGCACCCCACTATATGGCTTAAAACCAACATCATCATAGAAAATGACCAAGGAATCCAATATTTATATATAAAGGGTAAAATATATGGAGAATCAAGGATACATGAAAGTCTCTCTAATAATGGATAACCTCAGACACAAACAAATGATTCCAAACCCATGCATTGTAATGATTGATCATTACCTCGGAATAATCCATAATATACTCACTTCAGAATAAACAAAGGATTCATTAAGACATCTAAAATATATAATAGATTCTCTTAATATTCAATAGTTCCCCCCAAATGGGTGTGATGAGGACAAATTTCCATGATCTTGACCAATGTGAGTTATTAAGTATTGTTGACCAAGATATCCAAAGAAAACGTACCTTTGGAAAGTAGGTCCATGAATTTTGTATATGAGATCCATTGGGAATTTTCAGATCCATTAACAAAATCTGTTGGAGACATTTAAAATATATTAAACCCATCATGGATGATTGTTCAAAAATCAACTCCCTACAATCAATGTTAAAGCCAATGTGTTTTCCATTAGAAAGAATGGTGAAACTGATGTGAATGATCTTACAAAACTCAACCCCATACAATCAACCATCTAGCCCATGCATTTTTTGTTGGAAACAAAATGGTGAACCAACATGAATCCTCATCCATGGTGAAAGTGTTTCCCAATTTCAGGACCCTTTTTCTACGAAATTAAAGGGATACAAGAAAGAATATCAATTATGAATGTGGTAATAAAATTACACTTTCATGATGTTTTTTTCTACATTTTTCACATATATTGTTGTCACTCTTCAAATATTCCTTCAATACAATAATATCTCAATAGTTTGTTAAAACATGTGTACCATCCATTGAATCATCCGAGTCCACCAGAAAGAAGAGGACTCCATCACCCACCCAACATCTTCAACACTCGGTCTCAAATGAAATGGTTATAAATTTCCATTCTAATGGTATTATCCCTATCCTGGAGGCAATTAAGCTAGCCCTCCATGAAATGAATCCCCGCCATCTATCTTCCCAATAACAGTCCATGGTCCGAAACCAGATGGCCCCACAAGCCATCTCTAATTGTTTCGAGAGCCTATCCCTGAAATGAAACAATTAGTTCCTCCATTATCTTAGGGAGGCTGATGAAGTCATCACCAAGGAATTAAACCTAGAAACACTGGGATACCACCCACGGACCATTACTAGAAATCATCATCTCCGGCATCGTGAATCTCCACATATTCATCGTGAATGGGATACTTCTCCATGGCCAACACTAAATCTATGTAAAATTTGGTCCTTAGGAAGATCCTAAAAGTGAAACAATCATACAATCAAGAAAAATCCATCATTCTGGTTCCTATGGAAGAAGCAACCCAAGAAAATATGGTGATAACCCACGAGAAGGAATATATCCCTTCTCCCAATCATAAATCCCATCATTTAAATATTAATTCAACTAGTAATGGGTAGACGTATATCCCTTCCATGGTACCTGAATATTTCTATGTAAATTCAATGGAACACAAGTAGATGAAAATACCTACTCACAAGTATGAAGCACGTCATTCAAAATTGTTGTAAACTACGAACATGTACAAATTCCTACTACTGCTCACCAACATTGCCATGAAAATTGGGTTGCAAACTATAGGAAATAACATATCGATGGCAATGGACATGAATCCCATCATCCAAATTGGATGGAAACCATCAATCAGTAGAGGAAAATCCATGCTATTACACATCAATCTTGTCAGCTAAATAGGGAATAAAACTATAGGAATGTGCATATCCCTGCCAATGAATATGAATACCAACAATCAAATAAAATGGAAATAAAATACAAGAAGAGTCAAATTCTTACATATGCATATAAATCCCATTAGAAAAATATAGTGGAAACCAACCCTGAGAAAATTAAAACTCCTTCTTGGTTTGGTCGTTGCAACCATAAAAATAAAGTGTAAATAAGAGGAATAAGCTAACATATCCTAGTTTTATAATAGGGGAAGACCCGTATATCTACCCCAATATGGTAGAAGTGTTATTACCTACTAAAAAGAAATGGTGGACCAAAGCAGAAACATATCCCTTCTCTAACACCATAAAGTGAATATATTTTTATTCTAAATAAGGGAATCTATTAACACATCCTAGCAATGAAGGATGATCAAATATTAATCCCTGACCACATCTAATATAATTTTCAAGTTGTAATCACATCCGAGTCAATATAATTGATCCATTACCATAATTCCACCTCTCCAAGTGGGGGGATTCATCCATAGAATAGGGTGGTCACTACAGAGTAGACATGCATCCATTCTCCCTTCTAGGAGGGTCGTTGACAATATTCTGTGATAAATAGACTACAAGATCAGGAACAAACACCCATTCCAAATGGGGTACACCGGTCATACATGTTGGCCACTCTAGAAGAGGAACATATCACAACCAAAAATCAGGATGACCATCGACGCATCTCAGCAACATCACGAGAGCCACTCGAATGGGATCCTACAAATTAATTCCGCCATTAATAGAAATTGTCCCCAACCACCCTCAAGAGAGAACCAAAAAAAATATCAAACCAAAGATAACTGGTAAATGAATAAAAAATTAATGAATCTTATCTCATA
The DNA here is from genome assembly GCA_963277665.1 of Viscum album. Taxonomy (NCBI): domain Eukaryota; kingdom Viridiplantae; phylum Streptophyta; class Magnoliopsida; order Santalales; family Viscaceae; genus Viscum; species Viscum album. The sequence goes on along the minus strand of OY728129.1, from coordinate 1,415,702,808 downwards.
GAACTAGAGCTCAATAGGCCATTAAGAAACTATACCTAGTGTCCCATGATCATGATAATCTATTAACAAATTTTGAAAGTGGTAATAGCAGTTGTGAAGGTCCTGCAAAAATTTATTTTACTTTCAATTCTGAAGGTCCACCCTCGAATATCCACCATGAAGTATTACTTCATGGATACAAACCGATCAATCATGAGATATTATCTCATGACAAAAATCACGGTAAACCTCCTCATGGAAATAAGATCTACCAAAAATATGGTTCTCCCTTTGCTTTCATCCACCTTGAAATTCCTCCCCATGGAATTTTCTGCATATATTCTCCATGAAATCAGAAATCACGCTATGATGGTAGTCCTCACAAGGATATAATTCACTATGATGGTCCTCACCATAGTGACATATCATTCTAGCAAGAAGTTCCTCCCTTTATTGTCATCCACCATGAAGGTCCCCTCTAGGATTTATGTGGCAGATATTCTCTCTATAGTTGGACATCAAGCCATTATGGTGGTCCTCTCCATGATATAATTCATTGTGAAGCTCCTTCCTATAATCAAGTTTCTTGTCAAAAAGAAGGTCCCCCACATCCTGGGTCAAATATGAGAAATCCCCCATACTTTGAGGTGCTTGAAGGGTGGGGTCAGAAATGTTAGATACCTAATCAATGACATGTGACATCCTTTCTCAACTAAAATATGACCTAGGGAAATTATCAGTCTCCAAGCCACCCACAGACCATTCATATACCAGTGAGACCCCTACAAGCCCCACTACTTGCAAAAAAATAGTCAAGAATAATCTATGTTATGAAGATCAAATTGAGGATCATATCACATAATAATGAAAGGATTTTTTTCTTCTGAGAACACAATTGTCTAGGGGTGATATTCCCATTATATTTTGGCCCTCAACCACTTCTCAGTTCGGAAAAACTAGGGAATTGTCAAAATAATACGTATATAACTGTCACCTAAATATCTGAACAACTCTCAGCCACCTGAATGAGAAAATTGCATCCTTATAATGGGTACATATAACTTTCCAAAATATTGGGAGAGCTTCAAAATCAAATCATCTTTGAATCCCTTATATATAAATGGTGATAATAATCAAATAGGAGATATAATGGTCTCCAACTTACCTACCTCAATGAATTGCCTAAGTTGGGTCATCTAATTTCTAATGCCACACCTGGTGTTCATATATAGGGATGGGGAGAACATGGATCATTACATTTCCACTGAAACCCCATACAACAGAACCCAGTTGAAATGGAATCCTGTAATTTCCTTATTCCATGGAGACCATCAACAAAAACCTATGCTCATGAAATGTCACACCTCGACCCATGTTTTTGGTTTTTTTAATTATTTTTTGGCTTTTTAAAATTTTGTTGAGGCTTGGGTTGTGTCCCAAACGAAAATTTTGATTTTATGTTAAAAAGTGCACGTTTTGGGTTTGACGTCATTAGGCACACCGGAGGAGTGCATTTTGGAAACCCCATGCGGCATCGCCCGGGCATTGTGCGATCTTCCTGCCTTCGAAAAATTTAAAACGGGTAATTTTTTGTAATTTATTGTGTGATTTAAAAAATCTATGGTTGTTAATAACTTTATTATTATTATAAAAGTGAACGAAATATTTTTATTATTTATAATTTTTTAGTATGATTATTAATATTCTAAATAGTATTATTACTAAGAAGGATTAAATATTATTATTATTTTAATTAAGGTACTATTGTTATTATTATTGTTGTTCTTGTTTTTGTTTTTATTTGATTTTCTTTCTTTTTTTGTTTTTTCTCTAACCCTAGCGCACCTTGTTTTCCCCTCTCCCATGTTCATTACAAGGCTGTCACCCCTACCCATCTCTCCCTCTCTCATACCCTATGATGAACCACTTATCTTATAGTGCCCTCCCGAACACCCTCCATCCTTGGACCCGCAGCCCACTGCCTCCACCTCCTACCAGCAACCACCATCCAGCCCGCCACCGACCTTGGGCGCGCCTCCCCTATGCCTACAGCACACCCCCGGATGAGCCCCAACCACCTCCCGCTCAAACCCACAACACCCCTCATTGTGAATCCCTTCTTCTGGTGCGACCTCCAGCCTCCAACCTTATTAATGTTGGTGACCACCATCCGTGCGCCCTTTGGCCGCCGTCACCACACTAGCCTTGGCCCTCCGGCTGCACACCGTCCAGCCACCCCATACGAACAGGTCACTTCCCTCCTTTCTCGACCTCCCCTGACTAGTTGTGACACCTCGACCACCCTTCCTTGTTCCATACTCAACCCCCCACTAACGATCTCCCTTCTAGAGGACTCTGCCGCCTTCGACACCTCTCTAGTGCTTCCTCCCTACCCGATAGACCCTCCAACCTCTGGAGAGTTTTTGGTGTGACCCTCCCTTTCGCTGGAGCACTTTCTAGTAGTCGTTGCATTCCCTGTTGCCGAGTCGCTGGCATCTTCCCTCTCCACTGCTTCATTCAGCCCCTTCTGCTGCGTCACACACTCTTTTCTGTCCAGTGATAGTCCCTACCAGTGTGCGCCACCATATTCCGATTGTCGCACGACCCCATTGTTCAAGCACGTTTCCACGTCGAGGTGACGTCAGTGTTGTTTCTTTCTTGAATATTAGATAATTAATTTATTTTTTGTTGTGTTTAATGATATTGGTGAAACATTTGTTTTTAAAATAATTTATTTTCTGTTTGATAGTTTGTTCCATTTTTATGTGAAATAAGGTTTGTTTTGTTGGAAACTAGTTTTGGGATGTTTAATATCATTTCATGAAATTTTGTATTTCGATTTTATGACTATTCATGCTGTGTGTTTTCTATTCTGGTATGTTGAGGATGTTCACTTGATCATAAAAGAGGTTTTTGATGGGTTTTTTTGGGTGTTTAAAGTTGTCAGATACTTTTTTAATATTATTTCATAAATTTTGAAAGTGGTTTAGTAAATAATTTATATGGTTTGAGTTGTGTTTTGAAAACATGTCAAGGTTTTTCTTTTATGCACTTTGTTCATTTTGATTTTTTTAGTTTGTGTTTATTTTTTTTAGTTATTGTGTTTTTGTTGCACCATGTCAGTTAGTAAAACCCAGGGTATTGTTGTCATCATCTTGCACATGCTTGTGCGCCTGTGTGAGGCATGTTGCGTCATCGCGTTTGAGCTGTGAGTCACTATTGGTCCCCCAATATACTTTTCATTATATTTATAATAAATGAATTTCGTTTTATTTCATTAATTTAAAATAAATGATAAATAATATTAGATAATTATTTTTAGAATAAATGTTCATTGTAAAGATAATAGTTTTATCTTGAGCTTGAATCTCTTGAAAGTGTGTTCTTTTATATGTTTATAATAAGTGTTGATAAAATTCCCCATTGTATTTTTCAAATTTTTTTCCGATTTAAAATGGTGATTTCAGTTTCTTAAATGGGTTTCCATGTGTGTTTTGGGTTTTAAAAGTGGTGTGTTGGTTCTTCTAGAAATTCTTCGGTGTTCAGAAATTAGTTAAGGCTCATTTGGAACTTTAACAAAGTAAATTATTTTGAAAACTCTCATTGAGGCAACTCTGGGATGTCCTTACTACGTACATTGTTTGTGTGATTTTTTGCGTGTGATGTTTGTGCATGGTGATTGGTTGCTTGTTTGAAATTTTTTAATCACCCCACTTTTCATTTAGTACTCTGAATGAGAACCTATCATAGTAAGTGAATCTTTTGAGAATTATTGTTTCACTAGTTTAGATTACGCACTGGCTAGTTTCCATTAGTACATACTTTGCTCTGCTAGGGGATTGGTCCCCTCAGTTAGGCCAGGTAGGGAAACAACGAGCGTTTGGGAATTTTGAAGTCATCGAGAGTTGACATGCCTTCAAGATGAGTCACATGTATTGTATGTTCTGTATTTTTCATGAGCTCATAGGTTTGAACCATGTTTTATTTAGTTCTTATTTGTATGTGGAAGATGATTGAGGGGCCTAATTCGGTTGTTGGCCCTCATTTTCTACATTCACATTTCTCTTATTGTGATTTGTGTGTGCATATGGTTTTCCAATTGTTTAACAACAAAAAATTGGATTTTAAATTGTTTGTGGAAATTTTTTTAAAATGTAATGCATCATTTATCCTTCAAACCTTAATCCTGCTTTTAAATTAAAAAGGGCAATGAGATTTCACTAGTTTTAGAAATGAAAAGTGTGTGTGAAAACCCATATTTTATATAATGTTGTTCAAACTACAAATTTGTAAAATTCATTATATAATGGTAGCTCTTTGGAAATAGATTTTTTGGCATTCGTACTATCATTTAATACTCATTCCAGTAGTGTATTCCGGTTTTTAGTATTTTTAGAAGGTTGTACTCAAGATTTCTCGTCATGGGAGACAGTTGGTTGTTAGTTGGTGATCAACTCTCGGGGTTGTGAGGAGTTTTGTTCATGGTCAGGTTAGTGTGTTGTTGTTTCTTTTTCTTCCCTTTTCATGTAATTTATTCACTTTGTGTTGTTTTACTTTTCAATTTCTTTATTTATTTTCATTGGGATAAATAATTCCACTTCCATTCTGTTGAGGCCCTCATACTTGTTGCCAGACCGAGAGGATCAGAAATTCCTCTCAGGCCATGTTGAGGATGGGCTTGGGTGACTGGTTTAGGGTTGACTTGGGATGGTTTGTGACAAAAGGTTATTAGAGCTGGTCGAATCTTGGGTGGGACTTTTTTTCAGAGCACCCAATTTTATTTGGGGTTTCCATGGTAGAATAGGTAGGATTTTCGGGACTCAAGTCATAGGAACAAGAAGGATGTCATGAAACCTTGCTCTTTCAGAACCCTGGTTTACCATGGGATGTCTGGTCATGTTGGCGTCCTATGATTGTTGTGAATTGTTGTATTTTAAGAAATTAAAATAGAGTTCAGAAAGTATCCCTATAAGATCGTAGGGCCTAGAAAGCCATGTGGAGATTTGGAAATTTCCCTAGATTTCTCTTTATGATGCTGGAAGGACTAGCATTTGGTCGTTAACCATATTTCTGAGTCACCGATTGACACTAGTCTCCCCTAGTGAATCATTTGGGTTTTCCTTAATTTTGAAAATCATTTTGAAAAGTGTTATTTTGATATTTAAAATGACAATGACTGTGTATTTATTAAATTCTTTTTTTCTTGTTCCATAGTGTTCTCCCCCATTAAGGTCTAATGAATGCCCAAGGTGCAGCTTTGGGTGGTGTGCCCTTATCAAATACTCTAGTTGATCATCCCATAGACTAAATCCTTATGTTTTGGTTAAACCCTCCTCTCTTTTATAGAAAAATAGATCCTCTTGAGGTAGAGGAGTGGTTGTCGATGATGTATAGGAAATTCTATTTTCTCATGTTTCTTGATTCATTGGATGTGAAGTTGGATACCATTATTCTTGAAGGTAAAACCTAGAAATGGAGGATGTCTGTTTCTTGAAGAAATCCTCGAGAAGATCTCACTTGGGAATTATTCAAGTCTTCATTAACCCAACAATACTTATCTGAGTTGATGAAGTTCAGGAATAGGATGAATTTGTGTTTTCTTTAGAATGGTGTTGAATTAGTATTAAAATTCTATAAATGCTTCTTAGACATAGTTCTGTATAACCAATGGTTTGTTACAAACGATCCCGAGAAGGCCCGAAAATTTGAGTTTGGGCTCCAACCTAAACTGTAGTGAAAAGTGGAAGATCTAAACTTTACCACCTTATCAGATGTTGTGGGGAAAGCCTTTCTAGATGAAGTTGAGTTATCAAGAGGACATGAGGTGGTGAATCCTCCCTCAGCCATGGGAAGTAGTGCATAGGATGAAGATAGATAAAATGGGATGCGACCTAATGTTGGTGGCTCTAATATAAGAATCAAGAGGCCATCATAACTTCAATAATATTCTTTATATCACAATGTTGTGATCTATCACCAATGTGGTAGAAAGGGTCACAAGAAACCAATGTGACCGAGCGCTCTGAGACCCTGCCACTCTTGTGGACGTCTGGGTCACTTGCAGCGATTATACTGAGGTGTTTCCAAGAAGTGCACTGAAGATAAAACTGGCTCATCGAAGGTCACATCCACCTGTTAGTAGGAGTATGACAATTTTTGGGACCAATTTGAGGTTTTCCCTTTACAATGTTCCCTAGATGTAGTGGGAATCTATGGAATCATTTTTTGGTGTTTCTTTTCCTTTAGTTGTTAGAATGGTTTTTTTGAACCTATTTGAAAACATTATTTTATTGGAATTGTGTTTGGTGAAATTTTGGTTCTTGTGTTATGCTCAGGAATTTTTGAATCCTAATTGCAAGGCAGTTGATGATTCAATCCTCGGTGCTCTAGCCAGAGTTCCTATAGTGAAGCTAGCGTGTAGTTAGGAGAACCCCAGTAGTGAAAAGGGGCCTTAGTTTAATCGTTTTCCTTTGTGCGGCATGGTTTCTGTTCTTATGATGGTGTGACATTGTTGATATGGCGATGGAGGTAGTTTTGATGCTCTATCAGTTTGTCCCTTCCCTATATCCCCCTCATGGAAGGGGTTTTTGGTCCATATGGAAAGTCTTCATGTTCGGTCAATCTTATGAGTTCTTATAGTGCGGAGACCCACAATGGGTAACACAAAGTTACACCAAATGTAATTTAGTTTCAACCCGATCCCTATAATGAGGAGTCTATTTGGCCTCCCTGTGTTTGTATTAGAGTTATTGTCAAGTATCTTTTAGTGGTGGGTGGTCTCACGCGGAACCACCAAATTTTATGTTCTTTCTCTTGAGTAAATTTTGGGATTGGAGTACACCCAACAGTTTCATTGGACTAAGACTATTAGAATAAACATCGTAAGTTCTTTAGGTTGTTCCTTGGTTAAAATAGATAGTCTAGGTTCTATTTGGTAGTGGTTAAGGTGTTCGTGTTTGTGGAATAGTTATAACTAATGTGATTTCGGGTTCTATTTGGATCGATCCATTGGAGGCGCTTAAACTTTTGGAGGTGGGTGAAACTTAAGATGTTTTTTCTTGTGGTCTAGATCTTGTTATGGCTTTCTAGGGGCAGAAAGCATTATTTTGGGGATTATTTTCACTCCTCAACCCGTATTATTGGTCTTTTAAAATATTTTTCTGGCTTTTATATTTTTTTGAGGGTCGAGTTGGGTTTCACACAAAAATTTTGAGTTTATGTCAAAAAGTACTAGTTTTGGGTTTGACGTTGTTGGGCGCATGAGCGAAGCACGGTTTGGAAACCCTGTGCAATTTCACCCAAGAATTGCGTGATCCACCTCTCTTTGAAAATTTTAAAATGGGTAAATTTATTAATTTATTGTGGGATTCAAAAAATTTATTGTTGTTAATAATTTTATTATTATTATTAAAGTGATCTGAATTTTTTTATTTATATTTTTATCGGTATGATTATTAATATTCTTAATATTATTATTATTAATAAGGCTTTTTTTTATTTTTCTAATTAAGGTATTATTATTATTATTATTATTATTGTTATTTCTATTGTTTTTATTTGATTTTCTTTCTTTTTTTCTTTTTTTTCTCTAACCCTAGTACACCCCGTTTTTTCCCTCTCCCTTAGTCTATGTAGCACCAACACCCCTACCCATCTCTCCTTCTCTCCTACCATACGACACACCCTTTCTTGTGTAGATCCCTCCTGCTCTCCCTAAGGCCTTGGACCCACTGCCAGTAATCTCCGCCTTCTACCGGAAACCACCATCAAACCCACCGTCGACCTCTGGCGCCCCTCCCCTCTGTCTACAGCGCACCCCCAAAGGTGCCCTGACCCCCTTCTTCTCAATCCTGCAGCACCCCTTGTTGTGTACCCCTGCTGCCGGGGTGACCTTCAACCTCCGACCCACCTCTTGCTTGTGACCACCGTCTATAGGCCCTCTAACAACCAGCACCACACTGGCCTTGTCCCTTCAGCCATGTTCTATCTATATTTCCCTCACAAATAGGCCGCCTCTCTCCTTTCTCAGCCTTTCCTGATTGGACGTGATGCCCCGACCACCATTTCCTTGTTTTAGCTGCAACCCCCCCCCCCCACCGATGGATCTCCCTTCCGGCATACTCCACCACCTCTGACACCTCTCTAGTGCTTCTCCCCTACCCGACAACCCCTTTGACCTCTGGAAAATTTTTTTGCGACCTTACCTTTCACTGGATCTCTTTTTGACAGCCATCACATGACCCCTTCTTGAGTCTCCAGAGACACCCCTCTTTGTTGCTCCGTCTAGCCCTTGTCGGTGCATCTCACACTCTTTTGCTGTCATCGACAGTTACTACCAGTGCACACCGCCACTTTCCAACTATCACACGACCCTACAGGTTGGGAGGGTCTCCGCGTCGAGGTGAGGTTCGTGTTGTTTCTTGTTTGAATATTAGATAATTAATTTAGCATGTTTTGTGTTTAATTATATTTGTGAAATATTAGTTTTTAAAATAATTGAGTTTGTGTTTGACACTTTGTTCCACGTTTATGGGAAATTAGGTGAGTTTGTTTGGAAACTAGTTTTGTGATGTTTAATATCATTTCATGAAATTGTGTATTTAGTTTTTTCGACTATGCATGTCTTGTGTTTTCTATTTTGGTATGTTGAGGATGTGCGGTTAATCATAAAAGTTGGTTTTGAGTGGATTTTTTTGGTGTGTAATGTTGTGAGAAACTTTTTGAAACTTTTTTCATAAATTTTAATGTGGTTTAGTAAATAATGTAGATGGTTCAAGTTGTGTTTTTAATACCTTTCATGGTGATTATTTTTCCCGGTTTGTTCATTTTGATATTTTTAAGTCTGTGGTTATGTGTTTTTAGTTGTTGTGTGGTTGTTTCAGCATGTCGGTGAGGAAACCCCACGATATGGTGGCCATCGGCTTGCGCATGCTTGTGTTCCTATGTAAGGCATGTCGTGTTGTCATGTTCGAGCTGTGAGTCGAGGTAGGTCCCACACTTCACTAGCTATAGTATTTATAATTTATTAATTTACTATTATTTCATGAATTTTAAATAAATGTTAAATAATATTAGATAATTGGCTTTAGAATAATTTTTTTGTGAAAGATAGAAGTTTTCTTTTTAGATTGAATTCCCTGAAAATGTTTTCTTTTATATGTGCATAATAAGTGTTGATAAAATTCCCCATTGGATTTTGAAAATTTGTTTTAGATTTAAAATGGTGATTTGAGATTCTTAAATGGGGTTCCAAGTGTGTTTTGGGGTTTAAAAGTGTCTTGTTGGTTCTTCTAGAAATGTGTGGGTGTTGATTTATTGGTTAAGGCCCATTTGGAACATTAATAACATAAATGATTTTGAAAACTTTATTTGAGGTGACTTAGGGGTGACCTTGCTACGTATGTTGTTTGTGTGAGTTGATTTTCATGATGTTCGTGCATGGTAATTTGTTGAATGTTTAAAATTGTTGACTCATACCTCTATTCATTTAGTATTCATCATGGGAACCTAGCCTAGTAAGTGAATCTTTTGAGAACAATTGTTGCACTAGTTTAGATTATGCACTAGCTAGTGGCCCTTAGTACAGAAATTGCTTTGCTAGGGGATTGGGCCTTTCAGTTAGGTCTGGTAGGGAAACACCGAGTGTTTGGGAATTATGAAGTCATCTAGAGTAGGCATTCCTTCCAGATGAGTCACATTTATAGTATGTTCAATATTTTCATGAGCTCCTCGGTTTGACCCATTTTTTCATTATTTCTTATTTGTATGTGGCGGATGATTGATGGGCCCAGTTTGGCTACTGGTCCCCATTTTCTAAATTCCCATTTCCCATATAGTTTGTTGTGTTTGGGTATGGTTTTCCTCTAGATTAACAAAAAAATAATATTTTAAATTATTTGCAGATTTTTTTTTAAAATGTAATGCATTTTTTCCTTCAAACCTTAAACACACTTTTGAATTAAAAAAAAGGAAAATGGGATGTTACTTGTTTTAGAAATGATAAGTGTTTGTGATAACCCATATTTTATATAATGTAGTTAAAAATTGAAATTTTTAAATTTATTTATTTAATTTTAGTTCTTTAGAAATAGATTATTGGGCATACCTATTGAGTTTTAATACTCTTACCTATATTTTTTTCCTATTTTTTCTATTGTAGGTTCGACTTGAGCCTGCTCGCTATGGGTGAGAGTTGGTGTGGCTTAGTGAGTGACTCTCGGGGTCTTGAAGAGTTCTGGTCATGTTCAGGTTAGTGAGTTGTTTTTTTCTTATTTTATCTTATCATTTATTCATTTCTTGATGTTCTAATTTTCTATGGCTTTATTTTTTTTCATTGGGATAAGTCATTCCCACTTTCTTTCTATTGATTCCCTGATGCTTTTTGCAATCTCGGGAGGATCAAGAATGCCTCTCGAGCATTTTCGGGGATCGTCTCGGGTGACAGGTTCAGGGTTGAATCAGGTTGGTTTGTGACATGAAATGTGGAATGTTACACAATAATTGGACTTGATTAAGTCTCAAAATCATCATTCCTAAAGACACAATGCCATCGGAAAAATACTTAACCTGATAAATGAGAACATTCATAAGGCTTCCTTCCTAAGGGAATCTAATCATCAAGCACTGATAATTTCCTCCGATATTAATAGTTTTTGTATATACCTAGAATCATATCTGACTCGTAAATGAACAATGATGTGTGAGATCAAGAGAGAGGATATATACATGACCATTCTTCAGTATAGGATCAGCCACAACCAATTCGGTTGGGGCCATTTTTTACAAAAAAAATTCCCCCATTAGGAAAGAAGACTCAGGATTAGGAAAAATAGCAAGAAAAAATGTAAATACATCCAATAGTGCTGGTAGAATTTTTAACTCAACCACCACCTCAACAGAAATCAGCCTTTTCTCATTTAGGAAGGATGATAGGAGGAATGGTCTCTACTTTCTCCAAGTCTCGTGATCCATTCCCCTCAAAAGGGAGGCATACAACCAGGCTGCACAAAGGGTCCCTCCAAGTCACCCTTCACCAAGAAGCCTGAAAAGGATCTCAGAAAGGAAGGGATAGTTCTAGAAAAGGACTCAAACAACCCTCATACCATTCAACATCTAGTATGGATCCAATGATGCATTAAGCATCGGTAAACATCATGGATATAAATCCCACGTATGTCACCAAAAATGATGAAAATAAAAAAAATATAAGTAAGAGTATGGTTCCATAAAAAATTTAGTTAACACTTAGAATGAAGGTGTACTTACTCAGAACCAATGGATCGCCCTAAATATGGGTACTCCCTTAGTAAATACCATACCAACTCCTCATCAAACCTCTCCATGATAAAATAATAAAAGGAAGGACATATACGAATCACCTCCTCATCTCAATGAGAACAATCACCCTATGATCAAAGAGGTATTAACATTACATGAATAATAAATGAAAGATTTTAGGTGAATCAATGTGGAGTTTCCCCAAGGTAGCATTCCTATAGAATATTCTCCCTAGTAAGAAATTCAAAGTACACTTCTAGCAAGTGTACCTCAACTAGAAGGGTTCATCCCAGCATTTGATTCAAGACTAGTACATCTACCCAACATGATGCCTAGACCATTGGCCTAACCAGACCTAATCATGGGTGGGTACTAGGATTTCCTTCCATTAAAGAAAAAAATAGAATAGGCATAGTTAAAAACACAAAAGATGTATCTGGATGGATATTCTCTCCAAATAATGGTGGAAATTGCATGTAAAATCTACCCAATTAATGCACCTATCCAATCCCAGGTTCCATAGAGAACCCATCAAGAGATCATTGGAACCATCGATGCATTGGAATACCAATTAGATGTCATGGAGGAATGGTGTGCACTAGTACAGCTATAACGGAAGCCTTACTCCAACGGGGTAAGCGACACCCCACCACCACCAAATTTTTAAGAGTCCTATGTTTCTAGTGTTCAATGGTTCAAGTGAGCTGGAATAAAATCAGATGAATTATCCATCCCATTATGATCCCTTGATAAGAACTATAGGGAAACGAGATGTAGTGAAACTCAGATGCTTCATATGAACCTGGCTAGCCTAGCCTTTATGCGGTACACCGAGTTTCTAGATCAGTCTATCACGAGATGGGAAAACCGCTATTGATAATTCCTCTTCCAATTTAGCTCAATGATTTAGAATAAAACACTTAGTGAACTCTATAACTAAAAATATAGAGAGAATGAGAGTCTCTAACGTTATCACCCGATTGAATGGTTTGAGAAATTCTATAAACCAACCCCTCCCCCAGAAAGATATGTCTTCCATGCGCATAAATAACCTTCATGATATGTTGTGAATAGTTCTCATCTTCATGAAATATAAAAGCGAGTTTTGGTATTTCTCATCTATTTACCAAAGAATGGGAGACTCCATACAATATACTAAGATCAATTCCCATATAAACCCATTCTCCATAGGGAAAAGTGTAGGATAGGCAATTGAGGTATCAATATCATTTAGGATAGCCCATGACCATGCCCCATCTTCTAATCTTGAACCATAGAGTAAAACACCCCCTAGACATCAATAGTGACCTCACCTCGACATGATGAGAGGAGGAGTCCCAAACAAAATCAATTCATGGAATGAAGGAATACATTTTACTCGTTCTAAGATGATCAAGTATGCGGTTACGTTATAGACTCTATGGACTACGATTTACTCTTTTTACCGGTTACAAAAGGGTTGTTGAGGTATTTTTCCCCAATTAAATTTACTATTATAGTATTATCTATATACTGGTATATCCAATTCAATAATTATTCATCTTATAATACCACTAGAATTAAATGATAAATTCTAGGAAAGTGAAACTGGTTCCACTGCTACTGAAAGTGGAATCTGTCATCATCATTTACTACAAGGAAAGAGGCAAGTGGAAAGAAGTTTTTAGTATAAGAGCAAAAAATTTTCATAGTTGGATGAATTGAAATAAAATCAACCAAACTCATGGAATTATTCGAAAATAGTTGACACAACCAACTGTGCACCTTGCTGCTTCTATTGTAACCCAACCGACATCACTAGCCCAACAAACATCTAGAGGTCAAGATTTCATAAATAAAACTAGATGGGATGAAAAGGAAGAAGTGTTGGAGGATGAGAATACATCATGTAAAAGTTAGCTTTGACCCTATCAAATTTCATACCCCTAGATCTAAAACAATAGGCACCACCCATCCAAATAGCATCACCAAAACAGTCAGTCAGGAAGAGTCTCCATTGTAATAGGAGTAGATTTTTTATACCATTAATTTCATTCACTTAATGGATTAATTCTTCAATGATGAGTACGACTATGAACTTGTGTCCCATACATTTGAACAGATAATCTGAGGATGATTTCGCAGGAGTTGAGGATATCGGGGAAGACACAATTGTGGAAGGAACTAGACCTCTGGCCACAACCCACTCAGACTGTCAATGTGGCAAAAAACCATAGAAGGGACCTTTAGTAGACCCAATAGGGATAGTAAAATCTACTTTCCCATTCCGGAATCCAATTTGACCCCTACCATTCTATAATACCGATCAGAAGAGGAACATATTTATAATTTCCTTCATCATTTAGGAAGACCTGCCAAGCTCAACCCACAAAGAACTGAATCTCCTCCAGCTCCTTTCTAAGGGGACGATCTATCTACATCCAATACTCAATCCCCCTAAAAACATGTAAAAGAGCATCCCCATACTAGGAAGATCTGAAATTTAGACCAAAACTATCATATATTGAAACCATTAGCCCTAAAACCTACAAAACTATCAATATCATATGCCCCGACTTTGTTAAATGACCTTAGGGTGGTGCTCAAAGATTATTTTTCAATACCCTAGGAGTTCGAATCCAAATTTACCTCTAATGAGGTCTATCAGAAAGAGAATAATTCTTTGGAATTATGTATTTATATATCTTTCAAAAATCAAGATGAATAAACTATTTTACTGGGTAACATTGGACACCTGTATGTGTCTCATAGGATAAATGGTGTCAATGTCTGAAACATTATAATTGACAATTACTCTGATTTTAATGTCCTTCCAATCAAATATTTTGATGTCTATGATGCGATGATGATAATCTAACACCTTCATATATATCACAATAGGGATAAAGTAAGATTAATAAGAAGTAATTGTAAAAAATTAATCTTAAAACTTAGTTTGGGGACCTTGTGGCTAACTTAGAATTTCTGGTTTTTTGGAAAACTATGACCTTCACCATCCTACTAGGAAGGGCTTGGATGCATCAAAATGTCCCAATCCCCTCATTATACCATCAGTACATCAAATATTTCATTAATGTAATAATGGGAAGTTTCACGTCGATCAGGCCTCATTCGATTCCTATGAGTAACATTACATTGATACAGGATTCCTTGAAGGAAAGGGGAAATGACCCCTAGTCAATGGTGTTGATTGGGTCACAGACTCAAACGGTTTAGAAATGATCATGAACAACCCCTTCAAAAAACATTTTGAACAATATGTACTGCTGATCAACCAAATTGAGAACATGCATAGAAATTCATATACATATTCAACATTCCTCATGATTTTGATCATTTCTACTAAGTCTAATAGTGTTGAAAATTCTATTGACCCCAAGATAATAGTAAAAGCTAGAATGTAAATGCTTTCCATTCATCCTCAAAGTTACAAGCAAAACTTCCTCACCCACTGAGGCAGAAGAGGAGATATCATCAGTCAAAGAGGATGAAGACACCACTTCATCACTCACTCCTTCCTCTATAGAGATTCATGTAAATCCCACACTTTTGTTTGGGTCTCAGGAAGTCACATCATCTTCTAAATACCAAGATGTTTTTTCCTATCCTAACTATAGATAATTCATCTAAATAATTGTTTCATCATCCAAAAATTATGAATAAGATGATGTGGAGGAAAAAGATGAGGAGGAAGACCTTAGGGATGCCCCTATAGCATTTGCTGAGGGCATTTTTACTACCATTGACAAACATAGGGAAATAAATCTTGGTACAAATGAATATCCATGACCCACATTGATTAGTGAATCCATGTATTATGAGGATAAATAATTATATACCTCCTTCCTAATGAATCATTGAGAATATTCACCTAAACTATACAGAAATCCCAGTACTTGATCCCGAGGGGGAAACTCGCCACCTGGGCCTGCCAGAGGACCACTGAGGATATAAACAAGCATCCAAAAGGACACACACAACACATGATTGTAAAATAGTGTCTAAAGTTGAAAATATCGTCAAAGGTAAAATCATTCAGGATGTCCAATAACCCATGTGGATAGCCAATATAGTGCGCACCAAAAATAAGAATGGGAAAATCATAGTCCACATCGATTTTAGAGATCTAAATCAGCACTTCCAGAAAGACAATTTCCCAGTCCCGATCATGGAACCATTGATCAATACAACAACCGAGTTCCAGGGTCTCTACTTCATGGATAGATATTTAGGATACAACCAAATATTAATGGCCTTGGAATATGAACAATCCAAAACCATTGAGGACCCCAGTGAGTATTTTCATAGCGGGTAATGCCCTTTATTTTAAGAATTATGGTTTTAGATATCAAAATTCCATGCATCAAATATTCAAACCCTTCATAGTAATGTTAATTGAATGCTATTTTAATTACCTGGTGGTTAAATTTTGACAACACTCAGACCACCTAATAGATCTTGTAACCTTTTTCAAAAAATATGCAACAATGTTTCAGGAAAATGAACCACTTGAAATATTCTTACAACTTAAACTTGGTAAAGTTTATTTGTTTCTTTATGCACCATCACAACATTGAATTTGACATGAGGAGGCAATTTTTATCCTTGAAATGTAAACTCCTTTCAACCTCACATGGCTAAGATGGATTCAACGACAATTAGACTACATCCAATGATTCATCGATAACTTTTTTGGAAAATTTTTTTCCATAACCTGGTTGATGAAAAAATTGGTTACATATCAGTGGACTGATAATTTTCAAAAATAATTTGACAGTCTCAAGATATACCACTTGATTACACAAGTACTAATACCTCCTATCAATTTAAGACCACTCATTTTGTATGTGACAGCCTTGGATCAATCACTGGGAGCCTCCCTCGTGCAAAATAATGACAGCGGTAGACAAAAAAATCCCTTATTAACTCAGTCGAACCATGATCAATGTTGCGAATTAGTATTCGGGTATCGAGAATAGTTTATATAGAAACTAGTTTTCTTCCAGAAACTAAGGAACTATCTTCAGCATCATCAGGTCCATTTGGCCTCATTAAGGAACCCACTTAAATATATCCTCAGATTTCTGATATTGACCGGGAACCTATCTTGGTGGGAGGTCATTCTGTTGAAGTTTTACATTCAGTTTGTGCCTTATAAACCAATCAAAGGCCAGACACTAGTGGGTTTTATAGTAGAGCACCCCTCGGTATAAATGAATTCATTGGATACCAAATTACACAATGAATAGGCCTTCTTTATTCAAGAGGACCCCAAAATATTAGAGATTCTTTTTGATGGTGCATCTTGAATCCTGACAGGAAAAATTATGGGAGACCCCAAGCTCAAAAAAGTGGGGCTTGTATTCATATTCATATCTCCAGAAATAGTTGTCTTTCTGTAGTCATTATTACTATTAGAGGGGTCTAGGAACAATGAATCATAATATCGGGCTCCCATTGTTGGGCTAGAGTTGGTACTTTAGGTTCAAGTAAAGCACTTGAAGGTAAAAGGAAATTTGGAATTGTTCAACAAGAAGGTCAATGATTATTATCAAGAAGGAAGAGATAATCCCCCTAATAAACTTCATCATAGGACTAATAGTGGGCTTACCTTTATATATGTCATTAACCCATGTCCCATAATCATAAAATTCTGAATCTGATGCATTGGAAAATGCATCCATAGCTCTAGATGATCTTGAGCGATATGAAATTTTCATCAGCATCTTGAACCATCAGATGGTCTCACCCTTCATTCAAGCTAGCATGTAAGTGATTAATGAGATCCGCCCCATCACTTTTCCATATGGTCCTACTACTGGGTGGTGAAACCCATTATGTATGACCTTCAAAAGGGAGATCTCCCACCAGATAGGGTTGGGAGGGATAAAATCTAAAGATGAGAAATTAACCATGTTCTGTATAATGGAACAAATAAAAAAATGTCCTCTATAAGCATACCATAGATGTGGTCATCCTTAAGTGATATGATAGATAAGAAACTATTTATTTCATGTAATAATTTCACACCAGAGCCTATGGATCCCACCAATTAGGATCCAAGCATTCCAATAAAATTCAAAGGCTTGGATACTACTATCCCACTGTAATGAAGTATTGTACCAAATAGACCAAAAAGTATCATTCTTTCTAGGTTCATGTTAATTTCATCAAAAAACCCCATGGTTACTTCACATATCCAAGTGATCCTACCCATTTTATATAAGGATAATTGACATCATGGGACAATATCCTCCCACTACGACCAAACTGTTTAAGTATATTCGTATAGAAACTAACTTCTTTTCTAAGTGGGAAGAAGTTTTACCCCTCAAAGAGGTCGGAGAAAGGAACATTATTAGATTCTTGAAGTCCAACATCATCACCATGTTTTTTACCTCATACAATATTTATGAAAAATAACACCAATTTCTATTTTATGGAATTGGAAAACTATATTAGGAGTATGGAATCAACTCCAAATAATCATCATGAAACTGTGTAGTGGATACATGACAACTAAAGGATTTAAATAAGGACCTATCTAATATACTCTAGAATATTATAGATAAGGATAAGAAGTCATGGATGGAAAATATCCCACATGTCTTGTGGGATTACCAAACCATAAATCCCACATCCACACATGTAACCCCATACTCATTAATATATGGGACAGAGGGGGTCCAACCCATGAAAGTTCAATTTCCGTCACTTTTCATTTCTATTTTTGATTATCTATCAACATATTTGAAATCATAGATACAATAAGATTAATTAGAGTGACTTAATGAAAATAGGTTGTATGCCTTGCAACATTTGAGGGTTCACAAAAACCAGATTACCTGATATTTAAAAAAAGGTTCCCCTTCGATCCTTCCTCACATGAGAGATGGTATTGGTCCTCGTAACACTGATGATAATCTAAATTAATCCTCCAATGTTGGATAAAAATGGGATGGACCTTACGCCATACATAAAGTCTACTCCAATGGATCATATTCCTTGATTTTAACAGATGGTCGGCTTTCCACATCCCCACCAATGAAAGTTTCCTAAAGAAATATTTCATATAATTACACAATTCCTCTGTCCTTATCTCATGAAGATAAATTTCTCGGTGCCATCACCCTTATCATATGATGATTATCTACATGATTCATTAATCCTTACCATAAAATGACAAATTATATGGAACCTTTCTCATTATCACATGATAAAAAAAATACATGGCACCTTCATCCTTACTTCAAAATGATAAACTACACAGTGCCTTCATCCTTAATGCATGATGATGAATTGAATGGTTCCTTCCTCCTTACTGCATGATGATAAAATTCATAGTGCCTTATTCCTTACGATACAGCGATACCAACATGGAGAATTCATCCTTACCACACACTAATAAACAACAGAGTGCCTTTGTCCTTACCACATGATGATAAACTATATGGTGCCTTTATCCTTATCGTATAATGATAAATTGCATAGTTCCTTCTCCCATAAAACAAATAAGATAAATTGCATGGCACCTTCGTCCTTACCGCATGATGATGAACTACAAAATTCTTTCTTCCTTACTGTACGATGATAAACTACATAGTTACTTTATCCTAAATGAACAACATTAATATGTGTAACACACATCATCCTGACCGCATGACATTAAACTACATAGTGAATCATAGTTTTAATCAATAATCCGCCAAAATTGATATAGTTCTATCTAAGAGAAATATCAAAAGTATATGTTCCTAGATGTGATCTGGATCCACGTAGGTAGTCACTTTTCCAAACACTACATGTGTCTTTATTCTTTTCATCATAGGGTACATAGTGACATCTAGACCATATGTCATAGGGCCAACCATGAACATTGAAAAAACACCCCCTATACATATGGGTTAGATCTGTGTGGATAATTTCCATTCAAAACTGTGTGTGGAATGATTCATCTCATCACATGATACATAGTGATGCCTATAATTTTTACATCAGGACCAACCTCAAATATCCCTCTATCCTTTGGATGAATTTTTCACCATCCTTTAGCCTTAGTGCCTCTTTTCAAGACATGTTTTTGTATCATGCTAGTCCAAAAAATCATCCTTCCCGTAACTAAAAACCTTCATCCTAATAGCATGATGTTAAACTACATGGTACAGTTTCCACTCCAAAATATAATAAACTACATAACACTAATTTCCTCATGGTATGACATTAAACTTCACAACACCATAATTATCTCACCTAAGAGAAACTTTCCTTCAACATTAGTTGTCTACCATGAAGTATTTGATAACTATGTGTTGCATGTTTCACACCCATGCATGATAGTTAGTGACACCTAGATTCTCTGTCCTAGTCTAGAAGCCCCCAAAGAAAACACAAATACCCCCATCATGCATATGGGCCATACCTACATTGGAATATTTCAATAAAGAACTATGTGTGGAATGATTCATGCCCATTCATGATATATAGAGATGCCTTTATTTCCAATCCTAGTTCTAGACTAAAAAAAGATAAATATTCCTTCCTTCCTATGTGAGATTCAGATCTGCATATGGATCCCTTTTCAATATCTATGTGTGGATTTATTCCTTTCATCATTTGGATACATAATGACTCCCAAATACTTAATCCCGGGTTTATCCACAACATTTCCTCTTTACATTGGGAACTTATGAAATTACCACATGACACTAAACTATAGGGTGCCCCGAGAACTACATGTGGCATAATTCCTATCGTTAAAGGATATGTAGTGATGCTTGGCCCTTGTTCCTTAGTCTCAACAATGGGGAAAAGAGAATGAAAAATGTCCCCATATCTTGTATGTAAATATATATCTATGTATAAGATCTCACATTTGGGTTCCTCTTTCAAGATCCTATCAAGGAAATAAAAATCCCTCCTTTGTATGAGTTAGATCTATGTAGGTATGTTTACACATCATGACCAATAATGTTTTGAATGATTCATCCATTCCGGGACACATTACATCCATTTTTCAAAATCCATTCCCCATAAAATTTTTGATTTTCACACTCTTCATACGGCCATCAAAAATGGAGGGTCAGTTTTTTGAGGATACCTTTTTTTACTATTCATAATTTTCCCTAGTTTTCTCCATATAAGTTTCCCATAAAAAAGTCATATCAATCAAAGGAAAAGTTTCCCATGTGATAGAATTTTTCTATCTGAAAATGCCCCCACGTGGTTTCCATTCCCCATATCATTTTTTCTAATCCTATAATCCCTTGGACCATGGTTTACAATCTCCTCCCTCCCCATATTTAAGATATGTCATAACATCCTTGCCTAATTAACCTGCAGTTTCCCATGGTTTCTAAGATAAATTTTATAGACATCATAATGATCAAATACTTGGAGATTATCCTTACAGTAAGATGTTAAACTTAATAGAAGACGTACTAGTTACATGACAATAAACTACATGATATTTAGAACTATGTGTGGCCTGATTTATACTATCACAAGGTATGTAGTGACTCTCAAATGTTCAATCTTGCATCTAGCTGCAAAAAAGAATTAAAAATTTTCCATTTCAGTGCATGGGATACACTTTCGTAGAGAAGCTTCAAAAAAAATTAGATTAATTCCTATTATTGCAGGATATGTAGTGATGTTGAAACACTACATCTCAGGTATATCCATGAGGGAAAAATACCTTTTCTTTTCGTATGAATTGTTTGGAACTATATAGGGAAGCTTCCTAGAACTTCGTATGGAATAATTCTCATTTCGATGAGGTTTTTAGAGATGTCTGGGACTCTTTTCTTGGACCCATATATATCAAAAAAAAATTTCCCATGCTTGGGTAAAACGAATGTAAGGGATGTGTCTCGACCAATTCTTAGGAAATTTTTCCTGAAATGCCCCTTTCATGTTCATGAACTCTCCTTTCACTAACCATACTCTATGTACAGATATGTCTAGATCCCCATAAACCTATCTTGCAATAAAAAATGTAGGGATACTGTCCTTAGGGTACCTTTGTTTGACTATGAATAATCTGCCATGGTTGGATCTGCATAAGTTACCCACAAAAAAATGCCTACCAGCCATTGGAAAAGTCACTCCTAAGATGGGTTTTTGCTATCAATATATACGTCAAATGATTTTCACATGCCACATCAATCCTCAAATTCTGAAACCCTATGATTATAGTTTAACCCCCCCTCCTCATGCGTAAAGACGATATAGCATTCCGAGTCAGCTAATAGTGAAAGGGTGAATCATTTACCACTTTGTCAATGAAAATAAACCATAATTTTTAAACCCCAAATGTCCCAGCCATAAGATATTAAACTAAACCATCCATGTCCTTATTGCATGATGGTAAATTCCACCATTTTCCAACCCTCCCTAAATGAATCAAAATATTTTTAGGAGTGGTTTATCATTCATGAAAGAATTCGATACATATTCCATCATCATCTTCAAACATCATTTCCTTGATAAGACACTCGTTGTGGTCTTATGAAATACAAATTTTCATAAATCACCTGGCCATCATAAATTCATAGTATGTTTATTGAGGACACCTTTATTTGACTATACATAATATTCCCCAATTGGATCTTCATAAAAGCTCCCCCAAAAAGGCTTACTGTCCAATAGAAAATTCTTTCTCCAAAAATGCTCTTCCTACCTCTGTACGCCCTAGAAACATCATGTTGGAAACCATTCTTATTATTACTCCTCATATAATTTTCCTATTACAAGATTTGGATTCAGAAATCATAAAACAAGGGTCAAGAAAAATCTCTCATTCATGTCTGAAAAAACATTGTGACATTCTTGACCGATAATCCCTATTAGGGCCCTCACCCAGTAATTTTTTTTAAATTTTTTCGACCTAAAACATTAGTGACATTAGTCCAGTTTACAAGACTCTAAACATCCCATGAAAAGAGACACAAAACTAAACAAGATAAAAAGAGACAAAGGGAACCCTTAGTAAAAGTTGAGTATCAACTCACTAGATCTATGATTTTCATGGTTTAGTAAAAAATAAAGAAATAAAAAATTAATGAGGCACAAATCTTATTATTTCAAAACCCCAAAAATGGTGGCCTGAGAAAAAAAAGATGTTATACCTACTAAGCCCACACCAACATGTACATTGTTAAAAATTTGTGTTATAAAAGAAAAAATACAATATTTGTAGTGTTTTTCATGTAACTATTACATCATTTGAAACTATGATCACTAATTCTCTTGGATCCTAAAAAATAAAACATTACATGATTTTTTATATTTGATTATCCCAGATGATAATTTAAATTGATGTCCATTGGAGAAATTATTCAAGTCACTTGCCAAATTTTTATTTCAAAATACATTAAAAATTATCATTGTAGAACATTATAGGAAAATTAAAATGAGACATATTGAAGGAAAAAAAAGTTTTCATTTATTTAATTAATGAGAAATGAGGAACATACACAAAATGGAGTCTCTTCATATGAGATGAACATGGTAATTATCAGAGTCTTACAATATATTTTTAAATTTTTAATAGAACCTAGTTTAATTCTTATTTATATCATCAAAGATTGAGCAAGGATACAGTCTAGTTCTCTGTACCATCCTGCATCATTTATACCTCCTTAGATTCATCCAACCCTTCATTTTTCTCCTTCTACACTAGTTGCTTAACTTCAGTAATTACTTCCTTAGTATAAGAAAATTCTTTCTTAAGATTCTCTAGTTCCTAGATAAGCCACTCCACCTCTTGAAAAAGTCACTCCACTGAGGTCATGGGCTCTACAATTTATCCTTATCGTCTCATGACTACTCCTACATACTTGAAAAATTCATTAAGAAGGACCTTCCTAGTTGCACCAATATGGGTCATGGTCTTTATAGTCAGGAGATGATATTTGAGAATTCTATCCTTCTCTTGGGCAGCAATAACCTATTTAATGGTGCCCTAAATGTCATGTTAATCAGTTCCCCCATTCATAAAGAATGAAAACAATTGACCGAACTTGGGTAGTCTCTTCGGAAAGTCTTCCATGGGGGTTTGAGAGACCAGCTTCCATATATCCCTATATATTTTTCAATGGGTGGTATAAAGGTTGTATTATCCTTATTGATCCACCTTGGAGTCTCTCGTAGATGGTTGAATATATTCATGGTTAAGTACCACCAGAGAGGGTCTTAGCTTTACAATCTTGTTATATATTTCCCCCTCGGTAGCTGGCTCCCTTATAGTGTTAGTAATTTGGAATATTAGGACACTTTTCATAACCACAAGGGTTAGTTAATGGATGATTGAATTCTAAAGGTTGAAATAGTTAGTACCAAAATCTTGAAGGAAAAGTGAGTGGATTTAAGGATAGAGAAATCACCTCCACTTGTCTGAACATCAATATCACTGGACACCAATGTTTCATCATCACCCATCAATGTGGGAGATGCATCCTTAGTTTGAAAATAAACATTGAGTTCTTCCATAGATACTCAGGGTGATGAATCATGCTCAACCGAGTCAGAAATATCTAGAAGATCACTCACTGATACCGTGCTTATAAGAATAATCCTCATGGAATTAGGGGTGATATATGATTTTAATTCCTCTCAGTCCAGAATCACTCCATATTCCATGGATGTTCTCCCTATAGGGTCAGTGTCAATATGCTCATTCAGAATGTTGACCTATGATGGTACCCCCTCTTGAGGACAAAGGTCAATTGATTAGGATTAGTCGACCTCATGGGACTTACGATCTCACTGATATATTTGGTTATCTGTGTATCCTAATTCATTTCAAAATCCCCCAGTGACTCCCTTACACTTGTCTCTTCAGGAATGGGGCCAATACACTCAGTTGACACCTCATCCATTGAAGACTATCCCACCACTAGGATATAGGTCACTTGCTCTTGAATATATTATATCCTGGGTCTTAGGATCCATCCAACAGCCTCAAATGTCCTAGCTTTCTAGTCTTGATCAGTTTTAGCAATTGATGGTAAAACCTTTACCTCGAAAGAATTTGGAGTTATAGGCCTCTGGGAGACAGCTTCCGGGTTACCCATAGGATTTATGCTAAGATATGTGCATGATGACTTGTCAGTAAATAATGAATCATAGTAATATGGTTGACAAAAGAAATAAAAAATTACATGTGATGCTCGATTTTAGACATATCATCAGTTGTGATGCCTTTAATAGTTTTGTGGTATTCCATAGAGACGAACCTATGTAAAGAGTAGTGAGTAGGACCAAAGGTGTAAATGACCCAACATGATTCACAAGGACAATCTCTATATGATCCATGTCCCTAGGGGTCCCTCTAGAGTGACATCCACATCCAAAGGGTTATCCTCCCTAGTAGAGGTACCCCTTAGATTATATTCAAGGGAATCATCTGCCTTGAAAATCTCCCTTTCATCCTACAAGTGCCAAGATTATATATTTAAAGCCATGATTTTAAAAAGAAAAGTTTTTGGTGAAAACTACCTCTTCAAATGTATCATCTGGATTAGTCATGATTATTGCCATGTCTTCTAATTTATTATTCCAATAAGTTCCCCCCATGAAATATTATAGGAGGGTATGCATCTCTTCTAGGTATGTACCAACCTCACGTGGATTTTCACGAGATAAAGTATATATGGGAGTAATTATTTCTTTGAAGTATGTATGTTTAAGGGGATCTAAAGGAACCATCTATCAGATATATTCAGTAGAGGTTATTTCCATTAAGGTGTCTCGTTCCTTACAAACCTCTGGGAATACTGCATTAATAGGAAATTCAATGCTAGAGGATACACATGAGGAAGCGAGGTAGATTCTGATATCCACAATTGATTTATTATAGCCTCAGATACCCTATAACCCTCTGGGATGGGAGCTTATGAGACCAAGTAAAAAAATGAAGAACCTCCCCCACTCTAATTTTTACAAGAGAATCCGATTCATCTATATCCTTGGAGGCATGGATATCATCGTCATTATCCTCATTGACTTCATACATCACCATGGGAAGCACCCGATAATGATAGTTTTGTCAGTTCAGCCGAGAGTTGATTGAGGTATCAATACCATCAGTATAGATTCCCAACATATCAGGAACATAATCATAATATATGGCAGTGGACACTGACAGGTATCCATATTCGGTCAATGCGACCTACTTCTCATGTAGGAAGCACCACAATGAAGGATCCATATGGGTTCTCCTCAAAGAATATTGTTTCCTAGGGCACTAGAAAGGCGATGTCAGAAGGGATGGATTCTTGAACATGGGTAGCAGTGATGGTAGAATGGCAGGTCAAACCCTGGGATTTCAAAACCTTCCTTGGGTTTCGAAAATATTTTATTTCCATGGCAGTTTTTTGTGACTAAAATTATTGACTAGATTATTTTATTTCTTTATGGCCTTTGGAGATTTCTAGGACTCAACAACATGAACTAGTTTTTTCTAATTGACCTTATTGGTATGATTAGTTCCAAACATCAACCTAGGAACTCATAAGTGTAGGCTTGAAAACCATGGAAGGAGGGAGACCAATCTAGCATTAGGTTTCCTCCTAAGTGAACATCATCCAGAGCTGTCAAGCTATAATTAAATGTTTCTAATGGAGTGTTATATTGAGGGGGGAGGAAAATTCATCTGTAAAAATTTAACTGACTGGAAAATATTTAGGGACCATATCATTCACAGATTAGTTAGACATTGATCCTAGAAAAACAATTAATTCTATTAAATATATATGGTATTTTTTCTTGTTTAAGACCCTAGAACCATCATTCACCAAAGTACCTAAAGGGGGAACATAATAATCATATGTCAAGAGGTCATGGTTGTTGATCCGAATCATCATTTCCCACTTGTCCCAGTACGATGGCATGACCTCACTTATACTTTGGATGTATGGTCAAATGGTAGAATCTGGGATCTTCTAAGTATTGAGTGATGTGTAGCCTCCCATATGAGCTACTACCCATCCCTAGATAATTTTTATGGGACCCACCAGCTAGTATTGTAGACTCCCCTCACTAATCAATTTTAGAAAATTATAGATTTTCACCAATATTAGGATGAAAATATTAATACATATATTAGTGGAAAGTTGAGTCGCCATGATAAAATTTAAGACTCTGACCCAGTACTAGGATTACACACTGAAAGAAGTCATTCACTCAAAAAATTTCCTTGATAGGTGGCCAATCGAATCTACCGTTCATCCTTAGAGATGAGCTCTTAGACCCATTTGTTGAACCGGACCTCTTCCAGAGTAGACTAGTAGGCACCCATACACCATTGAGTTTCAAAGATTGGAAATTTCACCATTTTCCATGCATAGGGATATTTTTCCACTTCACCTTGAAAATAATTTAATCCAATCAAAAAATGGAATTCTTAATTTGGATGATGGTCATCATTCAAAAGGGGATTTTCTTGGGAAAGTTTTTTCTTGAAATGATAATTAATACTCTTCACATCATCTTAATCCAAAGAGGGATTCCAAAATTCAGCATACATATCACCAATCATAGGAACCCCAAAAATCAGCTAGACATCCCAAAGGTTGATGCCGACTTCCCCATGAACTATGTGGAAGGTATTAGTGTATGGGCTCCACCTACTAAAAATATATGGGATAAGTGTTTAGTTTTTATGATAATAGTTCTGGGATACACATATTTCCTTGTATATCCCCACAACCAGCAACTCAACATCGAATTCCTCACAGTTCTGAAAGACCGAAAAAGTCACCCCCAATCCAAGATAAATTACCCACATGGTGAAGGTAAAATTTTGATGACCACCCTTGTTTCTCATTCACTATGTCCTTAAATGAAATGTTGTGGTAACTGTAAACCTTATCGTACAGTGCTTGCACAGATTCCTCTAGAGAATGAGGGGTTTAGTTCAAATGTGACCCAACAGTGTATCATTTCTAGATAAATTTCCCATTTTCTAGGACATTGACCTAGGGGTTATTTTAATTATCAAGTATACAAGATGAAAGATGTTTTTCTAGGTGCAGTGTCAGAGTCACTACATTAGATGGTTTCCCAATTCCATAGATGTAAAACCAATCTAAGACTAGATACCCTTTGTGTTTAGTACTATGAAGTCTGGAATATATTTGATGAAGTGGGGTGATGGGAATTTTGTTGTTGATAGAGTCTATCATAGACTTCCTCCTTTCATAAACAACTTGGAGGGTTGGAGAAGCTGCATCATAACCATTTTGAGATGGGTCAATCCTTTTTTATACATCAACATCCGAAGTAAATTAATTAGTCCTAAAAAAATTAGAAAATTATAAAAACTATGAATGATCAGTTTAAAAAGTCATAGTCTTGTGAACCATTAGTTCATGAAATTACTTTGACCAAAAAACAACAGTTCATGAAATATCTCATACAAAAATTTCCAACCCACAATGTAGCTAGCCCAGAAATCATTGGACAATGAACTGATGGATTATGAAACATTTGAATCCATGAGGTACCCACTTGCTACAAGGAATTCAAAAATACTATTCTTAACTATGGTTTTTAGTTTGAGGTTGCTATAACTTAGTTCACAAAAGGGATGATCGCAAAGGAAACATTATGAAGATGTAGCACGTAGTCGTGAGAATGTGAGAGCATCAATTTCACCAAGAAATTTGTTACATAACAAATGATATGGGACCCATATATATATATGTGTTCCCCAATCCCCCTTTAGGGAAAACGTTTGTACTATGAACTTATTCAAAACATTATAACCTTCTACAATAGAATAGCATCCTCTTCATCCCGATTGAAATTCATTATGATAGAGGGAAATTTTTGTGTCCTTAAAATTCCACAGATTTGAGAAAAGGAAATTTCATTAAATTTGAAAAGGGGTAGAAAGGAAATCTAGAATATGATTGAAGGAAATGTTCAAAGGGATGAATCCAAAAAGCACAAATCCCTTCATGGATGGCCGCACCACATGGAAGTCCACTACTTTGTGAAGCATCCATGAAAGAAAATTGTTTGTGGGATAGAGATGGTTCCCCTGGTGCCCACAAAAGAAACCAAAGTAGTTCACAAGATAAGGGTAGTGATTTCCACCAAAAAAATGAACATTCCCCATCGACTAAACAGTTCTTAGGACGAGGTGGTACCATCAACTCCTGAAAATGAAACTATGTCATTTGGTGGACTGACACAGTTATTTATACACTCATAAATGACTCCCCCTTTCATGAATGACAACCTCACTAACTAAGTCATTCACAGGACGGGGCATCCTCTGTTGGCTCTTACAAAATAAGGCCCATGGTCCACCATATAAGACATGCCAGGATGTTACCCAATATGTTTGTTCTTCTATAAATATACCCTAAGGGTAATGGGGATGGGAGACAACACACACTAGAAAGGATGTAATGAAGAGATATGAATTAAAAAACTGAGAAAATTAGAGACCTTCGCTGATTCCATATATTTAAAAAATGTCATATAAAATTAAGGAGAAAATAATAAATCATATTCTAGTCTATGAACACAAAATTCCCTTTCGGACATAATCTCATGAGGCACAAACTGATGGCCCCTTTTGGAATAGCCATCCTGCATCGAAAAGTTCTATGAAGGAGGAAACCTAAACCATGTTGCAAATCCATTCTACAAGGTTAGAACATGGTCTTGTATAGAATAATGCTACAAAGGTGGAATCGAAGTTATATTTTTATAATTCTAAATAGACCATACCCTCACCTACATAATAAAATTATACATAGGAGTAGCCCCATCATATGTAAGAACATGATACGTATAATCAGGAATCCTTGGGCATTCTACTCACCATCTCCCCTCATTCACTTCTGTCAAGTCATCATTCCTTATATTGGCCCCTCCACGAACCCATCTGCTGACATTAGGCTAATCCCCCTTCCAAATCCACCTGACATGTATGATAAGATCATCAAACACATTAGTTCATCCTTTAGAGTTTACATACTCATGGTAAGTGGAGTCGCGTGGATGACCACAGTGATAGGGTGGACCCTCGTAATAACCCCGAGTTTATATTACCATGGTAACAAGGGTTCTAACCTTGGGGTACTCACATGAACCTCCCAGTTCTAGGGATAGAGTGTGAGGATCACAAAATCTTTTTCTTTGACACAGAATGAGATCCTCCTCCCCAGAACCAATTTTAGGGAATCTCTCTTGGAGTATTCCCCTTTCCTTTTTTTGTATAAGGTAGCACTTTTTCTCCTCTTTGACTCCACATAGGATATATCTGGATAGATCACCAAATCAAGTTATCATGAGAATAAAAAAATAGGATTTAAGAACACTCGATTCCCTCTCCATCCCCCTTTGGGTTCCAATACCATCCATCAGTGGATATGGTGAGATTGTTTGATCATTAGATCTACTGCATCCTCTTGTTTCTCAAATCAAGCATGACTCACTTGGGCTTAGAGGTTTGTGGTGATGTGGACATATGAAAATTCCCAAAAACATTGGGTTGTGTCCGTAGACATAGTCCCTAACTTCAAACCTCAAATTGGTTTACTACATGTTATATATCCTGAAACCATACTTTAACATTTAGAGGTTTGTATTCCCAATGAAGCAGAACAATGATCCCCCATCTAAATGTAGGCCCCAATTATTTCCATCCAAATGGGACTCCTATATTTTATAATCCCTAAAAACATATCTCCACCTTCAATGGGATATATTCCCAATGAAACAAAATAGGAATGAAATCCCCTATGTGTAAGCCCCAATCAATTCCTTCTCAAGTGTGGTACGTCTATGTGTAATTCTCGAACGAACTAAACTATGTGGACTTTGATTCCCAACCAACTGGGATACATAGGACGCCTCTAAAATGTCCAAACCTAACACTCAAATCCACCATAATTTTCTCTGGGATACAACCCCGGTAGGGTCCTGTCCACCTAGGGGACCACATCTGTAACACCCCGACCCTAGTTACCCAGAGTCAGTGCATTATTACGTATCATTGGCATGATCACAAAAGATCAAGTCTCGAAAGATCGATTATTTTAGTAGACTTGGAAGTACTAGATACATTTATAAGGTTTACATTACATCATAAAATGGAAAACTACAACAAAATTGTATCCATATAAAACACTGAGATCCTAGAGACTATCCCTGAAGGTTAGTTATAATATACTTCTTCGCATCCTTGGAAAAAATAAAATATAGAAAGGGTTGATATCAGATGCTCAGTAAGGATAACAATATAGAGGAAGCTTTCATAAATAAGCATAAACATTTAAGGAAATGTATAAAACTAAAACAAAAGAATTTTCAACATAAACATCATATAATATGGAAAATATAAATCAAAATAATGTCATTTACTTACTCACATGGATATTATACTAGTCGAATAATCACATTCAATATCAATAGCCACTTTTATAATGATGGAATGCATAATGCCAGACTTTCATAACCACATAGTAAAGGTCTTATGCCAAGACTACAAATCAGATTTCGTCAAGGCCTTGTGCCAAGACACTATTTGGTCACGTGAGACCTACTGATGCATCGATGAGCTATAGCAGGCTCCACCCATCACTTACTAAGTCCAATGCATTCCTCATATGAAAAGGTTTAAACATAACATAAACATTCGTATTAAAACTAGAATACAAAATGTCAATAATTTATCTATAAACTATGAATTGTATAAAAATAGCACATACACAATCAAAAATATCACTAAACCTTCAATACAATATGGAAGTTTTGTATCATAATAAATCAACTTCAAATAAGCTTACAATCCATCAAAAGATGTTGACAAAGATGAAATCAAAACATTTCTAGAGAAATATATCTTTCTATTTTGAAATCATTTAAAAGTCATATAATTATAAAAGAAAACATTTATTTTGAAAAAAAAAATTTATAATATTGTAAGGGAAACTTTGATGATGTTATAACAACATAAAATATCTGCACCCGCCGTATATGTTAAAAAACATTCTTACCTTAAATTTGGAGAAAAGGTCAAAAAGTACCATGTTTGGAAAATGATGGAAAGATTCCTTTATAAACATCTTATGAAAGTCAAAAAAGGGTAAAAATGACTTTTACCCATTGTCTATAAAATATTAATAATGTTTTGAAATACATTTTTATGAAACTTGGATGTGGATGATGAAGAGGTCCTAGTAGATACTTACTCAAAATAACCTCAGATAATAAATAGATTGTAAAATTTACCATTACCTTGTACTTTTCCTTGGTCGAGGGTAGGTTAACCTCCTATATAATGGTTAAATAATTTTTATTAAATTATAAAAGAATCATATACATTATTATGAAATCATATATGATCTTTTAACATTGCTTTGTTAATAATATCTTAGTACTATCATCGTTTTCGGTGGTAACAGATTCGTTATCCTTTATATTCTCTGTTATGTGAGTCATATTTGTTATGGATGGGATGTATCTTATTCATATACATAATTATATCAAGTATTTAAACATTATTTTTAATCATCAAATTAAAATTAGTCTTGAATGGATACGATGGAGAATGAATCTCAATGCGTTCATGGAGACGATAATCCGTACGTACGCACGAGCGACAATATCATTATTTTGATATTAAAATAATATATAATTGGATGGTATATCATATATATAGTATCATTATAATGTTATATATATTATTTAAATAAATTAAACATCATTATTATATCCATCCAAATAATAATGTATTGAATAACAATTACACCACGATGTGGAGACGGTATGCCGTACATACGCACGTATGGTGACATGTCATTCAAAGGATGGATAGAATTTTGAATATGGTTATAACATATTTATAATAACATCAAAGTATATAGAATATAATGGATTTATAACCAAATGGATTTTAATGTATGAATTAGAGAGAAGGGTGAGTGCCCCATTATAAGAGGTGTGAGGGGCACCTTAGGAAAAGCTAGAAATATTATTTTATAATAAAATAATTTTATGTTACTAATGGATCCAAAATAAATTATTTAAAGGCTAAGGTGGGGATGGGTCTAAAACCACTGAAACAATAAATTTTATACAGTTTTGGGTCACTGTTAAATTTATCTTTTAGATTTAACTCTTAGTTAAATAGTTTGATATTTACCATGTCTCTTTGTATTTTTATATTATATGGTTAATAAATTTACTATATACTTCTAAGAGAACACCAAGTGGTTCATTAATGATACACATATAAATATAAAAGTATTTTGGCCAAAACCTATATTTTTTGGAAAATAATATCAATTAATAATATAATATTTGTTTTTAAAACTCTTTTATTTCAATTTTGACACTATTTGGTATTTTGTTTTTTCTAAATTCATAACAGAATTATTAATTCAAAAAAAATTAATCTAACCAATCATAATAGGTCATATTAACCTATAAAATTATTGTAATTCATAAAAAGTCTCAAATTACATTTATTTGGATATTTATAATATCAATTATTCTAATATTTCATTAATTAGGTAATTACTGCATCATCATTGTGTCATAAATAAATTAAATTATTTAATGTATAAAAAATATAAATAAAATACCATTAATTAGGAAATATATTCATCTTTCTAATGAATAATTTTAGTTGAATTTATCTTTTTTTTAACCCTACATTAAAATGTTTTAGTTATTAAACAATGATTTTAACTCTTTTATCTCTTCTTTGAATTAAATAATAATAAATGTCCTAATCTAATACAAGTAGACCAAATAGGTTCATATTTTATTCCTAAAGTTTTTTGTGGTTGAATTATACTTATCCAATAGAATTAGGACATGTTTTAAGATAATAATAATATCATTTTTATCCTTAATTACCCTATTTACTTTTTATCGTGGTAAATAAAAGTAAAAGTTACTATTCACCAAAAATTATTTTCATCTTATTGAACCAAATTTTAATTAATGATATCAAACATCTCTCTCAGATTTTTAAAATTCAACTCACATAAGCAGTAAAATTATGTTTTATTTAAATTTGCAAATTCCCCTAGGAGGTGGGTAAGGACGGTAAAAAGTTCAATAAAATTTTTATATATCTAAAGTTATTATAAACTGAATCCAATGAATTACATTGAACTAATATAGGTATTATGTATATATTTAGACCTAAAATAAATTTAAATAAAATAAACAAATATTTAAATAAAAATTTGGTTTTAAACTCTAACTCAGTGCTTTTCATTATTCATCAAAAATTGAAAGTTTTCAGAAAAATACCAAAAATTCACCTGAAGCTAATTTTGATATTAAAAATTCAAAAATGAATTCTATTTTACCAATTTCAAATAATAGAAGTTGCATTAATTAATTTAAAATTAATTCCCATTATCAAAACCAAAAAACGTATTTTTAAGAAATAATAACTATCAAAAGATTGACACTTGTTTATGTCCAATTTTAAAGTGAAATTAATTACAATAACAACAATTGGATTAAATGGTAATAATATAATCTAATTATACTTACAAACTATTAAAATGTATAATTCAACACTATAAATTATTTCTATTAAAAAGTTGTTTTCAGTTAAAATATAATATTTTTTACTATTCACCCAAATATGAAAGTTATCAAAAAAACAATGAAAATTTATTGAAACTAAATTCTTACGTACCGATTCTAAAGAAGAATTTTATTTTGTAAAATTCAATATATAAAAGTTTCAAATATTGTATTTAAAAATGTTTCACCATTAAAAAGCGGTAAAATTGCCTTTCTTGAAAAATAATTCTTTTATTTGAAAAAAATGAATTTGCTCTTACATTATGTCTTAGAAACTCATAATATGGATTCTAAAATTATAAGGATTATATAATGTTCAAAATTCAGTAAATACTAATCACAACCTCTTTTGAACGGCTAGTTTGGTAAGTCGTGGTGTGCTTAAAATTAGTGTTGCGTGTAGTGAAAGTTATTACATTACTTTAATAAAATAACGTACTATGAAATCTTGGGGTGTTACATTCTTCACTCATTCAATAAATTGCTTCCTAGAAATTTGAAAACATAAAATAAAAAATAAAATGTTGAAAATAGAAAATACCTTTGTGGGAAAACCCACATCGGAAATTGGGTTAATAAAATTTAGTCTTCATTAGAGGAAAACGGGAATGAAAAAGTCACCACCAAATTATGACCTCGATTAAGTGAACATTGGTGGAAATTAGAGACACATAGTTGGAGGGAAAATGTAAATATTTTTTGGGAGTGATTGAGGTCATCAGTCACAAACAATTGTAGAATTAAAGGCCCCAAAGCCATCAATCTAAGATTATTTAAAATATAATTTGTTCAATAAAACATAAAGTATTAAGATAACACAGTTTTAGTTTTAAGATCCCTTACCTAATTTTTAAGAATTAATTTCTTCATATAAGAAGAGAAGAAGGAACAAAATATATACTTGACAAGTAGATTTCTATCCTTTAACTAATTTCTACCCCAAATTCATATTTCACTCTAAAAGATAATAGAATATAAAAAAATATTATATTTTTCCTATTCGTATACGGTTCCAAAAAAATGAATTTATAATTCATCTACCAGAAATTTAAAAAAACTACATTATTCAATCTAGGACATAACATGGGCTAGTGGTAGGTGATACACCCTTGTCACCCTTCTGTTGCGGGTTCAAGTCTCGCGACCTTGCCGGACGCGACGGGTTGCCGCCCGGCCTCCGGGTTGTCCTTTTTATGGCAATCCAAAAAAAAATCTCAAACTAGAATTATCCAAAATACTTTTTTCCAAAATCACAGTCCAAAATTTATAAGGAAGGTAAAAACAATGAAGTTCTTTTTTTTCATGTAATTACATGTGAAAACCTTCATCATGTATTCTTTTAAAACACTACAACATCCTGTATTACCACAAACCCTTATTGATTACATTAATGCTCCCTTATTCTTTATAGAATACTGGATATACTCCTTTTATCAAAAAATGTTATAAACTCCAACAATGATATAATATACAAATCATTAATCAGATTCAAGGTAGTCAAGAATATCCAATATAATTTTTCCAAATCAATCATGTATTATTCCAAAAATCACTACCTCGGTATCAGAACCAAATTATGGTTTGTCTTCCTCTCAACCATATATTTTCTAAAAATTCAACCAACTATTAAGTAACTTTTCTTGGTTCCACACAATATCATGTCCTTAATGAAATAGTACTGCAGTACAATCCTTATATACTCTATAATTCTTATAACATGTACATCATTAACACAATACTCAAATTACACAATACATTAATAACAATATAAGAAATCTAATGATTATTCTCCATCTTCGATAGTATCATAACATTATTATTATCCAATAGAAGCATTTGGGGTATACTCTGATGATTTGGACATTGAATCACGTAGTGTCCCAACTCCTTGAAGATGAAGCATTTTACATTTGAAACTTTTTTCTTACCCTTAAAATCACATACCTGGTGTCCTTTTTCTCCACACTCATAACAAAATCTAATTCCCTTCAACAATTTACCAAGTTGATTCTTTACATAGTTATCACATATGGTAAAATCCTTCCTTTCCCTCTTCCCTTTATCCAACTTTCTCTCTTCTATCCTTTTCTTTTCTTTCTTCCCTTCAAAGCCATAGGACTCAGAGTATTCATTATTTATCTTATTAACAGATGATATTATTTCTTTATATGTTGAGAATACATGGGAGACTATTTCCCTTTATAAATGTTGGCTTAATACAGTGAAAAATATTATCCTTCTTACTCTTTAGATCATACGTATTGCTGGAGTTCACATTCTTTCTACTGGGTGCCATTTCTATACAATGGCATACACAAGGTCAGTTTATGAATTGCAATGAATAATTCCAAACTTGTAAAATACCTAACGTAAATTGAATAATTTATGTATATAATCCATAATCATAAAAATATTTTCTCTGAGGTGGTATATACTCTTAAATACTTCATAATGATTTGTAAAGAAAATTAGAATTATCCTAAGAATATATCCCAGGAGTGTCGTAACCAAGAGTGCAGCAAGGCCCGTTGTTGTGCCCTAGTTTCCATTCGAGTCTATCCCAAAGCGAAGTATTCAAGTTTTACCCCTAGGTACATCTGTGCCAGAGATGCCTCTACCTACTCATATCCAAACAGGGATGTATTGTATGGAAAATTCACAAAATCTCTACAATAGGAAAATTCCAGGAAGTTCTTCTTTACTAATCCTCAATGTCTATCTTAGGGATATGTGCTCTAATCCGAGTTTATCTAAATCTAGTTTCCATGTATTGTACTAAAAATTATTTGATACCAACTATAATTCCCTGACCCGATTTATCCAGAGGTGGTCCATTATTACTTTTCATTGGCATGATCAAAAAAGATCAAGTCTCAAAAGACTGATTACTTTAGTAGACTTGGAAGTACTAGATACATTCATATAGTTTACATTACATCATAAAATGTAAAACCATGACAACATTGTTTCCATAGAAAACACTGAGATCCCATAATGTATCCCTGCATGCTAGTCATAATATACTTATTCGCATCCTGGAAAAAAACATAAAAAGGGGTGAGCTCAGATGCTCAGTAAGGATAACAATATAGCGGAAGCTTTCATAAATAAGCATAAACATTTAAGGCAATGTATAAAACTAAAACAAAATCCTTTTCAAAATTAGCTTCATTAAAATATGGAAAATATAAATAAAAA
Source organism: Viscum album (assembly GCA_963277665.1). NCBI lineage: Eukaryota > Viridiplantae > Streptophyta > Magnoliopsida > Santalales > Viscaceae > Viscum > Viscum album. The sequence goes on along the minus strand of OY728129.1, from coordinate 1,415,665,785 downwards.
CAATTCCATTTACTTACTCACATAGATATTCTACTAGTCGAATAATCACATGAAATATCAATAGCCACTTTCATAATGATGGAATGCATAATGCCAGACTTTCATAACCACATAGTCAAAGCCATGTTTCTAGACTACAAAAAAGATTTTGTCAAGGCCTTGTTCTAAGAAACTAGTTTGTCTCATGAGACCTACAGATGCATCGAATAGCTATTGCGGGATCCACCCATCACTTACTATGTCCAATGCATTCAACATATGAAAAGGTTTAAACATAACATAAACATTCATATTAAAACTAGCATACGAAATTTCAATACTTTATCCATAAACCGTGAATGGTATAAAAATAGCACATCCACAGTCAAACATATCAAAAAACCTTCAATACAATATATAATTTTTGTATCATAATATATAAACTTCAAATAAGCTTACAATCCATCAAAGGATGTTGACATAGATGAAATCAAAACATTTTTTGAGAAATATCTCTTACTTTTCTGAAATCATTTAAAATTCATATAATTAAAAGGAAAAAATTATTTTGAAAATATTCTTATAATATTTTAAGGGATGATTCGACGATGTTATAACAGCATAAAATAGACACACCCATCGTATATGTTAAAAAACATTCTTACCTTAAATTTGTCGGAAATGTCAAAAAATACCTTGTATGGAAAACGACGGAAAAATTCCTTTATAAACATCTTATCAAAGTCAAACAAGGGTATAAATGAATTTAACCCAAATTATATAATATAGTTAGAATTTTTTGAAATACATTTTTAAGAAACGTGGATGTGGATGATGAAGAGGTCCTAGTAGATACTTACTAAAACAACCACGGATAATAAAGAGATTGTAAAATTAACCCTTACCTTGTAATTTTCCTTGGTTGAGGGTAGGTTAACCTACTATATAATGGTGAAATAATTGTTATTAAATTATACAAGAATCATATACATTAATATGATATAATATATTATCTTTTAACATTTCTTTGTTAATAATATCTTAGTACTATCGTCGTTTTGCGTGTTAACATATTCATTTTCCTTTATATTCTTTGTTATGTGACTCGTATTTGTTATGAATGGGATGTATCTTATTCATATAAAGAATTATATCAAGTATTTAAACATTATTTTTAATCATCAAATGAAAATTATTCTTGAATGGATACGATGGGGAATGAATCTCTTCGCGTTCATGGAGACGATAATCCGTACGTACGCACGAGTGACAATATCATTATTTTGATATTAAAATAATATATAATTTTATGGTATATGATATATACAGATCATTATCATCTTATATATATTATTTACATCAATTAAACATCATTATTATATCTATCCAAATAATAATGTATTGAATAATAATTACACCACGACGTGAAGAGGGTAAGCCGTACGTACACACGTATGATGACATGTCATTCAAAAGATGGATAGAATAATGAATATGGTAGTACCATATTTATAATAAAATAAAATTATATACAAGATAATGGAGTTATTATTTTATAATGGAAACAACAAATAAAGAGGATGTGGAAGAAGAATGGAACTTGAAAAAGGTGATGCAATATTTACCTCTTCTTCGGGCTCTTCCTTTTGATTTGACCAAAAGGGCTCCTTAGGATGGCATTCTAACTAAATGAAGGCCTCCATGATGAAGGGATGACATTTTAGAGGGTATTTGGGAAGGTTTTTGATGATTCAAATGGCTTTTAATGTATGAACTAGAGATAATGGGGGGTGCCCTTTTATAAGAGGTATGAGGGGCACCTTAGAAAAAGATAGAAATATTATTTTATAATAATATCATTTTCGGTTTTTAATGGCTCCAGAATGAATTTTTTAAAGTATAATGTGGTTATGGGTCGAAAACCACTCATCCATTAGGTTTTATACAGGTTTTTGTCACTATATTAACATTATCTTTTATATTTAACTCTTAGTGAAATATTTTGACATTTACTATGTCTCTGTGTATTTTTATATTATATGGTTAATAAATTTACTATATACTTCCAAGAGAACCCCAAGTGGTTCATTAATGATACACATATCATTATATAAGTATTTGGCCAAACCTTATATTTTTAAGAATATAATATCAATTAATAATATAATATATTTTTTAAAAACTCTTTTATGTCAATTTTGACACTATTTGGTTTTTTGTTTTTTCTATATTCATAACAACATTATTACTTCGAACTAAATTATTCTATCTAAACTTAATTTGGAATATTACCCTTGAAAATCATTCTAATTCATAAAAAGTCTCAAATTACATTTATTTGGATATTTATAATATCAATTATTTTAATATTTCATAAATTAGGTAATTACTGCATCATTAATGTGTCATAAATAAATTAACATATTTAATGTCTAAAAAATATAAATAAACTTCTATTATGTAGGTAATCATTTTTATCTTTCTAATTAATATTTATAGTCGAATTTATCTTATTTTTAACCCTATATTAAAAATGTTTTAGTTATTAAAATTTGATTTTAACTCTTTTATCTCTTCTTTGAATTAAATAATAATAAATTTTCTAATCTAATCTAAGTGGACCAAATAGGTTAATATTTTACTCCTAAGGTTTTTTTAGTCTAATTATACTTATCCAATAAAATTTGGACATGTTTTACTGTAATAATAATATCATTTTTATCTTTAATTACCCTATTTAGTTTTTACCATGGTAAATAAAAGTAAAAAAGTTACTATTCACGAAAAAATTATTTTCATCTTATTGAACCACATTTTACTTAATGATATCAACCGTGTCTCTTGGATATTTTAAATTCAACTCACAAAAGTAGTAAAATTATGTTTTATTTAAATTTGCAAATGGTCCTAGGAGGTGGGTAAAAACAGTTTAAAGTTCAATAATTTTTTTTAAATCTAAAGTTATTATAAACTGACTCCAATGAATTACATTAAACTTATATAAGTATTATTTATCTATTTTTACCTAAAATAAATTTTAATAAAATAAATAATTATTTAAATAAAAATTTGATTTTAAACTATAACTCAGTGTATTTCAGTATTCATCAAAAATTGAATGTTTTCAAAAAAATACCTAAAATTCACCCTAAGATAATTTTAATATTTAAAATTCAAAAAATAATTCTATTTTACCAATTTCAATACCTATATCTTTAATTAATTAATTTAAAATTAATTCCCATTATCAAAACCAAAAGGCATATTTTTAAGAAATAATAACTATAAAAAAATTGACACTTGTTTATGTCCAATTTTAAAGTGAAATTACTTAAAATGAGCATCATTGGATTAAATGGTAAAAATATAATATAATTACACTTACAAACCATTAAAATTTATAATTAAACACTACAAATTATATTTATTAAAAAGTTGTTTTCAATTAAAATATAGTATTTTTCACTCTTCACCCAAATATGAAAGTTATAAGAAAAACACCAAAATTTTATTGAAACTAAATTATTATATACTATTATAAAAAAGAAGTTTATTTTATCAAATTGAATATATAAAATTTTCAAATATTGGATTCAAAAAGGGTTCGCCATTAAAAGGTAATAAAATTGCATTTTTTTGAAAAATAATTATTTTATCAGAAAAAAATGTATTTGTTCTTACATTATGTCTAAGAAACTCATAATATGGATTCTAAAATTATTAGGATTATATAAACTTCAAAATTAAGTTAATACTTTTCATAGCCTCTTTTGAACGGCTAGTTTGGTAAGTCTTTGGGCGCTTGAACTCAGTGTTGCGTGTAGTGAAAGTTATTACATTATTCTGAAGAAATAATGTACTATGAAATCATAAGGTGTTACATTCTTCTCTCCTTAAATAAATTAGATTCTCACAATTTGAAATTGTTTTTCGAAAATAAATGGTTGAAAATAGAAAATACCTTTGTGGGAAAACCCACAACCGAAATTGGGTTAATAAACTTTTGTCTTAATAAGAGGAAAAGGGGAATGAAAAAGTCACCACAAAATTATGATATCGATTGGGAGAAAAGTGGTTGCAATTATATAAACATAATTAGAGGGAAAACATAAATATTTATAGAGAGTGATTGAGGTCATCAGTCACAAACAATTATAGAATTGAGGTCCTCAAAGCCATCAATCTAAAATGATTTAAAATATCATCGGTTCAACAAAACATAAGGTTTTAGGATAACACATTTTTAGTTTTAAGATCCCTTACATAATGGTTAAAAATTAATTTCTTCATAGAATAATATAAGAAGGAAAAAAATATATACTCGATAAGTATAGTTCCATCCTTTAACTAATTTCTACCACAAACTCACCTTTTACTCTAAAAGATAATAGAACATATAAAATTCTTATATTTATCCAATTCATATTGGGTTCCAAAAAAATGAATTTATAATTCATCTACAAGACCTTTTAAGAAAACTACATTATTCAATCCAGGACATCATGTGGGCTAGTGTTAGGTGATACAAACTTTTCTCCCTTTGGTTGTGAGTTCAAGTCTCGCAGCCTTACTGGACGCGACGGGTTGTCGCCCGGCCTCCAGGCTGTCATTTTTATGGAAATCCAAAAATAATCTCAAACTAGAATTATCCAAAATACTTCTCTCCAAACTCACAATCTAAAATTTATAAGGAATATAAACACAATGAATATCCTTTTTCCCATGTAATAACATGTGAACACTTTCATCATTTATTCTTTTAAAACACTGCAACATCCAGAATTACTATAAAACCTTATTGATTACATTCATGCTCCCTTATTACTTATAGAATACTGGATATTCTCCTTTTATCCAAAAATGTTGTAAACTCCAACAATGATTGAATATACAAATCATTAATCAGATTCAAGGTAGTCAAGAATATCCAATATAATTTATCCAAATCAATCATTTATTATTCCAAAAATCACTACCGTAGTATCGGAACCATATTATGGTTTATCTTTCTCTCAACCATATATTTTCCAAACATTTAACCTTCTATTGAGTCACTTTTCTTGGTTCCACACAATTTCATGTCTTTAATGAAATAGTACTATAGTACAATCATTATATACACTATAATTATTATAACATATATATCATTAATACAATACTCAAATGACACAATATACTAATTACAAAATAAGAAATCTAATCATTCCTCTTCATCTTTGGTAGTATCATTACATTATTATTATCTAATGGAAGCATTTGGGGTATACTTTGATGATTTGGACATTGATTCACATAGTGTCCCAACTCCTTGCAGATGAAGCATTTTACATTTGATACTTTTTTCTTACCCTTGCAATCACATACTTGGTGTCCTTTTTCTTGACACTTTTAACAAAATCCCATTCCCTTAAATCATTTACCAAGGTGATTCTTTCTACATTTATCACATATGGGAAAATCCTTTCTTTCCCTCTTCCCTTTATCCAACTTTCTCTCTTCCATCCTTTTCTTCTCTTTTTTCTCCTCAAAGCCATAGGACTCAGAGAATTATTTACTTATCTTATTAACAAATGATATTATTTATTCTTAAGTTGAGAATACATGGGAGACTATTTTCCTTCTAAATGTTGGCTTAATACTATGAAAAATATTATCCATCTTACTCTTTGGAAAATAAGTATTTCTGGACTTCACATTCCTTCTACTGGGCGCCATTTCTATACAATGGCATTCACTATGTCAGTTTATGAATTACAATGAATAATTACTAACTTGTAAAATAGCTAACGAAAATTGAGGAGTTTATGGATATATTCTATAATCATAAAAATATTTTCATTTAAAGTTATATACTCATAAATCCTTCATAATGATTTGTATAGAAAATTAGAATTATCATCAGCATATCCCCAGGGAGTGTCATAACCAAGAGTGCAGCAAGGCTCGTTGTTGTGAACCAATTCCCATTTGAGTCTAGAACAAGGTGATGTTTTTGGGTTTTACCCCTAGGTACATCTGTGCTAGATCTGCCTCTACCTGCTCGTATCCATTGAGGGATTTATTTCTTGGAAAACTCAAAAAATCTCTACAATACCAAAATTCTAAGAACTTCTTCTATACTAATCCTCAAAGTCTATATTAGGGCTATGTGCTCAAATCAGAGTTTATATAAATCATATTTCCATGGTTTGTACTAAAATTTATCTGATACCAACTGTAACGCCCTGACCCTAGTTACCCAGAGTTGGTGAATTATTACGTATCATTGGCATGATCACAAAAGATCATGTCTCAAAATACCGATTAGTTTAGTAGACTTGGAAGTGCTAGGTACATTCATAAGGTTTACATTACATCATGAAATGGAAAACTACAAAAAAAAATGTTTCCATATACAACACTGAGATTTCATAGACTATCCCTACAGGTCAGTCAAAATATTTTCCTAACATCAATGGAAAAATATAATATAGAAAGGGGTGATCTCAGATTCTTAGTAAGGTTAACAATATAGCAGAAGCATTCATAAATAAGCATAAACATGTAAGGCAATGTATAAAACTAAAAAAAGCCTTTTCCACATAAAATTCATTATAATATTGAAAATATAAATCAAAATAATTCTATTTAATTACTCACATGGATATTCTACTAGTCTAATAATCACATGAAATATCAATAGCCACTTTCATAATGATGGAATGCATAATTCCAGACTTTCATAACCACATAGTCAAGGCCTTGTGCGAAGACTAAAAATAATATTTTGTCAAGTCCTTATGCCAAGACACTATTTTGTCTCATGAGACCTACCGATGCATCGAGGATCTATAGCGGGCTCCACCCATCACATACTAAGTCCAATGCATTCCTCGTATGAAAAGGTATAAACATAACATGAACATTCGTATTAAAACTAGCATATGAAATGTAAATACTTTATCTATAAACTGTGAATGGTCTAAAAATAGAACATCTGTAGTCAAACATATCACAAAACCTTTAACACAATATGGAAATTTTGTATCATAATAAATCATCTTCAAATAAGCTTACAATCCATCAAAGGATGTTGACATAGATGAAATCAAAACATTTTTTAAGAAATATCTCTTTCTATTTTGAAATCATTTAAAATTCATATAATTATAAAAGAAAACATTTACTTTGAAAATATTCTTATAATATTGTAAGGGAATCTTCGACGATGTTATAACGGCATAAAATAGTCGCAACGGCTATAAATGTTAAAAAACATTCTTACCTTAAATTTGTCGAAAAGGTCAAAAAGTGCCTTGTTTGGAAAATGACGGAAATATTCCTTTATAAACATCTTATAAAAGTCAAAAAATGGTATAAATGACTTTATCCCATATTCTATAAAATAGAAATAATGTGTTGAAATACATTTTTAAGAAACATTTATGTGGAGGATAAAGACGTTCTAGTAGATATTTACGTAAAAACAACCTCAGATAATAAAGAGATTTTGAAATTAACCCTTACCTTTTACTTTTCCTTGGTCGAGGGTAAGTTAACCTCCTGTAAAATGATGAAATAATTTTTATTAAATTATAACATAAACATCTACATTAATATCATATCATATATGATCTTTTAACATTGATTTGTTGATAATATCTTAGTATTATCGTCATTTTTGGATGTTAACAGATTCGTTTTCCTTTATATTATTTGTTATGTGAGTCATATTTGTTATGGATGGGATGTATCTCATTCATATCCAGAATAATATCAAGTATTTAAACATTATTTTTAATCATCAAATGAAAATTAGTCTTGAATGGATACAATGGTGAATGAATCTCATTGCGTTCGTGGAGACGGTAATCCGTACGTATGAACGAGTGACAATATCATTATTTTGATATTAAAATAATATATAATTGTATTTTATTTAATATATAAAGAATAATTATCATGTTATATTTATTATTTACTTCAATTAAACATCTTTTTTATACTCATCCAAAAAATAATGTATTGAATAACAATTACACCACGGCGTGGAGACGATAAGTCGTACGTACGCACGTATGGTGACATGTCATTCAAAGGGTGGATAGAATAATGGATATGGTTATTCCATATTTATAATAACATAAAAATATATATAATATATTGGAGTTGTTATTTTATAAAGGAAACAACAAAGAAAGAGGAAGTGGATGAAGAATGGAACTTGAAAGAGATGATGAAATATTTACCTATTCTTCGGGTTCTTCCTTTTGATTTGATCAAAAGGGATCCTTAGGTTGGCTTTCTGACTAAAGGAAGTCCTATAGGATTAAGGGAGGACAATTTATAGGGTATTAAGGTAGGGTTTTGCTGAGCTAAATGGCTTTGAAGGAGTGAAGTAGTGATAAGGGGAGTTCCCTTTTATAAGAGGTGTGAGGGGCACCTTAGGAAAAGCTTGAAATATTATTTTATAATAAATTAATTTTTGGTTTCTAATATCTCCAAAATAGATTATATAAAGGATAAGGTGTGGATGGGTCGAAAACCACGCAACCAATAGGTTTTAGAAAGGTTTAGGTCACTATATTAACTTTATCTTTTAGATGTAACTCTTAGTTAAATAGTTTGACATTTACCATGTCTCTTTGTATTTTTATATTATATAGTTAATAAATTTACTATATACTTCCAAGAGAACCCCAAGTGGTTCATTAATGATACACCTATCATTATATAAGTCTTTTCTCCAGACCATATATTTTTAGGAATAAAATATCAATTAAAAAAATAATATTTGTTTTAAAAACACTTTTATGCAAATTTTGCACTATTTGGTATTTTGTTAATGCTAAATTCATAAAAACATTATTACTTCGAAATAAATTCATCTAAACAACCATAATATTTCATAATAACCTATAAAATTAGTTTAATTCATTAAATATCTCAAATTACATTTATTTGGATATTTATAATATCAATTATTTAAAAATTTCATTAATTAGGTAATTACTACATCATCATTGTGTCATAAATAAATTAAATTATATAATGTCTAAAAAATATAAATAAAATACCATTATGTCGGAAATATTTTTTTATTTCTAATTAATATTTATAGTTGAATTTATATTATGTTTAACCCTATATTAAAAATGTTTTAGTTATTAAAATTTGATTTTAAATCTTTTAACTCTTCTTTGAATTAAATAACAATAAATGCCCAAATCTAATCCAAGTGGACCAAAGATGTTCATATTTTGTTCCTAAGGTTTTTTTGGTCAATTTATACTTATCCAATAGAATTAGTACATGTGTTAGGGTAATAATAATATCATTTTTACCCTTAATTACCCTATTTACGTTTAACCATGGTAAATAAAAGTAAAAAGTTACTATTCAACAAACATTATTTTCAACTTATTGAACCAAATTTTACTTACTTATATCAACCATGTCTCTCGGATTTTTGAAATTAAACTCACAGAAGCAGAAAAATTATGTTTTATGTAAATTTGCAAATGCTCCTAGGAGGTGGGTAAAGACGGTAAAAGTTCAATAAAATTTTTATATATCTAATGTTATTATAAAATGACTCCAATGAATTACATTGAAATTATATAGGTATTATATATCTATTTTTAAATAAAATAAATTTAAATAAAATAAATAATTATTTAAATAAAAATTCGGTTTTAAACTATAACTCAGTGTTTTTCACTATTCATCGAAAATTGAAAGTTTTTAGAAAAATACCAAAAATTAAGCCTAAGCTAATTTTGATATTCAGAATTCAAAATTGAATTCTATTTTACCAATTTAAAAATAAATAAGTTTCATTAATTAATTTACAATTAATTCCTGTTGTCAAAACCAAAAAGCTTATTTTTATGAAATAATAACTATCAAAAGATTAACACTTGTTTGTGTCCAATTTTAAAGTGAAATTACTTACAATGACCATCATTGGATTAAATTGTAAAAATATAATCTAATTATACTTCCAAACCATTAAAATTTATAATTCAACAACATAAATTATTTTTATTAAAAAAGTTGTTTTCAATTGAAATATAGTATTTTTCACTATTCACCCAATTATAAAAGTTATTAGAAAAACTATGAAAATTTATTGAAACTAAATTCTTATGTCCCGATTCTAAAGAAAAGTTTTATTTGTCAAATTTAATATATAAAAGATTCCAAATTTGGATTTAAAAAGGGTCTGCCCTTAAAAGGCGGTAAAATTGTATTTTTTTAAAATAATGCTTTTATCTGTAAAAAATTGAATTTGTTCTTACATTTTACCTAAGAAACACATAAAATGGGTTCTAAAATTATAAGTATTATATAAAGTTCAAAATTCAGTTAATACTATTCATAACCGCTTTTGAACGGCTAGTTTGGTAATTCGTGGTGCGCTTGAACTCAGTGTTGCGTGTAGTGAAAGTTATTGCATTACTTTGAAGAAATAGCGTACTATGATAATATTGGGGGTTAAAAAATCCTTACTGGGCCCTTCGGGCTACCCCGGTATATGTCCCACACCACCATTGATTCGGAACCTCTCACCTGGATGTCCTTGCCACATGAAATTAAACTTTATGGTTGGGTCCTAATCATAATACCATAAAAGTTGATGTGACTCATTAATATATAATCAATTACTTGGATATTGTTTGTTATTTTAGGGAAAATAACTTCTATTAGGAGTAATAAGATACAAGGAGACAAAATCCATGGAAAATAATTATATTAATAAGATTTTCCAATAAAAACTAAATGGATATCATTGAATCCATTGATTTATTTTCCCTTTTTTCACCCTAATTTGGAGAGTCTTTAGAAGACATGGTGGATCAAGAAAGTTCTACAATGTATAAATTATGGGCCTTTTGGATTCTATTTCATATTGGGTGTTTTTTAGTATGACATTATCATGTTATCCATGATGTGGTTGACAAAATTTCAAAAGAAACATTCAAAAACTATAGATATTGAAATTGGGAGGAATTTAATACCATGTCCTAATAGAGATATCTTTTGGATTAAATAATGATAAGAAAAAATAATGAGATCCATCATGGTGTTCTGGTAATCCATGGTCTATGGAATTAGATTCAATAATGAAATTATTTAATATAGAATGTGAAATACCAAGAAAATGATGCGATGATACTTTTAATATGCATTTTTGAAGTTTTTTAGAGTGTGATTTTTTCCTATGCGAAATAGTGAGGCTTTTACACATTGTGATTGAATTCTAGGTTTCTCATATACTTATTTGTATGATTCACTGAGTATTCAAATAAGGAATGGTATATACGAGTAAAAATATCATAAATAATGTATTTACATTATAAAAATAAGGTATTTTGTATCCATGAATCGAAACAGGAAACTGAAGAATCACCATTCCATTGAGGAAGGAAATTCAAATATCAGGTTTCTTGGAATAAAAGAAAAAATAGTCATGAAAACATAAAGAAATATATTTTGGAGAGTTTTTTTTTCTTATAAAATCACTATTTCATGGTATTTGGATAAACACACTATGTTTGGTGTAATGTGGTGTCCTACACAAGAATTTTAGATAGAGGGTATACTATGGTGTTTGAAAAACTAGAGGTTGTGAATAGTTTTAATGATTTGGTGATTTTTAACCATTTTTTGATTGAAAAACAATATTTAATATCAAAAATTAAGTTCAATTGTTTAGATATATATTAAGATAAATAAATGGCCAGATTTGAAGAATATGAAGTCGAATGATGTTTAAAATCTTAATTTTCAATTTGATATTTTAAATTTCCTAGATATATTATAATGGTATGTAGGTAAGAAGATAGCATAGAATAGAGGGAAACTAAATATCAGAAGGGTAAGAGAGTTAAATAGTAGAAAACTTCATTTAGTATCTATAATTATTAATTGAAGTTTGACTGGATTGGATTTTTTTTAAGATTATTCCTTGAAGTAATTTTTTTATAAATCATCATAGATCTGTAAGTGAAGAGTAGATAATCAAGGATAACACCAATTAAAGTTTGGTGTTATAACTTTGATTTATATCATTATGATTTCAACTTATGTATCAAAACTATCCATTATATATCCCTCTTGAAAAGCATCAAATGGAGGAGAAGACGCCTTTATGGACCTTGTATGAGGAGTCATCTTTTCATAAATTATTCAATCACAACCAGTAGAGTAGTAATTAATTGTATTATCAAAAATATATTGATTTATTTTATGTGGATCTGGCCTAGTGTGGGATAACTGAGTAAAAATTATAGTATTTTTACTTCTTTAATTTCATTTATACAATCATTTCTTGTGTGTGATCATCCTGATAGATTCATTTTTTCTGTTCCAATGTGATTAAAATATCTAGTTAATAATAATAAAAGAAGAAAATAAAGACACATAAATCCACCCCCACCCCTCTTAGTCCATTGATTTGGACCTCAGTATGTTACAACCCCAAGACGTATTCAACAATACTTTTGTTGTTCCTAAAACTCCATGAATAAAATAACCTAAAATAACTATGCTTGTCACAGATGACCTTTCCACTCAACTTGTCACCACACATGTATCATAGGCCTCAACTAGTATTATTATAGATATAATTCACCCACAATATATATCCCATGTCTAAATATCAAATCCTTATTATTCTCAATTTACATTACTCAAAAACATCAATTTGATAACCCATGTCATGCTACAACATAGAAAACTAAGGGTTCTACACGAGATATACCACTTACATTTTTTACATTATCTTGATCATTGGAGACTAATAAAATATATTAAGGATGAATATAAATCATTATGGAATGATATCATTCTAAATCACCTTGGTCCTCAATGCCCATGAAATTTCATCGATTTTTTTTCATGAGTTATTTGTATATAAATTTTTCATACCACCAAAATTTAAAAAAAAATATCCCTCACATAAATATAATATTAAAAAAACCATAGTTGTTTCAAAAGATAAAAATGAGAAAAAATTAATACTAATTACATAGTGTTTATAAAAATAATAAACTAAAACATAAATTTAATATTATACCTAGAACAATATATATAAGATTAAAGTCATGGATAATCCCATGGTCCATGTTTAACATGACTATGCTTAAGGATACAAACTACCATTTCACTAGTCACACCTAAATCTAACCCTATAAATAAACTATCAAAGACACATCTACAATATCAAAACAAATAATTGCATTCCTTAACCAATGATAAGTTATGGGTGAGGATTTTCGCATGATCCATTCAATAAATGGTACTTATAAAATATGAAGGAAAGGTAAATGGAATAAAACCTTAGTTTTTCTCTCAAGGTGTCCTAAAAAACAAAAAGATATTTTATGTCAATTATTATTTTTAAAAAATAATATATTAAATGAATATGGGGAAATGGTATGGTTTGGAAATAATAAAAGATAAAATAAAATACAATGAATATTTTTAAAAGATTAGTGTCTGATCCTAAAATGTTTTTCTATATTTATTATGTTGTGACCCAGGACTAACATACATAGAATTTACATCATTTTTTTTATAATTTCAATTACATTTGACAAAATCACTCCCAAAGACCATATTAGTTTAGCGTCTTTAGAAACATAGAAACATAAACCCTAGTCCAAAAGTAAACTACATTATCTCCCACTAGGTTCTCCACGACTATTACCCTTATTAGAAACAACATACATAATACATATCGTTATAACCTTGTAAAAGTAAAGAAAATAATGGTTGATATTAGATTCTTGGTAAGGGTAAAAATGGGGGATTTGTAAGCATAATCATAAGCATAAGGGTATGCGAAGATGATCATAACAGTAGAGGATCATACCTATTATATCAAAGATCAAAATTTATAGTTGTAGAATAAATATTGGCAGTTCATAAGACATGAATCATAAGGAAATAAATGACCATGATCCATGATAGCATAAACATGGAATTTTTGGAAAGAACAAAAGCATATAAAATCATTTCAATATTAGTCAAAGCTCACTAGGAAGACCATTATAACAGAAAAAATCCTTTAATGTACTAGGTTTATACCCCATCCTAGTCCTATATTATTGAACAAAGTGCACTTCCTCTTCCATATAGTATTATTGAACTAGTTTTAGTTCCCACTCGAGACCTATATTATTGAACCGAGTTCACTTCTTGTTCCATTAATTTATATCTCATGATATATAAATCTTTAACCAAAATATTTGAGGGGGATATAGATTCCACCCATCACATAATGAAATGATGCACATGTGTGCCACAAGATTATATACATTTTTCATATAATAACACATGGAATGAAATGGGATTCATAAATATTTCATCATATCATAAAATCTAAAAATGTGACAGGTCACACATTATTTCATCATTATATAACCCACAAAAGAAGTGTGGTTCAGAAGCATTTTATCAGGGTATTACCCGTGAAAGGGAAGTAGGTTTCATGAATAAATTTTCTTATAAAACATAAGAAATTCAATGAAATAATAAGAGTGGTTTACTAGGATAATATCCCTATTAAAGCACAAACTATATCAAAGGATGTCATCATAGATGGAGATGATTTTTAATGAGCACTTGCGGCATTTCTTAATGAAAAAAACCTTTTTTGAAAATAATTTTTATGACATAAAACTTTTTAAAAAAAATATTATTTGGGAAAAAAAATTTAAAATTATGAAGTAATATTTAAAAATGTTTTAAAATGTTTCTTTAAGAAAATATCCTTTCCACTTTGAAAAATGATTTTTAAATCATTAGACATTTTGAAACCTTTTTTCTTTGAAAATAACTTTGGAATCTTATAAAAAAACATGGAAAACCATTTAAATCACTTTTAGTAACATAAAAATTTAAAAACCTTTTACATGAAAATAATATTAAAATATTTATTAAAAATTTTTAATACATTTTTAGAAAACATTATTTTTTAATAAAATAGATTTCTGACTGAATAGTGAAATAAGGTTATATTTTCCTGAAAACACTTTATTAATTATGTTAAGTACCAAAGAGTTAAAAAACTTCCCCATTAATTAAATATATCATGAATAACCATATTATAAGAAACATTAGGTTAATATTTTAGATATGGATCATAATATTTCATCAATGGAAGAATAATAAAAAACAATCAAGATAAAAGATGAGATTTTAGCAATAAACTCTAACAAATTTGGTAAATTTGAATCATAAACTATATTTGGTAATAACATAAAATGGAACATAAAATATCATTTGGATGAAAATATTCAATTTATTACATGTTAAATGGGTTGTATATACACATCGTGAAGGAATATTGGGGAATAACATAACATATGTCTCAAAAAAATAAAAATGAGACAAAAATCCCCTTACTGCGTTGGTAATGTTTTAACCATAAACCCCATGAAAGATGGATCATAAAATGGATATTTAAATAAAAAGAATTATTTGTAAAATAATTCTAAAATACATCCATGGGTATTATACACATCACATATAATAAATTGGTGGTAAACCTGGTTTGTGTCTCACGAAAAATAAAAGCGGGATGGAAATACCTTACCTTAAGTATTGATTTTTTTTGAATTAATTTGATCCTATATTATAATAAATATAACTATATTATAAATATATTATATAACTAAATTAATTTATTCCATTCCATATGATTTATTATGACCTTTTATTAATTTTTTATTAACAATTCAATGTTAAAGTTACGTTTTGGATCATACCCGCATTGTTTTTCATACATCTTTTGACATGTTATGCATGGTTAATTTACTTAGATCATGATTTAATAATATATATAATAATAAAAATGATAAAAATATAATAGATATATTAATTATATATTTATTTATAATAAACTATAAAAGACAGAAATAGGAAATGAGATACATCATTCATGGAGATGGTAGGCAATACCTACGCATAAAAATTATTTTCACTTTCCTATCAGATTAAAAGAAAGTATATAATATGATATATTATAATTAAAAAATAATTTTCATTTCATATATATAAAAAGTTTTTATCAAAATAATCCATTATAAATTCCATGTAAAGCATGGATGAATCATATCACTCCATGAGGCGATAGTATGTCGTACACATGAACGACGTTATTGTATTCCCACAAAATAGAAAGCATGAAGCTATGTGTTATATAAAAATTTTTAAATCAGGATAACATCATAAAAATAATATATAAACTATAAATCAATCATTATTTCCAACCTTAAAGGGTGGTATGGTAAAAACAAATGACATTGACTCACGAGGCGGTAGTCTATCATACACACGAATGATTATTATGTATAGAAGTTTGAGAATTTTTATGTCATAAAATTAACATAAAAACATACCCATTTATTTAAGATACTTTTTTTATAATATATTCATCATATAAAAATTATTTAATGGGTCCGAGGAAGAAATAAAATAAAAATGTTTCTTGATAAATGTTACCTCTTCTTTGGTTATCACCTTTTTGTTTTTACCAAAGGTGTAACACCCGAGATTTTTATGAGTAATATTTTGTTTTTATATATCATCAAAGGAATCTTTCACTACATACTATCTTGTCTTACTTTACACGTAATCGCGACCTTCCTCGATAGCTTGCATCATACGCAATACTGAGTTTCACTAAACAACGATATGCTATTAAAATATTATTAAAACTAGCCGTTATGAATAGTAATAACCACTTTTTGAAATTTTATAAATTTTATCTTTCAAAATGGACTTCATTTTTGGTTTTCGAATACCGAAATTAGCCTAGGGTAAAATTTTGGTATTTTTCTGAAAACTTTCAATTTTTGATGAATAGTGAAACCACTAAGTGGTAGGTTAAAAACTGAATTTTGCATAAAACATAATTTTACCGCTTCTGTGAATGGAATTTATAAAATCCGACAGACACGGTTTATATCAGAAAGTAAAATTTGGTTCAATGAGATAAAAATAATTTTTTGGTGAATAGTAACTTTTTACTTTTTTTACCGCGGTTAATAGTAAATAGGGTAACTAAGGGTAAATATGATATTACTATTACCCTAACACATGCCCTAATTCTATTGGATAAGTTTAATTCGACCAAAAACAAACTTAGGAATAAAATATGACCATTTAGGCCCACTTGGGTTAGGTTAGGACATTTATTATTAATTTATTTAAAGAAGGGTTAAAATAGTTAAAATCAAAGTTTAATAAGTAAATAATTTTTAATATGGGGTTATACATAAGCTAAATTCGACTATAAATATTCATTAGAAATATAAAAATATTTTATACATAATGGTATTTTATTTATAATTTTTAGACATTAAATAATTTAATTTATTTATGACACAATGATGATGCAGTAATTATCTTATTAATAAAATATTGACATAATTGATGTTATAAACACCACAATATATGTAATTTGAGACTGTTTATGAATTCCACTAATTTTATAGGTTACTATGATATATTAGTGTTGATTTAATCAACTTGGTTCGAACATATAATTCTTTTATGACTTTCACAAAAATCATATATCAAATAGTGTAAAATTGACACAAAATAGTTTTTGAATCAAATATTATATTATTAATTGTTATTTTGTTCCTAAAAATCTAAGTTTCGGCCAAATGACTTATATAAGGATATATATATTAATAATAAACACTTTGGGGTTCGTTTGGCATGTTATGGTAAGTGTATTAACCATATAGTGTAAGAAAACAAAAAGACACGGTAAAAGTTAAATTATTTAACTTAGAGTTAAATCTAATTGATAAGGTTAAAATAATACCCTAAACTTGTCTAAATCCTATTGGTTGATAGTATTTCGACCCATCCCCACTTTATCTTCGAAATAAAACCCTTTGGAACCATTATAAACCGATTTTGACTTTAATATAAAATAATATTTTGAGATATTCCTAAGGTGCCCCTCTCCTCCCTTATAAAAGGGCACCTCCTCCCCCTCCTCCTCACACCAATTTGAGCACTCAAGCTCGGCCAACCCCAGACATTTTCTCCTCTCCACTTCCCTAGAATAATCCTAGAGGTCCTGGTTTTCTTTAAAGACCAATCTTAGTTCCCTAAGTGGAGGATTCAAAGAGGCGTTCCAAAGAAGAGGTAATATCCATTACTGATCTTTTCAATTTCTTTCTTCTTCAACTTCTTCTTCTTTAGTTGTTTCATGATAAAGTAATAACATCAGTATTACTTACATACTGATATGTTATTATAAATATGAAACAACCCTAATTCACCTTCAATCCATCCTACGGAAAAATTAAATCACCGCACGTGCGTACGTACGGAATACCGTCTCCACGCCGTGGTGTAATCTATTTTCCACCATCACCTTACAAGGATGGGTATACTGGTGTAATGACTAACTATTTATGATTATTATAAAGTAATATTGATACTGAAATAATATACATATACTCCAATACAATTCCACGATCATAGGAACGATATCATCACTCGTGCGTACATACGGAATACCGTCTCCACGATGTGATGCGACTCGTTCTACATGATCGTCATTACATAGTAATTATATAAATGAATTGAATGAATAAATATGATATATGTTACACTAATACCATTCTGGATATAAGGTATCTATAACCTTAAATGAAGAATAAGAATTTATTCGGCAAAACACGCATAAGAACAAAAGGCAATAAAGACCCGAGTAACAAGTAACAATGAAATATTACTAACAAGAAGCTAAGAATATGACCATATATGATATAATATCAATATGTATGATTCTGTAATAATTCAATAACATTATTTAAACCATTATACAGGAGCTTCGGACACATACAAATAAAATCAGACCTAAGTTAAGGGAAATATCACAATCTCATTTTTATCCGAGATTGTTTATTTGTAAGTATTTATTGGGGTGTATTTTATCATCCACATACATGTTCCCTCAATATGTAATATTGTTTCCATCCACTTACATTATTTTAAATACAATTTTACCCTTCGGTGAGTTTTTAGTAAAGAATATGAAAGGAATATTTTGTCATTTTTTCGTACGAGGTACTTTTTGACTTTTCTGACAAAAGTACGAAGAAAGTTTTTTTTAACTTATACGACATGAATGGATTCTTAAAACATTATTTCCAAGAAGCTTCCTTTACAAGTATTCAAGTTTATTTTTAATCAAATTCTTTTAGTTTAAAATTGTATGACATGTTAAGAAAGGAAAAGTGTTTTTGAAGTAGAAAGGATATTTTCCTCAAGAATGGAGTTCAAGTATTTTATCAAAATTATTTTCCATCTAAGATAATAAAAGGGTTTTATTTTTATCCCTATTATTACATGGATTTGATTATGTTGTGATGGAAATAGTTTTATGAATTCCTTTATCTTATATGAATTTTTTTATTATGTCATGTTGTTTAAGAATCCCATTTTTATTACATGGGTTACGCTATGATGTATGGTTTATGATTATGTGGCACACATAAGAAAGGATTCATTATAAGATGGGTGGGACCTATATCTCCCTCCAATGCATTGGGTAAAGATTTATATCTCATGAGATAGACATGGCTGGAACGGAAGGTTATTTCGGTTCAGTGATACAGGACTGAAACGAGGAGTGAACTCAGTTCAGAAAGGGACTTTGTCCACTAAGATAGTCTTGGCAATGAGTCATGACTAACAATAAATGATTTTCCATGATTATGTGTGCATTCCACAACGTTTCAAGTTTCATGTTATGATTATGGGGATCTCATTTTCACTTCTATGATTTATTCCATGTTAAGATATTATGATCTCTTTTGCAGGTTATGATTTTCAAAAAGATATGATATGATTTTTATTTCCTTTATTTGCCCTTACTGAGCATTTGAGCTCACCCTTTTATGTTTTCTTTTCCCCAGGTCAGGAAGATGGATTTTAAGTAGAATATGCTCAAAGGGACCCTAGATATGATGAAATAAATGGGAGACACTGTAGAAGATTTATGAACCAGTTTTTTATGTTTCCCAGTTTCTAAAGACACTATACCTATACGGTCCTTTGTGGTTTTGTCATATGATGTAATAATTGTGCTTCAATTTTGAAGTATTAACAATGTATGTAAAGTATGGGTAATTATAGTTGGTATCAGAGGAAAGGTTATAGTCAACCTTTTGAAACTAGGATGTGAAAGCCTTAGTAAGAACCCTAAGGATAAGTCTAAGAATAGAACACAATCTTAGTGTTTTAGAAATGGCCATGAATACCCTAGGATAAGACCTTAAGTGTGAAATTTTATCCTTGATTATGTGGTTTTCCTATTATAATTAGTGTTGCTCACACTATTCTTCTTGGTTTTAGTCAATTGCTGGAACCCGAAGGAACCGTGTTAATGCGGAATGTGATGGGAAATGCAATGATTTTCCCCCTGAGCTACCAAACGATATGGGAGATGGAATGAAAAATCTTGTAGGCATGCTCACACAACTTTCTCAAGCTATGAATCATGCAGGACTTCCAAACGAGAAAAGGAAGGAGAAACATTCTGTTGAATCCTTCATGAGGCAGCATCCACCTTCTTTCAGTGGGTCTACTGATCCATTAGTTGCTAAACAATGGATTAGTACTACTGAAAAGATATTTTCAGTTCATCAATGTTCTGAACATGATAAATTCATCCTTGCAGTGTATCGTTTGGAAGGAGATGCTGATCAATGGTGGAATCTTATTAAGAATACGAGGCAAAGGGATGAAATTGAGTCTATGGAATGGGACGAGTTCAAGAACTTATTTTTCAATAAGTACTTCCCTCGTATTCTCCGAACAAAGATGGAGAAAGATTTTCTTGAACTGAAGCAAAGGGATGATGAATCTGTTGGTACCTATGAAGCAAATTTTACAATACTTGCAAGGTACGCTTCTGGTATTATTATCCAACCTGAGAGTAAGATCGATAGATTCTTTAGTGGTTTAAAACCAAGTCTTCGAAGGGCGTTAGACATAAGGGACTTCAATAGCTACGAGGAAATCGTTCGATGTGCTCTCAAAGTCAAGATGGAGATTGGAGTAACCCATCAGTCACATGGGTTTGATAAGAAGAGGAAGATTGAATTCAAAGGAAAATCTAAAGAGCACACTGAAAAGAAGACGAGCTTTCCCTTATGCTCAAAGTGTGGAAAGAAACATGGAGGGAGTTGTCTTAAAGGGACAAGTAAATGTTTCAAATGTGGAAAGGAAGGTCATCGGGCATTTGAATGCCGCGATAATGGGAAAAAGATGTCTAATGATGCAAACAAAGGAAGGGATACACAGAATGAACCTACTACACTTCAATGTTTCAAGTGCAAGGAGATGAGGCATTATGCCAATCAATGCCAAAATCCAAGGGTTGATGATGATGGTCGACGTCAACAAAATCTTAATTCTAAAGACAAAGGAAAGTCACATGCAATTTCTATCAGCGATATGGAGTATGATAACGAAGTGGTGAAAGGTACACTTACCATCCACTCTAAAGTAGCGAATGTTTTATTTGATTCTGGATCCACCCACTCTTTTATTTCTGAAAAATTTTCTAAGGGTATCACTGTATTTCCTCAACAATTAGATGTTGAGTTAGCTGTGACAACACCTAATGGCATAACAGTCGCATCAAAAGTTTATAATTCTTCTCCGATCGAAGTTTGTGGGAAAGTGGTTCCTGCAAATCTTGTGATGCTTCCTTTAGTGGAATTTTATGTGATTCTTGGCATGGATTGGCTTTTTCTACATGGAGCTCATATCAATTTCCAAAGAAGGGAAGTGACATTTCATATTCCAGATCAATCTACGATCGTCTATCGATGCAAGGATGAATATAACCTTCCAGTGGATATTTCTTCCATCTTATGGGTCTTGATTCCACTAAATGAATGTTATTTATCTCAAATGGTTGGTGAGAAACTCACGATTAAGAATATTCCCATCGTACGAGAGTCTGATGATGTCTTTCCGGAGGAATTACCGGGTCTTCCACCAAATCCTGATGTTGAGTTTTCAATAGAACTCGTACCGGGTGCTTTGCCTATTTCAAAGACACCTTATAGAATGGACCAATTGAGTTGCAGGAATTGAAGAAGCAACTCTAGGAGAATCTTGATAAGGGATTCATATGCCCTAGTGCGTCACCTTGGGGAGCACCTGTTCTATTTGTTAAGAAGAAAGATGGATCAATGAGACACTGCATTGATTATCGAGAACTTAACAAGATCACTATCAAGAACAAATATCCTCTCCCACGCATTGATGACTTATTTGACCAACTACGCGGAGCTCAATACTTTTCCAAGATTGATCTTCATTCAGGGTATCATCAATTAAGGGTCAAAAGGGAGGATATACCAAAGACGGCTTTCTTCAGAAGTTATGGACACTATGAATTTATAGTGATGTCATTTGGTCTTACTAATGCCCCTGCTATCTTCATGGATCTAATGAATAGAGTCTTTAGAGACTATCTTGATCAATTTTTGGTAGTCTTTATAGACGATATTATTGTCTATTCAAAGAGCAAGGAAGAGCATGAAGATCACTTGAAAATTATATTGAAGACCCTGAGAAAGGAGAAGCTTTATGCCAAATTTACCAAGTGTGAATTTTGCCTTCCAAAAGTTGCATTTTTGGGTCACATAATCTCAAAAGAGGGGATATCTGTGGATCCAGCAAAAACTGAGGTTATCGAAAGATGGTCCAGACCAACAACAGTAACTGAGATCCGAAGTTTTCTTGATTTGGATGGATATTATAGACGTTTTGTAAAAAGATTTTTCACGATTATCTAATCCACTCACCAAGTTGACCCGGAAAGGAGTTAAGATTGTCTGGACGGAACAATGTGAAGAGAATTTCAAGGAGTTGAAAAGAAGGTTATCCAGTGCACCTGTGCTCACACTACCTTGTAGTGGAGAAAGGTTTTTGATATACAGTGATGCATCCAAGAAGGGATTGGGGTGTGTTCTTATGCAAAATGATATGGTGATAGCTTATGCCTCACGACAGTTGAAAATCCATTAGCAAAATTACCCAACACATGATTTGGAGTTATCTGCGGTAATCTTTGCATTAAAGATTTGGAGGCATTACCTTTATGGTGAAAGGTGTGATATTTATACTGATCATAAAAGTTTAAAGTATATTTTCATACAAAAGGAGCTAAATATGCGTCAAAGAAGATGGTTGGAGCTGATTAAGGATTATGATTGCTCAATCCATTACCACCCTGGTAAAGCAAACAAGGTGGCAGATGCATTAAGTCGACAAGACAATGCTAGTTTATCCATGATGAGGATCACAAAAGATCCAATATTTATGGATTTACAAAGGATGGATCTTGGAATTATAATGGCAGGGGGAAAATCTTATCTTTCTCAAATGAATGTTCAACCATCTATACATGTGAAGATTAAAGAGGCACAGAAAGAAGATGTAGAGTTACAAAAGAAGGTGATAAATGTTCCTGAATTCAACCTTGATTGTGATGAGATAATAATGTTCAGGAATCGGGTTTGTGTTCCTCCCATCCCCGAATTTAAGAAGGAGCTACTGGATGAGGCTCATAGTTCTTCATTCTCTATTCATCCTGGAAGCACGAAGATGTATAGGGACCTGAAAGAGTACTTCTGGTGGGATGTCATGAAAAGAGATGTTGCTGAATATGTCTCTTGATGCTTGGTTTGTCAACAAGTTAAAGCTGAGAGACAAAAGTCTAAGCGGATGTTACAACCATTACCCATACCCGAATGGAAATGGGAAAACATCACTACCGACTTTGTCACAGGACTTCCTAAAACATCCAAAGGAAATAATGCTATTTCGGTCATATTTGATCGTCTTACAAAGTCTGCACACTTCATTGCTATTAGAGAGGATTTCTCTCTAGATCAGCTTTCCAGGATATATGTAAAGGAAGTGGTAAGATTGCATGGAGTACCACTTTCTATTATATCTGATCGGGATCCGAGATTTACCTCGAAGTTCTGGAGAAGTCTTCAGCATACTCTGGGTACAGAGTTGAGTTTCAGCACTGCTTATCATCCCCAGACAGACGGTCAGTCTAAGAGAAAAATTCAAACCCTAGAAGATATGTTGAGAGCTTACTCTATGGATTTCAAAGGAGGTTGGGATCAACACCTACCTTTGGTGGAATTTTCTTATAATAATAGCTTTCACTCCAGTATTCAGATGGCTCCTTATGAAGCTCTCTATGGAAAGAAATGCAGGACTCCAACTTGCTGGGATGAAGTTGGGGAAAGAAAGCTATTAGGACCTGATCTCGTTGATGAAATGGCAGAAAAGGTCAGATCTATTCAACAACACATAAGAGCAGCTCAGAGTCGACAGAAAAGTTATGCCGACAACCGAAGAAAAGACCTAGAGTTTGAAGTGGATGATAAAGTGTTCTTATGAATATCTCCCTAGAAGAGGGTTATGAGATTTGGAAAGAAGGGGAAGTTGAGCCCTAGATATATCGGTCCTTTCGAAATACTGGATCGTGTTGGAAAGGTATCTTACCGATTGGAGCTTCCACCGAATCTCTCTCAAGTTCACGATGTGTTCCATGTATCTCTTCTGATAAAGTACATACCTGATCCTTCACATGTACTCAGCTCAGAAGTTGTACCGCTGGAGCAAGATCTTTCTTATGAAGAACAACCGATAGAGATTCTGGATCGTAGCGAAAAAGTCCTACGAAACAAGACCACTCGATTGGTGAAAGTTTTATGGAGGAACCACCAACTTGAAGAAGCTACATGGGAGCTTGAGGATATGATGAGGGAGAAGTATCATCATCTGTTTGTTACACAGTGACAAATTTCGAGGGCAAAATTCTTTTTAAGGGGGGTAGAATGTAACACCCGAGATTTTTATGAGTAATATTTTGTTTTTATATATCATCAAAGGAATCTTTCACTACATACTAGCTTGGCTTACTTTACATGCAATCGCGACCTTCCTCGATAGCTTGCGTCGTACGCAATACTGAGTTTCACTAAACAATGATATGCTATTAAAATATTATTAAAACTAGCCGTTATGAATAGTAATAACCACTTTTTGAAATTTTATAAATTTTATCTTTCAAAATCGACTTCATTTTTGGATTCAGAATACCGAAATTAGCCAAGGGTAAAATTTTGGTATTTTTCTGAAAACTTTTAATTTTTGATGAATAGTGAAACCACTAAGTGGTAGGTTAAAAACTGAATTTTGCATAAAACTTAATTTTACCGCTTCTGTGAATGGAATTTCGAAAATCCGACAGACACGGTTGATATCAGTAAGTAAAATGTGGTTCAATGAGATAAAAATAATTTTTTGGTGAATAGTAACTTTTTACTTTTTTTACCGCGGTTAATATTAAATAGGGTAACTAAGGGTAAATATGATATTACTATTACCCTAACACATGTCCTAATTCTATTGGATAAGTTTAATTCAACCAAAAACAAACTTAGGAATACAATATGACCATTTAGGCCCACTTGGGTTATATTAGGACATTTATTATTAATTTATTTAAAGAAGGGTTAAAATAGTTAAAATCAAAGTTTAATAAGTAAATAATTTTTAATATGGGGTTATACATAAGATAATTTCGACTATAAATATTCATTAGAAAGCTAAAAAGCTTTCCTACATAATCGTATTTTATTTATAATTTTTAGACATTAAATAATTTAATTTATTTATGACACAATGATGATGGAGTAATTATCTTATTAATAAAATATTGACATAATTGATGTTATAAACACCAAAATAAATGTAATTTGAGACTTTTTATGAATTAAACTAATTTTATAGGTTACTATGATATATTAGTGTTGATTTAATCATCTTGTTTCGAACATATAATATTTTTATGACTTTCAAAAAAATCATATATCAAATAGTGTTGAAATTGACACAAAATAGTTTTTAAATAAAATATTATATTATTAATTGTTAATTTATTCCTAAAAATCTAAGGTTCGGCAAAATGACTTAGATAAAGATATATATATTAATAATAAACAATTTGGGGTTCGTTTGGCATGTTATGGTAAGTTTATTAACCATATAGTGTAAGAAAAAAAAAGACATGGTAAAAGTTAAATTATTTAACTTAGAGTTAAATCTAATTGATAAGGTTAAAATAATACCCTAAACTTGTCTAAATCCTGTTGGATGATAGGATTTCTACCCATCCCCACTTTAGCTTCGAAATAAAACCCTTTGGAACCATTATAAACCGATTTTGACTTTAATATAAAATAATATTTTGAGATATTCCTAAGGTGCCCCACTCCTCCCTTATAAAAGGGCTACTCCTCCCCCTCCTCCTCACACCAATTTGAGCACTCAAGCTCGGCCAAACCCAGCCATTTTCTCCTCTCCACTTCCCTATAATAATCCTAGAGGTCTTGGTTTTCTTCAAAGACCAATCTTAGTTCCCTAAGTGGAGGATTCAAAGAGGCGTTCCAAAGAAGAGGTAATATCCATTACTGATCTTTTCAATTTCTTTCTTCTTCAACTTCTTCTTCTTTAGTTGTTTCATGATAAAGTAATAACATCAGTATTACTTACATACTGATATGTTATTATAAATATGAAACAACCCTAATTCACCTTCTATCCATCCTACGGAAAAATGAAATCACCGCGCGTGCGTACGTATGGAATACCGTCTCCACGCCGTGGTGTAATCTATTTTCCACCATCACCTTACAAGGATGGGTATAATGGTATAATGAGTAACTATTTATGATTATTATAAAGTAATATTGATACTGAAATAATATACATATACTCTAATACAATTCCACGATCATAGGAACGATATCGTCACTCGTGCGTACGTATGGAATACCGTCTCCAAGATGTGATGCGACTCGTTCTACATGATCATCATTACATAGTAATTATATAAATGAATTGGATGAATAAATATGATATATGTTAAACTAATACCATTATGGATATAATTTATCTATAACCTTAAAAGAAGAATAAGAATTTATTTGGCAAAACACGCATAAGAACAAAAGGCAATAAAGACCCGAGTAACAAGTAACAATGAAATATTACTAACAAGAAGCTAAGAATATGAACATATATGATATCATATCAATATGTATGATTCTGTAATAAGTCAATAACATTATTTAAACCATTATACAGGAGATTCGGACACATACAAAGAAAATCGGACCTAAGGTAAGGGAAATATCACAATCTCATTTTTATCCGAGATTGTTTATTCGTAAGTATTTATTGGGGTGTATTTTATCATCCACATCCATTTTCCCTCAATATGTAATATTGTTTCCATACACTTACAATAGTTTAAATCCAATTTTACCCTTCGGTGAGTTTTTAGTAAAGAATATGAAAGGAATCTTTTGTCATTTTTTTGTACGAGGTACTTTTTGACTTTTCCGACAAAAGTACGAAGAATGTTTTTTTCACTTATACGGCATGAATGGATTATTAAAACATTATTTCCAAGAAGAATCATTTACAAGTATTCAAGTTTATTTTTAATCAACTTCTTTTAGTTTAAAATTGTATGACATGTTAAGAAAGGAAAAGTTTTTTTAAAGTAGAAAGGATATTTTCCTCAAGAATGGAGTTCAAGTTTTTTATCAAAATTATTTTCCATCTATGATAATAAAAGGGTTCTGTTTTTATCCCTATTATTACATGGATTTGATTATGTTGTGATGGAAATATTTTTATGAATTCCTTTATCTTATATGAATTGTTTTATGATGTCATGTTGTTTAAGAATCCCATTTTTATTACATGGGTTACGCTATGATGTAAGGTTTATGATTATGTGGCACACATAAGAAAGGATTCATTATAAGATGGGTGGGACCTATATCTCCCTCCAATGCATTGGGTAAAGATTTATATCTCATGAGATAGACATGGCTGGAACGGAAGGTTATTTCAGTTCAGTGATACTGGACTGAAACGAGGAGTGAACTCGGTTCAGAAAGGGACTTTGTCCACTAAGATAGTCTTGGCAATGAGTCATGACTAACAAGAAATGATTTTCCATGATTATGTGTGCATGCCACAAAGTTTCAAGTTTCATGTTATGATTATGGGGATCTCATTTTCACTTCTATGATTTATTCCATGTTAAGATATTATGATCTCTTTTGCAGGTTATGATTTTCAAAAAGATATGATATGATTTTTATTTCCTTTATTTGCCCTTGCTGAGCATTTGAGCTCACCCTTTTATGTTTTCCTTTCCCCAGGTCAAGAAGATGGATATTAAGTAGAATATGCTAAAAGGGACCCTAGATATGATGAAATAAATGGGAGACACTATAGAAGATTTATGAACCAGTTGTTTATGTTTCCCGGTTTCTAAAGACACTATACCTATACGGTCCTTTGTGGTTTTATCATATGTTTTAATAAGTGTGCTTCAATTTTGAAGTATTAACAATGTATGTAAAGTATGGGTCATTATAAAAGGCCTCATTTGGTTGTATTTATGACCAAATTAAGGATTCTAGGATGATACAATAGAAGTTTTTAAGATATTTTGATATAATGTTTCTGAGAAAAGGGTTCCAATTAGTGTGAAGATAGGGATAGAGGTGGTGGCCTTTAATTGGGGAGATGGGTGGAAAACATTTAAATACCAAAAAATTAAACTCTATTGGGAGGTCTAAATTATGTCATGTGCCTCAAATAAGGAAAAAACATTTATCATATAAGTTATATGGTCTAAATATATCCATAAAACAGGTGTTGTAAAAGTTTATGATCCATTTTACCCTTAATTTAAAAGTATAGTCCCTTGGTAAACTCATTTTTCTCTAAAACATCATAATTAATTTTAACTATTATCACTAACATTTTTTTTAAAAAATAAGTTTTAATTATTAGTAATTATAAATTAATCTGATTAAAAATATGGAATCTTTTTTTCCAAATCCAATTCACATAATTGACATAAATTAATTTAAAATTAATCCCATAGATGAGAAGAAACAAGGCGTTTTTAATGTGAAAAATGTTTGAAATGTTTTTATATCCAATTTAAATGGGAAATTGATTATAAATAAATACATTGTACTACATTATTTATAATTTATATAAATATGATTTAAATACAAATTAAAATAAAATTTAACTATAGAAATAAATTAAACAAAAAGAGAGTTTTCAATTAACATTCAATATTTTTCACTATTCATCAAAAAATGAATCTTTTTAGAAAAATACCATTAAATAAACCTCAGTTAATTTTAGAATTATGAAATAAAAAATGAATTTTATTTTATCAAATAAAATTTCTAAAATTATCAAAAATTAATTTTATTATTTTTCATATAAGGACATAAAAAGTATTTTTTTAAGAAAATAATATTTCCAAAAAATATAAAAAATTACTAAAAATTAGGTATTTTAATATAAATATGTTTTCTTTATATATATAAAATTATATTTAAATATTTTTTACAACTATTCTTATTACTACTTTTAACATCTAGGCTATAACAGTCATGTTTAAATAACTATAATATATTATTATATTGTTAAAACTCAATGTCGCCTGTAATGGAAGCTATGTCAGTGTTGTGTGTAGTGAAAGATTAACTTAGTGTAGTGTATAACAAAATCATAACATGGTGTAGCATGAAATATAATACATCAATAAAAGGGTCATAAAAACACTAGTTGTTACATTCTACCCCCCTTAAACTGATTTTTTCCTCGAAAGTTTTCACTCTAACACAACTAAATGAGGACACTTCTACCTCATCCTATTCTCATGTTCCCACATATCATTCTCAAATAGGTGGTTTCTCTATAAATTTGACAATGTAAGTGGTCTAGTTTCACAAAACTTTATATATATAATCTATAATTTGATTAGGTTATTTCTCATAAGAAATATCTTTCTCTCATGGTATGACCTCTGAGTTTGGTATACGTGAAGGGTAAAATATGTACATCCTAAGGAAAGATAAACATAACCCCTTATGGACTTGTGAGAGGTTTGGTGGAAGTTCCAACCAATTGGATACCTTCCCTACATGATAAATAATTTGAAAGTGACTGATATACCTAGGAATTATTTTCCCTTTATTCAATAATCTCATAACCTTATTACATGGTGAAATTATTAGACGAAACTTCTAATCAACTTCAAATTATAGATCAGATCTATGATTATTAGCAGACCTTTCATGTTGACTCTAAGGTGGCATGATATGTTGATGAATGGATCTAATATTATCTTCCATTTATGTCATTATCTTTAGTCCCAATATCATTGTTTCTCCAACTTCATTCTATCACATTATATCTCTACATTTCTTCACATAGAAGGATTTATAAGAATCCATATGAATGCTTCAGTATAAGATATTTTTTTAAGAAAAATCATCTAGAGGAATATATTTAACACAACCACCTTTGAAATCTAGATAACAAGATCTCATCATATCCCCTATCATTAGAATTATTCTATCAAATTATCCATACTTATGAGTATGATAAGTTGTTCTAAAACTCAATTTCATATCAAGGGTTGGATGAAGACTTCAAAACAACATTGTGGTAAACCTTATATCCCAATTAGATTCAATGAAATGTCATACTCCCAGAAACCTTACCACTTCTTTAATGTATATACTAGAAAGAATATCCATATGGAAGTATTCTATGATACTGATGATGTGTGTTGAATCAGTAAGGATATATACTATCACCCATATAGCATTATTCTATTTAGAGGTTTTGGGGAGTCCAATAAAAAATCAATAGTGATGTTATACGATTTTTATTCTAGTATGGATGTAACATCCCCTTTTTCATTTTTCTTTCTACCTTTACATGATGACATACCAAGAATCAAGATAGAAACTATATGACATCCCTCTTCATTCTATCCCAAGAGAATTATTATTTAAAATATCTATGAATTTTGGTATTTCCATGATGAATAGAGAATGGAGAACTATGATCTTCCTATAAAAAACACCTTCTTCAAATATTCTATGGACAGAACACATAAATTATATCTAAGACTTATCATTACATCATGATCAAGTTTAAATTTAGGAATATTTCTAACCTTCTGTTACATCTTTACATCTTCCTTTTGGACCACTTTAATCATAACATGGATAAATAGTCAAATATTCAATCAAGAAAGATAATATTTTTCTATTTCCTTCATTATTTTTAGATCCATAATTTAAAAATATAGATATATTGGAACTTTTTTGATTCTCTTAATTGGTACGTTATAATTATCCTTCCACCTCAATGCATTGGCCAACATGTTCAATTTCCCAAGGTGGTAATTTATTGAGCAGTCATAATACATTATGTGTTATAACCATCTTCTCAAGTTCATATTAATCTCCTTTTGTGTGAATATATAGTTCAAACTTTTATGATCAGTATATATATCAAACTTTTTTCCATAAAGTTAATGCCTTAATATATTTAATGAAAAATCTACCACTACTAACTCTAAATCATGACTTGGGTAATTTTTCTCATGAATTAGAAGTTATCATGATCCATAAGCTATAACCATGTTATTATGTATAAAAACACATATCAATATCTTCTTAATTCATCACTATAGATTACAAACCCTTCCCCACTATAGGGTAATGTAAGAATAGGTTTAATGACTAACCATCTCATCAGTTCCTTGAAATTTTCCTCAAATTCATCTATTTAGAGGATCATGGATCCCTTCGAATTTAAATTGGTCAGAGGATTTTATAGTCATGAGAAATTCTACACAAATGATTGATAATATCAAGATAAAACAATAAAACTACAAATCTCAATAATCGTGGTTGGTCTAGGACAACATTTAATAGCCTCTATCTTTGATGAATCTACTGATGCACCCTCTCTTGTGATTATATATCCCAAAAATGAACCCTTTTGTATAAAAAAATCACACTTTGTAAATTTTTCATATAGTTTATACTTTTTAGGTTCTTTAGTAAAATTATCAAGTGGTCTTCATGCACTTCCTAGATCTTTGAGTATATAAGAGTGTCACCTATAAATACCCCCAAAAACTGATTAAGGTAATATATAAATAATATATTCATAAAATACATGAAGATAGAAGGGTCATTAGTAATACCGAAAGGAATCCCTATATATTCACAGTGTCCATACCTTTTATGGAATTTTGTCTTGGAAATAACCTCATTCTTGAACCTGAATTGATGATATCTAGAATGAATGTTAATATTTTAAAATTATTGAGCTCTGCATAGTTTATCAAAAAAGGCATCAATACAGGTAGAAAGATAATTTTTCATAATTATGATCATGTTTAGATCCAAAAAATCAATTCACTGTTTCATTGATCCACCATTATTTTTTATAAAAAGAATAGGTTCACCCCAAGGTGACACACTTGGCCAACGAAATCCCCAATAATGGTTTTCTTGGAGTTTCTTCTTCAATTCCTACAAATCAATTGGGGAAATTCTTATAGAAGTATTTGAAATAGGGGTGGTACCAGGTATGAGTTCAATTGAGAACTCAACTTCACATTTTAGTGTAAGGATGGGAAACTCTCCCAGAAAGACATCTAGAAATTATTAATCAATATGAATATCATCGATGTCTAGTTTATCACCAACCATTTGAGGTAAGCACTCATTATGGATGGGAATTAATACTCATACACTAGATTTAATTTTAATATGAAGTTTTTACTTATCGCCACATTGATATAAAATTATAGGTTGGTTTGAAAAATCAAATGTAACTTCCCTTCCTCGATAATTGATGTGGTATTCATATAGAGAAGGTTAATCCATGCCTAAGATGACATAAAATTCAACAAGAGGAAGAATGAGATGATTTTCTGGAACCACATTCCCATGAACTTAAACTGAAGTGGAATCATAGACTTGATATTTGATCATCGTACCATTAGAGGATTTTACTACTAATTCTATATCTAATCATTTGGTTGGAATCTTGATACACATATCAAATTATTTAGATATTAAATAATGTGTATAACCAGCATCAGATAATACATTAGTTGTTCTATAGTGGATGGAAAGTGTACCTTTCACCACATAATTGTCGTACCCCTCTTCAGAAAAAGTGATCACAAGATATTTCTCCATGTCCCATGCATTAAGACATTTTTTATTTCTATAAACATCATTAAACCCTGGTTTTGTCACTGGTTAGAATAATGAAAATTCTTTTTACACATGAAGCACTGGTGTATGGGAGGTTCATTCTATGTAGCTTTATCTCTATTATAATCGTTAGATAAATTCATTCCATCACTTTTGAAATCAATTCCTCGATGACCTTCCCTTTCACACTTAAAACATTTAATAGTCCTCAAAAGTAAATTTACTCCATGATTCTTCCCACACTTATATCATAAAAAATATCATATTCTTATCTCTAGGATTCTTAAATTTTTCTTTGAACTCCATCTCCTTTTTCTTATCAAACCCATGAGATTGATTTGTAATTAAAACCTATGTTTCCACCTTAACAGAAGATAAGAAACTCTCCTCCTAGATAATAAAGTCTCTTATGGATAACACCCTTAAGATACTTGGTGTTAATCCACTAATGAAACATTTATCCTTACTATTAGGTTGGATGATAATAACAGAAGTGTACCTCATAAGTTTTATAAAATAATCCTACTAGGTACTAACAGATTCATTATCCATTTACTTTTACACAATGAACTCTTTATCTATCTTTATAGAAATAATATAAGGAAAGTAATTATTGATAATAAAGTTCTTGAAATCATCCCAACCCATAGAGTTATTCTAATTTTGTTACCTCATATTCATGAGAGTCCACCATTGATCTGATTTACCTTTGAAACAATAGACATCTAGAAAGTCTTCTTCATGTTTCGAACATTAGATAAAGGAAAATATATTTTCATTGGTACTGTTCCATTTTTCAGACACTAGTTTAACATAAGAACCTATAAAATAAGGTGGGGATTTCCTCATGAAATACTCAACAAGATTTTCTCCCCCCTTTTGTTCATTTGGGAGCCCAGCATGATTCATATCTTTAGAAAGTTTTGTGATCATAGCCAAACAATTTTTCATTCTAACACCCATTAAATTTGGATTCTATAGTGTAAAATCAATTCATTTTCCATCACACTCTGTGTTAATATGGTTCATTAAGGTTCTTATCATTATGTAAATCCAAGAAAAACATAGATTATGAAATAAAAATCATAGTGGGAAAACACATAATCATGTAAATCACTTATATGATGTCTAAATTCTGACACCTTCTTTAATCTATGACACCTTAGGATTATTCTAGGTCATTCACATCCATCTACTATTAAATACATCAAAATTCTTCATAAAGAGATTGAGAATTTCCAAAATTTATAAGCTAAGAGTGTTAAACCATGTGTGTAGTAAGCCACATTACCATTCACTCGTTCCCAATTGAGTCTAGCTAGATATGGGGTTTCCAGGGTTGTTTCCACAAGGTACATCAGTGACAGATCCACATCCAATTTTAGAATCCAAATTGGGATGTATTATTAGAAATATAATCACTCTATCCCTTCCCAAAATTCTAGTACATATTTTTATACTTTTAATCATCCTTATACATATCCTTACAAATGTCTTTAGGGCAGTAAATAATGTTTTATCATCCTATTTTGAAAAGGATAACTAAACCTTCACTTTGATACCAATTTAGTGACCCAGGAATAATATAGATAGAAATTAAAACAGTTTTACAAAATATTCATTTCAATATAAAAACACATACCCAAATACATGATTAATTTATTTGTTTTGGAAACATTGAAACATAAACCCTTTTCCTTAAGGGAATGGCATTATCTTCCACTAGGTTCTCTATGACTAGAACCCTTCTTAGAATCATAATACTTAATACATATCTTCTTAACCTGGGGAACAAAAACATAAGAAATTGAGATCTTATATTCTTGGTAAGGGTAAATAAGGGGGATATATAAGAATAATCATGATCATAAGGGTATGAGAACATGATAATAACATTATAAGATCATACCCTACAAAAAAATGATCAAAATCATGAGTCTTCGAAAAAATATTGATAGTTAATAAGACATGAGTCATAAGGTAATAAAAGAATACAATCTAGGATAGGATAAGTCTTGAAATTTTTGGCAAAAAAATAATAATAAAATTCATTTACCTGATAGTCAAGGATCTCCACCAAGAATATTATAGTGTAAAAATTCAATTAATAAACTGGGTTCACACACAATTTCATCAATGTATTACTAAACTGGCTTCACTTCCCGTTCCAACATCATATTACTGAACTGAGTTAACATAAAATTCTAGAATTATATTACTAAACATAATTAACTTCCCATTCCAGACATGTGTATCTCATGAGAATAAATGTTTACCCAATGCATTGTATATAAATATAAGTCCCACCTATCACATAATCAAATCTTACATATGTGTGTCATAAGATCAAAAAAATTAATCATATCATAAACCATGAAATTTAATGGGTATCATAAACATTACATCCTATCATGACCAATGAAAAAGATACATGTTTCATAATAATTTCATTATATAATAACCCATGAAATAAGAGGATTTCACATGTATTTTATCGTGGTATAACATGTTGAAGAGAAATAGGTTTCATAAAAACATTACATCTTAAAAGTAAACCATTCAAAGAAATAATAAAAATGGTTTCCTTGGATAATAACCATAGAAAATAATAAACTATATCAAAGGAGGTCATTTTATATGGATAAGGATTTTGAAAGACCACTTGAATCATTTCTTAAAGGAAATAACCCATTTTAAAAATTATTTGTTAAGACACAAAACATTTTCAAAAAACTTTTCTTTGAAAACATTATTGAAAAAAATGAAGTAAGAATTAAAAATTATTTAAAAATTTTCTTTATTAAAATAACATTTCCACTTTGAAAAAATATTTTTAAATCATATAACTTTTTAAAAACAATTTTCATTGAAAATAACCTTCAAAACATATATGGGAATCATTGAAAACATTTTTAAAACTTTTTTAAAACATAAAACGAATTCAAAATCCTTTTCCTTGAAAATGTGCTCAAATTATCATTTAAATTTTGATTTTTTTAAATAACATGGTTTTTGAATAAAATAGATTTCTGACCAAATAGATAAATAAGGTTGGATTTTCATAAAAAAAAATTATTAATTATCTTTTGTTGAAAAGAGTTTATAAAATGTAAAATTACTTAAATATATATAGAATAAAAATAGGATAAAAAATCATGTTAGTTCATGACATATAGATCATAAGGTTTCATCAATGTATGGAAAATAAAAAATAATCCTGATAAATGATGAGATTATAAAAATAAACTTTTACCACTTCGGTAAGATTGAATCATAATTCCGATGAAGGAATAAAATAAAATTAACCAATAAATATCACTAGGATAAAAAAATTCATTATAATAAATTTCAAAGGGGATTTATATACAACTTGGGGAGGAATATAGGTTCATAACATAATTTATATCACAAAGAAGTAAAATTTGGACAAAAATATCTTTACTTCTTTGGTAATGTTTTATCTGTAAAACCCATAAAAATGAATATAAAATTAGATATGTAAATTAAAATAATTATAAATTTAAGAATAACAAAATTCATTTGATGGGTTGTAGACACACTATATACAAGAATTAGGTAGTGAACATGGATTGTGTCTCACGGAAAATTAAAGTGAGACGGAAATTCATTACCTTAAGTCTTGAATTCCATTGTACTTGTTTTAATATAATGTATAATAAATATAAGTTTATTATAAATCAATTAATGATAGAAATTAATTTACACCATACCATATATGATTTTCTTATAACCTTTTATTACTTTTTTGTTAACAATTCTATATTAATGTTGTATTTCAAGTATTAACCTCTTTGTTTTTCGTACATGTTTGGACTTATTATTCTTGGTCCTATTACTTAGATCCTGATTTAATATTCTCTATAATGATAACCATGAAATAAATATAATATATATATATATATATTCATTTTTTATGTATTTATAATAATATAAAAAATACAGAAATAAGAAATGAGATACACCGTTCATAGAGATGGTTGGTCGTACATAAGCATGAACATTGTTTTCATTTTATTCTAAAAATTAAAGAAAGAAAATTATATGATATAATATCATTAAATAATCCTTTTTATGTCATATTTATCAAATATTTTTGTTAAAGAAAAATTATTACCTTCCATGTAAATCATGAATGAATCATATTGCTTCGTGAGGTGGTTGTCTGATGTACACACGAATGGCATTATCGCATTCCCACCAAATGAAATGTATGATGTTTTGTGTTATATAACAAATAAATGACCATAATAACATCATAAATATAATAAATATCATATATAAATCATAAATCAATCATTATTACAAACCTTTAATGGTGATAATAGTAGAACTAATGACATCGACTCGTGAGGTGGTAGTCCTCCGTACAAATGAACGATGATTTCATATCCCATATGATAGAATTGTGTGAAGTTTTAGGTAATAATTTTAACATAAAAATATCCTTGTATATTTAAGATACATATTTTATTCTATAATAATTATATAAAAACAATTTAAGTGGTTTGAGGAAGAAATGAAAAAAATGTTTGTTGATGAACATTGTCCCTTCTTTGATTATCTCCTATTGTTTTCCACCAAAGGCCCCATTTGGTTATATTTATTCCAAAATAATGAATTCTATGATGATTTTAAGGAATTTGATAAGATATTTGGATATGTATTGTCTAACCCAATGGCAATTAGAGTTATTAATATAGGGGGAGTTTGTAGCCTTTAATAAGGCATGTGAGTGGCATACATGTAAATACCAAAAAAGTAAACACTATTGGGATGTATCTCTTACCTCATGTGCCTCAAATAAAGAAAATATTTCTAGAAAATATTATATATGGCATTAATATGTCCATAAAATTGGTTTTGAAGATGTTTCTAGGTCATTTTACCCTTATGTTTAATGATTCATCCCTTGGTTAACCTGTTTTCTCTTAATCATTGTGATTAATTTTAATTGCTTTTACTAATACTTTTGGTAAAAAATAAATTTTTAATTATTATTAATTATAAATTATTCTTATTCTATATATGGAATCAATTTTTCCAAATTCCATTCACATAAGTAGATGAAATTAATTTAAAATTAATCTTGTAGATGGTACAAAACAATGAGTTTTTAAAGTGAAAATTGTTTAGAATTATGAAATGTTTTAAATATAATTTCAATGTGAAATTGATTACAATGACATAAACTAGATTATTATTTGTATAATTTAACTAAATATACTTTAAACCCCTAAAAAATATAATTTATCAATACAAATAATTTAATGAAAAATATCGTTTTCAATTAAAATTCACTATTTTTCAATATTTATCAAAAAATTAAACTTTTCAGAAAAATCCATCCTAAGATAGTTTTGATATTACAAAATAAAAAATTAGTTTATTTTATCAAATTAAATTTCTCAAATTTTCAAAAAATTAATTTTATTATTTTTCACAAAAGGACTTAGAAGTGCAGTTTTTTTTAAAAAAATATAATTTCTTTAAAAACAAACAAAGACATTAAAAAATTAGGTATTTTATTATAAATATATCCTCATAATATAGAACCATTATATTTAAAAATTAGTTATTATTATTCATACAACTAATTTTAACATCTATTTTACAGCTATCACGTTTAAATAACCATAATATATCATTGTTTTATTAAAACTTCGTGTCACATGTTACACTAGCTAAGACAGTGTTCCATGTACAGAATGATTAACTTGGATTAGCATATAAAAAAACATAACTTGGTTTAGCATAAAATAAAATACATGAAGAAAGGTTTAGAAAAACTCATCATGTTTCATATTCTATCATTGTTCACTTATTTTTGTTCTAGTTTCATTGTCTTTAAGTGGACAAACTATAGTGGTACCCTAGGTACTTACTCCATGAAACACACTTAAGAGATGTATTCATAAAGAGGATATGTCCCAAGTATTTTACCACAATATAAAAGACTAAGTTTGTTCCTGACTCACCCATTTTTTAATCAACTCTATTGTATAAATATTTAACAATGAAAGGGGAATATACGAATTTTATACAATAAGAGAAGAGATATAATGAAATAATAATAATAAAAGAGAAATTATCACCAAATCACTATTCAAACCACCCACTTTAAAGACTATATTATAAAATAAAACAAAAACCAAGAAAATATGCATAAATAATAACTTATGAAATGAAGTTTGTTTCTTCTCCCCTATGATAAACCACTTGGGTTAATACTCAATTAAAGGAATTATATAGTATATAGTGGATGAATTATAGTATATAGAAACAAAAACTATAGGAATGAAACTCTAAAACTTCAGAGGAATCACATAGTAGGGAATAAAATGTTGTTTTTGTTCTTACACTCTATTTTTAGTTATAAAATAACTCTTGGATCACTAACCCACACCATTGAGATCATTTTATGTGTGACTGAGAGTGTTACGTTATCTCAATGTGGCTTTTATACCTTTTAGGCATTCTTGGTAGCTTAACTTCCATTTTCATGTACCTTATTTGATAATAGTATCAGTAAAGACCGTGATCCTTAATTATTTTCTCTCTTATAATTGGGGAACACATGTCCAGTTTGTTCTCATATTACTATTTACTCAAATGGCCCGAAGGTGTCATTTTTTTAATTTCTGAAAATCACCCTTTCAAGGGATGAGGGGTAACCCTTACAAGGCCCATAGTCTTAGATATTAAATGAATCATAGGTCTTAGAGGAAATATATAGACTATAACTACATGGAACATCTCCTCCCCAGATTCTGCATCGTTATGTCATCTCTCCACTTTTACATGGTTTTTCTGCTAGGCTTCCTGTGCATTCACAGTCTGGTCCTAATGGCAATTCAAACCCTCCATTTCATCCAAATCTTCTAGATTCTTCTCTGTTGAATGTGCCTACTCTAGATCCCTATATGTATTATTCTCCTTGTAGGGGATTCATAGTCCATTAAGAATAATTTTAGGTGGCCTGAAATCCTTGTGGTGGACTAAAGGCCTTGAGGTGGCTAGAAGGCCTTGAGGTGGCCCGAAAACCTTACTAGCTGGAAGGCCTTGGGTGGCTTGAAGGTCTTAAAGGACCCAAGGATAAAAAAATGGCCCGAAAGACCTAATTTATCAATAGTTTGGACTACTACAGTACCGAACCATACCTGCTACAGTACTACTATAGTAACTAGGACATTATATCTCTTCCGGTATTTGAACTTGGGTCTCTTGGATACACTTACTAGGTCCTCACCAACCAGGTTGAGGCACTTATGCTTGCAGTATTTCTATATTTGGATAGAAAATTATAAAAATATCCCCCCTTGAGATATTGAATGGAATACACATACACAATAATCTTCAACAATGATATCAAAATAACCCTAACACCCATAAACATCAATCAGTGTATATTTATTATTGTTAACTCTCAAAAGAACATGAGATATATTTATTTTCATTCAGTATACTACAATTGTTAATGGTAAATACTTTTGGGTTTTATAATATAGTATATCATTTTTGGAAATATTATTAAAATTAAATCAATACTATAATTTTAGAGTAATATTCCCCAATTTCAATCAGAAAAAAATAGTAATCTAACACCTCAAACTCTTATCATAGTTTTCAGTTACCAATATCATATATTATTATTCACTATATGGAATTATTCACATGAAAAATGGTTCATAGTCTATTTTTATATGTCAATGTCATAATTAGTGACTTATTCAAATATGGAGACAATATATTTCATAATTAGTGATATAACTCTTTTATTGAATTCCTCAAAAACTAATGGATGATATCCATGACTTTTAAATGATAGCACATTCATGTGAAGTGATATTTTCTAATAATTGATGTGATATACTAGATTTATCCTGAAATCATCATGTCCTGACTGGCGATAACTCAGTATCATATTTTGTAATGACCAATAGTTTCATTAATGAAAATCCCTATTGATCTAATTAAATGTCTCTTTATGTAAAATATTTATATAAAATTTCAACTTTTTTGGGTTTACGTTAAGAATTATGACTTTTTCTTTTATAGCCATTTAACAGTGATCACATGATTAGTATAAATATAGGGCTTTAACAAACACATTTTACTCAGACAAAGGAATTGATGGCCTCTTCTTGTAGAATTGCTCCATTCGAAACCCATTTGTCGGAGCTCGGAAAAGAGGTGGCATCTTCGAGCTTCACTCTTGACCAATCCCAAGCTGAGCTTCATCATGTCAAGCTCGTACGGGACCCTCTACGGTAAAAGTGGAAGTTGATAGAAATTACCACTCGAGCGATGTTATCCAAGACACCACAAGAGTCTGTCACCATCGCACACCTTACCCTTAGGTCTTATGTGGCTGTATTAAGGGGTTATGTAAAAAATCACTAGTACTATGTTCATGTACATTATTTTTTTATATAATAATGAATATACATTCTTGTCATCATTGATACATTGTAAATAGTTTTTAAAGTACAAATAGTGTTTTTAGTTATTATTTAATTAAGAATTCTATTTTATTAAATTAAGGGATTTTTGAATTAAATAATATTTTAATAAAATATTATTATTATTATTAAATTAATTTTTATTAAATTTAAATGATCTTGTAATTTTATGAATGCAATTGTAATTTTTATTAATGTTTGAAATCCATTTTTGTCTAAACCTGTGAATTTTTGATAAATGTCGGTTTTCATTTTAAAAGTGAAAATTAACATATTTAGAAAATTATCTAGATAAAATAAATGTTATTTATGGCATTAGGATGTAAAAATTATCCAATAGTGAATATTTCAAAACTTTCTGAGACAGTATATTTTTTGGGTAAAAATTAAATACTATTTAAATATATAATGTGTTTTATGACATCATAATGACCTAGCAGTGATGTAATAAAATACTGTAAGATTTTTTTTCATCCAATATATGTTTTTACATTAAAATAATGTGATTTTGGGTTTTTTGACTTATTTTACAAAGCATTAATGGACCCCTCAAGACTTATTAAACATCTTGTCTTTTTAAATTATTTTCCATGGGAGTGTGACTCACCTCCACATAAGCAACCCCATTATTTTAAGAAGTTCGGACTTTGGCATAATAAAATATTGTTTTCCTATTTTCTTTTCCGAAATACATGGGCAAAAACAATGGGATGGTTTTTGGTTTGGATTAATTTAATTTAAGGGGACCCAAACCTAAATAATAAAAAATTCCCTCACCTTTCCTATATAAACCCACCCAAGCTCACACTTCCTCCTCACCCAAAGCCTTTGTATTTCGTCCAAACTCTACCCTACTCTCTCTAGAATCCTCCTAAGGTGCCCCAATCTCCCAAGAAGCCTCTCTCAATCCTCTCTCAAGCCTTTAGTAGCACACTTCCAAGTAAGGGTTTTTCTTCTATTCTCATTTTGTCCAATTTTCATCGTATTGTTATGCCCTTTTAATTTCAATTATAAATGATAGGGTATGGTTTATAACCTCCCCATAATGCCCTATTATTGTTTTAATTATGGGAGACCCATTTCTCTCTCATTAAATGCCTCCCATGTACAGTCGTTACTATGCCGAAATTCTGAATGGAACTTCTCTCTCCTCTTTTACATTCAAGAAATACTAATGTATCATGAATCTAAATTCCATTACAATTGTTTTTAAATGTATCTATATGACCCCCTTACTGTCCATTTCATTTAAATATGATGATACACCCCTTTCTCTCTCATCAACCATTTTTATGAATTCTTATGTCACACCGTTACGCTGCCGAAATTGCACCGCGATTTTCTAAGCCAAAGTCTTTGTGTAGTGAGTACCATGCCCATTTCTCCATCAAGGGTATTCACCTTTATGAACATTTACTTATTGATTATAAAGTTCCATGTATGAATTCCACATTACTTTATCATGGAATAAATGATTATGTTTAATGAATCCATGTTTTATTATCCATGTGGCACACTTACGCATGAAATGAAATGTTTAAGAAGGGTGCGCCCTTATAGCGCTCCAATGCATTGGGTAAAGTATAGTATCATGATACATCTTGGGAAATGAGTGTTGAATCATTATAATTCTAGTTAAATGAGGGTTTAATCGTGCTTCATGTGCAATGAGGATTTACTCATGCTCCATGTGCAATGGGCCTTGGCTCATGCTAATTCCATGTTAAGTGTTGTTGCCACATTTCGATGTTATGATTATCATGCTTTATCATGCCTTTATGTTGATTTTCTCTTCTTCTATATTGATATGCCTATTTTCTAACATGTATTGTACACCTCATGTATTTCATGTTTATTCCCTTACTGGGCTTTATAGCTCACCCCTTTTCTTATGCATGTCCTCAGATTATCCCATGTAATGTTATGTACGAGGGAATGTAGTGGTCATGTAAAGAAGGTTTTCAATAAAGATGTTGTATTTCACGTTTTAAGTTGTTATGTAATGATCCTAATCCCCAAATACACTATACCTCTCAATCATCCTTGTTGTATCATGTGAATGGTTTATGTAATAAATCATGTTTATGTTTGTAAAAAAAGCAGGGTTTTCATAGTTGGTATCAGAGGGAGGTTTAGTTTTTTTTGGGATTAGGATTAGAAAACCCTATTAAAGACTTAGAGACAAGACTAAGTATAATAAAAACATCCCTAGATTTTGTTAATTACTGAGTAAGTGGTTTATCAAACAAATACATCCCTGTCTGGATACGAGCAGGCAGAGGCAGCTCTGACACAGATGTATCCTAAGGGTAAAACCTGAAAACACCGCTTTGAGCTCGACTCGAATGGGAACTGGTGCACGACAATGTGCCTTGTTTCACTCTTGGTTATGAAACTCTCAGTGGATATGTGTTGATAAATTCAGAAGTTTAGTATGAACCCTTATTAAGGGAATTAAAAAATGGCCCTAAGAATATATGTTAGAAAGTAGATCATGAAAAGAATAGATTGAAGCCTATAGACTCATGAGTTAAGGAAATAAAAGTTTATTTATAAGTAATCAACTTTTGTCTCTGGATTTATCTTTATGTGTTACCCCCTAACTTTCCTTTTATTCTAGCCAATGGCAAGTAATAGGAGGACTCGGGCTAACAACCGATGTGAAGATCAGTGTGATGAATGTACTAATGAGTTGCCCAATACAATGGGAGTGGGAATCGTGAACATTGTCACACTTCTCTCTCAGCTAACTCAATCTTTGAATATAAATATGTGTCAAGAGTAACATCCAACCCCCCCCCCCTAAGAAATAACAAGTCACTATCAAGAGCTTCATGAGACAAAGGCCTCCTACTTTTATTGGATCATCTGATCCCACGATCGCTAAACAATGGATCAACTCCATTGAAAAGATCTTCTCCATTCTTCAATGTTCTGAACAAGAGAAGGTTCTCCTAGTGGTTTATCGTATGGAAGGTAAAGCTGATCAATGGTGGACATTGATCAAAAATACGA
Organism: Viscum album; assembly: GCA_963277665.1. Taxonomy (NCBI): domain Eukaryota; kingdom Viridiplantae; phylum Streptophyta; class Magnoliopsida; order Santalales; family Viscaceae; genus Viscum; species Viscum album. Next base: position 1,415,621,108 of record OY728129.1, on the reverse strand, counting down.
AGCCTGAGGAGGATATTGAGGAGTTGGAATGGAAGGATTTCTGAAAGATGTTTTTCGATAAATATTTTCCGCGCACACTCCGGCTGAAGATTGAAAGGGACTTCCTTTACCTCAAGAAAAAAGAAGAAGAATCTGTTGGATCATACGAGGAAAACATCACAAGTCTTGCATGATACACTTCTGGCTTTGTCATTACCCCTGAGTGCAAGGTTGGCCGCTTCTTTAGTGGGATGAAGCCTAGCCCCTGGAAAGCATTAGTGATCCGTGACTTCGATAGCTATGAGGAAATTGTCTGATGTGCCCTCAAGGTCGAAATGGAGATTAGGGAATCACAGTTGTATCATGGGGACAAGAAGCATAAGGTGTACTTCAATGTGGGCAGTCCGATGGATAAATTCAATGGTTCTAAGAAGATCCAGCACCCCACTTGCCAAAAGTGCAGAAAGAAGCACCCTGGAAATTTCCTTAAGAGGACGAGGAAATGCTTTAGTTGTGGAAGAGAAGGTCACCTAACTATTAACTTTTGTCAAGAAATACTCGTGGCTATAGTAGAGGAGAGGAATTCTCCGTTCGAACCCCAAAGTATTGTTAATTTCTACAAATAAAAAGAACTGGGTCATCTTGCAAATCAGTGCCCTAATCCAAGGGATTTCGGAGGCAACCAACAACCTCCAAGGCAGCAAGGAAGAGATTTTTCCATCACTTCTGCTGAAGTGAACCTTGAAAACGAAGTGGTGATAGGTACACCAGTCATTCATTCAAGAATAGAGAATTTACTTTTTGATTAAGGTTCTACGCATTCTTTTATATCTCGAAAGTTTAGTAGAACAATCCTAGCACCACCACAAATCATGGAAGTGAAGATGTCGGTGAGTACGGCCAATGGGGAATCATTGCATCCCATGAATATAAGTCCCCCTCTATTATAATATGTGGATTAAATTTCCCAGAAAACCTCATCATACTCCCACTGGTGGAATTTTATGCAATTCTTGGCATGGATTGGATTTCCTTATATAGAGCCACAATAAATTGTCGGGAGAGGGAAATCACACTCCATATAGAGAATTGACCCACGATTATTTACGAGGGTAAAGAGGAAGATGAATATCATTTAGCTCCATCATCTCAAGTATGGATATTACTGCCCTATGAGCACACGTATCTAGATCAGATGATTGAGTCCAAGGAAGAAACCATTCTTGAAAAATGCCTATTGTGAGGGAATTTGCTGAAGTGTTTCCCGAGGACCTTCCTGGTCTTCCTCCTAGAATAGATGTTGAATTCTCAATTGAACTTATACCAGGGGTGATACCAATATCCAACACTCTATATATAATGGCATTTGTGGATCTTGAAGAGCTGAAGAAACAACTATAAGAGAATCTGGATAAAGGGTTTATATGCCCAAGTGCTTAACCATGGGGTGCACCAGTCCTCTTCGTCCAGAAGAAGGATGGGTCAATGAGGCTTTGCATCGATTATCGTGAACTTAACAAAATCACGATAAAGAACATGTATCCTCTTCCACAGATCGATTAATTGTTTTATGAGCTGCATGGAGCACAATACTTATCCAAGGTAGATTTTCGGTTGGGATATTATCAAGTAAGTCTGAAGAAGGAAGATGTCCCCAAGACTGCTTTTCGTACAAGATATGGGAACTATGAATTCATATAAATTCCTTTCAAAGTCACCAATTCTCAAGAAATCATCATGGACTTGATGAATAGTGTCTTTAGATATTACCTAGACAAATTTTTTGTAGTCTTTATAGATGATATTTTAATATACTCCAAAACCAAGGAGGATCATGAGGAGAATTTAAGAACTGTACTGGAGAATTTGCGCAAGGAAAAGCTCTATGAAAAGTACAACAAGTGTGAGTTCTGGTTGAAGGAAGTCTCATTCTTGGGCCATATCATCACAAGCAATGGGATATCTGTGGATCCCTCCAAAACAGATGCAATTGAGGGATGTCTGAGGCTAACATTGGTAACAGATATCCGTAGCTTCTTGGGGTTAGATGGATATTATCGACGATTTGTGAGAAATTTCTCATGATTTTCCAACCCTCTTACCAAGCTAACTCAAAAGGGAGTAAAGTTTTCTTGGAGTGATTAATGCGAAGAATGATTAAAGGAGTTGAAAAGGAGGATTATCACTGTGCCCGTGCTCACTTTAGCCAAAAGTGGGGAACTTTTTGTGCTATTCAGTGATGCTTCGAAGAAGGGCTTAGGTTGTGTGCTGATGTAGAATAATAAAGCGATATCCTATGCCTCAAGGTAGTAAAAAATCCATGAGTGAAACTATCCAACACATGATCTGGAGTTGGAGGCGGTGATCTTTGCCTTGAAAATCTGGCGGCATTATCTCTATAGGGAGAAATGTGAGATATATACTGACCACAAGTGTTTTAAATATATATATTCACACAGAAAGAGCTTAATATGTGCCAGAGAAGATGGATAGAGATTATCAAGGATTATGACGGCTCAATACATTACCACCCTGGGAAAGCGAACAAGGTGGCAGATGCCCTAAGTAGAAAGGATGAAGTGATTCTATCAATGATAAGAATTGATAAGGATCCAATATTCTTAGACTTGATGAAGATGGATATGGGAATGCTAAAGAAGGGAACATCATCAATCCTTTCACAAATTGTTTCCCAACCATCTCTTTTGGAAAGGTTAATGGATTCTCAAAATGATGATGTGGGAATTCAGGAAAAAGTTGAAGCTATCGAAAAAGGTAAATCCTCGGTGTTTAATGTTAATGAAGAAGGAATTGTGCGATTTGTGAAAAGGATATGTGTTCCATCACGTTCAGAGCTGAAGAAGGAACTTTTGGATGACGCACATAGTTCAAATTTCTCTATTCACCTAGGGAGCACAAAGATGTATCGAGATCTCTGATAAAACATTTGGTGGGATAATATGAAGAAGGAGATGGCTGAATATACATCAAAGTGCCTAGTGTGCTAGAAAGTGAAGGAAGAGAGCCAGAATTATAAGGGGATTATGCAACCATTGACCATATTAGAATGGAAATGGGAGAACATCACCATGGACTTTGTCACCAGACTTCCGAGGACATCTAAAGGAAACAGTGTAATATGGGTTGTTGTGGATCGTCTTACAAATACTGCATATTTCATTTCTATTCGGGAGGATTTCTTATTGGATCAACTGGCATGGATATATATCAGGGAATGGTAAGGCTGCATGGAGTGCCACTATCTATTATGTCTGACCGAGATCCAAGATTCACCTCTAAGTTTTGGAAGAGTCTTCAAGATGCTCTGAATACTGAACTAAACTTCAGTACTGCCTATCATCCCCAAACTGATGTCCAATCTGAGCGGACTATCCAAACACTAGAAAAAATGTTGAGAGTGTGCTCAATAGACTTTAAAGGAGGATGGGATCAACATCTTCCTCTGGTTGAGTTCTCTTATAATAACAGTTTCCACTCGAGCATCCAAATGGCACCATATAAAGCCCTGTATGGGAAAAGGTGCAGAACACCGGCATGTTGGGATGAGGTTGGTGAACGTAAGCTTCTTGGACAAAAATGGTCGAGGAAATGGTGGAGAAGGTGAAAACCATTCATCATCATATCAACACAGCCCAGAGTCGACAGAAGAGTTGTGCAGATAATCGTCGACGAGACCTTGAGTTTAAAGTTTGAGACATGTTTTTTCTATGCATGTCTCCGTGGAAGAAGATCATGAGGATTGGAAAAAAGGGAAGTTAAGTCCAAGGTACATCGGCCCCTTCGAGATTATTGATCGTGTCGGGGCGGTGGCCTATCAACTAGCACTTACACCTACCATTTCCAAACTACATGATGTCTCTCACATATCCCTCTTAAGAAAGTACATACCAGACCCTTCACATGTACTCTCTTATGAGGTGGTACAGTTGGAGAATGATCTTTCTTATGAGGAGGAACCAGTGAAGATCTTAGATCGTAGAGAAAAAGTTCTACGAAATAAGACAATGCCCCTCGTCAAGGTGTTGTGGAAAAAACCACAAGTTTGAAGAAGTGACTTGGGAATCATAGAAATGATGAATCTGAGTTACCCACATCTCTTTTAGTGTGCGAAAAGAAAATTTCGAGGGAGAAATTTCTTAAGGGGGAAATATTGTAACGAACCAAAGTTTCATTAATGGAAATCCATCTTGATCTAATTAAATGTCTCTTTATGTAAAATGTTTATATAAAATGTCAAATTCTTTAGTTTTACATTAAGAATTGTGATCGTTTCTTTTATAGTCTTTGAACAGTGATTACATGATTAGTATAAATATAGGGCTTTAACAAACCCATTTTACTCAGACAAAGGAAGCGATGACCTCATCTAGTAGAATTGCTTCATACGAAGCCCATTTTTCGGAGCACAGAAAAGTGGTGGCATCTTTGGGCTTCGCTCTTGAACAATCTCAAGTTGAACTTCATCATGTCAAGCTCAAATGGGACCGTCTATGGAAAAAGTGGAAGTTGATAGAAATTAACACTTGAGCGATGTTATCTGAGCCACTCCAGGAGTCTGTCACAATCACACACCTTACCCTTAGGTCTTATGCAGCTATTTTAAGGGGTTATTTAACAAATCGCTAGAACTATGTTCATGTACATTATTTTTTTATATAATAATGAATATTCTTTCTTGTCATCATTGATACATTGTAAATAGTTTTTAAAGTACAAATAATGTCTTTAGTTATTATTTAATTAAGAATTCTATTTTATTAAATTAAGGTATTTTTTAATTAAATATTATTTTAATAAAATATTATTATTATTATTAAATTAATTTTTATTAAATATAAATGATCTTGTAATTTTATGAATGCAATTGTAATTTTTATTATGGTTTGAAAGCCATTTTTGTCAAAACCCGTGAATTTTTGATAAATGTCAGTTTTCATTTTAAAAGTAAAAATTAACATATTTATAAAATTATTTATATAAAATAAATGTTATTTCTGGAATCAGGACGTCAAAATTGTCCAAAGGTGAATTTTTCATAATTTTTTGATACAGTCAATTTTTTGAGTAAAAATTGAATACGGTTTAAATATATAATGTGTTTTATGACATCATAATGACCCAATAGTGATGTAATAAAATACTATAAGATTTATTTTCGGACAATATATGTTTTTACATTAAAATTCTGTGATTTTGGGTTTGTTTGATGTATTTTAAAAAGCATTAATGGACCCCTCAAGACTTATTAAACATCTTGTCTTTTTAAATTATTTTCCATGGGAGTGTGACTCATCTCCACATAAGGAACCCCGTTATTTTATGAAGTTTGGACTTTGGCCTTATAAAATATTTTTTTCCTCTTCCCTCTTCCAAAAACCATGGGCAAAAACCATGGGGTGGTTTGTGGTTTGGATTAATTTAATATAAGGGGTCCCAAACCTAAATAATAAATAATTCCCTCACCTTTCCAATATAAACCCACCCAATATCCCACATCCTCCTCACTCAAAGCATTTGGAGTTCGTCCATCCTCTGTCTGACTCTCTCTAAAATCCTCCCAAGGTGCCCCAACCTCCCAAGAATCCTCTCTCAGGCCTCTCTCAAACCTTTGGAATCACACTTCCAAGTAAGGGTTTTTCTTCCTTTCTCATTTTTGTCCAATTTTCTTCATATTGTTATTCCCTTTTAATTTCAATTATAAATGATGGGGTATGGTTTTGAACCTCCCCCATACTGCCCTATTCTTGTTTTAATGATGGTATACCCCTTTATCTCTCATTAAATTCCTCCCATGTACACCCATTACTATGCTGAAATTCTAAAAGGAACTTCTCTCTCCTCTTTTACATTCAAGAAATACTTTTGTATCATGAATCTAAATTCAATTACAATTGTTTGTACATATATCTATATGACCCCCTTACTTTCCATTTCATGTAAATATGATGAGACACCCCTTTCTCTCTCATCAACCATTTTTATGAATTCTTATGTCACGTCGTTACGCTGTCGAAATTGCACAGCGATTTTCCAAGCGAAAGTCTTTGTGTAGTGAGTACTATGCCCATTATCTATCAAGGGTATTCACCTTTATGCAAATTTACATATTTATTATAAAGTTCCATGTATGAATTAAACATTCCTTTATCATGAAATAAATAATTATGTTTAATGAATCCATGTCTTAGGATCCATGTGGCACACTTATGCATGAAATGAAATGTTTAAGAAGGGTGTGCCCTTATAGCGCTCCAATGAATTGGGTAAAGTATTGTATTATGACACATCATGTTCAATGAGTGTTGACTCATGCTAATTCAAGTGCAACGAGGGTTTACTCGTGCTTCATATGAAATGAGGATTTACTCATGCTCCATGTGCAATGAGCCATGGCTCATGTTAATTCCATGTTAAGTGTTGTTGCCACATTTCCATGTTATGATTATCATACTTTATCATGCCTTTATGTTCATGTTTCTATTGTTATCTATTGATATGAATATTGTTTAACATGTATTTTACTCCTCATTTATTCCATGTTTATTCCCTTACTAGGATTTATAGCTCACCCCTTTTCTTATGCATGTCCTCAAGTTATCCCATGCAATGCCAAGTACGAGGGAATATAGTGGTCATGTAAAGGAAGTTTTAAATAAAGATGTTGTATTTCATGTTTTAAGTTGTTATGTAATGATACTAAGCCCCAAACACACTATACATCTCAATCATCCATGTTGTATCAAGTGAATGGTTTATGTAATAAATTATGTTTATGTTTTTAATAAAAGCAGTTTTGTCATATATTTTATGGTTCTATCATAGGTAATGGAAACACCATATCACTCTCTATGATATTTCGATTTCTTCTCCAACTTGGTTTTTCAAGGCTTGTGATAGTCATTGTCTCCTTAAAAGATATCTGCATTCCATTTCACACATTCTAATCATAAGAAATGATTGATAATGAAATAATTTAATCCATATTATTTTTAATTATTTCTTCATGGTTTTATCCCTTTTATCATGTTAACATTGAAATATAACACAATAAATATTTTAATTACTCAAATAATTTAAAATAATAATAATAACCTATAAAATAAGAAATATGTTAAATTTTACATTTAATCCAAAAAATAGTAAAAATATAAAAATAAGATAAATATCTATTTTATGTGAATTATGAGGGATTTTAATGGAAATAATTATAAATATAAGTATATGAAAGTATGGTTTTATTAATACCCCCACACATAAAATTTTCCCCTATAAGTAAATATAATCATTGCATTCAATGAAAAATGTATTACAAATATTTATTTGAAATACACAAGTCAAAATGAGGTAACTTATTTCATTTTATAGATTCTTCATTATTCCCATTTACATTCATTTACAACCACTTTATCTCTCTCATCGATATTTATTATAAACTCTTATTTTCACCCATGCTCTATTTATAATCGATCTTTTGTTGAATTGTCTCTCCTTACTCAAGAGTAAAAGATATATAATTTTTTCATCAATATCAAAATCATAGATTATTTTAATATTCTATTTGTTTCTCAGACTTATTTACACATAAAGACAAAATAATTTATCAATCATGTGGTATTTGAGAAGGTTATTTTTAAGGTACAAGTGTTGGTGGGTAATTATTGATGGTATCGGTCACACAATGGAAACCTGAAAATTTTTGGATTAAAAAATTCTCATTGGTAGTGGATGTAACTATGACGTCTTCTGTGAAGTGATACATGGTTATAAACCAAGGATCTTCACATGAATAAATTATGCCCAAAATGAAAACAAAGAAGTACCTCATCTGATTTGAATATAAACTCGACATCTACTAATTGTCGATGATTTATTCTTGAATGATATAAATCCAAATCCCCCTGAGACCATCCACACATGCTTCAAAAGTCTGTATAATCGTCAGTTATTGAATTCTTGGTGCTAGCATAGAGATTAGATGATGTCTTTGATGCCTTGATGATCACCACATTGATGATCCATGGATCCATGAATCTGTAATTTAATTGAATCTTATATTTTTTATATTATATTTATGAAGTGGGAGAGGAGTGGGAGGCTCTCATCAATTTTTTAGTGGTCTTCATGAGAGCCATTCTTCTTTTAAATATTGAGATAGAAAAACATCTGGAAATTTATCAATTTCACCATGATCATTATTGTCCAATAAAGAAACTATAAATTATAATACATAACTAAATTACTAAGTTAAAAATATCATTTATATTTTTATCACTTAATTTTACTATATTAAAATATATTACAAGATAAAATAAATCCATTATCTTGACTTTATGTTCCCATAAAAATTAAACAAAACATGAATATTAAAATAATTTTTTTTTCAAAAAAATATTTACCTTATATTTATTTTAATATTTATAAATAATTTTAATAAAAATATTCAATTCTAATTATTATAAACATGAATAATATGTATTTATTTATTTCATGGCTATTGCATATACTTAGACATATATTGAACCCTATTCCAAGGCCCACCATTTCTTCAACTCATTTTCATTAGATTAGGGAAGAATTTTGAATAATCTTAGGGTATGACCCTCTGGGTACTTATCTTGATAGTAGTGAATACTAATAATAGACTAGGATCAGAGTCTATCAACCCATTAAGGCTGCTAAATATATAAGTTATAGTCATAAAAATTAAAACCTTTCTTATGAACATGTGCTATGTAATATAATCTCTTTGTCTAGAGATATCTAATAAATAAGGAACCATACATTGTGTCACAATCCTTTCTTGATTTATAATTCATTTACCTTATTGGAAAGACTTACATTTTTCTACCATAACTATGGATTTTGTAAAGGTACTAACATCTTGATCAACTAGGCCAACGATATCACTTACTTTTGGAAGTGAAAAATTCATTCTTGGTTATTCAATCAATGTCATACTAAAAATAATGCACTCAACACAATATACCTAACTAGGAATTCATTTCCATAGTTATTACCTTTTATTAAAGTTCATGATAAAATTATATATATTTTGATAATAATCTCACGTTAAGATACCATTATACATGCTCGCAAATAGGAACTACCAATTACACCTAAAACATGTGTTGTTCCTATTGGTAGGTGCATCCCCATTGTCTCATCTACTAGAGATAACCAAGTGTAAACATCATATAAATAATTCTTAATTCTTATGACCCCCTAGCACCTGATAGTCAAAAATCATTTATATCTAGTAAGTTTGATGTATCTAGAAGATAATAAATATAATTAATATTAATTTCCTTGTATATCAAGGTTAAAATTATATCATTGGAGCTTTTATAACTATTAGATTCAATAATAAATCTATGGAATTTACTATAAATGGTGGATATAAAAACATCCACACTATTATGGTAAGAAATCAGTATTTATAACTCACTGTATACATGAAATAGTAATCAAAAACTACTATTTATGTAGGGTCTTGGGATCCCTCTATTAAAAACTACTACTTTTACTAGATCCAACTTACTATCTATCCTTGTTAACTATCACATGGTAAGATCATGTTTCCATTAAGTTGTGGACTTAATTTTTGGGTCTGACATGTATCAACTCTATAGAAATTTTATTATCCATGACTTCATATATCTGAGTAAAATCCATTATGATATAATATCCCCAAGTATATTCATTGGTATAAAATTCAAAAACATGACATCATTGATAGTACCAGAAGAAGATTTGTCGAGATTTATATTATAATAAAAAATTACTTACTAGGTGTGATTCCACAAACTGGAAAAAATATTTGAGTATTTTACACTACTTTAGCTTCCCTATAAGCCATAATGAACTCTCTATTTATTGATAAGGCAACCACTAGATTTTATGACATTTTCATCCTCATTACCTTAGGATGACTATGGTATTAGATCATATTGATCTAAAGTAAGACTAGTTTTTGTCCCCTTATAAGTAGTATCCATTCCTCCCCATATAAGGGGTATGTCTCTTTCGTAATTTTTCAGGTAAAATTGGATAGTTCAGACTATTTCCCATGTAGTTTCTCTAGATATAAGTTATATTTTTCTACCATAAATCATATTTTTTAAATATAATTTCTCATACATATCATAGCATATGTGATTGATCTATTGAAAAATCTTATGGAATTAAAAACACTATATTAATCTCCTCATATGTCTTGTACAAGTCTTCTTGGAATGATTTATGCAATGTGACATTAATAAAAATTATCTTTTGAATTGTTTCGACATGTATTTCTCATTACCTTGTCAGTATATGTACTATTGAATAGGTCTAAGAAACTATTACATCTACCTCATTAGATTATATTCCCTATAATTTGGGTTTCTATATTAAGTAAATCCCTGTAGAGTTACTTTCATAAATGTATTAACAAATTATAAGACCAAATTTTTTTCCTGTTTTTGGTCAAACATAATTTTCTTGGAAAAATATGGCACTCCCACTAACCTCTTTTAGATATGAAAAAAAGCATTCCAAAGGAAGTTTTTCTGATCAAGTTTCTTACTTCAATACTAAAGTGGATTTCTATCACTTAAACCCATTATATTCATAAAATGGTGTCACAATCCCTTTTTTGGTTGTGTCTTATTGACAGATTATAATATTAGGGGTCTTTACATCCAATTCCCAATTTAATGATCATATAAGAAATCATTGACAAGTAAAATTCTAATATATTTAGGCATAAGTAGTTTAAATTTCCAATCAAGCCTTAATTTTATCACTCTTATACTACCCATGAATAGTATCACTTGAAGAACATCAATAGTTTTCAAAATAATATTCCCCTTGTTCTTTAATACATAGAATCTATTATTGAATTTTAACTGATCTGGTAAATTTTATATTTTTTCCATTTACTACTTACTTTTTGGACTCATTACTCTCAATGAAAAAAGTATCACTGGCTATAATGAATGTAAAACCATTACCATGGGATTATCCTTTATACACTTTATATGTGTCTCGAATATACTATGAGATGGTATGTGAGTATGATATACTATATAATACCAATTGTAGGATCGAATATATAAGTATGAGATGCTCAAATATAAGAGGGGTGAATTGTATAATTTAAAATTTCCTAAGGAAATTTTGTATAACCAAAATTTACAACACCTCGAAGTTCAAATAACTTGCTAGATTCCCGAAAAGTGATTCCAGAAATGAAACTTAACCAAAGTTTACAACAACTAAGATTCTACCTTAAAGCGTATAAAATGTAACTAAATTAGAGTACAAGTATGATAAAGTATAAGAAAGTTATATTTCCTTAACAATACAAATGCACAGTGGAAAAAAAAGTAGTAACACTACAAGTAACAAACAATAACTCTTTTAACCCAAAGAGGAGGGTATCCAACAACCCTGGATAAGAGGTCCCTTGATTTATACTTTCAAGAAAGTCTGTCTAACCCACACCAGGGTAAGCCCTCGATACGAAGATCAGAGTCTGTCTTAATGTCACCAAAAGCCCTCAACTATCAGGTAGTCGGCACCTCTGTCTTCCTATCCCTGGAATCCCTCGATTGTACACAGCAACAATCGGAGTCGCATGAAGAAAATCTGCACAAGGCAAAGTTTGAACAAGCTGTTCAAACTTTGTGCACAAAGCTTGAGAGTTGATAAGATCATCTCTCACTAGAAATCACTTCGACAGCATGTAGGCACAGTTGTTGATGATCTCTATCTGTATCGAGATTTTTCAAATGAGCTCATATTTATAGGCATATCACCAACGATCAGCTCCCTCCTCCAATGGTCATATTTTTCCTTGAATTTCATAGGGACCTATACTCGTGTCGCTCAAACAACAGTTATTTTATTACTGAAGTCACGACATCGTTTTATAACTAAACAAGTGAAAGAATGAACAAAAACTAATATTCGGAATGGAAGAAAATATGGAAATTCAGAGTGTAGGTAAATATGAAAGTTTGGAATGTATGAAAATGAATTTGGTGTCTATAATATAAAGATATTCGGATTCTGTTTATCAGAAGAATTCGGAGTCGAACTTCATACAAGTTCGTATCCACAATTCGTAATCAGAATTCACAATCATAATTTGTAATGAGAATTCGTAATCAGATTTCATCATCAGAATTCGTAATGAATATTCGTAATCAGATTTCATCATCAGAATTCGTAATGAGAATTCGTAATCAGAATTCTTCATCAGAATTCATAATGAGAATTCATAATCAGATTTCATCATGAGAATTCATAATGAGATTTCGTAATCAAAATTCATCCTCAGAATTCGTAATCAGAATTCGTAATCAGAATTCATCATCATAATTCATAGTTAGAACTTTATATAAGTTCGTAATAAGAATTCAGAGTTGAACATCATAAAAGTTTGTAAAAGGGAATTCGGAGTAGATCTTCATAAAATTTCGTAACAGGAATTCAGATCCTAAAATAGAATGCTTCATATCTAAGTATTATATAATTCTGAGGTTTTAGATATGAATCTGATTTTTATACTTAATAAAAATATTGATAAGAACAATGAAGTCTAGGTAAGGGTAAATTTTCTTGGGAAAGAAATTTTCCTTATGAAAGTAAAACAGGGGTAAAATGAGTTTTTCCTTGTAATGAGGTGTTTGTGATTTTCAAAACAAAAGGAATGGTAAAGTCATAAAGATACCTTAATGACTTAACAATCTCCCCCTTTTATGAAGGAATGTAAAGGTCATAAGGAAAACCTTATTGAATCAACAATCTCCCCCTTTTTGGAATGAACAAATATCCTTATGAAAAAAAATATAAGGACATTGAAAAAATTTCTTAGACTTTAAAAATAATGTTTATCTCCCTTTGTTCATCGAAAACGGTGAATACGACTAATTCCCTATTAAGCTTTGGAACTCTAAGGATCATATTCTAGATTTCCGGAATAGGATTTTCATTATCTTTGGGTAAGAAATTTCATAATGATCAACTCCCCCTTAGATAAACTTCCCATTACATAGAGATATTTATTTTATGATTATAGATCTTTTTCCTTATCCTGTTTAGATTTTTCCATCTCATCTTTAGAATTATTTTCCCTTCTCCCCCTTTGTGATTTTCAAAAAGGGTTTGAGGGAATGGAAAAGAAATAAAGTAACAGAAATATTAGTAAAACCATAGAAAAAAAATGTCCATCCACAATTTCATTGAGATTTGAAGTATTAGTACAAGGAAAAACAAATACAACAAAAGATCGGAGTGAGATTTATTTTGGTTCTTTTTTCCTTGGGTATTAGCATCTTCAAAATGGTCTTCAGCTTTTTCATCTCTTTATGATCCTCCTCAGATTTATTTTCTAGTGCCTTGATCCTGTCTTCCTGAGCTTTCATGGCCTCTTCCTGAACCTTCAGCAATTCATCTTGTTTCAAAATATTTTCTTCGATCTCAATCTGGAGATCTCTTTCCCCTTTCTAGCTTTGAGAAACAAAGTTAAGCTTCCAATTCAGATCCTTCAATTGTTGATTCTGAGTATTTTTCTCGAGATTTAGCTTACCCTAAACTTTTTCTAAAAGATTTTTAATTCTGACATCCTCAGTACTAAAGGATTTTTTAACATCTTCTTAAAACTGATCAAGTTCTGCCAAATCTTCATTGATTTTCTTTGACAATAGATTCATTTTGATGCAAGACTTTCTATGGACCTCATAATTGATAAGAAAATTTTTATGATCTACCTCAATCTTCACACATTTATCCATCACCATGGATACAGATTATATCTTTTGATTCAGGTTGTGCTGAAGCATCTGGCATCTAGAGTCTATTGTAGGAAATATCGGAATGGTATCTACCAACTTCTTCAGGGACTCAATAACAAAATCATGTCCCAAGGAAGATGACTCCGAATCAGAAAATTTACTAGGATATGGTTCTTCCTCTAACTCTACCAAATTCCTCTTAGAGGATCCTCCTGCTTTTTTCTTCTTGATAAAATATTTTATTAGGGTTTGAACAACCACTTTTTTACCCTTATCAATTTTTGGATTATCCTCTTCATCAAGAGATTCTTGCTCACTTTAGGAAAGATGAAAAATATTATCTTCAACAACTTTCTCTTTTTGAACACCAGCTTCAACATCCACAAGATGGATAAAGTCATGATTATGACTCTCTTCCTCAGATGGCTTGTTCACTTCCTCTTCACACTTATCAACATCTACGGGTGTATCCAATTTTGAGGATCCGGATTGAGAATTAAAGAGTGGAAACTTCTCTGAAACACTTTACTTTTCCAGATACTCTTCAACCGGCTTAATCACATCATCATAGCCACCACTACTCTCAACTTCTTATACTTATTTTGTATCTTCCTTCTCTTGTGGTTTTTCTGGAGTGAAGAAATTCTTCCCCGGAGTCTCAGTTAATGGTTCCACCAAAAAGGTTTTCAGTACATGTATTTTTTAGGATGCAACCTCAGTGGCCTTCATAAGATATTGGACTATCTTTGCCTTAGAGATTTTCTTCTTCAGTTTCTTTTCCTTGGCCTGCTTATCTAGCTCATCAGCAGCTTTTTCTTTCAAGGCCTTAGCCTCAGTAGGATCCAAACCAAACTGTGGCTCCACTAGTTTTTGAGTCTTTTTATCTTCCCTCCATTTTGCAACTACGTCATCCGAATACACTTTATGCTTCTTCGGATTAGGAGGTGCAGATTGAGATTCCATAGACTTATGGGTTTTATCTTAAACTTCAACTTCTTTCAACTTCCTCTTCTTTCCAGACTTCTTTGAAGGTTCAGCCTTTTCCTTGTTTTTCAGAATGGGTTCTGCCTCCTCCTCTGGTATATCATAGAACTCACCTGACTGTTTTGAGAAACCAACCTTCATCCTCTTTAAAGTATCATCACTGATCTGTATCACCTTGCAATTCCTTGGCTTGGAACTGCATGGGATCTTGAAAGATTCAAGACACCGAACTATCATCTTTGAATGAAATGCTGGATACATAATGATCTGAGCTTTAAGATTGTAATTCTTAATGTTCTCAATAGTGTTGAGGATGTGTTTTATGAGATTCACCTTTCTTAGATTTACCAAAAAATCTAGGATATACATGTTACTCTTCTTAAGGGTATACTTATCACCCTTCCTCGGTATGATAAAACCTTGTTCCCAAAGATGTAGTATACAATTATTGGTTGATAGATGGGAAATATTGCCGTCTTCACATTAGTAAGACCAAGGAACTCCATATCCTTTGCCTTAACAAAACTACCATGAACCTCTAGAAACATATGAGAGAAAAACTCAGCCTCTCCTTTGTAGGGTATTTCAACCAAGCTAGCCGCCTTGGAATAAGACAGAGAATACGTCTTCCCATAGCTTTTGAAGGAGAACATCTCTCTTCCATCTTATTTGAAAATGCTGGCTGACTCATAAAACTCTATGATCATGTCCGGATACACCACATCTTCAGCTCGAGTTTTAGAAATGGAAACATCTTCCCATCCATTAAGCATGATGTTCTTGGATATAATTAAGTCATACTTATTGAAAAATTTTGGGTGTACCAAACTCTCCCTATATATCTATCATTCCGAGATCGGCTTAACTGATGACATATCCTGAGAAGGGGCTTCTACAGACATTATAATTGATCACTTATGAAGAATTCAAAATGGGGTTTTGTAGAGGAGAAGTGCTTCAAGATGTGAGTGCTTGGAAAACGCTGTGGGACAACCATCAGGGGTCCCCTTTATATAGGCAATGTAAGTAACCTTTAAACTTCAAAATCCAATCTTACAGTTGGGAATACTTCTGATCTGATCTGACGGTTGAAAACATACCCGCATGAAAATCTTGATTCTGATCTTTTCAGGTTTTAAAAATAAACATTCGGATTTAAGGAAACTTGAATCTGAGAAATTTTTAAAAGAAAAAGAAACTAATAGTAAGTAAAAGTGATTATGAAAACTTAAGTAAGGAAATCATACCTTTCGGATTGGTTAGGATGATTATTTGTAATAGGTCACATTCTACATGAATAACTTTGGATTCAAAAAAATGTATACGAGAAAAAAACTTCACTACGAAAATTTCAAATCCAAAAAAGTCTATTACGAATATTTCAGGTCTGACGAATTTCATTATGAAAACATCATGTCCGAAGATTTCATTACAAAAAAATTTCAGTTCTGAGGATTTTCATTACGAAAATTTCTGGTTTGAAAATTTTTCATTACAAGAAAAAAATGAAATATTCATTACGAAAATTTTTATTATGAAATTTTTTGAAAAACCAACTATGAAATATTTTCATTACCAAATTGTTTTGAAAAAACCAACTACAAATTTTTTTAAAAAGCTTTAATAACATATGTGCTCCCCCTATGAAAAGTAGTATATTACTGTAAGGAGATTGGTTCAATATAAAGTTTAATAGAAGAATATTACCTCACAATTATCATTCTTAACTTTTGTTAAATGTATTCAAATATATAGGAGGGTAAAGATTTTATGAAAATATCATCAAGTTGATCTTGTGTTCCGATAAATTGAAGAATGATATCTCCTTTTAGTGTGTGAATACTCTCTTACCAATTGGAAAAAAGAATAAATTATTCCTTGGAATTGTGTACTAATCACTTGTCATTCCTAAAATTCACAAGGTAGCCTTAATCACATAATTGACTTATGCTAATGAGGTTGTTCATAAGACCCTTACAAAATAAAACATTTGAAATCAATGTTTTTTCAAGAAGAACGATGTTACCTATACCAATAATTTCTCCCTGAGAATTGTCTCTGAAAGTTACTTTTCCTCCTTTAGTATTGATAATATTTTCAAAATAGTTTCTGTTACCAGTCATATGTCAAGAACATCCACTATCCATGTAATATGTATTCCTATTTGTACTTTCTCTATTTTCCTGAAAATAAGAAAATGTTAGGTTTTCAGAATCCAAACATTCTTGGATCCGTAATTTTTAGATAACAAAATTTTGGGTATCCACATTTGTTTAGAAAAATATGCTATATGAAACCCAAGAGAAATAATTCTATTTAAGGAGCAATTTTTCTTCCAATTCCCCCCCACTTTAACACTTAATACAAAAAGGGTCTCTAGAAGGAACACAATAGTTGTTTTTGAAAACTGGTTTTTAGTGAGTATAACCTACTGTAGTGGTGTTTCCTTGAGGTTTAATTTGAGAATACATCTTTTAAAAATTTTCCTTTCCAGAGCTAAATTTTGCAAGAAGCTTCTTAAGAGAAAATATTTCAGATTTTAGTCTGATGACTAAATTCCTATCCTCATGAATCATTTCCTTAGAGTTAGATTTTTTTGCAAAAACTATTATCTTTAAAATAGAATTCTTAAGATCTTTAGAATGTTCTTCTTTATCGTAATTTTCTTTCTCAATGTCTTTATAAAGTTTTTCTAAAAGCTCTTCTTTATCTCTAATATCTCTAGAAAAATCTGAAATCTCTTTTGTAAGAATTTATTCCCTAGTATTTTCCTTGTCTAATTTCTTAGAAATTTTATAATTTATTACTTCATGTAACTTGGAAAATATAGAAAATTATTCATATGAAGGTAATTATTTATTTTTCGAGGATGATGTATCATCATTAGAAGTACTATTTTCGGAATAGTAATTCTTATCAAGAGATAAATTTGTTAAAGCCTCGGTAGAGCGTACCTTGGCCATGAGACATGTATTTGGGAAAGAAGTAGTAGAAATTAATCCCATATTATTTTGTGATGATGAATCATATTCATAAGATTCACTATCTAAAGAATCTCCATAGCTAGCACTCCAAGTATCATTAGATTTTTTGGATTTTCTTGTGTTTTGATCGATAGAATTTCTTCCTATTCCATTCTTAATTTCATTCCTTCTTTTCCTTCTTTATCCACAAAGGAAAATCAGGTCTGATATGCCCTATTCTTTTACATTCATAACAAGTGACGTCTCCATATTTATTATCTCTGTAGTCTTTCTTCTTATATTTATTCTGATGTTTCCTTTGAGCTACAATCTTGTTCATTCTTTGAGAAAGATTAGATAATTCGTTCTCAAACTTTTCTATGTCACTAGATTCTGAATGAATAATGAATTTCATTGTCTTTGATCTAGTTACTATTTCTGGGGTTCTGAATTTAATATGATTAGAAGTGGTTGTAAAAGCGACTCCTCCATTCCCATTCTTCTTCTTGACATTATCATCATCTCTCTTCATTCTGGTTTCATGCTGAAGAAGAGTTACAAACAACTCATCCAAGGAAATCTGAGTAACTTTCATGTTCTCATCAATAGCTATCCTCTTGGACTCCCATTCATTTGGCATAATATCTATGATTTTTCCACAATAGACTCATCATCCAAAACTTTTTCACCCATAGATTGTAAGCTATTCACAATAGTTATAAACCTATGTTGTACTTTTCTTATAGGTTCTCTATAAGAAAAGTTAAAGTTATGGTATTAAGCTCTCAACATTGCTCTTCTTGTCTATATGACTTTAGATGTACCAAAATCTGTAACTTCAAGTTTCTTCCAGATACTTTTTGCAGCTTCACATGAAGATATTTGACTATAGATATTCCTAGTCATGGAACATAACAAAGTATTTCTGACACTGAAGTTTGATTGATATTCTGATTTCTTCTGATTCGTAAAGGTTTTCAATTCATTATCTGGAATCTTATAATCTCCATTCAGCATTAGATAGTTATCAACTCCAGTAATGATAGAAAAAGTTTTCATCCTCTCTCTCCAGTACTCATAATCATTTCCTTCAAAAACAGGAGGTCTGGTAGGATTTAGATTATCAATAGAACTGACATTTAAACCTTCTATTATTAAGATAGTCTTTAGCACACAAACTTTTTAGTAGTATAAGTTTTTAAACAAGATAAAATACCCTAATAAAGAGAAAAAAATTATCCACAAAAAATTAATCCGAACAATGTGATTCCGAAAAATAGATTCCAAAAAATATGAATCTAGAAATATGAATCTGAATATTCAATTCCGAAAATTATAAGAAGAATAATGTCTTCTGAATCTAATCGTGACATTATTTCATATTGTACCTATCCCTATGATACCAATTGTGAGATGGTATGTGAGTTTGATATACTCTATAATACCAAATTTAGGATCGAATATATAAGTATGAGATGCTCTAATACAGTAGGGGGGTGAATTGTATGCTTTAAAAATTCCTAAGGAAATTTCGTATAACCAAAATTCACATCACCTCTAAGTTATAAGAACTTGCTAGATTCCGGAAAAGTGATTCCAAAAATAAAACATAACAAAAGTTTACAACAACTAAGATTCTACCTTAAATCATATAAAATCTAACAAAATTAGAGTATAAGTATGAGAAAGTATAGGAATGTTATAATTTTCTTAACAATACAAATGCACAGCGGAAAACAAAGTAGTAACACTACAAGTAACAAACAATAACTCTTTTTACCCAAAGAGAAGGTTATCCAACAACCCTGGATAAGAGGTCCCTAGATTTATACTTTCAAGAAAGTCTGTCTTACCCACACTAGGGTAAGCCCTCGATACGAATATTGGAGTTTGTCTTGCTATCCCCATAAGCCCTCAACTATCATGTAGTCGGAACCTCTATCTTCCTATCCCTGGAAGCCATCGATTGTACACAGCAACAATCAGAGTCACACGAATAAAATCTTCACAAGGCAAAGTTTGAAAAATCTATTCAAAATTTCTTCATAATGCTTGAGAGTTGATAAGAGCCTCTCTCTCTAGAAATCACTTCAACAGCATGTAGGAATAGTTGTCAAAGATCTCTGTCTGTATCGAGCATTTTCAAATGAGCTTCTATTTATAGGCACACCTCCAACGGTAGGATCCCTCCTCCAACGATCATATTTTTACTTGAATTTCAGAGGGACCTGTACATGTGTCACTCAAACAATAGTTAGTTAATAATTGAAGTCACACTAACATTTTATAACTAAACAAGTGAAAGAATAAAGAAAAACTGATATTCAGAAAGTAAGAAAATATGAATGTTCGGAGTGTAGGTGAATATGAAAGTTTGGAATGTAAGAAAATGAATTCAGAGTCTATAATATAAAGATATTTGGATTCTTTTTATAAGAAGAATTTGGAGTCGAACTTCATACAAGTTTTCATCCATAATTCGTAATCATAATTCAAAATCAGAATTCGTAATGAGAATTCGTAATCAGATTTCATCATCAGAATTCCTAATGAGAATTCGTAATCAGATTTCATCATCAGAATTTTTAATGAGAATTCGTAATCATAATTCTTCATCAAAATTCGAAATGAGAATTCATAATCAGATTTCATCACCAGAATTCATAATGAGAATTCGTAATCAGATTTCATCATCATAATTCATAATCAAAATTCATCATCAAAATTCGTAGTTAAAACTTTATATAAGTTCGTAATCAGAATTCAGAGTTGAACTTCATAAAATTTAGTTACAGGGAATTCAAAGTAGAACATCATAAAAGTTAATAACATGAATTCAGATCCTAAAACTGAATGCTTCATATCTATGTATTATATGATTCTACGGTTTTAGATATGAATCCAATTTTAATACTTAAGAAAATATTGATAAGAACAATGAATTCTAGGTAAGGGTAAATTTCCTTGGGAAAAGAATTTTCCTTGTGAAAGTAAAATAGCATTAAAATGAGTTTTTCCTTGTAATGAGGTGTTTGTGATTTTTAAAAAAAGAGGAATGATAATGTCATAAAGATAACTTAATGACTTAACAATCTCCCCATTTTTATGAAGGAATGGAAAAGTCATAAGGAAAACCTTATTGACTCAAAAAATTCTTTTTCCACAAGCTCTTGTTGAATATACCTCTTTGAAAGCACTTATGAATCTTTGGGATTCACTAAATCCAAGTCAAACTCACCTCCAATATATCAAATAGATATGTACACCCTTCTATATAAATATAGTATATAAATTGAATAAATATTTTCTATCTCAGGTAATGCTATAAAATCCTAAGGAAACTATAGGATAATTACATCAATACAATATGTTCTTTTCTTTATAAATGTTTATTCATACACTTAAAAAATATTTTTATCTAAACACAAATTATTATGACATTATGGATTTTTATCATACTATAACTCATATGATATCCATTTTTCATTATGTTTGGCATATGTTTATGGGATAATGATGTTATTTTTGAATCTTTTCCCAAACATATGAAATTTTTTGCAATGCATATAAGTATTAACATTGATTCCCCTTTTACTAACATTAATACATTTATGTACATAAGAAAATATGAATTTAGAAATTATTGCACACTATATTTTTCTTGATCTATGTTTTCATGTAAGACTCATCATCAATCCTCCTTACAAACATCATATATTTGACATGGATAAGGTAATGTGCATTTAGTAATTACTCCACACATCACTAAAATGATCGATGAAGGCTTGGTCAATATATTTTTCATCACACAAGCCTGAATAGAGTCATATATTATGACCATTAATCTACCAAACATCATTTCAAAATACCTTATTATAATTAATGTAAATTCATAAAGTATATGAATATACCACAAGATTATATTTGGAATGTTTCATTCTCTCTAGTTGAACAAATTCCAACATATTTGTGACCAATATTTACATCTAAAGGATTATTTTTCAAAAACAAAATATGTCAATAATACATAAGGTATTTAACTCCAAATGGTCTTATTACAAGATTGGTTATATCCTTGACATCCTATTTTAGTTTTTCTAGAAAAATTATTTTCTTGTCACACCTGGGTATTATAGTGTTACATGTTTTTATTCACCATTAATTTAAAAAGAATTAAATTAGTATTGAACTCTTATTTTACACTAAGAACCAACATTCATTATAAAATGGAATAATATCTCCTTGTGTATGATTGGCATGTTTGGTAAATTTTATGGTAGTACTAAATAGAAGTTCAATTAAAACCATTAAACTAGATAGTTATAAGTTGTTTACTTCTAACTATTGACTCAAGAACTACCATTTCTCAGTCGAATAGAGAACACACATCACTTCTTATAAAATTTATATACTTACCAAGATATTATATTAAATAAACATATATGATAAGAATATTATATTGAATACCCAATAATTATAATAGAATCATTATATACTAATGATTAATATACCTAATGAAGAAGTTAATACTTTATTCTTCAATTCATCTCATTTCATTTAACATACATATAATTATCTCTTCATATGAAAAGAAAATAACCACATGTATGATGTGTAACTTCAGTTATTTTAAGGATACAGTGAAGGATATTTTTTTCATTACACTTTTAATTTTCCTTTTCATATTGTCCATAAACATGTTTAACATGTGAACTCAATATTAAACTTTATTTACATACTGACCAATTTGAAGAACCTTACCAAAAAGGCCATGAATTGTATATATACATACTATAAATTTTTCAATCTTGAAAAAAATGGATTAAATGGATGAATATATATATAAGGGTTATATTAAAATATTGTGATCCATATTTCTATTTATACATATCCATTGTAATTATCATAATATTCCTATCTCGCTATACTTTCTCCTCTCTTGATTCTTCTAGATGATACTACATATGAAATCATTAATTTTTTTTATGTTTCATTCACAACTCACATCATAAATTAATGATAACATCAAAATATAAACCTAAAATTCATCATACATGGGTCTCCTATATGCATTTTTCACACCCAATCTCTTAGAGGTCTCTCAATAGGTATTGGTGACTCCAAAACCTTGAATTTCATATATTGTAGTACTTCGTGAAAGCTCATGTACTACTATTTGGAAACTCAATCCAATTTATATAGGTTCTTTGTAAAACATTAATCAAGGTATTTTATGTGGTATTAAATTCCATTTTTATATAAAATTAAATTATCAAATTAGTAATATTATATTGATTACCTATTATAAATTACAGAATAAATAAATCATTAAATATTACCAATTATTTTATCAAACCCTAGTATCCCTCATTACTAGGTTTTGAATACTTAGTCACTTGAGTATTCTAATGGAAAGGAGCATTAAATCCTCTCCTAATATTCTAAGTTGTGTCTATGTCACTATTCATAGAGTTTCAAGGTACACATCTAACTGGAAAATCACATTAACTCACAACTCTATGATTTGTTGAGTGAAGTTCTTGATTCTAAAATCATAAACTTTATTCACTCAATGATTTGCCTCTAAAACTAAAACAAGCTAGATATGGATACTTTTTGTCTTTATTCATGAGTTATATTAACCCATTTATCTCATAATAAAGACCACATAGTAGGATTCACCCTCAACTAGGGTAGACGAGCACCTCGTACACTTGGTTTTGTTTATATTCAAATGATAAAATACATTTATGACTTAATATTTCTCTGAGGTTTTTGGTCATTTATTGATAAATAAAATAATTCTCTATTTCATATGGATGTTCTATGTGATCACACTCATAATTGACTATGATATATATATAAAAACATTCATCACATCATAAACCAATTTAATCTATGCACTTTTTATATTTATTATTTTATGTGATTGTGTAATATTTTGTATTCAAAAAAAATTAACAATGCATAAATCAAATAAATTTCATAGCAGATCTTGAGAATTTTCTATTGGTTTATTCAATTATACTCATTATTTAATCCATAACCTAAGGGAAATAATACTCGAGTCATGTATTGACTCATATTATAGCTCAAACCCTGGTCTAATGTGTCACAATCTCGTAGGAAACATTGCCTCGTCTCAACAAGGTATGTATCTCACTTAATATTATTCATAATAAAAAAATACTCGCACATAGGTGGGGGTCTCGAGACTATGTAATAAAGATAATTAACTTTTATATGGTGATGCATACACTTATACATATAATGACAAATAATTATGACACGTAGATCATCTAAATAATTAATTAATAAAAAACATTTCATGTAATTTCAATTAATAATTTAATAATATAAATACTAACATAAATTGGATAGAAATTTATCAGGACCATTTGATGCGCAATTAAATTTGAAATTATTTTTTTGATAAATTTTTTTCAAATGTGTTATTTGCATTAAAATAATTCTTTCTAAATAATAAATTCAAATTAAATACACTCTTTCCCCTTTATAATTTTTATTCCAAAAATTAATTTTTTAAAATGTTTTATTTCTGAACCAATAATTAAATTTTGAATGTATATATATATACATATTCACTTATATGTGTATATGTATATATATAATAATAAAGTTGGGGGTGAGACCCTTTATTAAGAAAGAAAACACACAAACCCCTTTGTCTTCCTTTTATGGATTTATATAATTTTAAAACCCCTATGGTATTAATCCCTTTTGAAAATATAATTTTTTTTGTTTTTTTATTACATATCTGGTTCCACAAAATTTATTTTTTTTCAAAAAATAATAATCCAAAGTATATAATTTTGGATTGTTGTAATTTCCAAAAATAATTGAAAATTTTACCCAACCAGATATCACTATTTCAACCACAGAAAATTTGTTCGTGATCTAGGTTTATCATAAATCATCACCAGTGACTACCTATAGGCCAATTTTAACATATATATACCAACATTTTCTTAAAATTAAACCCATAAAATACTGATTCTGATCTGTATTAAAAACATAAAATTACCACAACTTGGTCATACAAAATAAAATTGAAATGTATTTTGCGGCATTGGATCTATAGTGATTCCCTCTATATAAGTTTAATGAAAACATTAATTTTTCTTCTCATAAATATTCAAGGAATTTCTCAAATACCAAACGATGTTACAATAAAAATAGTGTAAGCAAGAAAAATTAGGCATTAAAATGTTTTCACTAACGGTAAGCGTAACTATGTTTTCTTGGTGATGTGCATCCTGATATCAACATTAGGATCCTCATATGAATAAATTTTTCACAATAATAATATGAAGAAACACCACATCTAATTTGATTTTTTTCTTGACATCTTCTCATCACCCGTGATTGTTGCTCGAATAATCCAAATTCAAATCTCTCAATATTGTCTACATGCACTTTCAATATCCATAGGAGCATCGGTTGTCGAATTCTTGGTACTAGAATAGATATTTTGATAACACCTATGACATCCCGATGATCCCCAAAATGATGATCCATCAATACATAAATATGAACTTTGATCGAAGCTCAGATTATCTACTTCCCTCTCTAGGAAGTGGGAGAAGAGAAAAAGGAACTCATAAATTTTGCAGTGAAAAGTTACATATATGAGAGCCTATCCTAATTTATAGAATTAGATTAAAAAAACCAAGAAAGGTATTAATTACCCGTGGATAATATTTTTCAACTAAATAAACTATATGTAATGTTATTAGACTACTTTACTAATTTATAAATATCATTTATATTTTTATCACTTATTTATTATATATTAAAATATATTACAAGATAAAAGTAATCCATTAACTTGACTCAATGTTCTGGAAAAAATTAAATTAACCATGAATATTAAAATAATATTTATTCAAATAATATCTTCCTAATATTTACATTAATACATGAAAATCATATTAATAAATAATTTCAATACAATTTATTCTAAACTCAAATAATAAGAATTTATTTATTCATAGGTTATTGTATATACATTGACATATTTGTGGCCCTGTGGTGGGTCCCACCAAGTCCTCAACTCCTATATATCAGAATTTGGAAGAATTTTGAATGGGCTTAGTGTGTGATGCCCTATGTCCTTATCTCGATAATAGTGAATACTATTCATAGACATGGAGTATAGTCTAAAAACCCATCAAGGAACCTAAATGGATTAGGTATAGTCATATAAACAACAACCTTTCCTATGAACACTCACTGTGATATATAGTCTCTTTATTTGATTATATCTTATAAAGAATGATGCGCACAATGTGTCATCATTATTTCATTATTTATTATAAATTTTCCTAACTAGATGGACTCACCTTCTTCTACCATGGATATGGATTTAGTAAAGCTATTACCATCCTGATCAAATAGGCCAGGGATATTACATTATTTCAGAAGTAGTAAATTCTTTCTTGATTATTCAATCAATTTCTTACAACCAATGGTGCGCCCAAAAAAATACCTTTCTACGACTTTAATTCCATAGATTTTACCTTCAATCAATGTACATGATAAAATAGTATACATTGATAATACTATCAATTTTGGATATCATTACATGTGTTCGTGGATTCTAACTACAAATGACACCTAAAAAAAGTGGTGTTCGTATTGGCGAGTGAGCCCTCATGATCTCATTTACTCAAGATCACCATGTGTGAACATCATGAGAAGAAGTCTCAATTATTATGATCTCCTAACACCTGATATTCAAACATCATCTATGTCAATTCAATATGATGTATCATTATCATAGGGCAAATATTTACGATAAATTACATAGTATCGTGAGCAACTCATTTTATATTTTGTACTATTATATCCTTTTTTTTGAAAATTAATCTAAAGAAATTACCATAAATAGGGGACATAGAAATATATACACTATTATGGTAAGAATACATCATTCAAAACTCACTATATACATGAAATGGTAATCGAAAATAATTTTTTATATTGGCTATTGGGCCCCCACTTTAGTAAATATAATGTCAAATATAATGTCTCAATGTGTAAGTTAACTCTTAAAATACATTCCAAGGTTAACAATGAAAAAAATCAATATGAATTCCTCACTCATTTCCATAAAAAATAATACTCCAATATCTCCATTTCTATTTTTTCTTAATCATTAAAAAATCAAGCATGTGAAGGAACTAAATGATTATTCCTTATGTGAGTATTTTATTTATATATATTTTTTAGACTCATATATATATATATATATATATATATTTCAAATAAAATAAAAAATTACAAAGAATTATAACAATATTTGAAATTAAAACCATGTTATCCAACAAAAATGACCACACATTATACTCCCCCCCCTTACATGTATTTTAATTCACAAATAAGATAATGAAATATCTATTTCCCAATAATTAAATTAAAATTAAATTATTAAAAAAATACCTAATATATTGGTGAAATGTATGGTTTGGATAGTAAAATGTATGGTGTCCAAAAATGAGGTTATATATTTTAAAAAAAATTATTTATAGAAAATCAAAATAAAACACTCTAAAAATTAAAAAATATTTTTTAATAAATTCATCCATTTCACCATTTTTATTTGTGTTATTTTCCTCAGTGTAACTAATTTATAATTAATTCATTGTTAAAAAGATTAAATATGAAATAAATCAAATAAATAATAATTGAAAGAGATAATATTACTATTCTTATTCCCAATGGATAAATTCGAATAAGCACACTATTATCCAAATATATTTAAAATTACCTATAAAAAATAATTTCTTTATTTAGTTATTCATTTGAAAGAAAAACTAAAAATAAATACAATCCAAAATTTAAAAAAGGAAAAAAATAATTTTCTCATAGTTCATATTTTTTCATATTTTTTCATAAGAAATTTTGTTAATAAATTAATTATTCGTGTTTATCAAAGTGATTTTATGATATTTTATAGTAAAATTTTTAAATAAAAATGACTATGGAAGATTTTAAAATATTTTGAAGAATTTTTTGAGCCAGTCATGGTGTAATGGTTGGTGTTAGAGTGTGACTTATTGAGTAGAAAAAAAACAGAAGAGTTGTGATTTCTCAGGAGGCACAACCATGAAAAGTGATTGTTTAAGTGATAAAAATTTAGAAATCATTATATCACCTTATTTAGGAAACATAAATAATTTGTAAGATAAATAATTAATATACCCCATTGGAATTTCAAGGAAACCTTTTACATATATTGGTCTAAAAATTAAAGGAAACACATATGAGAGATACAAAAAGATTCAAGAGAGAAATTTATATATAAAATGTGGTCATCGTTAAAATACATAGGCATTAAATTTTTGCAGGGAAATTTTTTTAGTAATTGGTTGGAGTTTAGTAGGATAAAGGCTTGGATTAGGTTTCTAGCATAAATCATAATTTTTTTCTCATAAAAACATTGGTGGGTAAACACTTTTCGTTGAGTTTTTTAATTAATTGTGATTGAATAGTTAAATTTTTTGTTTTTAATAGTTGTTATTATTGGATTTATGTATTAATTAATTCTTATACATCTTTATATCCTTATCCATGCAAGACCAATGGTTTTTTAATAAGTAATACAGATTCGATGCATAAGCTAATTACTTAAATTTTATCTTGATCGTAGATTGAATATGATAACCTATGTTTAAATATGGTTTTCGATCACCAAATTTCTAAATGATTCCATGAACATAACCATAAGAATATTTGAGTTGTTAAATTAGAGAGTAAATTCAATGTACACGGGTTTACCTATATTAAATTCTAAAATTAACGTAATCACACATTAAGGACTCTTGAATTTTGATTATCTCATGAGCCAGGATTTTTAATAACTCAATGCACATCACTATTTAACCATTGATTAATTGGATTTAAATTTATTTTAAATTCATAAATAAATAAAAATATCTTTTATATAAATATTTTATTCTATGTTTCCTTGTCTCTGTTGGTTTAACCTAATATTACCCACAGAATATGACTTCGTAATAAATTGTTAGGAAGAGATAAATAATAAAATTATAATGTTCATTACCTCTTAAAATTAATGATTTTTATGGGTGGTCAATGTTTTTTGTAGAATTTTCTAGGACATGTGGACTTACTGGAGACCTTGTAGAAATAGGTTATGAAAATTATTTTCATTTTATATTTTATTCACTATTATTATTGGTGTTATTATGTTGTAGTGTTCGGGTTAAAATTATTGATACATGAGTACTCTAGTCTAGAAGAAGTTTTCAAATATAGAGAATAAATTTTTGTGTGTGATATTAAGTTATAGAGAAGCTTTAGTATGCATAAGAAGGAATCAAGTATGTTAGGTGTTAATCTTTTACAAGATATGACCAAGTTTTCCAAATAAAAAAACTAATGTAAAAAAATTATGAAGTGTGTGTTAATTTCAAGTGTGGGGGTACAATAAATTATCATGATTCCCCCATTTTCTAAAAATCACATTGAGATGAAAAAAAATATTTCAAATGATAAAAAATTAAAAATAATTTATTAGGACACAACATTAAGATCCAAATACACAAAAGGGAAGTATTCATGAACTCTGTGATACCTTCCAATTTAATGGTATTCTAATGACACGTTAAGGCTATTATTATTCAATTTTTTATGAGAAAAAACTATATTATGGATTCAAATATTATTATAAAATTATATTAATAAAAGGGATAATATAGAAATAAATTTCATAGTAGGATTCCCCTCGACAAAAAACCATTCATCCCCTCTTGAATATGATAAATTTAAAATAAATTATATGATATTTTCTTTATATTACATAGGATGAATTGAAAATAATCACAACAAAAATTTGTAGTAAATCATGGAAAAAAATTTATAATTTTTTGTATCAAGCCAATTGGTTATTATTTTAATTTTTTTATATAGGATTATTGATGAATAAATTACTAAAAGAGAGTTTTAATTGTTGGACATTATGTCAAGTAATAGTTTTCAAATGTAATAATAGTTAAAAAATAAATTATTTCCCATGTTAAATAATAATATATGTGTAGTTATATAGTTAGATACCTTGATAAGGAAATAAGATACTCAGATGTCCATGAACTAACCCCAATATATTTATATTGAAATTGTAAGTTACACTAATTTTAATCATCAAAAAAAATTTCAGGGAAGGTACCAAATCTGAATCAAGGATTTAAATAGAATACATCATTATTCCAATAAAAAAAGGACCATCACTTCTGGGTTATGTATGTTCATTATAGGTGACTTTAGTGACATTCATGACATGTATCAGGGCATATATCAATAAGTTGAAAGTTAATTCTAAATATAATAAGCTTCTAAGAGAAATATTGATTTCCATTTTTGATAATTTTTAAATAATCTTTGTAATTATTTTAGATTTTTTGGATTATTTGTTTTAAATTAATTTAACCTTTTTGATATTTTTTATTTCACATAACCCTAAAAATAGTTTATTTTATATTAAATCACTATGTTTGGATTGAGGTATACGTAACACCAAGTTAATTGGGAACTACACATAATATAAATTTTTTATTTCTCTACAAAAAACATCATTGTTATCTTGTGTTACAAGAAATAATGACTTTCCTCAATGGATTGCGTAACACGCATGACCATGTTTGACAAAACAATAATATATTATTAAAATATTATTATTTAATATATTTATATATAACCAAAAATATAAATTTTTATTTATGAAAAACATTAACTAATTTATGTAAATATATTTTTTACACAAATATTGGATGAATTTATAGGTTATAAATTAATTAAAAATTTATATGAAAACTAATTGAATATAGAGGAAAATATTATTTTTTTATGGTCACAATGATATTTTACATTAATAAATTAAATTAATTAAAATTAGTGACTAATATTAATGAAATATATATGTTATATATTCAATGAAATATTTTTTGTATTCATCAAATATATTTGATAGAGATAAGATAAGAACAAACATAATTTAATGCATAAAACCCTATATTTTTTTATAAAGGTAGTTTTAATGCCCTTTAATGGAGGACCAATTTTAAATCCAATTTTTGGAACTTTATAAATTTAATATGGAAAAATAAACATTATATTTGAATAAAAACATAAAAATTATGATAGGATATTTTCTTTATATTTGTGTAAGGTTTCATTTTTTAGTGAATAGTTAAAAATCCTGGATTTTAATTCCAAAATGCTTTTTCAAATAATTTATTTATATAGTAAAATTATATTATTAATTTGTTTAAAGGATTAATTAGAAAAAAAATATTTCAATTAATCCATTTTAGTTCATTGGATCCAATTTAACATTGAAATTAGATATAAAAACTTAACAAACTTTTGATCATTTTTTAACATTAAAAAATCGTATTGTCATTCCGTCAACAAGATAAATTCTAAAATAATTTCTGCCACTCATGTGGTTTGAATATGTAAAAATTGATTCCATATTTATAATAATTATAATTTTCTATTTCTAATAATATAATTTTATTTTTTTACCAAAATTATAAGTTAAAGTAATTAAAATTAATTACATCGATTAAGGTAAAATTATGTTTAAGGACAAAAACCTAAATTTAATACACAAAAAAACCTATAAAACTTATCAAAAAAATTATGGACATTATTTGTCTCTGAAACTTATGACTTTCTTTAGGTGAAATGATGGGTACACCAAATTTGTTTTAAAAAATACGAAGTATGTCCTTTCCCATCCCGAAAAAGGGCCACCACCTCTCCCTCTTATTCAAACCTCTCAAACAACAGTCTTGGACAATCTATTCCCAATACAATTCAAGAAATCTCTCCCTTCCTAATTTAATTCCACCTTATCTCATAAAGTCTTCCAAGGAGTCCTTTTGGCACAAGCCTAATAGAGTTACCTGATAAAGAGGTAACTCCTTCTCCGAAGCTCCTTTCTTTTATTTTCCTTCTCCACACCATACAATATAGTTATTCCAAAATATTATAAAAAAATAAGTATCCTAAATATCCTAGGATATTTTTATGATAATATTTATACCTACAATTTCACACACATCTATTTAATGTGTAACGACCATACTGTTTATGTGCACACTAAACTTTCACCTCCCAAAACGATGATTATTCAATTTTTCTTACCGAATCTCATAGTGTACATTATTATATAAAATATATTTATATTTAGTATAAATTATTTTAATTATTTCCTTAATTTTATTTATTCTTTTTACAACATGTATTTTTTTACTTTTTATTTGGTTTAAATACGATAATTTTGTTTGAGAAAGTGTAGACTATTTTCCCTCAAAGCGATGTGATTCATTCAAACACTACATGGAATGTTTTAAGGGAGGTATTAGTGAAATTCTATGATATATATAACATAATAATTATACTTTAATGATATTATATACATATATACACATTTTTTATTTTATTTTTTTCTTTCAATACGAAAATAAAAATGGAAACAATGTTCATGCGTATGTATAGCTTACTATCTCCATGAACGTTGTTTTACATTTCGTACTTATATAGTCTATATATTATTATAATAAAAATATAATCGATATAAATTATTTTTATATCATGGTTTACATTCTGGAATCATTATATATGTATATGGTCCAACTATATAACAAATTAAGATACAAGTGAAGAATAAAGAGAATATCATACGAAGTAAAACCTTAACAAAGCATTGTTAACAGGTAGGTAATATATGGTCATAATCAAACCATATATGGTATTTTATATAAGAATATGGTTCATTAAAATATTTATAATAAATTTATATTTATTATACATGTGGTTTTAATAAGTATGACGAGATTCAATAAACAAGGTAAGGGGGTTGAATCTCACATTTTGTTTCCATGAGATACATACTATGTTCTCCACTATTTCCATTTGTGTGGTGTAAATAATGACCATCATTATATTATATTTATTTAATAATTAAATATATTGATATTAAAATATCCATTTTTTTATATTTATTTAATATGTAATATGTTTCAAAAGTTACCAAATATGTGAAATTGTTTTGTTTCAATTTTCTTTCTTTGAGACAGATGTTTTTTTTGAACCTAAATTCCATTTTGAGGTGTATAAACATATATATTTCATTTAATATCATTAAATTAATATTTTAATGATATTTAATTTTTAGGTTAATTTATGTTTCTTACATGGCGAGTATGATCCCAAGTTACCAAGTTATAAGAGTTTACTGAGACAATTTCATCACTTTTCAAGATTGTTTATGTTTATGCTTCCTTCGATGAAATATTATGATACATATCTCAAGAAAAATCATGAATTTTATTATCCTATGTTTTTTCATGATTTACTAATATATTGGTACCGTTTCTTATACTCTTTGGTACATATTATAGTTAAGAAATTGTTTTTATAAAATCTTGTCTTTACCCTCTCTTCGATCATAAATTTATGTTCCTTAAAAACCAGGTTTTCTAAAAAGGGTTTCCAAGAATAATGTACAATTTTCCTTTAATATTTAAAATAAATTATTACCCCTTTTTATTTTACTATTATCATCAATGGAATTTTATTTTCACTTTACAAACAATGTATTTTTCTAACCATTTTATCATCCAAAATGAATGTTCTTTTTTTATCATACATTATGTATGGAATTACCTGCCATCATTTATTTGAATCTTCCTTTGAATTTTTAAAAGATTAATTTTTTATAATTTTTTTAAAAAGATATTTAAAAGAAAACTTGGTTCCAAAATGTTTTCAACCTTCTTTTAAAAGTTTTGAAGTAAAATTGTTTTCAAAATTTTCTCAAGCCTTATTTGTATGTTTTTAAATTATTTTCAAAGAAATTGGTTTCAAAACATTTTGAAGATAATTTCATTTGTTTTCAATTAAAAATGTTTTCAAAAAATATTCAAGATTTCTTTAAATATTTTTAAAGTGTTTTCAAATAAAAAATATTTTAATATGTTTTGAATATTATTTTATAAGAATTTATGTTAAAAAGTTTTCCATAATGATTTCATGTATTATTTATAATTTTCAAGGTATTTTTTTATGCTAATTACTTTCAAATTCTTTTAAGAATTAGAATTATTTTTTTAAAAAAAGAAAGTATATCTTACTCAAGAAATATTTTGAAAGATATTACATTATTATTTTCAATCTAAGATGAAATATTTTTATATTACTCATTCCCTTCAAGAAAATGATCTCAAGGTTTCATTCGTATAATTTCAATGAATGGGTTATTCTTAATGTCATAGTCATAATGAAACCTATTTCTCTTTCATGAGTTAAATTTTTATGAAATCTGTTTCTATTACACAGGTTATGATTTTGATGAAATGATTATAAAACATGTCTTTTTTCACAGGTAATGATATGATTACATTTTTATAATACCCATTTCATTTCATGGGTTATGATATGATTATTTATGATTTGGTGAAATGTGTAAGTATGATTTAATTATGAGATGGTTGAGACTTACATCTCTGCAAAATTCATTGGGTAATGATTTATATCTAATGAGATAGAAAAATATGGTCTTCGAAATGAACCTCGACTACTAATATGGATATGGGAGTGAACCATGAATACCAAGATGGTATGAGGAGTGAAATCATGTTACAATGATGCATATGGGAGTAAACCATGACTACTAATATGGTATGAGGAGGGAACTAATATAATAATAATATGGGCATGGGAGTTAACCCTGACTACTAAGATGGTATGGGGAGTGAACCCATACTACCATGATTGTATTGGAATCAATACCTTAGCTTCTATGTAAATCATATTATTTGCTAATTTATCTTCCACAATTCCATGTTTTATTCCTATGTTTCTCTTTAATGACTTATGATCTTAATTATATTATGAACCATGTCTTATGAGTTTCCAATAATTATTATGATCTCTAATATATGGAGTATTATCTTCAAATGTTATGCTCAAGATCTATACACTTTATTCATGTTTTTCATACTCATATCTTTTATTTACCCTTACTAGTCATATGATATCACCACTTCTTATATTTTCTTTACACATATTATGAAGAAAGGTTTTAGGTAAAATTAATAAAGGTGGAGATATTTATGGTAGATGTTGAAGATATTTCATAGTGATAGAATATTTTGTTTCCATGTTTCCAGTCACTAAACTATTACAGTACCAGGTCATGTATTATTGTAATGTACTAAATATTAATCTAAAATGGTGTAATATCCATGTATCTTAAGCATATGTTTCTCTAGTTGGTATTAAAATATAGGTTTGGTTAAAATTTGGAAGCTAGGAAGAAAAAACATTAATGATATCCTTAGTTATAATTCTAAGGATGTGTCTAGGTATGTGTCTAAGGATAATTATAAGGATGATTTAATGTTTAGGAAAATTCTCTTGAGTTTTCTAATAGATAGAATAAGTGTTTTCCTCATAATACATCAATTTCTGGAAACTACAAGTTGAAGAGTCTTGGACACAGATGTACCTAGAGGTAACAACTCTAACAAGATGTTCCGAGCCTATCTTAGTGTAATATGGTATATGACAACAGGACTTGATGCACATCTGGTTTAACACTCCTCAGGGATATGCTTTGGGAATTCACAAAATATTTACAAACCATTAAGAATGATTCAAATATAAGTTGTCTATGAATAACCAAGGATGAACCTAAGATTTCATAGATTATTGATGGTGTCAGGATTTAGATATCCTTTAAGTAATTCTTTTAATGACTATGTGGTTTTATGCTATAATAAGTAATGCTCACACTATTCTTATAGTTTTAGAAAATAGAGGGAACTAAAAGGAATTGGATTAACGTGGAATGTGATGGAGATTTTTTGATGAGCCGTCAAGTGGGATAATCACTGGAGTGAAATATTTTGTGAGCATCCCAAATAAGTTTTCACATAACATGATTAATAACGTGTATTTTAACCATCTATCGAAGTCACCAAAGATGAAAAAGAGTGATTTCACTGAGTTTTTAGGTAATATAGACCATGGAGAAAATAAAATTTGGTTTCCATTGTGTCCATAAAGTGTAAAGAATCACCTAAGTGAATGTATTAGAGGAACAAGAATATGTTTTTATTGTGGTAAAGGACACAAATCAAGTGAAATTTGGGTGAAAAATAAGAGTTTGGTTAATGTAATGGATGAGAATATTGGCATCCCTAAATAATCATCGAAGGTTAAGTGTTTTAAGTGTGGAATAAATGGTCATTATGAAAATCAATGTCTCAGGAGGAAAGATCCTAAAGATTATCAATAAAGTAGTATGAGTAATGGTTAAAATTGTGATGATGAATCAACAATAGTAGAAATGTGAAATGAATGAGGTATTGTGTAACAGGATGAGGTAGCATTTCTAATTTCATAAGGATAAAGTTTAATAATAAAATCCTTATGTAATTGGATTCAAGAAGTATGTTATATTAAAGGTGAAATATATAAGGATTTTTTAGTTTATGTTTATCACTATGGATTTACAAGAGCATGTTGAATGGTTACAATGTTATAGAATAGTGATATAATGGGAAGGTGATGTCCATGGAAGAAATTTGATTAAGGAAACAATAACTCTTAATATGTTTCTTATATTATGATACTATTTTTTGGATAATGATATGTGAGATGAATAAGTAAATTATATTGTACTTATTACATTGGAATTAATTACGGACTTGTTGACAAGTAGTTATGCTATCATGGATGAAGAGTATAACTTCTTGCCTCTCCGGGTGCTCGTCTCTGTTGTTCCCCATTTTCTCTCATTCTTGTTTTGGTCTTCCTTTCTAGTTTTTGGGACATCGATCATTGTAGTCGCTGCCTTAGCACACCTCCTCTACTCTTTTAGTCCTTCCCTTTTCACTACACTTCATCTATGTTCTAGAATGAGCGTTCATATGCCAGATTGGGATGGTGAGGAGGCTCAACACGATGGCCCGACTAGTGCTCGACGATTCCAGTTTCTCTTGGTGTTCGTTTTGAAGGAACGATTTGTTGCCGGGAGAAGGTTGTGGATCACTGTTGAGACCATTTCTTACTTCAATATCTACTCTTGCCTCATGTTCTACCACCCCACCTGGTCGGTGTGGTGTGGTAGTTTACTATGAGGTTTTGGGATGTGCCGGTTCAGCTCTTGATGGTGTTCCAGGAGACGTGACTCGAGTTTGCTTCGGTCCTTCCATTAGGGTTCTGAGGGCGAAGCTTTTCATGGTTTCAACTAATTCATCGTTTTGGCTTGGGTTATTCTTCCCCGATGATGTTTTTAATTCTATATTTTTTGGTTTTTATTTTGTTTAGTGATTTTGTGATGTATAATGGTTCGGTATCCCAGATATGACGGTGATGTTCTCGGATGTTTGGTGGTGTGAACTAGCGTGGATTCTCGGTGATGTTTAGAATGTGGTGTTGAGTGGATGTCAGCAATGGTGTTGATGCCTATGTTTGGAGTGAACTACGACGACAGAAAGATGAGGATGATTATGTGATAGTGGAGGTGAAGACATGGATGGAACAACTGACTCGATGTGCTGTAGGGTGGTTTGAGTGGTGATAAGATGATATTTAACCTATTGACTATTCTGTGGGGTAGTGTTAACTACGGAGAAAAATGAAGTTTACTGATAATAAATGTTATTTCAGAGTTTGTTTCGGTCATCAGATCAGCAATGGGTGGTGACGGAAATGGTTTCCAAGGTGATGTTGTTTTCGATGTTCTGCTAATGGTAGAACAGTGATGATGGCATCGGGGGCGCAGCTCGAGGAGGCTGCTCGTGGATCTGTGTACCGAGTGATTTGGTAATCTCGTGTATGGTATGTTTCCTACTAACGGTGTTTCTCAAGGGTGGAATTTGGATATAGTATCATCTTGCAGCAGGCATGTGGAGGTACTGGGCTCGAGGGTGCTAACTTTTGGATGGTTTTGTTTAAATTTTGAGTTTTCAATTTAGAAATCATCTAGATGTGGGATGCTGGTATACTGATTGAATGTATGGATTCCACTACCATAAAGTGGATTTCCTAAAATTCAAAAATGATATTTTTAGGGGAATCCTTGGTTAAAATTATATTTAGTGATTAACCTTATTTCAATGATGACTATCATATTTTGGAAATTATATTAGAGTTGTTTTAGAAAAGGACAACTTGTATTTTGGGTGACAACCAATCACGTCTGGAAAGACGGTGGGTCTTGAACCCATGTTCTAAGGATGATAAGGGTTTCATAACTAACACTGACCTATGCGATTTCAAGGTTATTGTATAATTATTTTTTATGAATAAATATTTATAATGAAACAATAGTGTAAATATTTTATTTAGATATTATTCCATTACCAATATTGATTTTTTGATGATATTTATAGATAAATAGTTATAATATTCATTATTTTATGGGCCTTAATATTTTTTAAATGTGATATTATCACTTCATACATAAAATTTAATATTTGTATGTCTATTACACAAAGTAATAGATGAATTATAAATTGATAAAAGCATACCTAAAGACTAAAATTTTGTTTTTAGGAATATTTCAAGTATGTATATTTAATTATATTCTTGTTCAATAAAAGAATTACTCAACGGTGGGATAATGATCAAAAGAAAATCTGTTTTCCTGATACCTTTATTTTTCGTAGCAGATGCTCTTTTAAGTCATCACATATTTATGAATTTGAGGACCTCAATATTTATTTGATCATTGAAGTTTTTGTGATTTATTTCATCAATCAATCTCGATAAATATTTATGATTTCCCTCTATGTCCAATCTTCACTCCAAGCCTATGTTCTACTATGTGGAAACATAGTTATATGTTACTTTGGGTAACCGTTATAGTTCTAACTGTCCCATTTTAAGGGTTGTTTTACTGTCCATTTTTTGATGTGTGATTCGATAAATGAAACCTTCATGTATTAAATATTTTATCTGACAGATAAATTTTAAGGGAAAAAATTATTTTAATGCTGGAATAATGTAACACCCTGAGATTTTTTGAATTATTATTTAGGAATTAATTTAACCTTTTCTCTATTTTTCATTTCACATAACACTAAAAATAGTTTATTTTATATTAAATCACTATGTTTGGACTGTGATATAGGAAACACCAAGTTAATAATGCACTACACACAACATATATTTTAGATTTCTCTATATAGAACACTAAGGTTATCTTACATTACAGATAATAATGACTTTCCTTGATGGCTTTCATAACACGCATGACCAAATTTTTCCAAACAATAATATGTTATTAAAATTTTATTATTTAACATATTAAGATATAAAATATCAGTTAAATTATTATTTATGAACAATATTAAATAATTTATAAAAATATATTGTTTAAAAAAATATAATATGAATTCATAGGGTATCAATTAATTATAAATGAATATGAAAATTGATTGAATATAATGGAAAATATTAATATTTTAACGCCACAAAGCTGTTTTACACTAATAAATT
The DNA here is from genome assembly GCA_963277665.1 of Viscum album. Lineage (NCBI taxonomy): Eukaryota > Viridiplantae > Streptophyta > Magnoliopsida > Santalales > Viscaceae > Viscum > Viscum album. Next base: position 1,415,581,822 of record OY728129.1, on the reverse strand, counting down.
AAATTAATTACAATTAGTGAGTAATATTAATGTAATATATATTTAATGTATTCAATAAAATATTTTTATATTCATCCAATAGATTTGACAGACATAAGATATGAACAAACATAATTTTATGCATAAAACCTCATTTTTTTTATATAAGTAGTTTTAATGTGTTTTAATGGAGAACCAATTTTAAATATAATTTTTTGAAATTTTATATATTTCATATATCAAAATAAACATTTTATTTGGAATTGGAATATAAAATTAGGTTATGGTATTATATTGGTATTTTTTGGTGACGTTTTATTTTTTAATCAACAATTAAAAATACAGGATTTTAATTAAAAACATTTTTTCATATAATTTATTTATATGGTAACATTGTATATTTAATTGGTTTAAAAGTTAAATTATAAAATATTTTGATAAATTAATACAATTTAGGTCATTAAAACCAATTTCACAATGAAATTGGATATAAACACTTTGCAAAATGATGATCATTTTTTTTACTTTAAAAACTCGTAGTGGCATCCCATCAACAAGATTAATTTTAAATTAATTTCATCAACTCCTATGATTTTAATTTGAGAAAATGGGTTTAATATTTGAAATAACAAAATTTTATAATTTATAATAAACCCAAATAGTTTTTTTGGCAAAATTATTAATGAAACTAATTAAAAGTAATTACATCGATTGTTCTAAAACTAGGCTTAACTAAGGAATAAACCATAATTATAAAATACAAAATGACCTAGAAACATTTATAACACCCATTTTATGGCCCCTATAAGGCCAATAATCCTAAATTATTGTTCTTTATTATTTTTTGATGATATGTTTTATGTAAAAACGTTGGTACACCTATGTTAATTTAAAAAATACCAAGTGTGTTCTTTCTCTTCCCTATAAAAGGACACCACCTATCCCTCTTCTTCACACCTCTCAAAACACATATGCTCAGACAATATCTACCCAATACATTTACTAACATCTCTACCTTTCTCTTTGAAGATGAACTTCAATCATAAAGTCTTCCAAGTAATCCTTTTGGCACAACCCAAAATGAAATACCCAATTAAGAGGTAACACCTTCTCTCATTCTCCTTTGTTTTATTTTCCTTCTCCACCCACTCCACTCCCTTTATTACAAGATTGTATAAAAAATAGTATAATCAATATAATATCTTTTTTATGCTAATTGTTTTACTTAAACTTACACACACCTCCATCTAATGAGAAACAAACATTATGTTTATGTGTAGGGTGAACTTCTACCTCACAAAATGATGATTGTTCAATTTTCTTTACCACCTCTCCTGGTGGACATTATGATGAACAATATATTTATATATATTTATTATTATATTTATTATGTATTTAATATTATTTATTCCTTTTAAAATTCATATATTTTTACTTTCCATTTTGTGTAAATACAATAATTTCGTTTGAGGATGTGTGGACTACCACCCACTTTAATTGATGTGATTTGTTCACACACTTCATGGAATGTGGTAAGTAATGTTTCATTGAACATATATGATATATATAAAATTATAAATATAATTTAATCATATTATATAAATATATACATATATTTAAATTTCTTTCCTTATTTTAATATTACAATAAAAATAGAAATATCATTCATGTGTACGTACAACTTACCATCTCTATGAACGGTGTATTATGATTCATAATTCTACTTTATATAGATTATTATAATAAAAATATACTGGATATACATGATATTTATATATTTTTTTACATTCTAGAATAATTATATAATAATAATTACCAACTATATAAGAAATTAATACACATGCGAAGAACAAAGGTAATATTATCTGAAGTGAAACCCTAACAAAGGATGGTTAGCAAGTGGGAAATATAAGGTTGTAATAAAACCATATATGGTATTAGATATAATAATATGGTTCTATAAAATACATTTGATAAATTTATATTTATTATAGAGTTGTACGATGAGATTCAAGATACGTGGTAAGGGGATTACATCTCACTTTTTATTTATGGGAGATCCATACTTTTTTGCCACTCTTTCCTTTTGTGTGGTATATGAAATTCCCATAATTGATTTCTATGTCTATTATAATTAAATTTATTGGCATTAATATATCCATTTTATGAACATTCATTCATGGGTATTGAGTTTGAAAATTTACCAACTTTGTGAAATAGTTTTGTCTCGATTTTCATTCTTTGAGAGTCATTTTTTATTATGCACCTAAATTATGTTTTGAGGTGTATATGCTCCCATTTTACTTATTATATAATTAATTTCATTATTTTCATGATATTTTAAGTTTCATTTAATTTCATTTTCTTATATGAAGTGTTTGGTTTGAAGTTACCATGTTATAGGAGTTCATTGAGACAATCTCATTCTTTTTCAATATTGTTTTTGTTTGTGCATCCATTGATGAAATATTACGATCCATATATCAAGAAAATTCATGAATTTTATAATAATATATTTATTAATTATTCATTAATATATTGGTAACATTTATTTCATTATTTTTAACATATGATAGTTAAGAAAGTGTTTTTAAAAAGCCCAACTTTTCATGTTTCAAGGTATTTTTTTATAAAATGATTTTCAAAATTCTTTTTGTATCAAAAATTATTTATCAAATAATAATGATATTTTCCTCAAAAAACGTTTGTAAAGATATTTCAAAATTATTTTCCATCTAAGATGACGTCTTTTTACATTACTCATTCCCTTCTAGGAAATGATCTAAGGGTTCAATTCATATTTTTTCTATGAATGGGCTATTCTAAATGTCATGGTATTTATGAAACACATTTCTCTTTAATGGGTTATATGTTTATGGAATATTTTTGTCTCTAATATGTTATTATTTTGATTAAATTATTATAAAACCAGTATTTTTTCCCCTGGTTATGATATGATTGCATGTTTACAATACCCATTTAAATTCATGGGTTATGATATGATTATTTATGATGTTGTGGAAGATATATGTATTATTTCATTATTAGATGGGTGAGGCTTATATCTCCATCCAATGCATTGGGTAAATAATTATATCTCATCAGATACACTAATATAAACTTTTCAATTATCCTTGAATACTAATATGGTCGTGGGAGTGGACCATAACTACTAAGATGGTATGAGGAGTGAACTCATGATTCTAATATGGCCAAGGGAGTGAATCATTAATACCAAGACGGTATGAGGAATGAACTCACGCTATTAATATAGACATGTGAGTGAAATATAACTACTGAGATTTTAGAGGGAGTGAACCCATACTACAATGATGGTCTTGGACATAATTCCTTGGCTACTATGGAAATCATATTATATTCTTATGTGTCTACCATGATTCCATGTTTTATTCCCATGTTGTGATTTCATGACTTGATCTCTAAATTTTATAATGATCTAGGTATTATGAATTTCCAATAATTATTATGATCTATAATATTTAGGTTATGATCTTCAAATGTGATGATCATGTTCCATACCCTTTAATCATGTTATTCTTACACGTTTACATTATTTACCCTTACTGTACATCAGAGATCACCCATTATTATGTCTCCTTTCCCCAGGATATGAGGAAATGTTTCAGGTAAAAGTACTAATGGTGTATATCTTTATGGGATATTTTGACTATATTTCACCAGGATAGACAATTTTTTCTCAACAGTTATAAAGAAACTAAACTATTACGGTACTCGATGATTTATTATTGTAGTGTACTGAATATTCATCTAAAATTATGTAATATCCACGTATGTTAATCCTGGGTCTCTATAATCTCAATTAGATTATAATAGAAATACATTCAAGTGACATGGATATTAATGAATGTGGAGAGTTTAGGGATATCATCTGTACGAGTGGAAACAACCATAGAGGATAGCATTGAAACAAGGAGAAGATAAAAATATATTTTGTAAAGACCCGTAAATTTCAAGGAAATTTTTTTTAATTTTCTTTGGAATTTTACAAGAGCGCAGTCTCTGACGGCACCTGATTCCGAGGCCCGGTGTGCCCGGAATCATTTTCCGAAGTTTGGCTCGGGTACGTTCAGTGAACGGACGAGCGGGTTTTTCTAACTTTTGAACCGGTGCCCGGAATCAAATTCTGAGGGAACCGATGAAATCGCAGCGCCGGTATTCGCTTAGAAACGCCTCTTCCGGAGTTACATTTGCTCGGGTGTGGTTTTTAATTTTCGGGCTTAAAGTTAAGAAATACAATAATTTTACGATAGCTTTATTTTATTTCACTTAAGCCAATTGGAAGCCACTTGAAGCCACTTAAAAGTGGCTTAAACTGTGTTGAACCGGATAGGGTGCTATCCAGAAATATCCTACCCCCTTGGTAGGATATTTGTGAGGTGGGGCCCGCACGAGCCCTGCCGTTTCTTTACGCTAAGTAACGCACCCGCGAAAACCCGTCATTATGAAAGTCAACTGACGTGTTTTATTAAACTCTTAACAGACCATTTAATTTGGCGGTTTATTTCGTAAATTAAATGAGCTGTTTATTTCGTTGAATTAATTCAACGAATTGATGGGTCGTTACTTACCCCTTTTTTCGTTTGTTGGCGTAATAATAAAATAAGACCAACCAGTCTTTTGGAGGATTACTCGTTGAGAGTCTTGACAGAATCCTTGAGCCTTCATCCTCCTTCACGAAGAACGCGAAGAACGCGAAGAACACCGGCCTCCGACGAAGAACGCCGAACCCGGAAATCGACGACGCGACGCCGTGATCCGCGACGCCGATGTTCCCTTCCTGCAACGTTCTTCTGCGACGTCTCTTCCTCCGCGACGGATCTTTGATCGGCTGCTTGAGGTAAGAGTCTCGGACTTTCTTTTTTTTACTTTCCTTTGTGGTTTTTACCAAAACACGGATTTAATTATAACTAAATTAAATCTGTTGTTTCATGGTCCGTTGAGTTCGCCGACTCAACGCCGGTTTCCGCGACGACGCGACGTCCATCCGCGACGACGCGACGATCCCCCTCTTCCGCGACGATTAATTTTCGCGAAAAACGCTCACGCGCGACGACTACGAGGTAGGGAATTATTTTGGAATTACCCCTTTTTATCTTCCCGTAAATGCTTCTTTAAAAAGTTAAAGAACCGGATTTGTGAACAATTTTAAAATTTATTAAAATTGTTGTTTCATGTGTGGAATAAAATTCCTCACGTTGTTTATATCTAATGCGGAGGGTGCGGGCCAAACGAACACGGCCCGACAACCCTCCACCGTTCTTCGTTTTGGGCGGATTTGGCGGGCGACGACAATCGTGACGCAAGGGCGATCTGACGATCCCGTAGTGAAGAACGGAACCCGGGAGGAGCAACGGCACAGACGGGAAGAAAATCGAGCCACCGGAGTGAATCCGGCGGCCGGCGGAAGGCGGCGGCGGTGCGGGTCGCCGGCACAGCGGCGCCGGCACCCGGAGGCGGCGGCGCCCGGCGCGCCGCCAGACGAGACCGCCGCGGAGGCGGTGCTCGCGGACCCGCGGCCGCACGGGTCCGGCGCACGCGGGACGCGGATGAAGCCGTGTCCGGTCGCCAGGGAGATACCCCGCAGGTGTCTCGGGGGTGTCACGTGGGGGCGGCGGCTCCCCCCCGCGTCACTCGGGACGCGGCTTCAGCCGCGTCCGGCTGTCTGGCCGACACCCCGCGGGTGCCGCGGGGGTGTCACGCGGGGGGGGGCGGCACCCCCCGCGTCGGTCGCTCGGCCGAGCCGGGCTGGGCTGGCCGAGCCAGACCGGTCCGACCGGGTCGGACCGGGTTCGGCCACCCCAGGGGGGGTCGGGCCGGGCCCAGACCCCCCGTCTTCGGATGGTTTTCGTTCAAATGACCGTAACTTGAGCTATGGGCCTCCAAACGACTCTCCGTCAGTGGAAATGTGATCCTTGTATCGAGACGGTCGTTTCGGTATATCGCACTCAAGGATTCGGAATACATTGAGTTCATCCGGGTTGGTTCGTACACGAAACCAACCGGGCCCTCGGAGCGGAAATGCTCATATCTTGAGCTACGGACGTCCGATTGACGTGCTATCAGCTTTGTTGATTTCCTCTAAGTGAGACAGATCTTTTGGAATACTCGGCCCGAGGTTTGGACGCAGGTGGAGTACGGTCGGGTTGGTTTTTCCTTAAAAACCAACCGGGCCCCTGGGACGAAAAAGCCAATAACTCTCAGACCGGGCGTCCGATCGACTCGCCGTCTGCGACGTTGAGTCCCTGTTGACGATACGGAACTTTTGGATACATCAACTTCAGACTTTGTGACAGTTGATGTATCGACCTCTCGGCTCGTGGAGCGGACCCTCCCGAACAAGCTTGCTGTGTGCGGGGACCCTAGAGCTGGCTGCGACTGCTACTTCGACAGCGACGACCGTGCAGAGATCCTCAATGCACTGCGGCGACGACCGTGCAGAGATCCTCAGTGGACTGCGACGACGAATTCGCAGAGATCCTCAGTGGACTGTGACGACTACAGCAGTCAGCGATCCTACGTGGATCAGTGCTATAGGTCCTGTGTGGGCCCGATCCTGTGTGGGTCTGATCCTGTGTGGGTCAGCGCTCAGCGGTTCTATGTGAGCCAGCGCCTACAGGTCCTGTTTGGGCCCGATCCTGTGTGGGTCATTGCGGGGGTCAGTTACCTATCGATCCTTTGTGGCTTCGACGACTTAGATGGATCAGTGATCATCTTTATCATCATCCGAAGAAGTATACCTGTGTGAGATTAATTTTCAGTTACTCTCAGTTGTGGATTGTGTTGAGCTATCCTGTGTGGATTTATTGTTTACTCTCCTTTGTGGATTGTGTTGAGCTATCCTATGTGGATTTACTGTTTACTCTCCTTTGTGGATTGTGTTGTGCTATCCTGTGTGGGTATACGTTTTCATTCCTGTGTGGACTGGGATGTACTTGGGCTTGGACGTTGGAACCGAACGGGAATTGATGACTTAGGTATATGTATGGGCATATACCTAAGCCGTGTCAGATGTTACTTCGCGATTGTATCCTTCCTTTGTGGATTATCCTTTGTGGATTTCGGGAGACCTTTGGGGGTCTCGGGGTCCCTACTGAGTAGCTTATACTCACCCCTGCATGGGCTATGCCCGCACTTCGTGGTGTTGATTGCAGACGACGGGCAGCTCTGATCGAGGTGGAGGCATGCAGAGCAGGATGGTACCTGGAGGTGGACCACTGGGCGGGACGTACTCGGAGTGGACGGCTGGACCGAGGAGCTGTGGAGGCTATCTGTACCCACCCTTCAGGTGGGACCTTTAGAGGACGGCTCGACGCTGCGGCTTTTCTTTAAAGTTGTTGTTTTCCTCTTTCAGTTGTACTTTACAGTTGGGCTTGTATTTCCGGCCCCTTTTACTTTCAGCACAGCTTGTTACAGTTTTACTTAGTGTTTACTTTTCCACTTTCTTAATCTATGGTTCTTGTTTACTTTTCAAAGGCAATGCCTTCCCTTTTGTTTGGATTTACACCTTGGTGCTAGTCGCCAGCCCCTGGCTTATGGAAGGCGGGCTTGGGGTAGTCACGGCACGGGCCCCGAGGACGGGTCGTGACAAATTGGTATCAGAGGCGGTTGGTTCTACCGCAGACTCTAATCTTTCTTCTATGTGAAGAAATAGTGTTTAGTGTATTGAGTGTGGTTATCAGTCCAGAGAGTCCAGTGTTGGTGCGGCGGCCGACGAATCCGTACACCAGGACCCTGACTACTGATTTCCGACTTAATGCACGAAAACATTGATTGCGTGTGTGTTTCAAGTTTTCTTTGTGATTACTTGTGTCAGCTCACCAGGTATACTGTTCTGACTATGGCTCACTTGTTTCCTTTTCAGGATGGTCCGACGACAGCAGCCAGCTAGGGTTCCGAGAGTAGAGCAAGACGACAGCCCGTCGAGCGACGAGGCCTCAGTACAGGGCTCGTTGACAGCGGAGGCACCGGCGGTACATTTGCCCGCCGAGCCCCCGATGCTTCCAGCGCCGATCGCTGACGATGCACGATGCCTCGGAGCTCTTCACGAGTTCCAGTACCAGTGACCACCCAGGTTCCGTGGGGAGACGGACCCCCAGGAAGCCGAGGACTGGCTGGAGGCGGTCGTCCGAGTTTTCAGGTTAGTGAGGACACCAGCAGACCTCATGGTGATCCTCGCGGCGAGCCTACTGCACGCAGCAGCAGGACGATGGTAGAGCTTGATGCTCTAGGTACATGATGAGGCCTCTCTCATCTGGACGGACTTCGAAAGCCTCTTCCACTCAGAGTTCATCCCGGCCACCCTCCGAGCGGTGCGCATTCAAGAGCTTCTTCTGCTGCAGCAGGGCAGCCTGACAGTCGCTCAGTACGCGGCGAGGTTCACCGACCTTTCTCGCTACTCGAAAGACATGGTACGAGACCCATTATTCTGAGCCTGGACCTTCGAGCAGGGTTTGAGACATGAGATCAGGGAATCGCTGATCTCCCTCAGCATCCCGACCCAGGCAGGAGTGCTTGAGCGAGCCCTTCTGATCGAGAGCTTTCTGGCTAAGTCCACAGCGAGACCTACCGCAGGGTGGTAGGTGGCAGAGTCTTCGGCAGCGGGTAGTCGACGGATGACTCAGGGTTCCAGGAAAACCAGACCTTCCGGAAGACGACCTCGGGACACTGGCTCAGCAGTGCAGGGTACACAGCGTGGAGCCAGTCTTCCGAGAGGCAGGCAGTGCTACGCCTGCGGCGGGCAGGGCCACATGGCTCGTGACTTCCCGACCCGCCGTACTGAGGAGCAGCAGACGGTGGAGGGGCCACCCAGGCAGAGTCAGAGGGTCGACCGTTGCGGTCCGCAGGGATGAGGCAAACGAGGCAGAGGAGCTGGCCAAGCAGCGGGTGGAGGGCGACGCTTTGAGGCTCTACCACCACCACCACCACCAGGAGGCCCGCCCCGACCACAGGGAGCTGGCGGGCATAGACAGGCACGGCTCCAGGCAGTAGAGGCCTACGACCACGACACACCAAAGATGATTCGAGGTACGATCTGTGTCTATTCCACCCTTGCTGCAGTCCTTATAGACAAATGAGCGAGTCACTCTTTCATAGCCACTGCCCTTGTTCGGAGCTTGGAGATTTCGACAGAGCCGTTGGCTCGATCCTTACGGCTAGAGACTCCTACGAGAGCAGACTCGATGATTACGCACTGGTGTCGGCAGTGTGAGCTTACTCTAGGAGGCGAGAGCTTTGGCTGGGATCTTATTGTAGCGGCGTCGAGGCCTTACGACGTCATCTTGGGCATGGATTGGTTATCTACGGTCCATGCACAGATTGACTGCATTAGGTGCAAGGTGCGATGTGTACGCACCGACGGGAGCAGGTTCACCTTCACCGGCGATAAGGGAGCCTTTGTAGCACATGATGGACTCACGCAAAGGAGAGGGCAGCCCATCACTCATCAGTTGGCTAGCCTTATCCTTGGAGCAGTTGACGTGCGGAGTCCTAGTTTTCCTGCAGGGGTGGATCAGTATGCGGACGTCTTTCCCGATGACGTTCCAGGGATACCTCCTCACAGAGAGGTAGACTTTTATATTGATATGTACCCCGGGACAGCCCCGATATCCACTCCAGCATATCGGATGCCCCCGCCGAGCTTCGAGAGCTACGGGTACAGTTGGAGGACTTGCAGGGCAAGGGGTTCATCCGACCCAGTGTTTCACCCTCGGCTTCCCCGATTTTGTTCGCCAAGAAGGCGGACGGGAGCTTGCGACTATGTGTCGATTATCGTCGCCTGAACCAGGTGACAGTGAGGAAGAAGTATCCGCTACCCTGGATTGATGATCTCTTTTACCAGCTCAAGGGAGCACGGTGGTTCTCGAAGATAGACCTCAGGTCAGGCTATCATCAGCTCAGAGTTCGAGACAAGGATGTGCAGAAGACGACCTTCAGGTGTCAGTATGGCCACTATGAGTTCTTGGTTATTCCTTTTGGCATAACCAATGCTCCAGTAGTGTTAATGAGCCTCATGAACAGGATCTTCCAGCCATACCTCGATCGATTTGTCGTGGTCTTCATTGACGACATCTTGGTGTACTCGACCACCAAGGAGGAGCACGCCTACCACTTGCGGGTTGTACTAGACACACTCCGAGAGCACCAGCTTTATGGAAAGCTCTCGAAGTGCCAGTTCTGGTTACGTGAGGTCCACTTTTTAGGGCACGTCATTTCTGAGGTGGGACTTGCAGTGGATCCTGCGAAGATCGAGGTAGTGCTAGCTTGGGAGCCACCCAGGAGCGTGATAGAGGTGCGGAGTTTCTTGGGTCTAGATGGATACTATTGGAGATTTGTGCCGGACTTCTCCAGAGTTGCGGCGCCACTCTCAGCTTTGATGAAGAAGGGGAAACCCTTTGTGTGGTCAGACAGATGCCAGCAGAGCTTCCAGGAGCTGAGGCAGAGATTGACCAGCGCACCTATCTTGAGGTTGCCTGAGGAGGGAGTTGGTTATGTAGTCTACTGCGATGCATCAGTGACCAGACTCGGGTGTGTCCTGATGAAGGAGCGGGCCGTGATTGCCTATGGATCACGTCAGTTGAGGCCGCATGAGCAGAACTACGCTACCCATGACCTGGAGTTAGCAGTAGTGGTCTTCGCCCTGAAGACATGGCGAAACTATCTGATGGGAGAGGGCTTTACAGTCTTTTCCGACCACCAGAGTCTCAGGTACATCTTCTCTCAAAAGGACCTGAACCTGAGACAGCGGCGATGGCTCGAGTTCCTCCAGGACTATGACTTTGAGATAGTCTATACTCCTGGTAAGGGGAACGTGGTAGTCGATGCCCTCAGCAGGAGGACGGGCATCCAGCTACTTTAGGAGGTGACAGAGCAGCTCTCCGCTTTACAGATATCCTTCGTGGATAGAGACAGAGCAGCCTTCCTTCAGTCTCTCACCGTCTCTCCTCCACTTCTACAGCGGGTCAGAGAGGCTCAGCGTGGGGACACTGACCGTGAGACGCGGCGTGCACAGATATCCTTGGGACAGGCACCTGATGGTTTCTCCCTTGAAGCAGATCACGATGTCCTTTTCAGAGGACGTACCTCGGTACCAGTCGCTTTACGAGAGGAGGTGCTGAAAGAGTTTCACACTTCTCCTTTGGCGGTACATCCTGGAGTGGCGAAGATGTACTAGGATCTCCGAAGACAGCACTGGTGGTCGGGCATGAAGAAGGCTGTGGCAGAGTTCGTTTCACGGTGCCTCACCTGCCAGTAGGTGAAGGCAGAGCACCAAGTACCAGCAGGCTTGGTACAGCCCTTGGAGGTCCCGGAGTGGAAGTGGGATGGGATATCTATGGACTTTGTGACTAGACTTCCACGCACTTCCAGAGGTCATGACTCCATTTGGGTGATTGTTGACCGACTCTCCATGTCGGCACACTTCTTACCCATCAGAGAGCATGGCTCAGTGGAGAACTTGGGGTGTCTCTACGTTCAGGAGATTGTACGGCTTCACGGTGTGCCATCGACTATCGTCTCCGATCGGGACGCTCACTTTACATCCCAGCTTTGGAAGGGGTTTCAGGAGGTGTTCGGGACGCGGCTATGTCTGAGCACCGCCTTTCACCCTCAGACGGATGGTCAGACGGAGAGGACCATTCGGACTCTCGAGGACATGCTACGCGCATGTGTTCTCGACTTTTTTCGTAGATGGGAGGACCACCTACCCTTGGTGGAGTTCGCGTACAACAACAGCTATCACTCCACCATTAGGATGACACCATACGATGCTTTGTATGGAAGGCCTTGCAGATCTCCTTTGTGCTGGACAGACCCTGGGGAGTCAGCACTCGTGGGACCAGAGATGGTCCGGGCCATGACAGAGAAGGTCCAGGTCATCCAGGAGCGGATGAGGACAGCTCAGATCCAGCAGAAGTCATATGCTGACAGGAGGCGGAGGCCACTAGAGTTCGAGGATGGTGACCACGTCTTCTTGCGGGTCTCACCTCGACGTGGTTTGCGGAGATTTGGCCGAGGCGGCAAGTTGTCTCCACGCTTCATCGGGCCTTTTCAGGTCCTCGGTAGGATTGGCGAGGTGGCTTATCGCCTGGCTCTGCCACCTCAATTGCACCGGGTTCACGACGTCTTCCACGTATCTCAGCTGAGGAGATACGTGCACGACCCGACGCACATCATTGACCATGGGGAGCTAGACGTGGATGATGGGGCGACTTTTACGGAGGTCCCGGTGGAGATTGAGGATCGACAGAAGCGGGTCCTACGTGGGCGATCGATTCCTCTTGTGCGCATCAGATGGAAGCACGGGAACCTCCAGGAGAGCACATGGGAGCGGGAGGCTCAGATGCGTGCTCAGTACCCACATTTGTTTCCCTAGTTCATGATGTATCTTTATGGGGACGTAAAGCCCTGAGGTGGGAGTAATGTAAAGACCAGTAAATTTCAAGGAAATTTTTTTCTTAATTTTGTTTGGATTATTACAAGATCGCAGTCTCTGACGGCACCTGATTCTGATGCCCGGTTTGCCCAGAATCATTTTCTAAAGTTTGGCTCGGGTACGTTCAGTTAACGGACGAGCGGGTTTTTCTAACTTTTGAACCGGTGCCCGGAATCGAATTCTGAGGGCACCGATGAAATAACAACATCGGTATTCGCTTATAAACACCTCTTCCGGAGTTGCGTTTTCTTGGGTGTGGTTTTTAATTTTCGGGCTTAAAGTTAAGAAATAAAATAATTTTACGACAGCTTTATTTTATTTCACTTAAGCCCCTTGAAAGCCACTTGAAGCCACTTAAAAGCGGCTTAAACTGAGTTGAACCGGATAAGGTACTATCCAGAAATATCCTACCCCCTTGGTAGGATATTTGTGAGGTGGGGCCCGCACGAGCCCTGCCGTTTCTTTCCGCTAAGTAACGCACCCGCGAAAACCCGTCATTATGAAATTCAACTGACACGTTTTCTTAAACTCTTAACAGACCATTTAATTGGGCGGTTTATTTCGTAAATTAAATGAGATGTTTCTTTCATTGAATTAATTCAACGAATTTATGGGTCGTTACTTACCCCTTTTTTCGTTTTTTGGCGTAATAATAAAATAAGACCAACCAGTCTTTTGGAGGATTACTCGTTGAGAGGCTTCACAGAATCCTCGAGCCTTCATCCTCCTTCGCGAAGAACACGAAGAACTCCAGCCTCTGACGAAGAACGCCGAACCCGGAAATCGACGACGCGACGCCATGATCCGCGACGCCGACTTTCCCTTCCTGAAACGTTCTTCTGCGACGTCTCTTCCTCCGCGATGGATCTTCGATCGGCTGCTTGAGGTAAGAGTCTCGGACTTTTTTTTTAATTTCCTTCGTGGTTTTTACCAAAACACGGATTTAATTATAACTAAATTAAATCTGTTGTTTCATGGTCCGTTGATTTCGTCGACTCAACGCCGGTTTCCACGACGACGTGACGTCCTTCCGCGACGACGCGACGATCCCCCTCTTCCGCGACGATCAATTTCCGCGAAGAACGCTCACGCGCGACGACTACGAGGTAGGGAATTATTTTGGAATTACCCCTTTTTATCTTCCTGTAAATGATTCTTTAAAAAGTTAAAGAACCGGATTTGTGAACAATTTTAAAATTTATTAAAATTTTTGTTTCCTGTGTGGAATAAAAATCCTCTCGTTGTTTATATCTAATGCGGAGGGTGCGGGCCAAACGAACACAGCCCAACAACCCTCCGCCGTTTTTCATTTTGGGCAGATTTGGCGGGCGACGACAATCGTGACGCAAGGGCGATCTGACGATCCCGCAGTGAAGAACGGAACCCTGGAGGAGCAACGGCGCAGACGGGAAGAAAATCGGGCCACCGGAGCGACTCCGGCGGCCTGCGGAAGCCGGCGGCGGCGCGGGTCACCGGCACGACGGTGATGGCGCCCGGAGGCGGTGGCGCCTGGCGCGCCGCCGGACGAGACCGCCGCGGCACCGGCTGCGGCGGCGGCGCTCGCGGACCCACGGCCGCGCGGGTCCGGCGCTCGTGGGACGCGGCTGAAGCCGCGTCCGGTCGCCAGGGAGACACCCCGCGGGTGTCGCGGGGGTGTCACGCAGGGGCGGCGGCTCCCCCCCCCCCCCTCATCACTCGGGACGCGGCTTCAGCTGCGTCCGGCTGTCTGGAAGACACCCCGCGGGTGCCGCGGGGGTGTCACGCGGGGCGGCGGCTCCCCCCGCGTCGGCCGCTCGGCCGAGCCGGGCCGGGCTGGCTAAGCCAGACCGGTCCGACCGGGTCGGACCGGGTTCGGTTGACCCAGGGGGGGTGGGCCAGGTCGGCCCGGGCCCGGACCCCCCGTCTTCGGAAGGTTTTCGTTCAAATGCCCGTAACTTGAGCTACCAGCCTCCAAACAACTTGCCGTCAGTGGCAAAACGATCCTTGGATCGATAAGGTCGTTTCGGTCTATCTCACTCAAGGTTTCGGAATACTTTGAGTTCGGCCGGGTTGGTTCGTACACGAAACCAACCGGGCCCTCGGAGCGGAAACGCTCATATCTTGAGCTACGGACGTCCGATTGACGTGCTGTCAGCTTTGTTGATTTCCTCTAAGTGAGACGGATCTTTTGGCATACTCTGCCCGATGTTTGGACGCAGGTGGAGTACGGTCGGGTTGGTTTTGCCTTAAAAACCAACCGGGCCCCTGGTACGAAAAAGCCAATAACTCTCAGACCGGGCATCCGATCGACGCGCCGTCTGCGACGTTGAGTTCCTGTTGACTATACGGAACTTTGGGATACATCAACTTCGGACTTTGTGACAGTTGATGTATCGGCCTCTCGGCTCGTGGAGCGGACCCTCCCGAATGAGCTTGTTGTGTGCGGGGACCCTAGAGTTGGATGTGACTGCTACTTTGACAGCGACGACCGTGCAGAGATCCTCAGTGGACTACGACGACGATCGTGCAGAGATCCTCAGTGGACTGCGACGACGACTGTGCAGAGATCCTCAGTGGACTGCGACGACTACAGCACTCAGCAATCCTTTGTGGATCAGTGCTACATGTCTTGTGTGGGCCCGATCCTGTGTGGGTCCGATCCTGTGTGGGTCAGCGCTCAGCGGTTCTGTGTGAGCCAGCGTCTACAGGTCCAGTGTGGGCCTGATCCAGTGTGGGTCATTGCGGGGGTTAGTTACCTATCGATCTTTTGTGGGTCTGACGACTTAGATGGATCAGTGATCATCTTTATCGTCATCCTAAGAAGTATACTTGTGTGAGCTGAATCTTGAGTTACTCTCCTTTGTGGATTGTGTTGAGCTATCCTGTGTGGATTTACTGTTTACTCTCCTTTGTGGATTGTGTTGAGCTATCCTTTGTGGATTACTGTTTACTCTCCTTTGTGGACTGTGTTGTGCTATCCTGTGTCGGTATACGTTCGCTTTCCTGTGTGGACTGGGTTGTACTTGGGATCGGACGTTGGAACCGAACGGGAATTGATGACTTAGGTATATGTATGGGCATATACCTAAGCCGTGTCAGATGTTACTTCGTGATTGTATCCTTCCTTTGTGGATTATCCTTTGTGGATTTCGGGAGACCTTCGGGGGTCTCGGGGTCCCTGCTGAGTAGCTTATACTCACCCCTTCACGGGCTATTCCCGCACTTCGTGGTGTTGATTGCAGACGACGGGCAGCGCTGATCGAGGTGGAGGCGTGCGGAGCAGGACGGTACCTGGAGGTGGACCACTGGGCGGGACGTACTCAAAGCAGACGGCTGGACCGAGGAGCTGTGGAGGCTATCTGTACCCACCCTTCAGGTGGGACCTTCAGAGGACAGCTCGATGCTGCGGATTTTCTTTACAGTTGTTGTTTTCCCCTTTCAGTTGTACTTTACAGTTGGGCTTGTATTTCCGGCCCCTTTTACTTTCAGCACAGCTTGTTACAGTTTTACTTAGTGTTTACTTTTCTGCTTGCTTACTCTGTGGTGCTTGTTTACTTTTCAAAGGAAATTCCTTCCCTTTTGTTTGGATTTAGGCCTTGGTGCTAGTCGCCAGCCCCTGGCCTATGGAAGGCGGGCTTGGGGTAGTCACAGCACGGGCCCTGAGGACAGGTCGTGACATATTTAAGAAAAAAAAGGAGTAAATAGAATTAAAATAAGAAGGAAAAGTAAGGGAGGCTAAGAAAAAAGTTACAATATAAGATTAACCACCTTATACGCCACCACTAACAATCCTTGAATAGATGAAGCTAGGGAAATTTTAGAATCAATGAATTAGTTTTCTAGTATTTTTTAATAAGTATAATATTATGATTTATTCTATATAATCTTTATCAAACACTTTCACATATTAAATATTCATGAATGAGTTGGTTAAAAAAAAATAATCTTGGTGATATGAATAAAATTCCACTTTTGTTAGACTATTCAAATGTGGTATCATGGAGTTTATCGAAGATTCAGTAAGATATGGGTAGTTTTTCAAATAATATTAATATTGTGTCTTTGAATTTAAAAAAACATTTTGTTATGATTTTGCGAGTGTAAATATTAGGTTACACCTAATATATGAGATCTTGGAACTATAGTATACAAAACCCAAAAAAATCTCTTTAATTATAATATACAACATAGAGATATCATCGAGGATTTTTTGGGGATATTTCGTTAAAGTAGATAAATTTTACATTCTGGTGGGGTTTATTTTTTATAATAAGGATGAAGAGGAAACACCCATCATATTTAGAAGAATGATTTTAGTAAAAATACTCTCCTTAATCAATTTTAATAGTGGGGAGTTATCTTTAAGAGTTGGTTTTGAGAATTTTAAGTTAAATATTTATTAGTTGGTGAAAAAATATTATAAATAGGATGAGGTTTTGAGTGAGGAAAGAAAGTTATAATTCGTGGATATTTATTTCATTTATTAGTTTTATTAAGGAGTTCATGTAAGGTACATTTAAAAATGGTAAATTTATAAAATGGTGGAGAAAATAAGACTAATTATTAGAATTAAGGATGTTATAAAACCTTCCATAAAAAAGAAGGGAATGTATTGATAATAATTTTAGTTAATTAATGAATTTATATCTTATTTTTCAATATTAAATTTTTTTTTGGATTTTTTCAATTAAATTTTATATGATACTGCATTAAGTGAGAGTAAAACTTATTTTATAGAAATAAATAAGATTCACCTAAGTGGAGGAACTTCAATGTGGACTATCCATTGATTCAGACTAGATGACTTCTATTCATTCAGCAATTACATGAAATGATGAGGTCATGTATGGATCAATGAATTTAAAAAAAAATTAAATTATTATAAGAAACCTAAGTTTTTATTAATTTCCTATGAATTATTTTTTAAGAATTTATTATTGGTTTTGTTAATAGTATGAACCAATCTCTATTAACGTTTTTAGAATTAATGGAACAGATATTTTACTTTAACTTGTGTATTTTCATTTCATATGTCCATGATAATGATGAATAAAGGAATAATATGACATTATGTAAGTGAAAATGGAAATATTTAGTAGTTTGTCAGACTATTTTGGTGTTTATTACTAAAAAATATCATGAAGTCTTGTTGGTTTTTTTTTGCAGGCACTTGACCTATTAGATTCTTGTTTGGTGAAGATGTTGATCCGTGTTTGTTTTTGGGTGATTCTTGTTTCTAGTTCTGGTGGTGGTCAATGGTGATGTCTGCAAAGGGGAAGAGTCTATGTTGTTATCATTTTGATGATTTTGGTTATTCAGTGATGGCATCTTTGTGTTATGGTGGTAACATTGGACTATGTAAGAAATTTATCTCCAATAAACTAGAGTGGTGATAGGAAAAAGACAATGTTGTTGGTGATAGAATGACGATGATTTTGGTGGTGACTCTTGATGATGATAGCAGGTGGCATGACTACAGCTGACATAGGTGACTCATGGATCGAGGTCTCCTTAGCTTATCTGTTCTTAATATGTTTTTTAATTATTCATCTTTGATTTTGTATCATGCACATAGTTTTTTGATTACCACTCAACCATAAAGTGTATGTTTTGAAAATAAAAATAATAATCTTCAGTTTATATGTTTAACACATATTATTTTATGTTACGAAATTACATTCCACACTTATATTTATGGATACATTTTTTATCCAGGATACAATGAGTTGTGTAGAAATAATATAATACCTTATTTTAACATCATTTTTATGGAATTTAATGTTTAATATGATATGTAGATGGGTAAACATATTCATGAAAAAATTTATTTTATGAATCATTAATTTGGAAGATTTGTTAAGTTAGGTGAATTAAATTTCTCACACTTTTAGTCTTTGATATTTTGAATTATATATTATTTCGATGATTACTACTATTCATGAAATTGTTGATATAATAATGTTAATATTTTCATTCCTGGGTGGTACTCTAAAATATTTTATCATATTATTTTTCATACCCACATTCATTAGATATTATTTATATATACATCACTTCTTCAACATTCATTTTAATCTTTTATGAGACATAATTTTTTTTGAACATTACAAAGATGATTGAGGCTATCGATTGATTATCATAGCCCC
This sequence comes from Viscum album, assembly GCA_963277665.1. Taxonomy (NCBI): domain Eukaryota; kingdom Viridiplantae; phylum Streptophyta; class Magnoliopsida; order Santalales; family Viscaceae; genus Viscum; species Viscum album. Next base: position 1,415,563,246 of record OY728129.1, on the reverse strand, counting down.
AATTACCATTGATACCTACCCTATGTTGGATCATTTTATTAGCTCATGGTTACCATGAATTAACTTATATTAAGACATTATAAAAGAAAAGTTATCTTTCATACACTAATTATTTGGTATTATTTTGTGGTTTTAGTTGAGTTTAAGAGGGAGTTTGGGTAGATTCTTTTTTTTCTAGGTGATACTTCCATCAAAAGAATAAACGTTTATGGGTGTGTTTCTTAATTTTGATATGTAGGTTCACAAGATATTTTTTAACAACCCATACTTTTCATACATAGATATCATATCTAAGTATAAAAATATTATTTACATAAAATAATAGTCCGTTGATGAATTTTATATGTCTGGAATCTTTGGAAACTAGGAAACATAAATAGCTAGTTAAAAAATAGTTTTACATTGAATCTAATGTAGATATTCATAACTTTCGCCATTATTAGACATATAATACATAAAAAATTTCTTCATAAACTAGGAAAGGAATCAAAATAAAGGGTGATCTATGATCTTTAGTAAGGCTAATCAAGGGAGATATCAATGAACATATAATCATAACATGAGAAAAGTGTATAAAAAATGATATTAACATTTAAAACACATTACGTACATATCATAGATCATAATATTGTGTCATCAAATAAATCTTGGTAGTTTTCAAGATATTAAGTAATCAAGAAAATCAACCATAAGACCATAATATAGGAATAAGACACAAAATTGTGGAATATACATAAGTATAGAAAATCATTTCATTAATAGTCAAGGATGATTTCCAAGACTATTATGGTGGAATGGGTTCACTCCCAAACATATCCTATCATTCAAGGTTCACTCCCAATACTATCATATTGGACATCATACCTTACTAAACTAGGTTCTCCCCTTATTTCATTCATGTTTATCTCATGAGGTATTAATCTTTTCCCAAAGCATTGGAGAGAGATATAGGTCCCACCCATCACATAATGAAAATCATAAAAATGTGTTCCTATAACACTAAAAGTTTTTATGAAATATTTATTTTTTCTAATAAATTAAATTTATTTAATGTCTTTTATTATATGTCATACCAATTTAAGAATACAATACACAAAATAACAACTTTTCTTACTTTACAAGAAACACTGAGTTTCTACAGAACAACATTTTATTATTATACTTATTAAAAATGTATAATTATAACCTATTTATTATAATGGTAGGTATTGATGAGATTAATTGAATAATGAAATTATTTTTTAAAAATAATTATTTTACCAATTAATAATAAATGGATGTAAATCAGGTTTTAAAATAAAATGGAATGTATTTCTATAAAACTATACACAAGTGTATTTTATACCAATAAGTTAAAAAACTAAATCATGTTTAATTATATTAATATATATATATATATATAATTTTTTAACATTCATATTACATGTTTTCTAGAAATAATATAAGAACAAATCCAATTTAACACATAATAGAAGAATTTTTTTTAAAAGGTTGTTTTTTAACCTTTTATTAGAGAACACATTTTAAATATAATTTTTGAAACTTTTAGAATTTTTATTTAGAAAATAAAATTATTATTTTAAATTTTGATAATAAAATTTACTTTGGTTTAAATGCTTTTATTTTTCTAAGATGTTTCATATTTTGATGAATAGTGAAAAATACTAAATTTTAATTAAAAACGTATTTTTCATATAACTTATTTATATAGTTTAGTTATGTTTTTAATTAGTTTTAAAGTATAATTAGTAAAATTTTACATCTATTTAGGAAATTAGAACAAATTTATCATTGAAATTGGATATAAAAACATTCAAAACTTTTAAACATTTTCACTTAAAAAACTCATTGTTTTGTCCAATTTGCAGAATTAATTATTAATTACTATCTATAAATTCTATGAATTGGAATTTTTAAAATGGATCCTATATTTTTAATCAAAAGGTATAAATTTTTTAAATAACCATCTTTTGTTTTTGGAAAATATTAATTGTAACTTTATTAGTTTTTTTATTACCACAGTTAAGGGTAAATCGGGTAAATTGACAGTAAAAATAAAATTATAAATATGAGGTAACTACTCTAGAACCAAAAAAAGTGTTATTGGATGAATTTAATTTGATCCCTAACACATAAATATATAAAATGAATAATTTAACACATTGTTTCCCATGAAAAAGCCTAGGATGTTATTACTAGGAAAAGCCAGCCAGAAGCTATAATTGAAAACAATTTGTTTAAAAGAAGAAAAAGAATCTACAGGTAATGAAAATGGGGTATAAAATGATGGCCCATATCTAGAATAAGAAAAATTATTTATCAAAATATATAAAATCATTCCCAAAAACATACTCATAATTAGTTTCCATTCATATAGAGAATAACCTTGATTGAAGATCTTGAGAATATCAGTATTGAGTTGTCTTGATGCCTTAGCTGAGGATATGGTAGACACGGTGTTTAGAATGTTGGATTAGTTATTCCTTATAATTATCTTCAGGGTGTAGGTATGAAACCTTCACTCTCAATTGTTTCTTCTTACCATGTGTAACAATATTCTTTAAGGAGGCATTATCATAACCCAAATCTGTTAGGGGGTTGTTGTCCCTTACGCATTCATCATTAGTATAATTTTTACATTTATCAGATATTATCTAGGAGTTGTACATTTCATGTATATACTTCTAAATATTATTTTTTTGTGCACCATAGTTGAAATCACCATCTATTAGATTCAGTCATGGCATGGCAGAATCTCTCATCTGTATGAAATCTCTCCCCATTAACTAGGGCTTCATATTATTGTCCTCCAAAACTGCACACTGGGAGTCTTCCAAAAAATTTGACAATTAGGAGCTTCCTCATCCACCTCATTGAATTTATATTTAACAATTTAACCCTTCTTCATATCCATAATCACATCCAACTAGGCATCCCCCTCTCTAATTCTAACACAATCAAATTGAGCCTCCCTCCTGTCTAATCCACTTCCATCGACATCTCCTTCTATCCCATTATAGGATGAAAGACCTTCACCTATATGAGGATAAAAAATTCCTAACATACTATGTCCCAAATTAGATGTAGTACCCTGATCCACCACTACACATGGAAATTTAACCCCTTAAATAACATGCCTTAACCTACCAAAGATATCAATGACTTCCAAATAGGGTGCATATCCTTTGTTTCTACATTCCCTATACTGCTTCACTTGAGAACACATGACCAGCTTCCAAATAAGAAATTTGATTAGGACTCATCAACTCACAACCCTAATTTGGAACAATTCCATCCACACCCAAAGTGCTACCTCGATCAACATACACTCCACTTGGTACCTGATCCATCTAATTTTCACTCAAGTAAGACCTCTTATGCATCAACCTTTTAAGGATGCAAATCACCACTTGATGCCCTAGTTTCCTTAAAAATGGGTATAAATAAAACCATGACTCAAAGAAAGTAGATTTATTATAACAAAAATATTCACCAATAGCAATACAGAAAGACTAAATAGAGAACTTCAACACATCAACTTCTATATAGATTCTCAGTGAAATTGGATGGCACATAGATCTAGTCCAATTACCCAAAAAAAATATTTCCCTATGAGGTTACCTAAAATATTAATAATCTAAGGGATATTAAATTTAATCAGTAGTTTTGGAAATGTATCCCATATCATCATTTTTTATGAGTCTCACTTCATATGAAATTCATACATCTATTTGAATAGAAGGAATTGAGATCCGTCACAAGAACGAGGAGCACTTGACCGACCCAGAATTAGTTTGTACTATGAGGAAAACCTTATCATAATATTATTCCCATCAATAATCTCTATAGTTTCCCATTCATGTAAACCCCAGGATACAAATATCAGGATGTTGAAGGAGTCTACCAGCGTTTGCTGATGTTTGAAGCATGCAATCAGCCTCAGGTGCAGTAAAGAGGAACTGTTAGTGAATTCCAGATTGAAGATTGATAGTTGTGGGTTTCATAGAAAAATTATGGAACATTCGAGAGAAGAGAGATATAAGGAAATTAGGGGATGCAATTAGGGTTCATGAAATTAAATAAGGGTAGTTTTCGATGCCTTTGAGAGATAAGTGGAGGAACCTCCCCCACCTAGGGTAAAGGGGTCGATACAGTGACCATCAAATAAAATATTTGCCTCAATATTTGTTAAATAAAATATCTTCTAGAATATGTATATTATTAAGAAATAAAATATTTTTAATTTCATAATGGAATTTTATTTTTAATTTTTAGTGAATAAATAATTATCATAAATATTTACACATTGATGATGCTGTTATTATTCAATTAATGAAACAACCAGTTAAAAGATTTTAGATATATTAAAATAAATATAATTTGAATAAATTAAGGTTATTAAATAATTTTATAGGTTAATATGACATATTAGTAGTTTATTAAATGTGTTTTCTTGAATTTATCTTATTTTTTTTAGTTTCTTAAGGTTAATGTAATAAATAGTGTCAAAATTGATACTAATGATATTTTCTGAAAAAAATATTTTATAAAATTAGTTAAAATTCCCAAAAATATTAAATAAGGAAAGGGGAAATAAAATGTGGTATAAAATATCATAAATTGAGAATTTAGGGTTCAATGGACACTTTATATGAAAAAATATCCACCTTTAAATATTGAAAATTTGGTTGCCATAATTAAAATTAGACTAAGTTAACTAAGAGTTAATCAAAATGATAAGATTATAAATAATTCAAAAACATGTTTAAAATCTATTTTATATTAATATTACAACCCTATATCATCTTATATTCTAATAAATTTCTTCTTGTAGTTATTTGTACTGCGATTGAATTTATTATAAATTAAAAGTTTTGGAGATTCCAAAAGTTCACCTCTCCTTGATTATAAAATGACACCTCCTACCTCATATTATTTCATCACATTGAGTCTCCTAGTTCGACAAAAATCGGAAAAAATATTTTATTCAATTCCATTTCCACATTATAGAGGTTTGTTTCTTCACAAAGGATCAACTCTAAAGTCTTTTAGAGGAGATATAAACAGTTGTTTCCAAGAAGAGGTAATCACTCGAACCAATCACTCTCTGTTTATACTCTTATATACATATTCTAAATCTATTATATATATCATAAAATGATAACATCTTCATCTTAAATATTATTTTATGTTATTTGTACTGTAAAAACATCACTATACACCCCCTTTCCCATTGAATAAGATATGAAAGTATCGCTCATGCATGCGTATGGCTTATCGAATTCACGTAGCGATATAATTCATTTTAAAATAGAGTATTTTATGAGTTGGAATTAATATGGTTTTAATGATTATATATTATATTTAAAAAATAATTATTCTTATTTAATTATAATATCATATCTACCTTTTTATATAATATCTTCAGAAATGATAATGTCGCTCATGCGAATATATGCTTTAACATTTCCACGATGTGATGTGATTCATTTTTCATCTATATTTCGCATGGATGGTAATAAAGATGAGTATTGTGAACATATATGATATATATAATATAAAAAAATTTCTTTAATGATAATATATCATAATTTACTTTTTATTTTAACATTACAAGAAAATAAAAAACAACTTTCATGCATACGTACGGCTTACCATCTCTATAAACGATGTATTTTATTTTATACCTCTAAATTTTATGAATCACAAAAAATACATATATATTGAATATAAATATATATATATAATGTTAATAATTTTTTAGATTATTAAATCATGATCTATGAAAGAGGATCAAGGATAAAAGGTCAAAATATGTACCAAAAACAAAGTGGTTACTACCCGAAACATTACTTTAACATGGAATTGTTAATAAGAAAGAAATATAAAATCATAATAAAATTATATATCATATTATATATGTTAATATGGTCATATGGTAGATGTATAATAAACATATATTTATTATATAGGATGTGTTAATGTGTATGAAGTTATTCATGACTTTAGGAAATGGAATTTAATCTAACGTTTAATATTTGTGAGATACATGAAATATTCACCACTTGTTTATTCTATGTGGTGTATATAATAACCATTTACAAGTTATTAAGGAATTAAATTTATTTAATTATATTATAAGTTTAAAATTTTGTAATTATTTCATGTATCTAATGAGTCAAAAGTTACTCAAGTAGTAAGGTATTTTCATCTTACTTTTTTTCTATGGGAAGCATGCCTTATACACTACTTGTTTCTTTTGTGTGGTGTATATATAACACATGAATATATTTTATTAGTATTATCCTGATGATTATGGTATTTTAATATCCATATAATTTTCCTTCTTTCATATGGTATACAATTCTACGGATTATAAAGTGGTTTGGGTTAATTTCACAATCTCATTATTGTCCAAGATTGTTTATATATAAGTATTTACTAGGGAATATTTATCTTCCATTTCCATGTTACAAAAAAAATATCCAAATTATTTTGACTATTATTATATAGTTTTATAAATTAATTTTTAACCATGTTTGAATTTATACTAAATGGGTTAAAATGAATATTTTTGTCATTTTCCTAACATCTTACTTTTCCACTTTTTCCGCAAAAGTAGGAGAAGAATGTTTTTTAACATATAAAGTATGAATGGATTATTTTTATCTCTTAACATCTTAATTCATTAATTCCTAACCCAAAATTATATCATATTATTTTCAAATAAAATTTTTTATTTTAAAAGTAAATTGTACTTTAAGAAAATAAAATATTCTCAAAGAATAATGGATATTTTACTCAATAATTATTTAAAGTGATATCTCATGATTATTTTCCATTTATGATAACATTATGTGATGTAAATTATTTTTTAATGGGGGTGTTTTTTCATGATATTATCCTTATTATTCCTATGGTTGGTTTTTTCTTATTCTGTAATGATAACTATGAAATCAATTTCTTTTCATGGGATATGTTATGATTGAATGATGTTTATTAAATCCATTTCATTTCATGGGTTCTGATATGATGAAAGATTTATGTTATTATGGAAAAAAATATATGTGGTATTCATTATATATTGGGTGGGAACTATATCTCCCTATAATTAATTGAATAAAGATTCATATCTCATGATATAGAAAGGAGTGTAATTGTAAGTGAACTCAGTTCACTAATAGAGGACTAGAATCAGAGTAAAATTGGTTCAGTAAATCATGATTGGAATGGGGAGTGAACTCGATTTAGTAATGGACTTTTTCCACTACAATTGTCTTGGAAATGAGCCTTGACTAATATAGAAATTATTTTCTATGCTTATATATATGCCATAATTTCTTGTATTATGTTATTCTCTCATGGAATATTTTATTTTATTCCTTATAAACTTATATGATGTATTACATGAAATGATATCATAATCTTTGATATGCAGTATATAATTTTCAAAAGTTATTTTCATGTTCTTATGCACTTATATTTATGTCATTTCCCTTGATATACCCTTAATGTGCATAGGATATCACTCTGTCCTTATGTTTCCTTTATCTGGGTTATTAAGAAACATTTTAAGGGGTAGTACTAAGGGGGGATGTCTTTATTGGAGATGTTTAATATCTTTCACCAAATTATAAGAATGTGTTGCATGTTTCTAAATGCAATAAAATATTATGATCCTTACGTATGTGTTTGTGTAATGTAATGAATATTCATCTAAAAAGATTTAATATCCATATAGGTTAATCCTGGGTCATTATAGTTGGTATCAGAGAAAATATTTAGTCAACATTTGTAAATTGGATGAGAAAACATTGTTGATATCCATGGAGATATTTTAAAGGATATTTCTAGGTATCTCTATTAATAAGTCTATGTATATGTTACAATATTATTTTTTTAATAATTAGGAATAGCGTAGGATTAAACCTAAGGTTTCATAGATTGAAATATTATAAGTATCATCCCTTGATTATTTGGTTCTACAACTATGAATAGTGTTTACCATACTATGATTTCTAGTTTTAGTCAATAATTGGAACTTGTAGGAACCATTTTAATGATGAATGTGATGGTAAATGTAATTATTTTACTCTTGGTAAACCAAATTTTATGGGGGGGAGAATGAAAAATATTATTTTCATGCTCACACAACATTCTCAATCTATGAATCATGCAGAAGTACCAAATGAGAAAATTAGGGAACAAACTTTTGTTAAGTCCTTTATGAGAGTGTCCACATTAATTTAGTGGGTATACTAATCCACTTGTGGCTGAGCAATGAATCAGTACTAGTAAAATGATATTTTGAGTTCTCTAATGTTGAGAACATGACAATGTCATTTTGGATGTCTATAATTTGGAAGGTAAAGCAAATCAATGGTGGAATCTCAACAAGAATACCAGAAAACTGGGTGAATTTGAATCAATGGAATATGATGAGTTCAAAAACTTGTTTTTAAATAAGTAATTTCTGTGTATTAGTCATAAAAAGATATAAAATTAGTTCCTTCATATTAAACAAAAGGATTATGAATATTTTGGTACCTATGAGGATAATTTTACAAGACATTAAAAAGATGCTTCTGGTATTATCATATAACTTGAAAGTAAAGTTGATAGATTCACTGGTGTCTTAAAACCAAGTATTCAAAGGTAGTTATCTATAGGAGACTTCAATATCTATGAATAAATTTTGATTTGTGTGATAAAGTTTTAAATAGTGGTTGTATATACATATCAATTTCATGGTTTTGAAAAGAAAGAGAAGATAGTGATTAAAGTAAAAAATAAAAACCATAGAGAAAAGAATATGAACTTTACTTTATGCTCAATGTGGGGAATGAAACTTGAAGGAAACTATCTTAGTGAGACTAGTAAATGGTTTAAGTGTGGAAAATAAGGTAATCAGGAAATATAATGTTAAAGTGATGGAAAAAATATATATAATGATTCAAATATTGTACATAATACCCCAACCACACTTCAATGCATCACGTACAATGAAATTGAGTATTATTCTTACTAGTTCCCAAATCTCATGGCTAACGATGATGATCAAAATTATAAACCTATTAAAGCTAAAAGAAAATGTAAATTTGATGAGATCACAAATTTTTATGTGGATTACAACCATGAATTGGTGAAATTATTGAGTGTTTATAAAATGGAATTCAAAAATAATCGTTTATGTAACACCCCAGGATTTCAGAGTGTGTTATTTCTTAAAATAATTCAATAACTTGCACTACACGCAACACCGAGTTCAATAACACCATTAAAAGAGGTCATGAATAGTATTAACTACATTTTGAACATTATATAATCCTTATAATTTTAGAATCCCTATTATGAGTTTCTTAGTCATAATGCAAGAACAGATTCATTTTCAGTATTTCACTTTTATCAACTTCTAATAGTGAAACCTTTTTAAATACAATATTTTAAACTTTTTGACTAAATGGGGACATCAAAAATTTAAAATGAAACACCCCAAGCTTCCACGGTACGTTTCCCTTCGAATAATGCGATAGCATGTGTTGTACGCAACCTCGGGTTCTAACACACACCACAACTAATTAAACTAGCCATTGTGAATAGTAATACCTACTTTTTAAATTATATATATTTTATATTTCAAAATGGACTTCATTTTTGGATTAGGAATATCTAATTTAGCCTAAGGTGAAATTTTGGTACTTTTCGAATAACTTTCATATTTTGATGAATAGTGAAAATTACTAAATTTTAATTAAAAACAACTTTTTTAATCAAAATAATTAATATTGATAAATTATGAATTTGAGTGGTTTTAAAGTATATTTAGAATATATTTTTACCATTTAATATAATGTTGGTCATTGGACATAATTTTACAATTAAACCAAACATAAACAAGTGTCAATCTTTTGATAGTTATTATCTCTTAAAACACGCTTTTTGTTTTGACAGCGGGAATTAATTTTAAATTAATTTATGCCACTTCTGTGTTTAGAATTTAGAAAAATGGATTCCATATTTGGAATCAGGATGTTCAAATTGTGTAAATAGGTAACTTTTATTTTTAGACATTTTGAATAATTACTACGGTAAATATTTTATTTACCATGGTTAAGGGTAAATCCGGTAAATAAGGGTTAAAAAATAATATTATAATAATACTAAATTACCCTAAAACGTGTCTTAACCCTATTGGTTGATACATGGTCGACCATGGTCATCTTTGGGTCGATTTTGGGACCCCATGGATCCACTTGTAAGTGATAATGACACTTTATTTTAATTAAGTTAAAATGAATACAAAAATGACACAAGCATATATCTTTTAGAAAAACAATTGTTACATAGGGTTATATATGTTGGATTTTAGATTATAAATATTCATTAGAAATCTAAAACGATGTCCTACATAATTATATTTTATTTATAATTTTTAGAAATTAAATAATTTATTTTATTTATGACACAATGATGATGCAGTAATTACTATAATAGTGAAAAATTAAAATAATTGATATTATAAATACCCAAATAAATATAATATGAAACTTTTAATGAATTAAACTAATTTTCTAGGATAATATGATATATCAGGATTGATTTAATTGACTTTGTTCGAAGTAATCAATCTGTTATGAGTTTCACAAAAATCATCTATTGAATAGTGTCAAAATTGACATAAAAGAGTTCTTAAAAACAATATTATATTATTAATTGATATTAAATTCCTAAAAATATATGGTTCGGCCAAGAGTCTTATATCATGATAGGTTCATCATTAATGTACCACTTGGAGGTCGCTTGGATGTATATAGTAAGTTTATTAACCATATTATATAAAAATACAAAGAGACATTGTAAAAGTGAAACTAATTAACTTAGAGTTAATACTTAAAGATAAGGTTAATATAAGTACCCAAACCTGTCTAAATTCTATTGGTTGAGTGGTTTTCGACCTATACTCACTTTAACCTTTGAATAATAAGCTTTGGAGCCATTATAAACCGAATATGAATTTATTATAAATTAATATTTCTAGCTTTTCCAAAGGTGCCCCTCACCCCTCTTATAAAAGGGCACTCCTCCTTCTCATTTCTTCACACCTTCAAAGCCTTTTGGTTCGGCCAAACTCTGCCCCAATACTCTCCCAACATCCCTAACTACAACCTAGAGGCCTTATTTTGATCAGAAAGCCAACCTAAGGAGCCCTTTTGATCAAATCAAAAGGAAGAACCCGAAGAAGAGGTAATGATTTCACCACCCTTCTCCAAGTTCATTTCTTCTTCCACTTCTTCTTCCTTTGTTCTTACCATTCTAAAATAATAACTCCAGTATCTCACATATACTGTGATGTTATTATAAATATGGTACAATCATATTCAGTATTCTATCCACCCTTTGAATAACATGTCACCATACGTGCGTACGTACGGCTTACCGTCTCCACGTCGTGGTGTAATTGTTATTCAATATAATATTATTTGGATGGGTATAATAATGATGTGTAACTCATGTAAATAATAAATATAACATGTTAATGATTCTGTATATATGATATACCATCCATTTATATATTATTTTAATATCAAAAGAATGATATTGTCGCTCGTGCGTACGTACGGACTACCGTCTCCACGAACGCGATGAGATTCATTCTCCATCGTATCCATTCAAGTATAATTATCATTTGATGATTTAAAAATGATGTTTAAGGACTAGATATCATTCTGGATATGAATAAGATACAACAACCATGGCTTATGTAACAAAACATATAAAAGAAAATGAGTAAGTTAACTCCCGAAACGACGATAATTCTAAGATATTATTAACAAATCAATGTTAAAAGATCATATATGATATCATATTAATATATATGATTCTTGTATAATTTAATAACAACTATTTCACCATTATACAGGAGGTTAACCTACCCCAACCAAGGAAAAGTACAAGGTAAGGTATTTTCTTATCACACATTCAATTCCGTGAGATTTCCATTGTTCGCCACTAAATTATTGAAAGTGGTGTATTGTGTACTGCCATTTGATATATATTATCATGATTCTATTTATATTCATGTTATTCTGTAAATCATTTGGTGGTTATTAACTTTTGTCCATACGACTCAGTTGATTAACGTGGTAAGGGGTTTTCATCTCACTCCTTATTCTCATGAGATTCATGCCATATTGCCACCATTACCTTTTGTGTGGTGTATGTACTGCCCATAATTATATTCTTTGTGTAATACACTCTAATTTATGTGTACTTACATATTCATTGTATGATACCTCTTTCATGGGTTGTATGTTTCATAAGTTACCAAACTGGTAAGGGTTATTTCACAATCTCTTCATTATCTGAGGTTGTTTATACGTAATAATCTACTGGGATCTCATTATCATCCACATCCATGTTTCTTCAAAATGTATTTCAAAACATTTTTAATATTTAAAAGAATATGGGTTAAAGTCATTTATACCCTTGTTTGACTTTTTATAAGAGGTTTATAAGGGAATCTTTCCGTCGTTTTCCAAACAAGGTGCTTTTTAACCTTTTCGACAGAATTAAGATAAGAATGTTTTTTTAACTTATACGGCGGGTGCGGTTATTTTCCGCCGTTATAAAATCGTCAAAGCTTCCCTTAAAAGCTTATAAGATTATTTTCAAAGAAAATGTTTGATTTTATATGGATCTTAAATGATTTCAAAATAAAAGGAGATATTTCTTTAAAAAGAATTTTGATTTAATCTATGTCAACATCCTTTGATGGGTTTTAAGATTATTTGAAGTTGATTTATTATGATACAAAACTTATATATTGTTTTGAAGGTTTTGTGATATGTTTGACTGTGGATGTGCTATTTTTATACCATTCATAGTTTATGGTGAAAGTATTGACATTTCGTATGCTAGTTCCAATAAGAATGTTTATGTTATATTTCAATCTTTACTTCATATGAATGTGTTGGACAAGTATGTTCCAGGTTGGGGACTGGTTAAAGTAAGCCATCCAGGTTGGGGACTGGTAAAAGTAAGCCCTCCAGGTTGGGGACTGGTAAAAGTAAGCCCTCCAGGTTAGGGACTGGTAAAAGTAAGCCCTCCGGGTTGGTGTCCGGTTATTAGAGGCACTCCGGGTTGGTGTCCGGTTATTAGAGGCACTCCGGGTTGGTGTCCGATTATTAGAGGCACTCCGGGTTGGGTTCCGGTTACAGTTATCCCCAAGGTCTTGGGACGAGGCCTTGAAAAGTAATTAAAGTTTAGCATTATGCATTCCAACATTATGAAAGTGGTTATTGATTTTTGCATGTGATTATTCGATTAGTAGAATATCCATGTGAATAAGTAAATGGCATTATTTCATTTTATTTATGCCATACCATGTTGAAAGTTCATGTTTGAAAGGCTTTTGTTTTAGTTATACATTGCCTTAAATGTTTATTCTTATTTATGAAAGTTTCCGCTATATTGTTATCCTTACTGGGCATTTGAGCTCACCCCTTTTCTATGTTTTATTTTTCCCAGGATGTGAAGAAGTAAGTTATGAATGACCTTCAGGGATATTATGAGGGGATTATAGTGTGGACTGTGGAAACATTATGTTGTTGTAGTAGTTTTTCATTTTATGATGTAATGTAAAACATATGATTATATCTAATGTTTCCAAGGCTACTAAACCAATCGGTCTTTCGAGATTTGAACTTTCTTGTGATCATGCCAATGTTACGAAGTAATGCACCGACTCTGGGTAACTGGGGTCGGGGCGTTACAGTTGGTATCAGAGGAAGTTTAGTACAAACCTTGGAAACTAGATTTAGATAAACTCTGATTAGAGCACGTAGACCTAAGATGAACTTTGAGGATTAGTATAGAAGAACTTCCTAGAATTTTGGTATTGTAGAGATTTTGTGAGTTTTCCGAGCAATACGTCCCTGTCTGGATACGAGCAGGTAGAGGCGGCTCTGGCACAGATGTACCTAGGGGTAAAACCCGAAAACACTGCTTTGAGCTAGACTCGAACGGGAACTGGTGCACGACAACGGGCCTTGCTGCACTCTTGGTTACGACACTCTCGGGGGATATTCTTAGGATAACTCTCATTTTCTTTACAAATCATTTTGAAGGGATTATGAGTATATACTTCCTCAAAGAAAACATTCTTATGATTATGGATTATATCCATAAATAGTTCAATTTATGTTAAGTGTTTTATAAGTATGGGATTATGTATTTTGATTCATAAACTGATCTAGTGTATGCCATTGTTTAGAAATGGCGTCCAGTAGAAGGAATGAGAACTCTAGCAATGCAAATGATCCAAAGAGAAGGAAGGATCATATCTTTCATGGTCTTAAGCTAGAATTTATAAGAGAAATAGTCTCCCATGTATTATCATCATATGAAGAAATAATATCATGTGTTGATAAGATAAGTAAAGAGTTTACTGAGTCCTATGGCTTTGAAGGGAAGCAAGAGAAGAAAAGGATAGAAGAGAGAAAGATGGATAAAGGGAATAGGGAAAAGAAGAATTTTCCCATATGTGGTAACTGTGGAAAGAAACACCCTGGAACTTGCCTGAAAGAAATGGGAGTTTGTTATAAGTGTGGAGGAAAAGGGCACAAAGTACATGACTACAAGGGTAAGAAAATGGTTTCAAATGTACAATGCTTCATTTGCAAGGAGTTTGGACACTACGCGAACCTATGCCCCAGTCATCAGACTATGCCGCAAATGATGCTATTGGATAATAATCAAGTTATGATACTACCACAGATGAAGAGGAATGATTAGAGTTCTTATGTTGATTATATCAATTGAGTGTTGTATCAACAATGTACTTGTTATAATAATTATGGAGTATATAAGGATTGTACTGAAGTACTATTTCATTAAGGACTTGAGATGGTGTGGAACAAAGAAAAGTGACTCAGTAGCAGGTTAAATGTTTGGAAAATATATGGTTGAGAGAAAGATAAACCATAATATGGTTCAGATACCGAGGTGGTGATTTTAGAATAATACATGATTGATTTGGATAAATTATATTGGATATTATTGACTACCTTGAAGCTGATTAATGATTTGTATATTCCATCATTGTTGGGGTTTAAAACATTTTTGGATTAATGAAGTATATCCAGCATTCTATATGGAATAAGGGAGCATGAATGTAATCAATAAGGAATATGGTAATACATGATGAAGGTATTCATATTCTATTACGGGGTAAAAAGGATCTATATTATGTTTACCTTCCTTATAAATGTTGGACTGTGAGTTTAGACAGAAGTATTTTGGATAGTTCTAGTTTGGATTATTTTGGATTGCCATAAAAGAACAACCCGGAGGTCGGGCGGCAATCCGTCGCGTCCGGCAAGGCTGCGAGACTTGAACCCGCAACCGAAGGGAGACAAGGGTGTATCACCTACCACGGTCCCACGAGATTTCCTGAATTAAATAATGTAGTTTTTTTTAAAAGATCTGGTAGATGAATTATAAATTCATTTATTTTGGAACCCTGTACGAATAGTATAAATAGAAAAAAAAAATTACGTTCTAGAGTGAAAGATGAGTTTGTGGTAGAAATTTATTAATGGGTAAAATTCTAATTATAAAGTAAGTATATCTCCTTATTATCTTATCCAATCTCATAAATAAATTCCTCAACATTAATAATAGAAACTTAGAACAAAAATGTTGTCCTAGATGGTACCTTAAATCATAAAAAATTTATGGCTTTGGGATTGTTTGCCTTTTCATAGCCATGTTCTCTACCACTCTCCATCAGATAATTGATGGTTAGATTTCTCTTCCATATCCATATTTTCCTACATGGAACCCTAGTATGTGTTATTTTCGGTAATCTTCATACTTTCCACTCTTTATTTTAAATAGAGGCCTCATTAATTCATTTTTCGATGTGGGATTTCAACTAAGATATTTTGAAATGTCAAAAATGTGTTGTCCCAATACCCTATATTTTGTTGAACCGATGGTACTTGAAATCATCATAGATTGATGAGTTTAAGGACCTCAATTTTATACTTGTTTGTGATTGATGACCTCAATCACTACCTATAAATATTTACGTTTTTCCTCCAATTATATGTCTCTAATTGCCACCAATGTTCTCCTAATCGAGATCATAATTCGGTGGTGACCCTTTCATTTCTCTTTTTCTCATATTAAGAATAAATTTTAGTAAACCAATTTCCGATGTGGGTTTTCCCACAAATATATTTTCTACTTTCAACCTTTTATTTTCGAAGAACAATTTCAAATTGCGAGGACGCAATTTATTGAAGGAGGGGAGAATGTAACACCCCAGGATTTCAGAGTGTGTTATTTCTTAAAAATAATTCAATAACTTGCACTACACGCAACACCGAGTTCAATCACACCATTAAAAGAGGTCATGAATAGTATTAACTACATTTTGAACTTTAAATAATCCTTATAATTTTAGAATCCCTATTATGAGTTTCTTAGTCATAATGCAAGAACAGATTCATTTTCAGTATTTCACTTTTATCAACTTCTAATAGTGAAACCTTTTTAAATAAAATATTTTAAACTTTTTGACTAAATGGGGACATCAAAAATTTAAAATGAAACACCCCAAGCTTCCACGGTACGTTTCCCTTCGAATAATGCGATAGCGTGTGTTGTACGCAACCTCGAGTTCTAACACACACCACAACTAATTAAACTAGCCGTTGTGAATAGTAATACCTACTTTTTAAATTATATATATTTTATATTTCAAAATGGACTTAATTTTTGGATTAGGAATATCTAATTTAGCATAAGGTGAAATTTTGGTACTTTTCGAATAACTTTCATATTTTGATGAATAGTGAAAATTACTAAATTTTAATTAAAAACAACTTTTTTAATCAAAATAATTAATATTGATAAATTATGAATTTGAGTGGTTTTAAAGTATATTTAGAATATATTTTTACCATTTAATATAATTTTGGTCATTGGACATAATTTTACAATTAAACCAAACATAAACAAGTGTCAATCTTTTGATAGTTATTATCTCTTAATACACGCTTTTTGTTTTGACAGCGGGAATTAATTTTAAATTAATTTCTGCCACTTCTGTGTTTAGAATTTAGAAAAATGGATTCCATATTTGGAATCAGGATGTTCAAATTGTGTAAATAGGTAACTTTTATTTTTAGACATTTTGAATAATTACTACGGTAAATATTTTATTTACCATGGTTAAGGGTAAATCCGGTAAATAAGGGTTAAAAAATAATATTATAATAATACTAAATTACCCTAAAACGTGTCTTAACCCTATTGTTTGATACATGGTCGACCATGGTCATCTTTGGGTCGATTTTGGGACCCCATGGATCCACTTGTAAGTGATAATGACACTTTATTTTAATTAAGTTAAAATGAATACAAAAATGACACAAGCATATATCTTTTAGAAAAACAATTGTTACATAGGGTTATATATGTTGGATTTTAGATTATAAATATTCATTAGAAAGATAAAAAGATTTCCTACATAATTATATTTTATTTATAATTTTTATAAATTAAATAAGTTATTTTATTTATGACACAATGATGATGCAGTAATTACTATAATAGTGAAAAATTAAAATAATTGATATTATAAATACCCAAATAAATATAATATGAAACTTTTAATGAATTAAAATAATTTTCTAGGATAATATGATATATTAGGATTGATTTAATTGACTTTTTTCGAATTAATCAATCTGTTATGAGTTTCACAAAAATCAACTATTGAATAGTGTCAAAATTGACATAAAATAGTTCTTAAAACAAATATTATATTATTAATTGATATTAAATTCCTAAAAATCTAAGGTTCGGCCAAGAGACTTCTATCATGATAGGTTCATCATTAATGTACCACTTGGGGGTCGCTTGGATGTATATAGTAAGTTTATTAACCATATTATATAAAAATACAAAGAGACATTGTAAAAGTGAAACTAATTAACTTAGAGTTAATACTTAAAAATAAGGTTAATATAAGTACCCAAACCTGTCTAAATTATATTGGTTGAGTGGTTTTAGACCTATCCCCACCTTAACCTTTTAATAATAAGCTTTGGAGCCATTAGAAACCGAATATGAATTTATTATAAATTAATATTTCTAGCTTTTCCAAAGGTGCCCCTCACCCCTCTTATAAAAGGGCACTCCTCCTTCTCATTTCTTCACACCTTCAAAGCCTTTTGGTTTGGCCAAACTCTGCCCAAATACTCTCCCAACATCCCTCACTACAACCTAGAGGCCTTATTTTGGATCAGAAAGCCAACCTAAGGAGCCCTTTTGATCAAATCAAAAGGAAGAACCCGAAGAAGAGGTAATGATTTCACCACCCTTCTCCAAGTTCATTTCTTCTTCCACTTCTTCTTCCTTTGTTCTTACCATTCTAAAATAATAACTCCAGTATATCACATATAATGTGATGTTATTATAAATATGGTACAATCATATTCAGTATTCTATCCACCCTTTGAATAACATGTCACCATACGTGCGTACGTACGGCTTACCGTCTCCACGTCGTGGTGTAATTGTTATTCAATATAATATTATTTGGATGGGTATAATAATGATGTGTAACTCATGTAAATAATAAATATAACATGTTAATGATTCTGTATATATGATATACCATCCATTTATATATTATTTTAATATCAAAAGAATGATATTGTCGCTCGTGCGTACGTACGGATTACCGTCTCCACGAACGCGATGAGATTCATTCTCCATCGTATCCATTCAAGTATAATTATCATTTGATGATTTAAAAATGATGTTTAAGGACTAGATATCATTCTGGATATGAATAAGATACAACAACCATGGCTTATGTAACAAAACATATAAAAGAAAATGAGTAAGTTAAAACCGAAACGACGATAATTCTAAGATATTATTAACAAATCAATGTTAAAAGATCATATATGATATCATATTAATATATATGATTCTTGTATAATTTAATAACAACTATTTCACCATTATACAGGAGGTTAACCTACCCCAACCAAGGAAAAGTACAAGGTAAGGGATTTTCTTATCTCACTTTCAATTCCGTGAGATTTCCATTGTTCGCCACTAAATTATTGAAAGTGGTGTATTGTGTACTGCCATTTGATATATATTATCATGATTCTATTTATATTCATGTTATTCTGTAAATAATTTGGTGGTTATTAACTTTTGTCCATACGACTCAGTTGATTAACGTGGTAAGGGGTTTTCATCTCACTCCTTATTCTCATGAGATTCATGCCATATTGCCACCATTACCTTTTGTGTGGTGTATGTACTGCCCATAATTATATTCTTTGTGTAATACACTCTAATTTATGTGTACTTACATATTCATTGTATGATACCTCTTTCATGGGTTGTATGTTTCATAAGTTACCAAACTGGTAAGGGTTATTTCACAATCTCTTCATTATCTGAGGTTGTTTATACGTAATAATCTACTGGGATCTCGTTATCATCCACATCCATGTTTCTTCAAAATCTATTTCAAAACATTTTTAATATTTAAAAGAATATGGGTTAAAGTCATTTATACCCTTGTTTGACTTTTTATAAGAGGTTTATAAGGGAATCTTTCCGTCGTTTTCCAAACAAGGTGCTTTTTAACCTTTTCGACAGAATTAAGATAAGAATGTTTTTTTAACTTATACGGCGGGTGCGGTTATTTTCCGCCGTTATAAAATCGTCAAAGCTTCCCTTAAAAGCTTATAAGATTATTTTCAAAGAAAATGTTTGATTTTATATGGATCTTAAATGATTTCAAAATAAAAGGAGATATTTCTTTAAAAAGAATTTTGATTTAATCTATGTCAACATCCTTTGATGGGTTTTAAGATTATTTGAAGTTGATTTATTATGATACAAAACTTCTATATTGTTTTGAAGGTTTTGTGATATGTTTGACTGTGGATGTGCTATTTTTATACCATTCATAGTTTATGGTGAAAGTATTGACATTTCGTATGCTAGTTCCAATAAGAATGTTTATGTTATATTTCAATCTTTACTTCATATGAATGTGTTGGACAAGTATGTTCCAGGTTGGGGACTGGTTAAAGTAAGCCATCCAGGTTGGGGACTGGTAAAAGTAAGCCCTCCAGGTTGGGGACTGGTAAAAGTAAGCCCTCCAGGTTCGGGACTGGTAAAAGTAAGCCCTCCGGGTTGGTGTCCGGTTATTAGAGGCACTCCGGGTTGGTGTCCGGTTATTAGAGGCACTCCAGGTTGGTGTCCGGTTATTAGAGGCACTCCGGGTTGGGTTCTGGTTACAGTTATCCCCAAGTTCTTGGGACGAGGCCTTGAAAAGTAATTAAAGTTTAGCATTATGCATTCCAACATTATGAAAGTGGTTATTGATTTTTGCATGTGATTATTCGATTAGTAGAATATCAATGTGAATAAGTAAATGGCATTATTTCATTTTATTTATGCCATACCATGTTGAAAGTTCATGTTTGAAAGGCTTTTGTTTTAGTTATACATTGCCTTAAATGTTTATTCTTATTTATGAAAGTTTCCGCTATATTGTTATCCTTATTGGGCATTTGAGCTCACCCCTTTTCTATGTTTTATTTTTCCCAGGATGTGAAGAAGTAAGTTATGAATGACCTTCAGGGATATTATGAGGGGATTATAGTGTGGACTGTGGAAACATTATGTTGTTGTAGTAGTTTTTTATTTTATGATGTAATGTAAAACTTATGATTATATCTAGTGTTTCCAAGGCTACTAAACCAATCGGTCTTTCGAGATTTGACCTTTCTTGTGATCATGCCAATGTTACGAAGTAATGCACCGACTCTGGGTAACTGGGGTCGGGGCGTTACAGTTGGTATCAGAGGAAGTTTAGTACAAACCTTGGAAACTAGATTTAGATAAACTCTGATTAGAGCACGTAGACCTAAGATGAACTTTGAGGATTAGTATAGAAGAACTTCCTAGAATTTTGGTATTGTAGAGATTTTGTGAGTTTTCCGAGCAATACGTCCCTGTCTGGATACGAGCAGGTAGAGGCGGCTCTGGCACAGATGTACCTAGGGGTAAAACCCGAAAACACCGCTTTGAGCTAGACTCGAACGGGAACTGGTGCACGACAACGGGCCTTGCTGCACTCTTGGTTACGACACTCTCGGGGGATATTCTTAGGATAACTCTCATTTTCTTTACAAATCATTTTGAAGGGATTATGAGTATATACTTCCTCAAAGAAAACATTCTTATGATTATGGATTATATCCATAAATAGTTCAATTTATGTTAAGTGTTTTATAAGTATGGGATTATGTATTTTGATTCATAAACTGATCTAGTGTATGCCATTGTTTAGAAATGGCGTCCAGTAGAAGGAATGAGAACTCTAGCAATGCACATGATCCAAAGAGAAGGAAGGATCATATCTTTCATGGTCTTAAGCTAGAATTTATAAGAGAAATAGTCTCCCATGTATTATCATCATATGAAGAAATAATATCATGTGTTGATAAGATAAGTAAAGAGTTTACCGAGTCCTATGGCTTTGAAGGGAAGCAAGAGAAGAAAAGGATAGAAGAGAGAAAGATGGATAAAGGGAAGAGGGAAAAGAAGAATTTTCCCATATGTGGTAACTGTGGAAAGAAACACCCTGGAACTTTCCTGAAAGAAATGGGAGTTTGTTATAAGTGTGGAGGAAAAGGGCACAAAGTACATGACTACAAGGGTAAGAAAATGGTTTCAAATGTACAATGCTTCATTTGCAAGGAGTTTGGACACTACGCGAACCTATGCCCCAGTCATCAGACTATGCCGCAAATGATGCTATTGGATAATAATCAAGTTATGATACTACCACAGATGAAGAGGAATGATTAGAGTTCTTATGTTGATTATATCAATTGAGTGTTGTATCAACAATGTACTTGTTATAATAATTATGGAGTATATAAGGATTGTACTGCAGTACTATTTCATTAAGGACTTGAGATGGTGTGGAACAAAGAAAAGTGACTCAGTAGCAGGTTAAATGTTTGGAAAATATATGGTTGAGAGAAAGATAAACCATAATACGGTTCAGATACCGAGGTGGTGATTTTAGAATAATACATGATTGATTTGGATAAATTATATTGGATATTATTGACTACCTTGAAGCTGATTAATTATTTGTATATTCCATCATTGTTGGGGTTTAAAACATTTTTGGATTAATGAAGTATATCCAGCATTCTATATGGAATAAGGGAGCATGAATGTAATCAATAAGGAATATGGTAATACATGATGAAGGTATTCATATTCTATTACGGGGTAAAAAGGATCTATATTATGTTTACCTTCCTTATAAATGTTGGACTGTGAGTTTAGACAGAAGTATTTTGGATAGTTCTAGTTTGGATTATTTTGGATTGCCATAAAATAACAACCCGGAGGTCGGGCGGCAATCCGTCGCGTCCGGCAAGGCTGCGAGACTTGAACCCGCAACCGAAGGGAGACAAGGGTGTATCACCTACCACTGTCCCACGAGATTTCCTGAATTAAATAATGTAGTTTTTTTTAAAAGATCTGGTAGATGAATTATAAATTCATTTATTTTGGAACCCTGTACGAATAGTATAAATAGAAAAAAAAAATTACGTTCTAGAGTGAAAGATGAGTTTGTGGTAGAAATTTATTAATGGGTAAAATTCTAATTATAAAGTAAGTATATCTCCTTATTATCTTATCCAATCTCATAAATAAATTCCTCAACATTAATAATAGAAACTTAGAACAAAAATGTTGTCCTAGATGGTACCTTAAATCATAAAAAATTTATGGCTTTGGGATTGTTTGCCTTTTCATAGCCATGTTCTCTACCACTCTCCATCAGATAATTGATGGTTAGATTTCTCTTCCATATCCATATTTTCCTACATGGAACCCTAGTATGTGTTATTTTCGGTAATCTTCATACTTTCCACTCTTTATTTTAAATAGAGGCCTCATTAATTCATTTTTCGATGTGGGATTTCAACTAAGATATTTTGAAATGTCAAAAATGTGTTGTCCCAATACCCTATATTTTGTTGAACCGATGGTACTTGAAATCATCATAGATTGATGAGTTTAAGGACCTCAATTTTATACTTGTTTGTGATTGATGACCTCAATCACTACCTATAAATATTTACGTTTTTCCTCCAATTATATGTCTCTAATTGCCACCAATGTTCTCCTAATCGAGATCATAATTCGGTGGTGACCCTTTCATTTCTCTTTTCCTCATATTAAGAATAAATTTTAGTAAACCAATTTCCGATGTGGGTTTTCCCACAAATATATTTTCTACTTTCAACCTTTTATTTTCGAAGAACAATTTCAAATTGCGAGGACGCAATTTATTGAAGGAGGGGAGAATGTAACACCCCAGGATTTCAGAGTGTGTTATTTCTTAAAAATAATTCAATAACTTGCACTACACGCAACACCGAGTTCAATCACACCATTAAAAGAGGTCATGAATAGTATTAACTACATTTTGAACTTTATATAATCCTTATAATTTTAGAATCCCTATTATGAGTTTCTTAGTCATAATGCAAGAACAGATTCATTTTCAGTATTTCACTTTTATCAACTTCTAATAGTGAAACCTTTTTAAATACAATATTTTAAACTTTTTGACTAAATGGGGACATCAAAAATTTAAAATGAAACACCCCAAGCTTCCACGGTACGTTTCCCTTCGAATAATGCGATAGCGTGTGTTGTACGCAACCTCGAGTTCTAACACACACCACAACTAATTAAACTAGCCGTTGTGAATAGTAATACCTACTTTTTAAATTATATATATTTTATATTTCAAAATGGACTTAATTTTTGGATTAGGAATATCTAATTTAGCATAAGGTGAAATTTTGGTACTTTTCGAATAACATTCATATTTTGATGAATAGTGAAAATTACTAAATTTTAATTAAAAACAACTTTTTTAATCAAAATAATTAATATTGATAAATTATGAATTTGAGTGGTTTTAAAGTATATTTAGAATATATTTTTACCATTTAATATAATTTTGGTCATTGGACATAATTTTACAATTAAACCAAACATAAACAAGTGTCAATCTTTTGATAGTTATTATCTCTTAATACACGCTTTTTGTTTTGACAGCGGGAATTAATTTTAAATTAATTTCTGCCACTTCTGTGTTTAGAATTTAGAAAAATGGATTCCATATTTGGAATCAGGATGTTCAAATTGTGTAAATAGGTAACTTTTATTTTTAGACATTTTGAATAATTACTACGGTAAATATTTTATTTACCATGGTTAAGGGTAAATCCGGTAAATAAGGGTTAAAAAATAATATTATAATAATACTAAATTACCCTAAAACGTGTCTTAACCCTATTGGGTGATACATGGTCGACCATGGGCATCTTTGGGTTGATTTTGGGACTCCATGGATCCACTTGTAAGTGATAATGACACTTTATTTTAATTAAGTTAAAATGAATACAAAAATGACACAAGCATATATCTTTTAGAAAAACAATTGTTACATAGGGTTATATATGTTGGATTTTAGATTATAAATATTAATTAGAAAGATAAAACGATTTCCTACATAATTATATTTTATTTATAATTTTTATAAATTAAATAATTTATTTTATTTATGACACAATGATGATGCAGTAATTACTATAATAGTGAAAAATTAAAATAATTGATATTATAAATACCCAAATAAATATAATATGAAACTTTTAATGAATTAAAATAATTTTCTAGGATAATATGATATATTAGTATTGATTTAATTGACTTTGTTCTAAGTAATCAATCTGTTATGAGTTTCACAAAAATCAACTATTGAATAGTGTCAAAATTGACATAAAAGAGTTCTTAAAACAAATATTATATTATTAATTGATATTAAATTCATAAAAATCTAAGGTTCGGCCAAGA
This sequence comes from Viscum album, assembly GCA_963277665.1. Classification (NCBI taxonomy): domain Eukaryota; kingdom Viridiplantae; phylum Streptophyta; class Magnoliopsida; order Santalales; family Viscaceae; genus Viscum; species Viscum album. The sequence continues at coordinate 1,415,538,238 of OY728129.1, read as the reverse complement.
GACTTCTATAATGATAGGTTCAACATTAATGTACCACTTGGGGGTCGCTTGGATGTATATAGTATGTTTATTAACCATATTATATAAAAATACAAAGAGACATTGTAAAAGTGAAACTAATTAACTTAGAGTTAATACTTACAAATAAGGTTAATATAAGTACCCAAACCTGTCTAAATTCTATTGGTTGAGTGGTTTTAGACCTATCCCCACCTTAACCTTTTAATAATAAGCTTTGGAGCCATTAGAAACCGAATATGAATTTATTATAAATTAATATTTCTAGCTTTTCCAAAGGTGCCCCCACCCCTCTTATAAAAGGGCACTCCTCCTTCTCATTTCTTCACACCTTCAAAGCCTTTTGGTTCGGCCAAACTCTGCCCAAATACTCTCCCAACATCCCTCACTACAACCTAGAGGCCTTAATTTGGATCAGAAAGCCAACCTAAGGAGCCCTTTTGATCAAATCAAAAGGTAGAACCCGAAGAAGAGGTAATGATTTCACCACCCTTCTCCAAGTTCATTTCTTCTTCCACTTCTTCTTCCTTTGTTCTTACCATTCTAAAATAATAACTCCAGTATCTCACATATAATGTGATGTTATTATAAATATGGTACAATCATATTCAGTATTCTATCCACCCTTTGAATAACATGTCACCATACGTGCGTACGTACGGCTTACCGTCTCCACGTCGTGGTGTAATTGTTATTCAATATATTATTATTTGGATGGGTATAATAATGATGTGTAACTCATGTAAATAATAAATATAACATGTTAATGATTCTGTATATATGATATACCATCCATTTATATATCATTTTAATATCAAAAGAATGATATTGTCGCTCGTGCGTACGTACGGACTACCGTCTCCACGAACGCGATGAGATTCATTCTCCATCGTATCCATTCAAGTATAATTATCATTTGATGATTTAAAAATGATGTTTAAGGACTAGATATCATTCTGGATATGAATAAGATACAACAACCATGGCTTATGTAACAAAACATATAAAAGAAAATGAGTAAGTTAAAACCGAAACGACGATAATTCTAAGATATTATTAACAAATCAATGTTAAAAGATCATATATGATATCATATTAATATATATGATTCTTGTATAATTTAATAACAACTATTTCACCATTATACAGGAGGTTAACCTACCCCAACCAAGGAAAAGTACAAGGTAAGGGATTTTCTTATCTCACTTTCAATTCCGTGAGATTTCCATTGTTCGCCACTAAATTATTGAAAGTGGTGTATTGTGTACTGCCATTTGATATATATTATCATGATTCTATTTATATTCATGTTATTCTGTAAATCATTTGGTGGTTATTAACTTTTGTCCATACGACTCAGTTGATTAACGTGGTAAGGGGTTTTCATCTCACTCCTTATTCTCATGAGATTCATGCCATATTGCCACCATTACCTTTTGTGTGGTGTATGTACTGCCCATAATTATATTCTTTGTGTAATACACTCTAATTTATGTGTACTTACATATTCATTGTATGATACCTCTTTCATGGGTTGTATGTTTCATAAGTTACCAAACTGGTAAGGGTTATTTCAAAATCTCTTCATTATCTGAGGTTGTTTATACGTAATAATCTACTGGGATCTCGTTATCATCCACATCCATGTTTCTTCAAAATGTATTTCAAAAAATTTTTAATATTTAAAAGAATATGGGTTAAAGTCATTTATACCCTTGTTTGACTTTTTATAAGAGGTTTATAAGGGAATCTTTCCGTCGTTTTCCAAACAAGGTGCTTTTTAACCTTTTCGACAGAATTAAGATAAGAATGTTTTTTTAACTTATACGGCGGGTGCGGTTATTTTCCGCCGTTATAAAATCGTCAAAGCTTCCCTTAAAAGCTTATAAGATTATTTTCAAAGAAAATGTTTGATTTTATATGGATCTTAAATGATTTCAAAATAAAAGGAGATATTTCTTTAAAAAGAATTTTGATTTCATCTATGTCAACATCCTTTGATGGGTTTTAAGATTATTTGAAGTTGACTTATTATGATACAAAACTTCTATATTGTTTTGAAGGTTTTGTGATATGTTTGACTGTGGATGTGATATTTTTATACCATTCATATTTTATGGTGAAAGTATTGACATTTCGTATGCTAGTTCCAATAAGAATGTTTATGTTATATTTCAATCTTTACTTCATATGAATGTGTTGGAAAAGTATGTTCCAGGTTGGGGACTGGTTAAAGTAAGACATCCAGGTTGGGGACTGGTAAAAGTAAGCCCTCCAGGTTGGGGACTCGTAAAAGTAAGCCCTCCAGGTTAGGGACTGGTAAAAGTAAGCCCTCCGGGTTGGTGTCCGGTTATTAGAGGCACTCCGGGTTGGTGTCCGGTTATTAGAGGCACTCCGGGTTGGTGTCCGGTTATTAGAGGCACTCCGGGTTGGGTTCCGGTTACAGTTATCCCCAAGGTCTTGGGACGAGGCCTTGAAAAGTAATTAAAGTTTAGCATTATGCATTCCAACATTATGAAAGTGGTTATTGATTTTTGCATGTGATTATTCGATTAGTAGAATATCCATGTGAATAAGTAAATGGAATTATTTCATTTTATTTATGCCATACCATGTTGAAAGTTCATGTTTGAAAGGCTTTTGTTTTAGTTATACATTGCCTTAAATGTTTATTCTTATTTATGAAAGTTTCCGCTATATTGTTATCCTTACTGGGCATTTGAGCTCACCCCTTTTCTATGTTTTATTTTTCCCAGGATGTGAAGAAGTAAGTTATTAATGACCTTCAGGGATATTATGAGGGGATTATAGTGTGGACTGTGGAAACATTATGTTGTTGTAGTAGTTTTTCATTTTATGATGTAATGTAAAACTTATGATTATATCTAGTGTTTCCAAGGCTACTAAACCAATCGGTCTTTCGAGATTTGATCTTTCTTGTGATCATGCCAATGTTACGAAGTAATGCACCGACTCTGGGTAACTGTGGTCGGGGCGTTACAGTTTATAAGTAATTTTATCGAATAATGAAATAATGAAAAATCCAAGTATTGTTCCATTTTATTTTCCCAAAAGAATTTAATAGGATATGTTAAATGGTACTTGTAACAATGAAAATTGATTAAGTAGCTATAGTGATATTACGGAAAAACAAAAGATTAAGGAAAGGATAATAATAAATATGTTCATGATGCTTGGATAATTAAATACAGAGATATTTTATTACGATAAATAAATGTGATAGTATTAATGACCTTGGGGATGATAAAATGATTAGTTGATATCATGGATTTATTTTATAGAGTTTTTGGATTTATGCTCTATGGAAAGAGTTCATCTTTGTAAGAATTCATTTTTTCTCTATGGTTTTATAGTAATATATGATAATGGTATTCACATATTTCATCTGTTAAAAGTAAGAGATACATCATTTTTTTGGGAGATATACTGATTTTGGTTACCCTCTTCTGAATGTCTTAGATTTTAATCTTTTGGAAGATTCATAAGGGTAAATATTTATGAAATTTTATACGTAGAAATTTAGATGAGGTTTTAGTGATTAATGTTTAGTAATATGAATATTTATTCATATTGGATAACTTGTGATTACATTTCTGAATATATATGGATTGGCCTATCATTCAATTTACGGATCACATGATCTGCTAATTCTTTAGGAATAAAAAATTCACCTTTATTTCATGGAATAAGAGATGAAGTGGGAATTGATCAAGACATAATGAAAGGATTAGATTGTGCTTATGAAATATAATGAAATAATTAAGTATTTATTGTCATAAAAATTATACAAATTTAGGGATAAGATCTTGAAACAAGAAATTGTTATCTTAGTACCTTCTTTATCAATTAATCAAATAGTCCTTTAGAGAATCGTAGATTTATGGCTTTGGGATTGTTAACTTTATCTTAACCATATTCTCCATCACTCTACTTCAGAACATGATATTTATAATTATCTTCAATTTCCATTTTTTCACTATCCCCTAATCCTAGTTATGTAGTGATCTTTGCCTTTTAATTTCCCTCTATTTAAGAAGATGTTTTATTGACACTTTTTATGTGAATTTCCCACAATGAAATTTTCAAACAACCACTTTTGATTTTCAAAGTGAAATTTGAAATTAAAAGGATCAAATTTCCTTTTTGAAATTAATGATCATATTGAAATGGTATCTTATCCATTGGAACATCCAAAAAATTTCTCTCATCTTCATTAGGTGTTCCATGTATCTCTTTTGAAGAATTTTTACCTAATCCTTCACATGTACTAAACTTATAGGTTATACCACTAGAGAAATATCCCTCTTATGAAGACAAACTAATAGAAATTTTGGATCATAGAGAAAAAGTTCTACAAAATAATACCACTCATCTGGATAATGTTTTGTGTAGAAAACCACCAGTTTGAAGAAGCTGTATGGTAAACTAATGATAAAATGAGGTAAAAATATCCCCATTATTATGTATTAGAATAAAGGATTTTGACGGAGAAATCTATTTTAAAGGGGGTATAATGTAACACCTCAAGTTTTTGTGAACAATGTTTTTCTGAATAAATTAAATTTCATTGATGTCTTGTGTTATATGCTATACCAAGTTAAGCTAGCTCTATACACAACATCGTCTTAGCTTGTTTACACAGAGAATTGAGTTTCTATGAAACATTATTTAATTATTATACTTATTTAAAAGAGACAATTATAACCGTTTTTAATGGAATGTGTGAAAAATATTAACTAAATTATGAAATTATGGTTTATACATAACTCTTTGACCAATTAATTATAAATTTGTGTAGAAACATTTTTAAAATAAAAGGGATTTTTTATAGAAAAAATATGCACAAGTGTGTTTTATACCAATAAATATAAAAAATCACTCATGTTGGATTATATATATATATATATATTATTTTAACCTCTATATTATTTTTTTCTCTATATAATATAGGAAAAAATCCAATTTTATATATAAAAAAGTATTTTTCAAAAAGAAATTTTTTACACCTTTTAATGGTGTACCCATTTTAAATCTAGTTTTCAAATGAAAAAATAAAAATATTTATTTTAAATAAGGATATCAAAATTTAATTTGGTTGATTATTTTTTAATTTTCTAAGAAGTTTCATTGTTTAATTAATAGTGAAAATGGTGAATTTTAATTGAGACTTTCTTCTTTTTCAAACTTATCTATATAGTTAAATTTTTTTTTGAATTGGTTTTAAAGTATAATTAGTACAATTTTTAAAAAATTAAATAAATTTATATCATTATAATAAATTTAACATTTAAATTGGATACAAAAAACATTCCATACTTTTGAATATTTTTACTTTAAAAAATGCATTGTTTCGTCCCATCTACATGAGTAATTTTTAATTAATTTCTAAAAAGTTTTGGAATTTTAATTGAAAACATTGATCCCATATTTGGAATCAGAAGGTCCAAATTTAATAAATAGTTTTAAATAAATCATTTATTTTTTTAAACAAATTTTTGCGAAAAATAATTATCATAAATAATTACAAAATAATGATGAAGTAATTATTCAATTAATGAAAAAATCAATTAAATTATAAAATAAATATTAAAATAAATTTAATTTGAATAAATTAAGGTTATAAATGAATTTTATAGGTTAATATGACATATTAAGAGTGTATTAAATGGACTTTTATGAAGTTATCAAGCTGTTTTGATTTTGATTTGGTCAATGTAATGAATGGTGTCAAAATTGACACTAATGATATTTTATGAAAACAATATTTTTTTAAATTAGTTAAAATTCATAAAAATACTAAATTATTAAAATGGAACAAAATAATTTATAAAATAACATAAATGTACCATTTATGATTCAATTAAATCCTTATATGTAAAAAATCACCACCTTTAAATATCGAAAATGATGTTACAATAGTTAAAATTAAAACAGGTTAAGTAAGAGTTAATCAAATTTATAAGGTTAACAATAATAACAAAATTTTATAAAATATATTGTATAATTATATTAAAACCCTATATAATATTGTATTCAAATAAATTTCCTTTTTTAGGTATTTGGGCTGAGATTTCATTTTTTATAAATTAATATTTTTGGAGATTCTAAAAGTACCCCTCACCATCATTATAAAAGGACACCTCATCCCTCATCTCATTTCATAAAATTGTGTATTCAAGTTTTACCAAACTCTATAAAATTATCTTATAAATTTCCTTATCCATATTCTAGATGATCTTGTCTTCCCAAATACTAGAGTCTTTTAGGGGAGATCTATAGGATCTGTTTTGAAGAGGAGGAAATTGGTATAACCAATCGTTCTCTTTTTATACTCTTCCATAACTACCCTAAATATATAATATATATCATAAAATAATAAAATAAACAAAATAAATATTATGAAGTGTAATTATGATTATTAAAACAACATTATACGTCCCCTTTCTCATTTAACAATAAAAGAAAGTATTGCTCGTGTGTATGTACGGCATACTGTCTCCACGTTGCAATACAATTCATTTTCCATCACCATATTTTATAAGGGAGAATTATGAATTGCTTAATGTTTCTATATCATATTAAAGAAATAATTATACTTCTGTAATGATAATATCATATCTATATTCTTACCATAAAATGTTTTGGGAAATGATAATGTCACTCGTGCGTATATATGGCTTACCATCTTCACGATACGATGTGATTCTTTTTTATCTATATTTCACATGGTTGGTAATAATTATGAATTTTATTCATATATATGATATATTTAACAAAAAAATTATTCTATAATGATAATATATTATTTTATTATATTTCATTTAATATGACAAGAAAATTAAAACAGTGTTCTTGAGTACGTATGACATACCATCTCCATGAATGGTGTACTTTATTTTCCACCTTTAACATTTTTTAAAGATTCTGAATACATATATATATATATATATTGAATATATATATATATAATATCATGGTTATAATTATAGAGATTATGAGATTGTGATCTACGTAAGAGAACATAGGATAAAAAATCAAAACATGTATGAAAAATAGTGTGATAATTACCCACAACATAACTTTAACATGAAATTGTTAATAAGTGGGAAATATAAAATTATAAATAAATCATATACGTTATTATATAAATGAATATGGCTCTATTTTAGATTTAGGATAAAATTGTATTTATTATAAAGTAGTTTTTAACATGTATAAAGGAATTAATGAATTAAGGTAAGGGAATTTCATCTCACTTTTTATATCTTTGAGATAAATGTCATATTCACCACTTGTTAATTTTATGTGGTATATATACTAACCTATGACATGTTATATCATGATTTTAATTTATTTAATGATATTATCTGTTTCAATTGATGTTATTATTTCATGTATCTCATGATTCAGAAGATATTCAAATAGTAAGGTATTTTTTCACGCTTTAATTTCTGTGAGAAACATGTCTTATATAGTGCTTATTTCTTATGCGTGGTGTATATATTTCCCATGAATGTATTTTATAAGTATTGTCCAAAATATTATTATTTTTTAATATACATATAATTTTATTTCATTCATGGGGAATATAATTCTACTGATTATAAATTGGTGAGGGTTAATTTCAAAATCTCATTTTTATCTCAGATTATTTATATGTAAGTATTTACTAGGGAATATTTATCTTTCATATACATGTTTCTTAAAAAAAATTCCACAATATTTTTAATATTATTCTATAATTCTATAAATTCATTTTTACTCATGTGTGAATTTTTACTAAATGGTTTGAAAGGATTCTTTTTGTCATTTTTCTTACGAGGTACTTTTTGACTTTTTTTGAAAATGTATGTGAAGAATGTTTTTTAACTTATATTGTATGAATGGATTTTTCAGATTTATGGATATCTTAATTAATTAATGCTTTATTTAAAATAATAAAATGTTATTTTCAAAGAGAATGTTTGATTTTAAAATTTTATGTTTTTTTAATAAAAGAAATTGTTTTCAAATAAGAAAGAATATTTTCCCCGAAAATTATTTTCAAGTGATATCTCAAGATTATTTTCCATTTAAAATAACATTATTATATGTTGGTTATGTTACAATGGGTATGTTTTTTAGGGATAATATACCTATTATTCTTATGGTTGTTTTATGTTTATAATGTGATGATAACTGTGAAACCAATTTATTTTCCAAGGGATATGTTATGATTGAATGATGTTTATGAAACCCATTTCATTTCATGGGGTTTGATATGATGAATGATTTATGTTTTTGTGGAACACATATGTATGGTTTTAATTATGAAACATGTGGGACCTATATCTCCCCCATGTAATGCCCCGACCCCAGTTAACCATAGTCGGTGCATTATTTTAATACATTGGCCTGATTACAAGGAATCAAGTCCCAAAGGACCGATCGGTTTGACATTCTTGGAAAATAGATTACACACATGAATGATACATTACACTTTATAACATAAAACACAACATAAATACTTTTTTATAAATTCCATTATTCCCCTATATTAACCCTGCATATCAATCACAATACACTTCTTGGAATCCTGGGAAAAAATAAACCATAGAAAGGGGCGAGCTCAAACGCTCAGTAAGGGTAAGAAATACTGCGGAATATAACATAAATATTAATCATGGTGAATAATTGAAACCACATGCCTTTACCAATAATAAACACGAATACTTTTATGGATAAAATATGAGATGAGTAAATAGTTCCATAATAAATCATAATCATGGGTATTATACTAGTTGAATGGCCACATGAACCATAAATATTATTTTCATAATGAGGGAATGTATAATACTGGAAATTAATTTCTATGTTAAGGCATAGTGCCAGAACCTATGGGCTAACTATAACCAGAACCAAACCCGGAGAGCCTCTGTAACCAGACTCCATTCCAGAGAGCCTCTGTAACCGGACTCCATCCCAGATAGACTTTGTAACCGGACTCCAACCCGGAGAGCCTCTATAACCGGACTCCAACCCGGAGAGTCTCTGTAACTAGACTCCAACCCGGAGGGTCTCTTGTAATCGGACCCCAACCTGAAGGGATTACTTTTACTGGTCCCCAACCCGGAACATAGTAGTCCAATACATTCATCATAAGCAAATGTTCAAATATAACTTATACATTCGTTTTAAAACTAGCATACAAAATGTCAATACTTTATCCATAAAGAATGAATGATATAAAAATAACACATCCACAGTAAAACAAATCACAAAACATTCAACACAATATGGAAAATTTTTATTATAATAAATCAACTTCAAACAAGTTTAAAATCCATTAAAGGATGTTAACATAGATGAAAATGATCAGTAAAATGCTTTGAGAGAAATACCCCTTTTCATGAAATCATTTAAAATTCTCACAATTTATAAAGGTATTCATTTAAAATGTATTTTTGAATCATAGTATCCCATACCACTTTGAAACGTTTTAAAAGAATCCTCATTTCAAAACATTCATGTCCATATAAATAAATCCTTAAAATCATTTTGAAAATATGGACATTAATTAAAAGGGTTTAGAAAGATAAATATTTAAAACATTTAAAATGATGATATAGTTAAATATACCCTCCCATAAAACCTTAAAATATTCTTTTTGAAATAATTTTTATAAAATATGGTTTTCTATGATAAGAATGTCCCATAAAATACTTACTCATGAAAAATCTAGGATAATAATGAGATGGAGGAAATAACCCTTATCTCATTGTAATCAATCGAGTCGTATGAACAATAGTCAATAATCACCAAATGAATTATAGAATATCAGGAATATAAATATAATCATGATAATACATATCAAATGGCAGTACAAAATACACCACATGCAATAAATAAGTGGTGAACAATGGAAATCTCACAGAATTAAAAGTGAGATAAGAAACCCCTTACCGTGAACATTCCTTTAGTCGAGGGTACTTTTAACCTCCTGTATGAAGATCGTAGTATGTTATTAAATTATAAAGAACCATATTAATGTTTATTATATCATAGATGATTAATTTATGACTTTATAAAACCCATTTAATAATAATTACCATGTTAAATTAACATTTTGGGTAATAATTGCTTTCTTTATCGTATGTGTTTTAACTTGTTATTCTTCATCGTATCATTTATATAATGGTTTAAATACTTAAATAATAAAAAAATGATTTATATATCATATATATTTATAATATAAATAGGTATAATAGACATATATATGAAATGAAAACACCATTTATGGAGACGGTAGTTCGTACGTACGCATAAATGTTGTTTCCGTTTTCATATCGTATTGAACGGAACTAAGTGAAAAAGATATAAGTAGGTACATATATATATATATATATAGTAGCATTATTATGTCATATATTACATACTTATTAGTAATATATATTTTTATAATCGCCGATGAATGGTGAACGTGGAAATGAATCTCATCGCGTCGTGGAGACGGTAATCCATACATACGCACGAGTGACAATATCATTTCCTTAAAGGTGAGGAATTGGATGGTATATTTATTTTACAGAGATATTAGCATGTTATTTTCATTATTTATATACATATTACTCACCATTATTCCATCCAAATGACATAGTGTTGAATAACAAATTACACCACGACGTGGAGACGGTAAGCCGTACGCACGCACGCATGGTGACATTATCATTCATAAGATGGATAAAATAATAAAAATAGTTATTCCATATTTATAATAACGTCATAGTTTATATAAGATATAGGATTTATTATTTTATAATTGAAACAACAAAGAAAGAGTACGTGGAAGAATAAGAGAACTTGAAAGAGGGTGGTGAAATCATTACCTCTTCTTCGGGTTCTTCCTTTGGATTTGATCAAAAGGGCTCCTTAGGGTGGCTTTCTGACCAACAAAAGTCCTCTAGGATTAATGGAGGATAGTTTAGAGGGTATTTGGGTTGAGTTTGGAAGATCCAAATGGCTTTTAAGGTGTGAATTAGAGAGAAGGGGGGTGCCTTTTTATAAGAGGGGTGAGGGGCACCTTAAGAAAAACTTAAAATATTATTTTATAATATATTCAAATTCGGTATATAATGGCTCCAAAGTGACTTATTTCTAGGATAGGGTGGGGATGGGTCGAAATACTCTCATCTAATAGGTTTTATAAAAGTTTAGGTTACCATTTTAACCTTATAATTTAGATTTAACTCTAAGTTTAATAATTTAACTTTTACCGTGTCTTCTTGTATTCTTACACTATGTGGTTAATAAACTTACTATAAACTACCAATAGAACCCCAATTGATTCATTAATGTCATATATATTATTATATAAGTCTTTTGGACGAACCCTATATTTTAAGGACCATTATATCAATTAATAATCTAATAATTGTTTTAAAAACTATTTTATGTCAATTTCGATACTATTTGGTATTTTGTTTTTTCTAAATTCATAACTACATTATTGCTTCAAAAACAATTAATATAACCAACCCTAATATGTCATATTGACATAGAAAATTATTGGAATACATAAAAAGTATCAAATTATATTTATTTTGATATTTATAATATCAGTTATTTTAATATTTCATTAATTAGGTAATCACTACATCATCATTGTGTCATAAATAAATTAAATTATTTAAAGTATAAAAAATATAAATAAAATACCATTATCTAGGAAGTATTTTTATATTTACCATGTATTAAAACACGTTTAGTTATTAAACATTAAATTTAACACTTTTAACTCTTCTTTGAATTAAATAAGAATAAATGTCATAATCTAATCCAAGTGGACAAAAAAGGTTCATAATTTATTCCTAATGTCTTTTTGGTCGAATATAAATTATCCAATAGAATTATTTCATGTGTTAGGGTAATAATAATATCATTTTTACCCTTAATTACCCTATTTACTTTTAACCGTGGTAAATACAAGTAAAAAGTTACTATTCACCAAAAATTATTTTTATTTTATTGAAACAGATTTTAATCCTTGATATTAACCGTGTCTCTTGGATTTTAGAAATTCAACTCACAGAAGCGGTAAAATTATGTTTTATGTAAATTTGCAAATGCTCGTAGGAGGTGGGTAAAAGACGGTGAAAAGTTCTATAAAATTTTTGTATATCTAAAATTATTATAAATTGACTCCAATGAATTACATTGAACTTATATAGATATTATGTATCTATTTTTACCTAAAATAAATTTAAATAAAATAAATAATTATTTAAATAAAAATTCGGTTTTTAAACTATAACTCAGTGATTTTAACTATTTATCAAAAATTGAAAATTTTCAGAAAAATACCAAAAATTCACCCAAGGCTAATTTCGATATTCTGAATCCAAAAATGAAGTCCATTTTGAAAGATAAAATTTATAAAATTTCAAAAAGTGGGTATTACTATTCCTAATGGCTAGTTTTCTTTTTGAGGTGTGTTGGAGCTCAGAGTTGCGTACAACACATGTTATTGTATTATTCAAAGAGAATCATACCATAGAAGTTTGGGGTGTTACATTATCCCCTCCTTCAATAAATTTCATCCGCGCAATTTTAAATTTTTTTTTTGAAAATAAAATGTTGAAAATAGAAAATACTTTTTTGGAAAACCCACATCAGAAATAAGGTTAATTAAATTTAGTTTTAATAAGATGGAAAGGGAAATGAGAATGTCACCACCAAATTAAGGTTTTTAAATGGAGAACATTGGTGGAAATTATAGAAACATAATTAGGGGGAAAACATAAATATTTATAGGTACTGATTGAGGACATCAATCATAAAAAAGTGTAAAATTTAGGGCCTCAAATCCATCAATCTATGATGATTTAAAATATCATCAGTTCAACAAAACATAAAGTATTAGGAAAACACATTTTTAGTTTTAAGATATATTACCTAACGTTTAATAATTAATTTCTTCATGGAATAAGAGAATAAAAAAATATATACTTGACAAGCAGAGTTCCATCCTTTAACTAATTTCCACCACAAAATCATCTTTCACTCTAAAAGATAATAGAACTTAAAAAAATATTCTATTTATCATATTTTTATAGGGTTCCAAAAAAATGAATTTATAATTCACATAACAGACCCTTTTAAAAAAGAAAATACATTATACAATCCAGGGACTTCATGTTGTCCTATGGTAGGTGATAAATCCCAATCGCACTATGGTTGTGGGATCGATTCCCGCAGATTTTTCTGATGTGATGGGTTGTCACACAGTCTGTGTGTCTTCCTTTTTATAAAAAACAAAAATAACCTTTACAATAGTATCAAATTTTAAACTTAATCCATTCCAACCATTAGACTTATCCAAAATACTTCTATCCAAACTCACAGTCCAAAATTTATATGGAAGGTAAACACAATGCAGATCCTTTTTTCCATGTAATAACATGTGAACACCTCCATAATGTATTCTTTTAAAACACCGCAACATCCTGAATTACCATAAAACCTTATTCATTAAATTCATGCTACATTATTCTTTATAGAATACTAGATATACTTATTCTATCCAAAAATGTTTTAAACTCCAAAAATGATGGAATATAGAAATCATTAATCAGTTTTAAGGTAGTCAAGAATATCCAATATAATTTATCCAAATCAACCATCTCTTATTCCAAAATCACTAGCTCATTATCAGAACCATATTAAGGATTATCTTTCCTTCAAACATTTATTTTCCAAAAAGTGTATCCAACTATTATGTCACTTTTCTTAGAACCATATAATCTCATATCCTCAATAAAATAGTGCTACGGTATAATCCTTATTTATTTCCGTAATTCATTTAACTAGTTCATCGCTGATACAACACTCAAATGACACAATACTTTAATAACAACATAAGAACTCTTAATAATTCATCTTCATCTTCGGTAGTATAATAACTTGATTCTTATCCAATAGCAGCATTTGGGTTATACACTGATGATTTGGACATGGATTTGCGTAGTGTCCTAACTTCTTACAGAAGAAGCATTGTACATTTGAATCCTTTTTCTTACCCTCGCAATCACATACTTGGGGTACCTTCTCTCCAAACTTATAACAAACTCCCATTCCCTTTAAACATTTACCATGGTGATTCTTTCCACAGTTATAACATATAGGAAAATCCTTCTTTCCCTTATTCCATTTATCCATATTTCTCTCTACCATCCTTTTCATCGCTTGCTTCCCTTCAAATCCATAGGACTCGTAGAATTATTTACTTATCTAATTAACACATGATATTATTTCTTCATATGTTGAGAATAAATGGTAGAATATTTCCCTTCTAAATTTTGTCTTAATACTATGAATGATATAGTCTTTCTTAATCTTTAGATCATACGTATTGCTAGAGTTCTCATTCCTTCTACTGGGAGCCATTTCTATAGAATGGCATACACAAGGTCAGTTTATAAATCACAATGAGTAACTCTAAACTTGTAAAATACATAATGTAAATTGAATAGTTTATGGATATAATCCATAATCAAAAAAATATTTTCTTTTAGGATGTATATACTCGTAAATGTTTCATAATGATTTGTAATGAAAATCAGAATTATCCTAAACATATCCCATGGGAGTGTCGTAACCAAGAGTGAAGCAGGGCCCGTTGTCGTGCACTAGTTCCCATTAGAGTCCATCTCAAAGCGGTGTTTTTTGGTTTTACCCTAAGGTACATCTGTGCCAGAGCTGCATCAACCTTCTTGTATCCATACAGGGATGTATTTGCTTGGAAAACTCACAAAATCTCTACATTACAAAAATTCTAGGAAGTTCTTCTATATTAATCCTCAAATTCTATCTTATGGTAATGTGATCTAATCAGAGTTTATCTATATCTAGTTTCCAAGGTTATTGCTAAACATCTTCTGATACCAACTGTAACTCCCCGACCCCAGTTACCTATAGTCAGTGCATTATTTTAATATATTAGCATGATTACAAGGAATCAAGTCCCGAAGGACCAATCAGTTTAGCAGTCTTGGAAAATAGATTACATACATGAATGTTACATTACACTTTATAACATACAACACAACATAAATTATCTTTTTGGAAAGTATTATTCCCTTAGCTTAACCCAGCATATCAATCACAATACACTTCTTGGAATCCTGGGAAAAAATAAACCATAGAAAGGGGTCAGCTCAAACGCTCAGTAAGGGTAAGAAATACATCAGAATTTAACATAAATATTGAGCATGGTGAATAGTTAAAACCACATTCCTGTAACAATAATAAACATGAATACTTTTATAGAAGGAATATGAGATGAGTAAATAATGCCATAATAAAACATAATCATGGGTATTCTACTAGTCAAATGACAACATGAACCAACAATATTTTTTTTATAATGAGGGAATTTATAATACCAGACATTAATTTCTTTGTCAAGGCCTCGTGCCAGGACCTATGGGCTAACTGTAACTGGACCCAACCCTGGAGAGCCTCTATAACCGGACTCCATCCCGAAGAGCCTCTGTAATCAGACTCCATCCCAGAGAGCCTCTGTAACCGGACTCCAACCCGGAGAGCCTCTATAACCAGACCCCAACCCGGAGAGCCTCTGTAACTGGACACCAACCCGAAGGGTCTACTGTAATCGAAACCCATCTCGTAGGGCTTACTTTTACCGGTCCCCAACCGGAAACATACTAGACCAATACATTCATCATATGAAAATTTTGAAATATAATATAAACATTCGTATTAAAACTAGAATACAAAATGTCAATACTTTATCCATAAACCATGAATGGTATAAAAATAACACATCCACAGTCAAACATATATCAAAATATTCATTACAATATAGAAGATTTGTATCAAAATAAATCAACTTCAAAAAAGTTTAAAATCCATTAAAGGATGTCAACATAGATGAAAACGATCATTAAAATGCTTTGAGAGAAATACCCCTTTTTTATGAAATCGTTAAAAATTATTACAATTTATAAAGGTATACATTTAAAAGGTAATTTTTATTCAAAGTGTCCAATAACACATTAAAAATTTTCAAATGAATTATCATTTCAAAACATCCATGTCCATATAAATAAATCCTTAAAATCATTTTGAAAACATGGACATTAATTAAAAGGGTTTAGAAAGATAAATCTTTAAAACATTTAAAATGATGATATAGTTAAATAGACCCTCCCATAAAACCTTAAAATATTCCTTTTGAAATCATTTTTATAAAATATGGTTTTCTATGATAAGTATGTCCCATAAAATACTTACTCATGAATAATCTCAGATAATAATGAGACTGAGGAAATAACCCTTATCTCGTTGTAGTCTATCGAGTTATATGAACAATAGTAAAAAACCACCAAATGAATAACAGAATATCATTAATGTAAATAGAATCATGATAATATATATCAAATGGCAGTACAAAATACACCACATGCAATAAATAAGTGTTTGAAAAATGGAAATCTCATAGAATTAAATGTGAGATAAGAAACCCCTTACCTTGAACATTCCTTTAGTAGAGGGTACGTTTAAAGTTCTATATGAAGATCATAGTATGTTATTAAATTATACCAGAACCATATTAATATTTATGATATCATACATGATTCATTTATGACTTTATACTACCCATTTAATAATAATTTATATGTTAAATTAACACTTCAGGTAACAATTTCATTCTTTATCATACGTGTTTTAACTTGTTATTCTTGATGGTATGTAGAGACTCGTATCCTGACGTACATGGACATTACATTACTTTTGCGGAATACTTAGTACATAACAAAAACACACACACAAGGATCGTAATAGTTTAGTGTCTTTGGAAACTCGGACTATAATCTTCTAATCGTGGTGAAAGATCTTCAAAATCTCCCATAAAGATCTTCCTTTTTTTTACCTAAAACTTTTCTTTATATCCTGGGGAAAAGAAAACATAAAAGGGTGAGCTCAAATGCTCAGTAAGGGTAATCAAAATAAATATCAATCACATCATATTCATAAGAACATAACATTTTGGAAATCATAACCTGCAAAAGAGAGCATAATTTCATAATCATGGGATAAATCATGGCAGTGAAAAGTAATCCCAGCAATCATAACATAAAACATGAAACTTTGTGGCATACACACATAATCATAGAGAATCATTTCTTGTTAGTCAAGACTCATTGTCAAGACTATCTTAGTGGACAAAGTCCCTTTCTGAATCGAGTAATCCTCGTTTCAGTCCTGTTTCACTGAACCGGTATAACCTACCATTCCAGCCATGTCTATCTCATGAGATATGAAATCTTTACCCAATGCATTGGAGGGAGATATAGGTCCCACCCATCTCTTAATGAATCCTTTCTTATGTGTGCCACAAAATCATAAATCATACATCATTGCATAACCCATGTAATAAAAATGGGATTCTTAAACAACATGACATCATAAAACCATTCATATAAGATAAAGTAATTCATAAACATAATTCCATCACAACATAGTCAAATCAATGTAAAAATATGGATAGAAACAGAACCCTTTATTAACTTAGATGGAAAATAATTTTGATAAAACACTTGAATTGAATTCTTGAGGAAAATATCCTTTCTTCTTCAAAATCAATTTCTTTTCACGAAACATCATGAAATTTTAAAAGAAAGAGATTTTATTGAAAATAGTCATGAAATCTTTTGAAGGAAGCTTCATGAAAATAAGGCTTTATAAAACCGTAAAAATCCGTTCGTGCCGTATAAGTTAAAAAAAACATTCTTCGTACTTTTGTCGGAAAAGTCATAAAGTACCTCGTACGAAAAACGACAAAAGATTCCTTTCATATCTTTTACAAAAAACTTACCGAAGGGTAAAATTGGATATAAAATATTGTAGAAGGATGGAAATAATATTACATATTGATAAAACATGGATGTGGATGATAAAATTCACCCCAGTAAATACTTACGAATAAACAATCTCGGATAAAAATGAGATTGTGATATTTCCCTTACCTTAGGTCCGATTTACATTGTACGTGTCCGAAGCTCCTGTATAATGGTTTAAATAATGTCATTGACTTATTACAGAATCATATTCATTGTTATGATATCATATATGGTTCACTTATGACATTATATTACCCGTTCTTTTGTAAATTCCATGTTAAAGAAGCGTTTTGGGTAAAATCGTTTCTTTTATCGTAGGTGTTTTGACTTGTTGTTCTTGACATTATTATTACTTATATCATGATTTACTTACTTCCAGAATATAAAATATGATTTATATATCATATATATTCAGTATATATATATATATATAATAGATAGATAAATGAAATGAAAAACACCGTTCATGGAGACGGTAGTCCGTACGTACGCATGAACGCTGTTTTCCTTTCCCTATTGTCTTGAATGGAAGTAAGTAGATGACATACATATATATATATACATAAATCCAGTAGCTTTATAATGTCATATATTTCATTATTATTTCTTATATATACTTTATAATCATTCTTAAATGGTTAACATGGAGAATGAATCTCATCGCGTCGTGGAGACGGTAGTCCGTACGTAAGCACGAGCGATGATATCATTTCCATAAATATTGAATTGAATTGGAGTGGATTATACAATATATCATAATCAATATGATGTTTTAATAACTATGTATAGTTATTCATTACACCATTATACCCATCCATGTAAGGTGGTGGTGGAAAATAGATTACACCACGGCGTGGAGACGGTATTCCGTTCGTACGCACGCGCGGTGATTTCTTTTTCCGTAGGATGGATAGATGGTGAAATAGGGTTGTTTCATACATATAATAACATATCAGTATATGAGTGATACTGATGTTATTACTTCATAATGAAACAACCTAAGAAGAAGAAGTGGAAGAAGAAATAAAGATGAAAGAATTGGTAACGGTAATTACCTCTTCTTTGAAGTGCCTCTTTGAGACCTCCTCTTAGGGCACTAGAATTGGTCTTTGAGGAAGACCAGAACCTCTAGGATGTTTCTAGGGAAGTGGAGAAGGGATTTTGGCAGGGGTTGGCCGAGCTTGAGTGCTCAAATTGGTGTGAGGAGGAGAGGGAGGAGGTGTCCTTTTATAAGGGAGGAGAGGGGCACCTTAGGAATATCTCAAAATATTATTTTATATTAAAGTCAAAATCGGTTTATAATGGTTCCAAAGGGTCTTATTTCGAATCTAAGGTTGGGATGGGTCGAAATCCTATAAAACAATATAATTTAGACAAGTTTAGGATATTATTTTAACCTTATCAATTAGATTTAACTCCAAGTTAAATAATTTAACTTTTACCGTGTCTTTTTGTTTTCTTTCACTATATGGTTAATACACTTACTATAACATGCCAAAAGAACCCCAAATTGTTTATTATTAATATATATATCCTTATCTAAGTCATTTTGCCTAACCTTAGATTTTTATGAATAAAATAACAATTAATAATATAATATTTGATTTAAAAACTATTTTGTGTCAATTTTGACACTATTTGATATATGATTTTTGTGAAAGTCATAACAGAATTATATGTTCGAACCAAGTTGATTAAATCAACATTAATATATCATATTAACCTATAAAATTAGTGTAATTCATAAAAAGTCTCAAATTACATTTATTTTGGTGTTTATAACATCAATTATGTCAATATTTCATTAATAAGATAATTACTGCATCATCATTGTGTCATAAATAAATTAAATTATTTAAAGTCTAAAAATTATAAATAAAATACCATTATGTAGGAAATCTTTTTATCTTTCTAATGAATATTTATAATCTAAAATCAAACATATATAACCCTATGTAACAATTGTTTTGCTAAAAGATATATGCTTGTGTCAATTTTGTATTCATTTTAACTTAATTAAAATAAAGTGTCATTATCACTTTCAAGTGGATCAATGGGGTCCCAAAATCGACCCAAAAATTCCCATGGTCGACCATGTATCAACCAATGGGGTTAAGATACGTTTTAGGGTAATTTAATATTATTATAATATTATTTTTTAACCCTTATTTACCGGATTTACCCTTAACCATGGTAAATAAAATATTTACCGCAGTAATTATTCAAAATGTCTAATAATAAAAGTTATCTATTTACACAATTTGAACATCCTGATTCCAAATATGGAATCCATTTTTCTAAATTCAAAACACAGAAGTGGCAGAAATTAATTTAAAATTAATTCCCACTGTCAAAACAAAAAGCGTGTTTTTAAGAGATAATAACTATCAAAAGATTGACACTTGTTTATGTTCGGTTTAATTGTAAAATTGTGTCCAATGACCAACATTATATTAAGTGGTAAAAATATATTCTAAATATACTTTAAAACCATTCAATATTATAATTTAACCACATAATATATTTCGATGAAAAAAGTTGTTTTTAATTAAAATATAGCGTGTTTTTACTATTAAAATATGAAAGTTGTCGGAAAAATATCAAAACTTTATCTAATGTAAATTTTTACATCCTGATTCAAAAGAAGAATATTATTTTGTCAAATTTAACATATAAAAATGTCAAAAACTATATTTAAAGTGGGTGCGCCATCAAAAGGCGGTAAAACTGCATTTTTTGAAAAATACTTATTTTAACCGAAAAATTTATTTTGTTCTTATACCATGTTCTAGAAATGTGTAAGATGAATAATAATGTTATAAAATTCAAAATTTAGTTAATACTATTCATAACGGCTAGTTCGTGACAATATTATAATAATATAACATTGTTTATTAAAACCCGGTATTGCGTACAACACACGCTATCGAGGAAGGTCGTGATTGCGTGTAATGCAAGCCAAGTCAGGGTTGCGTGTTGTGAAAGAATCCTTCGTTGTTTCGTATAACAGAATCCATCCATATTTCATTTATACATTTAATATATATATATATATACTCATTGTTGCGTAGAATAACTATTATCAAAATTGTGTGTAACGCGATCCAAGAATAGTGTTGCGTATACTGCAAGCTAATACGGTGTTGCGTATAGCGCAAGGTAATCTCGGTGTAGAATACAACACAAGACATTAATGAAATTAAAAGAATATTTTTCATAAAATCTCGGGGTGTTACATTCTACCCCCCTTAAAATGAATTTCGCCCTCGAAATTCGTCGAGGTTATAAATGGTTTACTATTTGAAAGTTTCTTTAACAGAAACCCACATCGTAAAAAGGAATACCAAAAGTATGAAACATAACGGTTACCCAAATAAACTAATCACTGGGTTTCCACATAGGTGAAAATATGGATATGGAAGAGAAATATAACCATCATGTTCTGATGGAGAGTGCTAGAGAACATGGCTATGGAAAAGCCAGTAATCACAAATCCATAAATTTGTGACGATCTAAGGTACCATCTGATTCATCAGGTATAAGAGAACTAGGACAACATTTTTGGTTTTCAAGATCATTTCCCTAAAGTTAAAGAATTTGAATTAGAATAAATACTTACTTTATTTTGGTACAATCTCACTGTTGTTCGTGCCTTTAACAATTTCCACTTCATCTCTTAAATAAATGAAGTTGAATTTTCTATTCGTGAAGTGTTAGCAGATCATGTGATAGAATGACGGGTCATTCCATCTGTCTCAAACAAAAGGTTAGCAAAAATTATATACATAAGTCGATCTATAGAGAGATTAATCATATATGGTTCCTAAAATGGACTTATACTTCATATATCATACTGATTAATATAATAAAACTAGTTTCTTCTAAACAGGGACTTCCTTTAGGTCAGTGGTAGGCGATAAAGGCCAGTCGCACTTCGGTTCTGGGTTCGATTCCCAAAGCCTTGTCCGAAGCGATGGGCTGTCGCCCGTCCTGCAGGTTGTCCTTTTTCTAAAACTATATTACTATAACATCCCATCAATAATATCGAAAAAAATTCTATCCTTAAACAATACTAACTTATGTCCAACATAATCCATTCCAATCTTTAGGCTTATCCATAATACTGCAGTCCATTCTCATAACATAGTGAAAACGATTACCAGAGATTTAATACCTTCGTTGATCCCCATATAACATAAGATAAGTTTTGTTGGTCACATTCCAAACATTCAAAGTCCTTAATCATGTATTCTCTTGAATACCCATTGAACCATAGTGAAAACTTGAATGCAGTTAAAAGTTAACACTTTTCACATACCAAAATCCTCAAAATTCTATATACTCAAACCATGATATCACTTAGTCCTTATATCAATCATGAGCTCATGAATACTATCAAACATTTAATTTTCTCCTTATCCCTTCATTATGCGCATATCATCTACATTCCAAAAATATCTGAATAACCCTTCATGGATATTGGTAACATTAATCATACACTTTCAAAACACAAGGAAAGACAACAGTGTATCAATCCATAGATGTCTCTTTATTCCATAGTAGCATGAGATTACTTATACAAAATTACACATGATAAACATGTAATCATTCCACTACATTCTTATACCATTGACCGAGCTTCAAAAATTCTTTCATCTCACATATCATTTGTAGTCTCTTCATCATCATCCACATAAATACTACCCATATGACCATACTGATTCTCTTCATGAGTCTTTCCCTTAGGGAATTTGTTTGCATAATGCCCATACATTCCACATTTAAAACACTTAACCATTTTTGATGTCGTAGCAATACCATTATCCTCATCCATGGTGTTAACCGACCCTTTTCCTTTGCACTTACTTGCTTTGTGTCCTTCTTTTCCACACCCAAAGCATCTTCCAGTTCCTTTGAAACATTCTCCTTGATGCCTCTTCCCACATGATTTACATAGGGGAAATTGAACTTTCTTTCTTCTATGATCATCATGGAACTCCATCTTTCTCTTATTAGTCGAGTCAGGAAACTTACCAAATTTTACTTTATTGATCATATTATGAGATTGCTGATTCGGCATAATAATGATGTTTGGACATCCAAATCCCATTTCATTTGGTTTCTCATGAAGAATATCATTCCATTGTCCATCATATCCTCCATTATTGTGAATCATCTTGTTTCCAGCCATTTTCTAAAACCCAAAAAGAATAGTGTGAGAGGAAAAATCATAATAAAGGGGGAGTAACTTAAATATATAACATCTTTGGTTTAATATAATATAATTACCATAGTTCTAGGACTATATCCTATACGTATACTTATCCTTAGGGGCATCCCTAGACATACCTTATAAATATCTCTAGGGATCTCACTAACGTTTTCGCATCCTAGTTTCCAAAGCTGACTAAACCTTTCCTCTGATACCAACTGTAGAGACCCGTATCCTGACGTACATGGACATTACATTACTTTTGCGGAATACTTAGTACATAACAAAAACACACACACAAGGATCGTAATAGTTTAGTGTCTTTGGAAACTCGTACTATAATCTTCTAATCGTGGTGAAAGATCTTCAAAATCTCCCATAAAGATCTTCCTTTTTTTTACCTAAAACCTTTCTTTATATCCTGGGGAAAAGAAAACATAAAAGGGTGAGCTCAAATGCTCAGTAAGGGTAATAAAAATAAATATCAATCACATCATATTCATAAGAACATAACATTTTGGAAATCATAACCTGCAAAAGAAAGCATAATTTCATAATCATGGGATAAATCATGGCAGTGAAAAGTAATCCCAACAATCATAACATAAAACATGAAACTTTGTGTCATACACACATAATCATAGAGAATAATTTCTTGTTAGTCAAGACTCATTGCCAAGACTATCTTAGTGGACAAAGTCCCTTTCTGAATCGAGTAATCCTCGTTTCAGTCCTGTTTCACTGAACCGGTATAACCTACCATTCCAGCCATGTCTATCTCATGAGATATGAAATCTTTACCCAATGCATTGGAGGGAGATATAGGTCCCACCCATCTCTTAATGAATCCTTTCTTATGTGTGCCACAAAATCATAAATCATACATCATTGCATAACCCATGTAATAAAAATGGGATTCTTAAACAACATGACATCATAAAACCATTCATATAAGATAAAGTAATTCATAAACATAATTCCATCACAACATAGTCAAATCAATGTAAAAATATGGATAGAAACAGAACCCTTTATTAACTTAGATGGAAAATAATTTTGATAAAACACTTGAATTGAATTCTTGAGGAAAATATCCTTTCTTCTTCAAAATCAATTTCTTTTCACGAAACGTCATGAAATTTTAAAAGAAAGAGATTTTATTGAAAATAGTCATGAAATCTTTTGAAGGAAGCTTCATGAAAATAAGGCTTTATAAAACCGTAAAAATCCGTTCGTGCCGTATAAGTTAAAAAAAAAATTCTTCGTACTTTTGTCGGAAAAGTCATAAAGTACCTCGTACGAAAAACGACAAAAGATTCCTTTCATATCTTTTACAAAAAACTTACATAAGGGTAAAATTGGATATAAAATATTGTATAAGGATGGAAATAATATTACATATTGATAAAACATGGATGTGGATGATAAAATACACCCCAGTAAATACTTACGAATAAACAATCTCGGATAAAAATGAGATTGTGATATTTCCCTTACCTTAGGTCCGATTTACTTTGTACGTGTCCGAAGCTCCTGTATAATGGTTTAAATAATGTCATTGACTTATTACAGAATCATATTCATTGTTATGATATCATATATGGTTCACTTATGACATTATATTACCCGTTCTTTTGTAAATTCCATGTTAAAGAAGCGTTTTGGGTAAAATCGTTTCTTTTATCGTAGGTGTTTTGACTTGTTGTTCTTGACATTATTATTACTTATATCATGATTTACTTACTTCCAGAATATAAAATATGATTTATATATCATATATATTCAGTATATATATATATATATAATAAATAGATAAATGAAATGAAAAACACCGTTCATGGAGACGGTAGTCCGTACGTACGCATGAACGCTGTTTTCCTTTCCCTATTGTCTTGAATGGAAGTAAGTAGATGACATACATATATATATATACATAAATACAGTAGCTTTATAATGTCATATATTTCATTATTATTTCTTATATATACATTATAATCATTCTTAAATGGTTAACATGGAGAATGAATCTCATCGCGTCGTGGAGACGGTAGTCCGTACGTACGCACGAGCGATGATATCATTTCCATAAATATTGAATTGAATTGGAGTGGATTATACAATATATCATAATCAATATGATGTTTTAATAACTATGTATAGTTATTCTTTACACCATTATACCCATCCATGTAAGGTGGTGGTGGAAAATAGATTACACCACGGCGTGGAGACGGTATTCCGTTCGTACGCACGCGCGGTGATTTCTTTTTCCGTAGGATGGATAGATGGTGAAATAGGGTTGTTTCATACATATAATAACATATCAGTATATGAGTGATACTGATGTTATTACTTCATAATGAAACAACCTAAGAAGAAGAAGTGGAAGAAGAAATAAAGATGAAAGAATTGGTAACGGTAATTACCTCTTCTTTGAAGTGCCTCTTTGAGACCTCCTCTTAGGGCACTAGAATTGGTCTTTGAGGAAGACCAGAACCTCTAGGATGTTGCTAGGGAAGTGGAGAAGGGATTTTGGCAGGGGTTGGCCGAGCTTGAGTGCTCAAATTGGTGTGAGGAGGAGAGGGAGGAGGTGTCCTTTTATAAGGGAGGAGAGGGGCACCTTAGGAATATCTCAAAATATTATTTTATATTAAAGTCAAAATCGGTTTATAATGGTTCCAAAGGGTCTTATTTCGAATCTAAGGTGGGGATGGGTCGAAATCCTATAAACCAATATAATTTAGACAAGTTTAGGATATTATTTTAACCTTATCAATTAGATTTAACTCCAAGTTAAATAATTTAACTTTTACCGTGTCTTTTTGTTTTCTTTCACTATATGGTTAATACACTTACAATAACATGCTAAAAGAACCCCAAATTGTTTATTATTAATATATATATCCTTATCTAAGTCATTTGGCCGAACCTTATATTTTTATGAATAAAATAACAATTAATAATATAATATTTGATTTAAAAACTATTTTGTGTCAATTTTGACACTATTTGATATATGATTTTTGTGAAAGTCATAACAGAATTATATGTTCGAACCAAGTTGATTAAATCAACATTAATATATCATATTAACCTAGAAAATTAGTGTAATTCATAAAAAGTCTCAAATTAAATTTATTTTGGTGTTTATAACATCAATTATGTCAATATTTCATTAATAAGATAATTACTGCATCATCATTGTGTCATAAATAAATTAAATTATTTAAAGTCTAAAAATTATAAATAATATACCATTATGTAGGAAATCTTTTTATCTTTCTAATGAATATTTATAATCTAAAATAAAACATATATAACCCTATGTAACAATTGTTTTTCTAAAAGATATATGCTTGTGTCAATTTTGTATTCATTTTAACTTAATTAAAATAAAGTGTCATTATCACTTTCAAGTGGATCAATGGGGTCCCAAAATCGACCCAAAAATGCCCATGGTCGACCATGTATCAACCAATGGGGTTAAGATACGTTTTAGGGTAATTTAATATTATTATAATATTATTTTTTAACCCTTATTTACCGGATTTACCCTTAACCATGGTAAATAAAATATTTACCGCAGTAATTATTCAAAATGTCTAATAATAAAAGTTATCTATTTACACAATTTGAACATCCTGATTCCAAATATGGAATCCATTTTTCTAAATTCAAAACACAGAAGTGGCAGAAATTAATTTAAAATTAATTCCCGCTGTCAAAACAAAAAGCGTGTTTTTAAGAGATAATAACTATCAAAAGATTGACACTTGTTTATGTTCGGTTTAATTGTAAAATTGTGTCCAATGACCAACATTATATTTAGTGGTAAAAATATATTCTAAATATACTTTAAAACCATTCAATATTATAATTTAACCACATAATATATTACGATGAAAAAAGTTGTTTTTAATTAAAATATAGCGTGTTTTTACTATTAAAATATGAAAGTTGTCGGAAAAATATCAAAACTTTATCTAATGTAAATTTTTACATCCTGATTCAAAAGAAGAATATTATTTTGTCAAATTTAACATATAAACATGTCAAAAACTATATTTAAAGTGGGTGCGCCATCAAAAGGCGGTAAAACTGCATTTTTTTGAAAAATACTTATTTTAACTGAAAAATTTATTTTGTTCTTATATCATGTTCTAGAAATGTGTAAGATGAATAATAATGTTATAAAATTAAAAATTTAGTTAATACTATTCATAACGGCTAGTTCATGACAATATTATAATAATATAACATTGTTTATTAAAACCCGGTATTGCGTACAACACACGCTATCGAGGAAGGTCGTGATTGCGTGTAATGCAAGCCAAGTCAGGGTTGCGTGTTGTGAAAGAATCCTTCGTTGTTTCGTATAACAGAATCCATCCATATTTCATTTATACATTTAATATATATATATATATATACTCATTGTTGCGTAGAATAACTATTATCAAAATTGTGTGTAACGCGATCCAAGAATAGTGTTGCGTATACTGCAAGCTAATACGGTGTTGCGTATAGCGCAAGGTAATCTCGGTGTAGAATACAACACAAGACATTAATGAAATTAAAAGAATATTTTTCATAAAATCTCGGGGTGTTACATGGTATCATTTAGATAATGATTTAAATTATTCCAGAATAAAAAAATGATTTATATATCATATATATTTAGAATATAGATATGTATAATAGAAATATATATGAAATGAAAAACACCGTTTATAGAGACGGTAGTCCGTACGTACGCATAAACGCCGTTTCCGTTTTCATATCGTGTTGAACTAAAGTAATTGAATAAGATATATGTAGGTACACACACACACACATATATATATATATATATCTAGTAGAATTATTATGTCTTATATTACATACTTATTAGTAATATATATTTTTATAATCCCCAATTAATGGTGAATGTGGAAATGAATCTCATCGCGTCGTGGATACGGTAATCCATACGTACGCACGAGCGACAATATCATTTACTTAAAGGTGTGGAATTTGATGGTATATTAATTTTACAGAGATATTAGCATTCTATTTTCATTATTTATATACATATTACGCATCATTACATCCATCCAAATAACATAGTGTTGAATAACAAATTACACCACGGCATGGAGACGGTAAGCCGTACGTACGCACGCATGGTGACATTATCATTCATAAGATGGATAAAATAATGAATATGGTTGTGCCATATTTATAATAACATAAAATTATATATAAGATATAGGATTTATTATTTCATAATTGAAACAATAATGAAAGAGTAAGTGGAAGAATAAGAGAACTTGAAAGAGGGTGGTGAAATCATTACCTCTTCTTCAGGTTCTTCCTTTGGGATTGATCAAAGGGGCTCCATAGGGTGGATTTATGGCCAAAGTAAGTCCTCTGGGATGAAGGGAGGACATTTGAGATGGTATTTGGGTAGAGGTTTTCCGATCCAAATAGCTTTGAAGGTGTGAATTATAGAAAATGGGGTACCTTTTGATAAGAAGGATGAGGGGCTCCTTAGGAAAAAATTAAAATATTAGTTTATAATAAATTCATATTCGGTTTATAATGGCTTAAAAGTTACTTATTTCAATTCAAGGGTGGGTATGGGTTGAAATTATCTCATCTAATAGGTTTTAGACAAGTTTATGTTAGCATTTTAAAATTATCATTTAAATTTAACTCTACGTTAAATAACTTAACTTTTACTGTGTCTTCTTGTATTCTTACACAATATGGTTAATAAACTTACTATAAACTACCAATAGAACTCCAATTAGTTAATTAATGTAATATATATTATTATAAAAGTCTTTTGGCCGAACCTTAGATTTTTAGGACCATTATATCAATTAATAATATAATATTTTTTTTAAAACTATTTTATGTCAATTTTGACACTATTTGGTATTTTGTTTTTCTAAATTCATAACTGTGTTATTTCTTCAAAATAAATTTATCTAACCAACCCTAATATGTCATATTAACCTAGAAAATTAGTTTCATTCATAAAAAGTCTCAAATTAAATTTATTTGGATATTTTAAATATCATTTATTTTTATATTTCATTAATTAGGTAATTACTACATCATCATTGTGTCATAAATAAATTAAATTATTTAAAGTCCAAAAAATATAAATAAAATAACATTATCTATGAAATATTTTTAGCTTTCTAATTAATGTTTATAGTAGAATATATCTTATGTTTAGCCCTATATTAAAAAATGTTTTGTTATTAAACATTGAATTTAACACTTTTAACTCTTCTTTGAATTAAATAATAATAAATGTCCTAATCTAATCCAAGAGGACCAAAGAAGTTCATATTTTATTCCTAAGGTATTTTTTGTATAATTAGATTTATCCAATAGAATTAGGACATGTGTTAGGGTAATAATAATATCTTTTTTACCCTTAATTACCCTATTTACTTTTAACTGTGGTAAATAAAAGTAAAAGGTTACTATTCACCAAAAATTATTTTTATCTTATTGAACCACATATTATTCCTTTATATTAACCATGTCTCTCGGAGTTTCGAAATTTAACTCATAGAAGCGGTAAAATTATGTTTTCTGTAAATTTGTAAATGCTCTTAGGAGGTGGGTAAAAGACTATGAAAAGTTCTATAAAATTTTTATATATCTAAAATTATTATAAATTTACTCCAATGAATTACATTGAAAATATATAGGTATTATGTATCTATTTTGACCTAAAATAAATCTAAATAAAATACATAATTATTTAAATAAAAATTTTGTTTTTAAACTATAACTCGCTATTTTTCACTATTTATCAAAAATTAAAAGTTTTCAGAAAAATACCAAAACTTCACCCTAGGCTAATTTCAATATTCTGAATCCAAAAATAAATTCCATTTTGAAATATAAAATTTATAAAATTTAAAAAAGTGGGTAGTACTATTCATAACAGCTAGTTAGCTTTTTGTGGTGTGTTTGAACTCGGAGTTGCATATAACACACACTATTGTATTATTCAAAGAGAAGCATACCATAGAATCTTGGGGTGTTACACCCCCCCCCCCCCAATTCATTGTATAAGGATTTATAACTCATGAGGTGGAAAATACTGGAACAATAAGTGAACTCAGTTAAGTGATATATGATTGGAATGGGAGGAAATTCAGTAAAGTAATTCATGGATGGAATAGGGAGTGAACTTGGTTTATTAAGGAACATTGTCCACTATGATGGTCTTGGAAAAGATTCTTGACTAATATGAAATGATTTTATATTCTTAGATGTATTCCACAATTTCATGTATTATGTTATGATCTCATGGAATATTTTGTTTTATTATTTATGAACTTCTATGATGTAACCCATGAAATGATATCATGATCATTGATATGTAGGATATAACTTTCAAAATTTATTTTTAGGTAATTATTAACTTATGGTCATTTTAAATCCCTTGATTTACCCTAAATGACCATTTGATCTCTTCTTTTTCTTATTTTTCCTTTCCCCGTGTTATAATGAATGGTTTTAAGTTGGAGTAATAAAGTAGGATAACTTTATAGGAGATGTGGAACATCTTTCACCAAATTAGAAGAATTTGTCCCAAGTTTCCGAAGAAACTAAAATATTATGGTCCTCAGGCATGTGTTTGTGTAATTTAATGAATATTCATTTATAAATATGTAATATACTTCCATGTTAATCCTAGGTTGTTATAGTTCCATGAAATTATAAACCATTATTTATATCAGAACAGATGATAAGAAATTGGTTTCATAAATATTTCATCATATCATAACCCTTGGAAAAGGACTAGTTTTATAATAATAAGGTCATTATAAACATAAACCATCCAAATAAATAACATGGATAGTATCCTTGGATCGTATTCCTAGTAAATCAAAAGCAACAATGAAGGTTTTTGTCATTGATGAATCAAAATATCATTAAAACATTATTTAAGAGAATTACCCTTACATTTAAAATCAATTCATAAAAATCTAAAAATTTCCCAAATATGATGGAAAATTTTTTATTTTAAAATAAACATGGGATATTTTAATGTAAGATTAAAAACATTGAGCCTCCATGATGGTAGAAAATTTCATTCATGTTTTATAAGGTAAAAAAAATTTCTTAAATAATTTTTTCGGAAAAGTCACAAACTACCTTATTGGGAAAACGACCAGAATATTACGTACAAAGAGTATTTCTAAAGATAAAAATAAAAATTAAATTAAAAATAATAGTATAACTTTAAAAAAATTATTTAATACATTTCTCGAAAACATTGATATTAAATAGAAACGTTTTTTAACAAAAGAGAGGAGTGAAGTGGATTTTCCTTAAAAATATATTTTTGGTCTCTTGAGTACATAAGGTGAGGAAAATGAATAGAAAAAATGTATTTTCAAGAAATATCAATAGGAAAATAAAAATAATGAGTATATTTGAAGGTTTATCCAAATACATTATAATAAAAACTTAATAAAAAATAATCCCAATTTACAATGAGATTGTAACACAAAACCCCTTAACCTAGGTCCAACATCCTTCGTAAATTTTCAAAACTAATGTATAATAAATATAGTATTATTTTACATATTATTATATAATCATAATCATATTTTTCAAACCATATATTATTTAATTTTAAAATTTTATTACACTTTTATAAACAATTATTTTTTAAAATCACTATTCTGGGTGATAATTGCTTAATTTTTCATGTTTGTTTTGGTTTGGTAGTTTTGGTCCTTATACAATGATCCTAGATCAATCATCCCCAAAATGTTAATAATGGTATAAATATAATATATATTAATTATATATATATATTCATCCATAAAATTTAGTGATGGAAAAATGAATAACATTGTTTATGGAGAGGGTAAGTCTTGCATTCACATAAATGTTGTTTTCATTTTTTTATGGATGAAATAAAAGAAAGGTGAATATTAATTCTAAATTATAGGATAATTAATATGTCATATGTATTCATAAAATTCATCCTCATTACCATAAAAGTAAAATATAAATGAAAAATGAATCAGATTGCTTCGTGGAGACGGTAGTCCACGCGTACGCACGAGAGGCGTTATCGTTTCCCAAAGGATTGGATGGTAATAAGGTAGATATAATATTATCATTACATAAGTATAGTTTTTCATAAATACCATATATAAATATTCAACCCATCATAATACTCATTAATAAAATATGGTGTTGAAAAATGATTTGTATCGCTATATAGAGACGGTAAGTTGTACGTATGCACGAGTGAATTATCATTTGATGGAAAGAGGGTGAATAAAAGAGGTTTCATAATAATAATAATAAAATTTAAGTATATTTATGAAACTTAATTAATTTTTTTATGTGGTATGTAATATATTTATAAGATCTAAAATACAAATTTAAAATAAAGCGTTTGATTAAGGTGATTACCACTTCTTTGAAACGAATCCCTTAGATCTACCCTAATGGGATCTTAGTTTGGTATTTTGGGAAGAAAAAAACCTATAGGATGTGGATAGGGTAGTTTATAATAGAGATTGGAATATTTTAATCTAGATATAAGGCTCAATGTTTTGTGAAGAATAGGAATGAGGGTTCCCTTTTAAAATAGATTGGAGGGACACTCTCAGAATGTCTTAAAATATAAAACTAATGTAAAATAATTTTGATGTAAAAATTGATAAAATTAAAAACATTAGAATATAAGATGACTATGAGTCAAAATCCTCTCTTAAAAAATTTGGATAAGTTTTGATAACACTTTTACCCTTACATTTTAGCTTTAATCACTCGTTAACCCTTTTGAAAATTACCATAATATTAAAGTTTTCTACCCTTTAAGGGTTAATAATGTTACTATAATAAGGAAAAACCAAATAAATGAAACATGGATTATTTTTTAAACCATATCCCATTAATTTTTCAAAATAAATGTTTTTGTGAATTTTATATCATTTAATAAATTACTATTTAATATAAAATATCATTATTGTCATTTTTAACACTATTCATTTAATTTGAATTTAATTGCATCAAGAAGATGTGTAATTAAAATATAATTATTTCTAACCTCCATAAAATGACATATAGATCTATAAAATTATTATTACACATTAATTCAGAAAAATTATATCACTTTTAATATTTTTGAAAACATTAATTATAATTTTTTATTATATGGAGAAATGTTGAATCAACAATTCATAAGAAATTAAGGTTATTATATAATTACTAAAAATTAAAAATAATTTTCTATCATGAAAATAATTTCACTAAGCTCATAATAGTCACTTATATTCATTCATAACATCATTTTCACCCTATTTTGATTCATAAGAGATATTAAAAACAAAGAAAGTGACATTTTGTAACTTTATTTGATTTATATATTATATAGGTCATTTTCATGGAAAAGTGTCCATTAAACTAAAACTTTTGAGTTTAAGGTATTAATGGTATAATTATATTCATAAAATAATAATTAGGTTGAAAAATTGTGGTCTTACCAATAATTCATATTATAGATTGACCCAATTTAACCTTTACCGAGGTAAAATATTTGATCACAGTTACTATTCATATTTACCCCAAAAGGGGAATATTTACTAAATTTGAATCTCCTACATCTAAATATTTAATTCATTTTATCTAATTTTAAAATATATTTTGGAAATAGCCTTTATTAAAAAATATAAAAGGCGAAACCCCTTTTGAAGTGGGTTAAGGTGGAACTCACTTCAAACTAAAAAGCCTAAAGGCACATAGGGTTAAATTTAAGTGGACCGAGAGATCAAAATAAAAAAAAACCAATAACGTAGACCAAAATAAAAGAATTTAATAAAACACTAATAGAGGAACCTCCCAAACCTTTTATCACACTGGGGGAGAAACCCAATCCCACCACCGCCCGAAGCAACGCCACCATAAGCGCAGTCAGCGCTTTCCTACCACCACCACCGATTACACTAATGCATCCCATGATCCATACCCGATGAACCAAAGACCTCTAGATTTATGTAAGTAGATGAAATAGAGCTATGATACCTAGATATGTATGAGATCTAAGCCTATTGACTAAACCAACCGTACCTAACAAAGATCACCACTATGTCCTGACGTCCCCTCTCCCAATCGCGAGTGATGCGTTGATGATCTAGAATATCCACTAGTTTTTCCCCATAATAAATATCTTAATCCAGTTTTATGACCTCTATGTTTAGTACATTTGATATATCAGGTATGTAATTCCTCATTAGAGACAAATCAAACACATCTCAATCCTCAAAGGGATTTGGTGGGAGCACCAATCGATATTCTATCATCTTGATACGATTCGGAATTTCAAAAGGACTGATATACCTAGGGCTTAACTTTACCTTATTTAATAATCTCATCACCCTATTCTAAGGATATTTTCATAGGAATATTTTATCACTAACTTCAACCAAAATATCTATCTGATGATTGTTAGTATATATTTTTTTCAACTCTAAATGCTCATATGCTCTACTGAAAGGCTCACACCTTCTCTGTCATTTCTTCCGCTAGATTAGATCCCAAAATCTTTTTTTCTCCAACATCATTTCAACACTTTGGGGTTCTCTACTTTCTACCATATAGGATTTCATAAGGATCCATCTAAAATATAGAGTAAATGATATTATTGTTGGAAAATTTTAACAAAGGGTGGAATTGATCCCTAACATTATTGAAATCCATATAGGAAGCTCTCAACATGTCTTATATAGGTGGAATGGTCCTATTAGTTTGACCACATATCTGAGGACGATATGAATTGATGAAATATAACTCTTTATCTATATCCATTTGTATACTTCTCCCAAACATTGATACAAACCTCATATCCTAATCAGATAAAATTGATAGTACTACACATTGTATTATTACCACATACATAATGTATATCTGAGTAATTTGATCAATAGATTGATCTCATATACTGGAAATGATATTTGATGACTTCATGAGGTGATCAACTACAACACATATAGTATTATACCCATTAGATATTTTGGTCATTTTGATGAAAAAATCCATTGTCATGTTTTCCCATTTCTATTTTCGTATAGGTAATGGTTGTAACATCCACTTAGATCTCTATATCTCAGCCTTAACTTGCTAACATACCAAACACTGAGAAACATACTATGAAATATATCTCTTCATGTAATACCACCAAAAATATAATTTTAAACTGATATATATTCATACCTCTATTATTAATAGATAATGAAGAAGTATGAGCTTCGTAAAACATCTCCTTCTTTAAATATAGTACTGATGGGACACATACATGGTTCCTAAACCTTATAATTCCATCAAAATCAAGGTTTAACTCAGGAACATTTCTCACCTTATTTTTCATCTCTTTGGATTCCTTTTTCACCTCTTTAATATTAATATTGGCATATGGTTGTGCACTCATTTGATAAAGATAATATTTCTCCCCTTCCTTCAAGATTTCAAGATCCATCCTTTAAAAATTCAAAAATATCATATCTTTTGTTATCCTCATCATAGATAAGGTATCATGATCCTTTTGACTCAAATCATCTTCTAACTTTTTCAATTTCACATTTTTGAAACATATTGAGCATTCATAATCTTTAATTATCTCCAACCATATTCTCGGTAGCATATTCAGCTCTTTTTTAGTGAAAATATAATTTAAAAATTTATGATAAGTATATATGTCACAAATTTTTTCATAGAGATAATGAATCCATATATATAATGAAAACATTACCATGGATAACTCCAAATCTTGAGGTGGGTAATGTTTCTCATGGACCATCATTTGTTATGAGGCATAAGCTTTAACCATATCACTCTGCCTGAGGATGCATCACATTCCCTTCATTAATGTATGACTAGAGATTACAAACACTTCTCCACTACATGGTAGTGTAAGAATAGATGCACATAATGGACTTATGTTCAATCCCTTAAAAAAATTCTTCACATTCATATATCCAAAGGAACTTGGGTCCCTTCTTAGATAACATGGTTATTGGATTTGATATCATTGAAAACATCTCCACAAAGTTCTAATAATATCCATCTGAACCAAGAAAACTACAGATCTCAGTCATAATCGTTGTTCTAGTACAATGTTCAATAACATTTATTTTTTAAGGATCTACAGATATACCCTAAAATATAATTATATGGCCCATAAATAAATCTTCTAAAATCCAAAAAACACACTTGGTAAATTTTATATTAAGATTATCCTTCCTTAGGGTCTTCAGCAAACTACTTATGTGATATTGTGCTCTACCTTTATCTTTGAATATATAATAATTTCATCTATAAAGACTACCAAAAACTGATCAAGGTATTCTTAAAATACTCTATTCATTAAATCCATGAAGATAAAAGTGAAACAAGTAAGAAAAATGGAATCACTATAAATTAATGGTTTCCATACCTTGTACAGATTGTTTTCCTAGGTAAAACGTCCTTCTTGACCCTCGGTTGATAATATCCAAAATGATTATCAATATTATGTATTTATATCCATGAATTTGATCAAACAATTCATCAATAAGGTGTAAATGATACTTTTTATTGATAGTGATCCTATTAAGTTCTCGATAATCAATTTATAGTAGCTTTGATCCATATTTGTTCTTAAGAAATATAAAAGGTTTACCTTAAGGTGATGCTCTTTTCCAAATGAATACATTTTGAATATTCCCTAGGATATACTTCTTTAATAATTGTAACTCAATTGGGTTGTTTTATATAGAGTCTTGAAAGTAGGTGTAGCACTACATATGAGTTCTATTGAAAAATCAACTTCACAATTCAGTGGAAGACCAGAAAATTCTTCTAAAAATCCATCAATAAACTCCCACTAAAAAAGTAATGTATTCAATCCAAATTTTATCTTAAAACATCTAATATAAAATCCCTTTTTTAATAGGAATCATGACTCATAATAAGGTTCTAATTTCTATCATAAGTTCAGTTTTTCCATTAAACATATAGAGAATCTTAAGTTGGATTGTAATATAAAATGTAACATCCCTTTCTAGAAAATTTATATGGGATTTATTTAAATAAACCCTATTTTTTCACAAAATAACATTGAATTCAACTAGTGAAGGAATGAAAATATTTTCAGAAGACACATTCCCAAAAACATTAACCAAAGAAAAATCATAGCCTTTGGGATGTGATCATTATATAATTACAGGGTTTTACTAATAAATCAACATATAATTTTTGAGGAGGTAAAATGATACTCTAAGAAAATTATTTAGATATAAAAGTTCATGTAGATCCAGAATCAAATAAGACATTAGAAGTTCTAGAGTAGATGGTATGTGTGGACTTCACCACATTATTATCATAGCCCTCATCAGAAATAGTGAGTGCATGAGATTAACCTTTTTATCTAGGATTAAGAATTTATTAACATTGATCATCATCAATAAACTTCGGATTTGGGAACTATTTATAATATTTTCCATACTCCTTGTATTTAAAACACTAGATCTTAGGTAGTGCTTCTATGGTGTTTTCTCTCTATTCGCATATTTTGTTAACTTATTTTCAACACATTGGTATTTAATTTCTCAATGTAATTACATTACACACTTCAAACATTTACTTGTTTCATTAAGACAACTTCCCCTATTTTTCCTTTAACATTTTCTGCATAATGGAAATATCATCTTCTTCTCTCTATGGTTATTAGAATTTCCTTTAAATTCAATTTTTCTTTTTTGTAAAAACCATGAGATTGACAGGAAACTCTAATTTATATCTCCTCCTTGATAGAACATTAAAATATTTCTTCATATCCACTAATTACCCTTATGTATAATTCCCTTTTTGAGAATTGGTTTTAAGCGGATAAAGAATTTATTAACCTTACTTTTAGGTTGGATGATAATATTAGAAATATTCCTCAAATGTTTTATATAATTTTTCTCATAGGTTCCAATGTATTCATCATCCTTCTGTTTCCACTTAATAATTTCATTCCCTATTTTCATATGAATAATATGATGAAAATAGTTATTGGTAAATAATATGTTAAACTCATCTGAATCCATAGATTCAATTTATTCTTACTGTTTTAGGTTTTTGATTATATTCAAAAATTGATCTAATTCACTATCCAAATGATAAATGGATAGAATAAAGTTTCATGATCCAAACACCATAGAATGAGAAATATATTTTAAGTGGTACTAATACATTTCTAAGTGACTAATATATTTTTTGACCCAAAAAAAGAATATGGTAATGGATTCATGAAGTACTCAATAGATCATTGTTCCCTCTATTACAAGTTTGTGAGATTTTCATAATTCATAACTTGAGAATGTTTTGTGAGCATAGAAACAATATTTTTCATTCAAACTACCATAACATTTAGTTTATTAGGAGGATAATAATTTCATTTACCTTTACATTTAGTATTTACATTATTCATTTGGGTTCCATACATTGTATAAAACCAAAACCATAGTGTGAGAAACAATAATCATAGTGAGAAACCACATAATCTTGAAAATTAATTTATAATATTTCTAAATCATGACACTTTTTTATATGATAACATTGATTTGACATAGTTAATTTATGATCACTACCAAAACATTATGATTTTATTGTATATATAGATTTATCCCCAAGGTTCTCAGGTAAGTTTTATTATCATAGTTTTCAATTTTTAATTAAATATTTCAATAATACCCACTAAAAGAACCCATAGATATCATAAATAGATATTACCTCTAATTATATGAACATAATTTACCTAACATAATGATCTATGCAATAATCATATTGTTTTAGTATCTTTGGAAACATAGAAACATAAACAATTGGTTCATAATAGCTCTACATCATCTCTCTCTTAAATCTTCATAACAATCACCTTTATTAGGAAAATGATACAAAAAACCTTTCTTCATAACGTATAAATGAAGACATAAGAAAGGGTGATATCTGATGCTCAATATGGCTAAACAAGGGAGATATAAATGATCATATAATCATAACATGGGAAAAAGGATATGGAAATATGAGAATAACATTTGAAAACTATGCCTTGAATATCATAAATCACAATATTCCATCATGGTATAAATCCTGGTATTGGATAAGACATTGATCATAATGTAATCAAAGAACATGAGTGTAACATACCAACCCAACATACTATGAAACTATTAGTCAAACTAGTTTCCACATAGTCTCAAGCATGCCTCCTTGTAAGCTACAGGATACCGACTAGAATCAAGGGTTTAAAGTTGGTTAGGTGGGGACACTATTCCCTCATAATTAGAGTATCATAATGGTATTATAATAAGGAAACAACATACCAAAGTGAAAATAATGTTAAATAAATGATAAGGTATCAGAATGTGAATTCAATAACTAAAATAAACATAAAAAACCATCTCCTAGTACAATGATGCTGGAATTTACAAATAATGATACAACATGAAAAGAAGGTAAAATATAAAAAACTCTACAAAACATGAACTAAAATCATGAATAAAAATAACTAAGGGAAATATATAAGATTATCCTCAGTACTAGCTCAGTCATGTGCTCCTATATCATAGGTACAAGGAACAACATAAGCAACATACACTAGACCTGCGACCATGAAAATTTTCTAAGGTACCCCAATGAAATAGCATTCTGAGAATAGTGTGAGATATAATTAGTAGGAAACAACCAATGTTTTCTAAATCATAATCTAGTCTATGTATATAAAGTAATATTGTGTGAATTTATAATAAAAAGATATAAATAAATACATAAAAAACATAATAAGTCGATTCAGGTCCCTCAAGGACACCTGGCCGACCATATTTGCTTTATTCCAACTCGGGATACCTCTAAACAAATTTCTAATTGTAAAAATGTGATATGATATAATTTTGGATCACCATAATTATGTATCAAAGAGGGGTTGATCCTACGTTTGGAATTTTACTTGGAATATGCATCCCTTTATTACAACTATGCATTTTTAGTACTTAACATTTCATACACTTGTGAATTGAATAAGAGAAACCCTGATACCATCCAAAGAAATCTAAAATAGAATCCCTGGTATCACAACATAGGAACTAAAAATATGCATCAACATCAGTGTCCATCCATGGAGATCTATAAATGGAATCCCAAGTATCAATCATGGAATGTTTATGATCTCAAACCTATGGGTTTGTCCCTAGTATCTGATATAGGGTTCTGAATATCACTCATTCCCTAGTGTAACCATATCATCATTGATCCAGTCAAAAAGTTCTCTCTTATAGAACCAGTGTGACTAAAAAAATTAAGAAATTCACTATGATCCCATTCAAGGAATTCCAAGTATCGCTCTCAATGTATCACACCATTAAGTAACCTACGGGCCTGCTCTTAGTGTTCCATTAAAGGATAACCAGGTATCTACCAAGGTACATATAACTACTAACAACCTGTGATCCCGTCAATGTAATTCTTAAAATGGAAACTGATTATCTCTTGAGTTGTTTCTAATTTTATTCGATCAATTTAAAATTAGTAATAGAGAATGCCATGTAGATAAACATGACACATCACAAAACAACTTACAAAAGAGTAACTTCCCCGTCATTCATTATAATTATTGATTATAACAACCCATGTACTAATCACATCATAACCCATCACAAAGGCTCTAAAAGAGTTCCACTCCCACAAACATTTCATTCAATTAATTAGGTATTCCTCTTTGTTTTTAAGGAGTTGCAAGCAATGATTTAATAAGTTAAGACTCGATGGTCTAACCATGGCGGATAACACCATACATGAAATGTAAGAATAGTCCTTGAAAACATTGATTCCATTTAGAAACATTTAGTTAAATACATGGGAAAAAAATACCTAACCACTTATGAGAGGGTTGGGTAACTAAGGAATGTATAGATGGGTGTCACATCCTCACAAATTTCATTTTAACTATATATTTTTTATTTTAAGAAGACAACACACTTAATCAAGGGGTTATATTTGGAAACAATTAATTACTTAATGGTATTAAAGGACACACCCCTAATTGAATTTCAATCTCGAGGCTCATGGACAACAAAAAAAATCAATAAATATAAAATGGATAATAGAATTAGGGAATGATATTCAAAAAAAAATATCACATTTGAGAGGCATCATCGAGGAAATGCTGGAACGTGAAATAATTATGAAATTCATGAACACAAATACATTAAGTTAATAGGATATAAAAGACATACCTTATACC
This sequence comes from Viscum album, assembly GCA_963277665.1. Classification (NCBI taxonomy): domain Eukaryota; kingdom Viridiplantae; phylum Streptophyta; class Magnoliopsida; order Santalales; family Viscaceae; genus Viscum; species Viscum album. The sequence goes on along the minus strand of OY728129.1, from coordinate 1,415,496,789 downwards.
ATGAAAGATTAATACATCCAATATTGAGGCTTGATTCAGTTCAGTTCAATTGAAATCGAAGAAATGTATTAATTTTATGGAAATATAGTGAATTAGGACACATTTATATAGCACATAAAGAGAATAGATAAATGAGTAAATGTGGAGGGAGGACTCATATAATTACTATTTTTCATCCAACTCACTTGATGGAGCTTGAATTGGAAAACAAATTAGGAAGATCTACCCATGGGAGGAGATAAGAGGAGAATCTCCCATAGGAGAGGTGTTGCAAGCACGTGAGAGGTAAATAACGGTAGGAAAAAAGAAATAATGATAAATTTCAAGCCCTTTAATGAGGCACAAGGTTTGATCAGATGGTTATCCAAACCATTCCCAAAACATGATTAGTCCACTTTCTAAAGAGGGGGATGCATAGTTAATGTGAAATTTTTGGGAAACCATTCACAAACTGTGAACTTTACCTCTATCTAGAACCCATAGTAAGTTGAACAATCATGTATATCCTCTTATATAGTTATGTTAAAATATGTGACACCTTCATGTCCATAGAATCAGCCACATGATTTTTCTTGGGGCCTCACATTTTTAGACAAACCATGTTCTCCTATTAGTCCCCCTAACATTTGAGTTTATAGGGCCTGGTTATCCCAAAAATCATCGGGACCCATGACACCCCACATGCATTCAATCATGTCATAAAGAACACATTTGAGTGTTAAAACTCCAAAAATTTCATTTTTAATAATTATTTAAAGAATAGACTATCCACATAATGATAAAATTTCATGTTCCATATGAAATTTTCATTTGGTCTAAAACCTGGGATACTAAAAATATCCCCACCTTAAAACTTCTCACCCCAAATAAGACTTGGGGAAAAATGGAAAAAACACCTGACCTACATGGGTCATGAGGTTTTTTCCAAATAGTTGTGTTTAATTTCAAAATTATTAATTAACCACCAAGAATCACTGAATCATAAAACTCTTAATCCATTATAACTCAAGCCAACACTTGCAAAACCTGAGACATCGAGACAAAACTTACCTAATCATGTCAACCTCGAGACATGATCATGTCGTCATATCATTAATCATCCATCCAATGGAACATCCCTTCCACTAGTTCTATCATTTAAGGGAAAAATTATGAGTCATTATATCACTATTATCATAATTTTCGATTAAAAAATGACCTCAGTGCTCTAACGATGCTCTAGAATGATTTCTATGTTGAATGAAGGTTAAAACCTCAATTGACCATATTTAGACTGGTCGAGGTGAACTTTACATGAAAATCCTTAGTTATCATTTACATAAAACCTATATTAACCTGACAGCATGCCTAAAATGGTTCCTTATTGACCACATTCAACGGAACAAGAGGGAATATGTTAATCCATTCCTGACCGACTATTCTTAAAACTCTCATCTTAGACGGTCGGCGTAACAAAACCCGAATCTCGATGACTTATCCCAAGGATCTGTATTTTTACTTCAAAAATTTCTATCCAATCCCATTACTAGATTCTAGTGACATATCATGAAAAACATCTATTTATGATTCCCTGTCCCATCACGAACATGGGTGAAGACACAATCCACCACACTTTTATTATAACTTTTAAAATAACCCTTCTGATCCCATATGAAGTTCAGGGTAACATCATAATCATCAATTGTCTCCCAAAGATCTCATCCAAGACATTTTATATGTTTATTCTATAAGTTATACATTGGTATATAGCTGATATTTCCACATTTCAAGCATAGTGACTAAGCCTGAAGAGGCATTCGCCTAACGGTTGAGTCAAAGGGAGATGGATGTTGTCCATGAGTCTGTGCAAGGAATTCCTACATGCTAACTGAAGTATCACTTAGAACATACATTACCTAAATAAAACCAATTATTATGGGGTGAAACTCTAATATAGACCACTTATTAATCCAAAAAAATTATAGAATTTAGCATGGTGTATAACCGATTCTCTCTTAGTGTACCTAGGATAATGTCAAGATAGGGTAAATGAACATCTTGAAGACAAGAGTGCACCAAGTGGATATCAATAATTATCTAGTAGTCCCAAAAAAAATCCTATATATCAAATAAAAAGTTCTCGGTGAGGTTTTGAACCAACTATACATAACCCCATATAAAAGGAATAGAAAACCCATTCTTGGTCGACTCACTTTAAAAGATCTCACCTAACCAACCGATGTGTCATCATTAAATGACCCTGATTCCTTTACCCTATGAGGAATCATAGAACCACTCAATCATGACCATATAAAACATTCCTGACTATCACTAATTTCAAAGTTTTTGTCAATATATATCCATACTATCGTCATCCCACCACACAAGCAATGAATTAAAACTGAAACGTACCAGCCCCAGTGGAATTTAAAAGCATCACTAACCATTCCAAAATAGAAACCATTGGTTGTGTTCCTCTTATTAGGAAGGGAAAATTTCACCAAAATTGACACAATTATCCCCACCTTAGGGGTTTTCTTATAGTTAGATCTCCGAAAAAGAAACTCATTCCTTGCAACACGCTCCATCAACTAGATAACATGGGTTCTAGATGTTCCCAATGTACTTTTAGAAAGTGTTAAAATGAAAAGAGGGGATATAATAGATTCTTAAAAGATCACTAGGATCATATTAACCTTATAAGTAAGTGTGATAGACCTTCAAAGTTGCGTCCATGCACACCATATCATTAGGCATAAGATCTATAAAAACTGACCAATGTGTAAAAACATCTGATCCACTTTACGACATCATCCCAAGCACTGGAATAGATCTATTTTCCATTGATTCCTAAGTAACTCTACCTGAATATGGCCTAAAACTGTTTTAATAACTGAAGGATTTAATGATCACCACTAAACTCAAACAGTTCGATATACAATTTAGAAACTCGAATGCTACCATGTGTATCAATGCACACTACCCCATGGTCAACCAGCAAAACAGAACATCTTGGACACTATCCATAGACTTATCAATCATATGAATTACAGTATATGATGACCCATAATGTAGTTATCCAAAAGTCATAATATCCCATAAAAATGCAAAACATGATAATGACCTCATGAGTCGTCCAACAGAGAAGAGGAGGAAAAGAAGGGTAAAAAAACTTACTAGGTGGTTGACCATGCCCTAGGCATATCTATTTCACTAAAATTTATCATTAAACCAAGGTAACACCCATAAAAAAGTTAAAAACACCCCATGAACTCCCATCCAACTATGGTGTTGTTTTGGAAACTAAGAGTCCTACTAGGAACAACGGTACCCAAATGGTTCCATGTGTCTGTAATGGCTCACCGACACTCATTGATGATTTATGGTTATAAGTGTGCTACTTACATCAGGCTATCACCTTAAAAAAGTCATAAACGTCAAACCTAAAGTTGGTTCATGCTGAAAAGGTCCCTATGCTCTACCACCTATATATTAGGTTCAAATTGGGTAAGAAGAGGCTCACAGGTGACACTCCGTCTCTTTCTCTAGAGGGAGCTACAAGAAGACCAAAACTACGCTTACATGATGGTTAAAATAAGAACACCACTTAAGATTTTAACTTATTTCATTAATTTACATCTAATTATTTAATTATTTTAAATTCTCAAATTTATGTCAAGTAACATTTTAGAAAAACATTTTTACAAGGTACTTTATTCAGTATAAGCTACTACACACACAAGAAGTTTTATTGAACTCTATTTTTAAACATTATTTATTTAATAGAAATCTTGTCATAATTACAAAATAAATCCCCTAACATCATTTTTTAAGAAATTTATATAACCAAGAGGTTCTTATAATTTGATTTTATTTAAAGAAAAGGACAATTTAAAATATATATAGGAAAATTCCTTTTAGGTCAAAAATTGAATTTTAATTAACCAATTCCTCCTACATAACAAAGCTCTAAAGAATATAAAAGGTCATTTATTAATTATCGAGGGTCTATTATAGTAATTTAACACTATAACTCTATATTAAAATCTATATAGGAAGCTGTAGACACATTAAATGACCACCACTACATGGAATAAGAATACCCCCATAGTGTTTAGAATTATGGCCGAAAAAATGAAAGGCAACCTATGAGTGTCCATTTAATTAATTCTAGGTTCATCTAAATGTAACCCCCAATTTATTTAAAATAGTTAAATTTTCATAACACCTTTAATGGATTTATCTTATAAGCACAAGCACCATGACTGACCCACATAAGTCGAGTCAATTATATCACATAAGAGCATTCCCAAACTTACCTAATTGGGTACAATTATGTATTTATGTATTTGGTCATTCGAGTAATAATTACCAAGTAATAGATGTACAAGACCTTATAAATGAAACAAATTCATTTATGTTCAAAATTTAACAACGTTTATATTTACTATAGTTTCAACATATTTTAAATTTATATATAACAATATGATTATATGGGACTGAAAATTACAATTTATGAAGCGCTCGTACGCTTTATGAATTTAAAATTGGATCCCATGTAATCGCAACCAATAATTTTTCAACCCATGGAAACAATTCCCCCTGGCTAAACCATCTCAAGATAGGTTAATTAATGGGTCACTGTTAATATATGAAGTAAAACACCATTTAGGGTGATTCTGGAGCATTAATAACCAATTGTATGTTAAAACTATAACTAATAATGGTAACATATAAATAAATATAACGAATTATGGAAAATAGCATATAAGATTTAATATAAAGAAAAACATAATAATTAATCACCTATACATTGTAAAAAAACTACACAAAAAGAACAACATAATAATGAAATTAAATTAACTAAATAGATATAAAAATAATCATGCTAAAAAAATACATAACATGTTGTATAACTGGAAAGAAAATAAAACACAAAAGGCACATCAATAAATCTTAAATGACCTAGTAATAAAATCAACATGTCATGAAAATATACATGGCAGGACAATATACATGGCATGTGAATCTCTATATTCCTATAATAAAACATGTAATGTTATATACATTCCATGATAGGGCATGGGTAAAATTTCCTAAATACCATTAATCATTAAACCTTGGAAAGTAATCCATTCACTTGATGTAAAATCATAATCAGATTTAATAGAGAACAACATAAAAAATAATCCCATCCCTTGCCACATGGAATATTCCCCAAGCATGGGTTGAGAAATCTTAGGTATGGCTATTTACGAAGTGTCGATATGATCCTAGTATCCCATTTTCTAGCTCAAAATAAGATGACAATGTAAAAGAAGTAGCATTGATACTACTTTGTAACATCTTGACCTTACTAACTGTGAAACCAATAGTTGTATTGGTTACCACGTGGTCTTAATTGGGGCTCCCCATATGCCAGAGGATGCCAAAGAGTAGTGAGGGTTTAAAGGTGGTATTATGGGGAGACTATATCCACATAATTAGAGTATCACAATGGTATAATAATAAAGAAGAAACTTACAATAGATGTAACATTGGTAAATAAATGACTAGACAATAAAAGGTAAATGAAATAACTAAAATAAATATAAATGGAAAACACCTAGTAAAATGTGGTATTCATGTCTATATAATGATACATTATAATAGGAAGGTACAATAGGCAAAAAAATACAACACATGAACCAAAATGAGGAATAAAAATTCCCAAGGGAAATCTCCATGACAATTCTGATTACTAACTTATCCTTGTGCTCTTATCTCTCTGGTAAAATGAACAATGTAATATATATTCCCTAGAACTATGAAAATAAAGATATTATTAGGTAATCTAGTGCAATGGAAGCTAGATCAGTGTGTGATATATACTTAGTAGGCCACCACCAATGGTGTCTAAATCATAATCTAGTTTTCATAAATAAAGTAATATAATGTGCATGTAAAATGAAAAGATGAAAACAAATACACAAATAAACATAAAAAGTTTCCTTAGGTCCTTAAGGACACCTAATTGACCAGACCTACTTCATCCCAAGATGGGATGCCTCTGAACATGGATCATACTATAAAAATTTGATGTGATATAATAATGGGTAATTGTAATTAAGTAACAAGGAGGGTTCGAGCCCAAGCATGAGATTTGTTTTGGAAAAAGCATCCATACATTAAAGCTAAGTATTCTTAGTCTTCAAAATTTAAGTCTCTATTAAATTTTACCAGAGGCCCCCTAAGCCCATCCAAGGAAATCCAAAATTGAATCCCTAGTATCGATCTTAGGGAAATACAAACATCCACCGCCATCAGAGTTCATCCAAGGATATCCATAAATGGAATCCCAAGTATCACTATTGACATGGTGTATGTTCATGAGCCACTTAGTCTATCCTAGGTATCTCACATAGGGGTCTAAGTATCACTCATGAATTAGAGTGACTATCTCTCTACTGAGAACATCCATGAGTTCTCTCATAGGGAACTGGTGGTACTCAAGGAGTTATAAAAAACACAGGGATCTCATTCAAGTCATACCAATTATCTCTCTAGGTGTATTACAACATTAAGAAACCTATGATTCAACTTATGGAATTCCGTAAAAGGAGACCCAAGTATCACCCATAACATCTATAACTATTAAAAACCTATGATACTATCCCATGTATTCCTTAAATTGAACATGAGTATCTCTCATGTACTTTAACATTTTTATCATTTAAAATTATCAAGGGAGAAGGTCGTGTACGTAAATATGCCACATCATAAAAAAATTAAAAAAGAGGGACATTCCCATAATTCATTGCAATTATTAAAGATTTAAAGTCCTTGTACTAAGATTTATATAACCCATTATGAATATACTAAAATAGGTCTATTCCCATAAACATGTCATTTAATTAATTAGGTATTCCTATTCAATATTTATGGGTTTCAAGAGTATATTTAGTAAGTTAAAACTAGGTTTCATACCCCTGGAAGATAAAACCATACATAAAAAGGCAAGAATAGTCCATGGTAACATGTATCCCATTTATAAACTTCATGTTCTTTCTATATGAAAAAATTACACAACCACTTAGGTGAGGGTTGGGTCACCAAGTAATACATTGAGGGGTGCCAGATCCTCCCACATTTCTTTTAAAATACATGTTTTTTTAGAAGATATAACTCCTTAGGGAGGTGTTTTAATAGGAAACAACAAATTTATTAAATTTATTCAAGGAAAGAACCCTATGGGTGGTTCAATCCTATGGTTTATTACCAACATCAGTTCCCAATTTATGTACAAGGTCAACTAGAATTATGGGGTGAGTATCTAAAAATTGAACATCACATTTAATAGACTTCATATGGAAATAAAAGCATGAAACACAAGGATGAAATTCATAAACAAAAATTCTTTAATGGAAAAATATATATATCATCCTTGTTATACCATTTATGACCCACACATCATATATCAAGTCTTGAGTTTTTTTGGTTCAAGACAAATAGAACAAATAGAATAATTTCATAGAAATAGATAGAATTATGTCACACCCAAATAACATAGAGAGATAAAGTATAAAAAATTAGGAAGGATGAGTAACATAAATACTGAGTTATATCCACTATACTCAATGGCACTTGAATCAGAAACTGGATAAGGGAGATCTCTCTATGGGAGTAAAGGGGAGGAAAATCTCCCTTGGAAGGAGGGCTGAAAGTGGGTGATATGAAAAGAAAGGGAGGAAAATGAAATAAGGTCAGAAATGAATTTTGGTAAATTATAGACCCTTTAATGAGGTACATGATTTCAACACATGGTTATCCAAACAATAGGTAAATAGTTCTTAAGACACTATCCAAGGTAGGGGCATAGTTGATGGCCACTATTTGGGAAATCGTGTGCAAAACATGCACTTTCCCTCTCTCAAGAACCTGTAGCAAGACACACAGCCATGCAGCTACTCTCATATGGTTAGGAAAACATTTGAGAGACCCCTAGCTCTACTGGATTAGTTTCACAATATCTCATGGGGGCATGGTTTTAGAAAAAAAAATTATACCCCAATAAGTCCCTATAAACTTTGAGTTTCTAGGGATTGGTGCTCCAGAAACTCTTCAAGACACCCTTGACACCCATTACGACTTAAAACATGTCTAAAAACAAAATGTTTGAGTTTTCCAACACTCAAAATTTCATTCTACATCTCATATTAAAGAATGGTCTATCCACTAAATGAAAAACATTCACGTTCCTTTGGAAATTTTCACCCAATCCAAAATAGAAGATTTTACAATTATTCAAGGGATCATAATGTAGGGATATGACATGGTAATTGGGTAATGTACAAAATAATAATAAAATACTCATTAGTCAATTCTAAATTACAAGATTTTCATAGGGGAATGTTTTTTCTCCCTACACCATTTTAGTAATCATGGTTAAATCCCAAGACTATAATAGTGGATAAAGCTCTTTACTAAACTGGGTTCTCTCCCCATTTTGGTCCTATTTATCTCATGAGATATCAATATTTACCCAATTAGTTGGAGAAAAATATTATTCCCACCATTCACATAATTAAAATCATACATATGGGTGTTATAAAATCATAAACCATTCAGAATATTAGAACCCATGAAATTAAATGGGTTTCATAAACATTTCATCAAAGAATAGCCCGTGAAAAAGAAATGGGTTTCATAAGCATCATGTCATAATAAAAATAAATAATCCAAATAAATAATAAGAATGGTATAATAAGATTATATTTCTAGTAAATCATAAGAAACATTTAATTCTTTTGTCTCTAATAAATAAAAACATCTTTAAAATATTAATAAGGAAAATAACTACTGTATTTTGAAACCAATTATTCAAAATCAATAAAAATCCACAATATTTGTGAAAAAAACATTATTTAAAATAACTATGTGAAGTTACAAAGTAAATATAAAAATATTTAGTGGATATGGTGGTGTGAAATTCCATTCATGTTGTGCATGTTAAAAAACATTCCTTTTATAGTTTTTTCAAAAAAGTCACAAAATACCTCATTTAAGAAAACAAGAATATTTCTTTAAAAATGTTGTTTAAAATTTAAACCAAGGTAAAAATGACTTTAAATAATAAAATTAGGATAGTAAAAACCTTCTTTAAAATATTTTTAGATAACGTGGATATGTAACAAAAAAAATTTCAACTGAATAGGGAAAATAATTTTATTTTACTTAAAAACATATTTTGGCCTCTTGAGTATATAAGGTGCATAAAATGAAAATAAAACATATATTTTCAAGAAATAAAATTTTATGAATAAAATCAAAAACTATATTGAAAGTTTTATCATAATATACCCTCATCATAACTTAATCGTCAACAATCCTAATAAATAATGTGATTGTAACATAAAACCCCTTACCCCATGTCTAACTTAGTTTTTAATTTTTCGGACCTCAAGTATAATAAGTATAGATTTATTATAAATATCGTTAACCTAAAAATCATATATATAAAACCATTTATTATTTTCATAACACTTTATCACCCATTTATTAAAATTTTTTATTAAAATTTCTATTCTGGGTGATAATTTCATCATTTTTTATGTATGTTTTTGTTTGGTAGTTTTATTCCTTGTATTGTGTTAATAGTTTCCTCCCCTCCATAATTTTAATCATGGTATAAATATAATATATATTCATTATATATATATAGTCATTTATAAATTTCATGGATATAAAAATGAATTGCATTGTTCATAGAGACGGTAAGTCATATGTATGCATGAATGTTGTTTTCATATTTTGTGGGGTAGAACGAAAGAAAGGTAACTATTAATTTAACAAAAAAGGAAAATTATTATATCATATATTCATCAAAATTCATCTTATGTTCCATCAAAATAAAATATAAATGAAAAATATCACATCACTTTATGAAGGTGGTAGTCCATACATACGTGTGGGTGATGTTATCATTTATCAAAGGATTGGTTGGTAAAAAGGTTGACATAATATTATCATTAAATATGTATATGTTTTTGAATTATATTATATATAAATATTAAACCCATCATTATACCATCGATAAAAATGGTGATGAAAAATGAGTTTTATTGCTATATGGAGATGGTAAGTTGTACGTATGCACGAGTGATACATTCACTTCTCATTTGATAGAGAAATGGTGAATAAAGGTGGTTTCATAATTATTATAATATTTTAATATATTTATGATACTGAAGTGATTATTTTATTAAGAAAAATATATATTTATAGGAGTTAAAAGAAAAATTTAATGGAAAGTGATAAGTTAAGGTGATTACATCTTATTTGAAACAACTCCTTTAGATATCCTCTAAATGGATATAGGGTTGGTATTTTTGTAATAAAAAACCTATAGGATGTATATAGGGATATTTAGAATATAAATTGGAAGATTTTGGTCAATCTATAATGCTCAACGTGGTGTGAAGAAGAAGAAGTAGGGTTTCCCTTTTACAATTGATGAGAAGGGAACTCTTGGAATTTCGTAAAATATTAAATTGATAAAAATTAATTTAATGGTAAAGGGGATAAAAATTTATAATATTAAAATATAATATGGGGATGAATCTAAATCCTCTCATCCGATTAAATTTATACTATTTTTGATCATATTCGTACCCATATCTTTTATATTTAACCCTCAGTTAACCCTTTGTCAATTACCATAATATTAAAGTATTATACTATTTAATGGTTATTAATATTACTATAAACTGAAGAAAGAACAATAAATGGACCATGGTTGATTCTTAAGGCCATAAAAAATTTATTTTTCATAATATATTGTTTTTATGAGTTTTATATAATTAAATAAAATATTATTTATTATTAAATATTATTAGAGTCATTTTTAACACATTCATTTAATTTAACATTAAATACATCATGAAAAGGGTGAATTCTCATATAATTATTTTACACCTCAATATATTTCAAGTATATCTATAACATTATTGGTAAACTTTAACTCATTAAAATTATATCACTTTTAATATTATTTAAATCATTTATTATATTTTTTATTAAATGGAGAAATATTGTATCAGTGTTGCATAAGAAATTAAGGTTGTAAAATAATTAATAAAAAATAAAAATAATTTTATATAAATAAAATGATTTTATTAATATCTGAAATAGAAACTTATATTCATTCATAACATTCTTTTTCCCAATTTGGACACAGAAGAGATATTAAAAAAAGTGACATTATGTAAACCTCTTTGATTTAAATTTTATATAGGTCATTTTCATATATAATTTCTAATTAAACTAATATATTTCAAACCTTATGTGATAATGGTAGAATTAAATTCAGAAAATTGTAATTAGGATGAACAATTATGGCATGACCACTTAGTTTTAACCCAAATTAACCTGATTTACTGTTTACTGTGCTCATAAATTTTACCAGGATTAATATTCATATTAACCAAAAATAAATCGGTAATATTTTCCAAATTTAAATGTATTGATTATAAATATTTTCTTCATTTTTCATTTTCCAATACCTATAAATATAAGAACTTAATTTTAACGTGGGTGCCAAAAATGCGAAGAAAATAATATTTTTGAGAAATCCATTTTTAAGAATAAAAATGATTTATTATTATCCAGTAAATAATTAAAAATATTACATGAAAGTTAAAAATAATTATTGAATATAAAATATATAAATTTCATAAAAATAATTAACTAATCGTGGTCAATTTAAATTATTTGTAAAAAATACATTTCACAAATAAAATCAATTTTTCACAAAAACTCCTTTATTTTCAAGTCATTTTTATTTTCATTTAATATCAATAGATAACTAATGAATTAATTTAATTAATACGTAAAAAATACATTGACATAATTTATTTAGTCATATTCATACCTTCCAATACAATGGCTATGTGATCATAATAATTTAACTATAAATCACGGTTCATCTACACTCGATGTTGTGTGTAACACAAGCTATCAGAGAACAAAAATTTTTTAAAAAAAAATAAAAAACTATAGGGTTGTTAAATATTACATATTTTGAAAATATGTTTCATAAATAATTTATAGAAAGTGATATAGATAGATTTAACAGGAAAAAAATTAAAAAAATGTGCAACAAATTTATCAATTTAATAAAATTATGGGTTTACACAATTATCAAAAAATGGATATCAAAGTATTGGAGATGATTTATTTTTTAATAAAATAAGAGGAAATTATTTTTTAGTGGACATTAGTTGAAATTCATGCATTGTAAATTATGTACATATCAACCTTTTTATCCTTGATTTTAATTTTTTTCATTATGACTAACCCTCCACAAATCACATATAATAACCTTAATGAAAATAATCCTGATCATTGTAGCTTTATTTATTAAGTTGATATTTATATATAATAAAATTATATTTTCAACACACTAATATCTAATGATATATTTATCTTATATTAAATTATATTTCTTCTATATCTTCTAATACACACAAACCCAAGTCTAAATGAACTTTAATATAGTATACCATTATAAACTAGAAGTTATGTTGGTGGAGTGATTTAGAATAAAAAAATATAAAAAAAATATGTATAATGGTTTTAGATTTAAAAAATATAGATAAATAAGTAATCAATTTTTAGTAATGTCATTATATGTTTTATTAATATATTTTTCCATCAAAAAATGTTTTATTAATTTTTGTGAGAAAATAATATAATTAATTTTTTCCAATTTTAGAAATTTTATTTGAAAAAATAATCATTATTTATAAAATAATTATTTTGAAATTATATTAGAGTGATTTTTTTATAATTTTCTAAAAAGATTTATTATTCTATAAATAGAGAAAATAATTATTATTTTTAAACCCACTTTTTATTTAATGTATTTACAAAGTTCTATTTTTTAAATGGTATTAAAAGTAAATTTATTTAATTTATGTTATGGATAATATATTTAATTTCATTATAATTAACTTTATTTATTATTTCTTAATAAAACCTTTTTATACTTAGGAAAACATTTTTTTCAAGAAATGAGCTTTTCATCACATTTTACATGTTTAATTTTAAAAAACATTCTTCCAGTTCTTTGAATTCAATTTGATAAAATATATTTTATATTTCTATTCGTAATTATAAATGAAATTACTGATACCAATTCTTTTTTTTTCATAATGTATAGTAAAAATAATAAAAATATGTCACCATGATTGAGGTTAAAACGGGTTTATCGGGGGTTAAACCAAGATAAAGGGGTTAATGTACTAATAAAACTTATCATAACCCTATTATATAACCATATTTGGACCTCATAATATACAAACATTTAATATATTTAAATTTGGAATCATTTGTCTTGAGTATAAATTTACAATATTTTCGGATTTTGAGAAATTTCATGTGTTCCCTCTACCATTCTTATAAAAGGACACCCCTCCTTCTCTTATTTACACCACATTGAGCTGAATAAATCTAAAAACCCCTGAACATATCTATTTTAAAATTAACTATTCATGAATTAGACTTTCTGGACTTCTTAAAATCACATTGCAACAATCCTTGAGAAATGATCTAAGGGAGGCCTATCGAACAAGAGATAATCATCCTACCCGAACTCATTCAATTTATTTCCATTAAACCTCCATAAAATATATGTTATTAATCATAAAATAATAACTTAAGTATAATAAATATACTTTAATTTTATTATGATTATTTAAACCCCATTTTCACACTATTTTTCATCAAACAAGAAGTGAAAGTATCACTCATGTGTTTGTGGGGACTACTGCCTCCATATAGTGATACAATTAATTTTTCATCACAATATTTCATGGATAGTTATTATGATATATTTAATTTATATAAATGATATTTATTAAATAATTATTCTTATGTAATTATGCTTATGTAATTATATTATCATTTTTACATTCTTAACTTCCAATCCGTTGGAAAATTATAATGTCCCTCGTGTGTATATTCGGACTACCACCTCCTAAAAGAGATGTTATTCATTTTTCATTTATGATTTACATGGATGATAATAAGGATATATTTAATGAATATATATTATATATATGGTATAATAATTACTCGAAAATTTTGAATTATTATTTACCTTTATTTTGTTCCATCTGATGAAAAGTGAAAACAATTTTTAAGCGTACGTACGGTCTATTGTCTCTCTGAATAGTGTAATTAATTTTTCTATCTCAACTGTCTATTGATGAATATAAATAATGAATATATATGATATTTATATCATTATTAATATTTTGAATATTATGTAACCACGATAAAAGTACAAGTACCCAAACTACCAAACAAACATTCTCCAAAACAAGATATTGATAACACCTAGAAATGATGATTTTAAAAAGGGAATATTAATATATGGGTTTTAAAATGTTATAAGTATATAATATATATTATTATATGTATTTAAATTATTCTGGTATATTAGTATAACAAATTTAATATTTTTTGCAGTAGATTTTGGAGCTTTTAGAGTGATTCGAACATGAAGTAAGGGATTTGTGTTACAATCTCATTGTTTATTGGTATTGATTATGATTAAGTTTAAAATGATTAAATTTTATGAATTATATCTCAATAATCCGATAAATTATATTCTCCTATTTTTATATCAATATGTTACAAGGTTTTATTTAATTAAACTCTCTTTGATAACTTAGGTGACCAAAATAATTTTTTCAAGGAAACACGACTATATTTTTATCTTCAGTTGAAAATACTTTTTATTCCATGTAAAAAAAAATTTAAAAGTTTTTCAAGAATGTTTTTTATACTATATTTTTTATTTTTAAAGTCATTTTTACCCAAGTTTTACTTTTAAAAAAATTTAAAACTTATCTTATTTTCTTTTTCTAAATGAGGTACTTTTGAGTTTTTTACCAAAAATATGAAAGGAATAATTATTTTAACATACACAACAAGAACGGAATTTCATTCCATCTTGATTAATAGATGAATTGAAGATTAATTTACCATTTTAATGATTATTTTCAAATAAAATGTTTTCCTTAATTTTTTATAAATATTTGTGTTTTAAATAATTGACATCAAAATTAAATGGTATTTTACATAAGATATATACCAATGATCTTCCCATTAAAATTTTTCATATATTATTATATCAATTGTTTTTAATTATGATTCACTAGGTATATGATCCAATGATAACATCCTCTATATTTTTTAGATATTTTATGATTATGATGACGGGATGCTTATGAAACCCATTTATTTTCTTTGGGTTATGCTGTATTGAATTGTTGAAATTTTTGTGAAACCTATTTCTTTTCCACATGTTACGATATATGATGAATATTTTATGATCATTTGGAACATAAAATACCACAAAACGAGGTAAGGGAAGTGCCTTGTTTTATCAGTGTTAAGCAGAAAGTGCTGATAAAGGGGTGACCTTTATCAGCGCTAATTAAAAGTGCTAATAAATGTAACTTTATCAGCACAAAGCAAAGTGCTGCTAAAGGTGTACCTTTAATCATCATTGTTTTTAGTAAATAATAATATTTATTTATATAAAATAACTATATTTAAATAAAAAAATAATGTTTATTTTTATACATTAAATAAAAAAATGCTTGTTTATAATTAATATATATTTTTTAATAATTCCAATATATATATAATGTTTTAAAAAAATTATTTCTAACATTATAATTAAATATATACATACATTTAAAAAATTATAAGATTTCAAAAAAAATTATTAAATAATAAATATATTTATTAGATTTATTAGATTTATTATAGATTTATTGTATTTATATTTATTATATTTATTATATTTATATTTATTATATATTTTATTATATTTATTTGATTTCTTGGATTTATTAGATATATTAGATTCATTATATTTGTTATATTTAATATTTTCAGTATATATATTTTATTTATAATTAATATATATAAATAATTTTTAAATGTATATATTTATAATTATAATTATTAAATATATGAGTGTTTATAATGAATTTGGTTAATAAATATATTGATCATGCGGGTATATATGTTATGTGTCATCATGAATGTTCATTTATACATTACACTCTTCTCATTATTCATATTGTCCATATATGTGATGGCTCGTTTTTTATTATGTATGTATATGAGTAATTTATGTCACAAATATGAATATTATATTCTCAAAAACACTTATAAAATTATATTAAATATATTTAAATAATAAATATATTTTATATATTTATAATTATTAAATTTTTATTTTATATAAATACTTTTTAAATATATGTATTTTTAAATATAATTATAACTATATATATTTAAATAACTATAAAATTACAATAAATATATATATTATAATTTTATAAATATATATATAAATATATTTTTAATTATATACAAAAATTTATAAATATATTTATTTATAGTTAATTATAACTGTAAATATATATATATATTATAAAAATTATTAAACATATTTATTGTACTACTTGTAAAGTTATAAATATATAATTAAATAAATATATTTATAAATATATAAAAATATTTTAAAATCAGTACATATAGTTATAATTATAATTCCTAAATAAATATATAGATATATTTATAGAATTAAAAATTATAATAAATATATTAATTATATATATTTTTATACAAATATTTATAAATAAAGACAATTAGTTATAATTATAATCTAAATAATTGTAGATATATTTAAATAATTTAAAATTTAAAATAAACATATTAATTATATATATATATATATATAATTATAAATATATTTGTTAAAATATTATAATTATTTATATATATATATAATTACAACTATAAATAAATATTTGTTTATTATAATATTTAATTAAAAATTAATATTTATTTATTTATTAGTTATAAATATAAATAAATAAATATTTATTTATTAGTTATAAATATATATATATATTTATTTATTTATTTATTTAAATTATTAATAATTTATAAAAAATATATTTATTATTTTTATATATAATGTTATATGTAATTAAATAAATATATTTATAAATATATTCAAATATTGATAAATAAATACAAATATTTATATTTATAGTTGTCAATATATATAAATATATATTTATAATAAATATTAGATATATGTGTAATTATAAATATAGTAAATATATTAATAATAAATTTATAATTATAAATATAAATATAAATATAAAGAAATATATATTAATTTGTAGTTATTATTATAAAGAAATGTATATTTATTTATTATGCATGTAATTTTATAAATAGATATAAAAATATAAATTATTTTTCATCATTATAGTTTTATTAGCGCTTTTTTATTGCTGATAAAGATAGGCATTTATCATTGCTAAAAAAGCACTGATAAAAGGTGTCTTTAAAAGAGCTATGATTTTAGTGCTGATAAAGACATCATTTATCTGTGATGTTTAAGTTCTGATAAAGGCTTCTCTTTATCAACACTAAAAAAGCACAGATAGACATATGTTTTATCTGCACTTTCTGATTTAGCGTTGATTAAAAATTTATTTATCAGTGTATTTTAGCTAGCACTGATAAATTATTCTGTCAGTGTTATAAATAAACCCTAATTATCTCCTCCTTCCTTTGCACCACACAAGATATCACTAAAGCCTTACCCCACCGCCTCCTCCTCCTCTTATGTTGCCTCCTCCTCTTCCTCTGCCACCGTCGTAAAGTCCTCCTCTACCGTCGCAGATCTCTCCTCTTCCCCCCTCAATCGTGTCCTCATCCTCCCCAACTGCAGACTCCTCCTCATCCTCTTCTGCCACTGTGAAGCCCTCCTCCTGCTCCACAGAACCTCCTCCTCCTATACAACTAAATCCTTCTGTCGTGAAACCCTCCACATGTGTGCATTGTAACTCGATTATTTATACGTACAAAAATAAATATATTAAATGGAACATTTGGGTTTTGTTTCAGTTTTAATCCCGCGTGTATGATGAGATAATTTGAGATATTTCAATCCAAGAGTTTTGTAACTTTAGGTCTTGTAATTGCGGTCTTCTTTCTTATTTAGTTCGTCTCCATTGAAGGTGGCATGTTTCATCATTGTTTATTCCTCTTCCAAGTATATTTCTCAATGAAATGTTTTCATTTTGTATTTAAAAGTGTTATTGTTCTTTCTATATTCATTTTTTTAAAATTTATGAATATTATTTGATATCGATTTGATGATTTTAACTATTTGATTGTGTTTTGAGCTTGGAATAAATGGTTTCTCTTTTAAATTTCATTTTTCCATGTTTGAAATGGAATGTTTTCATGTATTATGATTTTTGTGAAATGACCATGAGAATTATTGAAATTGTTTAAAGGGTGTGTGTTGTATTATAATCAAGTTTGGTTTTTTATGGAAATAAAACAATGTTTTGATGTGGAAATTATTTTAGAGTGTGGTTTTGATTTTAAAATAATGTTATAAGTGGGTTGTTTTATAAATTTCAAATGTTTATTTGAGATGAACATTTGTTTTACCACTTGTTTTAAATTCCTTAATATATTCTTTAAATTTTTTTTGATGGAAATGGTTTGATTTTTAATTTTTTATTATTTCAATTCATGAGACCCATGTATTTGGGGTATATTCAAAAAAAATTGTAATATATGAGATTCTCATACAGTGGGTCCATATACTTCATGTTGGAATACACCAATACATATCACGTAGATCTCATCACATAGAGGCCTTCACATATTCTTGATTTTGGAACATTTTTACTATATTATATTTGGATTACGATCTTTTTATAAAGTGAGTTGGTTTTATTTTGTATTGTGTTGTACATGGGTAAGAAAGGGTTGTTTCAGTGAAGGGTGTTTAGAGGTTAGATGAATAGTTTTTTCATGTCATTCAAATTTTATGTGATTGACTTCATAATTGATTTTGATCTTCTCCATTTCATTTACCACGAGAACCCCAGTTACTTAGGTAGGACCTAGGACATGTACTTGCTAGACATCGATCTGCTCTCCCTAGAATGCGATTATATCCCCACACATACTAGGAATAAATATTATCTCCCTAGATATGGATCAAAATTCTTTACTTTCTAGGCATTGATGCATTCTCACCGAGAACCATTGTTTCTCAAAAACCTCGAACAATCATACTCATTGATCTCTACCTCTACTACACATCCACCTTTAATGCTCAAAATCATTAGGGTATGTCCTTCCTTCTTGGATCCATATTCTCTTGGACAAACCTTTTAAAAAAATATTATGTTTTCATCTCATGGTTCCCCGTTCTACTGAACACCTCACATCTGACTAATTGAAAATCATTGTAACTTTTTAAATCTCTAAGAGTTTGAAGGCCATTTTCCCCTAAAGTCTGAATCATCCACCATTGAATATCAATCCAAAAATGTACCCATTTCAATGAAACTACCACATTGTTACTAGTGAAATTACAGTAAATCTTAGAAAACCACTTCACTGGAGGAAACCCAATAGTCTTGAAACAAATAATTTCTATTGAGTATTAATAAAATAATCACCATATGTTATCTAACTAAGCTTTAATACCACTTTTGGTAACTAATAGTTAAATTATAAAAGGATATGATACTGCTAGTTAGATTTGGTACTAATCAACAATCCTAATGTGAAAATCCCAAAACTTATAGATAGTGGAGTAAATTCCAGAAAATAATTAAATTGAAACAAATCCCCAAAACTAATATACCATAACATAAAAGTAAAGCTATAGCTAAGTCACTACATTAAATATATGCCTTCTAGTTCTAGTAACCTCATGGTTTTGAAAATACCTCCCCCAAAGTAAAATGATCAATAAAGGAAAAATTCTTGACATAAATGGAATAAGAACACCACATGAAATATATATTTTTTGGATGATAATCCTACTTCACAGGGGAATACATTTAAATTTTTATTAAGGTATAAATTGAGTTATAAGGTAAACATATCTTTTGTTAGCCCTACCTATTCAAAGCTACATGAGAATCTTTATGGACACCCTAGTCAAATTACTGTAACAACACATGTAAGGAACCTTTCCACCCACAAGCATGTTATAGTGAATCCCCTCAAAGGGAAAAATGATATAATTCAAGTGATGATTAAATCATATTTTCTTATTAGCATAATTTTATATCTAAATATATAAATTATTATTTTATTACAACATTAAAAAATTATAAGAATGTATTATTTACTATTGATATTCAATATTATGAAGTGGTTGTGACATTTAGGTTGATGTATCCATCAATTGTATGAAACCAATATTTTCTTTAAGAAATTTTATTTAAAAGGTTCTAGACTATTTAGGGACTTCATGCTGTTAACCTCATGAATGATTTTTGGATAGGTAAAAATTATTTTGATACTTATAATAATACTCTCATCACTAAGATTATATAGGTTCATAATATGAGTTTAGTTAATAATTTTAGAATGACTAGTCTTTGTAATGTCATTTATAAAGTCCTTTTAAATATTTTAGAAAATATACCATGGAAAATCAAACCATCTATTAGTTTATTACCATTTTTATTTTATTGTTTTTACTTGAGACACAGTGTACTTAAAAGTATCTATAAAGTAACATAGTTTATTATAGTGATGAGTGGTATAGGGTAATTCTTTATGTGGAAGGAAGGACCCTTGAGAAATTATTGAATATGTAATTGGTTCATGCATAGAGATTTTAATAGGTGTATTTATAAATTAAGGAACAAATATTACTTCATGTGAGAGATATAAACATTTTTCATGGTATGTACAACCAATTGATTTGGTGTGAACCAATGATAATTGGGATAATGCAGTGTTTGTAGTAAACTGGAACACAAGTGTTTCAAGGTTGTGAGTGTGATAACTGACTATGGAACATATATATTGGGACTCTGGTGTTGTGGTGAAGGATAATTGATATAACTAGACAATGGATTCATGAATAAGTAATATCTAGTGGTGGTGATCACAATATCAAATTTTTATGGAAATTATTATTATTACACCTACCTTTGGAATAATGTAATGGAATCATACAACGCTGATCAATTTGGGATAAATAGAGGTGTTATGTATGTTTTATAAATTTTCTCTATTTGGATCTATGTCATTGTTAAAATTACTAAGTGGCTCTTTTAAAATTATTCAAATGTTTAAAAATGTGTCGCAGAGGGATTTCACTCTTTTTAAATGATTAAGATTCTTGGGTAATTAAGTTTTATTGAATGATTTAAAAAAAGGAATTGTGGTTTTGTGAAATTGTTTCTGGAAATTATTTATTTATAATAAAAATGGAATTTTATTTTAAAGATAAATAATTGTAAATGGTTGTTTTTAATGGTATTTCAAGTGTGAATTTTTTAAAAGTTTTTAAATGAACCTTCTGAAATCCTTTTTCAATGTTTACATTGTTTTTATTCTAGACAGGTTAGTATAGAGGAGTTGAAAGAAAACTTGATCTATCATGGAATATATTGATGTTAAAAATGTTGGAATAAACATGTGGAAAAATAGAATATATCTGGTGGCTAGGGTAACAGTGAATTTTATGGATCATATGATATGATTAAAAGTGTGGACAATGAAGTATATTGTATCGAGGACATGATTACAGATGTGATTGATGATGAAGATCATAATGAGAGAATGACGAGGATAGTTTAAGATGAACTTAGAGATTTTCCAAAATTGTTTGAGTCATTAAAGAGTTGTGTAGTGACTCCTTTGTATAGTGGTTATACTAAATATACAGCATTCTCAGCCATACTGAAGGTGTATAATTTGAAAGCAGGAAACAGATGGATTTTTTCCAATTTTATAGAATTACTTTCTCTTTCTAATGACATGCTCCAAGAAGATAATGAGATATAGATCCGTACATATGATGCCAAACAAATAATACATTCAATGGGTATAATCTCTGAATGAATACACACCTATCGGAATGACTGTATACTATTTTTCAAGGACCACAAATCACTTAGAGAATATTGAAAGTGTGGTGCTTCTCAATACATGAAAGATGAATATGGTACTATAAAATTTGTATGGTGCTTTCCAATCACTCACAGGTTTAAGAGCCTATTTGGAATTGAGTAGACCTCATGGAAATTTATGTGGCATGTTTCCATAAGAAATAAATATGGAAAACTACATCACCTAGAAAACTCTCCTTAGTGGAAGATAATTGATCACAAGTATCATGATTTTGGGAATTAGCCGAGTAACCTTCATCTTGTGATATCTAAAGATGGAGTGAATCCTTTTGGTTTTCAAAGAATAACTCACAGTACATGGTCGGATATGTTGGTAAATTAAAACTTTCCACTATGGTTATGCATGAAACAAAAACACATCATGCTATCTATGCTTGTATGAGGACCAAAACAACTGGGTAATGATATTGATGTTAATTTGGATCCTTTGACCAAGGATTTTAAATTATTTTTGGATTTAGGTGTTACATTATATGATTCATATAGAAATTAATATTTCACATTGAGATCCATGTTTTATGGGATGATAAATGACTTTTTGGTTTGTGGAAATTTTTCAGGATATAGCATTAAAGGAATTCATGGGTAACCCGTCTGCGAACAACACACACATTCAATTAGGTTGAACCATTCATCAAAAACTGTGTTTTTAATACATCACATATTTCTACCCCAATGTAATAAGTACCGATCTTAGAAGACATCATTTGATGGATCTTCATAAGAACGTAAAACACCATCTCCCCTAACAGGTGATCAGTTGTTTGAGAATGTAAAAGATGTGGACACTTCTTTTGGTAAACCATTTTCAAAAAACCTTACAAAAACCAGTTGGAAGAAGTGATATATTTATTTTGAATTACCATATTGGAATTTTCTATACATCAGACACATTCTTGATGTTATGCATGTTGAAAAAAATGTATGTGACAGTGTAATCATCACGTTTCTAGATGTACCCAAAAAAACAAATGATGGAATTAAGGCTAGGTTTGACATCTTTGACATGGAAATATGAGAAGAGTTGGTGAAATTTAAGGGTGAAAAACAAACTTTTGTTCCTCGAGTTGCTAACACTCTTTCCATGTATGAGAGATATCAATTTTACAACTTATTGAATGACATAAAGGTTATAGAGGGGTATACATCAAATATCAAGAACATCGTGTCAATGACAGATTTAAAGTTAAAGGGTCTGAAATCCCATGAATACCACGTTTTGATACAAGATCTAATACCTATAGCTTTACATTTCATTTTTTCCAATAATGTACGTTATAAATTAATAAAGATCTACTTATTCTTCAAATCTATATGTAAAAAAGTTATAGACCTGATGAAATTACTGAGTGAGGAAAGAGAAATATCTATCATATTATGTGAATTGGAAATGCTCTTCCCACTGACATTATTTGATATGATGGTTCATTTGATTGTTCACTTGGTTAAATATATTAGTCTATGTGGTCATGTACACTATAGATGGGTGTACCCCATTGGATGGTATATGAAGATTTTGAATGGTATGTCAAAATTAGAAGTTGTCCAGAGAGTTGTATTGTGGGGTGATATATTGTTGTGGAAGACGTTTAATTCTATACCAAATACATATCTGGTGTGGAAATAATTGGTCTACCAAAATCTCGTCACATAGGGAAACTAATTGGTAAAGGAATTTCTGGAAGGGAGGTGGTCACAATCAATATTATAAATCAAGAGCAGGCCCACCTATACATTTTTTATAATGTTTTGGACTTTAAAACATATGTCGAAACCCAAAAAGACATTATTCGGCATTTGAATCCATCAAGGGTGGAAAATGGATATCAAATACACATAATTGATATTTTATAGGATGGTTTCAAGACCATTTATTCAATGAGTATGGTGAAAATACATACTCAATTTCCAAAAACAAATTAATGGATAGTTGGAGGACTAAGTGTGTATGTATTATCTAATAATTCTTATGTAATTATTGGTTATACATTCTATACTGATGAACATGATAAATATGGTACCATGCTGAATAGTGGTGTTACACATGTGGATGAAGCGATGAATGTTTCTAGTGATGAGGACAATAATCCAATCTATGATAATACTTTTATGTGACATAAAACAATAGCATAGCTATGTTCCTCTATTTACATGCAGATTGATGAATCCAAATAAAACTCACTTCCATCCCACACCATGTGTTATGCAAGGAGACGTTTGTAAATAAATATGGGATACTAATAGATGAAAATACACAAAAAGTGTGGGAAATATGTGTAATTAAGAGATAATAAATAATATTTTTTCATTAAATCGATATTGCATAACAATGATTAATTATTTTCCAGTATTTTCTATCTAACATAGTCACGGGAATTATCTACATCCAAACCTGATGTATACATACTTTCAATGGCCTTGAAGTAAGCAAAAAAGTATGGTCGTATCATAGGTGCGGGTTTTGGGGTGACACCCCTAGAATGTTTTTAAAAAAAACAATAGGAGGATCAAAGTGATGAAAAAAAATGATAGAAAGAATAGATATCCTTGAATAAAATATGAAATTTCAGAGAGATTTTATTGAAAATTTGACAGTGGGGGGAAAAGAGAAGAAACAACTCAAGAACAACCAGTGTGTGCTGATCCTACCCACCCCACTAGCTTTAAGGAAATCCATTCCCTGAAAAACAAAATGTATCTTAGATGAGGTAAAAAATGTTCTAATAATTTTTTATTTGAATTTTGAATCAGATAGACACTGATACCTTTTCTATACTGATATTTTATACTGTGAAAATGATTGTGATTTATATCTGTCAAAACCCACTAATCACCTTATAGAGAGGGATATGATGTTCAATATTCAAAATTCCATGCTGAAAAATATTTCACTTCTAAAAGTTTAATTCAATGTGTTGATTAACATATCCCATGAGATAAGCATCGATCTACCTATTCCAATTGATGATTAAGATATTCATAAGGTTGAACATGATCTTGGAACATTCAACGCATGGCTATCACAACTTTTAAAAAAACATGTTGACAATGAGGTATTCATTTGAAATTTATTTATCAAGATAAAACTTTAATATTTAATGAAAAAGGTCTAAAAGAATAATTATCAGTATATATGGAAGTCAAGAAGGGGGTTAATAGAAAGAACATGTCAAAACTATCTCAAGGATTAACATATCGATCGAAACTATCTACCGAAAGTAACATATCATGCCCATTCTATATCCGCATTTATTATCATTGAAAGCTCATGTGAATATGAAGTTGAAATATATTGGTAATCACACAATTATTTTTGATGAAAATATTTACAAAGGTGAAGATCCATATTTCATTAGTGTTGAAAATGTATGTGAAATATTGGAGTATGATTGTCTAAGTAGCTCAATTTTAAATGTATATATGATATATGTTTTCATGATTTGATTTTTCAAAAACTAATTTCTATGGTAATTATGAATAAATAAATTTCATATTTTTCATAGGAATATATATGAATAACAATTGAAGGTTTTAAATAGCACGGTCGTGGGTGCCCTCAAATTATTAGTGTGATTTTGGGGTACTTAGGTGCAGCAGAGTGGCTGACCAAGGTCGTCTCTCAAAGGAGGAAGTGAATTAAAACAAATTTTTAGAGGTATTATAGAAATAAAATAAAAGAGAATAAAAAAAATACTTGAAATGATGAGGGTGGTTTCTTATAGTTTATAAAACATGAAGAAGTTTGCTGGAAGAAGATTACATTTTTTTTGTTTTTAAGTTTGAAATGATGTTTGATTAAAAAGACACAACAAGAAGATGTTTTTTTAGAAAATATTTTAAAAGTCGTAATCATTCTAACTATACCTCTTCATTCACTTATTAATCATTATCATTTAAATCCATATCAACTTAATTATTTTCCCTTATTTTGTTAACCCCCAAACCCTACGAGATGAAGTGAATTTAACCTTAGGCTAACTTCAAAACATGCAATCGCAACACCCTGCTTTGATTGATGTTCTAAGGATAGATTATAGTCAGTGGTAAATTAAGGCACATATCCATTCTGGAAATGATAATGAATTGTTTTTAGGGATTATATTTGAACTCTTCAAATTTATCCTGTATGGTCTTTTATTACTGATTAAGATCACACTCTCACAATTTACACAAAATCCCAACCTCGCGTGTTTTTGTGTTAATTGATCAATTGCTTGCTTAGTTTATTAAAATTTTAAAACACAATTCAGGGATCATATTAAGTGAATTATAGTATCTCAATTATTAAAAATAATTAAATGAATAGGGTATAAGATAGATCGATTACTAAAAGACTACTCTTCCATGGGTGGCGTAATCATCGTAGAAGTGTTTTGCATGCGCAAAGGTTTATAATGGGTATAACTCAATAACGCTTATACTAAAAAATTCCAACACAATTAGGAAGATTAAGATAATAATAAATTTTAAAAAAACATAAGAAAAGATGAGGAATAAAAGAAGAAAAAAAAAGTTTAAAACACAAATGAAAATATTACAACTTGAAGAAGAGAAGGCGGCTTCGATGAGGGGATCATTGCTTCAAGAGCTACCCCTCTTACAATGGTTAGAGAATTTGGGTGAAACCAATTCTACTCTTCCGAAAATCTACAAATTCACGTCCCCAACCCCTCAAAATGAGAAAAACTCCAATTTATAGATAGGAGGGGAGGAGAGGTTACAAGTGGCTTCAACTGTGAATGTGGAAATTCAGCCAAATATTTTATTCCAACTTGCACCGCCCATTTGACCACCAAACCTCACGCATTGGCCGGCCTTTCAGAAGGATAATATGTGCGGATATGGGTCTTATATCCCCTCTAAAAATGTGGGCTTAATCCAATCCAATATGTAGTAGTTATGGCCGAAATACAGAAGCCTCTTCATTCTGACATGTCCATCCCACCTTTTCATTTATGGCCCAATTACTCCATCCAAATGAATTCCTTTGATCATGTGTCCTGAATAAAAGTTGTATAAAATTATGTTATTAACACTTTTAAAAAATTTCAAATTAAAATAATAAATATAAAAATATGTATCTTCGAAATACTACAGTGCACTATAAAGGGTAAAACTGGAATTTTCACCAAACTTTCAAATGAATGATCAAATCCCAAATATTTCCTAAATGAATATATTTAGCACAATGTGAGGAAATTATATTATTTATTATCAATAAAATATAAAACAAAATAGTGTTTTATCAACTCCCCCACACTTACACTTTTTCACTTCTGGGCAAAACCTCATATCAAGTAAATATCAATATCAAATCAAAACAAATTTTAAAACACATATCCATGAGATCAAACAATTACACACCATGAAACAAAAGATATCATGCCTCATAAAAAACATTTTTTTCAAGTTCTTCATTTATATCATTCAATATATTTCCACTTTATTTATCCTCCCATTCACAAAACACTTACCTCGCTTGAATTTTCTCTTATCACACAAATGTCAATTTTTTTTGTAATGTCTTTCTCATCCAAACTCATATGAAGGTCCCCATAGGCTTGATAAATTCCTATATCTCTACTCAATGTGAGTCAAGAATTTATGTTTATCATGAGGATTTTTCAGGGTTGTTCTGTGGCTTTCGGTTGGTAGGATTTAGATGTGAAAAATTCTGAGTCTGAATGAGGAGGGCTTGACTCTTTTTGAAGCAAAATTGCATTAATCTAATTTTCACTTAAATATGGTCTTATCCTCAATCACCATAGTATCAACTCATATCCATCATCATGAAAAGTCATAAAAATTTTACACCATTCATCATTTCAATATCAAAAATTTCAATCTTCTCAAACATGATTTTCTTGAAAGCTCCAGATAGGCACAACTTTCCACCTCAATTAGAAGCTCCAGAAAAGGCACAGCTTCACTTGTCCTGAAAGCTCTAGAAAAGGCACAGCTTTCAATATAATTACTTTCTTTAGCAGCAAACACATCTCTTCAAAATTTAATTTTCCACCCAAAGTATCACAGAATGTGGTAGCACAACACAAGATATATTCCCATACACTTAAGCTCAACTAGATTAGGCAATTTCACTTCAAGAGTTGGTTGGATAGGGAAAATTGGCTTGTAATGTGGCTAACCTAACTGGTTGTGCATGGCTTCTAAGGGATACAAGGATTAAATGTTCAAGGTAGGCCATAAAAAAGTATTCTTTGAAATGGGGGGCTTTAATGCCAAAAAAATGCCTCAATAATTTAAACATAAGTACCTCAAACCCTCAGGTTTTGACATAAATAACTCAAATTCTGGTTAAATCAAGCATGGTTTGGTTTTCTCAAGAAGTGAGTTGAATGTAAAGAATATGAAAATAATGGTTCAGAAGCCTCACAGGAAAGTGATTTAAAATATAAAGACAGTGATATGTGGCATGGGATTCAAAATTCAGTGTACTTTTCATGAAATTACTAAAAATTTGAACTTGAAACAAAGTCATTTCAGAATTCATTTAAGCTCAGTTTCAAGGGATAAATTGTTTCACTCATTGATATGTATTTCAAAATTATGATGAGAATCATTTCCGCTCAAAAATTTCAAAAACACAATGAAATTTGAAAAATAAACACACAAAATTTGAAAAACACACAATTTTTTTTGTTTTGTTTAAAATCAGGAAAACAATTGAAATTACTAAACTAAAAGGTTCCCTCCCCCACACTTAAAATATTTCATTGTCCTCAATGTGAACCCATGAGATGATATATGCACATGAAATGCAAAAAAAATTAAATAGGACAAATAATATAAAAGGGAAAGGGTTAGGAACAGCCTGATGTGTTCAAGTAATGATGGGGTCATGCCGTGTGATAAAATCCACTACATCAGTATGATGTCCCTCAATGTATCTCTTCAAACATTTCCCATTGACTGTAAAGCTCCTTCTAGTGTCCTCTTGTGTGATCTCCACTGTACCATAAGGAAAAACATTAGACACAACATAAGTACCTAACCATCTGGAACGCAACTTACCAGACATCAACTTCAGTCGTGAACTGTAGAGTAGGACTTTCTCTCCAACATGAAACTCCCTTTTCTAGATCATTTTATCATGAACTACTTTTGATCATTCCTTGTAGAGCCTTGAGTTCTTATATGATGACAGTTGAATCTCCTCAATCTCGTAAATTTGAAACTTCCTTTGAATTCCAACTTGGGCCAATTCCATGTTGCATTTCTTTATAGTCCAATAATCCTGATGCTCAACTTCCATGGGGAGATGACACGCTTTCCCAAAAACAATCCGAAATGGGGACATACCAATGGGTGTCTTGTATGTTGTCCTATAAGCCCATAATGCATCATCTAGGAACTTGCTCCAATCCTTCCTATTTGGCTGCATGGTTTTCTCCAATATTTGATTCAACTCATGATTTGAAACCTCAGCCTGGCCATTTTTTTGGGGGTGGTATGGTGTTGATGTTTTGTGTGTCACCCCATACTTCCAAAGAAGGGAAGAAAGATTCTGATTATAAAATTGTGTCCCATGGTCACTGATGATGGCCTTTGATACTCCAAACCTGCAGAAAATTTGAGCCGTAACAAAATCCACTACAACATGAGAATCATCAGTCCTGGTGGCCTTGGCCTCTACCCATTTACTCAAATAATAAATAGCAACCAAAATATATAAAAATCCAAATGAACTAGGAAAAAGAACCATAAAATCTATGCCCCATACATAAAAAATCTCACAGAATAGTATGGGTTGTTGGTGCATCTCATGTCTCTTAGAAATGTTCCCAGTGTATTGGCAACGAGGTCATGACTTACAAAACACATGGGCATCATGGAATAAGCTATGCCAATATAATCCAGAGTCCAAAACGTTCCTAGATGTCTGTTGGGGTCCAAAGTGTCCACCACAAGCAAGTGTATGACAAAAATGCAAAACAGACTCAAACTGATGATCGGGAACACACCTCCTAATGACTTGGTCACTACACATGCGCTATAGGTAAGGATCATCCCACACATAAAACCTAGACTGACTTTTTAAATTTTGGACTTGATTCTTCTTCAAATTTTCTGGGATTTCATAGGAAACACTGTAATTAACTAAATCATCATACCAAGGATGTGTACCTGAGATGGTATAGAGATGATCATCAGGGAAAGTTTCCCGAACTGGTACCTGGTCCAAGGTGTAACCCTCTAGTGTGTGAGTAAGCCTTCTCATGTGGTTTGCCACCAAATTCTCTGACCCCTTCTTGTCCTTTATCTTGATGTCAAACTATTGAAGAAGGAGCATCCAACAGATAAGTCGTGGCTTTGAATCTGGCTTCTTTAGTATGTACCTCAAAGATTTATGGTCAGAAAAAACAACTACTTTAGAGCCCAATAAATATGAACGGAATTTATCTAAAGAAAATATGACAGAAATAAACTCCTTTTCTGTGGTAGTGTAGTTTTATTGGGATGAATTCAATGTCCTTGATTCATAGGTAATCACATGTGAACGTCCTTCCACCCTCTGAGATAAGACAGCTCCAACCGCGAAGTTGGAGGCGTCACACATAAGCTCAAAAGGAATCTCACATAGTGGGGGATGTATGATAGGTGGAGTGGTCAGAAGTTGTTTTATCTCATCAAATGAATTCTTTAATGAAACATCAAACACAAAATCAGAATCCTTTTGAAGTAATATTGACATAGGAAGGGCAATCTTACTAATATCTTTGATGAAGCACCAATAAAATCCTGTATGCCCTATGAATGATCTAACATCACACACACATGAAGGATATGGTAAGGATGAAATAATATCTACCTTTGATCTATCAACCTCTATCCCATGTTTTGACACTACATGCCCTAAGACAATGCCATGCTCTACCATGAAATGACACTTTTCAATGTTCAGGACCAGATTCTTCTCAATACAAGGATTCAATACTTTTCCCAAACTAATTAGACATTTATCAAATGATGATCCATACACTGTAAAATCATCCATAAATACCTGCATGGAGGTCTCAATAAAATCATAAAAATACTCACCATGCATCTCTGGAAGGTACCTGGGTCGTTGAAAATTCCAAATTGCATCCTCCGGTAAGAAAATGTGCCAAAGGGATAGGTGAATGTTGTCTTATACTGATCCTCTAGAGATATAGGAACCTGGAAATATCCTAAAAATCCATGCAAGATACAATAGTGTGTCTTCCCAGCTAGTGTCTCAAGCATCTGATCAATAAATTGGAGGGGGAAATTATCCTTGCAGGTGGACTGGTTTAGTTTCCTATAATCAATACACACACACAAACTGTTTTGCACCCTCATTGGAACTAACTCATCTTTCTCATTTTTAACAAAAGTAACACCATTCTTCTTAGGAACAACCTAAATAGGACTTACCCACTGAGAATCTAAAATGGGAAAGATTATACCAACCTCGAGAAATTTCTCAACTTCTTTTTTAAAAACCTCCTGAAGGGTTGGACTGAGTATCCTTTGTGGTTGCCTCACCAGTTTAGCCTCATCCTCCAAAAGAATCCTATGCATGAAAATGGAGGGGATAATACCTGATATGTCTGCCAATGTCCAACCAATTTCCCTAATTTTATCTCTCAATAGATTCAAAATTTTTTCTTCATGTTCAAAAGAGAGATTGTTAGCAATGATAACAGTTAATCTATCACCTTTCAGCAAGTATTCATATTTAAGATTTGGGTGTAATGTCTTGAGTTCCAATGTAGGGGGGTTATGTATGGATTGAGAAATTTATGCAACATACATATCATCACAATGAACAACAGTATCAGAATAAAAATCATCAAAATTAGAAAATAATGCATCAAATCTATCATCATACTCAACATACATGTCATAATAAGAGTTTATATGATCAGAATTTGAATCCACATCAAAATCAAATCCAAGATAGGTTTTTCCATCAATAACAGGTGTGGAATTACTCTTAGACATCAAACTAGAACCAATACTCATAATATCTCTAAACATAGGACAATCTAAATCCATGGAGTTTTTACTTGGTTGTTCAAAATGGGAGATAACAAAAGAATAATGGTCCTTAGAGGGGTACTTCAGGGAGTCCATAACATTAAATATCACAACTACATCCCCAAATTCCCTGTAAAGTGTACCCTCATTGACATTTATGATAGTTTTTTCAGTTTTGAGGAAGGGTATCCCTAAGATAATGGGGGCATGAGAACTTACCTAATCATCCTCCATGCTAAGAATGTAGAAATTTACTAGAAAGATCATGTCTCTTACCCGGACAAGTACATCCTTGACGACTCCCGCTGGATATTCCATAGCTCTATTCGCTAATTGCACCACTACTCTCATCGGCTTCAACTCACCAAACTGTAAAGAAGAGAATACAGAGTGAGGCAACACATTTATTGAAGCTCCTAAATCACAAATATCATCATAGAAGTGAAACTCCCCTATGGTACATGTGATGGTGAATGTCCCGGGATCCTTGCACTTTTTTAGCATTGCTAGAGTTGGTGTAATGAGTGTTGAGACATTCCTTCTAAGGTTGATCCTCTCATTTCCCTTGAGCCCTCTTCAATTGGTACAATGTTCTTTTAAGAATTTCGCATACCTTGGAATTTTCTTAATGGCTTCAAGTAGAGGAATGTTGGTCTCCACATGCTTGAATGTGTCCAAAACCGCCTTTTGCATTGCTTCTTCAGCCATATTCTTAGTTTGAACAACCCTGTTTGGAAAAGAAAGGGGTTTAGGAGGAACATCATCAATCATTTTCTTACCTTTATCTTTCTCCTTGGATTGCTCATCAATTGGTATGGAATGAAGCTTCTATGGAGTTTTGGTGAATCCTGGTGGAATGGTAGGCACAGATGTATAATTCATTTGCTTCCAACTTCTCAAGGTGATGGAACTTACATTCCCCTTTGGACTTGGAGTGGTTTGGGAAGGTAGATTTCCATAATTCTTACTCACAAGTTCATGGACGGCGGTGGAAATCTGTCTCATTTGAGTCTTCAACTCCCTCAGCTCTGAACCATTACATTTCATCTCATTCTGTTGATTAAGAACAATTTGATTCAAAAGGTCATCAACATTAGAATCTAACTTATGTGGTGGATTCCCTTGTTTTTGGCTTGTTGATGCTTAGGCTTCAAATCTCCTTTGGGGTTGTTGGAAACCCTGCTGGTAATGCGGAGGCTACTGGAAGTTTTGTTAAAAGGGTGGACTTTGTTGTTGTCCAGAGCCATACATCATGTCCGGTTGATCTTTCCACCCTTGCTTGTATGTTGGAGCAAATGAATCAAATTTATTTTGGGGATATGGTTGTTGTTGCTGCTGAAATGGTCTCCCTGGGAATACTGCAGCGCAATCCTCAGTCTCTTGTAGTTGTGGGAAACAGTCAGTTGGGTGGCTTGCCTCAGTGAAAATGTCACAAGGCCTTGAATGAGGGGGTTGGGATGTCTTTTGAGCCAATGAAATATACCTCACCATAGTGGTCAATTCTTCCAAATTGGTATCAATCAAATGACTTTCAAGAGAAGAAGGACTTACCTGATGTACTCCCCTGACATGTGGTGTACCTCGATCGCCAAATTATTGGGAGTTTTGTGCCATATTGTCGATCAATGCATGTGAGGATACTAGTGTCTTGTCCACCAATACCCCTCCTGCTATGGCATCCACCATTCTACTATCCATAGGTGTGAGTCCTTCATAG
Organism: Viscum album; assembly: GCA_963277665.1. Classification (NCBI taxonomy): domain Eukaryota; kingdom Viridiplantae; phylum Streptophyta; class Magnoliopsida; order Santalales; family Viscaceae; genus Viscum; species Viscum album. The sequence goes on along the minus strand of OY728129.1, from coordinate 1,415,463,027 downwards.
AAGTACTGAATGAGGAGTTGCTCACTGATTTGGTGATGTGGACAGCTTGCACACAACTTCTCGAATCGCCCCCAATACTCATACATTGACTCATCATGTGTTTGCTTGATCTCCAAGATCTCCTTATGAATGCATGTGGTCCTTGATGCTGGAAAAAATATCTGCAAGAAAAGACATTTCAAATTGTTCAAATAAATTACATCTTCGGGTTGTAAATAATACATCCAATCTTTCGCAGCTCCATCAAGTGAGAATGGGAATGCTCTTAATTTGATTTGGTCTTCAGATACATTTCTTAGATTAAGGGTTTAAAAAACCACATTAAAGTCTTTCAGGTGTTTGTTTGGATCCTCACTAGATAAGCCATGAAATTTTGGAAGAAGGTGAATTAACCTAGATTTTAACTCAATGTCTGATTCGAGATTTAGGTATCCAATACAATTTGTTTGATAGTGATAATCAGGTGAAACCAATTCTCTAATGGTTCTATTAAATTTATTTCCATTATTTCCATCCATTGGTTCCTCTTTTATGTTTGAATTTGAATTTCTTCCACTTCCAATGTTTCCAGAAGAGAGGAATTCACCAACTTGTTGAATATTGAAACTTCCCGTAGACTGAGAATGTCTGATTCGAGCCCTAAGGCTACATTCAATCTCAGGGTCAAGATCTAAGAGATATTCGGGATTATTTCGTGTCATAAATAAAATAAAAATGAAAAGAAAGAAAGTGGAACATAGTAAAATAAAAATGAGAAGTTTCAGTTGACGGTCCAAAAATAAAAGAAGATGATGAAAAAAATGAAAACTTGAGAAAGGGGAAAGATGAAAGAGAGAGGTAAAGAAAATAATAAAATGAAAAATAAAAGAAATACCTCTAAATGGTTGAAATAATTACTTGCCTCCCTGGAAATGGCTCCAATTTTCAAGAGCACTGTCGTGGGTGCCCTCAAATGATTAGTGTGATTTTGGGGTACTTAGGTGCAGCAGATTGGCTGACCAAGGTCGTCTCTCAAAGGAGGAAGTGAATTAAAACAACTTTTTAAAGGTACTATAGAAATAAAATAAAAGAGAATAAAAACACTACTTGAAAGTATGAGGGTGGTTTTTTATAGGATATAAAACTTAAATAAGTTTTTTGGAAGAAGATTGCATTTTTTGTTTTTAAGTTTGAAATGAAGTTTGATTAAAAAGACACAACAAGAAGATGTTTTTTTAGAAAATATTTTAAAAGGCGTAATCAATCTAACTCTACCTCTTCATTCACTTATTAATAATTATAATTTAAATCAATATCCACTTAATTATGATCCCTTAATTTGTTAACCCCCAAATACTACTATAATTAACCTTACCACAAAGATGAAGTGAATTTAACCTTAGGCTAACTTTGGAACATGCAATCACAACACCCTGCTTTGATTGATGTTCTAAGGACAGCTTATGGTCAGTGGTAAATTAAGGCACATACCCATTCTGGAAATGAGAATCATTTGTGTTTAGGTATTATATATTAACTCTACAAATTTATCATGTACGGTCTTTTATTACCGATTAAGCTCGCGCTCTCACAATTTACACAAAATCCCGACCTCGTGTGTTTTTGTGTTAATTTCTCAATTTCTTGCTTATTTTATTACAATTGAAAAACACAATTCATGGATCATATTAATTTAATTACATTACATCAATGATTAAAAATAATTAAATGAAGAGGGTAGAAGATAGAGCGATTACTAAAAGACTACTCTTCCATGGGTGGTGTAATCATCGTAGAAGCATTTTGCATGTGCAAAGGTTTATAATGGGTATAAACCAATAAAGCTTATACTCAAAAATTCCAACCCAATTAGGAATATTAAGAGAATAATAAATCTAAACAAAATAGAATAAAAGATGAGGAATAAATGTAGAACATAGAAGTTTAAAATACAAATAAAAATATTACAACATGAAGAAGAGAAGGAGGCTTCGATGAGGGGATCCTTGCTTCAAGAGCTATCCCTATTAAAATGGTTGGATAATTTGAGTGAAACCAGTTATCCTCTTTCTAAAATCTCCAAATTCACGTCCCCAACCCCTCCAAATTAGAAAAACTCCAATTTGTAGAGAGGAGGGGAGAAGTGGTTATAAGTGGTTTCAAGTGTGAATGTGGAAATTTGTCTAAATATTTTATTCCAACTTTCACCGCCCATTTTACCACAAAAACGCGTGAATTGGCCGGCCTTCCAGAAGGATAATATGTGTGTATATTGTTCTTATATCTCCTATAAATATTTGGGCTTAATACAAGCCCATATGAAGGAGTTATGGATGAAATATAGAAGCTTCTGCATTTTGACGTGTCCAGCCCACCTTTGACTTTATGGCCCAATTACTCCATCCCAATGCATTCTTTTGATCATGTGTCATGAATAAAAGTTGTAGAAAATTAATTTTGGAACGCTATTACAAAATTTAAAATTAAAATAATAAATATAAAATTATTTATCTTCGAAATACTACAGTGCACTATAAAGGGTAAAACTGAAATTTTCACCAAATTTTCAAATGAATGATCAAATCCCAAATATTTCATAAATGAATATATTTAGCACAATGTGAGGAAATTATATTATTTAGAATCAATAAAATATTCTTCAAAATAGTGTTTTATCAAAGGTATTTACCCATTAATAAAAATTTAAACTTGTTATTACTTACATCACCTCAAGAGAACAAAAAAACTATAGAATCTGAGAAAGAGAGGGAAATAGTGAAAAGCCTACTCAAATAATTTAATAGAAAAAATATGGATGAAAGACTCTTATTAATACCAATGATGCAAAAGTAAAGCTATAAAACTTAATAATATCAAATATATTTTAATTTCATTCATTACTTATTCATTTTTTTTTTATTTTAGAAGCATTGTATGTGTATTGTGATCAATTTGTATACTCTAAATATTTATTTCTTGGATTCAATGCATTGATATCCACAAAAAGACCACACATAATGGAGTTTTTCAATTTTTAATACACTACATCCATCATTTTAGAACTAAAAATCTAGTTATATAATTTATATTATCTTTTAATAAGGATTCTCTTATGATAGGGTGGTGCATGATGATCGTCTACACAAAGGAATGAGGATAGGGTAAAAGGAAAAAGAATGTAAAAATTACTATGAGTAGATAACTGTCAGGGTATATATAATAATATTTCACTATCCAAACAAATATAAAAAAATTACTTCTTTTTTTTCAATGTTTCTATAGTGTCTGAAAAAACAAAAAACAGAAAAGTATATGGTTATTATGTTTGTAAATTTATGAAAGAGATCATATTACATGAAAAAATCGGTATCCCTAAATTGTTATTTTCAAATATAATTACCATTTCATTTAAATTATTTATTAATCCTTTGAGTAATTATATATGTTTAGTACTACCATGATTGTCAAAAATACTCCTACTCACAACATGATATATATTTTTTTAGAAAAAATGGGAAGCATACCTGATGGAATAATTTACACAAATAGCATGAATATGTGACCGGTATGACTTGAAAAATCTATTTTTATTTTAAATTTTCATTATTTTTAGTAAAAAGAACAATTGACAAAATAAAAACTGATAAAAAAATTATTATTGATTTAATAATTTAGGATAATGATCCATAATTCATTTTTATGTTTAAGAATCAACCGAACCTAATTATGATGCATGGTGAGACCGTTGTGACTTTAATTGTGTATTTTAATATTAAATTAATGATAAATTTAGAAAAAGAAAATGTGACATACTAAAAACTATGAAAACACATTCAGTTTGTTTTGATACATTACGTCAACAATTAATTAGTAATTTCACATGTGTAGGAATAAACCACAAATTAATCCAATAAACATTGTGACTGATATGACTAAAACTGCCTGTTATTATTTTAAAATTGACATTTTAGCTCAAAACGTGTCACACACTAAAAACCAAGAAAACTTACTCTGATTTTCAATATAATTTTTTACAATGATTCATAAGTTCTTTATTATGTGTATAAAGTAGTCTCATATCAAACTAACATAGGATGTGACCGGTATGACTTGAAATGTGTGTTTCAAGTTTGAAATGATATTTTTGTAAAAAAACACAAATGACATACTAAAAACTAAGAAAACACGTTCATATTATTTTAATACTTTAGGAAAATGGTCTATAAGTCATTTTTGATGGGTAGGAATCAACCACACCTCAATCTGATGTACGGTACGATCGGTATGACTGAAAGTGTCCCTTTTTTTAAATTGATATTAAATTTATTAAAAAAATACAATTGTTATACTGAAAACTGAGAAACCCCATTCAGATTGTTTTTATAATTTATTAAAATGATCCATTAGTAATTTCTGATGTTTATGAATCAACCCCCACCTCATTATAGTTCTTGATGTGACTAATATAAATCCAAATAGGTATTTTTATTTAAAATTGAAATTAATTTAATTAAAAAAATAGTTAACATACTGAAAACCAAGAAAACATCTTCTTATTGTTTTGATACTTTAGTAAACTGATTCATGAGTCATTTGTAACATGTATGAATCAACTACACCTCAATCTGATCCATGGTGTGACTGGTATGAAAAAAAGTGTCTATTATCAATTTAAAATTTATATTTTAGCTCAAATATGTCACTCACTAAAATCCTAGAAAAACATTCTGATTGTCTTAATAATTTAGGAAAATGATTATTAATTCCTTTCTAATGTTTATGAAGTAGTATCATGTCAAATTGATGCACAATGTGATCAGTATGATTCAAAATAATGCTTTGAGTTTTAAATGATATTTTAGTAAAAAAACACAACTAACATACTAAAAATTGAGAAAATGCATTTAGATTGTTTTTATACCCTGGTAAAATGATCCCTGAGTCATTTGTGACATGTAGGAATCAACCACACCTCAATATGATGAACGATGTGACCGGTATAAATAAAAATGTGTTCTTATTTAAAATTGGAATTAATTTAAATAAAAAAGAACAAGTGAAACACTGAAAACTTGGAAAACACATTTGGATTATTTTGATACATTAATTCAATGATCCATGAGTCATTTTTGATGGGTAGGAATTGAACTCACCTCAATTTGACAGAAGGTTTGATCAGTATAACTGAAAGTGTATGTTATTAGTTTAAAATTGACATTATAGCTCAAAATATTTCACTCACTAAAAATGAAGAAAACACCCTATGATTGTCTTCATAATTTAGGAGAGTGATTAGTATTTCATTTTTGATGTGTATGAAGTAGTATTGCCTCAATATGACACACTATGTGAATGGTATGACTCAAAATGGGCGTTTATGGTTTGAAATGATATTTTAGTAAAAAAAACAGTTGTCATATTGAAAACTGAGAAAACCCATTAAGATTCTTTTGATACTTTAGAACAATGAAACATGAGTCATTTATGATGTGTAGGAATCAGACATACCTCAATCTGATGAATGATGTGATTAGTATAAATCCAAATATTTCATTTAAATTTGATATTAATTTTTGTAAAAAAATAATGGACATACTCAAATCCAAGAAAACCAATTCAGATTGTTTTGATATTTTAGAAAAATAATCCATAACTAATTTGTGACATGTAGGAATCAACCCCACCTCAATATAATGCACAATGTGGCCTATATAACTCCAAATGTGTCTTTTTTTATTAAAACATTAAATCTTATTAATGTATTCCATCTTAATAATGATTAATTTATTTCCTTATAGTATTACTAATATAATATTTTTCTTCTTATATAGGTGGAACCCTTTTCTTGAGTTGGGATGATTTGTTTGTCAACTATTACCATGGAATGAAATTTTTAAGATGGGATCACAAATTTCAAAGGATGAAACATTAATGATGTCAACTATTTGTTGGATAATTTTAAATGTAATTATATAAAACACTGTTTTAAATGTATATAGAATTTTTTTCCAAACCCTTGTGTGTGCTTATTTGTTCCTGTGCGTGTTGGTTTGTTCTTCTGTGCACTATGCATGTGGTTTGTGTGATTTCTATGTAGGTTTTGGTGGGTGTGTTGTTATGTAAATACCCCATCACATGTATCTAGGCCTTTATCAGTGCTATTTTGAGGGATAATAAAGGCCCCCTTTATAAGACATATTTAGAGCACTAATAAATTCCCACTTTAGAAGTGCTATTTCGAGCGCTAATAAACACCCCCAATATCAGTTCTAATTAAACCACTAACAATGTGGTCCTTTATGGGTGCTAAAAATAGTGGTGATAAAAAAAATTTCCTTTATCTGTGCCAAAATAGAACTGATAAAGGAGGGGATTTATCAGTGTTTTTTAGTGCAGATAAAGGACGCCCTTTATCAGCACTTTTTTAGCACTGTTAAAGGATACCCCCTATCTTCGCTAAGCTAAACAACACTTTTCTAGTGCTATTAAAATAATTTTCTAGAGATTTTAAAAGCACTATATATAGAAATGATATTTTATTGGATTGTGATTATTTGATGGGTTGGACTATAATATTAAATCCCTCCATTTCATTGCGTAATGATGGATACCTTATGAGATAACAAGTACTAGAATAGGGAGTAAACCTAGATCATTAATATACTTTTCTGACTTTGATGGTCATGGGAGTGAGCCTTGACTAAGGATATGGTGGAATGGAGAGTGAACCGAATCCCCTATGAACGTATTAGTTGTGATCCTTGACTAAGGAAATGATTTTATTTTATTATGTGTATTCAACAATCTTATTTCTTATTCCAATTTTATTCTCTCAGGGATCATGTTCATTGATTTCTTTATAATTCATATCTTATGAACTTCCAAGATATATTCCATGACTCAAGATTAAAATCTATGATTTTTTGGGTTTGGTTTCCAAATTTTAACCTCATGTTCTCATACCCTTAAGATCATTTTTTTGCTTAATTGATCATTATTATCTCTCTTTTACCTTTACTGTGTGTATTAGATCACCCTTTATTTTTTTACATTCCCCATGCTATGAATAAAGAATTTGAGTATCATATGTCTAAGAAGGGTGATAGTTAATAAGAGCTTATCAGGGGATGGATTATATCTCTTATGAAAAAATATTTTATGTATCCACGTATCCAAAAACACGAAACTTATATTATTCTGGAATGGATATTAATGTTATGTATTGAATATTGAGAAAATTAGATGTAATATTTATGTATGAAAAGTATTTATTTATATATTTTCTATCAAAATTATGTTTAGTTACCTTTAGAAACTAGTATGAGAATTATGTAGTGTGAAACCTTAGAATAATCTTAAATATAAGACAACATCCTTGATTATAGTAATTAAATGAGTTTGGTTTTCCTATTAAAAGATCCATTAGTGTATACTATAATTGGATATGGTTTTAATATATATTCATCTAGAGTAAATAACCCCAAAAATAGTGGGTTGAGTATATATATACCATCATTCTATTGTACGGTTAGGGTGACTATATGGTACACCTGGTTTAACGCTCTTAGGTGGTAATCTTGTGTTAAATAACATTTTATTTATAACCCATTTTGAGGTAGTTGAAAATAAGATAAACATGAATGACAAAGGTTAATCCTAAGGTTTAATATATTGAAAATAATTTTACATGATTTCAAAATTGTATAAATAATTTTCATTATTTTGTAGTTTCCCACAATGGTTATTATTGCTTACACTATATTTTTTTTATTCAATGTATGTAACTAGATAGAGCCATGTTAATGTTGAATTTAATGGGAAATGTAATCATTTTCCTCTGAGGAATCCATATGTTATGGGAGGTAGAATAAAAAATATTATTTCTAAGCTTACACAACTTTCTTAGTCCTTGAATCATGGTGAGCTTCCAAATTATTAAAAGAGGGAATAATGTTATGTTGAATCCTTTATAAGGTAATATTCACTATCTTTTAGTTGGTATACTAATTCATTAGTTTTTGAGAAATGAATCAGTTTCACTAAGAATATATTTACCATTCTCTGATTTTTAATACATGAAAATGTTATTTTGGATGTTTTTCATTTGTAAGGAAAAGAATATCAATTTTAGAATATTATCATGAACATTAAGAAATGGGAAGAAATTAGCTATGTAAAGTGGGGTGAGTTTAATGGATTACTTTTTAATAAGTAATTTCCTTATATTCTTCCTACGGAAATGGAGATGTAATTTCTTGATATAAATCAATATAATGATGAATCAATTAGTACTAATGAGGAAACTTTTAAAAGACTTTAGAGGTACGCTTATGGTATTATCATCCAACATGAAATTTAGAATTATTTATTTTTAAATGGATTAAAACCAAGTATTTTAATGGAATAATCCATAAGGGAATCCAATAGATATAAAGAAATCATTTTATGTGCAATCAAGTGGAAATGTAGATTGGAGTTACCCATAAATATCATAGTTTTTATAGGAAAATAAAAATATAATTTAAAGGAAATTATAATAATAAATACTATAGAGAGAAGAAGAAGATATTTTCTTTGTGTTCAATGTGTGGAAGGATTCATGGATTAAATTATCTTAAAGGGATCAGTAAATGTTTTAAGTGTGGAATAAATGGTCATCAATAAATAAAATACCAAAGTGATGGGAAGAACAAGTTAGCTAATTATGGGTAGAAATGACCAAAAAATTCATCACCCACACTCCAATATTTACAATGCAAGGATTTCGAGAATTATGCTACCCAATGCTCAAATACAAAGTCAAATGATGACAATAGAAGTTAAAAACCTCATACACTTAGAGATAAATGGAAATATAATGTGATTACAATTACCTACATGGGGTATGATAATGAAGTGGTAAAAGGTACAAACACCATCCACTCTAGAATAGCTAATATATTATTTAATTATTTATCTACCCACTATTTTTTATATAAATAATTTTATATGGTTATCATAGTACCACCTCAATAATTATATGTTTAATTAGAATTAAAACCCATTAATAATATGATGATAACATCTAAATCCTATGATTATTATTATATTGATTTTTTGGGAAATTTGATTCCTAAAAATATTTTTATTCCCCTCTAGTTTTACTTTATGTTATATTAGGTATGGATTGTATTTATTTACATAAATCCCAAATCAATTTATGAGGAAGGGATTTCACATTTTATATTCTAAACCAACCTATGATCATTTATCATTATGGTGATAACTATAAAATTTCTATGGAAATAAAAAACCATAGTATGGTTATTGATTCTTTTAAAAAAAGTAAAATTTATCTTAGATAGTTGGAGATAAACTAAATATTGAAGATATACCTATTTTACTAGATTTTTTTGGATGTTTTGAAAAAAGAGTTACCTAGTCTTCCTCCAAATAATGAAGTTGAGTTTTTAGTAATAATCCTACCTAGTTCTATAAATATTTGAAAGAATTTATATATAATGGAACTAACTGAGTTTCATTAAATGAATAATAAACTCTATGAAAATCTTGACAAGGGATTCATTCATTCAACTGTGTTGACATGGGGTGCACCTATTTTTTTTAATAAGAGGAAAGATGGATCAATGTTAAACTACATTGATTATCAAGAACTCAACAAAATCACAATAAAGAATAAGTGACATATACCCAATATTGATGACTTATTTGATCAATTAAGAGGATTTCAATATTTTTCCAAGATTGATCTTTGGTCAAGATACTATTAGTTCGGGTCAAAATTAATGAAATACCCAAGATAGAATTTTGAATAAGGTATGGAAATGATGAATTTATAGTTATTTCATTTGGTCTTACTAATTCCCCCTCTATATTCATGTATTTAATAAATAAATTCTTTAGAGATTACCTTGATCAGTTTACGGTGTTCTTTATAGATGATATTCATATATATTTCATGTTTAAAGAAGAACATGAGTATCACTTGAGGATTTTACTGAATTCCCTAAGAATGGCTAAGTTGTATGAAAAATATACCAACTTTGAATTTTAGATATAAAAATTTTCATTTTTGTGTCATATAATCTCAAGAGAGGGTATATCAGTGAATCCCTAAAAGATAGAAGTTATTGAATTTTCACCCAGACTAACCACTAGATTGCAATCCATAGTTTTCCCAGATTTTTAGGATATTATCATTTATTTTTGTAATACTTCTCATGGATGACTAATCCAATCATTAAGTTAACTCGAACGGGAGATAAGTATCTTTAGATAGATGATTGTGGGGAAATTTCAAGGAATTCATGATAAAGTTAGCTTACACACCTATGCTTACACAATCATGTTGTGGTTGTGATCTATAGTGATGCATAAAATAATGGGTTTGGATGTTCCCTATGTTGAATCGATAAGGTTTCCTTATTAATTTTACATTCATATATGTTTTGAAAATCACAAAAACATTTTCTTAAAGAAAATTATTTCTCTAATAATGATTTCCTAATAGAAAATTTCATTTCTTTACGAAATTTTTTATCCTTACCCTTGGTTTTCAATGTCTTATTTAATGTCTTCTAATACCAATTATAACCTTTTTTGTTCATAAAAAACATTTGGATCCTTATCTAAAAACCTCAGAATATTATAGTTCCTTATCTACTGAGTCATATAGAATTTATACTGCGAATTCTTGAAAATTGAGACTCTGAATTATCTGAAATTCAGACATCAAATTCTATGAAATTTATACTTTGAATTCTATGAAATTCATACATCGAATTCTCTAAAATTCAGACTCTGAATTAAATGAAATTCAAACTCTGAATTCTCTGAAATTATGACTATGAATTCTATAAAATTATGACTCCAAATCATCAGAATTCAGACTCTGAATATCGATTTTTTCCAGAATCCATTTTTTTATATTTTTAGACTCTGATTATTTTTTTCTAGATTCTGATTATTCATATTTGTTAAAGTTACTTTACTTTCTTATCATATTGTTTCAATTTTATCGGATCCTAGTTTCCTAAACATGATATTGTTTTTCCATATATATTTTTGTTTCTTTAGTTTGATAATGTTTACCTAGTTTTTATTACAAGAAATGATGTTGTAAAATCTTTTTTTAAATAATAGTTGGTTGAGTGACATGTTACCGGTCCCTCTGAAATTCAAGGAAAAATATGAATGTTGGAAGAGGGAGTTGACCATAGAAGTTTTTTCCTATAAATAAAATCTCATTTGAACAAGCTCAATATTAATAAATTAATCTAGAGATTACATGATTTGATGATCAGAAGTGATTCCTATAGATAGAGACTCTTGTGCCCTGTACAATATGGGAACATCTTGTTCATCCATGAACAACTTGTTCAGCCGGCTTTGTGAGGCTTTCATTATTTCTGTGTACAATCAAGGTCTTCTGAGGATAGGAAGATAGAGCTTCTGAATACCTTAATGTTCGATAACATCCGGGGATAGGAATATAGAGTTGCTCACTACCTTAATGTTTGAGGGATTGTAGGGATAACAATAACAAACTCCGATATTCTTATCGAGGGCTTACCCTGGTGTGGGTAAGATAGACTTTCTTGAAACTATAAATCTATGGGCCTTTATCCAAGGTTATTGGATACCCTTCACTTTGGGTTAACGGATTTATTACTTGTTTACATGCTTTGTTAGAAGTTCTAATTCCACTATATTTTGTTAAAAAAAGAAATTATAGCTTCCTTATACTCTCCTATACTTTTATACTCTGATAAATAATATTTTATACACTTTAAGGTAGAATATTTTCTCAAGATAAACATACTTAATTTTCTTAAAGATATACTTGTTTAAGTATAGGTTCTTTAAAATTATACTTGTTCCCTTCCAATTATCCCTTTTTTAAGAACTAAATATGGTTTGTGAATTTACATATTTTAACTTTTTTAAACATAGATTTCCTTAAGGTTAAAACCCAACATTTTTAAACATAAAATTCACCCCCTCTTGTAATTTAGAATATATGTCTATATTTTGATCCTATAATAGGTATCAGAGTAGGTTTCTAAAATAATTATACTTGTATATATGTTTTATTTCTCAAGTTTTTCTTGCTTAACTTTTCTTGTTTAAATTTTTCATAAAAACTTTCTTTATAAAATATTTTGATAATAATCCTTTTTATGGAGAAGTATGTTTATTATATAATATCAGGGTTGAAAGTTGGATCTATAGATAACCTAGATCCTACCAGACCACCATTCGTTGATGGTAATGATCACAAGTACTGGAGAGATAGGATGAATACCTTTGTTATTAACACTTGAGTAGATAATTTTTTCATTCTAATTGGTGAATAAAATATTCCTAAAAAGTAAATCCTAACCTTCAAAAATTATGAAAAACAATAATGTCAACTAAAATACAATGTAAACAATACTCTTTTATTTTCCATGACCAGGAATTTCTATAGTAAAATATCTTCTTTTGAAGCTACTAATACCTTTTAGATTAAAATTGACAATACAAATTTTTTAACTTAAAAAGTGATAGAAAATATAAGAGCTATGTTAAGAGAAAAATATCATGGATTTTATTTCCTTAAGGAGAACCTATTTTCAAATTGAAACAAAGATTTATGACTATCATCAACAGTCTTCAATCTATGGGAGAGAAAGGAATAGATGATGAAGTTCTTGTGAACTAGATAATTGATATCACACCTAATTAGTGGTAATCAAAAAGGAAAACTACTGATGAAAACAGGAAAGTATATAACATTACTATTGATGAGTTATTTGGAACTATTCTTCAGTATGAAATGATAATGAATAGAGATTATGATTTCAACAAGAAAAATAATGGTAATGGATGTGTTTCTTTCACTACTACATCTAAAACCAAGACTCCTGAAAGGGTGACCAAATATAAAGCTATGAAAGTTGTTGTTATATCTAAATCAAGTGACAGTGATCAGTATGAGAATGAGTTGTCAAATTTTTCTATAAGGATGAACAAGATTTTGGGAAATAAATATTTTTAGTACAGGTATAATAAGAAATATATAAATGACAAGAATGATTCTGAAGTAACTTGTTATAAATTCAAAACGGCTATACATGTCAGACCAGATTGTCCAATACTACAGAGAAAATTCATAAAGGAAAATCATTATGAATGGAAAATAATAAGTAATAAAAATATGATGATATGAAAGTCTTCAGAGATAATGAAAGCTAGAGATACAATGGTGGTGAATCATTAGATGAATCTTTGTAATATGAATCTTCTAGTCAGAATAATATTGGCCTTATATCTAGATTACCTATTAAAAATTAGTTTCTTATGGATAAGGTAAACAATGCCAAATATTTAACCAATATTTCATTAATTTCTAATTTTTCAAATGAAGAATACTATGAATATTCAGATTATTAATCATACTCATCAGAAGATAATACTTTACCTTCATTTGAAGAAGTTCCTAGATTTGATAAATTACATGTGACTGAAAACTGTATGATAAAAAATAAGTTTGAGAATAAAATTTTAGAATTTAAATTTTAATAAAAGAAGTATCATATCTTTATAAAGTTATTAATAAGAACACTATGGTTTTTTAAAATGTTTATAAAAACCTTAAGGAATTTCATTCTGATAATGTTAAACTTTATACTTACTTAAAAATGTTATTTCCAAGAAAAATGTTTTAAAGAATAAATCAAGTTCCCAGAATAATTACAATAAGAATAATAATTTATTCATTGGAATAAAAACATAAATATTTTCCTTAAAGAAACATTTATCAAATTTTACTTCTAGAAGGAAAGAATTTGATAAAATGAATCCACAACTTTTTCCTCTTAGGAATTGTTCAGGATTTGTTTACACTCATTCAAAACCTATTTTTAGTAATAACTATTTAGATCCATAAAAAGATTCTTTTTGAAAAAAATGTCAATGTGGTGGATATTGGGATAAAAATTATTCTTTAAATAAAATTCAAAACTTAGGTTTTCATAAGCATTATTTTTCTAATAAATTGTGGATACCTAAGATTTTACTTTATAAAATTTTCAGATCTAATAAATTTTAGATTCTGAATTCCTAACATTTTTATTTTCAGTAAAATAAAGGATGTAATAACAAAAATATAGGGTACATGGATACTAGATGTTCCTGAAACATGAATGGTACCAAAAAAATATGAAAATATTATCAAGTTGAAAGGAGGAAAAGTAACTTTTATAGATAATGATAAGGGAGAAATTGTTGGTATAGGTAACATTGTTCTTCTTAGAAAATCTTTAATTTACAATTTTTTATTTATTAAATGTCTTAATCAGAACCATATAAGAATAATTAAATTATGTGATGATGGTTAACTAGTGCATTTTTCAAATGAAAAAATCTTGGTACACAATTCCAAGGAAGATTTTATTCTCTCAGACCAAAGAAATGAGAATGTTTATACACTGAATGTAGAAGACCTTATAATCCATGATATACCTTACCTTAGTGTAATAGAAGATCAATCTTGGTTATGGAATAGAATACTAGGACATTGTAACCTTAGGAACCTATGAAAACTCTCAACGAAAAGACTTGTTAAGCATCTACCAGAGCATAGATGTGATTCTTCAAAAGTTTGTGATCCTTGACAATATGGAAAGAAACATGTGTAAATCATTAAATCAATTGGTGAAGTCTCAGATTCTGATTCATTATAACTAGTGCATATAGTTCTTTTTGGTCCAAAAAAACTGGAAGTATTGGAGGAAAATACAATTCATTTTTTAGTTGTGATTACACTAGATTTACATGGGTCTATTTTATAGTAAAGAAATATGAATCCTTTTCTTATTTTAAATATTTTTCATCCAAAGATAAAAATGATAAAAAAAATTCATTGATAATTATTCATAGTGATCATGGGTGGTAATTTGAAAATTAAAATTTATAGATTTTTTGTAGTGAGAAAATCATTATTCATAACTTCTCAGTTCCAATAACTCATCAGTAAAATAGTTTTGTAGAAAGAAAAAATAGAATTCTTCAACAGATAACTAGAACCATCTTGAGTGAATATTCAACTGCTAAAAACTTCTGGGCTGAATCTGTTAGTACTTCTTGTTATACTATAAATCGAGTTTTAATTAGACCATTTCATAACAAAACATCATATGAATTGTAGACTGGTTGAAAAACTAATGTTTATTAATTCAAAGTATTTGTATGGAATGTATTCATATTAAATACTGAAGATAGATTTCATAAATTCTCACCCAAATATAATAAAGGAATTTCCTTAGGATATTCCATTACTTCTATGTATTATTGAGTTTTTAACAAATATTCTTAAAATTTTGATAAAACAATGCATGATAAATTTGACGAATGTGAACCTTTTTTTAAACAACCCCAAAATACATCTTAAGATGTGTTTTCAAAAAATTTATTATCAACCTTTGATGGAAAATTCTAAAAAAAGGAAAGTACTCAAGAAAATGTTTCTGAAGTATTTACCCAATAATATTTTCTACCTTATGTTGATGAACATGATTTTCAAAACCCAAATTAGTTGTTTATTTATAATCATCCCAATGATAGTATCATTCGTGATGTAAATAAACCGGTAAGGACTAGAAGTTATTTAATAGATAAAGTAAAACATTGAGCATTTTTTTCCAATTAGAACATAAAATCACTAATGAAGCTTTAGGTGATGATGATTGGATTAAATCTATAAAAGATGAAATAAATGATTTTGAAAGGAAAGAATTTTGGACCTTGGTTCAAATACTTAATGAAACTTATATAATTGGAGTAAAATGGGTCTTTAGAAATAAATGTGATGAGAATGGAATCATTATAATAAATAAAGCATAACTAGTTTCTAAAGGCTATAATCAACAAGAAGGAATAGACTATGAAGAAACCTATTCTCTAGTATCTAGACTTGAATCTATCTGTATTCTACTTTCCTTTGGAGAATTATTTAATTTTAATTTTTTTTCAAATGGGTGTGAAGTGTGATTTCCTTAACGGATATGTAAAATCATTATATGGACTTAAACAATCCCCTAAATCTTGGAATGATAGACTTATTGAATTTTTGTTTCAAAATGATTATGTTAAGGGAAATACTGATCCAACAATTTTTATAAATATAGATAACAAAAATGTTTGGATTGTTCAAATTTATGTTGATGGCATTATATTAGGATCAATTCAACAATCTTTAACTGATTCATTTTCGAATCTTGTGAAATATGAGTTTGAAATGAGTCTGATGGGTGAGTTAACATTTCCTTGGTTTTCAAATTTATAAAAAACCTGAAGGAACTTATATATCTCAACATAAGTTTATTATAAATCTTCTTAAGAAGTATGGATATGAAAACACTGAAAGTATAACTACTCCAATCAATATATCAAATTCTCCTGATCTTGATGAAGCTGTGAAACCAGTAGATCAAACATATTTTAGAGGTATGATAGGATGTTTATTGTAATAAATATCTAATCATCCAAACTTATAGTTTTCAGTATTCATATGTGCAAGATATCAGTCTAATCCAAATGAATCTGATTTAAAAGTAGTGAAAATAATCTTTCTCTATTTAAAGGGAACCATGTACTTATGACATTTCTATTCTTCTAGAAATGATTTTATTTTAAAAAGTATTTTAGATGCTGATTTTGGTGGATGTATAATGGATAAGAAGAGTAAATCTGGAACATATCATTTCTTAGGATATTCATTATTTTATTGGTTATGGAATAAGTATCACTTAGTAGCACATTCCACTACTAAAGCTGAATATGCATCACCTTGAAGTTGTTGTGGTCAAGTTTTGTGGATGCAACACACACTCAAAGACTACGGTATTAGTTTTATAAAAAACACAGATATTGTGTGATAATACAAGTTGCATTTACCTAAGAAAAAACCCTACACATCACTCTCATTCAAAGCACATAGACATTATCCATCACTTTTTTAGAGATCACACACTTTTTAGGAGATATCATTCTTCAATTTATGAGAATACATGATCAAATTTCTGACATTTTTACAAAATCTTTACCCTCCAATAGATTTTAATATATTAAATAAAAGTTAAGAATGATAACTGTAAGGTAATCATTGATATTTTTTTTTTTTTGAAACCCATCTCTTTACATTAGGAAACTTATTTTCATAGGGGGATTATATTTATTTATTCTTTCAAAAATATCTTTTTAATAATTTTTGAAACCTAAAATTTTTTCCTTTCCTTAATAAAATTTTTCAAAACCTAAATATTTTTTCCATTCTATAATAACATTTTCCAGAATCTAAGTTCATGAAGAAGAACCTTATCAATATAGACAATTATTTCTAAGAAATCTCGTAGGTATATTTCCTTACATAAATCTTCATAATTATATTTCTTTACTTATTGTAATTTCAACCTTATTTTAAAAAAAATTACATTAGATTTATATTCCTTAAATCCAATTTTTCCTTCAAAAATAAAAATATCAAAACCTTCAATATCCTTCTTAGGTATTGAAATCAACCTTGTAAAATTTACAGAAGAAGTTTGTAAAACCCAATTTATTTCTGAAGTATGATTCTCTTATTTCTAAAGTTAGAATGATGAATAATTGTGAAAGTCTTGGTGTTTCCAAACCAAAGAATCAGGATCCAATTTATCCTGACCTCCTCGTATAATTTTATGATTCAATAAGTTTTTTTTGAAGTAGAAGGAAGGGAAAAGTTTTAATTCAAGAGATATGGGAAGACTAATTCGTTATCCTTCAACATCGCTACAAACATTCCTGGTATTCCTTATATAGGTGAAGCAATATTTTTCTCTCACAAGTTTCCATAAAAGGAAGGAATTTTTTAGAAGGAGAAAAAAATTGAGTGTCTTGGACTCAATGGAGTTAAGTCACCAATGATAAATCATCTTACAACCAGCATCATATTTTTAGCATCGTGGATTCAAGATTTTCTTATTCCTAGAAAGGGACATAAGGATTCCCTTAAGAAGTGTGATATTTTCATGATGGTATATTTTTTAAATCTGATAAAGGTAAGAATTATCAATTATATCATTATGACATTCAATAATATAAATAATGGAACTCATAAGTCTCAGATAATTATATATTTGGAGATTAGGTCAAATATCATTTTCTTTGGTTAGAATCCTTCAAAATTCACTATAGTTCAAAATCCAGAACCTTTAGGACAATTTTGTTTAGTGGTGACACTATTATGAGGATAAAGATCAGTTTCAGTATCAAGATATGAGAGTTATATGATCTTCTTGAAAGTGAGGTTCAAGCACTTAGTAATAAAGGGGAAGTAGGTGAAACCTCCAAGAAAATCCATAAGAATAGAAAACTGAATGAATAGGAACCAAAAGAAAAAAAGAAATCATTTTGAAAACCCAGTCAGCTCCATGCAAGCTGAAAAAGAAAATACCTTTTCTGATAAAGTGGTATCTAAGTGGAGATATCCTAAAAATATGAAGAATGAAGGAGATGAAAGTGTTGGTTTAGACCATTCTGAGGCTATGGCTCTGAAGATTCAGACTGTAGAAGAGCATGAGAAGCAAGATAAATCGAAAAAGATGAAGAAGAAGATATCTGAAGCTAAAATTGTCCAAGCCTTTCTTAAAGATGGAGAGAAATATTCCAAAAAAAATCCAAGTACCAGAATCCTTGTTACAATAATCAATTCCAATAGAGACTCTGGGAAATAAAATTTCAATCCTAGAACCCATTGTGGAAGAATTAGTTCAATAGGAATAAGAAGATGACTAGGAATATTAAATTAAAGATATAATCCAAATTGTGAAAGAGTACCATGTTGAGGAAAGTTTTCCAGTCAAGTTGTTGATCAGTACCTTCCAAGTTGAATCAACTAAAATAATCTCTAAAGGGAAAAATGATGATACATAGGATGGGGTTGACAAAGATACTGATGATTCAAGAAAAAATCATTATTCTATTCATCCTAGAGATGTTAAGAAATGTGTTGATAAATTTGATGTTGATGAAGATAAGATGATTCAAGTCTCTGATAGAGAGAATGAGACACTGAAAGTCATGAATGGATTCTCTAAATCTGACAAAGGAAAAATAATGTTTGGTGATTTTTCTAGAAAATATATTGTTATTAAATCTAAGAAATATGTTATTGGAATATCTAATAGAAAATAAGAAGATCTAGATAAAGTTTCCTCACTATCAAAGGAATCTCCTTTTGAATATTCACCTTCCATGGGATAAGATTTTTCTATATAGTCTTTAAGGAAGCTAGTGAATATAATATGTTTTTTAAAAGTATTAATTTGATATGTCAGTCTATTCAACTTTCAATCAGTCAAAAGTCATATTTTATAAGTATGCTCATGGGAAAGTTTATCATGCTTGAAACGGAATTCAAGACTTTTCACATTTTTTATGATTCTTATAAGATATCATGCAAGGAAATAACCAAATGGTCTAAGAGAATGATTGAGGACATGAAATTCATGAATGATTTCCAAGATTTAGTAAAGTATGATTTTGATAAGTCATTATACATAATCAAGAAATGTAAAATAAGTTTTTTATAGAACCTGAATCTCGAGAAAGTTTACTGGAATCAAGAGGATGGAGATCTAAATGGAAAGATTAATTTTGTAGCTCTAAATTTTAAATGTGAAAGAGAACTCAGGGAAGAGTTGGAAGAAAAGTTCAAACAACAAGAATATGTGGTCAAGTATCAAACCAAAATTCCTTAGTCTCAAGAAGAAATAATCAAATTCCTTGAGAAGAATAATCTGGATCAGGATCAACTACTCATGAGATTTGAAGATGATCATAAAGTGATGTAGAATTTGAAAGTAACCCTGAAAATGTTGATGCTAAAGGAAAATAAGGATGGATTATTTTTCAAAAAACTACAATCTTTTGTTGTATTTTTTTCCTTGTAAAATGTTTTTCCTATCATAATTAAAATTTTCTACCCTTATTTTTTTCTGTCTAGTATATTACTAACCTTTCAGGTACATTTTTTCCCCTCCATTCCATTTGAAAATAACAAAGGTGGATAAAATAATGATCAATATAATATTCAGATAAAAATAATAGAATTTCCTAAGATGAATATTAAGTAAAGGGGATTTTAATTAAAGAAGATATACATAAGTAAGAAAAATTAACTAATCTAAGAAATAAAAAAATATAATCCTCAGAGATTTAAAATCCAAAGGGGGATTTAGTCATCTTCATCATAATTTATAAGTAAAGGGAGATAATTATTTATTTTAAATTTCAAAAAAGAAAAATCCTTATTATTTATTTTCTTTTTCTAAAGGTTGTTTTTTATTTGAAAAAAGGGGAAATTTTTTAGACAATAATGTTTCCTTAGGACTATTTCATTTCTCTATGTTTTTAAAATCACAAACACATTTTATTAAGGAAAATTAATGTTCTGTAAGAATTATTTCCTTAAGGAAAATTTCCTTTCTCTAAGAAAATTTTTATCATTACCATTGGTTTTCAATATCTTATTTCATGTCTTATAAAACTAAGTCTAACTATTTTTTTAAGAAAAAAATTCAGATCCTTATCTAAAAAACTCAGAATCTTGCAATTACTTAGCTATTGAGTCTTATTATTTTCATACTCTAAATTATCTGAAATTCAGACTCGAAATTATCTAAAATTAAGACTCTAAATTCTCTAAAATTAATACTTCAAATTATTTTAAATTTAGACTCTCAATTTTATGAAATTCAGACACTAAATTCTATGAAATTCATACTCTAAATTCTTTGAAATTCAGACTCTAAATTCTCTGAAATTTAGACTCCAAATTCTCTGATATTCAGACTCTAAATTCTCTAAAATTCAGAATCCTAAATCTCTAAAATCCAGACTCTGAATTCCTCTGAATTACAACTTCAAATTCCTCATAATTTAGACTCTTAATTCCCCATAATTCGGACTTTTAATTCCTTATAATTCATACTCTAAATTCCACAGAATTCAGACTCTCAATTCTATATAATTTACACTCTGAATTCCTCATAATTCATACTATAAATATCCATTTATTCTAGAATATATTTGTTTTTATTTTTACACTCCTTTTATTTGTTTCTATATTATAATTATTCCTATTTTTTAAAGTTACTTTACATTTCTATCATGTTGTTTCAATTTTATCAGATCATAGTTTCATAAACATGATATTGTTTTTCATTACATATTATTGTTTTATAAGCTTGATAATGTTTCCCAAGTTTTTCTTATATCAAACAATGTCATAAAATCTATTTTTAACTAACTATTGGTCGAGTGACACATGTAAAGGTCCCTCCAAAATTTAAGGAAAAATATAACCATTGGAGGAGGGAGTCGATCGTTGAAGTGTTTTCCAATAAATAGGATCTAATTTCAATGAGCGCAATATTTATCGATGGATCTAGAGATTACATGATGTGATTATGTGAAGTGATTTTTAGAGAGAGAGACTCTCATACCTTGTGTGATATGTGAACATCTTGTTTAGCTGTGAACAAATTGTTTATCCTACTTCGTGTGACTCTGAGTTTTGATGTGTATAATCGAGGGCCTTTGAGGATAGGAAGACAGAGGTGTCAACTACCTTCAAATTTTAGGTCTTCTAGGAATAAGAAGATAGGAGTTTCTACTACCATATATTTTTAGGGCATTTAGGGATAAAAATAAAGTCACCAATATTCATATCTAGGGCTTACCCTGGTGTGGGTAAGACAGACCTTCTTGAAAGTATAAATCAACAGACCTTTATCCAAGTTTGTTTGATACCCTTATCTTTGGGTTAAAAGTTTTCCTACTTGTTTACTTTCTTTATTACAAGTTTTAATTCCATTGTATTTAGTTAAAGAAAGAAACTATAACTTTATTATACTTTCCTATACTTGAATACTCTAATAAAAAATATTCTATATGCTTTAAGGTAGAATATTTCCTTAAGATAAAATTACTTAAGTTTCTTAATGATAAACTTGTTTAAGTATAGGTTCTTTAAAATTGGACCTAGGCCCTTCCAATTATCCCTTTGTTTAAGAACCAAATAGGGTGTGTGAAGTTACCTTGTTTAACTTTTTTGAACATATATTTCCTTAAGGATAAAAGAAAATGTTTTTAAATGTAAAATTCACCACCCCCTCTCTTATAATTGAGCATCTATATCTATATTTCGATCCAAAATCCTCATTAATAATGATATAGTTATTGTTTATGACTCATCATAGTTGAAGATTCATGATAAAAATTACCCAAATCATGATTTATAGTTAAATACATTAATTTTTTTCATTAAATATATAGAAAAATTATCTTTACAGGGAATGGTGTGACATATATACTAATCATAAACGATTAAAGTATATATACACTTCAAAAGAGTATAATATACACTATAGAAGATGGTTGTAGTTGATTAATGATTGTGACGATTGAATACATTACTGCCCCGAGAATGAAAACAAGGTGGTATATACATTGATTTGAAATGATCATGTTATATTACCTATGACAAGGATCAAAAAAGATCTTGTATTTATGGATTTGTAACGGATGGATTTGGAAATTTTGAAGGAAGTGTAGAAATATTATATTCCTCAAATGAGTGTTCATATATATAACTAAGTGAAGATTAAGGAGGCATGGAAGGAAGATTTATATTTTTAAAATAAGAAATGAAATGTTCCTGAGTTCAATCAGGATTTTGGTAGAATAACAAGGTTTATGAACCTTTTATGTGTATCATCCATACCATATTTGAAGGAATTGTTGGATGAAGATCATGGTTCACCATTATCTATTCATCCTGGAATTATGATGATGTATAGTGATCTGAATGAGTATTTATAATGGAATAATATAATGATTGATATTTTATAGTATTTATCTTTTTTTTGTCTGTTAGCAAGTTAAGTATGAGATATAGAAGTCTAAGGGGATGTAATAAACATTAACAATATCAAAATGGAAATGGTAAAACATCCCCCTATATTGTTTTCATTAGAATCCCTAAAAAGACTAATGGGAATAACGTTATTTTGGGTTTTAGTCAATTTTCTTACTAATTCGTCACTCATTATTTCTATCAGTGAATATTTACCTCTTTATCATTTTTCTATAATGTATATTAAGTATGTGGTAAGTTCTCATAGAGTACCACATTCTATTATATCTGATCATGATCTATGGTTTAACTCAATGTTTTGGTGAAGTATTCATAAATATCTTGATTTAATGTTGTGTTTAAGTACTAATTATCTTTCTAAAATAGATGTATAGTCCAAATGAACCATTTATGTAACACCATGAGTTTTTATGGACATTTTTTTTGAATGAATTAAATTTTTATTTGTGTATTGAAATGAATTAAGTCAAATATTACTTTCACAAAGAACCAAATAATCATATGTTACATGTAACACTGATTTTCCATACATTAAATGCAACACTCACTTGGTTTATGATACACACAACATGAACTTAGTGTACATCACTCACAACATAGAGTTTCTACAAAACATAGTTTTAATGATATAATTATTTAAATGATATAATTATAACCTATACATTAAAAATATTAATATTAATAGTAATAACTACTTTCCAAATATTTTTTTATAATTTTTTATATAAATAAAACATAATGATAATGAAAGATAAGATTTTTGGTAATGTCTTTTAATGGTTTAAAATACTATTTTCCGAATGAACCTTTTTTAATAATATAATTAATTTTAGACACATTTAGAAATTGAATTTGGGAAAATAAATTTAATTTTTGAATTCAGAACATTGAAATTTGTCTAGGGTTATTTTTTGGTATTTCTCTGAGAAACTTCATTATTTGATGAATAGTGAAAAATACTGCCTTTTAGTTAAAAACTGCCTTTTGTTTAATTATTTATTAATGTTAAATGATATTATAAATTTGTTTTAAGGTAAAATTAGATAAATATTTAATATATTAATAATATATAATTCATTATAATAAATTTCACTTTGAAATTGAATATAAAATCATAACAAAAATTTGAACATTTTTCTACTTTAAAAAAATTATTTTTTCGTCATGTCTACAAGATTAGAAATAATCGTAATTTTTTTACTTATGTGATTTTAATTTATAAAATATAACATAAAAAATTTTGTTTAGTATAATATTTAGAGTCTAATAACACCAAGTTAATTTTTGACCAAAATTATTAGTAAATGAGATTAAATTTAATCACTACGATTAAGGCCAAATTAAGTTAAATTAGGGACTAAACCTTATAATTAAGGGGCCAAATGACCTTGAAAATTTTCCAAAACCCATTTAATGTCCATATTTCTGATATAAACCTTCTATTCTTGGGTTTTTTGGTGTTTTATGATTTTTTTAAGTAAGAATAAGTGTACACTTAACTTGCTTCTAAAAATTCCAAGTGAGCCTTTTCCCTTCCCTATAAAAAACCACCACCTCTAACACTTTATCATACCTCTAAAACCATTTAGTTTTGGAAAATAACTACAGATTACACTAAAAATCATCCCTATATTACTAATAGAATCCTTCCATTCATATGAATGAAATCAGAGGAAGCCCTTTGGGACAAACCAAAAGGGCTTACCCGATCAATAGGTAATGTCCTCTCTCAAGTCCCTTATTTTATTTTCTTTCTCCACCTCATCAACTTTCTTTACCCGATTATTTTATAAATACACCAGTATTATAAATATACTATTATTTATTTATTATAATTATTCATCCTATACAAACACACACCTCCATTAAAAGGATAATAGCCATACTGTTTATTTGTACAGCGAACTAGCGCCTCACTAAATGATGATTGTTCAATTATCCTTACCACCTCTAATGGTGGAAATTATGGTGGAAAATATATTTATATATAATATATATTATAATTATAATTTATATACAATTATTTATTTTTTATTTAGTTTTTAACTTTATTCTTTTCATCTTATGTAAACATGACAAATTCGTTTGAGGAAGTGTGGACTACCGCCTCCTCAAAGCGATATGATTCGTTTATACACTACATGAATTGTATTAAGGATGGTCTTCATGAATATATATGATATATATGATTTCATAAAGATTCTATTATAAATATATATATGTCTGTGTGTGTGTGTGTATTTTACATTCTTTCTCTCAACACAACAATTAAACAGAAATAGCATTCATGCGTAAGTACGGTCTACCATCTCCATGAACTGTGTTTTCTGTTTCATACTTTTATATTCAACATATTATTATAATATATATATACTGAATATAAATGATACTTATATTGTGGTTCTAATTATGTAATAATGATATAAGTATAATGACCAATGATATAACAAATTAAGACACATGCGAAGAATAAAGCAAATATTACTTGAAGTGAAACCTTAACATTGAATTTTTAACAAGAAGGCAATATAAGTTAATAATAAAAACATATATCATATTAGATATAATTATATGGTTCTATAAAATATTTATAATAAATTTATATTTATTATACAGGTGTTTTGAGCGAGTATGACGATATTCAATACACAAGGTAATGGGATTTCATCTCACTTTTTATTCTCGTGAGATATATGATAAATTCTCCACTCTTTCCTTTTGTATGGTGTATATACTTACCATTATTTTATTTTATGTATATTATAAATAAATTTATGGGTATCAATATATCCATTTGTTTAACTTTTATTCATGGGGTTTAAGTTTTAGAAGTTACTGAATCGGTAAAATGTTTTCTCTCAATTAGCCTACATTGAGACTCATGTTTTGTTATACACCTATACTCTTTTTGAGGTGTATATACTTCCATTTTACATGTTATATGGCGAATATGATTATTTTCATGATATTTTAAGATTAATTTCATTTCATTTTATTACATGGATAGTATGATCCCAAGTTACTATGTTCTAAGAGTTTATCGAGACAATCTCATCGCTTTTTGAGATTGTTTACTTTTATGCTTCCTTTGATGAAATATTTTGATACATATCTAATTAAAACTCATGAGTTTCCCTATAATCTATTTATTCAGGATATCCTCCTGTATTATTACCATTTTTCCACTCATTGGTACTTAATATAATTTTTTTAGGTAAAATCTGACCATCTCCCTCTTCTGTTGGAAGTCTATTATATTTAAAAAACTTGTTTTCAAAAATGTTTTAAAAAACATTTTGATTTTTTTTTCAAAAGATAATTTAATTCCATTTTAATGAAAAAAGGATTTTAATTTCTTTTTTACTGTTTTCAAATCATTGTTTATAATTTTCAAAGCTATTTTAAAAGAAAAAGGTTTTCAAAATGGTTTTATGTTTTAATTATATTTTTCAATGTAGAAAGTATATTTTCCTCAATAAATATTTTTAAAGGATATTTCAAACTTATTTCCCATATAAGATAACATATATTGGTGTTACACATTTATTTATCGATAATTTATTCAATGTTTACATTCATATTATTTCTCTGAATGGATTATGTTTTTAGGGCATGATCTTTATGGGACCTATTTCACATTCATAGGTTATATTCATTGGAAACCCGCTTCTTTTCAATGGTTATGTTTACGATAAAATTATTATTAAACATGTATATTTCCATAGTTTATGATATGATTACATTTTATAATACCCATTTCATATAATGGGTTATCATATTATTTTTTATGGTCTTTTGGAATATTTATATATGGTTTTATTATGTGACAGGTGGTATAGATATCTCCCTCCAATGCACTGTGTAAAGATTTATATCTCTCGTGAGTTAATAAGATGGTATTGTGAATGAACCTTGACTACTAAGATGGCCATGGGAGTTAATCATGACTAACAAGATGGTATGAGGAGTGAACTCATGCTACGAATATTTTCATGGGAGTGAACGATAACTAACAAGATGGTATCGAGAGTAAACCTATACTAATAAGATTGTTTTGGTAGTTATTCCTTGGATACTATCCCCCCCCCCCGAATGGCCCGAAGGACTAGGATACATTGGAAATAATATGATATGCTTATGTGTCTGCCACAATTCCATGTTTCATTCCTAAGTTATTCTTTCCAGGATTATGTTCTCTATTTCCTTATTGTTCATGTCTTATTAACTACTATGATTTATGCCATGATTCATGTTTGTAATATTTTATATGTAGGGTATAATCTTCTCTTTTCATGATCAAGTTATAAAAACCTTATGCTCATGATTTTTCTTACATATATCCCATATTTACACTTACTAGTCATTTGAGATCACCCCTTTTTATCTTTCCTTCCCCATTTTATAAAGATATGAATTATTTTTTATGTTTCTAAAAAGGGTTCTACTCAAGAAGAACCTAGTAGGAGATAATGTAGCTCACTTATGTACTGGTGTTTATGATTCCATGTTTCCAAAGGTACTCGACTAGTACGGTCTTCATGCATCTGTTTGTGAGATGTTTTATGTATTATTAAAAAGTTATGTAATGTTAATATATGTCAAGACTGGGTCATTATAGTTGGTATCAGAGGAAAATTTTAGTTAACCATTGGAAACTAGGATGAGAAAACCTTAGTGATAACCCTAAGGAAATGTGTCGGTATAAGTATACGGATGATTTAATGTTTAGGAAAATTTCATAGAATTTTGGTAAAATATAGAGTGAGTGGTTTTCTAGAAATACATCCATGTATGGATACTATATGTGGATGAAGATCTGGTACAGATGTACCTAGGGGAAAAAACATCGGCAAGGTGTTTTGGGCCTGACTCGGGGTAATCGGGTACACCACAATTGGCCTTGCCACACACCTAGTTTGACACTCCCTGGGGATGTGCTTTGGAAATTCACAAACTCTTCACAAATCATCATGAAAGATTTAAATGGACCTTTTTTATGAATAAAATAGGTTAAAGCTACGGTGTCATAGATTAAGAAAGGTGTCATAAGTTTGAAATCCTACAAGTGATTTTTTATGATTATAGGGTTCCTCATTATGATATCTATTTATTAAATTATTTTTTTTTTGTTTTAGTCAATGGATGGAACCCAAAGGAACTGCATTAATGGTGATTATTATAGACAATTCAATGATTCTCCTACTGAGCAATTGATTTCTATGGGAGCTGGAATACAAAATCTTGTTGCTATTCTAACACAACTTTCCAAATATATGAATCATGGTGGAATTCCAGATGAGAAAAAGGGGAAAACACTTTATTGATCATTTCATGAGGCAACAAACACCTTTTTTTGAAGGGTCTTTTTATCCACTTGTTGCTGAAAAATTTATTCGTACCACTGAAAAGATATTTTTTTTTCTTTAGTTTTTAGAGCCTAAGAAATTCCTTATTGTTGTTTATAGGTTATAAGGAAAATAAGATCAATGGTGGACTCTAATAAAGAATACGAGTCATCAATATGAGATTGAATACATGGATTTGGACTGGTTCATGGACTTATTATTCAATAAGTACTCTCCCGAGATTCTTCATACCAAGATGGAGAAAGAGTTCATTGAGTTAAAGTAAAGGGATAATGAATTTATTTGTACCTACAAGGATAATTTCATGATACCTTCAATTTACTCTGTATGAGTTATCATCCAACCAAAAATTAAATTTGAGAGGTTCTTCAATGGCTTAAACCCATGTCTCATAAGGGGGTTGTCCATAATATACATTAGTAGCTATGAAGAAATTGTTCATTGTGCAATCAAGTTTTAAATGGATGTTGGTGTCAAGTATCAATCTTTTACTTTTAAAAATAAAGTGGAATATGAAGTTTAAAGGAAAAATATAGAAACAAAGAAGAAAATGAAATGATATTTTGTTTATGCTCTAAGTGTGGGAAGAATAATGGGGGAAATTTCCTTAAGGGTTCTAATATATGTTTTAAGTATCGAAAGGAAGGTCATTAGAAATTTGATTACTGAAGTGATGGAAGAAGTTAGCTCAAAATGATAATGGTGAAAAATTTACATAGAATGAACCTCCCTTGATTTATTGATAAAAGTTTAATCGGAGTTGGAATTATGTTATCCACCTCCCAAACCCAAGGTCTAGTGATGATTATCGACACTAGAAACCTATCAATCCAACAAAAAAAGGGGAAATCTCAGGAAATCACTATTTCTGATGAGGGGTGTGATAACGACGTGGTGAAAGGTACACTTACCCTCCACTCTAGAACTAATAATTTAATCTTTAATTCTATATATACCCAATCTTTCCTATCTAAAGAATTTTCTAAGGGTGCTAAAATTCCTCCAAAATAATTAGATGTGGAATTAGCTGGTCAAATCCCTAATGGTATGATTATTTCATATCAAGTCTATGACTCCTCTCTGGATTAAGCTTATTGGAATTTTCTTAATACAAATCTTGGCATTCTTCCTTTTGTAGAATTTGATTTCATCTTAGGCATGGATTGGATTTATTTTCCTAAAGACCACATCAATTTTCATTGAAGGGAAGTTGCGTTCGATATTTCAAACCCAACTATGATTATCCATCCATGTGATGATAAGTATGAACTTCATATGGATATTACATCTAGTGTATGGATATTAATTCCCATTTAAAAGGTTTTTTGTCTCAAATGGTTGGGGAGAGAATCAACATCGATGATATGCCTATTATTTGGGATTTTTTGGATGTATTTCAAGAAGAGTTTACTAGTCTTACACCAAAACATGAAGTTATGTTCTCAATAGAACTCATACCTAGTTTCACACTAATTTCAATGAATACTTATATAATAGACCAGATTGAGATATATGAATTGTAGAAGAAAGTCCAAGAATTCCATTATAAGGGATTCCTTCAGCCAAGTGTGTCACCTTAGGGTGCACTAGTTCTTTTTGTGAAAAGGGAATATAGATCAATGTGAACCTAAATTGATTATTAAGAGTTGAATAATATCACAATCAAGAACAAGTATCCTCTTCCCCATATTGATTCCTCATTTGATCAACTGCACAGAGCTCATTACATTTCAAATATTGGCCTTCATTATAAATATCATCAACGGAGGGTCAAGAAAGAGGATATACCCAAGACGAAATTCCATACAAGGTATGGACACTATGAATATATAGTGATGCCTTTTGGTCTTCATAATTCCCATGTTATCTTCTTAGATTTAATTAATAGAGTATTTAAAGATTACATCGATATATTTGTGGTAGTATTTAGAGATGATATTATTATCTATTCCAAGAGATAGTAAGAGCATGAATATCACTTGAGAATTTTACTAAAGACCCTATGAAAGTAGAAGCTATATGAAAATTTAGAAGGTGTGAATTTTTTCAACAAAAGGATTCATTTTTGGGTCATATAATATCAAGAGATGGTATTATAGTGGATCTCTCAAAGACAGGGGCTATTGAATGTTGGCCTAGACCAAAAAAAGTGATTGAGATCTATAGATTTAGTGATTTATCTAGATATTATCAATAGTTTGTGTAGAATTTCACATGACTATCTAATCCTATGACCAAGTTAACTCAAAAATATTTCAAGTTCCATTAGTTAGATAAATGTGAGTAAAATTTCACAGAACTGAAGATAATTTTTGTCAATAAACTTGTGCTTACATTTCCCTATAGTGGAGAAGGGTTTGTAATCTACATAGATGCATCCAAGAAGGAATTGGGATGTTTTATTATGTAGAATAAGATGGTTATAGACTATGTCTCATGATAGTTGAAGATTCATTTGAATAATTACCCAACTAATTATTTGGAGTTAGCAGTGCTAATTGTTTCATTGAAGATATGGAGGAATTATCATTATCAAGAAAAGTGTGATATATATACTAATAATAAATATCTAAAATATATATTCACACATAAGGAGTTGAACATGCCCTACTGAATAGGGTTAGAGTTGATAAATTATTATGATTGTTCAATACATACAACCCTGGGAAAGTAAACAAGGTGGCTGATGCTTTGAGTCAGAAGGATCATGCTAGCTTATCTATGATAAGGATCACAAAATACCCAATATTTTTTTTATTTCCAAGGAATGGATCTTGAAATCCTAAAGGAAGGGGAAAATCATATCTTTCTCAAATTAATGTTCAACCCTCTATCCAAGTAATGATTAAGGTGGCATATAATTAAGATGAATAGTTTTAAAAGAAAGTTAGAAATGTTTGTATGTTTAGCCTAGATTAGGATGGAATGATGAGGTTTAGGAGTTGTGTATGTGTTCTTTCCCTTCTAGATTAAAAGAAGGATCTATTATAGTAATCACATAGTTTTCATTCTCTATTCATCCTAGGAGTATTAATATGCATAGGTACTTGATTGAATTCTTCTTGTGGGATGGAATGAAGAGATATATCGTAGAGTTTGTATCTCGGTGTTTGGTATGCCAACAAGTTAAGACTGTAAGACAAAAGTCAACAGGGATGTCGCATCCATTACCCATACCATAATGTAAATGGGAGAACATCAATATGGATTTTTTCATTGGAATACCAAAAACCTCTAATGTTTTTAATGTTATATGGTAGGTAGTTGATCACATTACTAAGTCATCACAACTAGAGAATACATCTCTCTAGATCATCTTGATAGGATATACATTAATTAAGTGGTAATTTTGCATAGAGTTCCACATTCCATTGTATCAGATCATGATCCGAGGTTTACCTCAAAGTTCTAGATAAGTCTTTATCAATTACTTGATACAAAATTGAGTTTCCACACTACATACCATCCTTGGATAGATGGTGAGTTTTAAATAATGATTAAAACCCTAGAGGATATATTTAGATCTTGTTCTATAGATTTCTAAGGTGGTTGGGATCAACACCTTCCTCTACTTGAGTTTTTATATAATAATATCTTTCACTCTATCATTAAGATGGTACCTTATGAATCCCTCTATGGGATTAAGTGTATATCTATAATGTGTTGAGATGAGAATGGAGAAAAAAATCTATTGGGACCTGATATCACTTAAGAAATGGTCTATAAGGTTAAAACCATTCATCAAAATATCAAGGAAGATCAAATTCAACAGAAAGGTTATGCTGATAACCAACATCCTGATCTAGAATTTGAATTTTGTGAAAACAAAATTCTACGAATCTCAACCTAGAAGAAATTAATGATATTTAGGAAGAATGGGAAACTAAGACCTAGGTATATTGGTCCCTTTGAGATTTTTGATCATATTGATATGGTAGAATGTCACTTGGAACTTCCTCCAAATCTATCTCAAGTATATGTTTTGTTCCATGTATCTCTCTTGAGGAACTACATAACTGACCCTTCACATGTATTGAACTCAGAGGTCATACTGCTAGAGCATGATCTTTCTTATGAAGAACAATAAGTTGATATTCTAGCCCGATTAGAGAAAGTTTTATGAAATAATACCACTCAACAAGTTAATGTTTTATGGAGAAATAATGTTGAGACCCGAAGCTTGATGTACATGGACATTATATTACTTTTGTGGAATACTTAGTACATTACAAAAACACACACAAAAGGACCGTAACAGTTTAGTGTCTTTGGAAACTCGGAATATATACTTCTAATCATGTTGAAATATCTTCAACAACTCCCATAACGATCTTCCCCTTTTTGTTTCCCTACCTAAAACCTTTCTTTACATCTAGGGGAAAATAAAACTTAAAAAGGGTGAGATCAAATGCTCAGTAAGGGCAAACATAGATAACATAAATCAATCCATAAACATTTGGAACCAAAAACTTGAACATGAAATTTAAACATCAAAATCTTGAGCAAAGACATAAATCATGGAAGTATGTAAGGAATATATCATAATAGAACGTCAACCATGATAAAATGGGAATAAAACATGTAATTGTGGCAACCATTCAGCACATGTCATGATTTCCATAGTAGCCAAGGCATTGCTTCCAAGACCATCATAGTGGACAAAGTTCCTTTCTTAATCGAGTTCACTCCTCGTTTCAGTCCTGTAACACTGAACCAGATTAACTTACCATTCCATCCATGTCTATCTCATGAGATATAAATCTTTACCCAATGTATTGGAGGGAGATATAGGTCCCACCCATCTCATAGTGAAATCATTCTTACTTGTGCCACAAAATAAACTTAAAACACTCATCATAACCTAAAGAATAAAATGGGTTTCATAAACATCATCCCATAATTTCATAATCCATATAAAACAAATGGACATTTCATCATAAGAAAAGTGAACCATGTAAATAATAGAGACATTAAACTTGAAACATACACATATAAAATAATGTCATCTTAGATGGAAAATGGTTTTGATAAAACATTTGAAATGAATTCTTGAGGAAAATATCATTTCTTCGTCAAAATCATTTTCTTTTCAAAAAATTCCATGAACTTTTAAAATAAATGTATTTTGTTTAAAATAGTCATAAAATAATGTAGAGTAAGCTTCATGAAATTGAGGCATTATGAATCCGTAAAAATTCATTCACGTCGTATAATTTAAAAATAACATTCTCCTCGTACTTTTGTTGGAAAAGTCAAAAAAGTACCTCGTAATGTAAACAAAAGAAAGATTCCTTACATACCATGTAGTAAAAGTCAAAAATGGGTAAAAAGGAATTTAAACATACATGAAAACACTTTTATAAAACATTAACATGGATGATATAAATAACCCCAGTAAATACTTACAAATAAGCAATCTCAGAAAAAAATGATATTTGCAAAATTATCCCTTACCTTATGTCTTATATGCTTCGTATGTATTCGAACCTCCTGTATAATGATTTAAATAATTTAATTGACTTATTAAAGAATCATATTCATTATTATGATATCATATATGGTTCACTTATGACTTTATTTTACCCGTTCTTTTGTAAATTCCAGTTTAAAGAGCGTTTTGGGTAAAATCATTTCATTTATCGTATGTGTTTCGACTCGTCGTTCTTGATATTATTACATATATCTTAATTTACATAATTCCAGAATGAAAAACCTGATTTATATATAATATATATTCATTATATACATATATATTATAGATCGATAAAAGGAATGAAATACACCATTCATGGAGACGGTAGGTCGTACGTACGCATGAACGCTATTTTTGTTTCCTTATTGAATTGAATGGAATTGAGTATATGACATACATATATATATATACATAAATATAGTAGCATTATTATTTCATATATTTCATTATTATTCATTATATATACATTATAATCATTCTCGAATGATTAATCATTGAAAATGAATCTCATTGCGTTCGTGGAGACGGTAGTCCGTACGTACGCACGAGCGGTGATATCATTCCCATGATTGTGGAATTGTATTGGAGTGTATGTATACTATTTCAGAATAAATATCACTTTAAAATAATCATATATTTTTATATATTTACAACATTATACCCATCCATGTAAGGTGGTGGTGGAAAAACAGATTACACCACGGCGTAGAGACGGTATTCTGTAAGTACGCACGCGTGGTGATTTCTTTTTCCATTGGATGAATAGATGGTGAAATAGGGTTGTTTCATAATTATAATAACATATCAATATATGATTGATACTGATTTTATTACTTCATAATGAAACAAATAAAGAAGAATAAGTGGAAAATGAAATAAAGTTGAAAGAATCGGTAACGGACATTACCTCTTCTTTGAAGCGCCTTTGTGAAACCTCCTCTTAGGGCACTAAAATTGGTCTTTGAAGAAGACCAGGACCTCTAGGATGTTTCTAGGGAAGTGTATAAGTAAAATGGTCAGGTATTTGACGATATTGAAAGCTCATAGTGGTGTGAGGAAGAGAGGGAGGAGGTGCCCTTTTATAAGGGAGGAGAGGGTCTCCTTTGGAAAAACTAAAAATATTATTTTATTATAAAGCCAAATTCGGTTTTAAATAGCTCCAAATTAATTTATTTTTAATATAAAGTGGGTATGGGTATAATTCCTCTTATCCAATAGAATTTAGACAGGTTTATGTTCCTATTTTATCTTTATCATTTATATTTAACTTTAATTTAGATAATTTTACTTTTACCGTGTCTTTTTGTGTTCTTACACTATAAGGTTAATAAAT
Source organism: Viscum album (assembly GCA_963277665.1). Lineage (NCBI taxonomy): Eukaryota > Viridiplantae > Streptophyta > Magnoliopsida > Santalales > Viscaceae > Viscum > Viscum album. Next base: position 1,415,427,916 of record OY728129.1, on the reverse strand, counting down.
TTACTATAACCAGACAAAAGAACCAAAAGTTGTTTATTATTAATATATATAACATTATCTAAGTCATTTGGCCTAACCTTAGATTTTTAGGAACAAAATAACAATTAATAATAATATATTTTTTTAAAAAAACTATTTTATGTCAATTTTGACACTATTTGGTAATTAATTTTTCTGAAAATCAAAACAGAATTATTAGTTCGCAAAACGTTAATTAAATAAACACTAAAAAGTCATGTTAACATAGAAAATTTTGTTAATTCATAAAAAGTCTCAAATTACATTTATTTGGGTATTTATAACATCAATTATGTCAATATTTCATTAATAAGATAATTACTACATCATCATTGTGTCATAAATATATTAAATTATTTAAAGATTAAAAATTAAAAATAAATTATCATTATGTATTAAATCGTTTTATATTTATAATGCATATTTATAGTCTAATTTATCTTATGTATAACCCTATATTAAAAATGATTTACTTATTAAACTTTGATTTTAACTATTTTAACCCTTTTTTAAATAAATTAATAATAAATGTCCTAATCTAATCCAAGTGGGCCTAAATAGTCATATTTTATTCCTAATGTTGTTTTTGGTCGAATTACACTTATCCAATAGAATTAGGACATGTGTTAGGGTAATAATAATACCATTTTTACCCTTAATTATCCTATTTACTTTTAACTGTGGTAAATAAAAGTAAAAAGTTACTATTCACGAAAAAATATTTTTATCTCATTGAACGACATTTTACTTACTGACATCAACCGTGTCTCTTAGATTTTTGAAATTCCATTCACAAAAGCGGTAAAATTATGTTTTATGTAAATTTGCAAATTCTCCTAGGAGGTGGGTAAAAGACGGTCAAAAGTTCAATAAAATTTTTATATATCTAAAATTATTAAAAAATGACTCCAATGAATTACATTGAACTTATATAGGTATTATGTATCAATTTTGACCTAAAATAAATTTAAATATAATAAATAATTATTTAAATAAAAAGTCGGGTTTTAAATAGTAACTCAGTGTTTTCACTATTCATCAAAAATTGAAAGTTTTCAGAAAAATACCAAAATTTCACCCAAAGCCAATTTCGATATTCCGAATCCAAAAATGAAGTCAATTTTCAAAAATAAAATTTATAAAATTTCAAAAATTCGGTATTACTATTTATAACGGCTAGTTTTAATAATATTTTAATAGCATATCGTTGTTTAGTGAAACTCAGTATTGCGTACGACACACGCTATCATGAAAGGTTGCGCTTGCGTGTAATGCAAGACAAGTCAGGGATGCGTGTTGTGCAAGCTCCTTTTGGTGTAGTGTACAACACAAGACATTAATGAAATTAAAAAGAATATTTTTCGTAAAATCTTGGGGTGTTACAAATAACCAGTTGTAGGAAGCTATGTGGGAACTTGAGGATATAATGGATCAAAATTTTCCTCTTCTTGTTTTACCCGAGTAACGAATTTCAAGGGTGAAATTCATTTTAAGGGGTGGTAAGAAGTAAAACCCCACGTTTTAATGGTCCATTTTTTAAATAAATTAAATATTAATCTATATATTACAATTCATTAGTCAAAAATTCCTTTCACATGACTCCAAATCAGTGAATGTTACATGAAACACCAACTTGGCGTATGATACACGCAACACTGACTTAGCGTACATCACACGCAACACAGAGTTTCCACAAAACATCTTTTTAAGGATATAATTACTTAAATGAGATAATTATAACCTAGTTGTTAAACATGGTAATATTAATATTAATAACTAATTTTCAAATATCTTTTATAATTTATTTATATAAATAAAACATATTGATAATGAATGATATGATTTTTGGTAAAGTTGTTTTATGTTTTAAAATACTATTTTTTTAATGAACAACTTTTAATAATGAAATTAATTTTAGAAACATTAAGAAATTTAATTTGATAAAATAAAATTCATCATTTAATTTGTAGTGTTGGAATTATACTAGGGTGAATTTTTTGGCTTTTTCTGAGAAACTTCATTTTTTATTGAATAGTGAAAATTACTTCTTTTTATTTAAAACTGCCTTTTTTAATTAATTATTAATTTTAAATGATATTATAAATTTTTTAATGAAATATTGGATAAATATTAAATCTATTAATACAATTTAATTCATTATAATTAATTTCACATTCAAATTGAAAATAAAATTTTAACATACTTTTGAACAATTTTCTACTTTAAAAACCTGTAATTTTGTCTCGTCTGCAGGATTGGTAATAATCTTAATTTTTTCACTTGTGTGATTTGAATTTATAAAAAATTACATAAACCACTATATTCTGCATAATATTTATAATATAATAGAACAAATTTAATTTTTGACAAAAATTATTATTAAAAGTGATTAAAATTAATTACAATGATTAAGGACAAATTAAGCTTCATTGGGAACTAAAACATAAAATTATGGGCACAAATGGCCTAGAAACTTATAAAAAACCACTTTTCTGTCCATAATTATTCTATAAACATTAAAGTTTTTAGTTTTTTGGTTTTTAAGTCTTTTTTTATGTAATAACATGTATACACCTAACTTGATTTCTAAAAATTCCAAGTGACTCTTTTTCCTTCCCTATAAAAAGCCACCACCTACCCCACTTACTCACACATCTAAAATATATTTGGTTCAGCCAATACCTGACCAATAAACTTATAAAAATCCATATATTCCTTCTAGAAGCATTCCCTTTGGCAGAAATCAATCCAAGGAACCCTTGTGGCACAAACCATAAGGAGTTACCCAATCAAGAGGTAATATCTTTTCTCAATTCCTTTCTTTTATTTTATTTATCCAACCCATCCACTTTATTTTTCCCATTATTTTATAACAAAAAAATTATAATAAATATACTATTTTGATTTTATTCTATGTATTAAACTTACACTTACATACACCTCCATCTAATGGATAATGAACATATTGTATATGTGTATGGTGAACTACCGCCTCACTAAATGATGATTGTTCAATTTTCATTACTGCCTCTCATGGTAGCCATTATGATGAAAAATATATTTTTATATGATATATATTATATCTATAAAATCTTTACACTACTATATTTTTTATTTAGAACATAACTTTATGCCTTCTATCTTATGTAAACACAATAACTTCGTTTGAGGAAATGTGGACGACCACCCCCTCAATGCAAAATGATTTGTTCATGCACTGCATCGATTGTATTAAGAATGGTATTGGTGAATATATATGTTATATATGATATCATAAATATACTTTAATAATGATATATATATATATATATATTCTTCTACTTTCTTTCTCTCAACATTCCAATTAAACGGAAATAGAATTCATGTGTACGTACGACCTACCATCTCCATGAATGGTGTTTTCTCTTTCATACTTATATATTTTATAGATTATTATAATATGAATATACTGAATATACATGATATTTATATCATGTTCCACATTTTGGAATTAGGATATAAGTATAATTACCAATTATATAACAAATTAAGACACATTCGAAGAACAAACTGAATATTACGTGAAGTGAAACCTTAACATAGGATTGTTAACAAGTTAGTAATATAAAGTCATAATAAAAACATATATGGTATAATATTTAATTATATGGTTCTATTAAATATGTATAAGAAATTAATATTTACATTACATGTATTTTGAGTGAGTATGACGGGAGTCAAGACCCAAGGTAAGGGGATTTCATCTGACTTTTTATTTCTGTGAGATACATGTTATGTTCGTCATTTTTTATGGTGTATATACAGTCCATGATTTATTATATGTATACTATACCAAAATTTATTTGGATCAATATATCCATTTTATGAACATTTATTCATGGGGATCAAGTTTCAATAGTTACCAAATCGTTAAAATATTTTTTCGTAATTTTCCATCTTTGAGACTCATGTTTTGTTATGGACCTAAAATATTTTTTAGGGTGTATATACTTCCATTTTACATGTTATATCATTAATATCATTATTTTCATGATATTTTAAGCTCATTTATTTTCCTTTTTCTAACATGTAGAGTATAATCTCAAGTTACCAAGTTATAAAAGTTTATTGATACAATCTCATCAAATTTTGAGATTGTTTATGTTTATGCTTCCTTTGATGAAATATTTTTGATCCATATCTCAAGAATACCCATGATTTTCCTTATCATATATTTATTCTGGATATCCTCATGTGTTAGTACCATTTTCCCATTCTATGGTATATAAGATAATTTTTTTGAGTAAAATATGATCATCGGTCTCTGGTTGGAAATCTATTGTATTCAAAAACTATGTTTTCAAAAGATATTTGAATCCAATTTTCAAAGAAAAAAGTATTTTATAAGTATTTTTTTTAAGACTCAAAAAGGTTTTATGTTTTAAAAATCATTTTCAATGTAGAAAGGGTATTTTCCTCAAGAAATGTTTTTAAAATATATTTCAAAATTATTTCCCATATAAGATAAAATCTATTAGTGTTACTCATCACTTTATGGGTAATTTATTGAATGTATGCATTCATATTATTTATCTGAATGGATTATATTAAAATGTAACGATGTTTATAGAACCTGTTTTACATTCACAATTTATATGCATTTGAAATACGTTTCTTTTCATGTGTTGTGTTTATGATAAAATGATTAGGGAACCTATCTATTTTCATAGGTTATGATATGATTACATGTTCATAATACCCATTTCATTTCATGGGTTATGATATGATTATTTATGATCTTGTGGAACATGTATTTATGATACAATTATGAGATTAGTAGGACCTACATCTCCCTTCAATGGATTGGGTAAAGATTTATATCTCATGAGATGGACTAATATGGTATTGGGAATGAACCTTGGCTACTAAGATGGACATGGGAGTGAACCATGACTACCAAAATGGAATGAGTAAACTCATGCTTCCATGATGTCCATGGGAGAGAACCATGACTACTAGGATGGTATGGGGAGTGAACCTATGCTTCCAAGATTTACATGGTAATGATGCCTTGGATACTATATAAATTATATCATATACTTATGTGTCTAACATAATTCCATGTTTCATTCCTAAGTTATGATTTTGTGGATTATGTTCTCTATTTAATTATTATTCATGTCATATGAACTGACAAGATTTATTCCATGATTCATGTATATTATATTTGAAATGCAGGGTATGATCTCCTCTTTTCATGATCATGTTCTCATACCATTATTTTCTTGATTCTGCTTACATGTATCACTTTTCTACCCTTACTTAGTATTTGAGATCATCCCATTTATGTTTCCTTCCCCATGTTCTAAGGATATTTGTTATGTCTGATGTGTCTAAGAATGGTTCTAGTAAAAAAATAACCTAGTGGGAGATAATATAGCTCTCTTATGTACCCATTTTTATGTTTCCAAAGTCAATAGACTAGTATGTTCTTCATGCATCTGTTTGTGTAATGTTTTTTATATTCCACAAAAGTTATGTAATGTTAATGTGTTACAGTACTAGTTTTTTATAATTAAACCTAGGGAGGATATATTTAGCTCTTATTCTATGAATTTTAATGGTGTTTGGGAACAACACCTTCCTCATTTAAAATTCTCTTATGACAATAACTTCTACTCAAGGATTCATATGGATCCTTATGAAGCCTTGTATGGAAAGAAATGCAGAACTCTAATATTTATTGATGAAGTTAGATAAAAAATTATATTATGACTTGAGTTATCTGAGGAAATTACATAGAAATTCAGAGTTATTTAGTATAACATTAAGCCAACATTGAGTCGATAAAAAGGTTATGTAGAAAATTATTGGTGAGAAATGAATTTGAGGTTTTTGAGAAGTTATTTCTATGAATTTGTCCATGAAATAAGGTTATGATATTTATAAAGAAGGTATATTTGAGCCCTTGTTATATTTTCTCCTTTGATATTCTTGATCGAGTAGAGATTGTAGCTTATCTCTGGTCACTTCCACTAAACCTCTTTCAAGTTCATGATGTATTCCACATATCTCTCCAAAAAAGTACACACACGATAATTCACATGTACTAAACCTAGAGTTTTTACCATTGTATCCTGACCTCTCCTTTGAAGAACAACAAGTATAAATCTTAGATAATGTAGACAAAGTGTTATAGAACAAGACTACTCACCTAGATAAAGTTCTCTAGAGGAATCAGAAATTAAAATAAACTACATAAGAACCCAGGGATGTGATGAAACAAAGATATCCTCATTTCTTTATATCAGAGTGATGTAATTTCCATGTAAAAATCTTTTTAATGGGGGTTCAATGTAACACCCTGATATTTTATGATATATTTCCCTTTAAATAAATTTCATTACTTTGATAGTTTATGATACACGTAACCCTAAGTCTAATTGAACCTTATATAATATAATATTACAAACAAAATATTATGTTAGAGGAGTTAAGATAAATAAATAAATTATGAAAAAACTTGTATAAAAGATTTATAGAAAACAAATACATTTACAAATAAGTTCTCAATTTTTATTAAATTCATTATATGCTTTAAAAATATATTTCTTCCTCAAATAGGGTTTATATTACATTCGAAGACAAAATATTATAATTAATATATGCCAGTTATAGAATATTTATATGAAAAAATAAACATCAATATTGAAATCAAAGTTTCCAAATTATCTTAGAGTTAAATTTTGATTTTATTGAAGAAGATTAATTTTTCAAAGAGTTGTGAAAAATACTTATTTTTAAAAAAAATACCATTTCTTTTAAAGAATTTAAAATTATTACTTTTTTAAAATAGTTTTAAATGTAAAATAAGTTCATTTATATTATTAATAATCAAATTAATTTCATTATAATTAAATTTATGTTGTTTTTTGGTTTAAAAACTTTTTATACTTAAGGAAACATATTTTCTAGAAAACTACTTTTTATTGTATTTTACATATTTAATTTTAAATTAAATTCTACCACTTATATTTATTTAATTTAATAAAATGGATTAAAAATTTTTTATTACTATTAATAAAATTTTTTTATGAGTCTACTTTTATTTTTGGACATTTTTAATAGTAAAAACAATAAAAAAAAATTCACTATGGTTAAGGTTAAAATGTGTTTTTAGGGGGTAAATCAATAGGTAAGAGTTATCTTTCCAAATATAATTATATAAATCCTATGTTATTGCCATATTTTGAACTCATTATATCACCCCTTTAAATATATATCAATTTGGAAGCATTGTTCATGAATATTACTTTCTTATATTTTAATCTTCTAAGAAAATAAAAGTGTGTCCCTTCCCCCACTTATAAAAGGTCACCCCACACTTATTTTATTTACACTAAATTTAGCAATATGAATAACGAAAAACTATCCAATTATCTACTAAACATTCATATCCATGAATTATAGGCTATATTCTTCTTAAAATCCCATTCAATGGGTCTTTAAGAAAGGATTAAATGGGGATCTTCTGAAGAAAAGGTAATCATGCTACCCCACCTCTGGCAATTTATTTCTTCTTATACCTCATATAAATATATAGTATTCATCATAAAATAATAAATTAAGTATCCTAAATATAATGAAATATTTTTATGACTACATAACCACTATTATTCACCCTATTTTCTGTCAAATGGGAAGTAAAAGTATCGCTCATGCGTAAATGTGGACTACAACCTCCACAAAGCGATACAATTCATTTTCCAACACCTTTTTTATGGATTTTTATTACGATGGGTTTAATGATTATAAATTTTACTTATAAAATAATTATTATTTTATTATTATAATATCATATATACCTTATTACCTTCTAATATGAGGGAAAATGATAACGTCACGAGGGCCAACGTGTGTACTACCATCTCCAAAAAGCGTTGTGATTCATTTTTCATTTTTCATTACATGAATTGTAAAAAAGTATTGATTTAAATAAATATTTATGATATATATGATATATTAATTATTCTAGAAAAGCATAATATTATTTACCTTTTTTTCATCCGTCATAAAGTGAAATCAACACTCATTTGTATGTACAGCCTACCGTCTCTATGAACAGTATGATTCATTTTTCTATCTCTAAATTCTTTTATGACTCAATATATATATATATAATGAATATATAGATATCTATTGCATGATTAAAATTATAGATATGTTGGAACCTTGATCCAAGTGTAAGGACCAGAACTACTGATCATATATGATAGTATAAGTTTTTAAATGATTATGGTATCAAATTTTATTAACTTTAAACTTATTATAATGTATATTAGAGTGATTTAGAGGAAATTCAAAATTTGGGTAAGGGATTTATGTTAAAATTTCATTGATAATTTGGATTTATAATTATTAAGTTTTCAATGATAAAAGTTTACTACCTATTTCTTAAAAATATCTTTAATTTTATTCTCCAATATTTATTTTTTTAATATTATATGTTTTCCATTCATTATCCTATCTTCAAAAAATCAAAACAATGAATTGTTTTTTTAAGGAAAAATAAATTTATTTCTCTCTTTGGTCAAAAATAAATTTTCTTCTATGTCCATGTTTTTTTAAAATATTCTAAAGAATGTTTATAATACTCTCCTATGAATTTTAAAATTCCTTTTTACCCATGTTTTACTATTTAAGAAATCTTTTAAAATAAATATACTTGTTATTTTCTAAATGAAGCACTTTTGACTTCTTTAACAAAAATATGAAAGGAATATATTTTTTACATACATGGAATGAAGAGAACTTTCTGATTTTATGAAAATTGTGATATTTTAAGTTCCATTATAGGTTTTCATGGTAATTTTCAAATAAATTTTTTTAATTAATATTTTATAAATACTTAGGTTTTAAATAAGTTATTTAAAAATGAATGGGTATTTTCTTCAAGAAATATTTTAGTTATATTTTAAAGAAAATTTTCATCTATGATAACATCATGGGATGTTAATTATTCTTTATTAGGGATATGATCTAATGATATCATACTTATTATTTTATAGGATTATTTAATATTATAATGATGAGATAGTTATCAAACCCATTTATTTTCCATGGGTTATACTATAATAAATTGTTTAAATGTTTATGAAACATATTTCTCATCCATGAGTTAGAATACATTATTAATTTTTTATGATATTACGAAATATATATTAATTGATTATGATTATGTTATGTGTAGGAATAGAATTATATATCCCTCCAATGAATTGGATAAAGGTAGATATCTTACAAGATAAAAAGGTCTAAAATAGGGAGTTAACCAAATTTAATAAGGGACTTTTTCCACTATGTTATTCATTTGAGTAAACCTTGACTAAGGAAATAATATAATGGGTAGTGTACCCAATCCACTATGATAATCATGGAAATGATCTTGACTATGTAAATTGGTTTATATGATTATTAGTGAGCGAAAATATAATATATTGTGATAGTGTTATGATCTCATGGATCGGGATATTTGATTCCCTTATAATTTGTGTCTTATTAACTTCCAAGAATTATTACATGACTCATGATTGTTATCTATGATATTCTAGTTATGGTTTTTGAATTTTAATATCTTGTTATCACACCCTTATGCTTAGGTTACACTTAATTCATAATTGATATATCCCTTTTTTACACTTAATGATCATCTAAGCTCACCCTTCCTTATTTTTCCTTTCCCTATGTCAGGAAGAAAGGATTTAAGTATGATTTGTATTATAAGGGAGATAGTTATGAATAAATTACTAAGAGATTATATATATATCTTATAAAAAATATATTTATCAAACTATATAAATACACAAAACCACTATGATTATGGTTTGGATCATAATGTTATGTATCGAATATTCATCTAATAATATGTAATATTTATGTATGAAATGTATGGTTTGTTATACTATTGATATAGTGAACTTATTATAAATTGATCATAACTCTATTTAAATGACCTTGAGTGATGAGAGAAATAATTTTCTAGTATGGTTGATCTTGATTTATCGTGAACATTAAAAATAATTTGAAATATATAAATGGAAGGGAAGAGTAGTATCATCAATTAAAGAGGAAAAGTAAAATTCCTGGTTAATTTGTTTTCCTTAAAATTGAAGAGTTATAATGATTTATTTATGTGTAATATATAAATTTATCCCTTGTTAATAATTATTTTATTCTATTTACTAAGATGTTTAAATCATGGATATAATGGATATTCATTGTGTTGATGAGGAGATTTATTCTTGGGGTCATGAAAAAGTTTGTGTTTGATGGAAATTTGTAGATTAATTTTTTTTCATGTTTTTAAATTACAAAGTTTATTAATAGATAAGTCAATAATTTCTTAAAAAGTTTTATTTTAATTTTTTATTATAGGATTTTATATAAGGATGTATTTATAGGTATTTGGAATATTTTGATGAATAAAAGTGATAGTTATGGTGCAATGAGTGTCATTGCTACATGACCGGGTGTGGAGGACAAATAGAAGAGACATTATTTTTATAAGGTACCACTTTGAATCATGAAATTTGAAGTATTGATTATTCATAAAGTTTTATATATCCATGCTTTTGGAAATTTTAATATATCCTTTGGAGAGATAATTAATTTGTCCAAATTGGATTTTAAGGACCATTTGGATATAGATTGGTATATAAATTAAATGAAATATATATAATCAATGTAATCATGTCCAAGTATGAAATTTATCTATAAAAGGAGGTTATCGTTACACTAATTTGGCATTAAATGTTTATATTATCACTTAATTTAGTTGATTTATAGAAGTAATAAGACTATGGGGTCTAGTTTTTTATGATATTTAGGAATCTCTCACATGTACATCATGTATCAAAACTACGGTTCTTGTGAAAACATGAAAATGAAAACACTTCGTGTTGATTTTTATAATAAATGGTGATTTAATAGTTTATTTAATAGTTATTTTTATTGGTTTTAGGAATTAATTATTTCTTATACATCTTTTCATTTTTATTTATTGATAAATAATGTTTATTGATTAGTGCATTGGCATTAAATGCATGAACAAGTTACTTTAATTATATATTGATCATATATTTAGTTGAGGTGCAAATTTTAAATATTTTTTAGATCACTAAAATATTAAATTATGAAAATTTATTGAAAATACAAAAAGTTTATTAAAAATTATATTGAACATTACAAGACCTATGGTTTATTAAGATTCAATTCCTAAAACATTCATTTAGTAATCCGGAATTTGATTATCCCATGATCTTGAATTTATAAAAACTCATTTCAAAATTTTTATTCGATGTTATATTTATTTAAACTTAATTTAATTAAATTAACTGATATTATTACTATTCAAATAATGTTTCATAATAGTTTTACTTGTATTTATGGTTTTAACATTGTACTAGCCATGCATTTTTCCTTGGTAGTTAGTGATTGGGAAGTGATAAATAAAAAAATTATAGACTTGATTCCTGATTGGAATTCAAAAATATCTTGATTGGTCAATTCTATTCTAAGACTATTTTATTTACCACATATAACAAGATAATATTATGTATTATCAAAATTCAAATATAATATATGGTTTCTATAGTTTTAACTACCATATCCCATTAGGTTCATTACTATTTATATAAACATATTATATAGGACCTTGTGTAAATATTAATGTTTATTTTCTAGTTTTTGAGAAATATACCTATAGTGTAAGGAGTTGGAAGAAAAATTTTGAGGGATGCAATATTACCTTGTTTTTTGGAACTATACAGTCCAATGAGTGTTCCCTATAAATTATAAGAAGTTTATTTTATAATTTTAAAAAAAATATGTATTATGGTGATTCCAACTCAGTAACACCTTCCTCATCTTCCTCATTAGTTAATAAGATTTTTTCCTCCATCCCCTCTTAACAACATTTGTTCTTCTTATACTTCATATTATTCTTATTATTATTTTATAAGTTGCATCAAGGGTGTTGATTCATCACTATTAAAATGAGTTGTGTTAGTTTATAATTTAATTTATGGAATATCTAACAAATATTCATCCAAATTTGTTATAACTCCCCAAAATTTCATAGGTAGTGTAATTCCTTTCACATGCATTGATTTTGAAAGATTTATTGTTATTAGTTTGAGTGGGGGAAGTAATTATTCTAACCATGCCTATAACTCCATAATTTATTCATAAAATGTTAGATGGTATTTTTATTCTTATTTATATACTGGTTCTAATCACAAACCAAGTTGGAGTTCCATCCAACCCGACACTCAACCCAATACATGGCATAGCCTGAAGGGTGTTCCCAATCCCCATGGGCAAGAAACTGGTTCCTAGGTATCCACAATATACTTTGGGAATGATTCCACCCATGTATATAACGATAAAAAAACAAATAATAAATAAACATCAAATAACTTATATGCATAACCAAATGAAGTACAACAATTTTTCAGATTCAAAGTTCTACAACTTTATCCAAAACAAAAAGTACAACAACAGAACATGAATAATGAAATAATACCAAAATTTTCCATGTAGTAAGAGTATCATCACCCTTAAACCACCACCATCAACACCTGCAAGAAATGGAACACTAGAAACCAAATCATCCATCACCACCATGATACATATTGTCTTTACCCTAGTCACACATAACAATGTCTATATACATCCAAAGGTGTATGTAGGGTGTGAGCAGAAGCCAAGTAGGATTCCACCCAAAGGATAGATTCTATTCTATAACATAAGAAGAAAAATCAACATTCCCATTTTCATATTAATATTTGAAAGATTTCTAAGAAAACATTTTTAAGGAAAACTTTTTCAAGAAACGACTTCATAGGAAAAAACAATGCACAAATAAGTTTTCTTTAAATAAAAAATTTACACAAGTTATACCATATATCGATGTTTAGCACCACATCACATGGGAAACATGTCACAAGATTTCACCATAGGAAATCCTTATAGGTAACTAGCACAAGTGGGACCATATGAACCTCACACCTCAGTGATAAAAATCCTCCAACTAAACTACCAACAACATTCTCATGCAAGAGCCATTAGAGGGGATCCCATCCAAAGGTATAATTGTCTCCATATAATAAGTTAAATACAATTTCACATGAGCCTCTATAGGGGAACACATCCCAAGTTCTAGTGGTCTTTGGTCATATTACATGTTTATTTAGTGTTGTGTCATCAATCCTGCTAGATGAATTTGGGCCTCATCCACTTACAAATCAACTAGTGTACTAGTTCTAGTCCACCCACCAAGATTCTCAGGATTCCCTTTTTGCTCAAATTTAATTCCACAAATGACATAACCACCACTTTCACATACACATTCCAAGCATCATAAGAAAAAACATAAATCACCACTTTAATATTTACACATTGATCTAATGATCAAAATACCATTAGAAACCACCATTATCCATAAAAAATCCACATTCCATTTAATACACACACCAAAACAATTTTGAAATACATTTCAGGCCACTTACACAATTTATGAAACCCATTTGGAAACAGAATAAGAATAAAACCTATGGAATCCAACCATTTCCATGGAAAAACCGCTTCAAATTCACACTCACATCAAATCCATTTATAACATTCTTCACATCAAATTCACTATTCTAAGACACATTTAAGGTGAAAAACAATGAATACAACATGGAACAAAGACCCATTTATCTTGTAAAATAAACTTTCAACATATTCTCACCATTAAATTTCTTTGAAGATACATTTAACACCTTCCATACAAGTCATAAAACATATTTAAGAAACACCACAATGATGCACACATGAAACACAACCAATTTCCTTTAGAAAAATCATTTTCATCACATGTGCATATCCAAAAATTTCTAAAACATAATTCACATCACACAAATGATCCATACAATTCATTTAAAGAATAAAAAAGGAAATCGAAACTCATCTAATAATTTAAAATCATGGAACAACATACCTCACAATTGGAATCTTCTATAAACCAATGCAAAACTACAATTTCACCTCAATAAGACACTATAAATGAAATATAAAATAAAAATCATCATGATGTCACACAATATATCAAGATCAAACTGAAATTAGGTCAAATAACGTACTATAAAAGAAGAAATCAATAATTATGGAAGATAAACCCTAGAATATGGGATAAATCATGATAAAAGAGACTTACTTGATGATTCCTCGATGTTACAAGGCTAAAACCACACAAAGATTGATACTAAAATCCCCCAAGAAGGATTTTTAGATACACCCATGGCTTAAACTCTTATATATGGTGGATGTGAGGTTGTTTAGGTTTAAAATAAATGAGGAAATAAGGGTAAATTTCAACTTTTTAATGACCTAGATTGGTTACATAGGTAACCCGCACAGTTTCCCAAACAGTGCACCAACTATGTAGTAATCACTTTCCAAAATGAACATTTTTTGTATGGTTTCTTGGTATAGGGTGCATGGTTTCCCAAAAATTGAATTAACCTTGTTCCACCTTCTTTCAATTCCAAAATCATTATTTTCACCAAAAACGCAAGGGGAAAACCAAGGATAAATGAATGACAAAAAATAAATAAATGAATACATCAAAACACAAATCATGGATGTGGAAATTATAATTAACATGAAAACTTTTTCCCCTGGAAGTTTAACTCAATTATTGATCAAAGAACAAGAATGGATACTCCTCCTCAACCCAAGTCTTCCACTCCCATGTATCATGAAAATCACCTCCATGCTTCCAATGATCATGGACATCCCATAAATCACTTTTTCCTAAGAATCCACAATCCACACCAGCCGCTCAAACATTGAAAAATAAAGTTCCAAATCCAACTCTTCCCAATTAAAGGCATGATAGAGATCTGTGTTGTACTTATTTAGTTGAGATACATGGAACATATCACAAATTTACATCAACATAGTGGGAAAATATAACTTGTATGTCACCTTAACAATCTCCATGGTGATCTAGAAAGGTCTAACATAGATTGGAATAATCATCCCTTGATAATCCAAACAACGGTGACCCAAAAGAGGTGACACTTTTAGGAACAGAAGGCCACCCACAAAAAACTCCAAAGCCCAACACCTTTGATCAGAATAATACATATAGAAACTATGTTCCATCAAAAATCATTTTTGGATCAACTTGACTTTATCATACATTTCTTGCACATGGATTTATCCTAACAATGAGGTCTCACCCACCTTAGCCTAACACAAAAGGGACCAACATGACTGATCATAAAGCACCTCAAAGGGATCTCTTAACATAAATGATTGGTAACTATTTTTATATGAAAACTCAACCAATCCAAAATGGTTATCCCATGAACCACTAAAATACAATACACATACTCAGAGCATGTCTTCCAAAATCTGATTCACCTACTATGTATGAACACCTGTTTAAGGGTGGTATGTCATAATCAACTTGACCTGTGAACCCATTTCCATCTTAAGTACTTCCCAAAACCATGAGGTAAAATACCGGTCCCTGTGTAAAACAATTTTTGATGACACACCATGAAGACTCACAACCTCTAGAACAAATAACCAACCTAACTCATCCAATTTGGATAAATCCTTGATTATAATGAAATGGGATGATTTGGTTAGGTGGTTAATCAATACCAAAATGGAATTCCTCTCCTATGGTGTATGAGAAAATCCAACAAGAAAGTCAATGGATATATCATCCTACTTCAAGGTATGAATTGGTAGTAGTTGAAGTAAACCAAAGGGACATTGGTGCTCTAATTTAACCTACTAGCTTGTATAACACTGTGATATAAAGTTAAAAATTTCCCACCTCATACCTAGCCACAAAAACTACCCAAAAAATTTATAGAACATATTTTTGGTGCCTGGATTAACGGACCACTAAGACCGGTGGTTGTCCTGCATGACCACCTTCCGTAGGGAAAATGGTTCCGCGAAGTGACCCCTGAAGAAAAAAAACTCCCTCACAAGAAAAAGACCATTCACAAGGCTCCTCTCCACCATTTAGGAACTACATATACTTCTATCACAACTCATCAATAAAATTATCCCACTAATACAACTTTATAAGGGAAGGTTTCTATTGAACACTGAATAATAAAACACCTCCATCATTATCTTTGGTCTCTAGATGCATTTCAAGAAAAATAACCATCAAAGTCCATTCATCACTTGAATCCTCCAATGCTTGAACCTGAACTTTCCTACTCAAAGAATATATAACCACATTAACCATTACTAGGGTATAGACTATATCAAAATCGAACCCCTGAAGGTACTCAACCCAATGGCACTACCTCAAATTAGGATATTTTGGGTAAAAACATAGGACAAGATCTTATGATCAGAATAGACCACAAACTTGTCCCAAGAAATATATTGACACCATATCCTCAAGGCATGAATCACTACCACTAACTTGAATTCATTGTTTAGGTATTTATTTTCATGTGGTCAAAGTTGGCTTGAACCGTACACCACCACATGTTCATTATTCATCATCACACACCCAATACAAATACTAGAAGTATCACAACAGACCACATATCCCTTTCCAGATTCTAGAAGGATCAAAACTGAGGCTATGGTCAACTACTGCTTAAGATTCACAAAGTATTCTTTAAAATATAGTCTCCACTCAAACTTTACCCCTTTCTGGGTAAGCATTGTCATGGACAAAGCGATCCAAGATAAATCTCAAATGAACAACCTGTAATACCCTACCGAGACAAAAAAGATCATGATCCCAATAACATTATTTGGTTTTTTCAATGACATAACTACATTGATATTCTTAGGGTCTAATGAAACCCATCATTCTAAGATCACATGACCTACGAAATTCACCTACCTTATCCAGAAAGTGAACTTAGAAATTTTTTCATAGATACGATGATCCCAGAGGGTGCCAAACACAATTCTAAAATGCCTCCCTTTCTGCTCCTCAGTCACAGAATAGAACATGATTTCATTCAAGAATAACACAACAAAGGAATCAAGATATTGGTAAAATTTGATGTTCATAAGATCCAAAAAGACTGTTAGAGAATATTTTTAACATGAAAGGCATGACTAAATTATCAAAATGTATGTAACTACTTTAGAGGGTTGCTTTTAGAACACCCACCTCTCTAACTCTAACATGGTGATAACTAGAATGAAATCCAGTCATAGAAAAAAACTTTCCCCACTTAAGATGATAAAAAATTTCATCATTACGAGGCAAATCATATATTTATTTATCATTACCTTATTCATATTCTAATACTAAATGCACAACCAGAGAGTTCCATCAGCCTTTATAGCAAATAGAATTGGGGTGGCCAAGGTGATATGCTTCGGTGAATGAAACCTTTATATTGCAAAATTTCTAGTTATACCTTTAATTCCCTCAAATCTATGGGCGCCATACAGTATGAGGGAAGATATATAGGTTTTTTCCTCTACCAAATAAAAAGAGAACTCTACATCCCACTTTAGAGGGAAACTTGATAAATACTTCAGAAAAACCTCTGAGAACTCATCCACCGTATGAGGTAATATACCCTCATGAGAACCATCAGGTTCCTCCAATTTGAGAAACAAGATCTGATAAACAAGGTTACCCAATTATGGAATTTTAGTTCCAGCATGTCCCAACCAAGGATCCCATTCACCATTAAAAATATGTATAATTCCATCAAGTGCCACAAAACCCACTCACTGTCTACAACAATCAATGTCTGATTAGAAACACGCCATAGAATCAATACCAAGAATCACATCAAAGTGGTCCATTACCAAAACTAGAAAATCCCATTCTAGCTCAACCCCTTCCATGGTGAGTTCATAAGACAAACACCTAAAACCATGCTCTCACTTACTACAGAGAACTGTTACCAACTCCATCGAATATGACATAAGCTTGGTTGGAATCATTATCACATCCACAAAATGGTAAGAAATAAAATAATCTAAATAAACACTATAAAAAACAAAAACTAAAGATGATTAAATATGAACCATACCTCAATATATCATAGGCCCTATATACGATTCCACTAGCGGTCCTTCCACGACATGAAGTTGCCTCATATAAGCCTAATCATGAGGATGACCACTACCATAAATTTTAGTCCTAAAATAATTTTGCCCAGTGGATAGTATATCCCTTCCTCCATGACCACCAAATAGAGATCCCACTTTCCTAGATGGTTCTAACTGATATGAAATCCCTATGGAATCCACAGATACTGCACCACTCTGATATGGGTGTTCCACCTTAAAAATCACAGCAAGTGCTTCATAGATCCCCACTGATGGAAAGGTCTATGTGGAGATGAACAAATAGATTGCATGTACCCTATCGTCCCACACTTATGGCACATGACTGACTGAGGATCAGAATCCATAGATGAAGAAAAGTGGGAAGGATGGCCAAAACAACCAGCTCCGTTCTACCTCCAGTCATCATGCTTCCTCTTCTTCTTATGTGACCTGCCACAAACCACTATATATATTGCACCAAAGAAACCATATTTTCCATTGTGGTCAATTTCCACAACCATGGAAAGATCAAACACCATAGCATAGGTATTTATCTTTAATAATAAGACATGATATTGAATCTCTATCTGCAACCCCATCTGAAACTTTTAACCCATCATCTGCTCATAGGAAATGATATCGAGTGCATACCAAACTATATATACAAAGTCGCTAGTGTAATACATCATAGTCTAGTCTCCATGGATAAGCTTAAAAAACTTGTGATACCTAGTGAAGGCCAAAATCTCAGTACAATACTTCTCATTATATAAAACCTTATAATCCATTCAACCAATATAATCATGCTTTCCAGCTTGCACTACTAATTCCCACTACTTATAACGGGGAACATACATCATGAATGAAGCAAACTTTACTCTGACTAATTTAGAAGTATCAAAAAAATTGAACAACATTTTTATCTTCTCAATCCACTACTCTCCTTCGAAGGGTTCTGTGCTACCCAAGAAAGAATGTGGCTTGTTCTTGAGGATATCCTGAGCTTTTTTCTTTCCAAGACCCGGTTCAACTTATCTAACTTAATAAGGACTAGATCCCACTTCTTGACCCAAATAATGGATAGAAATAACCACTGCTTCCACTAGTCTCTGATCAATTGGTGAGGTATAACTTTCTTTGTCTCTTCCCATGTTTGTACAATATTCTCTAAGGAGTCATATTGCTACAATAAGATACAACCATATGGAAAACCATCAATACAACATTCTTAAAAAATTTAGCAACAACAAAAAATTCCAACAATTAATTAAATATAAATATAAATATATACATCACAATAATATAAAAACTAAACTACTCCACCCACACCCAGTTTCCATATACAATTTTAAACATGTACCTCTCACCTGGAGGAGAAGTCAAAACAAATCCCAATATCCAATGAAAACTCAAGTCCAGTCACGATTTTTATTGGATAGAAACCTCACTTGAAACCAGAACCTTGATCCCTAACAATCCTATGTCTGATCTATCTAGTCTTTTTCCCAAAATAACTTGACCCAAAAAGACTGAAACCTCCTCTGATACCATTTTTTCACAAACCAAGTAGGGGTGTCATCCAACCCGACATCCATCCTGATTAATGGTATTGCTCGAAGGGCATTCTTGATCCCTATAGTCTAGAAACTAGTGCCTAGATATCAAAAAAAAAAATTGGGAATGATTTCACTCGTGTATATAATGATATACAACCAAAAATAAATAAACATCACATAACTTATAATCATAACCAAAAGAGGTGCAATAATTTTTCAGATTCAAAGTTTAATAACTTTATCCAAAACAAAAAGTACAACAACTGAAAAGGATTAAAAAACAATCCAAAATGTTTCTATGTAACAACAGGGTCATCACCCTTAAGCCACCACCATAAACATGTGAAGAACTACAACACTAGAAATATCATTCACCATCCTCACCATGATTTATCATTCCTTTACCCTGGTCATACATAACAAATACTACATACACCCAGTGGTGTAGGTATGGTTTGATCAAAATCCCAGTAGGATTCCACCCAAAAGAAAGATTCCATGCTATAACATTAGAATTGAAATAAACATTCACATTTCTATAAGAATATTTGAATCTCTTTTATGGAAAACATTCTCAAGAAACACTTTTTTAGGAAAACCTATTTCACAAATAATCTTTCTTGAAAAAAAATGTACATAAGGTCTAACGTATTTCGGCAGCTAGCACCTCATCACAATAGAAACATGTCACAATAGAGCACCATTAGAAATCCCTATATGTAACAATCACAAGTTGGACGCTATAAAACTTGAACCTCATTGAGAAAAATCATCCAACTGAACTACCAACAGCATTCTCAAGCATTATCCATTAGAGGGGATTCTATCTAAAGGTCTAATGGTCACCATATCATAAGTCCAAAACAATAGGGCTCTAATGCATGATCCACTAAAGGGAAATGCATCCCAAGGTCCAATGGTCTCCGATCATATCACATGTTTAGTTGGTGTTGTAACATCAATCCGGGAAGATGAGTCTGAGCCTCAGCCACTTCTGAATCAACTAACGTACTAGTTCTAGTCTACTCACCTAGATACCCATGATTCCCTTTATTCTCAAATTCCATTTCACATACCGCATGGAAATCACTTTCACATACACATTCCAAGCATCATAATTTCACAAGTAAATACCCCCTTTTACATTTCCACATAGATCTAATGATAAAAATCTACATGGAAATAGTCATTTTCCATAAAAAATACCATATTCAATTTTAAATGCACACCAAAACAATTTGGAAATACATTTCTCACCACCTGTAAAATTTATGAAACCCATTCAGAAACACAATAAGAACTCATATTGAATCCAGCCATTTCCATAGGCAAAGTCCCTTTCAAATTCATACTCACGTCAAATCCATTTTGTAACATGCTTCACATAACTTTCACAATTCAAAGACACGTTTAAAGTGAATAATAGAGATTCCAATACGTAACAAAACCACATTTACCTTGTAAAAACCACTTCCAACAAATTCTCGACTTTAAATTTATTTTAAAACACTTTTCACACCTTTCAAAAAAGGTATAAAATATATTTAAGAAATACCACAATGAATAGCACATGGAACAAAAACACTTTTTTTAGAAAACTCATTTTCATCACATGTTCATCACAAAATCCATCCAAAACATATTTAGTAACACAAAAATTATACATAGAACACATTTAAAAATTGAGGAAAAAGGAAAATCTCATCTAATAATGTAAAATTGGAGAACCAATAGCCTCACACATTGAAACATCTGGAAACTAGTGTGAAATCACAACTGCACTTCAACAAGACCCTATAAGGGAATGATTAAAGAAAAACCATCATGATTTCACCCAAGATCTCAAGATCAAACCTCATTATGTAAAATAACTCACTGGAAAATAATAACTCAAGAATTAGGGATGAGAAAACCCTAGAAGAAGGAATAAATCATGAGAAAATATACTTACTTAATGATTTATTGAAGTAGCATGACTAAAAACACCCAAATATTTATGATCAATGACCTAAGAAGGATTAGATGAAGATACCATGGATAAAAACCCTATAAATGGTATATGGTATGTGATTTAGGGTTAAAATAGAAGTGATAATAAGGGTAAAATTTCATTTTTTAATGATTTGTACTAGTCGCGTGATTATCCCGCATGGTTTACCAAACCATTCACCAACCATTCGGTCACCACTATCCAAAATGAAAATTTGTCACATGGATTCATGGTGAGTGTCAATGGTTTTACAAAACCATTCATTGACCATGTTCCACCTACTATCAATCCCCAAATCTCTATTTTTTCACCAAAAACTCAATGGGAAACCCAAGGATAAATGTAAGACCAAAAATAAAAAAAGAATACCTCAAAACAAAAATCAAGACTGTGATAGTTCTTGTATTTGAACTAAAATTCTGTTTGTTAAATCTTAGAGAGTGGAAGAAATTTCTGTTACTTGTGACTTTATCATTTTATTTCCAATTTCAATTATTTCAATTTTGGTTTTAGGGTTATACCTTACCATTCGCACATAATATACCTCAATTTCATATTAGTGCTTAGTTATAATTCCTACTAGAATGGAAAAGTTTTTCATTTATACTTAAATATTGAACTCTCTCCTCATGCATGGTTTTATACTTTTTTAAGAGGGTATTATTATCCCCATTGATAATATCCGGTATTTCAATATTCATTCTACAACTCGGGAAAAGAATGTTTGTCGATGTATTGATTTTCAATCTATCTGACCATAGATTTGAGTACATCACAACTAAGTTGACATGATAAATTCCTATAGAAATATTATACTTAAGGGATTAAAATATTATAAAAATAAATTAATAATGAATAAATAAAAAAAATAAATCAAAAAAAATATTTAAACAAAAAAATATAAATGAGTGAAATCAATATCTCACTAGAAATGATGCTAAATTATTGGTTAATGATTTTTTAATAGACTACTTAATCAATAGTACTTATAATAACCAATAAAATGTATCATATTAACATACATTTGATTATATATCATGGAGACCTATACTCTCTCAAATATCTTTTATGTTGCATCTTTTTTACATCTATTAATATCTTAAATTAAAATAGAGAAAATGTTTTCGTGGGTAAAGGTAATATAATTGATAAAATGGAATAATATTTCCTTAAAAATAGTTGTTAATTGAAATGATATTTTATATATTAAATACATAATTATTCGCTTAATATTGTTCTAGATCTATTCTCCCTTAGTGGATAAGCTTGTTACCATTCATTCAGACACCTCTCATAATATTTCTATTTTAAGTCTCACCAAACCATGATCATTGAGTGAATTGAGCACTGTATTTACTATAAAAAGTGTTTTAAACCACTAAAAATCATTAAGTTAACTATTGGTACTCTAGAATCTCATTTATTGAAATATACTGGATTTAGTTATATATCCATCATGAAACCAAGTCACAAACATTATACACCAGGACGTACGACTATAATTTCACATCACTTGTTTCTTGGTTCACTTATCTTCATCATTTTAAGAGTGAACCACTAAAAAGTATTTTATTAGGAATATGCAACAAAAGAAGTGTTATAATGACATAATAAGAAGTGTTTTGGTCTATACACTAGATATAATTATTATCATCCCCCATGATGACATATTTTAATGATCACTTGACACTTATATTATTATCTAATATTCGTATATAATATTTTACAAATATATATATTTATATTATAATTATAAAAAAAATTATCTATATAATAGAGGATAAACTAGAAAATTCCAAAAAAATAATGAAATATATATATTTACTATTAAGATATCAAGTAAATAGACGATGTGTTTAATAGATAATGCAAAATAAGATATAAATTTTACAGAATTAACTTTAACATCACTAATAAACTTATTAAAATAATGGATAAGGATGAAGTAGAAATAAAGAAGCTAGGATCATTTAATAAATTCATTTCAAACTTCTTTATAGAGTTTCACAGCTATAATACTTTAAAAAGTAGATAAAAATTACAATGGGTATATTTTTCTAACTCAGTATTTCACTTAGCAGCCCCATTTTATACATGATGAAAAGTCAACAAATAATCCCCACTTCATCCCTAACATTTATATGGGAAACAATTAGAGGAGTATCTATGTAATACATAACAAATAAAGTGGTGAGGGTCACAATATAAGACACTTTACATTCAATATATATATATATATATTTCAATATTTGGATTTGTAAATCTATATAATAATCTAAGGAGACATCATTTATAGTTTCTATTAGAGAGAATGAATCTGTATTAGTTACCTCACATCATTCTACACTCTATTATATATTAATTTATAATTCCATGAGATAATGATTTTTCACCATCTGATAATTTGATCACTGAGATCCTAATGATTTGGAATTTTCTATCCATTTATTATAAAGTATGAAATAATTATACTTTATATTATATGGGTCAAAATATAAAATATTTTTTCTATTTTATGTTAAAAGTAAATAATTTTTAGGGATAATAATGTATTTTATTCATATAAAATAATATATTTAGATTTCTAATCCAAAAAAAATTAACATTTCACATGTCCTTTCCATTATAATTTTTTTTGGTTTCTTTATCTATGTTAATTTGGTATGTCTAACTATTTACTTAAGTTCTTTTATAATTTAATATCACGACCAAATCCAAAGAGTGAGACTTCATTATCTTAAAAATATTATTTCAATGTCCACTTTCCATAGTGATTAATCTTCTATCAAGTATTATATTTCAATAGTACTCATTAAATGAAAAAGGAATTGATTTATTTATATCTTGTAATGTACTTTATATATACAGTCATTTTGAAATATTTTATTACTTATGTTTCACTCTCCATTTTAAGATTTTATGTTTCACTTTTTTGTTGTGTGTTTAATGTTCATTTCTCTTGGATAACAATTTAAGTGTAAATTTTAGTAATGGAATTTTTGGTGTGTTACTCTTCATTATTTCTTTATAAGAGTTTCTCTCTTCTAGAGACCAATATTATATATTAGAGTGAGACTACGATATTTTTCTAAATCGAACTTATAGAGAGAAAAGATCTAATTAGTAATCCTTATATTCTTATTGATACCCAAAAATGTGGTAATAAATCTCAATCCTAAAATCCTTGTTCTATTTAGATCTAAATAATTAATCAAATTAAATCCTTCACTAATTAGCCTTAGAATATTCTTATTTTTCTTGATGGAATTAATTTTTTTGCCATTAAAATCTATATATAATCCTTTCCCAGCCATACCAGTATAAACAATTGGATTATCATTCTTAAACATTATTTCATTCCAATTAAGAAACTTAAATATGTTCATCCTATATAAATTATAAATTTTTTATTTAATTATTTTTTCTCATAATTTTCTAGAACTTATAATTCATATATATATATCAAAACTTGTTTAATCGCTTTATACTACACTTAACATCAAGAATTTTATTGAGAAATGTTTTGGATATAATGTATCAGATATCAATACTAATTTTGATGATGAACAACCTCTAATGTATTCTATATAATGTTTTGATTTTCTTTTTCAATCTGATAATGGTGGGACATCAAAATAATCAATAATATAATGGGGGTATAATCTAGATGAGCTCAATAAATATTATTTCCCTAGAACAAAAATTAAGTAATTATGTTTATTATAATTTTCATATCAATTTTTATCATCAGTTCATACTTCCAAATACCTATGGAAGAATCATGATAAAAAATATGATTTATTAATTGATTTGATATTTATTATGGTAAAGAAATATTTCAAAAACTAAAATGATTAAGTGAAATATCCACAAGAATAGCAAGTATTTAAAGATTTTTATTCATATAAAGGATATTAAAATCTTGAATAAATAAATTTACTCTAAAGATTAAAATATAAAAGTGAACAATAGAAAACTATCATATACATCTATAGAATATTCATCTTTTGTAGAATTGGATGATGAATATTCATGCTCTGATATTTCAAAGATTTGTGCATATACTCATTATCTGGAGTTGGGCTACCAAAAATTGAAATAAAGAAACCTCAACTTCCCTAAGGGGTTATAATTAGAATATTATAAAATCATTGTATTATCCATTGTAGTTATAATAATATATTCCAACCAAAAATCATAATTTGACCATCAAGAGTTTTTAAATATATTCATACAACGTCCTCTATAATTCCATCCTCTTCCTGGAGTTATAAATTAAATATTGAATGAATAAATTGACCACATTTACATATGATGATATATTTTTAGAAAACAAAATTCTATTCATAAACATTTAAATGTTATATAAGGAATTATTCATTCCAATTAAAATGGAATAAGGTTCTAGAAGAACTATTTTTTTGTAAGAAATAATAAAATAATGGTATTTCAACATTATAACAATTATAGATATACCGCTCAAAGTTTATCGATGAATAATACTCAAAGTATCAGTATAAATATATCCTAACATTTAAAACAACTGAATAAATTATAAAATTTTAAAATATAAATGATCAAATAAAATCTTGATTCAAAAATAATTATGCAAAAAAATAACTAGACCTAAGTAATTTTTAGTACTAAGTTATATTTTTTCTAGAACCTACCATGAATAACTACAAGACAAAAAGATAATCATATATAATATAGATGATTAAGCCTTGAATATCAATGGTGGTAGATAAATTCTGATAAATTAAATATTAATATAATTTTCTAAAAACAAAAATCAATGAGGGGACATTAATTTATATTATTTTATTATTATTTTGAGTTATATATGATTCATATTTTTTCAAACTTCATATTAAGGTATTTTTTGTCTTCATTATAATATAATTAATGATTGAATTCAGTAAATAATATTTTTGTAAGTATTTCATTTTTCAATATATTTATTTATTGTATCATGTAAACACTGTTTTTTATTTGATCATATAAAAAGATATCTCTTTCATTCCTTAAAAATATCAACATGATAATAACTCACTCCACTCTATTTTCTCTGTCAATAAATATCTCCAATTTAAATTTCTTCTTTTAAAAAATTATTTATCACTCTTTTCTTTTTCTAGTTCTTTTCACCACCTATATTCCTATATTTTATAGTCTTCCTTCAGTTTTCTCTTTAATATGAGAACATTATTTCTACAGGAATGAGATGTTTCAACCTTATTTATATATTATGTTAATCAGATTTAAATCATGATATTATGGACCAGAAGAGATAAATGTTATATGAATAATAAAAATTATCACATATATGAATTAAATTATTTACCAAACATTTTTCAATTTCCAAACATTCTCAAACCATCATTGACCTGCAGAATTAAGTCAAAAAAATACTGGTATGAAAAATTCCATTCTCTTGAAAATGTTCAAATGTGAAGTTCCCTTCAGTGTGTGATTGTATTTTTTGACAATGTAGCATTACAATATATGATCATATATTATTTATTGATTGAGTGGGATTTCACCCATATGAAAAAATAAGCTTGGTCTATAATTTTTGGTAAAGGAAAAAGGTGTTTCTTCCTTTGAACATCATGTTGGAAATGTTCTAGGAATGCATATACCACATAATATGACTAATAAATATGGTACACAAGTTCAATGATATGTACTCAATAGAAAATTATTGTCTTCCACTATTTTAAAAGGAGTTATATACTACCCTATAATGGTCAACCTATGGTGTTGGATTTAAATAGATTCAAACAGGTTTAAAGTATTATAGAAAGTATGCCTTTAATTTGAAGAATCCATCCTTGTTTTGTTGATACAAATGAGTATTAAAATTTATGTTAACATAAGTATGAATGTTTAGAGAGAGTTAAATGTAGTTGAATTTTTTAATTATAGTGAGCAACATTGAAGAACTCAATAGGGGTCTTAATACTCGATAAAAGTTATTGGGAATATAGATGAAGTGTTGAAGGAGGTTTTAAATATTCAAAAACTATTTGTGTATTGATTTGAGATGTTATGTGTTGATATGAAGTGGATCTAACGTTATATTAAAAAATTATCGTTTTTGGAGGTTCAATATGAAATTTGTCTAAGACATAGATTCATTGTAATCATTATCTTATAGATGAGGGGTCTACATTGGCATCAAACTAGTGATGTGTAACCATCATTTGACCAAATTTTGACTTTGTATACTCATAATATTTACCCTATGTAAACAAAATTTTGGTGTCTTCATAACCATCATTTTTACTGTATAATAATCATTCTTAGAAGGATGCATTGCGTAACCATGAATTGCCTCTATGTAAGCATTAATTCTATCTGGGTGAAAATAATGTGATATGTATAATAATAAACCACCATATATGTATACATCATCTATCCAAGGGATCAAGATATGTAATAATTATCTATAGAATCGCATGCCTATGTAAACATCATTCCTTTGAGAAAAATTGAGATTACATCAAACTAGAAAATGTGGAGATTTAAAAAAAATATCTAAAGATGCAATTGATTATGATGATTCATGGACTATTCTTAATAGATAAAAAATTTAAAATAAAAAGTAATAAAAGAACTAAATTTTAGAGAATATTATCTTCTGATTGAAAATGTTAATGATCAAATAAAGAGATATATTAAGATACTTTTAATGTTTGAAAAATATGAGTTTCCAAATTTTCATGATTATAATGAAAGAAAAATATAAATATTTTTTTTCTAATATAAATTGTTCATACATCACAATAGGTTATGATTCAAGATTCATGATTTAAAAAAATAAGAAGATTAGAGATGGATGAATTTTAAATATATTATTTAACATGAGGATGAACTTTTAGATTATCAAATATGGAAATGGTGAAGAAATTTGAAAATACATAAGATAAACTTTTTTGTTCTAAATATGGAATAATGAATTGTGATTTATATTTGGACTGTAATAAAAGAGATGCAGTTGTCTTATTGACTAATTAGATATTTGAGTTTTTCAGTTATTTTGAATAATTATTATGTGTTTGTATCTATTAAAGAAGATGAGTTCGAGATAAAAGAGTATGTTAGAGAAGATGATCATTCTTAGAACTCAAAAATATATTATTTCTGATTTATATTCTACTTTTTTGATCTATGGATTTTAGTTAAGTATTTTTATATTTTGTGTAACTTGAGCCAATATATTGATATTTCTAGAAGATATTTTCAGATGATATAATGAGGAAGAAAAGAAAATTTTTTGGGTTCACTATAAATTTATAGGGTACAACTATTGAAGAGAAAAATGAAATTTTGAGATCATGAGGACACCCATTTATGAAAAAGAGGAAAATTTGAAATGATAACATGGAAGTAGTTATAATAAATAATTTATATATTCAAAATTAGAAAATTAATATTCTAGTGACCTATATATAAAAGTAAAAAAGATTGATGTATTTATATTTTCAAGAACCTAGAGCTTAAGAAAAAGTGAAGAAATAAATAACTCTCAAACATAAAGAAGAAAAATTGAGTTAGTCTAGTATTGAAGTGAATATCTAATGGTATCAAATCTAATGAAAGGAAAAGGATTTATCTATTTTCATGAGTATATATTCAGTGAGTTGAAATATTGGAAAGAAGAAATTATATGATAGAATTACTTTTCTATTATTTAGATTAGTTTTTTAGTTCCTTTTGGTGATTGAGAAGTGAGTTTAAAAAACGAAGTGAGATGTTTCTAGAAATATATATGAATCTTATCTATAATTGGGAATGAATTTTATATACTAATATTGAAGAATTTTTGGTATTTTAATACCATGTGATAAGAAATGGGAGGTCTATCTTATTAACATAAAAGTAACCTGTATAGTCCTGGTGATCAAATTCCAAGAATGATTTGAATTAAAAAAAAATCATGTGTATAGTGTGAATCAATAAAACCCAGGGACTTAGTGTATATAGAGAAATAATAGTACGACTCTGTGACTATAGTGATAAGTTGTTTATGGAAGTCCTATGATAAGAAGGAAAATGTATGCATAGTGAGACTCTATGTAATTATGGGAAGAACTAACCACTATATCAATTGATTGGTTGTATTAGAGAAACTATGATTGGGGAACATAACTAATAATGTTAGGGAGTGGTATTTTGAGTCGGGACTTGTAAAAATACCACATGATGTCTTAATTGACATGCATTTCGTATATTTGGAAGATAAATGTATTAAAGGAAAACCCAAAGGGGGATATTGAATTAAACTTTGGTGTGTTATTGTATTTATTTTCAATTTTATTTGTTTTTAATGTATTATTTCAGTATATGATCATGGTGTTTTGGTTGATAGATTGATCTTCCACCCATTTAAAAATGTGAGACCAACCCATACTTAATAGGAAAAAGAAAAAGGTGTTTTTTCCTTTCAAAATATATTTGGACACATTCTATGATAGTGGATATAATATAAGATGATTGATAGAGTTTATCCTCAATTTAAAAATCATGTACTCATGTGAAAAGTAGTGTATTCCGTATTTTTTATAGGATCTACCTATTGACTTGTAGTGGTTAGCCTATGAAGTTAGATTTAAAATGATTCAAATAGGTTAAGTCTTAGATAAAGCTATCATTTATAAGGAAGAATATATCCTTCAAGTATTTCTATTGATTATTTATTAAATAAATTCTATAAAAATTTAATAAAGGTTTAAAGATATTTAAATGAGAATGATGTTTTAAAGTGTAGTGAACAACATTTAAGAACTCTAGAGGAGTCATAATATACTGTAAGAGTTCTTAAAAATAAAGACGAATTGTTCAAATATAATTTAAATATTCCAAAATGTTTTTTGATTTGATTTTATATGGTATAGTTTTATATAATGACTATTTGAAGTTATATTGAATAATTTTCGATTTTGGAGGTTTAAGATGAAATTTACCTAAGTCTTGGATTTTGTGGAACCATTATCTCAGAGAAACATTTTCCATGTAATAATCAATTAAGTGTTGTGTAAATATCATTTGATATGATATTCACTATGTGTGTACATCATATTCACTATATGTAAACATTTTTTTGTAACCATAATTTTCACTATGTAAGCGTCATCTATCGATGTATTCACTCTGTAACCATCAATTTCCTCTACATAATCTATAGGCCTCTCTGTGTAAATAGGATGTGGTCTATGTGAGCATAAACCAATATCTATGTAAACCTAATCTATTCAAGGTATCATGATATGTATGAATAATATGTAAAATCGCCTGTCTATATAAACATCTTTCCTTCAAAAAAAAATCAAGTTTAAAACATACTAAAAAATATGGATATTTATATATTTAATATATGAAGAAGAAATTTATTATGATGATTATTAGGCTATTATTAATGGATGAAAAAATCAAAAAATTAATTTTATTCAAACATTTTATTTTTTAAAATATTTCTTTTGGATTGAGAAATATGGATATCATATAAAGAGAGAGTTTGAGAAACTTTTAATGTAGAAAAAATAAAAGATTCTAGAATTAAGTGATGATAATAAAATACATATATGAAGTTTCTTATTTTGATCTAAATTTTAACAAACCTTAAAAAACAATTTGATTCAATTTGGTTTATTAAAAAAAGAATATTATGGAAGGATGAATTTTGAAGATATTATATAGATTAAATATTAACTTCAAAATTATCAACTAAGGAAATAGTAGATAAATATAAAGATAAATATAATAAAATTAATTATTTTAACTATCACAAAGTGAATTTTCATTTATTCTTGAATTTTAATATAAGATATGTAGTTATATTCAAGAATGATTTAATACTTGAGATATTGAGTTACTTTTATGAGTTGTTGTGTGTTTTTAGTTGTTAAAGAAGATGTTATTTGGTTGTTTGAGGGTGATAGAGAATATGGAAATTATTAGAACTCAAAAATATAATATTTATGAATTTTCTTCTATAATTTTAAGATGTAGATTTTAGTGAATCATTTTAAGAAGATAATAAAGTTGATCCTACTGATGGAAGTGTTTTCAAGATCTATTTTTTTGAGAGAACTGAGGAGGAAGATAAAAAAGAAAAGGTTGTCCTATAAATATATAGGAGACAAACATTGAGGAGGAAAATGGAATAATAATATCATGGAGAACCCCATGTATGAAAAAGGAAAATAAAAGAGAAATGGGATTGTGGAACTAAACAAAGTGGATATTTTATATATTCTAAAATATAAAATCTATTTTATAATCACAAGTATATAAAAGAGAAAAAATATGGAGAGAGTTTTATGTTTGTGAATCGATATCATGACTTAAAGTGTACAATTAAGGAACTCTTGAAGATAAATGATATAAATATATTTTATCCATTTATGAATTGAATATCTATTTGTTATCAAAGATAAAGAAATTAAAAAGAGTCGGCCATCATTCATGAGGTAGGATCAAGTGAAAAAATGTAGTGAAAAGAAGATATAGATTGAGAGAATGACTATGATACCATTTAAATCAATTTCTTTCATCCATTAAATGATTGATAAGTAAGTTTAAAAATCTAGGTGACCAATTTCTATTGTGATTTATGAAGCTGTACTAGAATAGGTATCGAGTTGTATGCACTATAACTAAAGACTTGTTGGTATTTGAAGACCCTAAATTGACAATAATTAGAACTATCTTTTTGATATAGAAGAATCAGGTGTTATACTAGTAATATAATTCCAATAATGATATAAAATAAACAGTTTCATATACATGGAATATATACATAGAAATAATGGAGCTCAGGGTGTATAGGGAGATCATAGCAAAAACTCCTGACTAAAATTTAAAGATATTTGAGGAAGCCTTTTGAGAAATAGGTGAGTGTATACATAGAGAGACATTGTATAGTTATAAGAATCCCCAAAAATTGTATCCAGATATTGATTGTAGTGGAGAAACCATGATTGTCGTAAACGAACCATTCATGTAAAGGAGTAGTGCTTTGAGATGAACCTTGTAAAAATATTACAAGACTTCTTTTTTTACTTTATTATATTTCATGTGGTGTTGATTTCTTTGTTAAACTAAAACAGATCCTACTATCATAATCATAAACATAGGGTCATAAACAAAGGGGGTTAATGATTCAAAGGATAATTTGATAATTGATAATAATTATTCATTATTAAATTCACCCCTCCTGGATGTTTTCACTAATCCTTAAGGGAATTTCAAGTTGGTTTTCCAAAACCAAAAATTATATAACGCCTTACTAAGAAAAATGATTAATTTTTAATACATAGAAATATATTAAACACAATATTATATTATGCCTATCAACTATTTTTATATTTAATTAACTGAAAATACTTATCCAAAATTATTGAAAAGGAGAAAATTCATTAATTTTTTTAAAACATTATCCTATTGGGTTTTCATCTATCTAGATAAGATTAATTGCTTTATAAAAAATTAAAATTATCATATAATGCACTATTTATACATAGAAAAAACATTATTCCACCTTTTCAAGATCTACTTATTTTAAAATTTTAGTATGTGATTGGAAACCTAAAAACCACTAAAGAGAATAATTTTGAGTTTAAGAATACCTTATTCATAGTGGGGGAGTGTTTCTAAAGGGGTAAGTTTCTC
The DNA here is from genome assembly GCA_963277665.1 of Viscum album. Taxonomy (NCBI): domain Eukaryota; kingdom Viridiplantae; phylum Streptophyta; class Magnoliopsida; order Santalales; family Viscaceae; genus Viscum; species Viscum album. The sequence continues at coordinate 1,415,394,586 of OY728129.1, read as the reverse complement.
AGTTTACCCTTTGGTTCTTATTTTTCTTCATATAAATGGTTTCGAACTCTTTTAAAACCATAAAAATTGTAATATCATCTTTGATTTTTTTCATAAGGGGATAAATATATATATTTTTTCCATAGGGGGAGTTATTTTTATTTTTTATCTTCTTTCCATATTTTTATTATCAAGAAGGGGGAGTGTGAGTTAAAACTAACCTCCAAACATGAAACAGAAGAAAATGGTTTTCTTATTTTATTCTTTTTTGGTTTCAATAGGTACATTAATTATCCAATTAAACTCAATATAATTTTTTTTATTTGATTTAAACTTTAATATATATTTTCTTGTCATTCTGAAAAAATTATAAATTATTGGGACATACTTCAAATGTATCCTCTAAAATGATGTGTCTTAATGATCACAATATAATTATCGATTTTATATAACATTTTTAAACAAGTGTTTACAAATATTTATATATAAAATAAATAAATAAATGTATATACATAGAAATAATAATAAAAAATAATAGACCAGAGAATACCCAAACCTACTTATTTGATGTAAGTACGTCAAAAAATGAATGAAACGTTTAGAAGATAATGTAGACATAAAGAAGTCTTTGTGGGATACACTTTTCAATGACACTTTTATATCAAGTTGCAAATTCGATCTAATTCCAATCATGGAATGTGTATTTTGAGGGTTCTACAATTTTGTGTTAGTTTATAGGGGTTTGGATTTTTATTTCAAAGAAATAATTTTGGTGAAAAAATCTACCAAAGTTGAAACATAACAATGGGAACTTGGTCACCTGGTATGGGGTACCCGATAAATAAAATAAGAGTGGGGATACCTCAGTCAGTGGAACTACTTGAATGGTTAGTGGGATATCAGGTAAATTATATGGTTTCACTATGTAACTAGTGGAATATTTATATTTTTTAAAATATTTATTTAAAATGACAATTAAGTAAAAAAATATCCTATAACATACCCCCGCACCTTTCTCCCAATTACATGATCCATCTCCCCCTCTCCCTCATTTCCTCTTATTCCATGTATAGATTCTTCTTTTCTCAATATCCAATAAATGTTTTATATGTTCTATTATATTTTTAGGGATATTCTTAAGCCAATCACCTCTTTTATTGGTGTTTTTCCCATTGTCTCACTACTCACAATTCTAAATCCCAAAAATGAGGATTTATACCTAAATTTAGGATTTCTATTGATTGAGGTTAAATTACCTGAGAATATTAAATTAGAAGCAATATATGAGTATAATGTACGTTTTCCCTAAACTATTTCATTGTTTTATTTAATTTCCATGACTTTTATAGTATAAATATTAAGTAGGCTGATGTTGAATGACTCAAAATGAAAGTAAACATATTTTTATTACATATATAATAATGGGTGTAGATTATCTTTCCCATGATAGGTCCTTTAAAAATGAGGATTTGAAAAAATGGTCATTAATTTCCATGTTTTTCATGAAATATGGCATCATATTTAGTTAATGGAACCTAATATGAGAGTCTTCATCCATGACATGAATTAGTGTTCTTTATGGGTAATCCTTGAGGTTTTTTTATTAATAATATATTTTTTATTTATGAGAATAGTGGTTGATTATCCTTGTTATTGGACTTTGAAATGATTAATGTCCAAAATGGTCTGAACCTTGTGATATGGGTTTACATTTTGGATCCTAAATCATTCCATGGGGTGGTCAATCTTGACATATCAATTCAAGGTATACAATGTAATGGGTATGTTTAACCTAGTGAGTAAATTAGGTTTGATTGAACCCACACCTATGGTGATAACTATAACACCCTGAGATTTCAATATGTGATTCTATTTAAAATAATACTATTTTTATAAATTTTATTGCATACAGATCTAAACTAGAACAAATCACTATATATGTTGTTAAAGTATATTATCAGAATACAATGTGAAACATCGTTAATAAAATCAAAATAAGTATAAAACCAAAAGTAAAGAAAAGTAAATAAAAATGATTCATTAAAAAAATAATTCACATATATTATTATTATTATTTTATGTGTTTCAATAGTAATTAATTGATTTAAAATTTAACTATTAGAAGATAAATAATTAATGGTTTGTGATTAAAACCATTTAATATTAAAAGGGATATTTCCAAAGAACTTTTGTAAACTGTTGTGTGTATTAATATTAAAATCAAATTAAAATTTATGAATGATTATTCTTATAAAAATTTTTAATTTATAAAAAAATAGACTAACACTCATTATAAATTAATATGAAATAATATTAAAAACACTAGTTTAAAAATATATTTTTCTATAAAATAAGTTTTTTATATATAATATTTTTATTTAAAATATAATTTTAAAGATTTTATAATTTCAATTTGAATAAGTGAACACTGATTTAAATTTATCAAGTCAAAATTATCTTATATTTAATTTTTGAGATTTTTCTAAAATGGATGATTTAGTGGTGAATCATAAAAAAATACAGTTTTTATAAATAATTTCACTTTTATGACCTCATCATGAAATAATAATGAATTGAATTTAAAAAAAATATTAATATCCCAAATATATATTTAATTTATAAAATAAATCATTTAAAAATATTATGTTGAATTTAGAAACAAATGTTTCAACATTTTAAAACCTTAGTGATGTTTTATTCTAAAAAAATATCTATTTTTATCCAATTATTTAATTAAGTAATTAATTGATTAAATTAGACTTTAGAACTGTTTTAAAATAAAACAACTCTCATTTTTTAATTCATAATCCAATTAATTTTCTGAGATTCAAATATATACTTTATTTTAGTACAAATTCATTTCTATACTTAAAATAAATTTATCTAAAAAATGTTTTTCATTGAGTATTTCATGCTTACATTAAAATTAATTTTTACCACCAATATTAATTTAATACTTTAAAAATAAATCAGTATTTGTAATAAGAGTATTCAAATTATGTTTACTACCCCATGTCTAGGAATATTTAGAAAATTCATAAGGATTTTAAATTTTCATTTTGGTGGGAGGTTTAGTTTGGGAACAGGGATTTGAAATGCAATTATGAGGGTTTGATCATCCATAAAATATGGTTTTAGATGTTATTTTTAGTAAAAAAGGGTTTCATAGTGGTTTTATAAGGCATCATTGATAAGGTAGAGGTGTTTAGGCTACTCCAGCAGCCATTGGCTAGTTAGTGGCCCACTACCGGCTCTCTGGTGGGGCTTCTATGAGTTTTTTATAGAGGTATTTTTAATCTTTTTACTATATGTACCCCTCATGATTTATGTGGTAGGGAAACATGGGAGAGATCCAGTCAGCTAGTTTCTCATCCTCTCTTTCCTCCTTCATTCTCCCTTTATTTGGGGTTGATCTCCATTGTGTTTTCATGGAGGATTCATGGTATGGTATCTATTTATCTTTTATTCATAATCCCTAATTTAAATTCCACTAACACTAGGTGATTTAATTAAATAATTTGATAATTATTACATAGAATCATGGTGAAATCATCTATGAATGATAGGTATTTGGCTTGGCTGGGTTATAGGGTGTCCCATTAGGATGTTTTCATTTCATCTCACACTATTTTGATTAAGGTTTATTTCCCTATGATTTTTCTTTATTTTTTTATATCATTTTGGTGAAATGGACATTTGTAATTCTAATTTAGTTTGGTATTTTTCTATTATTTCATAGTGGAGGGCCCAATATATTTTTTCTATGTCATCCATCAATATTTTGGTGGATTTAAGTCACTACCCAAATTTTATCTAGGTATTTTTCTATAATTGGATTAAATTTGAAATGGTATTGGTATTATGTGTTAGGTATTTTTAATTAAATGACTTTAATGATGCGTTGTAAACCATCCATGTGTGGTTAGATGTCGTTCCAGTGATAATATATCACTAGTGAGATTTTTGGTATTTTTACTATATAAATTAAATTATCCAATTGATTATAAAATGATATAATTGATTGTTTGTGATGTTTTAGAGTGATACATGGATTTTATTTAATAATAAGTGGAATTTTGTTTCATGGAAATATCTTAGTGATCCTAGGAAAAGATTTTGAGCTATAATTTAATGAGGGGATGGCTTCTATTATGGTAGGTGGTCCCCAAGAATTACCCTATGGATTATGAAGTTTATTTATACTTTTTATATGACATAGGATATATGGTATCACCACTAGCGGTGATTTAACCTAGATTTAATATGTATTTTTATTAATAATTAATTTGTTTTAAATTAAATATATTTTTTATATATGGAATTCATAAGGTGATAAGGTCTGTAGAGGAACATTGTGTACTGGCTAGACATCCTGATCCATGATGGCCAAGAGAATAATTGTAATTGTGTACCTTGGGATATTTGAACTCATGATAGGTCCTAAATAAGTTATTATTTGGATTTTTAGGACCTAATAGAATCCTATATAACCCTTGAGTTAGGATGAGTTTTGAATTTGAATAATCATCCCTTATTGGATTTATATAATTATAAGTTGCCTTAGGGAATTTGGGATAAATGAGATAAGATGGAAGTAAATTAAAAAAATGAAGTAGATATATGACATAGTACTTTTACCAGGTTGGTAGTGATGATAAAATCATTAGGAATTGAATTTGGTGTCACCTTAGACCTAATGAAAAGACCTGGTGAGACTTTGGAGGCTAGAGGTGTTTCTTAGTGTTTGGGTTGGGAATGAAGGCTTAATTACCCATAAGTGATAATAATTTCCTAGGAAAATATATTGGTTAATGATTAATTTTATTTACGATTCTTATGATTTCACTTAATATCTTTGAAATGATTTAAAAATTGAATTTTTAATTAATGAAATTGATTAAATAAGGTGTTTATTATGTTAATATATTTTTATAGGACCTTGATCTAACTCTAAGAACCCGGTATTCTATTTATTATGATTATATCATTTAGGGGACCATGAGGTGATTATAAGGATATGGTATTCCTATTATCATGTTTATATGATTTTTTGGAAATTTCCTGTGATTCTAAAAAAAATTATTCCTTTTTTATAATTATATGATTGGGGAACCATGATGTGATTCCAAGGATTATGTATACCTGTTATTAATATGATATGGTTGGTGGCCTTGAGGCTATTCTAATGATATGGTATAACCACTATTTTACTATTTTGAGACCTTGTTCTTAGTCATTAGATCTTGTGTTCCTATATTGTTTTATAAACATGATTATGGTACTATGGATAGAGATATCTGGAACTAGATGATATAGGTATGGTTGATCCCAAAGGTCCTGCTTCACCCAAGGATCGAAAGTGGTTATTTATTTGTTATATGCTTCAAAATTTACAAATTTATCTATTATTCTTAGTATTTTACATACACATATATTTTCACTTACTAACTATGTGTGATACTGCATTCGTGGTTCCCAACTGAGTTATGTACTCATACCCTACTTGGGTGTCCATTGCAATAGTTTACCCAAGCATCCTTCATTATTCATAGTTTTATGTTGGGAATAGGCCTATATTAGATTTAATAAGTAGCATAGATCATATTATACTATCCATTGGGATAAAGTGAGGCTTGGTGATGTGGTAGAGCCTTATTGTACTTTGGTACCTTATTTTATTATATTTTCTGTGACTAAACGAGTGGGAATCCTGTTTGTGGTATGGCTATATGCTTCACTTAATTATATATTATTAATGGATTTAATTTATTCATTTCATCCATGTAATTTTATTTTTATTTATTATTATGGATAATATTTGATTCTTTTTGCTGTCATTTAAACTCTAATATTATGGTATGGTCTTCTCACTATCACCTCTTAGACCCTCATAGCCAGTTATACACCTCTAGAGTATAGGGAGGCACACCTGAGGTCAAGTAACAACTCAATCTGACCGACTAAGATATTGGGATTTTTATGGGATGTTATATTATGTTATAAGTCTCATTTAATTTTTATTCATAACAAATACCTCCCATAGTAAAAAAAATCACCGCGATAAGGATTTGAAGGGTTGATGAGGGGGTAAAACTAAGAGATATGACTTTAAATATCACTAAATATTTTCTAAATTTCATTGTTTTATTGGATTTAGAACATAAATTATCTTATATTTAAAACATTTTCCCTTTTTTTGACACTTTCCCTATATAATGAATTTAAATTACATTAAATTTAAGGATATTTATAAGGGTTTCACTCCCCTCACTTATAAAATGGTACTTATTTTACACACTTATACATAAAACAAAGTATACCTTATCTCTACCATGATATACTTAAATACCTTTTTAACACCCTTATAAATGACCTATATATTATATTATTCCCAAAATACCCATCCAAGAAACCATAAGGTGTTTCTGAAAGGAGATTAAGAGGTATTTATTCTTTCTAAAAATTTCAAGTCTCTTTATTCTTAAATATCCTCAAAAAATTATAAAACCATATTAACATATTGAAATTAGTATATTTACTAAACATAATATTTTTATGTTAATGGTACAACCAATTTTATATCTTCTTTCTATCTAATGGAAAATGAAAATGTCACTCTGGTGTATGTGTGGACTACCACCTCCATGAAACGATGTGTTTCATTTTTTATCACCACCTCTTAGGGAAGGTTATGTATATGGATTTAATAAATATATATGATATTTAGGACATAATTATTATTATATAAAGATAAACTATTATATAATTTCCTTCCCTCCAATCCTTTGGAAAAAGGAAATGTCGCTTTTACACACATGCAATGTACTACCTAAACGAAGTGATGTAATCGATTTTTCATTACTGCCTCACATGGATGGTTATATAAATGGAATTAATGAATAAATATAATATTTATGACATTATTATTATTATTTAAAGGTAAACCATTATCTACCTTCTTTCCCTCCCATTCATTAAAAAAAGAAAACATCGCTCTTGCGTACATGTTGACTAAAGCCTCTATTAACGGTGTGTGAACTACTGGAATTCTTGTTAATTGTGACGACCTATTTGCGACGGGATCCCGTTGCAAATAGGATTTAATGATAGGGCTCCGTCAAAAATAGCTCGTTGCAGAAAACGCTGTTACAAATACAGTTATTTGCGATGGTCTCATCGTAAAAAAATTTATTTGCGACGGGAAACATTCCCGTGGCAAATAGGCTTCCGATTATATGTATTATATATACATAAACATTTTCACGATGGGCCCGTCGCAAAAACTATTTGCGATGGGCTATTGTCCAGGTGCAAAATATATATATATATAACTTTCTACGACGGGCCCATCGCAACAAATTATTTGTGACGATCCTGTCGTAACAAATTATTTTTGATGAGACTACTTACCCATCACAAATATGGTTTTAAAAATATTTAGTTAGACTATTTACGACGGGGTCCCATCACAAAAGGTCCTGTCGCAAAAGGTCTCATCGTAAATAATAAATTAATTTTTAAATAAATAAAATTTAGTAATATTACAATTAATGAAAAAATAATATTACTATTATTAAAACAATAAATTAATAAAAAAAATTAAATTCCCAATATTCACAAAAAAATATAATAAAATAATAAAATATTAAAAATTAAATTATGTAATATTTTCACCAATATAAAATACAAAAAATGTAAATAATTCATATTACAATTTTGATTCAAATGTTTGTAACATAAAAAACACTGGGGGTCGTCTTCTGGAGGAGGTGGAGGAGCTGAAAGAGCTGGTGGAGGAAACTCCATCCCTAAACTATGAGTCAGACGGTGCATGTACTCCATATGCTCATGATGTTGTCACTGCCATCGATGGATCTGATCCTCGTAATGTTGTTCCTGCTACTGCCATTGATGGTTCTGCTCCTCGTAATGCTACTCTTGCTTCTGTTGCTACCGACACATCTCTTCTTGCTGCTTCTGCAAAGTCTCTATATGCTCAGCCTGAGCTCACAACTGCTCCTGATACTGTGAGCCAGAAGATGATACCTCTCCACGAGCTCCTCTCGAGCTAGATTACAACATCACAACAGTACCATAATAAGTACCAAGAGTCAAATGAGATCCAATGCCAACTACTCAGCCCTTCTCGAAGCCATACTGAGTCGCCTGCATCCATGCCACCTCATCGAAATGGTGAACACTAGTCTGCTCAGCCGTCTCGTCCTGACCCGCAGCCTATGTCTGATAGGTCGTAGCCTCATATGACTCCTTCAATTCTAATTTAAAATTAAAATTGTAAAAATATTATATGTAGTTAATTGTTATAATGAAAAAATAATACTAACCACAATCTTATGCTGGCGATCACCTCTAATCTCTCCAGTCGATGGATCATTGTACATCCTCCGATAAACGTCGAACTCTATAATATTAGGATGCTCGGCTGCCTACAGAAATATAGAATTAATTGTTTATATTTAAAGTTATATAAAATATTTAAAAAATATACTTACCAGATGCTCTTTATGAGAACTGATTGTACGACTACCAGCTCGATGCATCACCTCATGTCTCCACCGGCTCTGTCATCCCACTGAAGATCTCCTCTGAAATCCACCACCTGACTAGTGTAAACATAATCCATCCCAAACGTGGGATTAAATGTACTCTGTTCGGTGGGCTCTACACGACTCATCAAATTATATCACCTCTGCTTTCTTAATGGCTGTCCTTCTCAAATTGTACAAAAAGTGGTGGAAATGGTCACGCATAGAAACTTGTCATGCCACGTGGATAGCGTCACACAATCTATCATCGATAGGATGCCATAAACCCTAAAAATAATTTAAAATATCATTTTTTTAATAAAATAAATTTCAATATAAATATTATTTATTTACGTACCATCTAGTAATTGAACATGTTGCATAGCACGTCAACGAGAATCTGTTCCCATGTGATCTGTGGCTGAGAAAAATAATTGCGGAATATGGCACTCCCATATCCAATAGCTACATGCTGAAAACTATGAAAAAAGAATAAATAATCAAAAAATTAGTATATATATATAAATAAATTAATGAAATTTAAATAAAACATACAGGTTACCTTACCTCCATGTGTGTGGATTGAAACCAATATGTGGACGTCGCTTGGGGATAGGGTCAGGAATCATCAGTCACGCAAGACCGCGCCCCCTCCGCGTACCTCTTGAACCACCAGTTGGATGAGTGTCAGCTGATCTCATATCCTCATCATCCAAAGGTAGCTAAACCTCCTCTAACTCACGCAATAGATCAGATTCCATCTGAAACACAAAATTATTGTTGTTAGTAGATAGTTGAAAATAACTATTATATATAGATATATATTAGTAATGATTATAACCAGCATTTAACTGTACCAATGTTCATCTTCATCCTCTTCACCATAGTATTCAATGTCAATGTCTTCATCTTCCTCCTTAGCATCACAAATATCCATATGAGTTTCAGTTTCAGCATATCTTGTCATTTCAAGTTCATTTGTAACATCATTAACATATTCATCACCATAGATCCTTAATTATGGGGTGTCATCATCGATATTCACATCTCTTTGTGAATCATATGGATTTTGAGTCGTCTCTTGAAAAATTTCAATTCCATCCACTTCAGTGGAACCACATTCAGTTTGAGAAAACTGATTTTTCCGAGATTTCATTTTTATTATGATCCACCAATCTCTCAAGTCTCTTGAAGTAGCACAGTACTTTGCATAATAAATTTTATGTGCATGTTGAGCCAGTAAAAAAGGTTCATTTACTGCAAGAAGACTTTTATATTTAATATCGATGATTCCATGAGTTGGATGAACACGCAAACCTCTCTCAGTATCCAACCACCGACATTTAAACATTGTTATGTAATTCTATCCTAGATAACACAGATCAATAATTTCATCCAAAAGGCCATTAAAGTCAACTTCAGTTTCCTTGTGATGTTATCCTCTCAAGAAAAATCCATTTTTCATTGTTTTTTTTTTGATTCCCCATATGAAAGTGTATGAAATCAAAAACCATTCACCACATATGCATTATAATATTTAACCATTTTGGATGGTGGGTTACTCAATATACACAGTCACTTATCAATTTTATCAGCATATTGAGACACCTGAAAATTTGTAAAACAATTATCAATATAATAAATAATAAACGGAATTGATATTAAACCATCAATAATTTATGTTATCAGTTTTTGAAACCATTGAGAAAAACTTTGTCTGTGTTCTTCAGGTGTAGCTGCTATAATTTGTGGAATTTGTTTCTTGATATGATTATCATATAAACTATAAATAAAATAAGTTTAAATATTGTAACATAAATTATAGAATAAGTTATAGAAGCACTCACAAGACAAATGATGTCATTTCTTCACAGTTGAGCAGAACGTATGTATGAGCTCTGTGATTTTCATCATCTTAAAGCCATCGTTCATGAACTCCACCAAAACCAAGATTTAGCTGATTAAAAATTGTTAATTGATTGTCCATTTCATCATTAAAATTCCCCTAATTTCTTCCCATGTGATTCTGTTTTGAGGGATATTGGGATTCCTAATAATGAGAGCAGAAAAAAGCAATTTCCTCTTGTAAATAAGCTTCAGCAATTGAGCCTTCAACTGATGCTTTGTTACATATTTGTTTCTTCAATTTCTGTATGCATCTCTCGAATGGGTACATCCATCGAAACTATACTAGACCTCCACATTTATCTTCACGTGGTAGATTTAATATTATATGTTCCATTGAGTCAAACAATGTCGGTGGAAAGATTTTTTCCAGTTTACATATGATTACAGCAACATCTTCTTCCAGTTTTCTTAGTGCATCATAGTCTGTTATCACTACACAAATGTCTCAAAAAAATATGATATGTCTTTTATCGAATCAAAAATCATAGAATTCAACAATCCTCTGAATCCAATCGGTATAAGTCTTTCCATTATAACATGACAATCAAGACTTTTTAATCCAGTAATATAATCATTCATAACGCATCTGCCCAAATTGGAAGCATAGCCATCTGGAAGTCTCAAATCATCAATCCACTAACAAAATAATAAATGACTCTCTCTGGATAGTGTATAAGCTGCTTTTGGCTTTATTAACCTATGTGATCTGACATTTTCAAATAATTCAAGTTCCGTTCGCCTGTAAATTTGGGTAAGATCTAATCGTGCCTTTACAATATCATTGGTCTTACCTGGTGTATCCAAAACTATATGAAAAAAAGTATCAAAACATTTCTTCTCAATAGGAATAACATCCAACATGTGGTGGATCAAAAAATCAGACCAATACGGAAGATCGCAAAAAATGTTCCGTTTTATCCAGTTATGTTCTTCACCAAAGCCATGATTTTTTTGTTGGTTTACTGTTGGTCCAAATGTGATGGGGGTAATGAAAATACAACTGATTTTAACTCTGTACCTGATAGCATCTTTGGAGGTTCATATCTTTTAATTGTACCTTTTCTGAAATGAGATTTGTTCCTTCAAAAAGGATGATCGGTTGGAAGAAATCTATAATGAAAATCAAAATAGCAAGGTTTTTTTCCATTGACCAGTATAAATGATTTTTTTCATATATTAAGGACATGATTTCGGACCATGTTTACTCCAAAAAAATAACATTCCATATCCCGGAAAGTCACTAATCGTCCACATCAATGCAGCTTTTAATATGAAATTTTGTTTCTCAGTAACATCATATGTATTAACACCATCACTCCACAATGAATTTAACTCATCAGTCAATTGTTTCAAATAAACATCAATATTTTTTTTTGATGTCTTGGGATTAATAGAGTCAAAAATATATAAGGCTCCATCATCAGCATCCATGGAGGAAAATTTTATGGAGTCATAAAGACAGGCCAACATGAATACTGACTATCGTAAGAACCAAACATACAAAAACCATCAGTAAAAAGACCCGATCACATGTTTCGGGATTCTATAGCAAAAGATGGATGCAGACAGTCAAAATGTTTCCATGAATCACCATCAGATGGATGATTCAAGCTTTTATCAGTTGAAATCTTGGTTTTGTGCCATGACATTATTGACCATGTGTTCTGAGACATAAATAAACGTTGCAACCTGGGTGTACGGGGGAAATATCTCAACTGTTTTACTAGAATTGATCTAGAATTCCCTGGTTTAGTTTCTTTATACCTCGATTTTCCACATGTGGGACAAATATCCAATGAATAATTTTTGCCAGAATATAATATGAAATCATTTGGACATGCATGAATCTTCTGATAAATAAGGCCCAAATTATAAAATCAGCCTCTTACTCTCATATTAATTTGCAGGCAACACATTTCCATCATGTAACAGTGTTTTAACCAAAGAAAATATCTGATCAAAACAGTTGTTTGACATTGCATTATCTAATTTAATAGCCATAAATTTTGCAACTGCTTCCAATTTTCTTATCTTGCAACCAGGATATAATGCATCCTTAGAAGACCTCAACAAATCATAAAATTTAGATGGTTCCAACTCAGAAGTTAAATCAATATCATTGTGAGTTTCAGTTTGTTGCACAGATGGACCTGCAACATCATGTACTAAATTTTGAAACCATGATGGATCTGGAATCAAGTTATTAGGATATTCTTTGGAACTATGTTAACCGTGTTGATGCCAAAAAACCTAATCAGGTTGAAAACCAAACCGTAAGAGATGTCCCCCAACTTTATCAAATGTGTCAAATATTCTCAGAGCACATTTTTTACAAGGACACTTTATTGTGCCTTCTGAAACATATTCTGGTTTTGATGATGAAAATGCTAAAAAAGCTTCAACACCCTCAATATATACAGGATTTATACCAGAACCATTTGGATTTCGGCGCTGATTTACCCAAGCTCAATCATCTAATAATGACTGATGTCGACTTCCTTGTTCCATATTTTTCTACATAAATTATAAAATCATCTCTCATTTTGAATAGTTTGAAATTATAAAAACACTATCTGAAAAAGAATATAAATAATTATAACTACTTAATAATTATCATTAATTAAGGGCGACACGATTCCCAGTGGATTGACGGCTACTCTTTTGTCTGACATCTCATTAAATTGCATATTTCTCACACTTATTATTGCTAATTATTTCTAATTATTCCTAATTATTCCTAATTATTCCTAATTATTCCTAATTATTACAAATTATTACTAATTATTACAAGTTGTTACTAATTATTACAGTTTATTACTAATTATTACAATTTATTACAATTTATTACTATTTATTACTAATTTAACAATACTTAGCAATACTTAGCAAAAGGAAAACTACTTGAATAATGAAAGGAAATTTGGTAATCATTGTTGTAGAGATGATTACAAATTTTCCCTTCATTATCCAAGTAGATTTCGTTTACTAATTATTAGTAATAAAAAAATTATATTATCAATATTTACGAAAAAAATATTAATATTATTAAAATATTAAAATATTTATAAAATATTAAATTTATCAATATTCACAACAGAATTTGTACTGTTTTCAACATGTTCAAATCTCAAAGGGTCGTCTATTGTCAAGTCATGTGCAATAAAAAGTTTTTGTTAGTCATGTCCAATGTAAACTCTATAATTGTACTTGTATGGTTGATTACCTCGCAAGTAGTGTTGCAATAGGACGACCAAAGTAATGAAGTTCTCATCTCTAAGAATCATCTCACATGACACTTTACATAGATCATTCTTCCTCAAAAATTTTAGGGGATAACATTATTTTTCCCTTACATTTTCAAGAAATAATGGTCTATGTAAAGGTTTATGTGAGATAAATCTTATAGATAAGAAGGGAATGACTTGGTTTGTCTGATGACAACACTACTTTTGAGGTGATCAACCATGCAAGGACAATTATAGATTTTTCATTGGACATGGCAGACACAATCTTTTTATTGCGGATGACCTGACAAATGGTGACCCTTTGAGATTTTAACATCATCATAATAGAGAAAACCATGTTGCGAATATTGATAATTTTAATTTTTTATAAATTTTTTATTATTTTAATAATATTAATATAGTTTTTTCATAAATATTGATAATTTAATTTTTTATTACTAATTATTGCAAATTATTACTAATTATATCTAATTATTACTAATTATATCTAATTATATCTAATTATATATAATTATATCTAATTGTCCTAAATTATTCCTAATTATTCCTAATTATATCAAATTATTCCTAATTATACCTAATTATTTTAAATTATTCCTAATTATTCCTAATTATTCCTAATTATTCCCAATTATTCCCAATTATTTCTAATTATGCCTAATTATTTATAATTAATCCTAATTATTCCTAATTATTCCTAATTATTCCTAATTATTAATAATTATTAATAAATATTACTAATTATTACAAATTATTTCTAATTATTACTAATTATTACTAATTATTACTAATTATTACTAATTATTACTAATTATTACAAATTATTTCTAATTATTACTAATTATTATTAATTATTCCTAATTATTCCTAAATATTCCTAATTACTACTAATTATTCCTAATTATATCTAATTATTGCTAATTATATCTAATTATTCCTAATTATTACTAATTATTTCTAATTATTCCTAATTATTCCTGATTAGTACTAATTATTCCTAATTATTACTATTCATTGCTAAGTATTACTAATTATATCTAATTATTACTAATTATATCTAATTATTACTAATTATATCTAATTATTACTAATTATATCTAATTATTACTAATTATATCTAATTATTACTAATTATATCTCATTATTACTAATTATATCTAATTATTACAAATTATATCTAATTATTACTAATTATTACTAATTATATCTAATTATTACTAATTATATCTAATTATTACTAATTATATCTAATTATTACTAATTATATCTAATTAATTCTAATTATTACTAATTATTACTAATTATATCTAATTATATCTAATTATTACTAATTATATCTAATTATTACTATTTATATATAATTATATCTAATTATTCCTAATTATATCTAATCGTTCCTAATTATAACTAATTATGACTAATTATTCCCAATTATTACTAATTTTTCTTAATTATTCCTAATTATTCATAATTATTCCTAATTATTCCTAATTATTCCTAATTATTACTAATTATTCCTAATTATTCATAATTATTCCTAATTATTCTTAATTATTACTAATTATTTCTAATTATTCCTAATTATTGCTAATTATTCCTAATTATTGCTAATTATAGCTAATTATAGCTAATTATACCTAATTAAAGCTAATTATATCTAATTATATCTAATTATATCTAATTATTACTAATTATATCTAAATATTCCTAATTATAGCTAATTATTACTAATTATATCCAATTATTATTAATTATATCTAATTATTACTAGTTATAGCTAATTATTTCTAATTATAGCTAATTATTACTAATTATTCCTAATTATATCTAATTATTACTAATTATTACTAATTGTTACTAATTATATCTAATTATTACTAATTATATCTAATTATTACTAATTATATCTAATTATTACTAATTATATCTAATTTTTTCTAATTATATCTAATTATTACTAATTATATCTAATTATATCTAATTATTACTAATTATATCTATTTATATCTAATTATTACTAATTATATCTAATTATTACAAATTATATCTAATTATTACTAATTATATCTAATTATTACTAATTATATCTAATTATTACTAATTATATCTAATTATTACTAATTATATCTATTTATATCTATTTATAACTAATTATATCTAATTATTACTAATCATATCTAATTATTAATAATTATAACTAATTATTACAAATTATATCTAATTATTACTAATTATATCTATTTATTACTAATTATATCTAATTATTACTAATTATATCTAATTATTACAAATTATATCTAATTATTACTAATTATATCTAATTATAACTAATTATTCCTAATTATTCCTAATTATTCCTAATTATATCTAGTTATTTTTAATTATATCTAGTTATTCCTAATTATATCTAGTTATTCTTAATTATATCTAGTTATTCCTAATTATATCTATTAATTCCTAATTATATCTAGTTATTCATAATTATATATATTTATTCCTAATTATATGTACTTATTGCTAATTATATCTAGTTATTGCTAATTGTATTTATTTATTGTTAATTATAACTTTTTATTGCTAATTATATCTATTTATTCTTAATTATATCTATTTATTCCTAATTATATCTAATTAATATTAATTATAACTAGTTATTTATAATTATAACTAACAATATCAATTTCTTAGTAAAACTAAATAAAAATAAAAATCAATTGAAATCTAATTAAATTAGAACTAATAAACAACAATTAAAATTAACATAAAAAAATAAAATAAATATAAAAAAATAAAATATAAATACCTTAAACTTTTATATTCTGATTATATTGACTCCCTCCGATTGCTCTTGTATAAAAAATATCAACTAAATGAAAATTTCTCTTTGAAATTGAAGAATGAAGAGAGAGAGAGAGAGAGAGAGAGAGAAAGATCGGAATGATTTGGGAAAAACGGATGGGGTATATATAGGTTAGATTAGTTGCGACGGGATTATTAGCGACGGGATTCCCGTCTCAAATGGTGGTATTTGCGATGGGGCCCGTCGCAATTTCCCTCACCCGCATTAATTACAGTCGGCGGTTAAAAGGTAATTTGGGACGGGACCCGTCGCAAATAGTACCTGCCGATAGTCTTTTTGCGACGCGACGACATCCCATCATAAAAAGGTATTGACCATCGCCGGGCATTTGCGATGGGTCCTGTTGCAAATACCCCGGCGCGGTTTGCCACGTAAGACGTGCGGTTTGGAGCACAAGTCGCGCCAAACTATTTGCGACGGGAGACATATCTTCGTCGCAAATAATATTCGCGCGGTTTGGCGCGCAGGTCGCGCCAAACTATTTGCGATGGGAGACGAAATCCCATCGCAATTAATTGGTTATTTGCGACGGGCACTTTTCCCCGTTGCAAATAGCTTCCTGGACGGGTTATTTGCGACGAGATTTGTTCCCGTCACAAATAACCCGTCGCAAATAGCGATTTTCCCTGTAGTGGTGGAATATTCCATCACCTCTAGGAATGGATAGTCATAAAAATATATGAAATAAATAAATTGGATATTTATAACATGATTAAGGTTCTAGAAATTTATTTTTTCCATTGTAATAATAATAATAAATTTTCATGATAAAACATAACCGCTTAAAACAAGCATACTGAGGCAATTTACGTAAACTGAATTTATTTTTAACAACCTTCTGGAAAAGAAAATGTTTGAAAAGAATGACATTAAAAAATATCTAAACAATTATAAATATTCTGAAACTATTTAATAACAACTTTAACCATGTTCAACATACCGAAGCAGTTTTGGAAAAATTTAATGAACAACCTCAAGTGGTCAATTTAAGAAAAAAAATATAATAAATGAATGACCTGAGAAAATAAATTAAACTATAAAATAAATATAGATGAAAAAATTTCTTCAAATATTAATTAATAAATTAAATTTGATTATTCATGGGGATTAGAATGCATCCAAACAAGAAGAATCCATGGTATGGGTTTCTCTTCTCAAACTTCCTTTTATGAGACATTTTTTGAATTACAAACATATTTAATTTAGGTGAGGTATATTATAATTATTTTAAATAATATATCCTGAAACGCTCATTAATAATGTTAATTATATTTCTATTTCTATTTATATCTTTTGAGAGGCTTTGATTCAAGTTTTATAAAATCCTTAAAGGGTTTTTATCTCAATTTTGATTACTTTTTGACATGTTTCATGTTGTGCACCAGGAAATATTTTATATAGTGTACTTACTAACCCATGAGTATATTTTGATTGGTAATTTAATTTAATTCATTTTACTTACCAAAACATATCATGTTCCAACTTTCATTGGATTTTGATTCAAAATTTACTAAATCTATAAGGGTTTGTATTTCACTCACACATTTAATTAGGATTGCTTATGCCTGAATATACTTTTGGGGAATTATATGCTCTTTATTTATTAAACCCTTCATATTATCTTTACCCATTTTTATTTCTCATTCTTACAAGTATTATTTCAATTTTCCCTCTCCTTACTACTCAAAACCAAGAAAAGAATGTTTATAGGGAAAGCTAGCCTTATTTCTTCTTATTAGTTGCGAAATTTTTTCCTCCATATGCATATTCGTTATTCTATTTCAAGAAAGTTTCATTTTATATTTAAATGTTCTCTTAAGGTAAAAAATTGTTAACTTTTAATTTTTATTCAAAATTTCAAAAGGAATATTTTTAATACTTTCTTAATAAGTCATTTTTGAAATTATTTACAAAAGTTTGAAAAATAATATTTTTAAATGGTTTCTACATGAATGTATTTTCCCATAATCATGATTGTTATTCACTATTTATCTTAATTTACATTTATTATGGTTTTTTAAAAGTATTATATATTTCCATTATTCTATGATTTTTTCAAAAAAATGGATATTATTTTCTTTGATGTTTTAAAAAATAATTTCATATCACTAAAGTATATTTTCATCTTCCACTCCATACATTCTTACAATGGAATGATTTATTTTTAAGATTCCATTATTTTAAATAATTTTACAAATAATGTTTTAAAATATTCTATATATCAAATGAATATATTTTTAAAAGTTTTTTAACATTGTTTTTCTAGCTAAGTTTCAATAGTTTTATGAATGTACTTTTCAGTGTTTCGCTTTCATTTTCTTATATATCTTTTAATAGACTTTACATTACTTTAAATACTTCATTTATGATTAATTTTAGGTCTCCTTAATGACTATATTATTTATTAAATTGTATTTATTCTACATCATTTGTATTATTGACTTATCTATATACCCATTATTATAGATGGTTTAAACACTTTATACTAAATAAATCTTATTAGGGGCTTTAATCAAGAAGATCGGTCGTTAATTAACAGGGGATACATTAAAAATATGTATACATGTTATTTCTATACATATTATTATTAACTAATAAGGATTATTTATTATGTACTGGGGAATATTAACATTTTTTATAGTTTATTCAACATTTATATTTAGTGATTATCATAGAAAGATTATTATGTATTGTATTTTTATTACTTTATTTCATATGATGAAGGAATTGGAATTAGTAAGTGGTTAGTGGATCCCAAAATTATATATCCCTCTGATGAATATGTATGTCTCATGAGACAATCTATATTGTGTATTATTTGTATGTCTGTCTAATTATAATGTTGTCTTGGCATGAGGCCTTGATGGTATGTTTATAATGTCTTTTCATGACACATTTCTATTTTTATTATTATTTCTATAATCAGGCAGTCCATCATTATGAAATTATTTATTATTTTCTTTTTTATTATTTACATTGCTATTTTATCCATGGATATATTTTATGTTCAAATTATTGATTATATGGAACATTTTTTGATTGTGCAATCTACCAAGTTAATCAAGTTTGTTTATCTATGATACCTTCCACTAAACTCTGACCTTGCTGAGCATTTGAACTCACCCTCCGTATGTTTTCATTTCCCTAGTTTATTAAGAAGAGTAAGAAATTTTAAATTTCATGATGTTTATCATGTGTGGATAATTTTATTTGTGATCTTGAAGATGTATTATGGAATAATAAAATATGGGTATAGTAGGAAAAATTTCCATTATGTTAGAATGATATGAGTTATTTGGGGTATTGGCTTTTCTAAGTCTCTAATGATATAAACCTAAAAAGGTCTTGGGTATTTATTTAAATAAATAAAATATTTTTATTATGGATCGTTAAAATTGTGTCTCATCAATTGGTATTAAGTTTGTTTTTAAAGAGTATGTTTTTAGACTATATTAGGATGTATGGGTCTAAAGCATTATATTTGGTATCATGGTAGGTATTATATAACTTTAGAGGTTATAAACTTACCATATGAGTATAATATAAGAGTTTTGGATACTATTAGGGATTTATAATTTTATGGATGATCAAAATTTCATAGACATAGATTCTATTTTAAGATCTTACATAAATAATTTTAAGATAATTAATGAAATTATAGGTGATTATTGAAGTATAGATAATCCTTTTATTTGGTATATGATTTAATATTAACTAATATAGGATTTTATGTTGTTTAGGGATTAGTATGTGAACAAATTATGGAAAACTTATGATAATTATAAGTCTAAGAAAACATCCCAAAATTTTGGTAAAGTAACGAGTGTATATTTTCCTATAAATAATTTCCCTGTTCGGATACAAACAAGTGGATGCAGTGTTTAGAAAAGATGCAAATAGGGGTAATAAAGTTAAAAAGGGTTGGGTGGGTATTAACATGATCTTCACTTGGGGCATAACAAGTGGGCTTAACTGCACACCTTATTTGATAATCCTGGAAGATATGCTTTGGTTAATTCACATTCACACTGGGATCTATTATGAAGCATTTGAATATGTTGTTTTGGAATTGATAATGGTTAATGGGGACAATAAGATAATTGATATTGGTAATATAAGTTTAGAATTATGGATAACTTTGAGGAGTAAATAATAATTTTATGTCAATGTGATTTAGGTTATATTAGGAAAAGACTGGTATATTTTTGAGAATATAATATTACAGCATGTAAATGTTTGATAAGTGGCTTTATAAGTGATTAATATTGTTTATAGATAAATAATTAGTTGAATTTAGAGTAATATGTAAGTGAATATATTTGATATTTCACTTTCCAATTTTTTCAAGATATTTTGAATAGTTTAAAGGTTAAATATTATTTATGGATTGATTTAAGTTGAACATTATGTTGAGGATTTTGATATTAATGGTTGAAGGTTTATTCATATTTAATTGGGTTTTATATTTACATTTTCTATACTTTTTTTA
Source organism: Viscum album (assembly GCA_963277665.1). Taxonomy (NCBI): domain Eukaryota; kingdom Viridiplantae; phylum Streptophyta; class Magnoliopsida; order Santalales; family Viscaceae; genus Viscum; species Viscum album. The sequence goes on along the minus strand of OY728129.1, from coordinate 1,415,373,559 downwards.
TATTAATGAATTTTTAGAGATAGGGGGAATAAGTTTTCATCCCTTTTATTGATCTTATGATCTGTTAGAAGTTAATTGTAGTGATTCAATCATAAAAAATTTATAATGGTTATTTATTATTTAAAGTGCGAAATAAATAAGTGGTGGATAATGTGTAAAACACACCCAAAGTATTAACTATTTCTTATGGAATTGAAATAAATAGGTATATTTTCTTATAAACTCTATATTTATTCTAAAATATAATTTAATAGGAAGATAAATCTATCGAGTGTTATGTGAAAAATATCTCTCAATTATCAAGTTATGGTTTTGAAACCTCATTCAAAAGTATGATTCTTTTAATGGTACATACATGGTTTCGGGAAAATGTTTTATGAAATACTAATTTTTCTAGTAATGGCATAAAAATTAATTATTGTGATAAAATCTACATCTAAGATTACACCTATGTTAAGATACACACTTTTTTATAAGAAAAAATTAGAATTATGAGGATTTAATTTATTTATGGTGGAGATTATAACACCTTGATATTTAAATGTGTAATTATACATTAAATAATTCTATTTTTTATCTTATTTTTCATAAAACACCCAAATATAATGAATCAATATATATTTTATTATAATAAATTATGATAATACAGTGCGAAACCTCATTAAGAAAATTACAAAAAACTGAAAACCTGAAATAAATAAACAAAATTAATAAAATTAATATATTATAAAAAATAAATACACATTATTTTCCTTACTCGATGTGTTTCAATACCAATGAATTGATTTAAAATTTAATTATTATATTATTAATAATTAATGGTGTGTGATGAAAATAATATAATATTAAAAAAGATATTTTTCAAAGAACTAATTTAAAATGATGTGTATATTTTTCATAAAATTAGGATGATAATTTTTAAAGAGTTATTATAATAATAATATTAAATTTAATAAATAAATAAATAAACACTAATCATTAATTGATATGAAATAAGATTGAAAACACTAGTTTAAAAAGTTGTTTTTCAATAAAAGCAGTTTTCGTTGAATTTTATATTTTTATTTAAAATATAAATTTATAAATTTTATAATTTAAATTTCAATAATTTAATGTAATTTTTTAATTCATAAATTAATTTATTCAAATTTATCTTAGGGAAATTTTTTTGGATTTTTTTGAAATAGTATATTTTTGGGTGAATAGTGAAGATATGGATTTTAAAAATACTATCAATTCTATGATATCATCGTGATATAAGAATGGATATGAATTTTTAAAATATTTTTATATAGAAAATATATAATAAGTAAGATAAATCTTTTAATAATATTATATTGATTTTATAAACCTATGTTTTGACATTTTAAGACCTAAGTAAAGATTTATTCAAATAAAAGGACTATTTTTTATACTCTTCTTTTGTTAAGTAATTGAAAGGTTACATTTTTTAGATTAGTTTCAAATTTCAACAAGTCAAATTTTATTCTTACTAAAATTAATTTAATGGAAATCAATTCTATATGTTGTTTTTTATATAGATTCATTTTTATTCTTAAAAAGTCATTTTCTGAAAAAACTATTTTCTATTGTGTTTTGCATAATTATATTAAAATTAATTTTTGAAACCTCTAGTATTTGAATTTTATAAAATGTATTATTTATTTTTAATCATAATATTTGAATTATATAATAAGTACTATTTCGTGTTTAGTCATTATGAATAGGTACCATGGTAAAAATGGTGTAACCATGTTAAGAATTAAAAATAAAAAAGGGGATTAAACTAAGATATAAAGATGAAAATATAAATATAACTAATCATGAATTAATTGGTTAAGTATATTTCAACCATATATTATCCTATATTTAAAAATTTGTCCATTTGGTACCACTTACCATTGAAAATGACTTTATACTATTTGAAAGTTAAGGGTATTTACGGGGTTGCTACTCCCCTCACTTATAAAAGGGAACATCCATTACACACCTATAAACACACATAAAGAGTTCTTATATTGATAAATATATACCAATATACCTTCCAAACACCGTTATACATCACTTATAGGCTATTGTATTCCCAAAATACCAATCCAATAAGCCTTAAAGTGTTTTTCAAAAGAGATTATCCAATGAATAGGTATAATATTTTTCTGAAATTTTTCATGTTTCTTCTAAAATCTCCTCAAAATATTCAATAACCATTTTAAAATATAGGAATAGTTATCCTCAATATACATAAATGTTATTTTATTAATGTTATAGCCATTTTATATCTCATTTCATTCTAAAGGAAAACGAAAACGTCGCTCGTGCGTATGTCCAAACTATCACCTCTATGAAGCGATGTATTCCATTTTTCATCCCCGCATATCATGGATGGTTATATATATGTTCTTAAGAAATATATATGATATTTATGAAAAAATTATGATTCTAAAAAATATAAAATTTTATCAAATTTCCTTCCCTCCCATCTATTGGCCAAAATATAATTATTTTATTCGAGAAATGAAAGTGTAACCACAAGGCCCCTAAAGGAAAAGTGAAGAATAAAGGAACTGAGAACTTAAGGAGGTTGAAAATAGTGGAGAATGATAGAATACCCTCTAATGAAAATCATACCTTCCAAATAAAAGTAACCCATGGTATAAAAAAATAATCATGCCACCATTAGTGGTAGTAAAGAAAAAGGAGGCAAGGAAATTAGTGACTTTATTCCCCTTGGGCCACATATGATTGGCCTCCATTTGGATAGATATGAGTTCCTTAAATCTCAACATCATTCAAATAATTGAACATGAAATGGTTGCCCATAAAATCAGTGCATTATGAATTGTTCTGGAATCAATTTCAGTTGTTTCTAGCCCAATGCTTTTCAAGTTGACGAAAAGTATCCATGTATGCATTGCATGAGCCTCGTCCTAAAGAGGATCCCCATTACCAAAGCATGAAGCATAAGCGAAGATTAATGATCCATTCGAGTCTCGAACAATTCCCACTCCTCACATAACACCCATATGGAAGGCCCCATCTGTGTTGCGTTTTACTCTATCATTGTGAGGCCACCAACAGATCTAGTTCCCCTATGAAATATGCACACCGGAATGCTGAGTAATATTGGTAGTCTTAAATATTTAATGGGATGCTTCATCATAGGTGTACTTGTTTAGATGGATTATATCCATAATCAAGAACATGGGTCTAAAAATGAAGTAATTTCATGAATATTGAACCCCTTCATAGAGATATTTATTCCTCTATTTCAATAAACACCAACATCTCACCAAATGATTAATGTTCTAGATTGAATTATAGCCCCAAACTTATGAGAACCTGAAACCAGAAGTACATATGAAGGAAGAACATGAAATATCCTAAGAGGAAATTATAGAAAATATATATAAGGATATCCAGACTGACTGTGCCTAATCTCTATCGAATAACAAGTGATCCACTGATTCTTCACAATGGATATTACAGTAGGTGAATTTTGAAAACATTGAAACTCCCTTGAGCTTTACATTCTCATTGGTGGGTAGCACACAGTTCCTGATACTCCATTATAAGAAAATTGAGATTTACATAAATCTTTTTTCACTAAAGTATCTCCCCCTATTCATCGAGTTGAATTGGGTGAAGCATCACTCTGTGATATTCTTGGGCTAAGAATTTTTCAGATGGAGAATCTATAAATACACACTTATCCACCTCATCATTAAGTCTAATTTGATCAAAAATTTCACATTTATTATTATCAAGGATTTCATTGATAAAATGGGGATGCATTCATGACTGACAGACAATTATTTGTGGTGTAGGGAATCTAGGAATTCCTAGGTTGACACTGATCCAGTTCGGATTCCAGAAACATCGATCCCCACAACCAATTATGCACTGTGAGAGGTTCAATAATTTAGGTATGTGTGGGTGGACTAAGAACTATAGGGATAAAACCTTACCTATGAAAACACCTTGGATCCTTCTATACATTCCATCCACAAATCTTCCCTGTAGTTTTCTCCCTATAATAAATTCCCAGGATAGTTTTGCGTGCATGTTGTACATTAAGCTTGACACGCTCCTAAGATTAATGACTCCTTCTCCCAAAGTCTTTTCCATCTGATCCAATAAAACATAGTGGTATTTTATTTTTGATTGTGTATCCTAGATGAAGTAGTTCAAGATATTCTCCATTATTTTCATTACACCCTTCATCACCTGAAGAGGATATATAATTTACATAGGGATAGATATAGGAACACAATTCACCAATAAAATTATCTCCCCAAAGGATAAGTACCAGTTCTTCAAGTTTAATATCTTACCAGTGATTTTATTAACCACTCCATCAAAATGTTGAATATATAGTATGTGATAGGAAATAGGATATCCTAGGTATTTATGGGGAAATCCCTTTTATAAAAAACCATCAAGACTTCCAAAGAATAAACTTGTCTATATAAGCACCGGTTAGAAGTAAAAACACTAATCTTATCATGATTCACAAGTTCAACACTCCAATTTATATAAACTAATAGAACATTATTAATTCCTTGTATATTCTTTTGTTATCATGTAAAAAAATGATTTTCATCAGCGAACACTAAATTTGAGATACCACCAAAGTTATTTTTTCACCAGTATAGCCTAATTTCCCCATCCATGATCATTTTATTAATTAAATTACTAAGGGTGTCTTGTGAAATAATAAATAAGCTTAGAGAAATATGGTCACATTTTCTTAAACTAGGAACATATATGAAGAAACCACAGTTCCTCCCAAGGAATGATATAGAAATCCAAGACGAGCTGAAGCATCTAAACATGAGGTCAAAAGAAAAAGATAATAATCCCATGCAGTTAAAGACTTTGATAATATAACTCCACTTAAACCTATCAAATGCTTCTTCTATATTGAGTTTGAATAAAATGTTGGATCCCATAACCTTTTAGTTTAATTTACTCACCATCTCTTGGGAATGGATGATATCACCTTGGATTGAATTTCCTTAAAATAAATTGTGTTTCTCTGGAGAGATCAAATTAGGAATAAACCTAGCCAGCATTATATTAATTTCACTGTCCTGGACCTTATACAAGAAATTTTACATACCGATTATTCTATAATGGATCAACATGGATAGATATTTAATCTTAGTTAAGATCACCAAGGTTGTAGTAGGAGCCACTCGAGGAAGGAATCCACCCCAGAAGAAATCTTTGATTGCCATCACCAAGTCTTTCCTCACATGGTCCCAAGTGTTAATGAAGAAAACCATCGAAAATCAATCAGGTCTGACAGAACATTCAAGATCAAGTTCCTGAATTGACTCACAAATCTCCTCCTCATCAGATTTTGATTCAATATTCATATTATCCTCCTCTAAAACAACTCCAAGGATATATTTTAACAACTCTGTATGGCCTCTTGGATAGCCATCAAGCATATGAGGATTCAGACCTTCAATAAGAGTTTTAAAGTGAAAAAATCCATAGATATAACCACTTCATGATAATTATATATTGTGTCATCTTATATAAAAATATTAGTTCTGATAATATGTATACATTATTTAATTAAATCATGGAATTAAGTGGTGTTACAATCCCTTTATTTAATCCATTTTATATGGGCTCCATCGCATGCAATGCACTCATGTATCGGAACCATATTATTAAAAAATTTCCACATCTAGGAAATCTAAAAAAATAGCTTTTCATCCCATTCATTATCAAAGAAAAGTTCCCTAAAAATTATCTCATACAAGATATTTTACCTTCCATTTGTACAAGGGGTGAGTTGTTAACCTATAATTGAAGACCCCCCTTCAAGAACCTATGCTTATTTTAAAGCCCAAGACACAAGATTCTATTGGACGGATTGTTCCAAGATTCCAAAACTACTTGGTGATATCTCTATAATGATGTCCAATACTATAAAAAATGAAAATGGTCACCTCTCCCTTGTATGGTATATAGATATACACATAGGGGAGAATGATCTGAGAAATTGTGGACAACATGGGTGACCATCATATTAAGGAAGAAGGATATGAAATTAAAATTAGCTAGACACTTGTATAGAAAAAATAATATAAATCCTCTACCCCATTGATTGTTTAACCATGTGAACTAGTCCCCAAAGATAAACCATTATCTTTCTTCTTTCCCTCCCATTCAGTAGAAAATGAAAACAAATCCACATATGTGTACATGCAGACTACCGCCGCCATTAACAATCTATTTTATTTTCCATTACCAACTAGCATGGATGGTCATAAAAATGAATTTAATGAATAAATATAATATTTATAACAATATTAAGTCTTTATAAAGGTAATTTTGACAATATATTAATAATATTAACGATAAATGGTCATCGTAACATTTAACTTCTTAATACAAGCATACCAAGACATTTTTATTAAATTAATTTTATTTTTGAAAACCTATTGGACTAAAAATTGATAATTTAATGATAAATAAAAAATATCTCAATAATTATAGATTTGATAAAACTATTTCATAATAATTTTAACCTTGGTCAGTATACAAAATCATTTTCGAAAAAATTGATCAAACAACCTCAAGTGGGAAACATAAGAAAATAATATAAAATAAATAAATGAAATATGATAATAAAATAACATTAAAAATATAGATTAAAAAGTTTATTTATCAAATATTAAACAAATTTAATTTTAAAATTAAGGATTTTATAACGCGTCTAACCAAACAGTATTCTAAGGTAATGGTTTATCATCTCAAACGTCCTTATTTGACACATGTTTTGAAATACACACATATTCCCATTATATGGTTTATATGATACCTCTTTTAAATATTATATAATGATTCAATATTTAATCATATTAATTAAATATTCTTTTCATGTTATCTATTTTAAGTGTTATTTATTCAAATGTTTTAAAATCCAGATGGGTTATTTGTCTCAATTTTGATTCCTCAATACATGTTTCATATTGTACACTATGAATTATTTTATATGGTGTAATTACTATCCCATGAATATATATTTTGACATATCCTTTCATGTAATTCATGGGTTTTACAAAATTTATCAAGCACTAACTTTTATTGAATTTTTTTTAATATTAATAAAGTTGTAAGGGTTTATGTTTCAATCTCAATTTCAATTATTATTGTTTATATATGATAATAATTTGGTATAATTTTATGATATTTATCCCTTAAAACCCATATATTTTCTTATATTCTGGTGTTTTTTGTGTTTTAAAAGTATTATTTTTATTTTCTCTCTCTCTATATTACTCAAAACCACTAAAATAATGTTTATAAGAAAACATAACCTTATTTATCATTTTTGGTAGGGAATATTTTTCCTCCATACTGATATTAGTTATTTGGTTTTAATAAAGTTATTTTCTATTAATAATTTATATCTTAAATTAAATTTATGTTAACTTTTACTTTATATTCAAAAGTTTAGAAGGAATACTTTTAGTATTTTATGAACAAGTCATTTTTACTATCTTTAAAAAAGTGTGAAAAATATATTTTTAACCATTTTATTTATGAATATATTTTAATAGATTTATGAAAATAATTAATTATTTATATTAATTTAAAAGTTTTTATGTGTTTTAAAAAGTATTATTCATTCCGATTATTTTATAAATATTTCAAAATAAATGATTCCTTAAATGTTTGGATAAGGGATTTCATTCCACTTATGTATATTTGTATCCCTCCATCCCTGTTTTATTACATCATTATAATTTATTTTCAAAATTAAATTATTGTAAATAATTTTAAAAATAATTTTTTAAAAGTATTATTAAAATATTATGAAAATGTCTTTAGAAGATAATTTTAACTCTTTTTTTTAACTAATTTACAAATGTTTAGCAATTATTTTTCAATGTTTCGATTCTATTTACCTATCTATCTTATAAAAAAATGACTTTACTTAAAATAATAAATTTTTAATGAATTTATTGTCTTCTTAAATTTAATATTATTTATTATTACGGATGTATTATACATCATTTATATTATTTACTTGGTCGTATACCCATTACTCAATATAGTGTAAACACCCAATTTTACATATATCATATAAGGGGTGTTTACCTTGAAAAATATCTCATTTTTTTATTAGAGGATCATTAAAAATATTCATAATTTTTAGTTCTATACATATTATTATTAAAATTTAAGGTAGCTTGACTATATACTTGGGAATATTTTCATTATATAAACTTGATTCAATATAGATATTTATTTATTATTAAAGAAATTTGATCATGTATTGTATTTTTATTCATTTTTTTCAAATAATGAATGCATTAAACTTAGTAGGTGATGAGTGGGTCATGATATTAGATATCCTCCTCATGTATTAGTAGGTCTTATGAGGAAAATGGAATGGGTACTTAGTATATTTCTGCCTAGTTATTATGATTTTTTCATATGAGGCCTTAGCAGTATGTTTATGGTGTATTGGTATGGGTACTTCATAGTATGTTTATATTGACTAAAATTATGAATTTAATCATTATGAATTTAGTTATTGTTTCCAATATAAAAATTTAAATTGTTATTTCATCCATGGATATATTATATAATCATGTTATTGATTATATGGAACATTTACGGATAATTTACTCTTTCATATTACCCAATTTTGTTTCTCAATGATAGTTCCACTGAATGCTACCCTTAATGATCATTTAAGATATGTTTTCTTATGTTTCCACTTCCTTGGGTTATGATGAAGTGTATACATATGATATATCTAAAAGGGTTGATGTGTAGAAAATGTTTTGAAAAATATTTATGACTTATTATGTAATAATAAAATATGGGTATAGGGGGGAAAATATTTATTGGGTGAGAATGAAATGTTTTATATTAATTATTTTTCTAATTATTAACAACTCTAAACCTAAAATGGATTTGTGCTTGTAAGTGAATTTATAATTTATTTTATGGTTTTTTAAAATTGGGTCCCATTCGTTTTTATTATGTTAATTTTTAATGTGTACGTTTTTTACACTAGATACATGAGTACCTGTTTGAGGCATTACAATAACCAATTCTCCATGGTTATGTATATGTTATGATTATGTGTGTATTGATAGTGATTAACCATTAACCTTTTTTATACTTATAATTATAGTGATAACTAAATCACCCTTGACTGTGGTTATATTATTAGATATAATATATTTACCCTTGTTTGTGATTATGTTATTGGGGATAATCCATTAAATTTTGTTCATTATTATGTTATTGGTAATAATCTATTCTACCTAATTCGTTATTATTTTATTAGTGATAATAAATTCACTACTTTTATATTTATCTTATAGTGATGACCCATTCATCCTTGCTTATGCTTAAGATTATAGTGGTGACCCATTCACCATTACTATTGGGATGGTGATAACTCATTCACCTTGATTATTTTATGAGTATAGATAACCTATTCACCCATACTAATGTGATTAGTGGTGATGAACCATTCAACATTATTTTATATATTATGTTGATAACCTATTTAACTTATTGTTGATCATGGAGTTGAAGGATTCAATAAATATTATGTTATAATTAGTGATAAACCATTCAAAAATTCACCAAATATTCTATTATTAGAAATAATAAATCATTCAACATAGTGTTAATTATAGTAATAACTTTTTAACTTTATTATTGATTATGAGGATAACCCATGAACCTATTTTTATTTTTTAGTGGTGGTGATCCATTCACCCATACTCATTACTGATGGTAATGCTCCATTCACCAATATATTGTGGTTATAGATGATAACCATTATTCCTATGTTTTGATAAAATTATGGGAGTTACCATCCCATTTAATCACTAGTTGAAGTAGGTATGATCAATCATTCAAGTGGATTATGAGCACATGGTAAGGTGAAGCTGATTATGTTATTGTTTTTTAGTTTTCATAATATATTGTGCATTCACCAATATATTTCTAGAGTTATTTTGGTAGACTATTGATGGTGTCCTAATAAATATATTTTTCACACCATATATATTAAGCTTGGTGGCTATACAGATATCAGGATTCCGAATGCAGGTATAGAAAAGGGACCTATAATCAGTGAAATGCAATTATGAGGGTTTGATTATCCATAAAATATGGTTTTAGATGTTTTTTAGTAACAAAGGGTGTCATAGTGGTTTTATAAGGCATCATAGATAAGGTAGAGGTGTTTAGGCTACTTTAGCAGCCATTGGATAGTTAGTGGCCCACTACCGGCTCTCTGGTGGGGCTTCTATGAGTTTTTTTAGAGTGGTAATTTTAATCATTTTACTATATGTCCCCCTCATGGTTTATGTGGTAGGGAAACATGGGAAAGATCCAGTCGGCCAGTTTCTCATCCTCTCCTTCCTCCTTCATTCTCCCTTTATTTGGGGTTGATCTCCAGTGTGTTTTCGTGGAGGATTCATGGTATGGTATCTATTTCTCTTTTATTCATGATCCCTAATTTAAAGTCCACTAACTTTATATGATTTAATTATATAATTTGATAATTATTGCATAGAATCATGGTGAAATCATCTATGAATGATAGGGATTTGGCTTGGCTTGGTTATAGGGTGTCCCATTAGGATGTTTTCATTTTATCTCACACTATTTTGATTAAGGTGTATTTCTCTATTATTTTTCTTTATTTTTTAAATAATTTTGGTGAAATGGACATTTTTAATTCTAATTTAGTTTGGTATTTTTTTGGTATTTCATAGAGGAGGGCCCAATATATTTTTTCTATGTCATCCATCAATATTTTGGTGGATTCAAGTCACTATCCAAATTTTATCTAGGTATTTTTATTTAATTGGAATAAATTAGAAATGTTATTTGTATTATGTGTTAGGTATTTTTAATTAAATGCCTTTAGTGATGCGTTGTAAACCATCCATGTGTGGTTAGATGTCGTTCCAGTGATAATATATCACCAGTGAGATTTTTGGTATTTTTAATATATAAATTAAATTATCCAATTGATTATAAAATGTTATAATTGATTGCTTGTGATGTTTTAGAGTGATAAATGGATTTTCTTTAATAATAAGTGGAATTTTGTTTCATGGAAAAATCTTGGTGATCCTAGGAATAAATTTTGAGCTATAATTTAATGAGGGGATGGTTTCTATTATGGTAGGTGGTCCCCAAGAATTACCCTATGGATTATTAAGTTTATTTATACTTTTTATATGACATATGATATATGGTCTCACCACTACCGGTGATTCAAACTAGATTTTATATATTTATTTTTATTAATAATTAATTTGTTTTAAATTAAATATATTTTTTATATATGGAATTCATAAAGTGACAAGGTCCTTATAGGAACATTGTGTACTGGCTGGACATCCTGATCCATGATGGCCAAGATAATAATTGTAATTGTGTACCTTAGGATATTTGAACTCATGATAGGTAATAAATAAGTTATTATTTGGATTTTTAGGACCTAATAGAATCCTGTATAACCCTTGAGTTAGGTTGAGTTTTGAATTGGGATAATCATTCCTTATTGGATTTATGGAATTATAAGTTTCCTTAGGGACTTTGGGATAAATAAGATAAGATGTAAGTAAATTAAAATAAATGAACTAGATAGATGACATAGTAATTTTACCAGGTTGATAGTGATGATAAAATCATTAGGAATTGAATTAGGTGTCACCTTAGACCTAAGGAAAAGACCTGGTGAGAATTGGGACTTGCTTAGTGTTTGGGTTTGGAATGAAGGATTAATTACCCCCTAAGTGATAATAATTTCCTTGGAAAATATATTGGTTAATGATTAATTTTATTTATGATTATTATGATTTCACTTAATATATTTGAAATTATTTAAAAATTGAATTATTAATTAATGAAATTGATTAAATATGGTGTTTATTATATTAATATATTTTTGTAGGACCTTGATCTAACTCTAAGAACCTAGTATTCTGTTTATTATGATTATATCATTTAGGGGACCATGATGTGATTATAAGGATATGGTATTCCTATTATCATGTTTATATGATTTTTTGGAAATTTCCTATGATTCTAAATATTTTTTATTCCTTTTTTATAATTATATTATTGGGGAACTATGATGTGATTCCATGGATTATGTATGCCTATTATTAATATGATATAGTTAGAGGCCTTGAGGTTATTCTAATGATATGGTTTATCCACTATTTTACTATTTTGAGACCCTGTTCTTAATCATTAGATCTAGTGTTGTTATATTTTTTATAAACGTGATTATGGTACTATGGATAGATATATCTAGAACTAGAGGATATAGGTATGGTTTATTCCAAAGGTCCTGCTTCACCCAAGGATCGAAAGTGGTAATTTACTTATTATATGCTTTAGAATTTACATATTTATCTATTATTCTTAGTATTTTACATACAAATATATTTTCACTTACTAACTATGTGTGATACCGCATTCATGGTTCCCAACTGAGTTATGTACTCATACCCTACTTGCTTGTCTATTACAATAGGTTACCCAAGAATCATTCATTATTCATAGTTTTATGTTGGTAATAGGCCTATATTAGATTTAATAAGTAGTATAGATCATATTATACAATCAATTGGGATGAAGTGAGGCTTGGGGATGTGGTAGAGCCTTATTGTACTTTGGTACCTTATTTTATTATATTTTTTGTGACTAAACGAGTGGGAATCCTGTTTGTGGTATGGCTATATGCTTCACTTAATTATTTATTATTAATGGATTTAATTTATTCATTTCATCCATGTAATTTTATTTTTATTTATTATTACGGATAATATTTGATTCTTTTTGCTGTTATTTATACTCTAATATTATGGTATGGTCTTCTCACTATCACCTCTTAGACCCTCATAGCCAGTTATAAGCCTCTAGAGTATAGGGAGGCACACCTGAGGTCAAGTAACAACTCAATTTGGCCGATTAAGATATTGGGATGTTTATGGGATGTTATATTATGTTATAAGTCCTGTTTAATTTTTATTCATAACAAATACCTCCCATAGTAAAAAAAATCACCGTGATAAGGATTTAAAGGGTTGATGGGGGGGTAAAACTAAGAGATAAGACTTTAAAAATCACTAAAAGTTTTCTAAATTTCATTTTTTTAGTGGATTTAGAACATAAATTGTCTTATATTTAAAAAAATTCTCTTTTTTGACACTTTTCCTATATAATGAATTTAAATTACATTAAAGTTAAGGATATTTATAAGGGTTTCACTCCCCTCACTTATAAAATGGTACTTATATTCCACACTTATACATAATCCAAAGTATACCTTATCTCAACCATGATATACTTAAATACATTTTTAACACCCTTATAAATGACCTATAGATTATATTATTCCCAAAATACCCATCCAAGAAACCTTAAGGTGTTTCTAAAAGGAGATTAAGAGGTATATATTCTTACTGATAATTTCATGTCTCTTTATTCTTAAATATCCTCAAAAAATTATATAACCATATTAACATATTGAAATTAGTATATTTACTAAACATAATATTTTTATGTTAATGGTACAACCATGTTCTATCTTCTTTCTATCTAATGGAAAATGAAAATGTCACTCAGGAGTCTGTGTGGACTACCACCTCCATGAAACGATATATTTCATTTTTTATCACCACCTCTCAGGGAAGGTTATGTATATGGATTTAATAAATATATATGATATTTAGGACATAATTATTATTATATAAAGATAAACTATTATATAATTTCATTCCCTCCAATCCTTTGGAAAAAGGAAATGTCTCTTTTACACACATGCAATGTACTACCTAAACGAAGTGACGTAATCCATTTTTCATTAATACCTCACATGGATGGTTATATAAATGGAATTAATGAATAAATATAATATTTATGACATTGTTATTATTATTTAAAGGTAAACCATTATCTACCTTCTTTCCCTCCCATTCATTAAAAAAATAAAACATCGCTCTTGCATACATGTTGACTAAAGCCTCTATTAACGGTGTGTGCACTACTGGAATTCTTGTTAATTGAGACGGCCTATTTGTGACGGGATCCCGTTGTAAAGAGGATTTAACGACAGGGCTCCATCACAAATAGATCGTTGTAGAAAACGCTGTGGCAAATACAGTTATTTGCGATGGGCCCATCGCAAAAAAATTTATTTGTGATGGGAAACATTCTCGTCGCAAAGTAGCTTCCGATTATATGTATTATATACACATAAACGTTTTCACGATGGGCCCGTCGCAAAATCTATTTGTGATGGGCTATTGTCCAGGTGCAAAATATATATATATATATATATATAACTTTCTATTACGGGCCCGTCGTAACAAATTATTTGCGACGAGCCTGTTGTAACAAATTATTTGCGACGAGACTACTTACCCATTGCAAATATGGTTTTAAAAATATTTAGGTAGACTATTTGGGACGGGGTCCCATCGCAAAAGGTCTTGTTGCAAAAGGTCACATCGCAAATAATAAATTAATTTTTAAATAAATAAAATATAATAACATAACAATTAATGAAAAAATAATATTACTATTATTAAAACAATAAAAAATTAAAAAATATTTAAATTCTCAATATTCACAAAAAAATATAAAAAAATAATAAAATATTAAAAATTAAATTATTTAATATTTTCACCGATATAAAAGACAGAAAATGTAAATAATTAATATTAAAATTTTAATTAAAATGTTTGTAACATAAAAAAAATCACTGGGGGTCATCTTCTAGAGGAGGTGGAGGAGCTGAAAGAGCTGGTGGAGGAAACTCCATCCCTAAACTACGAGTCAGACGACGCATGTACTCTATCTGATCGTGATGTTGTCGCTGCCATCGACGGCTCTGATCCTCGTAATGCTGCTCCTGCTGCTGTCATAGATGGTTCTACTCCTCGTAATGTTGTTCTTGCTTCTGCTACTACTGACACATCTCTTCTTGCTGCTTCTGTAAAGTCTCTATATTCTCAGCCTGAGCTCACAACTGCTCCTGATACTGTGAGCCAGAAGATGATACCTACCCGCGAGCTCCTCTCGAGCTGGACGCCAACATTGTAGCAGTACCATAATAAGTACCAAGAGTCAAATGAGAGCCTATGCCAACTACTCTGCCCTTCTTGAAGCCATACTGAGTCACCTGCATCCATGCCGCCTCATCGAAATGGTGATCACTAGTCTGCTCAGTCGTCTCATCCTGACCCGCAGCCTGTGTCTTAGAGGTCACATCCTTATATGACTCCTTCAATTCCAATTTAAAATTAAAATTGTAAAAATATTATATGCAGTTAATTGTTAAAATGAAAAAATAATACTAACCACAATCTTATGCTGGTGATCACCTCTAATCTCTCCAGTGGATGGATCACTGTACATCCTCTGATAAACGTCAAACTCCGTAATATCAGGATGCTCGACTGCCTACAGAAATATAGAATTAACTATTTATATTTAAAGTTATATAAAATATTTAAAATATATACTTACCAAATTATCTTTATGAGAACTGAATGTACGACTACCAGCTCGATGCATCACCTCTTGTCTCCCCCGGTTCTGTCGTCCCACTGAAGATCTCCTCTGAAATCCACCACCTCACCAGTGTAAACATAATCCATCCCAAACGTGTGATGAAATGTACTCTGGTCGGTGGGATCTACACGACTCACCAAATTCTATCACCTCTGCTTTCTTAATGGATGTCCTTCTCAAATTGTGCAAAAACTGGTGGAAACAGTCACGCATAGAAACCTGTCATGCCGCGTGGATAGCGTCACGCAAGCTATCATCGATTGGATGCCATAAACCCTACAAATAATTTATAATATCAAGTTGTTAATAAAATAAATTAAAAATAAATATTATTTATTTACGTACCAGAAAGTAATGGAACATGTTGCGTCGCACATCAATGAGAATCTGTTTCCATGTGATCCATGGCTGAGAAAAATAATTGCGGAATATAGCACTCCCCTTTCCAATAGCTACATGCTAAAAACTATGAAAAGGGAATAAATAATCAAACAATTAGTATATATATAAATAAATTAATGAAATCTATCTAAAACATATAGGTTACCATACCTCCATGTGTGTGGATCGAAACCAAGGTGTGGACGTCGCTCGGGGATAGGGTCAGGAATCATCAGTCACGCAAGACCGCACCCCCTCCACGTACCTCTTAAACCACTAGTAGGATGAGGCTAAGCTGATCCCATATCCTCATTATCCAAAGGTAGCTCAGCCTCCTCTAACTCACGCAATAGATCAGAGTCCATCTGAAACACAAAATGATTGTTGTTAGTAGATAGTTTAAAATAACTATTATATATAGATATATATTAGTAATGATTATAACCAGCATTTAACTGTGTCAATGTTCATCTTCATCCTCTTCACCATAGCATTCAATGTCAATGTCTTCATCTTCCTCCTCAGCATCATCAATATCCATATGAGTTTCAGTTTCAGCATCTCTTATCATTTCAAGTTCATTTGTAACATCATTAACATATTCATAACCATCGATCCTTAATTTTGGGGTGTCATCGTCAATATGCACGTCTCTTTTTAATCATATGGATTTTGAGTCGTCTCTTGAAAAATTTCAATTCCTTCCACTTCAGTGGAACCACATTCAGTTTGAGTAAACTGGTTTTCCTGACATTTCATTTTTATTATGCTCCACCAATCGCTCAAGTCTCTTGAAGTAGCACAGTACCTTGCATAATAAATTTAATGTGCCTGTTGAGCCAGTAAAAAAGGTTCATTTACTGCAAGAAGACTTTTATATTTAATATCGACGATTCAATGAGTCGGATGAACACGCGAACCTCTCTCAGTATCCAACCACCGATATTTCAACATTTTTATATAATTCTGTCCAAGATAACACAGCTCAATAATTTCATCCAAAATGCCATAAAAGTCAAATTCAGTTTCCTTGTGATGTGATCCTCTCAAGAAAAATCCACTGTTCATTGTTTTTCTGAT
Organism: Viscum album; assembly: GCA_963277665.1. Lineage (NCBI taxonomy): Eukaryota > Viridiplantae > Streptophyta > Magnoliopsida > Santalales > Viscaceae > Viscum > Viscum album. The sequence continues at coordinate 1,415,356,504 of OY728129.1, read as the reverse complement.
TCCCCATATGAAAGTGTATGAAATCAAAAACCATTCACCACATATGAATTATAAGATTTAACCCTTTTGGATGGTGGGTTACTCAATATACACAATCGCTTATTAGTTTTATCAGCGTATTGAGACACCTAAAATTTTTTAAAACAATTATCAATATAATAAATAATAAACAGAACTCATATTAAACCATCAATAATTTATGTTATCAGTTTTTGAAACCATTGAGAAAAAATTTGTCTGCGTTCTTCATGTGCAGCTGCTGTAATTTGTGGAAGTTGTTTCTTGATATGATTATCATATAACCTAAAAATAAAATAAGTTTAAATATTGTAACATAAATTATAGAATAAGTGATAGAAGCACTCACAGGACAAATGATTTCATTTCTTCACAGTTGAGCAGAACGTATGTATGAGCTCTGTGATGTTCATCATCTAAAATCCATCATTCATAAACTCCACCGAAACAAATATTTAGATGATTAAAAATTGTTAATTGATATTCCATTTCATCATTAACATTCCCCTCATTTCATCCCATGTGATTATGTTTTGAGGGATATTAAGATTCAAAATAATGAGAGCAGAAAAAAGCAATTTCCTCTTGAAAATAAGATTCAGCAATTGAGGCTTCAACTGATGTTGTGTTACGTATTTTTTTCTTCAATTTCTGTATGCATCTCTCGAATGGGTACATCCATCAAAACTGTATGGACCTCCACATTTAGCATCATGTGGCAGATGTAATATTAGATGTCTCATTGAGTCAAACAAAGTCGATGGAAATATTTTTTCCAGTTTACATATAATTACAACAACATATTCTTCCTGTTTTCTTAGTGCATCGTAGTCTGTTGTAACTGCACAAATCTCTCAAAAAATTATGATATGTCTTTTATCGAATCCCAAATCATAGAATTAAACAAACCTCTGAATGCAATTGGCACAAGTCTTTCCATTATAACATGACAATCAAGACTTTTTAATCCAGTAATATAATCATTCTTAGCGCATCTACCCAAATTGGAAGCATAGCCTGGAAGTCTCAAATCTTCAATACACTAACAAAATAATAAGTGACTCTCTCTGGATATTGTATAATCTGATTTTGGCTTTATTAACCTCTGTGATCTAACATTTTCAAATAATTCAAGTTCTGGTCGCCTGTAAATTTGGGCAAGATCTAATCATGTCTTTACAGTATCTTTGGTCTTACCTGGTGTATCCAAAACTGTATGAAACAAATTATCAAAACATTTGTTCTCAATATGAATAACATCCAACATGTGGCGGACCAAAAAATCAGACCAATATGGAAGATCCCAAAAAATTCTCTATTTTATCTAGTTATGTTCTTTCACAAAGACATGATTTTTTTATTGGTTTATAGTTAGTCCAAATGTGATGGGGGTAATGAAAATACAACTGATTTTAACTCTGGACCTGATAGCATCTTTAGAGGTTCATATCTTTTAATTGTACCATTTCTGAAATGATATTTTTTTCCTTTGAAAAGGATGATCGGTTGGAAGAAATCTACAGTGACAATGAAAATAGTAATGTTTTTTTCCATTGACCAGCATAAATTCTTTTTTTTCACATACGGTAAGGACATGATTTCGGACCACGTTTACTCCAACCAAATAACATTCCATATGCTGGAAAGTCACTAACAGTCTACATCAATGCAGCTTTTAATATTAACTTTTTTCGCAGCAACATCATATGTATTAACACCATCACTCCACAATGCATTTAACTCATCAATCAATGGTTTCAAATAAACATCAATATTCTTTTTTGGATGTCTTGGGATTAATAGAGTCAAAAATATATAAGGCTCTATCATCAAAATTCATGGAGGAAAATTGTATGTAGTTATAAAGACATTCCAACATGAATATTGACTACCGTAAGAACTAAACAGACAAAAACCATCAGTAAAAAGACCCAATTACATGTTTCGGGATTCTATAGCAAAAGATGGATGCAGAAAGTCAAAATGTTTCAATGAATCACCATCAGATGGATGATTCAAGCTTTTATCAGTTGAAATCTTGGTTTTGTGCCATGACATCATTAACGCTGTGTTCTGAGACATAAATAAACGTTGCAACCTGGGTGTACGGCGGAAATATCTCAACTGATTTACTAGAATTGATCTAGACTTCCTTGGTTGAGCTTCTTTATACCTAAATTGTCCACATGTGGGACAAATATCCAATGACTCGTTTTCGCCAGAATATAAGATGCAATCATTTGGACATGCATGAATATTCTGATAACTAAGGCCCAAATTACAAATCAGCCTGTTGCTCTCATAGTAATTTGCAGGCAACACATTTCCATCATGTAACAGTGTTTTAACCAAAGAAAAAATCTGATCAAAATAGTTGTTTGACATTGCATTATCTAATTTAATAGCCATAAATTTGGAACCCGCTTCTAATTTTCTTATCTTGCAACCAGGATATAATGCATCCTCAGCAGACCTCAACAAATAATAAAATTTGGATGGTTCCAACTTAGAAGTTAAATCAATATCTTTGTGAGTTTCAGTTTGTTACATAGATGGACCTACAACATCATTTACTAAATTTTGAAACCATGATGGATCTAGAATCATGTTATTAGGATATTCTTTGGAACTGCGTTCACCATGTTGATGCCAAAAAAACCTAATCTGTTTGAAAACCAAACTGTAAGATATGTCCCCCAACTTTATCAAATGTGTCAAACATTCTCAGAGAATATTTTTTACAAGGACACTTAATTGTGCCTTGTGAAACATATTCTGGTTTTGATGATGAAAATTCTAAGAAATATTCAACACCCTCAATATATACAGGATTAATACCAGACCCATTTGGATTTCTGTGCTGATTTATCCAAGATCGATCATGTAATAATGACTGATGTATAATTCCTTGTTCCATATTTTTCTACATAAATTATAAAATCATCAATGATTTTGAATAGTTTGAAATTATAAAAACACTATCAGAAAAAGAAGATAAATAATTACAACTACTTAATAATTATCATTAATTAAGGGAGACACAATTTCCAGTGGATTGACGGCTACTCTTTTGTCCGACAGCTCATTTAATTGCATCTTTCTCACACTTATTATTGCTAATTATTGCTAATTATTTCTAATTATTCCTAATTATTCCTAATTATTCCTAATTATTACAAATTATTTCAAATTATTACTAGTTGTTACTAATTATTACAATTTATTACTAATTATTACAATTTATTACTAATTATTTCTAATTATTACTATTTATTACTAATTTAAAAATACATAGCAATACATAGAAAAAGGAAAACTACTTGAATAATGAAATGAAATTTGGTAATCATCATTGTGGAGATTATTAAAAAATTTACCTTTATTATCCAAGTAGATTTCATTTACTAATTATTAATAATAACAAAAGTATATTATCAATATTTACGAAAAAAATATTAATATTATTAAAATATTAAAATATTTATAAAATATTAAAATTATCAATATTCACAATTGAATTTGTACTGTTTTTATCATGTTCAAATCTCAAAGGGTCGTCAATTGTCAAGTCATGTGCAATAAAAAGTTTTTGTTCGTCATGTCCAATGTAAACTCTATAATTGTACTTGTATGGTTGATCACCTCGTAAGTAGTGTTGTAATAGGACGACCAAAGTAATGACATTCTCGTCTCTAAGAATCATCTCACATGACAGTTTATATAGATCATTCTTCCTCAAAACTTTTAAGGGATATCATTATTTTTCCATTACATTTTCAGGAAAGAATGGTCTATGTAAAGGTTTTGTGAGATAATTCTTATGGATAAGAAGGGAATGGCTTGTTTTGTCCGATTGCAACACTACATTTGAGGTGATCTACCATGCAAGGACAATTATAGATTTTTCATTGGACATGGATGACAAAATATTTTTATTGCAGATGACCTGACAATTGGCGACCCTTTGAGATTTGAACATGTTAATAATAGAGCAAAGCATGATGCGAATATTGATAATTTTAATATTTTATAAATGTACTATTATTTTAATAATATTAATATTTTTTTGTAAATATTGATAATATAATTTTTCATTTCTAATTATTGCTAATTATTACTAATTATATCTAATTATTACTAATTATATCTAATTATATCTAATTATATCTAATTATATATAATTATATCTAATTGTTACTCATTATATATAATTATATCTAATTGTTACTAATTATTCCTAATTATTCCTAATTATATCAAATTATATCTAATTATTCCTAATTATTCCTAATTATTCCTAATTATTCCTAATTATTCCTAATTATTCCTAATTATTTGTAATTATTCCTAACTATTCCTAATTATTCCCAATTATTGCTAATTATTTCTAATTATTCTAATTATTCATATTTATTCCTAATTATTCCTAATTATTAATAATTATTATTAATTATTACTACATATTACTAATTATTACTAATTATTACTAATTATTACTAATTATTCCAAATTATTTTTAATTCTTACTAATTATTACTAATTATTCCTAATTATTCCTAATTATTACTAATTATTCCTAATTATATCTAATTATTCCTAATTATATCTAATTATTCCTAATTATTACTAATTATTCCTAATTATTACTAATTATTCCTAATTATTGCTAATCATTGCTAATTATTACTAATTATGTCTAATTATTACTAATTATATCTAATTATTACTAATTATATCTAATTATTACTAATTATATCTCATTATTACTAATTATTACTAATTATTACTAATTATATCTAATTATTACTAATTATATCTAATTATTACTAATTATATCTAATTATTACTAATTATATCTATTTATTACTAATTATTACTAATTATTACTAATTATATCTAATTATATCTAATTATTACTAATTATATCTAATTATTACTATTTATATCTAATTATATCTCATTATTCCTAATTATATCTAATCGTTCCTAATTATAACTAATTATAACTAATTATTCCTAATTATTACTAATTATTCCTAATTATTCCTAATTATTACTAATTATTTATAATTATTCCTAATTATTCTTAATTATTCCTAATTATTCTTAATTATTCCTAATTATTGCTAATTATTCCTAATTATTCCTAATTATTCCTAATTATTGCTAATAATTCCTAATTATTGATAATTATAGCTAATTATACCTAATTAAAGCTAATTATATCTAATTATATCTAATTATATCTAATTGTATCTAATTATTACTAATTATTACTAATTATATCTAATTATTACTAATTATATCTAACTATTACTAATTATATCTAAATATTCCTAATTATAGCTAATTATTACCAATTATATCCAATTATTACTAATTATATCCAATTATTACTAATTATAGCTAATTATTTCTAATTATAGCTAATTATTACTAATTATTCCTAATTATATCTAATTATTACTAATTATTACTAATTATTACTAATTATATCTAATTATTACTAATTATATCTAATTATTACTAATTTTATCTAATTATTACTAATTATATCTAATTATTACTAATTATATCTAATTATTACTAATTATATCTAATTATTACTAATTATATCTAATTATATCTAATTATTACTAATTATATCTAATTATTACTAATTATATCTAATTATTACTAATTATATCTAATTATATCTAATTATAACTAATTATATCTAATTATTACTAATCATATCTAATTATTACTAATTATATCTAATTATTACTAATTATATCTAATTTTTACTAATTATATCTAATTATTACTAATTATATGTAATTATTACTAATTATATCTAATTATTACAAATTATATCTAATTATTACTAAATATATCTAATTATAACTAATTATTCCTAATTATTCCTAATTATATCTAGTTATTCCTAATTATATCTAGTTATTCCAAATTATGTCTAGTTATTCCTAATTATATCTAGTTATTCCTAATTATATCTAGTTATTCCTAATTATGTCTATTAATTCCTAATTATATCTAGTTATTCCTAATTATATATATTTATTCCTAATTATATGTACTTATTGCTAATTATATCTAGTTATTCCTAATTATATTTATTTATTGTTAATTATAACTTTTTATTGCTAATTATATCTATTTATTCTTAATTATATCTATTTATTCCTAATTATATCTAATTAATATTAATTATAACTAATTATATATAATTATAACTAACAATATCAATTTCTTAGTAAAACTAACTAAAAATAATAATCAATTGAAATCTAATTAAATTAGAACTAATAAACAATAATTAAAATTAAAATTAAAAAATAAAATAAACATAAAAAAATAAAATATAAATACCTTAAACTTTGATATTCTGAAGATATTGACGCCCTCTGATTGCTCTAGTATAAAAAATTTCAACTAAATGAAAATTTCTCTTTGAAATTGAAGAATGAAGAGAGAGAGGGAGAGAGAGAGCAAGATCGGAATGATTTGGGAAAAACGGATGGGGGTATATATAGGTTAGATTAGTTGCGACGGGAGACGAAATCCCGTCGCAAATAATTGGTTATTTGCGACGGGCACTTTTCCCGTCGCAAATATCTTCCTGGACGGGTTATTTGCGACGTGATTTGTTCCCATCGTAAATAACCTGTCGCAAATAGCGATTTTTCCCGTAGTGGTGGAATAATCCATCACCTCTAGGAATGGATAGTCATAAAAATATATGAATTATATAAATAGGATATTTATAACGTGATTAGGGTTCTAGAATTTTATTTTTTCCATTGTAATAATAATAATAAATTTTCATGATAAAACATAACCGCTTAAAACAAGCATACTGAGGCAATTTACCTGAACTGAATTTATTTTTGACAACCTTTTGGAAAGGAAAATGTTTGAAAAGAATGGACATTAAAAAATATCTAAACAATTATAAATATTTTGAAATTATTTCATAACAACTTTAACCATGTTCAACATAACGAAGCTGTTTTGGAAATATTTAATGAACAACCACAAGTGGTCAATGTAAGAAAAAAATATAATAAATGAATGACATGAGAAAATAAATTAAACTAAAAAATAAATATAGATGAAAAAATTTTCTTCAAATATTAATTAATAATTTAAATTTGATTATTCAGGTGGGTTAGAATGCGTCCAAACAAGAAGAATCCATGGTATGGGTTTCTCTTCTCAAACTTCCTTCTATGAGACATTTTTTGAATTACACACATATTTAATTTAGGTGGGGTATATTATAATTATTTTAAATAATATATCATGAAACACTCATTAATAATGTTAATTATATTTCAATTTCAATTTATATCTTTTGAGAGGCTTTGATTCAAGTTTTATAAAATCCTTAAAGGGTTTTTATCTCAATTTTGATTACTTGGGACATGTTTCATGTTGTGCACCATGAATTATTTTGTATAGTGTACTTACTACCCCATGAGTATATTTTGACTGGTAATTTAATTTAATTCATTTTACTTACCAAAACATATCATGTTCCAACTTTCATTGGATTTTGATTCAAAATTTACTAAATCTATAAGGGTTTATATTTCAATCACACATTTAATTAGGATTGCTTATGCCTGAATATACTTTAGGGGAATTATATGCTCTTGATTTATTAAACCCTGCATATTATCTTTACCCATTTTTATTTCTCATTCTTATAAGTATTCTTTCAATTTTCCCTCTCCTTAATACTCAAAACCAAGAAAAGAATGTTTATAGGGAAAGCTAGCCTTATTTCTTCCTATTAGTTGCGAATTTTTTTCCTCCATATGCATATTCGTTATTCTATTTCAAGAAAGTTTCATTTTATATTTAAATGTTCTCTTAAGGTAAAAAATTGTTAACTTTTAATTTCTATTCAAAATTTCAAAAGGAATATTTTTAATACTTTCTTAATAAGTCATTTTTGACATTATTTACAAAAGTTTGAAAAATAATATTTTTAAATGGTTTCTACATGAATGTATTTTCCCATAATCAGGATTGTTATTCATTATTTATCTTAATTTACATTTATTATGGTTTTTTAAAAGTATTATATATTTCCATTATTCTATGATTTTTTCAAAAGAAATGGATATTATTTTCTTTGAAGTTCTAAAAAGGAATTTCATATCACTAAAGTATATTTTCATCATCCACTCCATACATTCTTACAATGGAATAATTTATTTTTAAGATTCCATTATTTTAAATAATTTTACAAATAATGTTTTAAAATATTCTATATATCAAATGAATATAGTTTTAAAAAAAAATTAACAGTGTTTTTCTAGCTAAGTTACAATAGTTTTATGAATGTACTTTTCAGTGTTTCGCTTCCATTTTCTTATATATATTTTAATAGACTTTACATTACTTTAAATACTTCATTTATGATTAATTTTAGGTCTCCTTCATGACTATATTATTTATTAAATTGTATTTATTATACATCATTTATATTATTAACTTATCTGTATACCCATTATTATAGATGGCGTAAACACTTTATACAAAATAAATCTTATTAGGGGCTTTAATAAAGAAGATCGGTCATTAATTAACAGGGGATACATTAAAAATATGTATACATGTTATTTCTATACATATTATTATTAACTAATAAGGATTATTTATTATGTACTGGGGAATATTAACATTTTGTATAGTTGATTCAACATTTATATTTAGTGATTATCATAGAAAGATTATTATGTATTGTATTGATATTACTTTACTTCATATGATGAATGAATTGGAATTAGTAAGTAGTTAGTGGATCCCAAAATTATATATCCCTCTGATGAATATGTATGTCTCATGAGACAAACTATATTGTGTATTTTTTGTATGTCTGTCTAATTATAATGTTGTCTTGGCATGAGGCCTTGATGGTATGATTATAATGTCTTTTCATGACACATTTATATTTTTATTATTATTTCTATAATCAGGCATTCCATCATTTTGAAATTATTTATTATTTTCTTTTTTATTATTTACATTGTTATTTTAACCATGGATATATTTAATGTTCAAATTATTGATTATATGGCACATTTATTGATTGTGTAATCTACCATGTTAATCAAGTTTGTTTATCTATGATACCTTCCACTAAACTCTAACCTTTTTGAGCATTTAAACTCACCCTCCTTATGTTTTCATTTCCCTAGTTTATTAAGAAGAGTAAGAAATTTAAAATTTCACGATGTTTATCATGTGTGGATAATTTTAGTTGCATTTTAGTCCATCATTGTGGGGCCACCAAGAGATCTAGTTCCCCTATGAAATATGCACAGTGGAATGCTGAGTAATATTGGTAGTATTAAATATTTAATAAGATGGTTCATCATAGGTGTTCTTGTTTAGATGGATTATATCCATAATCAAGAACATCGTTCTAAAAATGAAGGAATTTCATGAATATTAAACCCCTTCATAGAGAGATTTATTCCTCTATTTCAATAAACACCAACATCTCACCCAACGATGAATGTTCTAGATTAAATTCTAGCCCGACAATTATGAGAACCTGAAACCAGAAGTACATATGAAGGAAGCACTTGAAATATCCTAAGAGGAAATTATAGAAAATATATAGAAGGATATCCAGACTGACTGTGCCTAATCTCTATCGAATAATAAGTGATCCACTGATTCTTCCCAATGGATATTACAGTAGGTGAATTTTGAAAACATTGAAACTCCCTTGAGCTTTACATTATCATTTGCGTGCATGTTGTACATTAATCTTGACACGCCCCTAAGATTAATGACTCCTTCTCCCATAGTCTTTTCCATCTGATCCAATGAAACATAGTGGTATTTTATTTTTTATTGTGTATCCTAGATGAAGGAGTTCAAGATATTATCCACTATTTTCATTACACCCTTCATCACCTGAAGAGGAGATAGAATGTACATAGGGATAGATATAAGAACACAATTCACCAATAAAATTATCTCCCCAAAGGATAAGTACCAGTTATTCTTGTTTAAGATCCAACCAGTGATTTTACTAACCACTCCATCAAAATGTTGAATGTATATTATGTGAGAGGAAATAGGATATGCTAGGTATTTATGGGGAAATCCCTTTTACAAAAAACCATCAAGACTTCCAAATAAGAAACTTGTCTATATAAGCACCGGTTAGAAGTAAAAACACTAATCTTATCAAGATTCACAAGTTATCCACTCCAATTTATATAAACAAATAGAACATTATTAATTCCTTGTATAGTTCTTTTGTTATCATGGGAAAAAATAGTTTTCATCAGTGAACACTAAATGTGAGATACCACCAAAGTTATTTTTGCACCAGTATAGCCTAATTTCCACATCCATGATCATTTTATTAATTAAATTACTAAGGGTGTCTTGGGAAATAATAAATAAGATTAGAGAAATATGGTCACATTTTCTTAAACTAGGAACATATATGAAGAAACCACAGTTCCTCCCAAGGAATGATATAGAAATCCAAGACGAGTTGAAGCATCTAAACATGAGGTCAGAAGAAAAAGATAATAATCCCATGCAGTTAAAGACTTTGATAATATAACTCCACTCAAACCTATCAAATGATTCTTCCATATTGAGTTTGAATAAAATGTTGGATCCCATATCCTTTTAGTTTAATTTACTCATCATCTCTTTGGAATGGTTGATAGCACCTTGGATTGACCTTCCTTGAAATAAATTGTGTTTCTATGGAGAGATCAAATTAGGAATAAACCTAGCCAGCCTTATATTAATTGCACTGTCCTGGACCTTATACAAAAAAATTTACAAACCAATTATTCTGTAATGACACAAGATAGATAGATATTTAATATTAGTTAAGATCACCAAGGTTGTAGTAGCAGCCACTCGAGGAAGGATTCCACCCCAGAAGAAATCTTTGATCCCCATCTCCAAGTCATTCCTCACATGGTCCCAAGTGTTAATGAAGAAAACCATTGAAAATCCATCATGTCTGATAGAACATTCAAGATCAAGTTCCTGAATTGACTCACAAACCTCATCTTCGTCAGATTTTGATTCAATATTCATATTATCCTCCTCTAAAACAACTCCAGGAATAGCTTTTAACAACTCTGTATGGTCTCTTGGATAGCCATCAAGCATATGAGGATTCAGACATTCAATAAGAGTTTTAAATTGAAAAAATCCATAGATATAACCACTTCATGATAATTAGATATTGTGTCATCCTCTATTTAGATATTAGTTCTGATAATATGTATACTTTATTTAATTAAAGCATGGAATTAAGTGGTGTTACAATCCCTTTCTTTAATCCATTTTATATGGGCTTGATCGCATGCCATGCGCTCATGTATCAGAACCATATTATTAAAAATATTCCGCATCTATGAAATCTAAAAAAATAGGTTTCCATCCCATTCATTATTGAGGTAAAGTTCCCTAAAAATAATCTCATAATAGATCTTTTACATTCCATTTTTACAAGGGGTTAGTTGTTAACCTATAATTGAAGATCCCCCTTCAAGAACCTATTCTTATTTTAAAGCACATGACACAAGATTCCATTGGAAGGATTGTTCCAAGATTCTGAAACTACTTGGTGATATCTCTACAATGATGTCCAATACTGTAAAAAATGAAAATGGTCACCTCTCCCTTGTATGGTATATAGAAATACACGTAGGGGAGAATGATCTGAGAAATTGTGGACAACATGGGTGACCATCATATTAGGGAAGAAGGATATTACATGACAATTAGCTAGACACTTGTACAGAAAAATTCAAATAAATCCTATAACCCATTGATTGTTTAACCATGTGAACTAGTCCCCAAAGATAAACAATTCTCTTTCTTGTTTCCCTCCCATTCACTCAAAAATGAAAACAAATCCACATATGTGTACATGCAGACTACCGCCGCCATTAACAATCTGTTTTATTTTCCATTACCAACTAGCACAGATGGTCATAAAAATGAATTTAATGAATAAATATAATATTTATAAAAATATTAAGTCTTTATAAAGGTAATTTTGACAATATATTAATAATATTAACGATAAATGGTCATCGTAACATTTAACTTCTTAATACAAGCATACCAAGATATTTTTATTAAATTAATTTTATTTTTGAAAACCTATTGGACTAAAAATTGATAATTTAATGATAAATAAAAAATATCTCAATAATTATAGATTTGATAAAACTATTTCATAATAATTTTAACCGTAGTCAGTATACAAAATCATTTTCGAAAAAATTGATCAAACAACCTCAAGTGGGAAACATAAGAAAATAATATAAAATAAATGAATGAAATATGATAATAAAATAACATTAAAAATATAGATTAAAAATTATATTTATCAAATATTAAACAAATTTAATTTTAAAATTTAGGATTTTATAACGCGTCTGACCAAACAGTATTCCAAGGTAAGGGTTTATCATCTCAAACGTCCTTCTTTGACACATGTTTTGCAATACACACATATTCCCATTATATGGTTTATATTATACCTATTTTAAATATTATATAATGATTCAATATTTAATCATATTAATTAAATATTATTTTCATGTTCTCTGTTTTAAGTGTTTTTTATTCAAAAGTTTTAAAATTTAGATGGGTTATTGGTCTCAATTTTGATTCCTCGAGACATGTTTCATATTGTGCACTATGAATTATTTTATATGGTGTAATTATTATCCCATGAATATATATTTTGACATATCCTTTCATGTAATTCATGGGTTTTACAAATATTTATCAAGCTCTAACTTTGATTGAATTTTTTTGAATATTAATAAAGTCGTAAGGGTTTATGTTTCAATCTCACTTTCAATTATGATTGTTTATATATGATAATAAATTGGTATAATTTTATGATATTTATCCCTTAAAACCCATATATTTTCTTATATTCTGGTGTTTTTTTGTTTTAAAAGTATTATTTTAATTTTCCCTCTCTCTATATTACTCAAAACCACTAAAATAATGTTTATAAGAAAACATAACCTTATTTATCCTTTTTGGTCAGGAATATTTTTCCTCCATACTGATATTATTTATTTGGTTTTAATAAAGTTATTTTATATTAATAATTTATATCTTAAATTAAATTTATGTTAACTTTTAATTTATATTCAAAAGTTTAGAAGGAATACTTTTAGTATTTTATAAACAAGTCATTTTTACTATCTTTAAAAAAGTGTGAAAAATATATTTTTAACCATTTTCTTTATGAATATATTTTAATACATTTATGAAAATCATTAATTATTTATATTAATTTAAAAGTGTTTATGTGTTTTAAAAAGTATTATTAATTCCGATTATTTTATAAATTTATCAAAAGAAATGATTCCTTAAATGTTTGGATAAGGGATTTCATTCCACTTATGTATATTTGTATCTCTCCATCCTTGTTTTATTACATCATTATAATTTATTTTCAAAATTAAATTATTGTAAATTATTTTAAAAATAATTTTTTAAAATTATTATTAAAATATTATGAAAATGTCTTTATAAGATAATTTTAACTCTTTTTCCAACTAAGTTACAAATGTTTTAGGAATTATTTTTCAATGTTCCGATTCTATTTACCTATCTATCTTATAAAATACCTGACTTTACTTAAAATAATTAATTTTTAATGAATTTATGGTCTTCTTAAATTTAGTATTATTTATTATTACGGATGTATTCTACATCATTTCTGTTATTGACTTAGTCGTATACCCATTACTCAATATAGTGTAAACACCCAATTTTACATATATCATACAGGGGGTGCTTATCTTGAAAAATATCTCATTTTTTTATTAGAGGATCATTAAAAATATTCATAATTTTTAGTTCTATACATATTATTATTAAATGTTAAGGTAGGTTGACTATATACTAGGGAATATTGGCATTATATAAACTTGATTCAATATAGATATTTATTGATTATTAAAGAAATTTGATAATGTATTGTATTTTTATTCATTTATTTCAAATGATGAATGCATTAAACTTAGTAAGTGATGATTGGGTCATGATATTTGATATCCTCTTGATGTATCAGTAGGTCTTATGAGGAAAATGGCATGGGTACTTAGTATATTTCTGCCCAGTTATTATGATTTCTTCGTATGAGGCCTTAGCAGTATGTTTATGGTGTCTTGGTATGGGTACTTGATAGTATGTTTATGTTGACTAAAATTTTTAATTTAATCATTATGAATTTAGTTATTGTTTCCTATATAAAAATTTAAATTGTTATTTCATCTAGGGATATATTCTATACTCATGTTATTGATTATATGGAACATTTACAGATAATTTACTCTTTCATATTACCCAATTTTATTTCTCAACGATAGTTCCACTGAATTATACCCTTAATGATCATTTAAGATATGTTTTCTTATGTTTCCACTTCCTTGGGTTATGATGAAGTGTATACATATGATATATCTAAAAGGGTTGATGTGTGGAAAATGTTTTGAAAAATATTTATGACTTATTATGTAATAATAAAATATGGGTATAGGGGGAAAATATTTATTGGGTGAGAATGAAATGTTTTATATTAATTATTTTTCTAATTATTAACTCTAAACCTAAAATGGATTTGTTCTTGTAAGAGAATTTATAATTTATTTTATGGTTTTTTAAAATTGGGTCCCATTCATTTTTATTAAGTTAATATTTAATGTGTACCCTTTTTACACTAGACACATGAGTACCTGTTTGAGGCATTACAATAACCAATTCTCCATGGTTGTGTATATGTTATGATTATGCATTTATTGATAGTGATTAACCATTAACATTTTTTATACTTATACTTATAGTGATAACTCAATCACCCTTGATTATGGTTATATTATTAGATATAATATATTTACACTTGTTTGTGATTATGTTATTGGAGATAATCCATTAAATTTTGTACATTATTATGTTATTGGTAATAATCCATTCTACCTAATTCGTTATTATGTTATTAGTGATAATAAATTCACCCCTTTTATAATTATCTTATAGTGATGACCCATTCATCCTTACTTATGCTTGTGATTATAGTGGTGACCCATTCACCATTACTATTGGGATGGTGATAACTCATTCACCTTGATTATTTTATGAGTGTAGATATCCTATTCACCCATACTAATGTGATTAGTGGTGATGAACCATTCAACATTATTTTATATATTATGGTGATAACCTATTTAACTTATTGTTGATCATGGAAATGAAGGATTCAATAAATATTATGTTATAATTAGTGATAACCCATTCACAAATTCCCCAAATATTCTATTATTAGAAATAATAAATCATTCAACATAGTGTTAATTATAGTAATAACTTTTTAACTTTATTATTGATTATGAGGATAACCCATGAACATATTTGTATTTTTTTAGTGGTGGTGATACATTCACCCATACTCATTACTGGTGGTAATGATCCATTCACCTATATATTTTGGTTATAGATGATAACCATTCTTCCTATGTTTTGATAAAATTATGGGAGTTACCATCCCATTTAATCACTAGTTGAAGTAGGTATGATCAATCATTCAAGTGGATTATGAGCACCTGGTAAGGTGAAGCTGATTATGTTATTGTTTTTTAGTTTTCATAATATATTACGCATTCACCAATATATTTCTAGAGTTATTTTGGGAGACTATTGATGGTGTCCTAATAAATATATTTTTCACACCATATATATTAAGCTTGGTGGCTATACAGATATTAGGATTCAGGATGCAGGTATAGAAAAGGGACCTATAATCAGTGAAATGCAATTATGAGGGTTTGATCATCCATAAAATATGGTTTTAGATGTTATTTTTAGTAACAAAGGGTGTCATAGTGGTTTTATAAGGCATCATAGATAAGGTAGAGGTGTTTAGGCTACTTTAGCAGCCATTGGCTAGTTAGTGGCCCACTACCGGCTCTCTGTTGGGGCTTCTAAGAGTTTTTTTAGAGAGGTAATTTTAATCTTTTTACTATATGTCCCCCTCATGATTTATGTGGTAGGGAAACATGGGAGAGATGCAGTCAGCCAGTTTCTCATCATCTCTTTCCTCCTTCGTTCTCCCTTTATTTGGGGTTGATCTCCAATGTATTTTCATAGAGGATTCATGGTATGGTATCTATTTATCTTTTATTCATGATCACTAATTTAAATTCCACTAACTCTGGGTGATTTATTTAAATAATTTGATAATTATTACATAGAATCATGGTGAAATCATCTATGAATGATAGGGATTTGTCTTGGCTTTGTTATAGGGTGTCCCATTAGGATGTTTTCATTTCATCTCACACTATTTTGATTAAGGTGTATTTCCATATTATTTTTCTTTATTTTTTAAATCATTTTGGTGAAATGGACATTTGTAATTCTAATTTAGTTTGGTATTTTTCTGGTATTTCCTAGATGAGGGCCCAATATATTTTTTCTATGTCATCCATCAATATTTTGGTGGATTTAAGTCACTACCCAAATTTTATCTAGGTATTTTTCTTTATTTTTATTAAATTGGAAATGGTATTGGTATTATTTGATAGGTATTTTTAATTAAATGACTTTAGTGATGCATTGTAAACCATCCATGTGTGGTTAGATGTCGTTCCAGTGATAATATATCACCAGTGAGATTTTTGGTATTTTTACTATATAAATTAAATTATCCAATTGATTATAAAATGTTATAATTTATTGTTTGTGATGTTTTAGAGTGATACATGGATTTTATTTAATAATAAGTTGAATATTGTTTCATGGAAAAATCTTGGTGATCCTAGGAATAGATTTTGAGCTATAATTTAATGAGGTGATGGCTTCTATTATGGTAGGTGGTCCCCAATAATTACCCTATGGATTATAAAGTTTATTTATAATTTTTATATGACATATGATATATGGTCTCACCACTACCGGTGATTCAACCTAGATTTTATAAATTTATTTTTATTAATAGTTAATTTGTTTTAAATTAAATATATTTTTTATATATGGAATTCATAAATTGACAAGGTCCGTAGAGGAACATTGTGTACTGGCTTGACATCCTGATCCATGATGGCCAAGAGAATAATTGTAATTGTGTACCTTGGGATATTTGAACTCATGATAGGTACTAAATAAGTTATTATTTGGATTTTTAGGACATAATAGAATCATGTATAACCCTTGAGTTAGGATGAGTTTTGAATTGGGATAACCATCCCTTATTGGATTTATGGAATTATAAGTTGCCTTAGGGACTTTGGGATAAATGAGATAAGATGGAATTAAATTAAAATAAATGAACTAGATAGATGACATAGTACTTTTACCAGGTTGGTAGTGATGATAAAATCATTAGGAATTGAATTTGGTGTCACCTTAGACCTAAGGAAAAGACCTGGTGAGACTTGGGAGGCCAGAGGTGTTGCTTAGTGTTTGGGTTGGGAATGAAGGATTAATTTCCCCCTAAGTGATAATAATTTTCTAGGAAAATATATTGGTTAATGATTAATTTTATTTACGATTCTTATGATTTCACTTAATATCTTTGAAATGATTTAAAAATTGAATTATTAATTAATGAAATTGATTAAATGTGGTGTTTATTATGTTAATATATTTTTTTAGGACCTTGATCTAACTCTAAGAACCCGATATTCTGTTTATTATGATTATATCATTAAGGAGACCATGATGTGATTATAAGAATATGGTATTCCTATTATCATGTTTATATGATTTTTTGGAAATTTCATGTGATTCTATATATTTTTTATTCCTTTTTTATTATTATATGATTGGGGAACCATGATGTGATTCCAAGGATTATGTATGCCTGTTATTAATATGATATCATTGGAGGCCTTGAGGTTATTCTAATGATATGGTATAACCACTATTTTACTATTTTTAGACCTTGTTCTTAGTCATTACATCTAGTATTCATATATTTTTTTTTATAAACATGATTATGGTAATATGGATAGAGATATCTAGAACTAGATGATATAGGTATGGTTGATTCCAAAGTTCCTGCTTCACCCAAGGATCGAAAGTGGTTATTTATTTATTATATGCTTCAAAATTTACATATTTATCTATTATTCTTAGTATTTTACATAAAAATATATTTTCAATTACTAACTATGTGTGATACTGCATTCATGGTTCCCAACTGAGTTATGTACTCATACCCTACTTGGGTGTCTATTACAATAGTTTACCCAATCATCCTTCATTGTTCATAGTTTTATGTTGGTAATAGGCCTATATTAGATTTAATAAGTAGTATAGATAATATTATACTATCAATTGGGATGAAGTGAGGCTTGGGGATGTTATAGAGCCTTATTGTACTTTGGTACCTTATTTTATTATATTTTTTGTGACTAAACGAGTGGGAATCCTGTTTGTGGTATGGCTATATGCTTCACTTAATTATTTATTATTAATGGATTTAATTTATTCATTTCATCCATGTAATTTTATTTTTTACTTATTATTATGGCACTATCACCTCTTAGACCCTCATAGCCAGTTATAAGCCTCTAGAGTATAGGGAGGCACACCTGAGGTCAAGTAACAACTCAATCTGGACGATTAAGATATTGGGATGTTTATGGGATGTTATATTATGTTATAAGTCCCATTAAATTTTTATTTATAAGAAATACCTCCCATAGTAAAAAATCACAGTGATAAGGATTTAAAGGGTTGATGAGGGGGTAAAACTAAGAGATAAGACTTTAAATATCACTAACAATTTTCTAAATTTCATTTTTTTAGTTGATTTAGAACATAAATTATCTTATATATAAAAACATTTCCCTTTTTTTGACACTTTCCCTATATAATGAATTTAAATTACATTAAAGTTAAGGATATTTATAAGGGTTTCACTCCCCTCACTTATAAAATGGTACTTATTTTCCACACTTATACATAAACCAAAGTATACCTTATCTCAATAATGATATACTCAAATACCTTTTTAACACCATTATTAATGACCTATAGATTATATTATTCCCAAAATACCAATCCAAGAAACCTTAAGGTGTTTCTGAAAGGAGATTAAGAGGTATTTATTCTTACTGATAATTTCATGTCTCTATATTCTTAAATATCCTCAAAAAATTATATAACCATATTAACATATTGAAATTAGTATATTTAATAAACATAATTTTTTTATGTTAATGGTACAACCATTTTCTATCTTCTTTCTATCTAATGGAAAATGAAAATGTCACTCAGGAGTATGTGTGGACTACCACCTCCATGAAACGATGTATTTCATTTTTTATCACCACCTCTCAAAGAAGGTTATGTATATGGATTTAATAAATATATATGATATTTAGGACATAATTATTATTATATAAATATAAACTATTATATAATTTCCTTCCCTCAAATCCTTTGGAAAAAGGAAATGTCACTTTTACACACATGCAATGTACTACCTAAACGAAGTGATGTAATCCATTTTTCATTTCGGCCTCACATGGATGGTTATATAAATGGAATTAATGAATAAATATAATATTTATGACATTATTATTATTATTTAAAGGTAAACCATTATTTACCTTCTTTCCCTCCTATTCATTAAAAAAAGAAAACATCACTCTTGGAAACATGTTGACTAAAGCCTCTATTAACGTTGTGTGCACTACTGGAATTCTTTTTAATTGTGACAGCCTATTTGCGACGGGATCCCGTTGCAAATAGGATTTAACGATGTGGCTCTGTCACAAATAGCTCGTTGTATAAAATGCTATCACAAATACAGTTATTTGTGATGGGACCATCGCAAATAAGCTTCCGATTATATGTATTATATATACATAAACGTTTTCACGATGGGCCCGTTGCAAAAACTATTTGCGACGGGCTATTTTCTAGGTGAAAATATATATATATATATATATATATATATATATATATAACATTCTACGATGGCCCTGTCACAACAAATTATTTGCGATGAGCCTGTCGTAACAAATTATTTGTGACGGGACTACTTACCCAACACAAATATGGTTTTAAAAATATTTAGTTAGACTATTTGCGATGGGGTCCCATCGCAAAAGGTCCCATCGCAAAAGGTCACATCGAAAATAATAAATTAATTTTTAAATAAATAAAATTTAATAATATTACAATTAATGAAAAAATAATATTACTATTATTAAAACAATAAAAAAAATAAAAAATATTTAAATTCTCAATATTCACAAAAAAAATATAAAAAAATAAAAAAATATTAAAAATTAAATTATTTAATATTTTCACCAATATAAAAGATAGAAAATGTAAATAATTAATATAACAATTTTAATTCAAATGTTTGTAACATAAAAAAAATCATTGGGGGTCGTCTTCTGGAGGAGGTGGAGGAGCTGAAGGAGCTGGTGGAGGAACCTCCATCCCTAAACTACGAGTCAGACAGCGCATGTACTTCATCTGCTCGTGATGTTACCGCTGCCATCGATGGATCTGATCCCCGTAATGCTGCTCTTTCTGCTACCATCGACAGTTCTGCTCCTCGTAATGCTGCTCTTGCTTCTACTGCTGCCGACACATCTCTTCTTGCTACTTCTGCAAAGTCTCTATATTCTCAGCATGAGCTCGCAACTGCTCCTGACACTGTGAGCCAAAAGATGATACATCTCCACGAGCTCCTCTCGAGTTGGACGCCAACATCACAGCAGTACCATAATAAGTAACAAGAGTCAAATGAGAGCCGACGCCAACTACTCTTCCCTTCTCGAAGCCATACTGAGTCTCCTGCATCCATGTCGCCTCATCGAAATGGTGAGCACTGGTCTACTCTACCGTCTCGTCCTGACCCGCAACCTATTTCTGAGAGGTCGAAGCCTCATATGACTCCTTCAATTCCAATTTAAAATTAAAATTGTAAAAATATTATATGCAGTTAATTGTTAAAATGAGAAAATAATACTAACCACAATCTTACACTGGCGATCACCTCTAATCTCTCCAGTGGATGGATCAATGTACATCCTCTGATAAATGTCAAGCTCCGTAATATTAGGATGCTCGACTGCCTACAAAAATATAGAATTAACTATTTATATTTAATGTTATATAAAATAGTTAAAATATATACTTACAAGATACTCTTTATGAGAACTGAATGTACGACTACCAGCTCGATGCATCACCTCCTGTCTCCCCCAGTTCTGTCGTCCCACTGAAGATCTCCTCTGAAATCCACCACCTCACCAGTGTAAACATAATCCATCCCAAATGTGAGATGAAATGTACTCTGGTCGGTGGGCCCTACATGACTCACCAAATTCTATCACCTCTACTTTATTAATGATTTTCCTTCTCAAATTGTGCAAAAACTGGTGGAAATGGTCACGCATAGAAACTTGTCATGCCGCGTGGAAAGCGTCATGCAAGCTATCATCGATAGGATGTCATAAACCCTAAAAATAATTTATAATATCATGTTGTTAATCAAATAAATTTCAAAATAAATATTATTTATTTACGTACCAGCCAGTAATGGAACATGTTGCATCGCACATCAACTAGAATCTGTTCCCATGTGATCCATGGCTGAGAAAAATAATTGCGGAATATAGCACTCCCCTATCCAATAGCTGCATGCTGAAAACTGTGAAAAAGGGATAAATAATCAAACAATTAGTATATATATAAATAAATTAATGAAATATAACTAAAACATACAGGTTACTATACCTCCGTGTGTGTAGATCGAAACCAAGATGTGGACGTCACTCGGGGATAGGGTCCGAAATCATTAGTCGCACAAGACCGCACCCCCTCCGCGTACCACCTGAACCACTAGTAGGCTGAGGGTAAGCTGATCCCATATCCTCATCATCTAAAGGTAGCTCATCCTCCTCTAACTCACGCAATAGATCAGTGTCCATCTGAAAGACCAAATGATTGTTGTTAGCAGATAGTTGAAAGTAACTATTATATATAGATATATATTAGCAATGATTATAACCAACATTTAACTGTGTCAATGTTCATCTTCATCCTCTTCACCAAAGCATTTAATGTCAATGTCTTCATCTTCCTCCTCAGCGTCATCAATATCCATATGAGTTTCAGTTTCAGCATATCTTGTCATTTCAAGTTCATTTGTAACATCATTAACATATTCATCACCATCGATCCATAATTTTGGGGTGTCATCATCGATATTCACGTCTCTTTGTGAATCATATGGATTTTGAGTCGTCTCTTGAAAAATTTCAATTCCTTCCACTTCAGTGGAACCACAATCATTTTGAGTTAACTCATTTTCCTGGTATTTCATTTTTATTATGCTCCACCAATCGCTCAAGTTTCTTGAAGTAGCACAGTACTTTGCATAATAAATTTTATGTTCCTGTTGAGCCAGTAAAAAAGGTTCATTTACTGCAAGAAGACTTTTATATTTAATATCGACGATTCCATGAGTCGGATGAAGACGCAAACCTCTCTCATTATCCAATAACCGACATTTAAACATTGTTATGTAATTCTGTCCTAGATAACATAGCTCAATAATTTCATCCAAAATTCCATAAAAGTCAACTTCGGTTTCCTTGTGATGTGATCCTCTCAAGAAAAATCCATTGTCATTGTTTTTTTTTTGATTCCCCATATGAAAGTGTATGAAATTGAAAACCATTCACCACATATGCATTATAAGATTTAACCATTTTGGATGGTGGGTTACTCAATATACACAGTCGCTTATCAATTTTATCAGCATATTGAGACACCTAAAAATTTGTAAAATAATTATCAATATAATAAATAATAAACAAAATTGATATTAAATCATCAATAATTTATGTTATCAGTTTTTGAAACCATTGAGAAAAATTTTGTCTGCGTTCTTCAAATGCAGCTGCTGTAATTTGTGGAAGATGTTTGTTTATAGGATTATCATATAACCTACAAATAAAATAAGTTTAAATATTGTAACATAAATTATAGAATAAGTGATAGAAGCACTCACAGGATAAATGATGTCATTTCTTCACAGGTGAGAAGAATGTATGTATGAGCACTGTGATGTTCATCATCTGAAAGCCATCATTTATAAACTCCACCGAAACCATGATTTAGCTGATTAAAAATTGTTAATTGATTGTCCATTTCATCATTAACATTCCCTTTGTTTCTTCCCATGATATTCTGTTTTGAGGGATATTAAGATTCAAAATAATGAGAGCAGAAAAAAGAAATTTCCTCTAACAAATAAGCTTCAGCAACTGAGCCTTCAACTGATGATTTGTTACGTATTTCTTTCTTCAATTTTTGTATGCATCTCTCGAATGGGTACATCCATTGAAATAGTACTGGACCTCCACATTTAGCTTCACGTGGCAAATGTAATATTAGAAGTTCCATTGAGTCAAAATAAGTCGACGGAAAGATTTTTTCCAGTTTACATATAATTACAACAACATCTTCTTCCTATTTTATTAGTGCATCGTAGTCTGTTGTCACTGCACAAATGTCTCAAAAAATTATGATATGTCTTTTATCAAATCCAAAATCATAGAATTCAACAAACCTCTAAATCCAATCGGCATAAGTCTTTCCATTATAACATGACAATCAAGACTTTTTAATCCAGTAATATAATCATTCTTAACGCATCTGCCCAAATTGGAAGCATAGCCATCTGGAAGTCTCAAATCATCAATACACTAACAAAATAATAAGCGACTCTCTCTGGATAGTGTATAAGCTGCTTTTAGCTTTATTAACCTCTGTGATCCAATATTTTCAAATAATTCAAGTTCTGGTCGCCTGTAAATTTTGGCAATATCTAATCGTGCCTTTACAGTATCTTTGGTCTTACCTGGTGTATCCAAAACTGTATGAAACAAATTATCAAAACATTTATTCTCAATATGCATAACATCCAACATGTGGCGGACCAACAAATCAGACCAATACGGAAGATCCCAAAAAATGCACTGTCTTGTCCAGTTATGTTCTTTCCCAAAGCCATGATTTTTTTGTTGGTTTACAGTTGGTCCAAATGTGATGGGGGTAATGAAAATACAACTGATTTTAACTATGTACCTGATAACATCTTTGGAGGTTCATATCTTTTAATTTTACCTTTTCTGAAATGAGATTTTTTCCTTTGAAAATGATGATCGGTTGGAAGAAATCTACGGTGACAATCAAAATGGAAAGGTTTTTTTTCCATTGACCAGCATAAATGCTTTTTTTCTCATACAATAAGGACATGATTTCGGACCATGTTTACTCCAACCAAATATCATTTCATATTGTCAAGTCATGTGCAATAAAAAGTTTTTGTTAGTCATGTCCAATGTAAACTCTATAATTGTACTTGTATGGGTGATCACCTTGCAAGTAGTGTTGCAATAGGACAACCAAAGTAATGACGTTCTCGTCTCTAAGAATCATCTCACATGACACTTTACATAGATTATTCTTCCTAAAAAAATTTAGGGGATATCAAT
Organism: Viscum album; assembly: GCA_963277665.1. Lineage (NCBI taxonomy): Eukaryota > Viridiplantae > Streptophyta > Magnoliopsida > Santalales > Viscaceae > Viscum > Viscum album. The sequence goes on along the minus strand of OY728129.1, from coordinate 1,415,331,920 downwards.
ATTTTTCCCTTACATTTTCAAGGAAGAATAGTCTATGTAAAGGTTTATGTGAGATAATTTTTATAAATAAGAAGGTAATGACTTGGTTTGTCCGATTGCAACAATACTTTTGAGGTGATCAACCATGCAAGGAGAATTATAGATTTTTCATTGGACATGGCTGACACAATCTTTTTATTGTGGATAACCTGACAATTGGCGACCCTTTGAGATTTGAACATGTTGATAATAGAGCAAATCATGTTGTGAATATTGATAATTTTAATATTTTATAAATTTTTTATTATTTTAATAATATTAATATTGTTTTTTTGTAAATATTGATAATATAATTTTTTATTACTAATTATTGCTAATTATTACTAATTATATCTAATTATTACTAATTATATCTAATTATATCTAATTATATCTAATTATATCTAATTATATCTAATTATATATAATTGTTCCTAATTATTCCAAATTTTTCCAAATTTTTCCTAATTATATCTAATTATTCCTAATTATTCCTCATTATTCCTAATTATTCGTAATTATTTTCCTAATTATTCCTAATTATTCCCAATTATTCCTAATTATTTCTAATTATTCCTAATTATTCCTAATTATTCTAAATTATTAATAATTATTTCTAATCATTACTAAATATTACAAATTATTACTAATTATTACTAATTATTACTAATTATTACTAAATATTACTAAATATTACTAATTATTCCTAATTATTTCAAATTATTACTAAATATTACTAATTATTCCTAATTATTTCTAATTATTACTAATTATTACTAATTATTCCTAATTATTCCTAATTATTACTAATTATTACTAATTATTCTTAATTATATCTAATTATTCCTAATTATATCTAATTATTTCTAATTATTACTAATTATTCCAAATTATTACTAATTATTCCTAATTATTACTAATTATTCCTAATTATTACTAATCATTGCTAATTATTACTAATTATATCTAATTATTACTAATTATATCTAATTATTACTAATTATTACTAATTATATCTAATTATTACTAATTATAACTAATTATTACTAATTATATCTAATTATTACTAATTACTACTAATTATTACTAATTATATCTAATTATATCTAATTATTACTAATTACATCTAATTATTTCTATTTATATCTTCTTATATCTTATTATTCCTAATTATATCTAATCGTTCCTAATTATAACTAATTATAACTAATTATTCCTAATTATTACTAATTATTCCTAATTATTCCTAATTATTACTAATTTTTATAATTATTCCTAATTATTCCTAATTATTCCTAATTATTACTAATTATTCCTAATTATTCCTAATTATTCCTAATTATTCCTAATTATTCCTAATTATTGCTAATTATTCCTAATTATTGCTAATTATTCCTAATTATTGATATTTATAGCTAATTATACCTAATTAAAGAAACTTATATCTAATTATATCTAATTATATCTAATTATATCTAATTGTATATAATTATTACTAATTATTAATAATTATATCCGATTATTACTAATTATATCTAATTATTACTAATTATATCTAATTATTACTAATTATATCTCAATATTCCTAATTATATCCAATTATTACTAATTATATACAATTATTACTAATTATAGCTAATTATTACTAATTATAGCTAATTATTTCTAATTATAGCTAATTATTACTAATTATTCCTAATTATATCTAATTGTTATTAATTATTACTAATTATTACTAATTATATCTAATTATTACTAATTATATCTAATTATTACTAATTATATCTAATTATTACTAATTATATCTAATTATATCTAATTTTTACTGATTATATCTATTTATATCTAATTATAACAAATTATATCTAATTATTACTAATTATATCTAATTATTACTAATTATATCTAATTATTACTAATTATATCTAATTATTACTAATTATATCTACTTATTACTAATTATATCTAATTATATCTAATTATATCTAATTATATCTAATTATTACTACTCATATCTAATTATTAATAATTATATCTAATTATTACAAATTATATCTAATTATTACTAATTATATCTAATTATTACTAATTATGTCTAATTATTACTAATTATATCTAATTATTACAAATTACATCTAATTATTACTAATTATATCTAATTATAACTAATTATTCCTAATTATTACTAATTATTCCTAATTATATCTAGTTATTCCAAATTATATCTAGTTATTCCTAATTATATCTAGTTATTCCTAATTATATCTAGTTATTCCTAATTATATTTATTAATTCCTAATTATATCTAGTTATTCCTAATTATATATATTTATTCCTAATTATATGTACTTATTTCTAATTATATCTAGTTATTTCCAATTATATTTATTTATTGTTAATTATAACTTTTTATTGCAAATTATATCTATTTATTCCTAATTATATCTATTTATTCCTAATTATATCTAATTAATATTAATTATAACTCATTATTTATAATTATAACTAACAATATCAATTTCTTAGTAAAACTAAATAAAAATAAAAATCAATTGAAATCTAATTAAATTAGAACTAATAAACCACAATTAAAATTAACATAAAAAAATAAAATATAAATACCTTAAACTTTGATATTCTGAAGATATTGACGCCCTCCGATTGATCTTGTATAAAAAATTTCAACTAAATGAAAATTTCTCTTTGAAATTGAAGAATGAAGAGAGAGAGAGCAAGATCAGAATGATTTGGGAAAAATAGATGGGGTTATATATAGGTTAGATTAGTTGCGACGGGATTATTAGCGACGGGCTTCCCGTCACAAATGGTGGTATTTGCGACGGGGCCCATCGCAATTTCCCCCACCCGCATTAATTACAGTCGGCGGTTAAAAGGTTATTTGTGATGGGACCCATCGCAAATAGTACCTGCCGATAGTCTTTTTGCGACGCGAGGACATCCCGTCGCAAAAAGGTATTGACCGTCATCGGGCATTTGCGAGGGGTCCTGTCGCAAATACCCCGGTGCGATTTCGCACGCAAGCCGTGCGGTTTGGAGCGCAAGTCGCGCCAAACTATTTACGACGGGAGACATCTCCTCGTCGCAAATAATATTCGCGCAGTTTGGAGCGCAAGTCGCGCCAAACTATTTGCGACGGGAGACGAAATCCCATCGCAAATAATTGGTTATTTGCGACGGGCACTTTTCCCCATCGCAAATAGCTTCCTGGACGGGTTATTTGCGACGGGATTTGTACCTGTCGCAAATAACCCGTCACAAATAGCGATTTTTCCCATAGTGGTGGAATATTCCATCCCCTCTAGGAATGGATAGTCATAAAAATATATGAAATAAATAAATAGGTTATTTATAACATGATTAAGGTTCTAGAAATTTATTTTTTCCATTGTAATAATAATAATAAATTTTCATGATAAAACATAACCGCTTAAAACAAGCATACTGAGGCAATTTACCTAAACTGAATTTATTTTTGACAACCTTTTGGAAAAGAAAATGTTTGAAAAGAATGGACATTAAAAAATATCTAAACAATTATAAATATTCTGAAACTATTTCATAACAACTTTAACCATGTTCAACATACCGAAGCAGTTTTGGAAAAATTTAATAAACAACCTCAAGTGGTCAATGCAAGAAAAAAAATATAATAAATGAATGGCATGAGAAAATAAATTAAACTAAAAAATAACTATAGATGAAAAAAATTCTTCAAATATTAATTAATAAATTAAATTTGATTATTCAGGGGGTTTAGAATGCATCCAAACAAGAAGAATCCATGGTATGGGTTTCTCTTCTCAAACTTCCTTCTATGAGACATTTTTTGAATTACACACATATTTAATTTAGGTGGGGTATATTATAATTATTTTAAATAATATATCACGAAACGTTCATTAATAATGTTAATTATATTTCAATTTCAATTTATATCTTTTGAGAGGCTTTGATTCAAGTTTTATAAAATCCTTAAAGGGTTTTTATCTCAATTTTTATTACTTGGGACATGTTTCATGTTGTGCACCATGAATTATTTTATATAGTGTACTTACTAACCCATGAGTATATTTTGACTTGTAATTTAATTTAATTCATTTTACTTACCAAAACATATCATGTTCCAACTTTCATTGGATTTTGATTCAAAATTTACTAAATCTATAAGGGTTTATATTTTAATCTCACATTTAATTATGATTTCTTATGCCTAAATATACTTTAGGGGAATTATATGCTTTTTATTTATTAAACCCTCCATATTATCTTTACCCATTTTTATTTCTCATTCTTACAAGTATTCTTTCAATTTTCCCTCTCCTTACTACTCAAAACCAAGAAAAGAATGCTTATAAGGAAAGCTGGCCTTATTTCTTCTTATTAGTTGGGAAAATTTTTCCTCCATATGCATATTCGTTATTCTATTTCAAGAAAGCTGTATTTTATATTTAAATGTTCTCTTAAGGTAAAAAATTATTTACTTTTAATTTCTATTCAAAATTTCAAAAGGAATATTTTTAATACTTTCTTAATAAGTCATTTTTGAAATTAATTACAAAAGTTTGAAAAATAATAATTTTAAATGGTTTCTACATAAATGTATTTTCCCATAATCATGATTGTTATTCATTATTTATCTTAATTTACATTTATTATGGTTTTTTAAAAGTATTATATATTTCCATTATTCTATGAGTTTTTCAAAAGAAATGGATATTATTTTCTTTGAAGTTTTATAAAGGAATTTCATATCACTAAAGTATATTTTTATCTTCCACTCCATACATTCTTACATTGGAATAATTTATTTTTAAGATTCCATTATTTTAAATAATTTTACAAATAATGTTTTAAAATATTCTATATATCAAATGAGTATAGTTTTATAAGTTTTTTAACACTGTTTTTCTAGCTAAGTTACAATAGTTTTATGAAAGTACTTTTCAATGTTTCGCTTCCATTTTCTTATATATCTTTTAATAGACTTTACATTACTTTAAATACTTCATTTATGATTAATTTTTGGTCTCCTTCATGACTATATTATTTATTAAATTGTATTTATTTTACATCATTTATATTATTGACTTATCTATATACCCATTATTATAGATGGTGTAAACACTTTATTCTACATAAATCTTATTAGGGGATTTAATCAAGAAGATCGATCGTTAATTAATATGGGATACATTAAAAATATGTATACATGTTATTTCTATACATATTATTATTAACTAATAAGGATTATTTGTTATGTACTGGGGAATATTAACATTTTTTATAGTTGATTCAACCTTTATATTTAGTGATTATCATAGAAATATTATTATGTATTGTATTGTTATTACTTTCTTTCATATGATGAATGAATTGGAATTAGTAAGTGGTTAGTGGATCCCAAAATTATATAGCCCTCTGATGAATATGTATGTCTCATGAGACAAATTATATAGTTTATTTTTTGTATGTCTGTCTAATTATAATATTGTCTTGGCATGAGGCCTTGATGGAATGTTTATAATGTCTTTTCATGACACATTTCTATTTTTATTATTATTTCTATAATCATGCATTACATCATTATGAAATTATTTATTATTTTCTTTTTTATTATTTACATTGTTATTTTAACCATGGATATATTTTATGTTCAAATTATTGATTATATGGCACATTTATTGATTGTGTAATCTACCATGTTAATCACATTTGTTTATCTAGGATACCTTCCACTAAACTCTAACCTTGCTGAGCATTTTAACTCACTCTCCTTTTGTTTTCATTTCCCTAGTATATTAAGAAGAGTAATAAATTTTAAATTTCATGAAGTTTATCATGTGTGGATAATTTTATTTGTGATCTTGAAGATGTATTATGGAATAATAAAATATGGGTATAGTGGGAAAAATTTCCATTATGTGAGAATGATATGAGTTATATGAATTATTGGCTTTCCTATGTCTCTAATGATATAAACCTAAAAAGGTCTTGGGTATTTATTTAACTAAATAAATTATTTTTATTATGGATCATTAAAATTGTGTCTCATCAATTGGTATTAAGTTTGTTTTTAAAGAGTATGTTTTTAGAAAATATTAGGAAGTATGGGTCTAAAGCATTGTATTTGGTATCATGGTAGGGATTATATAACTTTAGAGGTTATAAACTTACCAGATGAGTATAATATAAGAGTTTTGGATACTGTTACGGATTTATAATTTTAAGGGTGATCAAATTTTCATAAACATAGATTCTATTTTAAGATCTTACATAACTAATTTTAAGATAATTAATGAAATTATGGGTGATTATTGAAGTATAGATAATCCTTTTATTTGGTATATGATTTAATATTAACTAATATAGGATTTTATGTTGTTTAGGGATCAGTATGTGAACAAATTATGGAAAACCCTATGATAAGTATAAGTCTAAGAAAACATCCCAAAATTTTGGTAAAGTAAAGAGTGTATATTTTCCTATAAATAATTTCCCTGTCTGGATACAAACAAGTGGATGCAATCTTTAGAAAATATGCAACTAGGGGTAACAAAGTTAAAAAGGGTTGGTTAGGTATTAACATGATCTTCACTTGGGGCATAATAAGTGGGCTTAACTGCACACCTTATTTGATACGCCTGGAAGATATGCTTTAGTTAATTCAAATTCACACTGTGATATATTATGAAGCATTTGAATATTTTGTTTTGGAATTGATAATGGTTAATGGGGACAATAAGTTAATTGATATTGGTAATATAAGTTTAGAATTATGGATAAACATGAGGAGTAAATAATAATTTTATGTCAATGTGATTTAGGTTATATTAGGAAAAGACTGATTTATTTTGGAGAATATAATATTACAGCATGTAAATGTTTGATAAGTGGATTTATGAGTAATTAATATTGTTTGCAGATAAATAATTAGTTGAATTTAGAATAATATGTAAGTGAATGTATTTGATATTTCACTTTCAAATTTTTTCAAGATATTTTGAATAGTTTAAAGGTTGAATATTATTTAAGGATTGATTTAAGTTGAAGATTGTGTTGAGGATTTGGATATTAATGTTTGAAGGTTTATTCGTATTTAATTGGGTTTTATATTTACATTTGCTATAGTTTTTTTATATTAATGAATTCTTAGAGATAGGGGGAATAACTTTTCATCCCTTTTATTGATCTTATGATCTGTTAGAAGTTAATTGTAGTGCTTCAATCATGAAAAATTCATAATGGTTATTTATTATTTAAAGTGCGAAATAAATAAGTGGTGGATAATGTGTGAAACATAGCCAAAGGATTAACTATTTCTTATGGAATTGAAATAAATAGGAATATTTTTTTATGAACTCTATATTTATTCTAAAATATAATTTAATAGGAAGATAAATCTATCGAGTGTTATGTGAAAAATATCTCTCAATTATCATGTTATGGTTTTGAAACCTCATTCAAAAGTATGATTCTTTTAATGGTATATACATGGTTTTGGGAACATTTTTTATGAAATACTAATTTTTCTAGTAATGACATAAAAATTAATTATCATGATAAAATATACATCTAAGATTACACCTATGTTAGGATACACACTTTTTTGTAAGAAAAAATTAGAATTATGAGGATTTAATTTATTTAAGGGGGAGATTATAACATCTTCATATTTCAATATGTAATTATACTTTAAATAATTCTATTTTTTATCTTATTTTTAATGAAACACCCAAATATATATTTAATGTAATTTCTTGAATTCATAAATTAATTTATTCAAATTTATCTTAGGGTAATTTTTTGGGATTTTTTTGAAATAGTATATTTTTTGGTGAATAGTGAAGATATGGATTTTAAAAATACTATCAATTTTATGAAATCATCGTGATATAATAATGGATTTAATATTTTAAAATATTTTTATATAAAAATATATAATAAGTAAGATAAATCATTTAATAATATTATATTGAATTTATAAACCTATGTTTTGTCATTTTAAGACCTAAGTGAAGATTTATTCAAATAAAAGGACTATTTTTTATACTCTTCTTTAGTTAAGTAATTGAAAGGTTACATTTTTTAGATTAGTTTCAAATTTCAACAAGTCACGTTTTATTCATACTAAAATTAATTTAATGGAAATAAATTCTATATATTGTTTTTTATATAAATTCATTTTTATGATTAAAAAGTCATTTTTTGAAAAAAACTATTTTCCATTGTGTTTTGAATAATTATATTAAAATTAATTTTTAAAACCTCTGGTATTTTAATTTTATAAAATGTATTATATATTTTTAATCATAATATTTGAATTATATAATAAGTACTATTTCGTTTTTAGTCATTATGAATAGGTACCATGGTAAAAATGGTGTAACCATGTTAAGAATTAAAAGTAATAACAAGGGGATTAAACTAAGATATAAGGATTATAATATAACTATAACTAATCATGAATTTATTGGTTTAGTATATTTCAACCATATATTATCCTATATTTAAAAATTTGGCCATTTGGTACCACTTACCATTGAAAATGACTTTATACTATTTTAAAGTTAAGGGTATTTACGGGGTTGATACTCCCCTCACTTATAAAAGGGAACATCCATTACTCACTTATAAACACACATAAATATTTCTTATATTGATAAATATATACCAATATACCTTCCAAACACCCTTATACATCACTTATAGGCTATTTTATTCCCAAAATACCAATCCAAGAAGCCTTAAAGTGTTTTTCAAAAGAGATTATCCAATGGATGGGTATAAGCTTTTTCAAAAAAAAATCATGTTTCTTATAAAATCTCCTCAAAATATTCAATAACCATATTAAAATATAGTAATAGTTATCCTCAATATACATAAATGTTATTTTATTAATGTTGTAACCATTTTTTATCTCATTTCGTTCTAAATGAAAACGAAAACGTCGCTCGTGCGTATATCCGGAATATCACCTCCATGAAGCGATGTATTCCATTTTTCATCCCCGCATATCATGGATGGTTATATATATGTTCTTAAGATATATATATATTTTTATGATAAAATTATGATTCTAAAAAATATAAAATTTTATCAAATTTCCTTCCCTACCATCGATTGGACAAAATATAATTATTTTATTTGAGAAATGAAAGTGTAACCACAAGGCCCCTAAAGGAAAAGTGAAGAATAAAGGAATCAAGAACTCAAGGAGTATGAAAATAGTGGAGAATGATAGAATAACCTCTAACTAAATTCATACCTTCCAAGTAAAAGTAACCCATGGTATAAAAAAATAATCATGCCACCATTAGTGGTAGTAAAGAAAAAGGAGGCAAGGAAATTAGTGACTTTATTCCCCTTGGGCCACATGTGAAGGACCTCCATTTGGATAGATATGAGTGCCTTAAATCTCAACATCATACAAATAATTGAACATGAAATGGTTACACATAAAATTAGTGCATTATTAATTGTTCTGGAATCTATTTCAATTGTTTCTAGCCCAATGCTTTTCAAATTGACGAAAAGTATCCATGTATGCATTGCATGAGCCTCGTCCTGAAGAGGATCCCCATTACCAAAGCATGAATCATAAGCGAAGATGAATGATCCATTAGAGTCCCGAACAATGCCCCCTCCTCATATAACACCCATATGGAAGGCCCCATCTGTGTTGCGTTTTAGTCCATCATTGTGAGGCCACCAATAGATCTAGTTCCCCTATGAAATATGCACAGTGGAATGCTGAGTAATATTTTTAGTTTTAAATATTTAATAAGATGGTTCATCATAGGTTTTCTTGATTAGATGGATTATATCCATAATCAAGAACATGGTTCTAAAAATGAAGGAATTTCATGAATATTGAACCCCTTCATAGAGAGATTTATTCCTCTATTTCAATAAACACCAACATCTCACCAAATGCTGAATGTTATAGATTGAATTATAGCCCCAAAATTATGAGAACCTGAAACCAGAAGTACATATGAAGGAAGCACATGAAATATCCTAAGAGTAAATTATAGAAAATACATAGAAGGATATCTTTACTGACTGTGCCTAATCTCTATCGAATAATAAGTGATCCACTGATTCTTCCCAATGGATATTATAGTAGGTGAATTTTGAAAACATTGAAACTCCCTTGAGCTTTACATTCTCATTGGTGGGTAGCACATGGTTCATGATACTCCATTATAGAAAATTCAGCTTCACATAAATATTTTTTCGCTAAAGTATCTCCCCCCATTCATCGCGTTGAGTTGGGTTAAGCATCACTCTATGATATTCTTGGGATAAGAAGTTTTCAGATGGAGAACCTATAAATACACACTTATCCACCTCATCGTTAAGGATAATTTGATCAAAAATTTCACATTTATTATTATCAAGGATTTCATTGATAAAATGGGGATGCATTCATGACTGACGGACAATTATTTTTGGTGTAGGGAATCTAGGAAATCTTAGGTTGACACTGATCCAGTTCGGATTCCAGAAACATCTATACCCACAACCCATTATGCACTGTGAAAGGTTCAATAATGTATGTATGTTTGGGTGGACTAATAACTATAGGGATGAAACCATACCTTTGAAAACACCTTGTATCCTTCTATACTTTCCATCGACAAATCTTCCCCATAGTTTTCTACCTATAATAAATTCCCAAGATAGTTTTGCGTGCATGTTGTACATTAAGCTTGACACGCTCCTAATATTAATGACTCCTTCTCCCATAGTCTTTTCCATATGATCTAATGAAACATAGTGGTATTTTATTTTTGATTGTGTATCATAGATGAAGGAGTTCAAGATATTATCCATTATTTTCATTACACCCTTCATCACCTGAAGAGGAGATAGAATGTACATGGGGATTGATATAAGAACACAATTCACCAATAAAATTATCTCCCCAAAGGATAAGTACCAGTTCTTCTAGTTTAAGATCCGACCAGTGATTTTATTAACCACTCCATCAAAATGTTGAATGTATAGTATGTGAGAGGAAATATGATATCCTAGGTATTTATGGGGAAATCCCTTTTACAAAAAACCATCAAGACTTCCAAAGATGAAACTTGTCTATATAAGCACCGGTTAGATGTAAAAACACTAATATTATCAAGATTCACAAGTTCTTCACTCCAATTTATATAAACTAATAGAACATTATTAATTCCTTGTATAGTTCTTTTGTTAGCATGGAAAAAAATAATTTTCATCAACGAACACTAAATGTGAGATACCACCAAAGTTATTTTTGCACCAGTATAGCCTAATTTCCCCATCCATGATCATTTTATTAATTAAATTACTAAGGGTGTCTTGGGAAATAATAAATAAGCTTAGAGAAATATGGTCACATTTTCTTCAACTAGGAACATATATGAAGAAACCACAGTTCCTCCCAAGGAATGATATAGAAATCCAAGACGAGCTGAATCATCTAAACATGAGGTCAGAAGAAAAATATAATAATCCCATGCAGTTAAAGACTTTGATAATATAACTCCACTCAAACCTATCAAATGATTCTTCCATATTGAGTTTGAATAAAATGTTGGATCCCATAACCTTTTAGTTTAATTTACTCACCATCTCTTGGGAATGGCTGATAGCACCTTGGATTGACCTTCCTTGAAATAAATTGTGTTGCTCTAGAGAGATCAAATTAAGAATAAACCTAGCCATCCTTATATTAATTGCACTGTCCTGGACCATATACAAGAAATTTTACATACCAATTATTCTATAATGACTCAACATGGATAGATATTTAATCTTAGTTAAGATCACCAAGGTTGTAGTAGTAGCCACTCGAGGAATGATTCCACCCCAGAATAAATCTTTGATCGCCATCACCAAGTCATTCCTCACATGGTCCCAAGTGTTAATGAATAAAACCATCGAAAATCCATCAGGTCTGACAGAACATTCAAGATCAAGTTCCTGAATTGACTGACAAATCTCCTCTTCTTCAGATTTTGATTCAATATTCATATTATCCTCCTCTAAAACAACTCCAGGGATAGGTTTTAACAACTCTATATGGCCTCTTGGATAGCCATCAAGCATATGAGGATTCAGAACTTCAATAACAGTTGTAATGTGAAAAAATCCATACATATAACCACTTCATGATAATTATAGATTGTGTCATCCTCTATTCAGATATTAGTTCTGATAATATGTGTACTTTATTTAATTGAAGCATGGAATTAAGTGGTGTTACAATCCCTTTCTTTAATCCATTTTATATGGGCTTGATCGCATGCCATGCGCTCATGTCTCGGAACCATATTATTAAAAATATTCCACATCTAAGAAATCTAAAAAAATAGGTTTTCATCCCATTCATTATCGATGAAAAGTTCCCTAAAAATAATCTCATACAAGATCTTTTACATTCCCTTTGTACAAGGGGATAGTTGTTAACCTATAATTGAAGATCCCCCTTCAAGAACCTATGCTAATTTTAAAGCCCATGACACAAGATTCCATTGGAAGGATTGTTCCAAGATTCCGAAACTACTTGGTGATATCTCTACAATTATGTCCAATACTGTAAAAAATGAAAATGGTCACCTCTCCCTTGTATGGTATATAGATATACACGTAGGGGAGAATGATCTGAGAAATTGTGGACAGCATGGGTGACCATCATATTAGGGAAGAAGGATATGACATGACAATTAGCTAGAAACATGTACAGAAAAATTCATATAAATCCTCTACCCCATTGATTGTTTAAACATGTGAACTAGTCCCCAAAGATAAACCATTATCTTCCTTCTTTCCCTCCCATTCTCTAGAAAATGAAAACAAATCCACATATGTGTACATGCAGACTACTGCCGCCATTAACAATCTGTTTTATTTTCCATTACCAACTATCATGGATGGTCATAAAAATGAATTTAATGAATAAATATAATATTTATAACAATATTAAGTCTTTATAAAGGTAATTTTGACAATATATTAATACTATTTATGATAAATGGTCATCGTAACATTTAACTTCTTAATACAAGCATACCAAGACATTTTTTTTAAATTAATTTTATTTTTGAAAACATATTGGACTAAAAAATTGATAATATAATGATAAATAAAAAATATCTCAATAATTATAGATTCGATAAAACTATTTCATAATAATTTTAACTGTGGTCAGCATACAAAATCATTTTCGAAAAAATTGATCAAACAACCTTAAGTGGGAAACATAAGAAAATAATAAAAAATAATTGAATGAAATATGATAATAAAATAACATTAAAAATATAGATTAAAAAGATTATTTATCAAATATTAAACAAATTTAATTTGATAATTTAGGATTTTATAACGCATCTGACCAAACAGTATTCCAAGTTAAGGGTTTATCATCTCAAACATCCTTCTTTGACACATGTTTTGAAATACACACATATTCCCATTATATGGTTTATATGATACCTCTTTTAAATATGATATAATGATTCAATATTTAATCATATTAATTAAATATTATTTTCATGTTCTCTATTTTAATTATTTTTTATTCAAATTTTTTAAAATCCATATGGGTTCTTGGTCTCAATTTTGATTCCTCGAGACATGTTTCATATTGTACACTATGAATTATTTTATATGGTGTAATTACTATCCCATGAATATATATTTTGACATATCCTTTCATGTAATTCATGGGTTTTACAAAACTTTATCAATCTCTAACTTTGATTGAATTTTTTTTGAATATTAATAAAGTTGTAAGGGTTTATGTTTCAATATCACTTTCAATTATGATTGTTTATATATGATAATAATTTGGTATAATTTTATGATATTTATCCCTTAAAACCAATATGATGAAGTGTATACATATGATATATCTAAAAGGGTTGATGTGTGGAAAATGTTTTGAAAAATATTTATGACTTATTATGTAATAATAAAATATGGGTATAGGGGGAAAATATTTATTGGGTGAGAATGAAATGTTTTATATTAATTATTTTTAGAATTATTAACAACTCTAATCCTAAAATGGATTTGTGTTTGTAAGTGAATTTATAATTTATTTTATGGTTTTTTAAAATGGGGTCCCATTCGTTTTTATTAAGTTAAATTTTAATGTGTACATTTTTTACACTAGATACATGAGTACCTGTTTGAGGCATTACAATAACCAATTCTCCATGGTTATGTATATGTTATGATTATGTGTGTATTTATAGTGATTAACCATTTACCGTTTTTATACTTATACTTATAGTGATGACTCAATCACCCTTGATTATGGTTATATTATTAGATATAATATATTTACCCTTGTTTGTGATTATGTTATTGGGGATAATCCATTAAATGTTGTTCATTATTATGTTATTGGTTATAATCCATTCAACCTAATTCGTTATTATGTTATTAGTGATAATAAATTCACCCCTTTTATATTTATCTTATAGTGATGACCCATTCATCCTTGCTTGTGATTATGATTATAGTAGATACCCATTCACCATTACTGTTGGGATGGTGATAACTCATTCACCTTGATTATTTTATGAGTGTACATAAAATATTCACCCATACTAATGTGATTAGTGGTGATGAACCATTCAATATTATTTTATATATTATGGTGATAACCTATTTAACTTATTTTTGATCATGGAGATGAAGGATTCAATAAATATTATGTTATAATTAGTGATAACCCATTCACAAATTCACTAAATATTCTTTTATTAGAAATAATAAATCATCCAACATACTGTTAATTATAGTAATAACTTTTCACCTTTATTATTGATTATGAGGATAACCCATGAACCTATTTTTATTTTTTTAGTGGTGGTGATCCATTCACCCATACTCATTACTGATGGTAATGCTCCATTCACCTTTATATTGTGGTTATAGATGATAACTATTCTTCTTATGTTTTGATAAAATTACGGGAGTTACCATCCCATTTAATCCCTAGTTGAAGTAGGTATGATCAATCATTCAAGTGGATTATGAGCACTTGGTAGGGTGAAGCTGATTATGTTATTTTTTTTTAGTTTTCAAAATATATTATGCGTTCACCAATATATTTCTAGAGTTATTTTGGGATACTATTGATGGTGTCCTAATAAATATATTTTTCACGCCATATATATTAAGCTTGGTGGCCATATAGATATGAGGATTCCGGATGCAGGTATAGAAAAGGGACCTATAATCAGTGAAATGCAATTATGAGGGTTTTCTCATCCATAAAATATGGTTTTAGATGTTATTTTTAGTAACAAAGGGTGTCATAGTGGTTTTATAAGGCATCATAGATAAGGTAGAGGTGTTTAGGCTACTTTAGCAGCCACTGGCAAGTTAGAGGCCCACTATCATCTCTCTGGTGGGGCTTCTATGAGTTTTTTTATAGAGGTAATTTTAATCTTTTTACTATATGTCCCCCTCATGATTTATGTGGCAGGGAAACATTGGAGAGATCCAGTTGGCTAGTTTCTCATCCTCTCCTTCCTCATTCATTCTCCCTTTATTTGGGGTTGATCTCCAGTGTGTTTTAATGGAAGATTCATGGTATGGTATCTATTTCTCTTTTATTCATTATCCCTAATTTAAATTCCACTAACTTTGGGTGATTTAATAAAATAATTTGATAATTATTACATATAATCATGGTGAAATCATCTATGAATGATAGGGATTTGGCTTGGCTTGGTTATAGGGTGTCCCATTAGGATGTTTTCATTTCATCTAACACTATTTTGATTAAGGTGTATTTACCTATTATTTTTCTTTATTTTTTTATATCATTTTGGTGAAATGGAAATTTTTAATTCTAATATAGTTTGGTATTTTTCTGGTATTTCACAGAGGAGGGCCCAATATATTTTTTCTATGTCATCCATCAATATTTTATTGGATTTAAGTCACTACCCGATTTTTATCTAGGTATTTTTCTTTAATTGGATTAAATTGGAAATGGTATCGGTATTATGTGTTAGGTATTTTTAATTAAATGAATTTAGTGATGCGTTGTAAACCATCCATGTGTGTTTAGATGTCGTTCTAGTGATAATATATCACCAGTGAGATTTTTGGTATTTTTACTATATAAATTAAATTATCCAATTGATTATAAAATGTTATAATTGATTTTTTGTGATGTTTTAGAGTGATACATGGATTTTATTTAATAATATGTGGAATTTTGTTTCATGGAAAAATCTTGGTGATCCTAGGAATATATTTTCAGCTATAATTTAATGAGGGGATGTCTTCTATTATGGTAGGTGGTCCCCAAGAATTACACTATGGATTATGAATTTTATTTATACTTTTTATATGACATATGATATATGGTCTCACCACTACCGGTGATTCAACCTACATTTTATATATTTATTTTTATTAACAATTAATTTGTTTTAAATTAAATATATTTTTCATATATGGAATTCATAAAGTGACAAGGTTCATAGAGGAACATTTTGTACTGGCTGGACATCCTGATCCATGATGGCCAAGAGAATAATTGTAATTGTGTACCTTGGGATATTTGAACTCATGATAGGTACTAAATAAGTTATTATTTGGATTATTAGGACCTAATAGAATCCTGTATAACCCTTGGGTTAGGATGAGTTTTGAATTGGGATAATCATCCCTTATTGGATTTATGGAATTATTAGTTTCCTTAGGGACTTTGAGATAAATGAGATAAGATGGAAGTAAATTAAAATAAATGAACTGGATAGATGACATAGAACTTTTACCAGGTTGGTAGTGATGATAAAATCATTAGGAATTGAATTTGGTATCACCTTAGACCTAAGTAAAAGACCTGGTGAGACTTGGGAGGCTAGAGTTGTTGCTTAGTGTTTGGGTTGGGAATGAAGGATTAATTACAACTAAGTGATAATAATTTCCTAGGAAAATATATTGGTTAATGATTAATTTTATTTTTGATTCTTATGATTTCACTTAATATCATTGAAATTATTTAAAAATTGAATTATTAATTAATGAAATTGATTAAATATGGTGTTTATTATGTTAATATATTTTTGTAGGACCTTGATCTAACTCTAAGAACCCAGTATTCTATTTATTATGATTATATAATTAAGGGGACCATGATGTGATTATAAGGATATGGTATTCCTATTATCATGTTTATATGATTTTTTGGTAATTTCTTGTGATTCTAAATATTTTTTAATCCTTTTTTATAATTATATGATTGGGGAACCATGATGTGATTCCAAGGATTATATATGTCTGTTATTAATATGATATGTTTGGAGGCCTTGAGGTTATTCTAATGATATGGTATAACAACTATTTTACTCTTTTGAGACCTTGTTCTTAGTCATTAGATCTAGTGTTCCTATATTTTTTTATAAACATGATTATGGTACTATGGATAGAGATATCTGGAACCAGATGATATAGGTATGGTTGATCCCAAAGGTCCTGCTTCACCCAAGGATCTAATAGGGTTATTTATTTATTATATGCTTCAAAATTTACATATTTATCTATTATTCTTAGTATTTTACATACACATACATTTTCACTTACTAACTATGTGTGATACCGCATTCGTGGTTCCCAACTAAGTTATGTACTCATACCCTACTTGGGTGCCTATTACAATTGGTTACCCAAGCATACTTCATTATTCATAGTTTTATGTTGGGAATAGGCCTATATTAGATTTAATAAGTAGTATAGATCATATTATACTATCAATTGGGATAAAGTGGGGCTTGGTGATGTGGTAGAGCCTTATTGTACTTTGGTACCTTATTTTATTTTATTTTTTGTGACTAAAAGAGTGGGAATCCTATTTGTGGTATGGCTATATGCATCACTTAATTATTTATTATTAATGGATTTAATTTATTCATTTCATCCATGTAATTTTATTTTTATTTATTATTATGGATAATATTTGATTATTTTTGCTGTTATTTAAACTCTAATATTATGGTATGGTCTTCTCACTATCACCTCTTAGACCCTCATAGCCAGTTATGAGCCTCTAGAGTATAGGGAGGCACATTAGAGGTCAGGTAACAACTCAATCTGGCCGATTAAGATATTGGGATGCTTATGGGATGTTATATTATGTTATAAGTCTCGTTTAATTTTTATTCATAACAAATACCTCCCATAGTAAAAAAATCACCGTGATAAGGATTTAAATGGTTGATGAGGGGGTAAAACTAAGAGATAAGACTTTAAATATCTCTAAATATTTTCTAAATTTCATTGTTTTAGTGGATTTAGAACATAAATTATCTTATATTTAAAACATTTTCCCTTTTTTGACAGTTTCCCTATATAATGAATTTAAATTACATTAAAGTTAAGGATATTTATAAGGGTTTCACTCCCCTCACTTATAAAATGGTACTTATTTTCCACACTTATACATAAACCAAAGTATACATTATCTCTACCATGATATACTTAAATACCTTTTTAACACCCTTATAAATGATCTATAGATTATATTATTCCCGAAATACCCATCCAAGAAACCTTAAGGTTTTTCTGAAAGGAGATTAAGAGGTATTTATTCTTACTGATAATTTCAAGTCTTTTTATTCTTAAATATCCTCAAAAAATTATATAACCATATTAACATATTGAAATTAGTATATTTACTAAACATAATATTTTTATGTTAATGGTACAACCATTTTCTATCTTCTTTCTATCTAATGGAAAATGAAAATGTCACTCAGGAGTATGTGTGGACTACCACCTACATGAAACGATGTCTTTCATTTTTTATCACCACCTCTCAGGGAAGGTTATATATATGGATTTAATAAATATATATGATATTTAGGATATAATTATTATTATATAAAGATAAAATATTATATAATTTCCTTCCCTCCAATCCTTTGGAAAAAGGAAATGTCGCTTTTACACACATGCAATGTACTACCTAAACGAAGTGATGTAATACATTTTTCATTACTGCCTCACATGGATGGTTATATAAATGGAATTAATGAGTAAATATTATATTTATGACAGTATTATTATTATTTAAAGGTAAACCATTATCTACCTTCTTTCCCTCCCATTTATTAAAAAAAGAAAACATCGCTCTTTTATACATGTTGACTAAAGACTATATTAACGGTGTGTGCACTACTGGAATTCTTGTTAATTACGATGGCCTATTTGTGACAGGTTCCCCTTGAAAATAGGATTTAACAATGGGGCTCTGTCACAAATATCTCCTTGTAGAAAACGTTGTCGCAAATACAGATATTTGTGATAGGCCCATCGCAAAAAAAATTATTTGTGACGGGAAACATTCATGTCGCAAATAAGCTTTCGATTATATGTATTATATATAAATAAACGTTTTCACGGTGGGCCCGTCGCAACAACTATTTGTGACGGGCTATTTTCCAGGTGCAAAATATATATATATATAACTTTCTACGATGGGCCCGTCGTAACAAATAATTTGCGATGATCCTGTCGTAATAAATTATTTGCGATGGGACTACTTACCCATCACAAATATGGTTTTAAAAATATTTAGTTAGACTATTTGTGATGGGGTCCCATCGCAAAAGGTCCTGTCGCAAAAGGTACCATCACAAATAATAAATTAATTTTGAAATAAATAAAAGTTAATAATATTAAAATTAATGAAAAAATAATATTACTATTATTAAAACAATAAAAAAATAAAAAAAAATTTAATTCTCAATATTCATAATATAATATAAAAAAACAATAAAATATTAAAAATTAAATTATGTAATATTTTCACCGATATAAAAGACAGAAAATGTAAATAATTCATATTACAATTTTAATTAAAATGTTTGTAACATAAAAAATCACTGGGGGTCGTCTTCTGGAGGAGGTGGAGGAGCTGAAGGAGCTGGTGGAGAGTCAGACGACGCATGTACTCCATCTGCTCATAATGTTACTGCTGTCATCGACAGCTCTGATCCTTGTAATGCTGCTCCTGCTGCTGCCATCGACGGTTCGTCTCCTCGTAATGCTTCTCTTGCTTCTGCTGCTGCTAACACATCTCTTCTTGCTGCTTCTGCAAAGTCTCTATATGCTCAGCCTAAGCTCGCAACTGCTCCTGATACTATGAGACAGAAGATGATACCTCTCCACGATCTCCTCTCGAGCTGGATGCCAACATCGCAGCAGTACCATAATAAGTACCAAGAGTCAAATGAGAGCCAATGCTAACTACTCTGCCCTTCTCGAAGCCATACTGAGTCGCCTGCATCCATGCCGCCTCATCGAAATGGTGAGCACTGGTCTGCTCAGCCATCTCGTCCTGACCCGCAACCTATGTCTGAGAGGTCGCAGCCTCATATGACTCCTTCAATTCCAATTTAAAATTAAAATTGTAAAAATATTATATGCAATTAATTGTTAAAATGAAAAAATAATACTAACCACAATCTTACGCTGGCGATCACCTCTAGTCTCTCTAGTGGATGGATCACTGTACATCCTTCGATAAATGTCAAACTCCGTAATATCAGGATGCTCTACTGGCTACAAAAATATAAAATTAACTGTTTATATGTAATGTTATATAAAATATTTAAAATATATACTTACCAGATGCTCTTTATAAGAACTGAATGTACGACTACCAGCTCGATGCATCACCTCCTTTCTCCCCCGGTTATGTCGTCCCACTGAAGATCTCCTCTGAAATCCACCACCTAACCAGTGTAAATATAATCAATCCCAAACGTGAGATGAAATGTACTCTAGTCGGTGGCCTCTACACGACTCATCAAATTCTATCACCTCTGCTTTCTTAATTGTTGTCCTTCTCAAATTGTGCAAAAACTGGTGGAAACAGTCACGCCTAAAAACATGTCATTCCGCGTGGATAGCGTCATGCAAGCTATCATTGATAGGATGACATAAAACCTACAAATAATTTATAATATCAAGTTTTTAATAAAATAAATTTCAAAATAAATATTATTTATTTACATACCAGCTAGTAATGGAACATGTTGCGTCGCACATCAACGAGAATTTGTTCCCATGTGATCCATGGCTGAGAAAAATAATTGCGGAATATAACACTCCCCTATCCAATAGATACATGCTAAAAACTGTGAAAAAGAAATAAATAATTAAACAATTAGTATATATATAAATAAATTAATGAAATATAACTAAAACATACAGGTTACCATACCTCCATGTGTGTGGATCGGAACCAAAATGTGGACGTCGCTCGGGGATAGGGTCAGGAATCATTAGTCGCAAAAAACTGCGCCCCCTCCGCGTACCTCCTAAACCACCAGTAGGCTGAGGGTCAGCTGATCCCATATCCTCATCATCCAATGGTAGCTCAACCTCCTCTAACTCACGCAATAGATCAAATTCCATCTGAAACACAAAATTATTGTTGTTAGTAGATAGTTGAAAATAACTATTATATATAGATATATATTAGTAACGGTTATAACCAGCATTTAACTGTGTCAATGTTTATCTTAATCCTCTTCACCATAGCATTCAATGTCAATGTCTTCATCTTCCTCCTTAGCATCATCAATATACATATGAGTTTCAGTTTCAGCATCTCTTGTCATTTCAAGTTCATTTGTAACATCATTAACATAATCATCACCATCAATCCTTAATTGTGGGGTGTCATCATCGATATTCACATATCTTTGTGAATTATATGGATTTTGAGTCATCTCTTGAAAAATTTCAATTCCTTCCACTTCAGTGGAACCACATTCAGTTTGAGTAAACTGATTTTCCCGAGATTTCATTTTTATTATGCTCCACCAATCGCTCAAGTGTCATGAAGTAGCATAGTACTTTGAATAATAAATTTTATGTGCATTTTGAGCCAGTAAAAAAGGTTCATTTACTGCAATAAGACTTTTATATTTAATATCGATGATTCCATGAGTCATATGAACACGCAAACCTCTCTCAGTATCCAACCACCGACATTTAAACATTGTTTTGTAATTCTGTCCTAGATAACAGAGCTCAATAATTTCATCCAAAATGCCATAAAAGTCAAATTTAGTTTCCTTGTAATATGATCCTCTCAAGAAAAATCCATTGTTCATTGTTTTTTTGATTCCCCATATGAAAGTGTATGAAATCGAAAAAAATTCATCACATATGCATTATAAGATTTAACCATTTTGGATGGTGGGTTACTCAATATACACAGATGCTTATCAATTTTATCAGCATATTGAGACACCTGAAAATTTCTAAAACAATTATCAATATAATAAATAATAAACGGAATTGATATTAAACCATCAATAATTTATGTTATCAGTTTTTGAAACCATTGAGAAAAATTTTGTCTGTGTTCTTCAAGTGCAGCTGCTGTAATTTGTGGAAGTTGTTTCTTGATATGATTATCATATAACCTAAAAATAAAATAAGTTTAAATATTGTAACATAAATTATAGAATAAGTGATAGAAGCACCCACAGGACAAATGATGTCATTTCTTCACAGTTGAGCAGAACGTATGTATGAGCTCTGTGATGTTCATCATCTGAAAGCCATCATTCATGAACTCCATCAAAACCAAGATTTAACTGATTAAAAATTGTTAATTTATTATCCATTTAATCATTAACATTCCCCTCATTTCTTCCCATATGGTTCTGTTTTGAGGGATATTAAGATTCAAAATAATGAGAGCAGAAAAAAGAAATTTCCTCTTGCAAATAAGCTTTAGCAATTGAGCCTTCAAATGATGCTTTGTTACGTATTTTTTTCTTCAATTTCTATATGAATCTCTCGAATGGGTACATCCATCGAAACTATACTAGACCTCCACATTTATCTTCACATGGCAGATGTAATATTAGATGTTCCATTGAGTCAAAAAAAGTCGGCAGAAATATTTTTTCCAGTTTATATATAATTACAGCAACATCTTCTTCCAGTTTTCTTAGCGCATCGTAGTCTGTTGTCACTGCACAAATGTCTCAAAAAAATATGATATGTCTTTTATCTAATCCCAAATCATAGAATTCAACAAACCTCTGAGTCAAATCGGCATAAGTTGTTCCATTATAACATGACAATCAAGCCTTTTTAATCCAGTAATATAATCATTCTTAACGCATCTTCCCAAATTGGAAGCATAGCCATCTGGAAGTTTGAAATCTTCAATCCAGTAACAAAATAATAAGTGACTCTCTCTGGATAGTTTATAAGCTACTTTTGGCTTTATTAACCTCTATGATCTAACATTTTCAAATAATTCAAGTTCTGGTCGCCTGTAAATTTGGGAAAGATATAATCGTGCCTTTACAGTACCTTTGGTCTTACCTGGTGTATCCAAAGCTGTATGAAACAAATTATCAAAACATTTCTTCTCAATATGCATAACATCCAACATGTGGTGGACTGACAAATCAGACCAATACGGAAGATCCCAAGAAATGCTCTGTTTTATCCAGTTATGTTCTTTCCCAAAGCCATGATTTTTTTGTTGGTTTACTGTTGGTCCAAATGTGATGGGGGTAATGAAAATAAAACTTATTTTAACTCTGTACCTAATAGAATCTTTGGAGGTTCATATCTTTTAATTGTACCTTTTCTAAAATGAGATTTGTTCCTTCGAAAAGGATGGTCGGTTGGAAAAATATACGGTGACAATCAAAATATCAAGGTTTTTTTCCATTGACCAGCATAAATGCTTTTTTTTCTTTCATACACTAAGGACATGATTTTGGACCATGTTTACTCCAACCAAATAACATTCCATATTCCGGAAAGTCACTAATCATCCACATCAATGCAGCTTTTAATATGAAATTTTGTTTCGCAGCAACATCATATGTATTAACACCATCACTCCACAATGAATTTAACTCATCAATCAATGGTTTCAAATAAACATCAATATTTTTTTTGGATTCATTGGGATTAATAGAGTCAAAAATATAAAAGGCTCCATCATCAACATCCATGGAGGAAAATTGTATGGAGTTATAAAGACAGGCCAACATGAATACTGACTACCGTAAGAACCAAATAGACAAAAACCATCAGTAAAAAGACCCAATCACATGTTTCGGGATTCTATAGCAAAATACGGATGCAGAAAGTCAAAATGTTTCAATGAATCACCATCAGATGGATGATTCAAGCTTTTATCAGTTGAAATCTTGGTTTTGTGCCATGACATCATTGAGGCTGTGTTTTGAGACATAAATAAACGCTGCAACCTGGGTGTATGGGGGAAATATCTCAACTATTTTACTAGAATTGATCCAAACTTCCCTGGTTGAGCTTCTTTATACCTCGATTGTCCACATGTGGGACAAATATACAATGACTCATTTTTGCCAGAATATAAGATTCAATCATTTGGACATGCATGAATCTTCTGATAACTAAGGCCCAAATTACAAATCAGCCTCTTTCTCTCATAGTAATTTGTAGGCAACACATTTCCATCATGTAACAGTGTTTTAACCAAAGAAAATATCTGATCAAAATAGTTTTTTGGCATTGCATTATCTAATTTAATAGCCATAAATTTTGCAACAGCTTCTAATTTTCTTATCTTGCAACCAGGATATAATGCATCCTCAGCAGACCTCAACAAATCATAAAATTTGGATGGTGCGAACTCAGAAGTTAAATCAATATAATTGTGAGTTTCAGTTTGTTGCATAGATGGACCTGCAACATCATCTAGTAAATTTTGAAACCATGATGGATCCGAAATCAAGTTATTAGGATATTATTTGGAATTGCGTTCACCGTGTTGATGCCAAAAAACCTAATATGGTTGAAAACCAAACTGTAAGAGATGTCCCCCAACTTTATCAAATGTGTCAAACATTCTCAGAGCACATTTTTTACAAGGACACTTAATTGTGCCTTCTGAAACATATTCTGGTTTTGATGATGAAAATGCTTAGAAAGCTTCAACCCCATCAATATATACAGGATTTATACTAGAACCATTTGGATTTCTGCGCTGATTTATCCAAGCTCGATCATCTAATAATGACTGATGTCGACTTCCTTGTTTCATATTTTTCTACATAAATTATAAAATCATCACTATTTTTGAATAGTTTGAAATTATAAAAACAGTTTCTTAAAAAGAATATAAATGATTACAACTACTTAATAATTATCATTAATTAAGGGCGACACAATTTCCAATGGATTGACGACTACTCTTTTTTCCGACAGCTCATTTAATTTCATCTTTCTCACACTTATTATTGCTAATTATTGCTAATTATTCCTAATTATTCCTAATTATTCCTAATTATTACAAATTATTACTAGTTGTTACTAATTATTATAATTTATTACTAATTATTACAATTTATTACTAATTATTACTATTTATTACTATTTATTACTAATTTAGCAATACTTATAAATACATAGAAAAAGGAAAACTACTTGAATAATAAAAGGAAATTTGGTAATCATCGTTGTGGAGATGATTACAAATTTTCCCTTCATTATCCAAGTAGATTTTGTTTACTAATTATTAGTAATAAAAAATTATATTATCAATATTTACGAAAAAAATATTAATATTATTAAAATATTAAAATATTTATAAAATATTAAAATTATTAATATTCACAATAGAATTTGTACTGTTTTTAACACGTTCAAATCTCAAAGGGTCATCAATTGTCAAGTCATTTGTAATAAAAAGTTTTTGTTAGTCATGTCCTATGTAAACTCTATAATTGTACTTGTATGGTTGATCACATCATAAGTAGTGTTGTAATAGGACGACCAAAGTAATGACGTTCTCGTCTCTAAAAATCATCTCACATGACACTTTACATAGATCATTTTTCTTCAAAACTTTTAGGGGATATCATTATTTTTCCCTTACATTTTCAAGAAAGAATGGTCTATGTAAAGGTTTATGTGAGATAATTCTTAAAGATAAGAAGAGAATGACTTGGTTTGTCCGATTGCAACACTACTTTTGAGGTGATCAACCATGCAAGGGCAATTATAGATTTTTCATTGGACATGGCTGACACAATCTTTTTATTGCGGATGACCTGACAATTGGCGACCCTTTGAGATTTGAACATGTTAATAATAGAGTAAAGCCTATTGCGAATATTGATTATTTTATTATTTTATAAATTTTTTATTATTTTAATAATATTAATATCTTTTTCGTATATATTGATAATATAATTTTTTATTACTAATTATTCCTAATTATTATAAATTATATCTAATTATTACTAATTATATCTAATTATATCTAATTATATATAATTATATATAATTATATCTAATTATTCCTAATTATTCCTAATTATTCCTAATTATATCTAATTATATCTAATTATTCCTAATTATTCCTAATTATTCCTAATTATTCCTAATTATTCCTAATTATTCCTAATTATTCCTAATTATTCCTAATTATTCCTAATTATTCATAATTATTCATAATTATTCATAATTATTCCTAATTATTCCTAATTATTCCTAATTATTCCCAATTATTCCTAATTATTTCTAATTATTTTTAATTATTCCTAATTATTCCTAATTATTCCTAATTATTCCTAATTATTAATAATTATTACTAATTATTACTTAATATTTCTATTTATTACTAATTATTACTAATTATTACTAATTATTACTTAATATTACTAATTATTGCTAATTATTACTAATTATTCCTAATTATTTCTAATTATTACTAATTATTACTAATTATTCCTAATTATTACTAATTATTCCTAATTATATCTAATTATTCCTAATTATATCTAATTATTCCTAATTATTATTAACTATTCCTAATTATTACTAATTATTACTAATTAATACTAATCATTGCTAATTATTACTAATTATATCCAATTATTACTAAATATATCTAATTATTACTAATTATATCTAATTATTACTAATTATATCTCATTATTACTAATTATATCTCATTATTACTAATTATATCAAATTATTACTAATTATTACTAATTATATCTAATTATTACTAATTATATCTAATTATTACTAATTATATCTAATTATTACTAATTATATCTAATTATTACTAATTATTACTAATTATTACTAATTATATCTAATTATATCTAATTATTACTAATTATACCTAATTATTATTATTTATATCTAATTATATCTAATTATTCCTAATTATATCTAATTGTTCCTAATTATAACTAATTATCACTAATTATTCCAAATTATTACTAATTATTCCTAATTATTCCTAATTATTACTAATTATTTATAATTATTCTTAATTATTCCTAATTATTCCTTATTATTCATAATTATTCCTAATTATTCCTAATTATTCTTAATTATTGCTAATTATTGCTAATTATTCCTAATTATTGCTAATTATTCCTAATTATTGCTAATTATAGCTAATTATACCTAATTAAATCTAATTGTGACTAATTATAGCTAATTATACCTAATTAAATCTAATTGTAACTAATTATATCTAATTATATCTAATTATTACTAATTATTACTAATTATATCTACTTATTACTAATTATATCTAATTATTACTAATTATATCTAATTATTACTAATTATATCTAAATATTCCTAATTATAGCTAATTATTATTAATTATATCCAATTATTACTAATTATATCTAAATATTACTAATTATAGCCCATTATTTCTAATTATAGCTAATTATTACTAATTATTCCAAATTATATCTAATTATTACTAATTATTACTAATTATTACTAATTATATCTAATTATTACTAATTATATCTAATTATTACTAATTATATCTAATTATTACTAATTATATCTAATTATTACTAATTATATCTAATTATTACTAATTATATCTAATTATTTCTAATTATATCTAATTATTACTAATCATATCTAATTAAATCTAATTATTACTAATTATATCTATTTATATCTAATTATTACTAATTATATCTAATTATTACTAATTATATCTAATTATTACTAATTATATCTAATTATATCTAATTATAACTAATTATATCTAATTATTACTAATCATATCTAATTATTACTAATTATATCTAATTATTACAAATTATATCTAATTATTACTAATTATATCTAATTGTTACTAATTATATCTAATTATTACTAATTATATCTAATTATTACTAATTATACCTAATTATTACAAATTATATCTAATTATTACTAATTATATCTAATTATAACTATTTATTCCTAATTATTACTAATTATTTCTAATTATATCTAGTTATTCCTAATTATATCTAGTTATTCCTAATTATATCTAGTTATTCCTAATTATATCTAGTTATTCCTAATTATATCTATTAATTCCTAATTATATCTAGTTATTCCTAATTATATATATTTATTCCTAATTATATGTACTTATTACTAATTTTATCTAATTATTTCTAATTATATTTATTTATTGTTAATTATAACTTTTTATTGCTAATTATATCTATTTATTCCTAATTATATCTATTTATTCCTAACTATATCTAATTAATATTAATTATAACTAATTATTTATAATTATAACTAATAATATCAATTTCTTAGTAAAAATAAATAAAAATAAAAATCAATTGAAATCTAATTAAATTAGAACTAATAAACAACAATTAAAATTAACATAAAAAATAAAATAAATATAAAAAAATAAAATATAAATACCTTAAACTTTGATATTCTGAAGATATTGACGCCCTCCAATTGCTCTTGTATAAAAAATTTCAACTAAATGAAAATTTCTCTTTGAAATTGAAGAATGAAGAGAGAGAGAGAGAGAGAGAGCAAGATCAGAATGATTTGGAAAAAACGGATGGGGTATATATATGTTAGATTAGTTGTGACGGGATTATTAGCGACGGGCTTCCCGTCATAAATGGTGGTATTTACGACGGGGCACATCGCAATTTCCCTCGCCCGCATTAATTAAGTCGGCGGTTAAAAGGTTATTTGTGACGGGACCCGTCACAAATAGTACCTGCCGACAGTCTTTTTGCGACGCGACGACATCCCGTCGCAAAAAGGTATTCCCCGTCGCCGGGCATTTGCGACGGGTCCTGTCGCAAATACCCCGGCGCGGTTTGGCACACAAGCCGTGCGGTTTGGAGAGGAAGTCGCGCCAAACTATTTGCGACGGGAGACATCTCCTCGTCGCAAATAATATTCGCGCGGTTTGGCGCACAAGTCGCGCCAAACTATTTGCGACGGGAGACGAAATCTCGTCGCAAAATAATTGGTTATTTGCGACGGGCATATTTCCCCGTCGCAAATAGCTTCCTGGACGGGTTATTTGTGACGGGATTTGTTCCCGTCACAAATAACCTGTCGCAAATAGTGATTTTTCCCGTAGTGGTGGAATATTCCATCACCTCTAGGAATGGATAGTCATAAAAATATATGAAATAAATAAATGGGATATTTATAACATGATTAAGGTTCTAGAAATTTATTTTTTCCATTGTAATAATAATAATAAATTTTCATGATAAAACATAACCGCTTAAAACAAGCATACTGAGGCAATTTACCTTAACTGAATTTATTTTTGACAACCTTTTTGAAAAGAAAATGTTTGAAAAGAATGGACATTAAAAAATTTCTAAACAATTATAAATATTCTGAAACTATTTCATAACAACTTTAACCATGTTCAACATACCGAAGCAGTTTTGGAAAAATTTAATGAACAACCTCAAGTGTCAATGTAAGAAAAAAATATAATAAATGAATGACATGGGAAAATAAATTAAACTAAAAAATAAATATAGATGAAAAAATTTCTTCAAATATTAATTAATAAATTAAATTTGATTATTCAGGGGGGTTAGAAGGCATCCAAACAAGAAGGATCCACGGTATGGTTTTCTCTTCTCAAACTTCCTTCTATGAGACATTTTTTGAATTACACGCATATTTAATTTAGGTGGGGTATATTATAATTATTTTAAATAATATATCATGAAACGCTCATTAATAATGTTAATTATATTTCAATTTAAATTTATATCTTTTGAGAGGCTTTGATTCAAGTTTTATAAAATCTTTAAAGGGTTTTTAGCTCAATTTTGATTACTTGGGACATGTTTCATGTTGTGCACCATGAATTATTTTATATAGTGTACTTACTAACCCATGAGTATATTTTGACTGGTAATTTAATTTAATTCATTTTACTTACCAAAACATATCATGTTCCAACATTCATTGGATTTTGATTCAAAATTTACTAAATCTATAAGGGTTTATATTTCAATCCCACATTTAATGAGGATTTCTTATGCCTAAATATACTTTAGTGGAATTATATGCTCTTTATTTATTAAACCCTGCATATTATCTTTACCCATTTTTATTTCTCATTCTTACAAGTATTCTTTCAATTTTCCCTCTCCTTACTACTCAAAACCAAGAAAATAATGTTTATAAGGAAAGCTGGCCTTATTTCTTCTTATTAGTTGGGAAAATTTTTCCTCCATATGCATATTCGTTATTCTATTTCAAGAAAGTTTTATTTTATATTTAAATGTTCTCTTAAGGTAAAAAATTGTTACCTTTTAATTTCTATTCAAAATTTCAAAAGGAATATTTTTAATACTTTCTTAATAAGTCATTTTTGACATTATTTACAAAAGTTTGAAAAATAATATTTTTAAATGGTTTCTACATGAATGTATTTTCCCTTAATCATGATTTTTATTCATTATTTATCTTAATTTACATTTATTATGGTTTTTTAAAAGTATTATATATTTCCATTATTCTATGTGTTTTTCAAATGAAATGGATATTGTTTTCTTTGGAGTTTTAAAAGACTATGGGAAAATACCCTATTTTATTATGCTTATCTGATCAAATAAGTCTTGGAGACAAGTTATTAAAAAGTGGGAACAATTTATACTCATTGTTGTCCAAATCTAGATCTAAGACCCCCCTGCTTATTTGGGTAAAAATAGATTAAGTTTATATAAAAATAACATGTTTTATTTAAATAAAATATTATAGTAAGGATTTTTTATCATAATTCTATTTAACAATTATAGTAACATCCTAACCCAATATAGCCACAAAAAACACAATCCTAAGCTAAATAAAAATGTTACTCAGCCCCTGGTACCATCCCTTGACCTCTAAAGGCCTATTAAATAAGTATAATAACCAACACATGCCATGAGGAAAGGTGCATAACCCAAAAACAAAGCCAAATATATATCAATATAACAAGAATCGTAGTGGATTATAATATATGAAATTCATCCACAATCTAAAAACATAAATATAATTTTAATAAAATAAACTTTAGTTTTAAAGTAATATTGTTATGAATAATAATGTGTATAGAGCCACTTGGGTTGAATCGTTGGAGATTGTACTTTTTTTATAGTTTATTGTTTTTTATTTGTCTTTTTAATGGGGGGATTATTCGCGGAGCTAAAATGAAATGATTTATTAATGTAGATTTATTTAAAAATTTGATAGAAATTATGGTGAGTACAATATTGGGTATTTAAGCTTATGACTTCCTTGATATTTGGTTTATATTACATTAAATTAATACCCACATTACAATATGAATTTGATCAGAATTTCCAAGTGTTAAAACATTAGTCTAAGACTTAACTTATGTCAGGGTTATAATCTCAATGAAAACTTGTTTAAGGTAGTGTATTTATGGTTCCAATAATCCATTTAATCCACATTTTAAACAAAACATGTCATTAATCAATGAAATTTTATGTTCAACATACACAATGTTAACCTAAATAATATTCATCAAGAAAAAGCTGTCAATCACTAAATGTAACCAAATTATTACTCACCCCAATAGTAGATATACTTAGACATTGATATTTTTAGTAATATGTTTGTAGACACCGGAAAAGTCCGTTGTTCCCAAACGAAGATCCGGATGCGGGAAGCGAGGTCATATTTGGAGTCGGAAGCCCGTTTCGGAGGGCCCGGAAGCCTTGCGCGGAATTTTGGAGGCCCGCGCGCAAAGATGTAGGGCCGCGCGCAAACCTCCCGGGATGCGCGCAATGCGCTGGGCCGGCGCGCAATTTTGCGCGACCGTGGCCCGCGCGATTCCCTTGCGCGCCGGGCCCGATTCCGCGCCCACGAAGGAAATTGCGCGCCCGCAAACCAGATTCCGCGCCCGGGGTTGCCTATAAATATAAGGCGACCCCCGACGTTTTGAAGGTTGCCGGAATTCGAAGAGTCGCTCGTTCGCGGAATCCAACCCCTTCCGCGCGCAATGCCGATCTTCAGGTAACCTCTTTTCTTTCGCGCAAGAAAGCCTCAGGGTTCGCCTTCGCGCGCAATCCCTTTGGCTCCTTTCCTTTGAACTAACTCTTCACCCAAAGGCCTTCGCGCGCAAAAGAAGCCTCTTGCGCGCAATTGCCCCCGGGTGCGCGCAATCCAGCCCGATTGCGCGCACCCCCCCTTTCAAAGTGGCCATTCGTTAAAGAATGAGCCGTTGCCCCCGCGCGCTATCCGAAGCCCGGTGCGCGCAATCGCTATCTTCCGCGCGCAAAGCGCTGGCCCAATTGCGCGCCAGCCCGCCCATTTGCGCGCCGACCCGCGGTATTGCGCGCCAAGCTCCTCTTTTGCGCGCAATCCGCTGGGGTCGCCCCCTTTGACCCCCTGAGGGTACCCGCCTGCGTGGCGCCCAATGATCCTCATCCCGGGTGCCCACACCGTGCGTTGTCTTCCCGTGCGGCCCTCCAGGCTCGCGCGAAGTGACACGGACCAATCGGTGGCACCATCTTCATCCGCGCGACAAGACGTTAAACTGCCAAGAATCTTCGTCCAAGCTACAAGACGTTAAACTGTACAACATTCATCCCGCATGACGTTAAACTGCACTTTCGTCCTGCATGACGCTAAACTGCACCACGTCCGCGCCGCAAGACGTTAAACTGCCAAGCATCTTCGTCCTCAACACACGACGTTAAACTGTACTTCGTCCGGCAAGACGTTAAACCGTCCGCTTCATCCTCAACACACGACGTTAAATTGTACTTCGTCCGGCAAGACGTTAAACCGTCCGCATCACATGATCTCGTGCCCCGCACGCAGGGTCCTCCCGGTTTGGATGTGGCCCCCACCCGCTCGTCTCTTCAGGGATGTCGGGATTGGAGTGGCCTTCGCCCACGGGGGTAGAGTGTTACAAACAGAACGAACTACGTGGACTTTGATCCCTGTCTCCTAAACAGGGTACGTAGGAAGCCTCTCCGAGGTTCAAGCCCACCACCTGGTCGTCCCGGTCGTATTCACGTCGGTTCGTCCATCAGTGGACCCCTCCTGGGTTCACACTTGCGTCGATTCACCTATGAATCCGCCCCTGTGGGAGACTGCACGTGTGTATCTCCATTGTGCTTCCCCACTTCCTTTTTTCTATTCAGCGTCCAGCATGACGTGAAACTGTGATCCACCCGGCCGTTCCATCCCCCTCTGTGTGAGGTGGTTCGGTTCAACCCTTCGCCCGGCAGCCTCGACCTCTTCGTGAGTCGGCTTGCCGATGTCCAGCATGACGTTAAACTGTATACCCGAACTACGCTGACTTTGATCCGCGCTAACGCGCAGTACGTAGGAAGCCCCTGCGGGGTCCAAGCTCTTCACTCCATCATCCATCCTGATCCTTACCCGGGCCGCCACATCCCGGTGGGTTCATTCCATTTCATTCCACTCCACTTCACTCGGGAAGCCGCCCATGTGCTGGCCCCAGCGTCGGAGGTTCCTCGCAAGGGGTTCTGTCATCTGATCCACTCCTCGTGTTGATCGGTCTGATGCCGTCCCCGCTGGACGTTAAACTCGCGGCATACCCCGTGTTAAACATGGGAAGCTGAGGAAAACCTCAGGTAACGCAGTTCCCCGTACCCGGCGTGGGATGCCTCAGGCCATCACACCTTCGAGAAGCCCTATTAGGGACGGAAGGCAGACATGCAGAGTCGCAGTGTTAAGACACGCCCCCGACACCCAGAGCCACCCGGTCTCCTCACCGCAGGTTGCTGCCCCGACCAGACTCCTTGGAGCGTCTGGGCGGAAGCAGCGTAATTAACCGGTGTCCATGAAGATATGGCGCCGGGAACGAGATTCACGAACATTCTTAAATCTATGAGGGAGACCCGGATTAGGCGACGAGTTCCGAGGAGACGTCCACGGAAGGAGGAGCCGACGTCCCATCATCCCGGTTTCGATCAAGGAGCAGACGCCCCTGAACAAGGGACGGATGTCGCCCGCCTTTGGAAAGCGGGACTGCGGGGCCACAAGCCGCGCGCCCATCCCCTCGGGTCGACGGGCGCATGCGCGAACGCGTCCTGGCAGAACAGCGTCGGAACAGAAACCCGGCGCACATCCGCATCGAAACAGAAAAATGGTGAACCCGACGTGAATCTCTTCTCCTCAATACGAAGACCGATGGCTTTCAGAGGTGTTGGAAGACCAGCATGCTGCTCGACCGAGCATTCAACACCGGGGCACGGAACCCGCCAGAGGCTGGGGAAGGGAAATCGGGCACTCCGTCTCACGACGTCGATGGCCTGGGTTCCCCCCCACGGAGGGCGTCGTGGCACTAATGGTTGGTTGTCGATTCCTTTTCCTGTCAGTGTTAATGGGTTTTTCTCCCTGCTTTCAGGAATCAAGTCGCCCAATCCAGTGCCCGATCGCCACCCGCCCACTGGCGCAGGGGTAGGGGAAACACCGACGCGGCTACTCCGCGCGGTCCCGCCCGTTCCACAGCCGTCCCAGCAGCCGCAGTTGTGGGGCAACCACGCCCTCTCTCCCCCTCGGAGGTCATCCAGAGAAGGGTGATCAAAAACTTGGTGCAGAGATATGAGGAAGAGGGAGTCATCCCCACCCGGGACATGGCTCGCCTAGACCTCGAGGAAGCTGCACCTCGCCACCAACGCCGCCCCCGAGGGCCGCGCAGGGAGGCACCGCTGCCTACCTCGACGTCCAACCGCTTCGGGAGTTTATCCCCGGAACGCTCCGACAGCTCCTTCCCCTATGCGGATGAGGTGGAAGATGCCCAGGACTACCCTATCCGAGATTCGCTCCAGGGATCCGTGATAAGGGCTCCTGTCAGGCCACGGTGACACCGCCGCCAGGCCTCTCAAGTCGAAGAACGGGCTCTCCACCTGCCTGCGCCGCTCATCCCGACTCGTTTGTCCCGACGCCAACGTCGGGCACGAGCGGAAGAGGATGCCCACCTTGGGGCCCTAGCAACAGCGGCCGCGTTGGCTCAAGCCACTGCTGGCTCCAGTCACCAGGCCCCTGCGCATCCTGAGCAGGGGCACTTCTATGGCCGACCTGGATCGAGGCCCCGACCGCCCCAAAGGCAGGTTGGGTTGACTCTCCCGGTTGTTGGTACAGACAATAGCCACCACGGACCACCTCGCGGTAGCGCTATTCACCAACAGGGTCTACTCCGTGTGGCCGATCCGAGAGGCATGGTTCACCCCACCTTCCGATCCCGGCCCGGAGGCCTGCCCGGAATCATCTCTCCCCGCGTCCCCTTTGATATCTGTTTCGGTGCTCCTCACACCTTGGTTTCCTGTCCTCTTGGCCCCAGCACCGGTGCGGCCAGAGGACGCCAGGATAGAGATCAGCCATGCCCCGAAGAACCACCCAAGGGCAGGAAGGCGAGGCATCGACGCCGAGGGAAGAATGTTACGGAATTCCGGACAGAGATCCGACCGGTTTGTTTCTCTGATACAGAGGCGGAGTATGATTCGGCGACGGAGCCCTCCCCCCGATCCCGCCAGTTAGGGGCAGGGGTAGGAATGCGGCACGTCAGCCTCGTACTTCCCGAGAGCGAGATCGATACGATCCCCGCTTCTCTCCGAAGGTATATCCGGAGTAGTGAGGGCCTGGTAGACCCCCAAGGATCAAGCTTGCGGTTGGTACCGGCCCCTCCGGAAGCACCTTCTGCCTCGATCGGAGAAGCCGGAGACTTTTTCTGGGGACCGACGGTCGAACCACGATCTAGTGCACCCTCGGCGAGCACCGACGCTACGGCAGGATGTTCGCTCGCCGGCTCGTCCTATCGTGATGTGGTAGCTGGGGCACCGCCACCCTCAAAGGGCGGCCCGGGATATGGA
Organism: Viscum album; assembly: GCA_963277665.1. Classification (NCBI taxonomy): domain Eukaryota; kingdom Viridiplantae; phylum Streptophyta; class Magnoliopsida; order Santalales; family Viscaceae; genus Viscum; species Viscum album. Next base: position 1,415,295,708 of record OY728129.1, on the reverse strand, counting down.
GGCCAATCGGCCTGCTCGCTGTATTCACCGCCGGCCAGCCCGTCGGCCCGGCGGCCCTCCTCGGCACCACTGCCGGTTCCCCGTCCATTCTCAGTCGTTGAAGAGGACCAAGGAGACCTGGGTCCTGAGTTTGAGTCGTGGATCTTCTGGACCGTCCTTGCAGAGGGCCACTTCCCTGAGAAGTTTTGGCCAGTCGCAGGACCGGACTTTGATGCACCAGAATCACTCACCCCGGATGAATTCGAATGCTTCCGCCGAACTCTCCGGGAGACTCACTCCCATCTTCACCGCCTACAAATTCCATATCCCGGGAGTCAAGCGCACCTGGAGGATATTGGTGAGCAGTGCCGTCAAATTGACCTGGCCACGCTCCCCGCGGTTCGGCACCCCGGGTCATTTGGGCACCACGAGGCCCTCCAACAACGATGCGTTGAGTGTTTTCAAGTACTCCGCAAGGTTATCGAGGGGGACACCCCCCACGTGTATATCCGTGGATGGGGGCAGTACGCTGCCCTACGCTTCAGTGCGATTCGCCGACAGCCCGATTCACTGGGTGGCCCTGAGGGTACATCCCCAGGGACGGAAACGGTCAATATGGTTGACCTGTCGGGAGAGGGGAACGGTTTGGAACTTCTCGACGGGGGATCTCCCCCCGAAGACAAGCCGTTGTTGGATCCATCGGTAAGAGTTACTCGTCACCAGAGGAACCTCCTGGGTCTCCCCACACCCACTGAAGCACTGACGTTGAGCCGAAACGTCAGCAAAGGTAAAGAGCACGACGGGGCTGTAAAGCCCGCCGACCCATCTGCCTCTATGCAGAGGGCAGAGGAGGATCCCGAGAAGTCTATGCTACGTCAACAGATCGCCGAGCAGAAGAAGCTAGTTGACCAGCTCCTCGCTGAGCGCGTTGCAGAGCAGCGGCCTGACTACGGTGATCCTAGGCCAGGACAGCAGGGACAGGAACAACCACCCCTCGATGAGGCTCTCCCGGGAAACCGTGATTACGCCGTGTTCGCCGACAGGGGAGAGGCCATCGCCTATGGAAAGAGGGAGCGGTATGTTTCACCACACCCTCCCGAGCGGCGTGACTACCTGAGAGACCCCGCTCGGATTCCTCCCGCTGCCCCAAGGGCCGCTCCGCCCGCCATCCCACGAGCTGCCGAGTTCGACGACCCGGTCGACGACCCGATTGAAGGGCCGTGCAATGCGCTCATGGTTAGAGATCCTCTTCAGGACTGGAACCCATGTCCGGACGATCCGATGGCGGCACTCATCGCCCGCTTGGAAGCCTTGGAGACTCGGCAAGTGGAAATCCCACCGGACGGCAAGCCATACCCAGCATGGGTGGATGACATGTCGGCGCCTCCGGGATTCGGGAATCCCACTTTCGCCCCCTTCAACGGAATTGGAGATCCGCCACAGCATTTGGCCCATTTAAACTCGAGGTGTGGGCCTATGTTGGGAACTCCGGCGCAGCAAGAGGCCGCTAAGCTTCGCTGCTTTGTCCAGACACTGGAAGGGCCAGCATTTGTCTGGTACAGCCAGCTCCCCGTCGGGTCGATAACTAGCTGGGAGGACCTTCGTAGACAATTCTTCTACCAGTTCAGTTCCACGACCCGGAAGACGAGTATCGCAGACCTCTTCAAGTGCAAGCAGAGGCCTGATGAGCGAGTCGCGGACTTCGTCGCCCGATGGAAGGGTCTCACGTATTCCCTTGACATGCCATTGACTCAGGAGCAGTTGCTGACAATGTGCGTCGGGAACGTCAAGACCGAGCTGGTCCCTTCCTTGATCACTCAGAATTACCCCGGAGGGTTCAGGGACTTCTCAGACAAAGCTCAACGTCTTGAGGAAGCCCTGCAACAGGCCAGCCAGGCACACTCACTGCCTCCTATGATTCCTGCAAGGAGAGTCAGTAGGGCTGAGCCCGCTTCTGTTTCCCAGATAGAGGCCCCCAGGCCGTTGGAGCTGCTGCCGGCGAGGCCAGCTCCACAGCCTCACAGGAATCCGCCTCCACGGGCTCAGTTCCCGGCCCAGCAGCGGCAGCCCCAGAACCGGCCGGCCCCTCCGCGTAATGTACCGCCACAACCCAGGCGAGATAATCAGGGTCCACCTCATCGGCAGGCCCCTCCAGCCCCTCGTCAAGACCATGCTCCCAGGGGCCCGCGATACCTGAATTACTCATTTCACGAGGATCAGGTCCCCGGTTATTTTCGGACCACCCTGGAGCAGAGGATTGTGTGACTGCCTGAGTGTTGGAGGCCAGAGGAGGCACATCTCACGGATAACCCCCGCTACTGCCCTTACCATCGGGCCCTGGGGCACACCATCCAGCGGTGCTATGTGTTTAAGGATTGGCTCCAAGACCAGATTAACAACAATGTAATCAGGTTGGGCCCAGCTCCAGCACAAGTGGCGGGTGTGTTCGTGGGATCAGATGACGATAGTGGCAATGAGGACGAATGGAAGCTGGTCTCCGACCGCGGATCCTAGAAGTATAATTACTGGATGGCCCGCAAGACGATCATTCGCGCCCATGGAATCATCTGTGCGCGCTTGAATCAGCTTGAGCCCCCAGAATCTACGGGTGCTTCTTCGGCATCGTCATCCCAGCCTGCCTCGTTCGAGAAGAGCAAACGGCAGCGGCGCAAGAAGGAAGAGCGCGCCCCGCCAGTTCCGCCACTATCCCGCACTCTCGGCGATTTCATGCCCCCGAAGATGGGGATCCCTCCTCGGATCCTCCCAGTAGTGAATGATTCGTCCGATGAAAGTGTTGGGTACGCTTCGGTTAATACCGTCGAGCTGGTAAATCCCTTTTCGGTTCCCGACGCTAAGGAACACCAGGTGGACCTCCCTAGTGTCCCCGGTCGTCGCCACCGTCGGAGGAACCGCAACAACAGGAGCCGCTGGTGCACGACAGTTGGTACATCTAGCCAGGTCGTGCATGCCACTGAGACTAGGCAGCAGGCTCAAAACCGAGCTCAGCGTGCGCAGCCCCCCCATCCGGGGATGACGGATTCGCCTCCGCCACTATTTGTGGTGTGGGACCAGGCAGAACCGCCTCAGCCGCGTCGCGATCTGCTCCGCCCTGCCACGAGTCCATCCCGGCCTCATGACCCCAGTACGGTGACTACTTCCCGGGATTCAACTAATGAACAGCGAGATGCGCCAAGAACCAGTCGGCCGCCGGTCCAACCGGCAAGGCCCGTCATGCCTCCAACCGCAGAGCAACCTCCTGCGACCAGGGGATCGCGCTTGGCCAAAAAGTATGATGTCTGGAAGCACTTGGCTGACATCCCAGCAAGGCTCTCTATCCTTGAGGCTCTGCGCATGCCATCTGAGATGCGCGAGGCACTCGCTGAAGCCCTGAAGAGCCCCCTCCAGTTTGATACAGAGGTTGCGGCTGCAGAGGCCTTTCACGCCGAAACGATTGAGGACGCCGAATGTCAGGCAGTTATCTTGTTCTCTGGTAAGGATGAAGACCCTCCTATATAGGGGAACATTCGTCCACTGTATGTTACTGGCCAGTTCAATGGCCTTGAAGTCCGGTGATGTCTTGTCGACACGGGGTCCGGGATTAACCGGATTCCAACCCGGACGCTCCGAAGATTGGGGTTGTCTGAGGATGACTTGATCCCCTCCGACCTCAGGATCCAGGGGTAGGACCGCACCGAGCAAACCCCGGTCGGCAAGATACGTTTGAAGACCCAGTTCGGTGACCTGGTTGCCAACACCGAATTCATGGTAGTCTCTCAGGACACTGCGTATAACGCATTGATGGGCAGGCCATGGCTCCACCTTCATGCGGCGGTTCCCTCGTCATACCACCAATGCCTCAAATACTCCCTTAATAGTCGAGTAGGCGTGCTTCAGGGAGATGCCTCTCCTTTTGCCTCATGTGAAGCCCATTATCTGGACGTGGACTATTACAAGAGCAAGGACAAGCAGATCCTGGAAGGTGAGGTTGAGCCTGTCGCTGTTGCAAGTGATCCCTGGGCAAGCTTGGATGATGCTTACGTCCTCCCGATTCAATGGTTGGACGTAGCCATGGTCTCGACGGCCTGTGAGTCTCCTGATGAGATGACCGCGACTGCCCGTGCCAGCACCAGCGGCCCAGCAGGATCTGGTATCCCCAATGCAGTTTCCAACGCAGTCTCTCCCATGGACGATCCCTCCCCGAGTGGAGAGGACGTGGAAGATGCACCCCCAGCCTTTGAGGAGGGCGTCTCCGCCACGGTCGATGAGTTAGTACAGGTGAACCTTGGAACTGAAGCAGATCCAAGACCCACATTGGTCAGTGCCACCATGCCCTCTGAGGAGCGGCAGCAGTACGTGGACTTCCTCAGGCAGCACCGTGATGTGTTCTCTTGGGGCTATGACGAGATACCGGGGCTAGATCCTCAGGTAGCCGTCCACCGCCTTGGTCTCCCGGCGAACCATCGTGGGTTCAAGTAGCCTCCCAGGAAGATGCACCCATCCCACGGTGCCATGGTTGAGGCTGAAGTTGACAAGCTTATCAAATCCAACTTCGTGAGGGAAGTTCAGTACCCCAAATGGCTGGCCAACATTGTGCCGGTCAGGAAGAAGAACGGGCAGATCAGAGTCTGCATCGACTTCCGCGATCTCAACCGCCATTGTCCGAAGGATGATTTTCCCCTTCCAGTGACAGAGCTGTTGACTGACGCCACGGCAGGGTTCCAAGCCCTCTCCTTTATGGATGGATACTCCGGATACAACCAAATCCGGATGGCCCCTGAGGATGAGGAGTTCACTGCCTTCAGGGCCCCCCAAGGTATCTTTTGTTACCGGGTCATGCCCTTCGGCCTGAAGAATGTAGGTGCCACCTATCAACGGGCGATGCACCGCATATTCAAGCCAATCCTCGGCACACTGGTGGAATGCTACGTCGACGACTTGGTGGTCAAATCGCGCCAGCGTCAGGACCATCTCAAAGATCTTGAGAAAGTGTTCGGCTTCCTCTGGTCTCGCTGCCTGAAGATGAACCCGTTGAAGTGTGCCTTCGGGGTCACCTCCGGAAAGTTCCTTGGATTTGTGGTAAGATATCGGGGTATTGAGATCGACCCAGAGAAGATCAGGGAGATTAGCCAGATGCCTCCCCCAGGTAACATCCGGGAACTGCAAGGGTTCCAAGGCCACTTAGCCTATATACGCCGATTCATCGCGAATCTGGCCGGCAAGTGTAAGCCCTTTTCCCGGCTCATGAAGAAAGGTGCCACCTATGTATGGGATAAAGAGTGTCAGACCGCTTTCGAGGAAATCAAGCAGTACCTGCTTCAACCTCCGGTTCTGATGCTGCCTGTATCCGGGAAGCCGCTGGTCCTTTATGAGACTGCCCTGGAACGGTCCCTTGGTGCCCTTCTCGCCCAGAAGAACAACGAGGGAACAGAGAATAGCCTCTATTACCTCAGTCGCATGCTCCTTGATGCAGAGGTTAGGTATTCCCCCATCGAGAAGAGCTGCCTGGCGCTCGTATTTGCCGTACAGAAATTACGGCACTACTTGCAACACCATGAGGTATAGTTGGTTTCTCGGGTAGACCCGTTGAAATATATCCTGAGCCGGCCTATGTTGACTGGTCGTCTAGCGCGGTGGGCTGTGATTCTCCAGCAGTTCGACATCAGGTATGTGTCTCAGAAGGCCATCAAAGGGAAAGCATTGGCAGACTTTCTGGCTCCTCACCCGACCTCCGCGGATCAGCCGCTGGATCTAGGCTTTCCCGATGAGGCCATTCTCTCGGTCGATCATGCCGGTCCATGCTGGCAGATGCACTTTGACGGTGCCTCCCGGAGCCCCACCGGTAGAAGACTCGATAATCCTAAGCTCAACAGAGTGGGCTTGGGTATCGTCTTCATTACCCCGGAGCAAGCCGTGCTTCCATACTCTTTCCTGTTGTCAGAGGGCTGTACCAACAATGAGGCGGAATACCATGCCCTCATCACTGGCCTCGAGTTGGCTCTCGAGATCGACGTGCCCCATCTGTGTGTGAAAGGGGACTCCGAGCTGGTCATTAAGCAGATCAATGGCGACTATGTTGTCAGGAAGCCGGAACTTGTGCCATTGCTGGAGTGCACCCTCCTTCTGATGGCCCAGTTCCCTTCTCGTCCAGAAATTGTCCATATTCCCCGGTCGCAGAACGGTCGAGCAGATTCTTTGGCCAGCCTTGCTGCGTCACTTGCAGAGCCTAAACAGGACAACCTGATCGTCCGCGTGACGCACCACAGGCTCATCGCTCCTGTTATCCCGGAGGGAGATCGCGGCCCGTCGGTAAGTAATCTCACCATGGTTGCCCCTATGCCCGGAGCCCCGAGTACCCCAGATATGGCAGTCGAACCAGCCCCTGATTGGAGGACACCTTTGGTTGAGTACCTCCAACATGGCATTCTCCCATCGGATCGAGCCGAGCGCGAGCGAGTTCGACGCCGTGCATCGCAGTTTGTCCTCCAGAGCAGTATCGGCCTGGAGAAGATCCTCTACAGACGCGGATTTGATGGTGTTATCCTCCATTGCCTTCAGGGAGTTGAGATCCCACGAGTCATGCAAGAGGTTCATGCTGGTTCATGCGGTGCCCATCAGACTGGGCCGAAGCTGTCCCACCAGATTCGGAGGTTGGGATACTTCTGGCCCTCCATGATCCATGACTGCATCGAGTATGCCAGGAGGTGCCATGCGTGCCAGGTTCATGAGAACTTTGTGCATCGGCCGCCGGAGCCTCTCCATACTACCAGGTATTCTTGGCCCTTTGCAGTCTGGGGGATGGACGTTGTGGGACCTTACCCACCGGCGACGGCTCGCCAGTGCCGGTTCATTCTGACCGCCACTGACTTCTTCTCCAAATGGGCAGAGGCGATTCCGCTCAGAGAGGTCAAATCCTGTTCGATCGCTGACTTCGTGACCTCCAACATCATTCATCGATTTGGAGTGCCTCACGCTATCCTCACGGATAACGGAGCCAATTTCCGAGCAGCCGAGTTGAAGAGGTTGTACGCCAAGTACAACATTCACTCGAACCATACATCTCTCTATCATGCGCAGGCGAATGGACAGATTGAGGCGTTTAACAAGACCCTCTCTAACATTCTGCAAAAGATGGTTGGTCAGAACAAGAAGAGTTGGCCGGACAAGCTCCCCAACGCCCTCTGGGCTTATCGGACGACGACTCACAATTCCACCCAGATGACCCCTTATTCCCTGGTGTATGGAGCTGAGGCCGTCCTGCCCATCGAGATCGAGTTACCGTCCTTGCGCACTGTGGTCTACGACCAGCAAGCGCCGGACAGAGCTGCTGAAGCCCGTCTAGTCGAGTTGGAAGCACTGTATGAGAATAGACTGCGTGCTTTGCACAACTTGGAGAGGCATCAAAGCAGAATGGCTCGAGCTTTCAATAAGAAGGTTCGCCTCCGCTCCTTCCTGTAGGGTGACCTGGTATTAGCCCTGAGAGCACCGATGATCCCCGGCAGGAAGCCGCCCAAGTTGGAGCCCAAGTGGGAGGGACCTCTTGTCGTCCACAAAGTCTATCCCAATGGCGCGTACTCCCTAGAGACTATGGATGGTGAGCGTGTCACTCCTCCCACCAACGCTAGGTTCTTCAAGCAGTACTTTGCCTAACTGCAGTTCGTCCCGCACGACGTTAAACTGCAGTTCGTCCTGCACGACGTTAAACTACAGTTCGTCCCGCACGACGTTAAACTGCAGTTCGTCCCGCACGACGTTAAACTGCAGTTCGTCCCCCACGACGTTAAACTTCATTCGTCCTACATGACGCTAAATTGCACCACGCCCGAGCTACAAGACGTTAAACTGTTCAGCATTCGTCCCGCATGACGCTAAACTGCACCTCAAGAACTACGTGCGGCTTGATTCCCATCCTTATGGGATACGTAGGACCGCCTGAACATTCATGTTTCAGGCCCAGCCCCATCCTTCGGGAATTTCTATCCCATCTCGGGCCCTTGGCCCAGTTTCCTCTGGGTATGCGGCGTACGGTGTGAAAGCAGGGCTATTTGCTCGCCACGTTGTATGCCCCCCACGGTTGGGGATGCCTTCCGCTCCCCCTTTCCTTTTTCGTCCTGCATGACATTAAACTGCACTTCAAGAACTACGTGCGGCTTGATTCCCATCCTTATGGGATACGTAGGACCGCCTGAACATTCATGTTTCGGGCCCAGCCCCATTTCCCGGGAATCTCTATCCCGCGTTGGGCCTCTGGCCCAAGTTCCCCTCCTTTTTGTGCGAGGCATGTGGCGTGAGCGGGGGATTATGTCTTCATTCACGTTGGTCTACTGGACGCGCCGTACGCCGCCCCCGTGTGTGGGACTACCTCACACCTCTCATCGTCCTGCATGACGTTAAACTGCCTCTCAAGAACTACGTACGGCTTGATTCCAATCCTTATGGGATACGTAGGACCGCCTGGACGCTTGTGTTTCAGGTCCAGCCCCGTCTCTTGGTTGATCACGGGGATCTTCCATCTTTTGGTTGCTCTAGGGTGAGTCCTCCGACCCTTTCCGGTGATCTGTTAACATGTTTTGGGTACTTCGGTCTATGACCCGTAGTGTCGGATTCAATCCCGGCAAGTCCTGTGTTGCTTGTCGGGCCTCGCGCTTCCTCTTGTTCGAGCCTTCACTCAAAGGGATCCTCGTTAGCAGTTTGGGTACGATGCCTCAGTGCTCTCCTACCGCTCCGGGTCGATTTACCGGCGGGTCCTGGGCCGCAAATCGATATGAGTCCTGCGCTTAAGCGGTTGATGCTCGTTTGCTTGTCCCATTCTAGGCTGACGCAATCGGATGTTGTGTTGCGAATATGGTCAGCGACATCCTTGATCTCCATGTCGGCTTTTTCAGGCTCTGAACATTGGTTGCGCAGTCCTCATCACACTCCGCCTCTGTGCGTTGTAGTAGAATCTCGACACTCTCTTCATACTGACCTGTAGTACACCTTTACACGTTAGGCAGGCCAACTAGGGTAATGGTGTCTTTCGAGGCTCCCACGATCTGAGCACCAAGGATATATGCTGATTTCCTCCCTAAGGGCCATGTGTAGCTGGACCCTCGTCCCCATAAGGAGGAAGGAGTCGCCCGAACAATCGCGTTCTGGGCCCAGTATAGCTGGAGGCTAGCATCTATGCCCCTCGGGTGATGGACATACGCATGCCCCTATCCCGGGATCCTTCTCCTGGAATCGTGTGTGACCGCAGGGCTGGGTATGTTCCCACCCCCGCTGGGTCCGCCATATCGCAATAAGCGGATTCCTCCATGGACCGAACCACACGACCTTAAACTGTGTTGTCTGGTCCTACCACACGACCGTAAACTGTGATCGTCTTGGCCGCCCGACGAGAAACGGCAGTGCATCGTGATGTTCTCCTCAGGGGACACTCACATTGGGCGCTGGTTAATAACCACGCCATTTATCAATGCCTTTCATGGCTTGATTATTGTGGCGATGCCAGGGATTTCTTAATCACAGGCATGTCGCTGCACAAAGAAAAACCATCCACCTTTAGGGAAAAACAAGAAATATCAAATACCGCTTCTTCTGTGTGCGAGGGTCAGACCCGCACCCTTCCCCGCACTGGTGCCCGATTGTGTTGCGCTGTGCTTCAAGAACTACGTGTGGCTTGATTCCCATCCTTATGGGATACGTAGGAACGCCCGGATGTTTGAAACTTCGGGTCCAGCCCCCACCTCTTAAAGATTCCCCCTTCTCTTGGGAATCCGCCTCCTTCGTGTCACCCTCAAGGCGTGTCCCTCGACCCCTTGCAGCGGTCCACCGGTGTCAAGAGTACTCTGGTTTATTGCCAGGAGGGTCAGGTTTATCTTGGTCAGGTTCCTTCCACTTTTCAGGCTTCATGCTCCCTTTCATTCGGACCCATCGCCTACGCCCTGGGTGGAGCCCCCGTGAGCGGTCTGGACACAATGCCTCAGTGCTCTCCCACCGACTCGGGCTGGTGCCCCCAAGGGCCTCGGGCAGCAAATCGATATGAATCCTGCGCTTGAGCGGTTGATGCTCATTTGCTGCCTCATTCCATCAATGGTCCGTATGATATTGATGCTGCTTTTCCGCCACGGTCGGCAGTACTCCCATATCGTTACGCCGGTGCCCCCAGTCCTTGAGTGAATGGCCGCATGATTCATATTACGTTTTCCACCCCCCATTCTGACCAGGAAAAATCTCGACACTCTTGACACTATCCCTCAGTGCATCTTCGCATATCCAGGGGATAGGACCACGATGTGGCGTACTTGGAGGTTCTTATGGTCCGAGCTCTAAGACTTTAAACTAAGATCTGCCCTTATGGTCCGAGCTCTAAGACCTTAAACTAAGATATTCCCCTATGGTTCGAGCTCTAAGACCTTAAACTAAGATCTACCCCTATGGTCCAAGCTCTACGACCTTAAACTAAGATCTCCCAAAACGGGGTTCTACGTCCCGCATGACGTTAAAACTGCACTTTCAGAACTACGTGTGGCTTGATCTCCAGCCTGATGGAGTACGTAGGAACGCCCGGGCATCTCGACTCGGGTCCAGCCTCAGGGATCGCTAAGTCCCGCCCCTCCTCATCGTCGGCCGTCTGGCCTGGCTTCTGGTAGAGTGGTGCAGTTGTGATATTCTCCCCGATCCAGCTCGGGATGCCCCATTGCAATGATGGGAAGCGACAGTTTCCTCGTCAAAGAGGTTCTGTCTGAGAATTGGGGTGATTCACGGACAAATTAGTGCATCCGCCTAATACGCTTTCCCCACGGTGGCGCAATTTTGAGAGCGTTAGATTCTGTCTGAACAAATCGTCACTTCGCCCCACGCTTCGCATGCCCTGTTGATCTGGATTTCCACCCTTGTGTCTGAAGGAACACCCAAAGCGGCATTGATGATGACATGTGATCTGCCTCCTGCAAATATGACCTTCGGTCCGTCTATTGCAGTAGTATGGTCGATTGATCCATTCTCCGCTTGCCGTCTTGGGAATTTCCTGGAAGGCCGACCGTCGTGGATTTCTGAATTAGGGACATGCGATTCACCTTTTCTCATTTCCCTATGTTCGGATAAAATCTTAACGCCCCTAGTGTTGTCCCGCTCGTGTGTCGGAACGAGTTGGGGGGATGATACATTGATTAGGTATGAGGTCTCCTTTCCTAGGAATGACCTCCCTCTTTTCTTTAGAAATCCAGGCCCAATTACGGATGCCTGAAGCTTGGTTAACGCTCCCGCGAGACAATGAATTGTGGTTGAGCATGTTAAGCCAAAAGATGCAGATAAATATGGTGATTCATACAAATGGATCGAAATATTGAGTAGCGGAAGCAAAATGTTCTAGGAATGGCAAAAACAAAGCCCCTAGGGATTAGCGTGCTGAATGAATTTTTCCAACGCCGCTACCCTTTTGTTGGCGGCTTCCAGAGCTGCCTCTTGCTCTCTGCGTACCTTCTCCTCGTCGGCGGTCGCAGCACGCAGCTCGCCGATCCTGGCCTGTGCACGCTCCCGCTCGACTTGAAGTGTGACCATCTGTTGGCCCGCCTCCGTCAGCTGTACCTGGGCGTCAACCAGCTGGGCCGTTAGTTGCTCCACAAGCTCAGTGCACGTTGCGACGAAGGCCTCCTTCTCTGCCGCCTGCCCTTCGAGACGCCGGACATCCTGCTCCGCCGCAAGGAGCGCCCGAGTGTTCTCCGACACGTCCCGACATTGTGCGACGTCGGCGCGCTGACGGCTCTCGCGCATCTTTTCGGCCATGAAATCACGGACCGTCAGATGGAGGCATTGAGCATCAGCTCCCCCGGCACATAGGAAGCGTAGCCAGGTTTGAAGGGATCCCATGCGCCCCAGCCACTCTGATGGGTCTCGCTTGAGGAAGCGCTGGATGCACTTCCACCCCCTTCGGCGTGTTATCCGGCTCTCCTCGACCGCCTCCGCGTCCGAGTCGTCCATCTCCTCGGGGTCGGCAGGCCGGTAGGCAGGGAAGGCAGCCAGCAGGTCTACTGCAGGGTCCGCCCCTGGGATGTCCTCATGGGGGATAGGTTCCCCAACATCTGGGAGACCTTCTTCTCTCTCCCCAGCGGCGTTGACACCCTCGTCAGCCCCCGACCTCTCTCCGATGGCAGCACCGCTGGCGTCCGCAGCCCCCTGATCAGCAGTTGGTGGGGCCGGCTCGGTTTGGGAAGTCTGTTCCGGAGCAGGCGGCAGGTCTGCCACTGGTCCACTCGTGGATGGCCTGGGTTCGACAGCCCGACGAGCCTCCAGTGTTGAGATCACTGCGCAAGGCATGCCGCGGTTAATCACCGGTCGTCAACGGTAAGCACCAGTAGTAAAGTAAGGAGACTTACGGGAATTCAGAGCATCATCTCCCGCTGTCCCGGCCGCCGCAGGAACAATTGCAGCAGGGGACCCTTCCGCGCTTGTCAATTCAATGATGGGTGTCTGGCCCCCGCCTTGTCCTGCTGGCGCCTCTCCTACTCCTACTGAGGATGCCTGACCGACATCCACGCACTCCTGAGAAAGGTGGAGAAATGGGTTAGAAGCTGCATAAGAGAATGGATGAAGCAGGTTGAGTAGGGATAGAAGCGGACCTCGAGGAGCTCAGTGATATCGATATTGCCAGAGCCGGCCACCTCGCCGCTCTCCCGCGGGCTCCCCTGATGGGACCTTCCCTCGGAGCCTTCATCCTCCCCCGTCTCCTCCTCTTCCTCGGAGTCGTTGTTACTGTCATCTTCCTCCGGCGGCATCTGTTCTGGAGCGGGCTCTAGACCGAGCATCACCTTCACTAGAAGGGACGGCTCCACACGCTGACCGCATTGGCGCGCGTACTCGTCCATGGCCGTCAGATATGCATACCGCCGGTGGAATTTCACCCTGTCGGAAATCTGGAGGCGCCCAACCTCTGGCAGGTGGATTCCTTCTCTGAGTATCTTCCGCCAGATGGCTTCGGTCCCCAGTGACTGCCGCAGGGTCATCCAGGCCGACCACAGCGCCGGGAAGACTGCATCGTGGGAGGGTTCGAGCAGACGCCTTACCTGCTTCCCGGGCCGCTCCCCGACCGCCGCATGTTCCCCCTCTCTGGGCGCTGAAGTCGTGGAAGCAGCCTGCGATGTGCCCGCCGCCGAAGTCCCTTCCCGCGCCGGCTCCGCTGCTTGGCGTGCCTCCGTTCTCCCCCGCATAACGGTGCCTCGCCTCCATCCTTGACGCCCGGTCTCCGCACGAGTGACCTCGAGCTACCGAACTGGTTTCCGTAGAAGCCCCTCGGGGTACGCGATGGCCCTGTGCTCGGCCAAGCCTGCGTCGACCCCAGTAGGGGGGAGAGTGATGACATCGCCAGAGCCGAAAGCGGAAAACATCAGCCACATCTGACGAAGGACGCAAGGGTTCTTCTCCTCCCGGACAGTAGTGAACACCCTCTTCGGCATCCGTTGAAGGCACCCGAACTGCCTGGCGAACCGGGTTGGCACGTAAGGCTCGCAGATCACCTTCCCGTCAATCCGAGCCACGAGCACCCCACCTCGCATGCTCAGGTAGTATTCGTGCTGCTCCAGCGGACCCTGCCCGTTGTCGATCATCTGGCCAACGGGAGTGGGGAACGGGCTGAAGTTGAAATTGGCGTGATTGCCAATCCGAATCCTCACGCCCTCCTCATTTAGGGTCATCGGAGCGACCCCCGCAATGTTCAGCAGGGAGGGTCGCAGGTCGTTGCCCGGAGGAATGACGGCGTTTGGAAACGTGTACCCGCCGAGGTGGGCAGCCACCCAGCCGTGGAAGAATTGAAAGGGCCCACAGACCCTTCGTGGCGACCCCCCTCGCGAGATGCGTCCCAGGATGGCGTACAGCTTAGCCAGCACTAGAACCCCGAGGTTGTATCTTTTGTTGGCGGCCATGGCGCCCGCCATCGCCAGTGTCATCGGGAGGACGCCAATTCTCGCGTCCTGCACTGGCAGAAGCCACCCACTCAGAAAGGCAGCCAGGAACGCCGCGTACCGGACATTTGGGTCCCGGGCCTCGATGACGCGGTACCCCCATGAGCGGTAGTCGCCCGTCTCCAGGACCCGCCAGTACGACCCGTTCCGGCTCCTCTGAGCCGCGGTCGGGCACCGCTTCCCCCTGCCTGGCATCTTGACCGCGGGGTCATGCTCCAAGAACTGGCTGAACCACTCCTTGTAGGCTATTTCCTTGTGGAATTCCTTGACCCCGAGCCGCTCTGTAGCCAGGTCCAGCAGATGCCATGTCAGGATGGGAGTCCGTGACCTGTCGCCCCAGGTGTTACTCGGAGGCAGGAACTCATCATATTGGTAACCCTCCAGCGGGATACCTCTGATGCAGTGGATGTCCCAGAGACCGATGCCGACCTCCCCATGGTGAAGATGGAAGGTGTTGGTATCCGGGGACCAGCGGGTGAACAGTTCCGGCCCGAGCTCAGACTGCTGGTAGAAGTGGAACTGCGACGTCCACACCGCCTCAAACAGGCCGATGTACCGCAGCTCCTCGGTGAAGTGATCGCAAGTGTGGCGTACCCAGAACGCCCAGGCCCACTCACTGGTGAAATTGCCCCCAGATCACAAGTCCCAGTCCTTCTGCCAGCCCTTGGTGTCGTCGGTGACACTCTGGCGATATGTGCTCGAGTAGAGGGCTGGAGAGTTCTCCGCAGTAGGCTCACTTCCGACGATGGTTCGCGTCCTCGGGTTCAGGACATAGACATCTAAGTGTCTGGTCTCCCTGGCAGGATGCCCATTGTTGGTGATGTTATAGCGGGGAAGCTCGTCCTCCCGAGTCACCCAGGTCCGTGGCCCATCAACCTCGAACCCTGGCACCGGAACCTCATCTAGGATGCCAAAGTTCCAGAGCGGCAGGTTGTCCGACAGCGGATATGTCTTCTGGGACAGCGTCAGCAAGTCGAACAAGGATTGATTGTTGGAAACAATCTCCTTGGCTCCGTAGACCTCCTCATTCTCCTCCATCTCAGCTCTGCGAGTGGCGGCATCCCCCTCATTCCCTTGATTCACGGCCATCTCAGAAGCTCCGGGAGTCGTGTGGGTTAAGGGATGAGGCGTGCGGAATCGGAAGAGGCTGGTAGAGAAGTTTGAGAGTCGGCGCGCAATCCTAGTGGACGGCGCGCAATTGGGAAGTCTGTCGCGTAAAACCCCGGGTGTTCGTGCAAAGACAGGCCGAAATCCGGAAAGGTTTGCGCGACGAACGGGTGAATTCCGCGCCGGAAAAGGCAATTTCGCGAACGAGAGCTTGGAAGCTAGTCGTGCGGAAAGCCGGTGTACGGTGCGGGGGACCCAGGACCCCTATTTATAGGCGAGGCCGGTGTCCGCGCTGCGCGGAAAGCGCTTTGCGCGACCGAGCTAGCGGATTTCGCGCCCGACGCCCTTTTTGCGCGCCACGGTCCCGCACCACCCAAGACTTCGGCATTCCGGCGTCTCCCTCGGAACCCGATCGTTGCGACCTCTCGCCGATCAGATTCCGAGGGGGGGCTTTTGTAGATGCCGGAAAAGTCCGTTGTTCCCAAACGAAGCTCCGGATGCGGAAAGCGAGGTCATATTTGGAGTCGGAAGCCCGTTTCAGAGGGCCCGGAAGCCTTGCGTGGAATTTTGGAGGCCCGCGCGCAATGATGTAGGGTCGCGCGCAAACCTCCCGGGATGCGCGCAATGCGCTGGGCCGGCGCGCAATTTTGCGCGACCGTGGCCCGCGCGATTCCCTTGCGCGCCGGGCCCGATTTCGCACCCGCGAAGGAAATTGCGCGCCCGCGAACCAGATTCCGCGCCCGGGGTTGCCTATAAATATAAGGTGACCCCCGACGTTTTGAAGGTTGACGGAATTCGAAGAGTCGCTCGTTCGCGCAATCCAACCCCTTCCGCGCGCAATGCCGATCTTCAGGTAACCTCTTTTCTTTCACGCAAGAAAGCCTCGGGGTTCGCCTTCGCGCGAAATCCCTTTGGCTCCTTTCCTTTGAACTAACTCTTCACCCAAAGGCCTTCGCGCGCAAAAGAAGTCTCTTGCGCGCAATTGCCCCCGGGTGCGCGCAATCCAGCCCGATTGCGCGCACCCCCCTTTCAAAGTGGCCATTCATTAAAGAATGAGTCGTTGCCCCGCGCGCTATCCGAAGCCCGGTGCGCGCAATCGCTATCTTCCGCGCGCAAAGCGCTGGCCCAATTGTGCGTCAGCCCGCCCATTTGCGCGCCGACCCGCGGTATTGCGCGCCAAGCTCCTCTTTTGCGCGCAATCCACCGGGGTCGCCCCCTTTGACCCCCTGAGGGTACCCGCCTACGTGGCGCCCGATGATCCTCATCCCGGGTGCCCGCACCGTGCGTTGTCTTCCCGTGCGGCCCTCCAGGCTCGCGCGAAGTGATACAGACCCATCGGCGGCACCATCTTCGTCCGCGTGACAAGACGTTAAACTGCCAAGCATCTTCGTCCAAGCTACAAGACGTTAAACTGTACAGCATTCGTCCCGCATGACGTTAAACTGCACTTTCATCCTACATGACGCTAAACTGCACCACGTCCGCGCCGCAAGACGTTAAACTGCCAAGCATCTTCGTCCTCAACACACGACGTTAAACTGTACTTCGTCCGGCAAGACGTTAAACCGTCCGCTTCGTCCTCAACACACGACGTTAAACAGTACTTCGTCCGGCAAGACGTTAAACCGTCCGCATCACCTGATCCCGTGCCCCGCACGCAGGGTCCTCCCGGTTTGGATGTGGCCCCCACCCGCTCGTCTCTGCAGGGATGTCGGGATTGGAGTGGCCTTCGCCCACGGGGGTAGAGTGTTACAAACAGAACGAACTACGTGGACTTTGATCCCTGTCTCCTAAACAGGGTACGTAGGAAGCCTCTCCGAGGTTCAAGCCCACCACCTGGTCGTCCCGGTCGTATTCACGTCGGTTCGTCCATCAGTGGACCCCTCCTGGGTTCACACTTGCGTCGATTCACCTATGAATCCGCCCCTATGGGAGACTGCACGTGTGTATCTCCATTGTGCTTCCCCACTACCTTTTTTCTATTCAGCGTCCAGCATGACGTGAAACTGTGATCCACCCGGCCGTTCCATCCCCCTCTGTGCGAGGTGGTTCGGTTCAACCCTTCGCCCGGCAGCCTCGACCTCTTCGTGAGTCAGCTTGCCGATGTCCAGCATGACGTTAAACTGTATACCTGAACTACGCTGAATTTGATCCGCGCTAACGCGCGGTACGTAGGAAGCCCCTGCGGGGTCCAAGCTCTTCACTCCATCATCCATCCTGATCCTTACCCGGGCCGCCACATCCCGGTGGGGTCATGCCATTTCATTCCACTCCAGTTCACTCGGGAAGCCGCCCATGTGCTAGCCCCAGCGTCGGAGGTTCCTCGCAAGGGGTTCTGTCATCTGATCCACTCCTCGTGTTGATCAGTCTGATGTCGTCCCCGCTGGATGTTAAACTCGCGGCATACCCCGTGTTAAACATGGGAAGCTGAGGAAAACCTCAGGTAACGCAGTTCCCCGTACCCGGCGCGGGATGCCTCAGGCCATCACGCCTTCGAGAAGCCCTATTAGGGACGGAAGGCAGACATGCAGAGTCGCAGTGTTAAGACACGCCCCCGACACCCAGAGCCACCCGGCCTCCTCACCGCAGGTTGCTGCCCCGACCAGACTCCTTGGAGCGTCTGGGCGGAAGCAGCGTTATTAACCGGTGTCCATGAAGATATGGCGCTGGGAACGAGATTCACGAACATTCTTAAATCTATGAGGGAGACCCGGATTAGGCGACGAGTTCCGAGGAGACGTCCACGGAAGGAGGAGCCGACGTCCCATCATCCCGGTTTCGATCAAGGAGCAGACGCCCCTGAACAAGGGACGGATGCCGCCCGCCTTTGGAAAGCGGGACTGCAGGGCCACAAGTCGCGCGCACATCCCCTCGGGTCGACGGGCGCATGCGCGAACGCGTCCTGGCGGAATAGCGTCGGAACAGAAACCCGGCGCACATCCGCACCGAAACAATGTTAATATGTTTTTATGGTGATTAATTATAAATAGAAAGAAAATAATGGGATAAAAAAGATTTGTGTGTTGAACACACACACGAACGGTGATTAGAATTAAACATAGACTTTTAATTGAATGAGAAATAAAAATAAGGGAATATGTTTCAACTTGATTTAAACTATTTCAATACCATTAATATTTAATAATATAGGGTTTAGGATTAAAAGTGAATATGAATAAGAAACATTCATTAAAATTGAAATGAAATTGAAAACAGCTTATGTGATTAAAAATGAAAGGAACGCAATGGAACATGAAAACAAATAGAGGAATAAGGGTATATCAAGTAAAAAACATGAGTTTGGATGGTCCTATGAGGAATTTTTAAGGTATTTGGTCATTCTAATGCATCCATATCTATATTGAGATGCTAATCCTTTTCAAAGAGAATAGGGGAATTCATTTATAGTCCAAGATGGTAGACAATTTTCATTCTAAAACTGACCTCCACTTGGCTTGAAAATTTGATCATTCAGAAACTAGAATAGTGAGATATATTCTTCTTAAAAGCTGTAGATATTAATGTTTTCTATATACTATGAAAATTTGGCATCCATTGGACTTTTCTATCCAAATTTATGGCTATTGTATGAAACAATTTTCTTTTGCCCATTTTTGTGTTGAAAATTTCATTAGTCTGCATGTGAATGCATTTTAGGCTAGGAATATTCTTTCAAGCTCAAAACCATTATTATAAAAAGTCAAGATACTATATATTAGAATTTTAGATAAAACATATAAGCTCAAATTGATGTCTAGATCAGTAAAAAAGTCACTAATTGTTGGTAGATTTTAAATTCTGGACAAAATGGTGGGGTAGACTTAAAATCAAATGTTGGGTACATTTTTGTTGGAGTTGGGCCTTAAAATTTTTATACATGATTTTTTTGGGTAATTAAAAACATATTAAGGAGTTTCATCAAATTTTGGATTATATATTGATCCCATAAATTCGTTCATCATGGATGGTCTAGTTTATTTGCAGATTCTTTAGGGCTTTTTGTGTGGACCATATGATCCTTCAAATGGCCAAATTAGACAAATATTAATTCTAATTATATGTTGAAAATTTAATAAGTAACCATTAAACAATAATAACACAATTTTTACTTGTAGTGTGATATTTATGGTTAAAACATTAAACTGACCTGAATTTGGATTTATCCAAATAAAGCTCAAAAAATATATTTAATATGAAAACATTAATATTTCACACCAATTATGCAATTTTCATATAAAATCAGTAAACAGTGTAAATAAAAACTTGTGAATAAATTAAATACCTCAAATCCACCACACTTATTCTTGTGCATTTCCTCTACAAAAAATATAAAAACATAACTAAATCATTTTCACTCACCAACAAATATAAAAATTTTGTTTTCACCAATCAGGGGGTATAGAATATTTCACTCATCCATAATTAATTACCCAAAAAAAATTTATATAAAAAATTTTCCAAAAAATCAATTTTCATGCTCATAATTTATAAATTGAAAATGTAGACACTATGAACTTACTCCTCTCAAGATAATATAAAATTATTTATAGAGGATCACTCATCCACCAACCAAAAGTGATAATCTTAGATTTAGAGAGAACTCTCAGCTTCTATTACCCACCCTAATGTGCACAATAATCAAGAGGTATTTTAAGGGGGTTTTCAGTGGCTATGGGATGGAAGGAATATAGTGTCTAAAACAGTAGAAAAGAGGGGTAAAACACCAACATTGGAAAACAATGCACATTTTTTTGAAATGAATCATGGAAGGAAGTAGAAATACATATTTACAAGGGAATGATTGTGTGAAGAAAGAAACAAAGGAGGAATAAAATTTTATGGGGATGAAAAGATGAAATATTAACAACAACAAAATAAAACTTTTCCCAATTACATAATTGTTATTTTTTATTTTTTACTTTTTTTTGAAAGTCAAACTTCAAAAATATCTCATACTCATCTCCCAATAAATGTTTTATCTCCTCAAGACACTAATTTTAATATTTATAACAAGATAAATGGTTTATGAAGAATGATTTTTGACATTCCCAAGACATAACCCTTTTTTTATTTTTTTATTTTTTTGAACACTTTTCAATAACCTGTAAAAATATTACATAAATGAAAATATATTCCCCAAACAAACTGAATAAAAACCTATCCCATGAACATAAATAGATGCTTTCCCTAAAAAATATGATAACAAGTTGAAAATCAAGAAATTTCTACCAAAAATTAAATCCATTCCCCCCACACTTAAATTTCAATAAATAATGAAATGTAATTCCACATAGATGTTGGGTGGGACAATATATTGGGCTTGTAATGTGGCTATCAAGGAAATGGTTTTCATAGGCTCTAAGGGGATTTCAAAATGGTGATTAATGTAAGGTTAATGGGAGGCTATCTAGATATTGTGATGATCATGTGGTTCATATAATGCCTCTATCATATTAACGTATACTAAAGTAATAAATTCTTCTCAAAGGTAAAAAAACTCAAGACTCACAATCGGGGGTGAAAAACACACATTTGAAAAATATGGTCATAGGTGACCTTGGCCTGAAATTTAAGGTTCTTCCTTATGTTTGGGGAAGAATCATTTTCCAAATCAAAAATTGACCATTGAAATTTTTGTAGTTTTATCACAAGAATCTTTATCCAATTTTATAATTAAAGTAAAACAAATGAGATGAAAACATTTATTTTGACTCACCAAAATGGATGGAAAAATTTTAAAAATTGGAGGGTTATTAATTAAGAGTCATTGTTTCTTATTTTTTTGTTATTTTTTTGTTTTTTTAGTTTTTAATAAAGGCACACACATATGAAAGAGAAAGTGTAAATAAAAAGTTTGATGAGGAAAGTGGTAAAACAATTATGATAATGAGTGAGGAATAAGTTAAATATATATATAGAGAGAGAGAGAAGTTAAAGTGAAAGATGTTCCCCTATTTTAGATTTGGTGGGTCTCTGTCTACATCCAGTGGTGGGTCTACTACAGTGGTTAGGGGTTTTATGGAAGTCGATGTGTTTCTCCATATGTGTGTCCTCTCATTGTGATGCTTTAACTGATGTCCATTAACCATAAATTTCCTTTTATTAGTGGGTTCTTGGACTTTCATGACTCATCCCAGAGGGTCCCATGTTGCGACTACCCCACTTCGACCTCTAATTGGCCAGGGGATGGTGACTAGCACTGAGTAGGAATATCCCACAAATGGGAGGCATTTTCCTAAGTACCTATACACAAGCACACATATCCAAGACCAAAATGAAGAAATTAAAAACACTAATTAAACAGTGCATGCATACACTAAGATACCAACCATAGAGTATGACAGTAGGAAAACAGGAACATAAACAGTGCCAGAATACAAGCCCAAAAAAAGAAAGAGTTTGAAAAGTGAATTCACAAGTCCTTGATACTCATCCACATAAAACCCCACCAAAAGGGTAGGTGTAATAAAACTGTCTGAAGCTATATAAGTGAACCTCATTTGGCAGATCACTCTAAGAACCACCAGGTCCTAGTTCACCTATTACTCCATTAAATCGTTGATCGTCTACACAAGACACGACATGTGAGGGAAAATACCATGCATGGGTGAGTAAAAAAATACTTAGTAGGAAACCCTAAAACCAAAAAGGATACACCACTAAGAAATACATGGAGTACAATACAAATAAAACACACGAATTACACCACAATGAAAACACATGAATTACACCACAAAGAAAACACATGAAGTACACCAAGAAAACACATGATGTAAAGTCATCTCGCATAGTTATAAGTCTAAAGAACAAAGAGAAGTATTTTTAAATATAGTCCATAGATCTCCCGATTTACATGAAACATATAGTGTCTATGAAGCATGGATCATTGATGGCACATATAGCATTGATGGGTCATGTATCCCCCAAGTCACATAGTCACAAAGTCACAACAAGCTTTATAATTCCACTCGTAGCATGATTTTATCGAGAGAACCAACTCCTCAAGATAATAGGTTGTATTCCAAAATTCAAAAAGATTCACTTAGAGGATCTCAAAATGTTTGCATCATCTCATGGGTCCCAACACCGCAAATGGATCACCAAACAAACACATCATTTGAAAGCTAAAATTATTTTTCTGAAAAGGTCTAACCCGGGTCTGGTCCAACTCTGATCTGGTTAGACCCAACCAAGACAGACCTTGTTTGGATATGCCTAAACAGGATAATCTTGTTTGGCTCAGCCATCTGGACCCAAATCGTTTGGACGCTGGACCGGCCTGCCCTAGCAGCATCCCCTACTATTCCACACAGTATACACCGACCACGTGGCCTCTTCATCAGCACCCCATCCGCTGACGGCATTCCCCCACCACGATCCTTCAAAACAAATGATTTGGATTCACATATCCATCGTCACCATGGGATCCCTCTAACACGGTCTCTCCTAGACTATGTCCTCCAGCTTCCACTGGTCACCCTACAGGCAGCCTGTCATATCTTTCTCCACCAGGCCCAGTCCCATCCATGTTGTTTCTACCTCCACTGCTTGCGGCTTGTCCCCACCTCGCACTCCCCCAGGATCAACCATGTCAACTGCTTCATACCCTCATCGTTAACCACCTTGTAAATTGCATTCCTTATTCCATCATAAGATTCCACCCTACCTAAATTGTACCACACTTCCTTCGCACATTTTTTATTCCATCATGTGTTCAAACCATTGATATCGGACATTTGCGCCATATATCAGTGGAATAATAGTCGATAATTCACATAGGGGTTTCATGGTATAATAATTTATGAAGAACACAATATATTTATGGTTAAAGATAAATAACATGAACTCCCAATGAATGAATCATGGTGTTGTTCATGTCGGTCTTGATCTATTCATGTTAGAAGGTTTAATGAATAAAAAATAGAAACACATATCTAAATCCCTATTCAAAATCCCACAAGCAGTTATCCATCCCACAAAAATGAATAAAACATGGATCAACCAGTTCACGGGTTTTTCTATGTTATTCATTTGAAATCTAAGAGGGTAAAGGAAAATCACAAAGATATGAACATCCTACCATGGGGTTGGATCAGTCATTGATGAAGAATGGAGGCTTCCGTCGTCGTTGATCCTCGATCCATCACTGTTCAACATCAAGAGAGTTTCCTTCCATAAATCATAGGAATTATAGGGTTATGGTGATAAACCTAAATTCCTAAAAAATGTTTCATTAAAAAGAAAACCCCTACTATGTCAATTAAATATTTTTATTAAAATATTTTAATGATGATTACGTTAACTTTTATAGTCGACCACTCCCGGTCAATGTTAGGCCCCGCCTAAGGTAAATTTGCATCTCTAGACATAATAGTGCCCTCGTATTTTTATCTAGGCCCCAATTTAGATGTTATTCAAATTTTAAATAAAAATTTCATGTACGCTTTAATTAAAACAAAAAAAAATCCATTGTATCATTTCGGGAACATCGGGCCACTAAA
This sequence comes from Viscum album, assembly GCA_963277665.1. Classification (NCBI taxonomy): domain Eukaryota; kingdom Viridiplantae; phylum Streptophyta; class Magnoliopsida; order Santalales; family Viscaceae; genus Viscum; species Viscum album. The sequence continues at coordinate 1,415,272,184 of OY728129.1, read as the reverse complement.
TATCATGTCGTCTCAGCTAATAGTCTCTTAATTTTCCCAATTAATTTATAAAAATAAAATTAGGGAATATATGAGTCATTAAATTCTCCCCACCTTAGGGATTTGTGTCCCTGAAAGCCAAAAAAGTCTACTCAACAAAAAATGAGGGTACTTAGCATGAATCTAAGCCTCCCACTCCCAATTTCTCTCATGGAGATTCTTGTGATGCCACTGAATGCATGTTAGATGAATTGATCACCCACAAAGGATCCACTCTTGTCGATCCTCGATCTCCACTGGGTACACCACAAAAGTCGCCCCATCATCAATTTCCATCTCACCCAATTCGATGATGTGTGATGGATCATGCTCGTACCTCCTCATATACGACATGTGGAAGACATCATGCACCCTATGAAACTACGGGGGTGGAGCTAATTGGTATGACACCTCACCAAATCTACTCAAAATATAAAAAGGGATGATGTTCCTCGGAGATAACTTGACACCCCAGACGAATCTCCAAAATCCCCATCAAGGTGAGACCCAAAGCAACACTAAATCTCCATCCTCGAACTCTAGAGGACTATATCTTCTATCAACATATGACTTCTTCCAGCTCTGTGCAGTCTCCATCTGCACCTAGATGATATGCACCTTCTCGATGGTAGCCCTCACCAACTCTAGAACCATGAGTGCTGACTCCCCTAGATCTTCCCATTATAGTGGTGACCTACATGGTTGCTCATAAAAGGCCTCGAATGGTTCCATATCAATGGTGGAGTGATAGGTGTTGTTTTACGTAAACTCCACCAGTGGTAGGTGATCCACCCAACTACGGCCAATGTCTAGGATGTAAGCATGTAGCATACACTCAAGTACCTGTATGGTCCTCTCTATCTGGCCATTCGTCTAGGGAATAAATTTCATGCTCAAGAACAACTGATTCCCAAATGAATCCTACAATCCCTTCCATAACTGGGATGTGAAACAATCATCACAGTCTGAAATAATCATCAATGGCCCTCTATGAAGCCGAACTATCTTCTACACATATAGGCATCATAAGATCACTATTGAACTCTTCTCATTGATCGGTAGGAAGTGGGTCGAATTGGTGATTCGTTCAACGATCACCTAGATGGTATCACATTCGTTATACATGCATTGTAAAACCATCACAAATTCCATAGATATCTCATCCAACTTCCACTTTGTAACCTCATGTTGTTGGGCCAAGCCCACTGAAACATGGTGCTCAGCCTTCACTTACTGGCATGTGATGAATCTAGAAACAAACTATTCCATTTCCTTCTTCATCCTCAGCCACCAGAAATGATGTTGGAGGTCCTGATACATCTTTTCCACTCCTGGATGTACCAAAAATGACTTTCTATGGAACCCTCTAAATACCTCCTCTCGCGATGTCACTGGTACTATTGTGCATCCTCGGAAAAGAAAGACATGATCCCTACTTTTCAAATATCCATTAGGGACATGCCCTGTGGAAATATGAGCACGTAAAGTCTCATAGTCAGTGTCTCTAATATATTCCTCCCTGAAACACTTTAAGACTGGAGGGGTGAAAACCATCGACTAGAGGTAAGTTGTACCATCTCCATCCATAAAGGATATCGGAAATGCGGCCAATTGCTATGATTCCTTACTTAGAAACTGCAAACTGGACCTCCTGCTTAGAGATTCTGCCACTATGTTCTCCTTCCCAGGAGTATAGGCAATCTCAAAGTCATAGTATTATAGGAACTCTAGCCATTTTATATTTCTCGAGTTCAAATCCTTCTTAGAGAATATATAATTGAGACTATTGTGGTTGAAGTAGATGTTAATCCTCTCACCCATCAGGTAGTTTCGCCACATCGTCAATATGAAGACTACCGCCTCCAACTCAAGATCATGGGTCATGTAGTTTTATTCATGTTTCCTCAATTGGAACGATCTATAGTTAATCACTTCTTTCCCCTGCATCAATACATAACCAATACTAGTCCCTAATGCATCATACAACACCAAGTAATTGTCACCCTCCTATGGTAATATCAATATAGGAGTTCTCTTCAGCCTATTCCTCATCTCCTAAATGCATTGTTGGCACTTCTCTGTCCACATGAAATGATAACCCTTCAATGTCAAGATCTTCAAGGGTGATGATACTCTGGAAATGTTGGGTACAAACCTCTGATAGTACCTAACCAAACCCAGAAAACGTATCACCTCAGTAACACTCTTGGGTAGCTCCCAAGAAATCAACCCTTCAATATTCATCAGATCCACTGCAACTCCATCCTCTGAAATGACATGTCCTAGAAAGTGGAAATCCCAAATAGAAAACTGACACTTCAAGAGCATCCCATAAATATTCTACTCTCAGAGTGTGTATAGGACCATCCTCAAGTGTATCGCATACTCCTCTTCAGACACTGAGTATACTAGGATGTCATTTATGAAGATCACGATGAATTGGTCAATATAAGGATGCACGATTCTGTTCATGAGTCCCATGAACAATGACAGGGCACTTGTCTTGAAAAATGGAATCAATAAGTACTCATAGTGGTCATACTAGCATCTGAAGGATATCTTCCAGATTTCCTTATCCCATACACAAAGCTGATGATATCTAGATATGAGGTCTATCTTTGAGAACCACCTTTCTCCCTTTAGTTGATTGAATATGTCGTCAATACTCAGTAGTGAATAATTATTCTTCATGGTCACCTAGTTTAGGCATTTTATGTCCAAAAATAATATCATGCTCTCATATTCCTTCATAGAAAACAAAACTGGGCTCATCCAAGGTGAAACCCTGAGTCTCACGAAGCCCTTCCTCTTCAAGTCCTCCAACTGTACCCTAAACTCACAAATCTCTGTGGGAGACAGCTAATAAGGAAGTGTAGATATCAATTTCATCTCGATGTATAAGTCAATTAAGAATAATACCTCCCTATTAGGAGTTAATCTAGGGACATTCTTAGAAAATATGTCCTCATGCTCTACCACCACTGTGGGAAACTGCATACACCCATTATCCTTTTTATTGGGGGTGAGGCTAGACAATTTGTGAGTAATCAGATGACCCTCCTATGCATGAGTTATTCATGCACTTCTTTTTTTTCCTTTTCACCAAAAAAGGAAACTTTTGTCCTATCTACACAGACACACCACACTATGCACCTAAAATAGTCATTCTTGGCATGAACTATAGATAACCGGTCCATACCAAGAATAAAGTAATAAGGACTCAATGTTGTCGACAAGATATACCAACTGAAACTTTATACACCTAGAGTAAGGGAACAGTGTCAGAAATAGTGTTTCATTATTGAATATCCTCCCATATTAGTCTCTAAGTGAAGTTATTGAGTCAACAATTCCACTGGAATCTCCGAGTCTCGAACAAGGGTCATGGAGAGAAAATAGTGACTGGAACTAGTGTAAATAAAACTGCAGCTATGGTGAAAATGACACTGATCATACCTTTAATCATCTCTAAATAATCGGGTTCATAATCCTATATTGCCTGAATATAGCCTTTTCATTGTCCACCAACTTCCTGAGCTTGTAGTGGACCACCTAGGGGTAGTGGCGGTAGTACGTCGAACCTACACCCACCACTTTCTTCTCCACCTGCTCCTCTTACACACATGTATCCCTACAGACCACTGTACTCTTACCTCCTCCTCTACCTTAGTGGTCCCATTACCATCTACTGATCGACCACATGGTGAGTCAGGTAATCTCGAACCAGATGTCCATGACCACCTCAGAATTAACAATTTTGTTCCTTCAGCTGACCTTATCTACCCTAGGATCCATGCACCATTGATCCCATATCCTGAGGTCATCTCCTAGAGTTCTTGACCCTCTTTGACCCTACGTCTACTATCAGCTACCAACCATTGAAGACTCGGGTACCTGGTGCCTAATGGTATCTCCCATTGATGGTGGTTGTTTCGCTAAAAAGCTCTTCACTATCAGAAATTGCTCCAGTACCTCCATCATATGTAGTGATGCTAAGAGATATCTTGTATTCCATGATATCACAGTATATACCCTTCTCAATGGTATGGTCTATGAAGAATGGGTCTTTCACCATGCTTATGGAGTAGTGAGAAGTATCCATAAATCGCACAGAGTACTCCTCTACTGTCTGACTTTCCTACTATAGATGTAGGAGCTCTTTTATGTTCACTGAGCATAACATTTCTATAAATAACTCCTCCCTAAAGAGGCTCTAAAATTATTCCCAAGATATAGTTGTCTCATCTTGCATCTGGATCACTAAGCTCCGCTATCTCCCCGCAGATCCATGAATAAGGCTCGCAGCTAGAACTTCCATCTGGTCAAGAGGCATCCTCAATAAGAAAAAGTCACGTGTACCGTCCTCCATCCAATCCTCATCTACATGGGGGTATATCTCACCTAGAAACCTAGGAGTTCACTACCTCTAGAACTCATGAAATTTAATCGGCCTGTGTGCATCCTCCACCGGTAGCGCTGGTAGTAATTGTTTCTCTCTGGGTGGTCGTATCACTAGTACACTACCGAGAGGTCCAAACTCTGGTACTGTTCCCTATACCAACACCTCGTCACTAGGAAGATCATCCTCGTGATCATGCATCATAATCCTAGTAGTTTTTCTACATGGATTTAACCTAAAATAGATCAAGATGTACCACATTCAATAGAGTATACCTTGTGAGATGACTCATGAAGTACACAAGGACACAATCAAAATCCAATATGATGCATGTATCACTTATTTTTCCTATAAATAGTTTTTTCATGTATGATGTCAAAAAATAAGAATTTAGAGTCATGGTGTATGGATACATCGGCTACCACACCAACACTGGAGTCCCTAGTCTGAAAGATGAACTCAAAAGAATTAACACTATTTCCCCAAACCAATCTCACTAACACTTGGTTCTTTAGGTAGAACTGACCACCTCTGATGTCACTTTATCATGACCCATCCCATATGGGTCAATTCCATGACTACCTCAAGCCCTCCTTCGATGGTCCAAGGGCAAGTGACTAGCACCGAGTAGGCATATCCCACAAGTGGGAGTCATTTTCCTATGTACATGTACACACACACATATCTCCAAGCCCAAAATGCTGAAATGTAAAAAAGCTAAGTAAAAAATGCATGCATACACTAAAATACTAACCATATAGTATGAAAGTAGTAAAATATGATGCTAAATAGTGCTAGAATACTAGCCCACCAAAAGAAAGAGTTTTACTAGTGAATGACCATGTTCCTGAAACACATCAACAGAAAACCCTACCGAAGCGTAAGTGTAGGATAGATATATTAATTTGTATAAGAGAACCTCATCTTCTAGGTCACTATAAGAACTCCCTAGTCCTATTCCATCTATAAAAATATCAAATCATCGATCATCTGCACAAGACAAGACATGTACAGGCAAATCCCTTTTAGGGGTGAGTAGAAAAATACTCAGTAGAACACCCCAAAACCAAAAAGGAAACTCCACTAATAAATACATGAAGTACACCACAAAGAAGACACATGAATTACACCACAAAGAAAACACATGAATTATAACACAAGGAAAACACAAGAAGTATAGTCAACTCACATAGGTATAAGTCTAAATCATGAAGATAAGGATTTACAGTTGTAGTCAATAGATCTTCCAGTTTTTGTGACACACGGTGTATTGATCACACGTGGAGAATTAATGGTTCATAGATCATCGATGGCGCATGGAGCACTGATGGTTCTTAGAGTGGTGATGGCACATGGCATGTGATGGTGCACAGTGCATTGATGGTGCCTCACGCACCGATGTTACCTGGAGAGTCAATGTCACATGGATAATCAATAATTCATGGAGCGTTGATGGATCACTGAGAATTGATTGGTCATGTGGACCCCAAGTCACATAGTCCAAAAGTTACAGCCAGCTGCAAGATTCCACTCGTATCACTCTTCTACAGGGAGAATCTATTCCTCAATCCAATACTTCATATTCCAAAATTCACAAAGACACACTTAGATTATCTCAAAATGTATGTATCATCTCAATGGTCCCAATGCCACAAACGTCTTTTCAAACAGACACATGGTTTGAATATTACGTCTATTGTTTTGAAAAGGTCTAACTTGGATCCGACCCGACCAGCCGGACCCGACCCAACCCGTCAGCCGATCTGGCCCGGTCCATCCCACCTGACCCAAAACGGTTTGACCGACCCAACCCAGCTAGACCTGGTTCAGACCATCTCGAACCATCTTGGCCCACTGGGCCATTAGAGAGGCTCATCTTATCTAGTCCGACTCACACTTTGGGCCAACTTGTGCACCTGATGTGGCCAGCCCAAACCACATCCCCTGGTGGTCCATGTGGTCTTCCCTAACTATGTGTCCACTATGTCCACACCCCATTCGTCCGTAGAATTTCCCCACCATGTGCCTTCAACATGGCTGAACCGCGTTAACGCGGCTTCCATCGTAGCCACCCACTAGTTTCCGCCTAAGGCCCCCACCATCATGAACTCCCTCTGACACAGTCCCACCTAGACTGCATCTTATTGCCACCACCGGCCACCATGTTGGCGGTATGTCCTACCACGCTCCACCAAGCCCATCCCCCATGGGGATGCTGCTACCTCCAGCACCGGCTACCCGACCGGTGGCCTATCACTGCCTCGCGCTCCCCCTGGACTAACCTCATTGTCTGCATCCTTCCCTCACCACTGGCCACCTTACCGGTGGTCATCATAGCACCATATTAATCCTATTCCCTTCCCAAACCATGCCACTCTCCCATTTCACCTCAATTATGCCTCCATGGGGTCAATCCGTCGATCTCAGACTGCTACTCCATGGATTAGGGGTGCAATGGTCGATCATTCACATATGGGTTGCAAGGGAAAATAATTTATGAAGAACACAATAGATTAAGGGGGAGAGAAAAATCACATGACTGTCAAAAAATAGATCTTTTCCTTGTTTATTTTTTCCTTGATTCGTTCATGTTAGAAGGTTTAACGAAGAAAAAAATCAACAAGAATATCTAAATCTCTATTTAAAATCATCAAAGCAATTATTCATTATGGAAGAATGAACACACCATTGATTAACCTGTTAGTGGGTTGCTCTGTGTTCATCATTCGAAATCTTAGAGGGGAAAGGAAAATAACGAAGAGATTAATATCCTACCTCATGGTAGGATCAGTCGTTGATGAAGAACGGAGGAATGTGTTTTCATCGATCCTCGATACACCAATGTTCATTATCGAGAGAGTTTCCTTCCACACCTCAGATTAATTCTAGGGTTATAGTGATAACCCTAAATTCCTAAAAGAGGTTTCATTAAAAATAAAAACTCTCATGCATTAATAAAATAATTTTATTAAAATATTTTAATGATTGATACATCCAATTTATAACTTTTACAGTCGACCCATACCGGTTGATGTTAGGCCCCACCTAAGGTAATGTCGCTACTATGGATGAAACTTTTCCCTCATATTTCTCATTCGGGCACCCGTTTAGAATTTATTCCCATTTTAAAGAAAAACAGCCCCTGTCTTTTATTTAAAACTTATCATTTTTCATCATATCCTTTCGAGAACACCAGAACTCAGAATCTCATTCCTTCTTAGTGCCTGGTCTCCGAATTTTTTCAATTAATTTATAAAAATAAAACTAGGGAAAATAAAAGTTATTACATGGACATACAGTTAACCAAATGGGAAAACATGTATAATAATAACACGACCTTCCCAACGAGAATTAAACTTACCCTGGTGAGGCCAAAATCAAGAATTAAGGAGGATTGCCTTTTCACCTTTATGAAATGCATTTAGCAGGATGTGTTTTTCATGGATTGCCTTAGAATTTTATTTGTAGAGATTATAATTCTCATAAGAATCTAGTCGAACCTCCTCCAGTTCATTTAACTGTAACAATATCATCTGACAAGAATTTTTACAATCAATATAAAATGTTTTAATAGCCCAAAATGAATTATGTTGGATTTCAAATGGTAAATGAAAATCTTTAACAAAAACTATCCTAAATGGTGACATCCCAATGGGAGTTTTATAGTCAGTTAGATAAGCCCAAATCGCTTCACCATGTCTTTCAGGCCAGTCTTTTCTAGTGGGCTTTACAATTCTCTCAAGCACAATTTTCACTTATATATTAGAAATTTTATCCATTCCATTTTTTCAGGTGATAAGAAGTTTATGTTTTATGTAAAACCATGTTTTTTTTAAAAATATATTCTATGTTATGATTATATAAATGAGTTCTAAATTCCCTTTATCAAGGAAGGTGATGTTCCAAATCAATGGAAATGTGGGTTTTTAAGAACGCGGTAACAGTATGTGCATCATCCTTCCTAGTGGGTTTGGTCTTGAACCTCCTAGAAACATAGTCAATATCCAGAAGAATATATGAGAATCCATTGGAAGTTGGAAATGGTCCCATGAAATTGATGCCCCAAACATCGAAGATATCATAGAAAATTAAAGCCTTTTGTGGAATTTCATTTATTTTAGAAATTGTGCCAAACATTGGGAATGTGAGACATGATTTACATAACACATGTGAGTCCTTAAAGTGTGAAGGACAGAAGAATCTAGATTCTAGGACCATTTTGGAGGTCTATTGTGGTCCGAAGTTCCCACCTCTAGGAAGTGAGTGGCAAAATTCTAAGATGGAGTAATTTTTATATTCATCAACCCATCTCCTAATTACCATGTTAGTCCCAGTTTTCCCAAGCTTATTTTCTTCCTGAAAATAGTATTTTTATTCACTTTCCAACTTCATATTTTGTTCTTTTTAAAAAAAATAGGAAAATACCAGAAAACAAGTAATTTACAATTGGGAAATACCATGGTGACTTTAGAGTGAGAGATAAAAGGTGCTCAGTGGGGAATTTAGGATCAATTATTTCTGAATGAGAAGAATTATAAATTCTACTCAAGTGATCATCCATAATATTTTAATTTCTTATTCTATCTTTTATTTCATGATCAAAATATTGGAGTATTAATATTGATCTTATTATCCTCAGTTTGGAATCACTTTTCTTGAGTAATAACTTTATAGTAGAATGGTTTGTGAAGATAATGATTTTGTAACCTAAGAGATAGGGCCTAGATTTATCTATGGAAAAACCCACAACTGAAAGTTCCTTCTCAGTCACAGTGTAGTTATATTGAGTTTCATCCAATGTTTTTGAAGCATAATAGATAAAAATCAGAATATTTTTTCTTCATTGACCAAGAATGGACCCATTGGCCCTATCAAAAGAATCATACATCAATTCAAAGGGTAAGGAAGAATATGGGAGTTGAATTATTGTGGCATATGTAATAATATTTTTTGAGTTCAATGAAGGATATCTTAAAAGCCTCATAGAAATGGAATGTAACATCATTTTAGAGCATCCAGATGAGTGGTGGTTCAATACTACTGAAGTTATGGATCAAGCATCGATTGAAACTGACATGAACACGGAATCAATAGATGTGTCGAACTATTATGGGTTCAAGAATCGATTGGATCCCCACAATTTTATCAAGATCGACTTGAATACCATCTGGTGAAATTATTTTCCCTAGAACAATCCCATTAGTAACCATGAAGTGACTTTTTAAAAAATTCAGTACAATGTTACATTTGACACACTTTTTAATCACTAGATAGAGTTAATGAATATAGGATTCAAATGACTCAACATAATTGGTAAAGTCATCCATGAATAACACCATGCAATGATCAATTAATTATAAAAAGATACTCATCGTACATCTCTGGAATGTTTTAGGAGCATTGAAAAATACCAAAATGCTTCTTCTATATTCATATGTTCCAAAGGGGCAAGTGAAAGTAGTCTTTTCTTTGCCTTGAGGTGCTATTTGGATTTGGAAGTAGCTGGTGTGTCCATCAAGAAAGCAATAATGTGACTTTCAAGATAATCGTTCTATAATTTAATCAAGGAAATGAAGAGGGTAGTGATCGTTTTGTGTTTCAGCATTCAATTTTTGATAATATATGCACACATGCCATTTTTTTTCACTTATGTTATGACAACCTCTCCATGTTCATTTGTGACAATAGTTATCCCAGCCTTATTAGGTACCACTTTAATTGGACTAAGCTATTCACTATCATAAATTGGGAAGATAATACCATCTTAGAGAAGCTTGGTAATCTCTTCTCTGACTGCCACAAGTATGAGTGCATTTAGTATTCTTTGTAGTTGATGGATTGGTTTTGATGATTCCTCAAGATTTATGTGATGCATGTAATGGGAATAGTTGATTCATTTAATGTCATCTAGGTTCCAATCTAAGGCCTTTTTGTTTTATTCTAACACCTATAAATGTATTTAATTCTAGGTTTTAGTAATTGTGGCAGTGACAATGATAATATAAGAGTGATCATGAAAAAGGAATGCATATTTCTGGTGTGAAAGAAGTGGTTTTAGATTAATCTCATCATTCATTTTTGGGAAATCCAACTCAGGAATAGGGGAAGAGATTTTAGTTGGTTCTGGTTCATTTTCCTCAATATTGTCCAAGGTGTAACAGTAGAGATCATAGTTAATATGGGATTTAAGATATTTTATAAGATCTTCTAGATTGATGGAGTCTATGAAGGAAAGGTCAACATCAACTTCCCCATCTATGACTTGGTTAATCATGGTGAAAATTTCACAATCTCCACTCTCATTATAACATTATGAACATGATGGAATGGGGTTCAATTGACTCTCCGAAGTTTCCCCAGAAGCATGGATTGAGAAGGCAAATAGATCATCATAAGGGTATCGCTTGGATTGAAAAATGTTGTACTTGACCAGTTGGTCATCAAATTTCATGGATATGATGCACTCATGGACATCAATATTATTTCTAGTTGTTAAGAGGAATGGTATTCCTAGAATTAGGGGAGATCAAGAAGAGGTCCTCTCACCTTCCATGTCAAGCACATAGAAATCAGCATGGAAGATAAGATCATTAACTCGTACAAGTAAATCCTCAATTATTCTATCAGTACTAGTTATTATTCTATTGGATAAATGGATGAAAACACCTATTGGGTGTAAGGAAACTAGGCCAAGGTTGGAGAAGATCGATTTGGGAGTGACATTTATCAAGGCTCATAGGTCTGTGAGTGCATTATCCAAGTTGTAACTCCCTATTTGGCATGGAACAGTAAATGTCCCTAGGTATTTACACTTCCTGTGTATAGACTACTTGGTTGAAACATTCTCCAATGGCCTGAAGGCCTTCATTTTTTATTAATTTTTGATAATTCACCTTTCAAGGGGTGAGTTGGAACCCTTACAAGGCCTGTAGGAATAAGTATTACAATTCCCATAGGCCTTAGAGGAATTCATTACCCGTAAGCTTCAAACATTACATACGACCCATAATAACTACTTGGAACTACTCCTCCCCAGCATCGTCATCGTGAAATCAGATCTCCACCTTCACATGGTTGTTCAGCTAGGCATTCCCATGCATGCATAGGCTTGTCCCGAAGGCAGGATCCATGCCCTCTCATTCTTGCAATCCGTTTAGCTTCTGCTATGGTGAAAGCTCCTTGCTCCTCCTCCTTTTGATGCTTGTTCCTTGTAGGTTGTCTGGTTTTCATCTGCACTTTAAGGAGGCTCGAAGGCCTTGAGGTGGCCCGAAGGACTTACTGACCCAAAGTCCTGGGTGGCCTGAAGGCCTTAAAGGACTTGGAGACCAAATCGGTGGCCCAAAGGCCCAAATGGGGGCATATTATCGGCTGCTACAGTCCCAAACAGTGCCTGCTACAGTTTCCACTATAGTACCTGCTACAGTTCTCCACAATTCCTGCTACAGTACCTGCTATAGTACCCGGAAATTATCTCACACCGGGATTTGATCCCAGGTCTCTTGGATGAACTTAAGTAGTCCTCACGAACTATGCTAAGGCTCATGTTCTTGGTTGAAACATTCTCAATCGTCCTAAGTTGTCTCTTATAAGGGAACAACTCCTTAGGAAACTTTGAATAGATAGGTATTTGTTCGATGGAATCTGAGAGGGGAATATTAACTTCAACACATCTAAACATTTTGATCATTTCAGGATTGGGTTCAAAGTACTTCCTTGCCTTATATATGGCTTGAGGAAAAGGAATTGGGTTCTTTAGAGGGATGTTAGGAGGTGAGGGAGTTGCTTCAGGTTCATTTTCAAGATTTTTGGTATTTTTATTTTCAATCTCAATATTCAAAGGTTCATTTGAGGATCCATCAAGAGGTATGGAAAAAAATTCCCTTATCAAAGTGTAATTTTACTTACTTTACCCTTGGGGTTGGGCAATGGTTGAGCTAGGAGTTAGGAGAAATTTAATGGATTTTACTGGATAAGGTGGGGTGCAAGTCGACCAATTTGGATTTCAATATTTTTCAGGCTAGAATGGGTGAATGAGGAATGATCGTCCATATAGCTTTCCCATAGTTTCTTGGAAGAGGAGAAATTTCATGTATTTGGATTACCTTGATTTTGGTTCTTGGGAAAGTGCTTATATTGGGTTGGGAATTTGGAAGGCTCGTTAGGATAGTGGAATACAAGAGGAGCAAGAGGATGATTGATCCTTTGAGGTTGAGGAAAAAATGATAAGGTTTTTGGAAGTTACCACCACCTTGACCATATTGTAATTGGTTTTGATTTTGAGGAGGTAACTAAGGGGGTTGATAAATGGTATTACTATTCCTCAATCATGTGTTAAAGGTAGAATAGAAGGTCTTATAGTGGGGTTGGATGAAGTTTTTAATGAATTGTTCTAATTGTTGAGGGTTGGTGTTCCTATGAGAATATATTGTATGGAGATCCAATGGTCCAAATGAATTGTATGGATCTTATTGAATCTATGAACATGTGTCAGTTGGATGATCTGGTGAGATGTAGATTCCACAGTTTTTTATAGATCCAGGGAATAGAGATTGTGGAGAAGATGAGTTTGGAGCTTTATTAGCCACATCCAGATATCTCACAAGACCTGTAAGTTCACTCATCCACATGGTCATCTTGTTGGGCTCTATGTATTGATTCAATTGGATTTTTTTGACTTTATAATGTTCTCAGTTATTGAATTTTTTCATGTTTTCATCCATGTAGCTTATGAGATCTCGTGCAACTGCAAGAGTTTTATAAACAAGAGAATCACCACTTGCGGCGTCAATGATTGTTTACTCCATTTCCAATAACCCCTAGTAGAAGTTTTGGATCTATAGTAAGTTAGGGATTTAGTGATATGGTAATGTTTCCATAATATTTTTTAACCTCTCCTAGTACTCATGGAGTCATTCATTAGGGAATAGAAATATACCACTTATTTTTTTTGGATAGAGGCAGTACGAGAAGTAGGAAATAATTTCTCAAAGAAAATTTGTTTCATGTCATTTATTGTGGTTATGGAACCAGGAGGGATGTAATATAGCACTGACATGGAATATTCAACTGAAGATAAAGGGAATTCTTGAAGTTTTATTTTTTCTTTTGAAACCCCTTGAGAATTCATGGTAGAACACACCACTTAGTACTCTTTGAGATGAAGACAAGGATCCTCATCAAATATCCTATGGAAATTAGGTATAAGATGAATAAAACCCTATTTGATTTTGAAATCAGACTCAATATTTGGATATTGAATACCAAGGAGTTGTTAATTCATATTTGGGGTAGCGAGTTCTTTAAGGGTTTGTTCCCTATGATTTTCCATATATAGTTCAATTGGTTAGACAATGACTATCTCTTGAGTGATTTGATTATCCATAATGTTCCTCCTATGTTGGAAAATAGTTCACTACATTTCATTTTCATATAGATCTGATGGGTTATTTGGGAGGCTATGGGGCATTCAGAGACAATTTGGTAGGATGAGGAAGGTGGGTTTTTCTTTGTGTTTTTTTCAGATTTTTTTGTTTACTTTTTCATACTTTTTATGCATTTTTTTACAAAAAACAATAAACTAATGACTAATTAGCACACCATACTAAGGAATGGAACCATTTTAAGTGTTTCTGGTTTTCTCCCATTGACCGTTCAAGGGTCTGGGGATATGCTAATGTGTATAGCGGCACTCTGGTCAAATCCGCGGTGAGGGTAATTTTTTTATAGTCGATTGTTTTTTTTCTATTTTCAATGGGGGGTTTGTAGAGTTAAAATGAAATAATTTATTGATGTATATTGATTTACCAATTTGATAAAAATATGGGTGAGTTAATTGTTGGGTATTTGAAATTATGATATCCTTGAGATTTTCTTTATATTGCATTAAATTAACACCCACTTCACAAGATGACTTTGATCAGAATTCCAAAGTGTTAAGGATTTATTCCAAGCCTTAACTTAACATAGGGTTTTAATCTCAATCAAAACCTTTTTATGTTAGTTTATTTATGGTTCCAATAATCCATGTAATCTACATTTTAAAACAAAACATGCCATTAATCTATGACTTTTTAAGTTCAACCTACACATTGTTAACCAAAATAATATTCATCGACTAACATCTCTCAATCACTTAATATTCCCAAATTATGACTCACACCAATGGTATAATTACTAATCCAATGAGATTATTAGTAATCTGGTATATTTTTTTATGGTGATTAATTATAAATTGAATTAAAATAATGGGATAAGAAAAGATTTTTGTGTCGAACACACACACAAATGGTGATGAAAATTAAATAAAAACATTTGATTGAATGAGAAAGAATGAGAGAAGGGTTTTCAACTTGATTTGAAATATTTTAATACCATTAATATTTAATAATATAGGTTGTATTATTAAAATATAATGTTAAAAATAAACATTCATTAAAATTGAAATGAAATTAAAAAATTCTTACGTGATTACAAATGAAAGGAATACAAAAGAATATGAAAACAAAGAGAGAAGGAAGGGTATATAAATTTAAAACATGTTTTGGAATATCCTACCATGACTTTTTAAAGGCTTTTGTCGTTCCAATTTATCCTTGTATTTTCTAAAATTCCAACCCTTTGCAAGGAGATGATGGGAATGTATTTATAGCCAAAGGAGGTGGACTATTTCCATTCCAAAACTAACCCTCCACTTGGATTGACGATTTGACCATTCATAGAGAATAATATTTAGTTTTAATATTATTAAAAGTTTTATATAGGCATGTTCTCTATCCACTCTGAAAATTTGGTGTCCATTGTACTTTTTTATCCAAAGTTCTGCCTATTTTACTAAACAATTTTCTTTGGTCCATTTTCGTGTCGAATATTTACCTAATCTACATGTTAATGGATTTTACGCCCGGAAGATGCCTTAAAATCCAATCCCTTTATTCTAAAAATTCTTCAACCAATATTGTTTCTTTAAAAATGAAAAATATCAGCTCTAATTGATATCTATATCATAAGAATAGTCAGTAATTTTGTGCTACTTTTAAATTTTTGACCGAATGGTGGGATGAACTTAAAATCATATGTTGGGACACTTTTGTTGGATTTGAGCCATAAATATTTTATCCATCATTATTTTGGGTAATAAAGAACATATCATATAGTTTCATCAAATTTGGGCTTTTGGGTTGAGCTCATAAATTCTATCATCATGGATTGTCCTATTTCTTCACAGATTCATTGGTCCTTTTTTTGTGTGGACCATATGACCCTTCAAATTGCTAAATTGGACAATGCTTACGTATAGTGATATGTTCTAAATTGAATAAATAACCCTAAAAACAATAATAACATAATTTTTATCATTATGATGATAGTTAGTATTAAAACATTAAACTAAATCAAATATGTATTAATTCAAATAATTCTCAAAAAATATATTTAATATTAAAACATGAATAGTTCCACCAATTATGAAATTTTCATATAAAATCAATAAAGGTAGTAAATAAAAAGTTTTGAATAGATTAATAACATCAAATAACTAATACACTCC
Source organism: Viscum album (assembly GCA_963277665.1). Classification (NCBI taxonomy): domain Eukaryota; kingdom Viridiplantae; phylum Streptophyta; class Magnoliopsida; order Santalales; family Viscaceae; genus Viscum; species Viscum album. The sequence goes on along the minus strand of OY728129.1, from coordinate 1,415,256,222 downwards.
AACTAAACAACCTAAACTAGTATCCACTAGTTAATCTCTATTACTCTATGTCATCTAATGAAGTAATGAATCCTATAACCTACAACTAAAGAAATATAATCTTCATGTAGAAAAATATTCTCATGAAAGTAGTGAGTATGGTGACTCCATAAGTTATCCTTAATACCTTCTATATACCCCATCAAAATGAAAACTAAGTAAATGATATGTGTTTTACGAAAAAATTCCTAGAAAATAATAATTTAGAAAATTAAAATATTATATACAAGTCATAATAAATATAAAAAAATAGTAATTATACAAATTATACCACTATTGATTTAATTATAGTTGACTCAAATCAACCTTTCTATCTCAAACATTTAGTAATTATAAGCTCATTACACAACAATAATTTTTTTCATGAACAACCCCCCCCCCATTCAAGTGAGATTTACAAACCAGCCTTGAGGCCCCCACACTCAAGTTGAGTTTCCAAACCAACCTCACATAACCTGTAGAGGCTCCCATACTCAATTTGAGTTTCTATAACCAATATCTTCTAACATGAGGAGGCCCAAACACTTAAGTAGTGTTTCCAAATACTACCCCACCAAACCTGGTGAGGCTTCCACACTAAAGTGTAGTTTTCAAAATAATCTCATACCCCCAACTCTTTCACAATAAAAATTATAAAAAATATCACAAATAAAAAAAGAAATATATCTTAACATATTCATTATAAATAAATCAATAGATCTATGTAAAAAAAATTATAAAAAGTTTATATTTTTTAGGAAATACGTATACACTCATAAAATCAATTTTTCACTTCATTGTAATATACCCATACCAAAATAAATAATTGCAATATATCAAACACCTTTATAAAAAATATTTATATATTTAAAATATTTATTAAAAATACAACATAAAAATAAACATAATATATTGCATGATAGTTTATATGAGAGGTTTCATACCATGTATCACTTCTATAATTTTATTTCCATGAAATACCTATATAACAAATCCCTTATGATACCATAATATATTTTAATAGACATTGATTTCCTTTTCCCCACCTAGAATCCCACATTCCAATATGAAAAATGCACATTGATTAAGAGTGTTTTCACATGCTTTAATGAAACACTAGCACCAAAATCACTTGATCCAAACATTAATGTGAGATGAAGTCTAGAAGAATAAGAAGAGAAGAATGGGGAAGGGACTTTCCTTTGATCCATGAATATTGTAAGGGAATAAAATTTCCCAAGAACCCTAGAAAATCATCCATGAGTTCCCTTTCCCAAATTGAGGTCCAAATAGGGGAGAAATGGGATGTTTGGTGTTAAAAAAATATTTTATGAACACTTAAATTTTTAGTCACTTTGTATGGTCTTCATGACCATATGAGAGTGTGCAACCTTCCTTGACTAAAAATTATATTATTCATGTATCATATTGTTAAATCATGACCCATGTTCCGCAAACTAATGCCAGGAATCGGTCAGTCACATGACTGTAGGCACGTCTCCCCATACACTTAAGACTACCGACATGTAGTGAGGGTCTAATATTGATCATGGGGAGACTATGACCTCTTTATCAAAACATCAAAATAGTGGAAAATAAATCAACAAAAACCTAATCCTATAACCCATTTCTAAACCAAAGCAGTTTCATTTGATGAACAATACATGAACACAAGATCAAAACAAAAACAGTAGATATGTCATTCCAAATACATGTCAAGTGTAAATATGAAAAACACAAAATAAATAAAAAATGAAAACTCCCAAGTGGGTCCTAAATTACATTTGGTTCCCTCATCCATTATCCATCCCAACTCATCCATCTAATATAGGTCATTTACCCTTATCATGTCCTAAAAACATGAAGTCTATTTGTGTACGGCTTAGGAAGCCTGAGTAGGGTGTGATTACAACTCAGTAGGACACCACCAATGACATCTAAAAAAATACAATCAATAATAGTTTATCGAATTGTATAGAGAATAAAATAAAATAAATAACTTAAATAGTTTATATTTATTTAATTAATCTTGATTTAACCACATAACTCCCAGGTTCCCACGGAAACCCAAACTATCATCACCTGATTTATCCTATGCTAGTATTTGAACCATATCACATATTCAATTCAAAATTCATTATAAAAAATGGATTCCATTATACATTTAATTTCAGTTTATATTATGGTATATTAGGACCATATTCCAATTCCAACATTTTGGGCCTAGACCACCAAGTCGAGGACCCCATGGGTTTTTGAAGTAGCAGTCTATGACCCACAACTCATTATCAATCAATCACATAAGTGGGATTTTAATGTAGAAGTTTGTGTCCCACACCCATTTGTCACTATGTGATTTTTAATTAGCATCTCATGTCCTAAAAACATTTATCATTACTTATCACTAAGGGATTTTGAAGAAGATTTCCATGACCCACAATCATTTATTACATATATAAAAAATTCACATATATCACTTCATTCATGGATAATCAACATTAACCCTCTTATCAAAAGTTCATAAAAATAAAGGTTAATCCACCCATCTCATAATTATAATTTTTAATTAATTCTAAAACACATTAATTGACTAATCATACCATTCATTAATTAACTCACCAATTAATTAATCAAATTTTCACAATAATAACATTACATTAATTAGTTCACCAATTAATTAATCTAATTCCACAATCACAAAAAAATCATTAATTAATTCATCAATTAATTAATACAACTCCATAATTACAATATTCCTATAAATTAAATCAATAATTAATTAATCCAATTTCAAAATCACAATAATCCATTAATTCATTCACTAATTAATTGATCCAATTCCTTAATTATAATATTCTTATTAATTAATTCACTAATTAAGTAATCCAATTTCATAGTCCAAATATCCCATCAATTCAAAAATTCCATAAATTAATCAATCAATTTATTTATTCAATTTTAGGCTCAATTTTCAAAAGTTCCAATAGAAACTCAATAGAACATACATGCAATTATAATTCAAGACTATGCGAATTGAATTTAGACCACCAACCTCAAGATCATTGACAAAATGTTCCCAATAGAAATCCCTAATTAAGAAGAATGAGAATGAGATCTAGATCTGAAACCTAGATCCATGAACAAAGGAAACAAGATCCATTCAACCTAGATCTAACCCCTTCCCAAAATTGGATAAAAAATATCTCTTTTATTCAAAAATATGAGCGGGATAGAGTGAGATCTAATTAAGAAGAAACTGTATACCCATGGAGGGTCAGATCTTTCAACATATCTTCAATTCCCCATGAATGAAGGTTTAAAATCCCAATAATTTTCTTGGTAACCTCAAAAAATGAGATAAAACGTTTTGGGGTTGAACTAGTGGGTTTAGGGATATCAGACGGGGGTTCGGGAATTTTTAAGTGAACTTTTTGGGGATTAAAATCTCATGCACATAGTTTCTTGTATGGGGCACATGGTTTCCCCTAACTATGAACCCCACCATGAACCTAATTGTGCACCTCACCTAGGGGTGTCACATAATTTCTCCTAAGAGGGTGCATGATTTGAAAAAATGTGCACCAGGTGTGCAAATACCCTTTATTTGGGTTTGCATAGTTTTCTGGGTTGGGCACACAGTTTTGTAAAATTGTGAACCTACCATGAATTGCCCCTATTCCATCCAAAAATATCCAAATATATCCCAAATTCATCCAAGATTAAAACCCAATAAAAGATATACTAAAAACAAGGAAAACGTGTACCATAAAATGAGCATGATACATCTCTAGAAAAGTTTGGGATCTTATAATCTCCTCACTTTATAATAGATCATCCTTGATATGTAATCCTAAGAATCAATAAGATTCTTGGGTAAAAAGATCAGGTTACTAAGCCCTCATACCATCTTCTATCTCCCATCAATACTTCTATACATGACCATGTTTCCACAATAAATGAACAATCAACACGGTATATCCCCATATAACTTTCTCACTATGATCCAACACATGTATTGGATTCTACACAAAGGACACATATATCTCAAGTTTAATATCATCCATAATTATTACTTGATAATGTTCGGGTTGATACCACTGAAGTTTTGATACATGAAAAATGTAGTGCATAGTGTTATACCTCAATGTAAGAGCCAATCAGTATGTCATTGGCCTGATACTTCCCGTAACCTCAAACGGTCCAACAAACCTGGGCACCAAATTTCCTTATCTTTATATCTTGAGGTCACCAAATTTAGGAGATATCCAAAGGAATACATGATCACACTCTATAAATTATATGGGTCATCAAGTCTATAATCATATGACTTCTGTTTACTCTGAGTCATAGCCATATATTTATGAATCAACTAAACCTGCACTGAAGTATTATGCATTAAACTCAAAAGAAAATACTCTAAATCACCAACTTAAATCCAACATAGAGATAATCTAAATGACCTACCATAAAAAGTTTCATATGGTTCTATCCGAATAGTAGCCTGCTAATTTATGTTATAGGTAAACACCAAAACTGGCTGGTGCTTCTCCCAAGACCCAATAAAGTCTATAAAAAATTCTCATAGAATTGACAAAAACACATGTATAGTACACTCATAATATCTATCTATATATGGATGGAATGTCATGCTCAGTAAAACTTGTATACCAAGTGCGTTTTTCAAGCCTTTCTATAAGCACAAACTAAAGGGTGTTTCTTGATTTGAAAATATACTATGTGGAACCCTAAATAAATAGACTATTTCCCATATATACAAGTATCCTAACTATTCCACATAGAAGGTCTCCTATATAGGTAATAAATGTGATACATTTTTCAAATAGTCCACAATATCCCAGATAGTGTCATTCTTCTGAGGCTACATCTGGAGACCAACTACAAAATCCATAGTAACCTCATCCCACTTACATTTTAGAATGGGAAACAGTTATAGTAAACCACCAGGTCATTGATTCTTAGTCTTAACTAGTTTATGGGTGTATTATCATGTCACAAACCCTACTATATCATTTTTCATGCTCGAACACCAAAACTAATTATGTAGATCATGGTACATTTTGGTTACACCTGGATGCACCACCCACTTAGAGGAATGAAATTCATGAATCATCTCTTCCCATATACTCATAGGAACCATCACATGATTCCTAACATAGATTATCTAATCCTCATACATAGTCTCATTGGAATGTGTCTCCCCATATTTAAGGCATCCCATCAAGGCCAAACACTCTATATCATCATATAGTCTATCCTTGATTCGGTTCATAAATTTTGATTCCACTGAAACTAGTATGAGATTCATCTGATATTGTCTCTCTTGAACCACAAAATGCATCTTAGCTAGTGAATTCATCATTTTCCACTCAGCACTATATTCTTGAACTTCTTTATTTGTTATTTTCCTTATTAAAGTGTCGGAATCACTTTTTCCCTTATAGATTGTACATGATATCTCAAAATTTAAAGACTGTATATACTCTACCCACCTCTTCTATAAGAGATTCAAATATAATTATGGAAAGGTATAATTTATGCTCTCTTGATTATTATACACAGTAATATTTTTACCCAACAGATAATTTCTCCAACACTTTAAAGTACAAACCATTGCTACTAACTTGCGGTCATGTGACATCAACTTTCAAGACCCATATTCTAAAACTTGATCTCTCAGCATCAAAACAACTCTGACCCCAATCCAAAAACTATCACAAACCACCGTATACTCCCCACTTGGATCTAGTAGGATCAAGATCGGTGTCGATTTCAAGCAATTATTCACCTCATGGAAGGAATTATCACATGAGTTTGACCATTAAACCATTATTACCTTTTTCATCTTAAAATGTTATTTCCACATGGGAAAATTTTTAGATGAACCTCTGATAATAACCCATTAACCCCATAAAGATATGGACATCAAAAACATTCCTGGGATTCCCTCAAGATACAATTTCCTGAACCTTCTCTGGGTCCACTAACACACCTTCCTCCAATATTATTTGACCTAATAAGTATACTTGATCAATCCAAAATTAACACTTAGATATATTGTAATATATCTTTTTCTCTCTCAGTGTACTCAGGATGATGTCAATATATTTTTCATGATAATCATGAGCCTTTGATTACACTAATATTTCATCTATAAATACAAAAAACAAACTGATCCATGAACATATGGATGATTTGGATCATCAAGGTCGTAAACACTACTGGTGTGTACATCAACACAAATGGTACCATGATGAACTCCTAGAGGACATACCTAATTCTGAATGTAGTCCTCAGTATATTAAAAGATCAAACTCTCAACTGATGATACCATATTATCAATTATATCATTGAGAAAACACAATATCCTCTCAAATGGTTAAAATGATCATCGATATGAGGAAGAGGATATTGGTTCTCCACAGTCATCTAGTTCAACTTCTGGTAATCAAAACATAATCAGAGAGTCTCATCATCCTTCTTTTCAAAAAATACTAGAGAACCCCAAGGTGACATACTCAGATGTATAAACACCTTATCCATCAACTCTTTTAGCTGATTCTTGATCTCTTGAAGCTCTGTTGGTGCCATTCTATATGGTAGAATAGAAACTTTCTCATACTTCGGTATAAGCTCAGTTGTAAACTCTATGTATCTCTCAGGTGGTTCCCTAAGAAGTTATTAGGAAACACATTCTAGAACCTATCCACTATGGGTTTAAAGACATTATTATTTACACATTTTTCATACAATAATAGACTAGAAACCTTGCCAGTGAGTTCCCTTAGTTTCTGATAAACTAGTCCTTCAATGCTTGCCTTGATGTCTCATTCTCCACGATGGATGTAATCATCACCCTTAGAAAACGTAAAAGTCACTCTCCTCTGGTAACAATGTTTTTGGAATAAGTATTCTACTAATTATTCCATACAAAACATTAGGTAAAATCCTAATATATCAAGGATATAAATATCCCATAGGAACCAATACTCCAAAACAATGAGGTAAACCCCTTGCACAAACAAATGTCCTTCAATTATACTCTCAACGGTGTATCAATCGTCATCACCCTACTCACAAATTCAACCATCAGTTTCAACAAATTTACCATTTTTGAAGAGATAAAAGAATGAGAGGAACGATTATCAAATAAGGAACAAGAAATCATAAAATATTCAAAAATAGTACTCTTAACTATCAATGGTCCATCATTGCTATCCATAAATGTAGGTTGAACTGTAAGAAACTGTCATGACCCAATTTCCTATGATGCAGTCTAAGTCCCCTAAGCCAAACCACTCTACTGATATGTGAAATATTCCCCAAAATAAAATCATCCACTACCTATACCTCCATGTCTATTAGAACTCCAACTACCAGGATGATATTTCATAGAAGATCTCATTCCCACACTCAGGTTCTGCCTAGCTTTTCCATCACTACCCTTTTTTGTGGGTTCATGAAAACCCAATATATATTTCACATTTTTTCATATTCTTATCACTATACTCATGGTCGGGGGAACTATCTATATAAGTTTCTTGACCTACCACATTATTTATAGATCACTCGAGTAGGGTCATGTGTAACAAATCCTTCCCCCTCACCACCCTTCTAACTAACACCTCGACTAAAATTCTTGTAGTGAAATTTCCTTCTATCAAAATTTTTAACTCATAACCATATATAAAAAACCACATGACTTCAATTAGAACCCAAATTTATTTTCCCCTCATATATGTGAGCATGATTCACCAATTCTTAAAACTTATTTAGTGTAAAGAAATTCACTCGAGTCTTGATTTCACTTTTAATTCCATCCTGAAGCCTCTTTTCCACAGCAGCCTCATATTATAACAATTCTGGAGAAAATCACTATAAATATATAAAGTGACCAGTATAGTCCATCATAGGTAGACTCCCTAATTCAATCTCATAAACATAGCTACTATCTCTTGCCTGAGCATCTTAGGATAAAAGTGCTCTAAGAAATTCTCCTGAAATTCCTTCCACTCCATATTCTAAAGTTATCTATCCTAATTATAGATATTAAACCATAGATTATCATTAACATATAAAATATAAGAAACCAAATTTACTCTCTTTTCAGAATGAGTCTCTAAATGGTCAACTATAGTCTGGATGGAATAAACCAATAACCATGCTGCCTCAGGTCCACCCTCTCTGGTAAACATCAAAGGGTGCTACAATTGAAACTCTCAAGTAAAGTCTAGCATGATTTTCACAACCTGACCTAGATCCATTTCTATGAACTACATGATCCAAGAAAAGTTCACTTGGAACTACTTTCCGACTTCCTCACCTGGCACAATCGGTGCCTTAGGTTCCACATCTAGTGAATCATTTATATACATAACCTCTAGTCGTCCAATCAACAAGAATCAACATGGAGGAATATCTCTACATTTTCAAAAACATGTATTAGGAAACATAACATAGAATTACTACATTTATGGGGTTTCATTTAAATCCATAAAAAATAATTCCCCATTATTTGTCACACGGTCAAAACTGAGGCACTATCACTACCCTGAACCATCCTACATCTAGTTCAAGATTAATAAGTGTAAACTCATTCTCATTATTCAAGTTCCTCATTAGAAACTCATTTTCCACATTTTCTATCATTTTAAAATTTTCATGTTCCCATTAGGAACCTTTTCATTTAATTTACACAAACAAAGAAAAGAAATATCATTTAACATCTTAACCAAAACCTTCTTTTTCTATGCATGCCAAAAATGGTGAATGTCACAAAATAATCCTGAGTGCCTAGAATGATGCATGTATACTCAACTATCATTCCATACTGGTACATTTGTAAGATCTCATAAAATTCCATAAAAAAAATCACATTACAAAACATGTGCATCACTCAAGGTGAAACAACATCAACTATAACAACACACATAAATAATAGAAATCACGCCCCAGGTACCTGGCTTTTACCCTCATACATGGGTTAGCTACTCCCATGCACGAGATCTTTAACCAAGTATCGACTCATTTTAGTCTATTATATTCCTTTCCTAAACATTAATTCAAAATAAAATAAAATAAAATCATCTATGATTCCACTTTGTAATGTATCGACTTGGGTTCCACACACCGGTGCCCCAAATCAGTTAGTCACATGACCTCAAGCGCACCTCCCCATACTCCAGATGATGATGACTATCAATGAGGGTCTAATATAGAACATGGATAGAATATACCCTATTAAAAAAGTAGTGTAAAAGAGTAAAATAAATAAACAACAACCAAATGATACAACAAATAACCATATCATACCCGGATCTCATGATGAAAAAAATATGAATGAAAGATCCAAACCAAAACAGTAGATATGTCATGAAAAATATGTTTCTATATCAATATGAAAAACCCAAAATAAATAGACACTAAAAAATACTAAGTGGAACCTGAATAAAATCTAGTTTCCCCATCCGTGCTTCATCCCAACTCATCCATCTAACACATGTTTATTTCCCTTATCATGTCCTTCAAAACATGAAGTCTATTTGGGTACTAATCTAGCAGCCTGAGTTGGGTGTGAGTAAAAATTATTAGGTCACAAAAAATAGAATCTAAAATAATATATAGTCAATAATAGTGTATCAAGTGGTATAAAGAATAAAATACAATAAAAAAAGTAAATAGTTTACATTTATTCAATTACTCTTTATTTAACCACATAACTCTCGGGTTCCTGAGGACACCCAAATTATTAGTTCCTTCTTTGTCCCATGCTATATTCTGAACCATATCACATATTCAATTCATAATTAATTATAAAAATGTTCTTTCATTATCCATTCCATGTCAATTCATATTACTGCCAATTTGTACCATAGTCCAATGCCACCATTTTCGGCCTAGATCGTCACTCCTAGGACACCATCGATATTTGAAGTATCTATCCATGACCCACAACTCATTATCAATCAATCACACAAGTGTTCTTTTGAAGTATCAGTATGTGTCCCGTGCGCATTTATCACTATGGTCTTTTGAAGTAGCAGTCCATGTCCCAAACATTTTTATCAATATTTATCGCAGTAGTCCAGGTCCTACACATGTTTATCACATATATCACAATATCACATATATCACATCAATAAATATTAATCAACATTAATCATATTATCAAAATTCCAAAAACATCAAGGTTAAGACAAGAATATCATAATTATAATTTTTAATTAATTCTAAAACACATTAATTGACCAATCACACAATCCATTAATCTATTCACCAATTAATTAATCAAAATTCCTCAATCATAACATTCCATTAATTAATTAACTAATTAATTAATATAATTCCATAATCAAAAAAATGTGTTAATTAATTCACTAATTAATTAATCCAATTCCACAATTTCAATATTGATGTTAATTAAATCACAGATTAATCAATCCAATTTTACAATCACATCAATCCATTAATTAATTTTCTAATTACTTAATACAATTACACAATTAAAATATTCTCCATTAATTAATTCACTAATTAATTAATATAATTTCCTAAGCCTATTATCTCGTCAATTCCATGATTCCATAAATTAGTCAATAAATTAATTTATTCTATTCAGGAAAATTTTTTCAAACATTTCTAATATGAAATTCAACAAAAAATACACAAAATTAGAATTTATGTTTATATGAATTGAATTTAAATCACTTACCTGAAGATCGTTAACAAAAACTCTCATGCGGAAATCCCAATTAAGCATAATGATCAAGAGTTGATGAAGAACATGATCTAGATCTAAAACATAGATCCAAGATCCAAAGAAACAAGATCCATTAAACATAGATCTAAACCCTTTACAACATCAGATAAAACATCCCTCTTCTATCCGCAAGAGGAGCGAGATATACTATATATATATATCTAATCAGGAATAAACAACATACCCATAGAGGTGAAGATCTTTCAAAGACCTACAATTATCCCAGAAAAAAGGTTAGAAAGCCTTGTAATTCATCTGGAAACCTATAAAAATGAGATAAAATAGTTTAGGATCGATCTAGGGGGTTTAGGGATTTAATAATGGGTTCATGAATTTTTAATTGAATTTTTTTGGTGATTAAAATCTAGTGTGCATACTTTCCTATATGGGTGCACAATTTCCCCCTAACTGTGCACATAACGGTCTGCCTCCCCTGGTGGTATCACACAATTTCTCCTAAGATGGTGAATGGTTTGAAAAAACCATGCACTTATCATTTCAATCCCCTCTGTTTGGGTACACAAAGGTTTGTTGGGCCAAGTGAATGGTTTCAGAAAAATGTACGCCAACTGTGCACTACCCCTCTTCCTTCTAAAAACATCCAAATTTCTCCCAAACACACCCAAGATAAAACCCCAACATGATATGCTCATAAAAGTAAAAAAGGTACCTGAAAAAAAATCTCAAGACATCTCCTTAAAAGTTTAGTATCTTACACCTCTATAGCCTTCGGGATCATATAGAAGAGTGTTCATTTTCTCCTTCCTTTTATTTCACATAGATTCACCTCTAGAAATCCTTCAAACACTTAATCACTTGCTACAACATAATTTTAAGGATTTTGAAGACATTTTTACTAACAATCGCACCTTAATAACACTTATGAAAAATTATATAATTTTTTCCTCTTCTTCCATATTTTATATTTATCATATCACTTAAAATTATCTAACTAATACAAGAATGACCTTTAGCGGCCGCCAAAAGCCGTTACTAAAGGCCTATAGCGGCCTCAAAATGGAGACCGCTTTTGCCCCATCGTTGTTACTATCAGCGACCGCCATATAGCGGACGCTGTAGGTAGGCCGGGATGGGCTTTAGCGGCCGCCAAATGGCGGCCGCTATTTAAAATTTATTTTTTTTAAAAAAAAAATCAATTATACATTAATATAAAAAATAAATCCCGGCTATCATCTTCCAAGATCCGAATCCATCATCACATATAACTGCATAAGAAAATTAATAACAAACTTAGTACTGAATAAAACCTAGAAAACAAATATTTAACTTCAAACTTACTGTAACAGATCTAAAGTATTTTTATTTTCAAAATAATATTAATAAATTTGATTACATTTTATAAATTTAAAATCATTAATTCTATTGTTCTAATTGGATTGTTTTCTTGTGATTTCAGGTCAATCCGATGTCGTCCGCTATGAGTTTGACCGTTAGACGTCCGTTTTGGTCATTTATGACACCAGAACGGCGTTCCCAGTCACCGCGGGCACACGGAACGTCTGATTGACGTTCCTTATGCTCAACCACATCACAATTCACTCACCCTTTTATGTTGTCCGATTTCAGGCCATTCGGACATCGTTCGGCCAGTTTGGACCCCCACGCGCATTTATCAAGCGCGCGCAACGCTTAAAGAACGCATAATGAGCCCTACCGCGCAGACCGCATGTCTGATTGATGTGCCATCTATGCGTGCACGCCGAGAATAATAATTAGATTGTTTTCCTGTGATTTCAGGTCAATTCGATGTCGTCTGCTAAGAGTTTGACCGTTAGACACCCGTTTTGGCCGTTTATGACACAGGAGGGCGTTCTCGGTCACCACGGGCACATGGCACGTCCGATTGACAAGATGTCTGCTCGACCACATCACAATTCACTCACCCTTTGATGTCGTCGGATTTCAGGCCATTCGGACATCGTTCGGCCAGTTTGGACCCCCCCCCCCACGCGCGTTTATCAAGCGCGCACAACGCTTAAAGAACGCATAATGAGCCCTACCGCGTAGACCGCATGTCTGATTGACATTCCGTCTATGCGTTCATGCTGTGAATAATAATTTTATTGTTGTCCTGTGATTTTAGGTCAATCCGATGTCGTCCGCTAAGAGTTTGACTGTTAGACGCCCGTTTTGGCCGTTTATGACACCAGAACGGCGTTCCCGGTCACCGCGGGCACACGGCACGTCCGATTGACGTGTCGTCTGCTCGACCACATCAAACTTAACTCAACCTTTGATGTTGTATGATTTCAGGCCATTCGGACATCGTTCAGCCAGTTTGGACCCCCCTCCCCACGCACGTTTATCAAGTGCGCGCAACGCTTAAAGAACGCATAATGAGCCCTACCGTGCAGACCGCATGTCCGATTGATGTGCTGTCTGCGCGTGCATGTCGCGAATAAAAATTGGATTTTTTTTCCTGTGATTTAAGGTCAATACTATGTCGCCCGCTACGATTTGACCGTTAGACGCCAGTTTTGGCCGTTTGTGACACCAGAACGGCGTTCCCGGTCACCGCGGGCACACGGCACGTCCGATTGACGTGCCGTCTACTCGACCACATCACAATTCACTCACCATTTGATGTCGTCCGATTTCAGTCCATTCAGACATCGTTCGGCCAGTTTGGACCCCCCCCACGTGCGTTTATCAAGCGCGCGCAACCCTTAAAGAATGCATAATGAGTCCTACAGCACAGACCGCACGACCGATTTGACATGTCATCTATGCGTGCACGTCGCTAATAATAATTGGATTGTTGTCCTGGGATTTCAGGTCAATCCGATGTCGTCCTCTATGAGTTTGACCGTTAGACGTCTGTTTTGGCCATTTGTGTCACTAGAACGGCGTTCCCGGTCACCGCGGTCCAATTGACGTGCCGTCTGCTCGACCACATCACAATTCACTCACCCTTGATGTCATCCGATTTCAGGCCATTCGGCCATCGTCGGCCAGTTTGGACCCCCCCCCCATGCGCATTTATCAAGAGCGCGCAACTCTTAAAGAACGCATAATGAGACCAACTACATAGATCGCACTTCCGATTGACGTGCCGTCTACGCGTGCACATCGCGAATAATAATTGTATTTTTGTCCTGTGATTTCAGGTCAATCTGATGTCGTACGCTATGAGTTTGACCATTAGACGCCCGTTTTGGCCATTTATGACACTAGAACAGTATTCCCAGTCACCTTGGGCACACGGCACATCCGATTCACGTGTCGTCTGCTCGTCCACATCACAATTCACTCACCCTTTGATGTCGTCCGATTTCAGGCCATTCGGACATCGTTCGGCCAGTTTGGACCCCCAAACGCGCGTTTATCAAGCACGCGCAATGCTTAAAGACCGTGCAGACCGCACGTCCGATTGACGTGCCGTCTACTTGTGCACATTGTGAATAATAATTGGATTGTTGTCCTATGATTTCAGGTCAATCTGATGTCGTCCGCTAAGAGTTTGACCGTTAGACGCCCGTTTTGGCCGTTTATAACACCATAACGGCGTTCCCGCTCACCGCGCCGGCACATGGCATATTTTATTGACATGCCTTCAACTCGACCACATCACAATTCACTCACCCGTTTATGTCATTCGATTTCAGGTCATTCGGACATCGTTCGGCCAGTTTGGACCCCCCCACGCACGTTTATCAAGCGCGTGCAACGCTTAAATAACGCATAATGAGCCCTAGCGCGCAGACCGCACGTCCGATTGACGTGCCGTCTGCGCGTGCACATCGCGAATAATAATTGTATTGTTTTCCTGTGATTTCAGGTCAAATATGAGGTCTTCTACTAAGATTTTGACCATTAGACGCCAGTACCTCCAATTGACGGTGTCGTCTTCTCGACCACATCACAATTCGCTCTCCCTTTGATGTCGTTCGATTTCAGGCCATTCAGACATCGTTCGGCCAGTTTGGACCCCCCCACGCACGTTTATCAAGCGCAGTGCAACCCTTAAAGAATGCATAATGAGCCCTACGGCGCAGACCACACGTTCCGATTGACGTGTCGTCTTCACGTGCACGTCACGAATAATAATTGGATTGTTTTTCCTGTGATTTCAGGTCAATTCAATGTCGTTCGGCTAAGAGTTTGAACCGTTAGACACCTGTTTTGGCCATTTGTGACACCAGAACGGCGTTCCCGGTCACCGCGGGCACATGACACGTCCGATTTGACGTGTCGTCTACTCGAACACATCAAAATTCACTCACCCTTTGATTTCGTCCGATTTCAGGCCATTCGGACATCGTTCGGCCCAGTTTGGACCCCCCCCCGCCCCCCCCCCACGCGCGTTTATCAAGCGCGCACACCCCTTAACGAACGCATAATGAGCCCTACGGCGTAGACTGCACGTCCGATTGAGATGTGACCTCTTCGCGTGCAATGTCGCGAATAATAATTGGATTTTTTTTCCTATGATTTTAGGTCAATCTGATGCCGTCCTCTATGAGTTTGACTGTTAGACGCCCCGTTTTGGCCGTTTTGTGACACCAGAACGGCGTTCCCGGGTCACCGCGGGGCACACGACACGTCCGATTGACGTGCCGTCTACTCGACCACATCACAAATCACTCACACTTTGATTGTCGTCTGATTTCAGGCCATGTCGAACATCGTTCTGGCCAGTTTGGACCCCCCCCCCCCCCCCCCCCCCCCCCCACACACGCGTTTATCAAGCGCGAGTAACCCTTAAAGAACGCATAATGAGCCCTACGGCGCAGACCGCACGTCCGATTGGCGTACCGTCTGCGCGTGCATGTCGCGAATAATAATTGGATTTTTTCCTATGATTTTAGGTCGATCTGATGTCGTCCTCTATGAGTTTGACCCTTTAGATGCCCATTTTTGCCCGTTTGTGACACCAGAACGGTGTTCCCGGTCACCGCGGGCACACAGCACATCCAATTGATGTGCCTTCTACTTGAACACATCAAAATTCACTCACCCTTTGATTTCGTTCGATTTTAGGCCATTCGGACATCGTTCGGCTAGTTTGGACCCCCCCCACGCGCGTTTATCAAGCGGTGCACAACTCTTAAAGAACGCATAATGAGCCCCTACCGCGTAGACCGCACGTCTAACTGACGTTCCGTCTGCGCGTGCATGTCCGCGAATAATAATTGGATTTTTGTTTTGTGATTTCAGGTCAATTTGATGTCGTCCGCTATGAGTTTGACCGTTAGACGCCCGTTTTTTGGCCGTTTGTGACACCAGAACGGCGTTCCCGATCACCGCGGGCACACGGCACGTCCGATTGACATGTCGTCTACTCGACCACTTCACAATTCAATCACCCTTTTATGTCGTCCTATTTCAGGCCATTAGGGACATCTTTCGGACTGTTTGGACCCCCCCCCCCCCCCCCACGCGCATTTATCAAGCGCGCGCAACTCTTAAAGAACGCATAACGAGCCCTACCGCGTAGACTGCATGTCCGATTGACGTTCCGTCTGCACGTGCACTTCGCGAATAATAATTTTATTTATGTCCTTTTGATTTCAGGTCAATCCGATGTCGTCCGCTATAATTTTGACCATTAGACGCTCGTTTTGGCCGTTTATGACACCAAAACGGAGTTCCCGGTCACCGCGGGCACACGGTATGTCCGATTGAAATGTCGTCTGCTCGACCACATCACAATTCACTCACCCTTTTATGTCGTCCGATTTCAGGCCATTCAGACATCATTCGGCCAGTTTTGACCCCCCCACACACGTTTATCAAGAGCACGCAACTCTTAAAGAACGCATAATGAGCCCTAACGCGCAGACCGCACGTCTGATTGATGTGTCGTCTGCGCGTTAACGTCGCGAATAATAATTGGATTGTTGTCCTGTGATTTAAGGTCAATCTGATGTCATCCGTTATGATTTTGACCGTTAGACGCCCGTTTTTGGCCGTTTATGGACACGAGAACGGCGTTCCCGGTCACCGCGGGCACATGGCACGTCCGATTTGGCGTGTCGTCTGCTCGACCACATCACAATTCACTCGCCCTTTGATGTCGTCCGATTTCAGGCCATCTCGGACATCGTTCGGGCCAGTTTGGACCCCCCACGCGCATTTATCAAGCACGCATAATGGTTAAAGAATGCATAATGAGCCCTACCGCACAGACCGCACGTCCGATTGATGTGTCGCCTATGCGTGCACGTCGCGAATAATAATTGGATTGTTGTCCTGTGATTTCAGGTCAATCCGATGTCGTCCTCTAAGAGTTTGACTGTTAGACGCCCGTTTTGGCCGTTTATGACACCAGAACGGCGTTCCCGGTCACCGCGGGCACACGGCACGTCCGATTTGATGTGTTGTCTACTCGAACACATCAAAATTCACTCACCCTTTGATGTCATCCTATTTTAGGTCATTCGGACATTGTTTCGGCCAGTTTGGACCCCCCACGTGCGTTTATCAAGCGCGCGCAACCCTGAAAGAACGCATAATGAGCCCTACGGCGCAGACCGCACGTCCGATTGACGTGCCGTCTATACGTGCATGTCTCGAATAATACTTGTATTGTTGTCCTGTGATTTCAGGTCAATCCGATGTCATCCGCTTTGAGTTTGACCGGTTAGACGCCCGTTTTGGCCGTTTGTGACACCAGAACGGCGTTCCCGCTCACCGCGGGGCACACGGCACGTCCGATTGACGTGCCGTCTGCACAACCACATCACAATTCACTCACCCTTTGATTTCATCTGATTTCATGCCATTCAAACTTCGTTCGTCCAGTTTGGACCCCCCCTGTTGGGCGGAGAAAGAAAGGAAGTGATGGCAAGAGGGGGGGGGGGGTGAATTGCCTTTTAAAAATAAATTAACAATTTGAAATCAAAGTGAAAGTGCAGCGGAAATAAAGAAGGAAAAACACAAAACTTGATAACGGAGTTCGGCTTAAACCCAAGCCTACGTCTCCGCTCCCAACTCAACCGTTGAGAGATTTACTACCGCTTTCTTTTTAATGGTTTTAGCAAGAAACCCACTAGACTTTAAGGTTAGTCTAGGACCTATTACAGCTTGCTTTTAATGGTTATGCAAGAACCCACTTGCTTTTCAATGGTTGAGCAAGAACCCACTAGCCTTCTTACAGGGTGAAGGCCAGCTCACCTTTTATTCAAGCCTTTTGAAAGGTAAGGCTTGACTAACATCTTCACACCTTGAAGGTGGTGTGAGAACCCAAATGAAAGGATGAGAGAAAGAGGTGGGGGTTTGTAGGCACAGACCCAAAATGATGCTCGAAATAAATAAAACAATGAAAAACCGTAATGGGAGAAGCCTTGGGCGCCAAAGGATTGATGAAGTTGATGAAGTGCTCTCCCAAGCTTCTATGGTGGTGCTCCTTGGATGTGGAAGTGAGTTGGAGCAAGTTGAGGTTCCTTGAAGGAATCCGCCGGAGGTTCGCCAAATGATCTAAAATGTGTTCGTTGGCTTCAAAAAAGTTCTGACACTGTTCCGGGGCTTCCTAGTCCTTTATTTTATAGAGGGGGAACCCTCATATGGCCTTTGGAGGGTCTTCGGAGCCGTTGGAAAGGGCTTCGGAGCCATTGGGAGGCAAGTGGACAGGTCTGGTCAAAGGCCCAATGACTAGTTTGACTGGCTCCACCGGCTGACCGGTGCTAGGCCAACCGGTTGGCCGGTGCTTGCAAAATGGAGGAGGGCTTCTGTCCAGGCGCCACCGGCTGGCCGGTGCTGAGGCCACCGGTTGGCCGGTGCTGAGACAGTGGCTGACACTGTTCTGGCTGGGTGCCACCGGCTGGCCGCGTGCTGAGGCCACCGGTTGGCCGGTGCTGAGACAGTGGCTCAGCCTTCAGTCTGGGTTCCATCGGCTGGCCGGTGGTGAAGCCACCGGTTGGCCGGTGGACTGAATTTCAGTCCCACTTTGGCTTTTTGCCTTCTTGGCCTTCTTGGCCCAATTCCATGGCACCCTGAATTTTATACCTATCATCCAAAAACACTTAAAACAATATTAGATAAATAAGAGAGTGATTGTGATCATGAAAATTAAACCATGAGGGGTACGAGAGGTACAACCCCCCCCCCCCCCCCGCCCCCCCCCCCCCCCCCGCGTGCGTTTATCAAGCGCGCGCAACACTTAAAGAACGCATAATGAGCCCTACCGTGCAGACCGCGAGTCCAATTGACGTGCCGTCTGCGCGTGCACGTCACAATTCACTCACCCTAAAAAGATACAAATATTGAAAGAGTTCTTGGGCTTATCCCAAGAAACAACTGTCTGGAGTTTCTCTCCATCCACTGACACACCTTCCTCTGAAATTATTTGACCCCAATAACTATACCTATATAATCAATACAAAACTGACATATATATAGCGTGACGCATAGTCAATAAGTGTAATATGTATGATGTCAAGATGTTGGGTATGATCATAATCACTCTTGGAGTGCACAAAGATTTCATCCACAAATATTAAAACAAACTAATCTAGGTAAAAAAGGAAAAATTATATTCATCAAGGATATAAAAAATTCTAAAGAATTCATCAAGACAAATGAAATTACCTCATGCATGGGGTTCATTCTCATCTGGATCACCAATATCACTGTGATGTCCCACCAGATGTATTCGGAGCCTACAATATATATCAATATTATGTATCTTAAACATATCAATAAAATTCAATCTGAGTATGGTTTGTTTTATTGTTTACCTATGGAGCCACTTGTTGCGTCGTCATTTCATCGATACGTGATGACATCTGTGACAACCTCTCCTCATACTCTGCACGTAACTGCTGAAACTGTGAATCAAAATTGCGCTGCATATCCTGCATGGAAGCATCTATCTCAGCCTATGTGCACATCCTTTACTCTCTGCATGCACTAACCACATCTGCTCTAACAACTGCATGTCGTGGGACACCGCCTCCATAAGTTAAAAGATAACCATGACCGTCACGCCCCATGACACGGTGAAATATTTCATCTCTACGCACAATACTACGACGTTTCTCCTCTGGAAACTCTGCTAACTGAGCGTCAAACTAAGCCTATATCATATAATGAATCAAT
Organism: Viscum album; assembly: GCA_963277665.1. Classification (NCBI taxonomy): domain Eukaryota; kingdom Viridiplantae; phylum Streptophyta; class Magnoliopsida; order Santalales; family Viscaceae; genus Viscum; species Viscum album. The sequence continues at coordinate 1,415,236,367 of OY728129.1, read as the reverse complement.
GAACAAATATTCATAATTTATATAAAATAAAAAATACATTTATTAATTAGTAAATAATTTTCTTACTATAACACCAGCAACATAGGGATCACCCACCCTACGAGTCCTCATCCATATGGAAATCCGGTCGATTGGCTCGTCGCGTTGGTGTAACTATAATAAAGGGGTTCACATGTTATACTACAATATTTTTAAAATATGAATGAAATAGTGAATTCTGAACTTACATCATGTCTGAGCTGTGACACATGTCGAGTGCCAAGTCTGGAAGGCGTGGCCTGTATCGCCCGATTATGTGAATGACGAGCAGACTCGGTCTACATTCAATGTATTTACTTAATATAAATTTGAAAAATTAGTCATTTATCGATTAAAAGTAATAAATCTTACCATCGTTGCCTCACTCGACCAAAATGAAACCAAATCCTGCAACTGCATTGGAAGAATGCCCGGAGGGACTCGCTGTAGAATGTCTGGCACACCCGCAAATGGTGTCCAGTGATCTCTCTTCACCCTTGACTTGTAATCCTTCCATAATTTTCTGCATTTCAACATACAAACAGCCTGAAACTCATCTGGACAGGATGTCAAATTATCCTGTTTAAAATATTGTCAGTAGATGGGACAATAATAATAACAATATCATGAAAAATTAAACATTGAATTTACCTAAACCTCCCTCCATAATTTGTCCATCGTATCCTAAGGGAAGGAACTCCAGTCACGATTCGTCATAGGGAATCTGTGTGAGTCTCGTATCATATGCCCAAAACTGACGACTCAATGTAGTAGCACAATCTCCAACTGGATGAAATGTGTAGTCAAATAACACATCCAATCGGGCTCCAGAGTTCCAGGATCGAACCCCTCTACCAGGACCCCATGCGTCTGCTAGAAGAAGTAGTAGATCCTGATAAACATAAATTCATAAATCAATTACAATATAAATTAATGATTAGAAATAGTTAGGGAAATATAAACAGAAAATTGCAATCAATTAATTTAGAAAAATGAAAACATACATTCCAACAACATCAGGGTGAACCACTGTGACCACCCTGTGACATACCTGCATTAAAAGAAATTATAGTTAAATCAAGCAATTTTTATACATATATAACTGATAAATATTTTTACAAATAATAAATAGGAATATAATTACAATTTCCACTAATCATGCAAGTCTATCTTTCATATCAATCCAACTCCTATCCATATCTGTATTTAATAGAAATCAAAAGTGAAATATCTTATTTAAATTCTAAAAAAAACACATATCATTAAAATTTAAAAACCAAATTTGGATAAAAAACATTACCTGTGGAGGACTCCGGCCGCGGGTAACGGGGTCTGACTCGATTGCAGATCCATGACGGTGTAGTGAATTGAGTCGACAGAGGTTCGACGGTCGGACTCGAAAGGAGAGGAACCGTTGGACCGCGTGGAGGATTCTACATGACGGGGCACAATGGATCGGAAGGGTCCAACGGAGGCAGGAGGACTTGCCGGAGGGATGCAATGGGGCCGCGAGGGGATGGCGGCGGCGGGGTTGTCCAAAGGTACGGAGCGGGCAGGGGTGGGGGTTGCCGGGTCGCCGGGGTGTCGGGGTCACGGGGGCGCAGCGCGGAGGCAAGGCAGTGGGGGTCCCCGGGGTGCAGCACGAGCAGGGGGTGTCAGGGTCACGGGGGCCGCACCGTGGAGGCAAGGCAGTGGGGGTTGTCAGGGTTTCCGGTGGCGCAGCACGGAGGCAAGGGGGTGGGGATCGTCGGGGGTCAGGGTCGCTGGGGGTCAGGTCACCGGGGGTTTCCGAGGTCACCGGGAGGTCGGGGGTCGGGGGTCGGGGTCGACGGGGGTCGGGGTCGCCGGCGGGGTTGGGGTCGTCGGGGGTCGAGGAGGGTCGTCGGGGGTTGGGGAGGGTCGCCGGGGGTCGGGGAGGGTCGGGGAGGGTCGCCGGGGGTCGGGGAGGGTGGTCGGGGGGTCGGGGTCGGGGGTCGCGGGGTCGGGGAAGGGGGGGGTCGCGGGGTTGGGGAGCGGAGGGAGGGGAGGGAGGGGAAATTAGGGGGGTTTTTAGGAAAAATTGTAGTGGCCACCATTTGGCGGCCGCTGTTGATAGTATTAGCGGCCAAATGGCCGCCACTATAGATGCCCCGCCTCCAAAACCAGATTTTCTAGTAGTCCCAAAAAAATCCTTTTAAACTTATCCAAACCCAGCCCAACACTTTTAAATACTTACAAAAATCCTCCATAGTTTTCTAACACAACCAAACCCAGGTCTTTTCCTTTAATAAAAAAACTATACACCTTTAATTCAACCCTCCTTAAACATTTTTTCTTTTAAAAAATTAGGTATAATTCAATCTATTGAACCACCCCAAGGAAGTCAAATATGAAAAGTCTCCCCACAATAATTATTTTTACAATATAAATGCTAGTAGAAATATGGAATCTATAATCCATACTATTGGGAATGACAATTATCTTTTTCCTCCCTAGTTATAAGGATTCACATCCACTATCAAAGGGAATACCATGGTGTGTAACTATCACTGCATTTCCAACCATACCCTCAAACAATATTCTTGATCCCTATAATGAAATGGTGTTTTCCTATCATATTTGCCACAAAACGCACTGTTAATCACTTGAATCGACTCACTAAAGGATACAACCCAAAGATCAACACTTTACCCTCATCCCGAAAGAGTGTCTCTAATGTAACCATTTACAGTTGAATTAAAAATGAATTATAAAAGCATGACATCACTTCTCTCTAAAACTCAACACACCAAAATCCTCGATTCAACCTAATTTTTTGTTAAAATTAAAACATTAAATGAACATAGAGACCAAATAATTTATTCAAAATCCCAAGAATAATTTCTCATCTTAACTAAAAATATTGAAATTTTTCACCTAAAACATTTTCAATATATTTTATACCCTTTAAACCACCTCATCAGGTTATAATTCACCTTTAAGTATATCTAAATACAATTTTTGTAATCATAATACAATACACTAAATCTAAAGTAGATAGATACTGAAATCTTCCACCCAATGGAAAAAACATCCAATCCATTTATCCCATCAAAACCAATCACATCATATTAGAAACACCAATGGGAACCCTAACTTTTACTCCAACAAAATCCTTGGTAAAGAAAAGCTAAATTTTTTTCTTAAACTACTACTAAATTAAAATTCTAAACTCAAACATATGATAATAATCATTAATTATTGTACCATTTTCTACACCTCAAAAATCAGTCAATTTGTTACTATGAAAATAATAGGAAATCCATCTTTAGATTGATTTAGGAAAATAATAAAAATACTTATGCATTATTATACTAACAATGAATTCCAAAACACTCTCTAATAATTAAAATTTCAATTTGTTATCTAAAATTAGTACTTTCCCGCTATGTATGCTACATTTTTTCCAAAAAACTCGTAAAGATCCACCCACTCCTATAGAAAATATCGACTAGAAAAGCTTTGTATGTATCAACATTCCAATAAAAAATATCAATGTTCCCAACACATGTTTTACTTTGTAAAAACAAGAACACAATTAAATGATGCATCATGACTCGACAATCTTAACACACAAAATCCATTGAAAAAATGATTAATCACCCTCCAATACCATGAAAACCTATCACAATCCAAAAAAAACAACATGTAAACTTTTTTAGTTCATTCAACTATACCTTTTTCAGAATAATACGATAATATAAAATAATTAATCAATATATCCAAACTACCCCATACATTCATAAGCTACTACTGAACATCCTAGAACTCAAATATGGCTCAATTAAAAAACTATTCATATAAAAACTTCAATGTATTAAACCTTCCCTAAAGGGATGAAAAAACAACCCAAATACAAATAGACCAAGATATTTTTCAAGAAATCCAAAACCTAATCCCATTTTATCACCCACAAAATCATGTCAAACAATATGTCCATATCCTATAGAATATCCCCCCATAATTAGTTAGGTCATATCCCGAGTCCGTTAATCTCATGTGGATTCACTGAGAAATAAATCATATAAGAAATTAAATGATCCCATCAAATTTTCCCTAGACTTACCTTCCCATTACCAATATCCAATCCAAGGAGAAAATCTACTCCACTCTAGTCTAATATACTTGTTACCAAGTACAATAACTATTTCAAATAAAGAATTTCCACCAACCCACATTTTTACTATTTAACCATAAATCAAATAAATAATGAAAACAACCATTTCAACTATACTTTTAGAAAATAAACATTTTTTGAAACAATTTCCTGAACTTTTTGAAAAAAACAGCATTTTAAAAAAACCACCTAAAAAATGAAAATACACATTTCAAACCCTTTGAAATCCATCATCGTTTCTAAGAAACACCATTTTGAAAAAATTTCATATGTAAATTTTTCCATTCCATGGGTTTCAATAAATTAACCAATTTTAACACTATATAATTGCATTTTAAATACATTCATTCCAACAAAGAAATTATTTTAAAACCATGTTAAACCAAAATAAACTCACCACGTGATTTTTAATAGATCTTTTAAAACAAATAAAATTAAAAACATGCACTACCACAAATATATTTTTTAAAACCATTATAAAATACTTTTAATAAATAAAAAATAATTTCCCATCAAAAATTTATTCAAGCCATACACCTCTTTACCTAACACAAAAATGTGTTTCCGGAACCATTTTTCAAACCAATCAAAACACATCTTAATAGGAAAAAACATATATTTTACAACATGGGTAAAACAAAAAAACTTAAAAATACCCATTCCATTCTCCAAATGAAATTATTCATTAAAATTTATTTAAAAAATGGAACATTGTTTATTAAAACCATAAGCTTTCCTTTAGAAAATAGAAATACCCACTAAATATTTAATAAAGTTTTTTTTTACCTATAAGAAAAATGTCATATATAAATCTAAAAATATTTGAAAATCAAAACTCATTTCATCTATAAAAGAAATTTTAATTAAAAACATTTTGACACAAAATTATCATTTTCCAATTAAAAGAATATGATAATCCGAAAACACCTTATTCTAAAAAACCATTTCTCTAAAAATGTTACGCACAACCCTTAAAACCTTGAAATCAATTTTATAGTATCATAATAAAAAAAAATTATGCTATTACAATACAACACACAATATCATGTTACCCATATCGTAATGTGTAACATCAAAATTTAAATAATTAGGTTCAACTAAACGAACCATTTTTCCTTAGATATTTATTACTTTATTGATTTTTAAATTATTAAATTCCTTTCCCTTTTCATATATTCATAACTTTAATGATTATGTCTTTATACCAATTATTAATATAACCTATATTAAAATCAAATATCATATGAAATATAATAATTAAATAACTATTGAGTTATTGTAACCAATTATAAAATAGAAAGTACACTTCTAAAGTTATTCTATTACACTAGAAATAATTTTACCATATTGATCAAAGTTCAAAAATATTCAATATCCCATATCCAAATTTTTTTATCAAAAATCAATAAAAATGACTAATTTATCATTTTAATAAATTTTATTTTTTTTCAACACGCATCAATAATCAGGAACATTAAAATATATACCTAAAAATCACTAAAATGGTAAGAATGATTCATGAGATACAAAACTCATCTCAATCCACTATGACCAAGGAAACATACTGATAAAAAATAAAACACATAAACTCATATTGATTCAAATGACACCTCATATTATCAAAATTATCTAAAACCTTGGGTCTCACTACAAATATTTTGATCAGATATTTTTATATTTTACCACCTAATTCCCAAAACATTATATCTATATACCTACATGACCAAGACTAAAACATACTAATATTATTTGTAATAAAATAAGGTGATCCATACACTCAAAATAAACCCATCTAAATCACAATGTTACTATAACCTTTTAACAATCTATAATGACCTAAATTTTTCATGCATAGATATTACATCTTAATGTATGAATATTTATTTAATTTTACAAAATCATGATAGATTCATATAGGTATAGTGCCTTTGGAAACATGGAAACATAAACAAATGGTTCATATTAAACTAAATCATCACCCATTAATTTTCCATAACATGAAACCTTGTTAGAAAAATAATACATAATTCTTTTCTCCGTAACTTTGGGAAAGGAAACAGAAAAAAGGGTGAGGTAACAATATTAGGAATGGTAAACAAGGGAGATATTAATGATCACATAACCATAACCCGAGAATAAATGTATGATAACATGATCATAACATTTGGGAACTATACCCTACAAATAAAAGATCATACTTCTGATATGGGGTGAAAATCTTGGCAGTTCATGAATCATAAAGGAATCAAAGAATAGGATCAATGAGAGCATACCATTGGAATAAGACATAGATTTTTGGCATATACATAAGTATAGAAAATAATTTACTTGGTAGTAAAGTTATATTTAAAACAAATATAACATTGGAATGGGTTAACTCCCCAAACCATCATAGTAGTCAAGTTTCACTCTCAAGACTATCATAGTAGACAGAGTTCCTTAGTGAATGAGGTTCACTCCCCATACTAGTTCTGTTTATCTCAAGAGATATCAATATTTGTTCAATGAATTGAAGTGATATATAATTATTACCCCACATATAAAATAATCATATTATATTTATTTATTTTTTCACAAGATCATATATAAATCATCATATATAATAACCTATGGAAAATAAATGAGTTTCATAAACATTTCACCATAACATAACATATGGAAAAGAAATGGGTTTCATAAAAATCATGTCATCCTAATCATAAATCATCCAAAGAAAGAATAATTATCTTATACTTGGATTATATACCTAGTATATAATATATCGAATCAAGGTTTGTTTCCATTGTTGAATGAAATAACATTAAATGTCTTTAAATCATTCTTGAGGAAAATAGCCTTCACAATTTGAAAATAAATTTTAAAAACTAAAATTCCGCAAAATATTTTCAAAATAATTTTCTTTGAAAATATACTTGGAAACATATAAATTTATTTCTAAAACATACAGTATTTATAAGAGTAAAAATTCTATTCATCCCATATGCATTAAAATGAATATTCTTTTCACATTTTTTTGTTAAAATTCAAAACGTACATTTTTTAGAAAATGATAATAATATCAATTTAAAATAATTTTTTAAAATTTCAAAGAACATTATAATTTAATATAAACAATCATAGGATAATATTTAAAAAAGAGTAAAATGTTTTTAGAAAATAGTGAAATGTAAGAAAAAGGGTTTTTGACCGAAGATAGAAATAAATTCAGTTTTTCCTTGAAAACATTATTTTAGACTCTTGAGTACTTAAAGAGAGGAAAATTAAATGAAAATATGTAATATCCTGAAATAAAAAATTATAATAAAATTCAAGAGTTTCTTTAGAGGTAGATCATAATATTTCATTATCAGTAACTTAATTATAAACAATCCCGATAAACAATGAGATTGTAACATAAAACCTTTACCACTTTAGTAGGTTTTGAATCATAAGCCCCAAGAATAAAAGAAACTTATATGAATATATAAATAATATAATTTTTATTATAATAATCTTAAAATAAATTTTTGGGTATTATATACACCACGAAAAAGAAATACATAGTTAATATGGCATTTGTCCCACAGAAATAAAAGTGAGATGAAAATCTCGTACCTCAAGTATCAAACTTCTTCATATATGCTTGAACCTCCTATATTAAAAAAATAAGTTTATTGTTAATATATTCTATAATCATAAAAATATATATATCATACCATATATTATTTAATTATGACCCTTTATTACCCATTTGTTAATAATTCCTTGTAAAAATCATGTTAAGGTAATAACTATTTCTTTTTTCATGCTTATTTTGGTTTGGTATTTTCATTTCATTTACTATGATCATCATTCCATCATATCCAGAATTTTAAAATGATATAAATATCCTATATATTCATTATATATGTATTTATAATAATAAAAAAATAGAGATAGAAAATGAATTACACTATTCATGGAGATGGAAAGTCATATGTATGCGTTAATGTTGTTTCCATTTTCTCAGAAAATATAATGAAATAAAGGTAAATAATATATCACCTTTATATAATAATTTTTATGTCATATTTAGCATATTTATTTATTAAATATATCCTTATTACCATCCATGTCAAAATAAAATGAAAAATGAATCATGTCGCTTTGTGGAGGTGATAGACCAAACGTACGCATGAGTGATGATATCATTTTCCAATAGATTAGAAGGTAAGAAGGTAGATGTGATATTATAATTATAGGGGTATAAATAATTCATAAATATCATATATATAATTAAATCCATAATTACCTTCTTCTGTGAGATGCAGTGAATGAAAATGAATTATATCGGTTTGTGAGGCAGTAGCCCACTATACACATGATTAACAATTTCATCTCTAATTTGATAGAAGAGGATATGGATATAGGTTGTGTTATTAATATAATAACATATTTTTATATAGAATATATGGATATTTTAAGGACAAAATCTTCTCATAAATAAATATTACATCTTAATAGATGACCCTTCATAGATATATCATACAAAATACCTTTCTTCCAAACCAGGGGCAAGGAAATATAGGAAAGGGTGAGCTTAGGTGATCAGTAATTCTAAACAAGGGATATGTCTACCTAAAATGATCATAAGGGTTTGAAAACAATATAATAACATTTTAAAACTGTACCTTACATATCATAGATCATAAAACAGAGTCATGGTATAAATCTTGGTTATTAATAAGACATTAATAATAATGGAATCAAAGAATATGATCCATGATATCATAACATTGGAGTAAGACATATTTTAAGTATACACATAAGCATAGAAAATAATTTCCTTAATATTGAAGGATCATTTCCAAAACTATCATAGTGGAATGGGTTCATTCCCAAAACCATCTTAATAGTAAAGGTTCACTCTCAAGACAATCTTAGTGGACAAAGTCCCTTACTTAACTGAGTTCACTCCCTATTCTAGCCTTGTTTATCTCATTATAATTAAATGTTTACCCAATACATTAGAGTTATATATAGTTCCAACATATACATAGTTATAGGATAGCCACCATACTTGGTTACAACATAACCACCATCCTCAGTAATAACATAACCACCATCCTTGGTTATAGATTAACCACCATAAAAAAATGAAAACCATATATAGGTGTGAAATAATATCATAAAACATTAATAATATTAGAACTCATAAAAATAAATGGGTCTCAAAGCAGTTCATCATATCATAAATGATGAAAAAGAAATGGGTTTCATAAAGATATTATCATTATAAACGTAAATTATAATTAGAAAGAATAAGTATGGTATAATTGGATCATATCCCTATAAAATATTAAGTAACATCAAATGATTTCATATTAGATGGAAAATTATTTTTAAGGATTACTGGGAACATTTCAGGTGAAAAATTACTTGATCACTTTGAAAATAGCCTTTTTTAACTAAAAGTTCATAAAACATTTTAAAAATAAATTTAATTAAAAATATCCTTCAAAACATATAAAGTAATCTTTAAAAAATTGAGTGTTTGTGATGGTTGAAAATATATTTCATGTCATACACGTTAAAACAAGAATTAATTTCACATTTTTTGTAAAAATTCAAGAGATCATTATTAATAAAATCATAATAATATTAATTTTTAAACCATTTTAAAAAAATGAAAACATGGGTAAAAATTAATTTAAAGAATAATTAGAGAATATTGAAAATTTTCTTTAACACCTTTTTATAAAACATAGAAATGGAAAAAAGGGGCTTTTGACTGAATGGAGAAATATTTTAGGTTTTCCCTTAAAAATATTATTTTGGAATATTGAGTACATAAAGAGAGTTTTATGAAATTAAAACATTTATTTTCATTAAATAACCAGAGTATAATAAAATTTTTATGTTTTCTGAGAGTTATATTATAATATCTCATCATTGGAATCCAAATCATAAATAATCTCGATAAACAAAGATATTGTAACATCACATCGTTATCAGTTTGGTATCTTTTGAATCATAAGGATCATAAAAGAAATAAAATTATATGGAAATTTATATACCATAATTTTTATGAGAAAAATCATAAAATAAATCCTTGGAAAGAATATAAACCACACTAAATAAGATAGTAGATTATAAGGCATGTGTCCGACAAAAATAAAAGTGAAAAGAAAATATCTTACTATATTGGTTACTTTTGAATCACGCACCCCATGAAATAATGACATAAAATTAAAAATAGAATTTAATTAAAATAATTATATTCATGATATAACTTTTAAGACGGTAAATATATACACCATGAAAAATAAATAGTTGGTGAATATAGAATATATCTCCCCGAAATAAAAGAGATTCCAGAAATCTATTTCTTTAAGTCTTGACATCCTTAAAACACATTAGAACCTCATATATAATAAATATAGTTTTATTATAAATCTATTAAATAAAATAACTCATATTTATCATACCATATAAGATTTATCTATAACCTTTTATTAAACATTTATTAACAATTCCTTGTTAAAATCATGTTTTTGAGTAAAAAAATGCTTCATTTTTAGTGTATTTTTTGGTTTGGTATTTTCAGTAATTATATTTTTATCATGGTACCATGATATATAGAATTTAACCCATAAAATAAAAATCATATATATTCAATATATATTTATTTAGTGTAATCCATTAAAGTTAGAGGTAGAAAATAAATTACACTGTTCATGGAGAAGGTAGGTTGTACGTACACATTAACGTTGTTTCCATTTTCTAAATGGATGAAACGAATGAAAGATAAATAATATATTAAATTTAAATAATAATTTTTATACCATATATGTCACATATGTTCATTAAAACTATCCTTTTTTACTTTCCATGTCAAGCATAAGTGAAGAAGAAATCACATCGCTTCGTGAGGCAATAGTCTGTCGTACACACGAGCGATGTTATTATATAGCCACATAATAGAACGTAAGAAGTTATATGTGATATTATGATTAAAAAATTTAATTATGTTATAAATATAATATAAATATGTTAAATCTATCATTATATCCATTCTTGAGAGGTGGTGATGGAAAACGAACTACATCAGTTAGCAAGGTGGTAGTTTGTTGTACCCATGATCGACAATTTCATTTCCTACTTGATGGAATATGAGATATATATAGATCATGAAATTAGAATAATAAAATATCAATATATTAATTTAATTATGTTATTATATCAGTATATTTATAAAATATTTTATGTGGTTAGTGTAAGAAACAAAATCGAAATACATAGTTAAGGATTATACCTCTTCTTCAGAGAACCTATTTAGGTTTACACTTAAAACCTTATTAGGATGGTTTAATAATATAAATAAGACCTATAGGATGTGGGTATGGAAGTAATAAATATATTTTTATAGTAATTTTTTGAACCAAATGGTTTTGGGTGTGTGAAGAGGGGAGGAGAGGGGGTGGGTTTTTATAAGATGGGGAGAGGACACACTTGGAATATTTGAAAATAAAAAGGTGTACCCACATTTAAAACATGAAACAATGATTCTAAATGGATCATTATATAACATAATATGATATACGATCAAAAAAGTCCCATAAAATGGGTTGTTAAAGGTTTTTATATCATTTTACCACTTATCATTTTTGTTTAACACCTAGTAAACTCATGTTAACCTTAACCTCTGTAATTAATTTTTATCATTTTTACTATACACTTTGAAAAATTAAATTTGTTTTTTATATAATATAAATTATTTTGATTCAAATTTTGGAATTCATTTTTTTCAAATTCCATTCACATAATTCGAAAATTTTAATTTAAAATTAAACATGCAAATGCAATGAAAAGTGGTATTCCAAAGAGAAAATTTTCACAAGTATAGAAATATTTAATATCACAATTCAATATGAAATTTATCCCAATAAACTAAATTAGATTATTAAATATTTAAGTTTACTAAATTTACTTTTAAAACCATATTAAAATAAAATTTATCTAGTAAATTCATTAAATGACGTTATATTTTTTTAGTAAAAATCAATATTTTTTTATTATTCATCAAAAAATTAATATATTCATAAAATTATCAAAAAACACACTAATAAAATTTTGAAATTAATATTTAAAAAATTAATTTTATTTCAAAAAATAAATTTTATAAAAGTGTCAAAAATTAATTGTTAAATAATTATTCAAAAAATTAATGAAAATGATTTTCAGGAAAATCCATTTTTTCAAGGAAAAGATTATTTTATATTAACTCTTTGATTAGTACTCTTAATTAAATTAATTAAAATTAAAATATATAGATATATAATCTATAAATTTGTTTTATTTTATTCTTAATTAGGGTTTATTATGAATAATTAAAATGGAAAAACATTGTACACTTAAAAAAAGTCTTTAAAAATGTGTTTTTAGTTATAAAATAGATTTATAAAAAATTCATTAAAATTTCTGATCCAAATGAAATTAATTATATTATTATAAATAAAATGGATAATATGTAACTTTAGGACCAAATCCAAGATACAATCATGTAGTGACTCAGATTTCCCATGTATTATTTTAAGATGTTATAAGGATTATTTTCAGGACCAGGCGTTGAGAAGGTTTAAAATTTAGAGGCATGGTGTGCTAAAAATAATTTTTTGAAATATATTAAATATATTACATAGAAAAAATTCATAATTTACCTAAAAAAAGTGAAATAAATTCTTAATGGGGCCTAGATCATAAATCTGATTGTACCATTGAGTTTAGAATGTGGAATTTACCGTAGGCATGACATAACCTTTGTCAACATAGGAAGATTGTGAAAAATTCATCGCATGCATGAAATGTATACAATAATTAAATAAATTATTTAATTTTATTTCATTGATTCATTGATAGAAGGGACTTTAATTAGACTATTATGATGGAATTCCATAGTTATTCGGATAATCCTAGAGTTGTAGGATAGTCATTGGAGAGAGAGTTAGAGGATATTTATGAGACAAAATTCTATAGGATCATGGATCGATGATTGGTAGGATATGTTATTTGGGATCATTCCAAATAAAATGACACTACTTCTTTATTCGTTAGTGATTGATCTAAATTGAGGTGGGATATTTTTTGTATTTGGATTCTTTCCACATTTTTTATTCTTACGATGAAAAAATATCAATCAATAAATTGATTGATTTGTAGTTTGATTATCTTGCAGGATGGGTTTATTTTTGGGATTATTTCAGAACATTCAATTGATTATTTTTTATTCTTCTCTTATTGATCTAATGATGATGGATTGAGTCTAACACAAATATTGGATGAGGCTCATTCCTCATGTTTTTGGTTTTCCATTTCTCTAATTTTTTTATTCTTTCATCATGGACATTCTTTGTTTTGTATGTGATTCAAAAAAATGCTAATAAATCAATCATTACGCACCCATTTCTTGGCACAATGATTCAATAGTTTTGATATGTGCACAGTATGACATGAAAGTTGTGTGATGATGAAAAAAGTAATGAATCAGATGGTTTTAGATACCTGATTACATGTTATTCATCACACAATGAAGAACAAAATTCCATTGTGTTTTATAAATGGATTTGATGGATGGTTCTCAATGTTTTTATGATGGTATTTAATGGCTAATGATTATCTTTTTTTTTGTATAGGGCACGGCTGGATTGGTTTTCAGAAAAACTGATAAGACATATGGAATCCAGATCTAGGATTCTAGAAAATCCTAAACAATATGGAATGTTTTTCAGAGCTACATTCCATATGGGCCCTTCCTAGAAGTGACTAGGGTTTCTGAAAAGATATAAGTTTCACACAACATGTAACATTATCACATGACATGTTTTCCCATCTGGTGAGGTCGGCGTGTACCTTAAAGGGTACATAGACACAGTTTGATAGTACATGGCCACAAGCACGCTATGTACTCCCATAAGGACACGACATAGCCAAGTGTACATGGTAATACCTATGTACGGGTACATTTACAGATTACATAGGTAAACACAAGTCATGTATTGATACATAGACAAATTACACAAGAAGATTCACTTCATGTACTATTACACGAGCATAAACCTAGACACAATCTGTTTACATGGGCAGGACTCGGTGTCAAAGGGACACGGTGTGTAACCCAACTACAGGTTGTGTACTCCCTTTAAGTTGTCCTAGATCCCTTTTCCTATGTAACTTAGAAATATTTCATTAGGGTGTGTTCCCCATATCTATTCCCTGAGGGTTAGTATGGAATCACCTCTTATACATAGGACAACAATCCCTTCAATGGGACTACTTGGATAGAGTTTTGGAGTCATTCTGTGAGCCCTGGAGTGAGATCATCTATTCATATTCATTCCCTAGGTGGATTTATTAGTATCTTCTTGACTAAAATACGGGGGCACCAATCCTCTACTTGCGGGTTAGTACAGATTGATTTTTTGGTATACCCCATGTCCTTGGGCATGATCCTCATTTGTGTATTGTATCTCTTTAGACATTCAGTGAGTACTTACTATGGAGAGAACTGGCGATCATTACCTCTCAGATGGACATCATCAGTGTTATCAAACTCATGGAGTGTGTTCTCCCAAATGATTGTTATGTAGTATAATTGAGTTGGAATCCTAGGTTAGAATTATGGTTTTGAATTTACCATTAGATAATGTGTCTTTATTTATTATATCTAGATATTATTGTTATATGTGATTTAGACATATACCTATATAGAGATGATTGTATTCTTTTGTTGTATGATTTGTGGTTTTGGGGTGTCCTACTAGGTACTGTTATACTCACCCATGCACGGGCGTTTCCCGCACTAGTCGTGTCTTGTGAAGATAATCGACCTTTTGACAAAGTCCTAGTTATACTAGGACCATATAATTCTTAGTGAGACCAAACAGACTAAGGAGTGTTCCTACAGTATCTTGATATAAATCTCTATCTATACTTTCATGTTGGACTTTTTTTAGACTCTTTAGGGTGAGATTTTATTTTCCTCATTTACTTTCATTTACTTCATGTCGAACTCTAGTTGTGGGATTTAGATGTATGCATGAATGGTTGTTCAGTTTTTTTTACATTCCAACTTTGTATGGGTTTGGATATGTGTGCATGTGTACATGTACTTAGTCTAAGGCATCCCATTTTAGTGACAAGTCTACTCAATGCTAGCTGCCATCCCTTGAACTATTGGAGGCATGATTCGGGAGTTATGGAACATGCCCCACTAATACAGATCGTGAATGAGTGGTATTATAGGTGTCAGTTATACCTTAGGATCAGAGTATGTAAGATTGTTTTGTGGAAATAGTGTTAAGTATTTCGAGTTCATATTTTAGGATAGCGACTTTAGTTTTGGTGTAGAGGCTGACGTATCCATAACCTAGGTCTTCGATCACCAACCTTTAGACTCAGTACATGAGAACAGTAGTGGTAGGGAAAAAATAGTACATGAATCATATAGGAATGGGTTGTTGTTTCTATGTCCTTATTGAGTCATATATCTAGATATAAACACTGAACATGGTATTTCTTGATAAATTTCAAGATGCATCAATGATGAAAACCTTCTAGAATTCCTAGAATGATTTATGATAAAAACTATATGAGTGATGTGGTTTTAGATCCAGAACCCACTCATGATGTGCTTTTCTCTAGGTGGGAACCGATCAGTTCTACCACCTGTTCAGTAGTGTATAGATACATTCATGGATCAAGAATATGATCATCCATGTGTTCAAAATTTGATATCTTCTATAGGGAACGATGATGGTATGCGCAGGACTGGTGTTTTATGTGAATTTTAGTGGTGGGGATTGCTAAGGTTCCATGATGAGACAAACCCTCATGTGATAGAGGTTTGACTTGAGGAATTGGTTAAAGTTTCTAGTTTTTGTGGACCCCAACCAATCGGATGGTTATTATTGTGACCCATTTCCTCTGTGGAGAAACATTTGGCTTCCATGGTAGCAAAAATATGCACACCTACGTTGAGTGTGAATCATGGGTTTTAGAGTTTAGAGATCACCTAGGTTACATGGTGGGCCAGACCCCCTTCTCAGATAATGGAGGACTGGAATGAACCAATGTGGTGGATGTCCTAAATGAATGATACCCCTCTCTGATGGTGGTCCAGTAGGTAATAATTCTCCAGGGTGATGTACGGAGTTAGAATAACCCTATTTCAGTGATGTTTGGAATGACTTTGGAAATACAAGGAAGCTGTAAAATTTCCCCACTGAGATGCATCCTTGATATGTGATCCCAAACTATGTGGGGGGGTTAGTTGCAACCAAAGATGATAGTGTTGAGGTGTTATGGATGAGTTTATATGACTTCTAAATTTCATGTTGCTGGTTGTACTAAGGTTTCAGACTATTCCCTAGTGGTGCTAAACTTTTGGGATATGAAATGAATGAGTTCCAAGTGGTGGGAGCTCATGGAGGCTTGAATAGAGTTTGAGATACAACTTGTGACTTCACATACCTTATTGAAATTTTTACATAGAGTTATGAGACACTTTTCCCTTAGTGTATCCCCTACTTGATACCTAGTAATACTAGTACAATAATTTTTTCTCGAACCTTGTGTTAGAGGCTCATGAAAATAGGATCGGTGATTACACTCCTCTCCTATAATGTGACCATGCTCTGGTAAGAGAGAAATATCCTCACATGGAAATCCTTCCTTAGTGGTTGTGGTAGCCTATTATGTTTTAAGTGGTATATATTGGTTTTATAACATTAATGGTCATATTTTTTCTTCCAATTAGAGTATCATTTCTTCTGATGGTTGTGATTTAGTTTTCATCTTTTGATAAGGAGTAATCCTAGGTAGGTAGGATAAGCTCTTTTATAGGAGCTTACAACCATTTCCTTATTAGTTGGATAGTATTACCCATGGAGTAGCAGATGATATGATATTTTTGTTCCTTTTATGAGGGAGGAGTATGTGGGCATCCTTCTTGAGGATGATCTAGGTTTACCTCATCATCAAGAGTTTGTTTTCTATTTATACTTTTACCAGGGAAGACCCAGTCTCAACACAAGAATATCGGATGACCCTATGTAGCTATAAGTGCTAGAGGTGTGGTTTTTTTTTGAGTTGGTGGTGAAAACCTTTAGCGAGTTGTATGCCATAGAATAATTGAAAGAATTATGGACTGGATCATTAACCCTTCTTGGATCAGTTTTTGGTAGTCTTCATCAGTGGCATCATTGTGTCCTCCGCATCAGAGTTGGAGAACAAGATACACATGAGGATGGTTCTAGAACTTCTTTGAGTTTACTAGTAACATGGAAGCTCTCATGAAGCAAGTTATAGATTTATAGGTCCACTTATTAGGATATGTCATCTCAGAGGGAAGAGTGGCAGTAAACTTGGTGAAGGTTGAGGCAGTTCTTTCTTGGGAGCCACCTAAGGTGTAGAGTTTCCTTGAGTTGGTAGGGTAATATCAGAGGTTTGTACCCAAATCCCCTAGATATGCATCACCCTTTATAGATAATACTCGAAAGGGAAGCCTTTTGTGTGGAAGAAAAGGTTCTAACAGTGCTTCCAGAAACTGAGGTAGAAATTGATGAGCAATCGCATCATGATATTTCCAAAGGAGGTTTTCGAGTATGTAGTGTTCTGCGATGCATCAGAGACCTTACATGATTGTTTTCTAATGTAGAGTTTAGAGGTTTTTGTTTATGATTTACATTATTTGATATTTCATGACTATAAATCTATGACACATGATCTTGAGTTAGCAGTAGTAGTCTTTTCACTAAATATGTGGTGAGACTACCTTATGGGAGAGTGATTTATCATCTATTATGATCACAAGAGTCACAAATATAAATTATTCCATAATGATATTTACTTGATACATAGGAAATGACTAGTGTTCCTCTAGGATTATAACTTTGAGATTCTCTATTATCCTAGGAAGGGGAAATTGGTAGCAGATGATCTCAATAAGAGATCTTGTTTGCAATTGCTGAATTAGTCATCCGAGCATTTGGACTCATTATAGTCATCCTTTATAGATGTATATGGAGAAACTTACCTCCATTTTATGGTTATGACTCCTCCATGTTTATAGAAATTCCAAGAGGCATAGCATGGTTATGTCAACTGTGAGACCCTACATACTCTGATGTCCACAGTACATGCTCATGATGGATTTTCTGAAGGTGGGGATCATGCCATTCTTTACATAGGATACACGATGGTTCCAGTGATTTAGCAGGAGGAGGTTTTGATAGAGTTTCATACATCTCCTTTCGGAGTACATCCAGGTGTGTAAAAGATGTACCAAGACCTCTAATGTCTGTTTTGGTGTCCATAAATGAATAAGGGAGTTGCAGAGTTTTTCTCTCGATGCCTTACTTGTTATCAAGTGAAGGCCGAGCACCATGTTCCAGCGGGTTTATCTCAACACCTTAAGGTTCTAGTGTGGAATAGGAGTGGGATATCCATAGACTTCATGATAGGATTACCACATATGTCCAGGGGATGCGATACCATCTGGGTTATCGTATACTGACTCACCAAGTCATCCCACTTCTTATCTATACAAAAGTAATGTTTGGTAGAGATATTGGGATGAATCTATGTTCAGGAGATAGTTTAACTCCACGGAGTTCCATGAATGATAATTTATGACCATGATACTGGCTTAGTATATCGGTTATGGAAGAGATTTTATGAGGTGTTTGGGACTCATTTACTCTTGATCATAGCATTTCACCTCCAAAGTGATATCCAGATAGAGCGAACCACTCAGGTATTGGAGGACATGTTGCAGGATTCCATGGTGTACTTTGTCTATCATTGGGATGATTACCTACCACTAGTGGAATTTTCATTAAAAAAATATCCACCATTCCACCATCAGTATGGAAGCATTAGAGGATTTGTATAGGAAACCCTACAGGTCACCACTTTTCTAAACTGAATAAGGAGAGTTGGAAGTTATGGTCACATAGTTGGTTTGAGCTACTACTTATAAGGTCCATATCATCCAGGAGCAGATGAGGAATACATAGATCTATCAAAAGTCTTATAAGGACAAATGACGGAGGCTTTTAGAGTTTGATAATGGAGACCATGTTTTCCTATGGGTTTCACCATAACAGGGATTGTGGATATTTGGTAGGGTAGGAAAGATATATCTTAGATTCATTGGCCTTTTCTAGATATTGTGTATAGTTGGTGAGGTGGCATACCACTTTTCTCTACCTCCACTATTATACTAGATACATGATTTCTTCCACATGTCATATCTGAGGAGGTGCATTCTTGGCCCATCACATGTTATTGACAGGGGTGAGAAGTAAAATGAGGATGGAGCTACCTTTACTGATTACCCATTAGAGATTGAGGATTGATAGGATAGGATCTTCATAGGTTATTGATTCCTTTAGTTTGTGTATAATGTAAACACGATAATCTCTAGGAGAGAACATGGGAGAGGGAGGCTCAGATTCCTACTCAATACCCACATCTCATTTTATAGAACTTTCTTTGGATTTATGAGACATGAATCCCTAAGGGGGAGAATTTAGTGACTCGGTTTTTCCATGTATTATTTTGGGATATTCTATGGATTATTTTTTAGACCTATCATTGAGAAGGAATGCGAAGTGTTCCAAAAATAAATGTTTGAAATATATTAAATGGAATGTGTGTGCATTTTTCCTAAAAATGTGGAATAAATTATAAACAGAGGACCATATCATACATTTGAGGGAATTATTGAGTTTATAATGTTGGATTTAACCAATGTGTGACATAACCATTGTCAGTGCAGGACGTTTATGCAAAATTCGTAGTGGGCGTGAAATGAATAAATTTATAAAATAAATTATGTTTATTTTATTTTATTGCTATAGTGACTGATGTTTCATTAAGTAGACTACTATGATGGAATTCTAGGGTTATCCACATAACCCTTTAGCCATTGGAGAGAGAATTGGAGGATCTCTCTTAGATTAACTTATTTCGGATTGTGGATCGACAATTGACCAAAGATTGGATTCAATATCGTGCCAAAGACATTGACACCACTTCATTCTATATCGGAAATTGATCTGAATTCTGGTAATACATTTCATGTGTTTGTATTCTTTCCCCAATTTCTATTCCTATGATGAACTTGAATAAATCAACCAACATCTTGATCTATGGTTTTGTCATCTTGTAGGATGTGGTTATTTTTAGGATTATTTTGGGAGTTTTTATGGATTATTATTGATTCTTTTCTTGTTTTTATAATGGTGATGGATCGAGGCCAACACCAAATTGGCCGAGGTTCATTCCTTGTGTTTTTTTTTGAATTTATCTAATTTTTCCATCATTGATCATGGGAATTCATCATTTTTATCATGGTTACAAATACACATCGAAATCGATTGTTCACATAAATTTATTGGCATAGTGATTTGATATTGTAGATCTGGGATCAGCATGGCATGAAAGGTGTGTGACAATGGAATCAGTGATGAATCGAATTGTTTTGGATTCCCAATTTCATGTTCTTCGGCACACAATGAAGAATGGGGATAGATAGTGTTTTCTGAATGGATTTGATGGTTAGATCTCAATGTTTCGATGGAATCAAGTCATTGATGATGATTCTATTTGATTCTAGAATGGGGTGAGGGTGGAGAAATGAAGAAGATTCACAGAATCTACATATGGGATTTGGGAAAATCTTGAACAACACGACATGTACTTTAGAGATACACATCATGTTGTCCCCTCCTAGTAGCAGATTGGGCTTTGGGAAGGAGATAAGTATCAACCCATTTGTTACCCAATCATATAATCTGTTCTCACCTTATATGAGCTCAGTGTGTACCTCATTGGGTACAAAAACACAGGCTGATAGTATATAGCCACAGGCACGCCATGTAATCCTACAAGGACATGTCCCAGCCATGTGTACATAGGCATACCCGTGTACTGGTACATAGTAAGAGTACATGGGTAGCCTCATGCCATGTATTAATACATGGGAATAATACATGGGTATTCATACATCATGTACTATTACATGAACATAGACATACACACGGGCCATTTACACGACCAAGACCCGGCGTCAAAGGGGCACAATGTGTAACCCCACTACATGTCATGTAATACCTTAAAGTTATATTAGATCCATTTTCCTCTATATCATGGAAAGGCTTCATTATGGTAACTTCCCTATATCCATTACCTAAGGGTTAGTATGGAATCATCTCTTAGACATAAAACAATGATACCTTCAGCATGACTACTTAGATATAGTTGTTGAAAACTATCCTTGAGGACCGGAGTAAGATTTTTTATTCATTTTTTCCCTAGGTGGAGTTATTAGTATCATCACGACCAAAACTATATGGGTGTTGATCCTACCCATAGTAAATTAATCAAAATTGAGTTTTTGGTATACCTCATAGCCTTGGGAGTCATCTTTGTATTTTATATCTTCATAAGTTCAGCTTTTACTTCCTATAGTGAGAACAGATGATAATTACCTCTCAGAATGATTTCATAACTGTTATCAAACTCATAGAGTGTGTTCTCAAATATGATTGATATGTGGAACCATCGATCTAGAATCCTTGGCTGGTATTACGATTGTGAATTTACTTTGAGACTTTGTGTCTTTATGGATTATATTTGGATATTCATGTTATATGTGTTGTTGACATATACCCATGTAGAGTTGGGTGTATATTTTGTTTTATGCTTTGTGGTTTCAGGGTGTCCAACTGGGTATTGTTATACTTACCCCTAAACAAGATTTATGTGCATGTGTCATGTCCTTTTGAAGATTATCTACCTTTTGACTGAGTCCTAGACAGACCAGGGCCAGATGGTTCTTAGTGAGACCAAATAGACTGAGGTGTGTTCCTGTGGAATATTGACATCAGTACATATCTATACATTTAGGTTGGAATTGTTTTTATACTCTTTGTGGTTTCTTGTCCTTGGACCTATTTAATTTCCTTTACTTTCTATTATACTCTGGTTATGGGATTTAGATTTATTAATGCATGTTTGATCAGTTTTTTTACATTTTATCATTTTATGGGCTTAGAGATGTGTGTGTGAGTATAAGTACTTAGTCTAAGTCCTCCCATGTTAGTGGCTTTCCTACTTAGTGCTAGTTGCAGGCTCCTGGAACATTAGAGGCATTCTTGGGGAGTCATGACATGAGCCCCACTAGGATGATTCATGAAAAATCATACACTAAATTACTTGATTTAATAAAATAAAATGACAGTGTTTAAAAATCATATTTTCATTGAAAACCCAATCATTGGTGAAAATTCCAACAATTTTATTGTATGATAATTTTGATGTGTTGTTTTCAAAAATGATTTAATTTATAAAAACTACAATTAATAAATTTTTTGGATACTAAATATGTTATCCATGCACAAATTTAGTAAAAAAATTAAAAGAAATTTATTTTTGAAGCATAAAATTACTTTTACTATAAAATTGTGTCCTTACTTCATAAGCATTAATCAATAAATTTGAATGGATTATAAACCTTATATATATATTGGTATATATATTTATATTTAATAATATGGTTTATTAATTTTTTGTATGTAATTCAAGATATCAAATAAATTAAATTTATATTAAAAAAATATTTCATAAAATATTGGCATTATACATTCTTCTCCCCTTTAAAAAATAAAATCCTCATAATTTTTACTTGATCATGGAAATCGAGGGTTTGAAATTTTAAACTGACTTTATAGAAAGCACACATCATAAAATGATTGATAAAAATTCCTATTAAAAATTAAGTGAAATATAAATACAAAGGTCAACTATAATGACATATAACTAGATTTCCAAATGGGTAAGTGAAGGTATGGACATGGAAAAAAAGTACTTTTCCTAGATCACCGATCACAAGAAAAGTGAATGTTCATGAGAAATTTAATGACCAAAAAATCATAAACTAAAGTAGTGAGGAATATAGAATCAATTCATAAAAAATGAAGGTAATAGTACAGTAGTTTTGTCTTGATATCCTTTTCCCTAAAATTGAAGGAATTTTTACTATCAAGATAGAGAACATAGGAAAATATACTTACTTGATTTCTTTCAATTTCATAATAAAAATATAATCATCTTTTTCTTAGATCTATTTCCACTTCATCTCTAACTCCATGAAAGGAAGAAGAACTTTTCATGCCCAAATCACTAATGTATCATAATATTCTTAAAATAATTATAAGTCATTAATTATATCTCTTGTTATCATCTAAAAAAATAGTTATCATAGGTTATATAATATGTATAAATCTTCATATGGTGAAATAATAAATCAATCTCTAAAATATAATACAATGTTCAACATAAACCATTCCATAAATGGTTAACCTTAAGACACCTTCGAAATTAAAAAATTTGTAAATAAGGACACTAAAATTTCCAAAATTTACTTAACATTAATCCCTACTATAAGAAATTAAGGTTATAGCCACACCTATATATCCAAGGTTTATAAAAATCATGGTTGTGGGATAACATTTTATGTGGGTCATAAAATACCCATGGAAGTACGCCCCTCTCCCATTTCTACACTCTCAATATCTCCTCCCCACAACCCTCCTCTCCCAACATTGCGACCTAACCACCTATGATCCTCTGATGAAGACGTAGCCACCCAACCTCCCCATAATCCTCCTCCGCCAACATGGACACCCCAACTCCCTATCAATTCTTCTCTGAGGCAGCCTCCACAACTCCTCCTCCATCATGCCTCTGATGTAGCCACCCCTTATCCCCGCGATCCTCCTCCGACATGGATCTTACATGGATTTGACATGGCTTCACCATAGCTCTAACATAGTTATGCCTCTTTCTCCACATTCTCCCCCCCACCTCTACCCCAACCTCCACCTATGCCTCTGGGATACCTGCCTCATAAAATAATTGTATGATTTATTTGTTGTGTTTCTGTATTCGAGGCCCTCCTCCAAATCTCAATGGTCGACACTACATGACTCTCCACTTCTGATTGGAATGCGGTACGGGTTTCTTGAATGCAATTTGTTCTATTTACTAAAATCTATATTCAATTTTTACTATTGGAGTTTTTATTTACTCTCATTTCCTCAAATAAACATCCACATAATCATTTTTATATAATAATCATATGAACCAAGATGGTTATACTTCCTCACATTCCCTATGATTTCTTCCACCAAGAAGGGTTTCTTTTATTTCAGATATTAGCCTCTCCAATTATCATTAGGTGAGTTTTTTTTTTGAAATTTTAATTATTATATGTGTCTTGGATAAGGTTTAGTTATTTTGACTTATTACAAGGTTTATGATTTCTTTTATTTCTTATCTGGTATTAATTGGGTTTGATTATCTCATCAGTCTCTACTATTTTAGATGGTAGGGATAATTGGTTTACTGGTATCAATTTCAGGCCAACTTTAGCCAAGTTATATTGATCTACCCCCACCCCTTCCTCAATTTCTATATATCATTTGATTCTAATTCCATTTGGTTCAATTTTATTCATTCCCTTTTTTTTCCCCTCCCTTTAACTTATCTTAAAAACATTGAAGTTATTATATACTATATCTTAGATATCATAGGGATGAACTTCTTTCAACAAGAACCTCATCTCTTCTCAAATAAAAATATCTTTTAATTTTTTTACCCTATATGTTCACCAAATTAATTTTCTTGAATTGTACTATCTATTTATTATTTTTTACTGTCTTTATAAATGTTCACTGTATAAAATTTATCCTTCATATAACTTTACTATATGTTGTTACAGTATTGAATATCTAAATTGTTCACCCTAGATTTTTTGTATACATATTTACTCATTGTTGTTCACTGTATGTATTATAAACATTCAAATTTTCAATATCATTTGAATTAACTGTTTATTTCTTTAATTATCTAAACCATTTTCTACGAATATTAACTTGAAATTTTATTTTTCATTTTTTGTTAAAAATTTTTAGGATATTGGTTTTGATGCTAATTCAAAATTCACATAAATTACTTGAACAATGTATCTGTTGGTCGGAGTGGACACTCAAGAGGGGGGGTGAATTGAGTTCCAATTAAAATTTCTGTTTTAAAAACATTGTCTTAAAAACCCCCAAACAAAATACTGAATTAAACTATAGTGAATTTATATCAAAGTAAGGGTTCGGTTGGGTTCTCAAGGGATTGATTATTTCCCAGTTAATAAAAACAGAAAAGTTGATTAACTTTTGAAACCAACTTACTGATTTGAAACTGATATAAACACTTGCGAATTTAATTATCAAAGTGACTTTAAAATAGTTTTGGTTTTAAAGAGATTAGCAGCGGAATAAAAGAATAACTTTGAAAGATATAGCACAGAAAATATAACCAAGAGGTTCAGTCTCAAGCTAAGACTTATTCCTCTCAAAAACTTTTATAAAAATATGATCCACACCCTGGATCACGGATAAACAACATCAACCAGCTGTCCAGGTCCAAGACCTCTACCACTGTTTTTCGTGGTAAAAAGAACAACAGAAACCAACTGTCAAGGTAACACACGACCTCTACCACTATCCCAGTGGGAAATACAAAATGTAAGAGAGGTGAGTGAGGATTTAGAAATCCTCCAGTTAAAGTACAAGAGATAGTGTGTGTGTAAAATGCAACAGATAACACACACTGCTCAATATGTAAAAGAATAAATCACATAGCAAATATTTAGAGTTTAGAAGTGGATCTAGTGATTGTCATGTAGTTCTGGACTCCTTTGATTGATCAGAATTCGCTCTGAGTACTCTTATGGTTTTTGTCTAGAAAATAGAGTATCGTCTTTTTCCTTGACTTCCAGGTGTAGTGACAGTCGATGAAGCTCTTGTGTTATGTTCTCGTTCTCATCTCTTCACTGGTATGCAGTAATGAGTTCGTCGAATAAGTTCTGTCTTCTCTTTGAATTCACACTCTATTGTTATTTCAGCACACCTTCGTGTTTTGTATGTCTCTTGTATTCGTCTATGTCTCGCACATCCTGTGTTCTCTATTTTTGTATTCATCTATTCATGCTCTTTTGTAGTAGCATCCTTCCTTTAGTTAAACCACATGCTCCGGCAAAAGATGATTTACTTTTTGCAGGTACAAGGTATGGTTCCCTGGCATCCAACAACACACATTAAATAAATGTCAGTATATTAAAATATACCTGATATGACCGTTGGTTAGATTAAATAATGATAAAGAAATTAAAGCAGTGTCAGGTTCTGTCTCTGGAGCGGTAGCTCTTGATATCGGTAGACTTGTGTTACGGTGGGTGTATGTAGGTCTGAGTATCGGTAGACATTTGTAACGGTAGACTTGTCTGTCGGTAGACTTGATCACATCAGTAGCGGTGGACTTATAACGGTAAACTTGTCTGTCGGTAGACTTGATCACATCAGTAGCGGTGGACTTGTAACGGTAATTGTGGCTCTGCCTTATATCGGTAGCGGTATTCTCTATCGGTAGACTTTGCTTAACGGTGGACTTCAGCATATCGGTAACTCTTTATCGGTATCTATCGACTTCGATGTAGCAGTAGGCTTGAGTACCGGTGAGCTTGTAACTGTAACTCTATCGGTATATTTGATGTACCGTATCGGTAGACTTTGATGTAGCGGTGATCTTTGAGTACCGGTGAGCTTGATGTATCGGTGAACTCCGTATCGGTAGCTCTATTCGATATCGGTAGCTCTAATCCATAACAGTGGCTACTATTCTGTATTGGTAGCTAGTGTGTAACGGTAGCTAAAAACTGTTTGAGCATTCACTTGGCAGAATGAGTTAAGTCATAGTAAACATATATCTGATAATTCAAAAGACTGAAGTTAAGCATACTGAAATTAACAACATATATTAAAGTATAATTGGAATATATGAATCATAATCAAGATATAAAGAAAGAATGGTTGGGATTATCAAAACACAATAAATCCACTTAATTTTAGAGGGTTCAACAATCTCCCCCTTTTTGATAATCACAACCTATGACAAAATAAAGTATTATCATATGAAACAAAACAAAACACAAAAAGAATATATATCAAAGTATGATATCAACATTATAGTATCAGAGGAAAAATATGGAAATAAGAATATATCAAGAAATAATGTAGTATCAGAGGAAAGCATAATAAATATTCTTTGGTTTGCATATTTCTCCCCCTATCAATTTAACTACAGGATTCTCCTCCAAAGTATTGATTTTCTCCCCCTTTGTCCCCTTAGGTGAATCAACATTCTCAGGTTTCCAAAAATTTCTCCCCCTTTGTGATTAACAAAAATGAGGGTATTAGAGAAAAGAGAAGGACTAGGAAAGAAATTAGACAGAGGAAAATAGACAGGGAAGAGAGGAATGAAGTATGTGATTGATAAGTAAAAGATACAGTGGGAAAATCAGAGAAGTACAAAAATACAATGAATCCCATCAAAACAAAACAGCTAGAAGAACTCAATCATGCTCTTGAACAGGTGTCTTTCCCTTGGGATCAGAAGAGGGTTCAGAGGTAGATTCAGCAGGCTTGGGTATTCCGGAAAGAACTACTGGTGGATCAGAAACTGATACAGTACCAGATCTGTAATCTGAGCCCCTCTGAGTGATCATCGGTGTCAGGCTCCTGATAGCTTGAATGGGAGTCAGTTGAGGAGTACTCCCAGAGGCAGAAGTAGGAAGTGCAGGAGCTATAATCACTGGTCTGGCATCCACATGCAGGAAGGGCAACAACAGGTTTCGGAAATCCATTATAATGCTTCCTCCTCTCTCCATTGCAGACACAAAATCATCTCTATTTTCTATAAACTTATCCAAAGCAGGAGTAAGCTCCCTGAGCTTACTCACTTGTTCCCTGAACGCTTGGGTAACTGGAGGCAACTTCATATTTTCAAGCAAAAGCTTTAAATGGTTTGTCATTTTGTGCTTGGTATAAACCTTTTCAAAATAAGCATCCACCTTATTTTTGATTTCCTCTTGAGAAGCAGTAGCTTCCCGCAAGTGATCACGAACAAAACTACTAACTTCCCTAGTGGTAGCAAGAATCTGAGTATCTGATGCACCACTGGGACTGGCCTTAGCCAATTCTTCCTAAATAATAGTGCGGATCTGGTCAAGGTTCATACTAGAGCTAGTTGAGGGAAGAGGTTTCATTGAGAAGGCCACTGTCTCCTTGAAAGATTGAGTCAGACTACTAACTACCTTCTGAACAAGTTCATCCTGACTATTTAGATGTTCTTTGACTAACTTCTTAAAGGCCTCAAAAACTTCCATAAATTGTTTTACCACTTCTTTGATATACCGAATGTTAGTGTGCACTTGGGTTTGAGAACTGTTCAAAGCAGTCAATGAAGCGATTGATTGTCTAAGAGCAACTACATCTCCTGTCCAACTCTCAATCTGAGTGTGGCACACCTTAAGTTCATCCACCATTTCTTTTACAGGACTGGACATACTACATCCAATGGATAACTCAAGGGATTGCTCCATGATTTTCATCTCTTCAACCATACTATTCTTCATATCTGCCGCTGATTCTCTTATTTCTTCTTTCAATTCAGCTTTTAAAGACTCAAGGTCCTTCTTGGTTTCCACATTTTCATCCACAGTGGGTAAGGTAACTGATTCCTTTTGGGATTGGTCTTCCTCATCCGAATCTCCTAAGAAAGTCCAAGAATCATATATCTGGGATCTGATGTCCAACCTTAAATGTCATATAATACTGATACTGATCCAAGATTCTCCTCCTCACTTGGAACATTCTCCTGAGATATTTCTTCCAACTGTTATTCCTGAGGTAATTCTGCACTTTCTTCTACAACCACAGCAGATTCAATAACCATTTGTTCTGAGTCATTAATGACTCTCTCATTAATAGGTGCTACTACTATGTCTTCCTGATCATCCAATGTCCTGACTGTACTGACTATTAGAGGACTCAAACTGAGCTCTTTTTCAACCTTTTCTTCATCATCTGCTTCACCATCAGCCTCTTTTTCTCCATTAAAATTATGATCGGATTCGGTTGTCTCATCCTCCTCAGATGTGTCCTTGACAACATACTGACATGCTTCTTCTTCTTCTTCTGTAGTCTCTGTATCATTGTCCTTTAAGACAGTTTCACTTTTTGGTAGTTCTTTTGGAGGGCTAGCTGCTCCATAAGAAATAACTTGATGCACAGGACTTGGGGGTAAGTCTGGATTTCCTCCTTCCTCTACTGATGTCTCTTCCTCCTCAACTTCATCATCACTGTAGACCAGTTCTGGCTCATCTGGTTTAAGACTAGGATCCCTCACATCCTTTGGTCTAGAAGGATGATTCATAGGAGTATACTTGTCATAAATTTTTTCATCATCATTCACCCATGATTTCTTCCAAGGATTCCAGCTGACTTTCATGTATTTACAGACAGTTCTTTTAATACAGAAGTTATCCTTGACCACTACCAGCTCATCTTGAGGTCCAGCTATCTCCTTCACTTTCATCATCACAGAAATTAGTTTTGAGAAGAACAAGGTATTTGATTTTGACTTCGGTCTAGTCATTTCTTCCACTTGAACAATAATCAATCTACATAGATTGATTCTTACACTGTGCTTCAGCAAATGTAATAGATATATGTCTTGGAATCTCAAAGTGGCAAAGTCTCCTCTTCTCTGACTAACAACATGCTGAATAAACTTAAACAACAGTTTGTCTTCTCCTACCATCTCTGCAGCAATCACCTTTCTAGGGGTCCCATTCCTTATGAGTTCCAGCAGAGCATTTTCATATTGAAACACATCACTGGTTGAAGGTACAGACTTTGCGAATAACGCATAATCTCCTTCATGTGGAACTCGTAAGTTCCTAGCCCATTCCTCTGAAGTAAAAGATACTTCCTGACCATTTACCACAGAAACCATTCTGCTTTCTTCTTCAGACTTTTCAAAATGAACGAATTAGTAGAATTGTTTCACCAGTCCTGGATAATAAGGTCGGTTGTTGTTCGCGAAGCATTCTAGCCAACCTTGTTCTTCTAGTACTCTAAGAACTAATGATTTGCTTTCCATCAGCCATTCTGTACACACTTCTTTCTCAACAACAATCTCTCTCCTTGAGAGATGCGGGTTTATTGGATTCCTTTGAGCTACACTTCCACTTCCACTTCCACTAGAATTCGATACTTTCTATCGTTTCACTTTCGGCTCATCACTCCCATCTGTGACTTAGGGTCTCTTGACACGGGCCATTACGGATTGGAGGCTAGGGTTCTGAAGATCGAGAGGTTTAGGTTTAGGAGAATTCGATCAGACAGGTTCGCGGTGAGATTGAGTGAGTCTAGTTCGAGTTTTAATATCATTTAGGATTCATAAATCACATAAATCATAAATAAATAAAAATAACAGTTCGATGAATCGGCTTTACAGAATTTTAAAACAGCGCAAGATGTACCGGTAAAGTCTCTTAACGGTGAGGTCTTCTAACGGTGAGGTTTTTCTAACGGTGAGGTTTTTCTAATGGTGAGGTTTCTCTAACGGTGAGTTTTCTCTTAAGGTGAGGTTTCTCTAACGGTGAGGTTTCTCTAACGGTGAGGTTTCTCTAACGGTGAGGTTTCTCTAACGGTGATGTTTCTCTAACGGTGAGGTTTCTCTTAACGGTGAGGTTTCTCTAACGGTGAGGTTTCTCTTAACGGTTTAAGGACAAGTTATCATTCCTAATTCGTGTCTAATGAAACTTAATCTTTATGAACTTAAAGGCTTAGTGAAAATATCAGCTAATTGAAGTTCAGTGCCTATAAACTCAATTGTTATATCACCTCTTTGATAATGATCTCTTAAAAAGTGGTGTCTAACATCAATATGTTTAGTTCTAGAGTGAGACACATGGTTCTTAGAGATATTAATCGCACTAGTGTAGTCATAGTTGAATGAAACATGTTTAAAGTCAAATCCATAATCCAGTAGTGTGTGTTTCATCCACAGAATCTGTGCACAGCAACTACCAGCAGTGATGTATTCTGCTTCAGCAGTGGACAATGCAACTGAGTTCTGTTTCATACTACACCATGATACTAGGGATTTTCCAAGTAAGTGACATGTTCCAGATGTGATCTTCCTATCTAACTTACAGTCATCAAAATCAGCATCTAAATAACTTGTTAAGTCAAATTATTGTCCTTTTGGATAAAACAAACCAAAATTCATAGTATGCTTAAGATATTTAAAAATTCTTTTAAAAGCCAGAAAGTGTGATTCTTTAGGATTATCTTGAAATCTAGCACACATACATACACTGAACATAATATCTGGTCAACTAGCAGTAAGATAAAGTAAACTCCAAATCATACCTCTGTAATTAGTTTGATCAACTGGTTTCCCAGATTCATCAACATCCAATTTACAGGTGGTACTCATAGGTATATCACTTTCCTTAATACTATTCAAACCAAAATGTTTTAACAAATCTTTAGTATATTTAATTTGATTTAAAATAATACCATATTTAGTTTCAAAGATTTGAAAACCAAGAAAATACTTAAGCTCTCCCATTAAGCTCATTTCAAACTCATTCTGCATAACCTGTGAAAATGTAGTACATAAAGAATTTTTAGAAGATCCAAAAATGTTATCATCAACATAGATTTGTACTATTAATATATCTTTTGAAATCCTTTTTATAAAAAGTGTGGGATCAGCTCTTCCTTTTGTAAATCTTTTTGAAATAAGAAAGTTTGAAATTCTTTCATACCAAGCTCTTGGATCTTGCTTTAAACCATATAAAGCTTTAGAAAGTTTAAAAACTTGATTTTGAAAATGAGGATTTGAAAAACCAGGTTGTTTTTCTAAAAAAACATCTTCAACAATAAAACCATTTAGAAATGCACTTTTCACATCCATTTGATATAACTTAAAATTCAGATGTGATGCATGGGCAAGTAAGATCCTAATAGCCTCTAATCTAGCTACAGGTGCAAAGGTTTCCTCATAGTCAATTCCTTCTTCTTGATTGTAACCTTGTGCAACTAGCCTAGCTTTGTTTCTAATGATGTTTCCAGATTCATCAACTTTGTTTCTAAACACCCATTTTGTGCATATGGTGATAGTGTCCTTAGGTCTTTCTACTAATTTCTAGACTTTGTTTCTTTCAAATTGATTTAGTTCCTATTGCATAGACATTACCCAGAATTCATCATTGATAGCATCATTGATATTTTTAGGTTCTAGCTGTGACAAGAAGGCTTGATGTTCAACCTGATTTCTAAGAGAAGCTCTAGTCTGTGTCCCTCTATCAAGGTTTCCTACAACAGCATCTAAAGGATGGTTCTTTAGAATCCTAGTTGGTCTTGAAAAGGTAGGGCTAGAGATTTCAGGTTCATCTAAAGGTTGAGGTTCAACAGACGTAGGGTCTGGAAAATATTCAGAACTGTATGTTTTAACTACAGGTCCACTGTCTTTATCATTAAGGTTCAAAATAGATAGATCATCTTCAAGATTTTCAGGAGAGGTCTTAGGTTCAAGTGGATCAGTTTCATCAAATTTTATGTGAACAGATTCTTCCACACATTTGGTTCTTTTATTGAAAACTCTATAGGCTTTACTAGAAATAGAGTATCCTAGGAAAATTCCTTCATCACTATTGGATGCAAATTTGTCAAGATTGTCTTTAGTATTAAGAATAAAGACTTTGCAGCCAAAAACTTTGAAGTAGTTAACCTTAGGTTTCCTATGGTTCCACAACTCATAAGGGGTCCTCTTAAGAACGGGTCTAATCAAGACTCTATTGATAACATAACAAGCTGTATTTATAGCTTCAGCCCAAAAATAAACAGGTAGGTCATACTCATTAAGCATAGTCCTAGCAATTTCTTGTAGGGTTCTATTTCTTCTTTCTACTACACCATTCTGCTGAGGTGTCCTAGGGGCAGAGAAATTGTGACTATAGCCATTGTGTGAGCAGTAGGATTCGAACTCATGATTTTAAAACTCACGGCCATGATCACTTCTCAGAGTTTTAATCTTAAGTCCACTAAGGTTTTCTACATACTTGGAGTATTTTACAAAGAAAGAACAGGTTTCACTTTTGTGAGCTAGAAAATATACCCAAGTATATCTAGAAAAGTCATCTATAAGAACATAGACATAATGCTTCCCATTTAAACTAGAAACTCTATAAGGTCCAAATAAATCCATGTGAACCAACTCGAGAGGTTGAGATGTTGACACTTATTTCTTTAATTTAAAAGAAACTTTATGTTGCTTTCCCTTTTGACAGGGATTACAATATTTGTCTGCTGGAAATTCAAGTTTGGGTAGGTCTATAACTAAGTTCTTCCTAGCAATTTTTCTAAGTGAATGCACGTTGTAGTGTCCTAATCTTCTGTGCCAAAGATAAGACTCTTTATGAAAAGCATTTAAACAAGTAATATTTTTCTTAGCTAAAGAAATTAAATCGACAGCATAAACGTTTTCATTTCTTAAAGCAGAAAACACCAAAGCATTTTTAGAATTAAAAACATTGTAAGAATCATTTTCAAATTTAACATAAAAACCATCATCACATAACTGAGAAATACTTAACAAATTGTATTTAAGTCCATCAACAAATAAAACTTTAGAAATTGATACTGAGTCAGTGTTACCAATCTAGCCTAAGCCGATGATTTTTCCTTTTGAGTTATCACCAAACGTGACAAACCCTCCATCAACTCTGACTAAGATTTTAAAGAATGAGAAGTCTCTTGAAATATGTCTTGAACATCCTCTATCCAAGTAACATGTCTTTTTATAGGAGCTCTTTAAGCAGGTTTCCTACAAAACAGATTTAAACAGGAAATGATTTTGGTACCCATATTTTCTTTGGTCTAGACAGGTTAGCCAATAACACTTTAGGTACCTATATTTGTCTAATGGGTCTCATAAAATTTCTAGAATCAACATATTTTAAAAGATAAACCTTATTAGATCTATAACTATGAATATAACTAGTCAAAGCATAGGAATTTCCAGGGCTAGCTACATTCTGTCCAGATTTAGGAATAAATCTAGTTTGGGTAATTTTCCTTTTACCAGGTTGGTATCATATACCAGTAGTGTATCTAGGTGCTATTTGCTTACCTAGAATTTGAGTAAGAGTATCTTTACCATTGGTAAATTTTACTAAGTATTTCTTGAGTTGCTCATTAGATAATTTTATTTCAGTATTCTCTTTAAGCAACTGAGCATTTTTTCTACTTCAATATCCAGATCAAATTTATGTTTAATAGTTAAATCATACTGTTTCTTTAAACCTTTGTATTTGTATTTCAGCTCATTACAAGTTTCTTCTAACATATCACAATATTCAAACAGTTCAGATTTAGGCATGTTATCACATTCAGAATAATCAACAGAATAATATGAATTAGAAGTAGGAGTTTCTAAAGTTACCTCAGAGGTGTTTTTCATAAAAGACATGTTCGCCTTGTTTCTGTGTTCAGTTTCAGAAACTTCAGATTCACTATAATTATCCTCAAAATCACTCCAAGTGGCCTTCATGGCTTTCTTATACTTGTTATCCTTGTATTCATACTTCTTCTTGTATTTCAGCTTTGGACAGTCTGCTTTTATGTGTCCCTTCCTTTTTCACTCATAGAAGACAACTTCATCTGATTTGTCAGATTTCTTCCAATACTTTTTGCAATGTCCTTTGTTGTCATACTTACCTTTGTAGTTGGAATTTCTTAAAAACTTCTTCTTTCTATAAAGTTTCTTAAACCTTCTAGTAATGTGAGCCATCTCAGCATCACTGTCAGAGTCACTCTCACTATCTTCACAGCTTGAACTTTCATTGATATCTTGAAGATTTTCCTTGTCCTTATTATTTGAGGTTGTAGTTTTGAAGGCAACAGACTTCCTTCTAGGTTCATCATCATCTTCTTTGTTTACTTTGACTTCCTCTTCATACATCATCAGTTTTCCAATTAGTTCTTTGACTGTAAGTTCTCCAATGTCACACGATTCTCTAATGGAGACAGAGGTTCCTCTCCATCTTTCAGGTAGACATCACAAAATTCTCATGATTTGTTCCTTTGCTGGAACATCCTTTCCCAGGGAAGTCATTGTGTTGAAAATTTCATTGAACCTGAGATACATATCAGAAATGGGTTCATCAGGCTTCATCTTAAAATTATCGTACTTAATATTATAGGTGTTCAATCTCATTTCCTTAACATTAGTTGTTCCTTCATGAGAAACAGCTAAGGTATCCCAAATTTTATAAGTAGTTTTACAGGCAGATATTGTATTAAATTCCTCATCTCCTAGAGCACAGTACAAAGTATTCATAGCTTTACAATTATTATTGTAGGAAGTCTTAGTAGCTTCATTCCAAGTAGTTCTAACAGTAGTGGGAAGTTTTGTATTCTGATTCTATAGCAGTCCAAATATCAAACCTCATGCCCTCTAAATGAATTTTCATCTTGATTTTCCACTGAGCATAGTTAGTGCCATTGAAAAATGGTGGTCTATTGGTAGAAACTCCTTCAAGTCTATTATCCATTATAGCTAACTATAAGAAAAGATTTTAAAGAGATAAAAAATTAGAAATAACAGAAATTTTAATAACATTAAAATACAACTAAAATCACAGTTGATAAACAGAGTACAAAATATTTTAAACAACCTTTGATACCAAATGTTGGTCGGAGTGGACACTCAAGAGGGGGGGGGGGTGAATTGAGTTCCAATTAAAATTTCTGTTTTAAAAACTTTGTCTTAAAAACCCCCAAAAAAAATACTGAATTAAACTGTAGTGAATTTATATCAAAGTAAGGGTTCGATTGGGTTCTCAAAGGATTGATTATTTCCCAGTTAATCAAAACAGAAAGGTTGATTAAATTTTGAAACCAACTTATTGATTTGTAACTGATATAAACACTTGCGAATTTAATTATCAAAGTGACTTTAAAACAGTTTTGGTTTTAAAGAGATTAGCAACGGAATAAAAGAATAACTTTGAAAGATATAGCACAGCAAATATAACCAAGAGTTTCAGTCTCAAGATGAGACTTAGTCCTCTCAAAAACTTTTATAAAAAGATGATCCACACCCTGGATCGAGGATAAACAATAGCAACCAGCTGTCCAGGTCCAAGACCTCTACCACTATTATTCGTGGGAAAAAGAACAACAGCAACCAGCTGTCAAGGTCACACATGACCTCTACCACTATCCCAGTGGGAAATAAAAAATGTAAGAGAGGTGAGTGAGGATTTAGAAATCCTACAGTTAAAGTACAAGAGACAGTGTGTGTGTAAAATGCAACAGATAACACACACTGCTCAATATGTAAAATAATAAATCACAGAGCAAATATTTAGAGTTTAGAAGTGGCTCTAGTGATTGTCATGCAGTTCTGGACTCCTTTGATTGATCAGA
This sequence comes from Viscum album, assembly GCA_963277665.1. NCBI lineage: Eukaryota > Viridiplantae > Streptophyta > Magnoliopsida > Santalales > Viscaceae > Viscum > Viscum album. Next base: position 1,415,199,791 of record OY728129.1, on the reverse strand, counting down.
ATTCCCTCTGAGTCCTCTTCTGGTTTTTGTCTAGAAGACAAAGTATCGTCTGTTTCCTTGACTTCCAGGTGTAGAGACAGTCGATGAAGCTCTTGTGTTATGTTCTCGTTCTCAGCTCTTCACTGGTATGCAGTAATGAGTTCGTCGGGTAAGTTATGTCGTCTCTTTGCATTCATGCTCTATTGTTCTTCCAGCACACCTTCATGTTTTGTATGTCTCGTGTATTCGTCTATGTCTCGAACAGCCTGTGTTATCTATTTTTGTATTCATCTATTCATGCTCTTTCGTAGTAGCATCCTTCCTTTAGTTAAACCACGTGCTCCAGCAAAAGATGATTTACTTTTTACAGGTACGAGGTACAGTTCCCTGACATCTAACAGCACACATTAAATAAATGTTAGTGTATTAAAATATACCTGATATGACCGTTGGTTAGATTAAATAATGATAAATAAATTAAAGTAGTGTTGGGTTCTGTCTCTGGAGCGGTAGCTCTTGATATCGGTAGACTTGTGTTACGGTGGGTGTCTGTAGGTCTGAGTATCAGTAGACATTTGTAACGGTAGACTTGTCTATTGGTAGACTTGATCACATTAGTAGCGGTGGACTTGTAACGGTAAACTTATCTGTCGGTAGACTTGATCACATTAGTAGCGGTGGACTTGTAACGGTAACTGTGGCTCTGCCTTGTATCGGTAGTGGTATTATCTATCGGTAGACTTTGCTTAACGGTGGACTTCATCATATCAGTAACTTTGTATCGGTAGCTGTCGACTTCGATGTAGCGGTAGGCTTGAGTACCAGTGAGCTTGTAACTGTAACTCTATCGGTAGATTTGATGTACCGTATCGGTAGACTTTGATGTAGCAGTGATCTTTGAGTACTGGTGAGCTTGATGTATCGGTGAACTCCGTATCGGTAGCTCTATTTGATATCAGTAGCTCTGATCCATAACGGTGGCTATTGTTATGTATCGGTAGCAAGTGTGTAACGGTAGCTAAAAACTGTTTGAGCATTCACTTGGCAGAATGAGTTAAGTCATAGTAAACATATATCTGATAATTCAAAAGACTGAATTTAAGCATACTGAAAGTAACAACATATATTAAAGTATAATTGGAATGTATGAAGCATAATCAAGATATAAAGAATGAATGGTGGGGATTATCAAAACACAATAAATCCACTTAACTTCAGAGGGTTCAACAGTATCTTCTATAGTATTAAGACTTATGATACATGCCTAGTTTATCCACACCATTTTTTAAATTTAATAAACTAATTAATTTATTCAATTTTTAATAATTTATTTCTAGAATTTTTATGAATAGTTGAAATCAAAATTCCAATTCAATAGGCCCAATTCTAATATTTTAGTCTATATTTCAATTTTGATTCTTGATTGTTAATTCCTTATGAATTTGAATGGTGTTTTATTTTTAAACTTTTTCATCAATGATTCTTCATTATATCATGGTTATAAAATTTTACATTGGATTTTGACTACATGTATATAACCCACCTATCAAGGATTAAAGAAATAAGAAAATTAGATATCATAGAAATATATTTATAGATTTCATTTTAATCTACAATATTTCTTATGATGTTAATTTTTATTGATCAATTTAGCATGATAATATTATTATATTTTATATAAAATACTATAAACATTTTACATTACATATTTTTATGTTTAATATTAAATATTTTCTTGCTTAATAATATTTTTTTTGGTCTACTAATGTTAAGATTAACCCAGTCAAGTTTAATATAGTTATTTTTTGTATCTTTAGCAATAGGTCCATTTTATAAGAATTTTCATTAAATATCAGTTTTTTAATGAAAAAAATGTTATTATATTTAAAATCATTTATATATTTTTTAGATATATCTATATTAAATATTTTAATGTTTTATAGGATGTCGTTAATTTCATTTTTAGTATTCTCATATTAGCCAATTGCATTTTCCTATGATAAATAATTTTTTATTTCATCACTTTCTTCATTATACATTGTTAAATTTTAATTTAGTCAACTTTCTATTAATACACTAAATTATTTAGTAATTCAATGTTTTTATATATTATATAATATATTTTTATAAATATCAAATTGTGGAACGATTCTACATGGATTGTACACAATTTTTGTAATTACACTCATTGTGTAGTTGTAATTTTGTATTTATTGTCTACTCATAATTTTATGGTCATGAAAAATGCATAGCTTTGTGAAACAAACATAAATACAATGGATATTCACTTCAGTGTTCACCATCTATATGAAAAATAGTTTCATATTTTCTTATTTCATTATATGTTATATGTTCTCATTATTGAATATTATACTTTTGTTATAGAACTGATATGTATTTACTAGAGCTAATATGTATTGTGCGTAATTTATGTGTATATGGCATAGATATAAAAAAATTATGGTCATTTTTTGTGTTGATTTATTCTATGTTTGGGTCCTTGACTCTTGAGGATGTTTTTTCTTGGAGATGTAGTATTCTGGATATTCTGTTTATGTGTTTGGTTCTAAAAAATAATATTTCATTTGGAAAACCATTTTATAGTTTGTATTTATTTTATTTAATCTAACATATATAAATCATTTCATTATTTATCATTTCTGAAAAGTAGAAAATAATAGCAATTGTGACAGATTATCTGAAAAGATAACTACTAGATACAAACAATAATGATATTCTAGACTACTTTGTATATATTTTTCAGTGGATTGTGATAAACACCTCCCCAAACTATAGATTTCCCTCAAACCCTTGACACCTTTACCCGTCAATATGTTTCTTACATTCTTCTAATTAGCTTCTAATTTATATTTACATTCATCTAATTTACATTCTTCTAGTTTAAAGTTTCTATTCTTCCATTCTGTGTTTGGAAACCTCCCAAAATCATTCATTGTAATTTTTTTAGATATCTAAACCCTTGGAATTTTCATGTTTTGAATGTTAAAATAATTTCTTGGAATAAATAGATTAATTTATAATAAATTAGTATAACTACTTCACATAAAATTATTCAATCTCAATTAATTATATTTTATTAGTTGTTACTTGACCAAAAACCATTCCACACCTTTATCAACATTATTTAACATTGATATCTATCTTTATTAAGTGCCAACTTTTATTTTTTAATTCATATTATTTTTTCCCAATAATTCAAAAGTTTCCAATTACTTAAAAGTTCATTACATTTTTCAAGAAAATATTTATATGATTCATCTATTCAATGATATACTTGTTTGGAAATGGATCACTTATCACATGTTGTCTTCTATAGTTTCTTATGTATCTCACTTTCTTATCATTATATTGTGCCATGTTTGATGTCAGAATCTCATAATTCATGAAATATGTTACTTTGTGTGAAAACATAACATACAGATTGTATTCATCCTGGTTTCCTTCTATTTTTTAAACAAGATTCTATAAGTATTTTTAGTGGTCTACAAGCTATGTATTTATATAATTTTTTGGTCTTACTTCATTAGAAAAAATTCAATTTCCTTATATTTATTTGAGTTGTGAAAACATATTAATTATAGTTAATTATCTAATACTTCATTTAATTGAACATACTATACTATGGTTAGTGATTAATAAAGTGGTTGTCAAAATTCATATTTTTATTTGTTATAAATATTTATTAAATACAAATATATTTTTATCATTATATTTTTTACCATAACAATGACTTTTCTATTTAATGTGATAGTAAATATTCTTAGTGTTATGATAGGTTCCTGAGAAAAATTATTTTCACTCAATCCACCAGGTTTCCTTTAATTTTTTTCCATAAAAACTTTTATTATTATAAATTATAAAAATTATTTTAATGGGTTATTTTGACACAGATTTTAAAATTATCACTTGGGTAATTTTCTTTTGGATTTTTTATTTCAATGATCTTTACAATCTAATTTAAATATTTCTATCATCTTATATTAAATAGTTCTATTTAGAGCTCATTTCATGTCTTAGATTACGTCATATGGTCAAAGAAATTGAAATTATGTATTCCTTTTATGCTTTTTTTTCTTATTAATTTTATTTAATTCCTTTCATTTATCTAAAACTAATGTTGTCAAGATTGAAATTGTTATTTTTTTATATTCAGGTTTTTGGTAAAGATGGGATCCCATAGGAAGTACAATGAATGGTCGTTAAACCATATTTTATATGACAAGTAGTATACTAAGTTTCTATAAATGCATAATGCACTTTAAAATTAATGCACTTTTAGTTTCTATACATGTAGAGTTCAACAAAATAAATATTATGTATACCATATTTTTATTGACACCACCTTAGTTATTTATTATAAATAAAAACATTTTATATACAAAATGAAATAAATTTTGATATATATAACAAGTATATTTTGATATATATAAATAATTAAAGTATTTAAATAGTGTACATCAATTTAAGGACTTCTCTTATATTATTTATAAAATATACTGTATGCATATTTCATATTTTTTTAATAAATCATTCATATTTTATTCATTATTAATTGTTTAAGTTTAATTGTGCAAGTAAAGTTTAGATGTAATTGTATTTTTTATTTTTTTTGATTTAATTGATATTTTTCAAATTTGACTGTATTATATTTCTAGTTCAAATTAAGTGATTTTTGAGAGTAGAATCCCAGCATCTAATGTGGTAACATGTGTAATATAAGATTATACTGATAATAATTTTACATTATAAACTAAAACATTAATTTCATGTAATATTACATTAGTTTCAAAACATATTGATATCTATAATTTTTCATTATTTAGTACATTGTAACCAGTCAAAATAGTAATAAAATATTAGGATGTTTTGAAAATTCACAGTCATAATATTTCTATAGTTCATACTATATTACAGCTTATAGACAGAATATTTTTTTGGTTCATACTATGTTGATTGTTGTTTATTGTTATCACATATTATAGTCAATATATATAATTCATTAGAAATATTATAAAGAAAATTCTAGTTTTAAATGATATAATATCATGATAGTGTGAAATTGTGAATTTGTAAATGGTAGTGTGTGGTTGTAAATGATAGTGTGTAGTTGTGTATATTAATTTTCATTTTCACTATGAATGATAGTGTACAGTTGTGTGTACACCAAATACTATAATATAAAGTTACTATAAAAATAAAATAATAAACAAAGCATAGAAAATGAATTTTCTATGGATTATTCTTATACAGAAACTTTGTTATTTACATACATATAATTATGTTTATGGTCATTATTTCACTAATGCATATACCAAAACTTAAATAGTACACATTTTCATGTTTTCATTGTATATTATTTCTTATTATTATAGATATACTGTAATATATATCTATTTTCAAGTTTATAATTGTTATTATTATTCTTATGCTTCAAGAAATACTAAAATGCACACACATTTTCATTTTTTATAATATAGAAAATTTTACATTATTCCCAATTGTTGCATTATTTTACAGTTTGTCATACTTCAATTAAATTAACTATATACCAACATTCGTAACATGAAAAATATATATAGTTAAGTATGAAACAATCCCCATGAAATTCATATATGAATAATTTTTGAAATTGAATCATGTTTTATCTATTAATGACGTTGTTTTTTTCTTATAGATATATTTTTTTCTAGACTTCGATGATCAATATTAACTATAAGTTACTCATGAGATTAATTTCTTTTTAACATGTCAACTATGTTCTTCAAATTTCATTAGGTATGTTACATGAATGGAATTATATATTTATCACAAATCTAAATAATTATTGACATATTATTAAAAAAGGATATATTCATCCTCAAATATTATTAATAAATTCAATTTTTTCAATTCACCTGGTACACCTTTAAAAAAATTTCATTAACATATTCACATTTACTTATAGGTTTTATTGAAGTTTATGAATAATATTTTCAATTCAATGTAATTCTTAATCATTATTGACATTTTTTCTTTTAGAATTTATGGAATCTTATTTTCTTCTACATCTTATTTACTCTCATTCTTTTATTTCCATTAGTTATCATACTTCCATTTGGTTTTTTTCCTCATGTATATCCACTTAAAGTATGTATATTTTTACTTCAATATATACACTTTCTATTTTAGCATATTTCACATACAACTAACTTTCAAATAATTCTAAACTTTATATTTTGGTTTGTACTTTCTTTTCATGTAACAAATAGTGTTCTGTGGACCTTTTATTCTTTACTTATTAATAGTAATGAGTCTCCTCCTTATCGTTTTCTTATTTGGGTTTTATTTTCCAATTATTCACAACTATTTTGGCTACCTTGTTAGCTATAAATTTTATTATAAAACTACTGCATGATCCTTCATCTACTTTTAATATCCATTGAAGTATATGGACAAGGGTCCAAAATATTCCTTCTAATTATTAATATTTTCACCTAATTCCAACCTCCTTTTCATTTTTTTGATGTTAACCCTTCCGGAAATTAAATTTTATGTTATTTATTCATTTATATAATTTTAACTCCTCTTTCTTAATTTTATTCTCCAAGTTTAGTTAGTTCTAAATGTTTAAATTTAATGTTCATTTCATCATTTTCTTCTTCAATGAATGATTTCCCAAAATATATAATTTCTAGGTTTTTTCCTCCCAAAAATAGTTTATCATGAAGTTCTTATGGCCTGACTTTCTTAAAATATTTCCAATTGTAGGTGACTTATTACTAAATTTTTACTGGGTTATTAATCCATAAAATCTAATAAACACCATCCAATGGATTTCCAATTTCCAAACCCTTTCTATTAGTTGTTGTGATTTCAATGACATGCTCTATGAGATGGGTTTTAGTTTAGATTTACATAAATTTGTGCTCTCTTTAACAATTTCATTTCATAAGTACCTAAAAATGAGATTCAAAACTATTTATACAAGATTTGGTGTTATTAGAGAGCTTATTAATCCTTGTTTCCATACTTGAGAAGTTGTATTGGCTTCCCTTGATGTGGTATTTGGTTATTTGATTCTTTCTTCTAGTAGTTTTGTTCATTACGTAATAGTTTGGATTGAAATCCTTGAATGGGTTTCACAATCATCTCAGTATTATGGTTCTTCTTAATTGAAATTGTGTATTTCTACTCATTAATCACTTAAAATTAATTCAATACGTACCAATTTAGTTAATATTTTTTATTATTCATAATGAACTCTAGTTCCTTTATATGAATTTAAAATTTATTCCACCAGTTTGGGTACTTTGAATTTGAGAAAACAACAAACTGAAAATGTTCCCAAAGATGGAAAACCATAAATTTCTCATGAATATATATAATTCAAAATGTTTTTCCCTTGAATATATTTAAATTAGTGTTTAAGAGGGAAAATAATGTCAAGAATACTTTAGTGAATTAATCTCAAGCCTGAAATATTTATAGGCATTTTTGGAATATCTTTTGTTGATTATAAAAAGAAAAAAATAATATTTTTTGTAGTTAATAGACTTATAGAAAGTACATAGAGTGCTTTGGGTGTTGGACATATTCTTGAGATATGAAAGTGGAAGATTTATTTGATTTAAATAATTTTATAAACGTTGTGATAAATTTTTAAGAGGAATATGATATTGATTTTATAGGGAAATCATGTCTGATGCATGTTGAAAATGAATATGTGATTATGTTCCTTAACTATATTTGTTAATGTGTGAGTTACTTACTAAATTTAAATGTAATGAAGTTGTAAATGAATCATTAAATGGTTACATATGAAGAATAACTGGTAAAGGTTTGGTAAATAACCTTGATATAAAAGATGGGACATTGAGATCCTGTTAGATTTTATTTATGTGTATTGGGTTGTAGAAATTTTGATATTTCATATTTAGAATGGATTTGTATTTCCTTGTTGATTTCACATGCTATGCAGGGGGGATAAATTGAAGACATGAGTTTTTATGGGTAATAAATGATGTAATATTGTTTAGTGATTTATGATATTTTTACCACTTACCATGTAATGCTATGTTTGAGATATGGTAATGGTCACATATATGTGGCTTATGGTGTGTTGATTTATGAATTTTTATGGTATGTAATAATTGGACATGAAGGTAATTGGCCCTTTTGGGCATTAAACTATTATTTATATATTCATGTGCTAACTCACTCAGTGAACATAGGTTTTTTAAACTAAGGATTATGTTGTTAATCACTATACATAACACCTTTTGTGCATAAAAATTTAATTCTTTATTTTTCAGGTAATGGAATGTATAATTTATATTTGGGTGTTTATTTCTAGCAACAGTTTGAATCTTAGTCAGTAATATTATAGACTGGTTAGAAGTCTATTGTCTGCACTTCCTTCCATTATCTCTTTCATTTTCATTTATTATTTATTAGTATGTATGAATTACCTTTGAGTTTAGTTTGACAATTTGTAATTTTGAGGTGTGTCAATATATTATGTAATGATTATAATAAGACTAGTGATACAGGCATAAAAATATTTATGGAATAACTTGGGATACTTTATATTACGTAGAATCATTGTGTTTTATCCAAATTAATTTAGCAAAAAATAGTTGAAACTTATTTGATGATTAAATAAGAGTATTTTTAAAAGATATTCAAATAATTTAAATGATAAATGATTTTTTATGGAATCTTGATGATATGAGTGGTGTTGGGTTCCAATATAACAAGCAATAACTAGAGGATATGATCTTGATAATTCAATCCTTTGATTGAAGAAAATCTAAGGTAGGTTCCTTCTATTTTAATCAATTTGATCAAATATGTTCTATCTAAGAAATTATATTTTCTATATTAAGGTATTTATCCTTTTGATAAACACCAACAGAATGTGGTTGAAATAATTCTAAACACGTATCATAATTTTTAAGTGTTATTATTGCTTCTTTTAAATACTGTGAAATTGAATCTTAACAAGATGTCATCTTTTTAAATTGATAATAATCTACTCAACTATATTTATTTCCTGGAAAACTTGTTTTCTTTAACATTTTTTTATTAATTTTTTGGTTCTTGAGCTAGTTTAAAAGAATATACTCAAACATTGTATATATTTGATGTACTATATTTCTAATTGTCATTATTGTTTTTCCTGTGAAATTTTCCTATTGAATTTTTTATAATTTGGTCAGTTTTTAGAATGTTTTGTAAATTTTCTTGATTAAAATTTTTATATTTTATTTTTATTCCAACCATGTTTTTAATAAATCTAGTAAATTCATTAATAATTAATTAATTATTGAATTTTGGACATAGTCATGATGATACAGGCTACTAAACTGATGGATCTTTGCTCATTCTTTAAAAGATTCATTTCTTCAAATTTTCTTATTTTCATTGGCTAATAATACAACTTCGATTTGTGATAAAAAACATTATTTATGATATGTTTTAGTCACCCCCAAATGTTTAATGACATATAAAATGTGTCTTGGATTTTTGGTAGCTAAAAAATAAAAATTCTATTTTAGAAAGAATTATTTTTATTTTGAAATGTATCATTCTCTACATACTTAATCATTATATTTTGTTTTATCTAATTTTTAGGTGATGTGGAACACACACTTCTAGTTGGAGGGTTAAAATTTTTTCTCGTCCATAAAATTAGAAGTTTTATTGATGAGAATCTAGTTATTGAAGATGGTTTTTATAGGAATAATAGGTACCTAAATTTGTTTATGAGTTATAAATTTATATGGGACTTAAATTTTTTAGTGTCATACTTGGGTTATAATGCTAGATTGGGATTACTTTCATATCATTTCTTCTTAATCTGTATGACATGCTTCAATATTTTTTTAATACACAAATTGAGTAACATAGAGGGTTGATGGGTGTTGGGGAAGCTTCAGTTTTCTATATTTGAATTTTTTTATCAAAATCAGCATCACATCTCAATTTCATAGTTGCTTTATTGTTCATCCTCAACTCAAATTAATGGAATACATCTCTTTTTTTGGAATTTATTATCTTTTTTCAATTCCATAGTTTCTAATGTTTTCAAGTTAACTAAAGTGTTTTATTATTTCCGTTATGAAAAGAAAAAACACTTTTCCCTCCATTTTTTATGGAAGCTTGATGATATTAGTGTGTTGATTTAAACTATAATAAGTTAATTTTTTATAGAATATAGTGGATATATCCATCGTTAAAATAGTGAAACTAGCCTCCAATTTTCATGGTTAAACTGTGGTTGTAGCTTTCAATTTCCATGGTATAAATTGTGGCTATATATTACCTATTTAAAATGTTTTAACTATTATATTAGGTTGTAATTTCCTTGATTAAACCATGGATATAGCTTGAAATTTCCACAATTTGAACTATTGGTGTCAATTAACTATTTTATTGGTTTTATCTATTCATAGGCTATAATTTCCATGGTTAAACTAGGGCTATATATAGGAATTTATATAGTTTAAATTGTGGCTATACATGACCTATTTCCATGGTTTAAACCATGGAAATAAAAAATACCTATTTCAAAGGATCTACCTTCCATGGTTTTGAAAATCATAGAAATAGAATACTACCATTTTTTATCCTATTTCCATGATTCCAAATTGTTGATGTAGGTGAATTTTCTTGTTTTGAAAATATCATAAAGTAGCTCTTAATTTTCACATAGAAAATATGTGAATAACATGGTCATATATTCCCCTAAAACATGGTAATAGTAATAATTACCATAAAATTTCAATGAAAACAGACATGATTCCTTATTCTTCAAATAAAACATAGATTATTATATATATTCTATAAATCCAAAATCACTATAATCTCCATCAATGATAACATAAACCACTTTTTCAACAAATCATTAATTACTTTGAAGTTTATCAATACTATCCAATTTACTTTATCAATATCAATCATCTTTTTATCTAAACTACATAGCATTTTCTCAACATCAGGTACATATTAAGGATTATCTTCCCTTAATAATGTGTTTTTCATAAAATTTAAACTTTCTATTAAATCACTTTTCTCTGTCATCAGTACAAATTAACATATTCTTGAAAATCCTTAATGAAAAACTTCTAAAAAAATACTTATATATATTTCATGATTCGAATAACATATTTTTTGAATTCCAATACATAAACACTTCAATCATTCCACTTTATTCATAAATCATTAACTTGGATTCATCATATTATTCCTTAATACCTTATTCATTTCATATATCATTTTCATTATCTTCATCATCAATGGAAAAACCTTTACACATGAAACCTTGTGGATCCTCTTCTTGATATTTTCCCCAGGACATCGATTACCATAAATCCCATACATTCTAGGTTTAAAACATTCAACCATTGATCATGCCTTAGAGAAACCATTATTCATATTCATTGTGTTAATAATACTTTTTTCCCTTCTTCTCCATGTACGAAACATATTCTTATTCCTTTAATACATTCCCTTGAGTGCTTCCTCCCACTTTCTCAACATATATGAAACTAAATATTATTTTCTCCATGGTCCCCACACCTGATATCTCAGCGAACTATATCCCTCTCTTCCTTGGGGAGTCTGAGAGTTAGTCAAGGTTTATGTTATTAATCATATATCAAGATAATTGATTAGGCATAATCACAATATTTTTTACTCTATTCATCATCCCATTTGGTTTCTCATCAACACATTGTCTATCGGATTCAACATTAACCCAGTTTCTTCTAGTTTCCACTATTGACTAAACCAAAAGGCATAGTTGGAGAAACAATATTCATAGTGGGAAACCACACAATCTTGAAAAAATATTTATAACATGTCCAAATAATGACACCTTATTTTTGATATAAGACATGTTAGGTTTAACCTAGTTCATTCATGATCATCATCTATTCGAATCCTTTATAATGGTTCCTAAAGAGTTTGTGAATTTACAAAGTATATTGTAAAGACCCCAACCCGAGTAGCCTATATTTGGTGGTTACATTATTAAATTTTGAATTTATACAATTAATCACATCTCAAAGGAATGAATAGTTTAATATATTTGGAAAAAAAGATATATACTTGAAACATACATTACAATTGAAATTATAAAATAAAAAATAAAGATTCTGTTAATAACATCATTATTATCCTAGTATATCCCTACATGTCAATCATAATATATATATTGGAATCCTACAAAAAATAAAACATAAGAAAGGGGTGAGATCAGATGCTTAATAAGGCTAAGCATACAGTAGAATCTATCAAGAATAAATAAGCACAAACATTATGGAAATTTGAATAACTAAAACACAATCCATTTAAAAATAATCTTGAAAATAATATGGAAAGAATAAATGATAATCAAATAATTTCATATAAATAATCACAAGGATATTGTAATTAAAGAATAATCATATTGAATATAAATAACTAATCTCATATTGAAGGAATGCATAATGTGGGACATCATAAACATACCGTCAAGGCTTCGACCAAGATGCCAAACATAAACAGGTAATTCCTCAGCCAATACCCAAACTATTTTATCTCATGAGACTTACTGATGCATCAAGGGGATATATCAGGCCTTGCACATCAATTAACAAGAACAATGTATTCTTTATATGAAAGGGATGAAACATAAACAACATAAAAATTCTTATTAATAAAATATTATATGAAATGTGAATACTTTAACTATAAACCATGAATGGTATCAAAATAGAACATCCATAATAAAAATAATCATTAACCATTCAATAAATATGGTAAATGGTTTCATAAGAGATAAATCTAAATTAAGGATTCATGAAGGTGGGAAAATACACTCACAACATATATGTTAATAAAAACATTCCTTCTGTAATTTTTAGGAAAATTCATAAAGCACCTCATTTGGAAAATGAAAAAAATACTCCTTTTAAACAATTTTGTAAAAAGTCAAACATGGGTAAATAAAAGACTTTAAAAATTATTATGAGATTAGAAAGAAATATTTTGGAAAACATTTTATAAAACAATAACATGGAAGATAAATATTACCTAGTATATAATTAAATAGAAAAATTCTTGATTAATGATGAGATTGTGGATTAAACAATTACCTTATATCTAATTTCCTCTATATGTGTATGAAACTCTTATATAGTGGTTTTAAACATATTATTAACTTCTAATAGAATCATAACAATATTTATGATATCATATATAATCCCCTTATAACATTTAACTACTCATTTATTAATAATATTTTCTCCATTTCACTGTTTCAGGTGTTAATTTCTATGTTTTCTCGTAATTATTTTATCTTGAAAGTCCCAGTTCTCTTTCATAATATATAGATCCAAAATATCGATAATAACATTAATAATGTATTTAATATATAAATTTCATAATTTGGTTAATTATATTCATTCCCATCATTTTGATGACTAGGTTATAATAATTTGTTCGTTAAATTTAGGTGTGGTGAGCAATGTAACCTATCAGAGAAACTAAATTTATTTAAGAATAGACATGCCATAAATTATTGGGGTTTTATATTCCTAACTATTTTAAAAAATTTATTCCTTGAATGTTTCTAGAATATTTTCTTATAAACAGATGAGGGTGTCTCTTCTTCATAACATCTTCAGGTTCTCACATTGCTTCTTTCATTTTATGTTTTCTCTAAAGAAACATTACAAGTCGATTCATCTAATTCCTAATCTCTTTCAATATTGTTTTAGGAATAATGATAGTCTCTTCAAAGTAATACATATCATGTTATAGTTATATTTATTCATAGGTGATTACATGAATTTTTTCTGGAATGTATTTCATTAACAATGATATGTGGAACACATCATAAACTTTGGAGAGACTTGGTGCCATTGCTAAATGATAAGCCACAATTCCAATTTCTAAAAAAATATCTAGAGGTATGATATACCTCTGGCTTTTTTTCCGTTTCTTTATGAATCTTGTAACTCCATTTCAAGGATTTACCTTCAAGAAAACATTATGTACTGATTTTAATTCCAAACCATTCCTCTAGTTATCAACATATCTATTTTCCCTAATTTTAACTTCTTTGATATGGGTTTGAATAATCTTTATTTTTTATGTTATCTCCTAAATATGTTTTGATCCTACAGGTTTCTTTTCACTAACTTCATCCAAACAAGTTAGTTTATGATATCTCTTTTAATATAATGCTTCATATAGCACCATTTGAATACTTCAATGGAAGCTATTGTTATAGGTAAATTATACAAAAGATAAATAATGATCCCATATACCTTGAAAGTCAATTGAGTATGATATTAACATGTCTTCTAAAGTTTGGATGGTCTATTTTGATTTTCCATCAGTTTGAGAGTGATAAGAGTTGATCAAGTGAAGTTCAATATCAAGGAACTTTGGAAGATTTTTCTATAATTTTGATGTAAATAATGGGTCACTATCAGATACAGTTGAAATAGGTGCACCATGAAGTCTTGTAACTTCATTAATATAGAGTCTTGTATGGAACACTTGTGGAAAATCTTCCCTTATAGAGAGAAAATGAGTATATTTGGTAAGTTGGTTAACAATAACTCATATTGCATCACTCTTTCTTAGAGACTTTGGTAATCCAATGAAAAAGTACATTGAAATTTCATCCAATTTCCTCATAATAATAGGTAGAGGTTTCATGAATCCTCTAGGATGTTGTCTCTCAACCTTCACATGTTGAAAAACTAGATATCTTGAAACATATTCATCAATTTCCTACTTCATAATATCCCACCAAAAATGTTCCTTCGAATATATATACATCGTAATGCTACTAGGGTGTATAGAGAAATTTTAGTAATGAGAATCTTCCAAAAATTTCCTTTTTAGTTTGAGTTTAGAGGGAACACAAATTCTATTTCCAAATTTCAAAATACCATATTCGTATATGAAGTCTTCCAATTTTCAATTATTCATCACTTTTATTGTCTTTTGTAAATTCTCATCATCAGACTGATAATTTTTTATCATTTCCAATAAATATGGTTTAGAAACCATTTGATAAAGGAGTGATGTTTCCCTTTCCTTAATAATTCCTATATCCATCTTTACTAGATCCATGAACATGGGATCTTTTCCAATTCTAATTTTGTTCATAACTCCAAGATCCTTCCATCTCAATGCATATACTACCTTATTTTTCTTCCCTATGAGGTATTGTATTAAAAAATCATAATCCTGGAGTATCTCTAGCCATTTATATTGCATCATGTTGAGTTATTTCTATGAGAATATATATTTTAAACTCTTTTGATCTATACATATCTCAAATATTTCACCTTAGAGATAGTTTCTCCATATCTTCAAAGTAAATATTACTACTGCTAATTCAATATCATGAGTTGGATAGTTTTATTCATGAGGTTTTAACTACCATAATCTACATGTAATAACTCTATCATTTTGTATAAGTAAACGACACTATCCATTCTTCAATACATAACTATAAACCATAAATCCACTATTTCTTGATGGGAGAGTCAAAATTGAAGCATTGAACAATATTCTCTTCAATTATTCAAAAATTTATTCACATTATTTTCTCTATATGAACTTACCCCCTTTACATGTGAACTTGGTTAATGGGTTAGAAAATTAGGCAAAATTATGAATGCAACACCAATACTAACCTCCTAAACCAATGAAATGGGGTACCTCGGTTATGCTCATTGGTGTAGGACATTCTTGGATTTCATTATTCTTTAAAATATTAGAATAGATTCTATCCATTGAGAAAATATGTCCAAGAAAAGAAATTTCTTGAATTCATAATTCACACTTTCAAAATTTATCATATAACTCTTTCCTCCTAAGAGTCTCAAGAATGATCTACAATTGATTCTCAAGGTATTCAAAGATTTTATAATACACCAGAATATCATAAATGAATGCCGCAACAACATCATCAAGGTATTCCTTGAATAATCTAGTCATTATATCAATAGAAATTAAGGCTTAATTAGTTAATACAGAGGGAATTACTATAAAATTGTAATGTCCATACCTCATCTGAAAAGATATCTTCATAAAATCTTCTTTCTCTACCTACAACTGATGATATATAAAATGAAGGTCAAACTTCGAAAAAAAATTGATCTTCATGAAGTTGATCAAATAAATAATCAATGCAAGGAAAAGGATACTTGTTCTTTATTTTAGTTGGATTGATTTCCCTATAATCAATACATAACTACAGGGATCTATCTTTCTTCTTAATAAAGAGAATAGGGGCTCCCCTTAGCGAAACACTAAGGATAATAAATCCCTTCTTACCCAACTCCTCTATTTGTTTCTTATTCTCCACTAAATACACTATGGATATTCTATAGGGATTCTTTGATATTGGTCTTGCATCAGGGATTAAATCAATGGAAAACTTGATGTCATACTCTGGGGGATGTCCTAGTAATTTCTCAGAAAATATATTAATATATTCTCGTACAATAGATACATCATCAATTTGATGATCACCTTATTCATACCTAGATTTAGTTTTATCTTCCTCCCTAATAATTTTATTCATTATAGATACGAGGGATAGATCTAAATAAAAATGAGATAATGAAGTCTCTTCTCTAATGATAAGGAATTCTATATATTCCCCACAAATCATAATTTCATTCCTCTTGCAAGAAATATTCACATCATATTTTGAAATCTAGTCTATATTAAGGATTATATAAAAGTAAACCATAGGAATCATGATAAGGTCATCAAATAAAGAATGTTCATGTGTCATAAATGGGATTTCCCAACAAATCATTATTGTAATGATACTTCCCATATGAGTTTTTACTAACAAATCCTTTATTAAATCAAAAGTAAAATGTATATTTTTCTTGGAAAACAAGGAATATATAAAAGAAAGCGATGATATGTAATCAAATGAGGAATTAGATAAATTTTATGATATGATTAAATTAACTTCCACCCTATCATTAGTAACTTCAACCTTAGTTGTATTTATTTCATAAGCTTGGCCTTGTTACCTTGGATTTTTTGGGGAATGTTCCCCTGATATCTAAGAAAATCATGTGCACAGTTTTTCATCTCATTACAGGTGAATCACTTCTCAAAATTGGCTTCTTTCATTCCTATGAAATCACAATCCTAGTGGCCTTTTTAACCTCACTTGTAACAAGATCTCATTCAAAATAGGAATGTTCCATGATTTTTATTTACACATTTATTGCAGGATCCAAATTCAACTATTTCCTTCATCCCCTTTTCCTTATTTCTTTTTCTAGAGTACTCAGTAGTCCTCTTCTTATATTGATTACCTTCGAATCCATATGACTTGGAGAATTATTTCTCTATTTTGATTGCATGTGACACAATATCCACATATGATGATAATTCTTAGGAGACTAGTTCCCTTATAAGAATTGGTTTAATCCCATAAAATAATCAATCAATATTTATCTTTAGATTACATATGTAATTTTCAACATGATTTCCTAACCTTGTAAAATTGGCTTCATATTTAGAAACTTTCTCGTCCTACTTTTTCCTCAAATTCAAGAATTATCTCTCTATACCCACTCTCTATTCATGAAGGAAATATTTTTCTAAACACAATTCCTTAAAATCCATCCATTCCATGTTTTCTATTTCTTCCACCTCATTCATTTTTTGAATTAATGACCACCATTGGTCCTTATCTCATAAGAGATAATAAACTATCATGATAAACATTTTCTCTTTCATTACTTCTCAAAGCAAGAAATATCTTCTCTAAGAAACTTATCCATTACATAGCTATAAATTGATTTTCAATCGAATTAAATGATGTAGGTTGTTTTCTAATGAATAATTCTAATATTGGTCCTCTACTTTGGGGATCAGGATGCTCCATATAGGCAAGGTTATTGCTAAAAACATGAAATATCTATCACATTATAGTTATAAGTTGTTCATCACTAGTTTCATCTCCATCTCTGACTTCATTAACTTTCCTAAGGGGGAAATCCCTACATGGATTACGTGTATTGATATTATTTCTATTCCTTCCACTATTCTCTATTTCTAAACAATGGCATATACTAGATTTTGTTATGAATCATAATTTATAATTTTGAACTAGTAAAACACTTAACATAAATTGAAAACTTTTGTATAAATAATCAAAAAATTATAACATTTGTTACTTTAGGAATATTCTCAAAGTCTCTTATATGGTTAGGTTTCCATAATCTATGTTTTTATAAATCTAGTTTACAATGTTTCTACTAAACTTGCACTAATAAAGATGGTAAAGACCCCGACCCCAGTAGCCCAGAGCTAATGGTTACTTTATTACATTGTCATATTATACAAGTAATCACATCCTAAAAAACCAAATAATTTATAATTATTGGAAAACAAGATATATACTAGGAACTTATATTATAATTGAATTAATAAAATATAATATAATGATTCCTTTATGAACACCATTATTCTCCTAGAATATACCAACATGCCAGTTATAATATACATCTTGAAATACTAGGAAAAATAAAACATAAGAAATGGGTTATATTGTATTCTCTATAAGTGTAACCATACAAAGGAAGATATCATGAATAAATAAGCATATACATTTAGGCATGGTGAATAACTAAAACACAAGTCACTTTAACATAATCTTGAGCATAATATGGAAAGAATAAATGATAATAAAATAATTTCATATAAATAATCACATGAATATTATAATAATTGAATAATAAAATGGAATATCAATAACTAATCTCACAATGAGGGAAGGAATAATTAATGATATCTCAAAGAGATTGTCAAGACATCAACCAAGACGCCATACATAAACGGGTAAGGCCATACCCAATATCAAAACAAGTTTTTCTCATGAGACCTACTGATACATTTAGGGTATATAGAATGACCAACCTACCACTTACTAATTCCAATTCATTACTCATATTAAAGGGGTGAAACATAAACAACATACACATTAGTATTGAAAAACTAGAATACGAAATGTGAATACTTTAACTATAAACTATGAATGGTATCAAAATAGCACATTCACAATCAAAATAAACATAAATAATATAATATAATATAATAGATGATATAATAAGTGATAAATCTAAATTAATTAATTATGAATAAAAGAAAATTTTCTCATTCTGTATAAGTTAAAAAACATTCCTTTTAGATTTTTTCAGAAAAGTCCTACAACACCTCATTTAGAAAACTACAACAAACTCCTTTCAAACTATTTTATAAAAATTCAAAATTGGTAAATAAAAGACTTTAAACATTAATATGATAATATTAAAATACATTTTGAAAATATTTTTCAAAAATAATACATGGAATAGAGATATTACCCAGTGGAGACTAAAATAGAAACAATCTCGATTAATGGTGAGATTGTGAACTAAACCCTTACCTTAAGTCTAATTTACTCTATACGTGTATGAAACTACTATATAGTGGTTTTAAAGATATTATTAACTTATAAAAGAATCATAATAATATTTATGATATCATACATGATCCCCTTATAACATTTTATCACGCATTTGTTAGTAATATTTTATTTATTTTGCTGTTTCGAGTGTTAATTTCCATATATTCTCATGCTTGTTTTAAATTAAAAGTCTCTGTTATATGGAATTGGAAATAGATATAATATTTTCATAATAATATTAATGTCATAAATATCATATTTAATTTCTAAATACATTTTTTGTACCACTCTTTAATTTTGAACATAGATAATGAATTGTGTCACTTCGTAGAGACCGTAAGTCGTATGTATGCATGAGCGATGATAGCACTTTTTATATGGTTGAATGGGTATGGAATTATATGATATATTAATTCTACAGAATCAGTATATTTTTTTAAATTATTATATATATTTACCTATTTTCATTATTGTAACCATCTTAGTAAAATGGTGATGAAAAACAAATTACACCATGATGTGGAGACAACAAGTCATATGTATGCACGAATAGTGCATCTTTTTTCATATGATGGATAAAAAGGTATAATATGGTTATACCATAATTATAATAACATATAAGAATATATATGATATTTTATTTATTACTTTAACATTTAACCAACACATTAAGAGGAAGTACAATAAGAAATTAACTTGAATGAGTTGGTAAAAATGATTACCTCTTCTTCGAAGGACTTCCTTTGGATCTCTTCATAAGGTATCTAGGGTTGGTATTTTTGGAAGACCATTATCTCAAAAACTTTTTAAGGATTTTTTAAATAGAAATTTGTAGGTATTGGGTGAGTTATAAGGATCAAAGTTGTGTGATGAAGTGTGGAAGGAGGTTCCCTTTTATAATAGAGGTGAGGGGAACTTTTGGAAACTCTCAAAATATGACATTAGTATAAATTAATTTTCAATTAAAAATGTCTCCAAAGTAATTTATTTCAAGGATAATATGAGTATGGGTCAAAATTATCTAAACCAATAATTTTTAGACAAGTTTAGGTCACATTATTACCCTTATATTTTGTCTTTAACCCTTATTCAATCCCTTTAACTCTTACCATCACAACATGGATTTTTACTATTTGAGAGTAATATTGTAATTATATAATGAAAAAATAACCATAAATGAATCATGGATAAAATTTACAACCATATCTTAATCATTTATCCGAATTGTATATTTTTATAAATTTTATATTATTTATTTTAATATAACATTAATGAAAATTTTGACATTATTCATTACATTGACTGTTACAAAAATAAATAATACAATATATCTTCACAAAAATCTTTTGACATGTCACTAACATGTCAAATATATAAAAAAAACATGGATAACATTAATTATCAAAAATTATATTTTTTTTTAATATTTTTATAATAATTTATTTGATATTACCATTAATTAAACAATTAATGCATCATTATTTTGTAAGTCTTAAAGCTAAAAATTAAAAATAAATTACAATGATGAATATAAACATTATATATTTCAAATTACTATTCATATTTTTTCATTGGGATTTGAGGAAAGGAATGGGTTTCACTCGATGGTTTGGATGAGGGGTGTTTCGAGGCCTCACTCAATTACTTGCATCAGGTTTTCCATTTGTTCTTCCATTCATAGAAACTCCCAATAGTTCCCTCATCCATAGCTGGGTACAGACCTACTTTCCAAAGGCTAGCAGTCATCGGGGTTTCCAGGCCCAGCGACACTTGGGTATGCGCATTGGTTGAGAGGATGGTAGGTCGGGCTCACCGCACCCTTTGGGGGGGGATTTTTTCCTACTCTTGGACTCTCGTATAGATTTAAGATATGTTTTTTAATTTATTACTAATCTCAATACAGGATCAGTTACCCTAACAAAATGACTATAGGTTAATTATTTTTCATGTGCAAAGGACGGGGGGTCACTTAAATGGATCAATCTTTATGTATATGAGGTTCTAAATCATTTTTGGTAATAGGAAATTTCTTATCTGTTGAAGTCGTATAACAAAGTGCTTCAGAAATTAATTACATGCAAGGATCCAATTAATATTACGAGGAGGGTATTGAGCCATTATGAGGTGTCCTATATACCTTGGTTATTACAAGAATCAAAAATCATATAGTTCATTTGACCTGTGTAGTTTAATGTCATATGGAAAGGACATATATGAGTGCTCTAGGACACCAAGTATTAAAGATCGAATCCCAAAGGGACGCCCTACCTATCCCGAGCATAGAAAGATTTAGAGTTGTCATAGTTCATCTGGTCAGGTCTTATATATCGAGGTTATCCCTATCATTATAGAGACACATAGTGTTGATGATATGATTATTGAAACTCTATAAGATAATGTGATTCATGATTGGTGTGATAAACAAGGGATATAAAATGATTATTTCATTTCTCATGATGATGGACTTATGTGTTGGGACCACCCCAAGATTATTTATCATGAATCTCAAGTCTTAGGGAGACGTACTACATATCTTGGTTGTGTCAGGAATCAGATTCATTGTAGTTCAATTGATATTGGGGCTTACACAATGAGGTTGCTTATACCATTATATAGGTTTATAGTGAATATTTCATGATCATTTAAACTCCCTAAGAACACATGGTCCATGCTCGTTGTGAGAAAAAAATGATAGAAATTAATCAATTCCATTACTTTGAATAAGGGATTTAATGCTAGGATTTCCATGGATGGTCAATATAGAGCTTTAACATTAGGAGAGGTGGCCGACATATCTTGAATATGGAAGGAATTAGATTCTCCTCAGTTCCCTTTATATTGGAGATTACACACTAAAGCTGCTCGTATGACCTAGATTTCTTTTCTGGAGGGTGTCTCATAACCCATTTGACTTTTCCATAAGACATCACAAGATCCCGATAGTTTATTATGAGATCCATCTCTTGACTCGGTTGGATTTCCCAAGAGGTGTCACATGATCCAGATGACATTTTCTGGTGTTATTCATGAGAGTTGGTTTGAAACATATAGAGGATGTTATAATAGTTAGTACGACATATCTCATAGGATGTCGTGTATCTTGGCTAACATCCCTGGAGGTCATCATGAGACCTGGTCGACATGTCTAGAGGTCGTTGCACGTCTTAGCTAACTTGTTCAAAGGGTATCGTGAGATCTTGTTTATCATGCCCAGAAACAATCATGAGACTTGACTGATATGAGAGGGCACTGTTATATAATTCCATAAATGTATCTAAAGGACATTGCAAGGATTGGGCGATAGGTCCAGAGGGTTTCGCAAGACCAAAGTGGTGTTCCTAATGTGATCTTATGACTTTCTTTAACATGAACGAAGGACTTCACATGTCCCAAATAGCATGCTAAAGGAATTTTGTGAGATCTAGGAGACATGTCAAGGTACTATTGTGTGTCCTTGGATGACTCATGTGAATAATATGAGGGACATCAACCATTTATTTCTCTCAATTCCTCCACTTTTAATCTTGGTTCAATCCCTTTTATTATAAATGCCTTAGGTTTTGTTCAATATCGGTTTATCTTGAGTCTTGCATGTTTTGGGGGATATGTGTTGTGTTCATCGCCCACCCTGCCAGAAGTCCCTCATGTGATCTATAAATGATCGTGTTAAATAGATTATGCATGGTGCCTGATTGCTCTAGATGCTTGATGGTATATTACCTGATGAAAGACTTACGGGTCACGATATATTCCTCTCTGAAAAGCCCGCTCTAACCAGAGAGTCCAGAAGTCGAGAGTCAAATCATCCAGATTCCAACACTTTTTTCATGTTGGGGTGGGGTATTTATAGGCATCACCACCCCATTTATTCGGTTCTTTATGAGGAATATCTAGCGTGATTCAATGTTGGAGTCAATGAAGGTCTCTAGGGCCACACATCTTCATGAGTCTCTTTCTTAGACTGATCTGATTGAATCACATGACTTTGAGTGACCATGAGTCCCTCTCATCAACACCTTCATTATTGGATTATTTCAATTTGAAGGGCTCTTGTTTGATCACATGGATGAATTGAAGTACTTCATTATTATTATATTGACATGTCCATGGGCCTTTTTAAGATCACATTTCCTATTTAAAGACATCTATATTATTCTTGATTACTTGTCTAGGGATTTCTATGAGACAAGGATGGTTTTCCCATGGGTTTTGTGGGACTGCAAGACAATCTTCCTCAACATGTCACGAGCCTTTTAAAATTGGGAGCACCTTTCACCTCCTCCCTATTTTATTCCTTTTTCATGTAAAAAACGTTGGGATTCATGTGAAACTACATGAGTAATGTCATGGAAAATTACTCTATTTTTCGTTGATGCATCGTGTGACCAATATGTGTCAAGTGGGGGTGTGTAGGCATTTTGTGGACAACTCTATTTGTTTTCCATTGGAGTGCTAAATGGGAGCACATGATTTCCCTAACATATCCAATTATTTACATGCGATGAGTATGACAAGTTGAAGGGACTCCGCAAGATGAGGTGGACACATCTCTATAGACTCTTGGCATCTTACAGATCACCAAGGACATGCCACATATCTTTCAGTCAATGCGAGTAGTTACCACATCCTCCCTTTTTATATCATGTGTTTTGTTTCAAAAAGTCGTGGAGGTATTTTGAATTTTCTTGGATGTTTTCAAGAATAATTACCCTTCTAATTGATGATAAGTCATGTGAACTTTATGATCTCTATGGTCTTTCAACTTCTGGGTGTCCTTCCTCCCATTTTCAGAGTATTTTCTTGTTTTATTGCCAAGAGATTAGCATAGGAAACATGCACGGCCTAGGGAAACTCATCTATCTTCCACCAGGATGGTTACTGGTTTTTTGGAGTGCCCTCAAAAAAGTAGATGGACTCACTTAAAATGTGTATTTGTAGGATCCTCTACAGGTTATGTCCTGCATGTGGATATTTTGTGTGACCTTATAATGGTCACATGATCATGAGTCTCTTAATAGTTCTCATGATTTTAAGGTCTCGACCATCTTTCTCTTCCTTTTATTTTTCAGATTAAATAATACCCATATTCAGGTATTTATTCCCTTGTGAATTTTTCGATACTTATTTGGAAGGCGTCAAAAAATACCGCCCCTCAAGAGAGATGTCCACATGGAAAAGGGTTCGTTTTTTAGAAAAGTAAATGCCTGCTAGTGTCTTTGTTGGTGTCACTAATTAGTGACTCAGGTGACATTTGGTCTATCGAGCAATTTTATATATTCTTCAAAATTTATAATATATAGGATTAGGTGGAGAGATATTCATTCCATAGGTCACCACTTCTCCAAAGCGCTCACCTTTGTTTCTGTCGCATGCCTCCGTCGCAAGACCATGTTGTGGATCCTGATCATGATGCCCTATTCATGGGCCTTTTCTATGAGATCAATATTATAATACCTACTGCCGCTAAGGCACTTTTCTAGTCTAACCATGAACCCTACTTTATTAATTCTTTTTAAACTTTTACCATGAGGTGCTACGATGTTCTTGAGGGTTTTTCGGGTCTAATGGTTTGACCATTCGATTCGACTAATTCATGTGACCATGTTCATGTCATGCAATCACTATCCTCAAAAGGTTTCATGCAATTATTTGATTCCCTTAGGGGATTATGCGGCCTGCAAGTTTTTTGGATATCAGAAGATTTTCACATCCTTTATGTGATTCACAAATGCATTGTTGATTCATACAATGCACGTGACACTACTAGGACTTTCCTGCTTCTATTTTTTTGAAAAGATATTGTATTATATTTATCTTAAATGCATTACTTACTTATTTTTAGATGGATTATAGTTCTCTTAGATCCCCTCACAATATCCCAGAGAAGGAGGTGATGGAAATAATATTCCATCGTGGTGCTATAGTGGAATGCGTATATCCTTATTACCATCGTCTTGTAAGGTAAAACCAAAACATCCTAACATCATTGATGGGATTAATGTTCTCAGAATATCCCATGTTAGACTTTTTACCTCTTTATGGGTTTGTCCATACTGATGACGTTTCCATCCCTCCACCAAAGTCATCATTTATACATTCTTCCAGGATTTGTACAACCCATAACACCTTTTGGGTGCATTTATAGAGAATTTCAACATAAGTAACTATTCTATTACCGCATTAGCCTCAATGGAAGCGAGTTTTGAAGAAGGTAAATACTTCTTCAAGATTGGACAACATTTTTGTGTCATGTCGCTTGATATTGTTATTTCATCCCTACAGTCTTTAAGGATGGTGGGAGAAGTGCATCATCTGAAAAGGGTTTAAATGGGTCACAAGGCTTCTCATCATAAGAAGTAATTTCTTCTTCTCCTGAGGATGGGGTTGGGGTAGATGATCTTTCCAGTGACGTGACCAAGAAAGTTATTATTTTATCATTGGTCATATCCAACGATTAACTGGTGATGCCAAATTATTCATCTTGTAGCTGATGATCCCATTCATCCTTAATTACAGTATCTTCTCCCCTAAATTTAGGTTATTTAGTGCCTACTCCCCTAGGGGTTCCTCCAACTATATCTACCAATGCAAAAGCAGGCTCCTTCCCTTTATCATCAAACACCGAGTAAAACTCTTTCCCTAACTGACTAATCCCATCATAAATTCTAGTTTGGAAAATGGTTCTAGGTAATGTTTAGGGTCTCCATAATTCTATCAGTCGATGAGGAAACACATGTGGAATGAGTTATGGGACTTAGTATCAGATACCCCCTTGGATGAGTTGTAGGATCAGTTAGGTCACCTTCAGTTTATGTTTCCTACCCTTATTTATGAAGTCTTTGATTATTCCACTACACATACTCAGGTAAAAGATGTAGTTTCTTAGAGAGAACAAAAGAGGGCCCTTGAATTGAGGGTGGCAGCTGCTGAGGCTTCCTCTTTAGTGAAGCAGAATTGAGATGAGGTTGTGGAGGAATCCTCCCATCATGAAATAGAGGAATCTAGTTATCGGGACATAGTCGATGCTGGGAAGGTTTAAATTATCCACTTTCAATCTGAAATTGGTCATCTTAAATATAATATTAATCATATTCAAGTAGATTTATCCAAATTTCCACATGCACTAAAAACATCAGAAACGGTTGTGTTGGAGTATCAGGTACTTATTGAAATGGTAGAGAAGATGTGTCTTGAATCCATTTCCTGGGTGATGGGGTTGCAACAGGCTATGAAGGCAGAAAATGAATCTACAGACCAACTGTGACAATGTGTGGCTTCTTGAGAGCAGAGACATGTTAAAATTAAGGAATTTTATAAGTAAATGCTTTCATATAACTATAAACATGTGATCTTTATTCGGTTTATATATCCATGGGAGAGAATCTGGTATGTGTAGATTCCTTCTATTGATTGATTTATTGTCACCAAACTGAATTTATTGATTTTATATGTGTTTTCCAATTTTGTCTTTTATTTTTGAAATACATGACATTTTATTGTTTCTATTATTTTGTGGATCACAAATTATTCTCATCCCTTTCATTATTTATGACTTAATATGAACTCCTAGAATCAAATGTTGAAATTATAATAGATCACCTATAAGAGATACCTATGAATTCCCTCTAGTACAAGATTCTTTGTTAACATTCTGTTCCAACTATCTTTAAATCACCCAACATATAGAGGGATCATCTGGGTGGGACATATGTCCTGAAGGGTGAGTTATTTGTTTCTTTTTTGAAAGTGATAAGCTTTTGGCTAGAGCATCTTGATCATGTTAAGACTATGTAGTAGGCATCACAAGCCTTCAAAGGCTAAATAATTATCTTGCACTTTGGTTTAGGGTCTTTTAGATCGTAACTTCCATTTATTTAGTTTAAGGTTTTCTAGCTCGTACCTTCTGTTACTTTAGTTTAAGGTCATTTAACTCATACCTTCTATCACTTTAGTTTAAGTTCATTTAGCTCAGACCTTCTATCACTTTATTTTAAGCTCATTTAGATCAGACCTTATTTAGAATTAGTTTAAGGCCATTTTTTTGGACCTTCTATTTCTTTAGTTTAAGGTAATTTAGTTCATACCATATGTCTATTTAGTTTAAGGTCTTTTAGCTTGGACCTTTATGGAATATGGGGCTGACAGACTAGGGATGACTCAAAAAACTATGGTTTTCTAGGTTTCTCCATGGAACTGCTATGAATCATGAGGATTGGAGTTCCTTTCTTGTTAGGAGTATATTTCTTTAGTTAGTGGTCTAAATCCCTTATTCATTGATATAATGGACAAGAAAATCCGATATCCACTCTTTTCCAAGGGCTATAGAAGATTTATGGAATGAAATATAGATGAGGGTGAAATACTAGGGATACTAGGACTTCCTAGATAGTTAGAGTATGGGTGGTATAAATCATAACCCAAAACCTTGAGCCTATGAATATAGGATGGGATATACATGTTGGGTATCTCATAACATTTTGAGATGGTTGGTTCCACCTTGGTGTTGTCGGGGCTTACAAGGATTCGAATCTCATCTCTTTCATGAAAGGGATTCTTTTGGGGGGGGGGGTTAAATCACTTATGCATTGATAGCATGGCCAAGAAAAGTTTATCACCACTTCATTCCAAGGGTCATAACAGATTTTTGCAGACTCAAACATCTAGATGATGAAGTTGGGTATGGAAGGAAAGCTATCCATGAAGGGATTTCTCCCTCTAGGGAAATCCAACTCTTACGTTATGAAGCTAAATCCTTTCACCCTATGGCATCGAATCACAATGTGTGGGATATCAAAGATTAGGGAACGAATTGTCACATTATGGCCTTGAGAAAGGGTACAAAGCATGGTGTGGCAACGTCTCAGATGTCGAATCCACTTGAATAGTCTGGTATAGAGAGTGTAAATCCTAGTCCATAGTGTTGACACACATTAGGGTGTTGGTTTTTTTCATGATGATGCTAGGGCTCACAATGATTGGAATGTCCTTTTTGAAGAGCGGCGAATTTGGTTGATGGCCATAGGCACATATGTGACCGTGATATCATGACACGTCAAATTGATTATGTTTTTAAGGTTGATTTATAGTCTATGGAAGACCCTATGTTTTCTATCAAAGAGCATTTATGGGTTTTGAGTGTGTATCTTTAATAAGAAGAACAAAAGAAGGGGTGATTTTGTAATCAATTTTAAGAAAGTAACTTAACATAAAGAGTTGTAAAGATGAAAGAGAAAGTGGATTTTGAAAAATATGAGATAAATAAGTGATCATTACTAAGTTACTACATCACTTGAAGATTTCCTTGTTCTCAATTGGTTATTATGTTTTTTTAATCCTTTGGTTGAGGGATGACCAAGATCTTGGTTACCCTCTTTCCTCTTAAAATAATGCTCAAAGAACCAACATTTGACACAACAATCATGTTGTCAATGTTTGGACCTCAAGCCTAGAGTTAGTTCTATCAAAGCTTATTGAAATACCATGTATGTGTGAGAGAAAGAGGATTCTTGTGTTTTCTAATCAGAATAACTCAAAATTCCCACTTCAATCTCAACCCAATCGGTATTGAAATGATAAATGTTTCACTTAATTAAACCAAATAAATGCATTTAGAGAAGAAGAATATAAAGATTAAACATAAGTGAGATAAATCACAGACAAATTACACAAAACCAGTATAATATAAGGTGTTGGAACTACCTCTTCAATTGTGTATCTCTCTCGCAATGATCACCCATCGTTTAGCTCGACATTGGGAGGGGAGGAAGCTCGGGTGGAACTCCTTCTTCATTATTGATCCCTCTATGGGGATAGGGGCCTCAAAAACATCATGGATGGGGAGGAGGATCCTTCAGGACTCCAAAATGGTAGAGCTTCACTTCTAGTTCTAACTTTCAAATAGGGATCCCAAGGTTCCATTTTATAGGAAAATGGAAAGGTGGTTTTGAGAACACAAATTTATTAAAACCACTTGTCACATGGGTTTCTACCTCCATAAAGCCTTATCTAACTTTTGATAAAATTAAAAAATTGTATCCCAACCTCTTGGATGTCTCCACTAAAAGTTTGGCACAATTTGGACTACCAGAGCCCGAGATATGGACAGATCACAACACACTACTTTTGACATCATGTAGATTCGGTGTACTAGCCAGATCAAGTTGCTTGGGCCACCAGATAAACGAAAGATTCTTGGGTTTATTCAGATGAAATTTATCCCAATAAAATATCCACCAGACCACAAAATTTCATCCCATTTGGATTCAGAGTTCAGTATAAGTACGTGGATTACTCCACTGGGGTGCATGGATCTTGTGCAGTTTGTCCCATTTTTCTTGGACATCATCATGTGTCCTCTAAATAACCTCCTTCTGCAATGGAATCATAAAAACAAGTAAATTTTCTCTTTTTAACAGTGATGAAAACAAGATAAATGATTCAATCATGGAATTTAATTTTTTATTATTTTTATAATTTTCAATATAAAACAAGTTTCGCACAGTGGTGTAAGGGTGAAAATAAAATATTGAATTGCGGTGTGATCACACCCCCACACATAAACATTTGCTCTCCTGGACAAAGTTACTTTTTCAGAAATTATTCATGTATATATTTTCAACTACATAAAGATTTAACATTCAATGGAAATTTAATTCCTGATATAAATGTGATCAAAGAATAAATCACACCGAGGAGTTATTCACAACGATCATTGAAAAATACATCACAAAAAATGTATCCAAATTAAATTACAAGAGATTCATGATACCAATCAAAGAAAATAATTCAAAAGTTAATCATGTAACTAATTCTCCATGTGTGTGTGTGACAACCATTTCATGCTATTCTTTCCACTTTTTATCGAGTAAATATAAGTTATTTTAATAATTGTCTACTTACAAGATCCTTCCCACCAAACTTTCCCCACATCCTTTACAATAAAATTTCAAGACCCACTCACATAAGCATTCCCAAAAGTCAAACCATAATATCATAACCTAGATTTCCCCATATTTTGTACATTTCTTCACTCCCCTCATTTATTAATTTTTCAAAATATGCACTTGGAACAAATTTCACACTCTTCTTCCAACCCATGTTTGATCTCCTCACGACACTAATTGTAATAGTTATAAAAATATCAAAGGTCGATGAAGGGTGGTTTTTGACCTAACCAATATACAACCCTTTTTTATTTTATATTTTTGTTAGGGAGTACAATCATCAGATAATAGGTACACACGCATAGGTCAATCTGGTACAGTAATGAAATAGATCGAATACAGAATGAATGAATGGAAAAATGATTTTGGAAAGTACAAAAAAACAACCTAACATATATTTACCATCCATTAAGTAATAAATTTTCACACATCATGGTTGGGTGAAAAAAATTGTGTGGAGAGATTAAGTGACACAATTTTCCTTTAAACTATTCACAATAAAGGGCATCATTCTTCTCAAAGGTTTCAAAATGATACAAACATTTATATCATCGACCAATAACTAAATTTAAAAAGAAAGTAACACCATAGTATTTAATTCTTACTAAAATGAACATTTCATCAGACTTTTTTTGAATGTTAAAACAACATGAAATACAGACATTGCACATGAATTTTCAAAAACATATATGATTAAACAGGAATCATTTTTCATGATAAAGTGGGAATAAAAAAATAATGTTCTGGAATAAAGGTGAGTGGGGGAGAAATCGGGGAAAGTAACAATACTATTCACAAAGATAAAAAAAAAAAAAGAAGAAAGATGATGAAAATTCCTAACTAAACCAGGAATATACCCGTCCCACCACACCTAAAGTGTGCAGTGTACTCACTGTAAGAAAAGAGAATGTGGAAAAGAAGGATAAGCCCTGGTGAGTTTCATTAATAGATTTCTTCTTGAACATGGAGTTCCTCCATCAGGGACTCCAAAATGGGTTCATGGTAGTGCTTCATCCACTGCCCATTGAAAGTGCTGGTTTTCTTGGTTTCTTCATTTTGAACTTGGACAACACCAAATAGAAAGGCGTTAGTAACAGTTTATGGTCCAAACCAGTGGAAACGAAGCTTACCTGGATGCAGCTTCAGCCTTGAATTGTAGAGGAGGACCTTCTTCCCAATGTGTAATTTACGATAAAGGATGAGTCAGTCGTTGGCAGCCTTGGTTCGCTCCTTATAAATCCTGGAGTTCTCATATGCATCTCTTATCATTTCTTCTAGCTCCTGAATCTGCAACTTCCATTGAGCACCTGCACTAGAAATATTAGAATTGCATTGTTTAATGGATCAATATGTCTGGTGCTCAATGTCAACAGGGAGGTTACAACTCTTTCCAAATACCAGCCGATATGGTGACATGTTAATGGGAGTCATAAAGGCAGTATGGTAAGCCCATAATGAATCATCGAATTTAAGACTCCAATCTTTCCTATTGGGTTAAACTGTTTTTTCAATAATTTATTTTTCCTCTCTATTTGACACCTCGACTTGACTATTGGTCTATGGGTGATATGTAGTAGACACTCGATGACCGACCCCATACGAACGCAAAAGAGATTGCATTGTTCGGTTGTAGAAATGAGAACCCTAGTCCCTGATGATGAACCTAGGTAATCCAAACCTATAGAAAATTTGGGTTCTCAAAAATTCTACAACTTCCATAGAATCATCATTCCTTGTAGCTCATGCCTCTGCCCATTTTGAAATATACTCAACTTCCAGAAGAATGTAAATGTTCCCAAAGGAATTGGGAAATGGCCCCATAAAGTTAATACCCCAAATATCAAAAATTTTATAGAAGAGCAAGGGTTTGGTGGAATCTCATTTCTTTTAAATACATTCCCCATTCTTTTATAGTGAGGAAAAGATTCATAGAATTCATGGGAATCCCAAAACAATGTGGGCCAAAAGTGACCAGAATTGAGGACCTTGTGAGTAGTACGTTGGGGGACCAAAGTGGCCACCACAAGCAAGAGTATGGTAGAATCTAAGGAAATACTGAAACTCTCTTTTGGGAACATAATGCCTAATAAATTGATCACTAATAGTGTACCAAAGGTAGGGGTAATCAAAAATGTACCAACGGGACTCATGTTTTAGATGGTCGGCCTGGTCGGCCTGGTTTTTGTTGAAATCAGTAAGAATGCAAGATGCTAGAAAATAATTTACAATTTCAGCATACCGATGAATAGTATCTTGCACTCAGTACAATTTCTCATCATGAAACTTGCCATTTATAGGAATACTGGGAGATAATTAAATGCCCAAGGATGGGTGGATCCTACTGATATGGTCAGCCACCACATTCTCTGCTCCATTTTTATATCTAATTTCTAAATTGAATTCTTGAGGGAGGAGCATCCAGTGAATGAGATGTGGTTTGGATTCCAGTTTCTTAAAGATAAAATAGAGGGCTGAATGGTCAGAGAATACAATGAAATTGGACCCTAAAATATTTGACCTATATTTATCCAAGGAAAACACTATGGCAAGGAATTAGTTTTCAGTTGTGGTGTAGTTTTCTTGGGCAGGGTCCAAAGTACATGAGGCATTTGCAATGACATGTGGAGCTCGATCAACCCTTTGTGATAAGACTGCCCCAACTACATAGTTAGAGGCATCACGCATGAGCTCCAAAGGTAAATCCCACCTAGGTGGTTGGATTACTATGGGTGACGTGATACTCCTTTTAACTTATTAAAAGATTCCTCACATTATTTATAAAAAACAAATTCTTTTTATTTTTGGAGTAATTGGGAGAGGGGTAGTGTAATTTACTAAAGTCACTAATGAAACGACGGTAAAATCTAAAATGACCTAGAAAAGACTAAAAATCCCATACATTTTTGGGGAATGTTAAGGAATAAATGACATTAAGTTTTGATTTATCTACTTGGATAACACCCCTGGAAATGACATGTCCCAAAACTATACCTTTTCGCACCATGAAATGGCATTTCTCATAATTTAATACGAGATTATTTTCGATACAGTGATGTAGGACTGAAGAAAGAATAATAAAACATTCATCAAAAGAGGATCCATACATAATGAAATCATCCATGAAAACATCCATGAAATTATCTGGGTAATCCAAAAAAATACTAACCATGCGTCGCTGGAAAGTACCTGGAGCATTGCACAAACAAAATGGAATCCTCCTATATGAAAATGTACTAAAAGGGAAAGTGAATGTCATATTTTCCTAAACCTAAGGGGAAATATAGATTTGAAAATATCTATAATATCCATCAAGAAATAATAATGGGGCTTACCTTCTAGCCTCTCTAGCATTTGGCCAATGAATGGAAAAGGAAAATGGTCCTTCCTAGTGTGTTGGTTTAGTCGGTGATAACCTATGCAGACACACAAACTATTCTGCACATGAGTTGGAATAAATTCATTATTTTCATTATGGATTATAGTAAGGACAGTTTTTTTAAGAACTACTTGAATGGGACTGACCCATTGGCTATCAGAGATGGGGTAAATGATTCCAGCATCCAATAATTTTTTTGCCTCATTTTTCACAACTTCTAGGAGGATTGGTTTTAGTCAACGTTGTTCCTGCCTCATTGGTTTATCCTCATCATTTAACAATATATTTTGTGTACAAATATGTGGTCTAATACTAAGAATATTCACAAGGGTCCATCAAAAATCTTGTTTATACTCCCTCAAAAGTTCAAGAAGTCGCAATTCGTGCTCAGGGGGGAGTGAACTAGAAATGAGCATGGGAAACTTGTTTCCATTCTCAAGATATGAATATTTTAAATCTTGAGGTAGTTTTTTTAGTTCATATTTAGGTGTATTTTGGATAGATGGGAGTGTGTGTGAAAATGAGAGGTCACAAATCTCATCTAACTGCTCAATGGTTTCATCCTTAGATGAGGAATGAGCTTTTACAAGATTAGCAGTATCATTGATGATCAAGTGATCCTCAGTGTTCAAGAAATCATAAATAAACAAAAATGCATTACATTTATCTTGACCACTACAACAATCAATGCATGAATAATTTCCTAGCATTTCTATTCATGAAGAAAACTTATAAAGGGTGTCAGGGGAATGAAATGATGTCTTTTCAAAGTAAGGGAGTACATGAATTGAATTAACAGAGAGAGAGGAATGTACATATGAGGGGTGCTTCATGGCATTAAGGATGTTGAAATGGACTATTTCGCCACCAAATTCCATAGATAATATACCATTATGGACATTAATTATAGTTTTTGAGGTTTTCAAGAAGGTTCTCCCAAATATAATTAGGATGTGTCCATTCATCCTATCATCATTCGTTTTAAGCACATAAAAGTTGGGAAAAAAATTAAATTTTGAACCCTCACAAGAACATCCTCTAACACACTAGAGGGGTGTGTGGTACTCCAGTTATCCAGTTGAATAGTAATTCTAGTGGACTTCAATTACCCAAACTACAATGTAGAGTAAACGGAGTGAGGCATCACATTTATAGAAGAACAAAAATCAAGCATAGCATTAGAAAAAAATACTCTTCTATGGTGCACATAATTGAGAATGTTCCATGATCATTGCACGTGGTGGTAAGTTATGGCTCTATCAATGGTGAAACATTCCTCCCCAAGATCACCTTTTCATCTCTATAAAGTCACCTTTGGTGTTTACACATCTACTTCGGAAACTTTTTATATCTTGGAATGTTCTTCACATCATCAATCAAGGGGATGTTTACCTGCACTTTTTGGAAAGTTTCCAACATTTTCTTATCTCGTTCAGTTTCCTTTTGTTTCCTAGGTTGGGTGACCCTTTGGGGAAATGGAAGAGGAATGGGTTGTCTAGGAGACTCATCGACATACATAATCTTTCCTTTGGAAGGTCTTCTCTCAAGACATGGTTTTTCAACATTTAGAATATTTTAAATGGTTGGGATGGAGGTTTCTTCTTGAGTGGATGACTCTAATAGAGGATTCATTTGACATTTTAGTTTTTTTCCACTCCTAAGGTTGATGGAACTAACATATCCTTTATCTCTAGGGTTGACTAATGGTTGAGATGGTGGTTTACCCAATCCGTGACATTGAATTTCCCCTACTGAGTTAGCTAGTTACCCTAATTGGGTTTTGAGGTCTTGTATGACTACTTGGGTGGTTTGATGGAATTGGAGATTGTTGGCATCCATTTGTTTCATCATATCTTCTTGGCTAGGTTCAGGTTTTGGAGGGGTTTATTGGAAAGGCCTTTGGGGTGGATGAGGATTTTTGGGTGGTGGTGGTGGATGACTACTCTGACCCTATTGGTTCCATGGTTTTTGAGGTTTGTTTGAATACACTCATTGATTATAGGCTTGGTTGTCTTTCCACCCAGGATTAGATGGATAGTATGGTTCTTGCCTAAAGGGTTGGTTATAGGTGTGGCCTAGAAATATTTCCTGACAACTCTCAGAAGATTCTCTCAATTGGGGGCATTGGTCAGAGTAGTTGGTGTTATAAAAATATATACCATAATGGATGGGAGGAGGATATTGGGATTTCCCTCTGGAAAGAGCAAGTTGTCTTAGAAGGGTACTTACAACTTCAAACATTATGTCCACCTTCTTCTAAAATTTGGTACTTTGAACCTCATGGACACCTTGAATGGGTACACTGGACCTTGTACCAAATTGTTGAGTGTTTTGTGCCATGTTCTCAATCAAGTTTCTTATAGCAATTTGGGTCTTATCCTCTAGTGTTCCACCTACAGTAGCATCAATCATATTTCTATCAATAGGGATTAAACCTTCATAAAAATATTGAATAAAAAGTTGTTCACTTATTTGGTGGTGTGGGAAACTTGAACAAATACTTTTAAATCATTTCCAATATTCATGTAGAGTTTCCACTTGTGATTGTCTTATACAACATATTTCATTTCTTATAGTTTCAGTGAGAGAGGCTGGGAAATATTTTTCAAGAAAAAGACATTTCATGTCCGCCCAACCTCTAATTGGTGAATTAACATATTAAAGACAATATTTTTCAATATATTCTAATGAGAAAGGGAATGCCCTTATCTTTACTTATCCTTCATCCACATTTTCAGGTTTTAATCTAGAACACACAATATGAAATTCTTTTAAATGCTTGTGTAGATCTTCTCTATGAAGTCCATTGAATTTTGGTAATAAATGAATTAAACATGATTTTTTTTCAAAGTTAAGTGCATCGCCTTGAATTTGAATATAGATTGGATGGATATCAACATCAGGTGAGGTTAGTTCTTTTAATGTCCAGTTATTTTCAGCCATGTTATGCAAGTTTATTTTAGTTTTGATTTTGGTTCCGGAACATGAAGAGGATGGATCAAGAAGAGTGTCAATGTTTTGTGTGTCCTCCTTAGAAGGGTTCTCTTCTATGTCTCGGTGTCGTTGATGTAGGATCCTCTCCGGTTTGGGTTTGAAAGGAGGTAAGTCTCACAGATTAGAATGTGTCATGCACCAAACCTACACAACAAATAGATCATAATACAAAAAGATAGGTATATGTATAATATAAAACATATATATATTCACAAAATTTACAAAAAACTTATCAAAAACACGCACTAAAAACCAAATCACTCCCTGGAAATGGTTCCAGATTTGACCACGTTTTCATGACACGTCAAATTTATTACATTTTTAAGGTTGATTTATAGTCTAGGGAAGACCCCAGGTCATCTCTCAAGGAGAATTGATAGGTTTTGAGGGTGTATTTTTAATAAGAAGAAAAAAAGGGGGTGATTTTGTAAACAATTTTAAGAAAGTAACTAAACGTAAAGAGTTGTAAAGTTGAAAGACAAAGTTGAGTTAAAAAAATATGAGATAAATTAGTGATCATTGCTAAGTTAATACAGCACTTGAATAGTTCCTTGTTCTCAATCGTTTATTAGGTTTTGTTGTAATCCTTTGGCAATGGGATGACCAAGATCTTGGTTCCCCTCTTTCCTTTTAAAATAATGCACAACGAACCTCCCCTTGACACAACAATCATGTTGTCATGGTTTGGACCTCAAGAATAGAGTGATGTTTATCAAATCATACTGAAATCTCATGTATGTGTGAGATAAAGAGGATGCTTGTGTTTTTTAATCAGAACAACTCAATATTTCCACTTGAATCTCAACCCAATCGGTATTGAAATAAGAAATGTTTCACTTAATTAAACCAAATAAATGAATTCAGAGAAGAATCATATAAATATTAAAGATAAGTGAAATAATTTTCACACAAATTACAAAAATCTAGTAGAATATAAGGTTCTGTAACTCCCTCTTCAAATGTGTAGCTCCCCGGCAATGATCACCCACCGTTTAGCTCGACATCGAGAGGGGGAGAAAGCTTGGGTGGAACTCCTTTTAAATTATTGATACCCCTATGGAGATAGGGGCATCCCAAACATTAATTATGAGGAGGAGACTCCTCCAGGACTCCAAAATGGAAGATATTCACTTCTTATTCGAACTTCCAAATGGGGAGCCCAAGGTTCCATTTTATATGAAAATGGGAAGGTGGTTTTGAGAACACAGATATATTAAAACCACTTGTCACGTGGGTTTCAACCTTCATACATACTCATCTATCTTTATAGAAAATAAAATAGTGGTATCCCCACATCTTGGATTTCTCCACTTTATGTTTGGCACAATTTGGACAACTAGAGCCTGAGATATGGATAGATCACATCACACCACTTTTGACTTCGTGTAGATTCGATATGATGGGAAGATCAGGTCATTTGGGATACCAGATGGACGAAAGAGTCTTGGGTTCCTTCATATGAAATTTATCCCGATGTATTATGGAATATCTCACCAAATTTTAGCCCATTTTATTTCACGGTTCTGGAGAAGTGTACGTATGAGTCCACTGGTGTGCATGGATCTTGCGTAGTTTGGCCCATTTTTCTTTGACATTATCATGGGTCCTCCAAGTCACCTCCTCCTGCAATGGAATCACCAAAACAAGTTACATTTACCTTTTTAATAGTGATAAACACAAAAAAATTATTTAAACATGGAATGAAATTTTTTATTATTTTTATAATTTTCAATATAAAACAAGTTTAGCACAGTGGTGTAAGGGTGAAAATGAAATAGTGAATCGCGATGCGATCAATATGCAGGAGCCATGGGAATTTTTTTCATAGTCAATAAAAGGTAATCATGAAGCCGTGTATATTTTCCATGATCCATGAAATTTTTATGATTATCTGAGGCACCCAAATCATGAAGTTTGATTCTCAGAAATTATAATCAACAAGAAGGGTTTGAACATCCTAAAGGTTGTGTTACCACCTGGAGAGCATATTATCATGGGGAGGATATGTGAAAAATCATTTATCAAATGTTTTCTTGGACTAGTAGGTCCAACGATCATGGATTGTATTTGACTAAGGTTGTAGATAATACCATATAAGCTTTATATCATTTATTTGTGCCCTAATTGTTTCATAAACTCTTGATATGAAGAGTTTAGTGAGCAGATACTTGAATTTTTCTAAAGTTTCCCTTTTAGAGTTATCAAACTGACAAGTTTTATGTCTATTTCATTTGTAGTTTAAGGTATTTCAATTTGGACCATTATAGGATAGAGTTTAAGTTCATACATATTTGACTAAAACACTGGTGGTTTAAGTTCATGACTCACATGGACCTAATATGGGATATGTTACATAAGATCCTAATTAGGATACCCAGGGTCAAGTTTAATTCAATATCCTTCTGAGTGTGAGGTGAAAATGCAGTAAATTATAGATCGAGTTCCCCAGATTGTGAGAAATGATATGGGAAAATCATACCAGGTATGTCCCATAACACCCTAAAATGATTGGTTTTACCTTGGTGATTTAAGGGCTTATGAGAATCTGAAGGCCCTTTATATTAGACCAATATGTCTCAGTTTGGTGGTTCTATAGCCCTTCTACATCAATAGAATAGACAACCCAGATATATCTTTTATTTATCTTCAAGGGTAATGAAAGTCTTCTAGAAACCTGATACATATAAGATGTGAATTGTGGCACATTGATTGAGGTGATTTTGGAAGATGGTGGAAGCAACCCATACTCTGGTTAACCGAGGTAGGTTTCTTTTGGTCCTTCGATAAGGAATAAAAAAATGGGAGATGGTCTTCGCGATTTATCATCATGTAGTGGAGATTTTTTTCATGCAGTTTTAAGGCCATGTGACTAAGATGTTTCCCATATAGTTTAACATCATGTGGTAAGGATGTATTCTCATGTAGTTGATCATCATATTGAAAGGATGTATTATTTGTGAAGTTTTAATGTCATGCGACCAAGAAATTTTACTTATAGTTTAAATTCATGAGGTAAGGATGCACTTACATGTAGTTTATTATCATATGGTAAGTTTTTTTCCATGTATTTTAATGTCATACAGTAAGGATGTAATTCTGTATAGTTTATCGTAATGTGGAGAGGACGTATAAACCGATGTGAATGGATGGAAATTTTGTGGTTGGGCCCAAGGGTGAAAGTCAAGGCATCACTACATATCTTATGAAAATTATAATCAAACAATAAGTAGTTCTTAAATGAGAAACTATCTATTCACCAGTTTGGATCGTTGGGAGTGGTTCACAATGTTTCCATTTATTGTTGTAGATGGACCTAGGATTAGAGGTCTGTGAATCACTATATAACTTACAATGATAAGAATAAAGACACATGTAGTTCTTTAATGGACTGTACATTTTAGCATCATGCAGAAAGGATGAATATGGATCAACGTGAAAAGTGGTAATATTGCATATGGGACCAAAGATGGATGTTTAGGAATCATTGTGTATCTCATGAAAAATGAGAATCTATCCATACGTAGTTCTTGAAATCCTATGTTGTTTAATGTAATGTGGTGAGGACATAGTCAAACTGATGTGAATTGATGGGAATATTATGGTTGGATCCAAGGGGGTAATTCTGGGTGTTACTATATATCTCAAGAGAATGACAATAAAACCACATGTAGTTCTAAAGAGATGTGAAACTTAACATGTTGTGGTGAGGATTAATGGTGTCCCTTTTCAGGACTTATATTCAGGACCAATACAATCCCATAAAAGATGATATTTCTTGTCCGTATGGGGGACCGCCTACCAAAATTTCTAAGCCCACGTGAGATATTCTCAATGTGAGAAATAATGAACAACAAGGGCCCCATGTTGAGGCATTTAAATAAAGACATGGGAACTGTGTATCATGTGGTGGATAGACCACGATATAGGAACAAGGAATCCCTACGTATCTCATTGAAAATGATATTTGATCAATACATATTTCTAGATATCCATGCAATTTAACATCATGCGGTAAGGAAATTGTATCACCTAATGTAAAAATAAAGTAATCCTATGGTTAGGCCCAAGAATAGATATTTAATCCTCCCTATGTATCCTATGAGAGTAGGAATCAATCCATATGTAGTTCCCAAGAAACCATGTAGTTTAAATTCATGCGGCCAAGATTATCTCTGTATAGTTTAATGTCATGTGGTTAGGATAGTCTCTATATAGTTTAATGGCATGTGGTCAGGAACATATCTGTACATATTAACGTAATGTGGTCAGGATCAGTTATGAGGCTTACTCTGATTTAGATTCCCTTGCTAATGAAATCTTATGAAAAATATTTCTTGATAAATATCACATTTTTGGGTGGTGTGAAACACTCCCCATGCATGGTGGCTAGCGAA
Source organism: Viscum album (assembly GCA_963277665.1). Taxonomy (NCBI): domain Eukaryota; kingdom Viridiplantae; phylum Streptophyta; class Magnoliopsida; order Santalales; family Viscaceae; genus Viscum; species Viscum album. Next base: position 1,415,158,616 of record OY728129.1, on the reverse strand, counting down.
TAGGATCCATTATGATAAAACTTAGGTGTTATATAGGGTCCTTACCACATGGCTTCCAATTTCAGGGGCTTCTTTCTTAGTATCATTGGTGTGAGGGAGCCTATTAGAAGAGAAATCATTATCCCTTTCTATTTGAGTCAAGAGAGATGTTATAGCTGATTTCATTTTAAATGTTTTCTAAGGATAAAAGGATCTTGGATCTCAGGGATTGGATCTTCTACTTCAACCAGGTTTATGGGGAGAACATAATTTCCATCGAGCATACTCCATGGGTTCACAAGGGAGTTCCAAAATCCATTGGAATATATAACCTATATATAATCATCTTTCATTGGTTGCTTACCTCCTTTTTAGTAGAAATATGCTTCAGTATATTTGGTTCTACATGTTTTGAAGGGGGAATTTTCAACATGTGGTATTCCATTAGTGGGGTAAATTAGACATTTATGAAATGTTTATGGTACCACCAAGTATCTATGGATACAAGGCCTTTAGAGAAGGACATTATATGTGGTGTCTTTCTAGATAACCATGAACTCAACATCAGATGTGAGTTCCCCAAATTGAGCTTCGAGTTTGATCTTCCTGATAAGTCTATGCTCGTGTTTATCATACACCAAAATTTTCATCCATGAGGGGGAAAAATCCCCTTCACTATATCCCAAATATCGGAGAGTTCTAATTGGGATGTGATTAATCTTGGATCCATTATCAATCAGCATCTTTTGGAAATTGGAATTATTGAGTCTGGCCGAAATGTATAAGTGCCTAATGTGCCCTTGATATGGGACTTATGTGTTGGGACTACCTTGAGATGATATGATTATTTCAACTACCTAAGCTCATGTGATCTATGCTTGGTGTGAGAAAAAAAGGTGGAAAATGATCATTTCATTGCTCATGATATGGGACTTATGTGTTGGTACTACCTCGAGAAGATTTATCATGGAACTTTAGTCTCAGGTAGATGTACTATGTATCCTAGTTGGGAATGGAATCAGAGTCATCTAGTTAAATTGATATTAGGTCTTACACACATAAGTTTCCCGTACCATTATGGAGATTTATAGTTCATATATCATGATCATTGAAACTCCATATGCCCATTTGATCCATGATCATTATGAGAAATAAGAGATATCAATTAATCAATTCCATTTCATTGAATATGGGACTTAAATGCTTATATTTCCCTAGATAGTCAATGTGGATCTCGAACCTCGGGAGAGGTGGCCTATATATACTGAATATGGTAGGAATCAAAGTCTCTATAGTTCCCTTTATATTGGGGATTACACACTGAGGTTTCTCGTACGACCTGACCTTCTTGTCTGGAGGGTGTCACATGACCCATTTGACTTGTCCATAGGAAATCCAAGATCCATATGGTTTTTTCTAAGAGCCATCACTTGACCTATTGGGCTTTCGTAGGAGGTGTCACATGATCCAGCTGAAATTCCCTAGTGTCATTCGCGAGAGTTGGTTTGAGACATATGGAGGGTGTCTCAAGATCCAAAACATAATTTCATAGAGGATATCTTGTATCTTGTCTAACAACCCTATAGGTCATCAGGAGACCTAGACAACATGTCTGGAGGCTGTCACGAGTCTCAGCTGACTTGTATAGAGGGTATCACGAGATCTTGTTTTCCATGCCCAAATACAACCTTGATACTTGAATAATATGAGCAGGAACTATTATATGAGTGAGTTAATGTATCTTAAGGAGGTCACAACAATCGAGTTATAGGTATAGAGGGTTTCATGCGACCAAAGTGGTGTTCCCAATGGGACCATGTGACTTTCTTTTACATGCATAAAGGATTTCACATGTCCCAAATAGAATGATGAAGAAATGTTTTGAGGTCTAGGAGACATGTCCTGGCACTTTTGCATGTCCTTGGATGACACACATGAATCACATGAGGGCCAGTGAGCATGTATTTCTCTTAAGTCTTCCACACTTTGGTTCTAACACTTTTATTGAAAATGCCATAGGTTTTGTTCAATAACGATTTATCTTGAGTCTTTCGTGATTTGGGAGATATTCTTTATGTTCTTCACACACCTTCCCACCAGTCCTTCATGTGATCTATGAATTATGATGTGAAATTCATTATGTATGGAACATGATTTCTTTGGATTCTTTCCAAAATATTACCTAATGAAAGACTTGTCGGTCACAAGATCAGTAGCTCCGAAAATTCCTCACTAGATTGAGATTCGAGAAGATGAGAGTCAAAACATCTAGAGTCAAACCCTTTTTTCATGTTAGGTTGTGGAATTTATAGGCATTTCCACCCCGGTTTTTTGTCACTTTGTGTGGTGTACCTATCCTGAGTTCAAATTGGAGTCAGTGAAGGGATCTAGCACCATACAACATCATGATTCTATACTATGGACTGCTCTGAGGGCGTCACCTGATTTTTATTGACCTTGAGTCCCTCTCATCAATACCTCTATTATTGGATTATTCCCAATTAAATAGGACTTTTTAATCACACAGATGCATCAAATTACATCCTTATTATCATATTGAAATGTCCAAGGAGCTTCCCAAGATCCCATTTTCTATTGAAATGCACTTGTGAGATGCTTGATGACTTCTCTTGGGATTTTTTTGAGACAATGATGGTTTGACTGGGGGTATCATGGGACTACATAGTGTAATTCCTTAACATGTTGTAAGCATTTTATGGTGTAAAGTGCATTCAGTATATTCCTTATTGTATTTCTTTTGTTTTAGGTAACAAAGTTTTGGATTCATAAAAATATTTGTGAGTAATGTCAATGACAATTACTCTATTTTTCAGTGATGCACCGTGTGACCAATATGGGTCATAGGAGGGTATGTGATCATTTTTAAACAATTATATATGTTTTCCCTTGGAGTTCCAAATGGGGTCACATGGTTTCCCAAACATATCCTAGAATTTCAGTGTGATGTGGCTAAAGGTCCAAAAGGGACTCTGCAATATGAGGCAGACATGTCACCAGAGACTTGACGTGTCTTGTAGATTACTAGGGGAACACCTCATATTTTTCAGTGACTTCAAATAGCTCCTTCCTCCTTAGTTTTTATCTCCTTTTTTATTTCATTAAGGCTTAGAGGTCTTGTGAATTTCCTTGGTTTTTTCAAGGATAATTACCCTTCTCAGTGATGATAAGTCGTGTGAACATTATAACTATTATGGGATTCCACATTTTGGGTGTCCTTCCTCCCATTTTCATAGGATTTTCAAGTTCAATTTCTGGGTTCTTGTCATCAGCAACCCGCATTGCCTAGGGGAACTCATCCAGTTGCCGCATACGTGGTTACTAGTTGTTCGGAGCACCTTCACAAAAGCAGAGGGACTCATTTAAAAAAGGAATCCACAGGATCCTCTTCAAGTTATGTGTTGCGCATCGAGACATTGTGTGACCTTATAATGGTCATGCAAACCTGAGTCTCTTGAGGGTTCTCACGATCCATGGTTCTTGACCATATTCCTCTTTCATTAATTTTATGGAGGAAATAATACCCATATTCAGGTATTTCTTCTCTTGTGAATTTTTCAATGTTTATATGGGGGGCATGAAAAATAGTCAAAGATATGTTTTGAATGACTACATATTAAAAATATTATACTTATTAAAATCATGAGTATGACATATTTGACTTTTCTTAAAATAAAATTCTATAAGTGGAATAAAGTCGTCAAAGTGGCTCCAAGAGGTGATAAAATCAGCCCAAGGATGATATGTTCTGATACTCACACAAAAAAATAAAATTTGGATAAGTTTTAGGGTAATTTTATAATATTTATAATAATACATTTTACTCTTAATTACCTTATTTACCCTTATCCATAGTAATTAAAATTTCTACGTTTACTATTCATATTTTCCAAAAATAAATGGGACCTATTTACTAAATTTGGAACTTATACTTCTAAGTATGGAATACAATTTTAAAAATTCAAAACATAGAATTGGAAAAAATTAATTGAAAAGTAATCCTATTGATCTGTTTAAAAAATTGGTTTTCAAAGTGAAATGTTGTAAAAGTTTGAAATGTTTTTATATCCACTTTTAATATAAAAATATTCCAATGAACTTTATTGAATTAATTGACGTATTATTGATATAATTTTATATTAAACCAAATTTAAAATATAATTTAAAATTGTTTATTTTTTAGACTAATAGTCAGTTTTCAATTAAAATGTAGTATTTTTTACAAATCATCAAAAAATAAAACATATCATACAAATACTAAAATTTCAACCAAAGTAAATTATGATATTTAGATTTTTAAAATTAAGGTTATTTGTTCAAATATTATTTAATTAAGTGTAAAATTTTATTTTTAAAATAATTGAACCATTAAAAGGTGTAAATATTCCTTTAGAAAAATATATTCTCTTACTGCGTACAATTGGATTCATTCTTATATTATGCCTATAAAATATTTTGGATGAATATAAAACATTTATTGAATATTTCATATATAAATTTTATAATATGGTTAATACTATTCATTCCTTTAATTTTAATGGCTATGTTATAATAATTTATTTCTTAAAGTTGGATGTTGCGAGTAACGTAAGCTATTGAAAAAACTAATTTATTTAAGAAGAGACATACCGTTAAATTTTGGGGTGTTATATATATCCCCCAGGAGTGTAAAACTAGATTTGTAGAAAGGATTGTTTCCCTAGACTAGGTTATGATCAAGTCTATCTCAATACACCCTTTTCATAGTTATTACCCTTAAGTATTACTATTCGAGAGCCATATCCACTTATAGTATCCAAATAGGGATGTAATTATACAGAAACCACTCGCTCTATCTTCAAAAAATTCAATGACATTTTCCTATACATTGAATTATCATTAGAGGTATCCCAAGAGATCTCACTAAATTTTTCTCATCTGAGTTTCTAAAGATCTAACTAAACCTTACTCTAATACCAACTTTAACAACCCAAAATTCTCAAACATGAATATCACATATTAATAGATGAATATTCATTACATTAAATAATTATCCATTCCAGAATCATTTAGGTCAAGTGCCTTTGGAAACTTGGATACCTAAAAAACTGGTTCATAAGTGGACTACATTATCTCCCACATATTTCTTCATAACTACCACACTTCTTAGAAAAATAATTAAAAATACATTTCTGCATAACCTAGGGAAAAGAAATATAAAAAAGGGTGTAACGGATGGTCATTAACGATACAAAAGGGATATATAAACATAACATGAGTATAAGTCTATGATAAAAAAGATAATAACACTTTAAAACCATACCATGCTTATCATATATCATAAACAAGATTGATGTCATAAATCTTTGTAGTTCATTCTATAGTTGGTAACCTGAAACCAACAAATTTTATACTTAATAATATATTTATATTCAATTATCTGAATATTAATTTAAATATATGTTATCACATATTAATTTTTATTCTGCATAAAATCGATGTGATAAATTTCTAGAGTATCTATTAGATTGAAAAGGTCCTAGAAGTTACTTTCTATAATGAGAACCTTGAAATTCTATAATTATATTTTTGAAACTAGCTCTATGGTTAGATAATATACTATGAAATAGAATATATTACATAGAATCTCAAGTTTGAGTACTCATAAAAGAATGAGGGTTCTTCTCATGAAGTTTTTACTTGGTAATCTCTATGATGGGAGATTATGAGAACAGACCTACCAATAAGAATTCTGTATTTTTTTGTGCTATCAAATATTCCTATCTATGAGTGTGTGTAATTGTCCTTAGAATTTCATATTATCATTATTTCATGTCATAACTTTTGAACATATATTTACTGATAGAAACCATCATTCTATATGTTGGTAGGAAGTATGGTATGTTGGGTACATCACGAATGACATGTAATTAATGGACAAGTCGTGGAAGGATTTGTCCCATCCATCATTATGTAAGTCGATATCTCAACTCTTTGATTGAAATATTACTATTGAATAAATTATATGTCCTTGGTTCAATGATGCTTATTTATGTAGTAAAAGAAATAAGTATCAAGAATATATGTTTATGGCACGCATGTGGAACCTATTTGATGTGATATTAAGATGAAGTTATTATACTATAAAATGAGTGTGTGTATATAGTTGTGAATAGTGTGATAATAAGTTCTTTCTCATGGGTTACTAAACCCATTTCTAGATAGTAATCTAGGATTTTAGGCATACATTCCTATTTCTAATAAAGAAAAATATGATAGGGTCACACACTAAGTGTTTATGTTGATCTCAATTAAATTCTATTTTGAATTGAATTATTAAGATAAATATTAATCTCATTACCAAGGAATAATTTTATTCAAGTTTTATTGATCTATTATATTCACTAGATAATAAATAATTATTTATTCATTAACTAAATAATTTATTTAATTACAGGAATATTTAATAAATATCTATTCTCTCAAATTGTGGATAAAATATTTATTTTATTTATTTAATATTTAATAAATATTATTCCACTAGTGTTTAAATAAAATATTTATTTATGTGAATTAAATATTTATTCAGGTATTCAATAAATTCTAAGGATTTTGAGTGATCCAAGATCATTTCGAGTGATAAATATTAGTTTAAAATCTGGAAAAAAATAATATTTATCAATGCATGAGTTAACGAACACCATAAAATATTATTATTATTATTATTATTATTATTATTATTATTATTTTACAACAGTTTTATTGACGATAATAATATTATTTAATGGTTGGTACATAATTAAATAATATGTTAACATAAACCCTATCTCTATAATTATATATTTATGTCTATTGTAACGGGTTAATTAAAAATTGAGGATAGATAATCGTTGTGCACAATAGACTTCTCTCTCTCTCTCTCTCTCTCGAATTCCTCCTCTTTTCCTCTCAAGAATGAGAATAACTCCTTCAATACCAAAGGATCTTGGAACAATCAAGATGAATAATGAATGAAAATTTATTTATCATGATAGCACCTATAAATCAATTAGAATTTCTCAGATATCAAAGGAGCACGTTTGGATCACTATTAGAGAGATTCTACACTTAAATCCTTACAACGTAATCAAGGTAATTTGAAAGGGTTTTCGATAGATCCAAAACATCATTTAATAAAGGATTGTAAATATTTTATTCCTTATCTAAATAAATAAATTATCAACTTAACATGAAATATCCTATCCTAGGATTTTATGAAACTCTAAATTATAATAAATTTTAATTTAATGCCCACTAAAGGGGCTTCTACTACGCTAAGAGCCTACATTTCAAAATACGTGAATAATAATGGAATCAAAGAACATGATCCATATGAGACTAAAATTGTCATAATACATTGATTTTTGGTATGCACATAATCATAGAAAATTATTTCCTTAGTATTCAATTATTGTGGTGAAAACTTTCATAGTGGAATGTGTTCACTCCCTAAACCATCATTGTAGTCAAGGTTCACTCCCAAGACTATCATACTGGAAAAAGCCCCTTACTATACTCAGTTCACTCCCCATTTTATTCCTATTTATCTCATGATATTTCAACCTTTACCCAATACATTATAGGGAGATATAGGTCCCACCAATCCATTATTATATTGAAACCATTATCCTTGGTTATAATGTAACCACCATTATTGGTTATAATGTAACCACTATAATTGGTTATAACATAAACATTATTCTTGGTTATAACATAACCAATTTCATATAATTGAAACCTTATATATGTGTTCCAAAATATCATAAAACATTCATCATATCATAACCCCTAAAAATAAATGGGTTTCATAAAAATTTAATTATAGCATAACCCATGGAAAAGAAATGGGTTTCATAAACATCTTTTCATCATAAATATAAAAAACTAGAGAAAAAATAAGGATTGTATAATTGGATAATATAACAAAAAAATCTTAAGTAACAAAAAATCATGTCATCTTATATAGAAAATGATTTTGAAATATCACTTGGAACATTTTTTTGTAAAATAAACTTTTTCACTTTTAAAATTACCTTTTAGAAAAACTAAACGTTCACAAAAAAATTGAAAATAATTTTATTGGGACATATCCTTGGAAGATTTTAAATTAATATTTAAACATTTAGTGTTCATGATTGTGGAAAATATCATTCATGTCATAAATGTAAATATTTCTTTCACATTTTTAATAAATATTCAAGTGAACCTTGTTCATAAAATGATAATAATATTAATTTTTAAAACACTTTTGTAAAAATTAAATCATGTGTAAAAATTTCTATAAAATTAATTGGATAATAGTGAAAATTTTATTTAAAACATTTTTAAAAAACATGGACATGGAAGAAAAGGGGTTTTCAATTGAAAAGAGAAATAAATTCGATTTTTCCTTAAAAACATTATTATGGAATATTGAGAACATAAGAGAGTAAAATGAAAGTAAACTTTTTTATTTTTTATGAAATAATCATAGGATAATAAAATTTGAGTGTTTATTGAGATTTATATCATAATATCTCATCTTTAGAATCATAATCATAAATAATCATGATAAACAAAGAGATCGTAACATAAATCTGTTACCACTTTGGTATCTTTTGAATCATAAGACACATGAAAGTAAGATAACTATATGTATATGTATATCCCATAATTTTCTTTATAAATGTCATAAAATAAATTCATGGGAATTATATACACCACAAAAAAAGCAAGTGGTGTATTTTCCAATAGAAATAAAAGTGAGATTACAATCCCTTGCCACATTGGTCACTTTTGATTCACAAGCTCCATAAAAGTATAAAAAATTTAAACATTATATATCATAAAAATAATGATATTAATGATATAAAATGTCAAATGGGAATTATATACACAAAAACAAAAATGAGTGGTCAATATGGCATTTGTCACCCAGAAATAAAAGAGAGACTAGAAATCCTTTACCTTAATTCTAGACATCCTTCATAAACATTTGAATATCATGTATAATAAATATATTTCTATTATAAATATATTATATAAAATTACTCATATGTATCATACCATATATTATTTACCTATAACCTTTTAGTACCCATTTTTAATAATTCCACGCGAAAATCATGTTTTAGGTAAAAACTAATTCATTTTTTGTGTATGTTTTGGTTTGGTATTTTCAATCCTTATATTTTGATCATGGTTCCATGATCTCTAGAGTTTTATCAAGAATGTAAATATAATTTATATTCATTATATATTTATTTAGTTTAATCCATTAAATATTTAGATAGATAATGAATTACACCATACATGGATATGGTAGGTTGTATATATGCATGAATGTTGTTTCAATTTAAATGAAAGGTGAAATAAAAGAAAGGAAAATAATATATTAACATTAAATAATTATTATTATTTTATATATATCACATATGTTCATTAAAACTATCTTTATTACTTTCCTTGTAAAATGTAATTGAAGAACAAATCACATCGCTTCATGGGGCAGTAGTCTGCCGTACACATGAGCGATGTTATCATATTCCACGAAATGGAAAGTAAGAAGGTATATAAGATGTTAAAATTGAAGAATTATAATTATGTCATAAATATAATATACATATGTAAAATCTATAATTATATCGATCTATGAGAGTGGTTTGTGAAAAACAAACTACATCGGTTTACAAGGTAGTAGTAACTGTACACATGATCGATAGTTTCATTTCCCACTTGATGGAAGATGAGATAGATATAGGTTATTAAATTAACATTATTATATTTTATTATATGGAATATAATTATGTTATTATATGAGAATAGTTATATAATATTTTAAGGGGTTAGTGTAAGAAATAAAATAAAAACACACAGTTACAGAGTAAAGCATTGAACCTGAACTTCCGGATTCAGTGTATAAAATAGGTATATATTGTATTATATAAAAGACAACTGAAAAAATACATAGATCATTTTAAATTCTATGACATTTTCTAGTCTAGGTTTTGGATAATTTTATACATTCATTACATTTTAAAAAAACCATATACAATAAATTAAAAAAATAATTCATGTGCAATGCCTCTTCAAAGAACTACACATCATAATGAAATTACACTAAACCTCTGAAAAAATAATTTACAACATAGAGTGAGCATTAATTTTCCCAGTAAGGGGTTTTAAAAATAATTGGTAAATTTTTTTTAAAAAATTATTTCATTTTTTAATAAGTATAATTATAACTAGGTTTTCAAAACATTGAAAAAAAATATAAAATAATTAATTTCCAAAGTAAAAATATTTTGAAATAATTTATTAAATTTATCCATTTTGAAAATAATAACTTTTCATATGGGTTAATCTTGATACTCAGCATGCCCAAAATAAAACCCTAAGTCCATTAATCCATATCTCATATGGGATAGTGCCTCCTTAAGGTCATGTTTTTACTTCCCATACTATAACTTAACATTCGATACTCTAGTGCCGATTTTAAGAAAAAGATTTAATGATCATGCCTTTCTCACTCATAAACTAAAAACCATTCAAAAAGAATACATAAATTATTTTCACTAAAGAATAAATTCATACCATATCATAAACAATTTCCAAAAACATATAGGATAACCCCACACCATCAAAGGATTATTTTAATTTTAAAATAGCATAAGAAAAATTTCATAGAAATTATAAAAAATTATATACACTAAATGCATAAAATGTAAATGATATATTTAGATGATGTAAATATTTAAATTATGAATGTTCAAGGAGATTGTTTCACCTGAAATGATAATTGTTATTTAGATTTAGCACATAAAATGATAAAATTTATCATTTGTAGAGAAATGATATACATTAAATGATATTCATAAACAAATATATGCTCTTATAGAGATTTAATTTATAAAATAAACAATTAAAAATTAAAAATAACAAAAAAAATTATTATTATATAAAAATATCTTATTAATATATTTCTTTGGCACATTGATTCTTTTCGTGGATTTCAGCTATCCTTATAAGGGTTTAAATAAAAAAATTTGAAACAAAATAGAATTTTTTTTCCTTTAAAACAGACTTGATAAAATAATGAAATTAATACATTATTTTTTAATAGAATTTGAAGGTATAAATACCCTTAAACGTTTATATATATATATATATATATATATATATATTTAAAATAAAAATAAACCATAAAAATCAATACATTGAGATATTTATAAAAAATCCCATAGAAACCATAAATTAAAACATAAATTTTAAGAAAACCCTTACATTATAAATTAGGAAAAACAAATAAATTAATATATATATATATATATATATAAATAAAACATAAATTTATAGATTAAAAATAAAATCAAACCCTTTCCTAAAATGTATTAGATGTTTACTGGCTACTAGACACAGAGAAAGAAATAAGGATGGTTTAACTTGGAGACACAGTTTGGGTGTTTCAAGGTGTTAAAAAGAGGTTTTATAAATAAAAAGATAATATATTTTTATTATGATAATTATTTACTGATTATAAGTGGAAAAAATTTATTTGTAGATAGAGCAGTCGAAGGTGGGTTTGTTGGAAAGTGTTTTCTCAATTTCAAAAGATAGTAAAATATTATATATATATATATATATATATATATATATATATATATTATACTAGCAAGTTTATTCACCAAAAAATATTAAAAATTGTTCAAATGTTATCAAATAGTAGTGTTTTAGGATTTTTAATTACATCTATTTGGGATTTAACATGCAATATATATATATATAAGGCTTCCTTCAGAATCCAAGGGTGGAGAGGAAAGAAAAACTAAATCATTAAAGGGATAAATTTAAATTAATACAGAATCCATGTTGTTTTTGTGGAAACGGTGTCAAGTTGGGGCTGTGGTGGAAGGGTACTTTGAAGATGGAGGTGAACCGGGTGGCTTGACCAACTGGTTTAAGGTTGTAGGAAATGGATCCAGCGAAAAGGACAATTGGGAGACTGGATAGACGACTTTGATGAGAACGATTAGATTGGAAGAATGGGATTACATCTCATTTAATCCAACATCGAAATAATGGGAAAACTATTGCCCCTATATAAATCTTGACATTATTGCTACCCCTTGACGACACAAACACACACTGCATTGTGAGCCTTATACATGGGATCCTGGTAGGGCTTTGTCCCACACTATACAAGGACTAGACTGTGACTCAGGACCCTAAATGGGTCTGGCCTTACTATTTCTTGATATGGGCTTGCATAGTGCCTCCACTTAACCTAATTCTTGGACTTCATCCCCATCTAATCAGTGGTGCATGAACTGCCGTTGGTTTTGGTGTGAGAACGTAGTAAAAAATAGTAAAATATTTTCTAAAACATGAGTAAAGTAGAAAATATATAATATATAAAATTAATATTTATATATATATATATATATATTATCACTTATATTAGTTTATTTACACAATTAAAAGGTCCATTTATTATTCTTTGAAACAAATTTTATGGAACCATAGGATAAATATACTAAAATCTCAAAGTTACATTATAATTTCAAAAAAATTACTTATAAATACATTTTAATTCAATGTTATCATATTTATTATTTTCAGTTATTATTTTAAATACATTTTTAATTTTTTAAACACCTAAAGGATATTAAAAAATCCAACGGTTACATTTTTCCAATGGTCACAAAAACTAAAATTTATAAATACTCACGTTTAAAGGCATTAAAAAAAACACCAAAATTTCTCAACATTTAATTCTTGCTTACAGTAATAGTGCCCTATATCCCTTTGGTTATTAGTTTTATTGATATTTTTCTTGCTATTTTTTTTAATTATGGAATATTCATAGGAATTAGGCTATACATTCAACCTTATTTTGTTACTTGGTGGTGCTCTAGTCATTTTTTAGGGCTTATAATGAGATTTTCAGATTAGGTGTGGTCTTTGGTTTAATAAAGATGTAATGTAATTTAATCAATGTTTTAATGATAAAAATATTCTTTATTTTGTTTCATAATTTCCGAATTTTTTATTTGATAACATTTATCAAAAATAGTAATAATAATATTATTTTTATTAAAAGTACATATTAGATTCAGGATGTCACATTCTTCCTCCATTAATTGAATTGTGCCCTTACAATTCATTTGAACACACATCCCACATTTCTTTCTTCCATCCTTGGTGTTCCTATATAAATATATTTATTAATATTTATTAAAAAAATATTATAAAAATTAATTCCTACCTTCACCAAAATCTCTAATGTTGGCGATTCTCCAGAAAAGGTGGGTTTTTTCTATCAAATTGATCCCCAGTGCAATTTTAAGTAATTTAATTTATTTTTCCCAAACACAACTCGAGAAAATTGTTTCAAAATCATGTTAATAGTGATCGGATCTTGAGATATAGGCATGAGTTTTGTATTCTTAGAGATATCATATTAGACTTGATTTATATAAAATATCTGAATCGACACGCCTTCTAAAATTTCAAATTATTTAAGTTTCTCGTAAAAACTAAAGAATAAAACTAGACACATATAGGCTAAATAGAGGTCACCCACTTTTGAAGATTATAGAAATTACTCTAAAGTATAAAAATATTAAGATAAGGTAAAAAAAATTAAAATACCCTCAAAATATTTTCCTTATCATACCTAGAATGGAATTTTTGCATATACAATGACAAAATAGATAAAACATGATCCTTGAAAGAATAGAAGTATATCAGAGGTGGTGGATAACTTTTAGAGGAATTTATATGAGATTAAAAGGTTTTTAAATTGTTAAAAATCATTCGAGAATGATTTTAAAATTATCTTTTCAAAAAAAATCTTCTAGAGGAGACAAAAGAGTTGTTTGTGTTATTCTGTCTTCTAGATGAAAATATAAAAGAAAAAATAATTTTAAAAATGAGGGATAATTAAATTTTTAATTTGTTTTAAGTTTCAAAAATTATCTAGACCATTTCTCTGATACCAACGGTGAATTCCAGAACCCCAACTTCCGGATTCAGTTCATAAAAATTCTATGTATTTTTTTCATATAAAAGGAAACTAAAAAATAAACGAATCATTTTACATTTTAGGAAATTTTCCAGTCAATATTTTGGAGAATTAGTTAAAATTTCACAAAACAATATAAAATAAATTAAAAAAAATGTATTTTTGTGCATTGTCTCATCAATGAAACACACATCCCAAATAAATTCTACTAAACCTGTGAAAAATAATTTAAAACATAGGGTGATCATTAATTTTCCCAATATGCAGTTTTAAAAATCATTGGTAAGTGGTTATTTAAAAAAATATTTCATTTATTAATAAGGATAAATATAAATAGGTTTTCAAGACATTTAAAAATAATATGATCGTATAATTTTAAGACTATTAATTTCCAAATTAATAATATATTGAAATAATTCTTTAAATTTCAAAATTTTAAAATAATAATTTTTTATTGGTTAATCATGACACTCAGTACGCCCAAAATAAAACCCTAAGTACACTATGTTGTGTCTCATATGGTATAGAATCTCCTTAGGGTCATGGGTTTACACCCCATACTATAATTTAACATTTAATACTTTAGTTCCAATGTAAAGACAACATTTTAATGGTCCTTCCTTTCTCACTCGTAAATAAAAACCATTCAAAAATCATACATAAATTATTCTAACTGAAGAAAACATTCATACAATAACATTAATATTTTCCAAAAATATTTAGGATAACCCCATACCTTCATAGGATAATTTTAATTTTAAAATATCATAAGAAAAATTTTATAGAAATGTTAAACAATTACATACAATAAATACTAAAAATGTCAATGATATATTTAGATGATTTCCATATTTAAATTATGAGTGAAATAAATGGATGTGGAGGGATATTTTTTCACATTAAATGATAAATTTTATTTATATTTATCACACAAAACAATAAAATTTATCATTTTTAAATAAATGATACTCATAAAATGATAATCATAAAATGGTATCTTCTCTCATAGATATTTTATTTATAATAGAAACAATTTAAAATTAACATTAACAAAACATTAAAAATTGTTTAAAAATATCTTATGAAAATAATTCTTTGACACATTTATTCTTGACATGGATTTAAATTATCCTTAGAAGGGTTAAAGTCAATATTTTGAAATAAAATAGAAATTTGTTTCTTCTAAAATAGGCTTGATAAAATTATGAAATTGTTACTTTATTTTATCACAGAATTTTAAGTTATAAATACACATAAAATATATATATGTGTGTGTGTATTTAAAACACTAATAACCCTTAAAAAATTCATAAATTTAGAGATTAATAAAAGAATACCTTAAAAATAATAAATTAAAACATAGATTTAAAATGATCCCTTAAATTATAAATTTTGATAATAAATAAAGATAAATAGATATATATATATATATATATATATATATATATATATGTATATATATATATATATATCTTTTTTTAAATCAAACATAAATTGATATAATAAAAAAAATCAAACCCTTACCTGAAATGAATAATAAGTTTGCTGGCTGCTGGACACAAAGTAAGAAAGATAGAGGGTATAACTTGGAAAATATTATGGGTGTTTCAAGGTTTGAAAAGGAGGGTTTATAAATAAAAAGATAATATTTTTTTAATTATGATAATTATTCATGGATTAGTAGTGAAAAAAATGTATATGTGGAAAGAGCTGTCGAAGGTGGGTTTCTTGGAAAGTTTTTTCTCAATTTCAAAAGATAATAAAATATAATGTGTATATATATATCATTCTTGCCAGTTTATTCACTCGAAAAAAAATTAAAAATTGGACAAAGGAGATCAAATAATGGTGTTTTAGGATTATTAATTACATATATTTAGACTTTGATAAGCAATATATATATATGGCTTTCTTCATAAGATGAGGGTGGAGAAAAAAAGAAAAACTTAATCGGTGAAGGGTTCGGTTTAAATAAATACACCATCCATGTAATTTTTTGGAATTGGTTTCAGGTTGGGATCGTGGTGGAAGGGGAATTAAATGATGAAGGTGAACCCATAGGCTTGACCTACTAATTTGAGGTCACAATAAAGGGATCCAGAAAAGAGGATGATAGGGAGATTGGATGGACGGCTTTGATGGGGCTGATTAGATCAGATGGTTGGGATTACATTTGGTTTTGTGCCACATCAAAATGAGTGGGAAATAGTGCCCCTATATACATTTTTATTAGCCTGCTACCCACCGATGACACAAACACACACTATAGGGAGCCTTATACATGGGATCCCGCCCAGGTTTAGGTCCACACCATACATGGATTGCATCATGACTCGCATCCCTACATGGGTCTAGCCTCACTGTTTCTTGATCTGGGCTTCCACGATGCCTCAACTAAACCTAGGGATTTACCTTAGTTTCCACCTAAGTCATGGTGCATGAACTTCCCATTTTTGTGGTGTGAGCACTTATTAAAAAAAATTAATAGGTTTTCTAAAACATGGGTAAAGTAGAAAATATATAAATAATTCAAATGAACATATATATATTTATATTATCACTTCCATTAGTTAATTTACACCATTAAAAAGTACATTTATTATTATTTGAAACCAATTTTATGGAATCATCCTTTAAATCTATTAAAATCTTAAAGTTATATTATAATTATAAAAGTTTTAATTATTAAATCATTTTCATTAAATGTTCTCAACTTTATTATTTTAAATTATTATTTTAGATCTGTTTTAAATTTTAAAAACACCTAACGTCTATTAAAATCTCTAATAGTTACATTTTTCAATGGTCACAAAAGGAAAATTTATAGATAGTCATGTTTAAATGAATTCAAAAAAACACAACAAAAATTCTAAATGTTCAATTATTTCTTACAAGAATGGTGCTCTACATCCCTCTATCTCTTAGTGTTATTGTTATTCTTCTTCATATTGTTTTTTTAATTATAGTTTATTTAGAGGAATTAAGATATATATTTGGCCTTTTTGTGTTACTCGGTGGTGCTCCAATTATTTTTTTAAGGCTTGTAATGATTTTTTATTAGGTGAGGTCTTTACTTTAATAAAGATATAATGTATTGTAATCAGTGTTTTATTAATAAAAATATTCCATGTTTTGTTTAATAATTTTTGAGTCCTTTATTTGAGATAATTTATTTAAAATATTATTATTATTATTATTAAATATACATCTTAGATTCGGGATGTCACATAAGGATTGTACCTTTGTTTGGAGAACCCCTTTAGGTTTACACATAATAGCCTTCTTACGATGGTTTACAAATAGAAATAATGCCTACAGGAATTTTGGGTGGATTAAATAAGATATTTTGTTAGGTATTGTCCAAACCAAAGGGTTTCGAAATCATTTTGAGGGGATGAGAAGGGGTGGGCTACCATAAGTTGGGGATAGGACACAATTGGAGTTTTTTAAAATAAAAAGTTATGTTCATGTTTTAAATAACACACAAGGCTCAAAAATAGATCATTCATGAAAATAAGATGATATAATGTCATAATATGTTCCTAAAATTGGATTTGGACAAGTTTTTAGGTCATTTGACTTCTTATATTTTTAGATTAACCCCCTAGAAAACCTATTTTAACATTAACCTCGGTAATTATTTTTTACTATTTTAACAAATTAATTTTTAAAAAAATGAACTTATTATATAATAATAGTTATGATTATTGAAAATATGAAATCAATTTTTCCAAATTCTATTCAAAGAAGTGGTAAAATTTAATTTAAAATTAATCCCACAGATGTGATGAAAAATCGATTTTATGAAGATAAAATTTTCATAAGTATTGTAAATTTAAATTTCAAAATTCTCTATGAAATTGATTAAAATGAAAAAAATTATATTATTAAATATATAATTGAAATAATATTATATTTAAAACCATATTAAAATAAAATAGATACTGTAAATTCTTTAAAGACTACTCTTTTTTAATAAAAAACAATATTTTTTACTGTTCATCAAAAAATTAATCTTAATAAAATAATTCTAAACAATTCACCCTAAAAAAATTTTGAAATGATGATTTAAGAAATTAAGCTTATTATTAGAAATAATTATTTTAAAAGTGTAGAAAATTAATTATAAAATAAGTGTCAAAAAGTTGATGAAAATGGTTTTATGGTAAATGCATATTTTTCAAAGAAAGTATGATTTTATATTAACTCTAGGACTATTACTATTCATTATATAAATTTAAATTAACTTATATAGATATATAATATATAAATTCAATTTATATAATTTTTAATTTGGGGTTATATTAGTTAATTAAAATGGAAAAACATTATGCACTTAAAAACAGACGTTAGAAAAAATGTGTTTTTATATATAAAAAAAGATTTATACCAAAATTATGAAAATTATCAATCAAAATGAAATTAATTAAATTTTTATAAAGAAAATATATCACATATCACTTTATGAAAAAATAAAAAATACAACTGGATATTAAATTATTTTGTTCAATAAAAGAAAATAATAGTATTTAAAAAACAATATTTTCACAGACAGTCTAATGTTTAAAAAAAATAGAAAATTTCACCTTAAGTCAATTTTTGATATGATGTTTTAAAAAATGGTATAATTTTTTAAAAATTAAATTATAAAAATTGGTATAAACGAAATATATTATCTACACAAAAATTAATAAAAATTATTTTTGAAATAAATATATTTTTGACATATAAAATGACTTTTAATGAAAATTTTGTGATTATTTCATTAGAATTAATCAATAAATTTGTATTGATTAGAACCTGTATATATATATATATATATCATAATGTGGTTAATTAAAAATCATTATTGCGTGTAGTATAAGATATCAAAGAAATTAAATTTATTTGAAAAAACATTTCATAAAATATCAGGGTGTTACGAATGTAATTATATCAATATAGATGATGAATATTTGAAGGAGGTAGGAGAAGAAATAATACAAAAACATTTGGTTAATAACAATACCACTTCTTTAGAGAACCTCCTTAAATTTGCACCAAAATCCTACTTAGGATGCTTTTTTAATCAAATTAATTACTCTAGGACAAAGGGAGGGAAGTGAGGAAGGGATTTGGGTAGGTATTGGGTGAAACAAAATGCTTTGGATGTTTCAAAAGGTGAGGATATGGGTTCCCTCTTATAAGTAGGGGAGAGGACACACTTGGAATTTTTGAAAACAGAAAGTCATACCAATGGTTTACACATTCCAAAAGGCTCGAAAATAGATCATTATTAAACCTTATATTATATAAGGTATAAATATTTCCCTAAAATAGGATTTGTATAAGTTTTAAGGTCAATTAAACCCTTATATTTTTTGTTTACACTCTGTTAAAATCATTTTAATCGTAACCACAGTAATTAATTTATATAACTTTTACTATTAATTAAGGAATAAAATTAAATTAAACTTATTATATAACATTAATTATGATGATTAAAAATATGGAATCAATTTTTCTAAATTTAATTCATATAAGTGACATAATTTAATTTAAAATTAAACTCGTAGATATGATGAAAAAATGGTTTTCCAAAGAAAAATATTTCAAAATTATAAAACGTTTTTATATAAAAATTTAACCTAAATTTTATCCCAATGACCTAATTGGGATTAATAATAATGTAATTGAAATAATTTTTCTTTTAAACCATTATAAAAATATATATTTAACTTTTTAAATACTTTAAAAAATAATTTTTAATAAATATCAGTATTTTCACTATTCATCTAACAATTAATCTTTTCAAACAATTCTAAAAAATTCACCATAAGATAATTTTGAAATTTTAATTCCAAAATTGAAGTTCATTTTTTAAAAAAATATAAAAGTGAATAAAATAATTTTATTATCTGTTCAGAAAAAAGTAATGAAAACTCTTTTTTAAAAGAAATGTATTTTCACAGTATATAAATACTTTTAAAAAAATTATGTACTTATTTATCAATATATTTTTTTATATAAAACCATTATAAATAATTTTTAAAATATGGTTATTACTATTTATACTATTAATTTCAATGTCTAGTATATAATGATCTTTTTTAAAAAACAATATAAATAATATATTGTGGTTTGGTAAAACTCAATGTTGAGTGTAATGAAAGATATCAAAGAAATTAAATTTATTTAAAAAAATAAATTTCATAAAACTCTCTTTGTCTAACACCATCCCTTGACTATCAATGGATGGTAAATTACTGCAATCACCAACACATACCATGGGGAATGCTATATAACCAAAAAAACCACCAACCACATACTTGTATATCAAGATACATAGTATATTAAAATAAATATATACGGCAAAAAAAATTTAATACATAAATAAAAATGTAAAAAAATATAACTAGGTATGAATAACCTATCCTTCCTACTGATATAACCACCACTATTATCCACTAGTAAACCTGATCCACTTCATCTCATTCAATTATGCAATAACTCCCACAACTTGATTCTCAATAAACATCATTTCCATGTTCACCAAGAATCATATATAGTGGGAGTACAATAACCTAGTAAGATATCCACAATACCTTACATTCACCCTATCCTTATTAAAACCAAGTATCACATATGTATTTTATGTAAACACGCCTAAATAATGACCATTTAGAAAATAATAATGGTATATATCAATCAATATCTATATAAAAACTATGTATAAACAACAAAAAATGCATTATGTGACATCCTTAGTTTTTCAAGGTATATTTACTTTTAAATTATAACATATCATGTCTTATATTATCCCTTTTAGGTGTGTAATAAGGGTAAATGGAGGTTGAGTTAACTTTTTAATAAGTTTGAGGGAAAATGGGATATAAAGTGGCATAATAATGGTCTTCACCTAGCTGGTGGAGGGAACTATCATGACGATAGTAATGGAAGAGGAATTTATATTTCTTTAGTTCCCATTGACCAATCAGTGGGAACCCATCAGCTGGCTGGTGGTGCCATTGACCTACCATTGAGGACCACTGGATGACTAGTGGCACCCCTATTTGAGCCACATTAAGGGAATTCTCATCTTATACTCCAATTCAGATATTAAATTAAACCTCACAAAAATATGACCCTAATGCAAACAAAACCTTTTTGAGATCTCTCCCTAGTTTCTCTAAGTATCCCCTTCCTCTCCTCTTGGATGCATGAATTCTAGATCAATATGGGGCATCTGTTGAGGATAGATCTATCTATTCTAAGACCTTTTCTCCATATTTCATTGGAATTAATCATATATATAAGCTATGTTGGACAGATCTATGGATATCTACCTTGATATAATATATAATTCATTTTTTATTCATAGATAAACATTGGATCATGATATTTGGTGGCCCTATTTGATCGATCTTTGATATATTGTTGATGAAAAAATAATTTTTGGTATATTGATATTTATTTCATCTCTTGTAATGATATATTCTTAGAATTATAATTTTATGGGCTCTATATTGATGGATTGTATATTGATCTAGTGAAATTCAGTGTGTGATCAGGATCTGGGTGTTGTTAACTGGTGGATCTTGGTAATTGGCTTCACCACACTAAAGGTATGAAGCCCTCACCATTTTATCCTTATATAGAAATGTTTTAAATGTTTGGTTTGTGTATATGACTTGTATATAGACCCTTACAAGATATTTATATTTTAAGTACATAGGGTCGCATTTAATACCTTGGTTTAAGTATGGATTGTTTGTTCCTTTCTATGTTATGTATTATTTGAGTAATATTTCATAGTCATGGAATGTTTGGTATGACATGATTAATCCTTTCTATTTAGTACTGTGCCTATATACTATTCATACTACGTTGGAAATTTTTTATAATTTTTTTTTCATTTCTATGTCTTGATTACATATAATGTTTTTTATATCTAGTGGATCCTTTTCTCATTTCTCAAGTTAATAGATGTCCCTGATAGATTTATCCATCTACATAGAGGGGGATTTTGCGAAACATAACTCTTTAGATGTGGATCAATGTAGGGTGGTTATCTCCAAGATTATCAAGTGATGAGACCATAATAGGAAGTTTACATATTCATTTAGAATAGTTTATATAGGTTGGTATGATTTATTGTTGTCTAACATACTTAAGTATGTGTAGAGTTCTATTGTTTGGGTGTTCAAAGCATGAGTAACATCAAAGGTGAGTAGGTATTCATATGACATGGAAGACAGTTTCCCTTAATGGAGAGCAAGGACTTATTCCTTAAATGTGGAACATGAATTTTCCTTAAAGGTGGATAGAGTTACTATCATGATATTAGTCATTTTATTGGGTACATATGATATCCATCTATCATAGTACCAAACTAGGTATAACCAAGATTAGTGGAAACTTAGTTAGTATATGAACACTTGGAACCTGATCGGTTGTATTATTTTGTGTGAATTTACTTTTCCTTCCTATCATAAACTTCTATATACATGTGTAATTATTTTAAGGATATGTTCAAGGTTTCCTACTGGTTATATACTCACACCATGAATGGGTATATTGGTGTGCATAAATACTTCATGATCGGGGATCTGTAGAAGGGAAATGGACCTATAGAAATTTGAAGAAAAATTTAGTGTTAGTATATAGATGTAGTACTGGTAGAGACTCTGTATGGTTTATATGACACTTTTTTATTATTATTATTTCTAGTTATACCATTATGTGTCTTTACATTCCACATTGGGGGTCTGTTTAATACTACTTTATGACTTGACATGAAATATTTTGTTGCATCTATTTTTATTTTCTACTTCTATGTTGATTATTGGTTTATATTTGATTATTACCTCTTAGTGGTGGATATTATTGGTAAGGTTATTGTCTCCCCATTATACCTTTTACCTTCACCACTAGTTGGTAGACTCTTAAAAATAAGGAGTCATACTTGAGGTTATGTGACACTTCAGATCAGACCCGTTGATTCTAAATTAGGTGTTACACATTATACCATTATTAATTCAATATAAATTTAATTATACACAAAATTATATCTCAAACCCATTATAATAAAATTATCATTCCACAACCATCATTATTTCACCAAAAACTTCCACACTCGATTAAGATTTACAAAAAAAATCCTCAAGGACCCCACACTCATATGGAGTTTCCATAGCCGACCATATCATGCCCGATGAGGCCACCACACTAAAGTGGAGTTTCCAAACCCACCCTACCAAACACAATGAGGTATAAATACTCAATTTGAGTTTTTAATAACAATCCATACCCATAAATCATTTAATATAACAATTTTAACAAAAAAAATAATAGTAAAATATCACACAACTCACTAAGAAATAATAAGAAAATTTAGGGCAAACAATTTCTCTAAAATATATATTTTCTGTAAAAAAACTCATGAACCTAATAAAACCAATTTTATCTTCATTTAAATATAGAAAAAATATTTATCAAAATATTTCAAACAACTTTATAAATCCTTTTTAAAAATAATTTAAAGTTTTTAATTAAAATCAAACGTGCAAGAAAACCTAATTTTACACATGAAAACATAAATGAGAATCCACCTACCTCATATCACTTATTATTATAGTATTTAAATACAATAATTTCATCATAAATCCCTTATGATTCCACCATTAATTTCATTCCAAATCGATGTCCCTCCCTATAGCAAGCATATTTCCCATCTAGTCTTCCTCTAGATAATATGAAATCAAATGCCTATCAAATAAGAGGGTTTCACCATGCCTTGGTTAAATGATCACACAAAAACCAATATATCATTCCCTTAGTGTGATAAAAAAATAATAATGAGAATAATATAAGAATAGGTAATGGATTTAACTTTGATTTATGAGTCTTATAGGGGAATACAATTGGCTAAGAACTCTAAAAAATCACATAATAACCTCCTCTCCCTATTAGGGTTTAAACTTTTTGAGGAAGGAGGGTGTTTGGGGTTAGAAAAAAACTTAGTACACATAAAAAAATGCACAGATGCCCTATATAGTCTCTTATATCATGACTAAGAGTGTGTGGCCTTCACCGCCTCAAAATTACATTACACATGGGCCCTAAATAGTCTCTGGGACTATATAGAAGAGTGTTCATTTTCCTCTCAACTAAAAAAAAGGATAGGTACATGGGTTAAAATTATGTTTATATATCCAAATTCCGTGTTCATAAGCTATGGTAAAAAAATGTACCTAGGTAAAAAGACAAATAGTACCTCAAACAGTGTCTGGATCGCCTAGTGCTGAATCACGAAAGCATATAGTTGACCAAGAACTTCCCTACATCCTATATAACCCTGATAAATACCATCTATATATCTACACCATGATTATTGATGATTTTGATCATATCAAGATTTTTCTCGACCTACCTCATCTTTTCTCTGCTGATCTAAAGGTAGAGCATTTTGTTGCTTTTACCTCAAATAAAACTGCTTCAATAGAGGAAGATAAAGTCGAGCACCTACTACACTCTGGCTTCTTAATAATTTTGATCACTCTCAACCCTAATAATATCATCCTCTATATTAAAAACATGTGGATGATCCAATGGTAGGGGTATGAGAGAGGCCACCCCTAGAGAAATGAGATGATGTGGGCTGGGATCTACCCCGACTATCTAAAATCTCTTCCATCCAAAAAACTAGGAACCTTGGAAAATAATTCTACTATATAAGGAATCTTAATTAATCTCCAATCATGATGATCTGTTCATGACCATCATCATATCAATGACCTATTCTCTTTACAACACCTCAAGATATGTATGAAACATCAATTGGGTGACCTAGAACTCAATCTAAATGCCTCACAAATGCCTCCTCATTTTGTAATAGGTCTGAAACATAAGTGAGAAGGATATAAAAATAAATTTATAACTCTCGCACTCTATAAATCCCATAGAAAAGGGTAAGCATCTTAGAGTTACTGGTTTCTATCATAGTTGAAGAAAAAAACTACGCTCATAACTGGTCTTGGAACTTCTCCCATGAGACTTTTGACTCCTCACAATCCTTGAGGAACAAGAAACACCACTACCTCACTTATCCATGAAACATCATCACTACCAATGAAACCGAAATATCTTAATGATAATGGATCTAACTAAAGTTTATATCCAACTCCTCTAACCAGTACAATATTTTTGAGTCTAAAACAGATCCCTCATACTTATATAGACTTTAATCTTGAAACTCTCAAAGTGTCCTCATCCAAGTGTCTTCATAATTGACATCTACTTATTAGAAATCTTATGGAATATCCTACATAACATATTTGTTTTGAACCTGGAAAGGACATTGGCTTTGATCCATACCTAAAAAATTAAAAAATGTTTAGGGACTCCAAATATAGAATATACAATATTTAATATTTATTTAATTAATTAGGTAAGTTTCAACCTAATCCTATGTTCTATCCCTTTCAATCATAGAATCATTAAGAATGATGCATGATACTTTCCTAGGTATATACCCCAAAACTAGTATCACTTATATTAGAAGGCTCATTAAACATAAAATTTCACGCATCACATCACAAGGATCCCTAAGAACTCATGCTGAACCAATATCCCCTATTTCATTGCTTATTAAAAATATATGACATTGTTTCCTTACTAACCCATGTACACCTCGCCAATTACTGCCTTTAAAATTTATAATACCCCTCAACTTGAACCTTTGATACCACTCCTTTATGACCCCTCCCCCCAAAGATAACCCTCTTGATCTAGAAATGATAGAATATATATAATAATTCTTGAATCCCTCCTCCAATAGGCCATGGGTTGGAAAAATCACCAAGGTTATATCATAAACAAATATGGGAGGCATCACCATCTAAAAGAACATGTGGAAAGAGAGATAAGATAAAATCAACAAACAAAAACAACTCAATATACAATTAAAATATCCCAAATATATGCATGTAATTTCATGAAACTGCAACAAATTCCAAAAGGGAACTAAAATAATCTAAATATAATCCTTGGTAGTGACCACTAAATCTCAAACAACTCCTAGAAAACCCATGAGCTAGAAATATCCATCATAATCACCAACCTACACCTTCGGACTAGAAAATAGTTTAAATATATATATGATGATCATAATATGTATACTCAGTAGGATCCTCCTTTTTCCCCTCATGAAAAAGATAATAAAATTATACTAAGTCCCAGTAAACAACAAGTGAAGCTAACTCATCACCTAAAATTTTATACAATAATCCTAGACTCACCATGGTTATTTTTCACTAAGTATCACATACAAGAGATCATATAATATAATATCAAAAATGTTACCCCTCTACCACTTATCTATTGGTTTTCTACTCTGCCCCAACATCGTATATCTTAAGACATCTCTCTCCATAAGCAATCCATCTAAAAGAGACATGGGATAAGTATCATTTCATGCATCATGTGCATTATATAATCTCATCACATACCACACACCTTGTTCATCACATCATATCATCATCACATGCCATATATCTATATAGTAATTGAGTAGTTCCTAGGATCCCCCACATCCTGTGTATTGTGTAATATACCTTAAGCCATCACAACCCATACACTTCATACCTAAAATAATCCATATGATACTATATCTTGAAATACATGTGTGTGAAATAAGAAAAATACATTATAGTCCTCTATAAACATGTATGGTAAAGTTAACCACCATGCATACCAACATATAATACTACTAAGAGAAGAGTGTGGGTCCGGAGGGGGTAGTCATCCATCCATTCCACCTCAACCAGGATGTTGGGGAAAACACCCTCCCATAATCCACTAGGTCTCTATATCCCTAATTAAATTGGTGGGCTCATATATGAAATCTCATAACATATGTGATGCAATATATCTCATAACCACACTGTGGGAATTAACCTAGTCTTAGGATCAACTACAACTATTATCTCTCATACACCCGGTTTCCACTACTAAGTAGGTATCCTATAATAACACAAGAATTTAAGAAGACTGATTTTATTTATTTCATCCCATTAAACATTTATAATTACATTATTTATTATAATTAACCATTAAAAATTGCTTTAAAATTTCATTAACAAGATCACCAACTAATTTATATGCCCTCAAGGCATAAAAATTTGATCCCACTATTTCTTAAGATTATAATTAATTGGATTCCTATAAGACATCAACACCATGTGTTAAAAAAAATTATTATGTTTTATCTTTCAATAATTTTAGTTACTCTATTAAATATTATAATCTACTATAAAATAGATACATAAACAAGAACAACTAGTTTCCTCAAGATGTGTGGAAAGGAATGAATAAACAAGAAACCTGGCCATTCGACCCTTAAGTAGATTTATTAATAAGAAAGCATCCCATATTTCAGAATAATAATGGGAAATTGCAAATTTTACACATTTTTTCTTCTTAGTTCCATCCTTGACACCATTATTAATATCAGCATGCCTCCCACCATCATAGCCATCAACTACTACCACAAAATTGGACATATCTACCTATTAATCTTTTACAGTAATCCATCTTAGGATCACATCATGTTGCATAGAAAGGATTATATCCAGAATAAATCTAGAAGGAATCTAACAACAAATAGATTCAACATGGAATCAGTGCCATAAAAAGAAGGCATCCAATATTCACATTGAAATGGGCTTTCTCACCCCCAAACGTTTATCTCTATCAAAAAAAGTTTTTAATCATAACTTCTAGTTTCATTAAACTTTAAATAATAAAATTTCATTTAATATTCCTTAATCATTTAAAACAACAAGAACTTCCAGATTCATGTTATTTAGAAAATTACATTAATATTTGGAAGAACAAATTAATTATATATGCATTATGTATTACTTTTATTTCCATCAAAACATATGAATAATGGTTTATTTAAACATGAATCTTTAATTTTTTTCCATCATCATTACTGGTTTTATACTATTTGACCCTTTTCCTCATAGAAACATGTTAAAACTAATCATAAAAAGCATGATAACATATCATAATTATAGAGAGAAAACTATCTATAAAAAAGAGGTAAACAGTCATTATGATAGAAAACATGTAATCAATAAAATCCACAAACCATTTTTTATTTAATTTGGTTAAATCTTGTGAGGGTTAATTACAACATAACCTAAATATCTAAAGCATGATAAATTTATGATTTCACATAAAAATAAGTAGAATCAATGAATCCCCTACCACAATGCCTTCAATGTTCCTTAAATTATAATAGAACAAAAACATGGATATTTGTTCACCTCTCCCATAAGGAAACGGTAGCCCTCTAAAAAAATAACCATAAAAAAAGGAACACCATGAGAAAAAATACATATACACATACATTGAATATAAATATATAACAAGTTGAAATAATAATGATTAAAGAATAAACCATAAGAGAAATATAAAATACTCACCTAAGATCACCACAAATGAAACATGAAATGATCGGGATCATCCACCTTGAAAGGGATTCAAAAAACCTTGGTAGAACTCCTCTGGTCACCTAGGCATCAGGGGAATTTTATAGTCTTCCAAAAAAACTTAGGGTTCAATTAAATTTATAGGCACGCTTCGAGATATATATTCACCGTGTGAAAGGGTCATTCACGTCATGAATAGCCCAATTTTTAAGACTCGCTAAAAAATTCATCAGCTTGATCTAATAAACCTAGATCAATTAACATAATGAAATTCATGATAATGTTATGAGTTTTATGGGATATAATTTTCAAATCCATTCCTCTACCCTTTACATCACAATTCCTATAAACCATACTTCTCAAGCTAGAAATTCCTATCCGGGTTGTAAACATCACACTCACATCATAAGAATATCATATAACCATATTTTAGTTCCCAAAATCTATCTAATATACTTTTGGAATCCTCCAAAAACCACAGGCTTTAAAAAAATGCAAATATATGGTCTATAATTATCTATTCCCTCACTATCCTTCCACCGATCGATATTGTTGGCATGGTCATAGGGTGTCATTTCTGTGAGTGGCGCTCATAGAGATAGGTGGTTATTACTATAGAAATTTTTTATAGTCATAGTGGACCATTTACATAGTTGTTTCACATGTTTATATTTCAATTTACATATTAATTAACAATAAAAATAATTATATGGACACAATAACCACTTATGGATATGGTGTCTATTTCTATTAGTAGTGTTTGTTGTTGTAGCTTTTATAAAACTAAAAAATAAACCAAAAAGTATTTATCCCTAAACCTCTTGGTAATTCAAAAAATCCTTATACTACTAACCTACATCACATTATATAGAAACAAAAACACACAGAGATATATATATATATATTATTGTTTATTATTATTATTATTATTTTTTAAAAAAATAAAAAACCATGGGTCTGTGTGCTCACCCATGTCCATAGACCAGACCTATAGCAATGATCCAAATTAACAATGGCTATATTATTAGGTCCAATTAAACTTATGATTAAACCACTATAATTTATTCCTTTAAAACTTATAAGGTGGAACAAAGTACTTGAATGAACTCACGAACTCAATACACCGGAACATAGAAAAAACTACCCCAAAGACACAACACTAAATTTATAATCATAAAATAAGAACTTCTGAAAGATAATTATTGATAGAAATAATAGAAAAATAATAACATAAGTATTTATATAGTTTATACATGATTCATGATCCAAATGTGTAATGCATAAATTTATTTTATAAAGTATTATAAGATTATTACAATATAAAAACTCATTCTCAAATCATTAGTGATTCTACACTAACAATATATTAAATTCATACTGGTGAAATCGGTCACCACTACCTTATGATATTCATAGGTATTGATTCCACCTAAATTTAATTTTCATAGTTATACCTTCACACAGTCAAATACTTCAACCTCATTAACTTCTTTTTTTGGTAAGAAGTTACCACTTCAAAAACTATCATGAGTTTACTCTTACACATCAGTGCCTAAATACCCTTACATTTCTACTTTGGTGAAAAATCACCAAGAAATTACCCTTACATATCCTTTATAAAAAATCTTATATATATCATAGTTAACTTCATATAAGTCTTATGTGTCTCTACACTACCTCCATCAAACTACCAATGGTTGAATTTTGATTTCCTATCATCCAACTGAAAAATTCTAGTCTATTAATTCATACTTCCCAACAATATCCACTGCTTCTTCTACCATCTCCATCTAGAATTTTGAAGTTATACATATAGAATCAATCTTTCTAAAAGAGATAATTAATTATATAGAAAATTAATTTTACATCCAAACCAAAAAAACATCCCACTATAAAATCATTTTTTAGAATCTTCCACCAAGTCCTTCATTAACATTTACAAGAATTATTTCATCCCTAAAACTTCCTTTATAGTTACATGCTTCCCCTACTGTGATTAAGTTTTTATAAACCCAACTAGAGTGAAATAACAACTCAACATATCTCATAAAACATATCTACTGAATTTTGAGCTCCTACTATCTTCTATATATTCAAAACTTTATCCTATAATGACTTTTGGATGAAGTAATATTTCAACAAAATATGTTTTTTTTTATAATGAAACATTATTTTTTTGAAAATGGATTTCACATTGTGAATCATAGAACAATTTTTTAACTTCCTTATTCTTTAAAGATCTTACAATATCCAGTTCATCTAAGTCAATTACTTCCCATAATATGTTAATGAAATATATTCATATTTTTTCATTGAAAGGGAAACTACAAGTTAAAACTTCAACAATCAACTCACAACCATTCATTTTAAAGTGAACACATAGCATGTGGTTATATTTTGAGTATTTGCATATCCTATGAATTAAGATTATGTATTACATGAAACAAATCATTTATTCCCATGAAAATATAAAAACATGCAAAACCATTCAATTTCTAAAGGATCTACTTTATTGCTTCCCAATGTTTTCTTCTAGGATTTTACATGAATATACTAATAACTCCTATTACTTGCACATTCTCCAATAGAGTAAAATCCATGGAATACATCAAAATTTCCACTAATAATTAAAAGTAAAACTTTTTTATATTCTCTTACCCATATTTTATTCATGGTTCATTCTCTTAGCTCAAATTGAAATATCTATCCATGGGTATGGTAACCATCATCTCCTTGCTCATTATGATTCATTCCACCACATCTTTAATGTAGTTAAATTGACTCAGGAATAACATTTTAAAATTCAAGTACCCAAAAAGAATAGAAATAAGTATGTCATCAACATATAATATAAATATTATTAATATCTCATCCTCATACACCCTCTAGTTACAAAACTTACCATCATTGTTTCTTATGAACTTTTATTTAGCCAAAAAGGAATTAAAATTCATGTTTCCCTTCCTTGGTGCTTGATATAATACAAAAGGGATTTTTGTAGGATTATACATAAGATTTAAGTTCCATTTATCCATGAAAAATTACACATTCTTCATAAAAATGTACTCATATAAGTCGTCATGAAGAAAAAATGGTCTTCATGTCCAACGGTTCCAAAATAACTCCTTATATTTCAAACATACAGAGCACTATCCAAAAAGTCATATGTTTAACAACCGAAGAATATATCTCAGAAAAATCCAAACCCCCTATTTTTTGAAACCCCTTCATGACTAGCCTTTCATTTTTCCTTATTCTACCATATAATGCTTCTCTCAATTGATAAAACCACTTAATCTGGAGAAATTTTATACCACCAGGCCTTTAAATTAGCAATCATATTCAAAGCTCATGTAATGAATCGATATCATCCATTATGGATAAGTAAAAATATTTTTAGCCCTTTATACTTAAATCCACTTATGATCTATTGATTTATCTATAATATATGAGAATAATGCAATGCATATTACTTCAATATCTTTTAACTTATCACATGATCTTGGAAGACCAATATAACACCCCCTATTACTAATCTCCTTCTATAACCACTTCTTCTAAAACTTTAACTTATATAGATCTTCTCAAATACTCTATATTCCATAATATCTATGGTACTTTCATACATTACAACACCATAAAAATTTAACCTTATTATGTAATATCCTTTAGATTTTCTAATATGTATGGAACAACCATAACCCATGAATTTTTTAGAACATCTATAACTTTTTAAATTCCATTAACTTGAACCCCGTATTCTAATGATACTTTGATCCCATCAATAGTAACTATTAGGTTATGATATTTCCACATGATCACTTAATTAAAGATTAAATTGTTTATTTTCATATCATTCTAAGAGTTTTCTTCCAAGAATCCAAAACAAAACTCTTTATTATCATACCGAACAAAGAAACACATTTGATACTTAGCCTCAAGATTTTTAACTTCCTTGGAATCAACATGGATAAATGTGATTGAACCAATGACTTTGATATGGGTGGGTTTTACATTTATTTAAGAACAATATACTAATATAATTTCCTACCACAATAGAGATAATGGACTCTTGATGATCAAATATATTTCACAATTAACCAATTTTTACCAAAACTCCTTTGAAAAACCCACATGAATTCTCTTGCTCCTTGCCTTATCAAATATTTTTGTATTCATTCTATCCATGAATCTATTATGTTTTGGTGTATCCAGTAAAGTATTATTAAATTGTATTTTATTTCACTAATAGAACATCTATAACTCCTTACTTATATATTCTCCACCATTATAAGACCTCAAACACTTAATTTTTCATCTAGTGTGCTTTCCCACCATAGTTATCTATTGGATAAAGGTTCTGAATACCTCATCTGCGTGCTTGAGAAATAAAACCCACACTTTTTATATTGCATAATCAATGAATGTAACATAATATAATGAACCATCATGGGAAAGAACTATAACTTTCTAACATACATCTGTATGAACCAACTCTAACTTTTGATTCTTTAAATTATTTCCATTTGTTTAGAATGAATCCTTTTACTACTTCCCAAGGAAACAATCTTCACATGTTCTATAATCCATTATTTAGATATTCATAATTCCTTTATCATTTAGTATTTTCATCCCTTTACAACAAAATTGACCCATCTATTCATGACATAACTTTACATAAGTTACTTATCGGACATACATCACACTTTTTGATTCTCCAATTAGGTATAAGGTTTTTTCCTTCACTCATTTTTTCACCACCATGGAACCATGTGTAATTCTAAATTCTTCATCTATAAAATTTGTATAGAAACCCACATAATATAAATATCTAACCAAAATTAAGTTATTATTTAACCCCTATGATGCCACAAACCCACACTCCGAGATGTGGTTTTAAAAGGTATTATTTTCATGATAGATTTGATACCAACTAAATAGAATTTAATTTAATCATCCATAATTACAATATCAATAACAATAATTTATTTACTTATATAAACAATAAATTTTTGTATTGGGGTTTTATAAAATTAGGGAAAAAATTAACTATCATAACATATATCTTTATCATTAAATTGATATTTTTTCAGCTATACCAAGAAGTAATTATTTTCAAAAAAAAATATTCAACATCTCCCACAAAATTGTTTTCAAATGATACCCTTATAAGAGTATCATATGTAATATTTTTAATCATAAACTAATGAAATGGAAACATGAGAACGTTAATCTCAAATTCATAGCATGTTTAAAAATAGTAATTAATAAAAAATATCATTAGTGAGAATAAGAAGATTATAAGGGTATGAGAACATAATCAAGGTGTATAAAAAAATATATCCATACTCAACAAAACATGATTCATAAATCTTGAGTCATCACATAAACATTTGTAATAAAATAAGAAAATTCAAATTATTAAAAAATTAGGATCCATGTGAAATTAACCTTCACCCAAGAAAACCATTAAAACATATAACAAGCATAGAAAACCACATAGACATATCGGTACATTATCCTTTCAATCATCCTTACAAAACCTATCAAGTTACTTCCAACATGTCTCATCTGGAGAATATATATATCATTAATTAATGTATTAGAAGGACACATCGAACCCTCCCATTATCATATATAATTCTTAAGTACTATAGTTTTGAAAAAAATTAGAATATTTATCTTTTCATTATAAAACTATTAAAAATTTAATTATTTTATCATAGCTTAATTTACCAATGGGAAAGAAATAAACTTCATGGAAGCTTCCTTAAAGCATCATCATAAGTTATCCATATAAAAGGGGTGGATTATATCATTAAAAAATATCCAAAGTCTATCATAATAAATAATAAAGTATGTTTACATAGATAAAAAAACTTTTATGAAATAATTATAAATATTATATGAAAAACAAAAATAAATACCATTTTGTTTTGGTAACCATACAAAATGAAAAATTCACTGAACAATAGGAAAAGGTTTTTATTTAAAAAAAACTTGTAAATATAGAAAGTAATCTTAATAATAAATAAAGTATATATTTTTTATTAA
The DNA here is from genome assembly GCA_963277665.1 of Viscum album. NCBI lineage: Eukaryota > Viridiplantae > Streptophyta > Magnoliopsida > Santalales > Viscaceae > Viscum > Viscum album. The sequence goes on along the minus strand of OY728129.1, from coordinate 1,415,124,068 downwards.
AATAAATTAAGTGGTTAATGTTAAAAAAATATTCATTTTATACATGTATAAAGAGAGTTAAAGTGACCAATGTTGAAAACATTAAGAAGACTCATTTTACACCTTTTCATATAAAATCAAATAATGGGAAAATAATTTTGAGAAATCATATAGGTATATAAAATAACATTCTTGAAACAATTTAAATAATTTTTTTACGAATAATAAATTTTTGTAAAATACATTAAAACTTTTAAAGTAATAATTTAAAAATATAACCCCTTATGAATTTTCAAATCAAAAACACATTTGAAAGAAATAAATTGAGGAGGGACTTAAAATAAAATTAGTACAAATATATTCATGATATATGATGTCAAATAGGTATTATATACACCATATAAAATAAAATATGTGCATAACTTGAAATAAGTTTCAGGTTAACAATATTGAGACAATGAACCCTTTCATCTTTTATAACACTTCAATAAAAATCCATGAAAATAAAGAACATGATATGGTTTGTTAAATCCCTTTAATTAAATAAATTAATTTTTTAAAATATATCCATGGGGTATTAAGAACACCATAAAAAATAAAACATGATGGAAAATATAAAACATGTCTCAATAAATTGAAATTGAGACCAAGAAACCATTACAAAGATCAATAACATTTGAAGTTAAAATCAATAATTGAAATTATTATGTGAAAAAAAAAACTTTAGATAAAACATAAACCAGTAATATTCCAATTCACACATAATTTGGGAATAACATAATCAATATAAATGTTATATAACCCAATAAAGGAAATTGAGTTAAGAATCATCTTACCTAAGACTTCCACAGAGTCAGATGCAATATAGTATTTTATATAATAAATTTATATAATAACCATATTAATATATATATATTACTATATACCATTAAATTATAAATTCATCTAACCCATTTATTAATAATTCTTTATTAAAATCAACATTCTAGTGTTAAGAGTTCCCTTTTTATATAAGTTTCAGTTCAGTGATTTTAGTTCTTTCGCCTTGTTAATGTCTTAATAACATATATAATTCTTATTATGATGTTATATATATATATATATGAAATTAATACAAAATTACATGGATATTTTAGGGAACTTATAGTGAAATTATAACAGAAATATTAAAATTCTATTTTTTAGAAGTTTCGATTTCATAAAATGTGTTTGTTTTATTAGTGAATAAAAATACATATATAAACAATAAATAAACAAAATTAAATGAAAAATTAATCATTATTAAATGATATAATTATTAATTAACATAACATAACCATTCATTCTATAAACATTATAACATCCTTAGTATAGGTGGTCAAACTAACCCAAATAAGAGCGTGTTAAAATGATAGAATGAGTAAGAACGCGCAATTAAATAATGATGAAATAAATTTTATAAAACATTTACCATATAATAATATGATATTTATATATAAATTAATTTTTTATAACCATATATGATTTTCGGTTATCAAAAAATAAATAAGTTGTTCATCGAGGCAATAGTCTGCACGTACGCACTAGAGATGTTATCATTTTTCAACTGATGAAAAGAAACAAAGTTTGGTAATTATTTTTCATTAAATAATAATAATTCATTAATTTATATCATATTTATTAAATAAATAAATCATTATAACCATTAATTAGTGGCATTTGTGAAAAATGAAATGCAATGCTTCATGGAGATGGTAATATATATAAAAACACATACGACGTTTTCATTTTCTAATTAATGGGAAAAAATGAAGGTAGATATTGTTTTATATTAAAAGAATCATAATTATGTCATAAATATCATATTAAATTATAAAATAAATATTTTATAAGCTTTCATGTAAGGCGGTGATGGAAAATAAAATATGTCATTTGTGGAGGTGGTAGTATACACATACTCACAATGATGTTTTCATTTTTCTACAGATGGAATAGATGTGGATAAAATTTATTTCATCAAAATAATAGCACTTAAGTAAAATAATTATAATAATTGTATTATTTTAATATGGTTATATAATATTTGGAGTAGTTTTAAGAAGAAATAAACTTGAAATAAGTCATTTAAGATGATTTCATGTATCCTCCTTTATGGCACACCTTAAGCCTTCCTATATTAGTATTTAGGGGAGACTAGAATATATAAGGATAGTGTAAGGGATTTTTGGAGTTATTATAGTATTTTTCAATATAAAGTGTTCAAAGTGGGTGGTTATGTTATTAGAATAGGGGTATTTTTATAACTGAGGGGAGTGGAACTCTTATAAATACTCTTGACTTTATAATAATGTAAAGTCATTTTCAGGGGAAAGTGGAACCAAGTGGAAAAAATTTCAAAGAAAAGATAATTTAGGGAATAAATATACTCATAAATCAATTTAGATAATTTTTAATGATATTTTATGAATTTTCCCTTAGTTTGACACCCTCTTTATCCCTTTTAACTTTTACCACAGTTACTAACTTTTAGTATGATTACATAATTTTATGACTTAAAATGAAATTAAAATTATTTAATAATATGAATATTATAACTAAAAATATGGAATCAATTTTATAAGATACTATATCTAAATGTGGTAAAAATAAATTTTAAAATAAGTTTGTGTAACACAATGAAAAACACTTTTTATAAAAATATTATTCAAAACATAAAACAATTACACTAAAATCATGTATAGAATTCATCCAAATGACATTTATTGGTTTATTAATAAAAAAATATTTTTCTGTGAATTAAAAAATCCAAAACAAAATGTAACCATATAATTACTTAATTAAAGAAAAGGATAAAATTAGTTTTTTATTAGAATAAAAAATCTCTTACGATCTAAAATTCCAAACATAGGTCTATAAATTTAAAATAATATTTTTAAATTATTTATTTTACTTCTTAAATATATATTTGGATTATAAATGTTATGTAAAAAACACTCAATTAGTTCTTATATTATATTTATGTCATAAAAGTGACAGTATTTGTAAATCCAATATTTTTCACTATTCACCCAACAATCTATCTTTTAGGGAAATTGAAAAAATTTAAGATATGCTAATTTTGATTTTTTGAATCTAACAAATAATTTAATATCTTAAAATCCAAATTCTAAAATTCATAAATTTATATTTTTAAGGCAAATAAAAAATATAAATCAAAAATAATTTAATACAAAATTACCCTTTTAACCTTTAACTGTTCTTAACATTATACCATATCATTTACCAATGAGTATTAAATATTTTTTTCACACTGTATATTAATAATTTATTGATTGTGACCTTTTATTTTAAATTTATTTGTTTTTAAATTATATATTCATAAGGTATTTATGTTTTCCTTACATTTTAAAAAAGTATTATTCAATTTATTCCTATGTTTTGTATATCATAAACTATTCAATAAAAGATTTAACTAAAATAATACATATTAAAATTTTATGGTGTCACATAACCCCCTAAGATAACTACATCCTCATGATTTTAATTTTTACTTACTAATATTAATGTATCTTTACATAGGAATTCTCTCATAAGTATATTTATTATGATTAGTGATTTGTATGTTAATACTAAATATTTCCCTGATTATACTTGTGATTTGAGTTTTCAAAAGAATACAATAATAGTTGAGTGATTATACCTAATAGATTTATCTACTTTTTACATGATGAATTATTTCATCATTGAGATATAGAATATTAGAAAATATACATACCTTCTTTATTTAAATTTCCATAGGCATAATATCATACCTATATTGTGTGTTTCGATCATTTTCCAACTCTATTTCATCTAACATTCAAACTATGAATATCTAAGATGAATTTTTCACGCATGAATCTTGAAAATAAAGTTATAAGGGATTCAAATATCCATAAAAGGAAGACAAGTTATTCCTCATATTTTTATCTATTTACCAAAACCAAAATGGTCAGTACAAGTTATGATAATAGTAAATCTGAATGAACCTTTATATAACAAACTACTAAATTAATCTTCAAATTTTTTTAATAACACCCAAATTTCAACATAAATCATTCCATAAATAACTAAACTTAAAACTCTTTAAAATATGTTGAACCAAATTTGAAACCCAAAATTAGAATGATTTGATCATATATTATTCCAATATCAAATTAAAATTTGTTCCTAAACAATATTAATCACTCATAAAGTCACATAAGAAAAATATATATACCCTAATCATATATTATCCAAAACATACTAATCCTTTCCAAAAATAAGTTTAATCACCATGATATAAAACCATAACAAAATCATATATGAAACCAAAATTTAACTAAATGTTTATTCCTAAATTAATATAAACTTCTTTGTCTTAAAATCACATACTATTGAATAATATCACATTCACATTAATCCTATAATGCTCCTAATAATATTTTATCCCAATTAACCATAATACATTAACATCAAAAAATGTATTAACCCTAAAGGTTGTGTGTACCTTTAAACTTATATCCAAAATAACATTATTCCTAATTAACTAAGTTACATGTTAAACCTAAGGGTTATATATAATTAAACCATCTATTAAAGCCTAATAAATAACTATGAAACACCATTAACAACCTTGAAAACCTAACACATAAACCCACAAAAGGGTATCAATTACTTTAAACTTATGATCAAACTTAGACTTATTAACCCTTGATGATACTTATTACTCTTAAATTATCCTCAAACAATAACAACCAAACCTAAAATGTTATTTAAAACCTTTCAATAATACCAATAATGATTCCCTAGACCCGCACTCCCACATTTAGAGCAAAAGGCATATTATTTAAATACAATCTTTGATACTGACTGATGGAACCAAAATTTAACCATCCAAAAATAGAATATAAATAACAATAATTTAGTCACTTAAACATCTAATACCTTTAAGATTTATAGTTTTAGAAAATTAGGAAAAAATATTTAACTAACATAACTCATATATTTCACCCAATGGATATTTTTTCTACTATATCAAAAAGTAGTTATTTCCCAATAAATTCTTCAACATTTATCATAAAATTCCCCACATATGACACCCTTCTAGAAAAATCATATGTAAAACTATTCTTCATAAACTGAGTAATGGAAACATAATATGGGTGAGGCCAAATTCTTAGTAAGGTTAAATATAGGCATTAATAATCAAATAAAATAATTGATCATAAGGGTATGAGAACATAATCAAGGTGCAAAACATAATGGATTCATAACCAACAAAACATGATTCATAAATCTGGAGTCATGGAATAGATATTTGGCATAACAGAATATAAAGTCATATGTTTAAATAATCAAGAGGCATGTGAGACCAACATTTTATTAAGGAAACTATGAAAACTCATAAAATCAAAGAAACTCATGTGATAATCTTGGGAAATTATCCTTACAATTACCCTTACAAGAACCCTTACAATGGAATAACCTACCCAGTTATTTCAAACATGTATCCGCTAGATAATATATAATTAATAAATGAATTAGAGGGATATATCAAACCCAACCATCATTATATAAAATAAAAAAGTAATTTTATTTTAAAAAAAACTTATAATCACTCTCCTTTCATCATAAAACTCTTAAAACATTCATAATTTTATCATAGATTAATTTACCCTAGGGAAAGAAACATGTTTCATGAAAAAATATTTAAAATATCATCATAATTCATCTAGAAGAAGAAGGTGTATTATATCATTAGAACACATCCCAAGTCGATCATAATAAACAATAAAGTATGATTACATAATTGAAAGCCACTTTCATAAAGCCATTATAAATATGATTTGGAAAACAAGAATAAATCCCCTTTTTTGTAACCTTTAAAAATAAAAATAAAAAACACAAAACAATAATAAAATTATATTTTTTAAACCATGGAAACTTTGGAAGGAATCTTAGTAATGAGGAAATTATATAGTTTCAAGAAACATATTTCAAATGGTAAATGTTAAAAAACATTAATTTCATACTTTTTTAAAGAGAGTCAAAAGTGGCCCATTTAAAAAACATTAAGAATAATTATTTTAAAACCATTTAAAATATTTATAAAGGACATAGAAAATAACATTAATAAATCATTTAATTTTAGAAAATAAAATTTTTGAAATATGTTAAAGGATATGGGCCTGGAAGAAAAAGATCTGGGTAAAAGACTTTAAATATTTTAATTTAATGACTTAAAATAAACCCATTACGGATTTTAAAATAAAAATCATTTTGAAAGAAAGAATATTATAAGGAAATTAAAACACTATGACTATAAATATATTAATGATATAATATTTCAAAGAGAATTATATTCACCATATTAAATAAAATCGGTGCATAACTTGATATATGTCATAAGGGAAGAATATTGAGACAAAGAACCCATTTAATTTTTATAACACTTTAATAAGAATACATTTAAGAAAATAATATGATATGGTTATGTAAATACCATTAATTATAGAAATAATATTTCAAAATATATTCATGTGTTGAAAATTAAAATGTATAATAGAAAATATGGTTCACAACAAGAAACATGTCTCAAGAAATTGAAATTGAGAGTAAGAAACCATTGTAAAGATTGTAACATTTAAAGTAAGAATAAATCAATAAACTGTTTATGTGAATAAAATTTAAATCCACATAAAATATTTTTAAATAAAAAATTACCATTAATCTTGTAATAACATAATTTATGGATATGTGATATCACCCAATGAAATGCTCTTGAGTTAATAATCTTCTTACCTCATAATTTCACATAGTAAGAAAATATCTAGCCTAATGTATAATAAATTTATATTTAATATATATTTATATAGAAAACATATTTATATTTATCTTACTATATTCCATTCAATTATAATTTCTTCTTACCCATTTATTAAAAGATATTTATTAAAATCAACATTTGGGTGTTAACAGATTCGTTTTCCATTCATGTTTCAGTTTGGTGCTTTTATTCCTTACAACTTGGTCATACTTTCATCACCTCAATAATGTAAATTATAATTTTATGTATGTATTTTATATGATCCTATAGTTACATGGATATTTTATAGAACATATGGGGATGAGTTTCATGGATATATTAAACATTCCATTTTTGAGATTTTTGATTTCAGAAAAAGAATTCATTTTTTTAGTAGATATAAATTTATATATAACCATTACATAATCATAAAGACTTTATAAACTAATTATTATTAAATTATGTCATTATTATTTAACATTTATTAATCATTCCTGAAATAAACATCATAACATTGTTCAAATAAATCATAAAACCACCCCAAACAAGAGTATTTTACGACGACTGAATGGGTAAGAAAATAAATATCCATAATTATTATATCATTTATTTTAAATCTTTATCATCTAATAAATATAATATTTATATATTAAATATATATGTAGAACCATTCATGTTATTTGGATATGAAAAAATAAATATATCATCCATGGATGTGGTAGTTTCCACAAATGTACTGACAACGTTTTCATTTTTCAAAAAATGGAAAGAAAGAAAGGTAGATAAATATTTATCATTATAGAATCATAATTATTCCATATATATCTTATTTATTCATTAAATATGTATTTATAAATATCCTTTAGACACGGTGATGAAAAATGAAATATATTAATTCATGGAAGTGGTGGTTTACACTTACACACAGATGACGTTTTCATATAATAATGAATGAGGAGGAAGGAAGGTAGATATTGGTATACATTTTAGTAATATTAATTATTTAATAAATATAAATGTATTCATTAAATATATCTTTTATAACCTTCCATATAAGGTGGTCATGGAAAATGAAATACATTGTTTATGGAGGTGATAGTTTGGACATACACACGAGTGAAATTTTCATATTAAAATGAAGGGAATGGAGGTAAATGATTGTTGTTTCATTAATATAATAAAATTTCAATAATATAATTATAATAACAATTTATTTTAATATAGTTGTAAAAAAACTTATGTGGTTTAATAAGAAAGAAACTTGACATAACACAGTTAAGTTGATTACCTCTTCCTTTAGTATCCTCTTATAGAGAACACCTTAAGCCTTCTTAGATTGGTATTTTAGGGAGATAAAAAGATATATAATGTAAATAATGATGGTTATGAGGTATTATGGAAGTTATTTTTTGAGAAAAAGTTCTCAATGTTGGTGTATAAGTTATTAGAGGAGGTATCCTTTTACAGGTGAGGAGAGTAGCACTCTTGTAAATACTTTTAACAACAAAATAATATAAAGTAATTTTCAAAACAAATTGGAAACAATTGGAAAAAAATTAAAATATAGGATAATTTAGGTTTGAAATATTTTCATAAAATAAAATTTAGACAAGTTTTATTGATATTCTAATCCTTATCTCTTAGTTTAATGCATTTCTTAACCCTTTTAACATTTATCATGGTGATTATCTCTTACTATGGAAACATAATTTTATGAATAAAACACAGATAGATCTTTCTAAATAATTTTAATATGATAATTATAAATATTTAATCCATTTTTTAATATTTAATTTATATATATGATAAAAATTATTTTTAAGACAAGTACATGTAACGTAACGAAAAACTATTTTTAGAAAAATCCCTTTTAAAAAATAAATATTACTTTACACAAAAAGCACTTAAATAATTGATCTTAATGAAATTTATTGTTTTATAAATAAAAATAGGATTTTTATGTGACTTAAAAACAATCCAAAATTAAATTTAACCATTTAATTACATAATTAAATAAAATGATCAAAAATAGTTTTTTATTATAATAAAACATCACTTAGGTTCAAAAATGTAAAACATGGGTTTATAAATTCAAGATAATATTTATAAATGAATTATTTTAATTATTAAATATTTATTTTATCTATTAAAAAGGGTTTCAAAAACTTTCACTCATTGTTTTATCATGATTATGTCATACAATTAATAGTATTTATAAAAACTAAATTTTTTACTATTCACCTAAGAATCAACCTTTTTAGAAAAATAATAAAGATTTAACATGTTATAATTTTGATATTTTGAATCTAAAAATTAATTTAATTTATAAAATTAAAATTTCAGAATTTATAAATTCATCTTTTAAAGAAAAAAATATAAATAAAATACTCTTTTATAAAAAAATGACCCTGTTAATCATTAAGTGTTCTTAACCTTATTTCATATCATTTACTAGGGAGTGTTAATTTATTTGTTTCATGTTGTATACTAATAATATAATATTGTTTAATTTTCGGGATAAATTTTTTTATGTTCACATTTTATATTCATAATGTATTTATATTTACCTTTTTTTAATAATTATTATTTAATTTGGTATGGTTTTGTGTATATTACATGCCATTAAACAGGATATTTACTTAAATTAATAAATGCTAACATATATAGTGTTACAACCTCGATATGTTCCACAATCCTTGAAACTCTAACATGATTTTATTACTTATCTTGATGAAAACATCACCTTGGCCTACAATCTCAATAGAGCCACTTCCCTAAAGGTATACCTTAACATGTCTTATAAAAGTATAATTCCCCATACTTCATCTATTTTATGTAGAGTGAAATGAGGAACTAGATTCTATAATCAAAGACTCAAGTAAATAGGTAATACTTAGTAGAAGTACTCTTGTATCTTTTGACATAGGATTTGTGGATGCACTTCCATATGAATATCTTCTAAAGTTTACTCTTATTTCACTAAAATATTTGATGAGGTGGCCTTTATTCCCATAATTCCAACACATTGAACCACCTTATACTGAGATACTCCTTATATAACTTAATATTTATTTCTCTTTCTTGTGTCTCTTTAATGTGGTAGAAACCCCCCTTACATATTCACTATATGAACTTTTAGAAGATAAAAAAATCTTCATTTGATGAATTCCTTCATTAAAAATAATATCTTGAATTCTGAAAACACCATTTTCATCTTACTGTTATAATTTTTTACCATGGTAACTATCACATCCCAAGAATCTAGTATCAATGAATATAGAATCAGTTCCCTCTCTGGATCTTTGAATCTCATTTTCTCAATTTTCTATTAAATCCAAATAATATTGAAGTTATTAATGTGATTATCCATGGTCTTGCCTTCTAATACTCTCATGTAAAACAACCTCCAAAAGAGTAACACATTGTTAATTAATGTTAAATTCTCATACATATTGGTAAGAGTCTTCATAAGTTCTGAAGTTATTATCACCTCTCATATATTAAAATCCACATTACAGTTTAGTGACATATAGATCATATAAAATTTTTTACAGTCCAACCTCTCCCATACTTCTTTATTCATTGCTTCTATATTGGTACACATCAATTGAAGATTGTGATATTTTTTTAGTAGATAAATCTCTATCTTCATCTTCTAGAATATAAAATATTTCCCATCAAACTTCTATTCCCAAACCTTATACTCATCCAATGATATGACATATATAGATAGTGAACCCCCACTAAATTACAGAATACAAAATAGGGACCAGGAACTAGTTAAAATAATTATACTACAATATAATGGTAAAATATATTTTTCTAAATAAATATCTAAATTATCTTCACTAGGGTTTGGTTATTTGATTATCAAAAACCATGATTTGATACCACATGTTTTTTCTTATGTAAATTTTAATCAAATGAACAAAAGTTACACCTATGGAACATACAAGGAATAAAAAATTACCAGAATGAACCCACAAACTCAATTCAATGAAAAATAGTATAAGACCACAACTATGTCAATGTATTGAAACTATAATATCCAAACAACCTATATAAATAGTTTCAAAAGAAATTGATTGAAAGAAATAATGGAAAATTAATAAGACAAGTATTCATGTGGTTTGGATGAGAGTCATAACCCATGGGGGATGTTTAAATATCATTTATGATAGATTAAAATATGATTACAATATATTAGGTTAGTCCTAGACCACAAGTGATTCCACCCAACTTATATAGTAGAGTCCATACAGTGAAACTAGTTTTAATCATATTCCAATATCCATGGGGAGTGGTTCCACCTCAGTATGATCTTTATGGGTATCCCATTATATGTTCAAAGACTTTCACTGGATTAACTTCTATTTCTAGTATAAAACACATAACTATGAAACTATTATAAGTCTAGTCTTACGTATCAACCCCTAAAGACCCTTAAATTTTTCCATTCCCACAATACCTATAATAAATGGCCCTCATATATCATTCAAAAACACTCTTTTGTATCCTATAGTTACCTTCAAACAAGTCCTTTGTGTCTTTGAACTAACTCTATTATAACGTCAATGGGTAAATTCTAATTTCCTTTTATCCAACTAAAATCTTTTGGTTTATTACTTACAGACTTTTGAACATCAGCTATTGTTCCTTTTTCCATCTCCATATATTCTTATAAATTTATAATATCAAAATAACTAATTCCTTATAAAAAAATGCATTTCATAACTAAACATAAAATTATTTTTAGGTGAAAACCCAGATCCTACATTAGTTTATACAAGGGACTATGGTTGACATATAATATTGGATGAGCTAATCTGCCTATCACTAAATGGTTTTATAATAAAACCTCATAAGTGGTTATGTATTGGCACTGGAATGTATGGTATAAAGGAATGATCCGAACAAGTGGTATCAAGGCCATGGTGTAGCTTAGTTGTGATTTGTGTGGCCCCAAACTTGTTTGATAATGATAACGGTGGAATGGTTAAATTATGTATATCCATGGTTCATTATGTAAAAATTATTCATGTAGTATTTTTCAATTAGATATTCATGGTAATGAGAAATAAATAGCAATTAAAGATGTTTGGATCTTTATTATTATCATTTAAGGTGATTGTCTCTTCCTTGAAATGACTCCTTTAGATAGCCTCTTAATGGCTCTAGGGTTGGTATTTTGGGAACACACGAACCTCTAAAATGTGTATAGGATATTTTAGAATATAACTTGGAATATTTGTTTTGAAATATAATGCTCAATGTGTTTTGAAGAAGATAAAGGATTAGTTTCCTTTTGTAACTGAGACGAGGGACACTATTAGAATCTCTGAAAAGATTAAAATATATTAATTTTATTATCAACTCAATTGGTTCAAAAAGAAATATAAATGGGAAAGAGATAAAATTTTAGACTATATATTATCCCAATTTTTCTATTATAATATTTTTATGTAATTTAATTAAATATCATTTTCATAAAATGTCATTATTTCCAATTTAGGCAATATTTATATAATTTGACTTAAAATGAATAAGGAAAATATTTTAAATAGAATGTAATTATTTAAAATGATACTAAAATTTAATATTCGTATAAAAAAATTTGTAATAAATTAACTTTCTCAAAGTATATGACATTTAATATTTTAAAAAAATATTATATTTTTTATTAATTAGAGAAATATTGTATCAGTATTGCAGAAGCATTTATGGTCATTATATAATTATTAAAAATTAGAAGAAAAAATTAAATAATGAAACTAATTTTATTAATCTCAAAATATACACTTATATTTTTATAACTTTATTTTTTCTTTATTTTTAAAAGTAAGATTTGTTTAAAACTAAGAGAATGGATTTTTTTAACTTTATTTAATTTAAATATTATATAGATCATTTTCATGAAAAAGTGTCCACTAAATCAATAAATGTCAAGAATAATGTGACAAAGATTGAATTAAATTCATATAAAAATAATTGGGATGAAAATTATGGCCTTATTACTTAGTTTTAACCTATATTAACCTGATTTACTCTTTATCACTGTGATAAATTTTACCATAGTTACTATTCATATTGAATAAAAATAAGATAAACCTATATAAAAAATTTTAACCTCGATATTTAAAATATGGAATAAATTTTTTCAAAATATATACCTATAATTAGAGGAAATTAATTTTAAAATAAGTGCGCAAAATGTGATGAAAACCACTTTTAAAGAAAAAATTACAATTTTTAAGCATAAAACTTGATTTATTGTTATCCATGCGTAAAAAATATTAGATGAATGATTAAAATATTTGATTAAGTGTATTATATATACATATCATTGAAATTATTCACTAATAATTATCTATTTAGTTTATTAATATAAAAACACATTGCACGAATAAAAACAGTTTTTAATAAAAAATGTATTTTTTTTGTATAAAAAATGTATTTATACCAAATTCAAAGATAAAATTTATTCTAATGAGTTTAATAAAATTATTTTAAATATAAGAGAATTAATTTTACTTTAAAAAATTTTGAAAATGAATTCATATTTTTACATTCCTGAAATAAAAATATAATTTTCAATAAAAATCAGTATTTTTCACTATTCACTGGAGAATCAATCTTTTCCGAAAATTATAAAAAAATAATACTAAGATAATTTTAATATTATGATTTAAAAAATTATTTTTTATTTTATAAAATTAAATTTCTAATAATTCTATTAATTAATGATAATATTTTCTCAAAAAATAAATAAAAGTTTTTAAAGAAAACATATTTTTGAAGAATAAATTGACTTTACTAAAAATTGAGTGATTATTTAATAATAATTTATGAATACATTTATATTTAGTAGAAATTTTATATATATCTCATAAATTATTTAATCCTATTAATACCCACTAATTTAACATGTAAGTTATAATGGTTATAATAATATGTAATGGTTTTTTTAGGCATGGTGTTGCATCTAACACATGATATTGAAGAAATTAAAGTTAATTACAAAAAATATTTTACAAAATATCACAGTGTTACATTATCCATCCTTTAATAAAAAATTTATTCATAATTTGAAATTTTTCTTGATAACAAATAGCTTTATATTTTAAAATTACTTTATGAAAACCCACATCATAAAAAGGTTTAATAAAACATCCTCTTGAAAGGAGAGATGGTAAAATATGAAGGTCACCAAAAAACTAAGTTTCTAGATAGAATAAAATTAGTGAAAAGTGAAAAACTTGAAATATAATAGAAAAATAAAACTAAAAAAATAATAAAACATGATATATAAAAAGGTTAGAAGAAATTTAACACCCACAGAACCCTGATTTAGTGAGGGTTTAATGGACATTCAATTCATCAGAATTGAAGGTTGTAGTAAAAAATATATCTTAAGATACTTTTCCAATAGTTGAGGCATTAATTTACCATCTATAATAATAACATAAGGAAATATACTTGATTAAGAATTATAATTTCATCTATTAATCAATTTCCACCACAATCATGTTTTTTTCTCTAAATGGTGAGTATTTGAGATGAATTTTTCATTCCTGAAGCACTAAAATCAACTTCTAACAGATCGAAAAAAGTATATAAAAATATTCCTCCTATCTTTAGGAATTAACTAAATCCAAAAATATATAGCATAATATATTTATCAACATAAATAAACTATTATATAAAGAAATACTACATTAATCTCTAAACCCTTAGCTACCTCAATAACCTCAACATTAAAGAATTTGTTAACCACAAAAGCTATAACATACCCTTAAGGTTAAATCTTAAAAAAATTAAATACATTATTCCAAAATAATCTTTCATGTTAAAAAAATTGTTAAATCTAAAGGGTTACATATACCTCAACCCAATGAAACATCTCCCAAATATAATTAATCAGTATGATAAATCACTATATAATATTTTACTATGGTGAACTTCACTAAAATATCATGAATCAAATTTAGAAACTAACCTGAAGGGTAATCCTTAACTTAACAATATATATATATATATACCACCTTTTTAATGAATCAATTTTCAACCATCAAGATTATTTATATCCCACTATCCAGTAGTCTATAATTAACTTATCATCAAATCATATACCAACCCCAAAGGGCTTTTTAAACCACAATTGAGTATTCTTCCTAAATCCCAATAAAAGTTTCATATGAAAATCCCTTCACTTAAAACATTAAAAATAGGGTGTTGATGGATTTGAACTTATGATCAAACTTAAACTTATAAACCCATGACTTTATCCATAATTTTCAAGTTATCCCCATATGAAAACATATATGCTTCCAAAAATTACACAATCCTTACTTCCCAAATAAGTTTCAAAAATATTGAATACATTACATAAATCCAAAATGAAATAAACATCATTAAATATAACCTAAATCATTTGTTCATCAAGTAATAAATTTCAAGTTCATTAATATTATCCCACAAATTCCAATCATCTATTTATCCCAACTGAACATATGTTTTATATTCTGCTATAGAATTATCCTTAAATGTTTCATGATCCTTATATCGAATATATCATTGATATAACACTTCCAAAACATAATTATTAAACCATAACACATAAAAACATAAATCATTTAACTTCATAGGTCTTTCCTTGGTCTAGGAGTTCACATTTAGAACAGGGAATTGACTCGGAAAATTCCCAGGGTTCCCACATATAAGACATTTAATTCCTTGAAAATTCATTGCTCCATGTACTTTATTTCCACATTGAAAATATATTCACCTAAAATTTTAGATATTATTCTATGTGGTTATTCCAACATTATTTATGATAAGGAAATTGAACTTTCTTACCTCCATGACTGTTACCACTTGACCTTCTATAAAAGTAAATGTTTCTCTTATTTGACATGTTATGAAACTCATATTCTTTTTTATTGTTAATCATATATCATGATAACTGATTGGGAATAATAATATATTTTATTATTATAGATCTCATTTAATTTGTTTTCTCATGAGGACAATCATTCCATTGTACATTAATATTAATATTAACATGAATCCTCTTGGTTCCATTTTTTGGATAAACCCAAAAAAGTGTGTCTTAAATAATATTCTTAGTGAGGAATCATGAAAAAATAATTTATAAGATTTATAAATCATGAAACCTTATTTTCAATACATGACACATTACATTAATCCTAGGTCATACATTACCATTACCAAACCATTAGGATGTTACCCTATACTTAGACTTATCCCTGCGGTTCTCACTAAAGTTGTTTCATCCTAGTTTCCAAAGGTTAACTATAACATTCTATGATACCAACTACAAAAACCCATACTTTTGATACATAGATATCACATATTAATAGAAGACTATTTATTGTATAACATAATGATCTTTTCCAGAGTCATATAGGTTTGGTGGTTTTTGAAACATGAAGACATAAACAATAGGTTCATAAAAGATATACATCCTCTCCTGCTAAGTTCTTTATAACTAAATCCCTTGTTATAAATATCATACTTAGTACCTTTATTATTAGGGAGAGGAAAGGAAATGTAAGAAAGGGTGATCTTGGATACTTATTGAGGGTAAAAAAGGTATATATCAATGATTCCTTGATCATAATAAGAACATAAGAGTATGGGAACATGAGAATAACATTTAAAAATCATACCTTTCATATCATAGATCATAATCTTGAGTAATGGGATAGATATTTGTAGTTCATAAGACATTAATCATAAAGTAATCAAAGATAATGAGCCATTAGAGTGTAAAATTGGCATAAGTCATATGT
Source organism: Viscum album (assembly GCA_963277665.1). NCBI lineage: Eukaryota > Viridiplantae > Streptophyta > Magnoliopsida > Santalales > Viscaceae > Viscum > Viscum album. The sequence continues at coordinate 1,415,107,472 of OY728129.1, read as the reverse complement.
TTTTGGCATACAGATAAGCATATAAAATAATTTTCTTAGTAATCAAAGCTCATTTACAAGACTATCATAGTGAAATGGGTTTAATCTCTAAACCATCGTAGTAGTCAATGTTCACTATCACTACTATCATAGTGGACATGGTCCATTACTGAACTAGGTTCAATATTAATTATACTACTATTTATCTTATGAGATATTAATCATTACCTAATGAATTTGAGAGAGATATAGGTCTCAACCATTCTTGGTTATAACGTGACCATCATCCTTGGTTATAATGTAACCATCATCCTTGGTTATAACATAACCACCATCCTTAGTCATAATTTAACCACCATTAAATATAGAAAACCATAAATATGTATAATACTAGATCAAAAAACATTCATCATATTATAAACTAGGAAAATAAATGGGTTTTATAAACATTTTTTTATAGTATAACTCATAGAAAAGAAATGTATTTCATCAACATTTCATCATTTCATCATAACATAACCCATGGAAAATGGAAAGGGTTTCATAAACATATTATCATCATAAATATAAATCATTCATATAAATAATAAGGATGGTATCTTTGGATAATATCCCTAATAAATCACAATCAACATCAAAGGATGTTATCATAGATGAAAAGTCCCTTTAAAGGATCACTGAAACATTTTTTGGGGAAAATATCCTTTAAATTTTGAAATAAAGTTTTTAAAACATAAAAAATTACCAAATATTAAGTAAAACTTTTTTAATGAAGATAACCCTATAAACTTTTAATTTAAGCTTCAAATAATTGATCGGTTATGATGGTGGTAAATTCTGTTCATGGAATATATATTAAAATAAAACATTCCTTTCACACTTTTTTAAAAAAATTCAAAAAGTACCTCATTTAGAAAATGAAAAGACTCATTTTAAAATATTTTCTAAAAATTAAAAAAATGTAAAAAACTTTAAAAAATCATATGAGAATAGTAAAAACCATTTTTAAAACATTTTTAGAAATCGTGGATATAGAACAAAAAGGTTTTTCGACTGAAGAGAGAAATAAAGTCAATTTCCCTTAAAAACATATTTTTGTTATTTTTATTACTTAAGATGATGAAAATAAAATTAAAACATATATTATGAATAAATATCCATAATATAATAAAATTAACTAGTTTATTGAGAGTTATCTTATAGGATTTCATCATTGGAAACATAATTATAAATAATCTTAATAAACAATGAGATTGTAACATAAAACCCTTACCACTTTGGTAACTTTTGAATCATATGACTCATTAAACAATACATATATATATATTTAGATATCATATATATTCATTAAATCCATCTTTATTACCTTCCAAGTAAAATATAAATGAAAATTAATCACATCGCTTCATAGAGGTAGGAGTCCACACGTACACATGATCGATGTTATCATTTTCCAACGGTTTGGAAGGTTAGAATGTAGATATGATATTATAATTAAATAAGTATAATTATTTCATAATTATAATATATAAATATTTAACTCATCATAATAACTATCTATAAAATATGGTTGTGGAAATTGAATTTTATCACTGCATGGAGATGGTAAGTCATACGTACGCACGAGCGATACTTTCACTTCCCATTTGATGTAAAGAATGTGAATAAAGGTGGTTTAATAATAAAAATAATATTTTGGTATATTTATAATACTTAATTTTTAATTTTTTTAATAATATAATAGATTTAGAGGAGGTAAAATATGAATTAAAAAGAAAGTGATCTGTTAAGGTGATTACCTCTTCTTTAAAATGACACCTTTAGATCTCCACTTAAGGGGTCTAGGGTTGGTCTTTGGGGAAGAAAATAACATATATAATGTTTCTATATAAGTTTACAAGATAAATATTTATATTTTTTCTGATATATAAGTCTCAATGTGGGGTGAAGAAGAGAAAGGATGGGTGCCCTTTTATAATTGAGAAGAGGGGCACTCTTGGAATCTCTTACTTGATTAAAATATATCAATGTCATTCTCGAGATAAATGATTCCAAATGGTCTATAAATGAGAAAGGGGATAAATTCTAGACTATATATTATCCAAATGTCCCCTTATGATAAATTTATTAGTTTTAGGTAATTTAATAAAATGTTATTTTCATAAAATATCATTATTTCCAATTTAGATACTATTCGTTTAATTTGACTTAAAAACCTAAATAAAATATTATAATTAGAATATAATTATTTAAAATGACAATAATATGTCACAGTATTCTAAAAAATTCATTTAACACTTTAAATCACTCAAATTATATTAATTTTATTATTTTTAAAATCATTTATTATATATATTTTTTATTAATTGGATAAATACTGCATCGATGTTGCATAATAATTTAAGGTCATTATATAATTAATATATATATATATATATATCGTTAAATTAATTATATTAATCTCAAAATATATAATTATATTCATCCATAACTTTCTTTTATCTATATGTGTACATATAAGAGATATTTGAAACTAGGAGAGCGGCATTTTGTAACTTTCTTTGATATAAAAATTATAAAGGTCCTTTTCATGGACAAGTGTCCATTAAACAAAAATATTTTTAGAATATGGTGATAAGGGTAGAATTATATTCATACAATAATAATTGGTATGAAAATTATGGCATTATCACTTAGTTTTGACCTATATTAACCTGATTCGATCTTTACCAAGGTGATAAATTTTACCACACTTACTATTCATATTGAACAAAAAATAATGGGGCCTATTTAAAAAAATAAACTACTGATTCAAAAAATGAATTAAATTTTATCAAATTCGTTACGAAAAATTTTTAGAAATTAATTTTTAAATAATTACATAAAATGTGACAAAAATACTTTAAGAAAAAATTTAGTTTTTACGAATAAAATGGATTTATTCTTATCCATGCATAGTAAAAATATTATATGAATGTTTAAAATTTTTTATTAAGTATATAATATATAAATTTCATTTAAATAATTCACCAATATTGATCAATTTAATTTATTAAGATAAAACACATTATGCGCATAAAAATGGTTTTTCAAACAAATCCTTTTTGGTATAAAATATTTTTAATACCAAATTAAAATATAAAATTGAGTATAATGAGTTTAATAGTATTATTTAAAATATAATATAATTAAATTTACTTTCAAACCATTTTAAAAAGAAATGGAACTTTTTATATGCCTAAAACCAACATTCAATTTTCAATAAATATTAGTATTTTCACTATTCACTGGAAAATCAATATTTTCAGAAAATTCATAAAAACAAACCCGAAGATAACTTTAATATTATGATTTAAAAAATTATGATCATTTTATAAAATAACATTTCTAAATGTTATAGAAATTAATAATTATATTTTCTTACAAAAAGAAATAAATATTTTTTTGAAGAAAATATTTTTTGAAGAATAAAATGACTTTATTAAAAATTGATTAATTATTTACTAAGAATTTATCAATACATTAATATAGAGTAATAAATTTGTATGTATATATATATATATCATAAATTAGTTGATCTTATTAAATCTTTCCAATTTAACAACTATGTTATAATGGTCGGAATAATATATCATGGTTCATTTAAGCTCGATGTTGTGTGTAACGCAAGATATTGAAGAAATTTAATTTAATTTAAAAAATATTATTTCAAAAAATATCAGGGTGTTAAAATTATTTTGATTATAATGACATATATGGGGCAGATATAATCCTAAAATAAAATAAAAAGAGAGGAATTGAGAGAGTTCTTTTAAAACATTATAAGGTAAAAAAATATGATTCTATAATAAAGGTTAGGATACATATAATAACATAAAAAATAGGGGTTCAAAATAAAGTGTATGTTAAAAAAATAGATAAAATATATAAGAGAATATAGACAATATATAGGCATTGATTGTAAAGAATGGAGACTAGGAAGAGAACCTCTTATGAATTCAATAATGTATGAGATATAGTCCAATAAAAGAGGGAATGAAAATATGGGAATATAAATAATTAAAAATAAATAAAAAAATATTATTATTATTTCATAAACAAGTAAATTAAATACATAGAAGATGATATATAAATAGTATGGAATATGATTCAAAAGGAAAAGACTGAAATAAAAAAACAACTTCTGAATTTTATAAGGCATGACATAAACATGAATATTTTATATTAAAAATTTATGTTCCTATAAATGGTAAATAATTAATTAATACTATATTTGGATTATAAAATAAATTAAAAAATTATGGGTATTAAATAAATAGATATAATCTTAATGTAAAGATTGAGAGAGAACCCCTTAACAAAAATAAAAGATATGGCCATAGAATCTTTTAAAGAAAATAATGGAATATGGTTTTCTCTAAGAATAGAAAATAAAATTTATAATGGATATATAATAATGAGTTTTATAAAATCATGGAATAATAAAATAATCATTCTAGGAGGTTTAAACAAATAATAATAATATATGGAAAAGATTCCCTTTTATATCATTAAGAGTTGGTCTTAAAAGAAATTATTTGAAAAATAAATTGAAATATGTGAATATCCAAAAAATAATTAAAGGGTAAATTATTGAAAATTAATTAATAATGGTGGTAGAAAGAATATATAATAATTGTATGTATAAAGAGGGAGTATGACTCTAAGGAAAGATAAAGTGCAAAAATTACCCTTACCGTGAGTCCTAACATGCTTGGATACTCCTCTAACCACCTGGATGGTTAAATTAAATATCTTAATTTTAAAATTAATAATTTTATTAATTTTTTTCATATATTATAATCCATTTATTATTATATATCATTTATTAATTATATTATTCTACTTGAACTAGTCATTTGGGGTTGTTTAGTAAACAGATTCAATATTGCTTTGCTATAATGGTAATGATCAGTGGCCCTTTTGAAATGGTTCTAAAATACTTATGTGTCAAGATTGATATATATTCCTTCCATTAGTATATGATTTAAATAATTATATACATACTCTTCATTTTTTAAATTTTAAAATATGTTTCTCGAATAAATTTGTTTTTAAGAGATTTAAATTGATCAGTACAGTTTATTTTTAATGTTTCTAATATCATACATATTTTATCATTGAAATCTTAAAAAATACATTAATTTATTATTAATTTTATAAATTATGGGTTTTATGGGATATTACTATGTCTTATTATAGTGAAATAATGAATAAAATCCATGTCAGGATGAACTGAGAGGGGAATCAATAAGATAAAGTAAGGAAAACCCATAAAATGGAAAAACTCATTGCTAAGATTTCAATATTCCATGGTAGTGAGTTTGAATGAGTTAACATAGTAAAAAGGAATGGTTTCTTACCTCCAATGGTATCTTCTAGACACAGGAATCCCCATACACGTTGCTGGGAAATATTCTCTATAATGGTGTACTAACACCTCCTCATTGAACACAAATAGAGAGAAATGAAATATAGAGAGATTCAGATAACTGAGAATCGTATCTAATTCCATGAATAAGGTCATTGGAACTCTATTTTATTTTCCTCTTTAATTGAATTAAATATATTATCTGATTCATTCTATTTCATATGTTTTAAAATGGATGAAATTATGTCTTTAATTGTTTCAATATTTATAATGGATACCTCATTAATGAAACAGATTTTTAAAATACTTTGATAATTAATTATTGGAATGGTGGAGCCTGATTCTTTATATATATTTGAGCTAAATTGGCAGTGGACTGTACGGAAAGTTTTACTATAGTTGTGTAATTATTTCTAGCATGGTGCTATAGATTTGTAGACAAACTTCCACCATTACTATAATACAGAGGAACTGCTATTTGGATTTGGTATTATAGAAATATGGATTAATGTATAACTATGTTTCTTTATGATCTCATCTTGAAGACAGGGATTATTTACTATCATTTCATAACCTACAACTTTTCTCTCTAATATATAGAATTTTTCTACCACCTCATAGAAGTAGGTATTATTCTCGAACAACATAAATCTAGAATTCCTATTATTATTATTTATTTTTCTTTCTATATATTTTACACTACTACTAGAATAAACTATATAAAATCCTGACCCTAGTAGCCTAGATTCATGGTTATATAATTAAATTGATGCTAGATACAAGTGATTCTATCCTAAAGGACCAAATAATTTATTAGTCTTGGAAAACTAGATATATACTTGAAATTAATATTACATTTGAAAAATTAAAATAAAAAATATAATTGTATTTGATAGAACCATAATTCCTTTTATCATATCCCTAAATATCAATCATAATAAACTTCCTAGCATCCTAGGGAAATGAAACATAATATGTAATAACTCGGTTCTTATTCTTGAGGTATGGGTTTCTTTTTTCCTTTTTCCTTAAGTTATTTTGAGAAAATAAGGAAAATAGGGAAAAATCCCAAAATTTGTGGGTACACGCCATGTACTTTTCCACACACCAAGTACTTTTTCTGTGTGGGATGAGTATACAAGGCTTGTAGGCCTATCGGCGATGAAGGGTGTAAAGACTGACTACACGCCTTGTACTTAGTATATATGTGCCATGTAATCAGTCGGCAGGTGAATAGTAAGGCGGTGGGAGTAGCCACCAGTGGAATGATAGTACGTTTCATGTACTTAGAAATACAAGTCATGTAATCAAGTTAACAGATGAATAGTGAGGCGGTGGAAAGTGGCCTCTAGGGGAACAGTTAAAAAATGGAAAGTACACACCATGTACTTGAGAGTACACACCGTGAAGTTATGTTTTTTCGCTTAAAACAGGAAGTCGCCTCCTCTTTTGACAAAGGAATCTTAGAACACCTAAGAGCCGTGGGAGAGAAGACATATCTTAGAAAAGCTCCCGATCGCACACCGGGACTCTGATTCCTACACCGACGATCTCATTTGAACCGCGCGGGTGAGTTCTTATATCTTTTTGAACCTATCCTTCCAACTATTTCCCTAAGGGAAGTTTTTTGGGTTTTAATGGGTTATTTTATATCCCATATCTATGTCGTTCTTGGGGGTTTCTGGAGGTGTCGTTCATTTATATCAATCAGAGAAGATCTAGGTAGGTGGTCTGGTGTTTATTTTCAACTGTGAGTTGTTTTTTAGTATTGTTTTGCTACGTGTCCATGTTTAGGGTGTCGTATGGATGAGTCCTTAGATGTTAAGATATAAAAAATTTCATAGATAATCTAATGAATATGTATAAAATGATGTTTTGGATCGTTGCCTTGATCCAGGACCACCCCATGGGTGTGTTTCCCTTGTTTAATCATTGGCCAGGATACCCATGGGTATGCCGTGAGGATATCATGTTTTGAGTTTTCTTGAGAGAAAACATATTTATTTCTTTCTTATGCTTTGGGATCGACCTGGTTACTTTCTTAGCCTGAGGGTAGTGTTTTTCTTAGCCTGAGGGCAGTGTTTTGATTCACCTGAGGGCAAGGTACTGATTCACTTGAGGGCAAGGTACTGATTTTCTTGAGGGAAAGGTATTGATTCACCTGAGGGAAACGTTTCTTATGCCTAAGGGCAGTAGATTCTGTTCCTGAGGGAAATATCTGGTATGCCTGAGGGAAGGTTCTGATTATCCTGAGGGCAAGGTATTGTTTAGCCTGAGGGAAATGTTCACTTGAATATTCATTGTGGTGATTTCTTATGTTGTACCTTCCAAGCTAAAGCACAAGCATGGAATTGATAAATAATTATTAAAATGGAAATGTAACTGGTGGAGATAGTTACTTCTGAGTACTACCTAGATTACTGCATTTTATTATTATTTCACACTACTGTTGCACATTTTCACTGACAGTTGGGCACGGGCCTTTGGTGGTTGCCTAATGGGATTTGTTTCTCACTCCTTGTTTGGGTCATGTCTTGGACCCAAACATATTATATTGTTGCAGGTGTTAATAAGGGGAAGGGTCCCTATACAGGTGATTGTTTCAGAGGAGTAGGAGAGCATGGGACTGATCTTAGGCTTGAGATGTTGTTGAGATCCTATTGCAGTGTTTTAGTTTTTCTTTGTTTTACTTGGTACTTTGTACTCTATTTTATTTGATTGCAGTGTATCCTGTTTAACTGATTTCTTAGAAATAGGATATATTTCATCATCATATATGTATGACTGTTGGTTATCTTTTGATTCAATACTGTTGTCCTTTCATCTTTGTATTGTTTACTGCTTCGTCTTTTGGGTATGTTTATATTTCCACTGTGCTACACTTTGAAAAATAAGGGCATAGTTTCCCCACTATTATACCTAGGCCCTCACTGCTAGTCGGAAGCCTCTGGAATTTGGGGAAATGTTCTTGAGGTCATGTGACCAACCAGGTTTGGGGCACTCGTTTTGTGGCTTCCAGAACCAGGACGTTACAAAGTGGTATCAGAGGGTTTCTTTTATTTGACTTATTGTTTGGGGATTATAGTCTGGGAAAGTACATAATCGGTATTTGGTAATAAGTTGTCTTGGGAGTAGCAAACTCGTGTGCAGGGAAAAGAAAATTTGCCTCGTATTTCAAATTTTTATCTGGTTTTGAAATTTTGTAGTTGATTTTATTTCACCATTGGGTGACGCACTTGTGGTATGCTGTTTATAATTTTATACTTGGGTTCTATTTAGTCGCAACCCAATGAGATGAGGGTATGCCATCTCATGCATCATTTAGGCACATGTTAGAATTATATTCCATGCATAATTTACATACCATGTAGGTGCATTATAAATTGCATGTTATTGTGATAGATGTTGTGATAGTAAAGGCATAATGTTGTGATAGTTGTCAAGATATAAAATACCATCTTTTTGATAAGGTATTTTTGTGTGAGGTTTGGTAGAATGAACGCCAAACTTTGGTTCTTGAGGAGTATGGGCCCTCATTGACCGGAATTTGGTGGATCATTGACTTGTTTACTTTGTTATAAATTGTATAAGATGCCAAGATTTGATTCGTGGGGAGTATGGACCCTCAAGAATTGGAATTTGGCACTTAGGTGTTGGTTTCGGTGTTTTTCTAGGCTGTGGAGTAGTTTATAAGTCTTACTGTAAAAAAAAACAGAATACATGCCGTGTAGTTTTGACTACATGACATGTACTCTTCTGTTCGGGAAGAAAGTTAAAATTGTTAAATATACGCTGTGTACTGTATATACACACCGTGTAGTCACTAACCATGTCATAGGTCATGTAGGCAGAGACACGCGATGAGAGAATATTGAGGGAACACGTCGTGTACCGATTGTACATGCCATGTTGTGTTGACCTTGTGTCTATCGTGTAACTAACAACACGAATAGAGAAATCTGAACTTGTACATGTTGTGTCAATGTCGAACACACCGTGTAGTTTAATCTGGGAATCTGGCCGTGTAACTAACAACATTGGTCGTGTTACCTCTTCTCGTACAGGCCGTGTCCATCTGGAACACGCCGTGTAGTGTGAGCCATATATCTTGTCATGTCTCAAACAACACGGGTCAGCGAAGCTCATCTATTAGACGTCGTGTACCTGTGGGACACGATGTGTAGTCCTGGACGGTAAGAGATAGTGTAGACTTGGCCGTGTGGATGGGGAGAGGGTGTGGTGTACACACCATGTGTGGGTGTAACACGTTGTGTACCTAAGTTTGAGACACGCCCAGGCCAGCAATAGAACATGACCATGTAAGGGTTTAAGGGTACACAGCATGAATACTTTATACACGTCGTGTAGTCTCGTTCAAAATACAGCAGTGTGGATTAGCCATGTAGAAGGACTCAGGAAGTGGGAGAAAATTCAAGTACACACCGTGTGTGTGGACAACACACCGTGTGTTTGGGGTGTTACATGACCAGTTCTGGTGGAAGTACACTCCCATGTGAAAGACTTATGTGAACACGTCGTGTAGTTATTATACACGCCATGTAGTCTTGTTTTGTAAAACTTGAATGTTTTATTTTATCTATTCCCTTCTTGAGTTTCTAGTTCTTAGTCTTTGATTATCATAATCTAAGGCATGTGTTTGACCTTGTAGAGTCATGTCGCCGAGACGACCACGAGTTGTTCGCCAAGAGAGCAGAAATGATTATACTCCAGAGATGGTAGGCTATGGGCTACCAATGGATCCTCCAGCAGAGCCTTATGTGGCAACAGCCGTTATACCAGACACAGGCGCATATGCGTAGTTCCGTGAAGGCCTCATGTGGTTTATGCAGACCTTCCAGGGAGCACCGTCGGCTGCCACATCTATGGAAAAGCTAACACGTATATTCCAGTAGCAGCATCCGCCTGCGTTTTCAGGGGATGGAAGACCACATGCTACGAAGTCATGTTTTTATTCATTGCAGACTATCTTTGAGCATCTTGAGACACCTCCAGGGAGGATGGTCAAGCTCGCTAATTATATGTTGCGTGATTCCGCCAAGAGATGGTGGGATGTTACCACCCAGACTGAGCATCACTAGGACATGGCATGGGAATATTTTCAGGCAGTATTCTATGAATTTTTCTTTCCAATGATGCTAAGGTAATATTGAGCTCAAGAGTTCATGAATCTACAGCAGAGCTCTATGTCAATGATGGATTATTCTTCCCACTTCACCAAGATACAGCATTTCACACCTGTTCTGGTGGGTGATGAGGCGTTGAGGGCAAGACACTTTGAGGATGGTCTTCAATATGACATCTGAGTGCTGGTGAATATTTTTAGGTTTTCTAGAGTGCATGTTATTGTGAACCAGGTGTTAATTACTAAGAAGAACCTGAGGGAAGCTAGTGGTGCAGGCCAGGGCGGTTCGGCACCAGTTTCAGGTACTATTTCTACCGGTAAGAGGAAGAGGTGGATGGATTTCTCTCACGGTGGTAGTACTATCCAGAAGAATTCTTCAGGTGGCCCGATAGTGTGCTTCCAGTGTGGTAAAGAGGGGCACAAGAGAGCTCAGTGTCCATGTGACCTAGTGGAGTGTCGATCTTGTAGAATGGTGAGCCATCTCTAGAATTTTTGCAAGTCGTTTCCATCAGTGACTAGTGAGAGGGGTTTTGTGTAGACTCCGTGTGTAGGAGAAGGGCCAACAACTTCTTATCAATCATGGAATTGGAATATGACAGGAAGTTCAGGCCTAGGTGGTGGTCGTGGCCGTGGTAGCCAGACACCAGGCTCTCAGTGACAATAGGGCAGGTCAGCTTAGGGTAGCCAGGCTGTGTTGCAGGGTCGCGGCACTGGGCAGGCATATGCAGTGCAACAGACCCGATAGAAGCAGGATCTCAAACCTTCCACTGTCATAAGTATTATTCTAGTTGCTTCTGTTTTGTCTTTAGTACTTTTTGATACTAGTGATACACATAGCTTTATATTTGTGTCCATTATATAGAGCCTTGGGTTATGTGTTTCTTCTTCTTCTTCTGATATTATGATTATAGACACTACATTTAGAATTAGAACAGAATGTGTTTGTCAGTTCCAGAAGTGCCCCCTTGAGGTTGGTGGGTGTCACTTTCTATGGGACCTCTATGTCTTAGAGATGACGAGCTATGATGTCATTCTCAGGATGGACTTTTTGGTACCCTTTCGAGCCTTTGTATATTGCTATTGTCGTAAGGTGAGTTTCATGTCACCAGAGGGTGGAGAGTTTCTATACAAGGGAGAATGGGATGTCTAGGCGAGCTGAACTAGACCCAAGCATCATGGGTGAGGTGAAGTGATAGCCTAGATTTTGAGTTTATATCTAGATGACTAGGGAACTTTTCATAATGATTTCCCTCCAGTGGTTGATCATTTTAGGGATGTCTTCCCAGACTACTTTTTAGGTCTACCTCCTGAGCGAGAGGTGGATTTCTCTATTGATCTTGTGCAAGGAGCGGCACTGATGTCCATTCCTCCTTATAGGATGGATACAGCAGAATTTCAAGATCTCAAGAGGCAATTAGGGGAGTTGTAGGAAAAGAGTTTCATCTGACCCAGTACTTCTCCTTGGGGTTCACTTGTCCTTTTTGTGAATAAGGTGGATGGTACCCTTAGACTCCGCATGGATTATCATAAGCTAAACTAGTTGATGGTTAAGAAATGATATCCCTTGTTGAGGATTGATGATATTTTTTATCGGATTCGAGGAGCAAGAGTGTTCTCGAATATTTACTTGAGATCTGAATATCATCAGTTGCGCATTAGACCATCGGACATACCACTTACAACTTTTTGGAGCATATATAGTCTATATGAGTACTTGGTCATGCCGTTTGGACTAACGAACACGCCATCTGTTTTCTTGGCTCTGATGAATCATGTGTTCCACCCATATCTAGATTCTTCTGTGGCAGTCTTCATGGATGATATATTGGATTACTCTCACACTCGACACGACCATGCCACAAATCTTGTGATCATTTTGAGTATACTGAGAGAGCATCAGTTATATTCTAAGCTCTCAAAGTTCCACTTTTGGAAGGACCACATTCACTTCATGGGTCATATTATCTCATAGGAAGGGGTTACAGTAGACCCATAGAAAGTGAGAGAAGTAGTTTCATGGGAGCAGCCTAAGAACATGTTTGAAATACATAGTTTCTTGGGGATATCTGGTTACTACAGGCACTTTATAAAAGACTTCTCCCACTTAGCAGCTTCGTTCAAGGGTTTGACTAAGAAAGGTGTGAAGTTCTTTTGGCCAGAAGTTTGTGAGACAGCCTTTCAGGAGCTGAATGGAATTTTGACATCATCACTAGTCCTGATACTTCCAGAGGAAGGAAAGAGCTATACAGTTTACGGTGATGCATTAGGTATTGGGCTAGGAGCAGTGTTGATGCAGGGCGATTGAGTAGTTGCATACGGGTCTTGGTAGTTAAGGCCACATGAGAGGAATTACCTGATGCATGATCTAGAGTTGGATGAAGTTGTTCATGTGTTATGTTGTTGGAGACATTATCTCTTGGGATAACATTTTGTGGTGTTTACAGACCACAAAAGTCTTAAATACATCTTTACCCAGCGTGACCTGAATTTGAGACAATGAAGGTGGGTTGAATGCCTTAAATCCTTCAACTTTGATCATTCCTATACACATAGTAAGGGTAATGCAGTGGACGATACACTGAGCAGGAGGACTCAGATACAGGCAGTGTAGGAAGCCAGTGGTGAGTGGCAGCTTGTGGATTTGTTCTCTGAGATGCATTTAGAGGTGTACAGTAGTCAGGGGCGAGCTTATCTTTCATCCTTAGTTGTGACTTCTACCCTCCTAGATAGAGTGAGGATGAGGAAGCTATCATATTCAGAAGTCCTAGTTCTACGAGAGTCGGTGGCAAGTGAGGACTCTCCTCCTGGTTGGACGACAGGTGATGATGAGGTACAGCATATCCATGGATGAGTGTGGGTTCCAGGGCATATATGCAAGGAGTTGATGCGGGAATTTCAGGCTTCAGCTTGGGCAGTGCATGTTGGAGTTACCAAAATTTAATGTGACTTGAGACGTTAGTATTGGTGGCCGGGTATGAAAAGAGAAGTAGCTGGTTTTGTTACAAGATGTTCCACCTATCAGCAAGTGAAGGCGGAGCATCAGAGGCCAGCCGGACTATTATAGCAGTTACCCATTCCGGAGTGGAAATGGGATGATGTCGCGATGGACTTCATGACCGGTTTGCCGAGGTCACTTCAAGGTAATGATGGCGTATGGGTTGTTGTGGACAGATTTATGAAGGTAGCTCACTTTTTTCTGATCAAGGATACCTTCGGTGTTGACAAGATCGAAAAGTTGTATATCCAATAGATAGTACATCTTCATGGGGTCCCTCGTTCTATCATTTCCAATAGAGAAGTTTGATTTATGTATCATTTCTGGAAGAGATTTCAGAGGGAACTGGGTACATAGGTTCTTCTGAGCACAACTTACCACCCTCAGACCGATGGCCAGTCAGAGCGTACGATACAGGTGCTGGAGGACATGCTTCGTGCATGTGTCCTAGACTTTGGGGGATCTTGGGAGAAGCACATACCCCTAGTCGAGTTTGCCGACAATAATAGTTTTTTAGGAAACTATAGAGATAGCACCTTATGAGGATTTATATAGTAGGCCATGTCGATCACCCTTGTCCTTGTTGGAGGCAAGTGAGGTAGCTTTACTGGGACCATATCTCATTTAGGTGACTTCAGAGCAGGTCCAGTTGATTCAGAAGCGGATGGATATTGCACAGTCTCATCAGAAATATAATGCTGATCACCACAGATGACCATTGGAGTTTGAGGTCGGGAATCAATTTTTATTGTGTGTTTCACCGAGGTTGGGACACAAGCGGATGAGGAGACAATTTAAACTTTCAACGAGGTATGTGGGTCCGTTTGAGATCTGGGAAAGAGTTGGGTCGGTATCCTATCAGTTTCAGTTACCACAGAGGTATAGGGCCATGCATGATGTCTTCCATGTATATCAGCTACTTCATTGTCACTCAGACTTGTCTCATGTTTTTCATCCCAAGGAGTTTGAACTTCAGGTCGATGCATCCTTTTAGGGGCATTTTATTCGTATTGTCGATAGGAGCACGAAGGTTCTCCAAGGCCAGTCAGTTCCTCTCATACAGGTGCTATGGTATCATGGTCGAGTGTAGGACAAAACCTGGGAGCGGGAGAACGACGTACGTGCTCAGTGGCCAGAATTGTTCACATCTTTATCTTCACCACCCTTGGAAGGGCAATTTGGGGACAAATTGCTTTAAGGGGGAAAGTTTGTAAGAATCCGATTAATATTCTTAAGGTACAGGTTTATTCTTTTCCTTTTTGCTTAAGTGTTTTTGAGAAAATAAGGAAAATAGGGGAAAATCCCAAACATTTTGGGTGCACGTCATGTACTTTTCCACACGCCATGTACTTTGGCTGTGTGGGATGAGTATATAAGGCGTGTAGGCCTGTCAGCGATGAAGGGTGTAAAGACTGACTACACTCCATGTACTTAGTATATACATGTCATGTAATCTGTTGGCAGGTGAACAGAAAGGCGGTGGGAGTATCTGCCAGCCTAATTATAGTACACATCGTGTACTTAGAAATACACGTCGTGTAATCAAGTCGATAGATAAACAGTGAGGTGGTGGAAAGTGGTCTCCAGAGGAACAATTAAAAAAATGGAAAGTACACACCTTGTACTTGAGAGTACATGTCGTGTAGTTATGTTTTTTTCACTTAAAATAGGTATTATCCTCCTCTTTAAATAGAGGAATCTTAGAATGCCCGAGAGCCGTGGGAGAGAAGGACGGATCATGGAAGAGCTCTCGACCACACACCGGGTCTCCAATTCCTTCATCGACGATCTCGTTTGAACCGCATGAGTGAGTTATTCTCTCTTCTTGAACCTCTAATTCCAATTCTTTCCCTAATGGAAGTTATTTGGGTTTGAATGGGTTATTTTTATACCATATTTACATCGTTCTTGGGGGTTTCGGGAGGCATCGTTCACGTATATCGATCAGAGGAGATCGAGGTAGGTGGTCTGGTGTTTATTTCCAACTCTGAGTTGTTTTTGTGTACAGTTGTGCTATACTCCCATGTTTGGGGTGTTGTATTGATGAGGACTTAGCTGTTAAGATATCTATAATTGCATATATAATCTAATGAACATGTTTAGAATGCTTCTTTGGATCGTTGCCTTGATCCAGGGCCACCCCATGGGTGCGTTTCCCTTTTTTAGCCATTTGGCCAGGATACCCGTGGGTATGCCGTGATGATATAATGTTTTCAATTTTCTTGAGAGAAAACATATTTATTGCTTGCGTATGTGTTGGGATCATCCCGGTTACTTTCTTAGCCTAGGGGCAGTGTTTTGATTTGCCTGATGGCAAGGTACTGATTTGCCTAAGGGAAAGGTACTAATTCACCTGAGGGAAATGTACTGATTTGCCTAAGGGCAATGTTTCTTATGCCTAAGGGCATTAGCTTCTATGCTTGAGGGAAATATTTGGTACGCCTGAGGGAAAGGTTCTGATTATCCTGATGGAAAGGTATTTTTTATCCTGAGGGCAATGTTCACTTGAATATTCACTGTGGTAATTTCTTTTGTTATACCTGCCACGCTAGAGCACAAGTTTGGAATTGATAAATAATTATTAAAATTGAAATGTAACTGGTGGAGATAGTTACTTCTGAGTACTACCTAGTTCACTGCATTTTATTATTATTGCACACTACTGTTGCACATTTTCACTAATAATTGGGCACGGGAATTTGGTGGTTGGCTGCTGGGATTAATTTCTCACTCCTTGTTTGGGTCATGTCTTAGGCCAAAACAGATTATATTATGTAGGTGTCAATAAGGTCAAGGGTCCCTATACATGTATTTGATTATTGTAGAGGAGTAGTAGAGCATGGGACCGAGATTAGGCTTGAGATGGTGATGAGCTCATGTTGTACTGTTTTAGTTTTTCTTTGTTATACTTGGTACTTTGTACTATATTTTATTTGATTTCAGTGTATCCTATTTTACTGATTTCTTAGAAATAAGACATATTGGATCATCATATATTTTTGACTGTTGGTTATCTTTTGATTCAGTACCATTGTCTTTTCAGCTTTGTATCGTTTACTACTTTAGCTTTTGGGTATGTTTATATTTCAGCTGTGCTACACTTTGACAAATGAGGGCATAGTTTCCCCACTATCAGACCTAGGCCCTCATTGCTAGTTAATAGCCTCTGTCATTTGGGGAAATGTGCTTGAGGTCATGTGACCAATCGGGTTCGAGGCACCCGTTGTGTGGCTTCTGGAACTGGGACGTTACATAATAAATGATTGATCTCTAAGGCTCAGTAAGGGTATGCGTATAGTAGTATAATTCATAAATAAATAATGAATAATCAATGTGGAAAGTTAAATAATTGAAACACATTCCATTTAATCAATACCTTGAACATAAATAATAATATTGATGAAATAAATGATAATCAAATAATGCCATATAAATAATCACCTGAGTTTGAAACTTATCCATGGATATTCTAACTAATTGAATAATCACATGGATAGAAATAAAATATCTCATAATGAGGGAATATATAAAGTGAGGCATAATAAACATACCTTTAATTCCTCATGCCAAGACATATTATATAAATGGGTAAATCGCCAACCAAATACCCCAGTTATTTTGTCTCATGAGACCTATTTATTCGTCGAGATACTATAAAAGGCCCCACCCATTACTTAATAAGTCCAAGAAATTGTTTATATGAAATTGGAGAAACATAATCAACAAAAAAAATTTATTTAAAAACTAACATATGAAATGTAAATAATTTTTCTAATCAATTAACATAATCATAAACCATCCTGAGTATTATGGTGAATGGTATCATAATAGTACATCCCCAGTAAAACCAATCATAAACAATCCAAATAAATAATAAGGATGGTATCATTATATCATATCCCTGTGTTATCATATGTAAGATAATTATCTTTTTCATTTATGAATATAGATACTATAAAAATGGAATTAAAACATTATTGAGGAAAATATCATTTTCATTTTGAAAATAATTTTTAAAAACAAAAAATTTATATAATATTAGGAAAAACATTTTCTTTTCAAATAAACCTTATAAATTTTTAAAGGAATATTCAAAACAATAATGATTTTTAATTCCATACAAGTTGTATAAAATTTTTTAAAAAAAAATATTCTTTTCACACTGTTGAAAAAAGGTTAAAAAGTACCACATTCAAAAAAAAATCCTTTACAAACCTTTTGTAAAATGTAAAACATGGGTAAAATTTTTTAAAAAAAATTATGTGATAATATTTAAATCTTTCCTTAAAAAATTTTTATAAAATATTTACATTAAATAAAAAATGATATTTGAGTGAAGAGATAAATATAGTCATTTTTTCTTTAAAAAATATTTTCAAATATTAAGTACATAAAGCGAGAAAAATGAATGGAAAAAATATTTTTTATGATATAACCATATTATAAGAAAATTAATTAATTTCTTGAAATATAGATCGTAATATTTCATCATCAAAAACTTAATCATGAATAATCCTCATAAACAATGAGATTGTAACATAATCCCTTACCACATTGGTAACTTCTGAATAATAAGCTCCATGACAGAAATAACTTAAAATGATAATTTAAATACCATAAAGATAAATTGAATCATGATATAATAGATCAAATTGGAATTATATATACCAAACAAAATAACTATGTGGTGAATATGGCATATATCCCATGTAAATAAAATCGAGATAAGAAAACCTTACTACTTTGGTAATATTTTGAATTATAATCCTTATTAAAGAATAACATAAAATGAAACTTTAAATATAAAGTAAAAAATTATATTCATTATTTTAAATTTCAAAGGAATATTATATATACCCAAAAAAGGAAACTAGTGATGAATTTGGTATAAGTCCCCCAGAAATAAAAGAGAGACTAGAAATCCCTTACCTTGGGTCTGACTTATTTCATACATATTGAAAACTATTTTATAATTAATATATATTTATTATAAATCTATTAAATAACCACAATTATATATATCATACCATATATGATTTACTTATAGTCATTTATCACCCATTTATTAACAATTCTTTGTTAAAATCACTGTATTTGGGGATAGATGGTTCATTTTTCATGTATGTTTTGGTTCGGTAGTTTCGGTCCTTTTAATTTTTTCATGGTTAAATCATATATGGAATTTTAAAAATGATATAAATATCATATATAATCATTATATAATTATTTATAATATTCCATAAAATTTAGGTATGGGAAAATGTGTTACATCGTTCATGGTGAAGGTAAGTCATACGTACGCCTGAACGTTGTTTCTATTATTCCAATAATGGAACAGAAGTATGGAAAATAATATTTTACCTTTAAATAACCATTATTATATAAAATATTTAATTTATATTTATTAAATATATCCTTATTACCATCCATGTCAAAATAAAATGAAAAACATTTCACTTCGTTATGTGGAAAATATAATCCACATGTACGCAAAAGAAATGTTATTGTTTTACAATGTGTTTCAAGGTAAGAAGTTATATGTGATATTATAATTTTAAAATTATATTAATTCAAGAAATATCATAAAAATATGATAAGTATATCATTATATCCATTAGTGAGAGACAGTGATGGAAAACGAATTACATCGGTTCACGAGGCGGTAGTCTACCATGAAAATGATCAACAGTTTTGTTTCCCATTTGATGGAAGTTGAGATAGTTATAGGTTATTAAAATAACATAATAAAATATCACTATATAATAGATACTTTTTAATTATTTTATCACAGTTGGGGAATATTTCTTGGAGTTCTAACAAGAATTAAAATGAAAATTCATGTTTAGGAACTTTACCTCTTCTTCGTACAACCTCTTGAGGTAGATAACTATGGCCTTCCCAGATTGGTTTTATGATAAATAAATGACATCTAGTATGTGTTTATGTGTTTAAAAAAGATATATGTTCAGAAATATTATGAACCAAAAGGTTTTTGGAGTGGACAGAGAAGAGGTTCGGGGGTGGCCTTTTATAAGTGGGGGAGAGGATACACATGGAATTTTTTAAAATAAAAAGAGATACCCATGTTTTTTAAATGAAAAATGGATAAAATGTCTCATTATTGAACCATGGATGATATAAGATCAAAATATTTCCATAAAATAGTACTTTATCAAGTTTTTAGGTAATTTTAACCTTTATATTCTTAGTTAAACCTTTTGTAAACTCATTTTAACCTTAACTACCGTAATTAATTTTCAAAGTTTTTATTATTCATTATGAAAAAATATTAATTTGAAATTTTTATATAATATTAATAATTATGATCCTAAATATGGAATCTATTTTAAAAAATTCAATTCATATAAGTTTCATAATTTAATTTAAAATTAATTCCGCAGACGCGATGAAAAAATAGTTTTCCAAAGAAAAGTATTTATATGTATATAACATTTTAATATCAACATTCAATATTAAATTTACTATAATGACCTAAATTGAAATTATTATAATATAATTAAAATATTTTTACTTTGAAAACAATTTTATATAAAAATGGATCTTTTAAATTCTTTAAATGAAAATCAGGTTTTAAACAAACCACTCTTTTCACTATTCATTTCAAAATTAATCTTTTTAGAAAATTCTCAAAAATAAAATCTAAGATAATTTTGACATGATAATTTCAAAATGAAGTTAATTTTATAAAATATATTTTCTGGAATTGGTAAAAATTACTTTTAAAATATGTGTGAAAGGTGTGATGAAATAGCCTTTTAGAAAAATATAGCTTTTCAAAAAAAACATATATTTTTATTTGAAATGATTCTTAATTTATTTGTAATAAATAGATAAACATTGAATTTATTTTATACATTTTTAAAACATATAATTTTTAAAATTTAGTTACTCTAATTCATTCTCTCCAATTTAACGGCTAGTTTATAATGTTATACTATATTACGGTTCATTTAGATGTGGGGTTGCTTGTACCACAAGCTATCGAAGAGATTAAATTTAACAGAATATGTTTTGTAGTTCATTTAATATTAGTGTTGTGTGTATAATAATTTATTGAATAAAATTTTATTCATTTAGAATATTGGTGTGTCACATTCTCCCCACCTTTAAAAAATTACATCCTCACATTTTGAACTTGTTCTTGAAAAATCAAGGTTTTTCCTTCTGAAAATACATTTTTTGAAAACCAACATCATAAAAAAGGTATAAAAAACTTCCTATTAAAATGGGTATATGTAAATATGAATTTCATTTATAATAACACATAACTATTTTTTCAAGTAGGATAGCAATGGTGGGAAGTGAAAATATAGACATGGAAGAAAAGCATAACTAATTATGGAGAGTGATAGAGATAATTGATCCCAAGAAAGTAAATGATCAAGAGAAATTTGAAAACTATAAAATCATAAACAAATGAGGTGTAAAAAG
The DNA here is from genome assembly GCA_963277665.1 of Viscum album. NCBI lineage: Eukaryota > Viridiplantae > Streptophyta > Magnoliopsida > Santalales > Viscaceae > Viscum > Viscum album. The sequence continues at coordinate 1,415,086,493 of OY728129.1, read as the reverse complement.
GACCATTTTATTAATTTAATATAAATTTAAATGTATAAATTTTTTATTTCAATATCTTTTTTCTATATTTGATGGATTCTTTTACTATCAAGATAGAGAATGCTATAAAATATACGTACTTGATATATTTTTATTTCCTAAGAATAATTTAATCCTTTGGTTTTTCTTCGGTAAACTTCAACTTCATTTATCACTCTATTAAATGAATATCTAAGATTAATTTTTTTATTCCTAAGTCACTAAAATTAACTTTTAACAAATCATAAGATCTGTAAAATAGTGATAAGTTAACCAAAACCAAAAATGGTTAGCATGAGTTATCCAATATATTAAATTAATATCAAAAACTAAATAGTACTACCTAAAGTTCGACTTAATACATTCCATAAGTATTTATCCATCAAATAATTTTAGTGAAAAAAAATCAAATCAATCAAAACATCATGTAGGCCAGTAGTAGGTGTTCCACCCTTCTCAACCTTCGGTTGTCAGTTCAAACCCTGTGACCTTGCCAAATTTGACGAGTTATCATCTATAATGTGGGTTATACTTTTTATAAGACCATATTAATATGATTCATATAAAGTTTTTAAAAATATGATGAATATCCTCAAAAATAATATTGGTCCTCAAATCGCTTTTAAACCATAAGGGTTTTATATATGATTTTTTCATTTTCTATTAAATAAAAAAAAATTGATTATGATTACTTTAACATCAATGATAATATTGACCCTAATGGTTATTAATTACTTTCATATGATGTCCATAAAATTTAAAGGCATTCTTTCTTAAATATATTTTTTTAATAAAACATTACTTATCCAATGGTTTATATTTCCATAAATGTTTCCAAAAATATCCTTAAACTTGATAAACTCCCATCATATAAAGCCTAAAAATAGGGTTTTAAAGACATTTAACTTATTATCAACCTTAAACTCGTAAACCCATGGCACTATCTATAACTCTTAATTTAATCTTACATGGAAATATATATACTTCTAAAATAAACACAATCCTTAGAAGTTGCATGATTCTTATAACTAAAATATAATTGGTTAAAATACTTCTAAAACATAATTATTGAATAGAAATACACAAGAACTTTAATCATTTTCCTTCAGATATATTAATTTTATAATATTTAACTTGATCCCTCAATTTATTCTAAGGTATACTCCTCAGATGTTTGGATAATTCATTTGCATAATTCATCATCTCCTTAAAATCAAAACATTATACATTAACATATTCTTCCTCACCATTGAAATCATAATATTTATGGACTTTCTCAATAAACTAGAAGCAAACTCTCATTCCCTTTAATAGATTACCAGGGTGTTTATTTTCACAATTACCACTTGTAGGAAAATATTTTTTCCCTTATTCAACTTATACATTTTTCTCCATTTTCCACTTCTCTCTTACTTCCCTTTGAAGTCATAAGAATTAGATAATTATTTTTCTATAATGATAACACATGATACTATGTACTTGTGTGATGATAATTCTTGGGACACTAATTCCCTTCAAATTATTAGATTTAACCCATCAAAAAATGATCAATCATACTCTTTGGATTAAGTTCAAAGTTGGCAGTATGGCTTAGAAACCTTGGAAAGTTAGCTTCATACTTAGAAACATTTTACTCTTCCTTTTGTCTTAGACTCAAGAATTTTCTCTCAAAATATACTAATTTTTTATGAGGAAAATATTTTTCTATGAAAATAACCTTAAAATACTTCCATTCCATTATTTTTATTTACTCCTTATCCTTAGTGTATTGAATCAATGACCAACATTGGTCTACATATCCTAGGAGATGGTAAACTACCATGATACCCTTATCCCAATCATTACTTCCCAAATAGAGTAATTAATATATTCTCTAATAGAATTATATATTTCTAAGATACAAATGTATTTTTAGTCTCATTGAATGATAGTGGTTACTGATGTGTGCTGCAGTCTAACACTAAATAGAAGATCAGCAAGCCACTCCATATAAGAAAAGGTTATTGCACATAACTTGAGTCAGCTTACCCAATATGGTTATAATTTGATCATTTATAACTAAAAATATAGCCCTAAATTTATTATCTTTCCAAGGAGGGAAATCCCTATATATATCACATGCATTGATAAGGTTCTCATTCCTTCCACTAGGTTCTATTTCTAAATAATGGAATACACCAAATGAAATGATATCATTATGAAACATAATGTATAATAACAAAACTGGTGAAATACCTAACATAAATTGAACAATTTATGCATAGATAACCTCATAATCAGAAACATGGTTTATTTCGGAAATTTTTTAAGTCATAAAAATAATTTCAAATCCTTCATAATGGTTTGAAATGAAAATGGGAATTTTCCTAAGAATATCCCCCAGGAGTGTCAAACCAAATGTGCAGTAAGGCTCGTTATTATACACCAAGTACAAATTGAGTCAAAGACCAATGTGCTATTTTCATATTTTTTACTCCTAGGTACAACTATTCTAGAACCACATCCACCTGTATTATCCACAAGGGAATGTATTTCTATGAAAAAACTACATAATCTTTACATTAACAAAACATTATAATGTTATCCTATACTTAGACTTATCCTTAAAGTCATTCATAAGGTTATGTTCCCTAATATATGATGTCATAAATCTAGTTTCCAAGGTTTCTAATAAAATTAATCTGATACGAACTATAAAGACCCCAAACCTAGTACCCTAGAGTCAGTGGTTTTTTCATTTCATTGGTGTTAGATACAAGCAATCACTTCCCAAAGGAATTAATAGTTTAGTAGTCTTGTAAAACTAGACACATAAATTCAAATGGAATTTGAAAACATAAAATACAACATATAATTTTCTTTGATAACATATTAATTCTCATTAGAATATCCTTAAATATCAATCATAATACACTTCCTGACATCCAAGGTAAAGGAAACGTAAGAAAGGGGTGATCTCTAATGCTCAGTAAGGGTATGCATACAGCAAAATCTATAGTAGATAAATAAGTCATAATCAATAAGTTTAATAACTAAAATGCTTTTCTTTTCATCAATAACTTGAACATGAAGAATAATATGGAAGTAATTAGTGATTATCAAACAATTCCATATAAATAATCAAATGAGAATGAAACTTATCCATGGGTATTCAAACTAATCAAATAATCACATGTACATCAATAACTAATATTGTAATGAGGTAATACATAATTCCATACATCATAAACAAACCATTAAGGCCCCATTCTAATAAATCTTACATAAATGTGTAAAGCCTCAGCCAAATACATAATCTATAGTTTTTCTCATGAGACCTTACGATACATCGAGGGGTCATAGTGGGCCCTATAAAAACATACTAAGTCAAATTCATTACTAATATAAAATGTGATAAACATAATAAATGTAAACATTTATATTAAAAACTAGCATACAAAATGTTAAAAAAATTTCCATTCAATAAATAGAATAATAAACCATCCAGATTAATATAGTGAATGGTATTACAATAGTACATCTCAAGTCAAAATGATCATAAATATCTAGATAAATAACAAGTATTGTTTCATTATAAGATATCCCCAATGGAAAATAAGTAAGATAATGGTTTTTTTCATTTATGAATAGAGATACCATAAAACGGTATTAAAACATTCTTTAGGAAAACATCCATTTCACTTTAAAAATATATTTTAACAACTAAAAATCCAGAATATTATGAAAAAAAAATATTTTAAAATAAAACTTGTAAAATTTTATATTAATATTTCAAATAATTATGGGGGTAATCTATACAGGTCTTATAAGATTAAAAAACATTTTTTCACACTATTCTAAAAAGGTTAAAAAGTATCTCATTCAAAAAACGACAAAAATATTACCTTAAAAATCTTTTGTAAAAAATAAAACATGGGTAAAATGTATTTGAAAATAATTGGAGAATAAAATAACATTCTTTAAAACATTTTTCGAAAACATAGACATGGAGTAAAAAGGCTTTTTGACCAAAGAGGGAAATAAAGCTGATTTTCCTTGAAAAGGTTATTTTAAACTGTTGAGTATATAAACAGAGTAAAACAAAAGTATAAAATTTATTTTTAGGACATAAACATAGTAGAATAAAATTAAATAGTCTCTTGAAATATATATCACAATATTTCATCATTGGAAACTTAATTATGAACAATCCTAATACATAATGAGATTGTAACATAAACCTTTACCACTTTGGTAACTTATGATTCATAAGCCCCATAAAATAAATAACTTCAAATGAAACTTTAAACACCATAAATATAAATGTATTCATGATCTAACATATCAAATGGGTAGTATATACACCACATAAATGTACTAAGTAGTGAATATGTTATATGTATCATAGAAGTAAAAGAGAGATAAGAAACCATTACTACTTCAGTAATCTTTTAAATCATATTCCACATTAAATAATAACATAAAAATAAACATTAGATATCATTTAAATAATTATATTCATGATATTAAATGTCAAATTTATATTATATACACCATATAAAAGAAACGAGTGGTGAATTTGGCATAAGTCCCCCATAAATAAAAGAGAGACTAGAAATCTCTTACCTCAAGTCTGATTTCCTTTGTATGTGTTAGAACCTAATATATAATTAAAATAAATTTATTATAAATATATTAAATAACTATAATCATATTTATCATATAATAAATTATTTACTTTTAGTATTTTATCACTCTTTTAGTAACAATTATTTGTTAAAATCTCTCTTTTAGGTGATAACTGCTTCGTTTTCCGTGTATGTTTTTCTTTGGTAGTTTTGGTCCTTTTACATTAATAATAGTTACATAATTTAAATAATTTTACCCATTATATAAATATCATATATAATCTTTATATAATCACTTATAATAGTCCATAAAATTTAGAGATGTTAAAATGAGTTACACTATTCATGGAGACAATTGGTTATACGTACGCATGAACAATGTTTCTATTTTTTTAATAGATGGAATGTAAAAAAGGTAAATAATATTTAACCTTTCAAGAAACATTACTATATAAAATATTTCAATTTAATTCATTAAATATTTTCTTATTAACATCCATTCCAAAATTAAACAAATAACATTTCATATCACCATGTGGAGGTGGTAGTCCACACGTACGCCCGAGCACCATTATAAATTTCCAAAGGATTAAAATTTAAGAAGTTATATGTGATATTATAATTATATAAGTATATTAATTTCATAAATATAATATAAATATGTAAAATACATTTTCACAACCCATCCCTCGGGGCCCGTGTCCTGACTACCTCAAGCCCGCCTTCCATAGGCCAGGGGTTGGTGACTAGCACCGAAAAGGCGTATCCCTAAAACAAGAAGGCATTGCCTTTAATCCTATACAAACACACAGTCTAAGAACACAACCAGATGCAATCATGAAGTAAAAATGTAATAGTAAAAGTGTGTGCTGATAGTAAAGGGGTCGGAATACAAACCAAACTGAAAGATACAACTACAATAGAAAATAGTAAACAACTCATGAGATTGTCCACCAAGGATCATACCTAAAGGGTAGGTGCAGCTCATCTCCACAGCTCTCAATGTCAACCAGTCAACTCTGACTACCTCCTGGTCCTAGCTCCTATAGTCTCAGTTGAGCTACTCATTTTCTGCATAAGACACAACAAGGTATGGGTGAATCCCGTGCAAGGGTGAGTATAACAATACCTAGTAAGGACCCTGAGACCCCTGAAGATATCTTGTAATTCCACAATGGAAAACCACAAAGCATAACCTCAATCAAAAATCATGAAACAAAAGACTCATCTCAAACCAAGTATAACTTAAGTATAAAAGTAAATATGATTATTCATATAGATAGATCATCTTTTTCAATCAAGGGTTCTTCTACTGATCCACATAGGATCGCTCGGTGCTAATCCACACAGGATCTCTAGGTGCTCATCCACATAGTATTTCTAGGTGCTGGTCCACACAGGATTGCTAGGTGCTGATCCATAAGGATTTCTAGGTGATGATCCACATAGGATCACTGGGTGCTGATCCACACCAGATCGTTGGGTGCTGATACATAGAGGATTGATGGGTGCTTATACACATAGGATCACTAGGTGCTAATCCACATAGGATCGTTATTCATTCTTCATGTATCAGATGGCCACTGGATTATCGTACACAGTACGCTTGATTCTGGGAGGATCCACTCCTCGATCCATTGGTCGTACTTCAACAAGAACGAAGTCTCACGAAGAAGTAACCCAATTATCCATCAAGTCATAAGGGTTCCAATGCAATAGATGGCGCCTTAATCGGATTCTTGGACTGATAGTTATAGGCATTTTAGTGTCGAGGGCCCCGTTGGATTCGGGTACGATCCAACTCGGTCGTACTCCAACTTTTTCCAAAACATAGGTGAGGTATCTCAAAAGGACTATCTCATCCCAAGGATTCAAATTCCATATACGGTTCCTCAAACGGATGTATGGTTTATGAGATACTAACTTTTTAGCGTATCTGGGCCACAATGTGTCTGGGTCCGGTCCGACCAGGTTGGACCGACCTGGCCCGACTTGGCCCGAACCGGCTGGGCCACAGACTGGCCCGGCCAGAACCGAATGGGCTGTGGTGGGCTCGGACTACTAGGTCGTGGACTGGCCTAGCCCGAACCGATTAGGCTGGGCCGCAACAGGCCTGGCCCGCTAGGTGGTGAATCGTCCTGGCCCGCCAGCGGGCACGGCCCACACGAGGTGTTACACGGCCCCTCCTTCTCGAATAGATCAAAGAGTCGTTCGTCTCTTCAACTGGAGGAACCAAATGGCATTTACTTTCTTTCTGTAAGACCAGAAGGGAGCGGGTCCCCTCACCTTCCCCTGCGGCTTTGATGTCGAGGCCTCCGCCTGTGGCACATGATGGCATGCCACCCATCTGCCAATGCGACTAGCTGAGATTCGGCCGCCCCTTCGGTCCACCGTGGCACCATGCAGTGCCACCCACTTCCTCAACCGGCGAGCACCGGCCACCACCTTTTCCCACCGGTGCCACTGCACCGACACATCTTCTACGGGGCGCCCGCGGCGCTCTGGATCTCCGTTTTTACTCCTGTCTGTGCCTATAGGCCTCCCGGAATTATTTCGTTATAGTGTGACCCTCTTATTCACGTTGATATCAAATTAAAAATTCTATCATGAAGAACACGACAAAAATGAAGGGGCAGAGGGTCTAGGCCTTGTTCTTTTAGCATGTCCCCTCCCCGTTAGTATCATATCAAAGGGGGTGTTGTAAAAAAATATTAAAGGAAAAATAAAACCCTGTTCAAAAAACCCACAACATCCCGTAATTCCATACGAATCATGGATCAACTCATTTTGGTTGATCTACATTTATCACATTTTCAAAAATGAGGAAAAGAAAAATAATTCACTTAAATTAAAGAACAAAATCCCCTACCTTGAGATCTGTTGGGTGATGTTGCGGTTGTGGTGGGAGAAGAGACATTTATGGATGAAGTCGTCAGCATTCATCAATCCTAGATCATTTTCACCAAATCTTCCATCCTTCATCATTTAATGATGTCCTGGTACTTTTCTAGAGGTTCCTCACAGTCATGTCAAAATCCCGAACCCAATCCTCAATTAAATAGAGAGGGAAAGTAGGTTAATGAAACAAGCGATTAATGTGTTTCATTAATGAATAAACCTCTTAATATCTTAACAGTGTGGTTACAAACCAAAGATTCAATCCATTGAATGGATTGAAAACCCCTCATTCCCACCACAACCGCTCAATAGGAGGTAGGAAAATAAAATAAAAAATTTGGATTTATTTTATTATTTCTTTAAAAGTTTCAAAAAATTAATTTTTCACCCGACCAACTATGAACAATGTTAAGCCTCTCTTAATCGAATATTGGAACTACGGATTCAATGGTTCCCTCAGATTTTTAATCCGATCACTGGTTCAAAAGATAGAAAATGCTAACCATGCATTTACTGAACATACCTTAAAAAAAGTTCAAAATTATGTTCTGGGAACAGCGGGACACAGAATCAAGCACCGTCAATTTTCACAAACTCATAATAATCCCAAATAATTTTAAAAATATTATACGTAATTTATGATTCTATAAATTCTCCCTACCTTAGGTATTTTCATCCTCGAAAGCTACAACAAAACTAGGAAAAGAAATGGGGGTACTAAGCATGTATATGAGCCTCCCAATCTCATGTTCTCTCTTAGAGATTCATGTGCTTCCATCGAACTCTCACTAGATGAATCTACCACCCATGAAGGACACTCTCCTGTTGACCTCTATCTCCACCAGGAACTCAGCAAACGTCGCCCCATCATCAATGTCTAGCTCTCCAAAGTCGATAACGTGGGATGGATCATGCACGTACCTCCTCAATTGGGACACATGGAAAACATTATGCACCTATTGAATCTATGGGGGAAGATATAGATGGTACACCACCTCGCCTACTCTGTTGAGGATCTGGAAAGGTCTGATGAACCTCAGAGATAGTATTTCGCCCCTGGCAAAGCTCTATAATCCTCATCAGGGTGAGACACGTAGGAAGACTTGGTATCCCTGCTCAAACTCTAAGGGTATTTGTATCCTATTGTAATAATACTTTTACCGACTCTGTGCAGTCTTCATCCACTCCTAGATGATCTAAACCTTCTCTGTCGTAGTATATACCAACTCTAGACCCATAAGTGCCGACTCCCCTGTGTTTGTCCAGCATAGTGGTGATCTGTAAAGTTGCCTGTACAGGGCCTCAAATGGATAAATTCCAATGGTGTAATGATAACTGTTGTTGTATGCGAACTCCACCAGTGGAAGTTGGTCCTCCCAACTACGGCCAGAATCGAGGAAACAAGCACAAAGCATTTCCTCGAGTGTCTGTATGGTTTTCTCCATCTGACCATCTGTCTGAGGGTGAAAGGCAGTGCTCTAGCGTATCTGAGTCCCAAACACTTCTTGTAACCCCTTAAAAAATTGGGATGTAAAATGTCTGTCATGATCTGAGAATATTGTTGATCATACCCCGTGAATCTGTAAAATCTCCTGTATGTATAGGCGTCTCGATCTCTCTACTGATCCATGCTCTTGGATGGGTAGGAAGTGGGACAACTTGGTGAGTTGTTCAACGATCACCCAGATTGAATCGTTGCCCCAAGAAGTATGTGGTAGCTCTATCATGAAGTCCATGGATATACCATCCCACTTCCACTCTAGTACCTCTAGTGGCTAAGCTAAGCCTACTAGTGTCCGATGCCCAGCCTTCACTTGCTGACAAGTGAGGCATAGTGATATGAACTCTTCCACCGCTTTCTTTATCCCTGGACACCAGTACTAATGTCATAGGTCATGTTACATCTTCGCCACTCCAGGATATACCGCTAAAGGGGATGTGTGTAACTCTCACAACACCTCCTCCCAAAGCGTCACGAGTACCATAGTGCTTCCTATAAAGAGGATGGCGTCATCCCCACCTTCAGAAAATCAATCAGGATCCTGTCCTAAGGATATCTGAGCACGTCAGGCCTTGCTGTCTATGTCCCCAAGCTATGCCTCCCTAACTCACTAAAGGAGTGGGGGAGTAACTTTCATATACTAGTGGTCAGTTTCTCCATCACAATATAAGAAGGATAACTGCAACTCGGCTAGTTGTTCTATCGCCTCACTCAGCAACTGTAGATCAGACCTCCTGTTGAGTGCATCTGCTACTACGTTCCCCTTCCTAGGAGTGTAGACTATCTCAAATTCATAGTCCTAGAGGAACTCTAGACATAATTGATGTCTTGGGTTTAGGTAATTCTATGATAATATATACCTAAGACTCTTGTAATCAATGTAGACTGTAAAATGTTCACCCATCAAGTACTGCTACCACATATTCAGTGAAAATACCATGGCTGTTAATTCTAGGTCATTGGTAGCATAGTTCTACTCATGGTTTCTCAAATTCCATCAGTCGTAGGCGATCACCACTCGCTACTGCATCAGGACACAACCTAGTCTGGTCCCAGATGCATCGCAGTACACTACATACACAACATCCTCTTCTAGTAGCCTCAAGATGGGTGCACTCATCAGCCTCTGCCTCAGCTTCTGAAAACAATGATGGCATCTCTTCGTCCACACAAAGGGAAGTCCCTTATTTTTCAAAGCTGACAAGGGTTCTGCAACTCTGTAAAATTCATGTACGAATCTCTGGTAGTACCCAGCTAATACCAGGAAACTCCACACCTCAGTCACACTCTTGGGTGACTCCCAAGAAAGCACTGCCTCTATCTTCACCAGATCCACTGCAACTCCAACCTCCGAGATAACATGCCCCAGGTAGTGGACTTCTCATATCCAAAACTGGACCATAGAGATATTTCCATAAAGCCGGTGCTCTCAGAGTATATCCAGAACTATCTATAGGTGTGTGGTGTGATCCTCCTCTGATGCTGAGTATATCAAGATGTTGTCAATGAAGACTACCAAAAAGTGATCGAGGTAAGGCTGGAAGATCATGTTCACCAGCCCCATGAACACTGTCAGAGCATTGGTTACACTAAAGGGAATCACCAAGAACTCATAGTGGCCATACAGATATCTAAAGGCTATCTTTGGTATGTCCTCATCTCATACCCTGAGGTGATGATAGCCTGATCTAAATTATATCTTCGAAAACCATCGAGCTCCCTTCATCTAGTTGAAGATATCATAAATCCTTGGGAGTGGATACTTTTTCTACACAGTCGCCTGGTTCAGGTCCTGATAGTCCACACAAATCCTCAGACTCTCATCTGCCTTCTTAGCGAACAAGATTGGGGATTCCCATGGAGAAAAATTGGGCCTTATGAGCCCCTTCCTATGAAAGTTCTCCAACTATACCCATAACTCACAAAGCTCTGTGAGAGCCATCTGATATGTTGGTGTAGATATCGGTGTTGTCCCGGGGTACAGGTCAATGTATAAGTCTTCCTATCTATGAGGAGGTAGTCCCAGAACATCATCATGAAAGACATCAGCATACTGGTCCACCACTACAAGATAACTTGGACTATTCCCATAAACTTCTCTGAGGGTAAGGCTTGCCACCTGATGTGTGATCAACTTCACCCAACTCTGAGAAAGACCATCCTGAGCTGTAAAGGTTCCCTTCCCACATATGAAGGAAAAATCGGTCCCATCCTCGCAAACACACCGCACTTTTCACCTAAAACAGTCAATCTAAGCATGGATTGTGGATAGAAAGTCCATACACAAGATAACATCATAAGCCCTCGACGCTGCTACTAAGAGATCCCAACCAAAGATCTTGCTTCATAGATTGAGCTCACACTGTCTGCACCAGTGTGTAATCATCAAATCTTCTCCCGTATGAGTCTCTAATCGTAAGGATCGATCCAACGACTCCATCGTAATATTCAAGCTCCGAACGAGTGTTGTGAAAAAAAAAGTGACTGGAACCTGTGTCTATAATAACTACATCTAGGGTGGAATATGTTGGATTTGGTGGTATAGAACCAACTACTTTGTACTTTATTCATTAAATAAAAGCCTTATCACATCTTGATTGTTCTTCTACGTGACATTTCATGTGATAATGTCCTAAGGACAGCTGTTGCATTAAAGGGTCATAGCGGATCCCTACTATGATGAGAACCCGGAAGTGCCATAACACTGTTCTTGAATGTATGTTCTATGGCCGGATGATATATTTTGAGGGACACAAATAATACAGGTCATTAAGGGTGAGGAATCATAAAACTTTGAGGCACCTTCTCATGGTGTGCGCCCTTGGTAATATCCAGGAGGATATTATGAGAACGAGACCCGCCAGTAGGAAATCCACATTTCATAGTGTCATTGGATGTTCCTATCTACGGACGTGTGTATTGATCCTTAGACTTTAAGATTATTATTAATGGGTATTACAACTCGCGCACTTAGATGTATTGACGAAAACTGTGACGACACACTGTTCGCAGCGAGGTAGGATACGTTGGGTGCGTCACGAGTAATACCGCATTAATAGATAATGCGAGAAAGGATTTGTCCCTTCTGTTCCATAACGGAAGTAGATATCTAAGGCCCTTTGATGGAATTGATATAGCCTAAATAAATCCATGTCCATGGTAAGGTATGGGAAAGTTCAATTCCGGGAAATCAAAGAAAGAATAATCAAGCACATGGGTTGATGGCACTAGCATGCAACCCGCTTGATTGGAGATATCGAGACAAAGGGATTATATTACACAATAAGCGTTCGTAGGAGGTAACACGTCATTGCGGCGTTAACTTCTTTCTCTATGGGTGCCTTGGCGTGTTGCTAGACGCTAACCTTGGACTTTAGGCAGGCTCAGCCTAATGCCACTGAGATAGAGGCCTAGAGGGTCACACACTAAGTGTGTCCATGTATCTCAGTTAAATATTAATTTAATAAGTTAAATAAATATTATTCCCGACTGTGGTTTAATAATTATTTAAGGATGTCTGATCGCATTTATTTTGACACTAGTTATTCGAGAGAATACATTGTGGACGAAATAATATATTTATTAGCGAGTAATGCAGTTAAATTTATTTAAAAAATAAATAGTCATTACTCAAGGTCTAATAAATGTGGTGGAGAAAATGGAAAATAAAAGTACACGTTGTGTATATTAAATATACACGCCGTGTAGTTTTATGAAAAACAAGTACACGACGTGTATTAATTATTACACGCCGTGTAGTTTTTCCAGTTGGGATTTTGAGGATTTAATATTATTTTATTAAATGATATTTATTATAATCAGTGTGGGCGCATGTCAAGGAATTAATAATTCGACATGGGGGGGTTTTCAATAAGAGTTAATGAAATAAATAAAACGCGTAACGCGTTTATTTATTTTCATAACTCTATTAACCTCAAACATGATTATAAATATCATCACAACCCCAACATTTTGAAGAGCCATTGGTTGTGCACAACGGATTTGGAAATACTCTCAAACCAAGAGAGAATTCCCTTTCCACCAAGAATGCCCTCAAGTTACGAGAGCAAGATCCTCCACCAGATCAAGGCGGTCAAAGGCGGATATTGCAAGCGAAGGTTCTTCCGCGCTAGCACTCGGAGATCCCTTCGGCGACGTCCGGAGATATGTGACACACATGCGGATCACCGCTAGAGGAATCCTACACTTAGATTCTACGACGCAACGACGGATCACCGAATCGTGACCGGACACATCAACAAAGAAAGAATTCCAACGAGGTAATTCTTATGCATTAATTAAATTAATTATAATCAACATATGATGATCCTCCTAAAGGGTTCCGGGACTCTTCTTTTTTTTCATTCTTCGTTCTATTCCGAAGATTCGGTGTTTTATATCATGACGGATCTCGGATTGAACGTTGTTTAACGTTAAAATTAAAGTTGGGCAAACCCACTAACGCGCTTCCGCTACGCCCGAAACCTACAAGTGGTATCAGAGGGTCATATCATTGGTTATAATTATTTATTTTTTCGTTGGTGATTTACGCATTTAATAATTTAGTTATTTCAATTCATGTTTAATCGTTCTGAAAATCTAAATCTCGAGATCTGTTCTTCCTCCCTTGTTTCTCGTTCACCTCACAGAAAAGGATTTTTCTTTTAATTTTGATTAAAATAAAATAGAGGAACTCATCTGGAGGAGCCAAACGTTTCTGGTCGTATAACACCAGAATACACGACGTGTATTCGTAAGTACACGCCGTGTAGTCTAGGTTCAATGCATTTACTGATCCGCCAAATCAGGCCGTGTATTGGATTATTTCTAAGAATTTAAGACACCCTGTGTTGACCAGAAATAGGTGGCACACGGTTTTCGGAATACACGCCGTGTGTTCCAATGAACACGGCGTCTAGTCCCTTCGGGTTAGGTTTGGGTCGTGTACTCCGTACACGGCCTGCCCGGCTGGAAACCGTGTAACGCAGAAACTACACAGCGTGTGTCCCACTGTACACGCCGTGTACTCCGAAAATTTCCGAAGTACATTAACACACCTTATCCCTGGGCGTGTACTTCGGATGGACGGTGAAGAAAAGTACACGCCGTGTAGTCGGAACTACACGCCGTGTACTCACCCAAATTACGCAGATTTATTAAAATTTATTATTATATTATACAAACCCTTGAGACGTGTACCATGGTGCAGGCGTAAAGCTGAGGCACAACATGTGATAGGTGTTTTATATATATGTGTTTAATTTAACATCTGCGTAATAAATGGGAATTCACCAGGTTGCCTCCAAGGTACAAGTTATGTACAAGGATAATTTTAAATGAATTTATTTGTTTAAAATTATGATGGATGAGAATCTCAAGGAAATTCAGAAAATTGATTTAAGATAAAATGATTGATTAATTAAAGATAATTAATTGATTCGACCGTGATTTATCTTAAACAAGAACGATTAAAGAATTGAATGCTAGTTTTATTTATGCGTAAATATCGTTGCATGTATGGATGATCATGAGCTAGACCGAGACCTTTGTATGAGAATGGTTTCTTTTAATTTATTTATTTAAATTAAATTTGTTGGCCTGCGAGCCATCTCCTCATTAATATGTAGGGCATGTGCGCCCAAGGATTATTTTATGTAAAAACCCCTTTTTACCCCTCACCTGCGTGTGAGATAAATGCATATGTAATGGATGGAGCTCCCAAGATAGTGGAGGCGGCTCAAGTCAGGAGCCAAGGTGAAACCAATCCATGGAGATACAAAGGTGGACAGGTGGAAAGCTGTAGACACGAACATGAAAGGTTCAAGGTGTTTCTCCCCTAGGTCTTGGGTTAGTTTATCAACCGTTAAATAAACTAACCAATAGAAAATCTCATGATCATACCATTTATTTTATTTCTGTCAGTTGCATGGTTTATTTATTGTGGTTGTGTTGTCACGATCACACAATTAATGAATTAAACGAGCATGCAAGATGGAACTAAAATAAAATTGGCTTATACGTAAATATTATCTTAGACATGGTTAATCACTTAAGTATATCCCACTTAAAATTAACAAGCATGTAATCAAAGATAATAAAATGGAAATTTATGTATAAGGATAAAATCCCTCAAGATAAATATTGAGTCGGCATAGCCTTTCATAATCTTGGTTAGAATCGAACCATAGTTCAAAGTGCTTGACCAACCCTAGTTGGGGTGCTTTCAATTATCGGGGAATTCTAATTCAAGGTTTTGGGTTGACTTGACTTGGTTCGCATCAAGGGTTGACTGCCACAGCAGGACTTGGTGTGACCAAGAGGCAAAGGTTGAGGAAATCCAAAAGGATTTCAGGATTGGGGAGTCCACTCAGCAGATCAAGGAACTGTGAGTTAATACAGTTGGAATTTGGAATGCCTACCTAAAACCCTTCAAGTTTCTTGAACAACCCTAGTTGGGGTAATGCGAAGGGAAATATGGATCCTTGACACTAGAATATTCACGCAACAGAATATTCCGAAGTCAATGGTGAGGGCTATTGGATTTCGATAAAATAGTGGGAGACTAATAAGTATTAATTTATTTGTCTCAATTTTATAATAAAGTACTAAACCTTTGCTCATCATAATTTGTAGAAACGAAAAGAAAATGACTTCAAACATATCATTGCGCACCATACTCGAGAAAGAAAACCTTCTCACCGGCACCAATTTCCAAGAGTGGCAGAGGCGTTTACGCGTCGTCCTTCGTCACGAAAGGAAATTATATGTACTGGAAGAGCCAATTCCAGTTGCACCTGGGAAAGAGGCTAGTGATGAGGAATTATCTCTCTACATGAAACACATGGATGATTCCACAGATGTCCAGTGTTTCATGCTATAGGCCATGTTTAATGATCTCTTGAAGAAACAAGAAAACATGGATGCGTATAGCATGATATCTCGCCTTAAAGATCTCTACCAATAGAAGGCGAGACAGGAGAGGTATGAGATCTCCAATGCTTTGTTTACCATGAAGCTTGGAGAGTCTGCGCCAACTGGGCCTCATGTAGTCAAGCTTATTGGCTACATTGAACGCTTGGACATCTTAGGGATTAAATTCCCGGATGAGTTGCGTACAGATCTCATCCTATCATCACTGCCCAAGACCTTCTCTAGCTTCATTGTTAACTATAACATGAGGGGAAATGAGAAGATTCTATCGGAGCTTCTGACCTTGATTCGCCAGGTAGATAAGGACATGGGGCGTGAAAAACCCGCGGTCCTTATGGTGAACAAGAAAAGGAAGGACAAGGCAAAGGGGCCAAAGACTTATAAACGGTCTGAAGCCCCCGAGCACCGTCCCTCCAAGTAGGGGAAGATCTAGAGGAAGGGCAAGGAACGGTAGGCAGTGTGTTTTGCATGTGGAAAGCAGGGCCATTGGAAGAGGAATTGCACCCAAAAGCGTGGGGACGCTAAAGGTGCGTTCGTTATCGAGTGCAATCTTTTTATTTCTACACATTGGGTATTAGATACAGCTTGTGGGGCTCACATCTGTATTCAAATTCAGGAACCAAGTAGATTTAGAAAGATCTCCAGAGGATAGGTGGATCTCCGATCTGCCAATGGAGCAAGGCTAGCTGCATTGGCTATTGGCGACTATCACCTCTCATTGCCAACTGGCATGATTTTGGTTTTACAAAACTGTTATTTTGTGCCTAGTGTTACCAAGAACATAATTTCTATATCTTGTTTGGATATCGATGGATTTATTTTCAAGTTTTGAAATATGGGTTGTCTCTTTTATAAGAACAATGTATGTTATGGTATGGCACATTTGAATAATGGTTTGTATGTATTAAATTACGAAAACCAAGTGTTGGCAATCGATAACGAAACAAACTCACCTGACTCATACATCACCCAGTTATGGCATCACCGCCTTGGTCATGTGAACAAGAAGCGCTTGACAAAGCTCTGTCAAGATGGCTATTTAGACTCTACTGAGCTAAAACCACTTGATAGATGTCATGCTTGTTTACAAGGAAAAATGACCAAGCCGCCTTTTGGTGGACAAGGTGAAAGGGCCACATAGCTTCTAGGATTGGTACACACAGATGTGTGTGGACCATTTCCAGTAGAAGCTAGAGGTGGATATTCTTACTTTATTACTTTTACTGATGATTTGAGTAGATATGGCTATGTCTATTTAATGAGGTATAAGTCATAGTCCTTAGAGAAATTTAAGGAATTCAAGAATGAAGTAGAGAATCAACTTGGTAAGAAGATAAAGAAGCTTCGATCGGATCGAGGTGGAGAATATCTGAACCAAGAGTTCATCGATCTTCTATGGGAAGTCTGGGATTCTATCTCAGCTCAATCCTCCTTATACACCACAGTAGAATGGTGTTAGTGAAAGGAGGAACTGCACCTTGTTGGACATGGTGAGGTCGATGATGAGTCATGCGGATCTTCCATTATCCTTTTGGGGATATGCATTACAAACTGCATCATACACATTAAACCGAGTACCAACTAAGGCGGCAAATGGAATTCCATCCGAGTTATGGAATGGAAGGAAACCCACTTTGTCGCACACACGTGTATGGGGATGCGAGGCGTTTTTTAAGGCCTTCTCAGGCAACAAACTGGCACCCCGGGGCACGAAGTGTATCTTTATAGGATATCCCAAGGAAACAAAAGGATATTACCTATATAACCCCCAAGACAAGAAAGTGATTGTCGCCAGACAAGCCGTCTTTCTTGAGAGGGATCACATCCTCAAGAAGGATAGTGGGAGCAAGATTGACTTCAACGAAGTTGATGCTCAAGATACACAGGAGTTGGTACAGGAACAAGTTCCACAGGTCCCCGTGGAAGAGGTTCCAGAAACACAAGTACTGCGTAGGAGCTCAAGAGAGGTAAGGGAACCAGAGAGATTTGGTTTCCTAGTCACCGAGGATGGTGAATCATTATTGTTGGACAATGATGAACCTCTCTCCTATAAGGAAGCAGTAGAAAGTTCAGAAGCTGCAAGATGGCTAGAATCTATGAATTCTGAGATGGATTCCATGTATCAGAACCAAGTTTGGGTTCTGGTCGATGAGCCAGTTGATGTAAAGCCTGTTGGATGCAAATGGGTATTCAAAAGAAAGCTGGACATGGAATGTCAAGTTAGAACCTATAAAGCAAGGCTAGTGGCTAAAGGATTCAGACAACGTCAAGGAATTCACTATGATGAAACATTCTCACCAGTTTCCATGTTTAAATCCATAAGAATCATACTTTCCATAGCATCTTATCATGACTATGAGATTTGGCAGATGGATGTCAAAACAGCATTCCTTAACGGGAACCTTCAGGAAGATGTCTATATGACACAACCAGAAGGGTTTGTGACACCAGGTGAAGCCAAATGGGTTTGCAAGTTGCAGAAATCCATTTATGGATTGAAGCAAGCATCCAGGTCATGGAACATTCGATTTGATGAATCCATAAAGGAATTTGGTTTCATTAAGAATGAATGTGAGCCATGTGTTTATAAGCGGTTTAATGGGAATGCGGTCGTCATCCTGGTGGTATATGTTGATGACATATTCCTTATTGGAAATGACGTACCAGCCTTACAGTTAGTTAAGGACTGGTTGAACAAGTGTTTCTCCATGAAGGACTTAGGAGAAGCAGCCTACATTCTAGGGATCAAGATCATTCGTGATAGATCCAAGAGGTTGCTTGGACTAAGTCAGGGTACATACATTGACCAGATACTAAAGAGATTTAGTATGGAAAAATCCAAGAGGAGATTGGTTCCAGTGTCACATGGATTACATCTTTCTAAGAAAATGTGTCCCCAGACACAACAGGAGAAAGATGGGATGAGCAAGATCCCATACGCTTCGGCTATAGGATCCATCATTTATGCCATGTTATGTATCAGGCTTGATGTTGCCTATGCACTGAGCATGGTAGGCAGATATCAAGAAGATCCAGTAGAATAGCATTGGACTGCTGTTAAGATTATCCTTAAGTACCTGAGAAGAACTAAGGATATGTTCCTGGTATATGGAGGAGACGAGGAGCTTTTCATCAGAGGGTATGCTGATGCTAGTTTTCAAACAGATCAGAATGATCTGAAGTCGCAATATGGATATGTTTTTTGTCTCAATGGAGGAGCTTTGAGCTGGAAGAGTTCAAAGCAGCCAGTTTTCGCCGATTCTACAGTGGAGTCTGAGTATATAGCAGTTTTTGATGCATCCAAAGAGGCCGTTTGGATTCATAACTTTGTCCAGGAGCTTGATGTGGTTCCTAGCAGTAAATATCCCATTACATTGTATTGTGATAATACTGTAGTGGTGGCTCTTGCAAAAGAACAAAGGTCACATCAACGGACAAAGAACATACTCTGGAAGTATCACCTCTTGAGGGATTTCTATCAAAGGGGTGAAGTTGCAGTGAGCAGAGTATCCACGGAAGAGAACGTGGTGGACCCCATGACTAAAGGCCTATCTCAGCAAAATCATGAATATCATGTGAGATCTAGAAGGTTAAAGGTTGTTAGCAGTTGGCTCTAGTCCAAGTAGGATTTTGTTGGAGTTGGTGGTCTAGAACCAACTACTTTGTACTTTATTCATTAAATGAAAGCCTTATCACATCTTGATTGTTCTTCTGTGTGACATGTCAGGTGATAATGTCCTAAGGACAGCTGTTGCATTAAAGGGTCGTAGCGGATCCCTACTATGATGAGAACCTGGAAGTTCCATAACACTGTTCTTGAATGTATGTTCTATGGCCGGATGATATTATTTGAGGGACACAAATAATACAGGTCATTAGGGGTGAGGACTCATAAAACTTTGAGGCACCTTCTCATGGTGTGCGGCCTTGGTAATATCCAGGAGGATATTATGAGAACGAGACCCGCCAGTAGGAAATCCACATTTCATAGTGTCATTGGATGTTCCTATCTACGGACGTGTGTATTGATCCTTAGACTTTAAGATTATTATTAATGGGTATTACAACTCGCGCACTTAGATATATTGACGAAAACTGTGACGACACACTGTTCGCAGCGAGGTAGGATACGTTGGGTGCGTCACGAGTAATACCGCATTAATAGATAATGCGAGAAAGGATTTGTCCCTTCCGTTCCATAACGGAAGTAGATATCTCAGGCCCTTTGATGGAATTGATATAGCCTAAATAAATCCATGGCCACGGTAAGGTATGGGCAAGTTCAATTCCAGGAAATCAAAGAAAGAATAATCAAGCACATGGGTTTATGGAACTAGCATGTAACCCGCTTGATTGGAGATATTGAGACAAAGGGATTATATTACATGGTAAGCATTCGTAGAAGGTAACACGTCATTGCGGCGTTAACTTCTTTCTCTATGGGTGCCTTGGCGTGTTGCTAGACGCTAACCTTGGAATTTAGGCAGGCTCAGCCTAATGCCACTGAGAAAGAGTCCTAGAGGGTCACACACTAAGTGAGTCCATGTATCTCAGTTAAATATTAATTTAACAAGTTAAATAAATATTATTCCCGACTATGGTTTAATAATTATTTAAGGATGTCTGATCGCATTTATTTTGACACTAGTTATTCGAGAGAATACATTGTGGATGAAATAATATATATATTAGCGAGTAATGCAGTTAAATTTATTTAAGAAATAAATAGTCATTACTCAAGGTCTAATAAATGTGGTGGAGAAAAATGGAAAATAAAAGTACACGCCGTGTATATTAAATATACACGCCGTGTAGTTTTATAGAAAACAAGTACACGCCGTGTATTAATTATTACACGTCGTGTAGTTTTTCCAGTTGGGATTTTGAGGATTTAATATTATTTTATTAAATGATATTTATTATAATCAGTGTGGGCGCATGTCAAGGAATTAATAATTAGACATGGGGGGGTTTCAGTAAGATTTAATGAAATAAATAAAACACGTAACGCATTTATTTATTGTCATAACTCTATTAACCTCAAACATGATTATAAATATCCTCACAACCCCAACATTTTGAAGAGCCATTGGTTGTGCACAACGGATTTGGAAATACTCTCAAGCCAAGAGATAATTCCCTTTCCACCAAGAACTCCCTCAAGTTACGAGAGCAAGATCCTCCACCGGATCAAGGCCGTCAAAGGCGGATATCGCAAGTGAAGGTTCTTCCGCGTTAGCACTTGGAGATCCCTTCGGCGACGTCCAGAGATACGTGACACACATGTAGATCACCGCTAGAGGAATCCTACACTTGGATTCTACGACGTAACGACGAATCACCGAATCGTGACCGGACACATCAACGAAGAAAGAATTCCAACGAGGTAATTCTTATGCATTAATTAAATTAATTATAATCAACATATGATGATCCTCCTCAAGGGTTCTGGGACTCTTCCTTTTTTCATTCTTCATTCTATTCTGAATATTCGGCGTTTTATATTGTGATGGATCTCGTATTGAACGTTGTTTAACGTTAAAATTTAAGTTGGGCAAACCCACTAACGCACTTCCGCTGTACCCGGAACCTACAGAATAGACACAGATCATTCCTCTAATCATCTATGGAGCACCGTGGTCATAGGCCTCTGCCGCATAAAGATGAACTCTCCCTTGCCCACCTGCTCCCTATAGTCGAAGGGGACCACCTAGGGGTGGCGGTGGTATAACCTCAAACCATCTTCCACCACCTATTCCATGACGTGCTCCTCTTCCATGTCTGCCAACCTGCGGACCCCCTCGCTCGAACCTCAGTCGCTACCTCGGCGGTCCCTCGGTCATCCGTTGATCGTCTATGTGGGGATTCGAACAGTTTTGATCCATGTTTCCCTGTCTGCCGCAAGATTAAAAGGCTTTAGTCCATAGAAGACATATTCTACCTCACGAGCTCCACACCTCTGACCCTGCGTACTAGGGTCATCCACCGGAAGGTCGGGCCTTCTTGGACCTCTGCACCATCTGCCTATTGTCTACTATAGATTACTCAGCTACCTGTCATCTGGTGGTGACTTTATCCGTCGGTGCCTGCTCGTCTAAGAATCTCTCCACCAATAATGCTCGCTCGAGCACTCTAGCCTATGTCAGGATATTGAGTGATATCATTGACACTCTGATCTCCCACTGGAGACCAAGCTCAAAGGTCTGGGCCTTGAATAATGGGTTTTATACCATGTCAGTGGAGTAGCGTGAGAGTTCAGTGAATCTCTCCGAGTACTGGGCCACTGGTAGGTTTCCCTGCTGTAAGTGCAACAGATCCTGGATATGCAATGAGCGTAAAGTCACTGGAACGAACCCCGCCCTGAAAAGGGTCTCCAAGTCCAACCAAAAGAGTGTTTCCTCCTCGTGCATCTGGAGCATCAGGCTCCACCATCTCCCTATTGTGTCGTGGAATAGGCTAGAATCTAGGATCACCATCTGATCTGTTGGTGTCTCAACTAAATGGAAAACCTATGCCACAACCTCCATCTAGTCCTTAGCTTCCTAGGGATCTATCTCACCTTGAAACCAAGGATTCCTCTGTCACTAGAACTCATGCAACGTGCTCAGTCGGCATGCACGGTCTGTCAGTGGGGATGGTGGAAACTGTTGACCAATGGGTGGTGCTGCTGCTAGTACACCACACAAAGGTGTCAACACAGTAAGAGGGCCCTATAATGAATCATCATCTCTCGGTGGGCCATCATCATGTACTATATCTGGAATGCTGGATGGATGTCTACATGACAGCTTACTGAAAAGAAACAGGTGTGCCACAATCAATAAGTTATACCCGGTGAGCTGACTCTAAAGAAATTAAAAGTAAAACATTTCCAAAACACACGCAATCAGTGTTTTCATGAACCAAGTCATAAATTAGAATTCAGGGTCCTGGTGTATGGATACGTCGTCCACCACACCTACACTAGACTGCCTGAACTAAAAACCACAATCAAAACACTTAACACTATTACTCCATTGGAAAGATCAGATTCCTAGTTCTTCGGTAGAACCGACTACTTGGATACCATTTTTTCACGTCCCATCCCCCAGGTCCCATTCCGTGACTACCCAAAGTCTGCCTTCCATAGGCCATGGGTTGGCGACTAGCACCAGAAAGTCATGTCCCTAAAATGGGAAGGCATTGCCTTTAAACCTCTACAAACACATAGTCTAAGAAAACAATAAGAAGAAATCATGAAGTAAAACTGCAGTAGTAAAAGTGTGTACTAAAAGTAAAGGGGATGGAATACAAGCCCAACTGAAAGATACAACTACAATAAGAAAAATTAAATAGCTCCTCAGATCATCCACAAAGGATCCTATATGAAGGGTAGTTATAGCTCATCTCCACAAATCTCCACGTCAACCAGTCACCTCCGGGTAACGCATGGTCCTAGCTCCTATAGTCTCATCCAAGTTGCTCATCATCTTCACAAGACACAATAAGGTGTGGGTGAATCCTGTGTAGGAGTGAGTATAACAATACCCAGTAGGGACCCCAAGACCCCCAAAGGTCTCTCAGAATTCTACAAAGGAAACCCTCAAAGCATGATCTCAATCACAAATCACGAATCAAAAGACTCAACTCAAACCAGGTATAACTTAAGTATTGAAGTAAAAATTATTATTCATATAGATAGATCATCATATTATATCAAGGTTTCTGCTACTGATCTATACAGGATCACTCATTGCAGATCCACACAGGATCTCTAGGTGCTGATCCACATAGGATCCCTAGGTGGTGATCCACACAGGATCGCTAGGTGCTGATCCACACAGGATCGCTTGGTGCCGATCCACACATGATCGTTGAGTGATAATCCACATAGGATCGCTTGGTGGTGATCAACATAGGATCGTTTGGTGTTGATCCACACAGGATCGCTATTCATTCTTCACGCCTCATCCAGCCACTGGATTCTCGTACATAGTATGCTTGATTCTGGGATGATCTGATCCTCAAGAAGTCAGTCGTACCTAAACTAGAATGAAGTCCCATGAATAAGTAATCAAATTAACCATCAAGTAATAAGGGTTCCAACGCAACATAAGACGCATCAATTGAACACCCTGTCTGAGAGTTATAGGCATTTTAGTGCCGAGGACCCGATTGGATTCGGGTACGATCAAACCCAGCCGTACTTCAACATTATCTAAAACTTGGGTGGAGTACTTCAAAAGGATCATCTCATCCTAAGGATTCCAACGCTGTAGAAGGTTCTTCAAATGGACATTTAGTTTTTAAGATACGACCTTTTAGCGTATCTAGGCTTAAATGGGTCCGGGTCCGGTCTGACCCCATTGGACCGACCCTGCATGGGCCGACCCGACCCGACCTAGCCGCGGCTAACCCCACCTGGTCTAGGCTGACCCGACCTAGTCTGGGATGACCCAGCCTGGTTCAAGTTACCCAACCTAAGTTGGGTCTGACCCGGACCGGCCCGAACCAGCTAGGTCGCGGACAAGCCTGGCACAAACCGGTTGGGTCGCGGTGGGCTCAGCCCGCTGGGCAGTGGACCGGCCTGGCCCGTCGGCTGGCACAACCTACGCGAGGGGTCGCGCGGCCCCTCCTTCCCAAATGAATCAAACAGCCGTTCAGTTCTTCAACTGACGGCACCACATGGCGCCACCTTGTTGTCTATGAGACCCATAAGAAGTGGGTCCCCATGCCTTCCAATGCAGCTTCAATGTCGTGACCTCAACCTACGGTGCATGATGGTACACCTCCCATATTCAAACACAGTAAACCGATATTTGGCTGCCCCTTTGGTCCCTCACGGCACCATGCGGCGCCTCCCCCTTCCGCTTCCATCGAGCGTCGGTCCCCATTGTTGTGCCGGTGCTTCTTCTGTAGGGCTTCGGTGACACTCTAGAGCTCCGTTTTCACTCTCGTCTATGCCTACGGGCCTCCCAGAATGTTGATGTCATAGTGTGACCCTTTTATTCTCGTTTCCATCTAATTCAAAATTCACCCATAAAAAACACAACAAAAATAAAGGGTAGGAGGGTCCGGGCCTTATTCTTTTAGCCTGTGCCATCCACATTAATATCATATCAAATGGGGGTTTTGTAAAAAATTATCAAAGTCAAAATAAAACCTCGTTAAAAAACCCCACAGCATCTTGTAATTCTATACGAATCATGGATCAACTCGTTTTGGTTGATCCGTGTTTGTCACATTTTCAAGAACAAGGAAAAGAAAAATAATTCACCTGAATTAAAGAAAAAAGTCCCCTACCTCAATATCTATTGGGTGATATTGTAGTTGTGGTAGGAGAAGAGTCCTCATTAGATGAAGTCATCGGTTTTAGTCAATCCCGGATCGTTGTTACCCAAGTTTCCATCCTCCATCGGTAAAATATGTTGTTGTACATCACCATAGGTTCCTCATATCCATGTCAAAAACCCAAACCAAAGCCTCAATTAAATAGAGGGGGAAAGGAGGTTAAATCAATGAGAGATTATTGTGGTTTATAATGAATGAACCTCTTAATATCTCAATGGTGTGATTACAAATTGAAGATTCAAGCCATTAAATAGCTTGACAACCCATCGGCCCCACCACCGCCGCTCAACATGAGGTAGGAAAATAAAATAACAATTTTGATGTTATTTAATTATTTCTTTAAATGTCACAAAACATACTTCTTCACCCGACCTACTGCGGTCAAAGTTAATCCTCCCTTAAGAGAATACCGGATTTGTGGATTCAACAGTGCCCTCATATTTTTAATCTGAGCACCGATTCAAAATATAGAAAATGCCACCCAGATGTTTATTAAACGTACCTAAAAAGAGTTCAAAATTCCGTTCCTAGTACACAGGTCATCAGAAGCAAGTTCCGTCAATTTTCACAGACTCGTAATAATCCCAAATAATTTAAAATATATATATATGGAATTTCTAGGTCTTTAAAATCATTATATATATCCATGATATGTGGTGATGGAAAATGAATTACATCGTTTTGTAAGGCGGTAGTCCTCTGTACACACAATCAACGGTTTTGTTTCCCATTTGATATAAAATAAAATAGATAAAGGTTATTCTATTAAAATAGAAAAATATAACTATATTGGATATACTAGTTTTATTATTTGATCATATTTGGAGAATATTTTTGGGAGTTTGAAAAAGTAAAACAAAAATTCATGGTTATGAACTTTACCCCTTCTTCAGACAACCTCTTTAGGTTTATACCTAAGGCCTTACAAGATTGGAATTATGATTAAAAAGAGGCATCTAGGATTTTCATATCTATATAAGGAATATATTTGGGAATTTATTGTCTAAAGTAAAAGGATTTTGGATTATTGAGATGAGAGGATATGGGGTGGCCATTAATAAGTGGGCGAGAGGACACACATGGAATTTTTTAAAAGAAAAAGTGATAACTATGTTTTTATATGAAAAAAGGATAAAACTGGATCATTCTTGAACCGTGGATTATATACATTTAAAATATTTCTATTAAATAGAAAATTTACAAGTTTCTAGTGCGTTTTAACCCTTATATTCTTAGTTTAACCCCCGATAAAACCCATTTAACATTAACTATGGTAATTAATTTTTACAATTTTTACTATTAATAATGAACAAAAAGTAATTAGGCCTAATTATATAATATTAATTATGATGATATAAAATATATAATCCATTTTGACAAATTCAATTCACAAAAGTGGTAGAATTTAATTTTAAATTAATCTCATATCCATGAAGAAGAAGTGGTTTTCGAAAGAAATGTTTTCATAAGTATAGAAAGTTTTAGTATCCAAATTCAATATCATGTTGATTACTGTAGGACCCTAGAATACCATGAGATGGGAGGGTGAATCAGGGTGTCAACATTTTATTTCAATGATACGGATCTTTTCCCCACATTGTTAGGAACCTGTTAAACTTGTTTGATGGAATCACGAAGTTATCAAACACCCAAATGTAGAAACAGAAACACAACACATCTGTTTTACTTGGTTCACCACTAAGATATATTCCAAGGATCATATGATGATAGTTCACTGATCATACCTAAATCATCCAAGCCTCACTGGGTATTTTTGGATAACAATTTTTCACACCTGGTCACTCTATTCTAGACACACTTCCTTTACAAGAATTTTAGAGATAACACGCTACCTCCCTCAGATCACTTCCATCAAATACCACTTTCTCACTATCTTGGGTTAAGTATAACTAATTTTATCGACATAAAGGTCACATCAATATATTGTACACATTAGTATTTTTACCTCATTATCATGAGAATTTTCTTTCACCATAGTCCTAAATATATTCACTTTAATTTATTGTTCACATCTACTGTTCGTGAAGCTCTTAGTCTTCACAAAACCCACTTTTTGTTTCAAATATTTTTCATATTTCATAACAATATATACATTCTTAAAGCTCCCATACTTTATGAATCTATTAGAATTCATGAAACTCTAAACAATCACAAAGCTCTCGGTCTTCAAGAAACTCATTTTTTTGAAATGCCTTTGGGTCGATTAGTTATTAACAATTATTTTCACGATGATTTTTCTTGTGAATATTTCTTGATTCAAAAATAATTTGACCTTAAAAAAATTAGATCAATTCACCTTTTTCCAAATTCACTCCATGTTTAAAATAATGGGCAACTAGATATTTATTGACAACACCTCTTCTATAAAGCTTCCAAGCTCACCATGGAATTTTCACCAACCACTTAATTCATGTTCAGGTTTTTATGGGCACTCTCCCAATAATGATCCTCCTCATTTACCGACATATGGCCAGTACAGGTTTTTTCCCTTTCTACCCGAACACTCCATAAACCCCTCTGCATGCTATCATTTACTGCCCAGGAGCTAAGTAAATTTGGAATCAATGGGGCCCAGCTCCAGTTGCTTCGTTGGCATTGGCCTCCAACCTTCCCAATATTCTGAATTGTTGGTGCTTCTCTCTCTCTCTCTCTTCGGAAGATGTTGGTTCACTTTGAAATTTGGCTTGGTTTATTTGGGTCTGGCATAATGATGTTGTTTTTCATCAAGCTCACAGACCCACCAAATTCTAAATTGATCGGGCAACTTCTTGGATTGAGGTATGGAAAGGCCACAATGGGTATTCTTTGCCGAGTGTTTCCCCCTCCCATCATGCTCATTGGAATCCCCCAATGGAAGGGATTATCGAGATTAATGTGGACGAGTCTCTTCCAAAGTATGGGTTTGTTGCCCTCGGCATCCTAGCCCGAAATCATCTGGGGAAAATCCTTGCTACTAAATATGAACCACATCAGGCAATCTGGGAACCGGCAGTTGCTGAAGCTACGGCCATCCTTACTAGTTTGATGCTCGCTAGAGAATGTGGATGGGGTGATATCATCATTGAGTCTGGCTTCCCTACCGTAATCGATGTTATTAATCACAAAAAAGGTGGACTCTATTCTTTTGGCATCATCATTAGGAGAATTCTCTCACTTCGCCAATGCTTCTCTTTATGCACCTTCTCCTTCACCAAAAGGGAAGGTAACAACACGGCCCATCAGCTAGTGGCCTCAGGCCCATTCAATACTACCCAGCTCAGGTTGGACAATTTTTCTTCATGGATTTTCACATGTACTTCTTCTAATATTTGTCATTAATGTTATATGCTTTTATTCAAAAAAATTGTTCACAAAGCTTCTTTTCTTCGCAAAGATACAGTGAAATTTTCCCATTAAAAAAGATTCTTGAATCTTGTATCTTAACATATTTCCATCATACATCATCCAATTTCCTGAAATGTCTTTTTGAAAACCATCAAACCTCCATAACACCATATGCCTCTTTGAATCTCCACATCTTCAAAAAACTTTAACCTTCATGAAATCTATGCCTTTATCATATTTTTTCAGAGTCAGTCCTGGAAACCCATATTTCACAATGCATGTCTCTTTCTTTTGATTTTGAGCTCTAAATATTTGGAAAAAAACTAATAAATTATTCCAAAATAAATACTGAATCCACCTTTATTATAATATCACTAGTCCTGTAAACATCTTCGATCAACCTAGTGTAGATTGACAATAAACACACACAAAAATATGTTTTCAGTTGTGAAATTTTTTTATTAAAATAATTAAAATAACCTAAATTGTATATATTATAATAAAATTCAATTAATGTTTCTTTTAAAACAATTTTAAATCAAAATGTAAATTTCAAATGCATTAAAAGAAAAGGCAGTTTTCAATAAAAACCAGTATTTTTACTATTCATCAAAAAAAATTAAGAAAATTATAAAAAATTCACTCTAAGATAATTTTGAAATTATTAATTTCAAATTTAATATCATTTTAGAAAATAAATTTTTTAAAAGTGGTAAAAATTAATTTTAAATTTTGTTCCCAAAGTGCGTTGAAACCACCTTTTAGAAAAATACATTTTTTCAAAAAAGCATTTCTTTTTCTTTAAAATGGTTATTATTTTATTTATAATCAGTAGATAACCTTTGAATTTATTTTATAATTGTGTAAAACATATAATTTTCATAATTTACTTAGTTATATTCATACCCACCAATTTAATAGCTAGGTTTTAACGGTATACAATATTATAGTTTTTTTAGACTCGGGATTACATGTATAGTAAGCTATCGAAGAGATTAAAATTAAAGAAATATATTTTATGGGTTGTTTAATCTTTATATTTCAAGTTTTATAAACTATCAAAAATAATTTTCTTATTTTAGAATATTAGGGTGTTACAAACTATCATTGGTGTTCCCAAAATTTCTATAACAACTAGTATTATATCCTGAGTACCAAAGATAGAGGTCAAATTTCTTGAATTGAACAATGGATATAGAAGAAGGTAATGTGGAGATCGATCATTTTTGTGGTTATAAATTTATTTTCATGAGTATTTAGATCAAATACTATCTTTATCAAAAAATAATATACACTTTTTATAACACCCTGACTCCAATAACCTAGATTTTGTGTTTACTTTATTATGTTGGTATATAATACATGGTGTATCACCTCTAGTTTCAAGTAAGTAACCCTTTATTTATGTGTTTTATCTATATAAACTCTTTTGGATGATGTTTGGGAGGGTTTAGAGGACTTTTGAAATATTTTTAGGGATTTTTGAGAAATAGACTGTTTGAGAATAGTTAGTAGAAATCATGAAACTCCTACATGAAACCATGAAAAGTGAGATAGAGGATACTAGGCATACACATGGTTAGGTTCATATTTTGGCCAAACCATGTTTCCAACTAGGAGTTATCATGATTTTTATAAAATAGGGAAAAATAAGGTTGGTGCATGGTTTCTCTAACCATGCAATCCAACTATGTGAAGGTTGTTGCGAGGCAGTGGCTAGTGCATGGTTGGCATGCAGTTTTCCTAACCATGTGAACTAACCCTGCATGGTTTAAACTGAGATCCTAAAAAAGTGTATATAACTCATTTTTTACCTATAAACTATGAATTTTTCCTCCATTTCAACCCTCACACATTTTTTCCTCCTCCCAAAGGCTTTGGAGACTTTACCCTTTGATTTGGGAGCAATCGGTTGGAAAATCTTCATGCATTGAAGGTCATATTTCTTGGAAAGTCTCCATTCTTGGTCATTTTCCTTAGATATACTCTTCTTCCTTATCTTATATTCATAAATATTATTCATTGGGGTTATATATATATTATTTTATTCCAATTATGATGATATATATCTTTTTTGATGTTATGTAATGAGATCTATGGTGGGTTTTTGAAGTTTTAACTCAGTTTTGTTAAATAATTTTTGTTATTCTTCATTTTACCATAGTTTATGATGTATGTGACTTCACTCTAAACTCCTCTTACTATAAATTGAATTATTAGTTTCCAATTTTTTTAATTAATTTAAATTTATTGTGAAATTGATGTAAAAATATTGGTAGAAACCATTTTTAGTGATGCTTTGTGAAATTATAGAAATTGGTTATGGAAAGTGATTTATTTTCATGATTTTAAAATGTTGATCTTAAAATATATATTTTTCATAGTTATGTAAATGTTTTTTTAGATATTTTTTTTATAAAATAAATATTTTATTAAAATGATTGAAATGGTTGATTCGGCATTGGTTTTTGGAATAATGGTTTGTGTATGTTCATGTTCATTCAGGATGGATAAGGGTATGATATTTTCCCCATAAAAAATGGGATGGATAAGGGTATAAAACTTCCCCCATCAAAAAAATGGAATGGATAAGGGTATTAAGTTTTCCCCATCAAAAATGGGATGGATAAGGTAATTAACTTTCCCTCATCAAAAAAATGGTACAGATAAGGGTATGAATTTTCCCCCATAAAATGGGATGGATAGGGGTGTGAACTTTAACCCATAAAAACAGTTCTCTAATTGACATATTGGTGAAAGGATAACTCAACACTCATGAGTATAGGGAGTTTTATGGTTTCATGCATGGTTGGATGTGTGGATATGTGGAATGGAATGGAATATGCCAAAATGGGAATAAAAATGGTTTTAAAGAGTTGTTTGGTTTCTTTCCTTGAAAAATGTTTTGATATAAAAATTGTTTTATTTTATGATATATGCTATTTTAAAGTGTTTCATATAAGTTTTTTTATATAAATTTGCTAACATGTTCTATCCAAGTGGCCTGACTAGGGAAGTTATTTGGGTAAAACCAAATGAGTTTCATTACTCACACCCATCTTGGGAACCATGGTGTGTTTTAAAATATTGTGTATGGGCCATGGGTAAAGGGAAAGTATCACACTTCTTTAGTGTTAATTTTTAATACTTGTACATGGATTATGGATTTAGAGAATAGAGAATGTTGGGAGTTTC
Source organism: Viscum album (assembly GCA_963277665.1). Classification (NCBI taxonomy): domain Eukaryota; kingdom Viridiplantae; phylum Streptophyta; class Magnoliopsida; order Santalales; family Viscaceae; genus Viscum; species Viscum album. Next base: position 1,415,054,669 of record OY728129.1, on the reverse strand, counting down.
TATATTGATGTCCTTAGAGTCTTTCAGATTTGTGGTTTAGTATTCCGCTATGGTACTCTAATGTTGGTTATGGAGTAGTTTTGTATTGTTGTCTTTTGGTATTACTTTGAGTTGTAATACATTTTTATCATTAAACATATAGTTTTTTGTATGGTATACTCATTTTTTGTTTTTGTTTTTGTTTTTAAAGGGAAATATTTCCTCCAATTTCATTAAATCCCTTGTAAATGGGAACAGATATCCATGATTTTGTAATAGGCCTCCAAAGAATAGTTCGGAAACATGAAGTCATTTTGGTGATATTGGATCATCTCCAAAATTCATCCGATTTCATCCTTATCCATGATCATCATATGGTGGAGGAATTGTCTAAAACCTATATTTGAGAAGTGGTAAAGAGGCAGGGGATACCTGTTTTCATAGTATCAAACAGATACCTGAGGTTTACATTACGTTTATAGAAATACTTATAGAAAGAACTTGGAACTCAGTTGACTATGAGTACAAAATATCATCCTTATATGTATGGATAATCCAAAAGGATAATGTAAACATTGGAATACATGTTGGGAGCATGTATAATGGATTTTGGTGGATCATGGGAGCAACATATACTGTTAGTAGAGCTCTCATATAACAATAGTTATCAGTCCTCAATACATATGGCTCCATTTGAATCATTTTATGGGTTTCCTTATCATTCTACACTTTTTTGGATTGAAATAGGTTAGAATTCACTGGTTAGACCAAGACCTATCCAATAGATAATGTAGAATATTCAGTTGATCAAGAAAACAATAGAGACGACTCAGAGTTGTCATAAATTATATTCAAATCATTATCAATAGTTGTTGTTATTCAAGGTGAATGATCATGTGTTCTTATGAATCTCTCCAAGTATTGGGAATTTTCATTTTTGGAACTTCGTAAAGATAACTCCTTGATACATAGGACCATTTTAGATACTTTAATATATTGGAAAAGGGGAATATCGACTGTCATTTTCACCATGGTTCAGTGTAGTGCACAATGTGTTTAATGTATCTCAGTTGAAAAAGTATCATCTTGATCCTGACCATGTGATTTTATGGGATCACATTGAACTAAAGCCATATGATTCATTGGTGTGAATTCCAATGTAGATTATGTATAGTCAAGAGAAAGTATTTCATGGTAAAAGAATCGATCAAGTGTGGTTTTTGTGGAGACATGGTTGGATTTAGGAAGAAACATAGGAATAGGAGAAATAAATGGTTGAGCAATAGCCTAAACACTTTCAAGAAAATGGTGGTTTTATACTTTATTAGGATGTAAAGTACAATGGTGGGGAGAATTTATCACCCCCTATTTTAAATAAGTAGCCCTTTTTATGTATTTTAATTATTTAATGTGTTTGGGTGAAGTTTTGGAGTATTTAGAGCGATCTTGAAATGTTTTGGGGGATTTTTTAGAAGTGCACAGTTTGATAATGGTTAGTAGAAACCATGAAACTCCTACTAGAAAATATGGAAAATGAGACAAAGGCTACTGGGTAGCCACACGGTTAGGCACATAGCTTGTACAAACTATGAAACCACCTAGAAGTAACTATGCTTTTTGGAATACAGGGAAAAACATAGTTGGTGCATGGTTTGTCTAACCATGTGAGCCAAACATGTCAAGGGTTTTGGTAGGAATTGTTTGGTGCATGGTTGGCACACGATTTTCTTGAATGTGGAACTCAAACATGCACAGTTTAAATTTAGAACCTAAAAAATTTTATGTCACTGAATTTTACCTCTAAACAACTTGTTTTTTCTCCATTTTGACCCAAACTCATTTTTTCCTCCTCCCAAAAGTTATGGAGAGTTTTCCCATTAATCTCAGAGTGATCTGTTGGAAAATATTGGTGCATTAAAGGCTATATTGATTAGTAAGTCTCTATTCTTAGTCATTTTCCTTATATATAATCTTCTTACCTCTCTTGGATTCATATATCTAATCTGTTGGGGATAGATATATGTTATTTGATTCTAATAATGAGTAAATATGGTTGTTTTTATGTTGGGTAATGAGATCTAAGGTGGGTTTTTGGTGTTTCAACCCGGTTTTGTTGAAGAATTGGTGTTATTATTCATTTTTTGAAAGTTTATGAGGTAGGTGGCTTCATTATTGAGTCTTATTATTAAAACTTTAAGGCTTAGTTTCAAAATATTTAAATTGCTTGAAATTGATTATGAAATTGATGTGAAAAGCTTGGTTGAAACCCTCTTTATTGATAGTTTGTGAAATTGTCGAAATTAGTTGTGAAAAGTGAATTGTTTTCATGATTTAAAAAAATTAGATATTAAAAAATTTCTTTTTTGGATTTATAGAAATGGTTTGTTATAAAGGTTTTCAATAAAATAACAATTTTATTGAAATGAATTAAATGGTTGATTTGGCTTTGGTTTTTGGCATAATGGTCGGTGTGTGTTCATGTGTATTTGGGATGGATAACACTATAAAATTTCTTCCATAAAAAATGGGATAGAAAAGGGTATGAACTTTCCCACACAAAAATCTAACGAATAATGGAATAAAGTTTCCCCCATAAAAAATGTGATGGATAAGGGTATGAAATTTCCCCCATCAAAACGGTTCACCAAGTGAAAACTTGGTGAATGGATGACTCACCACTCATGAGTATAGGGAGGTCCATGGTTGAATGCATGATTGGATGTGTGGATATGTGGAATAGAATGGATTATGTAAAATTGGTATTAAAAAATGTTTTTAAAGACTGTGTTGGATGCTTTCCTTGAAACAAAATTGGTATATAAATTGTTTTATATTCTGATATGAACTATTTTAAAGTGTTTTATATAAATTTTCTTATATTAATGTGATAACATGTTCTATCCTAGTGGAAATAGTAGGGAAGTTATTTTTGGAAAACCTATTGAGTTTCATTACTCACCCTCTGCTTGGGAACCTTGACACATTTGTAGATGTTGTGTATCAAGAAATAGGTAAAGGGAAAGTATTCCACTTATTTAGTTGTACTTCGTGAAACTTGGACATGGATTATAGAGTTTGAGCTTCAATCATGTTGGGATTTTCTATGGTGATGTCCTTGGAGTCTTTTAGATTTATGGTTTTGTCTTCCACGTTGATACTCTAATGTTGGTTATAGAGTATTTTTAATTGTTGTCTTTTGGTATTTCTTTGAGATGTATTACATTGTTATCATGAATTATATAGTTTTTGTTTGGTTATGGTATACTCATTTGTGGTTGCTTATTTTTTAAAGCACAAACTATCCCCCAATTTCATTGAACCCCTTGGAAATGGGAACAGATATATTTTGTAATAGGCCTCCCAAGAATAGTTAGGAAACACGATGTCATATGGGTGATAGTGGATCATATCACAAAGTTGACCCATTTCATCCCTATTCTTGAATCTCATATGGTGAATGAATTGTATAAAATCTATATCTGAGAAGTGTTAAAGAGGTGGGGCATACCAGTTTTGATAGTATAAGACTGAGACCTAAGGTTTACATCTTCTTTGTGAATCCTTATAATAATCACTTAGAACTTAGTTGACTATGAGTACAGTATATCATCTTTAGATGGATATAAAATCCTAATGGATGATAAAAATGTTGGAATACATGTTGTGGGCTTTTGTAATGGATTTTTGTGGCTCATGGGAGGAGAAAATATCATAAGTAGAGTTTTCATTTAACAAAAATTAGCATGCCTCAATATATATGGCTCCTTTTGAAGCATTGTATGGGTGTCCTTATCATTCTCCACTTTCTTGGATGGAAACAAGTGGAACTTCACTGGTTGGAACAAGGCTTGTCCAAGAGATAATGGAAAATATTTATTTGATTAAAAAATAATGGAGATGGATCATATTCATTATAAATCCTATGTAGATCATCATCTATAGTCAATTTCAATTGAGGTGAGTGATCATGTGTCATCATAATCCCTCCAAGTCTTGGGAATCATCATTTTGTGAAGTATGGTAATTTATCTCCTTGATACATAGGCCCTTTTGTGATACATTAATGGGTTAGTGAGGTGAAATATCATTTGTCATTACCACCATGGTTCAGTGTAGTTCACAATGTGTTTCATATGTCTCAATTGAAAAAGAATCAGCCTGATCATGACCATGTGATTTTATGGGGTCATATTAACCTAGAGAGAGATACTTCATTGGTTCACATTCCATTGTGGATTGTGGATACACAAGATAAATTATTTCGTGGTAAAATCATCGGTCTAGTGCAGGTTTTGTGGCAACATGGTCAGATTTAGGAAGAAACCTAGGAACGTGAGAAAGAAATGGTCGATAAATGACCCAAAATATTTTAGGAAAATAGTGGTTTTCTGATTTATGAGAACGTAAAGTCCAATGGTAGGGAGAATTTAGCACCCCCAATTTCAAGTAAGTAACCCTTTATTTATGTATTTTAAGTATCTAAAGTGTTTGGGTGATGTTTGGGATTGTTTAGAGGACTTTTGAAATGTTTTTGCGGGATTTTTGGAAGTGCACAGTTTGAGCATGGTTAGTATAAATAATGAAACTCTTACATGAAAGTATTTAATGTAAGATATAGGATATTTTGTAGGCACATGGTTGGGTGAGATATTTTTCCAAGACATGCAGCCACCTAGGAGTAACCATGATTTTTGGAATAGAGGGAAAAACATGGTTGATGGATGATTTGTCTAACCATGCGAGCCAATCATGAGAAAGGTGTTGGGAGGCAGTGGCCAGTGCATGGTTGGTGCATGTTTTTCCAAACCATGTAACTTAACCATGCACTATTTAAATTTAGATCTTTAATAAAGTGTATCTTACTCGGTTTTACCTATAAACCACTAATGCTTTCTCTATTTCGGCCCTAACTCATTTTTTATCACCCCAAATTATGTGGAGACTTTCCCCTTTGATCTGAGAGTGATCTATTGGAAAATATTGGTACATTAAGGACTTATTTCTTAGTAAGTCTCCATTATTAGTCATTATTATAAAATCCACTCTTCTTATCTCTCTTGGATTCATAGATCTGATTCGTTGGGGTTATATATTTTCTATTTGATGCCAATAATGATAAGATATGGTCATTTTGATGTTAGGGAATGATAACTAAAGTGTATTTTTAGAGTTTCAACTCAGTTTTGTTGAATGATTTGTGTTGTTATTTGTTTTCACCATAGTTTCCATGGTAGGTGTCTTCACTCTTGACTCTGCTTATTAGAATTTGAAGGATTAGTTTCAAATTATTTGAATTGCTTGAAATTGATTGTGAAATTGATTGTGAAATTTATGTGAAAAGCTTGGTATAAGCCCTCTAAAGTTATGGTTTGTGAAATTTTGGAAATTGGTTATAGAAAGTGCTTCATTTTATTGATTTTAAAATGTTGATTTTAAAATATGGCTTTGTTGGATTTATGGAAATGGTTTGTTATAAAGGTTTTCAATAAAAGAATTGTGTTATTAAAATGGTTCATTTAGAATTGGTTTTTTGAATAATTGTTCATGTTTTTTCATGTGAATTCTGTATGAATAAGGGTATGAGGTTTCCCCCATCAAAAATGGGATGGATAAGGGTATGAACTATACCCCAAAAAAATGGGACGGATAAGGGTATGAAGTTTACCGTATAAAAAATGTGATGGATAATGGTTTGAACTTTCCCCCATCAAAACAGTTCATCAAGCGATGTCTTGGTGAAATGATGACTCTCTACTCATGAGTATAGGTAGGTTCATGGTTACATGCATGTTTGGATGTATGGATAAGTGGAATGGAATGAATTATACCAAAATGGGATTGACAAATGGTTTTAAAGAGTTTTCTGGTTTCATTCCTTGAAAACAATTTTAGTATGGAAATTGTTTTATATTCTGATATAAACTATTTTAAAGTGTTTTATATAAATTGTTCTGTAAAAATGTGCTAACATATTCTATCCTAGTGGTGTGATTAGGGAATTTATTTGGGGAAAACCTGCTGAGTTTCATTACTCATCCCCCTATTTGGGAATCTTGGTGTGTTTTTAGATATTGTGTATTGGGAAAATGGTAAAGGGAAATTATTGAACTTATTTAGTGGTACTTCATGATACTTGGGAATGGATTATGGATTTAGAGCTTGGATCATGTTGGGAGTTGTTGTGTTGATGTCCTTGGAGACTTGGAGATTTGTGGTTCAGTCTTCCACTTTGGTACTCTAATGTTGGTTATAGAGTAGTTTAGTATTTTTTTTATTTTGGTATTACTTTGAGTTGTATTACATTTTTATCATGCATCATATAGTTTTTAATTGTTATGGTATACTCATTTTTGGTTTTTTCATTTTCAATGGGAAAATAATCCCTTAGTTGTATTGTATACCTTGGCATTTATTTCTAGTCTTTGGCATCTTAGGGATATTGCCTAAGGCCTAGTGGAAATTCTACCTCAACTCAAGCCAATGAGGAGGGGCAGGATGTTACACAGGTGATCACAATATGAAGCATCAATCAGTTTAGTAGTCTTGGGAGACTACATACATTCATTATTTCCATAATACATTGGAAAAATAAAACATAGCAATAAAAACATTATTACAACCTTAAAAATAATTCAAATATTACTTATTATTATCCTAGGGAAATGAAAACATAATAAAGGGTGAGGTCAATTTCTTGATAAGAGTTATGTATAATGGAATCTGTCAGGATTATATAAGGTACTAACAATATGCACTACTAGAAAAACAGGTATTTGCGACGGGTCATTTGCGACGGGATCCCGTCGCAAATATTACTCCGTATATTTGTAAAAACTTTTAAAATAGTAATTACGACGGGTCCCGTCGCAACAGGTATTTGCGATGGGACCGTCGCAAATAGTAGTTGCGACAGGACCCGTGGCAATTATGTTTTTAAAAAAAATTAAAAACTATTATTAAATTATTTTTAATGGATATAAAAATAATACTATTGGCGATGGGCATAGTATCCAGTCGCAAATACTATTAAAAAAAATAAAAAAATAAATTATTAATAAATTATTTTAATTAATATAATAATAATCCAATTATAATTCAAAAATAAAAAATAATAAAATATTAATAAATGATTTTAATTAATATAATAATAGAATTATAATTCACAAATAAAAATAATAAATTATTAATAAATTATTTTAATTTATATAATAATAATAGAATTATAATTCAAAAAAAGAAAATAATAGAGTATTAATAAATGATTTAATTAATATAATAATATTAGAATTATAATACATAAATAAAAAAAATATTAATAAGTTATTTTAATTAATATAAAAATAATAGAATTATTTTACATTCAAATATTAAAATAATTCAAATATTACAAAAAAAATATAATTAAATTATAATATTATAAAATTTTAATATATATATATAATTTAATATTATAAAATATAAATAATTTTATTATTCATATTAATATTGTTATTTCAAAATATAATATTATTAATATTTTATAATGAGACAGAAACTACGAATAGAAAAAAATTAATATTTTGATTTAACAAACTTTATAACATAACAGCAAACTCTAATCTGAAGGAGGGGGAGGGGGGATCTGCATATGCTGGTGGAGGAAACTCCATCCCTAAAGCATGAGTGAGTCGGCGCATGTACTCCATCTGCTCCTGGTTCTGCTGCTGCCACCGACTCATCTGCTCCTCGTACAGCTGCTGCTGGTGTCGACGCTCCTCCTCATGTTGCTGCTGCTGCTGACGCATCTGCTCCTGCTCCTGTCGGAGACTCTCTATCAGTGCAGTCTGAGATCGCAACTGATCCTCATACTATGTAGCATAAGAAGATGCACGAGCTCCTCTCGAGCTGGACGCCGACATCGTAGCACTGCCATAATAATCTCCGGGAGTCAGTCGAGAGCTAATACCAACTACCCGACCCTTCTCGAAGGCATACTGGGTGGCCTGCATCCATGTTGCCTCATCAAACTAACGGCCAGTGGTCTGATCTGATGACTCGGCCTGACTCTCAGGTCGGGTCTATGACACTACGGCCTCATATGACTCCTGTAGTTGCAATTTAAAATTAAAATTGTGAATATATTATATCTAATTTTTAAACTTGAAAACAAATAATACTGACCACGATGTGATGCTGACGATCACCTCTGAGCTCCCCAGTAGCAGGATCACTATACATCCTCTGATATACGTCGTACTCCGTAATATCGGGGTGCTCAACAGCCTATAAGAATAAAAAATAAACTGTTAATATTTATAGTTATATAAAATATTTATAAATAATGTACGTACCAGATGTTGTCTATGAGTACTGAAAGAACGACTCCCAGCTCGATGAGTCACCTCCTGTCTCCCCCGATTCTGCCTCCCCATCGATGATCTCCTCTGAAAGGCACCACTAAACCAGTGCGCACATAATCCATCCCATACATGGGATGAAATGTACTCTGGTCGGTGTGCTCTACATGACTCATCAAAATCTGACACTCCTGCTTTCTTTGTGGCAGCTTTTCTTAAATTGTGAAAAAACTGACGAAAGCGATCACGCATGGCCACCTCCCATGCCTTGTGGATGGCGTCACACATGGTATCCTCGATCGGATACCATAAACCCTACAAATAAATCAAAATATCAAGTTAGAAATGAAATAATTTTCAAAATAAAAATTATTTATTTACGTACGTACCAACCAATGGCCGAACATGGCCTGTTTCACATAAATGGGAATCTTCTCCCATGTGGTCCACGACTGAGAGAAATAGTTGCGCAAAATAGCGCTGCCCTTTCCGACTACTATATGCGGAAAACCGTAAAAATAATAAACATTTATTATGTGAATATATTAATGAAATCTTAGTCAAATCCACAGATTATCACACAGGTTATCACACCTCCGTGTGCGTGGATGAAACCCAAGACGTGGACGTCGCTCGGGGACGGGGTCAGGAATCATCAATCGTGCAAGACCGTACCCCCTCCGCATACTCCCTGGAGCGCCTGCAGGCTAAGGTTCATCTGCCAGCAACTCATCCGCATCGAAAGGCAGGTCAGCATCCGCCAACTCACGAAATTTCTCGTCGTTCATCTGAAACAGAAAATGTTAATGTTGTTAGCAAATAATTGATAATTACTATTATATATACATATATATATATTATGATTGTATATAACTACCATGGAATTTTATTAGTGTTCAACTTCATCATCATCTTCATATATGTCAATGTCATCTTCATATTCCTCCTCAACATCATCGATATCCATTCGAGTTTCAGTTGCTTCATCTCTTACCATTTCAAATTCATATGTGACATCATTAACATCATCGTCATCACCGAATCTTAAATGTGGGGTGTCGTCATCGATACTCATGTCTCTTTGTAAAAAAGATTGATTTTGATGACTCTCTTGAAAAACTTCAATTATTTGCACATCAGTGAAAGCACATTCACTTTGACTAAACTGATTGTCTTGAATTTTGATTTTTATTACACTCCACCAATCAGTCAAGTCTCTTGATGTAGCACAGTACTTTGCGTAATAAACTTGATGTGCCTGTTGAGCCAATAAGAATGGTTCATTTACTGCGAGAAGACTTTTACATTTAATATCGATGATTCCATGAGTCGGATGAACATGCACGCCTTTCTCTATATCCAACCACCGACATTTGAACATGGTTATATAATGTTGTCCAAGATAACAGAGTTCAATGATTTCATCAAGTATGCCATAAAAGTCAACTTCATTTTCTCGATGATGAGATCCTCTCAAGATAACTCCACTGTTCATTGTTCTTTTCGATTCCCCATATGCATGTGTGTGAAATCGAAATCCATTCACCACATATGCATTATAAGTTTTAACAAGTTTGGAAGGTGGGTTACTCAATATACACAGCCATTTGTCAATTTTATCAGCATGTCGAGACACCTGAAAATTTGTGAAATAATTATCAATATAGTAAACTATACATTGAATGAGTTGCTAAAAGATAAAGAATTTATGTTACCAGTTTTTGAAACCACTGAGAGAAATTTTTCAGTCGGCGTTCTTCGAGAGAAGCTGTTGTAATTTGTGGAATTTGTTTCCTGATATGATTATCATACAACCTATAAAAACCAAAGTTATTTACTGTAACATAAATGATAGAATAAGTGATATAAACACTTACAGTACAACTAATGTCATCTCTTCACAGTTGAGAAGAACATATGTATGAGCTCTGTGATGTTCATCATACGAAAGCCAGCATTCATAAACTCCACCAAAACCAAGCTCTGGCTGGTTGAAAATAGATAATTGATTGTCGATTTCATCAATATTCCACTCGTTCCATCCCATTAGGTTGTGTTTTGAAGGATACTCAGATTCTAAATAATGGGAGCAGAAAAAAGATATTTCCTCTTGAAAATAAGCTTCTGCAATAGATCCTTCAACAGATGCTTTGTTACGTACTTTTATTTTCAATTTTTTCATGCATCTTTCAAATGGGTACATCCATCGAAACTATACTGGACCTCCAAATTTGGCTTCATATGGAAAATGTAACATCAAATGTTCCATTGAGTCGAAGAAAGACGATGGAAATATTTTTTCCAGTTTACTTATAATTACAACAACATCTTCTTAAAGTTTGCATATAGCATCATAATCTACTGTATCCGTGCAAATTTCCCAAAAAAAATGAGACATGTCTGTTATGGAATCCCAAATCACAGAATTAAACAGACCTCTTAATCCAATGGATATAATTCTTTCCATTATAACATGACAATCATGACTTTTTAATCCAGTAATATGACCATTCTTTACACATCTACCCAAATTAGAAGCACAACCATCTGGAAGTCTCAAATCTGCAATCCACTGACAAAATAATAAACGGTTTTCTTTAGACAGTGTATAAGCTGCTTTTGGTATCAGTAACCTTTCTGTTCTGAAATTCTCAAATAGTTCCAGTTCTGGACGCCTGCAAATTTGGGCAAGATCTAAACATACATTTACATTGTCTTTTCTCTTTTCTGGCGTATCCAAAACTGTATGAAACAAATTATCAAAACAGTTCTTCTCAATGTGCATGATATCTAACATGTGTCGGACCAACAAATCAAACCAATATGGAAAATCCCAAAATATGCTACGTTTAATCCAATTGTGTTCTTTCCCAAAACGAGAAATTTTCTGTTGGTTTATTGTGGGACCAAAAGTGATGGGAGGTAATGAAAATACAACTGATTTTAACTCCGAACCTGATAGCATTTTTGGAGGTTTATCCCTTTCAACTGTTCCTTTTCTGAAATGAGATCTGTTTCTGGGAAAAGTATGATCAGCTGGAAGAAATCTGCGCTGACAGTCAAAATAACAAGGTTTCTTTCCATGAATGAGCATAAATGCTTTGTTCTATCCCATAAAGTAAGGACATGATTTCTGACCATGTGTACTCCATCCAGATAACATCCCATAAGCCGGGAAGTCACTAATTGTCCACATCAATGCTGCTCTCAGTATAAAATTCTGTTTCGTTGCAACATCATATGTACTGACACCAGTACTCCACAATAAACTCAATTTATCAATCAATGGTTTCAAATAAACATCAATATTTTTCTTCGGATGTCCTGTAATTAGTAAAGTAAAAAAGATATATGGATCCTTCATCAACATCCATGGAGGTAAATTGTACGGAGTTAAAAAAACAGGCCAACATGAATATTGACTACCATAAGATCCGAACGGACAGAAACCATCAGTGGAAAGGCCCAGTCGAACATTTCTAGCTTCTAAAGAAAAGGATGGATTCACTCTATCAAAATGTTTCCATGAATCACCATCGGATGGATGATTCAAGCTTTTATCGGTTGAAATATTCTCTTTATGCCATGACATCATTGTCGCTGTATTCTTAGACATGAATAAACGCTGCTGTCTGGATGTAAGCGGAACATATCTCAACTGTTTTACAGGAATCAAACTAGACTTCCCATGTTGTCCTTCTTTATATCTCATTTGTCCACATGTGGGACAACTATCCAATAACTCATTTTTCCCAGAATATAAAATGCAGTCATTTGAACATGCATGAATCTTCTGACAAGGAAGACCCAAATTTCGAACCAGCCTCTTACTCTCATAGTAATTTGCAGGAAAAACATTTCCTTCGGGTAACAGTGTTTTAAGCAAAGAAAATATCTGGTCAAAACAGGTGTTTGACATTCCGTTATCTGATTTGATAGCCATAAATTTTGAAACTGCTTCTAATTTTCTCATCTTGCAGCCAGGATATAATGCATCCTCAGCAGACCTCAACAACTCATAAAATTCAGACGGTTCCAACTCAGGATTTGAAGCTATATCATCCGGAGTTTCTGTATGTTGAACATATAAACCTGCAACATCATGTACTAAATCTTGAAACCGAGATGGATCCAGAATCAAGTTGGTATCACCTTATCTGGAACTGTGTTCACCGTGTTGATACCAAAAAACATAATCTAGTTGAAAACAAAAACGCAAGAGATGTCCCCCCCACTTTTTCAAACATGTAAAACGTTCTCAACGCACATTTTCTACAAGGGCATTTTATTTTTCCTTCTGAAACAAATTCTGGATTTGATGCCGCAAATGATAAAAAAGTCTCCACACCCTCTACATATACTGGATTTAAACTAGAACCGTTTGGATTTCTACATTGATTTATCCATATGCGGTCACCTAATAATGATTATTGACGACCTCATTGTTCCATATTTTTCTATAAAATATAAAAGCATTATAGGTTTTGAATAATTTGTTAGAAAAAACACTCAAGCAAGAATAATTATATAGTTTACATCATACACGACTGACGCAAACTTTTTATTGAGATAAACCTAAAAATTGACCCTTTAAAAATTGAATATGTTGAGAATAAAGAAAAACTTGTTACAAATATTGATAATTTTAATATTATATAAATTTTTTATTATTTTCATAGTACTAATATTATTTTTTCATAAATATTAATTATATAATAATAACATTATTATATTATTAGTGTATTTTATTATTAATATTAAAATAATATAATTTTCTATATTATATACAATTCCCATTTCATCTGTGTGTTTAACATTCTGTATCCACATGTAATATTTGCATTCACTTTCACCTCTCTATTAGTGAGTAGGTTGATAATTTTGAAAAAGAATGCAAATATTACATGTGGAGACAAAAAACACACAGATGAAAGGAGAATTGTATATAATATAGAAAATTATATTATTTTAATATTAATAATAAAATATACTAATAATGTAATAATGTTATTATTCCTAATTATTGGTAATTATTCCTAATTATTGGTAATTATTCCTAATTATTGGTAATTATTCCTAATTATTGGTAATTATTCCTAATTATTGGTAATTATTCCTAATTATTGGTAATTATACCAATAATTGGAAATAATTACCAATAATTAGGAATAATAACATTATTACATTATTAGTATATTTTATTATTAATATTAAAATAATATAATTTTCTATATTATATACAATTCTCCTTTCATCTGTGTGTTTTCTGTATCCACATACAAATATTACATGTGGAGACAGAAAACACACAGATGAAAGGAGAATTGTATATAATATAAAAAATTATATTATTTTAATATTAATAATAAAATATACTAATAATATAATAATGTTATTATTCCTAATTATTGGTAATTATTCCTAATTATTGGTAATTCTTACTAATTATTAATAATTATTACTAATTATTGGTAATCATTACGAATCATTACTAATTATTGGTAATTATTCCTAATTATTGGTAATTATTCTTAATTATTGGTAATTATTCCTAATTATTAGTAATTATTCCTAATTATTGGTAATTATTTGTAATTATTGGTAATTATTGGTAATTATTGGTAATTATTGGTAATTATTGGTAATTATTGGTAATTATTATTAATTATTGGTAATTATTACAAATTATTGGTAATTATTACTAATTATTGGTAATTATTATTAATTATTACTAATTATTGGTAATTATTATTAATTAGTGGTAATTATTGGTAATTATTGGTAATTATTACTAATTATTACCAATTATTACTAATTATTGGTAATTATTGGTAATTATTGGTAACTATTACTAATTATGGATAATTATTGGTAATTATTTCTAACTAATGGTAATTATTGGTAATTATTGCTAATTATTGGTAATTATTATTAATTATTGCTAATTATTACTAATTATTGGCAATTATTACTAATTATTACTAATTATTACTAATTATTGGTAATTATTACTAATTATTACGAATTATTGGTAATTATTATTAATTATTACTAATTATTGGTAATTATTATTAATTATTACTAATTAGTGGTAACTATTGGTAATTATTACTAATTATTACGAATTATTGGTAATTATTCCTAATTATTGGTAGTTCTTACTAATTATTGATAATTATTACTAATTATTGGTAATCATTACGAATCGTTACTAATTATTGGTAATTATTCCTAATTATTGGTAATTATTCCTAATTATTGGTAATTATTCCTAATTATTGGTAATTATTCCTAATTATTGGTAATTATGGATAATTATTGGTAATTATTTCTAACTAATGGTAATTATTGGTAATTATAGGTAATTATTGGTAATTATTATTAATTATTGGTAATTATAACTAATTATTGGTAATTATTTGTAATTATTACTAATTATTGATAATTATTTGTAATTATTACTAATTATTGGTAATTATTACTAATTATTTCTAATTATTGGTAATTATTACTAATTATTGCGAATTATTACTAATTATTACTAATTATTGGTAATTATTGGTAATTATCGGTAATTATTTATAATTATTACTAATTATTGGTAATTATTACTAATTATTGCTAATTATTGGTAATTATTATTAATTATTACTAATTATTGCTAATTATTACTAATTATTAAAAATTATTGCTAATTATTGGTAATTATTACTAATTATGGATAATTATTGGTAATTATTACTAATTATGGATAATTAATGGTAATTATTACTAATTATTGATAATTATTTGTAATTATTACTAATTATTGGTAATTATTACCAATTATTGGTAATTATTACCAATTATTGCTAATTATTGGTAATTAATATTAATTATTACTAATTATTTATAATTATTAAGAATTATTACTAATTATTAAGAATTATTACTAATTATTACTAATTATTGGTAATTATTACTAATTATTACTAATTATTGGTAATTATTGGAAATTATTACTAATTATTGGTAATTATTGGAAATTATTACTAATTATTGGTAATTATTACGAATTATTTGTAATTATTACTAATTATTACTAATTATTGGTAATTATTGGTAATTATTACTAATTATTGTTAATTATTGGTAATTATTACTATTTATTCCTAATTATTGGTAATTATTACTAATTATTCCTAAGTACCATTAACTATGAACAATGAATACTAATAATTTAAATTTATTAAGTAACAAAACAATGTAAACATAATTAAACTACAACTAATTAAAAATAATTGAAACCAATAAAAAATTTAAAATAAATATTAAATTAAAATGAACATAAATACCTTTAAAATTGATCTGAGGTTGATCTCTGATCGTTGTTGAAAACTTCAATATCAACTCCGGAAAAAAAATTAAACTTAAGAAACTCTGAAATCTAAAAATAGAGTTTTGAGAGAAGGAGAAGATTGAGTTTGAGAATGAATGAAAAAAAACGGATGGGGGTATTTATAGGTTAGATAATTTGCGACGGGTCTATTTGCGATGGGATACCCGTCGCAAATAACTTAGCCCTCATTTATTACGGTCAACAGTTAAATAATTATTCGCGACGGGACCCGTCGCTAATAATAACCTGCCGACATACTATTTGCGACAGGGGTAGATTTCCGTCGCAAATAGCTTTTACCGCCGCCGGTTATTTGCGACGGGGGTAGATTCCCGTCGCAAATATCTTTTACCACCGCCGGGTATTTGCGACGGGCGATAACAGCCCGTCGCAAATAACTTTCCCGCGATTTGGCGTGCAAAGCGCGCCAGTCCATTTGCGACGGGACAAGCTAACCCGTCGCAAATAAGTTTTTAAACCGGACTATTTGTGACGGGATTTATCCCCGTCGCAAATAACCCGTCGCAAAAACCCATTTTTCCCGTAGTGATGGTAGAGTGGATAATTCATACATGATCCATTCAATCAAAACATGATATTCAAAATGTATCCATAGAAAATATCAACATAACAATCACATGGATAATAATATTTGAAATCTTGATAAGGTAAGTACATAATATTGTACATTATTATCTTATAATCAATGCCTTATTCCATGAAATCATGAAATATACCATTAAGGTCATGGGCTAAGAAATTTTAAATAATGGGTAGGTATAAAATAAGAACCCAACTAATTTGGAAAATTGTTTATCTCATGAGACCTATCGATTCATCAAGGATTTATCCATAACTAGGCCCCACCTTTCACTTACATAAGTACAATGAATTCCTAATATATTGAATAAAATATATAATAAATAATCAATATGCCCTATTAGTAAGTAAATATCTCTATTAGATTAAGAAAAAAAACAAAAATATTTCCCCAATGAATGAAATAACTTTCTTAATAATATTTCTTCAACTAACATCATATAGAGAAATGTTATATTGTTATGAAAATATTGAAATGAAAAATATATTCATGATACAAAATAATGTGGATATGAAGGATAAATATAATTTTCAATGAATAATGGAGAGTGATAGAGAACATGATCACAAGAAATTGAATGATCCCAAAATAAGGTATAATCCATAAATCATTAATGATGATAGAAAATCATAAATTAATCAAAAATGATGTTTTAAAATAAAGAAAATTCTTTTGAAAATTAGAGAGTATAATGTAAGTGAAAATTTTAAAATAAAATTCTTTAAATCATTTGTAACTTTTTTATAAAAATTAAGTTATAAACCATTTCCAAAAATTCTTTTCAACCTTCTAGAGAATAAAGCCATTTTTTAAATATAAAAGCTAAAAATTCATAAAATAAAAAGAAATTAGTTTCTATGAAAAAGAATAGAAAATTGTATATAAATCTAAATTTCTAATAATGTTTATAAATGTGTGAAAATTTATTCACACCATATATGATAAAGGGAACATTTCTTTCATACTTTTATAATAAGTCAAAAATGACTTATTCAAAAAAAATTAAAAATAATTATTTTAAAAAATTGTAAATAAAGATAAAGGTAGTATAAAAATACCTTTATTAAACCTTAATATATAGCTAAAAACTTCCAAAAAAATTAAGAACATGGAAATGGAAGAGAAATATCCTCAATTGAAAAAGATAAATAAGGCCATTTTTTAAATATATTCACTGGGTTTATGTGAACCAAAGAGAGTAAAAGTTACAAGAAAATAATAAAATCCAATAAATAACCATAGTAGAATAAAATATATGTTATTTAACAATTAAATGGTAAATAATTATTCAAATATAATTTTAAACATGAACAATCCAAAATAAGTGCGAGATTTTAAATTAAACTATTATGAATTTAAAAAAATGAATCAATCCCCCTAGGAATATAAAACATGAATTGAAAAATTAAATATAATAACTAAATATTAATTTATAATATAATTTTTCAAAGGTTCATTATATACACTATATAAAATTAATTATGTTCATAATATAAAATATGTCTCGATGGAGTGGAATTGAGATGAAAATCCCTTACCTTGGATTCCTGCTTGTTCAGACACATTATATACACCTAAATAATCAATTTAAATTTATCAAATACTAGAGAAATAAAATTATATATATTTTTTATTTTCAATCTTATTTTATAATCATTTTACATCCATTCATTGAATAGTTCTTTCTTACATCTACCACTTAAGGTTGTTTGGTTGATTTCTCCTAAATTAATTTAGTATATTGATTATGGTTAAAGGTTTCATGAAATGGTTTCTTCATCTCCATAATTTAATAATGCCATGAATTTATTTTTTATTCATTATATATAATTTTATAATCATTCATTCAATGAAATATTATAAAAAGGAATCATAGGCGGTAGTCCATATGTACACACAAGTGACATATTCATTTTCCAATAGATGATAGGGTAAGAAGTTATATGATTTATTATATTTATAGAGTCATAATTATGTCATCAATATCATATATATTAAATAATTTCATCTTTATAACCATCCAACTATGGTAATTATGAAAAATTAAAAACATCATTTTGTGGTGATGGTAGTCTGTACATACACAGGAGCAACAATTTCATTTTTCTTATGATGGAAAGGAGAAAAAATGGATGTACCGTTAATATAACAACATATTAGTATAGAATATATAATAATTTAATTATGTTAATACTCTTATCGAATATTTGTAAGAGTTTTCAAAATAAATGAATTTGAAAAGTCTCGATAAGAACATATACATATTCTTTTGGTAACCTCCTTTGGATAACAACATAAACCATATTGAAGTGGTATTTTGAGAAAACCAAAACATCTAGGTCATGAAAAATAAATTTATTAAGGTATTTTTTTTAGTGATTGGTTGTGATAATTGGTTCAATAAATATGGATAAGTAATGTATGGAGGTTCCCTTTTATAAGCGTGGAGGGTGGAAAGCTCTTAAATACTTTAAACATTATTATATAATATATATCTTACTCAAGTAAAGTAGCTAAAAATTGTCATAAATTTTAATATTATAAGGTTAAGGTCTAAATCTAAGAAAAAAATGATATTAAATCATGTTTTTTATGTTATCTTGAAACCTTATAACTTTATTTTAACCCTTTTAATTCATTTTACCCCTAACCGAGGTGATACATATTTACAATGGTTAATATTCATTATGAACAAAATTTAAGTTGAAATTATTACCTAATATTAATTATGGTCATTAAAATATGTAATAAAATTTAAAATATTCAATTTACATAATATATAATATTTAATTTTAATATAATTTTATAAAATGTGATGAAAATCCATTTTTAGAAAAATGATCGCTTAAGAATAAAAATGAATCTACAGAAAAGTCAACTATAATATTGATTCCCATGGAATTAATTATATTGTTTTAAATAAAATGATACTTATTTTTATTTCAAACCAAAAAAACAAAAAGTAACCTTGTGAAAAAATTGATCAAAATATAATAACCAAAAACTGGTTTTTCAATGAAAACATTTTTTTGAATTTCAAAATGTCAAACATAGATTTATAAGATAAAAAATATATTTTAAAATGAATTATAATACTTAATAAATGTATATTTAGTCTATAAAAAATTTTCATAAAATTTTAATTCGTTCTTATATCATTATAATGTCATAAAAGTGCCTTCATTGTTAAATTAATATTTTTCACTATTCGTACGAAAAATAATTATTTTTGAAAAATATAAATAATTCACTCTGATAATTTTTACATGATGAATTAAAAAATATTTCATAAAATTAAAATTATAAATTTTGGGAATTTAGGTTTTAATCACATTCTTGAATGATTCTATGTGCATTATACTATAATTTCTTTAGAATGAAATTCTTGTTTACTATATTTGAAGATCAGGTGTTGTATTCTTTATCACTTAAAACATTTATTCCTTAATATTTCTATAATATAACATCATAAGAAAATTTGGTCATTTATTCATCAAAACTTCTTATGGTTTCCACATTTCTTCTTCTATCTTATGATTTCTCCAAAGTACCTTTACCAGTCGAGTTGTTTGATTCAGAAAAACTTATTCTCTAGTGTCTAGAATATAGATAGGCTCTTCAAAATAAGATAGATCATTCTATTATTATATTTTCTTATAGGTAAGAACATTTTTCAAATATATAATATACTTCCTTATTAAACAGATATGAAATACAACATGCACTTTAGAGAGGTTGGGTAGAATTTCTTAATGATAATACAAAGCTCCAATTATTTCAAAAATATGAAAATCCATGATGTACATAGGGCTTAGTTTCCTTTATTTCTAAACCTTATAACACTCTTACATGTAAATTACCTAAATAAAACATTATCCTCTACTTGAAAGTATTGATCTTTCCTTTAGTTATCAGTATATATCTTTTTCCCTCTTTGGGATGTCTTGATATGGCTCTGAATAGTTTTTTACTTTTATTGTTGTTTCCTCAGCAATTTATGGGCCTAAAATCTTCCTTTCACAAACTTCATCCTAACAAGTTGGTGTATGAAATATTTTCTTATAAAATTATTCATAGAGTTTTATTTGAATTCCTGAATGGAATCTATTATTATATTAAAATTCTACCAAAGATAAATACTTATCCCATAAAACTAGAAAGTTGAGTGATCATGACCTCATCATGTCTTATAATTTTTTTAGTACTCATTTCAAACAATTCATTTTCCTAAGGATGATATGTAGTGCTCAATTGTATCATGATGTTGAGAGCCTTCTAAATACTCTTTCAAAACAATTATTTAAATAGTGGGTCACAATTTTATGAAATCAAAACAATTACTATAAAGTCTCAAAATGTCATTGATATAAAGTTGGGAAAGGCACTCTATTGGTAGATCCTCCCATATAGTGAGGAAATTTACAGACTTGGTAAGGTGATCAATAATAACCCATATGACATCATTTCTTTTAGTAGTATTTTTAAATCTAGTGAAAAATACTATAGTAATATCATCACACTTCCACACAAAAATAGGAAGAGGATTCATGAATCCCTTAAGATATTATCACTCAGTCTTTACCTATTGAAAACCCAAGAATCTAGATACATAGTCAGAAATTTCCTACTTCATATTTTCCCACCAAAAGTGTTCTCTTAAATCCATATACATCTTGGTGCTACAAGGTGTATATAGAAATTTTATCTATGTGATTCATCAAGTAATTCCCTCTTAAACTCATGTATTAATAGAACACATCGACTCCTTCTAAATTTCAACACAACATCGTCATAAAAAAATTCTTTCAGTTTCCCTTCATTAAAGGTTATTGTTTTATTTTGTAAAATATTATTCATTTATAAAATAAATGGTGTTTCCAATTCCCTAATTATTCACATATCTAACATTACTAAATCCATGAATATAGGATCTTTTTTAAACCTCATTTTACTAAAAAATCTATTATATTTCCTACTAAACAAATTATCCGCCTTATTTTCTTTCCTAGGGTGGTAGTTTATTGAGAAATTATAATCCATGAGTATCTATATCCATATAATGTTTCACATCTTGAGGTATTTTAGTGAAAATATATATTTTAAACTTTTGTATCCATATATAACTCTCATATTTAACCATGGAGATAATGCCTTCATATCTTCAAGGAAAATATTATGGATGGAAAATCAAGTTCATGGGTTGGATAATTATTTTCATGGTTATTTCATTATCATAATTAATAAAAAACAACTCTATCATTCTTTATAAGGATACATCCAATTCCTTTCTTAGATGCATCACTATATATCCCAAAACCATACCTTCTCAACGGTAATATCAAAATAAGTTCATTGAATAATATCATCTTTAATTATTAAAAAAAATCTATACATTATTCTATCATTCTAAACATAACACCTATATGTGTCCACTAGGTTAATGGGTTACCTAATTGGGTAAAATTTTGAACAAAAAAACTAATTGTAACCTACTATTCCAAGGAAAGTATGGAAATAAATTAAGTTTGGTAGTATAGTCCATTCTCTAATTTTCATTATCTTTAATGGATTAGTTAATATTTCATTGCTTGATATAATATATCCAAGAAAAGAAACTTCTTGAATCAAAAATTTACACTTACAAAATTTCTCATATAATTCCTTCCCTCTGAGAGATTCAAGAATGATTTTCAAATGGATTTCATGCTCTTTATAGATTTAGAGTGTACCAAAATATCAATGATAAATGCCATAATAAAATTATAAATATAATAATTGAATACAGTGTTTATAAAATCCATTAAAATAGTGTATGTCTTATTTATTCCATAGGTAATTACCTTAAACACATAATTTCCATACCATTTGTGAAATTTCATCTTTGGAATATTTTTCTTCCTTACTTGAAATTGATGATATCCATAAAGAGAGATCAATATTTGAATAATTTATATCTCGTTGAAGTTGATGCAGCAAGTGATCAATGTGATGAAATAATTAATTACTATTTATATTAGTTGAATTGATTTCCAAATAATCAATTCACAACCTCATAGACATATCCTTCTTAAAAAAAATATGGGTTCCCTAAGGTAAAATACTAGGGTGAATGAAACCCTCATTACACTAATCTTGTAGTTTCTTCTTAAATTCCACTAATTCCACTATGGTCATTATTTAGGGGGTATTATATATTATTTTCCATTAGGTATGAGTTCAATATAAAACTAAACTTCAATATTGAGTGGATTTCTAGTTAACTCTTTAGGAAACATATCAATGTATTCTTTCACAATAGGTTTATATTATATTCTAAGGTTACCTTTCCCATCCATGGGATGTGTTTTATCTTATTCTCCTAGAATTTCATTATAATGAGATATTGTAGGTGGATCCATACATGATTTAGATGATATAGTCCCCCCTATGAAGATAAGGGATTCCAAATCTCTAACACAAATCATAATCTCTTTCTCTTGGTAATAAAGTTTCACATTATACTTTGAGATTGAATCCATTACAAGTATTATATCAATGAAAACAATAGGTATAATAACCATGTTTGAAAATAGGGCATATTTATTCATTATAATTAGTATAGAATAATATAAATTTATGGTAACAAGATTCTCACTAGGATTCTTGATTGGAAACTCCCTTCTTAGAGTACTAGGAAATGGTTTAATGTTCCTGGAAAACATAGAAGATATAAAAGTGTGAAGATCCCAAATCAAATAAAGCATTATCTAACTTTGAGTTTATGATAAAAGTACCTTCCACCACATCTTTAAGAACTTTAACTTCAATTTTAGTAATAAAATAATCTTGTAATTCCCCCCCCCATTGTACTCTTCTATGGTAGTTTCTCTTGATTCTTAGGGAATTGGATTGAATAATTCCCTATATCCCTAAATTTAAAGCACTAGATAATAGTGGTTTCTTTCCTTCATTTGCATTCATGAGCCAAATGGACCTTATCTTTATAATTGTAATAAACTCTCATTCCCTTTAATAATTTACCAGGATGTTTCTTTCCAAAATTATCAAATTTTGGAAATCTTATCATTCCTTTATTCTTCTTTTACACATTTTATTTTCCTTGGTTCTCATCTAACCTCCTATTTTCTTGACTCCCCTTAAAGATATAAAACTTGGAAAAATATTTCTTTATCTTGATGGAATATAATACTATATAATCTTATGAATAAAACATTTGGGAGACCAATTCTCATCTAATATTTAGATTAATACTATAAAATAAATAGACAATATTTCTTTCTATATTTCATATTTAGTCCATTGCATTCTTTTTTAATATTTTTAATCTAGCCTCATATTCAACAACACTTTAATATTCCTTTTATGTTTGGTTGATGAAAATTATATCTATATTATTTCATTGATCTCAAGGAAAATATTTCTCAAGGAATATAACTTTAAAATTTCTCCATTACATTTTTCTATTTCATCATCTTCTTTAGTATTCAGGATCCATGACCACTACTAATTGGTATCTCCCTTTAAACAATATACTACAAAAATAACCTCTTCCCTTTCATTGCTTCCCAAAGCTAGCAATAGATTTTCAAGGGACTTGATCAATTCCAAATATTTCAATGAATTAATTGTTCTAATAAAGGATAGAGGCTTATGTCATAGAGAGTGATCCAACATAGGTTCATCACACTGTGGAACAAGAGGTTACTTCATATAGACTAGCTTATTTATCATAACCTATTCTAGTTTTCCCAATATGGCCATGATCTACTAAACTACAACACTAAATGTTTTAACTTGTTCATAAGGTCAATCCCTAAATTTACAATAGGTATTTATATTATTTTCATTTCTTTTGATATGTTCCATCTCTAAAGAATGGTATAAAATAATTATCACATAATATGGTGAATATTTTTCCATAACATAAAAATACCAAGTTATTGAAAATTATAGGGTTTTTCTCAATTCTCATTCTAGTTATGCTCTTTTAAAATATAATTTCTAAGAGTCCTAATAAACTTCCTTTTATACCGACTATAATTCCCCAAATCAAGTAAGCCAGAGCTATAGTTCACTTTATTACATTAGTAAAAAATATATGGGATCAAAATATGAAGGATCGATCAGTTCAGTATTCTTGGAAGAAAAGTTACATACATGATTTTAATATTACATTGGAAAAATAAAACATATAATGAAAAACATTCTTGAATCCTTGAAAATAATTCAATGATTCTTTCTTCATTTCCTAGAGAAAGGAAAACATAATAAAGGGTGATCTCAAATTATCAGTAAGATTTATATTCAATGGAAGCTATCATGAGTATATAAAGCAATAAAAATATATAATAAAGGATAATAAATACATAATCTATTTAATAAATAACTTGAGATTAAAAATATAAACGTGGAAAATATCAACATAACAATCACATGGATAATAATAAATAAAATCTTAATGAAGGAAGTGAATAATGTCTGATTTACTTATATTACTTTCAAGGCCTCATACCAAAATATCATAAACCTTGTTATCAAGTCTTAGTCCTAGAAATTTTTTAAAAAAATGGGTAGGTATACCCCAAATTACCAACTAATTTGGCCAACTATTTTTCTCATGATACCTATAGATACATCGAGGATCTATCTATAATCAGGCCTCAACCATCACTTATATATGTCCAATTAATTCCTATTATATAGAATCAATAATATAATATATAATCAATATTCCTTATCATTTAGTAAATATCCATATTAAATCAAGAATACTGAACATCTGTATTTCCCTAGTAAATGAAATAAATTTATTAATAAGATTCCTTAAAATAACATTGTATTTAGAAATGTTATATGGTTAATAAAATAGTTAAATGATAAATATATCCATGATTCCAAATAATATGGATATGAAGGATAAATATAATGTCCAATGAATAATGGGGAGTTATAGAGAACTTGATCATAAGAAAGTGAATGATCTCGAAATAATGTATAATTAATAAATTAGTAAAGGATGGTAGAATACCATCAATTCATCATAAATTAAGGTTTTAAATAAAAAAAATTTGAGACTTATAAATGAAAATGGAAGTGAAACTTAAAAAATCCCTAAATATTTTGTAAATGTTTTATAAAGACAAAGTTATAAATCATTTTCAAAATTATTTTCAACCTTTTAGAAAATAATTCTTTTTATTTTAAGAATTAATATATTAATGAGAAGGTATTTTATTTGAAACCCCATATAAAATTTTAGAGGAATAAAATTAGATAATAATGGTCATAGAGGTGGAAAAATTCATTAACATCATATATGTTAAAAAGAACATTCCTTTCACACTTTTGTAAAAAGTCAAAAATATCTTGTTCAGAAAAAAAATTAAAAATTTTTATTTTAAAGATTCGTAAATGAATTAAAAGCTAGTAGAAACATAAATTTATTAAACCTTAAATTAAAGTTAAAAAAATTACAAAATAATTTTAAGAACATGGTCATGGAGGGAAATATATCTGATCGAAAACGAGAAATAAGGTCAGTTTTATTTAAAAAACTTCTTTCATTTTTGAGTACCAAAGAGAGGAAAAGTTTTAAAAAACTTGGAAACCTAATAAATAAATATATATATAAAATATATTTTCTTTCATAAATAAAGTTAATATAATTCTTCCAATATAAATTTAAACATGAATAATCCTGAATAAGTGTGAGATATTAATATAAACCCTTACAGCTTTAATAAGTTTTAAATCAAAACCCCTTATAATAGAAAACTTGAATTGAAACATTAAATATCATTAAAAAAATATAATTCCTGAAATAATATGTAAAATTGATAGTTTATACATCATATAAAATAAATTACGTTCATAATATAAAATATGTCTCAATGGAGTGGAATTGAGACAAAAAACCCTTACCTTGGATTCCTTCTTGGTCAGATTCATTATATCCACCTGAATAATTAATTTAAATTTATTAAATACTTTATTAAGAAATTTTTTAAATATATTTCATTTTTAAGGTTATTTTTTAATTATTTTACATCCATTCATTGAATACAAATTTCTTATGTCGACCACTTAAGGTTTTTCGTTCAATTTCTCCCAAATTACTTTAGTATATTGACCATGGTTAAAGGTTTTATGAAATAGATACCTTATATTTATAATTTTAATAATTTTCTAAATATAATTTTTATCCCTTTTATATAATTTTTTAATCATCCATGAAATGTGGTAATATAAAAAAATTAATCACATCACTTTTTGGGGGTCATAATCCACACAAACTCACGAGTGATGTTATCATTTTCCAACTGATGGTAGGGTAAGAAGGTGGATGATATATTATATTTATAGAATCATAATTAGTCATAAATATCATATATATTCATTAATTATATATTTATAACCATAAAAAAGATGTGGTGATAAAAAATGAATTACACTGATATATGGAGACGGTGGTATGTACGTTTGCACAAGCGATGTTTTCATTTAATGTAGGATGGAAAGAGGATGTAAAATAGATGTAACATTAATATAAAAACATTCCAGTATATTAAATATACTTATTTAATTATGTAATTATGGTTATTTAATATTTTTAGGAGAATTAAGAAGAAAGAAACTTGAAAAATCTCAGTAAGAACGTATACCACTTCTTTTGGTAACCTCTTTTAGCTTACACCTTAAGCCTTCTGGAATTAGTGTTTTGAGAAAAAGAAAACCTCTAGGTAATGAAAAAAATTGTAAATTTATTATTATAGGTATTGGTTTATATAAGTGTCTTAATAATTGTGGATAACTGAGGTGGGATGCCTTTTATAAGTGAGATGGGTGGAAAACTTATAAATACTTGAAATTTTATTATATAATATATGTACTGATCAAGTAAAGTGACTCAAAATTGTCATAGTTTTGAATATTATAATTATAAGTAAAAATAAAACCAAAAAATGAGATTTTATCAAGTTTTTTTGTTATATTTAAGCCTTATCCCTTTATTTTAACAATTTTAACTAATTTGACCCTTAATTGAGGTGATAAATGTTTACTATGGTTATTATTCATTATGACCAGAAACTAAGTTCACCTTATAACATAATATTAATTATGTTAATTAAAAATATTAAATCCATTTTACATGATTCAATTTCTATTAGTGGTAAAAGTTACTTTTAATATATGTTCACAAAATGAAATGAAAATCCTTTTTTAGAAAAATGCTCGGTTAAGAATAAAAATTATTTTACTACAAAATAAAGTTTAATGTTGGTTCACATGGAATTAATTTAGTTATTTTAGATAAAAATATGAATATTTATCTTTTATACCAAACCAAAACAAAAATTAATCTTGTATAATCTTGATTAAAAGAGAAGAACAAGAATAGTTTTTATTTGAAAAAACATTATTTAGAATTTCAAAATGTCAAAAATAGATTTATAAGTTAAACATTATATATTTAAATGAATTATACTACTTAATAAATGAATATTTAGTATTTCAAAAGGTTTTTATAAACTTTTAAGTCATTCTTATATCATTATAATGTCATAAAATTGACATTATTTTAAAAATCATCATTTTTCACTATTCACCCAAAAAATCAACTATTTCTAAAAATATCAAAAAATTAACCTAAAATAGTTTTTAAATATTTAATAAAAAACTAAAATTAATTTTATCAAATTAAAATTACAAATTTTTTTAATTTAGGTTTTAATTATATTCTTTAAAAAAATTATGCGTATTATGATATAGTTTCTTTAAAATGGAAAGCTTATTTACTATAATTGAATATCAAGTGTTACACTTTCTGCATCTAAGTGATAAAAATAAATATATAGAGGAACAATTAGAAGATACTGTATTTATAGGTTATAGGATTTATTCACCCTATATTGGCTAAAAGCATGGTGTTTAACATCGAAGAGGAGAAGACGACGACTGGGTTGATGAAATATCTTATGCATATGTATGAGAATCCATTTGCATCAAAAAAAAGTATCACATGTGTGATTATTTTTTAATATGAATATGATTTAAATTAATCTTATATTTTATATAATAAATCAATTCAACACCATCACAAGCCATTTGACAATGGTGGGAATTATTCTAGATGGTGAGGTATGTTCACTAGTTTTACTATCTCTAGTACCAGGTAGTCAGAAAGATATTATAATAGTCATGAATAGTTCTTTGGGGAATAAAATATTGAATTTAAATTATGTGTGTTGTATGATCCTCAATTAGGATATTCAAAGAAGATAATCGAGAATATTTTATGGTTCTTCTCTATACATGGAAGGAATAGGTAGATACATGCAGTGAGATAATCACATTGGATGATCAAAATCAAGAGGAAAGAGTTGATACAAGGAAAAGAGGATTTTTCCTACCTTATATATTTATGTTAATAAATGATACATCAAAAATTAGTGAATATATAAATGTAAGGCACCTCCAACCAATACATTAAACATAGAAGCTTAAGGAATTGATGATGTGTTGTTATTGAGCATGGATATCTCTATGGAGTATTAGATTTTAGAATCAGGAGCAACCTTACATTCTACATTAGATAATTATTACCCAAATAATTATATTTCTAGAAACATTGTAAAGGTATATATTTTTGATGATTAACCTTGCATATTATGTGAAAAGGTTATGCATAAATCAAGACCAACAATTGGATTTTGGTTATTCTAGATAATTTGTGATATATCCCTAGAATAAGAAGGAATATTTTTTCTAGAAGGTGTATTCATGATATAGTATTTATCACCACATTAAATAGTGTTTCATGGAAAATTACCAAGGGATTTATGGTCATAACTCAAATAGTAAATAATGTAACCCAATACAATATGATAGAAAGTTTCATGGAAATTATTATTTTGGGAGGTAAATTCTATTTTAGTTCACTGGAAGTTAATCTATCAAAATTACCCTAAATGAAATTCCATGCATAGAATGATGGTTGGGTATGATATAAAAACAATAGAAGTGGGTCTTATCTAGGTATATAAGGAACATTATTAGTTTATATCTTTATATTATGTTAATTTTGGAATTTTTTAGGTTCGTAAGTTCAGTAAAGTCGAAGGGTCATAGAGTTGGTAAATATGCTCATATGGACATGATTAGTGGGGAGCATGAATTATAGGTTGACCGGATTCCACTTAGTATATAAGTGGTTGGTACCTTTAATAAAAAGTGTGGTTCAATTTGATCTTTATTTAGAGAGTTGTGAAGATAGATAGTATTACTTGTCTTTTGTAATCACCTGTATCTTTTAGTTATGATAAAATAAAGTTTTAGTGGTTCACCCCATGTGTGTAGAACACATCATCCAAATAATGTTAAACCCTATGTTCATTTCCTTATATTTTTATTTTTATTTCACGTATTAACATTGAATATATTTCTGGTACATTTCGTTTTATGATATTTCTTGGGTGTATGATCAAGGATAACTTCATGCGGTGAGTAAGGTGTTAAGTATTCCTACTTTGAAACACTTATTTAGATCGAACATTCAAAGTTTTTTCATTTCACTTATACTTATTCATGTGATATTATAGAGGATCATTTTTCAAAGTTCAGGTGATTCTACTAGAAGCATATATGATCATAATTTTGTGAGTTCCCCCAAAAAGTTATATCAAATATTGTGGTTCATTACTCTACGTTTGCACATAGGTAGTACATCAGGAATGGAATCATATAAATGAATAATTTGAATCAATAATATTAAGGGAATGGATTTTGGATTTAGTATAATAAATATTTAATATCACCTGATTCAAAAGGAATTCTAAGTTCTAATATTTTATGTGAATTCAGTATTGATGGATAAATAATAATGGGATTTCTTGGAAAAAATTGTACTAGAACTGCTAAGTATGTCTCTAGCATGGAATATGGATTTTCAAATTTGGTATAAAATAACTAAAATAAATGTTATGAAGACGTTGGTAGATATTTATGAAAATCCAATGACCTTTAAAAAAATTCATGCTACAAAGGTTTTTTAGCTTAAGGTTATCGAAAGTAAAACTAGTATTAGATCATGTGAAGGATTTAAACATGATCCATGGGAATCTCCAATTAGTGAAGGTTACATTTTCTGATAATGTTCGATAATTGATTCTTTTATCTTCACTTCTATAAACCTACTATGAAATGGTTACTATGGTCAGTAATTCTATCGAAAAAATTGACTTTTTGTTTCAGGATATCTAGAACCTAATCATAAATTATGATCTTAGTTAGAGGGAATTCCAAGTTCCATTTCTTAATTCACTCTATAATAATGGATGAGGATGGTCACCTTAATGTAAAAAAAGTATATCAAAATAAAACAGCATAAGAAAAGTCTAATGAAATGAGGTGAAGCAAATCAGTTGGCCTAGGACCTACATATATTATTTATGCGAAGAAATGGAATATCAAGAATAATTACAAAATTATCAAGTAGAACACAATAAACATCAACCCCTGATATTTCAAATTATGTTAGTCAACTATGAATAAGCATTAATTACTTGTTGAGTGTGAATACACCTTTAGAAGCTTGGGTGATTGACTCTGAAGTATCTTTTCATTCAACTGGAGATCAAATATACATAGAGAATTATGTATCTATGAAGTTTAGTAAATTTCATATAGAGGAGGATAAATCCCTGAAAATTATTGGAAAAGGACAGATCAATATCTAGATTAATAATAAAATATTATTAAAGATAAAAAAAAGTTAGACATGTCCTGGGACTCTGAAAAAATATTATTTATATTAGAAAACGGGTTGATGCGGGTTATGGAGCTAGATTTGAAAATTGGGTATAGAAAGTTACATATGGATCAGTAGAGGATGGGACTCTTTATTTGACTAATAACTCATATAGGATTTTAAGGGTGAGAAGTTTATATTTTGATGATCCAAAATTTTATAACTATAGGGTAAGTCACCTTAGTGAGAAGAATATAAAATTTCTATCCGAAAGAGGCACAATGAATCTTGATCACACTAAAATTATTAAGTATAAAAGTTGTGTGAAAGGAAATTAAAGAAGTGTGTTATTCAATTTGGATAAACAGAAGCTTGGGAACCATAAATTGAATCTTGTACACTTAGATTTTTAGTGACCTACCCATATTCAATCCTATAGCGGTTCCCTCTTCTTTTTTATTTTTATTGATGATCCTACTAGGAAATTATAGATTTAATTATTAAATAATAAGTATTATTTCTTTCAAGTGTTTACTCAGTGGAAAGATTTGGTAGAAAGGGAATACAATCGGAATTTAAAGTGAATATGAATATACAATAGTGGTGAGTACATTGGACAAAAAATTTAGAACCTCTTCCAAAATAATGGAATAAGTAATGAAAAAATAGTTATAATAACTCTATAATATAATAGAGTGGTTGAAATAATGAACATGACTATAACATAAAAAGATAAAATTATGAGATTTCAATTAGTAATTCCTAAGGAAATTTGGGTAGAGGATCTCAACATAGTGGAAAATCTCACCAATAGGACACTAGCTTCAACAGTTGGGAAGGAACATCCAAAGGATATGTGGTATGGTAAATGACCAAAAGTTCATTATATTAAAGTTATAAATATTTTATCATATATAATTTTAAATGATAATGATAATGATAAATGTGAATCAAAATCCAAAAATGTGTTTTTCCTTGGTTACAGAGATGAAAATTGTAGATATATTTTATCAGATGATGAAAGAAAACAAATAATCACGAGAAAATATTTTAGCTTCATTAAAAAGGTTTTTTAGAAGGATAAAAACATGGTTGGAAAAAATTTTGAAGAAATATAAACTATCAATGTTCAATTTTATCTAAGTAAGAGTTCTAAAATTTCATAAAAACCATATAACATAGATGTGAGTGTTGAAAGCACAAGAAGTGTAGGAGGAATACCATAATAAATATAAGAAATATCAAGGTTAAATGAATCAGAAGTGGGATCATTGGTAATTTAGGCTTCGAAAATCATATTACTGAAATTTAAACTACCAAAATAAAGAGCTAAGTTGATTAGTTCATAAAAGACAATTCATTTTATGATATTAAATAGAATTATAATATTGGTATAAAGGTTTAGGGAAGAAATAAACTCTCTAATTCTAAAGGATGTAGGAGATCCTAAAAATATAGAGGAAGTTTCTTTACTCAATGAATAAAAATAGTTTAATTCATCAATGAATAAGGAAATTTCCTTGTTGAAGTTTAATAGAACATGGGAGTTTGATGAACATCTATAAGGTAAAAAGACACTTGAAAATAAGTTGGTTTACCTAATTAAGGAAGAAATTGATGGAACTAAAATCTATATATCATGATTGTTAGTGAAATTTTTTAAATATAAAGAAGGATTATATTTATAATAAATATTTACATCAATAATTAAACATTCTACCATAAAAATAGTGTTAAGTATGGTGGAATCATAATATCTATATCTAAATCAAATGGGTATCAAGATGGCTTTCCTTCATAGTTATTTGGAAAATAAATTTAAATGAAGTATCTAATGGGTGTACAAAATTTTTTGAATTATAATTTAGTTTTTAAATTAAAGTAAAAGCATGTATGGATTGAATTCAGAACCACAAATTTGGAATTAAAAATTCAGTGTTTTTATGTCTGAAGAAGGCTTTGTAAAATGAAACATTGATCATTAATGTTATCAAAATCAATTGGATGATAGAACCTTCATCATTTTTTTATATAAATGATATATTGTAGGTTATATTGGATTATATAAATATTTGGGAAGTAAAAAATAAGTTGTATATAAGTTTCAAGATGAATGATCTTATGGAAGCAAAGAATATATTGGGGATAAGGATGGAAAGATATATAAAGACCATAATGTGAGTGTTATCTTAGAAGGATTATATATGGAATATCATCAAAACAATTGACATGAACTGATAAAAAACAACTTATTAATCCTCACACTAGACACTTTGAACAATAAAAATCAAATACACCAAAAACAGGAGAAGAGTTCATGTACATGGATGATGTGATTTATTCTTCTACTGTCATAAGTTTAATGTATGCTATGATTTATACTCAGTTGGATATTTCTTTTGTAGTGGGAGTTGTACGTAGATTTATATTTAATATGGGTAAGGAAAATTTCTAATACATTAAATAGATCCTTTGGTATTAGAAACAAAAGAAAGATATATTACAAAGTTTGTAATCTAGGAAGGAAGAGTATAATTGGATTTGTGTTTACTTATAGAAGGACTATATCTAGTCAAATGTCATGCGTAAAAATATTTTTAAATTAATTATAACAAAATAAAAGTATATTTTCTAAATGGAATCTAGAAAGGAATTGATTTTTTTGAAGATTACAAAAGGAACTCAAAAGAATTCAAGTGGAAGGAATTTTATTATGTGATAATTAGAGTGAAATTCACTTTATTAGAAATCATATATTTCATACAAGGATAAAGGACATCTATCTTAAGTATAATTTCATCCAAAAAAAAATTGGTCAAAGAGATTGATCTATAGAAGATAGAAAGAATCCAAAATCTGTTAGATATATACACCAGTAGTGTAGATTAGGAAATCTTGAGGTATCATCACACTTCAGTAGGGAATGGGTGATTTGAAGAAAAAAAGGAAAATACTATTTCATACTAGGCATGGATATTTTTTAAGGTTTCCTAAAAAAGACTTCAAGATGGATATTATTGGGAGGATAAGTATATTTTAGTTCACTGTAAGTTTATCTATCATAATTACCCTTATCATAATTTATTCCCTGTATAATGGTTAGTAAAATGTGAAAACAATGGTAGTGGGTCTTCTCCAGGAATACCAGGATCATAAAATGTTCTTATCTTCTGATGATGTTACTTTTGGAACAATTTAGTTCCAAAAGTTTAATAAGGATAAAGGTTCAATAGGTGGATAATCAATATCATTCAGTCATTCTTAGTGATCTATGATTTTAGGGGATCATGTATTATAAGTTGACCAAATACCATTTATTATATAAGTGGGTGGGAACTTCTATACAAGTTTGTTTCAATGTGAGATTTATTTATAAAGATATGAAGTTGGTGATGATTAATTATTTTTTAATCTTTTTTTAATCTCTTTTATCTTATAGTTATAATAAAAGAAATTTTTTGTTTTTCCCCCATTACATATAGGAAAAATCATTCAAAGCACATTAAAAACTATGTTCCTTTCTTGATTTCTAAATTTCCACTGAAAGTATTACCGTTGAATTTATTTATGCTACCTTGTATGATTGTGAGAGTTCATGGGTGTATGATAAAGGTTTAATTTTTATAGTAAGTAGGGTGTTGAGACTTTATACTTCTAGAACACTTAGTTTTAGGAAACTTCTAGAGGTTTATTTTTTCCATTGTGGTTTTTCATGTGAGTTTTTAGTGTATCAAAACGTGAAGTTATAATGGTTTTACTCTA
The DNA here is from genome assembly GCA_963277665.1 of Viscum album. Lineage (NCBI taxonomy): Eukaryota > Viridiplantae > Streptophyta > Magnoliopsida > Santalales > Viscaceae > Viscum > Viscum album. The sequence goes on along the minus strand of OY728129.1, from coordinate 1,415,019,867 downwards.
AGCATAGACTATTGGAGTTTCATGATTTCCCTGTAAATTCAAACACAAAATCTATTAGGGATTCACAATTTTGATATTATAGGTTATTCCACAAAAGTGACAAGGGGATGAAGTTGTAGGAAACCAAAATAATGCTTCTAGATATGAAGTTGATGGTAGTTATTATATGTGAAGGTTGTATATTAAGAAATCATAGCAATTTGAATTTTGAAAAAGGAGTCAAAACATTGAAGGATAGGAAATTGTACATAGTTTCTACAAATTTTTAGGGGCATTCATCGGTTTATTCCTTTATAGGGTCATTATATTATGTGACAATTATCGATGACTCAACAAGTAAGGTATATTTTTACATTATAAATAGAAAATATGATGTATTCACCATGTTTTGGAATTTAAGGACTTTGGTGGATAATGATTCAAGATCAAAGCTAATATTCTTAAATTTTGAAAATAGAGGAGAGTATAAGAGTAAAGAGTTTAAGTAATTATGTGTTAATAATGTAATTTAGTGGGATAAGACTCTTCCAGACACAATAAAATATAATGATGTGGATTAAAGGATAAATAATACATTGAATTAAAATTCCAAGAGTATGAGTCCACACTTAGGGTTAACCAATACCTTTTAAGTAAAGGCATTGAATATGGTAGTATATCACATCAACAGGAGTCCATTTTCACCAATGAGATAATGTTTACCCAAGTATATCTAGTTAGGAAAGTATGTAATAATCTCTCATTTATGAGTCATTGGATATTTTCCATATGTACATATAGATGTTTATTTAAGGTAAAATCTTGATACTAAGTCAAACTTAATTTTCTTTATTGCATATAGTGATGAGGATTTTGGATATTTATTTTATGATAATGAGCATAAGAAAATCATTAGAAGCCAAAATGTGATATTTAATAAAGTTTTCATATATATAAGGATTATCAAGAAGTTTACTATTAATAGTGTAAATAAAAAATTAGGGTGGTAGGATCAAGAGGATCTTAAAGGTGTACTTGATCATATGACGCCTGAACCATTGGAACCTATTACTCAAGTGGAGTCAAGGAGATCAAAATGGTGAGAAAACCTATGAAATGGTATTAATCATCCTTGAAAAAAAATTATTGACTAGGTTGGAGAGACAGAATGCTTTATATATGTAATTAAGTTAAACGAGTCAAGAAAGTGATAGATATCTATGAAGGGTGATATTTCTTCACTACATGATAACAATACTTGGGATATGAATCCTTTTCCACAAGGAAAAAAATTATTATATAATAAATGATTATACTGATTCATGTAATAATATGATGGTAATAGGATATAAAATGATAAGTTGGTGGTGAAATGTTTTCAATATAAGGAAGGTGGGGATTCTTCTGAAATTTTTTCATATATAGTAAATCTTATGACCATCCTGGTGCTTCTTAATAGTGTTAAATTATAGGATTTAAATATTGAGTATCTTGATGTAAATCATACTTTTATTTATATATATTTAGAGGATTATATTTATATGGATTGATTGGAATGATAAATTGATTCATGAAAGGAATATTTAGTGTGTAAACTCCAAAAAAAAATGGGTTAAAGAAGGAACCCAATTAGTGGATTTTTTTATATATTCACAAGTAAAAATGAATTCAAATAGAGTGGTATATATCACTGAAATTATTTCAAGTATTTTAGTGATTGATATATTATATTAATTCTTTATAAATATACATTATATTGATCATGTATGGAGACAATTTATGAGTTGAAAGGGAAACTGGCTGAGGAGTTCGAGATGAAAGATCTTGAAGAAGGTAATAATATTTTGAGGATGATGATAAGAGAGAATTTTTAGTTGAAACCTTGATTCCACCAAGGGATAATTATTTTGGAAATTTTTTGAGAAACTTTTATATAATGTAAATAAATTCATTTTCTATTCCCCTAGTAAGGAATTTTTAATTTTCAAATGAGTAAGCACAAAAGATAATAAAATAGGTTGAGTATATAGAAAATTTTATTTATGTATAAGATATTAGAATCTTGATGTATTCTATGGATTTTACTTGACTTGATTTTTCTCATATGGTGGGAGTAGTGATAAAGTACATGTATAACCCTATAAATAAATATTTGGAAGCTTTGAACTGGATATTGAGGTATTTGAATGGAACAATGATGTATATCTATTCTTTGGGAAACGAAATTTACTATAGGGTTATGTTGATACTGAAATTATAAGAGATATAGATGTAAGGAGGAGTACAAAATGTAATGATTTTAATTATGGAGGAACTAAATTAATCTAGATATATCAATTATAGAAGTTAGTGTAATTATATACTATAGAGAAAAAGTAAATTGTTATAAATGAAGCTCATAAGGAGATGGTTTGGTTGAAGAACTTCTTATAGGAGATAGATATAAATTGAGAGGAAAATTTATTTCATTTTGACAACTAGAGTTTTATACATATTAAAAAGATTCTAGTGTTTCATGCCCATGGGAAGTATATTCAATTAATGTACCACTTTATCAAAGGCTTAATACAAGATAGTTTGTTTACATAACAAAATATTTGTGGAAAATATTCTATCAGACATGTTAATGAAGCTAATGATGATTGATAAGTTGAGTCATTGTTTTTCCTTTGTTGGTCTTCATTGATGAATAGGGTATAAGAGATGTAATTTAGAAGAACATTTTGAAACCACAAAAGGGAAACCAACTATTATTTCATGGATATTCAACTTGATAATGAATATTTTATGGTAAATCATATATTAGTGAGTGAAAAATAGAAAGATCTCATATTAAGTAAGTTTTATAAAGGTGGAACCATGGAAGGTGGTCAGTTTTATGAATCGTGATCAAAGTGGAGATTTTTATAATGGTTTATCCAAGTCCATCGGATGAATTTGGACTGAATTGTTAGTGGCCCATATTAATAGTGGGTATTGAAGCAGTATAAACCTTTTTAACATTGTATTGTAGATTTTCAGACTAACTACCATCTTTAATATATCATAGTGAATGTATTGTGACGATTTTAAAAAGTAGTAATGTGGGTTATTGTAGTAATAAATTTATTTATCAGCTCAGTTTTTTATCTAGAGTTTATTTACTCTATGATTATTCATTGTGATTTTTCTCCTTGACATAGTGAATTTATTTTTCCTTTCCATCGATGTAGGGATTATTCACAAACCACATAAATATAATGTTTTTATTCTTCTTCTTTGTTTTTTATTTTTCTATATTTTAATATTCATCTATAATCTACTATAATTGGTTCTCATAGAATTTTCATAATATTAATAACATCATCACATGATGTGTTAGTGGTTAAAGGGGTATGATAATCACCTTGGGAGTTGATTTGAATGATATCACTTATCATTCAGCTAGGGAACTTCAACATGGTATATGATTCCATAAGAAAACACTTGCTATGAAATTTTAAATTTTACCATGATGTGGTGAGGGATATAGTGCACAAAATATAATAATTTCCCACTTACACTAAATAATAACATAATTTATACAAAACTTTACAACTCTTTGTAAATCTATCCAAACGCCTTTGAATATGATTATCATAATTTCTCTAAAATTTTGGATAGACACTTTATACCAAAATTAATCCTCATAACAAAGCCTTATGTGTGACCCTATGTGTAACTCCAAAATATTTTATCATATATTTCTCTTTAAATAAATTTAATTTTGTTGATATATTGTTTTACATGCAACACTGGGTTTAAACGAACTATGATATACTATTTAATTATTATTATTATTTAATGTGATAGATATCTCATATACATTGGATGGGTGGGTATGAATAGGAATAAATAAGTTATGAAAAAAATTAATACATGTATATAATTAATTTAATGGTTATCAACTTAAAATATCAATTGAAATTAAAAATAAGAGATATTTTTTTGAAAAAAAATTATTTTTATGCTTACAATGTGCTCTTATATTAATAAAATAAATTAATAAATTTTGAGAGTTTTTTTAATTAAATTTATATATTATAATTTAAATAAATTTTTTAATATTAATATAATGGTTTTTACTAGGCATAATATAATAATAAATCCAACTTTATGCATAAAAATCATTTTTCTAAAAACAGTTTTTATTATATTTTCCGCACTTATTTTAAAATTTATTTCTACCAAATATACAATTTTTAATTTTTAAAAATTATTCCATATTTTTAATCATCATAATTTAAATAATTTAATAGGGTTGACATAATTTTTAGTTATAAATAATACTAAAAATAATAAAATTATTTTACCACGGTTAGGGTTAAAAAGGATTTTTCGGGGGTTAACCTAAGAGATAAGGTTTAAAATATCACAAAAACTTACTTTAATTTGAACTTTTAATATTATTTTAAAGTTATACTTATTTTATTATAATATTTTGAATTTTATATCCACTTTACTTGAGTAATACGTTACTATACTTTAATTTTTTTAAAATTTCCAAGTGTTTTCTCTCCCTCCCTTATAAAAGGATACCACTTATCCGTTCTTACTAACAGTTCATGATCATTATAAATTGGCATAGACCTACCAAAATACTTTATTAACATCCATAACCTTTTCATAGAGTTCTTTTTTTTATCATAATACCATCCTATCAAGGCTTATGGTGTAAGTAAAAGGAGGTTTCTCAATGAAGAGGTATAACTCTTAACCGGGTACTTTCAATTTTATTTATTCTTCCACCATATATAAACCTATTTTATCCATAAAATCATGATTAATACAGTATAATAAATATATTTATATTTTATTATGTTTATTCCACAACCTTTATTCATCTCTTTCTCTATCAAATGGGAAACAAAAGCATCGTTCGCATATATTACCACCTCACAAAGTGATGTATTTCAATTTTAATCACTGTAATTAATTGTTGGTTATTATGATAGATTTAATATTTACATATGATATTTATGAAATAATTATAATTCAATAATTATAATATCTTAACTAACTTATTACCACTCCATCCATTGTAAAATAATGTTACTCATGCGTACGTCTCAACTACCACCTCTACGAAGTGATGTGATTCATTTTTCATGTCCTATTTATATGGATAGTAAATAGGAAATATTTAATGAATATATATTATATATACGATTGTTTCCGACGCTTTCGCCGGGGCGCGCGTGCATCCGTCCGCGGGAGGGGGACGCGCGGCTTTGTTGCCCCGCATTCCCGCTTTCCAAAGGTGGACGGCATTCGTTCCTTATTCAGGTACGTCTGCTCCTTGATCGAAACGGGATGATGGGATGTCGGTTCTTCCTCCTGTGGATTCCTCCTCAGAACTCGTCACCTAGTCCGGGTCTCCCTTATAGATTTAATACGTAGTTCGTGAAACTCTTCCCAGTGTCTTGTTTCCATGGACGCCGGTTAATTACACTGCTTCTGTCGGGACATTCCAAAGGGTCCAGTCAGGGCAGCAACCTTCGGTCAGGGGAGTAATCACGTTTGAGGCATCAGTAGCGTGTCTGGATGCTGGGGTACCTGGCATGTCTGTCCGTTATCCTTGATCACAAGGCTTCTCGAGGGCGTGGAAGCCCGAGGCATCCCACATCGAGCGCAGGGAATTACATGTCCTAGACACGTATCTGAGGTTTTCCTCAGCTTCCCATGTTCAACACAGGGTATGCTGCAAGATTAACGTCTAGAAGAGACGGTTGAGAATGAAATGGAACCATCGCAGGGGTAGCGACAATGAAGTTGGGCTTGAGCCTTGAAGAGACTTCCTACGTATCCCCGTGGCAGGGAATCAAAGTCCGCGTAGTTCAGGATGGTGCCGGTAAACCGACGTGAAGCTGGACCTTGGTCCAAGGAGAGTTGGGCTTGAACCTCTGGTAGGATTCCTACGTACCATGCCTTGACATGGATCAAAGTCCCCGTAGTTCAAATGATACAGTTTAACGTCATGCAGGACAATAATGAACCCTGACGTGAATAAACGACGGGTAGGCTTGAACCTCGTGGAGGATTCCTACGTACCATGCCTTGACATGGATCAAAGACCTCGTAGTTCAAATGGTCACAACGGCTTACCGCTGGACTGGAATGGGACCCGACGTGAATGAGCGACGGGTGGGTGTGTCGGTGAACCGACGTGAAAGCAGACCTTGGTCCACTATTGGTGGGCTTGAACCTCGTGGAGGATTCCTACGTACCATGCCTTGACATGGATCAAAGACTTCATAGTTCAAGAGGGTTGGGTCGCAATGGCTTACCACTGGGCCGAGATGTAGTTTAACGTCATACTGGACGTAGGTAGAACACGACGTGAATTGGGTGATGGGTGGGCTTGAACCTCATGGAGGTTTCCTACGTACCATGCCTTGACATGGATCAAAGACCTCGTAGTTCAGGATGGTGGGTCGCAATGGCTTACCACTGGACCGGGGTGCAGTTTAACGTCATGCTGGACGGGGGTGAAACCCGACATGAAAGACGGGTGGGCTTGAACCTCGTAGAGGCTTCCTACGTACCATGCCTTGACATGGATCAAAGACCTCGTAGTTCAGATGGAAGTAGACCTTGGTCCACTGATGGTGGGCTTGAACCTCATTGAGGCTTCCTACGTACCATGCCTTGACACGGATCAAAGACCTCGTAGTTCAGAGGGTTTCGCCGGTGAACCGACGTGAAAGCAGACCTTGGTCCACTGATGGTGGGCTTGAACCTCATGGAGGCTTCCTACGTACCATGCCTTGACACGGATCAAAGACCTCGTAGTTCAGATGAAAGTAGACCTTGGTCCACTGATGGTGGGCTTGAACCTCATGGAGGATTCCTACGTACCATGCCTTGACACGGATCAAAGACCTCGTAGTTCAGATGGGGTTTGCCAGGGTCGGTGCTCACTCTAATCCCACGTGAGTCATGCTCGGTGTGAGAAACAAGAGGTTGCAAGGACCTGACGATCACGTCGCGAAGGGTGCGTCCGTGAGAAGCGAAGAGGGGCTTACGCGTTGAGCGGCCCATGGTGTTGGGACTTACTCCAGGATGGAGGCCCATGGTGCGACAAAGCGCAGGAAAGATGGACCTTGGTCCGAAAATGGGAGGTGCCTCGTTCCCTATCACGTTCCCCACTGACCTTGGTAGTGGGGGAGTACCGAGATGCACGGGTGCAATCATCCGTACCAAAGGTTAGGGATTTACGCTCTTAGGCGACCCTTCCCCTGCGAACATACACCACTCCGACAAGGAGGATCTCATTCCATATGCGGAAGAGTTCCATTCCCGTGGAGACGAGCGGTGTAATGAATGCTCGAGCTGGGGGGGGGGGGGGGGGGGACCCTTCGTGAGGGAGACGAGGTTGGGTCACAGTTTAACGTCATGTGTTGAGGACGTGGTGCTTGGCAGTTTAACGTCCTGCAACTCGGACGAGGTGGGTTCACTCCACACCCCTAGGGCTTACATAACTGGTACCCTCTGGTCCTTGGGGAAGGGAAGGTACCAGTAAGGCCATGGTAGAGGGGGGTCGAGGGAGGAGCCATCGAGGGGTCCACGTTAGCGTGGCTATGCGAAGAAGCAATAGCCGTTAGCGTGCCTATGCGAAGGAGCATTGGGCGAAGCAACGCTACGGGAGGTGTTGTCCATGGGACTTTGAAATCACATCGTGCAAACCTGGAGGGTCGCACGGAAGGAGGAATCGCTAAGCAGAGGAGTGTGCTTTGCGAAGTGGGGTGCCTTGGCCTTAGCATGGGGCATAGGTGGGAGTGGGTGGTGCTTCGCGAAGTGGAACAGTGTTCGCGGAGCACTGCCTCGCGAAGAAGGAGTGGTTCCCGAAGCAGGGTCCTGCCAAGCAAAGTGCTTCGCGATGCATAGTTATCCTGCCTTGGCATAGGGATTACTAGCATGGGCTGGGTGTTTCGCGAAGCACGAGTGCTCCGCGGCTGCCCGGGTTCCCTTGGGAATCCCCTTCCTTTGCGAACGCCCTTGGGCTTCGCGAAGGGCATCCCTCTCGGAAGAGGGGCTCAGGACGAAACAAATCAGAGTCGTCTCGCGAAGTAGAAATACCTCGCGGAGCTCATGATTCCCGGGGCAAAGCTTGCTTCGCGATTCGGGAGAGGAGAAGCCGAAAGGTCGGATTGTCCGTCCCCTGGGACTCAGGGGGAGTCGAGTATTTATAGGGAAGGGGCGCCGCGAAGCAGGGCTCGCGCGCCGCCTTCGGGGCTTCGCGGCGGCTCGCGAACGTCAAACCAGTTCGCGGAGGATTACGGCCTCCGGAGCTTCGCGGCGCCTCGCGAACGTCAAACCGGTTCGCGGAGGATTACCGCCTCCGGAGCTTCGCGGCGCCTCGCGAACGTCAAACCGGTTCGCGGCGGATTACCTCCTCCGGAGCTTCGCGGGGCCGCCAAAGTTGGGGCGCTTCGCGGCGGGGCTCCGCGGACGGGCTCCGCGGCTGTGCTTCGCGGCTGTGCTTCGCGAAGCAGCGCGCCGACTCTCTTTTTCGTCCCTTCCTTTCGGGCCGGATTTTTGGCGCCAACAAATTCCCCCCCTCAGACTTGGAGCCGCGGAGGGCGAAGGGTCGAAGTCTGAGGGATAATCGCCAAAAACTGTCGGTGATTCGCGATGCGTCATCGCGAAGAGGAACCGCGATGCTCGCCGGGGCCGCGGATCCGGACGCGCCGCGATGCTTCGCGCGGGTGAGGCGCGCCGCGATGCTCCGGGGTCATCGCCTATAAATAGGGGGTCCTCCCTCTTTTGTCTTCACGTGTCTTGTCTTTTTTGTGCGCTCTCGATTTGGTGAAGCTCCGCGTACTCCGCGACAGCACTCCGCGAATCGAGCTTCGCGGCGAACCGCGAGTCTCCGACTCCGCGTCCGCGCCAAGCGAACCTCTGTCTGCCTTGGCCAGACTTCGCGGCTTCGTCTCGCGACCGATCTTCGCGATCCGTCTTCGCGGCCGAGCTTCGCGGCCGAGCTTCGCGGCCGAGCTTCGCGATCCAGGGAGAAAAACTTTTCTAAGGGTCGACATTAAAGATGGCCCATCAAGAAGCTGTGCTGGGAGTGCTCGCAGACGCTGCTCGCCGGGATGAGATGGCCAACCGTCCAGGCTTGGGGGAAATGGTTCGCAGCCATTCAGACCACACTTCTCTGACAGATCTGCTGTCGGAAGGTCAAAAGGATTATCCACAGTGCAAAAAGCTGCCGTTGTACGGCTTTGGGCTGAGGGATGACGTCTTCATCCCTGAGGCGGGAAGGGAAGAACCAGCTTGTTGGTTCAGGAGCACACCGTGCCAACACCAATGGTTCAGGGCGGCCGATGGTCACGCGCGGGAGGATTTCACACCCGTCACCGCCGATTGTCTCTACAATCATGTGAACGACATTGAGGGGAGGCCACTGCAACCGGAGACGTCCCCTCCTCTCTACCGCACCGTGCTGAAGGCGGCTCTGCAGGATCCGAAGAAGGGATGGTCCGATGAGTGGGACCTGCGCCAGGGCGGCAATTTTACCGACGACTGGGCCTGGGCCTATTGGGTAGGCACCTCATGCAAGGAGTTCGAGGCTGAGCTGAGGAGAGTGGGATTGTACGAGGCGGCATGGGCCTCCCAGTTCCACATTTACCAGCCAAAGCAGCTGATGCCGGAACTGCTGAGTAGATGGTCGTCCAGGACCAACACTTTCCATCTGCATCACGGGGAGGTGGGCATCAGCCTGTGGGATGTCCACCAGGTTTCTGGGGTCCCGATCTTGGGGGCCATGTACGACGAGTTCCTCCCCGTCATCAGTGCGTGGGGGGATGCTGAGCAAATGCCACGGCTGGCGTCAGCGCTGATGGCGCTTGTCCCTGGAGAGGACAAGGAGGCCGTGAGGGACGTCCACTTCAAGAGGTGGTTCAAGTGTTTCCTGAACTTTCCAGAGAATCGAGAGTTCCCTCCAAGGCCTCGAACTTGTCCGAGGGCAGCCCAGCGGGGTAAGGGGCACTCGTATTGGCGGGTTTTGGAGGACAGCCAATGGAAGACTTGGGGTTTCAGCGTCAGCACCGAACAACAGCCAATAGTTAGGCTGGAGGCGTTCATCGCGGCCCTCATATGTGGGTGGATCCTACCAGTGAGAGATACAAGCATGGGGGTACGGCCCAGCTCGTTCATCATGGCATCGATGCTGGCCATGGGGCATCGGATCAACCTGGGGATCCCGATGCTCGCCAAGCTATACAGAATGTTGCGACGTATCAGCGAGGGCAAGAAGCCGCCAAGAATATGCGGGCCCTTCCACCTCCTGTATGGGTGGATCGCGGCGCACATCAGGGGGATTTACGAGTATCCAAACCCCATTTCACCGCCGGGATCAGACTTTCGCCCTTCCATCCTGAACGCAGTTGGGAGCTTCCCATTCAAACTGGCCGTTCCGATGGTGCTGAATAGGGTGTGGAGGGCGGACGAGTTCAACTTTCATCCCTTTCCACTGCCGACGGGGAGGCTTACTGATGATGGATGGGGAACGGAAGAGCATCGGGCTTACCTCCTGGCCTTCCGAGGTGGAGTTTTGGTGGCTCGGATAGATCGTGAGCCGATCTGTGAACCGTACACCCCACACCGTTTTGCGAGGCAGTTCCGGTGCCTCCAGCGGCTGACCCCGCAGGTATACTGGGAGGTGCGTCACGAGGAGCACCCGTGTGTGATGAGGCAGCTGTGGCTCATGTTCACACGTGAGGATGGAAAGATGCAGATCACATTACCTCCACCCACCGCCGCCTTCGGCTTAGTGAAGGAGTACGCCATTAGCTGGGAGGCCGCTTATCCTGGGGAGATGCTGAAGCAGCCAACGATCCGGGTTGGTGACGGTGGGCCTCCTTTATCTCGAGGTCGGGGTCGGAGGGCAGCTAGGGCCGCCCGTGGCAGCGGGGCTGCCGTGGCAGAGAGACCCGCACCGGCCGAGGGTATGGCAGCAGTGGCGGATCCGGTGGTTTCGAGAGAGCAAGGTCATCCGGAGGGGCGGCCATCGAGGGGATTCCGTCGGATATCCGCTCAGGCTCCGGGGAAGCGGCTGCGTCACATTGACATGGCAGAAGATGCTGTCTTTCCGGAAGCTTGGGACGTCTGGGACGTCAACCGGCAATTCCTCAGCCCATCTGAGGTGTGGGCCCACCTGAATCACCTCGGGATGAGACTGCCGGGAATAGGCCCAGTCCGGGCTGGATTCATGGTGTCTCCGGTGGAGGCGGAGCAATACTTGAACGAGCTGGAGGATTACATCCACTCCAGTGGTGTCCCTCGCCCAATGACAGACCGGGTGAGGGTACTGTTGAATCAGACGGTCCCTCCACAGCCATCGGCTGCCGATCTGAGGGAGCGCTTCCCCTTGCCGGAGGAATCAGGGGACTCTTCTCAGGGGGACGAGGCTGGAGGAGGGAGCCCGTTGGAGGAGGGCGAGGTCGGAGACCGAAGCTCAGAATCCGACGACTTCGCGGAGGCCCTCGAGGTAACATTCCGAACTTCTCTTCTTACGATCTGTTTTTGAATTCCTACGGACTTCTTACCAATGTTTGGGTCATGCAGGAGGAACTTGTTCGTAGGCCTCGTTCTCGCTCCTTGGCGGGTGACGATGCGGGACCTTCAGAACCCGCGCCTATGGCTGCGTCCAGTTCTGCATCTGGTGGGACCAGGGGGGCTGAGGTGGCTCCTCTGGACTCTCCAGCCCTTCCAACAGTATACGGGGGGCCTCGTCTTGGAGTCCCATCGGTACCGGTCCGGGAGCAGCGCTCGGAGGTCAATCTTCGTAAGTATCCTCCACCGGTCTCTTCGTTGCCACACGTGGGCCATGTAGACTAACTTTGATGTCTCTTTCTGTCATACAGTTCTCCGACTGGCGTGGGCTGCTGCGGCGAGGCTGGTTGGGATGTCTGGCGGCGTCCCTCCTAGGGGCATGCCGGTGATGGTGACGATAGTCCCTTCACCTCCTCCAACTGCGGCGCACACCATCACTGGCGGGACCACCAGCAGGGTCATACCTGAAGTCATCGGGGTGGACTCCGAGGAAGAGGATCAACCGGTCAGTCCCAGTTCTGTCGTGCCTGTGCCGGTGTCAGGTGTCGTACCAGACTCAACACCAGATGCGGATCCCGCTGAGGAATTCCTGCAGGCATATCCTGTGTACGAGCCCGCTGACCGCGCGGATTGGGATGAAACAGCCTCTGACGAGGAAGACAGCAGCATAGTCCGTCGCCGGTCGTGGAAGCTGATCACGCGCTTTATCAGGGACACTCCCCAAGTGCAATGGCTGGCCGAAATGAATAGGCTCCGCTCACGGTTGCGCGAACTGTGTGACGGGGGAGTGGATGCCCAACGCCCTCACGCGCTCATCCGAGACCTCATGGCTGAGAAGATCCGGGAGCATGATCGTGGGCTGAGCGTGGGATGGCAGCGGAGGAAGGCGACCAGCATCAGGAAGCTCCAGGAGGCTGAAGGCGAGGTCCAACAGATGCAGATCCGGGCCAACGAGCTTTCAGCCACTCTCGATGCACAGTCTGAGCTGGTCTTACGATTGAAGGCCCAGCTGGCAAAGGCTGAGGAGCATATGGAGCAGACCTCTGGAAGGATGGCTGTCGTCCAGGCCGAGGTGGAAAGGGCCCGGGCCAGGGTTGACGGATTACGCCCCGCCGCTGCTGAAGAGGAGCGGGAGTTAAATCAGCGGCAACAGGCTCTGGACGCCGCAAGTCAACGGGTGGCGGAGCTGCAACGCTCTTTTGACGGAGTCAACCCGTCCATGGGGGAAGTCAACCCCCGAGTATTGTAGCGAACTCGAAAGAAGCTTTTATTAACATTTTTTGTGCTCCAACTCTTTCTTTCTCCTTTGTTTTGAGTTCCGTAGTACGCACGATTTCCACTGTTGAATTGCCTTGTTGCATCCCTGCAATGTTTGCGGGACGTTTGATGACAATTCCCTCAAACCAGTCCAGATTCCCGAAAGATGGGGAAGGCTTGATCGGAGGAGGAACTTCCAGGATAGCCGAATTACCGTTTCTCCAACGTGCTCTTATGCACGATTGGGGCAACACCAGGGGCGCTGGAACCGGTTCAAACTGGTGAAAATGGGAAGTATGAATCACGATGCCCAAATTCGGAACACTGTGGGGATGGCGTGACAATAAAGGACAACCGCTAACCGTGGCGGACAAACGGTATCCTTACTGCGTTAGCCTGAAATGGGGACAACAAATGAGGGTCGACCGTTGACCATGTTCGAAACACGGGACCGTGTCACAAATGTTGTCGATCAATCTTTCAGGGCGTTGGCCCAGGACAGTTGGTGGACCATAGGTCAGACATCCATACTGTTGGGGGGTCCTTCCAGACATGAAAGAGGACGAGAGTCCGAATAAGGGACACGCAAAGCGTGGAACATGGAGTGGTGGCTTGTTCAAACAGAATCCAACACCTCGGTAGTTGCACCACCGCGGAGGGAGTACGCCAGGTGGGCGCATCGACCTGATCACGGATCATTCCTTCTTGGGACAGGGCCTCTCTGGCGATTCTCCCCGAGGGGTCAGGCCAGAGGGCTGGAAATGGGGAGGAACAGGATTTTGTGATTCCTGGGGCTGAACCCTAGGCGAAATGCCTGGGCGTCTCTACGTATCCCACGTGATGATGGGAATCAAGCCGCACGTAGTTCTGGAAGCGCAGTTTAACGTCGTACTGGACGAGGAGCAGCCTAACCGTGTTGGTACACATCCGGCCAAAACTACTAAGCCCACGTGAGTCGTGCTCGGTGTGGGAAACAAGTAGTAGTGGTGGGAATTTCCCGACGCAGAGAGGGGCAGGTTGGGGCAAAGGGATGCTCGGTGACTACCGGCCCAATGACACTAACACGATCATTCAGCGCATCTAGATGCGCGAAGAGAAAGAGCCGAGTATGGTGGAGTTCCACTTGAACATGAGGGAGTGGAAATGTGTGAATCATGACGCTCGAGATTCGGATCACGATGGTGATGGCGTGGCGATGGAGGATTACTGCTGACCATGTTCGCAACACAGCATCCTGTCGCGTTAGCCTGAAATGGGGACAAACAAATGAGGGTCGACCGTTGACCATGTTCGAAACACGGGACCGTGTCACAAATGTTGTCGAATATCCGCAGGGACGTTGGCCTGAAACGATTGTAGGGCCCTTAGGTCCAGCATTCATGGAGAGCCCTTAAGCTTAGTATCCACGTCGTCCGAGGGTCCTTTTGGGTGTGGAAGAGGATGAGGATCCAAATAGTGAGCTCACGAATCTTGGTCATGGGATGAGGGGAATGTCCCCATGAAAATCCCATGCTTCGGGCTTTTGTCAAAACACATCTGAATACGTCAACGAAACGTATTAGAGAGAGGGAGCAGATTCCTTTCCCTTGGGGAAATCTTAGTTTACGGTCATAGAATTTGGACCATGGATTGGAAAAAGGGATCAGGGGACGCATGACATCACAACCTGACGTGAATGAGCTCGAGTCGAGGGACCGAACACCAGGGTTAGGCTGGACCTGCGGGGAAGTACCCGGGCGCTCCTACGTATCTCATAAGGATGAGAATCAAGCCATACGTAGTTCTGGAAGGTGGCAGGGTAAGGTACCAGTGCCAGGGGAAAGGGGAAGTGCGGACGTGGCCCTTGCACTAAAAGAAGCGGAATTTGATGTATCTTGTTTGTTCTTTGAGGTGAATGGTTTTTTTTTTGTGAAGCGACAGGCCTAGGACTGTAGGTCGTGATGTCGCCACAAGAATCAAGCCGTGATGGGCGTTGACAAATGGCATGGCACATGACCAATACCCAACGTGATGTCCTCTACAGCGAGGTTACCACAATGCGGTGCCGTTTTTCGTCGTGCGGCCAGGACGATAATGTCACAGTTTAGGGTCGTATGATAGGACCAAGCATGCATTTTATCGTCATGCAGCGCAGACGTAGCAGAGACGATGCTAGGCGGGAAATGCGCGCAGTGTTTATAAAACACATTTGACAGAGACATGATCCCACATCAAATTGTACGCCATCCGGAGGTAAAACAGGGGGAGAGACTGGCTTCCTGAATGGGTTGTACCCGGAGACAGGGCGTCTGGGCGGTCCTACGTGTCCCATGAGGATGAGAATTTGAACGTAGTCCCGAATGGGTCTTAGTTTATGGTCTTAGAGCTCGGACCATGGGAGTCCCAAAGGACGCCAGGTTGCAGCTCTGTCCCCCTAGCATGCAAAGGTGCACTGAGGGATAGCGCCAAAAGTGTCGAGATTCCACCTGGACATGATGGGGTGGAAAATGATGTGAATCATGCAACCAACATTCAAGGACTGAAGGGGATGGCGTGACGACAGGGGATTACTGCTGACCATGTTCGCAACACAGCATCCTGTCGCGTTAGCCTGAAATGAGGACTAACAAAACGAGCATCGACCGCTGACCATATTCGCAACGCGGGATTTTATCGATTTGTTGTCCGGAACCCTGGAGGGCGTTGGCCCGTATCGGTAGGAGAGCCCTTGGGAATTGTATCCAGGCCGTTCTTGGGGGTCCCTCCGGGTGTGAAAGATGATGGAAGTCCGAATAGAGGGGAACACGAAGCTTGACAAGTGGAAGGAACTTGACCAAGTTGAATCTGACACTCTTGGTCCTAGACCAGAGTACTCTCAACACATGGGTGAACCACTACAGGGAGCCAAGGGACTCAACCTTGAGGGTGATCGAGAGATGGCAGATTCCCAGGGGAAGGGGGGCACGATGCCCTCAACCTTGTATCATACCTACGCACCCCCCGCTGGAGAGGGATGGACCAAGTGGCCTAGGTGACCGGGAAATCAGGAGATCTCCCCGAGGTGGGGCTGGACCCGAATCTTAGACATTCAGGTGGTCCTACGTATCCCATTAGGATGGGAATCAAGCCACACGTAGTTCTGAAAGGGTGCCTTTTAATGTCATGCAGGACAGGGGATAGGAGGATTGAACCTCAGAATGGGGGCGTGCGTGGTGCAGCCATTGTGTACCCGACGTGAATGAGGACGTAATCCTACACTGCGCCACGCAGTCCTGTGATCAGGGTCCTGAAGGCAGGATTAGAGAGGTAAATTCGCTGAACTCAAGCCGGGTCCAAAGACAAGGGGCCTTGAACGTAGTTCCAGATGAGAGTCTTAGTTTATGGTCTTAGAGCTCGGACCGTGGGTGGTGACAACTCCCGAGCAAGCACAGAGGTCAACCCAATCCCTAGGCCCACGTGAGATAAACTCGGTGTGGAAAACAAGGGGGGATCCTCATTGCAATACTTGGGGCATCCATTAAAGGGGAGTCAGCAGAAAGTTCCGAAGGACACCTTTGATGTCGCTTGTTCCTCAAACGCGCAGACGTGCACGGGGGAAAAGTACCAAGAGTCCCGAAATTCTAGCTGGACACGATGAAGTGATGAAGGGTGTGAATTGTGTACCCAGCATTTGGGCTTAATGGGTTGGCGTGACGACAGAGGAAAACTGTTATCCATGAAGGAAACACAGCGTCTGTATCGCGTTAGCCTGAGGTGGGAGCAACAAACGAGCATCGACCGCTGACCATATTCGCAACGCGGGATTTTATCGATTTGTCGTCCGAAACCCTGGGGGGCGTTGGCCCATATCGGTAGGAGAGCCCTTGGGCTTTGTATCCAGGCCGTTCTTGGGGGTCCCTCCGGGTGTGAAAGATGGTGAAAGCCCTGATGCGGGGATACGCAAAGCCTGGAAAGCGGGTGCGGACGTGTCCGAGTAAAGCTTGGCATTCCAGGTAATGAATCAGAGTACTCTTAAGCACATTGGAGAACCGCCGAAAAAGAGGGATCGACGAAACAAATCAGCAGGGGGTGGGAGCATGGCGTGGTCATCACGAGACCGTCGTGAATGAGGACATAATCCCACACTGCACCATATGATCCCCTCATGGAGGAACGATAGGCCAGGGGGCCAAGATGGGATGAGGATTCCCGAGGAATGGGGCTGGACCCGGATCTTGGACATCCAGGTGGTCCTACGTATCCCATCAGGATGGGAATCAAGCCACACGTAGTTCTTGAAATGTAGTTTAACGTCATACCGGACGAGGAGGGGAATAACATATCCCTAAGCAAGGTGTACAGTATGGCGAAAAACCGACTTTAGGACATAGCCCTACGCCATGCCGTACAATCCTATAAGATAGGTCCTGGGCCGCGGCCTGGAAAGGCCGAGGGGCCTGGGGCTGAGCCTCGGAAGTGGAGTCGTACGACATGGTACATGATCCCGATGTGAATGAGGACGTAGTCCTACACCACACCGTACGCTCCGGGTGAGGAATCCTGGGCTGTGGGCCCGATCACTGGCACCACCTGGGGAAGTTTGTCACCTCAGGATGGGGCAGAATGAATCACTGTTGACCACATTCGAAACACAGCGTTCCTATGGTGACCCGCATGGGGGCAACAAATGAGCGTCGACCGCTGACCAAATTCGCAACGCGGGACTTGTTTCGATTTGTTGCTTGAGAAACCCTCAGGGGCGTTGGCCCGTATCGGTAGGAGAGCCCTTGGGCTTTGTATCCAGGCCATTCTTGGGGGCCCCTCCGGGTGTGAATCCATCTACGAAAGGGGCAAACACCTCCAGGGGGAATGTGCAGCCGGGTCGAGGCTTGCTCGACGTGGGTCGGGGCAAAAATGCGCACCCTGCCGTGTCTTAACCCGAGGGGAAGATTTTGGCTTTTGGGCTGGGCCAACGGACGAAATGTCCGGGCGTTCCTACGTATCTCATAAGGATGAGAATCAAGACATACGTAGTTCTTGAAGTCCATGCAGTTTAGCGTCATGCGGTGAGGACGTGGGAGGGTAGAAGAACGGGAGTGGGCGCATGGTGCGGCCTTTACAATCTTTGCGTGAGTGGGGTTGCATGAGCGGGGCCAAGAAAGCCGACGCCCTGCTACACAAAGATCCTCCAAGGAGACCATTCCCAGGGGGAATAGTGGAAGAGAGAAGCTTGGGGCTGGGCTCGAGACAAGGCGTCCGAGCGTTCCTACGTATCCCATGAAGATAGGAATCAAGCCATACGTAGTTCTTGGCATGCAGTTTAACGTCATGCGGGACGAGGGGCATCTCGTTCGGGGATGTGTGCAGCATGGTACATGATCCCAACGTGAGAACGTAGTCCTACACTGTACCGTACAATCCCGTAAGAGGGTAAGTCGAAGAGAAACGAGGGGGGGCCTGGGGCCAGACCTCGGTGGAGACGGGGCCAGGGGCCCAAAGAGGCCGAGGGGCCTGAGGCTGAGCCTCGGTCAGGAAGAACTGACTGACTTGCAGTTTAACGTCTTGCAGTGAGGACGGAGATACAGTTTAAGGTCATACGGGACCAAGTCGCAGTTTAGGGTCGTGAGTTTAATGTCATGCAGGACCCTCTCGCAGTTTAGGGTCATGCAGGACCATCTCGCAGTTTAGGGTCATGCAGGACCACTTTTGCCCTAGGCAAAGTATCGCTTGAGGAATCTGTCATTGGTGGGGGGGTTACACGCTCTCCATCTGTGGTCACCAAGGAGTATGCTCCATTGGGGTAAACCTTATGGATGATATAAGGCCCTTCCCATTTGGGTTCTAACTTGGGCGGTTTCCTTCCGGGAATCATTGGCGCTCGCAGGGCCAGCACCAGGTCACCCTGTAGAAAAGAGCGGAGACGAACCTTCTTGTCAAAAGCTCTTGCCATCTTATCCTGATGCCTTTCCAGATTGTGCAGGGTACGAAGCTGGTTCTCGTCCAGTGCCTCTAACTCAGCTAGACGGATCTCGGCTACCTCATCTGATGTCTGGTGATCATAAACTGCTGTGCGTAGTGACGGCAGCTGGATCTCAATGGGTAGGATGGCCTCAGCTCCATACACCAGGGAATATGGGGTCACCTGGGTAGAGTTGTGAGTCGTCGTCCGGTAAGCCCAAAGGGCGTTGGGGAGCTTGTCCGGCCAACTCTTCTTGTTCTGACCAACCATCTTCTGCAGAATGTTAGAGAGGGTCTTGTTGAATGCCTCGATCTGTCCATTCGCCTGTGCGTGGTAGCGGGAGGTATGGTTTGACCGGATGTCGTATTTAGCGTACAATTTCTTCAATTCAGCTGCTCGGAAGTTGGTGCCGTTGTCAGTGAGGACGGCGTGAGGGACCCCAAACCGGTGGATGATGTTGGAGCTCACAAAGTCGACGACGGAACGGGCCTTGACCTCTTTGAGCGGAACTGCTTCTGCCCACTTGGAGAAGAAATCTGTAGCAGTCAGGATGAACCTGCACTGGCGGGCTGTTGCCGGCGGGTACGGTCCCACTACATCGAGTCCCCATACCGCAAATGGCCAAGAGTACTTGGTGGGGTGGAGGGGTTCTGGCGGCCGATGCAAGAAGTTGGCGTGCACTTGGCACGCGTGGCATCTCTTGGCGTATCCAATACAATCGTGGATCACGGAGGGCCAGAAGTACCCTAGCCTCCGGATTTGATGGGACAGCTTCGGCCCAGCTTGATGGGCGCCACAGGAACCGGCGTGAACCTCTTGCATAACTTGAGGTATCTCTACTCCTTGGATGCAACGGAGGAGGACACCATCAAAACTCCGTTTATAGAGGGTCTGCTCAAGACTGGGGCCGCTCTGGAGGGTAAATTCAAGTGCGCGGCGTCGGATTCGCTCGCGCTCGGACCGGTTGTCCGGGAGCTGGCCATTTTGGAGATAATCGACAAAAGGTGCTCTCCAATCGGGGGTCGTTTCAACCACTGCGTCTGACGAACCCGGGACTCCCGATACGGAGGGTCCGGCGGTGAGATGACTTACCCGTAGGCTATCACGGTCCTCTTGAGTGACGGGAGCAATGACTCTACGGTGGGCCACGTGTATGACCAAATCATCTTGCTCGGGTTCTGCGAGCGATGCGGCTAAGCCAGCTAGGGCGTCCGCTTGGCCGTTCTGCGACCGCGGGACATGGGTAACCTCTGGCCGAGAAGAGAACTGGGCCATTAGGAGGAGGGTGTACTCCAGCAACGGTGCAAGCTCTGGCTTCCTGACGACGTAGTCGCCATTAACCTGTTTGATTACCAGCTCAGAATCTCCCTTCACATGTAGATGGGGTACATGGATCTCGAGGGCCAACTCGAGGCCGGTGATGAGAGCTTGGTACTCTGCCTCGTTGTTCGTACAACCTTCTGACAGCAGGAAGGAGTACGGCAGGACGGCTTGCGTCGGGGTAATGAAAACAATACCCAGACCCACTCTGTTGAGCTTGGGGTCGTTGAGCCTTCTACCAGTGGGGCTCCGGGAGGCGCCGTCGAAATGCATTTGCCAACACGGGACAGCGTGATCGACCGAGAGGATCGTCTCGTCGGGAAAATCCAGGTCCAGGGATTGATCCGCGGAGGTTGGATGGGCAGCTAAAAAGTCTGCCAATGCCTGTCCCTTAACGGCCTTCTGAGGCACAAACCTGATGTCAAACTGCTGGAGAATCACCTCCCACCGTGCTAGCCGGCCGGTCAGCATGGGGCGGTTCAGGATGTACTTCAGCGGATCCACCCGAGAGATCAATTGCACCTCGTGGTGTTGCAGGTAGTGTCGCAACTTCTGCACGGCGAAGACGAGCGCAAGGCAGCTCTTTTCGATAAGGGAATATCTGACCTCCGTATTGAGAAGCATGCGACTGAGATAGTAGAGACTGTTCTCAGTGCCCTCGTTATTCTTCTGGGCGAGCAGCGCGCCGAGGGATCTCTCCAGGGCGGTCACGTAAAGGACCAGCAGCTTTCCAGAGACGGGTGGCATCAAGACCGGAGGTTGGAGCAGGTACTGCTTGATTTCCTCGAAGGCGATCCGACACCCCTCATCCCATTCGTAGGCAGCGCCTTTCTTCATGAGCCGAGAAAAGGGCTTACACTTGCCGGCCAGGTTCGCAATGAATCGGCGTATATAGGCTAAGTGGCCTTGCAGGCCTCGAAGCTCCCGAATGTTGCTCGGGGGAGGAATTTGGATGATGGCCTTGATCTTCTCCGGGTCGATCTCGATACCTCGGTATCTGACAACAAAGCCCAGAAACTTCCCGGAGGTGACTCCGAAGGCACACTTCAGTGGGTTCATCTTCAGGTGACGGGAACAGAGGAAACCGAACACTTTCTCAAGGTCTTTGAGATGGTCCTGGCGCTGATATGATTTGACTACAAGGTCATCCACGTAGCACTCCACCAATGTCCCGAGGATCGGTTTGAATATGCGATGCATGGCCCTCTGATAAGTGGCACCTGCATTTTTCAAACCGAATGGCATTACCCGGTAGCAAAAGGTACCCTGGGGAGCCCTGAAGGCAGTGGACTCCTCATCTTCGGGGGCCATCCGGATCTGGTTATACCCGGAATACCCATCCATGAAAGAGAGGGCTTGGAACCCGGCCGTGGCGTCAATCAACAGCTCTGTCACCGGGAGTGGGAGGTCATCCTTTGGGCAGTGGCGATTGAGATCGCGGAAGTCGATGCAGACTCTAATCTGCCCATTCTTCTTCCTGACTGGCACAATGTTGGCGAGCCATTTGGGGTACTGGACCTCTTTGACGAAGTTGGCCTTGATTAGCTTATCAACTTCGGCCTCAACCATAGCGCCATGGGAAGGGTGCATTTTCCTGGGCGGCTGCTTAAACCCACGATGTTTTACTGGGAGGCCCAGACGGTGGACGGCCACTTGGGGATCCAGCCCTGGCATCTCATCGTAACTCCAGGAAAACACATCGCGGTGTTGTTTGAGGAAGTCTACATACTGCTGCCGCTCCTCGAGGGACATGGCCGCACTGATTAATGTGGGTCTTGGATCTGCCTCGCTACCAAGGTTCACCTGTACCAGCTCATCGACCGTGGTAGAGACGCCTTCTTCAAAGGCTGGGGGAGCATCCTCCAAGTCTTCCTCCCCAGCCGTGGGGGGATTTCCCATGACGGAAGGTAATTCTGGGCTCTCAAAACCCGAGGGGCAGCTGGTGCCGGCTTGGGCAGCAGCGGTCATCACATCAGGAGACTCACTCGTCGTGGAGACCATAGCAATGAATGCATTTGACCCTATCCCATCCGGCCTTCGGCCTAAGGGGCCACGCTTGACGATATCAAAGTAGTGGTGACGTGTCGGCCAGAGTCGGTTGATTCCATCCCAGCGAAATAGACACGTATGGCGCACCGCCGTTGTCATGAGCTTGACATCCCGGTACCGTACAGGGGTAGGAGATTCCGGGATGACCCGAGCCTGGTTGGTGTAGGAGTACGAGGTGATTTTCCGTCGTCGCTTGGACGCCGGAACATGCCTTCCTTGCGTACCCGAAACAACGAAACATTGTCCCATGTCGGGGGTCGTGGCCTCCAACCGGTGGATCGGGAGGATGTAGGCGTCGTCCATGCTCGCCCAGGGATCACTTGTGGTTGGGGCGGGCTCATCCTCGCTGACCAGGATCTGCTTGTCCTTACTTTTGTAATAACCCGCATCCAGATAGCGGGCCTCACAAGAAGCGAAAGGGGACGCGTCTCCTTGGAGCACGCCTACTCGACCGTTGAGCGAGTACTTAAGGCACTGGTGATACGACGAGGGAACCGCTGCATGCAGATGGAGCCATGGCCTGCCCATCAATGCGTTGTAGGCGGTGTCCTGAGAAACAACCATGAATTCGGTACTGGCAATTAAGCCACCGAACTGGGTCTTCAGACGGATCTTGCCGACCGGGGTTTGCTCTGTCCTGTCGTACCCCTGAATCCTGAGGTCAGAGGGAGTCAAATCACCTTCGGACAAACCCAGCTTTCGCAGCGTCCGGGTCGGAATTAGATTGATTCCGGAACCCGTGTCAACGAGGCAGCGACGGACTTCCACACCGTTAAAATGGCCAGTGATATACAGTGGGCGAATGTTCCCCTATATAGGGGGGTCTTCATCTTCACCAGAGAACGAGATAACCGCCTGACATTCGGCGTTTTCAATCGTCTCGGTATGGAAGGCCTCTGCGGCTGCCACTTCCGTCTCGAACTGGAGGGGGCTCCTTAGGGCCTCGGCAAGTGCCTCGCGCATCTCGGATGACAAGCGCAGGGCCTCAAGGATGGAAAGCCTCGCCGGAATGCCGGCTAGGTGCTTTAGGACATCATACTTGCGTGCCAAACGCGAACCTCTGCTTACAGGGGGTTTTTCGGCATTTGGAGGCATAGCGGGTCCTGCTGGTTGAACTGGCGGTCGGCTAGCACTGGGTACATCCTGCTGCCTGCTAGTAGAAGCCTGGAGAGTAGTCGTCGGGCTAAGATCGAACAGCGGGGGCTGGCCCGTCGCCGGTCGAGACTGGCTGTGATACGAACGAGGCGGCTCTCCCTGATCCAGCAACACGAACGGCGGTGGAGGTAGAGCCAAGGGCGCTGGATGGGTCTGCGCGTGCTGAGATCTGCGCTGAGCCTGCTGCCTGGTCTCGGTAGCGTGCACGGCTTGGTCACAAGTGCCTGCTGACATACCTCGGTGACCGGCGCGATTGCGATTCCGCTGACGTCGACGTCGGCTGGGAACGTTGGGGCGGTCTGCCTGGGGTTCCCCCTCGTCGGGGGTCATATAGGGCTTTACCAGCTCCACGGTGTTAACCGAAGCGTACCCTTGACTGTCACTCGAAGAGTCATCCACCGTTGGGCGGATTCTGGGGGGAATTCCCATTTCGGGAGGCATAAAGTCGCCGAGAGTGCGGGATGACGACGGCACTGGCGGTGCACGTTGCTTCTTCTTGCGTCGCCGCTGCTTGCCTTTTTGGGCAGAGGTCGACTGTGAAGACGATGCTGAGGCGCCAACTACTTCTTCTGAAGGTTCCGACTACTTCAGGCATGCCCGGATGATACCCTGGGCACGGACGACAGTTTTTCGAGCCATCCAGTTGTCGTATTTCTGGGACCCGCGGCTAGGGACCTGTTGCCACTCACCCTCGCTGTCACTGCCGATTTCCGACCCCGCGAAGATGACTGCCACCTGCGCTGGCGCTGGGCCCAACTTGACCATGTTGTTGTTGACCTGGTCCTGAAGCCAGTATTTAAACACATAGCATCGCTTGAGGGTGTGCCCCAGGATCCGGTGATAAAGGCAGTAGTTGGGGTGATCAGTGAGATGCGCCTCTGCCGGCCTCCTGCACTCAGGAAGACGCACGATCCCTTGCTCTAGAGCACTTCGGAAGTAACCAGGGACCTGATTTTCGTTAAACGAATAGGTATGGTACTTTCTTTCCGGGTAAGGAGCCCTGGGGGCCTGATCCTGTCGAGGGACCGGAGGGGCCTGCCGAGGGGGCGGCGCCTGGTTGTCTCGCCTAGGTGGCGGTGGCGCGTTGCGCGGGGGAACCTGTCGGTTCTGAGGCGGTCGCTGCTGGGCAGGAGCCTGTGCTTGAGGTGGAGGACCTCTGCGGGGTTGCGGGGGCGGTGCCGCCGGTAACAATTCCAGCTGCCTCGGGGCTTCTATTTGAGCCACTGCGGCGGGTTCAGCCCTGGCGGCCCTCCTGGCTGGGATCATAGGGGGCAGCAAACGTGCTTGACTAGCCTGTTGCAGGGCCTCCTCGAGGCGCTGGGCCTTATCCGAGAAGTCTCTGAACCCCCCAGGGTAGTTCTGGGTAATCAAGGAGGGTACCAGCTCTTTCTTTACGTTCCCCACACACATCGTCAGTAATTGCTCCTGAGTCAGCGGCATATCGAGAGAATACGTAAGTCCTTTCCACCGGGCGATGAAGTCTGCAACCCGCTCATCAGGCCTCTGTTTGCACTTAAAGAGGTCCGCGATGCTGGTCTTCCGCGTGGTGGAGCTGAACTGGTACAAGAACTGCCGGCGAAGGTCCTCCCAGCCGGTCACTGATCCGATGGGGAGCTGGCTGTACCAGACGAATGCCGGACCTTCCAACGTCTGTACAAAACATCGGAGCTTAGCGGCTTCTTGCTGAGCCGGGGTCCCCAGCATGGGGCCACACCTGGAAGAGAAATGAGCCAAGTGCTGGGGTGGGTCCCCTGTCCCGTTAAAAGGCGAGAAAGTGGGGTTCCCAAAACCCGGAGGCGCGGGCATATCATCCACCCACGCGGGATAAGGCTTGCCATCCGGTGGGACCGCCACCTGCCGTGTCTCCAACGCCTTGAGGCGGGCTGTGAGTGCCGCAATAAGGTCCTCCGGGTGGGGGTCCCTGTCTTGACGGGGGTCCCTAACCACAAGCGCATTGCCAGGTTCTTCAACACGGTAGACGGCTTCTGCTGCTCGCGGGTTGACTGGTTGGACGACCTGTTGGGCGACCGGGGGAACCCGGGTTGGGTTCTTCAGATTGCCCCGTCGCTCAGGGGGGTTTGGCGAGACGTATCGCGCCCTCTTGCCGTACGTTCCGGCTTCCGCCCTGTCCGCGGCAGTAGCATGATCAGGGTTGCCCGGAGGCATCTCACCGGGGGGAAATTGTTCCTGCCCCTGCTGTCCGGGCCTAGGATTACCATAGTCGGGTCGTCGCTCTGCGGCGCGTTCAGCCAAGAGTTCGTCGACCAGCCTCTTCTGCTCAGCAAGCTGCTGGCGCAACGTGTCCTTCTCAGGGTCTTCGTCCGTTCTCTGCACGGAGGCGGATGGATCGGAGTGCTTGACTATCCCGACATGCTCCTTACCCTTGCCAGTGCTTCGACCGAGTGCCAGTGACTCGGTGGGTACGGGGAGGCCTAGCAGGTTCCTTTTCTGACGGGTGACTCTCCCTGATGGGTCGAGCAGTGGCGGTACGCCTTCGGATGGTAAGTCCCCATCAAGGAACTCAAGCTCATCTTCCTTATCCACAACGTCGGCCATGTGGACTGTGACCCCTCTTGAGGGCATATCCTCAATGTCGCATAGCGAATCAGGCTGTCGTCGGATAGGGTCGAAGAGGAGAGCGGCATAGCGTCCCCAACCACGGACTTGCACATGGGGGGTGGCTTCCCTGACGATCTTGCGGAGTGCCTTGAAACTCTGGACGCATTTTTGTTGGAGGGCACTCTGGTGACCGGGCGACTTGGGGTGCTGGGCCGCAAGGAGCGCCGCTGCATCAATTAGGCGGCACTGTTTGCTAATCTCCTCGAAGTGCTCTCGACTCCTGGGGTACACTACCCGTTCCCAACGGAGGCGGAAGTGCGTCGCCCACAGGGTCCGACAAAAGCATCCTACTTCTTCAGGGGTAAGCGACTCGGGTACGCGAAAATTTAGCGCCGCCGTGGGCCAGAACTTCTCTGGGAAGTAGTCCGCTGCAAGAATACTCCAGAAGCTCCTGGGTTCGTCCTCGGGGTTCGGCCCTACATTTCCCCACTCATCAACCGGGGGTGGCTGAGGGACCGGTAGCGGTACCGAGGCGGACCTATGGGATAGCAAACTCGGCGGTGGAGAATACGGCGAGCGAGCAGACTGGCCACCGTACTCTGGGCCCTCCTATGAAGAGCGAGG
This sequence comes from Viscum album, assembly GCA_963277665.1. NCBI lineage: Eukaryota > Viridiplantae > Streptophyta > Magnoliopsida > Santalales > Viscaceae > Viscum > Viscum album. The sequence continues at coordinate 1,414,993,433 of OY728129.1, read as the reverse complement.
TGACCTGACCACAATGTCACGATAGGACGGGCTAACAGCCACTGCTTCGGGTACGGGAATTGCCGTTACCGGTGTCCGGTCATGTCGTGGCTCTACCACCGTTGACCCCCAAAACAGCTCCTCGTGATCCCGAGTAGAGGTAGAGGGCGCTTCGGGTGACGGTGGCGGTGACTGCGCGGTCGAAACCTGCGGAATTCCCAGGATTTCTTCCTCCTGTATGTACCTGCGGAGAGAGACGGGAATCCGGTGGACCTCAAATTCGGGGAGAACGAGGCTGACGCGTCTGGTTCCTGCCCCAGTCCTTGATACGGAGGAGCTGGGAGAAGGTTCCATCGCTGAATCGTATTCCGCTTCCGAATCGGAGAAGCGATCAGGTTTGATCCCCCCCTGGGTCTTCCCAGGATTCTTCTTGTGGTGGCGACGACCCGCTCTTCTGCCCCTGGGTGGCTCTTCGGGACAGGGTTGACCCCTATCAGGCAGCCCTGGGGCGGTGCTAGCGTCGTGGCGGAGAGGGCCCCCACTTGAGACAGCCGGGGTGCCGGGGGCACCAGAGCAAATATCAAAGGGTACATGGGGAGGACCTCCATGAACAGTACCCACGTGGGCGGGGCCTCTATTGGAACCGACAGGAGCATGGGGAAGGCCTCCATGGTCGGTGCGAGTGGAGCGAGGCTGACCTTCACTCCTCGAGTTGCTGTGGCGAGAAGGATCTTCGCCAGTCGCAGAGAGGACGTAGGGGGGGCCCCCACGTCGAAGGACCGGATGGACGGTGCCTTCAAAAGGATGGACTTCATACCCTGTACAGCGGGCGCGGGAAATGTTTCCGCGCTGAGCATCACTGCCCCGGGGCAGGTCTTCCTGCAGGATGGGGGCAGCACGAGGCATGCCTCCACGACGAACCTCGGAGCGGGGAAGGCCCACGCTCTGTGGGGTAGTGGTACGGGGAGGACCTCCGTACGGGGTGGTATCACCGCGGGTTAGTTCGCGACGATCATTACTGGAGCCTGCAACCCGGAGCGTCAACCCGGCCTGCCCATGGGGCGGCTGGGGTCTCAATCTCGGTTGGGCGAAGGGGTGCCCCTGCTCAATGTAGGCAGGGGCTCCATAATGTACGTCGGCGGTGGCTCGGGCCACTATAGCTGTCGATGTGGAAGCGGCTAGGCGAGCGTCCTCAGCCCGGGCCCGGCGCTGACGTCGGGTCAGGCGGGCCGGTGCAAGTGGTGCAGGGACATAGTCTGCCTGTCCTTCCTGCGGGGCCGGACGGCGGCGCTGACGTGACCGGACGGGAGCTCTCGCCTGGGGGTCCTGGGTCGGGGCCCTGAGCGGGCTGAGCCGGACAACACCTGCCTCTTCAGCGTAAGGAGAAGAGTCATCAAGGCGTTCCGGGGATAGGCTCCCGAAACGATTGAATGTCTGGGTGGGGAGCGGAGGCTCCCTGCGCGGCCTGTTGGGGCGGCGTTGACGGCGGGGCCTGGAAGCCTCCAGGTCCAAACGGGCCATATCCCTGGTCGGGATGACCCCTTGTTCCTCATACCTGCGCACGAGGCTGTTGATCACCCTTCGTTGGATGACCTCTGATGGGGAAAGGGGGCGTGGACGTCCCGCATCCCGTGACGTGGCAGCTGTCGTGGCGGTAGCGGCGCCATGTGGAGTGGTCGTAGTGGTGTTGCCCCTGCCCCTGCGCGGGCGAGGAGCGGATGGTGACCGCATCTCTGCAATAGCAACCTGGTTCCTGGCAAACGAAGGGATCAACTCATCAGTACTGAGAGGAAAAGGATTGACAGCCAGTGCCCCAGCGTTCTTCCATCCTCCTTGTCTGTGAGAAGGATCCACGCCAACACGCTGCAGAGCGGAGTGCCCCACGTTCTACTACCCCGACCTCTGGTGAGTTCCACGACAGGCCCGCCATTTACTTGGCGGGACCAGGCAACGGATATCTGAATCCGGTGACACGTCAATCTACTGGTGTCTCGAACTCTACTAATCTCCATGCTGAGGAGAAGAATTTCACGTCGGGTTCACCATTTCTGTTTCCGACGCTTTCGCCGGGGCGCGCGCGCATCCGTCCGCGGGAGGGGGATGCGCGGCTTTGTTACCCCGCATTCCCACTTTCCAAAGGCGGGCGGCATTCGTTCCTTATTCAGGTACGTCTGCTCCTTGATCGAAACGGGATGATGGGATGTCGGTTCTTCCTCCTGTGGATTCCTCCTCAGAACTCGTCACCTAGTCCGGGTCTCCCTTATAGATTTAATACGTAGTTCGTGAAACTCTTCCCAGTGTCATGTTTCCATGGACGCCGGTTAATTACACTGCTTCTGTCGGGACATTCCAAAGGGTCCAGTCAGGGCAGCAACCTTCGGTCAGGGGAGTAATCACGTTTGAGGCATCAGTAGCGTGTCTGGATGCTGGGGTACCTGGCATGTCTGTCCGTTATCCTTGATCACAAGGCTTCTCGAGGGCGTGGAATCCCGAGGCATCCCACATCGAGCGCAGGGAATTACATGTCCTAGACACGTATCTGAGGTTTTCCTCAGCTTCCCATGTTCAACACAGGGTATGCTGCAAGATTAACGTCTAGCAGAGACGGTTGAGAATGAAATGGAACCATCGTAGGGGTAGCGACAATGAAGTTGGGCTTGAGCCTTGAAGAGACTTCCTACGTATCCCCGTGGCAGGGAATCAAAGTCCGCGTAGTTCAGGATGGTGCCGGTAAACCGACGTGAAGCTGGACCTTGGTCCGAGGAGAGTTGGGCTTGAACCTCTGGGAGGATTCCTACGTACCATGCCTTGACATGGATCAAAGTCCCCGTAGTTCAAATGATACAGTTTAACGTCATGCAGGACAATAATGAACCCTGACGTGAATAAACGACGGGTAGGCTTGAACCTCGTGGAGGCTTCCTACGTACCATGCCTTGACATGGATCAAAGACCTCGTAGTTCAAATGGTCACAACGGCTTACCGCTGGACTGGAATGGGACCCGACGTGAATGAGCGACGGGTGGGTGTGTCGGTGAACCGACGTGAAAGCAGACCTTGGTCCACTATTGGTGGACTTGAACCTCGTGGAGGCTTCCTACGTACCATGCCTTGACATGGATCAAAGACTTCGTAGTTCAAGAGGGTTGGGTCGCAATGGCTTACCACTGGGCCGAGATGTAGTTTAACGTCATACTGGACGTAGGTAGAACACGACGTGAATTGGGTGATGGGTGGGCTTGAACCTCGTGGAGGTTTCCTACGTACCATGCCTTGACATGGATCAAAGACCTCGTAGTTCAGGATGGTGGGTCGCAATGGCTTACCACTGGACCGGGGTGCAGTTTAACGTCATGCTGGACGGGGGTGAAACCCGACATGAAAGACGGGTGGGCTTGAACCTCGTAGAGGCTTCCTACGTACCATGCCTTGACATGGATCAAAGACCTCGTAGTTCAGATGGAAGTAGACCTTGGTCCACTGATGGTGGGCTTGAACCTCATGGAGGCTTCCTACGTACCATGCCTTGACACGGATCAAAGACCTCGTAGTTCAGAGGGTTTCGCCGGTGAACCGACGTGAAAGCAGACCTTGGTCCACTGATGGTGGTCTTGAACCTCATTGAGGCTTCCTACGTACCATGCCTTGACACGGATCAAAGACCTCGTAGTTCAGATGAAAGTAGACCTTGGTCCACTGATGGTGGGCTTGAACCTCATGGAGGCTTCCTACGTACCATGCCTTGACACGGATCAAAGACCTCGTAGTTCAGATGGGGTTTGCCAGGGTCGGTGCTCACTCTAAGCCCACGTGAGTCATGCTCGGTGTGAGAAACAAGAGGTTGCAAGGACCTAACGATCACGTCGCGAAGGGTGCGTCCGTGAGAAGCGAAGAGGGGCTTACGCGTTGAGCGGCCCATGGTGTTGGGACTTACTCCAGGATGGAGGCCCATGGTGCGACAAAGCGCGGGAAAGATGGACCTTGGTCCGAAAATGGGAGGTGCCTCGTTCCCTATCACGTTCCCCACTGACCTTGGTAGTGGGGGAGTACCGAGATGTACGGGTGCAATCATCCGTACCAAAGGTTAGGGATTTACGCTCTTAGGCGACCCTTCCCCTGCGAACATACACCACTCCGACAAGGAGGATCTCATTCCATATGCGGAAGAGTTCCATTCCCGTGGAGACGAGCGGTGTAATGAATGCTCGAGCTGGGGGGGACCCTTCGTGAGGGAGACGAGGTTGGGTCACAGTTTAACGTCATGTGTTGAGGACGTGGTGCTTGGCAGTTTAACGTCCTGCAGCTCGGACGAGGTGGGTTCACTCCACACCCCTAGGGCTTACATAACTGGTACCCTCTGGTCCTTGGGGAAGGGAAGGTACCAGTAAGGCCATGGTAGAGGGGGGTCGAGGGAGGAGCCATCGAGGGGTCCACGTTAGCGTGGCTATGCGAAGAAGCAATAGCTGTTAGCGTGCCTATGCGAAGGAGCATTGGGCGAAGCAACGCTATGGGAGGTGTTGTCCATGGGACTTTGAAATCACATCGTACAAACCTGGAGGGTCGCACGGAAGGAGGAATCGCTAAGCAGAGGAGTGTGCTTTGCGAAGTGGGGTGCCTTGGCCTTAGCATGGGGCATAGGTGGGAGTGGGTGGTGCTTCGCGAAGTGGAACAGTGTTCGCGGAGCACTGCCTCGCGAAGAAGGAGTGGTTCGCGAAGCAGGGTCCTGCCAAGCAAAGTGCTTCGCGATGCATAGTTATCCTGCCTTGGCATAGGGATTACTAGCATGGGTTGGGTGTTTCGCGAAGCACGAGTGCTCCGCGGCTGCCCGGGTTCCCTTGGGAATCCCCTTCCTTTGCGAACGCCCTTGGGCTTCGCGAAGGGCATCCCTCTCGGAAGAGGGGCTCAGGACGAAACAAATCAGAGTCGTCTCGCGAAGTAGAAATACCTCGCGGAGCTCATGATTCCCGGGGCAAAGCTTGCTTCGCGATTCGGGAGAGGAGAAGCCGAAAGGTCGGATTGTCCGTCCCCTGGGACTCAGGGGGAGTCGAGTATTTATAGGGAAGGGGCGCCGCGAAGCAGGGCTCGCGCGCCGCCTTCGGGGCTTCGCGGCGGCTCGCGAATGTCAAACCGGTTCGCGGAGGATTACCGCCTCCGGAGCTTCGCGGCGCCTCGCGAACGTCAAACCGGTTCGCGGAGGATTACCGCCTCCGGAGCTTCGCAGCGCCTCGCGAACGTCAAACCGGTTCGCGGCGGATTACCGCCTCCGGAGCTTCACGGGGCCGCCAAAGTTGGGGCGCTTCGCGGCGGGGCTCCGCGGACGGGCTCCGCGGCTGTGCTTCGCGGCTGTGCTTCGCGAAGCAGCGCGCCGGCTCTCTTTTTCGTCCCTTCCTTTCGGGCCGGATTTTTGGCGCCAACAACGATATAATAATTATTATTTAAACTGTAATTATTATTTACCTTTCTTTCTTTCCAACTTTTAAAAAGTGGAAACATCACTCAGGCGTACGTATGGACTATCGTCTCCACGAAGGGATGTAATTCATTTTTCATCACCATTTTGTATGAATTATTATAAAAGTCTATATAATGATTAAATTTTATATTCATGAAATTATTAAAATTATGGATATGTTGGAACTATGATAAACATATTAGGATCGAGACAGCAGAACCAAAACATGCATGAAAAACGATGCAATTATCACCCGAAACAATGATTTTAATAAAAAAATATTAATAAATGGGTGATAATATGTTATAAGTAAATCATATATGGAATGTTATATATGAGTGTGGTTATGTAATATATTTATGATACATATATATTTATTATACTGGAGTTTCAAAAATGTACAAAGTAAGATGAGATTAGAGGTAAGGGGTTTATGTTACAACCTCATTTATTTTCAGAATTTTCTATGTTAAATTTGCATCTAGAAATATTATATGGTCTTACACCTTAAAATGAATCTAAATTATTATAATATAATTATTTATATATTTTTTTATTTATTAGTTCCATTTTCCTCTTTTTGTTACTTAAAATTATTGAGAAAATTATTTCAAAGAAAATATGACATTATTTCCTCCTTAGTTGATGACCATTTTCTTCCATGTCCACACTCCTCAAAATTATCATATGAAAGTTATTAAATATACATGAATTTTTTTAAAAAGTTCATTTTCACTACCTTATACTTTATTTATGAATTTTTAGAAAATAATCTTCTTAAAGAAACATTTTTCTGAAAAAAATCATTTTTGACTTTTTACAAAGCTGTGAAAAATGATTTATTTTAACATATATGGAATGAAAATATTTTAGTATAATTATGGAAATTCGTTTATTTTAATATTCCGTTATAATTTTCTTTTTTTATTTTTTTTTTAAAACAATTTTCTCAATATTATGCGAATTTTTAGTTAAAATTTTGTCAAAATAAAAGGATATTTTCTTATGTTTTCAAAGAAAGTTTCAAATGATATTTTAAAATTATTTTTCATCTATTTAAACAAAATTTAAGGATTTTTATGATTCACTAGGGATATTATATTATGATACCATCCACTTTATATATTTGGATGTCATATGATGATGATGATTTATGGTTTATTCTATGAAACTTGTTTCTTTACCATGGGTTAATTAAGTTATGATGAAATCTTTATGAAACCTATTTTTCATGGGTTATACTATAATGTAATGATGTAATGTTTATAATACGCATTTACTTTCCACAAGTTATGGTATGATCAATTTATGAATGATTTATGATATTGGTGTATACATATGTTTAGTTTTCATTATGTGATGGGTGGTCTACGAATTATATAGCCCTATAATGAATTAGGTAATGATGAAAGAGTTTATAAGCTCATAATAGATAATGAAATTAATAAACTTATAAGATATTAAGAAGTTAACTATGTAGAATTTAATCCTAATAGAATGTTGGAAATGGATGAGTAGGCATTTCCATTATGGGACTTCGTCCTCAATGATAGTCTTGGGAGTGAGCCTTGACTAAGGAAGTGATTTTCTATACTTATGTATTATTCTTATGATATGTTCTCATGGATCATGATTAATTATTGATGATTTAATTCTCTTATTTCATATGTATTTTGATTAAAAAACCTTATTCAATGATCCACTATTAAAAATATTTGACTGATTGGGTGTTATTATTATAAGTCATGATCAGGTTCTTATACACTTATGATTATCTTATTTTCACTTATGATAATTGATTGATGTATCTTATGTTTACCCTTACTGGGAATTTGAACTCATTCTTTATTATGTTTCCTTTCCCCAGGTTCTAATGAATGGTTTTAGGTAGAGTATGTCTAATAAGTGTACTATATGATAAGATCTTTGTGGGTTATATTGAAGATCTTTCAATAAATAATATTATTATGTATCTAGTCTCCAAATATACTAAACCTTTATGGTACTCAGACATGTATTATTGTAAAATGTATTGAATATTCATCTAAAATTGTGTAACATTTATATAATCTATGATTAGGTTACCTCAGTTGATATCAGAGGAGGGTTTAGTTATTTTTGGAGATTAATATTGGAAAACTTTGGTGAGAATCCTGGGGATAAGTCTAAGTATAAGATAACATCATAATTTTTTGTTAAATTAGATATTATATAGAATTATTAGAAAATAAATCTATGTATAGATACTGGAAAGTGGATTTGGCTCAAGAACAGATGCACCTAGGGGTAACAACTCAAAAAGGGGTAGAATGAGTATTAACATTATTATCATTGGTTCATGATGAGTAAGCATAATACTGCACATCGGGATAGACACTCCCAAGTGATATTATTGGGTTAATCCATGTTTTCTTTATAAACCATTATAAAGGATTTGAATAGAGTATTACCATGAATGTACTAGGTTAAACCTAAGGTTTCATAGATTTAAAATAAGGAGTCATGATTTATACATCCAATGAATGCTTTTTTATGATTAGATAATTACTCACTGTGATTATTATTTTTCACACTATGATTTTTGGTATTAGTCAATTGTTAGACCTATGAGTAATCATTTTAATGTTGAATGTGATGGGAAATTAAATGACCATCCTCATGAAAAACCAAATGAAATGGGAGTTTGAACACAAATTATTAAATATATATTCACTCAACTCTCTCAATTTATGAATAATAACTTGAATCATGATAAACATCTAAACAACCAAAGTAATAAACAAATCACTATTGATTATTTTATGTGTAAAAATCAACCTTCATTCTATGGATCCTCTGATCCACTAATTTTTTAGAAATGGATTAGTACCACTGAAAAGATTTTTTTCCTCCATTTTTCATAACATAAAAATTTTACTTGAAAATATATCATTTGGAAGGTTAAGTATATCAATGGTGGAATATTATCAAGAATATGAGGTAATAAGAGGTAATTTAATCCATCAATTCCTATGAATTAAATTTCACAAGACTTACAAGGTCTGCTTCAAGTTTTACTAATGATCCTGAAAGAAAAGTTGGACAATTATTTAGTTTCTTGAGACCATGTATTTGAATGAAATTTTCTATAAGAGACTTTGATGGCTATGAAGAAATTATTTTATATAATCTTAATATGGAAATATAAATAAAATACTCTTAATATTCTCAAGGTTTTAGGGACAAAAGTGAATGATGTAATTTTGAGGAAATTATAATAATAAAATCCATGGAGGATAGAAAAATAATCTTCCTTAATGTTAGAAATGTCAAAGTAAGCATGGAGAAAATTTCCTTATAGTTTTTGGTAAGTGTTTTAAGTGTGTAAAATAAGGACATCGAGAAAAATAATATCAAAGTAATGTGAATAGTCCATTCAACAAAAGGAATGGTGAAAAGGATCAACCAAATGTTCCACCAACAATTTAATACTATAATTAAAAAGGGTATAGACATTTTGAAAATCATTGCATGAATCCAAGGGTAAATTATGCTAATCTTTATTATCAACATATTAAGCCAAGAGATAAAGGGAAATACAATGCAATCATAACTATTGAAGTGGGTCATAGGAACAAAGTGGTGAAAGGTACACTTACCATCCACTCTATAACTATAAATGTTTTTTTATATTGTATCCACCCACTCCTTTATATCTAAATAATTTTCTAAGGGTATAATGTTACTACCTCAATGATTAGATGTTGAATTATCATTAAAAACTCTTGATGGTACGATTATAACATCGCAAGTCTATAAATCCTCTCTGATACAATTTTTTGATAATGTAATTTCTATAAATATTATGATTCTCCCTCTAGTTTAATTTGATGTAATTTTGGGATTGGATTTTCTCTCTATATATAGATCCCATATCAATTTTTGAGGAAGGGAAGTCATTTTTTATATTCTTAATCAACATATGATTATATTTTGGTGTAAGGATGAATATGATCTTCCAATGGAAGTTACATACACTTTATGGGTCTTACTACCAATTTATGAAGGATATTTATCTCAAATTATTGGGGATAAACTCCAAATTTAAGATATGTCTATTGTTTGGAAATACACTGATGTATTTTCTGAATACTTTACTAGTATTTACCTAAATTATGAATTTGAGTTTTAAATAGAACTCATACTTGGTGCTACAATAATTTCAAAGACGTTATATAGAATGGACTTGATTGAGTTGTAGGAATCGAAGAAGTAACTCTAGGATAATCTTGGTAATGGATTCATACACCCCGATGCATCACCAAGGGGTGCGCCTATTGTTTTTGTTAAGAAAAAAGAGTGTTCAGTTCATATTTTCCTTTATTATCGAGAACTTAACAAGATAGCTATCAAGAACAAGTATCATTTACCTCATATTGATGACTTATTTGATCAGCTGTGTGGAGATTAATACTTTTCAAAGACTGTCCTTCATTCCAAATATCACCAATTTAAGTTCAATATGGAAGATATACCAAGGCATCCTTTCATATGTGATATGGTCATTATGAATTTATAGGGATCCATTTGGACTTACCAATTCCATTGATATCTTCATGGATCTAATGAACACGGTCTTTAGAGATTAACTCGATCTATTTGTGGTAGTATTTATAGATGATATTATTATATATTCAAAGAGAAATGAAGAGATTGAAGATCATTTAAACATTGTGTTGAACACCCTGAATAAGTATAAGTTTTATGATAAATTTACTAAGTGTGAATTTTGGATATATAATGTCGCATTATTGGGTCATATATTCTCAAGTGAGGGTATATCATTGGATCCTTCAAAGATGGAAGTTATTGAATAGTGGCCCAGAAAAACCATGATAACTGAGATATGTAGTTTTTTTTATTTGGAAGCATACTAATGAAACTTTGTGATATATTTATCATGGATATATAATAAAATAACCAAGTTTACTTGAAAGGGTACTAATTTCAATTGGATATATAAATGTGAGGAAAATTTCAAGGAGCTGAAGAGATGGTTGGTCAGTGAACCTGTGCATACACTACCATATAGTAGAGAAGGGTTTTTAATATATATTGATGTATTAAAGAATGTATTAGGATACATCCTCATGTAGAGGGATATGGTGATGTATTATTCCTTACGCCAATTAAAAATTCATGAAAAAAAATTCCCAACTATTGATTTGGATTTGGTAGTAGTAAATTTTTCATTGATAATATAGAGGCATTATATTTCTAGATAATGGTGTGATATATATATTGATCATAGAATATTGAAGTATATATTCATATATAAAGTATTTAATATGTTCTAAATGATATATTTGGAGTTTATTAATGATTATAACTGCTCAATACACTACCACCCAGGGAATCCAAACATAGTGGTTGATGCACTAATGTGAAAATGCCATGATAATTTGTACATGTGGAATATGTAAAGAGATCAAATACATATAAATTTAAAAAATATAGATCCTGTAATTATGAGTAAAGGTTATAGATCATATCTTTCTCAGATGAATGTTCATCCATCCGTCCATGTGATGATTAAGAATTTGTATAAGGAAGATACGGAACTATTAAATAAGGTGAGAAATGTTTCTAATTTCAACCATTAATATAATGGAATGATAAGGTTTAGTATTCTAGTATGTGTACCATCAATACCAAATTTGAAGAAGGAGATGTTGGATAATGCTTATATATCCTAATTCTCTATTTATCCTAGGAGTATAAAGATGTTTAAAGATATGAAATAGTATTTCTTGTGGGATAACATGAAAAGGGATGTTATATAGTATTTATCTTGATTCTTGGTATGTTAGCAAGTTAAGGTTGATAGAAATGATTCTATGGGGTTTTTACAACCATTACCCATACTATAATGGAAATGGGAACACTTTTCTACGAATTTCACCATTTTAATCCCCAAAATATTAAAAGTTCATTCTCACGAACCAACTTGGATACCCTAGTACACTACTAATTTAACTATCCATGACATAGCTTGAAGTGTGTTCCTAATCCCCATGGGCTGGAAACTAGTACCTGTCATCATAATAAACACCAAAGTGGATGATTTGGGTATTAATGTACTAGGGTATCAAGGTTGGTTAGTGAAAAAATTGTATAAAAGGAGTTTAACCTTCTATCCTTGATGTCAGTATATAGTTTGGAATATCCTGGTAGATAAGAGGTAAAATTTATGGGACTTAGAAGGTAGTTGAGATAAATTTACTGTACATATCTCATCGTAACATTCCTTAAGTCACCATGGGTTTTTGTGAAAATTGTCCTTAGGGAATAAATTGATATGATTATAGTCTTTTCACATTTTATTTGAGTGTTTTAAAATCCTAGAAGTTTAATGTTTCTATATATCTTGATGGAGTTTATGTTCTATGTACCCTTGTTAATGTTTTTGGTATTTCATGTTGATGTTTTGTAGCATCATGCCTTTTAGAAGTCATTTGAACATGCTATGGTAGGAATATTTTGGTGAACCATAGAAATTGAATCCTATGGTTTACTATAATCTTGTTGAGATAGTGGTACACAGTATCTAAGATCTTGTATAGGTAGCTACACTCATTCTTTTTATGGCTACCATAGTGTAACCTCAAATGGATGGTGTTAGAGATAATGATCAATAGTTTATTTAGTATAAACCTCTATATTTACAAGGTAAAAATGATCCTCAAGAGGTTAAGGATTCGTTTAAAACATTGAGCTGCTTTTTGAGTTCTTAGAAACACCTGATTTGATTAATATGAAGTGTACTACCTTAAATATGTATGTTCCTCACCATAGGTAGTGGGATTCAATGGTTATGGTGAATAAATGTGAGATATTAGGGTAAAAATACTTTATAGTTATTTTAAAATATAATTTCTATATAGAATAGATGGTCTTGGAAAATTATATGGAGTTTCTCATCCTCTATTAGGGTGACAAGACCATGAATTGGTTTTCAGACCACTTTTCTAAACTTTTTCAGTTTTCTTATGAGGTGGTAATGAATGAGAAACTAAAGGATTGATGATTTGATATGGTTGATATAAAATCTTATGTTTTCATAATGAATCTCACTTCTTATGTGGATGTGTTGGATAGGGAATTGATGGATGATCTTGACCTAGATGGTAAGTTAGGGATGACATGAGTTCATTTTTCTTTGAGTGTAAGTTATGTTAGTTCCTTTAAAGGAAAGAAGAAGCATGATGAGTCTCATGGTGGATCTCAATAGAAATAATTATACATACATCATGTAGTGTCTATCATAGGCCCTATGACTTGATTTCAGTATAGCATGGTTTGGCATTAGAAATGGGATTTCACTGAGGCACCTAAGATCTATGATTTATGTGGATGCTCAGGTCACCTGTAGAATTTATTTCATGTATTTTATGGGTTGTACAGTGGCATGGTCTCATCATCACCTAAAACTACTATGGTGAATGTAATGACCCAAACATTCATTAATGTAGATCCCTCTTGATCTAATTAAATGTATCTTTATGTAAAATGTTTATATAAAATGTCAACTTCTTTGGTTTTATGTTAAGAATTGTGATCATTGTTAATATAGTCATTCAATAGTGATCGCATGATTAGTATAAATATAGGGCTTTAACGAATCCAATTTACTCAGACAAAGGAAGTGATGGCCTCATCCAGTAGATGTGCCCCATACGAAGCCCATTTGTCGGAACTCATAAAAGAGGTGGCGTCATTGGGATTCTCTCTTAACCAATCCCAAACAGAGCTTCAACAGGTTAAGCTTGAGTGGGACCGCCTGCGAGAGAAGTGGAAGTTGATAGAGATTACCACTAGAGCAATGTTATCCAATCCACCCCAAGAGTTTTTCACCATCGCACACCATACTCTTCGATCTTATGTGGGTGTTATAAGGGGTTATGTAACAATACCTTATCACTATGGTTATGTACATTATTTTTTTATATAATAATGAATATATTTTCATGTTATTTTGGATACCTTATAAATAGTTTTTAAAGCTCAAATAGTGTTTTTAGTTAATATTCAACTAAGAAATGTATTTTGATGAATTAATGGATTTTATTATAAAATAATATTTTAATAAATTATTATTATTATTATTAAATTAATTTTTATTAAATATAAATGATCGTATAATTTTATTAATGCAATTGTAATTTTTATTAAGGTTTGAAAGCCTTTTTTGTCAAAACCCATGAATTTTCGATAAATGTCGGTTTTTATTTTAAAAGTGAAAATTAAAATATTTAGGAAATTATTTAGATAAAATGAATATTATTTCTAGAATCAGGATGTCGAAATTATCAAACAGTGAATTTTTCATAATTTTCTAAGACAGTCAAATTTTGGGGTGAAAATTAAATACCGTTTAAATATATAATGTGTTTTATGACATCATAATGACCCAATAGTGATGTAATAAAATACTATAAGCCTTATGTTCGGACAATATATGTTTTAACATTAAAATAATGTGATTTTTGGTTTGTTTAACTTATTTTACAAAGCATTAATGGACCCTTCAAGGCTTATTAAACATCTTGTCTTTTTAAATTATTTTCCTTGGGAGTGTGACTCACCTCCACATAAGCAACCCCATTATTTTAAGAAGTTATGAATTTGGAATTATAAAATATTTTTTTCCACTCCCCTTTGGAAAAAACCATGGGCAAAAACCAAGATCTGGTTTGTGGTTTGAATTAGTTTAATGTGAGGTGTCCCAACCCTAAATAATAAAGAATTCCCTTACCTTTCCTATATAAACCCAGCCAATCTCCCACTTTATAATCACTAAAAGCCTTTTTAGTTCGTCCTACCTCTACCCTACTCTCCCTATAATCCTCCCAAGTTTCCCCAATCTCCCAATAAGCCTCTCTCAAGCCTCTCTCAAGCCTTTGGAAGCACACTTCCAAGTATTTCTTCCTTTCTCATTTTTGTCCAATATTCTTTAAATTGGTATACCCTTTTAATTTCAATTATAAATGTTGGGGTATGGTTTTTCACCTCCAAAATACTTCCCTATTTATGTTTTAATTATGGGAGACACATTCCTCTCTCATTAAAATCCTCCCATGTACACCCATTACTATGCCGAAATTCCAAAATGAATTTCTCTCTCCTCTTTTACACTCAAGCAATTCTTTTGTATCATGACTCTAAATTACAGTACAATTTTTGGGACATGTATCTACATTAACCCCCCCATCCCCCACTTTCAATTTCATTTAAATATGATGAGACACCCCTTTCTCTCTCATCAACCATTTTTATGAATTCTTACGTCATGCCGTTACGCTGTGAAATTGCCCCAGTTTTCTAAGCCAATGTCATTGTGTAGTGAATACCATGCCCATTTCTCTATCAAGGGTATTCAACTTTATGAACATTTACTTATTTATTATAAGGTTCTATGTATGAATTCCAAATTCCTTTATCATGGAATAAATGATTATGTTTTATGAATCCATTTTATATGATCCATGTGGCACACTTATGCATGAAATGAAATGATTAAGAAGGGTGCACCCTTATAGCGCTCCAATGCATTGGCTAAAGTATAGTATCATGATAGGTCATATGCAATGGGTGTTGAATCATACTAATTCAAGTGAAATGATGTTTTACTCGTGTTTCATGTGCAATGAGGATTTAATCATGCTCCATGTGCAATGAGCCTTGGCTCGTGCTAATTCTATGTTAAGTGTTGTTGCCACATTTCCATGTTATGATTATCATGCTTTATCATGCCTTTATATTTATTCTTCTCTTGTGATTTATTGATATTCCTATTTTCTAATGTGTATTTTATTCCTCATGTTATTACATGATTAGTCCCTTACTGGGATTTATAGCTCACCATTTTCTTATGCATGCCCTCAGGTTATCCCATGCAATGCTAAGTACGAGGGAATGTAGTGGTCATGTAAAGGATGTTTTCAATATAGATGTTTTATTTCATGTTTTAATTTGTTATTTAATGTTCCTAAGCCCCAAAGACACTAGACCTCTCGATCTTCCATTTTGTATCAAGTGATGGTTTTATGTAATAAATCAAGTTTCAGTTTGAAATAAAAAGTAGGGTTGTCATAGTGAAACCATATGCTTCAAGAACTAAGGGGTTCCAAACATAGAAATCTTGGACAAATATTTTTCACATAGTGGAGAGTCTCCAGAGGAAACTGATGCGGGTCCAGTGATAGTGAGAGGTACCATCTATATAGCTTCATTTTTGTGACTACTTTATTTGATATTGGTGTATCTCATTGGTTCATATCATCTCACATTTTTAATTTTCTAAATATTTTTATGTATATTTTGTCTTATGTGATGGATATTACTACGCCCCTCAGAATGAAGAGAAAATAGGGTCTATGATATCACCTTTTCATTTTCACTCTATCATATAATGATATCACTTGGAATTTTATAGTTCTCGACATGAAACCTCTTGATTTCATTCTTTTTATGTATTGAATTATTACCCATAAATCCCAGATTGAATATTATCTTTATAGGTATCCCTCATTACACCAAATGGGGTGTCTTTGGTTTTTCAAGGTGAATGGGACATGATATCAAGTAGAGTAAGACCTTATTTATAGATTTGGTCAAGGTAATATTTGTGTTTAATTTTTACTTGGAGTGGGAATCCCTAATTGGTGATTTCCCTTTAATTTTCATTGAGTTTACTAGCATATTTCCATCTGATTTCTCTATATTTCCATAGTTAAGAGAGGTGGAGGTCTCCATTTATTTAGTACCGAGTACTGAGATGATATTAATTCCTTATTACCATATAGAACCATCTAAATTAAAAGAGTTGAAAAATAAGTTTTATGATTTTTTGGATAAAGGATTTATATACTCAAGTGTGTCACATTGGGAGGAACCTATACTTTTATCAAAAAAGTCTGATGGTACACTTTTTCTTTGTGTTGACTATTGGAAACTCGACAAAATTACGGTAAAGAAAAAATATTTATTTCCACGAATTGATGAATTGTTTGATCATTTGAAAGGGGAGAAGTGGTTTTAAAATATTGATCTTCAATATCATTATCACCATGTGATAATTAAATAATCTAACATCTAGAAGACAACATTCAGATGTAGGTTTGGCCATTATGATTACATTGTTATGAATTTTGGTATAACCAATGTTCCTGAAGTCTTTACAGATTTGATGAATAGAATATTCAATGAGTACCTTGATTCATTTTTAGTGGTATTTATGTATGACATTTTGGTTTAATCTAAAAACTTGAAATACCATGTACATCATCTAAGATTAGTTATAGAAATCTTAGGAGATCACTGACTTTACATGAACCTTTAAAAATGTAGTTTCTAGATTTAGGAATTGAAGTTATTGGGACATGTGGTCTTGGAATATGGTATCTTAGTTGATCCTAAAAATTTTAAGGTTTTCATGACATGGGAACAACCATGAATGTTTTTAAAGATTTTTAGAATCTTTGTTTTAGCGGGGTATTACCACAAGTTCATTAAAGACTTCTTAAAGTTAGGTTTTCCAATGACTACTCTCCTCAAAAATGATTGAAGTTAAATTGGGTTTTGAAATGTTAGAATTATTTTGGTTATTTTAAGAATATTCTAAATTCTATGCCGATGTTGACACTTCCAAAGGCTAGGTAGATATATGTGGCCTTTTCTGATAAATCATGTTTGGGTTTGGGTTGTGTTCTTATACAGGGTGATCATGTGATAGCCTCTGGTTCCAAAATAGCTTAGGCTACATGATAAGATCTATCTAACCCATGATCTTGAGATTTCTTCCATGATTAATTCTATTAATATTTGGTGTAATTACCTTTTTGGAGAAAGTTTTACCATTTATTCGTACCATAAAGTCTTGAGTAACATATTCTCTAAACAATATTTGAACCTTTGATAGAGATGATGGGTGGAGTGCCTATAATATTTTTATTTCTACATTTCCTACACCCCTTGTATGGGGAATTTTGTTATTGATGCTTTGAGTAGGAAAATCCTAACCCAGTCCATGACATAAGCATTAGAATAGTGGACTCTAATGGATTTATTTACTCAGTTGAATTTGAGAGTCTGGGAGGATATGACTGAGTTTGTTCTGAAAAATATGTAGTTGACCTCTTATCTTCTTAAGATGATTCTTTAAGAGTAGTAAATAGATATTAAATTATGTGTAATTAGGTACTCTCTTTATAGTGGGGAGACCGTTGGTGAGTGTTCACTCTCTTATGAGGGAGTCATATGTTTTTTGAAGTGTTATATTGAACCTTTGTCTATTAGAAAGGCCATGGTGGGGGATTTTCATAATTCCTTGTGGGAGGTGCACCCTGGTATCATGAAGATGTTCTATGACATGCGGAGATGATTCTAGTGTCGAGGTATGAGATGATACATTGCTGATTTTACTTCTCATTGTTACACCTACTAGTAGGTCAAGGCTGGGCATAAGAGACCTTTGGGTTTGCTTCATCCACTTCTTATACTGACTTGGAAGTGGAAAGAAATTTTTGTGGATTTCATGTTTAGGATTCAGTATACCCCTCAGGGGATGAATGAAATATTGTTTTTGATTGAACAACTAACTAAATCAACCCACTTTATACCCATTTAAGATACAACTATAGTTTATGATTTGGGAATTCACTATGTGACAGATATTTTCATATTTCATGGTGTTCCATCTGTTATAGAATCTGATATGGATCGTCGATTCATATTACATTTTTTGAGATACCTACAGGATGTTATGGGACCCCAGGTTAGATTGATCATGGAATATCATCAATATATGGATGGAAAAATAGAATGAGCAATACATATTCTTAAGACATTGTTATTTTATTTCATTTTCAACTTTGTTAGAGATTGCAATAGACATTTGGTACTGGTTGAGTTTTCCTATAATAAAAATTACCATTCTTCCATCAGGATGACACCCTTTGAGTCCTTGTATTTCATCCATGTAAATATTTTTTATATTGGTCGTTGATCAATGAATCTTCCTTGGTTAGACTGGGTTCGGTCCAAGAGACGATAATAAAGATTCATTTGGTTCATTGTAAAATGGTGATGGCCCCTAGATGTTATAAATCTTATGTTGATCGTTGATATAGAACTATGTATGTTTCTATTAGTGACTAAGTGGTTTTGATATTCTCACCTCAGTTAGGTCACTGAAGGATTGGAAAATAGGGAAAATTTCACCATGGTTTATGGGTCCTTTTGATGTTGTTGAGAATATGGGGAAGGTTTCTTACCATTTATAACTTACACCTCATTTGACTTTGATCCAAAAAATGTTTCATGTATTGTGTCTCAAGAAGTATCATTCTAAACCTTCACATGTCTTTAGTTAGGAATACCTTAATTTTGAGCTTTATTTAAACATGACTGAGCATCCAGTCAGGATTTTTTATTCTGATACAAAGGTTCTACATGGGAATAATATACCTTTAGTTCATGTGATATGGAATAATTGTTCTAATTTTAATGAAACTTGATAGAATGAGACACTAATTAGATATTAGTGGCCTCATTTATTTGATTCCTTTTTTGGGGATTATCTCAGGTTATTTTGGGTGAAGTTTGGAAAAAAATTGACATTTAGGGGTATATTCATTGTTGATGCATGGTTAGGGAAACCATGCGATTTGGCACAGAAAACCATGCACCTTGTGATGAGACATTGGAAGGGGTAAATTGTTTGTCCAAAACATGTGGCCACCCCTCCAAAACATGCTATATATGGATAGATTCATATTAATTATTTTAAAATGGTTAGTTAAACCATGTGGAAAAACTATTCACCCCATTCAGAAGCCTAGTGTGGGTACACGATTATGGCGCATAGTTACTAATAACTATGTGGCCCAACCAGGAAATCATGCATGCAGGTTATTAATCCTCTAAAAATTTAATTAAACCCCCTAGGATCCCCTTTTAAGATTCCTAATCCCCCCACCCACCCACCCACTTCAACCCTAACATGATATTATTTATTTTGGAGGATCCTAATAAGATTTCTTGGCTCCTACAACCTCTTCTCTTGAAAATCAATGTGATGGTGTAAAATATAATCCCTATTTGGATTTTGGTTTCTCTCTTGATTTGGGTTTTCTCCCTCCCTTATTTCTATCCCTTTTGATAGATGTGTATCCTCACATTTTTTATGGATTAGATATCAGTTTTGATGGATATTTGTTTGATAGATCTTGATTCTATGTTTGATTCAATTATCTCCTTCACCTTCATTATACAATGGAATTTCCCATTGGGGGTGTTGTTTGTTTGATTTTGTGATTGAAGGTACATAGTTCCATATGTATTTACCCAAAAATTGAAACCCTAATTTCTTGATTGATTTTAAATGAGTTTTTAATTGATTTAAAATCCTTGATTTCAGATGATTTGATGTGTTATTTGAAAGGGCGTGAAATTTGTGAAAAAACCAATTTTAATGGAATTAAAATTATTAGGTGGATTTTGAGAAAACTGATGGATTGAATTGAAATTTGATTTGATCAAATTATTTGATGATTATTCTTGATAAATTTTGATTAAAATGAATTATTTTTATAAAATGAATGAATTTGATGAAAACCTATAATGTTATTTTGAAATTGAAACGACGTGTTGAAATTGAAATTGGTAAATTGAATTGTGTGTCGTGAAACATTTTCAAATGAATGGTTTTCCCAATATTAATTAATTGATTGATTGAAGCACATGTGAGACTAATTATTTTTTAGGTGACTAAGAGAAGCACACTAGGACTCAGACTCCCTAGAAAAGGATTGATAATGATAACACTAAATAAACCAAGTTTGAAATGATTTGTTTTTATGGGTCCCCTAATGGATTTTTGATTTATTTTTCTGATGGATTTATCCATAGGGAGTGTCTATTCATACTTCAGTTTTTATTATGATTGATAAGTATTAGGACCCTGTATCTAGAAACTAATGTACCCCAGGGCATATTACCATGGTGCTTTGAATTTTTGAATTTATTATGCATTCCATTATTTATAGAACTATTTTATTCATGCCATTAGTTTTATATAAATTTCTTATATAAAATTTTCATTTAAGCCTATTTGATATATCTTCCATTTTTTATTTGAAATAATGTGTTTTTAAATGTATAAATATTATTCCATGCTATGTTTTATTTAAATTGAAAACATAAATGGTTTAATTTCTATGAAATTGAATATGGAACACTTGGTGAGACCTTATTGGGTTGTTTAGCTCACTCCCTACCTTTTCCTTTGGGTATTTATAGATTTTGTTATTCCAGATCCAGGGAAAGGGTAATTACAATTGGAGTTTGTATTTTTTTTCAATCTGTGATACTCTAGATCGATGATGGTGATTGGTGAAGCTATGGTCCACTTATTTCATAGGGTTTGGGTAACGTTTTCATTATGAATATTTTATTGTACTATGGTTTAGGCTTTACCCTAGGATGTTTATCTTAATATTTGTGGTAATTTTCTTCTTAAGGAGTTTTTGACATACCGACTAGTCATATTTTTATCTTCCACTTATGAATCTATGTTTTATTATTATAGAAAAACCATTCCATTGTATGTTCATTATAATGCTTGGTGTTATTCATCAACCTAAGTAGATCAGGAATACCCTTCGAGCTATGTCAATATTGAATTAGGTATTAGTGTACCAGGGTATTTGGGTATTTGGGTTGGTTCATGATAACTATAATGTTATTTAGGTTGTATTTTATCATCTTAGGAAATCATCACATTTTATTTACATTAGAGAATATTTCACTCTTGATCGTCATTCTAAGATATACATTAAGTAAGTGGTAATATTCCATGGAGTACTGCATTCTATTTTATATGATTGGGATATAAGTATTAGATCAAATATCTCAAGAAGTATTTATCAAGATTTAGATATATAGTTGAGTTTTAGTACTACATATCATCCTCGTAAATATGGTTAGTCTGATAGAACCATTCAAACTCAAGAATTCATGTTGAGATATTTTTTTATGGATTTCAATGGTGGTTAGGATCAACACCTTCCTTTAGTGGAGTTTCCTTACAACAATAGATTTCAATCCATAATTTAGATGGATTAATATGAATCCCTATATAGAAAAAAGTGAAAAAATCCAACATGTTGGGATGAAATTTGAGTAAGAAATATTTTTGGACCTAATATAGCTTAGAAAGTGGTAGATACTATTAGATATATTCAATATCACATCAGGGTATCTCAGAGTCAATAAAAATATTATGATGAAAATATTCAGTGAAATATAGAGTTTTTGGTTGGTGATAAGGTAATCCTATAAATATATACTTGGGATAACAATATGATATTTTTAAATAAGGAAAATATGATCATTATATATATCGTTCCCTTTGAAATTATAGATTGTATTGGGATGGTAGCATATCGCTTGGTTCTTCCACCGAATCTATTTCAAGTTCATGATGTTTTCAATGTATCTCTCCTAAGGAATTATATACCTAAACCCTCACATGTACTAAACATAGAGGTCACACCACTAGAGAAAGATCTCTCTTATGAGGAACAACTGGTGGAGATTCTAGATCATAGAGAGAAAGTTCCTCAAAACATGACCACTCACTTGGTTAAAGTTTTTTAGTGAAACCATAAATTAGAAAAAGATATGTGGGAACATGAGGATGTGATGAGGCAGAATTATCCTTACCTATTTTTATTTTAGTGAAGTAATTTTAAGGGTGAAATTCTTATAAGGTGGTAGAATCTAGAACCTTGACATTTTATAAAATATTTATCTTTAAATAAATTAAATTTATTCAATAACTTTATTTATATACAACATCATGTTTAAAAAATCCATGATACACTATTAAGTTATTATTGTTTAATGTGACTATTATCACCTAGAAGTTGGATTTGAGGGTATGAATAGAATTTACTAAATAATAAAAATTTATCTTTTACATATGTATGGAATTAATTCATTGGTTATCAATTGAAAAAATCATTTGAAATTAAAAAAGAGAAGTTTTTTTCAAAAACTGTTTTTATATGTTCAATGTGTCTTTATATAAATGAATAAATTAATCACTATTGATGAATTATTTTAATGAAATTTATATATTATAAATTAAATAAAAAAATTATCATTTATATAATAGTTTTTACAAGGTATGGGATAAGAATAAATCCAGTTTCATGCTTAAAATGCATTTTTCTAAAAATAGTTTTCCTTGAATTCAGTATACTTATTTTAAAATGAATTTATGTCACTTATAGAAATTAAATATTTTAAAAAGGATTACATATTTTGAATCCAAGTAATTAATATAATTTAATAGGGTTAACTTAATTTTTGTGCATAATTAATAGTACAACATTAAAATTATGTTACCACGGTTAGGGTTAAAAAGGGTTTACTGTGAGGTTAACCTAAGAGAGGAGGTTTAAAATATAACAAAATAATTTATTTAATTTTATTATTTTATGGTATTTAAACCTCATAATTCTTATATTTTTTATAGTTTTAATTTAGGATTCACTTTACTTAAGTGATAGTCGAATAAGCCGAAGGCATTCTTTTTATTTTTATTATGGAAAATCCCCCTTTTAAGGGTTGAAGGGGGACCTATACATGACCCGTAGGCCCAAGGCACAAGGCCTGACATGACTTGTAATACATGACCCGAAGGCCCAGAGTCATACCATGCCCAATACATGACCCGTAGGCCCAACCCACTAGAACTACCCCTCCCTAGATTTGCATCATTGATCACCTAGCTCCCCACATAGAATTTCTTATTAGCTAACATATCCCTGTACAAAGTTACACGGTGCCTGGTCCCAATGGCGGTTTCCACACCCTCTCATTCTTCCAATCCAGTTAGCTCTGCTTCTAGTGACTGCTATTCTTATTGTTCTGATCCTCTTCTTGGGCCTGCTATATGTGAATTGGATTACTCCATGGTCTTAATGGCCTGAAGGCCCTGTTTCCTGAAGTCTTTGATGGCCCGAAGGCCCTTGAGACCCGTAGGCCCAAACCGGAGGCCCGAAGGCCCAAATCGGGTGAATAGTTCTGACTGCTACAGTTCTAAATAGTAACTGCTACAGCACTCGCTACAGTACTCTACAGTAATCCATAAATTCACCTATACTCGATTTTGAACCAGGGTCTCTTCGATGCCAATCAGGAGCCCTTACCACTCGGGTACGGGCTCGTTGGCCTTTAATTAAGTGATACATTCATCTATTTTAATCTTTTGAAAACTTCTAATTGTGTCCTCTCCCTCCCTTATAAAAGGATACCACTTTTCCTCTCTTAATCACACTTCATGATCCTTTAATATTATAAAATACATTACATAATACATTACATACCTCACCATATCCTAGAGGTCATATTTTTATCATAATACTATCTAATCAAAACTAACTTGTAATCCAAGGGAGGTTTCTCAATGAAGAGGTATAACTATTAACCGAACACCTTCAATTTTATTTCTTCTTCTACATTATATAAACATATTATATCCATAATATCATGATGAATATAGTATAATAAATGTAATTTTATGTTATTATTTTTATATCACAACCTTTATTCATATCCTTATCCATCAAATGGGAAATAAAATCATCATTCGTGCGAATGTGCAGAAAACAGACTCGCAAAGCGATGTATTTATTTTTTCATCACCATCATTCATGGTTGGTTATTATGATATATTTAATTTTTATATATGATATTTATGATATAATTATACTTTTTTAATTATAATATATTATCTACCTTCTTAAGTCTTCATTTTTGTGGAAATGATAACGTCGCTCGTGCGTACGTGTGGACGACCACCTCTACAAAGTGATATGATTTGATTTATATTTACACTTTACATGAATGGTAATAAGGATATATTTAATGAATATATATGATATATGTGATGTAATAATTATTTTATGTGATATAATAATTATTCTATATATTTCAATTATTATTTACCTTTGTTCCATTCCAACCATAAAAAAGTGGAAACATTTCTCAGACATATGTACAGAACACCATCTCCACAAAGGTATGTAATTTGGTTTTCATCACCACTTTATATAAATTGATATAGAAGTTTATATAATGGTTAAATATAATAATAATGAAATTATTAAAATTATATATATGATTTAACTATTATCAAAGTGAAATGATTGATATTTTTATACAAAAACATGCATGAAAAACGAAGGAGTTATCACCCAGAACAATAATTTTAATAAATAATTGTTAATAAATGGGTGATAAGATTTTATAAGTAAGTAATATATGGTATTATATAAATTTTTATTACATTGAAATATATTTATAATAAATATATATTTTTTATATAATATTTTCTAATGGGTATGATGCAGGTTGAGACTAGAGGTAAGGGGTTTATGTTACAATCTCATTTCTTTTCAGGATTAACTTATGAAAAATTTAAATTGAGGTAAATTATATAGTTCAAATCCTTTAAACCCCATATATTTTCTTCTAATATGGTTATTTATATATTTATTAATTTATTAGTTCCATTTTACTCTCTTTAGTACTTAAAATAATTGGGAAAAGGTTTTTAATGAAAATCTCACCTTATTTCTTCTTTAGTCGATGAAATTTTTCTTCCTTGTTCACACTCTTCAAAATTGTTTTATAAAAGTTTATAAATATACTTTAAATGTTTTAAAAATATAATTTTAAATACTTTTTAACTTATTTACAAATATTTGAAAAGGAATAAATTTAAAAGAAAAGTTTTTTTGAACAAGTCATTTTGACTTTTTACATTGTTTTGAAAGGAATGTTTTCTTTTAACGTATACGACATGAATGAATTTTCCTATTATAATTAATATTATTTGATTTTATTATTAATTTAAATATTTACTTGGTTATTTTCAAATAAAATTATTTTCTAAATACAATAAAAGAAAAATAGGCTACGGTGACGGACTTATAGACATGGTTTTAAAATCGTGGGTATAGCAGGCTACGGCCACAGTTATGTGTCCTATAGCCACGATTTTAAAACCGTGGATATAAGTATTTTTTTCATGGTTTATATCCATGGTTTTTAAAACCATGGATATATCCCACACCTATAACCACGATTTTAAAAACATTGGCTATAGGTCTCCCACCCTTATGCGGGAGAAAAAATTTCCCACCAAAAAAATAGTGGGAAGAACTATTGCTTTGGTTTTCAATATATTTACATGGTTTTTAATAATATATATATCATATTATAAATATATATATATATAATCCTTGGTGGTGTAGTGGTTAGGGAACTGAAACGTGAAGGGAAGGTGATGGGATCAAATCCATCTAGGCAGACATTATTTTTAGGCTATTGCCATGGTTTTCTAGGGCTATAGTCACAGTTAAAATCATGTCAATAGGCCACCTATTACCATAGTTAAAACCTTTCCCATAGGTAAACTATCATGGTTGACAAAAGAGACACTTATTTCCATAGTTTTCAAAATCATGGCAATAAGCCACCTTTTTCCATGGTTTAAACTATGGCCATAGGTCAGACCCTACTACCATGGTGATAGCACCCACGGTTGGGAAAAACCATGGATGTAGCCTAAAGCCACAGTTTTGGGACCTATTTCCATGATTTTGAATCGTGGAAATAGCCCTTTTTTTGTTGTGATATTTTTTTAATATTTAATTGAAATGTTATCAATAGAAAATGATATTTTCTCATTTTTTTCAAAGAAAGGTTCAAATGACCTTTCAAAGGTATTTTTCATCTATTTTGACATCCTTTAAGGATTATTATGCTTCGTTAGGGAAATTATATTATGATATAATCCACTTTTTTTCTCTGGATATATTATGAGTAATAAGATTTAAGGTCTATTTTATAAAAGTTTTTTCTTTACCATGGCTTAATTAAGTTATGATGAAATATTTATGAAATATATTTTTCCACAGGTTGTGTTATAATAAAATGATGGAATGGTTATAAAACCTTTTTTTCTTTCCAAGGGTCATGATATTATGAATTGATGAATTTTTTATGATATTTTGAAATGCATGTGTGTGGTTTATATTATGTGATAAGTTGGATCATAATTATATAGCCCTCTAATGAATTAGTTAATGATGATGGATCTTAGAATATTTTAAGAGATGAAAAAGTTGATAAACTACTAAAAGATGACAGAGTTAACTATATGGAAGTTACCCCTAAGGAAATTTTTTAAATTACCATGTGATAATTTCCATTATGGGACTTTTTTTACAATGATAGTCTTGGGAGTGAACCTTGACTAAGTGATTTTCTCTACTCATGTGTATTCCACAAAGTTATGTATTATGCTTATAATATGTTATCATGGATCATGATTGATTATTGATGCTTTTACAATCTTATATATTATGTATTTTGATTGAAAATCATTATTCCATGATTCATGATTAAAGATCTTTGACTGATTGTGTGTTATATTATAATTCATGATCATGTTCTCATACCCTAATGCTTATCTTATGCTCACTTATGATCATTGATTAATATCTCTGATGTTTACCCTTACTGATCATCTAACCTCTCCCTTTTTTGTGTTTCCTTTCCGCAAGTTGTGATGAAATGTTTTAAGTAGGTTTTGTTTAAGAAGTGTACTATGTGAGAAGATATTTGTGGAAGATGTTAAAGACCATTCAATAAATAAGATTATTATGTATATATTCTCCAAATACACTAAACCTTTATGGTCCTTAGGCATGTATTATTGTGAAATGTATTGAATATTCATATAAAATGATATAATATATATGTATGTTATTCTTTGGTCAAATCACTATGGGCGTTGCATAATTAATAACAATTATGAATTCTCTAACCCATAATTATACGCAAAGAGATGACACTATGGAAACATAAATTCTACTCAATATATAAATGGGTCTATTATGATTTCAATAAAGCATGCTCATATTTACATATGAACATGTCCTCCACAATATGTATCATTA
The DNA here is from genome assembly GCA_963277665.1 of Viscum album. Classification (NCBI taxonomy): domain Eukaryota; kingdom Viridiplantae; phylum Streptophyta; class Magnoliopsida; order Santalales; family Viscaceae; genus Viscum; species Viscum album. Next base: position 1,414,965,925 of record OY728129.1, on the reverse strand, counting down.
TACATCATATTAATTATTATATTACCTTTTTCTGAGACATTGAGTGACCACTAGACATGGAACATGTCAATCTAGTATAGGACAAATCATAAGTTCATGATTCTCTAAAATGGACTGTAAAATTTTAATGAATACATCACATGTCATTCATCCAAGTCATTAATCACATCACATGTCACTCGACTAATAATTCCCATGCATTTCCTTAATCGAATTCAATCATGGTCCTATATTTAATAATTTTCATACAAGAAGATAAATCCCATCTCGGTTAACCTCAATTGATGATGTGATCAACAACATACTCAAACAACCATTATTAGCTCATCCTCAAGGCTAGCATAAGAAAGGTATAAAAGTATAAAGTTTTGGATTCTAAGTATATTATTAACCTTTGGTAATGGGGATTCAAAATAAGTATACACCCCTAAGTATATCGATGTCCATATGACATTACATATGATATAATTTCATAAGTTAGTCTAGATAATAAGTCTCCACTTGTTATCTCATGATTTTGATCTTTGTATCACATACAATATTATACTCACACTAACTATAACATACCATCACAACCCACAATACTCTGTAATGAGCATAGATTAGGGACAAATTGAACTCATAATTAAGGGGATTTTATTATTCAATTATTCATGTAATATATACACATGAATGAATGATAAAGGAGATTTCCTTAATTAAAAAAACTATGATACAACTCTATTAGAAACAATCATTATATCGAGTTTCTCATGTATTCAATACCTAGAGACTTTAAATGACCCTCATACTTATATAATTTCAATATCTTTGTCAATGGATATTCTATATCCTCTTCTATAGAAACCAAAAAGATCTTTATATCACCCATCTCAATGATATCTTAAATGAGATGGTATTTAAAAAGGATATGTTTGTTAATTTTATGAGATCAGGGTTACTTGGATTGAGAAATAGAATCATTATTATCACAATAAAGCTCAATTGGTCATAAAATGCTAGTAACCACTTTATGTTCTATAATAATACTATTGATCCAAATAAATTCCTTTATAGAATCTGATAAATTAATATACTCTGTCACTATTTTTGAGTCTACCATGGTGGATTGTTCAGAATGCATCTAATTCATCAATATTCTATTTAGAAAAAAACCCAAAAATAAAATTTATATATCTTATCATCTTTGTCAAATTGTAAACTATCAACAATATAACCCCTTATAATGAGATCATCCTTACCTCTAAAGATCAAGAACATATCCTTACTTATTATCAGGTATGTAAGGATATTATTAATATAATTTTAATGACTCTCTCTTGGATTTCATAGGTATCTTCATGTTATGATCAGAGCATAAGCAGTATCGATTTGAGTATAGATTATAGCATACATGATTGATCCTATGGAGGAAACATAAGAAAACATAATCCATTATTTATATATATTTCAAAGGATATTCAATATTATTAAGTCTCATTCCATGAAACACTAGTAAATTCTCCTTCTTTGAGTTCTATATGTTAAAATGATTAATAACTTTACCAATATATGGTTTTAACTCAATCTGAGAAATCTATTTGATCTATCTCTATAGATTCCCATGCCCTATATGTAAGCTTCTTTACCCTTTTCCTTTATCGAGAAAACTTTACCAACCACACCTTTACATAATATAAATTCGTGATATCATTTCTTATATGAATTATATCACCTATATACAATATTATAAATGTCACAATACTCCCACTAACCCACTTATATACACAAGACTCGTCTGCGTTCTTGATAAAATAAAAATAAATGATTGAATGATAAAAAAAAAGGTTCTAACTCAGAGAGGCTTGATTTATCCCAGAAATGGATCATTGTAACTTTAAAACCTTGGTATACTCATTTTTAACTTCATAAACTTTACATAGAATCATATATATATCCTCAACTAAATTTCTATTAAGGAGAATAGTTTTGACATTTATTTTATATAACAATCCATATATTTTATGAACTTTAATTCATGATTTATTACATAAAAACACACTAAATATAATACCAAAATATTGAGAGGATTGGTGTCTTTGGAAAATTAGGTACATAGAATAATATCATAAAATATGGATACAACAATATTATTTAAAACTCACTAACATTATTTTAAAATTTCATCACCCTTCTAAAACTACACGTGATAACCTGGGGAGTACATAAAAAAAGGGGTGATCTATAAATCCCATTAATAGAATAATCAAAGAGTAACATGATGAAATTAATACATGTTATTCAAAATGAACATAAAGGTTAAATAAAAGGGGTTATAATCATAAACATGAACGTCAAAGCATGATATATGATGATAACATCCAGGCAACAGAGGAATGTAAAAACAACATAAAACTTGAAATAATAATCATAATTCTAGGCTAACCATTGATTCATCATAACATATTATGATTAGGATAAATCCCCATGCACCATACATGGTACTTAATGAGATAAAAACATTACTCAATGAATTTGAGGGATATATAATTTTCAACCCACCCATCATGTTCATATTAGGTACATACATTTGTGTACAATATAGATCATTCAACATAAGAACAAATTTCATCACATATAATCCCATTATTAAGGAGTGTGGGAAAATACATGTAATTTCACAATCAATTAATGATATTTAGATCTAGTTGAATACCCTTCAAAACAAAAATGTTTGGCATGGAAAATCGTAGGATAATTTCATTATCATAATAGGTGTACATAAAGATTCATGGAATCATTTAATGAGAGTTAAAGGTGTTCTATTGTTACTTTTAAATCATAAGGATAGTAAAATGTATGTGTAAAAAAATTAACATGAAAATTTGGAAATAAAATGTCATAATACAAGAAAAATACTTGAATAAAGAGGAGGAAGGAATCCCTTACCTAGAGAGGGCACTTCTAAAAGCTTGGGAGGAGATTCTTAAGAGATTGGTAACACCTTGGTAGGGAATTATATAGGTATAAGTATATTTAATGAATGGTAAATTGGATTTTAGTGAATATTATTATGAGGTTGGGTGGGTATTTATATCAAAAGAGAGGGGAATTCTTTGTTAATTTCTAAACATAGGTTTTGGACTCTATATGATAAAATAATAAAAAATACAAAACATACCATGGTTTCTACCAAATATGATATTTTTTTAATATTTTATAATTCCAATAACATAAAATATCTAAATAACACCATTGATGTCGTGGAATTGATTCATGTTCATAAAGAATTGATTTTAAAACTTTAAAATATAATATTGGTTTTGTATGATTCATTGAAGATTTAAAAAACTTGTAAAATAACTTCAAAAACAAATTATTTTAGATGATAAATATATATTGTGTTGTGGTTTCATTTTATATCATTTATTAAATCAATTTTGGGTTATTATGATGTCATAATACAAACTGTATATTTATACTGTGTTTAATTTTTACCTAAAAATTCAACTGTCTCAAAAAATTATGAAACATTCACCATTGGATAATTTAGGGATGATGATTTGAAAAATAATATGTATTTTATCAAAATAATTCTCTAAATATGATAATTTACAGTTTTAAATAAAAAATATTTATTATAAAATACGTGTTTTTGAGACAATAACAATTTTATAACCCTTATAAAGATTACATTAGACTTCATTAAATTATATTATTTTTTTACATAAATAAAAATTATTTAATAATATTATTACATGAAATTAATATTTATTTTAAAATTCTTGAAATTATTAAAAATAGTGTTAAAACCATATATTTTCCAAAAATACAATTTTGGTTTCTTCATATAAAAATATAATTTTCATCAAATCATATATAATTGTATATATAAAGTAATAATGAAAATGGATAAATGTAATAATTATTTTATTAAAAATAAAACCAAAAAATTTATATTACTAGGGTCTTGATATATAACCCCTTATTACAACATCATACGCCCTAAGGGTAAGGTGTGAGATGGTGGCACATTCATGGGGTGGTTCGGCGAATATGGTTTGGGTCGTGATCTTGGTAAGCTTGAAATTATCTAATAAAAAGTTAAATTCATGTTTTGGTTTTTAAATTTCATCTTTTTCTTGGTTAAGAGTAAATCCCAGTGGCACCATCTCCCTCAGAAACTCTAATAATAGGGTTTTATGGGGTAAGATCCAACTGGTTGAGTCCATCGCTTCTACTTTCAATGTTAATTAGACTTTATCATAACCCTTAATATATACTAATATTAATATTTTTTGTATAATTAATATACTATCAATGTATACGATGCATAAAAGTGTTTTAAATATGACCTGTAATATTTTAAAATGGTCAAAAATAACTGAATTAGTGAAAGTGTTTTCTATAACTACATTACTTAATAAGGAATTAATTCATTCAAAAAGGTAATATAATTTATAAATTTTAGGGTAATAAAATTTTATATATCTAATAATCATAATGAGATGTTATTTAAATTAATATCTAAATATAATTTATCATTGCAACTGGTGAAAAGATATCTTTATAGTAAATACTATGAATTTTTAAAAAAATATTTTCCACCAATAATGTCTTATAGGTCAAGATTATACCATCAATTATAGTTTTCTAGTTAAAACCCCACTTGAACCATATGGTTCTCTCCCATTTAGGTGTACCAACCATTTTCCAAACATAGTTAGTGTATATGGTGTCCATCTCAAATCTCATGGTCTTTAGCCATTTCTCAAAATAATAGCACTCAATGGCCTATCAATGGGTTGTTGGTTCATCATCTATGAACATTAATTCATCATAATTTTCCTCAATAAATCCATATCCCTCAAGATCCTAGTGAATCCTACCAGCCCTTTAAGGATCATGTGTAATGTGATTCAATTCTCCTTCCACAAATCCTTATAGAACCATCTCAATTTTCATATCCAGAACATTTACTATTTATTGGTCCTTAAATTATTTAATTTCATATTTACTTCCACTAAATCATAAATATATATATTATTTCTTAATATATTTTTAAAATCGGGCTACAAACAGTTAATTCTCAATAGGACTATAGAAATAATATCCCTTTGTTTCTTTGAGATAATAAAAAAATAAGAATTTTTCTAATTAAGGGTCATGTTTTTAAAAATTAAAATGACATACATTATTTTTAAATCCAAAATCATCATAAAAGATAAATAAGGATGCCTCCCAATATATATCTCATATGGTGACTTAATGATTGGTTTAGATAGAGCATTATTTTTTGGTAATGAAACAATTTCCAAATCATATCCCTATAATGGTATAGTAATGTCACACTAACTCATAACTAATTAAACCATGTCTAATAGGGAATGATTCCTCCTTTTAGATACAACATTCCACTATAGTTTCCCAAGAGGATTCAATTATGAAATAATTCTACAATAACTTAGATGATCAGTAAAATCCTAACTCAAATATTCACCACACTGATCTGATCTAAGAATCTTAATACTTATACCCAGATCATTATGTAATTTATTCTAAAATTATTTGAATTTTTCAAATATTTAAAACTTTTGTATCATTAAAAACACAAAAATATAATGACTAAAATCATCATTAAAGGTTACAAAGAACCTCTAATCACCACTTTTCAATGTACTCATTGGTCTACATACACCACTATATATTAGATCCAATAAGTCAGTTATCCCTCTTTCTATTTCCACTAAAATATATTTTGGTCATTTTTTCTAATAAAAAATATTTTTATGTGTCAAATGATTCATAATATAATTATTCAAATATTCTATCTTTATGTATTTTTTGGATTCATTTCACATTTATATGTTCAAAGTGACAATGAAAAAGATAAGTGGTGTTAAAATCAACCTTTACCTTATTATATTGAATTTTATAAATATTATTATTAATGTTAATATTATATAAACCATTTACCATATTCCTAATTACATGAAATGTTTAATTTATATATATATAGAAACTATTGTTTTTAATCATGAATGAAAATCCCATATTTCTTAAATAAGATATAAAAAAATTCTATTTATGGTTGTAATGCAGTTATAGTTTTCTAATTCTAGTACTAATCAACTTTGTAAACTTAGATCAGAATTGTCAACCATTAATGACACAAATCTTACCCCATTTCCAACATATAAATCTATTTTACCTTTGTTTATTTCTCTCTTATTTATGAATATATGTTTATCAGCACAAATATATTATGCACACCTAGTATCTAATACCTATGATTCATAAAAATAGAAAATGATGTTTATAATATTCACATCCATATGATCAAAATGATTCTATTTTAGTATAATTCTAACCTGATATACCAATATAGAATTACTTTATAGGCCATACATTTAAGAAATATCAAAATGATAATCTTGATTCATGTCGTACTCTATAACAAAGACATATATAAAGTTTTTGGTGGGTGTAGTAGAAGCGATTCGAGCCCATGCATGATTGGATTTTCTTCAACTTCTTCAAGAATGACCCAAATAACTAGATAAATGAATTCTAAAACTTCTAGAGAGGGGATATTTTCACATATTATATATAACTAATTTATAAGAGAAAAAAATTACCTAACAAGTAATTTTTTCTTCATTGTCAAATTGGTAAAACCCTTCTTAGAATATCATGATTGAAGTATATGAATCAAGGGTAAATTACATATAGAGTTGATCCACACATGTTTTGTAAACCTCTAATCATCATCATAGAATCCTGTGGGTGCTAGAGTGGATGGTTCTAATGCTTTCAGTAACCCTATGTTGATCACGATAGAATCCTTCAAAGTGAGAAGGATTCACTCTAGTAGAGGAGAAGAATTTCTCTGAATTGTTCATATTGTTTTAGGGAATAAGATCTCTCAATATATTAAGAGAATCTTGTATATAACTCGTGCAGAATAATTAGAATTTGGATATTTTATAAAAAAATCATATTTAGGTTTAAATAAATCTAGGTTTATAAAATAATAATTTCACAAGGGCCCTTATTATTTTCTTAATCTCCAAAAAACCCATGTCTAAATAATAATAGTTTTATTATTATTTACATGACATGCACTAAACTCACAGTTAAAATAAATATTATCTCCTTGAATAAATAAATATTTATTAATTTATTCAAATAATATTTAATGTGTCATTTCTTAATGGACCATTAAACTCGGTTTACCAATCCTCATTTATATTTATTGGTCCTTGAATATTGACTATTTATTTAATTAAATAAATATCTCTACATTATTATTAATAAATAAATAAATATTATATTCACAAAACTAATGAATAAATATTTATTAAATATTCATAAAACCGATTAAATAAATATTTTTTGACCAGTGAATAAACCATATTAAATAATTATTATATATTTACATAATTAAATAAATAATTATCTAGTGAATAAATATTTATTAAATATTTAACTCACATATATGTTCTCTTGAATAAATGATGACTGGATAATTGTGATCAAACTAACTTGATAAATTATTAGACCATGTAAAGGAATAATATTTATTTAACATGTTAAATTCATATATAATTTAAGTGAGGTTCTGAATAATCTTATTTTGTAGACCTCTAGACCCCTTTCTTAGTGGAATTAGGATACATAACATAAAGTTCAATGTTATCTTCTAGAAAAATTATAATTCTCCCATAGGGAAATAAGTTAATGTCGTAATGACATACAACCTCCTATGAATGTATAATGTGTAATATAATCCCTTTATCTCAATATCTCTAATCAAGAAGGTTGTGTACTGGTGTCGTCAACCTGTGTTCTCGATGTATCTTTCTTTAAATATCTAGAAATAAAATTTTATGACCATGGACTTAATTATGTACTTTAATTCCCATAAAATTTCCAAATATATCAACTTCATTTAAATAATATAAGGGACAAATATTTTCTCATGTTATTCATTAATGCAATATCACTCATGATGCACCCAACTTACCCTAATTCTCACAAAAATACAACATCATGGTTTGTTCAGTACATAAAATTATGTGACTCATGATATACATTAATAATAATAAAGTCTAATAATAATTACACACATCCACATGTAGGAATATCTTATAAAACATATAAATGTGTATTTTCTATTGGAAGTTCAGGTTCTCATAATATCCTATTCTGAATATTACCAAGGGAATATGATGAGAGGTATTATTCACAAATATCTCACCAAAAATTTCTTATTACCTTGTCATGTAATATAGTGCACACCCAGGGTTGATCTCTTGAGGAGATCACTCACACACACTGATATTCTATTGTTTCTATTCAAAATAAGAACATATTGCTATAATAAACTAATAATATATTGTGGGGATCTTAAAAATGAATGTGTTATATAAACATATAAATCAAAATTAAAACAAAAATTTAAAACACTAAGAAGTGAAAACAAAAATATTTTAGTTAATAAGAAAGAATTTATTGTTCTCAGGAGTTCAAGGAGATGTTATCATTGTTCTTTAAAATCTTAATTCTTAATATTATACTCAATGTTGAGATCAATCCTATCACTAAAATCTCTCCCATTGGATTGTTCTCATACAAAATAAAAATTTAACATGTGGGAAAATACTCTCTCACATCATCACCACAATGTTACTCTGCCCTATATATAGTATTATGATATCTAATGAGAGGAATAAAAAATAAATTTGGAAAATAACTCAATAGTATAAAAAGTGGGGTGAAACATTCACCAATAATAGTTTCACCAATAATATAATTATAAAAATAAACAAATAGAATACATTTAATCACAAATAACTCAAAATATCACTACTCCCCCCACCCTCGAATAGCAATGAGGGTTAGTTCTTAATTTTCATAGAGATTAGAAAGAGCACAGTGGAGGAAAATAGTGTAGAAAATGAATATAGAAAGAGAAGAGTATAATAAAACCAAAATAATATGTATTTATAATATAGAAATATATTATTTCATTATAACCCCTACATAGAAACACAAACTGGCTAACCAAAGTCTCCCACCCTTTAGAAAGGAGTAGAGGTGTGAATTTCTAAGAAAAAATGTAGCTATATTTCCCTCTAAAACTATCCTCCATAAGTTGGATTATTTTTTCCCACTTAATGGAAAAATATGGTAATGTTTTAAAATAGAAACTTGTTCCCATTTTTATTCTTCATTTTTCAACAAAATTCTAGCTTCATTGGCTATATAATTTATGATTTATGGTTGAATAATTAATAAAACCTTTTCTATCCTTGTTGTATGTTCATATTCCCATACTCTAACTTCCAAAACATTTATGACCATTAATGAGGAAAATTTTCTAATGGACATGGCTAATTAAGTTTTTCCCAAAACTATTATCTATTTCCTTATGAAATTTAAGCTCATTTGGTTATGTACATTGTGATATATGGGCCCATATTCAAAATTCTCCAAATCTTGACACAGATTATGAGGCTAGACTTGTGAGATTGATTTGGGCCTCAAAATGTTGGATTGATATTTGGTTACTATTGTATGAAATGAATCCAAACGAATATTGAATCCTAAAAATTAATTTTACAATTTGGAATATTGTATAAGAAGTTATGTCTGAAATACCAATCTCATATAAAAATATTGTAATTACAAAATAATGATATTTTCACAATTAATATCAAATTATTAATAAAACCTAAAATCATGATAATTATCCTTAAAATATAAAATTTTTGGGGTTAAAATATTGAATTCAATAATAATATATGTGAAATTATAATTTTTATCTATCTCCTACACTTAAACATTGCACTCATGGGAAATGGTCAAATTCTGAATCAAAATCCACACTAAAATTAAAAGTGAGAAACTTCCCAAGATATTATACAAAATAAAATTTCATTATTTATAATTTATGAAAAAAAATCACTTTAATTTTTATCTCTAAATTTTAAATTCATTCAACCACAAAAATTCATTCATGACCCAATTAGAGTTACCTCACATTGAAATTCTTGTCACTCTTCAGAAAACATAAATGAAATATGTAGTTATGTTCATACTTGGAAAGTTCATGTGTCACCATATTATTAAGAAAATTATCAACTTTCCATGATTTGGGATGTAAAAATATTATTAATCATGAGGTCTTTTCAAGTTAAATTTTGTGGCTAAGGGTCTATAGGTAAAATATTTAAAAGTTTAAGGCTGGAAAGAAGAGGTTGAACTCTTAAATACAATTTCATTAATATTTAAGTGAAAACATGGGAAATGTAATTCACTCAATTAACCTTAAAAATATACACCACACACCCTTTTATATGGTTTATGAGTCAATAATTGAATACAGTGAATTATTTCATCCTAATTCACCCATTTCCAATTTTTCATTTTTCCTTTTTTCATGGAGGATGAGATTAAAATAAAATGAAATGAAATAATGAAAATCATACCCCAAATTTTTTAGATGAACAATATTCATAATTGTAATCAAAATTAATAATTTAATATCACTAACATTTTTTTATTTTATATATTTTCCTATTTTTTATATCTTCTTTTTTGGGAGAACTGGTTAATATAAATGAAACAGAATGAATTAAAGTGTCCATAACCATTATTAAAATCCCTATAATAATGAAACACACCTCATACACCCAAAAATTAGCTATTTCCAAAATAAAACACATGTAACTCCCTTCCCCCACACTCAAACTTGATATTTTCATGAAAAAATATTAATAGTGAAGGTAGGTAACAAAGATTCAACTTATAATGTGGATTAAACTAATAAGGTAATTCATAGATTCTAATGGCTAAATATAGGTAAAGTTAAAGGTGGGTCTCAATTTAATATATGGATTTCAAAAAAATCCTCAATAACATTAAAAAATTATGAACTCCAAAGCTTTAAAATAGAATAATCACAAGTTTTGGTGTGCAAAAAATCCAATTTTCTCCCAAGAAAGTGTGGTTATTATGAAGAATATATAAAAAACGGATGAAAATAATTAATAGGATGGGAAAAATAATTTTGGTTAGTTTTTCATCTACATGGATTTAAAAATTTGGTCAAAATCAAAAAAATTATTGAAAATAAAAATCCAATAAAATGTTTCCACATCAACAATCATTTAAAATCCTTTTTATCCAAAATCAATAAAAATATCTCAAAATAAATTCATGTGATAAAAATGAAAATTTATTTTAGTTGAAGATCAAAATTCATAAAAAAAATAAAAATTAAAATTAAAAGACACAAAGACTCTTAAGTGGGTGGAAACTCTCCCCACACTTTAATTTTACTACCCTTTATTTAAGCTCAACAAAATAAAAAGATAAGAGGAAAACCCAAAGAGAAGGAAAGATACAACCTAGATTTATTTTCTAGTGGTACCTTTATGTTAAGATCCTATATGCTACCACTTATACCTAGAAATAAAGAACAAAAAAATATAATAAAAATATTGAAAAGGAAATAGAAAATGAAAATAAGAGGTATAAAACATAGTTTGGACACCCAAGTGGGTACTAGTTTTGTATTAACTCTAGTTATAAAGTTACATCATTTTATCCTCAATATAAATGTGGGTGGGATATCTTTCTTAGAAAACACCTCATTTTATTTCATCCAACATCTATAAGCAAATTCCAAGAGTGGGTACCCCCATAGAAAATAAAAAATGTTTCAGCCCTAAAAAGGAGAATTAAGATAGGATTTGAGGTGTATAGGTGAAGGGAATAGAATATATGGGTTCTCCCTATCTAATTTCACAGTTTCCTCCTCCATTTGATATGAAATTTGATATAGAGAAGGAAATTTATTATTATTATTATTTGTTTTTTATGAAAACTAATGAGTGTAATCTATATACCTCCCTAACAATGGCATAAAATTGATGAGAGTTATTTTTCATGAATCACTCACCAATAATTTCTTATTACCTAATCATGAAATATAGTTCACAACTAGGTTCTATCTCTTAAGAATATGAATTAAGTCATTGTTCTCAGGAGATCACGGTGGTGTTATAATTTTTCTTTAAAATATTAATTCCCAATATTATACTAAATGTTGAGATCAACCCTATCACTCAACAACCTCCCATTAAATTTTTATCATTACACACTGACCCTAAACATGTGTGAAAATACTCCCTTACATAATCTCCACAATGATACTCCACCTTGTATACAATATTATGATGATGAAGGAGAGGAATAAAAATTGAATGGGGAGAAGAACTGAGAAATAGAAAAGGAGAGGTGAACCCTTCACCAAAACTGGTTTATACACTAATAAAATTATAATAATAAAATCAATAGAATAAATTTAATAAAAATTAACTCAAAACAGCACCACTCCCCCCTCAAACAACAATGAGGGTTTGTTCACCATTTTTATGGAGATTTAAAGGAGTTTTGTGGAGGAAAACTAAATAGAAAGTGAATAGTGAATAGATGTAGAAGAAGAAAACGAAAATAATATGAATTAATAATATATAACTCTATTACGGTATTTTAACCCTTAAATAGATACAAAAAATTTATAACTAGATTTTTCAACCCTTTATAAAGGAGTGGAGGTGTAGATTTATAGAAAAAAGTGTGGCCATATTTACTTTGAAAACATTCCTCAAAATGTTGTATTATTTTATGCCTATTAATGGCCGGATATAGGAAATTTATGAATTAAAATTTATCCCCCTTTTTCTTCCTCATTTGATCATAAAATATTAGCTTCATTTTCCATGTAATTATGGATTTATAGCCAAATAATTAATAAAACATTTTCAAACCTGTTAGTCTATTCATATTCTTATGCTCTAACTTCTAATGCATTTATGACCATGAGGTAGACAAAATTTTACATATCCATAGTTAATGAAGTTGTTTACCAAACTGTTATCTATCTCCATATGAAATTTAATTTAATTTTGTTTTTTATATTGTGATATATGGGCCCATATTCAAAACTCTCCAGATTTGGGAACATATTCTTAGTCCTAACTTATGAGCTTGATTTGGGCCTAAAAACGATTGATTGAGCTTTGGTTTTTATTGGATAAAACTAATTCAAATTTATATCGAATCATAAAAAAATTAATTTTACATTTTGATTAGTTTGGAGGAAGTTATATACAAAATACGAATCTCATATAGAAATATTTTAATTCCCAAATTAGGCAATTTTTACAATTAAGCTAAAATTGTTAATAAAACTTAAAATTTTGACAATTATACTAAAAATATGAAATTTTTTGGATTAAAACATTGAATTTAAGAATAATATATATGAAATTAGTAGTTTCATTGGTATATAACATGATAAATTGTTTCATGTTTATATGAGTCTCCACCCCTAATAGCTTGTATCATTTATGTCTCGTTAAATTTTATCATATGGATATATAACATATATTTAATAATGCTTTCATGAAACTTATAGGTTCTCATCATAGTGGGGAACTACTATGAACTTTCAATGTGATAGTTACCCTTAATACATTATCACATACTATGTTAAATAAAATAATAATCATGATGTGATAATATCATTATTAATATTCAAATAAAATGAATACATGTAATCATAAAGTACATATAAGTTTTTTTTCAGGAACCAAATCCAATAGAATCTCACTTTCACTAGATCCAAATACTAATAACCTTAACTCTAATATATATCACCAGATATTTATACTTTTACTGAGATAAGGCTTTATTCAAGGGGTCTTTCATGTTTTACTCAATAAAATTTCTTCTTACCACAACCTCACCCATCTGAGAAAATCATTTAATATGTTCTATAGTATGTGTTTCATCCTTTTATGTGACCATAGAACCTTTATGAGAGCCACTGTTGTAGTATTATCACAATACAATGTGATAGAGTCTTAATTATTAGGATCTACATTAATCTCTTATACGAAGTTACAAATCCAACCTGCTTCTTTGGCTACATCAAAAGCTGTAATATACTTGGATTCCACTATATAATTGGTGAAAACTAACTACTTTGAACTTTTCTAAATCACAGCTCATACATTGATACTAAAAACATATTCTGACTATGAATTCAGTTTTTTATGATCTATTTAGAAAAAATCATCATTATATCCTCTCATGAATAGCTCCTCATCCCCTCCATATACCAAGAACATGTCATTAGTATGCCTTATATACTTAAGGATATCCTTAATAGTAGACCAATTTTTTTCTCCTAGATTATCTTGATATCTACCTACCATTCTTAATGTGTAATAAATATAAATACTTTTATATAAAATGGCATGAATGATTGATCCTATCATATATGTTTGTAGGAACTTACTCATTATCTCTCTCTATCTCTCTTGTTGTGTCTGAGGTTACATTTTTTAGAGAGATATATACCTTGTGATACTAGAACTAATCCCCTATTGTATTGTTCTATACTAAATCACTTTAGTATCTGGTCAATATATGTACCTTAAATCAGTCCAAAAATAATTTTGGATCTATCATGAATGATCTTGATTTCAAGGATATATGTTGTTTATCTTAAGTACTTAATTTAGAAACACTTGTTTAACTAGTCCTTATCTGACTATAAGACTTGCATTTAATTTCCAATAAGTAATATTTCATTAATATATAATACTAATAATATGATTTTACTCCCACCAAACTGCTTGTAAACACATGGCTCACATATATTCTTTATGAAACTAAAATCTCTTATAGATTCTATGAACTATATATTCCATGGCCAAGATGTTTTCTTCAATCCATAAATGGATATTTTCAACTTGTAAATATTATTGGAATTGTATAGAGTCTCAAACCCTACAGGTTGTTTCATATAGAAATCTTTCAGAAGGTTCCCATTAAGGACAGTTTTTTGACATACATCTACCAAATCTTATAGTCGTGAAATGTTTTTATGGAAATTAAAATTATGATGGATTTAAACGTGTTAATTGGATAAAAGTTTTCATTATGGTAAATTTATTAACATTATTTAAATAATTTAGCCACTAGCCTTTCTTTATAGGTATTTAATTTACCTTTCATGTCTATTTTTCTATTGAATACCCGTTTACACCCAACAATATTTACATTAATTGGTGGATCAACAAGAACCAAAACTTGGTTCTAATACATAAAATCCATTTCATAATTCATTTCTTCATTCCATATTGCATCTTCTAAGATCTCTATTACCTCTTTTTGGAAATAAGATAATTATTTTCAACCAATAATGATTCACCATCATCAGTGAGTAGAAACCCATTACTTTCTATTTCTCTAACCTCTATGGTGATCCTATGCAATACTTGTGTTTTATGAATAAAATATTCTATAAGGACTTGTGGAATGTTTTACCATAACAATTATTTTATATCTTGAGCATCAACTTCATCAAATTCAATATTTCTTCTACTATCATTCTTGAGGAAGAGCTCCCTCTCAGGAAATATGGAATTCCTTATTAAGGTTACCTTATTATATGAAGGATTTTATAGATAATATCCTCTTATTTACTTTAGATTACCTATAAAGATACACTTCATGCCCCAGAGTGTTAGTTTATTTCTAGTGGTGGAATTAAAAAATTTATCACATACACATACACATAAGTTTAAAAACAATGATTTCCTTCCATACAATGATACATGGGTATTCATTTTTTCTCTATAGTTGGAACCTTGTTTAGTGTGTCTGTTGTAGTGAGTAATGTATAACCCCAAAAGGATAATGTAAGATATGTGTGAATCATCATTGACCTCACTATGTAAATAAAGGTATGATTCCTCCTTTCACTTACACAAATCCATTGTGGTGTATAAGGTCGAATAAGTTGAGATAGAATCTCATACTCCTATAGAAATTTGATAAACTCTTGGTTAAGATATTCACCACCTTAATCGTATATTTAAGAACCCGGTTTTTATCTCATATATGGATCCTTTTAAATTTTCTTTGATTCTTTATTAAGGACCCAATATGTATTCCTAATGATCTTATAGAGATTTTGGGGGTGTTTGGGGCTTTTTTAGAGCTTGGAACCCTGGTCGGTGGAGAAAAACACTAGGCCATATGGTTAGTAGAAACCGTGCGACCCATCCCAAGCAGCCTCTCCAAACCATGTGGGGTTGGATAGTGGGGTGAATTAGGGTGCACGGTTCTCCCTAAATGTTTTCCAAGGTCTGCATGCCTATGAAAAAAACTACATACATTGTTATAGAGGATTTTTTTCATGGTTCATGCATTTTTTCCCTAACCGTGCAACCTAACCATGCAAAGTTCCCCCTGAAGCAACAAAGGGCACACTGATGGTGTGCATATTGGCCAACCGTGTGACCTAGGATTTTTGTTGAAATGACTAAATTACCCTTAATGAAATGTTTTAACTCACCCTCTCCTCTAATTTTGTCTCCAGTAGACATTAGGAGGTTCCTCTTTCCCTTTTAAGCTCTCTTTTTTCCTCTTTGATAGAATTTGATCTCATTCATCTGTTCGGAATCCGATCAAAGAATCATTCATCTCATTGGATCCACATTGGTTATATCTAAATTATTTTTTAGTCGTTCATCATTATTATTTCTATCAAAAATTATATTTAGAAGTAGTATCATATACCCTATTTTCCTAGAATAGAATCGTTATTAAAATCTCTTCCAATTTAGGAAAAAGGAGAGGCTCATACTAGACGAGGAGAGTCATATGAGTGTTAGGCAGGTGGTTTATAACTCATCCCTCAAGTTTCATTATTTTGTAAATTTCTTTTGTTGTGTGCACTCTAATTTCATTGGGTGTGGATTATTAAATTCATATTCCTTTATTTTATTCATCATTCTTGTTTTCTAGAGCTTGTTTAAAAAATTATAATCATGTCATTGGAGGTTACAACCTCAATTATATCCATCCCAAGTATGTTGTTTCCATAATTATGATTTTAGTGTATTTTTAATCTTATATGTGCTATTGTTCAGGTGTGTCTTGAATTAACCTTATTAAGGGTAATTTTTTAATTAAATAAATGAATTTTTAATTTCTATCACACATATGCTTATCAAATGACCCCTCTAAGGTAAGTGCTTTAACTTGATAAATCAATCTCAAATGGAATTGGAAAGTATATTATATATATGACTTGACCTAATTAAATGTAATTAAAGAACTTGGTTGCACATTTATAACACCCCTTTCCATGTATAATGGAAGGTAGTGGAGTGACCCTTATAAAATGATAATGACTTAAATGAGTTAATAAATGGTTGCAAGTCCTTTATCCTTGTCACGCTAATGAAAGGTATGGAATAAACCTTTTACTTATTAAATGGAATTATTATTACATGGACTTAATTAAAAAGTAAATGAATTATATACTGCCTATTTATTGTGGACCAATTTATTCTTACAGGATTTTTTATACTTGAGTTATCCCTGGATTCTCAAGGGAATTCCTTGAGAAATCATGGATTCCATTCCAATTCAGAGATGTCGGTTTCCAAGATTAATACCCACCTTAGAACCTGATCTTTTTTTAGTGGATACCTAGTATGATACCATAGGATTCCTTCATTATCATTGTTACAATGCCTTGTATACACTCCTTGGATCCATCATAATATCTATAGACATGAGGATCCCTGATTACACCCATCAGGCCCAGTCACTACCTATCTATTTTACCTCAGATGAGATCTTTAGAATCATGTAGAATTATTATTGTGGAATGCCTTGGGCGATACCCCTTGGATTACACTCTTACCCCTTTATCCAGACTATAGGTTACTATTGATTTGGATCGAACCTTGAGGTCACGGATGCCTTGGTTATTACCTTGGATACTTTCATTATTAATATCATTATATAATTCCTTGTTATATCTTGAATCCTTTCACTATTATCATTAGGGGTGCCTTGTTATATCTTGGATCTTTCACTGTTACTATTATTTTAGGATTTTAGTTCTAGTTATACCTCATGTAACTTAAATACATAAACTATAACATAATTAATTAATTAAATGGTTATATGTTCATATATCATCTGAGGCTGAAGCAGGTACTTGGGTATTTACATTATTGTGCTACACTACTTTTGAATATGCATGTTTTCACACTGTTTTAGTTTATTTTACATGGACTGGATGTGATAGATGACATTGTTGGTATCCTACTAAGATTAATCTCACACCCTATCCAAGATACCATTGGTACCCGGTAAAACTGCATGTATACAGGTGTTGACAAGGGGAAATGTCCCTCTTTAGAAACTTGATCTCTTGCCCTCATGGGATGGAGCTGGGTATTAGATTATCGAGATAGAGCTCAGGATTCTTGGATATTTTTTGGATTCTTTTTTCTTTTTTTATAGCATGTTATGATTTTTTTCCTTGTATCCATGTTTTCCGGTTGTACAGATACATGACATGCATCATTATCTTTTGTATATGATTCAGATTCCAGATATAGTTGATTATTATTAGTTTCTTTTTTTGTTTATTATTCTAACCTTTTTCTGTTGTGACATATATATTTTCATATTTATTCTTCTATTTACTTGTTAACTTATTTATCCATTATGATACACCCTGATAATGAGTGAATAGTCTCCCCATGGACACACCCTAGGCCCTCACAACTAGTCGGAAGCCTCTGACATTCGGGGTGATGCCCTTGAGGACATGTGTCCAACTAGGATTGGGGAACCTTAGATTTTTAGCTTTCCTATATTCTTGGAAATGGAAATGTAATAGGTGATGTGCTGAGTCAGAAAACTTAGGCACAGGGCATATGGGAAGTCAGTGATGAATAGAAATTTATGGCCCTATTTTTTGAGTTTCATCTGGATTTTCATGAAAGTCATGAATAGTCATATCTCTTAGAATTGAAATTTACCTATTCTCCCCTTGAGAAGCTAAAGAGAAGGTAATTTTTTGGATCTGGAAGGCATGGTTTTCCATGAGAGTATTTTAGGAGTTGACCTATATCCAAATTTATATGTGGATAGAGAAAACATCCTATATATATATGTGTGTGTGTCTGGGTCCCTATAGATATGAGAGTGGGACTGATTTTTGAGTCACAAGCTTCTCAGTGGGCAGTTCATCCAAGCATATCTAAGATGTATCAAGATATGTGATGAAATTATTGGTGACCTAGGATGAAATGTCATAAAGAAGGCTTTATTACTAGGTGTTCCACCTACCAGTAGGTGAAAGTAGAGAACCATAGACCTATAAGCATGTTACAGCCTCTTCTAGTCCTGGAATGAAAATGGGAATATTTTTTCATGGACTTTGTAGTTGGTTTGCTATGTTCTTCTAGAGGTAGAAACGTTATATGGGTTTTCATTGACAGACTGACAAAAGTAGCCTTATTCTTTCCTATCTATAAGACTTTGATAGGTGATGAGATGGGAAGATTGAATGTTTGTGAGATCATCCGACTACATTGGGTCCCTTGTACTATCATTTCATATAGTGATTCTCATTTCATGTCATAGTTTTTGTATGGGTTGCATAATTCTATGTGTACACAAGTGCTTCTAAGCAAACCCTTTCACCTTCAGACTGATAGACAGTCAGAATGGATGATACATGTTCTAGAGGACATGATCTGAGTATGTGTCCTTGATTGTAGTGGTTCTTGGGAGAAGAATATTCCTCTCTTGGATTTTTCCTATAATAATAGAATTCAGGAAATAATTCAGATGGATCCTTTTGATTCCTTGTATGGTAGGTTGTGTTATTCACCCTTGTACTAGATAGAGGTAAGAGAGGCATCCCTACTAGGTCCTAGTCTCATGCAGGAGACTTAAGAGTATCTTAAGTTGATCAGGAAGCATATGAATACCACTCAGTTTGGATAGAAACCTTATGTCTATTGTCATCAATGACCTTTATAATTCAGGAAGGAGGTCATTGTAACAACCCAACCCCAGTTGCCAGGAGTCGGTCCCTTATTTTATTACATTGGAATTTAAACAAGGAATATGAATCCATAAGGACTGAGTATTTTAGTATCTTTGGAAACAAGATACATACATAAGTTCAACATTACAACTTGAAATAGAAAACAACATAGAAACTCCTTTGACAACATCCATAACTCCTAGGTTATTTCATCATTTCATTAATAATAAACCTCTTCATGTCCTGTGAAAATGAAACATAAGAAATGGGTGAGCTCAAATTCTCCGTAAGGGTAAGAAATATAGCATAATATATCATAAACATAAACATTAGTCATGGTTAATAACTAAAAATACATGCCTTTAAAAAATAAACTTGAACACATTATCGTAGGAGTAAGAGATTAATAAACAATGCCATAATAAAGCATAATCATGTGTATTCTACTAGTCAAACAGCCTCATGAACTTTCAAATACTAGTTTCATAATGAGGTAATGCATAATGTGGGACATCATAACCATACTTTCAAAGCTTCGTTCCAAGACCATAAATAATCATTTTGTCAAGGCCTTGTGCCAAGACTATAGTTTGTCTCCTGAGACCTACCAATGAACTTATGGGATATAGAGGGCCCCACCTGACACTTACTAAGTCCAATTAATTCTTCATATGAACTAGGATAAACATAAACAACATATATATTTTTTTGGAGTAGATTACTCAAGAGGGGGTGAATTGAGTATCCATAAAAATTTCTGGTTAAAAAGTATTTCTAAAAGGTTTTCCCCAAAAGGTTAAATACAGCCAAGTTAATCAAGGTTATACTGTTATAAGAGTTTAACTATTTAAATAACTTCTTAAAAGACTGATTAGTTCTCAATAATCTTAATATCAGTTATTAATATTACTTTTGAAGCTATTATACTAAGAAAAGACAATTATAAATTCTTTCCAACAGTAACTATCAAAGTGAATTTAGAGGTTTCTGAATTATAAAGTAAAGAAATAAAACCTAGAAGACTAAATTAAGTAGCACATCGGATATGAAACAAGTAGTTCAATATCAAGCTGAGACCTAATCCACTCCACTTTGTGATCACCTTCCACCAAGCAGTTTATATAAATAAACTTGATCCACACCTTGGATCGGGGTTAACAATAGTACACAGGACTGTCCAAGTCATAGAGGGACCTCTTCCACAGTTCTTCATGGGTACAAACAACCAGGCCACACAGGGACCTCTTCCACACTTATCTGTGGGTATACACAAGTGAAAATGGATGTTTGAGTAAGGATATCTTTTATCATTTAGTTTAATGTAGGATACGGAGTGTGATTCTATAAAGATACACACACTTCTCAAAAGTTAATAAAATGATACACAACAGATCAGAAATATTGAGATAGGTTTAGAAGTGATATGAGTGTTAGTCTTTGCAACTCTGGACTTCTGAGATGAAGCAGATGTAGAAATCAAGTACTTGTATGGAAAACAGAGTGTCGCAAGTCAGACAGATCTGTCTTGTGTTCTTCATGATGTTTTACAATGCGAAGATGTTCTCAATTCTAGGATTCAATTATTCTTCGTGAGTTCTTTAGCATCATTGAGTTTCATGAGATAGTTATTTCTTTAAAAATTCTCTATGTGTATTCTTCATTGTCATGCTCACGCCCACTAGCTTGTTTCACTTTTTTAGTGTCTTTTTGTTTTTGGGCCGCACTACTCTTTTATCTTGGAGTGCATGTGTTTTAGCCGACAGGTTTCATGTATTCTGCACCTCGTACCTCATACTGTCAAATGACATGTCTATAAAGAAACATTAATTATGTTATTGCATTTAAAATCTTCAAATATGACTATTATAGATTAAATTAAAAGATGACAAATAGATTAATAAATGGCGTCACAGTATGTCATGGAAACTATGTCTCCTTCACATGGTGTCTGGATTGGTCACGGTGTCTTGTGGTCACGGTGTCTGCTTGTTCACGGTGTCTTGTGGTCACGGTGTCTAGATGTTCACAGTGTCTCATGGTCATGGTGTCTGGATGTTCACGGTGTCTCATGGTCACAGTGTCTAGATGTTCACGGTGTCCCATGGTCAAGGTGTCTGGATGTTCACAGTGTCTCATGGTCATGGTGTCTGGATGTTCATGGTGTCTAAGACTTCGGTAAATATCTGTATTCAGACTTAATCAGTGATATTTGTGGAATGTATTAAACTTAATCATTTTTCATAGAATTCATTATAAATTAGATCAACATATAGTATATAATAACCAAACTAAGGGGCTTTGGATAGATTTTACTAAACAATAGTGAATTTGATGTGAGATAGATTACATAGAGTTCACAAGGTTTATAGACTGAATAGTATTTGTGATCATTAAAACATTATTAATACATGAGGAGTCCAACAATCTCCCCCTTTTTTATGATCACAAATCATGTAAATTTAGAGTGTATATGTGTTATAAAAACATAGTTAGAATGTTCATATAACATATATAGAGTGAGTGTTATCCTATAAATATTTCTCCCCCTTTTAGGATTATCAAAAAGTAACAAGAAAAAGAAAGATAGAAGAGACAAGAAAAGTGCATAATGTATTAGATAAAAAATAGGGGCATTACAAACAGTAAAACAAATGGAACAAGATTCCTATAAAAATAGAGTATGCATTGTTCTTACTCACTTTATAGTCTTCTCTTTTCCCTTAGTAGTATCAACAGAAGAGGAAGCCATAGGACTAGAGGTTGAGGTAGAAGAAGGGAGTGAGCTGGTTGATAGAGAAGGTAAAAGTAGACCTTCAAAGACAGAGGGACCCAATGTAGGTGTAGTAGAAGACCGAGGCAGTTGTTGATCAAGGATCAGAGGCCTAATCTGAATCAGTGCCTGACTGACAGACATAGAAGTGGAGGTTATGGCAGAGGTGAAAGTAGGAAAACCAGGTATCAGAGGTGCAGCCGCAGGAGAAAAAATGGTTATACTCTGTACATGAAGATAGCACCTCATAATCTTGATAAAATTAGTATTGATCTCTCCACCATACTATATAGATTTCTCAAAGTCATCCTTGTTTTCCATAAACATATCCAACAGATGAGTGAACTATGTGAGCTTTTGGACTTGAGTCTTGAACACTTGAGTAACAGGAGTAATCCTCAGATTTTCTACAAGATATTTGAAATGATTGGTCATATCAGTCTTTGAGAAGATTCGGTTGAATTATAAATCCACTTTCTTGGAAATTTCTTGTTGAGCATCATTAGAAATTTTTGAATGGATTTGGACCAGATCAAGAACTCTATCACTGTTCATGATAATTGCAGATAGAGAATATTTATTGAAACCACTAAGCATAGTCTAAAGTTCTTCTTTGACCACTGTTCTGATCAGGTTACTATCTAGGGAATGTTGAGATGATTGACCAAATTCTTTAGAAGTAGTGACAGTTGAGGTAAGAGATTTTAGTTGATTTAGAACTTTCTGAAGGCGCCCCATATACTCATCAGTGAGCTTGTTAAGATTAACAACAAGCTCTCGAATCTCTTTCACAATCTGTTTGTTCATTTCAGTGACCTTTTCAGTTAATGAAGTTAAATGAGTTTGAGTTAGATATTCAATATGTTGTGGAGTTTGAGGAATAATAGGTTTCATGGGATGAGAAGTAAGCTCTGATCTCGAATTCATCACTTTCTGCATGTCTTCAATCATACCTCTTAGAGTCTTCACTTCGTCATTAAGTAGTCTCTTTTCAACTCTGACTTCCTGAATCTCATGAAGCATTTTGGGTTGAATCTACCAAATAACTTTTTCCAACAATAGTGAGGCATCTCTCTCACTTAGATTCGTTACAAGAGCTAGTTGGGTATTCACCAGTTTCTCAATTCCAGAAAAAAGGGTAGCTCCAAAATCTTTTAGATTATCTTTAGTCACCAATGATGGTTGTTATGGTGAAGGTTCAGAGATAGGGAATGAGATAGGATCAGTTTCTTTTTCAAGGAAAAATTTATAGATAGCTTTCAATTTAAACATAGTGGAAAGTTCAAGGCCATTTACTGAGACTTCCTGAGATTCATTCACATCATAAAAACTAGGAAACTTATACTGAGTGTCTATAGGTCTTGGATCAATCGGGTTTGGTACTTTAATAGATTCCAGATTTGGGGGTTTCTCCCCCTCAATAGTTGCATCCATATCAGGATTGAGAAGCTTAGGGTCAAGATCTATTTCCATGAATTAATCTCTTAGTTCCTTACACATTTCTTATCAAGACAACTAAAAATCTAGCTCCAAACTTTCCTTAAACGAAGGAATGATTTCAGGAACATATTATTCCACTGGGAGTTCCTCAAGGTAATCTTCTTACATAGCTAGTAATTCTTATTCTATAGGTTCTTCTAGAGCATTCTTTTTGGATTCTTTGGAAACAAATTTTGTTTCAAATTCAGGTTGATCTTTCAGATTAACAATATCTTTAGAAGGAGGGACTTATTTTTCACTTACTACATGAGGGATAGGATTATTGTCTTCCTTATCAGAAACAGTTTCCTTGGGAGGCACAACAGCCTCTTCTTCTTCTTCTTTAGAATACTCAACAACTTCATCTGGTTCCAAACCAAGATTAGAAATATCTTTTTGTCTTGAGGGGTGTTCCACTGGGTTTAACTTTTCATAGATCCTATCATTGTCTCCCACCCATGCCATTTTTCAAGGATTCCAATTGATTTTCATCCTCTTGATAATGAATTTTGAAAGAGAGAACTCACAATCCTTGATAATTGCTTGATTAGGTCCAACCATACCTTTGGTATGAAGCATGGCTGAGATAAGCCAAGAATAAAACATGGAGTTTGACTTGGATGTGGTTTTGACCAGCTCGCACATATGGTGTATGACATACTTACAAATGTTGATCTTGTTCCCATTTTTCATTAGATGAATCAAAAACACATCCTGATATTTAAGTACAGTGAAATCACCTTTTTTGGGGCTAATCAAGTTCTGAATAAACTTATATCGAAGTATAGATTCTCTATCCAGTTCAGCAGCAATGGCTCTCCTCTTGGTGTCATTTTCGGTTAATCTTTTCAAAGCATCTTCCAAAACAAATAATTCACTAGAAGGTGGAGTTCCTCTATGATAGTCCTCACAGATGCCTTCATGAGGTATCCTAAGGCATTCAACCCATAAACTCAAAGAGAATGTGCATTTCTGGCCATTTATCCAGCTTCTCATAGTATAACCATCTTCAGAATCAAAGGAGAACTAAACATACTAATAAAATTGAGCCACTAAATTAGGGTAGATAGGTCTATGTTCCTTCGAAAATTGTTCTAACCACCCTTTCTCTTTTAAAACTTTCAAAAATAGATACTTACTCGATAGAAGCCACTTGGGGGAAATCTCTTTTTCAGGTACTACTACTCGGTTCACCATATTTGGATTTAGAGGACCTTCAGGATCTAGCTTTGGCGTGATTTTCTTCTACTTTGAGCTACGTTTCTCAGGAGTCGATGAAGAAAGGCATTTCATCCTAGGCATTCACTGAAGGTTCAAGAGAGAGAGATAGAGAAAAGGGTTGAAGGGTTGAAGAAGGGTTACAAATTGAGTGAATAGAAGAACACGCGAGTGAAGGACAAGTGAAATTTCCTTTATTTTATCATTTAAAAATACCAAATGTCGCAAAAATAAAACTGTGGGAAAGTAAAAAAGGTGAAATTAATAATTACCACAATATGGTTTTTAATTTCTAAATAAAAATATTTATGGTGAGACCATATCAGGTCTTTACGGTGAGATAGTGACTGAACTTTACGGTGAGATAGTGACTGAACTTTATGGTGAGATAGTTATTGAAATTTATGGTGAGATAGTGACTGTCAGATAGTAATCACGAAATACTAACTATGAGACCATAAACATGAAACAGTAAGACATAAAACAGTAATACATAAAATAGTAAGACATTTACTTAAGATTTATCATACCTAGTTCATGTATTATGTAGTCTATTCTTTCATAATTTAATGGTTTGGTGAATATATCAGC
Source organism: Viscum album (assembly GCA_963277665.1). NCBI lineage: Eukaryota > Viridiplantae > Streptophyta > Magnoliopsida > Santalales > Viscaceae > Viscum > Viscum album. The sequence goes on along the minus strand of OY728129.1, from coordinate 1,414,939,940 downwards.
GAGCTGATATTCAGTACCAATGAATTCCAAAGTGATATCACATTTTTGATAATGATCTCTCAAAAAGTGATGTCTTATATCAATATTATTTGTCCTATAATGTGAAAAAAGGTTTTTCAAAATGTTAGTAGCACTTGTGTTGTTACAATTTATAGGTACATGCATGAATTGATATCTATAATCTAGTAATGTGTGTTTCATCCATAATATTTGGGCACAACAACTTCCAGTAGCTATGTATTCAGTTTTTGAAGTAGATAATGCAACAGAATTTTTTTTGTTACTACACCATGATACTTGTGACATGCCTAAAAAGTGACATGTTCCAGAGGTGATTTTTTATCTAACTTACAACCACCAAAGTCAGAATTATAATAACTAACTAATTCAAATGATTTTCCTATAGGATAGAATAGTCCTAGATTGGGTGTATGTTTGAGGTATTTGAAAATTCTCTTTACAGCATTTAGATGATATTCCTTAGGATTTTCTTGAAAATGAGCACACATACACACACTAAACATAATGTCAGGTCTACTAGAAGTTAAGAAGAGTAAACTTCCAATCATTCCTCTATAAGTGGTTTGATCAACAGATTTTTCATCTTCATCAAGATCCAACTTACAAGTGGTACTCATGGGAGTGTCACTACTTTTAGTTCTATCTAGTCCAAAACATTTTAGAATATCTCTAGTATATTTACTTTGAGTTAAGATAATATCATCATTATTTTGAAAGATTTGAAATCCAAGAAAGAATTTTAGTTCACCCATTAAACTCATTTCAAAATAATTTTTCATCATTTTAGAAAAATATAAACATAAAAAAAATTTGAATATCCAAAGATAATGTCATCTAAATATATTTGAACAACTAAAAAATCATTAGAAAAAAAAATTATAAAAAGGGTAGGATCAGTTATTCCTTTTGTAAAACCTTTGGATATAAGAAAAGTACTCAACCTATCATACAAATGTCTTGGAGATTGTTTTAAACCATATAAATATTTTGATAATTTAAAAAAATGATTTGGAAAATGGGGATTTGTAAAACCAGTGGGTTGTTCAAAAAAGACATCCTCAGCTATATACCCATTTAAGAATGCACTCTTAACATCCATTTGATATAGTTTGAAATTCATATGTGCAATATAAGCACGAAAGATTCTAATGGCTTCAAGTCTAGATACTGGTGAAAAGGTATCCTCATAGTCAATTCCTTCTTCTTGACTGTAGCCTTGTTAAAACAATCTATCCTTGTTTCTAACTATGTTACCAGCTTCATCTACCTTATTTCTAAACACCCATTTAGTGCCTATGGTGAATGTTCCCTTAGGTCTTTCAACAAGTTTCCAAACATTGTTCCTTTCAAAATAATTAAGCTCTTCTTTCATAGCCATCACCCAAAATTCATCATTGATAGCATCATTAATGTTTTTAGGTTCAAGTTGTGAGAAGAAGACTTGATGTTCAACTTGATTTCTAAGAGAAGATATAGTTTGAGTTACTTTGTCTAGGTCTCTTACAACTTCATCTAGGGGATGGTTCTTAAGAGTTCTAATAGCTCTAGAAAAGGAGTGACAGGTGATTTCAGGTTCATCAATAGGTTCAAGTTCATTATGACTTGAGTCTAATGAATTTACAGAACTGGAAGTTTTTACAGATTCTTTCACAGAAAGGTTTGAGGATTTTGGATTAATGTTTAGAGTTGATACATCATCATCCATGTTCTATACAATGGTTTTAGGCTCATGTGGATCTGTTTCATCAAATCTGACATAGACAAATTCTTCCACATATTTAGTTCTTTTATTGAACACTCTATAGGTTTTACTAGACATGGAATATCCTAAAAAGATACCTTCATCACTCTTGGATGAAAATTTTTCAAGATTTTAATTAGTATTAAGGATATAGATTTTGAAACCAAAAACTTTGAAGTAGTTAAAATTGGGTTTTCGATTATTCCATAACTCATAAGGTGTCCTTTTAAGAATAGGTCTGATCAACACTCTATTGATTATGTAGCATGTTGTATTGACAGCTTCAGCCCAAAAATAAAAAGTTAGGTCATATTAACTAAACACTGTTCTAGAAATCTCTTGCAGGGTTCTATTTATTCTTTCTACAAATATATTTTGTTGAGGTGTTCTAGGGGAAGATAAATTGTGACTATAACAATTTTGTGAGTAAAAGGATTCAAACTCTTGATTTTCAAACTCACATCCATGATCACTTCTTAAGGATTTAATTCTAAGTTCACTATGATTTTCTACAGACTTAGTAAAATAAGAGCAGGCTTCACTTTTGTGAGCCAGAAAGAAGGTCCAAATATATCTGGAAAATTCATCTACAAGAACATAAACATAGTTCTTCCCATTTAAACTATAAACTCGAGATGGTCCAAACAAATCCATGCGAACCAGTTCGAGAGGTTGAGAAGTTGAGACTTCTTTCTTTGGTTTGAAGGAAATTTTGTGTTGTTTTCCCTTTTGACAGGGATTGCACACCTTTTCATTTGGAAACTCAAGTTTGGGTAAGTCTTTAACTAAGATTTTTCTAGATAGCTTTCTAAGGGAGTTAATATTACATTTTCCTAGTATCCTATGCTAGATCCAAGATTATTTATGAAATACACTTAATTATGAAGCATTTTTAGAATCTAAGGAATCTAAGTTAACAGAGTAAACATTTTCATTTCTAAATGTAGAAAAAACTAAATCATATTTATAATTAAATACTTTTTAAGCATCATTTTCAAATCTAACATGAAATCCATCATCACATAATTATAAGATAATAAGAATATAATATCTTAATCTATCAACAAACAGTACTTTCGAAATCAATACTGAGTTAGAGTTACCAATTTGGCCGAGGCTAATAATCTTTCCTTTGTCATTATCACCAAATGTGACATGTCCTCTATCTATTTTTATTAGATTCTTGAAGCATTAGTAGTATCTTGTCATGTGTCTTGAACATCCACTATCCAATTACCATATACATTTAAAGGAACTCTTTAAGTATATTTCCTACAAAATGATCAAGAAAAAACATATTTTGGTACCCATACTTGTTTGGGTCCAGTAATATTAGTAATAAGTACTTTGGGAACCCATATCTACCTCATAGGTTTCCTATAAGCATTATGTAAATTATTTGAAAAATAAACTCTATTTGGTCCAGAAAAACTTGAAACAGTAGAAGGTGTATCATAAATTAAATTAGTTGATTTGTGTCCAGAACTGGGAGTAAAACTATATGTCCTAGATTTAGAAAAAAAAATTTCTACCAAGTTTTCTTTTTCCAGGTTGATAACCAATGCCAGTGTTGTATTTAAGGGAAATTTGTTTACCTAGAATTTGAGTAAGGGTATTTTTCCCAGTGGTAAACTTTTCTAGGTCATTATTCAATTTCTCATTAGACATTTTTAATTCATTGTTCTATTTGAGCAGTTAAGCATTTTTCTCTTTTTCAGTTGTGAGTTCAGATTTAACAGTCATAGTAAGAGCATAATTTTTATTCAATGATTTATATTTTTATTTTAGTTCATTTCATGCTTCTTCAAGCATGTTACAGTATTCAAACATTTCTTCATTAGTCATATTTTCAGATTCACTCTCATCTTCAGAATAGTATGAATTATGTACAGGAGAGTCCAGTGTTACCTCAGATGTGTTTGTCATAAAACACATATTGGATTTGTTTTCCTGTTCATCATGTGATGTTTCTGAGTTGCTTGAATTGTCTTCAGAAGCACTCTAGGTTGACTTCATGGCCTTTTTATGCTTCATGTCCTTGTCCTCATATCTCTTTTTATACTTGAGCTTTGGACAGTCAGCCTTGATATGTCCTTTTCACTTACATTCATAGCAGAAAATCTCATCAATCTTGTCACTTCTTTTCCAATCATTCTTCCAACTTCCTTTTTGGTCATATTTTCCCTTGAAGTTAGGCTTTCATAAAAAGTTCTTCTTATTGTAAAATCTATTGAATCTTATGGTTAATTGAGCCATCTTATCATCACTATCAGGTGATGAATGTTCACTACTGGAACTTTCTACATAAGCTTCCAATTTCCCTTTTTCTTTGTGTTTAGAGGTGGTGTTATTGAATGCAACAGATTTCTTATTTGGTTCATCCTCTTATTCTTTATTGAATTTCAATTCCTCTTCATACATCATCAGTTTCTCAATGAGTTCTTTTACAGGTATCTTTCTGATGTCGCATGATTCTCTAATAGAGACAGAGGTTCCTCTCCATCTATCTGGCAGACATCTGAGAATTCTAATGGTCTGTTCCTTAGCATTGACTTCTCTTCCAAGAGAAATCATTGTTTTAAAAATCTCATTGAACCTAAGATACATGTCAGAGATAGGCTCATCAGGTTTTATTTTAAAGTTATCATATTTAATAGTTTAAGTATTAAGTCTCATTTCTTTTACACTAGATGTTCCTTTATGTGAGACAGACAGGGTATCCCTAATTTCATGGGCAGTTTTACAAGAAGAAATTCTATTGAATTCCTCATATCATAAGGAGCAGTATAAAGCATTCATAGCTTTGCAATTGTTATTGTAGGTAATTTTGATAAGTTCATCTCATGTGATTCTATTAGTAGCAGGAATCATATATTCATATATAATGGAAGACCAAATTTCAAAACCCATACTCTCTAAATGAATTTTCATTTTAATTTTCCATTGAGCATTGTTGGTTCCATTAAAGAATGGTGGTATGTTGGTTACATCACCTTCCAATCTGTTATCCATAATACAGAAATACTTTGAAAGAGATAGAAATTTAGAATTAATAGAAATTTACAGATCTTTAAAGTACAACTATAATCATGGTTGAATAAGGTTAAACAGAGTCTTAATAAACAGACTTTGATACTAAATGTTGGTTGGAGTAGATTACGTAAGAGGGTGTGAATTGAGTATCTATAAAAAAAATTGGTTAAAAATTATTTCTAAAAGGTTTTCCCCAAAATGTTCAATACAACCCATTTAATCAAGGTTATATTGTTATAAGATTTTGACTGTTTAAATAGCTTCTTATAAGATTGATTAGTTCTCATTAATCTTAAGATCAGTTATTAATATTACTTTTGAAGATATTATACTAAAACAATACAATTATAACTTCTTTCCAAGAGTAACTATTAAAATGTATTTAGAGATTTCTGAATTATAAAGTAAAGGAGTAAAACAAAGAAGACTAAATTAAGCAGCACAGTGGATATGAAACAAGTGGTTCAGTCTCAAGATGAGACCTAATCCACTCCACTTGGTGATCACTTTCCACCAATAAATTTATATAAATAAACTTGATCCACACCCTGGATCGGGGTTAAAAATAGTACACAGGACTGTCTAGGTCACACAGGGACCCCTTTCATAGTTCTTCATGGGTATAGACAACCAGGCCACATAGGGACCTCTTCCACATCTATCTGTGGGTATACACAAGTGTAAAATGATGTTTGAGTAAGGATATATTTTATCCTTTAGTTTGATGCAGGAGACAAAGTGTGTTGTTATATATATACACACACTGCTCAAAAGTTAATAAAATGATACACAACAGAACAAAAATATTGAGATAGGTTTAGAAGTTCTCTGAGTGTTAGTATTTGCAGCTCTGGACTTCTGAGATGAATCAGATACAGAAATCAATTCCTCGTATAGAAAATAGAGTGTCTCAAGTCAGATAGATTCTACTTGTGTTCTTAGTGATGTTTGACAGTGCAAAGATGTTCTCGATTCTATGATTCAAGTATGATTTGTGTTTTCTTCAGCAGCTTCGAGTTACATGTGACAATTATTTCTTTAAAAATTATCTAAGTGTATTCTTCTTTTTCATGCTCATGCCCACCAGCTTATTTCGCTTTTTCAGTGTCTTTTTGTTTCTGGGATGCACTACTCTTTTATCTTAGAGTGCATGTATTTGAGTAGACAGTTTTCATGTATTTTATACCTCATACCTCATACTATTAGATTAAATGTCTATAAAGAAAAAATAATTATGTCAGTGCATTTAAAATCTTCAAATATGACATTTAAAGATTAAATTAAAAGACGACAAACAGATTAAGAAACAGTGTCACAGTATGTCACGGAAATAGTGTCTCCTTCACACAGTGTCTGGATTGGTCACGGTGTCTGATTGTTCACGGTGTCGCATGGTCATGATGTCTGGATGTTCACGGTATCTCATGGTCACGGTGTCTAGATGTTCACGGTGTCTCATGGTCATAATGTCTGGATGTTCACGGTGTCTCATGGTCACGGTGTCTGGATGTTTACGGTGTCTCAGACTTATTCAAATATTTTTATTCAGACTTAAGCAGTGATATTTATGTAATGGATTAAACTTAATCATTTTTCATAGAAGTCATTATAAAGTAAATCAATAGAAATTATATAATAACCAAACTGAGGGGCTTTGGATAGCTTTTACTAAACAACTATGCATTTGATGTGAGATAGATTATATAGAGTTAACAAGGTTTATAAACTGAATAGGATTTTTTATCATTAAAACATGATTAATACATGAGTATTACAATATACATTCAAATTGAAACTAATATATGAAATGTAAATAACTTTCCCTGAACATTAAGCATAAACACTAACCATTCGGAGTAAATCGGTGAATGGTTTTCAGATAGAATATCCATAGTAAAACTAATCATAAACCATTAAATTAAATATTTTAGATGATATCATGAAATATTAATCCCTTTAATACATAATAATCAACAATAGTGTTGAAATAGATGGAGATACTCTTATAAAATCATCAAGTAAATCTTGAGATAAATACTCTTTTATTTTGAAAAGAAGAGTTCCTTTGGAAAAGGATTTGTATAACCATAAGTGAAGTAATATAGTATTTTCATAATAAAATTATTGATTTTAGAAAGATAATGGTTTCTAAAAACATATTTTATATTTCCCTTTAAAATAGGTAATAATTTTAGAAAGTCCCTTGGAACGGGCTTGTATTTCAGAAATAATTTTGAAAGTTTCTTTTAAAACATGTGAATACCCATAAAATAAAGAAGTATTTTGGTTGGTAAACATATATAGAACACTAACACATAATTTATGAGGTGTACATAATAATACATAATAATTTCATTGAGGTAAGTAGACAATAAAATTAACCTGAATGAAAATGGAGGTTTGGGTGGAAAACCCGTACCTTAAGTCTGAATGTGTTTCGCTCTTGAACTTAAGGTCCTGGAATATGAAATTATACTTATTAATAAATTAATTAAGAACCTATTATACATTTATTTAGTTTATCATAATTTTATTATTTTCATTTATTTCCTTGTTGATAAGTTTTATGATTGAATTCTGTCGTTTTGGAGTGTTCATTTCCTTGGTTTTCATGATCGGTATATTTGTATATGAGTATGGATGTTCATGTGGTAAGGATGTAATTCTCTTAAATTGAAATTATATATTATTTATGAACATAAATAAGTGTTAATGGTTATATATATATAATTTTTTTACATCTTATGAGGATGAATAATTGGATGAAATGTTAATGATAATCACTTGGATTGTTTGGCGGTATTACAATTATTATGAAGTAGTTTTGTCATGTGAATTAATACTATGTACATATACTGGTTCCTGAATATTAAGTATGTCATAATACATATATTATAGTCTGTTTCAACCATAAAAATGGTTTCATGACTAGTAATGAAGGATAAATTAAATAACTAAACTTCATTATCCACAAAGATTGTAAATTAGAACCTCACAGATGATGATTTCATTTATAAAAGAGAGAGAGAGTAAGAATATTGATAATGATTATTACATTAACATGGTATAATTATAGTATATATATGATACTAGAGTTATAAGGATCAATTGGAAATATGATTTTAGGAGATAATAAGAAAATCAGATAAATTTAAATGAAACTAACTTAAAAAATAAAGATGTTTTACCTCTTGAAATAACCTCCTTGAGAACCTCTTTAAGGGAATGGGTTTTGGTATTTTGGCAAGACAAAGAGATCCTGGACGTGGGGAGTGACTGGGGAAGGGTATTTGGGTATAAATTTTAGGATCTTCAATTCTTAGAGGAGTAAAGAGAAGATGTGGCAGGGGGTTATAGTGGAGGCAATGAGGGTTTTCCCATTATTTGACTCATTATTTTATTATTTTGCCAAAGACAACCAATAGTATTGATTCTTGTGACCAATAATAGTAATATGTGCATGTGAGTTCGAACCAAGTGTGATTACATCATCCATTATGCTAGGAATATTTAATTTAACTAATAATGTATATATATGGTAAATTACCATATTTTACTATACATCAAAAATTTGAGTATTTCAGAAAAATATCAAAAATTCACACTAACCATTTTTTGACGTGTAGAATTACAAAATGAACTCCATTTTTGAAAATAATTTTCTAAATATTATTAATTTAATTTTTAAATAAAATCATAATTCATTTGAAAAAATAACAATTTTAAAACTATCATTCATTTTATTTCACCTTGAAAAAATAATCAACATCTAATTATCTTATAACCTTAAGACAATAAAATAATAGTTGGTTTACTATTCATAAGGGTCATATTACTATTCATAAGGGTTCATTACTATTCACCAAAAATTAAGTTTATCTTATCAGACTCTAAATATCTTACTAAACGCAACTGTGTATGTCGGTTTTTTGAAATTCAAATTAAAGAGGTAGAAAAATTATGTTTACTAACTAGGTTATAACAAAGTTGTGTTTTGTAGAGACTAATTATTTCATTCATTAAATATTAAGTTTATTTTCAAAATATTGGGGTGTTACATTATCCTATCCTTACAAAAAATTCATCCTCGAAATTTCCAGAATGCTACCTCACAAACAGATTTGGGTAGTTCTTCATCATAAGCTCCTCAGGCTCAGATGTTGCCTCTTCAATTTTATGATTTTTTTTAAAGTATCTTTACTAGTTGAGTATTCTGATTCCTCAACACTTATTCTTTAGTTTCAAGGATTCAGATTATCTTTTCATAGTAAGATAGGTCTGGTTCCAATTCAATACCTTCAGAAGTGAGGATATATGTTGGGTCTGGCATGTACTTTCTCAACAATGAGACATAGAACACATTGTGTACTTTAGACAGGCTAGGTGGCATAGCCAAATGATATGCAACAGCTCCAATTCTCTCTATAATTTTAAAAGGGCCTATGTACCTAGGTCTTAGTTTCCCTTTCTTCCCAAATCTTATAACACCCTTCCATGGAGATACTTTTAAGAAAACATGATCTCCCACTTGAAATTCCAAATCATTCCTTCAATTATCAGTATATATTTTTTGTCTACTTTAAGTGGATTTTATATGTCCTTGAATAGTCTTTATGTTCACTGTTGTTTCCTCCACAAGCTCTAGACCCACAATCTTCCATTCATTGACTTCATCCCAACATGTTGGTGTACAACATCTCTTTCTATACAATGCTTCATATGGTGTCATTTGAATACTGGAATAAAAACTATTGTTGTAGTAAAAATTAACCAAGGGTAAATAATAATCCCACATACCTTGAAAATCAAGTGATCATGATATCAACATGTATTCTAAAGTTTAGATCATCCTTTTTTATTTCCCATCAGTTTGAGGATGATAAGTAGTACTCAAACAAAGCTCAGTATCCAAAGAATTATGAATAATTTTCTATAATTTCAATGTAAATTGAGGATCATGATCAAACATTATTGAAAGAGGTTCTCCATGAATTTTTACAAAATCATTGATATAGAGTCTTTCAAGCCTCTCCAGTGGAAAATCCTCCCTTATATCGAGGAAAAGTGCATATTTTGTAAGTCGGTCAATAATTACCCATATCACATCATTCTTCCTTAGAGTTTTGGGTTATATAGTGACAAAATCCATGGTTATGTCATCCCATTTATATGCAGGAATAGGTAGAGGTTGAATGGATCCTCTTGGATGTTGTATTTCGGCCATTACTTGCTAACAGAGTAGACATCATGATATGTAATCAGCAATTTCTCGCTTCATGTTGTCCCACCATAAATTTTCCTTCAAATATTTATAAATTTAGTGATACTATGGTGTATAAAGAAATTTGAGCTATGAGAATCATCTAATAAGTTACTCTTCATCTCGGGTAGAGAGGAAACACATAGCCTCTTCCCAAATTTCATAATTCCATCTTCACATATAAAGTCAGCCAACATCTCATTTTTCACAGAATTAATTTTTCTTTGAAGATTCACATCATCAGATTGTGAAGCTTTAATTCTTTCCAATAAAGACGGTTGGGCAACAAATTAAAAAAAGAAATGATTTTTCTCCTTCTTTGATAATTCTCGTGTCCATCCTTATTATATCCATGAATATATAATCCCTTTCAATCCTCATTTTGTTTTGGACTACATGATCCTTCTTACTCAATGCATCAGCTACCTTATTTTCTTTTTTTGAGTGGTAGTGTATGGAACAATCATAATCCTTCAATAGTTCGAGTCATTTACTTTGCCTCATGTTGAGTTATTTCTATGAGAAGATATACTTTAGACTCTTTTGATCCGTATATATCTCACATATTTCACCATAGATATAGTGTTCTCATATTTTTAGAGAAAATATCATAGTGGATAACTCAATATCATGAGTAGGGTAGTTTTTTTCATGAATTTTCTATTTCCTTGATGCATAGGCAATAACTCTATCATTCAACATAAGGAAACAACCAAGTCCTTTCTTTGACGCATCACTATAAATCACCAACCCATCATTCCCTAATTGTATAGTCATGATTGGAGCATTCACTAATATCCTCTTCAATTCCTCAAAACATTCCTCACATTATTTTTTCCATACAAACTTAACCAATTTACATGTAATCTTGTTCATTGGGTTGTCTAAACGGGCGAAGTTCTGAACAAAATGTTGATAATAACCTGATAAACCAATAAAACTATGTACCTCAGTTATGTTCGTTGGAGTACTCAATTCTTGCACATTCTTTGTCTTTACAGGATCAACAAATATTACATCCTTAGAGACTATGTGTACAAGAAAGGAAAGTAATTGAAGCCAAGAATCACACTTTCTAAACATTCTATATAATTCATTTGTTTTAAGAGTATTCAGAATAGTGCACAAGTGATTTTCCTGATCTTCATAGATTTTTGAGTATTCCAAGAAATCATCAATAAATACCACTACAAATTCATCAAGATATTACTTAAAAACTTTATTCATTAGATCCATGAAAATCGAGGGTGCATTAGTCAGTCCAAAAGGAACTACTATAAACTCATAATGACCATACCTGGTTTGAAACATTTTCTTTGGAATTTCTTCCTTAATAATAATTGATGATATCCAAATCTAAGGTAAATCTTCAAAATATATTGGGCTTCATGAAGTTGATCAAATAAATCATCAATGCAGGGTAGGGGATTCTTGTTCTTTCTTGTTATACCATTGATCTCTCTGTAGTCAATGCACAACCTCATAGATCCATCTTTCCTCTTAATGAAAATAATAGGGGCTCCCATGGGGAAAAACTAGGGAGAATAAATCCTTTATCACTCAATTATTATAGTTGTTTCTTTAGTTCTACTAATTCCACAGTGTCCATTCTATAAGGAGTTTTTGATATAGGCCTTGAACCATGAATTAAATCAATAGAGAACTCAACTTCCTGCTCTGGAGGATGTTCAGGTAAATACTCTAGAAACACATCAACATACTATTGCACAATAGGTACATCCTATATTTAAACATTCATTTCCTCACCCATATATATTGTGTTCCCTTCCTCCACAATGATTGAATTCAGTTGAGCTAATGAGGGTGGATCTAGATGAGAATCATATGGTGATGTTTCTTCCCTAAAGATAAGGGATTCCACATCATCCTCAAAAATTGTAACCTCATTCTTCTTGCAATAAATTTTTGCATCATGGTTCGAAAGACAATCCATACTGAGTATTATATCAAATTCAATCATGGTTATGATAATAAAATCAATAGCTAAATCATTTTTATATGCCATAATGGGGACTGCCTGACACAACTTTGTTGCAATGATACTTCCCTTAGGAGTTTTGAATGAAAACTCCCTTATTAAATCAAATTAAAACTATATAATTTTCTTGGAAAACTAAGAAGATATAAAAGAATATGATGATCTAGAATAAAATAAATCATTGGATAAGTTTGAGTAAATTATTATAGTACCTTCCACCACATCGTTAGGAACTTCAACCTCCGCAGTTGTGACCACATAAGCTTGGACTTTTTCCCATGGCCTTCTTTAGGGAATGTTTCTCTGACATGTAGGACATTCATGTGCCTAATGTCCCATCTCCCTACAATTGTAGCATTGAACATTGGTAGCTTCTTTCTTCCCCTTACAATCCTGAGATTGGTGGCCTTTTTCTCTCCACTTGTAACAGACTCTCATTCCCTTCAGACAAGTTCCAGGGTGTTTCTTCCCATAATTACTATAAGGTGTATGGTCAACTATTCCCTTCTTCCCATTTACTTATTTCATTTTCCAGATTTTTCAGCAGCCCTCTTCTTCTCTTGCTTTCCTTTAAAGCCATAATACTTATAAAATTCATTTTCTGTCTTGACAAAACTTGATACTATATCTTCATATTATGAGAAATTTTGGGAGAATAAATCCCTTTCGAGGGATGGTTTTGAACCATCAAAGAATCGATCAATATTTATACTTGGATTATGTATGTAATCTACAGAATGTTTTTTTAACCTTGTGAAGTTATCTTAATACTTTGAAACATTTTCATCCTATTTTTGACTCGGATTTAGAAACTACCTTTCCATATATTCTCTTTGTTCACAGGGGATGTATTTTTCTAGGAAAATTTCCTTAAAATCCCTCTATTCCATCTCTTATATTTCTTCCTCCTACTTTTTGTTTTGGATTAACAACCACCACTAATTTGTATCTCTCAATAGACAATAAACTATCATGACAACCTTGTCTCTTTCATTACATCCTAACGTGAGAAATATCTTCTCTAGGGAATATATCCACTTCTCAATTAAAAATGGGTTTACAGTCCCATTAAATAATGGGGGTTGTTGTCTCATAAAGAGATCTAATATAGCTCCACCACTTTGTGGATCTAGATGCTGCATTCGGGTAAGGTTATTATTCATAACCTGAGTAAGTTGTCCCAGTATAGTAATAATTTTCTCTACACCAGTCATAGCTCTAGATCCAACATCATTATCTTGCATAGGAGGGAAATCCATACATAGGGTACGTGTGTTCATTTGGCTTCCATTCCTTCCACTAGGCTCTATTTCTAAATAATGGAATACACTAGATTAGTTTATGAATAATAATGTATAATCTCAACTAAGAAAAATACTTAGCATAAGATGAAATTTTATCCATAGCTAATCTATTAATCATAAACATGGTTTCTTTGAGGGGAATTTTACATTTAAATCCTTCATAATGGATTGTAAAGAAAATGTGAACTATCCTAATAATATCTCTCCAGAGTGTCAAACTAGGTGCACAGTAAGGCCCATTGTCATGTACCAGGATACCCTGAGTCAAGCCTAAAACTCCTTGTCAGAGTTTTCACTCCTAAGTACATATATTCCAGAACCACGCCCACTTGTAGTATCAAGATAGGGATGTATTTTCTAGAAATATCCACATAATATATTCCTTACAAAAAATTCCTAAATGTTCTTATTTTTTTGTCCTCAAAGACTATCTTAGGGTTTTTCCCTAATCTATGTTTTCTAAATCTATTTTCCAAGTTTTCAACTAAACTTCATTTCATACCAACTGTAAGAACCCAACTCTAGTTTCCCAGAGCTAGTGCCTTATATTACTTTGGCATATAAAAAAGGAATATAAATTCCTAATTACTGATTAGTTTATTGGATTTGGATACAATATACTTACATAAGTTCAACATTATAACTTGAAACAGAAAACAACATAGAAACTCCTTTGACAACATCCATAAATCCTAGGTTATTTCAGCATGTTATTCATAATAAACCTCTTCATGTCCTTGGAAAATGAAACATAAGAAAGGGTTGATCTCAGTAAGGGTATGAAATACATCATAATATATCATAAACATAAACATTAGGCATGGTGAATAACTAAAAACACGTGACTTTAAAAAATGAACTTGAACACATTGTGGTAGGAATAAGAGCTGAATAAATAATTCCATAATAAAGCATAATCATGGGTATTATACTAGTCAAATAACCTCATAAAATTTAAATTACATGTTTTATAATTATGGAATGCATAATCCAGGACATCATAACCATACCGTCAAGACCTAGTGCTAAGACCATAAATAATCATTTTGCAAAGGCCTTGTGCTAAGACCATAGTTTGTCTCATGAGGCCTATCGATGCACCGAGGGGATAAAGAGGGCCCCACCCGACACTTAATAAGTCCAATGCATTCCTTATATTAATGGGGATATACATAAACAACATATACATTCATATTAAAACTAATATATGAAATGTAAATAACTTTCCTCGAACATTAAGCATAAACACTAACCATTCGGAGTAAATTGGTGAATGATTTTAAGATAGAAAATGCTCAGTAAAACTAATCATAAACCATTATATTAAACATGGTAGATTATATCATGAAATATTAATACTAATAATACATAATAATAAACATGATTGTTGAAAAATATGAAGATACTCTTATAAAATCATCGAGTAAATCTTGAGATAAATACTCTTTTATTTTGAAAAGAAGAGTTCTTTTGAAAAAGGATTTGTATAAACATAAGTGAAGTAAGATATTATTTTCATAATAAAATGTGTTATTTTATAAATATAATGGTTTATGAAAATATATCATATAGTTCCCTTGAAATTAGGTAATAATTTTAGAAATTCCTTTGAAACGGGCTTGTATTTCGGAATGAATTTTAAAAGTTCTTTTTAAAATGTGTGAATCCTCATAAATTAAAAAAGTATTATGGTTGGTAAACATATATATAATAATAAAACATAATTTATGAGGTTTAAATAATAATACATAATAGTTTAATTGAGTTAAGTAGACAATAAAATTAACCTGAATGAAAATGGAGGTTTGGGTGGAAAACCATTACCTTAAGTCTGAATGTGTTTCTCTCTTGAACATCAGGTCCTCGAATATGAAATTAGACTTATTAATAACTTAATTAATAAAATATTAGTAATTTATTTAGTTTATCATAATTTTATTAATTTTATTTATTTCTTTATTGGTAAGTTTTAATATTTAATTTCGTGGTTCTGGGGTGATTGTTTCCTTGGTTTTCATGATCAGTATATTTTTATATGAGTATGGATGTTCATGTGGTAAGGATGTAATTATCTATAATTGAAATGATATATTATTTATGAACATTAATAAGTGTTAATTGTTATATATATCATTTTTTTACATGGTATTAGGATGAATCATTGGATGAAATATTAATGACAATCACTTGGATTATTTGGTGGTATTTCAATTATTATGGAGTAGTTTTGTCATATGAATTAATAATATTTACATATACTAGTTCATAAATATTAATTAAGTTATAATACATATATTATAGTATTTTTAAACCATAAAAATGGTTTCATGGCCAGTAATGAAGGATAAATTGAAGAATGAAACTTCGTTGTCCACGAAGGTTGTAAATTGGAACCTCACGGATGATGATTCCATTTATAAAAGAGAGAGAGAGAGAGAGTAAGAAGATTGATAATTGTTATTACATTAACATGGTATAATTAAAGTATATATATGATAATTTATTTATAAGTATAAATTGGACAATGTAGGTTAGGAGAGAATAAGAAAAGAATATAAATTGAAATGAAACTAAATGAAAAAAGAAAGATTCTTTACCTCTTGAAATAACCTCCTTAAGAACCTCCTTATAGGAAGGGGTTCTGGTATTTTGGAAATACCAAGAGCTCTAGGACGTGGTGAGTGACTAGTTAAGAATATTTGGGAAGAACTTTGAGAATATTACAGGCTTATAGGTGTGAATAGAAGAGGGAGTGATGGGGTTTTTTATAGTGGGGGAGAGGAGGGTTTTCCCATTATTTTAGTCATTATTTTATTATTTTGAAAAATAAAACCAATAGTATTGATTCTTGTGACCAATAATATTAATATGTGAATGAGAGTTTGAACCAGGTGTTATTGCATCTTCCATGATTCTAGGAATAGTGAATTTAACTAATAATGTATATATACGGTAAATTATTGTCTTTTACTATTCATCAAAAATTTGAGTGTTTTAGATAAATCCCAAAAATTAACCCTAAACATTTTTCACATGTAGAATTAAAAAAATGAACTCCATTTTTTGAAAATAATTTTATAAATATTAGTAATTAAATTTTTAAATAAAATCATATGTTATTCGAAAAATAACAATTTTAAAACTATAATTCGTTTTTTATCACCTTGAAAAATTAATCAACATCTCATTATCTTACAACCTTAAGACAGTAAAATAATAATTGGTTTACTATTAATAAGTGTAATATTACCATTCATATTACAGTTTATAAGGGTATGTTTCTATTCACCAAAAGTTAAGTTTGTCTTATCAGACTCTAAATATCTTACTGAACGCAATTGTGTATGTCAGTTTTTCAAAATTCAAATCATAGAGGTTGAAAATTTATGTTTACTGGCTAGGTTATAAAAAAGTGGTGTTGTGTAGAGACTCAATGTTTCATGAATTCAATATTAAATTTATTTTCAAAATATTTGGGTGTTACAGTCATGTTTTCCTACGGGTATCACCAAGGCTAGGGAATAGACAAATACAGAGGAAAGGGAAGCTATCGCCTTGTTTTGTAGGGTCGTTTGAGATTCTAGAGAGAGTTAGGCCAGTATCCTATTAGTTTTTGCTACCTCATAGGTATAATTCCTTGTATGATGTATTTTATATTTCACAACTTCACTAGTATCATGCTGACCCATCTCATACTTTTGATCTCGTAGAGGTTGAGTTAGATGTTGATGCTTCATTTGAGGAGTATCATATATGCATCATTGATTAGAACATAAAGGCTCAAAAAGGTCAGTCTATCTGTTTAGTATAGGTGCTATAGTATTATGACTATATACAAGGTGAGACTAGGGAGAGGGAGGCCAACATACTTTCCCACTAGAAAAACTTGTTTGCAGACAGTGTTTCGTTGCCCTTGGAAGGTGAACTCAGAGATGAGTTCCTTTAACGGGGAAGATATTAAGAAATCATCTTTTATATTAGTTATTTATCCATTATAACTTAGTCTAATTAATTATTATAGACCTAATACGAATTCCTAATGAGGTTATATAGGTTTTGGGGGTGTCTGAGGCTTGATCAAAGCTCGAAACCCTGATCGGTGGAGAAAAACATTGGGTCACATGGTTAGTAGAAATTTTGCGACCCAGCCTATACAGTCTCTCCTAACCATGTGGTGTTGTAAAGTGGGGTGAAATAGGGTGTACAGTTTTCCCTAACTATGCACTAGGGGCTGGATTCCCATAAAAAAATGCAGAAATTGTTATAGAGTATTTTTTTCATGGTTGGGGAACAGTTTCCCTAACTGTGTGGCCTAACTGTGAAAAATTCCCCTTGAAGTATAAAAGGTTGAAAAATTGGCACATGGTTTGGCCAACCATGTTCCCAACTATGTTACTCGAGACTTTGGGTGAAATTACTAGATTACCCTTAATGAAATTTTTTTACTCATCCTCTCCTCTCATTTCTTCTCCAGTAGACATTAGGAGCTCCCATTTCTCTTTTGAGCACCCTTTTCCCTATTTGATAGAATTTGATCCCATTTCTGTCTAGAGTCTGATTGGATCATTGATCATCTCATTGGATCTGCATTGGTAAGATCTTAATTCCTTTTTATCTTTTCATCATTCTTATTTCTATCTATGATTCTATTTATATGCAGATTTATATACCATATTTTTAGGGAATTGAACAATTCCTCAGATCTTTTCCAATCCAGTCCAAACTAGAGTTCAATACTGGACTAGGAGAGTTGTACGAGTACAAGGTAGGTGGTCTATAACTCATCCCTTATGTTTTTTTGTTTTATAAATTTTCATTGTTGTTGACATGCCAATTTCATCGATTGTGGCCAATTAAATTCATATTCCTTTCTTGTATTCATCATTCTCATTTTCTAGAGATTTTTTAATAAATGATAATCATGTCATTGGAGGTTACAACCTCAATGTTATCTATCCCATTTAGTGTGTTTCCATAATTAGGCTTTTAGTGGATTATTAAGATTATATGTTCTACTATTTGGTTGTGCCTTGACTTTACCTTGTCAAAGGTAAGTGTTTAATTAAATAAATTAATTGTTAATTTCTAACACATTTGTGTCTATCACTTGAACCTTCTAAGGTAAGTGCTTCAACATGATAAATCAATCTCAAATGGAATTGGAAAGTGTATTATATATATTACTTTTTCTAAATAAATGTAATTGAATAACTTGGTTTCACATTGGTAGCACCCCTTTCCATGTATAATGGAAGGTAGCAATGTGAAACTTATAAAATTATTATAACATAAATGAGTTAATAAATTATTCCATGTCCTTTGGCCTTGTAATTCTAATGAATGGTATGGAATGAACCATTGACTTATTAAATGGAATGATTATTACATGGACTTAATTAATAAATTAATTAATTAAGTATATGGTTCCTATTTCTTATGGACCTATTTATTATTATATGAGTGGTCAAAATTGAGTTAGCCTTGGATTCGTGAGTGAATTTTTTGAACACTCGTAGATGCCATTCAAATTCAGAGATGTCGGTTTCTAAGTTTGATACCCACCTTGAAACCCAATATTTTTATTTTAGTGGATGCTCATTATAACACCATAATATCCCTTAATTATCATTATTTGGATACCTTGGATACACTCCTTGGATCTAGTGTGACATCTACAGACCAGAGGCACCATGGTTACACCCATCATGCCCAGTAACTGCTTACCTGTTTACCTTGGATGAGATCCTTAGACTCAGATAGAATTATTATTGTGGAATGCCTTATGTGATACCCCTTGGATTACATTCTTACCCCTTTATCTAGGATATAGGTTATTAATATGTTGGATCAATCCCTGAGTTCATGGATGCCTTGGATCCCATCATTATTAATATCGTTATTGGATTCCTTATTGTATCTTGGATCCTTTCACTATTATCATCAGGGATGCCTTGTTATATATTAGATCTATCACTATTATTATCATGTAAATATGTAGGTGTTTTTTATACCTCATGTGACTTAAATACATAAACTAGAACATAATTTATTGATGAAATGGTTATATGTTCAAACACCAGTAGAGGATGAAGCAGGTACTTAAGTATTTACATTATTGTACTGGTTTACTTTTAAATATGCATGCTTGCACACTATTTTAGTTTATTTTACATAGACTGAATGTTATAAACACTATTAGTGGTGGCATACTAATATTTATCCCACACCCTATCTAGGCCCCTATTGGTACCTAGGAAGACTAAATGTATATAGGTGTTGACAAGGGGAAATGTCCCGCTTTGGACATTTGATTGCTTGCTCGCATGGGATGGAGTTGGGCAGCAGATGAATGAGCTATACCTCGGGATTCTTGGATATTTTTTGGATTATTTTTTATTATTTTGTATATAATGTTATGTATGATACCTTGTATCCATGTTTTCTAATTTTATAGAGACATGAAAAGTATTATCATCTTTTTTATATGATTTTGCTTCCGATTATAGTTGAATATTATTAGTTTCTTATATTGTTTATCATTACTATTTATTTCTATTTTTTAATATGTATTTTCATATTTATTATTCTATTTACCTATTATAATATTTATTCATTATGCTATACTCTGGTAATGAGGGCATAGTCTACCCATAGGCACACCTGAGTCCCTCACTGCTAGTCGATAGCCTCTGGAGTTTGGGGACATGTGCTTGAGTCCATGTTTCCAACCGAGATCAGGGCACCTTTGAGTGGAACCTAGTTCTGGGACATTATAAGATTGAATCTTCTTTATCTTCTTACCAATTTTATTATATACTTAACTATTTAAATATTTAAATTTCACAAATTATTTAGACTTATACCTCATTAATTAAAAATATTCATATCTACGTAAATCATCAATAAAAGTAATAAAGTAAGAATACCCAACTCTAGATTCTACTGGAAAAGGTCTGGACATGTTAGTGTGTACTGATTATATAATCTCTGTATCCCTTTATCCTTATCCATTAAATGGTGGGTTTGACATTTTTTTGTAAATAATCTTGAAATTATTCTAGTTGTTTCATCACAAAAGAGTCTAAATAACCATCTTGATAGATCTTTTTCAAACTCTTCTCATTTTCAAGACCAAGATGGTGATGTAATGACTGGGTGTAAAATGATTCATGTGAACCTAATTCGTTATAAATTTTCAATATTTGGTTTTCATAATTTAATACATAAAGACCATTATTTAAATGTTTCATACCATAATATAAGTTATCTTTATAAAATAAAAAGATTTTATTTCCAAACTTGAAAATAAAACTGTGTATTCAGGGAAGGATAGAGAAATTATGTTATTGGTAACTGTTGGTGTATAATAAAAATATTTAAAAAAAATATCATCTTGTTTGATGATATAAGATATTAGTCTTATATTTCCAAAGAATAAATTCATTCACCGTTTCTTTCTCAAATATCTACCTCTCCTCTGGGAGTCTTTTAGAATCTAATTGGTTCTTACATTCCAATACAAATTTAAGAACCATAATATATATATAATACCCAAAGTGTACATATATAAATATTTTACTCAATAAAAAATTCACCTTGAGTTTACCCTTTCTTATATAATTGGGTGTAGTTCTTCTTCCATTAGCCTAGTTTTTCGCATGAAAAACATATTGTATCTTTTTTCCTTTACCTATATTGGGATATTCCTTTTCTTGGAAGGGTGGTGCTCAAGATCCTTATACTTAGAATTAATCTTAGGACCATTTTCCCTGGTCTTCCTTTTATCATTCACCATAAGGACCACAATATTTTCACACCCCATGTATTTATCAACTTAGATAATCAAATTAAGGAGTTTCAAAAGAGTCTTCTCACTATTGATCATGTTATAATTCACAAGGAAACTATAGAAACTCTTAGATAATGAGGATCAAATGAGATATATAAATAGATCATTATGGATCATAAACCCCAAGATTTATAATTACTCAATGTGTCCAATCATCTTGACTACATGAGGCCTAGTTGGTGCTTAAACTCTAAGATTGCATGTAAATAGTGCATTGGAAATTGCATGTCTCTCTTGTCTCTCTTTCTCTTGATAAATATTACAAAGTTGATACATGATTTTATACACATCCATTTCCTTATGTTTCTTTAAAATATAATTATACACGGATGACATCATGAAATATTTGACATATGTGGAATCATCTAAATGTTTTATACAAAGTGAGACTTCATACCCACTAGGCTCTTTACCTTGTTCCTTAGTAATGGGGTTTCCCAATGCATGTAATTTTCATCCATGGTAAAGTATACAATGCCCACACCTATACCATTCATATAAATTCAAGACGATAATAATTTTATCCTTATCTATTATGGATCGCAGTGATATTATCGAATCCATATGGGTTTTCATTATTATAATAAATAAGAGAATAATTTTGGAACTTTATTTAGATTACTATATTAGATAATAAATATTAAATTTATAAATATCATATTGTTTTATCAAATCCTAATATACCCCACCACTAGTTTTGAAATATCATGTCTCATGGATATTATAGTGGAAAGGTTCCATATTTCCCTTATCATAACCCATGTGAGGGCTTAGTCAGTTACTTGAAGGTGGTTAGGTAGGTGTAACTTTATAATTACATTAACTCATAGCTTGGTGATCTATTGAGTGGACTCCCCAATCCTAAAATCCTATGATTGAATTTCATTAACACTTTGCCTTCGAATTTACACCAGTTTTTGTAAAGGATACACCTCTTGATGTAAAATTGGTTAAGTATACCAAAATTCTTCTTTAGAACTCCCTGTTAAATGGTAGTGTCCCAGTGAGGTCTTAATCAAACATTGTGATCTATTAGTTCTATTCAAAATTAGGTAATGGAAAGCTATATTGGATAAATATTTTTAGAGGGGTTTTTTTATATTTAGGTGTAAAAAACCCATTTTATTCTATTACATGATTGTTAATATTAGATAGATTTAACTTAAGTGATTATCCATGTCTAGATAAATTTTACACATATTTTAATTTTATTTTAATTACATCTTGCATGATTGTTAATTAATTTATTTAATGATTAATCAACCATAAATAATTAACCATGCAACTGAAATAAATAAATAAACAAAGTGGAATGATTATGATATTTATCTAATGATTCATTTATTGAGAATAAAAAAAATGATCCCTTTGAACCAGAGGGGAAAACTCCTTGAACTTTCACTGGTTTAAGTTACCACATTCCTCGTTATCTTCTATACATATCCATGGTTGGTTTCACCTTAGATATAGTCTTGGACCACCACTAATCACTAGGGAACTCCATATTTATTACATATGAATTTACAAACTGGTAGGTATGGGTAACCCATGGATAGGTAAAGGGGTTACATTAAATAAACCATAGGCACATGGATCCATACATAATAAAGAGAAGGGGATGAAACACATAACATCATTTTAATTTGAAAATAATTATTGTAAAACACATGTAATAAATTAAATTAACAAAAACAAAGAAAATATAGGTCATTCTAAGATCATGATCATCCACAACATGAAACTCATACACATTTGAATACTATCTAATAATAATTTCAATTTGTTCTTATTTATTAAAATAAAATTATCTAAATTAATTTAAAGAATTTTCTTACTAATTGATTAATTATTTTATCCTAATAGTCCATATGAACTATTCGAGAAGTCCATATACTTTTATTAAGTACATGATATACACTTGGAGGCACCGTAGAATATAGTTCTTAATTTAACAAAAAATTAATTGGTCATTTAATATTCTTTAAAATATTTCTATATAGTGTGTAGAATGTTTTAATTCTATAATTCATTTTATTTTATCATAAATTAATTAATTACGCCATGTATAGTAAACACTCTACGTGTGTATTAATAATACACCTTGTGTGAGTTAATTACACCATGTGTGAATTAATTACACAATGAAACACGTATAAATTAAATATATTGTGTGTGGATTAATCACATTTGAATTAATTTCACATACCATGGGAATTAATTACACACTTCATGTAAATTAAATTACACATTATATGTGAATTAATTACACATGGTGTAAATTAAACCACATGTGAATTAATTAAATGACCAGCACATAATTTGTATTAAATACATTATGTGTGTATTAATTATAAGACCTCTATGTCGTTTGTATTATATAAATTATATATATATTAATTACATGATCACTTCTTCATATGCATTAATTATCTTGTTTCTCAATGGTTATTCCTATGCGTCATGTAATATATATATATATGATGTGTCTTTTACCAAATGGATTCCAAGATTTACACTTTGAAAATAAATAGACAACATGTTGTTTACACTAGATATATATCGTGTAATCTGAAAATTTATATTCTAGTCTAGCTAGTTAACATGTGGGATGTAATAAATACACCACGTGTTGACTCTATGTGACAATACATATACCCCATATCCTATCCATATTTGGTGAACTTGACTACACGATGTGTAATCCATGTCAATCAGTCAAAACTACGGCACCACCTAATGGATTCTATGAACTTATTTTTCATCAGTATTTAACATTTTATTGGTTACATTAAGGTGAAAATTGAAATATACAATCTGGATTAATAACAAATAAACTATAAATTAAAACTAACATAAAATTCATATATACAATGAAAACATAAATTATTATGTGACTATTCGGATACCACATGAAGGTTCCAGCAGGCATAATGGAAGTGGGTTGGTCCCTTACTCAATGGGATTTTCATCAACTTCTCTAGGAATAACCTGATGAACTATATTAATTCATGCCAAAACTTATAGTGGTGAAATATTTTCACATATTATTTATAATTAATTTATAGAATAAAATAATTCCTTGACTTGTAATTCATTATTTTTTATTGAATCAATAGAAACCTTATTAGCATATCATCATTGCATCATAGGAATCAAGAGAAGATTCCCTCTAGTGGTGATCCACATGTATTTAGTGAACCTTTGATAGTCTCCATATAATCCTATGAGTGATAGAGAATATGGTTTTAACACTTGTGGTAATTTGTAATTGATTTTAGTAGAATACTTTAAGGTGAGAAGGAATCACTCTGGTAGAGGAGGAGAATTGATTTGTGTGCTTTAGAGAGTTCTAGGGAGGATATCTCTAGGGCCTGACAGAATTATATCAACAACTAGTTGTGCACAATTATTAGAATGTGGCAAGTGTTTTAAAAAAATCATAACTGGGTTTAAATAGTGCTAGAGTTGGAAAATAATAATTGCACAAGGGCCCTTATTATTTTATTAATCAGCAATGAACCCCGTATCTAAATAATAATAGAATTATTATTATTTACTTGATATTAACAAAAATCAAGGATAAAATAAATATTATTTCCTTTAATAAATAAATAAATATTAATTTATTCAACTAATATTTAATGTGGAATTTCTCACTGGACCATTAAACTAAATCCACCGATCCTCCTTAATTTTTATTGAACTTTAAATAGTGACTATTTCTTTAATTACATAAATATAACTAAATTATTCACCAATAAATAAATATTATACTCACAAAAATAGTGAATAAATAATTATTAAACATTCACGTAACCAAATAAATAAATATTTTTTACCATGAAAATAAACCAAAATAAATAAATAATATATATTAATGTAATTAAATAAATATTTATTAAATATTAAATTCACATATATGTTCTCTCTAATAACTGGTGACTAGATATGTGTGATCAAAATAACATAAACAATTATAATACCATGTATAGTAATAATATCAATCCTATAAGTTAAATTCATATAAAATTTAACTGGGGTTCTGAATACACTTAGTGTGTGACCCTCTATGCCTCTTTCTTAGTGTCATTAGGTTACAGCACCAAAATTCCAAGTTTAGTGTCTAACAACATGTCAAGTATCCCATAGAGAAATAATTTAATACTACAATTCCATACCACCTCCTAATAAAGTAAACTATAAAATATAATTTATTTATCTTTATATCTCTAATCAAGTAGGTTTTCTACCGGTGTTATTAACCTATGTTCTTGATGTCTCTTTCTTTAACTTTCTAGAAATGAAAATACCAAAAGAACAACATGGATATATACTTAATTAGGAAATTTAATTCCCATAAAAGGGACTAAAATATGATCTTTCATTAAATAACAAAATGGAAAATAATTTCTCATGTTATTTATTAATACAATATCACTCATGATGCACCCAACATAACATTTTTTCCACAACCATATAACATCATATTTTTTATCATTATATAAAATTATGAAACTTGTGATATAAATTAATAATAATATTAAAGTTTAAATATCATTACACAAATTCCCATATAGGAATATCCAATGAAATGTATAAATGTGGATTTCCAGCTAGTGGGTCATGTTCTCATAATCTCATACTCTAAAGATTACTAAGGGTGTACACCATGAGAAAGTTTTTCAAAGTCCTATGAATCTTCACCCCTAATAGCATGTATCATTTTTTTCTCATTAAATAATTCCATCCAGCTATATAACATATACTTAAGAATACTATCATGGAACTTCTAGGTTCTTATCATAACAGGGAACTACTATGACCTTTCAATGCAACAGTTACCCTTAGAACATTATCACATATTATGTCATAAAAAAGAACAATCATGATATGATAATAACTTTACTTATATTCAAAATAATTAATATAGGTAATCATAATGTATATTGAATTTTGTTCAAGGGAAACAACTCTAACAATATATATGGGTGAGTATCATGTTTTATATCTTTTCATTAAGGACTTTTAATGAATGTATTCACACAAAAATTATGACCTAAAACATCATATCCATTTAGTGATATGTGATCCATATTTCACTAAGTAATAAATCCAATTTGTTTTTCCTCTCATCACATAGTTATTTATGAATTTCATCATAAATATCATATCAAATATGATTCTTGGATATTTGAGAGGATAACTCTGTCATAATCCATCATATGAAAAAAACTTAACTCTATTCATAGGGTATCATAAATATTAGGGTTTCCCAATAAAGTTTCACACAAATCTCAATATATTATACAAATAAATAACTCTTAGGGTTATCTATATCCATCATTCCTTATAAAAGATAATCTATGGGCACCCTACTTTGATATAACCTACCCATTTGAATGATCTAAGTATTAACATGTATTTTCTTTGGAAGGAGTCATATAGTTATAATTTTAGGGGTTTTCCTTAGTCTCATGACTTTAATATACATCACATAAATATTAACTCCATAACTATTTCAACTTACATGATCTTTATTATATCATGTTTTATCCTTATATTTATACATTCTAAGAAAATTTACTAGAAAAAAATATCATAAAAATTAAATCATAAATAATATTCACATAACATAAACATTTTATATAAATGGATATTTAAATAGGAATAACATTAATACATAAAAATTCAGTTATTTAACATGCAATATAACAAATTTTGAAAAAAAAATGTTATCAAAACCACTTTTTAAATAGTCTAAAATCTCATTGATTCAATGTGAACCCTTCGGGGTCATGTCAACGGAGGTTTTGAGGAGAAATTTATTAGTTTTTATATGCACACCATGGGTTTTCACTATGACATAGTGATATCACCCAATACATTTTATACTTTTAAGTAGTCTCCACAAACCACACCATTGTGAAGTACCTCATGTTTTTTTGGGTATCTTGGTCTCATAAATGAACATGACATGACCAAACTATTTTGGATTCCATTTTAATACCATAATCTTTTTAAATTCTTTAGTATCTCCAAGAACCATAACATATTTTCAAAATCAACCATGAATTTATTGGTAATTATAGTGGATTTGACCATGGAATATATGACCATTATGTGGTAAACATTGAAGTGATGCTCTATTCTTTTATTATAAAGAAAATTAGAATTTTTAATAAAAATAATCAGTTTCTTTGGAAAAATAAACCAATTATCGCATGGTCATGGGTTATATGTGATGTTTTAGTGGAAAACCCATATATACCACAACATGGTGGTGTGACTATGTCAAAGTACCTAAGAAAAGGATAATTCAGGTTTTCTAAATTGATATTTATCTGATTGATTCATCATCGCCCTATGCTTTGATACTATTAATGGGTTTCTTGTGACCTCGTTGTATCTTATTATAGTGGAAGAAATAATTAAATCTTTGTCAAGATCGACTGGCAGAAGAATATAAAATATTAAATAAGGAATAACCATAAAATGGAATGCCTCAATATCTAAGATTTCAATCTCTATTGGCTGTGAGTTTAAAAAATTTCCTTCAACAAAAAACAAAGGTTTCATGCCACTAGTGGTATCCACTAACCATTAGAATCATTGAACTCATCAGTGGGACTTCTTATCTACAATGATGTGCTAGAACCTCCCCCATGAAGGTAAATTGATAGAATATAAATCAACATAACTTCAAGTAACTGAGAATAATCTATATTATTAATAATGAGGTCCATAGAACTCTATTTTATAGGTTTCCTTCACTGAATAATGGAGCCACTTAGAACCATTTTATTTTATATGTTCAAAAATGGTTGAACCTATTTCTTCCACCAGTTTAAATATTTGAAACCGATACCTAATTAATGATCCTTATTATTAAACTCCTTTAAAAATTAATAACATCATTACATGATGTGTTAGAATCCAAAGAAGTATAATAATTATCAAGAACCAGCCTTAAAACATTAAATAATCTTTAATTTTAGTCAAGAACATACATTTATTACACATTTATGATCTTTTTGGGTTTATATTTTAAGAAAGTTAGGATATCTTATATACATAACATACCACATTCATACAAATAAGATACTATTAAGAATAGTGTCCATTTTTTCAAAGTATAAAACATTAAAACATAAAAAAATTATTTCTTTGAAAAATCTTCATAAAATTTATCATGACTCCATTATTACTCATACCCATCCTTATATCCCATGAAAAAAATTTAAAAAATGTGGGATGAGTACAAAACTTAGTAAGGGATATAAAGAGAGAAATTATTAGTTAAGTGATAATATAAAAAACCAATAAAACCCATATCATGAAAACTTGAATGCATAGAATACTCATGTAGTTGCCTTTGGAAACATTTACCATATCATTATTACATTCACCCTTACACTTGTAATATCTATTTGGTCAACTTCCATATTCGTAGTATCCAATGCATTGGAGAGCTATAATGGTGCTCACCCGTCATATCTTGAGCTGTAATGGGCTCAACCCAACATATCTTGAGCTATAATGGGGATCATCCATAATATCTTGAGTTATCATGGGATAAAACCAAGATAAATAATGTCCAAGGAACATACCATGAATAAAACATTTCATAACTCGTATACACCCTTGAGAAAAACACATTCACGTTTCAAAATACCATTTTCTCATAAAAATCACTCTTAGAACATAAACACTCCCCAAATGATAATGAAATATTATTATTAAAAAACCATATAAACAAATAAGGGATACACTATAGTAATAAAACATTATTAAATCGGAATAGTATGCTCATGTCAAAAAAAATAACAATCTCTTTGGATTTCATAAAGGAGACATTTAAAAGGATTTTAAGAGGGAGGTAATTTACAAATACCATAACATTGAAGATAGAATTGATTAAACTAAGGAAATATGTATATATATTGTAAATATAGATAAAAAAATATTATATAATAAAATTAAATTTCACAAGTCATCTTAGCATGATAAAAAGCATTTAAGTTTAAGGTTAACTCAAAGAATAGAAATTGGGTTTAAAATTCACTTGTGAAATTTCGGCATGGTATCGAGTGTACATGGGAAGGATTAATGAGATAGAATGGGGTTTCTCATAATCAATATATAATAATGGAGGTATGGGGGAGGTGATAAAACATACCCCATAATTAAAAATTAAAAATAAAAGGACACAACATAGAGGATATTCTTGAATAAAAGTGAGAGAGAGAGAGAATCCATTACCTCGGGTTCGACTTCCTTGAAACGTGTTTAAACCTCATGTATAATGGTTAAAATAGTTTTATTATAATTTTATAGAAACATTTTAATGTTTATAACATCTTATATGATCACTTTATAACATTATTCCACCCATTCATTAATAATACTTTGTTATTTCCCTTGTTTCTGGTGCGTGCATTACAGGGTTTCGATGAGCGGTTTGTAATGGATTTTTATGTAGGATGTAGAAGAAACTCCAGAAGTGGAATAAAATGGTATTTAAATGTTTCCATAAACTTAATTATACAATATATCATTTTTAATTCTTATGTGAGAAGTATTCATTAGTTAAAACATTAA
This sequence comes from Viscum album, assembly GCA_963277665.1. Taxonomy (NCBI): domain Eukaryota; kingdom Viridiplantae; phylum Streptophyta; class Magnoliopsida; order Santalales; family Viscaceae; genus Viscum; species Viscum album. Next base: position 1,414,910,135 of record OY728129.1, on the reverse strand, counting down.
TGATGTTCGTTTCGATCATTTTAGTGGTTCTTTGATAATAATGGCCTCATTTTGTTTTATTAATTAAATCCATGTGTAAAAAAGGATTAAAGAACCATGTATGAGACATAATACAAATATTATAAATTTTTTCAACCATAAAAATGGTTTCATGACCATAATTTAAGTAATTAAATCAAATTAAAATTACATTGTCCATGATGTCGGTAATTCGACACATCACGGACAATGTTTTTATTCCTTGAATAAGTGGGAGAGGAGAAGAAGAAGGATGATGAATTTTCCATGAACATGAGAAAATACAGAATATAAAAGATTTATAGAGATTTCATGCCTCTTGGATAAGATTAGGTGAAGATACTATAGTAAATGAAAAGGAAAGGAAAGGAAAACACATGAAAAAGGAAGAGGATTTCTTACCTCTTGATCTCTTCTCCTTGAGATCCTCTTAAGACCTTTGATTTTGGCCTTTGGGTGAGACCAGAATGTATTGGATGTGGGGAAGGAGATTGGGGAGGGAATTTGGCATAAATTAGACAATACTCAAGTCTTGAGAGGTGTGGTTTGGCAAGGGGAGGGAGAGGGGTTGTTTATACATGAGGAGGGGTGTTTTTAGAATAAAATATTAAATAAATTAATATATCAAATGTTAGACTTGTAATAGTATATTTTTTACCACATAAATAATATATTAATATAATATAATTATTGTTAGAATTTAAATCATATTTATAATTCTAATTCATGAATTTATTAAAAGGAAAGTGAAAAGAAGGAGAAAATGATGCTTTAAGGAATCACTTTTTGACTTTAGGTTTTGGAAAGTTCTTTTTAGGTTTGGAAATTGAGTTTATTGTATTTTGAGGAACCATTTATGAAATTAAATATAATATATCCAAATATAAAGTTATATAAATTTTATGTAATCATTACATCAGGAATGATGCAATTTAAGATATACCGGTTATGTGAAAAAACTGTATGTTTACTATTCACCTGAAAATTGAAGTATTTCTAAAAAATCCCAAAAATTCACCCTAACCATTTTTTGATGTGTAGAATCAAAAATGAAGTCCATTTTTTCAAAAATAATTTTCTAAATATGATTAATTTAATTTTTAATTAAAATCATAATCTACTTAAAAAATACAGATTTTAAAATTAAAACTGATTTCATAATGCTTTCAAAAATTAAATAAGGTCTTATAAAATTATCTTAAAACCAAAAAGACATTGAATTTTTAATTTATGATAAAATTTTAGGAAAATACATTTTCTTTTAAATTAATTAATTAATTATAATTATTTATTTATGACTTACAAAAACACTAATACTTTGACTATAGTCAAATTATCACGTATAAGATGCATAAATTTTATTTAATCATTCATGGGTATGGTTACTATTGTTTTGGATTTTTTACTATTAATAAGGGTTATACTACTATTTATAAGGGTAGGTTTCTATTTATAAGGGTAGGTTACTATTCACCGAAAATTAATTTTTTCCCTATCGGACTCCAAACTTATTACTGATCGCAACTGTGTATGTCATATTTTAGAAATTCAAAACATAAAAGTGGGAAACTAATTTTAAAGTTAATTATATTACAAGTAACTGGGTTGTTACATTCTCCCCACCTTCTAGAAATTTCTTCCTCGCAAATTTTATTTACTTACCGAAACAAATTAGGGTACCTTTCCCTCATAGCATTCTCAGATTCCCATGTTGCTTCTTCAACCATGTAGTTTCTCCACAAAACCTTTACCTGATGGATTAACTTATTATGAAATAATTTCTCTATGTGATCAAGAATATGAATAGGTTTATCTTTATAAGAAAGGTTATCTTTCATATGAACTAGTTCTGGACTCAAAACAAGAGATGAATCTGGCACATACTTTCTCAACATTGAAACATGAAAACATTGTGTACCTAAGACAAACTCGGAGGAAAAGCTACTCAGTATGAAACCGGTCCAACTTTCTCCAAAATTTCAAAAGGACCGATGAACCTTGGACATAGATTTTCTTTCTTTCCAAAACTCATCACACTTTTCCAATGAGAGATTTTAAGGAAGACATGGTCACCTACCTTTAAAGAGAAACCTTTACTTATGTTGTCTGCATAACTTTCCTGCCAACTTTGAGATGTCCTCAATTTCTTCTAGATCATATTCACCTTTTCATCCACTTCCTCTACTAACTTTGGCCCCATAAACTTTCTTTCACTGAATTCATCCCAAAATGATGGAGTCTGACACTGCTTCCCATACAAAGTCTCAAAAGGTTCCATTTGAATACTGGAATGAAAATTGTTATTATAAGAAAACTAAACTAAAGAAATATGATGATCCCATCTTCCCTAATAGTCCATTGAATACGCTTGAAGAATATCCTCCAAAGTTTTAATCATTCATTCTGACTACCCATCTGATTCAGGATGAAAATTTGTATTGAAATTTAATTCTGTGCCTAATGACTTTTGAAGGCCCTTCCAAAAATTAGAAGTGAACCTAAGATCACGGTCAGAAATAATGGAAAGAGGAACTCCATGTAACCTGAAAATATCTTTGAGGTATAGTCGATAAAGCTAATCCAAATACATTGTATCTCAAATAGAAAGAAAATGTGCAGATTTATTCAGCTGATCAACATAACCCAAATCACATTGTTACTTCGAGAAGTTCTAGGTAATCCCACCATGATGTCTATAGATATATTATCTCATTTATACTCTGGCATTGGCAGTGGATGAAGCATCCCCTTCAGTATATTTTACTCTACTTTAACCTTTTGACATGTCAAACATTTCATAGTAAAATCTGCAATATCTCTTTTCATTCCATCCCACCAGTAATACTCCCAAAGGTATCGGTACATCTTAGTACTTCCAGGATGAACTGAAAATGGATAACTATGAGCTTCACACAACAAATATTTCTTCAACTGAGTATCACAAGGAACACACAATTGTTTTTCCAAATCTCATAACATAATCTTTATCAAGGTTAAATTCTGGAAACTTAACCATTTTAACCAATTATACTGTTTCCTATAGATCACGTTCTTCCTTCTGTACTTTCTTGATTCTATCTGATAATGATGACTGTACTGAAACCTGAAATAAAACAGATGTATTTCCTGCACCGAAAAATTCTAATCCAAAGTTCATTAAATCATTAATCAAGGGATCATGTTCCAAATGTAACATGGTTAATGATGCATAATGCTTTCAACTCAATGCATCTGCCACTTTGTTTGATTTTTTTATATGGTAATTGATTATGCAATCATAATATTTTATCAGTTCAAGCCATATCCTTTGCCTCGTGTTCAATTATTTCTGAGTGAATATATATTAAAATGTTTATGCTCAGTATATATTTCACATTTGGCTCTATATAAATGATTCCTTCAAATTTTTAAAGTAAAAACCACATATGCTAGTTCCAAATAATGTGTGGGGTAATTTAACTCATGAGGTTTCAACTGATGTGAAGCATAAGCAATTACCTGATCATTCTGCATCAGAAACCAACCAAGTCCCCTCAAAGAAGAATCACTATAGATAACAAACTCTCTATTTCTGAAAGGTAGAGTCATAACTGGAGTATCACTAATCTTCTTTTTAATTCCTGAAAAAAATCATCACTTTATTTTGTCCATATAAACTTAACACCTTTTAGAGTTAACTTAGTCATTGGACTAGATAACCATGTAAAGTTTTTAAAAAAATGTCGGTAATAGCCCACCATACCAAGGAAGTTCATAATTTCAGTTATATTTGTTAGTATTGTCCATTATTCAATAACTTTTATCTTATAAGGATCAATAGTTATGCCATCTTTAAAAACAATGTGACCAAGGACTGAAATTTGTTGCAACCAGAATTCACAGTTTCTGAATTTTCTATACAGTTTATTTTATTTTAAGGTTTTTAAAACAACCCTTAAATGTATTTCTTTCTCCTTTTTACTTTTAGAAAAAACAAGAATGTAATCAATAAACACAAGAACAAATTTATCCAAGTAATCATGAAATATTATATTCATAAGATCCATGAATACAATAGGCTCATTTTTCAAACCAAAGGGCATAACCACAAACTCATAATGCCAATATCTAGTACAAAAAGCTGTTTTCATAATGTCATATTCCTTCACCTTCAGATGATGGTACCCAGATCTCAAGTCAATCTTGGAAAAATACTGATCTCCCTAGAGATGATCAAAAAAGTCATCGATATGAGGAAAAGGATACTTTTTTTTAATAGTTATGTCATTCAAAGCTCTATAATCAATTCAAATTCTCATGGAACTATATTTCCTTTTAAAGAACAAAACTAGAGCACCCCATGGTGAAGTTCTAGGCTGAATAAATCCTTTCTCAAGTATCTCTTGAAACTTATTTTTCAATTCAAGTAGTTCCACTTGTGACATTCGATAAGGGGGTTTTGAAATTAGCTTAGACTCAAAAACTAAGTCAATTGTAAATTCCACTTCCCAATCAGGTACTACACTGAGAAACTCATCAGGAAAAACATCCAGGTATTCATTTACCACTGTCACATCATTAATCTGAATAGTTCCCTTATTTTCAACAATGTGAGAAAGATAACTTTAATTTCCTTCTTTTAATAGTTTTTCAGCTTCTTGGTATGTTATCAATGGTATGGGTTCATCCTTGTACACAAAATTAAACTCGGTATGAAAAAAAATTATTTATCTCTACAATCTATCTTAGCATGATAAACAGAAAGCGAGTCCATCCCCAAAATAACATCAAACTCTAATAGAGGAAAAAAATAAGGTTTGTAGGTAAACTCTTTCCACAAACAAAAATAGGAAGATTATTATTATTTCTTTTTGCCACAATATTTCCTCCATATGTCTTTACCATAATTTCTAGATTCATTTCTTGAGGTTTAATTTCCAATTTGGCTGAAAATTTCTCAGAAATTAAAGAATGTGTAGACCCCGTATCAAACAATAATTTAGAAAAATCTGAGTAAAAAAATAATGTACCTAACACCACTTCATTTTAAGGATGAAAAACTGTTGACGTAGTCACAAATAATTTTTCCACACCCTTTTTCTTCCAATATTGCTTATTCTCTACCTGAGTGACTAGATTTGGAAAAACATTAGCATAATGACCCAATTACTTATAGTTAAATCATATCACTACCGGTTTCTCATTACTTTTCAGATCACTTTCCATGAATTCACGAGACATGTCCCCAAAATTTCCACATCAGTAGCACTTCCCAAAATTTACAAGACATTCTCTAGGATTCTTTTTACCATACTTTTTAAAAGAAGGAAAATTCATTTTCTTACCTCCAGAAATCTTTGATGAGTTCTTCCTCATTGCCTGCCAACCTGACCGCTTCTTATTGTTTTCATTATGAGGAAAATACATGTTAGTCATATCCATCTCAATGTTTTTATCACATCGAACAAGTTTCTCATAGCTTTTAAACTCTCGTGAATCCAAATCCCTTTGTATAAAAGGTTTCAAACTAGAGTAAAATATATTAATGTTACTATCAAAGTTCCGAGTAAAATCCAGTACATACCTATCTAGTCTTATAAAATTGTCTTTATATGAAACCATATATTCATGATCTTTCTACCTCAATTACAATAATTTTTTCTCCATTCTAATTCAAACATTTTTAGGAAATTATTTTTCTAGAAAAAGATTCTTAAAATCTTCCCATTCCAAACTATCAAGATCATATTTTTCTCTCATATTCTTAAATAGAGGCCAACACTACTCGAATTCACCTTCAAGATGATAAATGGAAATTATTACCTTTTTTCATTCTGAACATCTCATGACATCAAATATCTTTTCAATAGAATTCATCCATCCCTCAGATATCATTGGATCTACAGTTCCACTAAACGCTAGAGGATCCTGCCTCATGAAATGCTCCAAAAAATACATGTTCCATTATGGTAGATTAGGTTCCCCTCTATCATAGATACCACAACTATTTATCACTTTCATTAACTATGCCATTGTTGTCACAAACTGGTCAGTTCTGATTTCCACCATTCCAGGTTGCAAATTTGGACCTGTATCATCCTCTTAGTGCCTTCCTGTATCATCTTCCCTATTTCTTCAATGGAAATACATTCTGAATAGTCATATCTTATTTTAATCAACATTTTAACTTTAAAATTCTATTCCATTTTAAATTAACCATAAAGTAAAAAATCATATAGGGTATTCAATTAACATCATTATAACCCATAAAGTTATCTAAATCATCCTTTGATACCAACTATCAGGACCCAGCCTTAAAAAATTACATAATCTTGGATTTTAGTCAAGAACAAACATTTATTACACATTGAGTATCTTTTAGGGTTTATAGTTTTAGAGAGTTAAGATATCTTACATACATAACACACCACATTCATACAAATAGGATACTATTAGAAAAGTATCTATTTTTTCCAAAGTATAAAACATTAAAACATAAAACATGATTTATTTGAAGAATATTCATAACATTCATCGTGACCCCATTCTTACTCATACCCATACTTATATCCTCTGAAAAACATTTAAAAACATGGTATGAGTACAAAAATCAGAAATGGATATAAAGAGAGAAATTGATAGTCAAGTGATAACATAAAAAATCAATAAAATCCATATCATAAAAACTCAAATGCATAGAATACTCATGTAGTTTCCTTGGGATACATTTACCATATCATTATTACATTAACCCTTAAACTTGGAATAACCATTTGGTCAACTTCTATCTCCAGAGTACCCAATTCATTGGAGATATATAATGGAGATCACCTGTCATATCTTGAGCTATAATGGTCTCAACCCAACATAAATAATTTCCAAGTAACATACCATGAATAAAATATTTCATAACTCGTATACACCCTTGAGAAAAACACATTCACATTTCTAAATACCCTTTTCTCGTAAAAATCACTCTTATAACATAAACACTCCACAAATTATAATGAAATATTATTATTAAAAAACAACCACATAAACATATAAAGGAGACACTATGGTAATAAAAAATCATTAAATTATAAGAGTACTCTGATTTAAAAAAATAATAATCTCTTTGGAATTCATAAAGGAGACATTTAAAAGGATTTTAAGAGGTAGGTCCTTTACAAATACCATGACATTGAAGAGAAAATTGATTAAATGAAGGAAATATGTATATATACTATAAATACAGATAATATAACATTATATAATCAAATTAAATTTTACAATTAATCATAGAATGATAAAAATTATTGAAGTTTAAGGTTAACCCAAAGAATGGAAATTGGGTTTAAAATTCACTTATGAAATTTCGGCATGGTATCGGGTGTACATGGGAGGGATTAATGAGATAGAATATGGTATCTCATAATAAATATATAATAAGGTAAGTATAGGTTAGTTTCGAAAACATACACCATAATTAGGAATTAAAAATAAAAGGACACAACATAGAAGAGATTCTTGAATAAAAGTGAGAGCGAGAGAGAGAATCCCTTACCTCGGGTTCGACTTCCTTGAAACATATTTAAACCTCCTTTATAATTTTTAAAATAGTGTTATTATGATTTTAAAAAAAGCATGTTCATGTTTATAACATCTAATATGATCACTTTATAACATCATTCCACCCATTCGTTAATAATACTTTGTTATTTTCCTTGTTTTGGGTGCGTGCATTGTAGGGATTCCATGAGCGGTTTGTAATGGATTTTTATATCAGTTGTAAGAGAAACTTTAGAAGTGGAATAAAATGTTATTTAAATGTTTAAATAACCTTAATTATAAAATTTATCATTTTCAATTATGATTTGATAAAGATTCATTAGTTAAAAAATTAATGATGTTCGTTTAGTTCATTTTAGTGGCTCTTTGATAATAACGACCTCATTTTGTTTTATAAATTAGAACCAAGTGTAAAAAAGGATTAAAACCATTTATGAGACATAATACATATATTATAACATAATTCAACAATAAAAATGGTTTCATGACTATAATTTAAGGAATAAAATAAAATTAAAATCACATCTTCCACGATGTTGGTAATCCGACACATCACGGACAATGTTTTTATTCCTTGAATAAGTGGGAGAGGAGAAGAAGAATGGTGATTAATTTTCCATGAACATGAGAAAATAAAAAATATGAAATATTTAATGATATTTCATGCCTCTTGTATAAGATTAGGGGAAGATACTATAATAAATTAAAAGGAAAGAAAATAAAAACACTTGAAAAAGGAAGAGGATTTCTTACCTCTTGATCTCTTCTCCTTGAGATCCACCTTAAGGACTTTAATTTTGGCCTTTGGTTGATACCAGAGGGTATTGGATTTGGGGAAGGATATTGGGGAGGTAATTTGGCATAAATTATACAATTATCAAGGCTTGATAGGTGTGTTTTGGCAAGGTGAGGGAGAGGGATTATTTATACAAGAGGAGGGGGTGTTTTTAGAATGAAATATTAAATAAAATAATATATCAAATGTTAGACTTGTAATAGTAGATTTTTTACAACATAAATAATATATTAATATAATATAATTATTTTTAGACTTTAAATCATATTTATAATTCAAATTCATAAATTTATTAAAAGGAAATTGAAAAGAAGGAGAAAATGATACTTTAAGGAATCACTTTTTGACTTTAGGTTTTGGAAAGTTATTTTTAGGTTTGGAAATTGAGTTTATTGTATTTTGAGGAACCATTTATGAAATTATATATAACATGGACAAATATAAAGTTCCATAAATTTTATTTCATCATTACATCATGAATGATGCAATTTAAGATATACAGGTTACGTGAAAAAACTATATTTTCACTATTCACCTAAAAATTGAAGTATTTCAGAAAAAATACTAAAAATTAACCCTAACCATTTTTTGATGTGTATAATCAAAAAATGAAGTCCATTTTTCAAAAAAAATCTAAATATTATTAACTTAATGTTTAATTAAAATCATAATCTACTTGAAAAATACAAATTTTAAAATTAAAAATGATTTCATAATGCTTTAAAAAATTAAATAAGGTCTTATAAAATTATCTTAAAACCCAAAAGAAATAGAATTATTAATTTATTATAACATTTTAGGAATATAAATTTTCTTTTAAATTATTTAATTAATTATAATTATTTATTTATGACTTACAAAAACACCAATACTTTGACTATAGTGAAATTATCACTTATAAGATGCCTAAATTTTATTTAATCATTCATGGGTAAGGTTACAATTATTTTGAATGTTTTAATATTCATAAGGGTCATAATACTATTCATGATGGTCATACTACTATTCATAAGGGTAGGTTTCTATTAATAAGGGTAGGTTACTATTCACCAAAAATTAAGTTTATCATATCGGACTCCAAACTTCTTACTGATCGCAATCGGGTATATCATATTTTTGAAATTCAAAACATAGTAGTGGGAAATTAAGTTTAAAGTTAATTATCTTATAAGTAACTGGGTTGTCACAATAATCACTTTTGGAGTTTATTTTATTGATATCACATATCTTTCGGCAAGGACACCTTGATGTGGTATGATATATCACAAGAATATACTCACCATAATGTGGTGACTTTCACCTTGATGTGGTGAGGGATTTAGTGCACAAAATACAACAATAAAAACAAGAAAATAATTTTTAATAACAAACATAAAAGGGGTAAGTGGAAATATAACATCATCATTTACTTAGGTAATATAAACTTACCATGGGTGAATGATGTTTTTTTACAAAAAAAAATAAGAGGATAAAATATAATGAATAGTCCATTTTTATAAAAAAAAATTAAAGAATAATTATACTAATAATAAATATTTTTTAAAATATAACTTATATATAAGTAAGTGAGAGGAGAACAATTAAAAATAAAGCATTTGAATTTTGAAGAGTTGTATTTCTCTTTGAGACACATTATTCGATATTCACCTTAAGGCTTCAGAAGTAGTCTATTTAGTAGACCAAGCCATCAAAAACATGGTTAGGAAGGTTTGTAGAGGTACATTGGAAAATATTTGTTGAGGGTAGAATTTTGGAAGTTAATAGAAATGGGTGTAATGGTTATGTATTTATAGGATAGAGGTTGGGGTATTTTTTAATCAAATATTAATTTTATTATTATATTTGCTAATGGCTATAAATAGGTTTGCTTCTAGTAACTAATTATAGTGTTTGATTATAAGATATATATTATTGATATTTAAAAAAATTAAAATTGAATGATATCATTTGTATATTTATTACACATTTAAGAATCAAAAATAGTATTTTATTAGAACAAAATATAATTTTGAATTTTGAAATTGATTTTTAGGTTTGGAAATTAAGTTTAATGTTTCTAAATAAATATTTTACTCATTAAAAAAATTAATTCATAAAAAAATTTAAAAATTATTTAGTCATTTTGAAATCATAATGATTTCATAAAACTAATCGTATATGCAAAAACAAAATTTTTACTATTCACTAAAAATTTGACTTTTTAAAAAAAATACCCAAAAATCACTATAAGCTAATATTAAAGTAATGATTCCAAAAATTCAAACCATTTTATAAAAATAAAGTTCTAAATTGTGTAATTATAATATTTAAATTTTAATATAAAGATTAATTTTTTACTAAATAAGTTAAAATATACACACTTTAAGTTATATAATTTGATAAATCGCTTTATTACATTATAATATTTATATTTATTTATTTTATTCATAGTAAATATTTATTAATAGATATTTTACTATTCTCGGTGATTAGGTAACTATTATAATGGTTAGTTATTATTTCAACAGAAATATAATATATGTACAACCTATAAATACATCTTATTTACTTTATTCATCGTTCACAAAAATTTTATGTCAAGGTTCTTTACCCTTTATTTAAAAAAATCAATCATATTTATAATATTTTCTTTTCACTTTACAATTTTTTTCATAGGTTTGATATTTCTAGGAGACCACAACCATATGGATTTCTAAATTCTACTCATGTTATTTGTTTATTTTTATTATCCCATTGAACTGTTTTTAATTTTATGAAGCATACTTATCCTTTATGTGTTACATTTTCTTTATTTATGATATTCCATTAAATTAGAGTTAATATTTTGTAGATAAAATTTTATTTAACTAATGAAAATAATTAATTTATAAATATATAAATTAATTCTAGATTAGTGTCTTTAAAATATAAAATATAAAATGCATTTAACATTAAATGTATAATTTAAGGATGAAAACTTATTAAAATATTTATTGAAAATCTGGGATGTTATATTCTAACTCAAATAAATAAATTGAATATTTACAATTTTTAATCATGGATAAACATCATAAATTTTTATGACTATTTTCATGAACTACACTACTAAACGATAATGTTATCTTAAGAATTAACTAAGATAGTGTCAAAATATGACGTAGCTTGGAAATATTAATCCTATATGATAATAATAGTTATACTTAACCTGGTACGCTACATATAATGGTTATATATCTATGACTTTATACCGAAATTTTTATCAATCCCAATTCCCAAAAATAACCAAACTTCAAATTGATACCAAATGAGAAGCCCCCAGACCTGCACTTTTTGATATAGTGCTAAACACACATACTTTTACACATCATAAGAAATTATAGCTAACCCTTTAAATCTAAAATTTAGTGTATTTGGGAAATTTATAAATAATACATCGTCATTAAGTATTATATTGTAAAATTAATCATATCCTTTTTCACAAGTAACTTATAAATCGATCGTAATTTATTTAACACTTACGATCACTTGGGGGAATACATCAAAGAAGTGATGAGATAATAATCCAGATAATAGAATAATCAAAAGGAAATTTTATGATCATAATCAATAGGAATTTAAATAGATCATTGAGAAAAACTTGATATCATAACATAGAAAAATAATAAGGGGAAGCATATAAACATGGAATAATGATGTAAAATTCCTTGATATCATCAATAAAGGCATCATATCATAATATAAAAGAATCATGAATCGTAACAATGAAATCGTAGCATATAAATGTTTAGGAATGTATCATAATGATGTGAGCCTGTTATGGGGAATGAAAAAACCTTTTATTACCTAATTATATTCTATTGGTTAACCCTAGGTATCATCCTAAATATTTTTCTGTGAAAAACGGTTTGTCACATTTGGTTTTTTTGAGAAAATTGATTTGATTTGATTTTGAGAAATTGAAAATAACAAATAGTTTGATTTAATTAATTTAAAATAATTTATTAATATGGTGATCATATAGGGATTAGATAGACCTAGTGCAATACTACAATGGTTTTTTTAATTATCACCAACTCTTCTTTTGATGTCTGGTAAGAGATAAATCCATCTATCACTTCCTCTCTACCCCTTATCCAGGTGGTGAATGTGAGAATAACCCTAACTGAAATATCATATTAGTCTATTATACTTCCAATTTGTGTGTCAATTTAGTGGGTCTTTTAGATTAATTAGTGAAATCCTTGATTGGTTATTATTATTCCTAAAAATCCACTAGTTCCTATCTCAATTATGTGCACATGTTGGCGATCATCAAGCACTCGCCACCCAAACCTAATTTTTTCCACCATATAAAGATCAGAATTGGGTATAAGAAGATTTAGATCATGGATCAAAGAAATTAACATTAATAGAATATAACCTAATAAAATTTCATTTATTATTGGAAACTAAAAATATGAAATTGATACTCGATAGAAAAAAAATAAAGGATTTTATTTAATTTATGCAAAAATCTCAAGCACAGAAAAATAGGTCCAGCTTCCCCCTTTCTTGATCACTCAGAAAAACTAACCCTCCATGGATAGGGTATATGAGTTGATTTGGGAGAGGGGATACATCACAAGAATGAAAGAAAATAAAAATTAAGGAAAAGAAATAAGTAAAGTAGCGCAGCAACAGTCTGTCCTCTACAGCCTCCCTTAGTTATTGATCCTTTTAAAACCACCCCTATGCATATATTTATAGGATTTAATAGGTTCTTGGGGTGTCATAAATGACCATCATAAATGAATAAAAATTAATTCCTAGTCAATCCTCAGGATTCCCAGGTCTTAAAATCTTGTTTCTCCTTAAATTTACATCAAAAATATTTATTCTTGCACCCAAAGAACACATTTATGTCATAAAATTACTTTTTATAGTGTAAATTAATCAATTAAGAACCCTGTGAATAATTTATGACATGAAATTATGGCTTTAATAAAATATAAGGACTATTATGAAGTAAAACATATGTGTCATTCTTTGACACATGTTTTCATCTCCCAAATAACTCTTTTTCATTTGTGATTTGTTTTTATTCCATGAATTCTTCCATTATTATGTTTTAAATTACTATTAATGATATAAATGAGTTTTTTCTTGTATCTTTTCCTCCATTTTATCATGTTTCATCAATTTAAAACCTTTTAGTTGGTTGTTTTCCTATGGGATGTCATGGGACATCATTTTCATCTTGAATTATTCGTATTTAAGCTTGTTTTTTAACAATATTTTTTTCTTTCCATAAAACATAAAATAAATTAAATATTTTCATGATTAATGAGTTAATAAACATAAAAAATTCATTTTATATCATAATAAATGTGTAAAATATGGATCTATTAATTCCCCTGCATTTAGAACTTACTTGTCCTCAGATATGTAATCTCAATATGAATTAAAGAGGAACACCATGTTTATCAATATTCAAATTCCAAAGTAATTAAATCAAATTACTATCAATGGGGGGGTAAACTTTTCAAGTTCTATATAAAACATAAATTCAAATTCACACTCTTCAAATATAAAAAACAACCCAAGTATTTTAATTTTTCCTTTCGATAAAGGGTAGATCTTTTAATCTAATTCATTCATATATCATAATTAACTTTTATCAGACATGGAAATTCATGATTTAAATTATAATGTACTATTTTCTATCATCACTCATGATACAAATTCAATTATATTTATTCTCATACCATGGGTAAATTCCCCTTTTCCCTAAGCTTGTAAAGGATATACATTATTCAATTTGTAAAGAAAAAATTCAAATAAAGTCATTAGGACTTTTTCAAATAAGGTTCTAATTAATATTAGGATTAAGGTTGGTAGGTATTGATGTTAAAAATATTAAGGCTCAAAAAGTATTTTTATCTTTAAGCATACTATATGATATTAAAAGAAAAGTTCATTGAAAATATCCTCTATAAAATGAAAAATCTCACTTCCCAGAACTCAGAGTAAGGTCATTATCAATATAAGTATAATGAAATAATTTCACCATATTTATTTTTTTTAGTTTTTCAAAAGTTATGCTTGAAAAAATCTCACATCCACCACCTAACCACATATTATCAAAAGATAGTTGGTCTATAAATAGTGATTTTTCATTTTCCAAAAACACAACCTTTTTTTATTTTTTTCTTTCAAGAAGGGAAATTAATAGAATCAAAATGAATATATCATGATCATTTCCCAATACCCAAAATAGCACCCTTATACTTTTTCCATGAAAAATAATACATCCCTTCAACCAATACTTCCCACACCCCTACACTTAAACTTTAAAATATCATGCAATATAAATAGAGTAGGGAAGGAATGGATATAAATGGATTGTAATGTGGCTGATTCCTAGCGATGTTATTAATGGATTATATGGGATACACAAGGATTGATGTAAAATTATGTCTCAAGTATAAGGTCTTAACAATAAAAAATTTCCTAAATCATATAAAATGTGGTTTTTTATAGTCATGGCCTCAATAAGTTACAATGAAAGTTCTATCTGGAGTCATGCCCCAAGATCACTTAAGAAATATTTTCAAAATAATATAGAACGTATTTTTATAAGGAATAATCTTGGTTAATGGATATAAAATTTGGTAAAATCACTCATGGTAGACAATAAAAAAAAAATCAATCCACATAAATTTGGTAAATTCAAATTATGAAAATGGTAAGAAAATTTTATCTATATGAGTCAAAAAATTCCTCTAAATTATGATTAATAATAATTATCATCCTCTATTTCCCTCTAATTATTCAAGTACCATTTTACTCATTCAACCTTATTGACTAAAAAATATAAAACATGTAATTATGGTATTCATAAGAAATTCATGTCTCCTAGACCAGTCAAGTAAATAAAGAAGCCTAACTTTAGGAATTCATTGTTCTTTTAAAGCTCAAAAATAAATTTTCAAAAAAATATTGGGATTTAAATACCTAATAAATGTAAAATAAAACCCCCCTTAGAAATAAATCTTTAACTAGGTTGTGTATGTATTTTTTATTCAATTATATTATTAAGTATTTTCATGTTGTAAATTCTCCCTTTATAATGTAAATTTTCCTTTTATGCCATACTCTACCTTTTTGTAGTGTGAAGTATATAAATCTTATTCATGATTACTTGTGAAATTTAAATGGTCCTAAAAATAATAATAAAACAAATAATAGTGTATCCCTATTCAATTATACTCAAATAAGAATCAAGGGAAGAGTGAACTAAGAAAAAAATGTGGGTTTCCTCCTAGAAGCGCCTTTTTTTAACAATGTTGGCTCAACTCAAAATCAAAAAAAATAAAAGAAATACTAGAATAAAAGATTCACTCCCCTAATATTAATTTATGTAGTGGTTTAAATTCATTAAAATTTATTATTCAAGTTAGAATATTTAAAATGTAATGACCACATTTTATCAAATGTAAAGGAAAGGTAAAACCCGATGGTTCTTTAGTGATAATTAGATTGTTGGTGTGCATTCTCTTCCACTGGTTTGTGCCTTTTCCTGGTAAAGACTTGTTAAACTAGGAATAATAGGCTTTATGTCCATGCTTACAATAGCACCATAAAAAAACTTAAAACTATGTTCTTCCTAATCATTTTTTGATCTATCCAGATTTATAATGTTTTTTCTTATACTAACTCAACTTTAAATTTATTAAGGGGTTGTGGCCTCATAGGAAAATTATTATATTAAATTTATTTGGAAAATTTACCTTCGTTTTCTTGACCCACATAACCTTATTTTTGTTTTTCATATCTATAAGATTAAATAAAATAGGTCTATTTTGAAATTGATTGAGTACAGATTTACCTTTTTCTCATGATCCTTTTTTCTCATTGATCTAAAAAGATCATCCACTTACCTCTATAGTATTAATGAAAAATTATTTGTCCTTGTTCAAATCATTCTGTAATATAATAAATTTAGATTACATAATATCTAGTTCTTCTTACTTTATAGTTGTTTTATTTATGATATTTATGATGATCTTTTCATGTTTATCTTGTTTAACCTTATACTTCTTAATATCATCATCTGGGTATGAAAATTCTTCAAATTTTTATAATAAACTGTCAAAAAATCAGATATCATATCTTTTTCAATATTGAAATCAACCATATTTTAGGGTAATTACCTTTTCTATGGTATTTTCAATAAAATTATGCTCTTATAAGGATAATAATTTTTAAAGCATGCCTAATTATTTAGTCAATTTTATGCCTTATTTATATAATATTACATTTAGTGAATGATTTTTTATGGATGCTTCATGGAATCAAGTATGTTGAAATGTACTTGACTATCTCAAATCTCTATTAAAAGTTTTCCTTTATATATGTTGATTATGGTTTTTTATTTCTTTAATAATGGCCTCCCCAAAATTATGGATGACTATGATAAGATCCTATTTTCTTCTATATTTAGTATGTAGAAGTCAGTTTGGAAAATTAGACCTTTTAATTTCACAAGGATGTCTTCCAAAACTCCTACTAGAAAAAGTTTTGATCTATTAGCAATCTAGGTAACTACTCTAGTGGGATTAAATTTCCGATATAAAAATATTTAAATAATAAGTGAGATACTACATTTATCAAAGCATCCAAATCACACAAAACATCAAAAAAATAAAGAGATAATAGTGAAAGGAATAGAGATTTTCCCTTGATATTTATATTTTTACGGTATTGGTGGTGTGATCAATGGTGGGATGCCTATTCCTATGTTTATTCACTCATTTCCATTTAGTTTCCTTCTTTTGGTGCATATATCTTTGAGAAACAACACATTATTTTTTATTTTTTGGATTTCCTCTAGCAACAGAATGTTTATCTCAACTTTTTAGAAGGTCCTTTGAATCTATTTTCAAATATACTCTTCTTTAAAATTCATTGATTTAATTAATGAAAAATATAATGGTTTTTTAATGTTATTATTATCTCATTGTTACTTTTTCATAGGTATTTCTAGTATCTCTTTCCTAAAACTTATTCTTACCTCTTCTGGCTTATTTTCAAAATTATACTATGAATTTTCAGTCTTTCTTTGTTCAGGTGGTTAGATCTATTTTCCACCTCATGTTATAATCATACTTATTCTTTCCTTGGGATATAGGACTTTCTGGGCTAGTATCTTTCCCAGGTTTTGGTCATGATGTCTATAATACTATCAAACATACTAGTCAAATATTTTACCAAGTACTCCATCTCTTTAATATCTTCTCCTTGGTGGTTTTTATGAGAACTTGTTAACGGTTGTTCATATGGTTTCTATTAAAAAGGTTCTGGTTGAAAGTAAAATTTATAGGATTTTTGAAATGGATATGGATTTTGGTATTGATACTACTAGAATTGAGGATGATTTTTGTATTGATTCTGAAAAGGGGGTGTATCCTAGTTTTGTTAGAACTTATTTTTTGGAATATAGTGGCACAACTTTCCATGCCCTATAATTTAGTACACTATTCATTAAAATGTTAGATTGAAGAACATAAACCACATACCAGAGGTAGACTTGGTTTCCCATTTACTTGGTTCACATACATTTGCCTCAATAAACTTGTCATTACATTAACTAGGGTTATAAGTACATGTGAGGAATCATAAGTTCATACCTCATGTATATCTCTTGTTCCCATACCTCTAGTGCCAAAATTTTATGAGTTTTTAGCAATTTTTTCAATAAGAACTCTAAATTTTGTTAGTAATTTTTCTATCAAGGCTCATCCAGATGAGACATTAAGTAGGTTATGGTCATTATCAAGCATGACTTGGTAGAAAAAAATGAGGAATTTATGATCCTCCATAGTTTAATGTGGGTAGCTAGAATAGAGCTTCTTTAACATCTCCCAGTATTCATAGAGAGTCTCTTCAGTTGATTGGTGGATATAGTAGATCTCTTTTCTGATTGCGGTACTTACAGATGTGGGAAAAAATATCTTTATGAAGCATCTTTTGAGATCATCCCATTCATTTACTTATCCTAGTTGTAGGTTGTACAACCATTCCTTTTCTAATGCTGCTAGTGAAAATGGTAATTCCCTCCACTTATCATGCTCTTATCTGAATCCTTGGGGCTTAAATCTATAGCATAAAAATTCGAACTCTTAGATGAGTCTATTCAGGTCTTCTTTTATAAGACCATGAAATTTTGGGTGCGCTTGAATCAAGTTAATGTGCAATTAAAAATAATTTTATAAGGTAGGTACAGTAATTTTTGTTAGTTCGGGGTGATAATGATGAAGAGAGAGAAACAAGAGGAGGAGAATTTTGTTCTTTAAAAACTTTGATAGATTCATAAATCCTCTCTTGTTATCTAGGGAACCTTTAATTATCTATTAAATATGAGATATTAGTGTAAATAAATAAAGGAAATGAATATAGTGATACATAGTGGTTCAGGGCACAAAGATCCCCTAGCCCAATTCACCAACACTCAACTCTATGAGTTTGGTGATTTTCACTAACATGTCCCCTTATCCTAAGACCTTAATAACTGGGTGCGTGCATTTGACACCTTATAAGGATTTTATAGGTCCTTAAAGTTATTTTACAAGGAACTGAAAATCCATAGCTTAGTACAAGAAGCTAACACTTTACCATGACTGAGTCTGAGCATTTTAAACTCCACCAAATAAATAGATATATATTGTATTGGGAAAACAAGTTAAATGTCATAATTTTAGAAACAAGTGATAGATGTTATTGATATTTAATACCACACAGTATAATATAGATCTTAAAATTTTCATAGGCTTTCTTCAAACAGTGATAGAGAAAATTCCAAATATAAGTATAAATATGTCTGTCTCCAAAGTGTATTTCTGAGAAAATTCTTCATCGATATTACAGAAGAAGATGTAGAAATAAAATGCAGTATTAGCAACATCAAAAGTAGTGCCTCGATCAGATAGATCAAAACATCTGTGTCTCCAAAGTGTATATCTAAAGGCAATGATACTCTTGTTTTATTTCAACAATAGATTTTACTTTTGTATATATTCTATCTTATCATATATATTTCAATAAATAACATCTCGATATTTATACAGTAGGTTAAACATCTCCAAGACAAACCAACTCTAGAAATATTGCACAATAAATCATGAATATTTTAATTCAAAAAGATTTAATAGATTCATAACTTCCTGTAAGAATAGTAATGATTTACTCTATTGAATAAGATCTTTTAAAACAATCATAAAAAGCTTTTCAATTAGTCATAAAATAGCTTTGAGTAGATCTTTACTTCTGTTGATACCACTGCACAAATCATAGATACTATTATATATTTAAAACTCCATTATTGAATAGTAAAACATAGGGTTCCTTTATGTGATGACAAAACTCCAAATGTAGGGTTGACAATGTATAGTTGATTACAAAAGTTGGGTTGATGTACCATATGTTTGTTTCCTCAAATGTAGGGTTGATTACAAAAGTGGAGTTTCTTATCTATAATTTTCCAACTGTGTAGGGTACAAGATCCATATGTGTTATTTCAAATATAGGGTTGTTGATCAATACATTACGCTTATAAACATAGGGTATAAATAGTGTTTCTAGAATATGCTTTAAACATGTCCAGAATACTTCAACAAATATTTCCCATGGATCTGACATATATATAATTCCAGAATAAATATTTCAACAAATATCAATTTCCTAAAATTAACTTAAAAGAAAATTTATTAGTAATATAAATGTGGGAATTTGTGAGTATCAAAAACAAAAAATAAATTAATGAAATTATTGAATCAACGTATTCTCAACAATCTCCCCATTGTTTATTATCAAAAACCCCATGACATAAATATGGAAATTTAAAAAAATAAAAAAAAAGACAAAATAAATTTCTCCCCATTTTTCTCTTTATAATATTTCTCTCATAACAGAAAATTCTCCACTTTATATAATTTTCCTTTACAGAAAACTTTTTTTCCTATTATAAGGATCAAAACTTTTCCTCATATTGAGTATATTAAGGATAAATTTCTCTAAATTCTCTAACATGATGATAATATTAAAACTATAAACTTATCCCCCCTTTTTTTAAATAAAAAAGATAAGAGAAGTAAAATTAACTCCCCCTAAATTCATACTTTAAGAATATATATATTTTTAAATAAGTAGTATAATAAAATGAATAAAATTGATTATTTTCCTAAAACAATCAATATTTCATAGCATAAAAGATATTCAATGAATTAAAAAATTTAAAGAAAAACAATTCATAAGTAAAAAAACTATTATTATTTTATAAATATTTTTACTCATATTAATAAACATAATTATGAGATAATCAAACAATAAGTGCATGCTTATGTAGAATAAAAAAAATTATGAAAAAAAATTATATCATATATTTTCACTAAACAACATATATTAAAAATAGTATATATGACATTTACTTTAAATAAACAGAAAATAAAATGGAAGAGTTGGGAAGGAATAGACAGTTCGTCTGAACTTTATAAACTTTGAACTTTTTCACTTAAAGCAGTTAATACTCTTGAAAGTTATTCTAATCTTCTTGGAACATTTGTTGTTCTTTGATTTAAATAAGATGAAAACAGTTCAAGTAGGAACAGTTTCATCTTATCAATATCCAGATTAGTAATAGCTTCTCTTCTAAACAACGCCACCTAACTTAGCATTTTAATCTTGAAATATTAAAAGTATTATTTTGAGATCAAACTATCTTTCAAAATCTAAAATTATGTTTATAATGAATAAAAAACCATTTTTGATAAAGATTATTAATGTGGTTCCTCATATGAATTTCTAGACGCATCCAAAGTAGCTTGCAGTTTCACTTTTTCTTTATTAAAGTTGTTAATTTTGAACAAAAGTCTTTCATAAGACATTTGAGAAGAATATACTTCCAGTTATTCATTAATATGAACTTCCTTATTTCTTTTAGAAGATTTTTCAAATGAATATTTTTCATACAAAACTTACTGTTCTTTTAATAGATCATAAGGATTGCCTTTTCCTTTTGTAAGAATGATTTTCTTTTGAACTTGAAGAACTTGATCACTTCATCTTGTTGTGTCTGGAATTCTAGAAGATTTTTAACAAGATTTCTTGAATAAGAATATGGATAAATAAAAATATTTTAAGAAGAAGATGATATGTTAGGTTTTGACAAAATATATATGATGTTTCATATTCTTTATCATAAAAAATACAGAATAATATTTATAGATTTTAATTTTTGAAAATACATATTACATAAGTAAGGTATTCTGGAAATGTAAACAAATAAAATTTTAAAAACATGAAATACAAATATTTCAAAATGGTTTAAAGATAAAATATATAATATTTTCCAAATTTAAACAAGTACTATATTATTTACAAATTAAAACAAAGTTTTAGAGATATTTGACATTTTAAAAAAATCAAGAATATAAAAATAGATTAAGATTTTGATTTGAAGAATAAAGAACAGTTTTTATCAAATTTTGAGAGATATGTTTATCCTCTATATAAAATATTTAATGCACCAGGAGAATATAAATATAAAAATTAAATACTTCCTAGATTAGTGATTTTAGTACTATGGATTTTTTTAAAATGAAATACTTTAGAGTTGTTCACTATTTTGGTAGAGACTTTAATATATCAATTGATCGACCAATTAAATATTAAATAAAACATATTAGTGGTGTATTCCTGAAAAACATAAAAAGAAATTAATTTTGGGTACCCATATGCTTTTGGGTCAAGCAGTGTTAGTAATTAAATTCTTAAGTAACCAAACTTGTTTATTTTGAGTAGGAATTCTACTATTCAAGTTCAACAATTATTTTGAGAAATAAAGATTTTTTTATAGAAGAGATTTTAGGTTTAATAAATTATAATTAATTTTAATAATGACTATAAATACCGCAATAAAAACATTTGATAGTAGACATGGTTTTTCTATTTAATTTAGGAACAAAATAATTCTTTTATAGTTTTAGTCTTTCACCATTACTTCCTATTCCAAGTTTTCCTTTATGAATTTTATTTTTACCAAGGATTTGGTTTAAATATTTTTATCTTTTATCAGTATAATAAAATATTGTTTAAAATTACTAACTTTAGACCATAATTATTTAATCTTATTATCATGGAAATTATAATAAATTTTAGAAAAAATAGGTTTTAAATATATAATATATTTTAACAAAATTTATTTATCTAATATAAGAGTTTCATAATATTTTATAATTTTTATATTATCTTTATTTAAGGATTCATATTTATCTTATAGAATAAATTAATACTTATTTAATTCATTACAATACATTTTTTACAACTAGAGTTCTGAGAGTAATAACATTGTACCTCATTCATATAATCAATAAGACATACCATTTTTCTTTTATGATCAGCCTTGGAATCTATAGAAGATTCATCATGTGAACCAAAATAATTACTCTATCTAGATTTTATAATTTTATTACCTTTTCTCCTATAGTTATATTTTCTTTGAGCTTTGAGTAAAGAACATTTATCCTTTATATAAACTTTTTTCTTGCACTCATATCATCTATTTACTTCAGTACATTTATTTTTCTTTTTGTGTAATTTTTGAAATTTTATTTCAAGATATGAGAGATCTTTATCCAAATATAGATGAATTGAATCAGATGATTCATTCATGGTAGTTTTGAGAGTATATTATTCATATAATATATGATTTTCATATTTATCCGACATCTTAACTTTATATATCATTAAGGTTCCAATAAGTTCCTTCATAGATAATTTTTTTATTGTTGTATCTTGATGTATAGATACATATATTCCATTCCACTTAGAGGGTGGAACTGTGAGTTCTTTTAATTCTTAATCTGATTGTGAAATCAGATCTCCCAAAATAGTAACATTCTTGACAATATCTTTCAACCACCCATTCATTTTGGTGATAGTTTCATCCTCATACATTTTTAACATATCAAACTTTATTTTCACAGTAGTGTACCTTAATTATATGATATTTTTAGTTCATTCATAGGAAACTACAATAGTCTGACACATATCATATGTAGTAGGACATCGAGATAATCTATTGAATTTTTCATCTCCTAAACCACACATAATATCATTTATAGATTTTTAATTGAGATAATACTCTCTTTATTAATTATCATTATAGTCAATAATATTATAATTCTTAACAACCTTCAAATAAACCCTTATTCTATGATTTTTTAAATAAATAACCATACGGGATTTCTAGCATCCACAATTGTCATCATTAAAATAAGAAGAACGGATCATTGACATACATTATCTATAATCATCCATTTAAATATGTCATCATATAAATATTTAACTCAGGATTGTTAGAGACATTAAATATTTAGTATATCCTTCTGACCTTACTTGTTGATATTGGATAGAAAAACATAATTTTCATGAATAAAATATACCAGTATAGCCCTATCTCTAATGCCAATTGTTAGGTCAGGATGATGATGATTAAGATAAAGAAACAATAGGGGTGAATTATGTTCTTCAAAAACTTTGATAGATTCAAAACTCTTCTCTTGTTATGAATTGAAATTTTCCTTCTCTATTAAATATGAAAAAGTAGTGTAAATAAATAAAGGAAATGAACATAGTGATTTATAGTAGTTCAGGGCATAAAGATCCCCTATTCCACTCCATCAACACTCAACTCTACATGCTTAGTGATTTTCACTAATAGATCCTCTTATCTTAATACCTTAAAAACTGATTGTAGGTATTTGGAACCTTAAAATAATTTTATAGGGACTTTTGGTTCTTTTACAATGAACTTAAAATCCACAGCTTAGTATAAGAAAATGATACTACACCATGACTGAGTCTGAGCAGTCGAAACTCCACCAAATCATTAGAGATTGATTGTTTTGGGAAAACAAGCTAAAATTCACAGTTTTAGTGGAAACTGTTAGATGTATTTGATCTTCAATATCACACAACAGTAGATAGATCTTAAACATTGCATAATATTTCTTCAAATAGTGATAGATAAAACACCAAACAGATATATAAAAATGTATGTATCCAAAGTGTATTTTTGGAAAATTATTCATCAGTCTTGTAGAAGAATATGTAGTAATAAAATATAGTAGTAGAAATAGCAATAGCATTGAGTTGATCAGATAGATCATAATAGGTATGTCTCTATAGTGTAGCTCTGAAGGCAATGACACACTTGTTGTATTTCATGCAAATATTTTCCTTATATATATCTCCTCTCTTATCATATATATACCGATGAAGAACGTATTGATATTTATATAGTAGTTTGAACATATCCAAGTCAAACCAAATCCATAAATATCATACAATAAATCATAAATATTTGAATTCAAAAACATTTAAGAGATTCATAACTTCCTACAAGAATGGTAACAATTTACTCCATTGAATATGATCCTTTAAAACAATCATAACGAGACTTTGAATGAGTCAAAAAATGTATTTGAATAGATCTTTACTTCCATTAATAACATTGAATAAATCTCATATAATATCATAGATTTAAAACTATGTTATTAAATAGTCAAGTTTAGGGTTCCTTTATTTGATGATAAAACACTAGATGTATGGATGACAACATACATTTGATTAAAAATTTAAGGTTGATGTACCTTACATTTGTTTCCTCAAATGTAGGGTTGATTACAAAAGTAAGGATTCTTATCCATACTTTTACAACTGCATAGGGTACATGATCCATACATGTTTTTTTCAAATATATGGTTTCTAATCAATACATTATGCTTATAAACTTAGGGTGTGAATAGTGTTTCAAGAATAAACTTTAAACATGACCAGAATACTTCAACAAATATTTCTTGCAGATAATGACTATAATATATTTCCAGAAAAAAATATTTATAAGAATATTAATTTCCTGAAATTAACTTAAAATAAAATTAATTAATGACATAAATATCGATTTTTGTTAGCATCAAAACAAAAAAAAATTCAAAAAAATTAATCAACATATTCCCCACAAGTTGGTTATTTTGATTAGAAAACAGAGGTTCGCATATATCTCACAAGGTTTTGTTTGGATTAATATAAATTTATTTAGATTAATAGTGAAAAATTAAAGTGTCACTTGAATTTGTGAGGTTTATTTCCTCAAACCCATATTTCATGTTTACTTTCCTTAGTTTGGTTAGCATTTGTTTAATTTTAGTATCAAATTCATTTAATGGGTCACTTGAACTATGGGTTATTTAGGATAAGATTTTTTTGTTGTATTAAAACATTGTCTCCTTGTAAATTATTCTATGTTTGATGAAAACCTATCATGGGGCATGGAAAGAGAATTTTTTATTACCTAATTATAGTCAAGTGATTAGCCCTGGGTAGTCTCTCAAAGAGGAGTACACAAAAAATAGTTTTTCACTTTTGGTTTATTTTAGAAAACTAATTACATTTGATTTTGAGAAATTGAAAGTAGAAAAAAGTTTGATTTGATTGATTTAAAAAAAATTGATTAAGATGGTGACTGGAGTGGTCTTGGCTAGACCTAGTGCAATTCTATCATGTTTTTTTCAATTATTACTAATTTCTTTTCTGTTTTTTGGTAAGATAAAAATTTAGTTATCACCTCCTCTCTCTCCATTATCCCAGTGGTGAATGTGAGAATTACCCTAACTTAAGTATTAGATTAGTCTAATCTACTACCTATGTGTATATTGATATATTGGATCCTTTTGATTAATTAGGTAAATCCTCAATCTACTATTGTTATTCTTTAATATCCAATAGTTCCTGTCACAATTTCATGAATGTACTGGGGATCAAAAAGAACTCACGACCCTACCCTAATCTATAAAAACATATATATATATATATATATATATATATGAATTTGTTATAGGTATATTTGGATCATCGACTAGTGAAATTAAAATTAAAAAATCTAACCTAATACAACCGTATTTGGTATTGGAAAGTGCAAATAGGAAATTTATACTTAATAGAAAAAGAAAGAAAATATTTATTTAAATTAATCATAAAACTCAATCATATAAAAATAGGTCCATCCTCCCCCTTTCTAGATCACATAAAAAATACCCCTACATGGATAGGGTAGACGAGTTGGTTTAATAGAGGGGATACATCATAAGAAATAATGAAAATAAAATAAAGGGAAAAAAACAGTAATGTAGTGAATTTTTAGTCCTTTCTCAAAAGCTTCCCTCACCAATTGATCCTATTAGGTAAGATAGGGTAATGGAAGATGGTATAGAGGTGGTTAAATAGACCATATTTAAAAAATAATAAAATTTATTTATTATTTAAATTAATTATGAAAGTTTATTATTAGAATTAATTGGAAGTGGAATAAAATGTAAAACATAAGGAAGTTTTTTTAGTAGTTCAGCCCAAAGTGGGCCTACTATACTCTTATACCTCTCTACTCAATGATAGATACATTGTGCACTATACTTATTTTTTAAGGGGGCTCATAACCCAATTACAAAATCATTTTCTATAATATGGAGGGATAACCATGACATGGTTAATTTTTTATGGGGATTCACAACCCAAATACAACATGAATTTAGAAAATGGGCGTCACAACCTGAATGGTTTAGACTTTAAAAACCAAGATTCATAACCCAATACTAGAAAATGATTTTTTATGAAAAATCATGAACATAAAAATAGATTTTATGTGAAATAGATGGGAAATATTATTATATACATAAGAAACCATATAAAGTAGAAGATAAATGAAGAAAGCATAAGTACTAGTTCTTGGACAATGTGGATTCCCCGTCAAGGTATTGGTTGTTGTAGAAGTTTTTGTTTAGCTTTAGATATTATCCATTAGATGATAACTTTATTGCACATGTACAAGATTATATAGCTCTTAAAATTTTAACATAGAGATCTTTTGATTATCAAAGGTTAGTGTTCTCATAGCTCATCTCAGTAACTATATCAGAATTTTTTTTCTTGTGTACTTGTATATCTAGTAGAAAATATCAATTCCCTTTTAAAACAAATAAACCTAACATAGACAAGAACTCATTAGACAATTAAAAATTCAAATATAATAATATTGGATTATCTAAGAGAGTGAAATAGATATTAACGTTTCATAATAATCATTCAACTCATGGACAAACTTTAAAACAATAAAGAATGATTAAACACAATTTGAAATAATTCAATAAATAATTGAAATGGTCTCCAAGATAAAGGTTAAATATAAATCCCATAAAAATAGCAAGTTTTAATTTCAAAATAAAAAATTCAAAAATGTTCCATTTAAAACAAGTGGTAAATATGAAGAGAAATTGAAAACATAATAACACCACATTAAAAATATTCAGGTTTTAATGAAATTAATATCATATAATATTAATTTATAAATATTATAATCAAATAAAACAATAAAAATGAATTTTTTAGTTGTAAACTTCATGTTTCATTCTTGAATATGTAATAGCTTATTATCTTCACAAAAAGATGTTTAAAAGAATAAAAAATAGTTAGTATGGGTTCTAAATAATTAATATGGATTTATAAATCTATTAGAAAAATTTAAATATATGAACTAAACATGCAGTAAATTGATATATGAAACACAATGAAAAATAGGACATTTTTTCTATAGGAATTATGTAATATATTTTCAAGTATGAGTTTTTATGTACGTAGGTGAATTGATGTAAGCAATTCACATAATTGATTTATGTTGGTGAAGTCAACGTTAGTGAATCATGTAAGTGTTTCACATATGTGATTCGACATAAGGGATTTACTACATAGGTGTTTCATGTATGTAAATTATCATGTAAGTGATTTGTTCACATATCTAAATTCCTCATGTAGTCAATTCATGTAAGGGAATTCTGAAAACTAAAAACTGGTTTCCATTTCAAATTTTAGAGATATAAAGGAACTTAATAAAGTAATAATTATCTTTGGTTCCTTGTTAATTATATTTATTAAATTTTATTATATTTATAAATAAACAATAATTATCTTAATTGGATTTATAAAACTCAAGTTATGATTAAAAAATAGAAGCAAAGAAGTTCTAAAAAGTACAGAACTCGGACTGAAAATATTCAGTAACTTAAAACATAATTCAAGAAAATAAATATATAAATTTATAATTTTTTGTCTTCTAATTAAATTTAGTAAATATTATTATATTTCCAAAAAAATAATCACACAATTATGAGTTCTATAGGTCAATTTATAGAAAAAATATAGAGAGAAACCAAAACTGGAAAATTGACTCTGTGGATTCAAAATCGTCTACGTGAATTTCATTTGGCTACATAGATTTCCAAAATAAACATGTGGGAATTAACATTTACTATATAATATTAGTATAAAATATTTAAAATATATTTTAAGGTCTCGAAAGACATATTTATCCTGGGAACCCAAAATTAAACTTGTAGAACATGTTATGAAAAATCAAAACATGAAATCCAAATAACTTTTAAGTATATAAATATTATGATATGATCAAGATTAAGTATACTTTAAATAAAAAAAAATTAAAATATATAAGATATATAACAATATTAAAAAATGTAATTTAACATAATTAAAAATTCTATAATATTAAGAAAATATGGTATGAGTTGTAATCAATCAAAACAAAAATACATGCACGCATATGCACAAAAAATCTCCCCCTTTTTTTATTACAAAACCAAACATCAATAACCAAAATAATTAACCCCACCCACCATTGTAATTAAACAATAAGAAATCAAATTTTTGAAAACATTTATCAAAGCACCATGATAATTTCATCGATTTTTAAACATTATAATTAAATTCAGTGAGTAGAATTTTTAAAAAATGTTTGATGAAAATAATAAGAAATATTTTAAAAATAATATTTAATGAAAAATGAACATTTTAAAAATAATTGGAAATAATATATGATGTATGAGAAGTTTTAAAATAGTTATATAATGAACAAATATGTATATAAATTAATCACAATTAATCTTAAAAATAGATTCTAGTTTTTAAAGATTGCTTGTAAATATGAAATTTTTAGTATATAATCATACTCAAACTCCCCCTAAATTTATAAAAATTTTATAAATATTAAGATTCCAACAATCCAAGATCTAGTTTATGTTTTTCAAAATGAGAAAAGTCTAAAGGCTTAGTGAAGATATTTGTAAGTTGATTTTTCATAGGTATAAACTATAAAAAAATGTCACCCTTATTCGCATGATCTTTAATAAAATGAAATCTAACATCAAAATGATTTATTCTATAATGTTAAAGAAGATTACTATAAATATAAATTGAAGATGTATTATCATAATAAATAGAAAATTTATCAATATGAATACAAAAATCACATAAATTTTTCTTAATCCATAAACTTTGAGCACAACAACTAGTGGAAGAAATGTAATCATCTTCTCCAGTAGATAGATAAATAGATAATTTATCTTTATAAGACCAAGAAATTAAAATTTTTATAAGGAAGTTATGAAAACCTGATGTGATTTTTATTTCAATTTTACATCCTCCAAAATCAAAGTCATAATATGATACTAAATGAAACAATTATACTTAGAATAAAACAAATCAGAATTAATAGTTCAATTAACATATCCAATTATTCTTTTCATAACCCTAAAATTACTCTCTTTAGAATAATCTTGAAATCTTTAACATAAACAAACACTAAACATGATATCGGGTCTTAATGTTTTCAAATAAAGAAATATACCTATCATGCCTCTATATACTCTAAATCAACATATTTTCCAAATGCATCAATATTTAATTTTTAAATAGTACTTATAGAAGTTTTCATAAATTTAGAATAATCAATACTAAATCTTTTAACCAAATCATTATCATACTTATATTCATTAAGAAATATCTCATTTTCCTTTGAGAAATTTTAAGTCCAATAAAGAACTTTAATTCTCTAATTAAGCTCATGTCAAACTCAGATGAAATCAAAGTAGAAAAATCATTACAAATAATTTCACTAGAAAAACCAAAAAATATATCATCAACATAAATTTTCACAATTAAAATATCATTAGAAATTATTTTAATAAAAAATATAGGATAAATATTACCTTTATTAAAACAATTATTTAATAGAAACAAATAAATCCTTTCATACCAAGATTTAGGTTCTTGTTTGAGACCATAAAAAACTATATATAATTTAAAAACATCAGTAGGAAATTTTTCATTATCAAAACTAGGGGGTTAAGAAACATAAAATTCTTTAGTTATAAACCCATTTAAGAAATAACTTTTTACATCCATTTGATATCATTTAAAACCTTGAAAAAAATAAAATCTAACAAGATTATAATAGACTCAGACCTGGAAATAGGTAAAAATGAATCTTTAAAGTCTATACCTTCTTATTGAGAGTGTCCTTAGGAAACAAGTCTGCATTTATTTTTGAAAATCTATCAAGATTCATCCAACTTGTTTCTAAAGATCCATTTAGTATCGATTTCCTACTTATCATCAAGAAATTCTACTAAAGACCAAAAAATGTTTATAACAAATTTATCAATCTCATATTTCATTGTGATAGTCCAATTTAAATCATTTAAAGCATTAGTAACATTATTAGGAAAATGATTAAAACAAAAGCAGAATTTTCACAAAAATTTAAAATAGAATTTCTAGTTTTAATACCAAAATCAATATTACCAATAAATTTTTTAACAATATGGTCATTATGAATGTTACATGACCTTGGATTAGGTCGAGAAGGGGTATGATCCCACTCAATTAATTTATACTTATCCTGTGGTTTTTCTTCACCAAGATTAAAATCTCTAAAATCACCTTCAAAAACATTAGAATCGGATTTAATTTAACATTATTTTTATCAAACATAACATGAAATGCTTCTTAAAAACCATAGTTCTTTTATTATAAACTCTATAAGAATTACTATTATTAGAATAACCAAGAAAAATACTTTCATCACTTTTAGCATCAAATTTATCCAAATTATCTATTTAATTTAAAATAAACACATTATAACCAAAACCTCTAAAATAAACAAGTTTAGGCATTTTACCTTTAAACAATTCATAATAATTTTTCATCAACAGAGGTTTAATAATAATTCTATTTTTAAATATAATAAAAAATATAATGGATTCAACCCAACAATATCTAATCAAATTATATTCACCTAACATAGTTCTATCCATTTTAATAAGAGTTCTATTTTTTCATTTTACAGCAACATTTTTTTGTGGTGTTCTAGGAGTAGATAAATTATAAAAATAACCATTATTTTAAAAAAAAATTAAAAATATGAATTATGAAAATCACATACTTTATCACTATGAATAGAAAAAATCATACAACCTTTTTCATTTTGAACTAAATTACAAAAAGAAATAAATCTCGCTAAATTATCATTTTTATGAGAAATAAAACAAACCCATATAAATATAATATAATAATCATAAATTACTAAAGTATATTTCTTTCCTCCAAGACTATATATTTGGGTAGGACCAAATAGATAAATATTTACTTACTATAAATGTCTATTAGTAATTATCTGATTGATAGATCTAAAAGAAACTTTTCATTGTTTTACTTTTATGAAAGCGTCATAAAGATGAAGTTTTTTATTCAATGTAGGTAACTATATCACATTCTAATGTTTAGAGATATTATGTAACATTATTAAATTAACATAACCGAATAATAAATTCCAAATAATGATATCATTCTGTATAGCTTTCAAACACTTAACATGTTGATCAGTTTGTTCAACAAAATTAATAGTATAAATAATTTCTTTTTGATTAGCATAAATTAAGAAGGATTTAGCTCTAGAAACTAAAAATTTATCATTTTGAAATTTAACTTCCATTCCATAATCACATAATTGAAATATACTAATTAAATTATTTTTTAATCCTTCAAAAAATAAAACTTTATAAAAAAAGTAGAATTAGAAATTCTAACTTTACCAAAAACCTTTTACTTTGTCTTTGGAATGATCTCCAAATGTCACAGTGCCTAAATCAAATGTTTTTTATGTGGAAAATTTTGATATGTCTCTAATCATATTCATACATCATCCAATTTCCATGTACCATATGTCATTCTTGATGAATCCAAGGCATTTTTCATATAAAAATCAATTTCTTGAAAATTTTGATACCCAAGATACTTTGGGTCCAATCGGATTAGTAATACAATTTTTAAGTACCCACATATAATTTAAACAAGTATGTCATTGTAATATAGATAATAAATATTTAGAAATATGGGTCTTTATAAATCTCAAAGACTGTTTGATTCTAATAGAACAATCATTTTCATAGTGACCTTCCACACAACATTTAAAACAAGTAACAGTAGAAGTACAACTATTTTTTACTTTTCACACAATAATTTTTATACATTTGATTAAATCTATTTTAATATCCAATACCATCTTTACTTTTATTTATTTTATTAAAATATTCAATTTTGTGATATTTTTCATGACCTTTAATAAAAGTAGACAAACCTTTCTTAATAATTCAACTTACTTTTTCAATTTTTCTTTCAAATCTTGATCATATCTCAAATTATCATAAAATTTAGAATGAGAAGAATAATAATTATTCCTTAATTTTTCATTCTATTTTAAAATCAAATTATTTACAAAAATAATCATCTCATTATTTTCCTTAATCTTATTATATAAATCAATAGCTTTGAAAACATATTTTCTTGATCTTTTAATTTCTTTATTTAACTCAGAAACATATAGATTTCAATAATCATAGTTAGAATCAAAACGTCCAAAATAAAATACAAAATCACTAACATTATCCAGAGAATCCATGAAATATATTTTAGAAGATTCTTTCTTGTTTTCAGATTTTCTCTTGGAATTAGAACCTTCAGTATAACTCTAACTAGTTTGTAAATGACTTGTTTTCCTTCCTTTTTTATTTATCTTTATTATTTAGTTTTGGATAGTTATGCTTGATATTTCCTTTTATTATTGTACACAATATAAGTAACATCTAAAGTATTATAATTAATATTAGCTTCCTTATCTTATTTTCATTTTTCCTTTTAGAGGTTTCTTCTAAATCAGTTCTTGAAACCTTTCTTTTTCATTCTTTTGTGGACTCCAGTCACAATATAAGTCATATATTACTTTACACTATACTATAGAGTATAATTAGAAGATTAAGTAAAGACAACATTTACAGATTTTAAAAGTTACACCTTTTCTTTTTTTTATCTTCTCTTTTACAATGTTCTTCAGTTATAGTTCATACTAAACAGTGATCCAATCAATTCATCGAGAGTGTACTATTTGAAGTTCTTTATTTTTTCAATGGTGAACTTTTTGGCATTCCATTTCTCTATTATTTATCTTAGGAATCATTCAAAAATTACTGGATTTTCTAAATATTCTCAAATGGAATTCATTCCATTAATAATGATTGTGAATCAGTGGAACATTTGATTTACTCTCTCATATTCACCCATCTTGAAGTCTTGATTCTCAACTCAAAGAATTCCAAGCATAATATGAATTAATTTTTCTAATACAAGGTGAGTGACTTGTATAATCTTCTATATTTTATTAGTTTTATTACAATAAGACACATGACTAAAAACACTTCTATTAATATCATGGTATAATATATTTATAACTTTTTAATTTAAAATATATCTAGTAGTGTCATTTCCTATTAAAGTGTATGGAATATATTTTGGTAGTGTGTGTGATTTTTCTATGATGGACCAATGTTCTATGCTTAATTTTTTAAGTATTCCTCCTTTCTAGATCACCAGTAGCAATTATTATTATTATCAAACTGAGGTGGCTTTTGAGGAATCCATGCATCACTTGTATTCACTCTTGAAATATTAAAGATCTTTTCCTTAGACTATGAGTTATAGGAATAGGTTTTCATAATAAAATATAAACAAATGAATCTATAAAATTATTGGATAATTGAAAAAGTAAGAACTTTTGATACTGATTGTTTGGTATCAGGAAAAAAAATGATTTAAACTATCCTTAAAAAGGTTAACCTGTGATACCAATTGTTGGATTGGATAGGGTAATAGTAGATGGTCTAGAGGGGGGATGAATAGACTAAATTAAAAAATTAATCAAATAAATTGACTATTTATATTAATTATGAAAGCTAATTATTAGAGTTAATTGGTAGTATAATAAAATAGAGAACACAATGATGTTTTTTAAAGTAGTTCGGTCTAAAGTGGTCCTACTCTACTCTTATATCTCCCTACTCTATGAGACATACATTGTAGAGACCCGAAGCTTGATGTACAGAGATATTACATTACTTTTGTGGAATAATTAATACATAACAAAAACAGATACACAAGGACCGTAATAGTTTAGTGTCTTTAGAAACTTGGAACGTAGTCTTCTAATCATGGTGAAAGATCTTCAACATTTCCCATAAAGATCTTCCACTTTTTTTCCTTACCTAAAACCTTTCTTTTAATCCTGGGGGAAAATAAATCATAAAAAGGGTGATCTCAAATGCTCATTAAGGGTAAGCATGGATAAAATAAAACATACCATATACATTTGAACTTAAAAACATGAACATAATGTTTAAACATCAAAATCTTGAGCAACGACAAAAAACATGGAAGTACATAAGGCATAGATCATAATGGAACATAAATCATGATAAAATAGCATGGGAATAAAACATGTAATTGTGGAATCCATTAAGCACATGTAATGATTTCCATAGTAGCCAAGGAATTGCTACCAAGACCATCTTAGTGGACAAATTTCCTTTCTGAATCGAGTTCACTCATCGTTCCAGTCTTGTAATACTGAACCGGATTAACTTACCGTTCCAGCCATGTCTATCTCATGAGATATAAATCTTTACCCAATGCATTGGAGGGAGATATAGGTCCCACCAATCTCATAATGAAATCACTCTTACTTGTGCCACAAAATAAACATACATCATTCATAAAAACAAAAAAAAAAAAATGGGTTTCATAAACATCATCTCATCATCACATAATCCATATAAAAGAAATGGATATCATTTCATAATAAGAAAAGTGAAACCATGTAAATCATAGAGACATTATACTTGAAACATACACATATGAAATAATGCCATCTTAGATGGAAAATGTTTTTGATAAAACACTTGAAATGAATTCTTGAGGAAAATATCCTTTCTTCTTTAAAATCATTTTCTTTTCAAAAAATGTCATGCATTTTTAAAAGAAAGATATTTTGTTGGAAATAGTCATGAAATCTTTTGGAGTAAGCTTTATTAAAATAAGGCTTTATAAAACTGTAAAAATCCTTTCATGCCGTATAAGTTAAAAAAAACATTCTCCTCGTACTTTTTGTCGGAAAAGTCAAAAAAGTACCTCGTAGGTTAAACAAAAGAAAGATTCCTTCCATACAATGGGGTAAAAGTAAAAATGGGTAGAAAAGGACTTTAAACATACATGAAAAAACTTTTATAAAACATGGACATGGATTACAACAATAACCCCAGTAAATACATATGAATAAGCAATCTCGGATAAAAATGAGATTTTCAAAATTATCCCTTACCTTAGGTCCGATATGCTTCGTACGTATCCAAACCTCCTGTATAATGATTTAAATAATGTCATTGACTTATTAAAGAATCATATTAATTGTTATTATATCATATATGGTTCACTTATGACTTTATATTACTTGTTCTTTTGTAAATTCATGTTAAAGTAGCGTTTTGGGTAAAATCGTTTCATTTGTCATCGTGTTTTAAATTGTAATTATTCATATGATTACTTAGATTATTATTACTTACATCTAGAATGTAAAACATGATATATATATATATAATCTATATTAATAATATACATATATATAATGTATTGATAAATGGAAAGAAATACACCGTTCATGGAGACGGTAGGTCGTACGTACGCATGAACACTATTTTCGTTTCCTTATTGAATTGAATGGAATTAAGTAGATGACATAAATATATATATACATAAATCCAGTATCATTATTATGTCATATATTTCATGATTACTTATTATATATACTTTATAATCATTCTTTAATGGTTATCATGGAGAGTGAATCTCATCGCGTCGTGGAGACGGTATTCCGTACGTACGTACGAGCGATGATATCATTCCCATGATCGTGGAACTATATTAAAGTTTATGTGTAATATTACAGAATCAATATCACTTTAAAATAATAATATATATTCATTACTTTCACCATTATACCCATCCAAGTAAGGTGGTGGTGGAAAATAGATTACACCACGGCGTGGAGACGGTATTCCGTACGTACGCACGCGCGGTGATTTCGTTTTCCGTTGGATAGATAGATGATGAAATATGGTTGTTTAATATTTATAAAAACATATCAGTATACGATTGATACTGATGTTATTACTTCATAATGAAAAAAATAAAGAAGAAGAAGTGGAAGAATAAATAGAGTTGAAAGAATCAGTAACGGACATTACCTCTTCTTTGAAGCACCTCTTTGAGACCTCCTCTTAGGGCACTAAAATTGGTCTTTGAAGAATACCAGAACCTCTAGGATGTTTCTAGGGAAGTGGAGAAGAGAATTTGGCAGGGTTTTTCCGATCTTGAAGGGTCAATGTGGTGTGAGGAAGAGAGGGAGGATGTGCCCTTTTATAAGGGAGGAGAGGGGCACCTTTGGAAAAACTAAAAATATTATTTTATTATAAAGTCATATTTGGTTTTTAATAGCTCCAATTTAATTTATTTAGAATATAATGTGGGGATGGGTCTAAATACTCTCATAAAATATAATTTATACAAGTTTAGGTTTCTATTTTAACCTTATCATTTAGATTTAACCTTATGTTAAATAATTTTACTTTTATCATGTCTTCTTGTTTTCTTACACTATAAGGTTAATAAACTTACTATAACAAGACAAACGAACCCCAAGTTTTTTATTATTAATATATATAACCTTATCTAAGTCTTTTTTCCTAACCTTAGATTTTTAGGAATAAAATAACAATTAATAATATAATATTTTTTTAAAAACTATTTTATGTCAATTTTGACACTATTTGGTAATTGATTTTTGTGAAAATTATAAAAGCATTATTAGTTATAAAAAATTTAATTAAATCAAAACTAACATGTCATATTAACCTATAAAATTAGTGAACTTCATAAAAAGTCTAAAATTGCATTTATTTGGGTATTTATAACATCAATTATGTCACTATTTCATTAATAAGATAATTACTGCATCATCTTTGTGTCATAAATAAATTAAATTATTTAATTTCTAAAAATTATAAATAAAATACCATTATTTAGGAAATCCTTTTATCTTTATAATTAATATTTATAGTTGAATTTATCTTATGTATAACCCTATATTAAAAATGTTTTAGTTATTAAACTTTGATTTTAACCATTTTAAGCCTTCTTTAAATAAATTAATAATAAATGTCATAATCTAATAAAAGTGGACCTAAATGGGAATATTTTATTCCTAAGTTTGTTTTTGGTCGAATTAAACTTTTCCAATAGAATTAGAACATGTTTTAGGGTAATAATAATATCATTTTTACCCTTAATTACCCTATTTACTTTTAATCGTGGTAAATAAAAGTAAAAAGTTACTATTCACCAAAAAAATATTTTCATCTCATTGAACCAAATTTTATTCCTTGATATTAACCATGTATCTCAGATTTTAGAAATTCAATTAATAGAAGTGTCAAATTTTCATTTAAATGAAAAAGTCAGTTTTTTATCTACCACTAAGTGGTTTCACTATTCATCAAAAATTGAAGTTTTTTCAGAAAAATACCAAAAATTCAGCCTAAGAATTATTTGATATTATGAATTCAAAATTGATGTCTATTTTTCCAAATTAAAAACATAGAAGTGGCATTTATTAATTTTAAAATTAATTCTCGTTATCAAAACAAATAGCGTGTTTTTAAGAAACAATAACTATCAAAAGTTTGATACTTGTTTATATCCAATTTCAAAGTGAAATTAATTCCAATGACCAACATTGGATTAAATGGTAAAAATATATTCTAATTACACTTTAAACCCAATTAAAAATATAATCTAACCCTATAAATTTTTGCGATGAAAAAAAATTGTTTTTAATTAAAATATAGCATGTTTTTACTATTCATTAAAATATGAAAGTTATCAGAATAATATGAAAAAATTATCCGAAGTAAATTTTTATATCCTGATTCCAAAGAATAATTTTATTTTGTCAAATTGAACTTATAGACATGTCAAAAACAAGATTTAAAGTGGGTGCGCCATCAAAAGGCGGCAAAACTACATTTTTTGAAAAATACTTATTTTACTCGAAAATTTGATTTTGTTCTCATACCATGTTCTAGAAAATGTGTAAGATGAATAATAATGTTATAAAATTCAAAATGTAGTTGATACTATTCATAACTGCTTTTTCATAATAATATTATAACCATATATCGTTGTTTAGTGAAACCTGGTATTGCGTACAACACACGCTATCGAGGAAGGTTGTGATTGCATGTAATGCAATCCAAGTTAGGGTTGCGTGTAGTGCACGACTCCTTTGTTTTTGCATATAAAAAAATACATTGAATATATATATATATATATATAATCAATGTTTCGTAGAATAACTACTATCAAAAAAACATTGAATTGTGTGCAACACGATCCAAGATTAGTGTTGCGTATACTGCAAGCTAATACGGTGTTGCGTATAGTGCAAGATAATCTTGGTGTAGCATACAACAGAAGATATGAAAGAAATTAAAATGAATATATCTTATAAAATCTCAGGTTGTTATATACGTTGTGCACTGTAATAATTTTTGAATGGGAATCATAACCCTATTATAGAATCTTTTTCTACAAAGTGTAGGGATAACCAAGACGCATTGACTTTTATATGGTAATTTATAACCCAAATAAAAATTAACTTTATAAAATTTGAGCATAGCCTGAACGTTTCTAAATTTAGAAACTAGGAGTCACAGAAAAAAGATAGAAAATGATTTCTTATGTAAAATCATAAATAGAAAAATAAAGTGTACGTCAAATAGATGGGGAATAGTGTTACAGAGAAATTTAAAATGTAATAACGCCACATTAAAAATATTAAAAGTTTAAATGAAATTAATATCATATGATATTAATTTAGAAACAATAGAATCAAATAAAACAACATAAAACAATAAAAATTAATTTATGAGTTGTAAGCTGTATGTCTCAAGTATAAATATAGAACAGCTTGTGATCATTACAAAACATGATTAAAATAATGAAAAATAGTGTGTGGGTTCTACATAGTTAATATGGATTTATAAATCCATGAGAATAATTTAAATATATGAACTAAACATGTAGTAAATCGATATAAGAAACACAAAAAAAATAGATCATTTTTCTGCAATAATTATATTAGAGATTTTCTTATAAGAGTTTTTCTCTACGTAGGAGAATTGATGTAAGCGATTCATGTAGATGATTCACACAGGTGATTCAAATAGGTGAAATCAATGTAAGAGAATCATGTAAGACTTTCATGTAAGTGAATTCATCACGTATGTAATTCAACTTAATAGATTTAATACAAAGGTGTTTTATATATTTAAATCATCACATAGGTTATTTTTTCACCTATCTAAATTCCTCATGTAGGCAATTCACGTAAGGTAATTCTTGAAAATTTAAAATAGATTTCCTTTTAAAATTTTATAAATAATAAGGACCTTCATAATGGAAGAATTATCTTTTTTCCTTTGGAATTATATTTATAAAATTTCATTTTATTTCTAAATAATCTAGAATCTCTATAATTGGATTTCTAAAAATCGATTTATTATAAAAAAATATAAGTAAAACATTTATGAAAACTATAGAAATCCAATTGAAAATATCCAGGGACTTAAAACATAATTTCAGAAAATAAATATATCAATTCATAAGTTTTTTCTTTTAATTATATGTATGAAATATTCTTATCTTTCTAAAGAAATAATCAACCAATTTTGAGTTTTTTATCTCAATTTATAGAAAAATACATAGAGAAACCAAAACTAAAAAATTAGATACATGGATTCAAAATTGTCTAGGTGAATTTCATTTAGAAACATTGATTTCTAAAATAACTATGTGGTAATAGTACATTTATTGTATATGAATAGTTCAAAACATCTATAAATGATATTTTAAGGTCTTGAAAGACTTATTTATAATAGGAACTCAAAATAAAACTTGTAGACTATTTTATGAAAAATTAAAACATGAAATATAAATAACATTTAAGTATATAAATATTATAATATGATAAATATTAAGTATACTTTAAATAAAATTAAATTAAGATATATAATATATATATATATATATATAACAAGATTAAAACATTAAATTAAACAGAATTAAACATTTGATAATATTAAGAAAGCATGAGAGGAGTTGTAATCAATAAAAACAAAAAAACATATTCAAGCACATGCACAAATAGATCCTCTTCAATCCAACCTTGTCCATCTATTTATAGGACTCAATCAATGCTCAGGGATTTATAAATGGATACCATAAATGAATCAAAATTCATTATCAGCCAATCATAGGGATTCTTAGTTCTTTAAATCATGTTTCTCCTTAAATTTACATAAAAAATATTCATTTTTGGTCTTAATGAGCACATTTACATCATAAAAAGTCTTATATAGTGTAAAATAATCATGGAAAACCCATGGGAATTATTTAAAGCCTAAAATTATGGTCATAATAAAATCAAAGGACTGTCATGGTGTGACACAAGTTTCCATCACCCAAACAACTCTTCTTTTATTTTCACTTTATTTTTATGCCTTAAACTCTTCAAGTATTATGTCGTAATTTACTATTTATGATCTAAATGATTGTTTTACAACATATTTTTCTCTATTTTTTCAGTTTATTTGGTTTGAAGTCTTGGAGTTGGTCTTTTGCCTATAGGATATCATGGGACATCATTTTCATCCTAAATTATTCATCTATAAGCTCGTTTTTTAACAATATTTATATCTTGACATAAAACATAAAAAACATTAAATATTGGCATGATTAATCGATTAATGAAAATAAAAAAAATGCATTTTATATCATAATAAATGTGTAAAATATGGCTCTATTTCCTAAAACTAAAACATGTTATTGATGGAGAAAATATTTCCACTATTTTTCATATATACTTTTTAAGTATTTAAACCCCACCAATGTGTGATTTTATGTGAAATTGCATTGTTTTTTTAATTTAGGTATTTTTTGAGCTTGAAATATAAAATTTCATAATTCTGGACTTTTAACTATTTTTCATTGCTTCTTTATTCTAGGATTATAGCTAAATGACACTTCACGCTGTGAGCAAACCGAAGCGGTGTGACACCAGGTTTTTGAGAAAGTAGCAGAGCTGAAAAGTGCAGTAAAATGATTACACATTATGTAATACCATTACACATCATAAATTTTCCAAAAGTAATTAGTCTCACAAGATGATTCGTGACACCATTACAATCTGTGAAGGACCAATACACGTCATGTAACTTCATTACACTACATGACTTTTTTCAGGATGTGTTTTTAGAGAAGATCATGTCGAGATTCATAATGACTGTTGACTGAGAAATTACATGTTGTGTATATAAGGACCCGCACTTATTTCATACATAATCTTGAATTTATTCAAGAAAACACTTCATTTTACATTGAGGATCTTTTCAAGTTTAGAGATTTAGAGAATTAAGACAAAATATTCATAACATTACACATTGTTACATAGTGGATACCATAAAATCAGTTTCCATTTTCCTCAGAATATAAAACATTAAAACATAAAACAAGACTCCTTGAAAATTCTTCAACATTTAACATGTCTTCCTTCCTTGTATTATTCATCCATTAACCTGTGAAAAATCATTTAAAAACTTGGGATGAGCACAAAAGCTCAGTAAGGTATGAAAAAGAAGGAAAAAATCTCATTAGTCCATGAATACACAAGACATATGGAAACATTTTCAAAATACATGATTTACACCCATAAAATCTTACTTAGCGTAACATGAGATTTACACAAGATCCATACAAACATAATTATAATCATAAAGGTATATTGGGGCATTACTTACATAATCTTGTAACCATCTTGGCTACCTTAAAATTTGTAACCCTCACGGCTACCTTACTTTGTGTAACCATCAAAGTTACACTTGGAGTAACCATACGGCCGACCTCCAACTTACTCATACCCAATGCATTGGAGGGAAATATAGGTCCCACCCTTCATCATAAACAATGCCCAATAGCCAAAACATAATCATTCAACATAAATAATAGCATAAAAACATTGCCTTTGAATCTTATAAAACAGAATTTTAAAAGAGGATTTTAGAAGAAAAGTCCCTTATAAACATCATATACTTGAAGTGATACTTAATTGAGTGGATGGAATATGTATATACTCTGTAAATACACATAATTAAACATAATATAAACATAACCCATCACACAAACAATTTAAATAGCACATAAATTATAAAGTAGAAGGTTAACCCAAAGAATGGAAATCGGGTTAAGAATTCCCTTACCTTGGGCTTGTCCTACTTCAAAATTGTTTGAACCTCCTGTATAATGGTTAAAGGAGTGTTAATAGGATTTTAAAGAAACGTGTTCATGTTTATAACATCTTATATGGTCATTTCATAACCTCATTTCACCCCTTATTTGTTAGTATTTTGTTCCTTGCATTATTTTGGGTGAGGTCTTTTGTGATTTTCACGATCGGTTCATGATGAATCGTTCTTGTTGATTGGAAGTGAAACTCCAGAATTGGAATGGAGTATTAGTTACATAACTCCAGTACCATAAATTATACCATTCATCACTTTGGTGCCTTATATGATGATGATTTATAAGTTAAAACATTAATTATGTTCGTTTAGATAATTTAAGTGGTTCTTTGATAATTACAATTTCATTTAGTCTTATAAGTTTGAATCATGAGTACAAAAGAATTACAGAACCTTATATGATTCATAAAACATATATTATAACCTGGTTCAACCATATAAATGGTTTCATGACCAGACTTGAAATAATTAATGGAAATTGAAAATACATCGTCCACGATATCGGTAATTCGACACAAATGGACAATGTTTTTTGATTCTTTAAATAAGTGAAAGAGGAGAGGAATAATGATTTGTAATTTTCCATAAACATGAAAACATCCAGAATATACATGATTCTGGAGATTTCATGCCTCTTGGATAAGAGGAGGTGAAGAAAGAAGTGGAAGGAATCATGAAATAAAGAAAACATGAGAAATTTCTTACAAAAAAATTCGGCAGCCTAACGGCGCCTCTAAAAAAATTCATAAAAACAAGATTGATGAGAGGAATGGAATATCTCATCAATCATACAAAATTTGGACTGTAAGGGAAAATATTTAAAGAAATATCCCAACAAAAGACAAAGGGAAAGGAAGAGAATAACATAAAATGGATGGAAAGAATGAAAATGAAAGAGGATGTTTACCTCTTGATCTCTTCTCCTTGAGATCCTTCTTAAGGGCTTTGATTTTGGTCTTTTGGTGAGACCAGCAGCTCTAGGACGTGGGGAAGAAGATTGAGGAGGGAATTTGGCAGAAATTAGACAATGCTCAAGGCTTGAGAGGTGTGGGAGGAAGAGGGGAGTGAGGGTGGTATTTATAGTGGAGGAGGGGAGGTATTTTAGATTATTTTAATTATTATTATAATATTTTTATCAAGACTATGAACAATCTCAAATCAAGTGGCCTTAATTAGTGAAAATATCATGTGATTTCGAAGCAAGTGGCCTTGCATCACTTATGATGTCATAAATAGTGCATTTTTACTGATAAATTGATTATACGGTATTTTACCGTATTTCACTATTCACCGAAAATTCAAGAGTTTCAGAAAAATACCAAAAATTTACCCCAACCATTTTTCGACGTGTAGAATTCAAAAATGAACTCCATTTTTCAAAAATAATTTTCTAAATATTATTAATTTAATTTTAAAAAAAGGTCACAGTTAATTCGAAAAATAACAAAATTGAAGTGCAATTAGTTTTATGTGACATTGGAAAATTAATTAAGATCCCATTATCCTATTGCCATGGGAAAATAAAATAATAATATCATTTACTATTCATGAGGTCATATTACTATTCATATTACTATTCATAAGGGCATGTTACTATTCACCAAAAAAACAAGTTTGTTCCATCAGACTCGAAATAACATACTGAACACAATTGTAGATGATAGTTTCTTGAAATTCAAAACACAGAAGAAATAAAATTATGTTTAAAGGATACTTATAAATATATACCTTA
Source organism: Viscum album (assembly GCA_963277665.1). Lineage (NCBI taxonomy): Eukaryota > Viridiplantae > Streptophyta > Magnoliopsida > Santalales > Viscaceae > Viscum > Viscum album. Next base: position 1,414,865,344 of record OY728129.1, on the reverse strand, counting down.
AACAAAATTTCAAGCATTTTCAATTTATTTTTAGAAAACCTTGGGATGTTACATTATCCCCACCTTCTTGAAATTGCGTCCTCGCAATTTTATTTACTTATTAAACAACTGAGGGTATTTTTCCCTCATAGCATTTTCAGACTCCCATGTTGCTTCTTCAACCATGTGGTTTCTCCACAAAACCTTTACCTGGTGGATTACCTTATTCCGCAATACCTGTTCTCTTCGATCAAGAATCTGAACCGGTTTTTCTTCATAAGAAAGGTTCTCTGCTAGCTGAACTTCTTCCGGCCTCAAGACATGTGATGAATCTGGGCCATACTTTCTCAACATCGAAACATGAAAAACATTGTGTACCTGAAACAAGCTCGGAGGCAAAGCTACGCGGTACGCAACTGTTCCAACTTTATCCAAGATTTCAAAAGGACCGATGAACCGTGGACTTAGTTTCCCTTTCTTACCGAAACGCATCACACTTTTCCAAGGAGATATTTTAAGGAAAACATGGTCACCTACCTTGAAAGAGAAGTCTTTCCTTCTGTTATCTGCATAACTTTTCTGCCTGCTTTGAGCTATCCTCATGTGTTGCTGGATCATCCTCACTTTCTCAGCCACTTCCTCTACTAATTCTGGCCCCATCAACTTTCTTTCACCGACTTCATCCCAAAACGCAGGAGTCCGACACCGCTTTCCATACAAGGCCTCAAAAGGTGCCATCTGAATACTGGAATGGAAACTGTTATTATAAGAAAACTCAACTAATGAAAGATGCTGATCCCAACTTCCCTGATAGTCCATTGAACAAGCTCGAAGCATATCCTCTAAAGTTTGAATCGTTCGCTCTGACTGCCCATCTGATTGAGGATGAAAAGCTGTACTGAAATTCAACTCTGTGCCCAAAGACTTCTGAAGTCCCTTCCAAAATTTAGAAGTGAACCTGGGATCTCGGTCAGACACAATGGAAAGAGGAACTCCATGTAACCTGACAATCTCTTTGAGGTACAATCGAGAAAGCTGATCTAATGTCATTGTATCTCGAATAGAAAGAAAATGAGCAGACTTTGTTAGCCGATCAACAATAACCCATATCGCATTGTTACCTCGAGAAGTCTTTGGTAGTCCCACCACAAAATCCATGGATATATTCTCCCATTTCCATTCTGGCACCGGCAAAGGCTGAAGCATCCCCTTCGGTAACTGTCGCTCTGCTTTAACCTGCTGACATGTCAAACATTTCATTGTAAAATCAGCAATATCTCTTTTCATCCCATTCCACCAGTAATACTCTCGAAGGTCTCTGTACATCTTAGTACTTCCAGGATGAACAGAAAATGGAGAACTATGAGCTTCACACAACAATTCTTTCTTCAACTGGGAATCACAAGGCACACACAACCTTTTTCCAAACCTTAAAACACAATCTTTATCAAGATTAAATTCTGGAAACTTACCCATTTTAACCAATTCTACCTTTTTCTGTAGCTCACAGTCTTCCCTCTGCGCTTTCATAATTCTGTCTGACAACGAAGACTGCACTGAAACCTGAAACAAAACAGATATATTCCCTGCACCAACAACTTCCAAGCCAAAATTTATCAAATCATTAATCAAGGGATCACGTTCCAAACGTAGCATGGTTAATGATGCATGATTTTTCCGACTTAAGGCATCCGCTACTTTGTTTGCTTTTCCAGGATGGTAATTAATCGTGCAGTCATAATCCTTTATCAGTTCTATCCATCTTCTCTGCCTCATGTTTAATTCCTTCTGAGTGAATATATACTTAAGACTTTTATGGTCAGTATATATTTGGCATTTGGTTCCGTATAGATGATGCCTTCATATTTTCAAAGCAAAAACCACAGCTGCCAATTCCAAATCATGTGTGGGATAATTCAGCTCATGAGGTTTAAGTTGTCTCGAGGCATAGGCAATTACCTGATCATTCTGCATCAAAACACAACCAAGTCCCTTCAAAGAAGCATCACTGTAGATGACAAACTCACCATTCCGGGAAGGTAAGGCCAAAACTGGAGCATTCACCAATCTCTTCTTTAGTTCCTGAAAACAAACATCACATTCCTCTGTCCAAACAAATTTAACCCCTTTCCGTGTTAACTTAGTTATTGGGCTAGATAACCGTGCAAAGTTCTTAACAAAGCGTCGGTAATAACTTGCTAAGCCCAGAAAACTACGAATCTCTGTAACATTTGTGGGTCTTGGCCATTCATCAACTACTTTTGTTTTGGCAGGATCAACTGTTATTCCATCCTTATTTACAATGTGCCCAAGAAAAGAAATCTGTTGCAACCAAAAATCACACTTGCTGAATTTTCCATATAGTTTCTTTTCTTTTAAAGTTTGTAAAACAACCCTTAGATGTTTTTCATGCTCCTCTTTATTTTTAGAAAAAACCAGAATTTCATCAATAAATACCACCACAAACTTATCCAAGAACTCATGAAATACTCTATTCATAAGATTCATGAATACAGCAGGTGCATTAGTTAACCCAAATGGCATAACAACAAATTCATAATGCCCATATCTAGTACGAAAGGCTGTTTTCGGGATGTCATCCTCCTTCACCTTCAGCTGATGGTATCTGGATCTCAAGTCAATCTTGGAAAAGTACTGAGCTCCCTGGAGCTGATCAAACAAGTCATCAATATGAGGCAAAGGATACATGTTTTTAACAGTGATGTTATTCAAAGCTCTATAATCAATGCAAAGTCTCATGGAACCATCTTTCTTTTTAACAAACAAAACAGGGGCTCCCCATGGTGAAGTACTGGGACGAATGAAACCTTTGACAAGCAAATCCTGCAACTGATTTTTCAATTCAATAAGTTCTATTGGAGCCATACGATATGGGGGTTTTAAAATTGGCTTAGCATCAGGAACTAAGTCAATTGTGAATTCAACTTATCGTTTAGGTATGACACTGGGTAACTCCTCAGGAAAAACATCAAGGTATTCATTTACCACTGGCACATCATTGATTTGAATAGTTCCCTTGTTTTCAACAATATGAGCTAGATAACTTTCATTTCCATCTTTCAGTAGTTTCTCAGCTTCTTGATATGTTATCAATTGTATGGGTTCATTCTTGTATACAAACTGAAACTCTTTCTGAAAAACAACTTCTTTAGCTCTACAGTCAATCTTAGCATGATAACCAGAAAGCCAGTCCATCCCCAGAATAACTTCAAACTCGACTAAGGGTAAAACAACAAGGTTTGCAGGTAAAGTCTTTCCACATACCACAATAGAAATATTCTTATAATTCCTCTTTGCTATAACATTTCCCCCTGGTGTTTTAACAACAAGTTCGGGTATCATTTGTTGAGGTGATATTTCCAATTTACTAGAAAATTTCTCAGAGATGAAGGAATGTGTAGACCCCGTATCAAACAAAACTTTAGCAAAATCTGAGTGAACAAACAAAGTACCTGATACAACTTCATTGGATGGCCCAACATCTGCTGACGTAGTCGCAAAGGATCTCACTACACCTTTCTGCTTGTAGTCTGGCTTCTTTGCATCATTTGGATCCCTCTTTGGACAGGCATTTGCATAGTGACCCATCTCACCACATTTAAAACACTTTATAGCTTGCTTATCAGGATTAGTCTTTGGATCATTTTCATTGCAATCTCGGGCCATATGTCCAAACTTACCACATTTAAAACACTTCCCAGTTTTGATAAGACATTCCCCAGGGTGCTTCTTGCCACACTTTTCACAAACTGGAAACTGTATTTTCTTACCATCAGATTTCATTGGTTGATTCTTACCCATTGCTTTCCAATTTGACCTCTTCTTCTCTTTGTTTCCAAATTGCATGTGATCGTCAGCAAACTCCATCTCTACCCTCTCAGCACATCGGACAAGTTTCTCGTAACTTTTGAATTCACGGGAGGCCAATGCCCTTCGATACCTTGGCTTCAATCCTGAGTAAAAGCGGTTGATTTTTCTATCGAGATCCAGAATAAGATTCGGAGCATACCTCGCCAGTCGGGTGAAGTTCGCCTCATACATAGCCACTGAATCTTCCTCCTTTTGTTTCAGTTCAAGGAATTGTTTCTCCATTCTAAGTCGCACCACCTTAGGAAAATATTTTTCAAGAAAAAGACTTTTAAATTCATCCCATACTAAGGCATCAAAATCCTCTCTACCCCTGATATTCCTTACCATTGACCACCACTGATCAGCTTCCCCTTCAAAACGATAAATGGCAAGACTTACCTTTTGATTGTCTGAACATCCCATAACATCAAATATCTTTTCAAGGGCCTTAATCCATCCTTCTGCTGCCACTGGGTCAGAAGATCCACTGAATGCTGGAGGATGTTGTATCATGAAATGTTCCACCACTGTCATGTTCCGTTGGGGTACATCTATTTGTCCTCTTGCATGGATGCCACCACCATTTATTGCTTGTGCTAGCTGATCCATTACTGTCACAAACTTCTCGGTTCCAATCCCTACCATTCCGGGCTGTTGATCAGGAAGGATGTCATTCTGTCGGTGCCTATCCTCTTCAGCATCCATGTTCCTTCTGCGGACAACCATTCTAAACAAACATTTCTTAGATGAAGCAACATGGTAATCTTTAAATGCTATAACAAATTAAACATAGGGTGAGAATTATTTATGGTTTTCTATTAGCATCACCTTAACCCCTAAAGTCATCTAAACCATCCTCTGATACCAACTATAAGGACCCGCACTTATTTCATACATAATCTTGAATTTATTCAAGAAAACACTTCATTTTACATTGAGGATCTTTTCAAGTTTAGAGCTTTAGAGAATTAAGACAAAATATTCATAACATTACACATTGTTACATAGTGGATACCATAAAATCAGTTTCCATTTTCCTCAGAATATAAAACATTAAAACATAAAACAAGACTCCTTGAAAATTCTTCAACATTTAACATGTCTTCCTTCCTTGTAGTATTCATCCATTAACCTGTGAAAAATCATTTAAAAACTTGGGATGAGCACAAAAGCTCAGTAAGGTATGAAAAAGAAGGAAAAAATCTCATTAGTCCATGAATACACAAGACATATGGAAACATTTTCAAAATACATGATTTACACCCATAAAATCTTACTTAGCGTAACATGAGATTTACACAAGATCCATACAAACATAATTATAATCATAAAGGTATATTGGGGCATTACTTACATAATCTTGTAACCATCTTGGCTACCTTAAAATTTGTAACCCTCACGGCTACCTTACTTTGTGTAACCATCACAGTTACACTTGGAGTAACCATACGGCCGACCTCCAACTTACTCATACCCAATGCATTGGAGGGAAATATAGGTCCCACCCTTCATCATAAACAATGCCCAATATCCAAAACATAATCATTCAACATAAATAATAGCATAAAAACATTGCCTTTGAATCTTATAAAACAGAATTTTAAAAGAGGATTTTAGAAGAAAAGTCCCTTATAAACATCATATACTTGAAGTGATACTTAATTGAGTGGATGGAATATGTATATACTCTGTAAATACACATAATTAAACATAATATAAACATAACCCATCACACAAACAATTTAAATAGCACATAAATTATAAAGTAGAAGGTTAACCCAAAGAATGGAAATCGGGTTAAGAATTCCCTTACCTTGGGCTTGTCCTACTTCAAAATTGTTTGAACCTCCTGTATAATGGTTAAAGGAGTGTTAATAGGATTTTAAAGAAACGTGTTCATGTTTATAACATCTTATATGGTCATTTCATAACCTCATTTCACCCCTTATTTGTTAGTATTTTGTTCCTTGCATTATTTTGGGTGAGGTCTTTTGTGATTTTCACGATCGGTTCATGATGAATCGTTCTTGTTGATTGGAAGTGAAACTCCAGAATTGGAATGGAGTATTAGTTACATAACTCCAATACCATAAATTATACCATTCATCACTTTGGTGCCTTATATGATGATGATTTATAAGTTAAAACATTAATTATGTTCGTTTAGATAATTTAAGTGGTTCTTTGATAATTACAATTTCATTTAGTCTTATAAGTTTGAATCATGAGTACAAAAGAATTACAGAACCTTATATGATTCATAAAACATATATTATAACCTGGTTCAACCATATAAATGGTTTCATGACCAGACTTGAAATAATTAATGGAAATTGAAAATACATCGTCCACGATATCGGTAATTCGACACAAATAGACAATGTTTTTTGATTCTTTAAATAAGTGAAAGAGGAGAGGAATAATGATTTGTAATTTTCCATAAACATGAAAACATCCAGAATATACATGATTCTGGAGATTTCATGCCTCTTGGATAAGAGGGGGTGAAGAAATAAGTGGAAGGAATCATGAAATAAAGAAAACATGAGAAATTTCTTACAAAAAAATTCGGCAGCCTAACGGCGCCTCTAAAAAAATTCATAAAAACAAGATTGATGAGAGGAATGGAATATATCATCAATCATACAAAATTTGGACTGTAAGGGAAAATATTTAATGAAATATCCCAACAAAAGACAAAGGGAAAGGAAGAGAATAACATAAAATGGATGGAAAGAATGAAAATGAAAGAGGATGTTTACCTCTTGATCTCTTCTCCTTGAGATCCTTCTTAAGGGCTTTGATTTTGGTCTTTTGGTGAGACCAGCAGCTCTAGGACGTGGGGAAGAAGATTGAGGAGGGAATTTGGCAGAAATTAGACAATGCTCAAGGCTTGATAGGTGTGGGAGGAAGAGGGGAGTGAGGGTGGTATTTATAGTGGAGGAGGGGAGGTATTTTAGATTATTTTAATTATTATTATAATATTTTTATCAAGACTATGAACAATCTCAAATCAAGTGGCCTTAATTAGTGAAAATATCATGTGATTTCGAAGCAAGTGGCCTTGCATCACTTATGATGTCATAAATAGTGCATTTTTACTGATAAATTGATTATACGGTATTTTACCGTATTTCACTATTCACCGAAAATTCAAGAGGTTCAGAAAAATACCAAAAATTTACCCCAACCATTTTTCGACGTGTAGAATTCAAAAATGAACTCCATTTTTCAAAAATAATTTTCTAAATATTATTAATTTAATTTTAAAAAAAGGTCACAGTTAATTCGAAAAATAACAAAATTGAAGTGCAATTAGTTTTATGTGACATTGGAAAATTAATTAAGATCCCATTATCCTATTTCCATGGGAAAATAAAATAATAATATCATTTACTATTCATGAGGTCATATTACTATTCATATTACTATTCATAAGGGCATGTTACTATTCACCAAAAAAACAAGTTTGTTCCATCAGACTCGAAATAACATACTGAACACAATTGTAGATGATAGTTTCTTGAAATTCAAAACACAGAAGAAATAAAATTATGTTTAAAGGATACTTATAAATATATACCTTAAACAAAATTTCAAGCATTTTCAATTTATTTTTAGAAAACCTTGGGATGTTACAGTGTAATTCCATTACACATTGTGTAACGGTCGATGCGTAAAAAACGATGTGGGCCAACGTTTTGATGGGATTTCCTATAAAAGTAACCTATCGGCTGCTTTTTATAGACAATCTGGGTCCATTAAGAGCAACATGACACCACCAAACATCTTCCAGACAATCTGAAGACTTGCTTCACCATGGTGGAGATTGAGATATTGAGGGAGATGTCATTAATTGATGCCATAATGGAGAGGATGGAGTCTTCTCAATTTATGTGTGAATAAACACTAATTGGTTGTAATAACTCGGTCTTTGGCTATAAAAAACTTTGGAATATTCTTGATATTATTCCAGAGCAGCGCCTTCAGACGGCGTGCGATTCTGAGCCCCGGTGTGGCCAGAATTAAGTTTTCAGTGCGTTCACACTAGGAACACCAAATAAATGGGATAACTCCTAAACGGTGATCCAGATCAGATATCTGAGTGCACGGATGGGTCTGGAGTGGGGTTTTTACCCTAGGAATGACATAAAACATGTCGGTGCGGGGCGTTTGGACCCCTCGCTCGCTTCCAGAATGTTAAACGGATAAATTAAATAATTAATTTATTCGTTTAACAGCTTAACTCAAGTATCTCTTAAACAGTGTCTCGGATTGGGAAACTGAGGGCACTGTTGAGTCCAGAATGTTCTGTTTACCCTAGGAGTGGTGTAAGTTTTGCGGGCGTGGGCCGTATATGAAAAATGGCCCCATGGGCGTTTTCATAATTTGGCAGCCTCGGGCGTATAGTTTAATAACTTTCGAACGGAGCCTCCGATTAAAATTTAGATACTGTTGTTATGCTCGGGAGGTGGTATTTACCCTTGGGGAGGTTTAACCTCGACCCCGTCGAGTGTTTCAGAGGTGGTTCCTTTCGTGGGTAATTAATAAAAATTAATTAAATTAATTTGTATTTTCTACTTAATCCAAATTCACTCCCCTCCCTCCTCCATTTGCACATCCCTGGAGAAGCCTCTCCCTTAACCTCCTCCTCTCCTCCTCCTCCTCCGATCAAGATGGGAGTGGCGGCAGCAAGGCGCGGAACATTCGGAGAAGCTCCGGGATACGCCCAAAGAGGTAGGAGTTTTTGTTTTGATTTTTAATTCCCGCACCAACTTTGATCCCAATTTATGGCATCGATTTGCAGTTGAATTATAGATAAAATCCCATGAATGTGTAGTATGTTTCCTGATCTATTCAATTCAATTTTCATTTTATAAATCTGAGTTCAGAGGAGGCCGCAGTTGTTCGTCGAATTTTGCGGGTTTCAGGGGTTCCAACGGTAGTCTGGCGAGGGTTCACAGTGGCCGGGTGAGCTAGGGATGTTAGGCGAGCGCGGCAGCAGGCGGTCCTAGTGGAGGCGGCGGCTCGGCGACGCGGCAGGGCACCTCAGGCGGGCGGCGGCCTTCAACAGGAGGCGGCTGCGGACGGCGAGCTGGAGGCCGCGATGTCGGGGTCGAGCGGAGGCGGTGACCGCCAGTGGTGCGCGAGGATGCGGAAGACCGGGGTCGCTGACCCCGGCCGGCAGATAGCGGACCCGCTTTTGCGGGTCTCCACGTGGAAGAAAGACCAGCCTCCGAGCCGGTCTAGTTTGGTGGAACGTGGTCCGCGCGGGCGAACCGTGGGCCGCAGCGGCTCAGCCGGCTGAGCCGCGAGCTGGCCGGCTTGAGCCGGTCCAGGGGGTGTGGACCAGCCGGACTGGTCCGGACCACCCCCTCTTACGTCCGATGATGTTTAAAAATGTCGTAACTTTTAAATCATGGGTCAAAATTGCATGATGTCTATGGCAACGCGATCCTTGGATTGAGATGGATTTTTTGACATGGTCTCGAGAATTTTTAATTCCCGAGACGAGGGGCTCGGTACCACGACACGACGTTAAGTGGACGAGCGTTTTTCTCGGGTGTTCTTGTTTTGGACGGTGCGGGCACATTCAATGTTCGAATTGAGTGCTGTCAGTGGCGTTGTGACCCTAGTGTTGAGCAGGAGTTTTCCAGTGTGGTTTAGGGCATTGGAACCAGAGTTGAGGCATGGGACCCACGGCCCGTCTTTCGAGCTGCACACAACTTTTCGTAACTTTTCCATTGGACGTCTGTTCGGAGCGTGCGAGCAGTCGATTTTGGGTGTTTTTTCTGAGAGCATTGCATTGGCGCAATCCGTCCACTTTAATTCTGCATGGTGGTGCAGGCCCCACGAGGGCCGTTTTGGGGAGTTGGCGGTGATTTCCAGCTTTATCACCGGGTTTCTGTTTTGGACAAATGAATAATCCATATTGTGTACTTTTTTGAGAGGATCACAACGGTGTGATCCGTTTGTTGTGCTTTGGGACCAGGGTGTGGGTCCCACGTACAACTGCTCGTGCGCGGTTTGACAAAATGCATCTTTTTATCCAGATATCTGTTGCACTCAAGTGAGCAGTCCTTTTGACGTGCCTTTCTGAGGAGATCGTAATAGTGCGATGCACCCGTTTGTTTTCAGGGCCAAGGCTCGGGACCACGAGACGTCATTTGGGCGTAAGGCGGTGTTGGCGACTTTTCCGTTCAATATCTGTTTGAGGTGAGTAAGTAGTCTATATCACGTGTTTTTTCACAAGGATTTCAACGGTGTAATTTGTTCAGGCGAGTGGAGCCTCTTACACGATCTTATTAAATGCGGAAGCAATTAAGGTGTTCCGGTGGCGGTTCTTCTTACAGTGTTCGGAAGCAAACCCTTGGCGTGAGACTGTATTCACTCTTGTGTGAGTTAAGTAAATGTTCAAAAATATGTAGTTGGTCGTGCTTGGTCCGATGAGGTGGAAAGTTGGAGTTGTTACATTTACGCCCTCCACGTTGATGTCGGGTTTCATGTGCATGATAGACTTTGGGCTAGAATGTGGTATACTCTGGGAGTATACAGGAACACTTGGAGGTACATGTGGATGTTGGTACCTAAGAATGTTTGTGCGCTTGTTTGGGGTTGACTTGGGGTCACACATCGTGTGGGCCCCATGTGTGTGTCGTGTTCTTCTTTACACACTTTTGACCTCTCATGACGTAGAGGGTTCCTCGGTTCTCGATTATTGACCAGTAGGGTTAAGTCTTCCCCTAGTTCTGTTCTCGTTTGTTGACCAGAAGGGTTGAGTTTTCCCCTGGTCCCGTTATCGTTTTTTGACCGGCAGGGTTGAGTTTCCCCCTGGTCTTGTTCGCGATGGTTATGACCAGTAGGGTTGAGTGGTTTTCCCCTGGTTCTATTCTCAATGGTTTGGTCGACAAAGGTGCTTCGTGTTCCCTGGTAGAGTTCTTGTGGATTCGGTGTGACCAACACATTACGCGGGCACCGATCCTCTACCCAGGTGGTTGTTTCCAGCAGGGCTTGCTAGTTGTACCATCCAGTAGGGATGGCCAGTGGGTTACCATCCAGTAGGGATGGCCAGTACAGCGGTGTTCACCAAGCAGTACAATCCAGCAGGGATGGCCAGAGCAGTTCCGGGTTTACCTCCAGTGGGGCTGGGAAGTGGTCCCCAATGCCGGGTTTACCTCCAGCAGGGTTGAGAAGTGGTCCCCGATGCCGGGTTTACCTCTAGCTGGGCTGGGAAGTGGTCTCCGATGACGGTTTTGAGCCTCCCTCCAGTGGAGTACCCTTTTATGGGACTGGGCATAGGGACTCATCGACGAATCTTTCTGGGTCTCCCTCCAGTGGATTACCCTTTTACGGGACTAGGTAGTGTGGCACCCATTGACTCTTTTCGGGTCTCCCTCCAGTGGGAACCTGTCGACTTCCAGGGATTACCCTCCAGCGGGGCAGGGCAGGGGGTCTCCTGTCGACTTTTAGGAGACCTCTCAACTAGGGGGTAGTGATGATGTGTGGTTGGACATTCCCCAGAACTCTCAAGTACAAGGGGCACTTTCCCCACCGAGACGTGTCCTTGTGACGCGACCTAAAAATGTGATGGCGAGTCAGTGCCGCCTAAAGCGGATAGTTTCGATTTGAGGTGATTTGAGCCCCTTGACTTGCAGTTCGGGGCAAACTTGCGGGATACCGGGCATCGATGTTTTTTTACTTCTGGGACTGTTGGATACTCACTTTCTTGGGATGAGCTACGGGATGGAGATCCCCTTATGATCTTGTTTGGGCTTCTTGTTTGAGCATATGAATATGTATATACCTTATTCCAGTACCCACTTCTTGGGCTTGGTTACTCTCCCTCCAGGAGAGGCGAAGATGTGCGGGGTATGCCACGTGCTTTCCATGTCTAGCTTCTCGTGGTTGGACGAGTCTACTCTCCTACTATAGGTAGCAAAGACTCGATGAGAAGTTCATCTTCTCACTGTTTCCAGCTCCTTGTGTCTGGACAAGTATACCTTCTTTCTCTTGTTGGGTTGAGTTGGACTCTCTATACTGGTACTCTACTGCACTCCTTGTTGTATTCCTTTACTATTAATTGTTCGGTCTACTACTCACCCTTCGGTACCTTATTTGTTTCTCCCTCGAGCCTTCGGGGTATCCTAATGAGTATTTTTATACTCACCCCTACTTGGGCTTTTCCCGCACTTGGTGCGACCTTGCAAACGATGGTCAGGTTGGTCATGACTTCAGTGGAGCTTAGGAGTTTGGGAGCTTGGACCGCGTGTGGTTGTTGGAGTCGGGTTCCAGGTGGGGGACCCTTCCAGGTGTTTTTCTTTTGTTTACCTATTGCCGGGTTGTGACACTTTTCTGGTTAGGTGTGCGTTTTTCCCCTTTTCTTTTCAGTTTACCTCAACACTTGCTTGTACTATTTAGAGGTTGATTCACTTTTGTGTTTTATTTATAGCAGTTGGTACTTTTCTTTTCTTCTTACTCTACACTTTTGCATTGAGTGTGTTGTGTGTGTGTGTGTACAGGTACTCAGGTAAAGGCCTCCCCGATTTTTTTAGCCTTCGGTGCTTTTCGCCAGCCCCTGGCCTATGGAGGCGGGCTTGGGGTAGTTTTGGCTCGATCCCGGGTAGGGTCGGGTCATAATAGTGGTTGTAGATGACAACACCTGATGGACACTCTCTTCCAAGTTGTGTGCTTATCGTGTAATCTCTTTTTGAATTTCTCTTGAACATATATTTTTGAATGAATGTTGTTTCTTTCCTTCTTAAATATATTTTCATAAAATTGGTTTGGATCGTTGTTCCATCTATGAAGTAAACTAATTGATTTCAATATTTAAAATTCTTTAGTGAGGTATTGTTGTTGAGCATAGTGATTTCAATTAGGTTTGATTTCTTAGAGGACTTTAAGAAATTTAATCACTTCTATAGGTGGAAAAACAATCATATTGAGGTCTTTATATGATTTCTATTCAAATTTTAGTGTTCAAATATGGGTCATTGGGGGTTCATTTAGAAATTAAATTGAGGAATATTTTTAAACAAGGAATAGGGGAGTGTTCGAGAGGTTTAAGCTTGTTCGCAACCACTATTTTAATTCTGATTTCAAACCCATTTCATTTTCTATCCATTTTTATTTCTTTCCAGTCAATTTTATTTCACTTTAGTTTATACTTAAATTCTATTTTGGAACATTAAATAAAATCCCCCAAAATTTCTCTTCTTGTAAAAACAAAGCAAAAGTGACAGTTTTGCAACTCAAGTTTCAACTTCATTGAGAGACAATCTCGTAGTCACCACTGTACTACATTATAAAGGGAAAAATATCGATTGAGGTTTTCACCACAAAAACCCTTTCATTAGTTATTATAAGATAATTTCAAGGCTTTCTACCAATAAATCATAGAATGGTGTGTTAGGATCACTACCCATGCACTATAACATAGTGTGCTAGGCTCACTTTCCATGCATCATAACTTAGTGTGTTAGGCTCACTGATCATACACCATATATAACATCTTATGAGATATAATATTTAAAAAATTAATTGGAAGGTTATATGATTTCATAATCACCTATCATATAATAACATGTACATGCATATGTGTACTGCATAGGCTAACAACATACATGAATCATAAGAAAGATAACTCATGGGAAAAGTAAATGAGTTACAAATAAATTTCATAGGGAATAAACATAGCATAGATAATTTATCAATCATAAAATTCATAAAATAAGAAATGTATATTCTTGAATGGGTGTTAAATATTGAGGAAGACCATGAATAAAAGAATATATAATAAGAGGATAGATATCCATATAAAAGAAAGATCATAAAGAAAGAAAGCTTAGAGGGAACATTTTTAGCAAGAATTTATGGTAGGAAATGATCATTAAGAAATGATTAAAGGTAAATAATTCCTTAATATGAATGGAAAACTAGAATCCTATACATTCATGGAGTAAAGTGTATTAAATATAAAATGGTTTTGATACGGAATAGAATTCCTAAATTATAAAAAAAAGTGGTGGGGATATTTGTTTCCCCTTATCGTCATTATAGGGTATAATAATCAATCAATGGGAGAATAGAGAAAAGTCTAGTATATATCTAGAATTAAATGAAAATGGAATATTTGTAGTTAATGTGATAATATATACATAATTTAAAGTAAAAGATACATGAAGAGAACATTTACATGAAAAAAAATGTGATTATAAAATACTTTGAGAATAATTCTCTTTAGTAAAATTTTATGAAATGGGTAAAATATAATTCAAATAAAATTAAGACATATAATTTATCATAACCAAGGAAAAATTAATATTTTTTTCTAAATAATAAAGTTTTAGAATTATAGATGAAAATAGTCATGAGAAAAGTAATACATGAAAAAGAATAAGATATGGAAAATTTTTCTAGGGAATATTTTATATGGTTGTAATTAAAATAAATAATTGGAAAGATAGTTTAAAATATTTATATACCAAAATAAATAAGGGGAAATGATATTCAATGATATTTTAAAGGTTGATATTGTGAATATAATAACATATTTGAGAGAGAGATAATCCCAAAATAAATGTGAGGGTATTCTTTTAAAACATAAAAAGGCTTTAACTATGAATCCATAAGAGAGGTAAGGATATATATGATACTAAAAAAATTAAGGGAGACCAATATGATATATTTTCAAATTTATTGAGGTAATATATATAAGAGAATATAGACAACAAATAAGAAATAGATGTAAAGAATGGGGATTGGGAAGATAAGTTCTTATAAATTTGGTATTGTATGAGATATCATCTAATAAAAGAGGAAATATTAATATGGGAATATAAATACTTATAAATAAATGAAAATTATAATATGATGTTTTAATATAACAATACATTCAAATCATATAATTTTATAGATAAAAAATATGAAATAAGATTCAAAAGGAAAGTCTTGAAATAAGAACCCCCTTATGAATTTTGTGAGGTATGAATTAAGCATGAATATTTTATATTGGGTATGTAAATCCCCAGAAAAGGTAAATAATAAATTAATACTAGATTTTTATTGGAAAAAATATGAAAAAAAATTCAATGAGTATTACACAAAGGGGTATAATCTCAAATTGGTGATTGAGAGAGAACCCCTTAGCAAAATTAAAAGATATGGGAAAAGAATTTTTCAAATGGAATAAAGGTATATGGTTTTCAATAAGATTAAAAAAGAACATTTTAATGTATGTGTAATAATTAGGTTTATAAAATCATATAATAATACCATAATCATTATAGGAGGGATAAATGATGAATAATAAGATATAGAGAATATTCCTTTATATATCTTGAGGGGGTTGACTTAAAAGACATTATCTAAAAGAGAAATAGGAGTTCATGAATATTCTTAGAATAAATAAAAGTAAAATCAACTAAAATACAATAATAATGTAGGTGAATAGAATATATAATAATTATATGTAAAAAGATGTAGTATAACTCAAAGGAAATATAAAGTGGAAAGAGTCTTATTACCTCAATTCCTAACCCATTTGGATACGCATCTAACCTCATAAATAGTTGAATTACATAGGTTAATTACATAATTAATAACTATATTGATGATTATTTCATATATTATAATACATTTATTATCAAATATCATTCATTTATTAGATTAGTCATCTTGAATCATTCGTTTGGGGTTGTTTGGTTCATAGTTCCAAAATCGCTTTTGTATAATGGTAACAGTCAGTGGTCTTTATCAAATGGTTCCAAAAACTTTTGAAATGTAAATATAGAGAATCATGTCATTATATTAGTATATTATTTCAATAATTTCATATATATTCTATGTAAAACCCCCATTTTTAGGTTCATTACCCTTTTATTACGTATTTTAAAGTTATATAATACTTGGGGTGAGTTTTGGGAGTTTTTGGATGGTTTTGGTGTGTTTTGGAACTTTTTACAAGGTTTAATGGTTTTGTCATGGTTAAGGTAAGACATTAAAATTCTATAATAAATCATGAAAGTGATTTTGGGATTTTATGGGTAGGCGCACGGTTGGAGCACGTTTTTTCCAAACTGTGTTGGTGCCCATGAGAAACTGTGCTAATAGAGATAGAGGGAAAATCATATTTGGCACACAGTTTGTAAATATATGTGAACAAACCATGATAGTTAGTGTTTTAAAGGAAGTATCAGGTTCATATTTAGCACATGGTTTCTCAAAATATGTGTAATAATTGTGTGTTGTGAATTTGATGCTCTGAATATTAGAGGTTAACTCGGTTTTAACCCTTGAAACCCTTATTTTTTCACCTCTCCTCTTAGGATCTCAAGATTCACTCCTCTCCTAATAATTCTTTTTAGTTCTATTTGATCAATAATATGGTTTTAATGGATCTAATTTTATTGTATATCTATAATAAATATATCTTTTTGTCGTATCTATAGGTTTTATTATGTCGTTCTCTGTTTTTACCACCCGTTGAGAGGTAGGTGGCTTCTTCCTCATCTCTAGTTGTTCTATAACTTGAAGGATTATCATATTAAATATTTTAATTGGATTTTAAATGTAAATATTTCAATATTTCATAAAGGAAAATTATATTGGTTTATGGTTTGAAAATCTTGGTTATTTGAATGGTTTTTGGAAACCCCTTTTTGAATTATGGTTCTAAATTATGGTTTTATCTTATTGCAAGAAATATGATTTGTTTGATGTTTTAAAAGAAATAATTAATTAATGTGGAATTAATTAGTGTGATAACTTGGAATACATGGGTGGTTTGTGTCCATATTTTCATTATACATGGTCTTTTTAGTGCAGACTTGGCGCTCGGTGCTAGACTAGAGGAATAAAGGTATATCACCAAGTGATATATTTGTGTGAAGGATGGATCACCACTCATGATTATTGGGATTTCCATGCACCATTCATGTTTTTGTGAGTGGATGGATGTGTTTTGGGTATGCTAAGTGGTATTTATGGATAGTTTTCTCTGATTTTAATTTTAATTTTTTTAAATTGGAAAACTATTTTGATGTTCCTAAATTTGTAATAAATTATATTTTAAACTATAATCTAGCATGGCCTTTTCCTAGTGGTGTGAGTTGTAAATTATCTTGGGGAAAGCATACTGTGTATGATTAATCAACCCCTATATATGAACTTTGTTGTGTATTCAAATGTTATTCTTTATGAAACAGGTAAAGTAAAGGTATTTTATTTCTCTAATAGAGTGTCACGTTCTATTCTTCCATGAGATGGTGTTTATATATTTTATTTTCTCTTATGGTTTGGTTGGTTTGATGCCCCATTAGTGTTTTTACATTAGGATATTGTAGAGACCCGTATCTTGACGTACATAGACATTACATTACTTTTGCGGAATACTTAGTACATAACAAAAAATACACACACAAGGATCGTAATAGTTTAGTGTCTTTGGAAACTCGGAACGTAATATTCCTATCGTGGTGAAAGATCTCCAATATCTCCCATAAAGATCTTCCCTTTTTTTACCTAAAACCTTTCTTTATATCCTAGGGAAAAGAAAACATAAAAGGGTGAGCTCAAATGCTCAGTAAGGGTAAACAAAAGAAATATAAATCTCATCGTATACACAAGCACATAACTTTTGGAAATCTTAACCTGTAAAAGAGATCATAATTTCATAACATGGGATAAATCATGGCAGTGAAATGTAATCACAATAATCATAACTTAAAACATGAAACTTTGGGGCATACACACATAATCATAGAGAATCATTTCTTGTTAGTCAAGACTCATTGCCAAGACTATCTTAGTGGACAAAGTCCCTTTCTGAATCGAGTAACCCTCATTTCAGTCCTGTTTCACTGAACCGGTATAACCTACCATTTCAGCCTTGTCTATCTCATGAGATATAAAATCTTTACCCAATGAATTGGAGGGAGATATAGGTCCCACCCATCTTATAATGAATCTTTTCTTATGTGTTCCACATAATCATAAAACATACATCATAGCGTAACCCATGTAATAAAAATGGTATTCTTAAACAACATGACATCATAAAACAATCCATATAAGATAAAGGAATTCATAAAAATATTTCCATCACAACATAATCAAATACATGTAATAATAGGGATAAAAACAGAACCCTTTTATTATCTTAGATGGAAAATAATTTTGATAAAATACTTGAACTCCATTCTTGAGGAAAATATCCTTTCTACTTCAAAAACATTTTTCCTTTCATAACATGTCATACGACTTTAAAATAAAAGAAGTTGATTAAAACTAAACTTTAAAACTTGTAAAGGAAGCTTCTTGGAAATAATGTTTTAAAAATCCATTCATGCCGTATAAGTTAAAAAAACATTCTTCGTACTTTTGTCGGAAAAGTCAAAAAGTACCTCGTACGAAAAACGACAAAAGATTCCTTTCATTTCTTTTACTAAAAACTCACCGAAGGGTAAAAATGGATTTAAACAATTTTAGGTGGATGGAAATAATATTACATATTTATTAAACATGGATTTGGATGATAAAATACACCCCAGTAAATACTTACGAATAAACAATCTCGGATAAAAATGAGATTGTGATATTTCCCTTACCTTAGGTCCGATTTGCTTCGTATGTGTCCGAACCTCCTGTATAATGATTTAAATAATGTCATTGACTTATTAAAGAATCATATTCATTGTTATGATATCATATATGGTTCACTTATGACTTTATATTACCCGTTCTTTTGTAAATTCCATGTTAAAGAAGCGTTTTGGGTAAAATCGTTTCATTTATCGTAGGTGTTTTGACTTGTTGTTCTTGACATTATTATTACTTATATCATGATTTACTTACTTCCAGAATATAAAATATGATTTATATATCATATATATTCAGTATATATATATATATAATAGATAGATAAATGAAATGAAAAACACCGTTCATGGAGACGGTAGTCCGTACGTACGCATGAACGCTGTTTTCCTTTCCTTATTGTTTTGAATGGAAGTAAGTAGATAACATACATATACATATATACATAAATCCAGTAGCTTTATAATGTCTTATATTTCATTATTATTTCTTATATATACTTTTTAATCATTCTTAAATGGTTAACATGGAGAATGAATCTCATCGCGTCGTGGAGACGGTAGTCCGTACGTATGCACGAGCGATGATATTGTTCCCATGGTCATGGAATTGTATTGAAGTGTATGTATACTATTTCATTATCAATATAACTTTACAATAATCATGTATAGTTACTCATTACATCATTATAACCATCCAGTTAAGGTGGTGACGGAAAATAGATTACACCACGGCGTGGAGACGGTATTCCGTACGTACGCACGCGCGGTGATTTCCTTTCTCCGTAGGATGGATAGAAGTTTAATTAGATTTGTTTCATATTTATAATAACATATCAGTATATAATAAATACTGATGTTATTACTTTATCATGAAACAACTAAAGAAGAAGAAGTTGAAGAAGAAAGAAATTGAAAAGATCGGTAATGGATATTACCTCTTCTTTGGAACACCTCTTTGAATCCTCCACTTAGGGAACTAAGATTGGTCTTTGAAGAAGAGAAGGACCTATAGGATTATTCTAGGGAAGTGGAGAAGGGATTTTGTCAGGGGTCGGCTGAGCTTGAGTGCTCAAATTGGTGTGAGGAGGAGGGGGAGGAGGTGCCCTTTTATAAGGGAGGAGAGGGGCACCTTAGGAATATCTCAAAATATTATTTTATATTAAAGTCAAAATCGGTTTATAATGGTTCCAAAGGGTCTTATTTCAAAGCTAAAGTGGGAATGGGTCGAAATCCTATCAACCAATAGGATTTAGACAAGTTTAGGTTATTATTTTAACCTTATCAATTAGGTTTAACTTTAAGTTAAATAATTTAACTTTTACCGTGTCTTTTTGTTTTCTTACACTATATGGTTAATACACTTACTATAACATGCCAAACGAACCCCAAATTGTTTATTATTAATATATATATCCTTATCTAAGTCATTTGGCCGAACCTTATATTTTTATAAATAAAATAACAATTAATAATATAATATTATATTTAAAAACTATTTTGTGTCAATTTTGACACTATTTGATATATGATTTTTGTGAAAGTCATAACAGAATTATATGTTCGAAAAAAGTTGATTAAATCAACACTAATATATCATAGTAACCTGGAAAATTATTGGAATTCATAAAAAGTCTTAAATTACATTTATTTTGGTATTTATAATATCAATTATGTCAATATTTCATTAATAAGATAATTACTGCATCATCTTTGTGTCATAAATAAATTAAATTATTTGATGTCTAAAAATTACAAATAAAATACGATTATGTAGTAAATCTTTTTATATTTCTAATGAACATTTAAAATTGAATTTATCTTATGTACAACCCTATATTAAAAATGTTTTAGTAAATAAACTTTGATTTTAACTCTTTTAACTCTTCTTTGAATTAAATAATAATAAATGTACTAATCTAATCCAAGTGGGCCTAAATGATAATATTTTACACTTAAGGTTGTTTTTGGTCGAGATACACTTGTCCAATAGAATTAGGACATGTGTTAGGGTAATATTAATATCATTCTTACCCTTAATTACCCTATTTACTTTTAACCGTGGTAAATAAAAGTAAAAAGTTACTATTCACCAAAAATTATTTTCATCTCATTGAACCACATTTTACTTACTGACATCAACCGTGTCTCTCAGATTTTTGAAATTCCATTCACAGAAGCGGTAAAATTAAGTTTTATGAAAAATTCAGTTTTTTTAACTACCACTTAGCAGTTTCACTATTCATCAAAAATTGATGTTTTTCAGAACAATTCCAAAATTTCATCCTAAGCTATATTTCATATTCCGAATTCAAAAATGAAGTCTATTTTACCAAATTCATAACATAGAAATTGCATTAATTAATTTTAAAATTAAATCCCGCTGTTAAAACAAATAGCGTGTTTTTAAGAAACAATATCTATCAAAAGATTGACACTTGATTATGTCTGGTTTAAATGTGAAATTACATCCAATGACCAACATTGTATTAAATTGTAAAAATATATTCTAAATATACTTTAAAACCACTCAAATTAATGATTTATCACTATTAATTATTTCGATTAAAAAAGTTGTTTTTAATTATAATTTAGTAATTTTCAGTATTCATCAGAATATGAAAGTTATCCGAAAAGTACCAAAATTTCACCTTAGGCTAAATTCGATACTCTGAATCCAAAAATGAAGTCCATTTTGAGAGCTAAAATTTCTAAAATTTAAAAAGTGTTTATTACTATTCATAATGGCTAGTTTTAATAATATTTTAATAGTATATCGTTGTTTCGTGAAACTCAGTATTGCGTACTACACACGCTATCGAGGAAGGTTGTGATTGCATGTAATGCAAGGCAAGTCAAGGATGCATGTTGTGCAAGCTCCTTTTGGTGTAGCGTACAACACAAGACATTAGTGAAATTAAAAAAGAATATTTTTCATAAAATCTTGGGCTGTTACATTCTACCCCCCTTAAAATGAATTTCGCCCTCGAAATTCGTCGGGGTTATAAATGGTTTACAATTCGAAAGTTTCTTTAATAGAAACCCACATCGTAAAAAGGAATACCAAAACCAATATTTAAAAACAAAAGTATGAAACTTAACGGTTACCCAAATAAACTAATCACTGGGTTTCCACATAGGTGAAAATATGGATATGGAAGAAAAATATAACCATCATGTTCTGATGGAGAGTGGTAGAGAACATGGCTATTGAAAAGACAACAATCACAAATCCATAAATTTGTGACGATCTAAGGTACCATCCGATTAATCAGATATAAGATCACTAGGACAACATTTTTTTTTTGGTTTTCAAGATCGTTTCCCTAAATTTGAAGAATTTGAATTAGAATAAATACTTACTTTATTTTGGTACAGTCTCACTATTGTTCATGCCTTGAACAATTTCCACTTCATCTCTTAAATAAATAAAGTTGAATTTGTTATTCGTGAAGTGTTAGTAGATCATGTGATAGAATGACGGGTCATTCCATCTGTCTCAAACAAAAGGTTAGCAAAAATTATATACATAAGTCGATCTATAGTGAGATTAATCATATATAGTTCCTAAAATGGACTTATACTTCATATATCATACTTCTTAATATAATAAAACTAGTTTCTACTAAACAGGGACTTCCTGTAGGCCAGTGGTAGGCGATAAAGGCCAGTCGCACTTCGGTTGTGGGTTCGATTCCCACAGCCTTGTCCGAAGCGATGGGTTGTCGCCCGTCCTGCAGGTTGTCCTTTTTCTAAAACTACATTACTATAACATCCCATCAATAATATCGAAAATATTTTATCCTTAAACAATACTAACTTATGTCCAACATAATCCATTCTAATCTTTAGGCTTATCCATAATACTACAGTCCACTCTCATAATATAGTGAAAACGATTACCAGAGATTTAATACTGTCGTTAATCCCCATATATCATAAGATATGTCTTGTTGGTCACATTCCAAACATTCAAAGTCCTTAATCATGTATTCTCTTGAATACCCATTGAACCTTAGTGAAAACATGAATGCAGTTAAAAGTTAACTCTTTCCACATACCAAAATCCAAAAATTCTCTATACTCAAACCATGATATAACCTTCTCCTTATATCAGTCATGAGCTTATGAATACAATCAAACACCTCATTATCTTATTATTCCTTCATTATACGCATATCATCTAAATTCCAAAAATATCTGAATAACCTTTCATGGATAGTGGTACCATCAATCATACACTTTCATAACTCAAGGAAAGACAATAGTGTAACAATCCTTAGATGTCTCTTTATTCCATAGTACCATGAGATTTCTTATACAACATTACACATGATAAACATGTAATCATTCCACTACATTCTTAAACCATTGACCGAGCTTCAACAATTATTTCATCTCACATATCATTTGTAGTCTCTTCATCATCATCAACTTAAATACTTCCCATACAACCATACTGATTATCTTCATGAGACTTTCCCTTAGGGAATTGGTTTGCATAATGCCCGTACAATCCACATTTAAAACATTTAACCATTGTTGATGTCGTAGCAATACCATTATCCTCATCCATGGTGTTAACTGAACCTTTTCCTTTGCACTTACTTGCTTTGTGTCCTTCTTTTCCACACCCAAAGCATCTTCCAGTTCCTTTGAAACATTCTCCTTGATGCCTCTTCCCACATGATTTACATAGGGGAAATTGAACTTTCTTTCCTCTATGATCATCATGAAACTCCATCTTTCTCTTATTAGCCGAGTCAGGAAACTTACCAAATTTTACTTTATTGATCATATTATGAGATTGCTAATTCGGCATAATAATGATGTTTGGACTTCCAAATCCCATTTCATTATGAAGAATATCATTCCATTGTCCATCATATCCTCCATTATCATGAATCATCTTGTTTCCATCCATTTTCTAAAACCCAAAAAAAAGAATAGTGTGAGAGGAAAAAATCATGCTAGGGAAAACAACATAATAAAGGTGGAGTATCCTCAATATCTAACATCTTAGCTTAAATTCTATGATCGTTACCGTAGTTCTAGGACTGTATCCTATACGTATACTTATCCTTAGGGACATCCCTAGACATACCTTATAAATATCTCTAGGGATCTCACTAAAGTTCTCGCATCCTAGTTTCCAAAGGTTGACTAAACCTTTCCTCTGATACCAACTGTAGAGACCCGTATCTTGACGTACATAGACATTACATTACTTTTGCGGAATACTTAGTACATAACAAAAAATACACACACAAGGATCGTAATAGTTTAGTGTCTTTGGAAACTCGGAACGTAATCTTCCTATCGTGGTGAAAGATCTCCAATATCTCCCATAAAGATCTTCCCTTTTTTTTACCTAAAACCTTTCTTTATATCCTGGGGAAAAGAAAACATAAAAGGGTGAGCTCAAATGCTCAGTAAGGGTAAACAAAAGAAATATAAATCTCATCGTATACACAAGCACATAACTTTTGGAAATCTTAACCTGCAAAAGAGATCATAATTTCATAACATGGGATAAATCATGGCAGTGAAATGTAATCACAATAATCATAACTTAAAACATGAAAATTTGTGGCATACACACATAATCATATAGAATCATTTCTTGTTAGTCAAGACTCATTGCCAAGACTATCTTAGTGGACAAAGTCCCTTTCTGAATCAAGTAACCCTCGTTTCAGTCCTGTTTCACTGAACCAGTATAACCTACCATTTCAGCCATGTCTATCTCATGAGATATAAAATCTTTACCCAATGCATTGGAGGGAGATATAGGTCCCACCCATCTTATAATTAATCCTTTCTTATGTGTGCCACATAATCATAAACCATACATCATAGCGTAACCCATGTAATAAAAATGGGATTCTTAAACAACATGACATCATAAAACAATCCATATAAGATAAAGGAATAAAAATATTTCCATCACAACATAATCAAATCCATGTAATAATAGGGATAAAAACAGAACCCTTTTATTATCTTAGATGGAAAATAATTTTGATAAAATACTTGAACTCCATTCTTGAGGAAAATATCCTTTCTACTTCAAAAACATTTTTCCTTTCATAACATGTCATACGACTTTAAAATAAAAGAAGTTGATTAAAACTAAACTTGAAAACTTGTAAAGGAAGCTTCTTGGAAATAATGTTTTAAAAATCCATTCATGCAGTATAAGTTAAAAAAAACATTCTTCGTACTTTTTTCGGAAAAGTCAAAAAGTACCTCGTACAAAAAACGACAAAAGATTCCTTTCATTTATTTTACTAAAAACTCACCGAAGGGTAAAAATGGATTTAAAAAATTGTAGGTGGATGGAAATAATATTACATATTTATGAAACATGGATGTGGATGATAAAATACACCCCAGTAAATACTTACGAATAAACAATCTCGGATAAAAATGAGATTGTGATATTTCCCTTACCTTAGGTCCGATTTGCTTCGTATGTGTCCAAACCTCCTGTATAATGATTTAAATAATGTCATTGACTTATTAAAGAATCATATTCATTGTTATGATATCATATATGGTTCACTTATGACTTTATATTACCCGTTCTTTTGTAAATTCCATGTTAAAGAAGCGTTCTGGGTAAAATCGTTTCATTTATCGTAGGTGTTTTGACTTGTTGTTCTTGACATTATTATTACTTATATCATGATTTACTTAATTACAAAATATAAAATATGATTTATATATCATATATATTCAGTATATATATATATATAATAGATAGATAAATGAAATGAAAAACACCGTTCATGGAGACGGTAGTCCGTACGTACGCATGAACGCTGTTTTCCTTTCCTTATTGTCTTGAATGGAAGTAAGTAGATGACATACATATACATATATACATAAATACAGTATATTTATAATGTAATATATTTCATTATTATTTCTTATATATACTTTTTAATCATTCTTAAATGGTTAACATGGAGAATGAATCTCATCGCGTCGTGGAGACGGTAGTCCGTACGTACGCACGAGCGATGATATCGTTCCCATGGTTGTGGAATTGTATTGAAGTGTATGTATACTATTTCAGTATAAATATAAATTTATAATAATCATGTATAGTTACTCATTACATCATTATAACCATCCAATTAAGGTGGTGACGGAAAATAGATTACACCACGGCGTGGAGACGGTATTTCGTACGTACGCACGCGCGGTGATTTCCTTTCTCCGTAGGATGGATAGAAGGTTAATTAGAGTTGTTTCATATTTATAATAACATATAAGTATATAAGAAATACTGATGTTATTACTTTATCATGAAACAACTAAAGAAGAAGAAGTTGAAGAAGAAAAAAATTGAAAAGATCGGTAAAGGATATTACCTCTTCTTTGGAACACCTCTTTGAATCCTCCACTTAGGGAACTAAGATTGGTCTTTGAAGAAGCGAAGGACCTATAGGATTATTCTAGGGAAGTGGAGAAGGGATTTTGTCAGGGGTTGGCCGAGCTTGAGTGCTCAAATTGGTGTGAGGAGGAGGGGGAGGAGGTGCCCTTTTATAAGGGAGGAGAGGGGCACCTTAGGAATATCTCAAAATATTATTTTATATTAAAGTCAAAATCGGTTTATAATGGTTCCAAAGGGTCTTATTTCGAAGATAAAGTGGGGATGGGTCGAAATCATATCAACCAATAGGATTTAGACAAGTTTAGGTTATTATTTTAACCTTATCAATTAGATTTAACTTTAAGTTAAATAATTTAACTTTTACCGTGTCTTTTTGTTTTCTTACACTATATGGTTAATAAACTTACTATAACATGCCAAAAGAACACCAAATTGTTTATTATTAATATATATATCCTTATCTAATTCATTTGTCCGAACCTTAGATTTTTAGGAATAAAATAACAATTAATAATATAATATTAGATTTAAAAACTATTTTGTGTCAATTTTGACACTATTTGATATATGATTTTTGTGAAAGTCATAACAGAATTATATGTTCGAACAAAGTTTATTAAATCAACAATAATATATCATAGTAACCTAGAAAATTAGTGTAATTCATAAAAAGTCTTAAATTACATTTATTTTGGTATTTATAATATCAATTATGTCAATATTTCATTAATAAGATAATTACTGCATCATCTTTGTGTCATAAATAAATTAAATTATTTGATGTCTAAAAATTACAAATAAAATACCATTATGTAGGAAATCTTTTTAGATTTCTAATGAATATTTAAAATCAAATTTATCTTATGTAAAACCCTATATTAAAAATGTTTTAGTAAATAAACTTTGATTTTAACTCTTTTAACTCTTCTTTGAATTAAATAATAATAAATGTCCTAATCTAATCCAAGTGGGCCTAAATTATAATATTTTACACTTAAGGTTGTTTTTAGTCGAGATACACTTGTCCAATAGAATTAGGACATGTGTTAGGGTAATATTAATATCATTCTTACCCTTAATTACCCTATTTACTTTTAACCGTGGTAAATAAAAGTAAAAAGTTACTATTCACCAAAAATTATTTTCATCTCATTGAACCACATTTTACTTACTGACATCAACCGTGTCTCTAGGATTTTTTAAATTCCATTCACAGAAGCGGTAAAATTAAGTTTTATGAAAAATTCAGTTTTTTTAACTACCACTTAGTAGTTTCACTATTCATCAAAAATTGATGTTTTTCAGAACAATGCCAAAATTTCATCCTAAGCTATATTTCATATTACGAATTCAAAAATGAAGTATATTTTACCAAATTCATAACATAGAAATTGCATTAATTAATTTTATAATTAAATCCCGATGTTAAAACAAATAGCGTGTTTTTAAGAAACAATATCTATCAAAAGATTGACACTTGATTATGACTGGTTTAAATGTGAAATTACATCCAATGACCAACATTGTATTAAATTGTAAAAATATATTATAAATATACTTTAAAACCACTCAAATTAATTATTTATCACTATTAATTATTTCGATTAAAAAAGTTGTTTTTAATTATAATTTAGTAATTTTCACTATTCATCAGAATATGAAAGTTATCCGAAAAGTACCAAAATTTCACCTTAGGCTAAATTCGATACTCCGAATCCAAAAATGAAGTCCATTTTAAGAGCTAAAATTTCTAAAATTTAAAAAGTGGTTATTACTATTCATAATGGCTAGTTTTAATAATATTTTAATAGCATATCGTTGTTTCGTGAAACTCAGTATTGCGTACTACACACGCTATCGAGGAAGGTTGTGATTGTGTGTAATGCAAGGCAAGTCAAGGATGCGTGTTGTGCAAGCTCCTTTTGGTGTAGCGTACAACACAAGACATTAGTGAAATTAAAAAGAATATTTTTCATAAAATCTTGGGCTGTTACAGATATCCTTTGGTTTTCTTAAGTTTCCATATTATACTTTTTCACTGCTACTCTGATATTATTCTTTTATTGGTTTTTCATTTGAGTTTTATTGTTTATACTCATACACCATATAGTTGGTTTGGTTGTTTGTATTTTTTATTGATATGTTGTATTTTTTTAAGGAAAAATTTTCCCCAAGTTTTAGGTGAGTACTTGGAATTTATTTTCAATATTTAGTGTCTTAGGGATGTCACCTAAGGTTAGTGGCACCTCTGACCATCCTAATCCAATGAGTCAGGTGAGGATGTTATAAATGATATCAGTCTTGGTCAGTCTGTTATCTTGGGATGTTATCAAGGAGATAGGAAATATTTTAACTTTAATTTTATAATATAAAAAGACATATCTAACCCATTTATACTAAACTTCATGTTACCAGGGTGGTCTAGTTACAAAAGGTGTTTTAGAAACTTATAGGTGTGTTTTTATCTCATCTTTGTGGGTTTAACTAATGAGTATATCATATCATGAATTAGTAATGAGACTTCCCACTATGACTGTATTGTTCATATTATATTTAATATTCTTATAAATTTGTTATAATAATTATTAATTTTGATGATTTAGAAAATTCTAAGCCTTTAGTTTACTAGTGTGTGATGATTAAGTGGGATTTTGTACTATCTTTAGAGAAATGAAACCATTTAGAAAATATAGAAACCCACAAGAAGATTCTATAGAAAATGTGGTTGCACTTGAACCACAGGTGAATCAACATCTTGTTTAGTTTATTGTTCAATATTTTCAAGATATTGATAAGGGAAATCTAAATGATGAACCATGTCAAGATGATAATTTTTTGTAATTTCCGAAATAGAATCCACTAGTATTTATAGGGGATTAATAACCTAAAAAGTCATAAGTGTTTATTAACATAATGAAATTAATTTTTTATTTCATTGGAACACCAGTTGAACTAAAGGTCAAGGTATCAGTATTCATGCTATAGGATCTTTCACACCAGTGTAGGATTTACCTATCTAAGATAATGTCTACCAAGGCCTTATATGGGATGAATTTGAATAATTTTTCAATAAAAAATTCTAATTTCACACCTTCAAGATAGAAAAAATGATAGATTTATTTAGCCAAAAGAAAGAAATTATATCATTGATGGAATATGTAGTTAAGTTTATAAACTTAGTTCATTTTTCTCCATAATTTGCTGCTAGCATGTCCTTAAAGGAACACATCTTTGAGTCTGGACTACGGCTATAAATTAATTCTAAGATAGATTTTCACTATATTAATAATTATATGGATATGGTTAATAGATTGATAGTGGGAAAAGGGGTATCACTAGATATCTGACTGGAGGAAGTATGTTTTTATCTATGGGAATAGGTGGGATCTCTAATGTTTGGAATAAGAGTAAGAGGGAAACCTACTTACAATGTGTTAGAACACCTCAGTATCAAACCACTAAATCATTTAACTTTCCTCCATGACCTAGTACTGATATTGTATGTTTCCAATGTGGTTCATTTGAACATATAAAGAGAGATTATATGGAACCACCTAAATCATGTAACGACTATAATAAGATGGGACATATCTAATGTTATTACCATAGTTCTAAAAAGTTAGTTACTGGAAATACATATCATGTGTCTCATATATCTTATAATTCAACTAGATAATCTTGTCATGACAATTCTCATCCTCAGAAGTGGGAAATCCAAGTTAAGTCTAGGAAATCCATGAATCCTCAACCAATGAAACCAAAATAAGAAAGTAAGGAATAAGGAAGAGTGAGAAAGAAGTTTTATGGGTTTGAGTAGATGTTCATGGAAGATCAATTAGGTCCTTCAACTACAATAGGTACCATTATTCTTAACTTAACTCTTAGATAATTTTTTTATACTGATACATCCCACTCTTTAATTTATTCAAGTGTTATTAATCAAATGGTATTTCAAATCAAGATAATTCCACACATAATGAGTATCTTGACACCTCTCAGGAATCAAGAGTGTAGGGTATTTAAATGTACATCTTTTACTATAACAATTTATGGAGTCCAATTTGATTGGGTCTTCTCTATTTCATACATATATTTTTTTGAATTGACAATGGGAATGGATTGGTTGGTTTCTTTGAAGTCTCATATATATTTTTATGCACTATGATTAAAGTTTACATCTAATAATGGGATGGTGTATCTTTTTAAAGGATGGTGGGATATGAAGGATGGAAAAGCAGGACCTTTAGAACCAATGCTTAGAACTATTTATTATCAATTATTAGTAGTCACTTTAGAGACTAATGAAATCATTGAGACTTGAAATTTTCCTATCATAGTGGATAAATATCCCAATATGTTTCCTAATGATTTCATCAGTTTTTCACCTGAATGGGAAGTGTAATTTTCAATTAATTCCCTTCCAGGAATAATTACTATTTCACTTCCATAATATAGAATGGAAGCAATGGATTTAAATGGGTTGAAGATCTTATTGTATGAATTATAAAGTAAAGGGTTCATAAGACCAAGTGAATCTCCTTGAGCTGCTCTAGTTATTATTTTCAAAAAGTTAGATGGTTCGTTATGACTCTATGTTGATTATTGCAAGCTATATCGGGTTATGATAAAGGATATATATCCACTAACTCTAATTAATGACCTTTTATCAATTTAATATATCCCAATGGCTCTCTAAATTTGATCTATACTTAGGGTATCACAAAATTTGATTTAGGAAAGAGGATATTTTGAAAACAGCTTTCAGGAGTCGTTATATTTATTATGAATATGTGGTCATTCTATTTGGTCTTAAAAATACACCATCAATTTTCATGGCATTGATGAATTGTGTATTTCAACAATACCTATACTCTTTCATTGTGGAATTTTTTGATAACATTTTGGTGTATTCTCAAACTCAAAAAGAACATTAAGACCATTTAGTGATTCTGTAGATCATTTTATGGGACCCATGATTATATGAAAAATTATCTAAATGTGATTTTTAGATATAATAATTTTTCTTCCTTTTCCATGTAATTTATGAGAAAGGTGTATCATTAGACTCTATAAAGATAGAAGTTGTTGTCTCTTGTAAACTGGTGAAAAATGTCTTTGAGATATTTATCTTTCTAGTCTTAGTAGGTTACTATATTCACTTTGTTTGGTACTTATCATGACTCACATCTCCAATGATATCACTCATAAGAAAGGGAACTTTATTCTATTAGAGTAAGGATTGTCAACAATAAATTTTTGAGCTTAAGGAGAAACTCACTTCCACAATAATTCTTTTTTTACCAGAATCTGGGAAAGGTTATGTCATTTATTGTAACACATATGGATCTAGACTCAGTTTTGTTCTCATGTAGGGAGATCATGTGGTATATTATGGACCAAAATAGTTGTGAATTCATTAGAAAAATTATTAAACTCGTTATTTGGAATTAGTTTTTGTGGTTCATGATTTGAAAACATGGCATCATTATCTCTTTGGTGATAAATTCATTGTGTTCATAGACCGTAAAATCTTAATACACATATTTTCTCAGAGATATTATAATTTAAGACAAAGATGATGGATGGAATATCTCTAAATTATTGAATTTGACTTAGTTTAAACACCTGACAAAGGGAGTTCTATAGTAGATTCCTTAAGCAAGAAGTTGTATAGCCAAATTTTTAAATAATCCTATGATCAATGAAAATTGATGAGTATGATTTCATATATGCATTTGGATTGTACTGAGAAATATGAAGTTTCAATTTTCTATTTGGTGACTCTGATTCCTAACATGGTTGAATAATTCAAGTATGCTCAAATATCGGATCCTAGTTGCCTTACCATTATGTCAAAACTTAATAGTGGGGAAACCATTGATGGATGGAAACAAGATGGTAACTTCATTTTTTTTAGATTAAATTATTGTTTCTATGTCTTATCAAGAACAAATTTTTTCTTCTTATCATTATTCAAAATGGGTAGTACACATAGGAATCCAAAAAAAGTATAAGTATCTAAGAAACCATTTTTAGTTGGAAGGTATCAAATAAAATGTGGTTAATTTTTTCTATAAAATCCTAACTTGTTAATAGGTCAAGGCGGAGCATTGAAGACCAGCTGGAATGATGAAATATTTAACTATTCACATCTAGAAAAGGGAGTGGATTTCTATGGACTTTGTCATGAGTTTACCAAGAACTTTTCAAAAGCATGATTAAATTTTGGTGATTGTGGAATGACTCAAAAATTTATCCCACTTCATCCTAATTTTTGAATCCAATATGGTAGAAGGCTTAGAAAAGATCTACTTTTGGGAAGTGGAAAATTTACATGGAATACCATTTTCAATTGTCTCTCTCTGAGATCCTCATTTCTCCTCTCATATTTTTAGATCACTTCGGGAATCTTTGGGTACCAATTGACCAAGATAGAAATGTATCATCCTCAAATGTATAGGTAGTCCAAATGAATGACCTAGACACTGTAATACATGTTCTGAGATTTTTTTGTGGATTTTGGTGGCTCATGGGAGGGTCTTTTGTCTTTAATGGAGTTTTCATATAAATATAGTTATCAGGACACAGTACATATGGCTATATTCAATGCATTGTATGGTCGTACTTATTATTCTCCACTTTCTTGGGTAGAGACTATAGAAACTTCACTATTGGTGCCTGGCCTTGTTTGGGGGATGATTGAGAAAATTCAAATGATCATAAAAATGGTGGTTTCAACACAAATCCATAAAAAATATTATGTTGATAATACTCATATCCCTTTATAATTTTTCATTGGAGATTATGTGTTCCTAAAAGTATATCCGAGGATGGAACATAATTAATTGGGTAAATAAGGGAAGTTGTCTCCTTAGTATGTTGGACCTTTTGAGATATTTGAAAGAATTGGTAATCTTTTCTATCGGTTGAATTTACCAAAAAAGTTTATTATAGTTCAAAAAAAATTCATGTATCTCAACTAAGGAAGTATCAGCCTAATTCTAACCATGTGATTTAATGGGATCATACTGACCTTGAACCAAATACTACTTTTATTCATGTATTGGTTCGTATCATGGATATACAAGATAAAATTTTTTGTGTAAAATTTATTCCATTGGTTTGAGTTTTATGTAAACATAGTAAAATTTAGGAGATTTGGGAACATGAGAAATAAATGTTGGAACAATACCTAAACATTTCCAAAGCATCTAAAATATCCAGCTTTTCAGGGATAAAAATCTTAATAGTGGGGAGAATTTAACACTCGAAAAATGGTGCCTCATTCGCCCGGCCACCGCCTCGCCATCGCCTCCTTACCTTATAGGGTTTTGAGGGCTTCCCGGCAATGAAGGGTCTCCTCCTCTTCTCTGGTTTCTCCTACTTTCCTCATGTTGGGTATTCCTTTCCTTTTCTTGCTCCTCTTCTTCTAGGTTGTTCTTCCCTCCTAGGTTTTCTCCTTCGCTTTGGTCTCACTCTTGTGGGTCATCATCCTCTAAACTTTTTTTATTTCCCACCACAAATGACCCCACTATTTGTTCATCACGCTGGTGAATAATACCACTTGGGATGTGCAGGTGGTAGCTCGCAGTGGAAGATCCATCAAGACTTTATCCCCGCTTCTTCCCCCTTTTTGGTTGGTTTTGTTGAGGCTCCCTGGAGAGGTCTCGATTCCTCCTCTTTCACCCCCGCTCTCTCGGCCTAGTCTGATACACCTGACCCCATCCTGGTTGGGTGTATTGGTTCTTTAGGTAGGTTTGGGATTATGGTGGTTGGAATAGTGGCAATCTAGTGGCTTCTTCTCTTGGATTCTTCTTCTCTTTTGCTATGGTTTTTCCTATTCTTGTGTTTCTTTCCTTGTTTCTTCATGGTTGTTTTGTTATTTCCAGATCCCATTTTTTTGTTTTCTTTTATGGGTTTTCAATGGTTTTTGGTTCATTTGGTTTAAGTTTCAATTTAGCTAGCTGGTTTATTATGTTTAGTGTTCTCCTATGATGATGATGCTGGATCTTGGTGTTCTTCTCCTAGTGGTGGCTCTGAAGGCAGGGTTTGGTGGTCATGTGGTGGGAAAATCTCGCTTTTGAGGACATTTCTTCTCTTTACTCTACTCTGGCTCCTGAATTCCACCAATAATCTCTCAGTCATATTTGCATGGTGATTCTCAAGGAGCATTGGGAATTTAAGTTCGATTAGTTAAGGGAGTTCCATTGGTATTCTTTATGGTGGATTTATATATGTCCTTAGGCCCCCGGATGGCTTGTTCATTGTGTTAGTTTGTGGGGAAACTTTATCTTTTTGTTTTTAATGGTTTGTGGTGATCTGGTTTGGTTTTCTATGGTGATGATGATGGATTACAGTGGATGGTCTCTCCAGATAACTATGGGTGGTTCTCACCAATGTAATGTTGTGGTCAAAGTGTCCGTTCGGGTCAGAGTGCTCGACGTGAGGCAGATCGTCAACTGAGTCGGTGATGGTTTTAGTTTGAAATTTGAATTTTGAAAATTGAAATCTTTAATTTCAATGGTCGGTGATGTGGATATCGATGACTCTTTGTGTGGATGACTAGGACGAGGCGAAGATGGTGGTATTATGATAATGGTGATGAAGACGTAGATGAGAATGTGATCTTTGACAGTTGATTTTGGGTCTTAGTTTTTTGAATCTGGTCAATTTAGTTTTATGTCTGAAGTTGATGCGAGGGTTCACAATACCCAAAAATGTGGTGTTTTTTAAAATCTAATAAAAAATAATATGAATAGGGGAGAATTTAACACCCCTATTTTGAGGTAATTTACCCTTTTATTATTTATTTTGAAATTATATAATACTTGGGTTGAGTTTCATGAGTTTCTGGATATTTTTGGTGTATTTTGGAAGTGTTTCTAAAGGTGTGTGGTTTGAGCATGGTTAAGGGAAACCATGTAACTTCTTTGGTAAACCATGTAAGAGTTTTTATTAGTTTCTAGGTTGGTGCATAGTTGCAACATGTTTTTTCATAACCATGTGAGTTCTTAAGAGAAACAATGCAAGTGGATATAGAGTTAAAAGAGTGGTTAGTGCATGGTTTATCAAAATATGTGAACCAATCGTGTGAAGGGTTGATTTTTAATAAATAGTATATGTGTGGTTAGCACATGGTTTCCCAAATTGTGCAGAATAACCATGTTTCATGCATTTAATGCTCTGAAAATTAGAATTTAACTTGGTTTTAACCTCTGAACCCCTAATTTTTCACCTGTCCTATCAGGATATCGAACTCTACTCTGATATTAAGCATTCTTGGTGGTTAACTATGATCCGAAAGTTGGTTTTTATGGATCTAAGTTTAACATCCTAGAATTTAAAAATATTATTAATTTTAATAAATTCTATAAATAAGTACTCTAATAACGAAGAAAATTTAATTTTTAATAATAATAATAATAATAATGCACAAAAATTAATACAAGAACATATTTTTCAACATCTATTTCAAACTAAGGATCTCAAAATACTAAAATTACAACAATCATCAATAATGAAAGAGGAAAACCTCCCATAAACATAAGAACACCAAGATGATATCCCACTTTAGTAGGATCATCCATAAGTATAAACCCACCAAAGAGGATAAGAGTGTTTATTAATAGATGTGAAAAAATAAGAACCATCTTAACGAGCAATAAAATTGGAATATATATAGTTTTGTTTATTCAAATGTCTCTTAAATGGGGTATTTATAGGATGGGAATTTGAAAATTGATAGAAAATAGATGTTGAAAAATTTTTAAGAAATAACACATAAATCAAATTAAAGTATGCATATGCCTCTTCAAAAATTGTAATTTTTTGGGATATTAGTTACAAGGTATGATGTTTAACATTAATAAAATTGGTATTAATATATTTATGTTAAAATTTTAATTAATAATATATATATATATATAATTATAATTAGTAACTTAATTACTTCATGGAAAAAACATTGGAAGGAGAGAATAAGTGTATATATATATACAAAAAATAATTGTGATAAACTAATTTAGTATAGTTTGTATTTTAATTTTATTAACTAAGTAATTTAAAATTCACTTAGATATAAAAAATAATTTTCAACCAAGATTACAAGAGACCCATATCAACCACATGTGTGACCAGTGGCCGACTATTAGGGAGGTATGTCAACCTAGAAAGCCTAGAAGTGGGGTTAGAGGCTGAATGGGTAGGCCAGTGAATGCATAACACTACATGGTGTGAGCTCGGGTGAGTGCATGGGCATGGGCCAGTGTGTGTGTCCGTGTGGCCCATGTGCCCAATGTGTGTGAAGTGTGTTTGGGTAACAACCCTAGTGCCTTGGATTGAGCTTTTGATGGAAGTGGTTACAATATAAGCAAGATCTCCACTAATCAAATATTTTATATAGAACAGGATCATGCAGGCACTGTAGATCCAACTTAAAAACCTCTATTTATATCACCATAATTTGATCAAATCCAGGGGGAAAATCTGATCTCCTCATAGATAATCTTTAAACACACGTATAACCAAGGTATCCCAAAAGTATATTTTTCTTCTCCTCCTGACACTTCCTTCATCCTCAATGAGTTTATAGCCCAACTCAGAGGCACTTTATACCTCTATTATCATCTTCCTTTGGTGAAATAATCATAATCTTTAATCCATACAAAATCACTAAACTCTACACATGATAACCTGTCAGCCTACACTATCCACCAATGTCCCTTTCACCATACAACCCTCAGAACTACTTAAGAAGAGTTATATAAATATTAAAAAAAATACACATCAGTAACCATCACATTAAAACCATAGATCGACTATAACTCAAATAGATTTCTCGAGTGTGTCTTCTTATCTTCAGGTTTTTACCAATAGAAATTATGGGTCGTATATATATTCTCGATCAACATTTAAGAATGGCGTAGAAAGAACCTTAAGGAAACTTTTATAGCTCGTCATATTTTACTAGTTTCAGGGGCATAAAATGATATATAAATATGTGTGTGTGTGTGTGTGTGTTTTATATTTTATATCATTATATATATGTGTGAAATAATATAACTTTGCGGTAGATTCTCTAGTGACCATTTTTTAAACTAGATAAGGATTTCCAAGATTGCAGTATCATTTTATGTGTTCAATAAGATATTGAGATAAGATTTGTACTATCAACTAAGTTTAATTTTATTTTAATTTGTGTATTTTTAAATAGGAGATTTTCATTCAAACCCCCTATAAATAGACACTTGTTTCTATCTATAAACTTATCTTTTACTACCTAAAACCTCTCTCCTCGTATTCTATATTTCCAACCAAAGTAAAGGCACTAAATAAATCTCATTTAGTTTCCAATTTCATTTTAAGGGTGATTTATATTTCAAACTTCTATTTTGGAGCTAATTTTCAAGCTTTTATTTATTCTTCAAAACCATTTTTTCAGGTAAAATGTTTTTAAAGCTCATAATTTATAGATTTAAAAACACTTTTTTCATGTAAGGTTATTATTTTTAAAATTTAAATTTATATATATAAAAAAAATAGCACTATTTTTGAAGAAAAACATATTATGATTTTATGTTTTATTTTAATAAAACTCTCATACTGTGTAAGGGAAATTTTGTTTTCAAAATTCCTATGCTATTTTTATTTTTAGAAAAACACTTATGTAAGGGAAAGTATTTTCTTTAATTATTTTAAAAACTCTTTCCATATGAAAATATGTTTTTCAAAAGAATCCTATTATTTTTCTAAAACCCTATTTGTGGGAGAAAATTATTTATTCTATTTTCAAATCCTTTTCAAAAAGTGTTTGTGTCAAAAATTATATTTAAAATTTTCAAGTGTGTTTTAAAGTTTTCATTTTATGTACAAAATTTTCTTTAAACTTTATGGATTTTACTCATCATTATAGTAATATATATACATTATAGTTTACATTTACATTACATTAAAGTTTATAAAATCATTTATTTGAGTTAATTTTTCAAGAATTGTTTATATATTTTGCCTATGAAAGTATGGATTTTATTGAAAAGTAAGTATTTTCCCTAAAGGTAATTTATGATTAAGTTTATATATTTTATTTCTGAAAATAAATTACATGCGATGTTTTTAAAAGGTAGTTTTAATGGAATTATAATGAGAAAGATAATATTTGTAAAATTATTTATTTAAAAATTTAGCACTTGGGTATTGAACGTGATGATGAAGAATGGGGAGTGAACCCATAACCTAAAGGGGATGTTTTCCTAAAATTGATACTTCTTGTGGCCTCATGAATTTATTAAGTTTTTCCAAGCATCAATTATAATCCATAATAATTTATTATTTTCAAAATAAATTTTAAATGTTTTTGAATTTTATTTCAAATGTTATTATATTATGAAATTAAATGGGTTTTCAAAGTGATATATATTTTAAAAAAATTTATCAGTATTCTTTATGAAATTTTCTTGAAAACCCTAGAGTTATATTTTGGAAAATTATTTATTATATCAAATGTTTTATATTTTCTATAAAATAAAATTTTTTCAAAGAGTTTTTATAATATTTATTAAAGTATTTTACCCTGGTTTTTAAACTGCTTACCGGTTAGTTTTGTGCTCACCCGACTTTTTAAAATTATTTTCATAGGATCACTAGATGTTATGAAAGTGTTTAATTTCATTTAAGGAGCTAGTTTAAGTGAAGTCATGTAGTTATTTATAAAAAATTTGTATAAAACAGTGATATGTTGTAATGTTTTTTCTAATCCTCTAAAACCTAGACCGAAAAGATCCAAGAGTGTAGAGGAATGCATATTCCTCAGTTAATTTTTATAAAAAGAAATATACAACATATTTTTATCACCATACCCAGGAGTGCGGGTCTTAGGATATCAAATTTAGTATCAGAGGAATAGTTTAGGAAAATTTTGAGTTTATGACATTTGGTTTAAAAAATAGGTTATGTTTCCCTTATTCTGTAAATTTTTTAGTTGAGGATTAAGATGGAAGAAGTAATTGCATGAAAAAATCTTTTATCCATTCTAGATGAGTTTGATGTAAAAATTATTCCAAATTCATCCTTAGATGAATTTTAGACTTTCTCCAATATTCAAATTACTTACAAGTACCTCTATGAAATATCTAATACCTCTACTATACCCCGATTATTTCATGAGTTATTCCTTGTTTATTAGCTGATTGTACACACTCAACTTTTTTACCTTGCGCAACGATGGAAGTACCATGATGGTATTTTCAAATTATTCTCCTTATCTAGAACATATGAAATACTTGGTGAATTTTTTGAATCTATGGAAGAGGGAGACCTCTGCATAGCCTATATATATCAAATTATATGATTAAACCTTTTTGGGAATATTGAAGATGATTTTGAAACTTCTAAATATGACTCTATAATACTATTTTATATAAATCAAGTTCAAGTAGATGTTTCTAAAGTATATGCTAATAATATCACTTTTTCAAACATTTACAAATTTTTCCATTAATTTAACCTAAATTCCACAAGTTTCATTTAGGAAATAGAAATAGAATATTTTGAAAACATTATAAGGTATCATTATGATGCAAGGACCCTTTATTATTATTAGAGACACAAAAATTAGAGACTTTGATAAAGATATCAGTTATTTCAATAAAATTATTAAATAAAATTATGTTTATTAGTAATAATAATGAATTTATTTTATAGGGATATATAATTTCACGACTATAGCTTAGGAAGTGAGATTTATGATGTACGAATGGGTAAAAGAATTGTGAGTATTCAATTGCATTAAGGGAGGATGTAACATCCCAAAATTTTAATATATTATGCCTTTTAATAAATTCTATAAATAAGTCTTCTAGGAACCAAGAATAAGTAAATTTTATTAATAATAATAATGATACAGAAAAATAAATACAAGAACATCTTTGTGAACATCTATTTCAAAATAAGTATCCTGAAAAAATAAAGTTACAACAATCATAAGTAATAAAAGAGGGTATCCTTTAATAAATATAAGAACACCAATATGATATCCCACTTCAGTAGGATCATAATAAGTAGAAATTAACCAAATAGGATAAGAGTGATGATACACAGTGGCATAAAAATAAGAACCATCCTCACGAGCGAGAAAATTGGAATATATAAAATTAAATTTATTCAAATGTCTCTTAAATAGGGTATTTATAGGATAGGAATTTTCTCATTGATAGAAAATAGTTGTTGAAATATTTTCAAGAAATGACACATGAATCAAATTAAATTATGCATAAGACTCCACTAAAA